>BSBN01000684.1:10821310-13532621 GCA_027924645.1 Cunninghamia lanceolata
CTTCATCCAACGGCAGTCGTCTGACAAAATCATCGAAATCAGTAACGGGAAGTAGTTGTCGGCACGTGAAACAGAGCAAACTACAAGTAAAAGTTGAAAATCATGGAAATTGACTAAGGCACAGATTTTCAGGTGCCCCTAGACGCTGGGGGTGCCCATCTTTTCTAGTGTTAGAATTTTTTTTGCATTTTTTGAGAAACGTCAAAAAGTTTTTGTCAGCCCACTTCCAGGTGGATAAAAGCAGTCAAACTCAGTCAAAAGGCCCGTAAAAGTAGGAGATTCATCTCAAATATGCTCAGGTTATCTAGTCTACCCTCATCTTGATGCCTGTCCCTAGAATCCTGAAATTGACTAAGTCTGATGTCCTGAAGCCCTGAAAATTTGACTAAGTCTTAAATCTGGTGGATCCTCAAAAATCTAGAATCTGCATGTCAAATCCCATGGATCTGAGACCTATCTCAAACATCCTGAAAGTATATTTCAAAATGTTTAAAGTATAGGAAATTCAATATCTAAACATATACTTAAATATATTTTGAAATATACGTCAGGCAGGACCTTCGAAATCTGGCAGAATTCAAGATTTGCGGCAGAAATTGAAAAATTCCAAAAAATTTCTAAGGCATGGAATCTCAAGTGCCCCAGGAGGCTAGGGGCGCCCATCTTCTCCAGACTTAGTTTATTTTTCATGTTTTTTCGGGAACGAAGAAAAGTTGCAAATCTTCAAAAATGAAAATTTAAAATCTTGAAAAATGGCTAAGGCATGAGATTCCAAGCGCCCTTGGAGTCTAGGGGCACCTAGGTTATCCAGTGTTAGAATTTTTCTTGTTATGACAGTGTTTCCTTCCAGCCATTTCCTAATCTTCATCCGGTGACAAGTTTTAGAGGTCAGATTTGCAGTTAGACGTTGTCAGATTGTCAGTCCGAGACTGGGGATGAAATCAGAATTGATAGAACTTCAAGATTCCATGATCAGTCATCTTTTTCAGTCAATGGTGATAGTTTGCCATCTTGTTGAAGTTAGAGACATGCCATTTGGAGTCAAAACAAGTGCAAAAGTGTAAAAAATAGAGGAAAATTGGCTAACACTTTTGCAATCTCGCATATTTGATGACATCATCAAAGAAGATACTTTCATCATCTCAGAAGATATTTTCATCATCTCACACATGAAGCCATAGGCAGCTATAAAATAGGGATTCCTCCTATTTGAAGACATCTACTTAGATTTGTACTTTAAAAGTTGCTTTCTTCATAGATATGATTGAAGCTTTATTTCTTCACAAAGAAAGCTACTTTTTTGCCTTAAAGTTCTATAAAGACAAGCTTTTGGCCAATTTTATTCATTATTTTTGCAGGTTGCATCCAGAGGAAGGATTTTTATTTTTCTTTCCACGAAGATTCAAAGGCTCAAACGAAGTGCTTTTTCAGCGTTCTTCATAGTTTCAGGATGAGGAAATAGGGGAGCAGCTTTTGCAGGGTCTTTTTTTCTAGGGGATCATTTTTCAGAAACAGAGCCGAAGCTTTTTTAAATTTCATCAAGATGGGTCCATCCAGAATTTCATCCTCTTGAAGATTGAGAAATTTGCTTTTTTTTGGAATCTGTTTTTTTGCTGCTTCTTCAAGAAATCCTCTACTTTTTCAGAATCAAACAAACTAGGTTGCTTCAGAATGAAATTATCTACAAAACCCATGTGCCAGCGTTTTTCGCTCAGAATATGCTTTTTAGAAGAAATCAACAAAAAAATATCAATGGATGACATCACCAAAAAGTAAGAATGTAGATGAGGATGCGATTCAAAAGAAAACAGATTTAAATTAGATGCTTTTTGTTTTAAAGCATTTGCTTTCATCCAAAGCTCATCCATTCTTTATTTAGAAAGAAATCACTTTGTATTAGTTGGAGTTTTCTTCGCTTTAAAGTAAATTGTTTTAAAGTGTTTGTTAGTTGTATCTTTGTCTTAGAATATAAATAAAGCTTGCGAGTTGGCAAGTTAGTTAGGGTTAATCAAGGAGATTTTAGGGTTCCCTACTCCTTTGATTTTAGTATAAATAAGGGCAACCTTGCCCATTGTAATGGAGCTACTTTTGTGATAGCAAATTTGTTGTGCCTATTCTAGCCTGCAGATTTTGTTATTCCAAGTGTTTGTTCACTCTATGTAATCTGTTCTCTAATGTTTGATCGCTTGCTGTATGCTTGCCTTTTGCTATAGTATTGCTGTCCTGGAGTTGTATCAACTTTGTGATGTTGGAATCGAAATCTCATGCCTGCCTTTGCTCTGATATTCTATCTCAGATCATCAAGTTTTGTCATCAGATGTGTGGCTTGTGTAACTTTTATTTTAGCTTTCATCATTAAAGTACAATGAGTCTTGTGATGTAAATCTGGGAGAAATTTACTTAAGTTTTTTGTGTTAAAACAATCATTCCTTGTCCACTTTTGATCCCTTTGCTCTGAATTTATTTAGGAGATTAAAAGCGTCATTAGTTTAAGCCTAGTTGTAGTAGAAGTTTTAAAAAGGAAAAGACCTCTTCTACAATGTTTAGAGTTTTATAACCTTGTGCTTGCAGCTAAGAATCAAAAAGAAGATAGGCGAAGTTTAATTTATTTATCTTTTCAGCGAACATCAGCAAAAAGGGAACTCCCCCTTCTAATAGGAGAGTAGTTTATCTATGTATAGCTGTCCGTTTCTAACTCGCATTCCAGAGGTGCGAATTGAAACACCAACAGTTTTCTGGCACCCACCATGGGGCACGAGGCATAAAACTTCAAGCAAGCTTAAGCTTATGTCATGGGAATGACTCTCTGGCGTCCTACTACTCTAGTTCAACAACCAAATCTTACACCACCTTCTATTCAACCAAATCTTGTACGAGTGGAAGGAGAGCAAACAAACATCATTAGTAGCCTGAGGAGTTTCATATTTGCGCGAAAGGAAAGTCCTACTCAGTGGAGAAACACGAATACTATTCTTGACGAAGAAGAAAACAAAGTAGATCTTGCGTCCAGAAGACTAGTATTACCACCTCCCGTGTGGCAGTAGATAATCCTAGCTCATAGGGTTTATACAAGAAGGGGGAAAGACGGTACTACAGATCCATTCTTCCAAGATCTTATTCCTACAGAAGTTGGAAAAGCATCCAACACAATTCCTGGAATTCAACAAGTTCCTGAAGTCAAGCAGGAAGTACTTCTAGAGGAACCCGTAATCCAGCCAAGAGCAATGGGTGATGCTAATAATAATGCTCACAATAATCAGAATCAGCGACACCCACCCCCATTACCTTGGGGTAACAACATTGGACCTTTGGCACTAGCAGAATATCATGAGCTTCCTGAAGGATCAAGAAAAAGTTTTCCAAAGTTTCATGGTGATGGCAAGCAACATCCTGATGAGCACATTTCTGTCTTCACCACCACCTGTGGAATTCTTGGCGTTGCACATGAAGATGTTGCAGTGCGTTTGTTTGTGGAATCATTACAAAGCTTAGCAGCTGAATGGTTTAATCACCTCACTACCAACTCTATCACAAGTTGGGAGTTGATGAGGGAGAAATTTCTCATCCATTTCAAGCCTGTAGAAGACAGTCATGTCTTGTTTGCACAACTCTCAAACATCAAGAAAGACAAAAGTGAGCCGATACAAGAGTTCGTGGCCAGATTCAACCGTCTGGTTGGAAAAGTCGTGAACACCTTGAATCCTTTGTCAGAAATTCTACTAAGTTGTTTCACGAATGCACAATCTTCAGAAATTTCTTTTTACCTCAAGCAAAGACACACTACGGAACTACAAGAAGCTCAGGAGTATGCTATTGAATTAGAAGATCACCACCTATGGAATTCTTGGCGTTGCACATGAAGATGTTGCAGTGCGTTTGTTTATGGAATCATTACAAAGCTTAGCAGCTGAATGGTTTAATCACCTCACTACCAACTCTATCACAAGTTGGGAGTTGAGGGAGAAATTTCTCACCCATTTCAAGCCTGTAGAAGACAGTCATGTCTTGTTTGCACAACTCTCAAACATCAAGAAAGACAGAAGTGAGCCAATACGAGAGTTCGTGGCCAGATTCAACCGTCTGGTTGGAAAAGTCGTGAACACCTTGAATCCTTTGTCAGAAATTCTACTAAGTTGTTTCACGAATGCACAATCTTCAGAAATTTCTTTTTACCTCAAGCAAAGACATGCTACAGAACTACAAGAAGCTCAGGAGTATGCTATTGAATTAGAAGATCATATGATCACTTCAGGAAAGATACAGAGAGATTCAATCAAGCCATTGGTTCCCTTGAATGTTGTACTGCTTCGGCAAGTTCCATCCCCTTCAAGTATACCAGATTCTTTCATTAACTATGTCAGTGATCAACCTACTTCACCTATGCATCAAGTATCACCTATGTGTCAAGAGGCAGACGTGTCTTCTGCAACACAAATCTATTGCTTGTTCCACGCAACAAACCAACATGATGGAGAAAATTGCCCTGAGATGAGAAGATTCATGCAAATATTAAAAGCATTAAATGAAAATTAAGGATTTTCAGATAATCCTGAATGTCTCTTTGACGAATCCGATGGCGGCTCTATGAATGGATTTGACCATTGTAAATCAAATATTAAAAGGGATCATTTTCCTAACTCTGTTTCAAGCGACATCATGTGTTTGCATATGGAACATGAATGTTCATCTGAAAATTTGCATAATTTCTTCGAATATGAAGAAAGATCGTTGATGGAAGAACCTGAAGAAATGCACAACTTGCATACTTTCTTTGAGGAAGAAGAAGTGCAACAATCTTCTCAAAAGAAAAATTATGAGGAAGAGATCAAATATGTTGCAAAGAGCAATGATGAATCCAATTTGTTCTTCTCATCTTTTGAAGGTTAGTTTGAAGAACCTGTGTCAGATACATTCAAAGGAGAAGAGACCAAAGGAACGTTGCAATTGGAGCAAGAACAAGATCTTCATTTTGAAGATGATTCATCATTGGAGGAATTTCTCAAAACCGGAGATCATATGGAAGATTCATCATTGGATCTCGATAATTTTCTACATCACTTAGAGAGTGATTCTTCAGTAGAGGATACTGTGAATTTTCTTTTGCAATTTAGCTCATCTTCATCTTTGTCTCAAGAAGCTTTCATACACACAAGTGAAGAAGACGATGTTGAATCCATCTATGAACCTGTACAAGAAAGAGATTTCACTGATACTATACAACCAATACTAAATACAACATATGAAGAAGTCTATGGAGCAGAAGAGTTCATGGATTATTTAGTTTTGATCACTAAAGAGGATGATATTGAAAAGTCAAAAATTCTTGACAAATGTTATGTGAGATCGATCAAGAAGATGAAGAAGATGAAGAAGAAACATATAGCATAGATGAATATGTCTTTGATTCCACTTACTTACCAGAAGAAGAAAGATACATGAATGCTGAAGATGAAACAATGCCGGATATCCGCATTGAAGAAGATTACTCTATGGAGGTTGATGAAGTTCAAAATAATGAATGGCAAAGTGAGCTGTTAGGTGAAGATGTTACCCATCAAGTGTACTTCGACAATGATCAAGAGATCGAGCATTTAGACCTGGATGATCTATCAGACTCTGAGGATTGGATGGACGAAAACATGACCGATGAAGAAGAAACTCCTGAAGCACTGGAAAAATGGGTGACGACAGTTGTGGATCCACTAGGCCAAGAATCAGTAATGAGAGTTGTGTATAAGTAGCTTAGACCTTTTCCAGAAGATGATACATTGACTGAGTTCAAAGTTGCATGTGTTCAAGATATAAATGAAAGTCAAGTTCTATATGTGGTGATAACCATTCCCACAGATATACTTTGGCCACAAGACATTCCTACATATCTTTAGAAGGAGGTTTTGTACCTTTACCTGTTGTAGAGGTTGCTTGCTTTAGAAGAAGATGCTCCACCTGATCTCTGGTGTATCAACCAGTTCCTCATGAACTTCTCGTGGCCTAAACGTGAATACCCTCCTAAAACATGGATTTTTGAGGAGATGTTGCAGAGAAAGAAAAGTTTTGTGCTACCAAGACAATCTTCACAGTTAAGGAGAGACGGTTCTTACTTTTCTGAGTCAGTTGATGGTTTTATGTGATAGTCTTGTTCTTCTCATCCTCGCTCAGGAAAAAGAGCATGTCTGAACACTTTTTGTTCTTGTGATGTGTTTCCCCTTTCTATAATGTGATCGTTATGTCGTAATGTTTTTCCCCTTTTGTAATGTGACAGTTGTGTTCTTTGTGTTCTGGAAAGTTCCAACTCTTAGGTGATTTTAGGAAGTCCGGTTTTAGGTGATGTAGGGAAAAGTCTTATTATAGGTGATTAGGAAAGTGACTTGACTCTATTGCCCAACTGACAAGGCACTGGTCCAAGTTTAAAAAGTCTAGAGATTCTCGGTTCTCCTATGCCGTAAGTATCCAACATGGTCCCTAGACAGAGCCAATTGTTGTACCTAATCAAAATTTTTGCTTCATTAAGGCATTTTGAGCAAGTCTAGATAATTTTTCGTCAAAAAGTTAAAAAAACAAAATTTCTAAAAATAGAAATTTCTATTTTTAGAAAGTTTCTAAAAATAGAAGTCAAATTAGGTTTTCTAGGTTTCTTGAGATACGGATGCTAGCAAAACTTTCTAAAAATAGAATCTCTGACTCAGGTGTCGCGCTTGATTCTCATTGGTCGATTTTGCTTTACGATCAACGTGGTCCAGACGGAATCTGCAAAAAGTCAAGTTTTCTCTACTAGGTCAATTATGCTTTTTTAGAAGACGAAGCATGAGCTCTGAAGTCATCAATGGAGGAAGCTCATCTGCCAGAGATCATTTTCAAGTTTTCAATGCTATTCTGACGATGCAGAACTGACGAACAGTCGTTGATTTGATGAAGAACGCAAAACAGAGCAGGGTCAATCCGGAGTGAGGTGAAAATTTGAAAATCATCAAATTTGACTAAGTTTGGGAAATCCAGGCACCCCTGGAGGCTAGGGGCGCCCAGTTGCACCAGTGTTAGAATTTTTTTTGTGTTTTTCAAGAAAATGCAAGAAATCTCTCTGTTGATCAGTTCCGGGGTGAATAAAAGCAGTCATTCTGGTCAATAGTTTCTAAAAGCTGGGAATCACATCAAATATACCCAGGTTATCCAGTTCATCCTTCATCCAGCGGTAGTTGTCTGACAAAATCATCGAAATCAGTAACGGGAAGCAGCTGTTGGCACGTGAAACAGAGTAAACTGTAAGCAAAAGTTGAAAATCATGGAATTGACTAAGGCACAAATTTTTAGGCACCCTTGGAGGCTGGGGGCGCCCATCTTTTCCAGTGTTAGAATTTTTTTCACGTTTTTAAGAAACGTCAAAAAGTTTTTGTCAACTTGCTTCCAGGTGGATAAAAGCAGTCAAACTCAGTCAAAAGGCCCGTAAAAGTAGGAGATTCATCTCTGATAGGCTCAGGCTATCCAGTCTACCCTCATCCTGATGCTTGTCCTTGGAATCCTGAAATTGACTAAGTTTGATGTCCTGAAGCCCTAAAAATTTGACTAAGTCAGAAATCTGGTGGATCCTCAAAAATCTAGAATCTGCATGTCAAATCCCATGGATCTGAGACCTATCTCAAACATCTTGAAAGTATATTTCAAAATGTTTAAAGTATAGGAAATTCAATATCTAAACATATACTTAAATATATTTTGAAATATACGTCAGGCAGGACCTTCAAAATCTGGCAGAATTCAAGATTTGCAGCAGAAATTAAAAAATTCCAAAAATTTTCTAAGGCATGGAATCTCAGGCGCCCTAGGAGGCTAGGGGCGCCCATCTTCTCCAGACTTAGTTTATTTTTCATGTTTTTCTGGGAACGAAGAAAAGTTGCAAATCTTCAAAAATAAAAATTTAAAATCTCAAAAAATGGCTAAGGCATGAGATTCCAAGCGCCCCTGGAGGCTAGGGGCGCCTGGGTTATCCAGTGTTAGAATTTTTCTTGTCATGATAGTGTTTCCTTCCAGCCATTTCCTGATCTTCGTCCGACGACAGGTTCTAGAGGTCAGATTTACAGTTAGACGTTATCAGATCGTCAGTCTAAGACTGGGGATGAAATCAGAATTGATAGAACTTCAAGATACCATGATCAGTCAGCTTGTTCAATCAATGGTGATAGTTTTCCATCTTGTTGAAGTCAGAGACAAGCCATTTTGGAGTCAAAATGAGTGCATAAGTGTCGAAAACGGAGGAAAATTGGCTAACACTTTTGCAATCTCGTATGTTTGATGACATCATCAAAGAAGATATTTTCATCATCTCAGAAGATATTTTCATCATCTCACACATGAAGCCATAGGCAGCTATAAAATAGGGATTCCTCTTATTCAAAGACATCTACTTGGATTTGTGCTTTAAAAGTTGCTTTATTCATAGATAAGATTGAAGCTTTATTTCTTCACAAAGAAAGCTGCTTTTTTGCCCTAAAGTTCTATAAAGACAAGCTTTTGGCCGCTTTTATTCATTATTTTTGTAGGTTGCATCCAGAGGAAGGATTTTTATTTTTCTTTCCACAAAGATTCAAAGGCTCAAACAAAGTGTTTTTTCAGCGTTCTTCATAGTTTCGGGATGAGGAAGCAGGGGAGCAGCTTTTGCAGGGTCCTTTTTTCTAGGGGATCATTTTTCAGAAATAGGGCCGATGCTTTTTTAAATTTCATCGAGATGGGTCCATCCAGAATTTCATCCTCTTGAAGATTGGGAAATTCATTTTTTTCAGGAATCTGCTTTTTTGCTGCTTCTAGAAATCCTCTGCTTTTTCAGAATCTGACAAACTAGGTTGCTTTAGAATGAAATTATCTACAAAACCCATGTGCCAGCTTTTTTTGCTCAGAATCTACTTTTTAGAAGAAATCAGCAAAAAAATATCAATGGATGACATCACCAAAAAGTAAGAATGTAGATGAGGATGTGATTCAAAAGAAAGCAACTTTAAATCAAATGCTTTTTGTTTTAAAGCATTTGCTTTGATCCAAAGCTCATCCATTCTTTATTTAGAAAGAAATCACTTTGTATTAGTTGGAGTTTTCTTTGCTTTAAAGCATTTGTTAGTTGTATCTTTGTCTTAGAATAGAAATAAAGCTTGCGAGTTGGCAAGTTAGTTAGGGTTAATCAAAGAGATTTTAGGGTTCCCTACTCCTTTGATTTTAGTATAAATAAGGGCAACCTTGCCCGTTGTAATGGAGCTACTTTTGTGATAGCAAATTTGTTGTGCCTATTCTAGCCTGCAGATTTTGTTATTCCAAGTCTTTGTTCACTCTATGTAATCTGTTCTCTAGTGTTTGATCGCTTGTTGTATGCCTGCCTTTTGCTACAGTATTGCTGTCCTAGAGTTGTATCAACTTTGTGATGTTGGAATAGAAATCTCATGCCTACCTTTGCTCTGATATTCTATCTCAGATCATCAAGTTTTGTCGTCAGATGTGTGGCTTCTGTAACTTTTATTTCATCTTTTATCATTAAAGTACAATGAGTCTTGTGATGTAAATCTAGGAGAAATTTACTTAAGTTTTTGTGTTAAAACAATCATTCCTTGTCCACTTTTGATTCCTTTGATCTAAATTTACTTAGGAGATTAAAAGCATCATTAGTTTAAGCCTAGTTGTAGTAGAAGTTTTAAAAAGGAAAAAAACCTCTTCTGCAGCATTTAGAGTTTTATAACCTTGTGCTCGTAACTGAGAATCAAAAAGAAGATAGACAAAGTTTAATTTATTTATCTTTTCAGTGAACATCAGCGAAAAGGGAACTCCCCCTTCCAATAGGAGAGCAGTTTATCTGTGTATAGTTGTCCATTTCCAACTTGCATTCCAGAGATGCGAATTGAAATGCCAACAACAACAAAGGAGGGTTCTGTTTGAACACAAAAAATAAGTCTCTGCATCCAACCCTCATTACATTGATTTTCATTAATTTATATCATCTCATTACATTGATCTAAGTCACCTACTATAATAAATTCACCCCATGGGCCTGTAAGAAGATATTTCTGCAAAAGGAATGTCTGTTTGCAAAACATAAATGCAGAAAATATCTCGCTGATGAAGTAGATGGGAAATATATGCTGCCTTGAATGCAACAAGTTGATTCATCTACCTACAACAATTAAATGCACAACAACTATCTCCAGCTGGTCTAATCTAATCTTGCAATAATGGCAACTAGAGATAGATGTTTCAAAACACATTTTCCTGCCAAAATCTCCTTATATAAAGCTTTTACAACACTTTAAAATATTTTAAAAATCACTTTAAAATATCCTAAAGTATTACATTTTATCACATGCTTTATTTCCATTAATTTTTACTTTTGACCACTTTTGACTTTTATTTTGCCTTATCGGCAGAATCTGTCTTTTACGAACCATTTTTGCTTTTTGCTTTCTGCTCTTTAGTCAGCAAATTTTTACTTTCCTGAACTAACTCTTGTTTTGTCATTTTCACTTTCCTCTTTGGTCGGCAATATTTCACTTTTGTGAACTATTCTATCTTGTCTCTTTTCCTTTTATTTTCTCTTTCCATGTCTCTTTTTGCCTTGTTGGCAAATCTCAACTTTTACGAACTACTTCTTTCTCCTTTTTTCCTTCATCTTTCTTTCTTCTTCTTTGGTCGGCGATTTTTTCATTTCTCAAACTTTAGCTTTGCCTTTGTCTTTTCTCCTTTTATTGGAAAAATTCCATTTTTTTCAAACTTGGCCACTTTTGCTTTCTTTGTTGGCAAAGTTTTCATTTATTGAACTTTGCTTTGTTCTCACCTTTGTTTCCTTTCTTTGTCAACAAAGTTCCACTTTCATGAACCTTGCCATCTTCCTTCATCTTTCTTTATTGGTGATTTTCTGTTTTCATGAACCACCTTTGTCTTCATTACTTTCCTTCTTTATCGGTGAAAACTAACTTTTGCAAACCATCCTTTCCTCTTCCCTTGTCGGCAAAGTCCCACCTTCACAAACTTTACCCTCTTAGCTCTTTTTCTCCTTTGGTCGATGATTTGCCTTATCGGCGAACCTTTGAAATTTTGAACTATTGGACGAGTTTGAACTTTCATCAATTCACTAATAAAGCTTTTATTTTCTTTGCTTAGGTTTTCTTCAAGTCTTCCTTTATCTCGCTTTCTCCATCTGTCAGCGGTCCCCTTGATCGGCAAACCAACAGGTTCGCGAACCACAAAATTTGCCGATAAAGGCAAACTTTTACTTTGTTTCTTTTTAAACCTTCCTTAGTCATTTTTTAGGCTTTCTTCTCTTCCATAGTTGGCGAACTGATAGGTTCGCGAACTCAAACTTTTGCCAACTAAGGCTAAAAAAACTAAGGCAAAACATGGAAATTTATAAGTTTTTTTAGAGGTTTTGTACTCAAAATTTTTTGAGGATTTTTACAAGGAAAACATCCTTACATGAAGAACATTTGACACTTAACCAATTCAACAAGATTTTCAATATTTTTAAGCTAGGCTATTTGACTATGGGAAGGGGAAAATAGTGCCACATTTTGGTGACCTCTCAGGGATGTTTGCCTGCTAAACAAATGAACTAGTGGCCTTAAGCATCCATTGGGTATAGAGTTCAAAGGGAATGTATAGGCCAAAAACAACTGAAACTCTTCCTTCAAAACAACACCAAAAAGGGAAATGAGGCCTACATTCTCCTAATGAGAGTGCAGCCTGTGCAACAACACTTAAGGAAAAAGGAAAACTAAAGCAGAAATAAAACAAAATAGCATATTCAAAATCTTAGACCAACCTTAGATGTAAGGTTTGAGATGGATCCCATTGACTAAGATTGGTAGAACTTCACCATCCAACTTTGAAAGATTGAAAGCATTGGCTTGCTTGCAGCTGATGTTGATATATGGGCCACTCCAGATAGCATCAAACTTAGTGTGGCCTCTAGGTTTGGCTCTATCAACATCCCAATTTAGAACAAGGTCTCCTTCTTTGAAAAACTAATCTTTGGCCTTCTTGTCAAAGTATTTCTTGGTCAGTTTTTGGTGTTCTTCCAAGGTAGCCATGGTTGACTACCTCAGTTCATCTAATACAATCAATTTAGCTATCCTCACAGACCTAGCATCTTCACCTTCTAATTCCATTTGTTGAGCCAATTCTAGTGAAGGAAACTCCAAAGATATGGGCAATCTAGCCTCTCTTCCATACACAAGAACAAAAGGGGAGTTACCAATGGCTCTTTTATAGGTGATCCTATTAGCCCAAAGAGCCAGTCTAATTTTATTATGCCACTGCCTCTGGTTTGTTTCCATAGTTCTCTTCAGGATTCTAATCAGGTTCTTGTTAGTAGATTCAACTAAACCATTACCTTGGGGGTAATAGTTAGATGAAGTCTTCAATAACACATTATATTTCAAATCCAATCAGCTATCCTAAAACTAATAAAAGCTCTTGCATTATCAAAGATGATAGTGTGAGGAGCTCCAAACCTTGTCATGATTTCTTCCAAGAAATCCATGATTGTTGATTTTGTAGCCTCTTTAAGTGGGACAACTTCAACCCACCTGGTGAAGTAGTCTATTGTAGTTAAAACCCATTTGTGGCCAATACTGGATGTAGGGTTGATCATACCAATAAAATTCAGATCCCACTATGAGAAAGGTTGATCTGCTCGAATAGGATGAAGTGGGAGGGCTACCAATCTTTTCTTCCCAGCAAAGAGAGCACACTCTTTGCGTTTTCTTACCCATACATGGGCATCATTGAATAATGTGGGCCAAAAGTAACTTGCCCTCATTATTTTCATTGTTGTAGCTCTTGCGGAGAAGTGGCCTCCAATTGGACCAGCATGGAACTCACTGAGAAATCTATCAACCTGATCTTTTTCAATGCATCTCAGCAAGACCCCGTCCAGGTTCCTTTTAAAGAGAATCCCAACCACCAAAGCATAAGGAATGGACTGCAACCTGAAATGTCTTCTCTTAGTCCTGTCCAATCCAGAAGGATACTCACTAATAGATAGGAACCTGACCATGCTTGATGTCCAAGAACTCACAGCTGCTAGGTCAGCTATAGGTTCTTCCTCATTCAAGTGATATGATGAGTTCACCTCATCCATTGTATGTTGAGCTAGATTTTCACATAACCCTCTGCCTCTAATAAGCTTAGTGGCTTTGATAGTAACATCATACTCTAGGATCTTAGTGACCCACTTTCTCTCTTTTCACTAATTTCAATTCCCATTATGTAGTCTCTCACACTAGGATGAGAAACTAATACTTTGATATGGTTATTTACCAGCATATATCTAAACTTTTTCAATGCTTTTACAATGGTAAAAACTTGTTTGTCCATGGAACTATACCTGACCTCATAGTCCTTCAATGTTTGACTTAAAAAGGCCAGGGGTTGCTCCATAGCTTGGTCATTTTGTTGCATCAGAATAGTTGCAATGTTGCTCTCTCCTCCATGGGCATAAAGGACAAAGTCCTTCTCATAATTAGGATTCATGAGAGTAGGAGCTTGGACAATTTCTTCCTTTATCTTCTCAAAGCCATCTTTCCCCTCCTTGGTCCACCTAAAAACAACATCCTTTTTAAGCATAAGAGTTAATGGTTTGACCAAACTAGAATAGTTAGGAATGAATTTCCTAACAAAATTAATCTACCCCAGGAATGACTGCAGAGCCTTCTTATGAACGGGTAGAGGAAGAGAAAGAAGAGTTGAAGTTTTTTCTGGATCTATAGAGATCCCATCTTTAGACACTAAATGACCCAGAAGCTTTCCCTAAGAGACATCAAAAACACATTTTTTGGGGTTCAGAGACACCCCAAAATCCCTGCATCTTTCAAAAACCTTCTCTAGATGCAACATATGATTTTATCCTCTCTTGGAGAAGACTGTGATACAATCCAATAGATTATGATGAACTTGTTAATAAAGCCCTTGAAAGCAATGTCCATTGCCCTCTGAAAAGTGGTGCCAACATTGGAGAGCCCAAATGGCATTTTTGCATACGCCGTGGTTCCCCACTTAGTGGTGAATGCTGTCTTGAATCTATCCTCCTCTTTCACAAATATTTGGTTATAACCAGAAAAACCATCAAGCAATGAAAACCTTTTTGCCCCTGCAAAAGTTTGCAATATTTGGTCCATGGATGACAGAGGATAATGGTCTTTCAAGGAGGCGCGATTCAGATCCTAAAAATCCATGCACAACCTTATCTCACCATTTTTCTTCCTCATTGGTACTAAGTTAGCTACCCAGGTAGAATACTTAATGGGAAAATAATTCTGGCCTGAATGAGCTTTCCAATCTTCTTCCTCATTAGAGGCTCGATTTTGGGATTTATAGGCCGCTATTTTTGGCAGACGGTTTTGGTGCCTGTGTTGAGATCTATGGCATGTTGGGAAACATTAGGGTTGAAGCCCTTTAGATCCTCATAACTCCATGCAAAAATATCACTGTATTTTTGGGAAAGGCGAATAAATTTTTGATGTTCATCATTATGGTATACCTTTCCTAGCAATAAATCTTTGCCCTAGGTGATAGAAACATTCTGATAAGCCTCCCTTTTGCACATGATGTTCCTCTCTTTTCCTTTGAATTCATCATCATGGCTTAAAATTGCCTCAAGAGTGACTAATCCCTTTGGCAACTTATTTATTTTCAGTTACATAATCTAGTCGTCGTACCCTTCTTGCAACCTGGACTGCACCATTGATGAGAACTCAACTTCATTTTGGATAAAGTTTACAATTTGCTAATTACTGTAAAAAATATGCCAATTCACATCATTATCTGGGACTAAGGGTTTGACCACTATCTTGACATGTTGATCAGGGCCTTGAAAGAGGTTTGTGGGGGGAGAAAACTGAGCACCAACTTTTACCAATTGGTCTGCCTCAGAATTTAATTTCCTTGGGATCACCTGTAGGTTGAGAGCATCAAAAATCTCAAGAAGACCCCAAACTCTATGTCTATAGGCTCTAAGGAGCTAGTTTTTTGTTGCACACTTTTCCCTGACCTGGTTAACCACCAATTCGGTATCTCCAAAGATCTCTAGGTGTCTGATTTTCTTCTTTTCAGCAATCAACAGTCCATGTACCAATGCTTCATACGCTGCTACATTATTTGTGCATGAAAATTGCAATCTATGAGCAAAATGTAATTTTTTACCAATTGGGGAGATCAGTAATACTCCTGCACTAGCTCCATTTCTACTCTTTGCACCATCAAAGAACATTTTCCATCAACCATTAGAATCATCATCTAGTTTAAGTATAGAGGGGACAGATGAATTCTCCTCATGAATCATGTAGGTTCCTAGTCTAGTTGTTTCAGTGGTGTCATAGGGATCAAAATCAAAGTGTTCCTTTGCCCATTCATCAAGGAAAAGATTTGGGGTTGGAAGGGGCAAAGATATTGTCTCAAGAGACCTTGAATCATGCACTTCCTCACCCTGAATCATGCAATGAGGGTTCACCAGGCTATGATCATAATTCTTTACATGATAATTTGAAACTGGTTCAGCCTTAATGGTGAAACTTGTGTCATATCTTGTCCTTAGTAGCATGTGGGACCAGTCAGAAGAAAGGTAGCCACCTACCTTAGCTATGAAATCTCTTGACAAGCAAATAGTAACGAAAGGAGGAAGATCAATGACTAAGATATCTTGCTAATAGTCAAGTTTGGACAGGCATGTAAGGTCAAATCCAATCCTTTGATCACCCCAACAATATTAAAGTACCATCGAACTGCAACACACCTAATAAAACTGGGGTATATTTGATGCCTAATGCATCTACTATCTTCTTTGGCATAACTAAAAATATTGGCCCCTAAATCAATCATGCAATTATGTACCAGTAATTTCTCAATGATTAGAGATAAGTAGAATGGGGATGGCTTCTTTGTTGGACCCCCATGCTCTTCACTTGGTTGTACAAGATTGACTGGGCCCTTTTCCTCTGAACGATTGATTCAGTTGTTGGGAATTGCCTTAAGGCATCTTGCAACAAATCCCTTTGAGAGGGAATTAATAATGCATCCCACATGGATACAATCAGATTTGTCTTTTTCATTTGTTCCACAATATTCAGGGGAAATGTTGTTGTTTTATGCATGGAAGGAATGCATGTTCCCCTCTTTGACTATTTTATAGCTTGTTCAGGCATTTTTGGGCTTGATGGAACCTCTTTTGTAGCAGCACGCCTGTTGCTCTGAGTTGAATTTGCAGCACTGTCCCCTTTTTCCTTTGGGATAGGTTCCTTTTGTAATACGATAGGCAGGGGGTTATCCTCTAACTACCTCTTCTTGGATCTTGTGTTGTCTGTAATACTGCTTACATGAATGATCACACTGTCCATAGGCTGATTAACAATGTAGAAGTCCTCAAGATTCCAAAGCATTAGATTGGAATTAGAAACAACCTCATTTGGTACATCAGGGTTGTTGTTGGTTGCTTCCACCAATGATGATTGTTGAGTGTGAAAATTTTGCACCATTAGGGCTCATTCTTGTGCTCCAAATGCACAAGTAGACTGATTGTGAGGTTGGTTACAAGGATAACACCAATCTGCCTCTTGGGCTAGATTGTTTTGAGTAGAAACCAAGGCCCTAACTGGATTAACAACCAGTATTTGTTGGATGTGTCTAACCGTTTGCAAGGGCTAAGCAAGGTTATTATTTTGGTACCTATTTGGCTGATAACCCTAGTTCTAGTTTTGATTTCTATTGGAATTATAACCTTGATTCCAGTTTTGATTTGAAGACTGCCCCTGGTTATAATTTTGATGAGGTTTAGGGGCAGTTTGAATAGTTATACTATTGCATTTGTTAGTCAAATTGGTCACTAGGGTTTTAAGGTCATTCTCTTCTTGTGAAAGAGTAGATGTAGAGGCTTTAGGCTCTGGGATGGGAGCAATAGTAGGTTGTTGAAACTGTGAAGACAGTTCTGGGAAAATATGTACAGGAGGTCTGGGAGCAATTTTCCCAGCTTGTATCAAGCAATTTTCAGCTCTCAAAGCTATTTCATATGCATCTGGTAAGGTAACAACAACCATAGATTGCATCATAAAAATAATATCAGAATTTAAATCTCTCAGAAAATATAAAAAGGCACCTTGTGGAGATGACCTAAGGAGAGTTGGAATCATTTACTACATCCTCTGAAATATGAAGTTGAAGTCAGCCATCATCTCGCTGGGAGCCCTCTGTATGGTTGTCAATTGTTCTAGCAGAGAAATATTGTCTGCTCTTTCTCCAAACTTCTTGTAGTCTGCTTCTCCTAGATTATCCCAATCATGTATTGAAGCAAGGGGTAAACTCCTAAACCATTGAAGAGCTCTCCCCTTAAAGGATGAAACCATAAGTCTAACAACCACATCCTCATGTTGAATATGGTGGATTGAACATGCATTTGATATGTTTAGTAGGTGTAGTAGAACCATCACCCATAAAGAATGAGATACTCTTTAGGGTTGAGGTAGGTATATCATTATGTGTAGCCAAGTCTAAAGGGCTACCTCCATTGAATGTCACAAGGGCAGGTTTCTTGGTAGAGCCATATTTAGGGTATTTAAATTTATTCTAGGTATTGCAAACCCTTTCTTGTGTATTGAAACCTAACAGGGGGAGGTGTAGATTGAGCTCTTGGGTGAGATGGAACAATACTATTATTCCTTCTGGCAGGAGACCTAGATAACCTAGTTCTTCTTCTTGAAGCAGCAACAAGTAATTCAACAAACTGATAATTATTACCTCTTGAAGAAGCTCATGTCTACACTCTAGGCATATAATGTTGGACTAATCTGAAACCAGAAGCCTATAGAGTCACTAGGTGCATCAAATTTGTCTACCAAATTGTAGAATATTGAGAAAAACACTAATTTCTCAGCCTAATTCTTAATTCAGAGTGAAAACGGTCCCACTGAGCTTGCCAAAAATTGTTGTCACTTGGATTTGCACCCTGTGTTGAAGTGCCTATGCTGCAACATTCTAGTGAAACATTGGAGTGATTTCCAGGTGTGGGACCCTACAAATGAAATCAAACCTCTAGAGAAGGCTGGTTCCTTTTTTGAATATGAGATTCAGAGTGTGCTAAGACTAAATCTAATCTAATCACTACTGTGTAAAGGGGAAGAAAGAGAAACTAAAAATGTAAAGGTGATACACTAGGTTTGAATATAGAACACCCACAAAGCTAAAATGCATAGAATAATGGAATACAATTGATGAACTCACACAAATCCTACAAATCTTAACAGAGGTAAAGGTAAGAAAAGTATTACAAGGAAATAAGCATTCACAAACAATAACCAGTTCTAAATCTATACAGAGTTAAAGAACAACATGAAAAAGTAAAAAAATATTATTGTATTGATTAAAAGGCACGGTTACAATAGAGGAGGGTTCTATTTGAACACAAAAAATAAGTCTCTGTATCCAACCCTCATTACATTGATTTTCATCAGTTTATATAATCCCATTACATTGATCTAAGTCACCTACTACAATAAATTTGCCCCATGGGTTTGTCAAAAGATATTTCTGCAACAGGAATGTCTGTCTACAAAACATAAATGCAAAAAATATCCTGAGGATGAAGTAGCTAGGAAATATCTGCTGCCTAGCTAGGAAATATCTGCTGCCTTGAATGTAAAAAGTTGATTCATCTACCTACAACAATTAAATGCACAACTATCTCCAGCTGGTCTAATCTGTTCCTACAATAATGGTGACTGGAGATGGATGTTTCAAAACACATTTTCCCACCAAAATCTCCATGTTTAAAGCTTTTACAACACTTTAAAATATATTAAAAATCACTTTAAAATATCCTAAAGTATTACATTTTATAACATGATGTATTTCCATTAATTTTTACTTTTGACCACTTTTTGAATTTTATTTTGACTTAGCAGCAAAACCTATCTTTCACGAACCATTTATGCTTTCTACTCTTCAGTTGGCAAGTTTTCACTTTCTTGAACTAACTCTTGCTTTGTCTTTTTCACTTTCCTCTTTGGCCAAAAAAATTTTGCTTTCACGAACCATTCTATCTTCTCTCTTTTCCTTTTATTTTCTCTTTCCATGTCTCTTTTTGCCTTGTCAGCAAATCTCAACTTTTATGAACTACTTCTTTCTCCTTCTTTCCTTCATCTTTCTTTCTTCTTCATTGGTTGGAGATTTTTCATTTCCCAAACTTTAGCTTTGCCTTTGTCTTTTCTCCTTTTATCGATAAAATTCCATTTTTTTGAACTTGGCTACTTTTGCTTTCTTTTTTGGCGAAGTTTTCATTTATTGAACTTTGCTTTGTTCTCACCTTTGTTTCCTTTCTCTGTTGGCAAAGTTCCATTTTCATGAACTTTTCCATCTTCCTTCATCTTTCTTTATCGGTGATTTTCCATTTTCACGAACCACCTTTGTCTTCATTACTTTCCTTCTTTATCAGTGAAAACTGACTTTTGCAAACTATCCTTTCCTCTTCGCTTGTCAGCAAAGTCCCACCTTCACAAACTTTACTCTCTTAGCTCTTTTTCTCTTTTGGTCGGCAATTCGCCTTATCAATGAACCTTTGAAATTTCAAACTATTGGACGAGTTTGAGCTTTCACCGATTCACCAATAAATCTTTTCTTTTCTTGACTTAGCTTTTCTTCAAGTCTTCTTTTATGTCCCTTTCTCCATTTGTCGGTGGTCCCCTTGATCGGCGAACCAACCGGTCTGTGAACCGGCGTGTTTGCAAACCACAAAATTTGTCGATAAAGGCAAACTTTTACTTTGTTTCTTTTTAAACCTTCTTTAGTCATTTTTTAGGATTTCTTCCCTTCCTTAGTCAGCGAACCAGTGAGTTCACGAACTCAAACTTTTGTCAACTAAGGCTAAAAAAACTAAGGCAAAACATGGAAATTTTTGGGTTTTTTCAGAGGTTTTGTACTCAGAATTATTTTGGGGATTTTTATAAGGAAAACATCCTTACATGAACATTGGGCACTTAACCAATTTAGCAAGATTTTCAATATTTTCAAGCTGGGCTATTTGACTCTAGGAAGGGGAAAATAGGTCAACAAATACTAAAATAGATTGGTTGTGTATATGTCCCCATAAATAATCAACATATCATCATAGTTGGGGTGAATACCCACTAAAGGGCATCCAAAAATAGGATGAAGAGCCACCAAATAATTTGTTTAGCCACCAATCAATAGATTAGAATAGGAGGTATTCCAAATCAAAAGGGCTATTGATTAATGGAAAGGCACTAATGAGAAGGAGAAGCTAATCACAAATGGCCAACAATAGAGAAATGGGGGTAATCTAGATACAAGGGATAAATTAAGGAGAGGAAATCATTCATTGAAATGGGAATCACAAATGGGATGCGCAAATGCATGGGGAACCACTTGATCTAAGTTCTTCCTAATGTTGCTTGATAAACTGAAGAATATAACTCATGGGTAGAAGCGGAGTAACCTTTGAGATCATCACACTAGATGCTACAACTATTCCACAGATAATGACAATGATAGTCTCTAGCCTCCCATATCAACCCTCTATTTAGGTTTCGAAGTATGGGCTTCTTTTTCTTTCCTTTCTCCCATAAACAATTCCTCTTCCTTTGTGTCTCCCTCTTGATCTCCACTTGGTCTTGAGATAGGTTATAGATCATCTCAAATGCCACGTTTCTCTTTTTTGATAACTAGGAGAATCAAGAAGCCCCTAGGGTTCTTACACTTATAGGAACCCCCCATAACTACTAGGTCAATGATTTGCCCCACACTATGTATATTTTATAGGGTTCAAACCTATAACCATTAGTTGTGTCTTTCAATGACAACCATTCAAGATAGACCCTAAAGACACCATGTTTATTCATATTCTCTTAACCTCTTCATTGGATTCTACATTAACATCATAGATATCCATCTCCAATATTGTATGTTCATAAATGAGGTTAATCTTACTAGAAACAAAATCTACATGATAAATGACATAAACAATCATAGAAAAAATTATAATATAATGCTAGGATGATTGTTGATACAAAAGAAGAAAAGATCAAAGGCTTGTAGAGCCATTTCTTATAGCTCTCATTCTAGCCTCTCTATAACTAACTAACATCAACTATCCACTAACAATACATTACTAATATAACATTAATAAATTAATACAAACAAAGAGGGTGTCTCATAAGGAGAAGCATGCCCCAACAATACACACATATTAATAAAAATAAAACCAAAACTTTGGATCACAAGACCCAACAAACTGCCCTTGATCTTGTTATGTAGGAAAAAAAGGGATGAGGGTTTGATAAGATTGTTTAGCTAGATCCTCATTTCACTACACACATTCAAAGATAGTTAACCGAATTGAATCTCAACTTTTGCAAGAGGATTCACCTACAAGTTGGTTGTCACTTGTAATGATAGGGAAATTTGGAAATTAATGATTATCATGTTAATTTAAGCCCAATTATGCTCAAAACCCTAATTATTGCAAAATTGAAAATAAACAGATGAATTCTGACAAATGCTCACACATAGAGATACTAGATGAAGGTTAGATTCATACCAAATTTTGAAGTTCAAGATTTGGAAATATCAAGGATGGAGAGACTCCCACTGACGTCCAATATAGTATTTTTATCAGGGCTTTCCAGATCTTTTCTAATGCTGATTATCACTGTTCCTTTAATTTTCGGCTCTGCAAACTTGGTGGACATAGTGACTAGCGCCCTTGTCCCAATTTTGCTCTTTTCTGCTCTTTCCTTCAGATCCAAGATCCTTACACTCTAGAATGCTCCTCTGCAACTCCACTCCGCAGAATACAACACCTGTCACCTACAATCACAAGAGATGGGTTGGGGGGTTGTGGTGTTTAGGAGCTTGCCTCGGTCAAGCCTTGGAATGGCATTCAAGCCTTCCAACACCGTTATTAGATAGAAAGTGCGTATCCTTACAGGATAGAGGCAAAAACAAATTGATAAATTATTAATTGAAAGCACAAATAGATACCACCTCTGAGGTGTAGCTCTCACATAGATGAAGATCCTTCATAACATGAGAAGATGAAGCCAAATCTGCAATAACAAACACAACAACAATATTCTATTTACAACAATGAATGCCTTGAATGCTCTAAAATCATAAGTTCACCAAAATCTCATAATCATATTCTAGTTTACAAATGAAACCAAACATGCTTATATATGCATTCCCGCTTTAATTTTGTAATTCAAACTTAAGATGTTGGCAACTGACACTTTTTAACAGTCTCCAACCAATATTCAAATTTGGGACCCCACCAAAATAGGGTAGGACAAGGGTGTAGGTGCCCTTGTCCTAGGACTTATAAACTTATGGGGTAAAAGTCCTAGGGGGACATTTTACGACATAACATTTAGCCCCCACTTTAATGTATATATGATCTTATGAGCCATACATACATTAAAGTATGGTCAAAACACAACAAACACGCCAGGCACTTGAAGCTAATGCATACACAAAGATTAAGGAAGCATTTCTAGCCCCCAGTCTCAGGTAGACATTAGAGAAAACATGTCATAGACACACCAAACACAATGAAGATAGTAACATGCATGCAAAACATGAAGAAGACAGTATTGAAGACACACAAAACATGGAGAAGACACAAGAGTAGTCACGGAGAATACACTTGATCTTTTCTTTTTCATTTTCATATATATATGAATGTAAATGCATGGAAAGTAAAAATGCAACACACAACCCCAAAATGTAGGAGGGGCATTTTTCCACACCCTTGAAACTACACTTGAGAGAAAGCACGCCATACAAAACCCAAAGCATAGGAGGAGCATTTCTCCACACCCTTGAAACTATGCTTGGGAGAAAATACAACATACAAAGCCTGAGTGTAGGAGGGGCATTTCACCACACCCTTGAAACTACACATGGAAGACACGAGCGCCATATAGCATGCCAAGGACATACTATACATCTTAAACATGGCAAACAAGGCGATGGAAGTAACTTATTGCTAAGCCCGTAGTGTTCAAGCATGTTATAGGCACACCTGACGGTTGGGCTTATGCCACAACAACTGCCAAAGACATGCTTAAGGGAGGATAGTCTCAGATCCAATCCCGCCTACTGGGAGGACTTTTGAATTAAAAAGGAAGTGCACTAGCTCAAGAGATACACATCCCCGCCTCTGCAGAGGGCTTTTTGATTGCAATATAGAATAAAGATGTGCACTCATGCTAGAGATACAACATCCTGCCTTCGCAGAGGGCTTACAAACATGCTTTGTTAGTACCAAAATCGTCAGACAACTTATCGTATATATGCCCCCACCTTAAGGTGGTTGATGTCTTGTACCAATATCAAGCACGTTAAGGTAGAGAGAAAACACACAAGGGAATAAGAGCTTTCGCAAAGCCCATGCCCCCAAAGGTGACATGTGCTCATGATCGCCGAATGTTCCCACAAACACATCTTGATCTAAGCAAACATGAAAGCTATGCATGAAAATAAGGAATCCAAGGCTACATAAATAGGTTTGAGTCTGAGTATAGTTGTTGGGCTTATACTACAGGTATCTCAGAACCGAGTGTAACGACAAGGTGAGACACCCAAACAATCAAAGTGCACGGAGAAGATGCATTGTTATTGTTAGCAAAGATAAGACAACATCAAAATATCACACGGAGTGATTCTACTATCCAAGCGTTGGATAATATATATCAACCCATTGTCATGTATGGACTAGGTCCATTTTTTCTTTGCTTGCTGAAGGGACGCGCGGTCCGTATCAGTTAGTTGTTTGTTTTTGTCATCCGCTGACTAGGTAGAGTCACTAGAAGAAGATAAACAATAAAAAGAGAGAGGAGAACAAGTGCCTTAGGGTCGTCACGTAGGAGGATGCCCCCCAGGTCATCAACCGCAACGCTATGCCCCTAAGGCACGACAGACAACGATAAAATAGAGGAGAGGAACAATAGAAGAATGGTGATACAAATAGAAGAATGATCACAATAGAGGCGGTCTCCCGATATCCTTGACCTTACAAGAGTATCAAGGGTCATCCTTGTAGGCCTAAACAACACATAACACATCACGGGGGAGTACAACACAATGCTAACAACATATATGTCTACGAGGAGGCCACCCTTGAGAGAAACTAGAACAGATGCTACAATGAGTGTGGCTAAATGAGGGAGAAATACTTACTTGTTTCAGTGGGATATGTCTAGGCAGACAATTCATTTTTGTCATCAGAGGGTATATCATATTTAGTTTTGAAATTGTTGATATTGTAGTAGCATTAGTACACTTATTCACTACCCTCTTAGGAGGTGGAAGAAGTGATTTGTTTTGAGTGATCTCGACATCCATCCGTAAGGGATTTAATGTGAGAGACCTTTCCTCATCTACTAGTGCTACATCTTTTGAAGAGAGAGCATAGGAATGAAGGGAAGGTAAGGTGTTGTGAGGAAAATTGTTGGTGACTATAACTTTAGTGATGTTCAAAGAATATGCAACTAAAGGAAAGGTGTCCAAGGTTTTTGCATCCTTTGATATCCAAGGGACTTGAACATTCAACCTTGAAGGAGGGAGATCAAGGATCTTCACTTCCTTAGTGATGTCCAAAGTACTTGAATATTCAACTAAAGGAGGAAGATCGATAGGATGATCCATAGAAGCTTCATGTACTATGGTAGGGGGAGATTTTTAATATTGTTAGATGAATGCTAATTATCTATCCATGGAATGTTCTTTGTTGGAGGGGGTTCCTCATTCACTAATGCTTCATCTTGGCCAAAGAGAGCATTGGAATAAAGAGGTGGTGGTTATTCATTCACTAATGCTTCGTCTTCGCCAGAGAGAGCATTAGAATGAAGAGATGGTGGTGTGATGTTAAGGGGTGTGTCAATGAATTCATCCTCTAGCACTAAAGTGTCTTCATAAGTGGGAATAACTTTGGGAGGAAGATCATAAGGTAAAACTAAGTTACCATCACATGTATTAGTAATAGGAGGCGTAGTGGAATGTCTAATAGAGATAAAGTCATCTAGGGATTCATCTAACATATTGAAGTCATCACTAGTAAATGATGGAACATATTTATTATTATCTATGAATTTAGTGAGATCATCTAATATCGAAGGATATGTTCCCATGAGATTTGTGAAACTATCAAAATCAGATATATAACAAAGGATTTTGTATGTGGAACACAGAAATATCAACATCATAGATATACACAATTTGTTTTAAGACTTGAGGATATTCATGAGTAAAGTTAGAAAAATTATCAATGTAATCTTCCAAAGATGAATAACAAGAAGTATCCATGATTCTTGTTTTTATGACGAGAGACCTTAGATGCGAGACTATTTCACCCTTTAAGAACTTGTTTGAGGGAAACAGGTACTAAAAGACACACAGGGTCCATAGAAAATCAAGTTAGTAGAATGAAATAATGCAACACACCAAGGCAATGTGAGTGGTTTGTAATTTTATTTAAAGAAAGTGTATACAACCCTTAGTGTTGAAATACACAATGTGTAATTAAAAACATGCAAATTTTTAAGAAAAAGTGCAAAATAATGCCAAATTTTTAGATGTGAAATGTATTTATGTTTTAAAATGAATGCAAGATCATATTTTAAAAGATTTTCAACACCTATGCAAGGAAGTATATGCAAACTATGTGTGTTTATGACCTAAAATGCTTGATTTTTTTACCTTTTTTCAATGCAAATGCCTAGAAGATGTAATGTTGTGATGAAATTGAAGAGGGGAAGCAAATTAAATCCTTATTATCATTCTAATAATGCAGCAATATCTTTCACAACACACCTATCATACAAATCTATATGAAGGATGAGTCAAAATCTAGTGAAAATGCAAGGATTTTAAACCCTAATTGTGAAATTAAGACATCAAAAATACGCAAGGTGATGTATGAATGAAGTCTAATCAAATTTATGATGTGAAATAGCTCAGCTCAAATCTGAAAATGATGTGAAATTCCTACAAGTGCAATTTTAAGGATAAATGAGTGAATATGCTAGTTTTTGTTGAAATTAACTGTGTAAATGCAAAATTTGAGATCTAAATGCAAAGACACACAATAATGAGACACTACAATAAAAAATTATATTTGAATGAGTTCCAAAAATGATTAGTAAAATCTGAAACAAGATTTTTACTATAAACCCTAGCTATTGTAAAGACTAGGTTATATGAAAAATGCACAATTTCAAGCAAATTCTAACAAATGAAGTATGAAAATGATTATAAGATGATGTACTGCTGTAATTTATATCAGATATGATGTAAAAATTAGAGATTAGATGAAATGCAATGAAATTTATGCAAACTATGCCCTAATTCAAGCCTAGGATGCCAATATTTTTCAAAATTTTCAATTTTTTTTGTAACTTTTCAAATGCAATAAGATGACAATGAAATAAATGAATGCAAATCTGAAGTACAACACTCAGCAAGGTGAAAAATTCAATAAAAAATTGGGTTCACTGAAATGTTATGTATGAAAAAGGTGGATGAGGGTTTGATAAGATTGTTTAGCTAGATCCTCCTTTCACTACACACATTCAAGGGTAGTTAATCGAGTTGAATCTCAACTTTTGCAAGAGGATTCACCTACAAGTTGGTTGTCACTTGTAATGATAGGAAAATTTAGAAATTAATAACTATCATGTTAATTTAAGCCCAATTATGCTCAAAACCCTAATTATTGCAAAATTGTAAATAAATAGAAGAATTTCGACAAATGTTCACACATAGAGATACTAGATGAAGGTTAGATTCATACCAGATTTTGAAGTTTGAGATTTGGAAATGTCGAGGATGGAGGGACTCCCACCGTCGTCCAATACAGTATTTTTATCAGGGCTTTCTGGATCTTTTCTGATGCTGATTATCATTGTTCCTTTAATTTCTGGTTCTACAAACTTGGAGGACATAGGGACTAGCGCCCTTGTCCTGATTCTGCTCTTTTCTGCTCATTCCTTCAGATCTGAGATCCTTACACTTTGCAATGCTCCTCTACAACTCCACTCCGCAAAATATGACACCTATCACCTACAATCACAAGAGAGGGGTTGGGGGTTGTGGTGTTTAGGAGCTTGCCTCGGTCAAGCCCTAGAATGGCATTCAAGCCTTCCAACACCGTTGTTAGATAGAAAGTCCATATCCTTATATAACAGAGGCAAAAACAAATTTATAAATGATTTATTGAAAGCACAAATAGATATCACCTTGGAGGTGTAGCTCTCACATAGATGAAGATCCTTCACAACATGAGAATATGAAGCCAAATCTGTAATAACAAACACAACAACAATATTCTGCTCTGCAACAATGAATGCCTTGAATGCTTTAAAATCATAAGTTTGCCAAAATCTCATAATCATCTTCTAGTTTACAAATGAAACCCTAAACATGCTTATATATGCATTCCTACTTTAATTTCGTAATTCAAACTTAAGATGTCAGCAACGAACACTTTTTAACAATCTCCAACCGATGTTCAATTTGGGACCCCACCAAAATAGGGTAGGACAAGGGTGCAGGTGCCCTTGTTCTAGGACCTATTTTGGGTCAAGTTTAAGGCTCAACAATGTCCCTCAAGCCTCATTTGACATGGGTTTCAGGCTATTTTGTCTCGAGATTTAAATTCTAACATGCATGGTAAAAAATAAGGGACCTGGGAGCTAAACTTAGGAGGTAAAAGTCCTAGGGGGACATTTTATGACATAACAAATCTAAAGGGGACCAAAAGATGACTTTTAGCATATGACTATAAGGGCATCCAATAGTCTATACCACACTTGCAAATTGGCACACTATACATCCTGGTAATCATAGAAGCACATTACCCCATGAGTTGTAACATGAATGTTAAACATATTACTAGCATGCTCTCTACCTTTGACCATTCTATACTTGTACTTCAGTATAACCACAATTATGATTTTAATCTGGAGCATATGACTATGAAGTCATCCAATAGTCTTTGTCACACCTGCATGTTGACACATTGTATATCCTAGTACTCATCAACTAATGTCACTTCACATAGAAGCTTTCTATCCCACAAGTTGTGACATGAATGATGAATATACTGTTGGCATGCTCACCCCCTTTGACCATTTTGTACCTGTATTGTAGTATAAGCACAATCATGGCTTGCTCAGCTACATCAACCCAATAAGCTCCATATAGAATCTTTCTAGTGACTATTTAATGTGTAAGACACACATCTACCCTAATGCCCAACAATGCTAACCTCACTTTCTCAACACTACTAGTGCTAGCAACCCCCATCAACTTGTACAATCACTAATGATTGATAGAAGGTCAATACAATCTCTTCCCCCTATTAGGTAAGTGGTGATAAGTCCTTGTAGTGAAAAATGAATCCAAACAACTATATATGCTCCTCATCAAATCTCCAAAAACTAAAAATAAAAGTCAACAAACTACAATTACCAAACTGAAAGAAAATGCAGTTACTTCTACCAAAATTGCTATTCAAACATTTTACCCAAACTTCAAGTGAATAGTTAACTAGAGAAGGGAATTGTCCTCTAGCATTAGGTGTGTCCTCCAATCTCTATTTTGACCCTTTACATTCTAATAGCCAGGTTGATCCTAAGGGACCTATAGACCATAATATACTCCATGTTTTTCTCTGAAAGCAATATTAGATCTAGCATGCAAAATGTTGATAACTCTGATAACATAATAGCTATAAACACAATCACATTCATGGTTCCATGACAATAGCCCATTTTCAATCTTCAAGAAAAAAAAGGGTATCAGATTCAACCAATAATGCACCCATTATAAATGATATCTTCATAAAACATGTGCTAGAGACTTCTAAACTGAAAAGTAACCTTATTATATTTGAAAGGTGTAAAAAACCTCAAAATGACTAGCTACACTACTAGGTTAAGATAAAGAAAGGAACAAGACTTGAAAAAAATTTCTTCAATTTTTAAACATGTGACTTCTCAATCCAACATCAACATCTTGTAAATCTTCATCTCTCCAACCATACTAAGACACCTTTTATAGTGTCAACATTGTTCTATATGAACCTTGTCATATATATGAATTTCCCCAAAATATAATCATGAGACTCAAACTCCACACCTTTACATTAACTATTTCTTTCAAAACCACCTCTATTGTACAACAATTCCAATGCATTTAAGACAAAACAATAATTTCTACTTATTTTAAAATGGACAACCACTAATAACTAGACACCCAAAATTCACTCTTAGAAGACACTTTATTATTAAATACCTATTATCAATAAATAAACAAATTAAAGAGGGAAAAAATAGGACAACCTTTTGCAAAATATTTTTACTTGTTAGTCCTTACCATGGTAGGGATTCTATAGTAATCGGTTCAAACTGTAAGTTTCTACTTCTAATAAACCAATCACAATAAATTATTTTTCTTTTCCTAAAGTTTGAACAACAGTCTATAATATTTATATTATTATAAAAAGCAGAAATTAATGTTTATCCTACACCTTATTGGCTATTAGACTATGAAAAGACAATTTAATGTCTTATTCTAGTAGTATTGTGTATCAAATTTAAAGTTCTATTTTTGACTCACTATCAATTTTTTGAGTTAACAACTCAATTATTTCAAGTAGTACTTAAAATACTAATCATTCAGTAGTGTAATCGTCACAATACTATTTAGAGTACCATTTTGTCAACTAGATACAACTATAAGTTGTGTAGACTAATTAAAAATACAATTCATTCACTATAATGCACACCATTTCATCAATTATGAGTATTATTGTAATACAATCTCTAAATACTACTCGTGGTTACACCCATCCTAAGGATGCATTAAATTGAACACTTCAAGCCTTGACAGGTGTAAATTAAATAATGGATACACAAGTTTCATGCCACAAAGACATAAGGTATTGCATGTGAATTGAACACAAGAAAAACAACCAAATGGAAAAGATTGCCTTCAACAATGCTCATGATGGGTACAAGATCATCATCCTTGAAGAAATAAAACTGTAAAGTTAAATCATAGAGGAGGAATGGTCCACATATATCTTAGAGTTAAGTGTTGAGCAATTTTGGGTCAATATTGTGATAGATGATATTAGACCAATGGATCCTATAGAGGGTGCACAATAAACAAAACAAAAATGATTGATTTAAGTTTGGTTGTTGGCCATAGTTTAGCTGCCAACACAGAATATGTTGAAACTTGTCTATGCTAGGGTTGTTTGAAACATTGAATGGGTATAATTAACCCTTTTAGATCCACTTTTTCATAGATCATTTATCCATGTGTCCTCAAATTATTTGTCTAGGTCATTTTAGTGTGCATATTCAATGGTTCTTCAAAGGGAATTACGCCTGTGCGATGTAGAGTTAAATACAAAGTGAATTGGGTTCCATCTAACAATGGACACTACCAAAAATAAAGATCCAACATTGAGCACATGACACTTAAAATAAAATTGTTTGGTCCTACTTTAGCCACTAGCCTAATTTTAGCTACCTTCCTATGATGTCTTGACATTTGTCCATGCAATGCAATTGCTTGACGATGTCATAGTGTATAGTCAATCCTTTTAGAACTGCCTTGTCACCATTCTTATGCCTTTGCATGTATACATGTCCTCAAACTAATGGTACTCATTTCCACATGTGGGTTGCATACATAGAGTGCATCGACATTTAGATGACTATCATAGGTTAACTTCTTTGAACAGCCATATGACTAGTCACCTTGTAAATAAAAATAAGAACTTAAGCCCTTGAAGACCGATGCTAAACGGTCAAATCTAGTTTAAAACAAAAAGTACACTCAATGGACTAAAGACCCCTCAACTTGGAGAATGATCAAATAGAGGGTGTATGCATGTGAAAATGAACTTAAAGAAACAAGCTAAACTAATTTAACCTACTTCATTCATCTTCAAATACACATCATGATTGAGCATGACTTGGAAAGCATATAAACATGAATTGAAATTATCTAATTCACCTCAAATGCAAACCTTTGTTGTGTTGATGTGATCCTTTGATACTTGATGTAGGTGGATCCTCAAATGGACATCATTACTTTGCAATTCATGGAGTCTTAAAAATGGCTAGGATGAGTGACTATTTATAGATTTTTGGATGAGGGATTAGAAAGCCAAGATTGATTCAACAGATCAGTGGATGAGGTTGATTGAGAGGCTTGGAGAGATGAGAGCTTGCCAAGTGTCAAGAGGATATTGGAGGATGAGGGATGTCCTTAGATCAAGGACAAATCAAGGGTAGAAAAGTGGTTTTGGAAGAAGGGGACGATCAAGATTGAAAAGGGACAAAAAGGACCTTTTGTACAAAGGACATGACCATGCCTTTGTAAGAGGCCCATGTGGTCATGTAAAAAGGACCATACTCTTGTACACATGGGAGGATGTGAGGGTTTGACTAGGATTTAATGAGGTATTTGGGTTGTGCAAGTAGGGGATTAGGTAGTTAACTAGGATTAGTTCACTTAATGAAAAGTGAACAAAATAGGAGAATTAAATAAATATGAAAATATTTATTTAATTTTGGATGAGGATAGGATATTAGATAAATAGAAATTTATCTAATTTTTGGACTATAGGCAAGTGTTGATAAATGGTTAATTAATCATTTATGCTAGGGATATGGTACAAACGTAGGTATAGATGATTATTGAGGTCATGAATACTAATTTTGACAATAAAATATAGTTTCATCACGGTTGAAGGGGATTTGGATGGTTAATTGAATAAATGAGGATTTATCTAATTAAGGGGTTAAATTATGTCTTGATTAGGGTTGAATAGCGTCAGGATGAGGAGGGGTTGATTTTAGGTGTCTACATTTTGCCCCTCTTTGAGATGGTGTTGTGAAACAACATCATTTCAAAAAAGATAAAACATAGCGTTGGGTAAGATAGAAGAAGAAGATGGTAGGATAAGGGATGATGATTCTCCAACCACTCAAAGCGAGAACAACAAGGAGGGATGATGGTAAGTATGATGATAGGGATGATGCACCTTCGAGAGGGCAAGCTAGTTTGGAGAACACAAGTGCACTTTCGAAAGGATGAAGAGGGTTGGATTAGAAAGAAGAGAGTGGATTTTAAATGACCACATGGATTTGGGAGGATAATAGGTATTAGATGAAGGTGATTGGAGGGAAGGGGATGAGGGGGGATAGACAGATGGGATGAAAGGATTGGGGGAGAAAAATGGATGGATGCAAGCTGATTTGTGACTCTATGGATGATGTGTCATGTTGCACTGAACAAGGAGAGCCATCTAATTTGATATGACATGAGATGTCATGTACCAAGGTATAAGGAACTAGGATGACAAGGTGTCCCATGCATAACAAGATTCCCCAAACATCACGAGGCATTTTATGACCTTGTGGGGTACTGTGATGAGACAACCGATGATAAGTCATAAGAAACGTTATGCCGTATAGCACCATGATATGGAAGACCATGATACCATTGTGGCAAGTAGGTTACATGGACTGATATGATGCAAGATAAAAAGAAGATGATGCACACACAAGTAAACACACATGCACAAAATGACTCAAAGACAAACATGATGGTGCCCCTAGTCAAGCTAAAAAGCCAAAGATTGATGGATTGATGATGTTGGATTGTGTTGTTGACATTAAGAACAACACAAGGATTGGGAACGATATATCTGGAAGATGATGATGGATGTTTTGAATCAAAGGCTCATAACAAGGTTGGGAACAAGACCATGGATGTGATTGGATGATTTGCGTAAATAGCTATCTTGAGATGTACATTGATTAGGATCTTCTTGCAATTTTGGATGTTAGGGAGATTTGGATATTTGGGAGATTTGGATCGCTAGGAGGGATTGCATTGGTTTGAGTTTAGGTAGGCTTTAGCTAGATACCAATGACAAGGGAAAACCAAGTCTATCGACAAGGGCTATTGTAGTATGATTTGGATGAGGTTATAAGGGGATAGTGGATAGGGGGTATAGAGGAAGGATGAGTGATAAGGGGATAATGGATAGCTAAAAATGGATGGAAGGAGAGGATGGGTGTAGGATATATGATAGACAAAGGTTTTAGGATATATGGAGGGAGGGGGTGTGGATGTGATCTCCAAGGACTAGGTTGCATAGAAAAATGCCCCACTTGAGAGATGTGTTACTCATGACAATGTAATGAGATGCGTGAGGGGGATGGATGTGTGTAAGATATGTTTGGAAGAGATGGATTCCAAGAGGTGTCCAAAACATGTTGTAGATAGTTTGCTCTTGTCCTTATCAAGATCACAAGTGGGGAAGGAGGATAAAGTGATGATGGGATGGATAGGAGGATAGTGGATGGAAAGGACAATAGATATGAAGATAATGGATGAATGGGAAATGATTAGGTAGATAGAAGAGGGAATGGATGGATGAATAGATGGAATGACCAACTGGGTAACTTCTTAATGGTGTGAATTGTAAGACGTAATAAAACCACAAGTGGGCTTGGAGGATGATAGGATAAGGATATGCAATAGGATGGTAAGTGTAGGGTGAAAATGGATGGAGGATTATGCATGTCGCCCAAGGTGTTTTCATCGTGATATTCCCAAGGTGCCATAAGGAGTGGTTTTCACCATTGGATGAATTTTTTATTTTTATTTTTATTTTCCTATTTGTTTTTGGATTTTGGGATATTTGGATGGGATGGGTGGATGTGGAGGGAGGAAGATGGGGACTCAAGCATTGGTTTCCAAGAGGAGGTGATAATGTCCCATGTTGGATAGGTGTTGCACGTGGACCATGTCAAGTGTGAGTACATGCATGGATGTTGGTAGAATAGTGATGTGAGATGTAGATGCAATGGATGGGATGGATGGATAGTGGATTATGGATGGTTAATGGATGATGGATGGATGGATTATGTAAAATCATGGACCATAGGGATGTGATGGGGGAAATATGCGGGATAGAATGGAGGGATGGAGGTATGTGGGAGTGTCATGGGGTCTAGGGGAACCAAGACCAATAGTTGCACACACTGTAATGGATTTTGAAGCTTGTGCTTGGGATGGGGAGTGGGGAGTAATGGGGATTTGAGATTCATGGTGGATTTATGGGAGCAAGGTGGGGGATTTTGGGAGTGCCTATTTGGGAAGTTAGGGATCCAAATGGACTTAGGATTTTTATGATTTTTTGATGGGGAGCGAGATGTTTGAGATGTGAGGATGGAGGGGGATTTGGATTCTCCACTTGAATTTATTGCTTTTTTGGGGGGGACTCAAACCATTTTTATTTTTTCTTTTAACGGTGTGGGATTGTGTAGCCTTTTGGATTTTTGATTTGGCTTGGATGTTGTGTATTGATTCCCTATGGTTTGATAGCTCTTAGGAGTTTGCATATTTTTTTCTTTATGTAGGGAGGAATCCAAATAATTATTTTGGAATCCTATAGTTTTTTGATAGATTCATGTTTAGATGATGTGTATGCTTTTTTATCTTGATTAAGGATTTGGGGAGATAAGACGTTAGGGATACGAGATTTGTGGACTTATGGATGAAGGGATTTAGAGATGGGGGTATTGGGAGTTGGGAGGAGTGGGGGAAGAGTGGATTTAGGGATGGGAGGACATTTGGATGTATGGATAGGATAAGATGGGGGATGTATGGTTTCATGATTTTTGGACTAATGGATGAAATAAGATGGAGGAGGAGGGATGGCATCACATGATTTCGGGGTGCAATGAGATGCATCAGATTTGGGATTAGAAAAACAAATTTTAGAAGGCATGGGGGTGGTACCAACATGTTTGGATTGTTTTCCTTGAGATATATAACCAAGGCCATGCATGCATGGATGGAGTTTGACATGGATGGGCTCCAATATTCCTTGTTCATGAAGGCCTAAGCCTTTACCTTGATAGTTCATGTTCTGGATCATGTGATATGTAATGGGATGTTTGTCATTTTGGAAACATGAAGCAAGTCCATTATTAGATGGGGGAGGATGGGTGGTGGAAAAAAGTTGTTCCTCTCCTACAAGAGAACCACCACGGATGAAGGTGTTGGAACCAAGGAGATAAGATGATGGATTTGGGATGGGGTCGATAGGTGATAGTGAAGGGTCAATGAGAGATTGTAAAGGATTAATGGGGGATGATGGGTCATCAATAGTAGATGGTGTGGGATCAATAGGTGATGGTGCATGATTCGGAGTGGAATGAGTTGGGATGCTTGGATCATGATTAGGAAGAGGGTGGATGTTTCCACATGCTTTGGACTAAGCTCTTGAAATATCTAGATTTGCATGGATGGTGTGGTGGGGAGGAATGTTTAACTTCATTGGTCATTTGAATAGGCTCCTTAGATTGGTTGGATGGAGAAATGGGCGATATGTGGGAGAGGACTTTTGATAGAATGGAGGAAGTTGATGGTTTGGTTTTGATAGGTGCTAGGTGGGTGATGAGGTCATCAAAGACACACTTGGATGTATTTGGATGAATGGGGTGACACAAGTCCACAAGTTAGGATTGACAAATTTTCTTTGGATCCTTAGCTAGGAGTCCTTGGAGAAAGGATGGCTTGGCTTTAGTAGGAAAATTGAATAGTGTATTGGATGACGAAGTAGACGTGGTGAGGTTTGTGGATAAGGAGATGGTGGATTTGGATAAATGGGATAAGGAGATGAAGGATGTGGATAAGAGGTGGAGGTGATGGGGGCCTCATACAAGAAAGGATGCTGGGATATAGATGAAAGATAGAGTGGATTTCCCTTGTTGAGGGTAGCAGAAGGATGACCATTGGGTATACAATTAGGCACAAGGGCATAGCTTGTGCTATCTAATGCATGATTAAAGGGTGCTTGCATGTTGATGGATGGGCGAGGATGGTTTATGGAAAGCTTTCTTAAAATGATTTCATCAAGGATTTTGATTTTAGCTTGGTCAACAAGACAATTGAATCATCATCGGGATTGTAGGATGGATTCATAATTTTTGACTTATATTTTAGATGATGTGGTGTAGGATGACTTGATGAATTTGGTTTGGATTTTGGATTGAGGGATTTGGATTGGATTGATCAAGGCCAACGATATATGACACTTGATACTAGGATGGATTTTGATTGGATTAATCAAGGTCAACGATGTATGCCACTTGATCTTGGTTGGATTTGGATTGTTTGGGGTTGATTTAGATAGGCCAAGGGCCCTTTTATGGTGACTTGGATGATGATTTGGAGGAAGAAAAATGATTAGGGATTTTTATTAAGTATGGATAGAGGAATGATGGGTGATTGATTGTGGATGATGGATAATTGGACTAGGTTAAGATTTGGATGGAATGGGATTAGAATTATGGTAGTGTATGAAATTGGGATAATCGTTTGGAGGGGTTTGGATTATGTTTGGATGAAATTGGATTGGTTATGATTAGGATTTGGAGAAGGTTGAAGGGGGTTATTTCCTTAACCAAATTTTGAGCTTCAATGGGTGATTTTTGGATTAAGGATTAGGATTTAATTCTGATTAGGGATAGATGAATAATGGATGCTTGAGTTTGGATGAGGGATAAGTGGAATAGATGATGATTTGGATGGAATGGGATTAGATGGGATTAGATTAGGGTATAGATGAATGTGGATTAAGTGGATAAGGGGATTGGATTAGAATGATGGTAATGGATGAAATTAGGATGAAGGGAATTAGATTAGGGATGATAATGGATCAATGGATAAGAGGATGAGGTGATAAAGATTAAGGAGAGTGGATTATGATGAAAATGGATGAAGGATTAAGATCACTAATGGGATTATGATTAAGGTTTCTTAATGAATGAAATGATTAGGGATAAATGGATAGTGATTAGAAAGTGTATTAGGATTAAAATGATGATGGATATGATTAGGATTAGGGATAGTGGATTAGAAGATGAGTTTTAGGGATGATGATGGATAAAGCATGGTTGATTAGAGATGGGATTAGGAAATGATTATGATGATGGATGGGATTAAGCTCAAAGGTGGGATTTTATTAAGCTCAAATGATGGGGTTGATTAGGAAAAGGATGGTGATTGGGAAAGTGATTAGATGGAGTAGGAGATTGGGTTAGGACCTTGATTGGATTTGACTGGCTGATTGGGATTAGTGTCCTAAAGGATGGATTATGAAGGATTAGGATAGTGTTGACCCATTTTCCTCTATCTGGAGTCAAATAGTTCACCTTGAAAATCCCCTGGATATCCCTTGAAAAATAGCCCTGCAGGCCTTAAATCCTTCAAATCCCAGTGATCTACCTTGCAAAAATCCCTAAAATCTCATTTGGAGAATCCTTGCAAAAAATCTAGAAAAACCCATAAACCTTTTGCTTTCAATGTCTTCCTTCGCAGAGATTTTCCATCTTTATACTTAGTCTTTTGGTATGGATATCCGGATCTTAGTTAACATCTGGATATTATCTTAATAACTGGACCTTAGCTAAAACCTTGATATCTCTTGAGTATCCGGACCTTAGTTAATATCTAGATGTTTTCTTAACATCCAAATCTTAACTAAGATCTGGATACTTCTCGAATATTAGCTAATATCTAGATGTTTTCCAACATCCAGATGTTTCCTAATGTTTGGATCTTTCCTGATGATGTCATCGAGTTCCTCCCCAAAAGAAGTGCATATGACGATGATGTCATCGGGACATTTTACCACCGTTATATTATCTTGCAGTGCTAATATCCCGATGACGTAATCCAGATCCCCTCTTCAATGGAGCTCTTTGTGCTGATGACATCATTAGGATATTCAAAGGGTGGCATATTAAGGTTAATATCCTAACATCGAATATCCATGAGGATGACGATTTCTCCATGCTGTGAAGGTAATTTTGATGGGTGCATCCAGATATCAGGATATTGAAGACTCTTGTGTGCGGTCAGGCTATATCATCCAGATATTTACGAATGTGTAGATCTTGAAGATGCTCATAGATATCTATATGCCCATTGACCGTAACTTTGACCGTAGATACCTCCCTCATCCCAAGGAATTTCTACATGATCCAAAAGGCAAAATGGCTTAGAATTTCCTCCTCTTTCATTTGACAGGCTTTTTGAGGGATATTCTCACTTTGAAATTATGATTCAAAGTCATGATCTGGATATGAATATGCACATCTGGATATCAGGATGGTAGTCGACTGAAGATGAATATGCAGACTCAACCGACAAGATAGATAAGCGACCGACTTGAAATGCTGTGAAGGTTTCCCAAAGGTGGATATTCCGCATTGATTGTTGCAGGTGAGTGATCCAACTACTCGCATTGAAGACCCAAAATATCTCCCAGCTACTCAGTGGATCCAGATATTTTTTGCATTGAATTCTTACAGGCAGACATCCCTTCTAGCATGAAAATATCTCTGATAGGCCCATGGGCGCATTCATTACAATAGGTAATGGTGCTCCATTGTGATGCTATATAAAGCATGAAATGTAATTTATTTAGGTTGGCTTTTGGTTTTACAAACCATATCTCTTGCAATTGGAACTGTGCCTCTTTGATAATAAACATCAGATTTTACCTTCTTGTGAATTGTTCATGTTTTGTGTAGTTTCATGTTTGATCTCCATCTGTGAATGCATCTTTCCTCTTGGATTTCACTTAGCTTCTCTTACCTCTACAAGTAGTTCATGATTTGTGTATGTTGCTATTCTATGCATACATGGTTGTTTTGAGGGCCTTCTCATATTCAAACCTGGTGTATCACCTCCCTTTTATTTTCAGTTCATCCTTCTTACTCTTTTCATTAATAGGTGGATAGATTAGGTTTAGTCTTAGGATCCCTAAATCTCTCATTCAGAAAAGGAACCAACCTCTCTCTGGAGATTTGGCCTCTTTGTAGGGTCCCTCACCTGGAGGTCATCTCAATGTTTCACTAGATTGTTGGAGCCCTAAAAGCCTTCAACACTGGGTGAAAATCTATGTGAGAATAGTTTCTGGCATGCTTGATAGGACCAAAGAAGAAGCTAAGAGGTTTGGTGCTATTCTTAGCTGGTACAGTCCATAATATATCTTACAAGCACCTGGCAAATCAACCCCACCTTGGTGCCAACAGTTTCTGGCACACATGATGGGACTGAGACAAGAAGAAATCAAAGAATCGAGTTGAGAATCTAGTGTTCTTCTCAGTATTCTACATCTTGGTAGACTTTTCATGCACTTGGCAACTCTACAAGCTACTGGTTCTAATCAGTACCAATTTTTATGATTGTACAAACAAGGGTGTCTTCAAGAGGTAATTTTTAGTTCACTGAATTATCCGCTGCTACTTCAAGGAGAAGGTCTAGGTTACCTAAGTCCCCTGTGTGAAGGAACAATAATCTTACCTTTACATTTTTCAAGAGCTCAATCCACACCTCCTCCTGTTACATTTCAGTATAATAGAAGAAGCTTGTGTATTCCTAGACTGAATCTAAATATTCCAAGGATGGCAAGGAATTTTCCTTTTGTGACCTTCAATGGAGGAAGTCCATTAGATTTGGCTGCATACAATGACATACCAGTTGCAGCCTGGAAAAGTGTTTCACTCTTTAGAGGTGATGGTTCTATAACCCCTGTTGAGCACATCAAAGATATATCCAACGTGTGCTCGGTCCATCATATACAACATGAATATGTTGTAGTCTATCTCATGGTTTCATATTTCAAAGGGAGAGCTCTCCAATGGTTCATGAGCCTAACCCCTGCTTCAATACATACTTGGAACGAGCTATGAGAGGCCCTCTACAAACAATTTGGTGAGAGGGCAGATAATGTTTCATTGCTTGAGCAGTTGACGACCATCAAGAGGGCTCCAAGTGAGATGTTGGTAGACTTTAACTTCAGATTCCAGAGGATGTGGAAGAGAATTCCAGATACCCTCATGCCATCCCCACAAGGTGCCTTCTTGTATTTTTTAAGAGCTTTGAATTATGACATTGCAGTGATGATGCAATCAATGGGTGTTGAAACTCTACCTGTTGGCTATGAGACAACTCTAAAAGCTTAAAATTGTTTAAAACAGGCTGGAAAATTGCTCCTAGACCTCCTGTTCCACTTTTTCTAGAGTTTCGTTCATTGTCCTAGCAGCCCATTATTGCTCCCATCCCAGAGCCTAAAGCTTCAACATCCTCTCTTTCTCAAGAAGAGAGTGATCTTAAAACCCTAATGTCTAATTTGATCAACAAGGTGAATAGTATAGCTATTCAAACTGTCCCTAAACCTTATCAGGATTATAATCAGGGGTAGTCATCTAATCAAAACTGGAATCAAGGGTCTAACCCTAGTAGAAATTGGAACCAGGGTTACTAGCAGAATAGATACCAAAATCATAACCCTGCACAACCTTTACCAACTATTAGACCTATCCAACAGATACATGTTGTGAATCCAGTAAGGGTTTTAGTCCCTACTCAAAATAATTTGGACCAAGAGGCAGATTGGTGCTACCCCTTCAACCAACCTCACAATCAGTCCACTTGTGCTTTTGGAGCACAAGAGAGAGCTTTAATGCTGCAGAAATTTCATACTTAGCAAGCATCATTATCAGAAGTAGCAAATAATAGCCTTGAAGTGTCAAATGAGTTTATCAATGATGCTGGTATGATGCTATGGACTACAGAAGGCTTTTGTGTTGTCAATCAGCCTATGGACAGTGTTGTTATGCTCATTACAGACAACATCAGGTCAAAGAAGAGGCAGTTGGAGGCTAGTCCCATGCCTACTGTATTAAAAAAGGAGCATGTTCCTAAGGCTAAAGTGACCAGTACCATAGTTTCAATTCAGAACAACAAACTTCCTGTTATAAAAGAGATCACATCAGGCTTAATGGTGCCTGAGCAACCTACATAACAGTTAAAGAAAAGAACATGTATTCCCTCAATGTACAAGGTAGCCACTGTTCCATTAAATATTGTGGAATAGATGAAGAAAACAAATATCAATGTCTCTATGTGAAGTAATGTCCATACCCTCCCAGAGGGATATTTTACAAGAAGCCTTAAGGCACTTCCCATCAGTTGAGTTAGCAGCAATAGATCCATTAATTAAGCAAAAAGAAAAGGCTCCTGTTAGTCTTGTGCAACCATGTGAAGGACAAGTAAGTATGGTCAAGAAACCATCTCCCTTCTACTTGTCTTTGATCATTGGCAAGTTTTTAGTACACAACTGCATGATAGACTCCGAAGCTAGTGTTTTAGTCATGCCCAAGAAGATAACGGATGCATTAGGCATCAAGTATACCCCTATTTCTTCAGGAGTATTACAACTAGATGGCACCTCTATGAATACTATAGAAGTGATCAAAGGACTGGACTTGACTCTACATGCATGTCCTAACCTAACTTTCAAACAAGACATTTCAGTTATTGATCTTCCTCCATTCTTTGCCATCAACCTATCAAGGGATTTCACAGCAAAGGTAGGTGGCTACCTTTCTTCTGGCTGGTCTCATATGTTATTAAGGACTAGATATGGCACAAGGTTCACCATCAAGGTTGAACCAATTTCAGATTATCATGTGGAGAATTATGACCATATCCTGGTGAATCCACATGTGATGATTCAAGGTGAGGAAGTACATGATCCAGGGCCTACTAAGGTAGAACCTTCACCTCTTCCTATCCCTGACCTATTTTTAGATGAGTAGGTGAGGGATCATGAAAACTTTGATCCTTATGATACCACTGAAGCAACTGACTTGGGTAACTACATGATCCATGAAAGGGATCCTTTAACCCCTTTTGTACTTAAGCCAGATGATGACATCAATGGTCCATGGAAAATGTTCTTTGATGGTGCAAAGAGTAGAAATGGAGCTGCTGCAGGTGTTTTGATATTCTCTCCAACTGGTAAGAAGTTGCATTTTGCTCATAGGCTGCATTTTTCTTGCATGAATAATGTAGCAGAGTACAAGGCATTGGTCCATGGCCTATTGATAGTAGAAAAGAATAACATCAGGCATCTGGAGAGCTTTGGCAATACTAAATTGGTCGTTAACCAAGTCAAAGAGATGTGCAACAAAAAATAGCTTCTAAGATCTTATAGACATAGAGTTTGGGACCTATTTGAGAATTTTGATGCTCTCAACCTGCAGGTAATCTCAAGAAAATTAAATGCTAATGCCGATCAATTGGCAACGGTGGGGGTTCAATTTTCTCCACCTACAGACTTGTTTCAAGGTCTTGATCAGCATGTGAGGGTTGTTATCAGACCATCTATTCCTGATAATGATACCCATTGGTAGGTCTTTGACAACAATGAACAGATTGTGAGCTTCATTCAGAATGAAGTAGAGTTTTCTTCCGTAGCACAACCTAGATTGCAGGAGTGCTATGGTGATCAGATTATCCATCTCAAATCAAACAAGTTGCCCAAGGGTCTAGTCACCCTTGGGGCCATCTTCAGCCATGATGATGAGTTCAGGGGTGATAGAAATAACATGACCTTCAAGAAAGAAGATTAATAGAAGGTAATCGTCACCAAAGACAAAGAGTTGCTACTAGGAAAAGTGTGTGGTGATGCATGAGAGAAAGAGTTCATAAAACTTGCCCAAAAGTATAGTGACATCCTAGCATGGACATATGAAGACCTTAAAGGATTTAATCCAGATGTGGCTCAGCAAGGCATTGATCTAGATCCTAATTGCAAGCCAGTTCATCAAAAGCAGGGGCCCATAAATCCAAAAATTGAGCCACTTATGAGAAAAAGAGCTTGCTAAGCTCATACAAGCAAGGATTATCTTCCCCATCAAGTATTCTACTTAGGTTCCTAATCTAGTGCCTGTGAGAAAGAAAAATGGAGAGATCAGGCTCTGTGTAGACTTCAGGGACTTTAATCATGCTTCTCTGAAGGATCATTACCCCGTGCCCTCTATGGATCAAATTTTGCAGACAGTTGTAGGGACAGAAAGGTTTTCATTATTGGATGGCTTCTCTAGCTATAACCAAATCATTGTCAGAGAGGAGGATAGATTTAAGACAACATTTACAACCAAATGGGGGACCATGGCATATGTGAAGATGTCATTTGGTCTACCTAATATTGGTGCAATATTTCAAAGGGTAATGGATATTGCCTTCAAAGGATTTATAAATCGATTCATCCTAATTTATCTGGATGACATCACAGTCTTCTCCAAGAAGGGAAAAAATCACATGGAGCATCTGGAAAAAGCCTTCCAGAGAAGTAGAGAGATTGGGGTGTCTTTGAACCCCAAGAAATGTATTTTCATTGTTTCCCAGGGTAAGCTTTTCGGTCACATAGTATCTAAGGATGGGATATCCATAGACCCCGAAAGGACATTAGATCACCTTTCTCTTCCCTTGCCTTCTCACAAAAAGGCTTTACAATCATTTTTAGGGAAGATCAACTTCGTTAGGAAGTTCATTCCTAACTGCGCTGGCTTGGTGAAGCCTCTAGCCCTTATGCTCAAGAAGGATATAGTCTTCAGATGGACTAGGGAAGGGAAGGATGGTTTTGATAAGATCAAGGAAGAGATCAACCAGGAACCTACTCTCATGAATCTAAATTATGAGAAAGACTTTGTCCTCTATGCACATGGAGGACATAACAATATTGTTGCTATCCTGATGCAGCAAAATGAGCAAGGAATGGAGCAGCCCCTGGCTTTCTTTAGTCAAACCTTGAAGGATTATGAGGTCAAATACAACCCCATGGATAAATAGGTATTTTCCATTGTTAGAGCTTTGAAGAAATTTAGATACATGCTGGCAAATAATCACATCAAAGTTTTGGTTTCTCATCCTAGTGTGAGGGATTATATAATGGGAATTGAGATTAGTGAAAAGAGAGCTAGCTAGGTCACCAAGATCTTGGAATATGATGTGACCATCAAGGCTACTAAGTTTATTAGAGGCAGAGGATTGTGTGAATAACTAGCTCAGCCATCGGTAGATGGAGTGAATTCATCTTACCATCTGAATGAAGATGAACCTACAACTGAGCCATCGATTGTGAATTACTGGACAATAGATATGGCTAATTTCCTATCCACTAGTGAGTATTTTTATGGAATGCATAGAGCCAAGAGAAGTCATTTCAGGTTGTAGTCCATCCCTTATGCCTTGGTAGATGGTGTTCTCTTCAAGAGAAATCTAGATGGAGTCTTATTGAGATGTATAGAAGAAGATCAGGTTGATAGACTTCTTAGTGAGTTTCATGTTGGCCTAGTTGGTGGCCATTTCTTTGCTAGAGCTACATCAATGAAAATAATGAGGACAGGTTACTTTTTGCCCACATTATTCAATGATGCCCATGAATGGGCAAGAAGATGCAAAAAGTGTGCTCTCTTTGTTGGAAAGAAAAGATTGGCATCATTTCCACTCCACCCTTTTCAGGTTGATCAACCCTTTTCATAGTGGGGATTAGATTTCATTGGCATGATAAACCCTACTTCTAGTGCAGGTCACAAGTGGGTTTTGACTGCAATGGTTTACTTCACCAGGTGGGTTGAAGCAATCCCACTCAAGGCAATAACTGTATCAAGCCTTGATACAAGTGTAAATGTCTTATTGTAATCAACTTCATATTGTTGTGCAAAACCTTTTGCCACCAACCTTGCTTTATACTTTTTAACTTTATCTTCTGCATTAAACTTGGTCTTATAGACCCATTTGACTCCTATGTATTCTTTACCTTCAGGTGGATCTACTAGCTCCCATGTGTCATTCCTTTCAATGGAATCCATCTCTTCATCCATAGCCTTGATCCAATGTTGTTCCTTAATTACTTCCTCAAAATATATAGGATCATGAGAGAATAAAGAAAAATTTGAATATAAATCTAAATTTTCTCCTTGATCATAAATCTCTTGCAAAATTCTAATTTTTTTTCCTTTATATTTTCATCTCAATGAGACAAGTGTAGGATCAGAATCATCACTTACTTGTGAGTTGGGAATAGGATGGGCTAATGGTTCTCCTTGTTCAAAATTCCTTGGTGTTCTCAATTCTCTTGAATTATCTTTTTGAATATTTTTTGTTGGAGTACTTCTTACTGCTTGTGGACTTGGCTGATCACCTTGCACTCTTTGTTCTTTAGATTCTTCTTTATTTTGAGGTATTGTTGCTACAACTGTAATTGATCTATCAATACTTCAATCCCATGCTTCTTCTTCTTTTATTAAAACATCTCTACTAATGATTACCTTCTTGGGAATGGGATTGTACAACATGGAGGCTTTTGAATGTTCATAGTAACCAATAAAGATGCACTTTTTGCCTCTATAATCCAATTTTATTCTTGTTTCTTCTCACATACATGTCCATATGCAACACAACCAAAAATCCTTAAATGAGATACACTATGATTTGTACCACTCCATGCTTCTTGTGGAATCCCATCTTTGACACTCTTTGTAGGAGATCTATTTAGAATATATACTACATGTGCTATTGCTTCTGCCTAGTATTCATTAGAAAAGTGATTGGCCTTCAACATGCTTTTGATAATCTCCATTATTGTTTGATTCTTCCTCGCTATGACACCATTATGTTGTGGTGTGTACCTTGTAGTAAACTACTTCTTAATTCCATGATATCTACAAAAGTCTAAGAACTCATTTGACTTGTATTCACCACCTCTATCTGACCTAAATATCTTGATGTATAGGCCACTTTGTTTCTCAACCAATGCTTTGAAATCCTTTAACTTTCTAAAGGCTTTAGAGTTTTGCTTAAGAAAATAAATCCATGTTTTCCTACTGTAATCATCAACAAAATTTATAAAATAAATACTTCCTCCTAATGATGGAGTCTGCATTAAACCACATAAATCAATGTGCACAAGCTCTAATGGTGACCTTGCTTTGTAAGACATCCCTATTGGAAAACTTTTCTTATGTTGCTTTTCCAAAATACAACTCTCACATGAATTATCTTGATCATCAATTGGTGGTAATCCTTTTTGTTGCAAGTATGGGCCTAACTGGTGTTGTCATTGATGTCAACATACTCCTATTGCATTGATTATAAGGATTGGATGAGTTGTATGCTGAGGATATTGAGAAAATTAGTCCTATCAGGAACAAAGAAGAACAATGAAGACAGTGAGGTGAAGATCCTAGCTAAGTTGAAGATCAGAGGATGCGCATAAAAGGGTTTTTAGATATGTGTCTTAAGATGATCCAGCAAAGATTTGAGAGGTCCACATGAAGATTTAAAGAAGTTATGGCCACTTGAGTAAAACTGGTTCTGGCAGATGTTTAGAGGTAACAGAATGACACAGATAGGTCCGGTGAGATTCGGAGGTGCAATATCTTGTTCTACGGATTTGGTGGAGTGTTTAGGAAGTCAATGTGAATTGACAACTCAATTGGTTCATGGTCTGGAGGTCCGCAAGCATCTATTCCAATATGACAGTGATGACAAACTGTGTTCTTGAGATTTCGGATGAAGGAGAGAAAGATTTCAGTAAGCAGAAGTAGTGTGGATGTTCTTGGTGATTTAGGCAAGCTTGTGGAGGTCTTTAGATAGTGTCTAGTTCATGTTGGTGGTCCACATTGAAGATTGAGCTCATAATTGAAGAATTACTTCTGGATGATGATGTTCTTCCTAAGTCTAGCTGACCAGATGAGTTACACATCTCACAGATGATCTCGAAGATGTTCTGTGAAGCATGGCATGTTCCTCAAAGAAGATTGAAGTCTCAAATCTGTGTAGCCGACAGTGTGTTGATGCGCGTGAAGTCTTTTTTGTAATTAGTCATGTTGTATTTATGTATTTGCTCTATAATGTATGCCGACTTGGATGATTATCCCAAAGTCAAATGTCTTGTATAAATAAGAAGTTGTGAAGTCATTTCAAAAGCATCTTGTGGAGTGTGTGGTAGAGAGGAGCAGAGCGAAAGGCAGAGCAAAAGTATTGAGCTTAAATGGAACTGACTCAAGCATGGTGAAGATGCTATTCTTCAGTTCAAGTATGTAATATTTATTATTCTGTAGACAGTGTGTGTCCTGTAGGCAGTGGGCCTCTTGTGAGCAGTGTGCTTGAGCAGTCAGTCTAATTGGCATGTGCCATTTGTTCTTCTTATTCTTTTAACAGAGAATACAATCTTGGGTTAGTCACCCCGTGTTTTTTCCCTTAACCAGGTTTTCCACGTTAAAATCTTGGTGTCATATGTGTTAATGTGTTTCTGCTCTTGAATTATTGCATGATTGATTTATATTATGTTGTTGAATTACAAAGAGGATTTAAGTGTTTAATAAGAAGAAAGTTTTGGGACAACTGATTCACCCCCCCTCTCAGTTGTCTGTCTTGAATCTAACACTTTCAACATTTACTTCTTTTGTAATAAACTCAATACTCTAAAAGGAATCTATCCATACCTTAGATGCCATAGCCATATCTAATCTATGTAAGTTGCCTTGAAATTTGCTTCAAGATCTCCTTGAACTAACTTTACACTCCTCATTTGAAGTCGACACATTCGATTCCTCATCATCTCAACCTTTGCTATCAACATGTCACCAAGAGGTCTATCCAATATGATACAAATATTATCCTCAAATATTACTCTATAATTCTTTTGTATAAATTGTTCAATACTTATGAGGTTATGCTTCAATCCAGGCAAAAAATAAACATTTGGAATAGACCTTTCACCATGTTTTGTAACAACATTGATTACACCTTTACCCATAATTGGCATTGTATTATCATTACCCAACTTGACTTCTAACTTCATAGAACTGTCTAAACTTGCAAACAAATCTCTATGTCATGTCATATGATTACTACAACCATTGCTTAAAATTCAAATATCACTTGAACTCTCTTGAGCAACATGACATGTAATGAATAATATCCTTGAATTGCTTTCAAATACATTTAAAAAAACTTGCATTTTATTTTCATACATATGCTTGTTGTTTTCTAAAATTCATGTGCATAATGACTAAATTTCTTGCAGTAATAACACTAAATGTTAGTTTTATCATACCTCTAAGATTGTTAATTGTTGTTGCACCCTCTAGAGCTATGAGTATTAAAATCCTAATTTATTGTTACACCCTCTAGAGCTACGAGTATTAAAATCTTGATTTATCCTTCCACCTGGGTCTGGACCGTTCCTTCCATCTCTTTGATTATTATATCTACCTCTTCCTCTAGATCTTGACATTCCTCTTCCTCTATCGAATAAAACCTATGATTTGACTACGCTCTCCAAAGAAAAATTATTGTTACTATTCAATCTGCAAAGATCCCAACAACTCATCTATAGATATTTATATATTAAATCTTTAGACTCATCAATTGCAACCTCAATAACGTCAAATATACTAGGTAAACTTTGAAGATTTTTTTCTACAATCTTCTAATCACTAATCTCTTCTCCATGTGATTTAATTTGATTAACAATGTTCGTGATTTAACTTGAAAACTAGTCTACAAACTCTGAATCCTTCATTTGCAAATTTTCAAAACTTCTTCTAAGGGAATGTAATTTAGCCACTTTAACTTTAGTTGTACTATGGTAAGCAATTTCTAAAATTTCTCATGCCTTTTTAGATGTAGTTGCTACTACAACCTTAGGAAAGATAAAATCATCCATTACTTGTTGAATTAAAAACAAGTCTTTTGCATATTTTTGTAATTTTCCCTAAGTTTATATTTTTGTGTTCTAGTCAAATCTTGATAGGTTGTTTGATCTAGAGGTTCTATAAATCCATTTTCCACTATATCCCAATCTTCTTGTGAACATAATAAAATCTTCATTTTAATTGATTAGAAATCATAATTCTTACCCGTGAAAATAGGAATTTGAGGCTGCTTCCGGTTGCCATGCTTGGGATTGAACCTTTGTAACAATGATGTCCAACAAGGGCACCCAATCTAGATTTGCATGATCATCAATAGAAGCACCATACACATTGTTCATTAGAATTATTACATCTCTTATTGTGGGGACAAATGGTCTAATGGCATAAGTTGCATCTGGCCTCCTCTTGAAGTTCTTAGGGATCTCATAACAATCTAACTTATAGATGTTGAAGTCACCTTCTTATTTTTCCTTGATCTAACAATCAATTCATACTTGGTCATACTTGAACTCTAGGTTGGAAGCTTGAGTGTCTTTCTGAAGGTGATACCGGAGAGATTGGCAACCTGTTGTCCATTTGTAAACATCCCATATTTGATCTCTGAATTACTAAAAATATCCCTGGGAGTGTTTGGGCAAAAGTATTTTTTTGGTTTTGCTACCGCTCTATGAAGAAATGAGGATTAGATGCACTGAGCATAAGCAAAAACATCCAATTCATCATGCATGTCATCCTTTGGGAAACTTTTGCATCCTTGAATGTGTAATAGAGACCTTTGAAGTTTTTTGTTGTCAAGAGGCTTAGTATAAATGTTTTATCTGGAATAATTTGTACACTAGAAGAAAAGATAGTTGGTGCCTTGCTTTTCAGAGCTATTCTAATCTTATCACCATAGTACTTAGAGCATCTAGCTCAAAAGATCAGAGGAAAACTAGTTGCAATGAGTAAAAGCCTCTCTAATGAAACTCAAAGCAAACCTTGAGAGAACACTTCAATTTAAAAATAATTTGTTTAAGATTGAGTAACTTTTATATCAGAGGAGCTATCTTTAGACACTTCATAGCATGTGCTCATTACATCTCATTAATACCATTACTCTAATTAATTTCTATTTTAAAAAAAATTACACATGTTTGCAAGCACTCTACTTAAACATCATCCACTTCAATATTCAAATAGTCAATAGCAATTTAATACCTCATCCACAACAAAAAGCAGTAAATATTTGTCCTATTTTTATTGGCCAAAATTAACCTTTGACTGTTAAAGTGGATGATGTTTAAGAATAGCCCTTTACAAAACCTTCCTCCAGTTCTAGAAATGGTGGATGCACCTAAGCTTTCTTTACTGAAAACATAGAGAGGCTGAGTAATCATGGTAATATAAAAGTAACCTGAGTAAACCTTAGGTTAAGTCGAGCCTTGTTCAAGAACTAACTCTACCCAAGAAATCAGGGAAACAAAAGATTGAGACCACTTCCATTAATTGCCAACTCCATATATATATATATATATATATATATATATATATATATATATATATATATATATATATATATATATATATATATATATGAGAATATTAATTCACTAGTATATTTGTATTTAAAAGAATATATCTACAGTACATGGACCTGTTCCACTAATCAATTAAAATAGGCGTATGGAGAAGATATCTCTCCATGTCGTTTTATTTTTTAAAATATAAATATAATATAATGGCCCCTAAATAATGGCACCTCTTTTTCATTTCCATGTGATTAATCAGTAAACTTTAATGAAAAAAATCTATAATAAATGGTGCCTCCCTACATACATATTTCATGTTTACATTGTTAACAAAAAGCCAAGGAATGGCTCAAAGTGAACTCCAACTTCTCTATTTCATTTTTACTACTAGTATTTCACATTGTTGCACATTTATGGATGCCTCTCTTCCATTATTCCCTCTACATTTTTAGTTCAACGTTTGTTGTTGTCTTATGTTCAAAGGAAATCATTTGCAATTAAATATTACAAGAAAATATGGATTGTGGCGCCTTCCTCACATTAAAGTATTAAAATAAATAAAAAAACATTTGAAGCATCTCCTCTCCACTCCCAGCCTGCACATTGTTGTTTGTTGTTGTATCATTTAACAACACAAAATAATAATCAATATATTAGGCACCTCATTCTTGCTACAAAACTTTTAAAAAACAAAAAACTGATGCAAATACCTTTTAAAAGAAACAAGATTTTTGAGTGCTTGTTATAAATACCATTTCGAGACACCACTACCATAGCACTACCTTGTATCATTTAACAACACAAAATACTAATCAATATATTAGGCACCTCGTTCTTGCTGCAAAACTTTTAAAATATAAAAAACTGATGCAAATACATTTTAAAAGAAACAAGATTTTCGAGTGCTTGTTATAAATACCATTTCGAGACACCACTACCATAGCGCTACCCCAATGAAACTGATATGGAGCATTGAAATGCAACCACAGTGCCAATGAAAGAAAATATGAATATTAAATGTGCAGACATATAAGGCCTTAACTACATAGTATATTCTCTGCCATGTCACTACCACTCCTTACAACCATTACTGACTATCTGCCTTCCATTGCTATTTTTGGTTTTTTCTTGCATTTTTACTATTTTGATTTTTTTTTTCAATTGAAATCTTATAAAATTACATGGAATCTTGGAATCTTTTAGCTTTTCAACTCCACCCCTATAGCAACGCCTCTCTGCATAATTAAATACTTGGAAAAAACTTCTAAAAAAAACTATCATTTTGACACTTGCATGATATTGAGGTCTTAGGGTCTCAACCTTCTCATAAAAAAGACTGAAGAGCACAAGTGACAATAACCCAAAATAAAACTTAAGACCAAAATTAAAGTAAAACAAACTTAGGAAAGCAAAGTAAAATAAATTTAAAGGCCAACAAAGAATAGATTTAAGCAAGGGGATAGATTTGGGGAATTGAAAAAATTGCCACTTAAACAAACTACATTAAAAAAAACCCCTATTCCAAGTATCCTAGATGAAACGTTGGAAAACCTTAACGTATGGAAAACTGACTCAACATGAAAGTGACAAACGCAAAGATTCAAATTCCAAATTGGGTTGGTAGGTACAATAGAACATAATCCAGTTTCTAGGCAGATTGTTGCCTCCTCTTGGAATAGAGCATTTGCTTGCTAGGATTTCTGGGCACACAAACCTGCAAGTTGTAAGATAGAAAGTCATGCAACAAGTGAGGGGGCACTTCAAACATAGCTACTAAATAGACTTGGATGAGATAGTTGGGTCCAAGCTTGGGAAAATTTCTAGATAACATATAAAGTTGTACAAGACTAATGGAGGCAGCAGGAAGTGCGCAGGTTCAGGCTACTTGTGTTGACAACTTGGCAAACATCATTGAGAGAGACACTATTGGTATGGTGAAGATTGTTTGTGCATGATGTTTGAAGGTGTTGTCATTGATGGCAACAAGAAAAAGAACAAGGTTGGAAAAGAGATTTTGGTCCGGTGAAGAAGACTTAGTCATTTTGGCTAAGTGTTGGTAGTGTACAGAGACAACGACAGAGAGATAGTGTTTGGATTGGCATTGGTCCATAGTTGAAGACCAGGTATTGTGGTTCTAGTATGATGTTCCTAAATCTCAGATGTTTAGCTTTTGATCAGCTCTGGAAGTATATCTTCAAATGGCCTAAGTCCAACAGAACATAATACAGTGCCAATTAAAGCAAAACACACATTTGTTTTGGTTCACATTCCTCCGGTGTTAGATATTTAGTTAGGCAATTTTGAGGTGTTGTAAACACTTGTATGAAGTGTCTAAATCTAGACTTGCAGAGTCTGAGGTCCACTGGAAAGACAATTATGAGCCACTGAGTATCGCTACATGGTTTGACAGTGATTGGCTATGACGGAGTCTGTGTTCAAGCAATCTGTATTTTTCTGCATGTTGATATTATGTTCTGCAGTTCTGGAGGTATGATCTCTGATGTCTAAGGAGTCTTTGATATGACTTTGAGCAAGTCTTGTTGTCCATAGTGAAAGTTGTGATCTAACAGTTAGATTGAGTCAGTAAAAGTCTGTGTTTGAGGCCGACATGATAGTTTGATTTGTGCACGGTAAGTTCTATTGATTAGAACTTTATCCTAAGTGAATCTATAGTTGGAGCCAACATATGAGAAGGTGTTTCAAATGTTGTTTGGATCTGCTATGTATTTTGGTGAGTTGATTTGGCCGACAAGCTACAAGTTTATTAACTATATGCTTCATCTAGGTAGGCCGACCTAATGTGAATAATCTAAGTGTTGCGGATATATATGAGATCAAATTTAGTGTTTGTGAGATGTGTAGTGTGAATACGAGTATATATGTGTGCGACATGCGAAGTATGGTGATTTTGTAAGGGCGATAAGTGCAAAAGAAGAGAAATCTTATTTTCATGTAAGAGCAGGGTAGTGAAACAGAGTAGTCAGAGAGAAAGAGTTTTGAGACAATATTTATGTGCTTCATTGGAGCTATAACCATGCATGTGTAGATGCAATCAAAGCAGTTCAACTTAGCAGTGAGCCATTCTTCTTTCCTTCTTTCTTTCTCTAGGCAGTGAGCCTATTTTGGCAGTGAGCCTTCTTGCAGCGAGCCCTAAGGCAGTGGACCTCCTTGTAATTCGGTATTGATATTACATAATTATTGTGAGCTAACACTCACCGTGGTTTTTCCTAGTTTTGGGTTTTCCACGTAAAAATCTTGGTGTTTATGTGTGATGCTTTGTGATTGCTTCTTCTATATGTGGCAAATGGAGTAATGGTTTGATAAGTAAAAGGTTTAATAGAATACTGATTCGCCCCCCCTCTCAGTATTCTAGGTGTTCAACAATTGGTATCAGAGCTTGGTTCCTTGGAAGAAGTCTAATAGCTTGAGGAAGATCTTGGAGATTGAACACATGGCAGGTAAAAAGTTTCTACTCCTCTTAAAGAAATTGATTCAACTGAAACCATAGAAGAAGAATGCATGCTTGTCAGTGAAGAAGAACTTAAGGTTGCTCTTGAAGATCTTGAAAAGACTGAAATAGAAAACATGGATCTGAAAGAAAATATCAAGGAAGCAGATGAGTGCATCAGAAAATTGAGGGAGCAAGTCAAAAGGTTCAAATAAAAGCATAAGGAGGTTAGTGAACAATTGAAATTAGCAAATGAAACTTTGAATGATCTGAAAGTGGAAGTTGTAGAAAGAGCAAAAGCTAAAGAAAGCCTAAATGAAATAATAAAAAAACAAGTCTAAAGAATTACAAGGTTTGAACAAGAAGTTGTGGATCTGAAAGCTGATCTGAAACAGGCATGGATTCAAGAAGATAAATTCAAAGTAAGTAATGCTAAACTTGATAGAATAATTGCAAGTCAAAAGAGTCCTGAGGACAAAGAAGGTTTGGGATTTGAGAAAGGAGAAAGTTCTAAAATAGGTCAAGAAAAGAATGCTGAGATCAAGAAGGACAAAGACAAATAGATCCAGAATCAAAGGGATAGACCTAGAAGACCACCGATCAGGCAACCAAATGCTCAAAGGTATCCCTCTTTCAATGGTTATTGTAATTCATGCAATAAGGTTGGTCATAAGGATACTCAATGTAGGAGCAGAGTGAATCAAAATGTTCCATCACTTTTTGGTCAGTGCTTCACTTGCAATAAAGTAGGTCATAAAACTAATGAATGCAAAAGTTAGATAAGGAAAGGTTACAATAATGGAAGGAATGCTCAAACTTTCAAAGGTAACTGCTTTATATGCAAGAGGTTTGGTCATAGAGGTAGTGAATGCAGAAGTCAGATAAGGAACAACTATAATAATGGAAGGAATGCTCAATCTTTCAATGGGAATTGCTTTGCATGCAATAGATTTAGACACAAGGCTAACCAATGTAGATCAAGGATGAATGGAAGGAACAATGGTCAGAGAAATGTTGTATGCTTCAATTACAACAGGCCTGGACATATTGCAAGATTCTGCAGAAGAAAGAATATGAAGAAGAATAATCAGGGAGAGATTAAGAAATCGGTACAAAAGGCAGATCTGGTAGAGATCAAGAAGAAGAAGAACAAGATTTAGGTTAAGAAGGAAGTACATGAAGTCAAGAATGAGTCTGCACCAGACTCTGGTGCAGGTACTTCCTCTAATAAGTAAATTGGGAGCTCTAGCTCAGGGGGATCTTAAATGAAAAATCTTGTTCCCTAGCTAGAAAAGTGGTGCTAACAATCAACACGAAGGTATAAGCTAGAAAATAAGATAACATATCTTTTGAAGAAGATTCCAGTAGAAAAGAATCTAATGCGATGGATTGCGGAGAAATTTAGATCGACTATGGGTGGTAGAGAAAGAGTTTGAAACCTTTTTGAAGCAAGCATTTATGACAATTAGATTTCGATAAAAAGGGATTAAAAGAGGATTCATTTGAAAGGAAATTACACTACATTCAAACCCTCAAGTGTTTAAGGAGATCTGAGAAGCGAAGCTAAGGTGAATTCAAGTATTCAATGATTAGTGTAAAGAAACCCTAACCGGAAACAAAAGGTATTTATAGCTCTATCTCTTTTGAAAAAATTCTGTGTTGAGTCAGTAAAGATATCTACCCCTCAAGTGATAGAAATTATAGAGAGACCCCAACCTAAATTCAAGAATCACCCATACAAATCACTTATGACTGATCCAGATGGTGTGTTCTTTGAAATTCCACATGGCGTTATGCATACAGAAGATATTAGGGCATATATACATGCAAACCTAGAAGAGTATGATCATGGGAAATTAGGGAAAATTTATCTGAATGAACTGATTGATGACAAATTTGAGCTAAAAGAAGAGTATAGTGCACTACATGAGAAGAATCTGGATGTATGGATTGATTTTCCTGTGTTTTCTGAAGATTCTTGGGTTCGGTATGCCCTAAGCAAAATTCATGATGAGTTTATGCAGTTAGACATAACACATATGATTACTAAAGATGCCATTAAGGTTGTAACTGGCATGTGCTCCACTAGAATAATTCTGGCATTAAAGTCTGTAAAGAATAACACAATGATGCAATTAATCGGTGCCAAGTTTGACAAAAGGGCACTAACTGTGAATGATATTGAAGATCCGGCAATAAGGTTTACCTCAATGGTGATTGGTAATAAGGTCTACTTCTCCACCAGGGAAAATTCAGTCTCGGTAACTGCTATATGCACAACATTTGAGATGGTGAAGAAGAATGCAAATTATGACTTGTGTGAGTTGCTCTGGCAACAACTAATGGAGAACTTGAAAAGAACAAAGGATACAAAGTACCCCTTCAAGTATGGAACTCTAATCATTTGCCTGCTCTTCTATTTCCTGAAGGAATTATCAGGTATGGACAATATTGTCTAGCTTGATCACTCTCCTATAGCAGTCCAAATTAGAAATCATCTACAAAGTTTAGGAAATGTTGCTAAACAAAATGCAACATTATGAGGTTACTTTAAAAAATTCCAAAAGAAAATGTAGACTAGGGCTAGGATTCCTGAAAAGGTTGTGAAGAAATATGAAAAAGAGATTGTATTTATGGTAGATAAAGATAAATGCCTCATGGAGGCAGTAGAACCTAGAATAGTATGGGTCTCAGCTATGGGATATGAGGTTACAAAGAATGTTCTGACTGGCCTATCTGATCTAATGTTGAGTAAACCAAAGGACCCCAATGAGGAAAGCTTTGGAACATTTGAAGAGAAGTCTCTCAAGGTGTTAATGGAACTGAAACAACCTAAAATCAAAAGGAATGCAAGAAAGTGGGTAGATGAGTTTGCAAAAAGCAAAGGTTTTACAGATGAAGAAATAAAAGAAGCAAGAGCCAAGTCTGAGGCATCCAAGACTACAAATTCTATGGAAGGGCAAACATTAAAGGCTCCGGAAGAGAAAACTGAACAAGATAAGGTTCCATAAAAGCATAAAGTGCAAACTGAACAAGAAAAGTTCACCTCTGGCACTAAAAGAAGAACATGAGCCTCCTCCTCTGTTGTAGATATTGAGAAAGAAGTGCTTGAAAACAAGCCCATTGAGAAGAAGAGAAAGAAGTCAAAGACCACAAAAAGGGTATATGTGAGCCTTGGTGAGGGAGAGGAAGAAGAGACATATGAGGAAATCAAAGCAAAAAGGGCAAAAACAAATGAAGCCACCTCTGGTAAAAAGGAGAAGCCCTTAGAAAAGGTTAAGGACAAGAAGATGAAGAAAGGAGAGGAGATTGAAACTAGAGAAGATGAAGCAACAATATCCTTAGAAGCCACAGTCAATGCATTTGCTCAACATGGAAACTTGAAACCCATTGCTGATATGTATGATGAAAGAACGGATGCAGACAAGGTGATAATTGAAGCAACAATTATAAAGTATTTGGATATGTTTAATAAATCCCTAATTGAAGTCATAGATGACTTATTAGATAGTCTTGGCAGCAAGAAAAGAAGTGGCCAAGGCCAAAGATGCTGAGATAAGGGAGTACGTGTTGATAAAACTTTGCCCAGACATTTCCAGTGAAGAAAAAGTCAAAGTCACTAAGAGACTTAGTGAAAAGTTTAAAACAAAGAGAAGGGTCAACCCTCTAATGTCTGGTGACATTAAGAATCTAGTCAAGGAGACCGAGGAAATAACACAAAATGTGTTACATGAATTGCAAATCCCAACCATTGCTGACACTGCTGAAGAAGAACAGAATGTTGGTGATGACAATACAGTTCTGGAAATGAATATTGAGCAAAACTTGGAACAAAGTACAGTTACTCCTTCGGTGAGCATAGTGAATGAAGAAGAAGTGAAAGAACCTATGGGAGAAAAGAATTCTGAAGAAACAAAGGTAGCTTATGAAGATATTGCCTCTGAAGGACCTGGTGAGCAGAGAAAAGAAGCCAGAGAATAGATGACTGATAATCCTGCTTTGGAAGTAGAGGGAAATAGACAAGATCCTACTCAAGAGGAACCTTCGGAAAGATATGTTGGTGAGGTGTCTCAGGTTGAAGATAAGAGAGACATTGTTGATTCCTTGAGAGAGTTTTTGGAGAAGCAGAAGGAAGATCAATATTTTACCGCACCTGAGCTATTGCAAGGACCTATTAACCTTCACTACAATGTCACCACTGTAGAAACTAAGACTTGGGACAATTTTTCAAGCTACTGCACAAGAAGAGATATTGAAGTTCCATATGAAAGATAGTGAGCTGATTGAAGATGCATCAACAATTTTTGAAAAGATTATGCCCGGGATAAAAAGAGACACATCCTTAGCACTGACTGCACAATTGAAGAAGCTTATGGAATCAATCAATTCTCATTTTGAGTCCCTAGAACAAGCTGTAGAAAAGAAGGTAAGGGCAGAGATTGATGACAAGAGGTTAGTGGAGCTCAATGACAAATTTTCTCAAGATAAAATTTTGTTGGAAAAGAGTATAGAATATGCTCAGACTGCTATCAAAGAGGCCAGTGAAATGTATCAATTTTGTCTTACATGGCCTGAGAAAACAAAGGATATGAAAGATAAAATAAATGGCTGGGAAGCTCAAATAATGAAGATCTCCAGAACTTATGATCCAATAAAAGATGCTTTTGGAAATCAGAGGGCACAAGTTGAGACCATTCATTCTACTATACATAAGTTGCAAACCCAGAGGGAGGTTATAAAGCACAAAATGAGCCAGCTTTGGGAGATAGTAAGATTCAAAATTGCATCCATGGGTAGGCTAGTAGCAGCAACATAGTAGACTAGGCAAATCACTGAGGCTCCTGCCACTGTGAAGAAGGTAGAAGACCTGGTATCTCAAGTCAATGGGCACATATTAGTTTTGAGTGATGCTAAAGTAAGGTGCGATGAAGATGTAGTGCAATTGAGGAAACTTTATTCAAATATTCTCCCAGCAAAACCGTAAGGCATTTTGATTTCACTTGTAAATATGCAGATAGTACAAATAGTTTTTGAAGTTTTGATCACTTGTACATATTTCCATACCATACACCTTTTCCATTGATGTCAAAGGGGGAGAATGAAGCATGTGAAAAAAACAAAAGAAAAATAACTGAAAAATAAGGAGAGAAGCATGAAGTTAGGGGAGGAGAGTGTAAAGAGAAAGGGGAGCAGTGTAGTAATTTTCCACATCAAGTGTTGCCATCAGTGCCAAAGGGGGAGATTGTTGGCAACTTGGCAAACATCATTGAGAGAGACATTGATGGTATGGTGAAGATTGTTCGTGCATGATGTTTGAAGGTGTTATCATTGATGGCAACAAGAAAAAGAACAAGGTTGGAAGAGAGATTTTGGTCCAGTGAAGAAGACTTAGTCATTTTGGCTAAGTGTTGGTAGTGTACAGAGACAACGACATCGAGATAGTGTTTGGATTGGCATTGGTCCGTAGTTGAAGACCAAGTATTGTGGTTCTGGTATGATGTTCCTAACTCTTAGATGATCTTATATCCAAAGGTTCAGCTTTTGATCAGCTCTGGAAGTATATCTTCAAATGGCCTAAGTCTGACAGAACAAAATACAGTGCCAATTAAAGCAAAAGACACATTTGTTTTGGTTTGCATTCCTTCGGTGTTAGATATTTAGTTATGCAGTTTTGAGGCATTGTAAACACTTGTATGAAGTGTCTAAATCCATATTTGCAGAGTTTGAGGTCTACCAGAAAGACAGTTATGAGCCACGGAGTATCACTACATGGTTTTACACTGATTGGCTATGACAGAGTCTGTGTTCAAGAAATCTGCATTTTTCTGCATGTTGATATTATGTTCTGCGGTTCTGGAGGTATGATCTATGATGTCTAAAGAGTCTTTAATATGACTTTGAGAAAGTCTTGTGTTCTATAGTGAATGTTGTGATCTGATAGTTAGACTGAGTCAGTAACAGTATGTGTTTGAGGCCAACATGATAGTTTGATTTGTGTGTAGCAAGTTCTATTGATTAGAACTTTATCCTAAGTGAATCTATAGTTGGAGCCGACATATGAGAAGGTGTTTCAAGTTTTTTTTGGATCTGCTATGTATTTTGGTGAGTTGATTTGGCTGACAAGCTATAAGTTTATTAACTATACACTTCATCTAGGTAGGCCGACCAAATGTGAAGAATCTAAGTGTTGTGGATATATATATATATATATATATATGAGATCAAATTCAGTGTTTGTGAGATGTGTAGTGTGAATACAAGGATATATGTGTGCGACATGTGAAGTATGGTGATTTTGTAAGGGCGATAAGTGCAGAGGAAGAGAGATCTTATTTTCATGTAAGAGTAGGGCAGTGAAACAGAGCAGTCAAAGATGAAGATTTTTGAGACAGTATTTATGTGCTTCATTGGAGTTGTAACCATGCATGTGTAGATGCAATCAGAGAAGTTTAACTTGGCAGTGAGCCATTCTTCTTTCCTTCTTTCTTTCTCTAGGCAGTGAGCCTTCTTGCAGTGAGCACTTCTTTGGGTAGTGAGCCCTAAGGCAGTGAGCCTCCTTGTAATTCGGTATTGATATTACATAATTATTGTGAGCTAACACTCACCGTGGTTTTTCCTAGGTTTGGGTTTTCCACGTAAAAATCTTGGTGATTATGTGTGATGCTTTGTGGTTACTTCTTCTATATGTGGCAAATGGAGTAATGGTTTAATAAGTAAAAGGTTTAATAGAATACTAATTCAACCCCCCTCTCAATATTCTAGGTGTTCAACAACTTGATACACAGTTACAATGTCAGGTGAAGATTGATCTGTGTTGGAGCAGGCACAAGAAAAATCCGATTGTATTCTTGGATGTGGAATTAAAATCAACGGTCTCTATAGAGGTGTTAATGGGGGTGCATAAAAATTATGGGCTTTTCTTAAAATTAGGTGGTGATGGGTGAGTGGGAGCTCTCAGAGGGGAGGAAGACAAATGGTCTGTTGTTATATGGAGCCTAATCAAACTCGGAGGTTAAATTTCCCCACTTTTATCAGCGCAGTTTCCCCCCAAATTATTTAATGGGAGTTTGGGGGCAGTTCCCCTTGCGGGGTCCAGGGGCAATGCCACTAGCGTGCTCCCTGTCGCGATACAGTGTGGGGTCGAGGGGTAGCACCCTTGAAACCTCAAATGACTTTTATTATTTTATAAAGGTGTCGGGAGTTATTTTTTTTATTGGCCAACATAAAAAACCCTATTTTATAACTGACATAAGTCTTGATAAAAATGGCTAAGGGTTAGGGTTTCTGTTGATATTGTTTTGTAGCATTTGGAGTGGTATTGAGTTGCAAGGATTGCTGGTTGTAATCAGTTCGATTGTTGGATAATAGTATTGGACTCTCTGTTGGTGGATGTAGCCCGAGTTTGGGTGAACCACGTTAAAATTGTCTCTCACTGTTATTATTTCTGTGTATTTTTCATTCCTCTGTTTAATCTTTATTTGCATTTAATTGATATCTTCTGCATACAATTCCTAACAAGTGGCATTAGAGTGGGTTGTGTTCGATTATTGTCTGTAGGAAGGTCTCACGGTTGAGTGGGAGTCTCACAATTAAGTGGGAGCAATGGCAGCCAAGGGTAAATTGAAGGTAGATAAGTTCAATGGGCATGACTATCAGTTATGGAAGATGCAGATGGAGGATTATCTCTATCAGAAGGATTTAATGAGCCCGTTGGAAGGAATAGCCAAGAAACCAGTAGCAATGACTGATGAGGATTGGAATCTTCTAGACAGAAAGGCATTGGGAACCATTCAATTATGCCTAGCACCATCTATGGCGTTCAATATAATAGAAGCAAAGACAACAGATGAACTGATGAAAGCTTTGGCTAAATTGTATGAAAAACCCTCAGCCTCAAATAAGGTATTTCTCATGAAGCGTTTGTTTAATCTAAAAATGATTGAAGGTGGATTTGTGATAGATCATTTAAATGAGTTTAATATGATTATCATTTAGTTAACTTCTGTAAAAGTAAAATTTGATGAAGAGGTGAGGGCTCTCTTGGTTTTATGTTCTTTGCCAGAAAGGTGGAATAGCTTGGTAATGGTTGTAAGTAATTCTATCTCTGGTTCAAATACTTTGAAATTTGATGATGTTGTTGGTGTTATCTTTAGCGAGGAAATGCGACGAAAAAGCTCGGGAGGGTCCACATCAAGTAGTGTTTTGAATGCAGAAAGCAGGGGCAGATCAAAGGAGAGAGGAAAAGGTTCTGGAGGTCATGGGAAGTCACAAGGAAAATCAAAGGACAAGAGGTCCCAATCCACAGGGCAAAAGTATTGCTAGTCCTGTGGGAAACCAGGTCATCTAAAGAAAGATTGCTGGTCTCGAAAGAATAAAGAATGAGATAAACAAGAAGATAATAAGGAGGCAAATGTGGTAAGTAATAAATCTGAAGATGATGCTTTGATTCTTTCCCTAGATAATGCTGATGATTCATGGGTTTTAGATTTAGGGGCCTCATTTCATGCTACGCCCCATAAAAGTTATTTTATTGATTATGTCCAAGGGGATTTTGGGCTGGTTTATTTGGGAGATAACGAACCCTGTTAGATTGTTGGAAAGGGAAGAATTAAGATTAAGTTGCAGAATGGGAATCATTAGCTACTACAATAGGTAAGGCACGTTCCAAGGCTGAGTAGGAATTTAATTTCAACAGGGCAACTAGGTGATGAAGGTTGCACAGTTACTTTTAATGATAAAAATTGGAAGGTTTCAAGAGGTGCCTTAATAGTAGCAAAAGGTGTGAAAGTAGGCACCTTATATCTTTCTACATGTCATATTGTTCCTTCTACTTTAGTTGTTGCAAAGAAAAACTAAACAGGTTTAGGAATAGCTGATGTGGGTTCACAGGAAGAGACTGAAACAATTGTTGTAGGTTCTAAGACAACACTGTGGCATAACAGACTTGGGCATATGAGTGAAAAAGGTATGAAGGTACTTCATTCTAAGAAAGTTTTACCAAGTCTGAAATGTATTAATATAGATTTCTGTGAAAGTTGTGTGTATGGAAAACAAAAGAGAGATAGTTTTCTAAAGGACAGGAAGCAAAAGAAAGATGAAAAGTTGGAGCTTGTGCATACAGATGTATGGGGATCAGCTCAGGTATCTTCTCTCGATGGCTCTCGGTATTATGTTACATTCATAGATGATGCAACTAGGAAGGTTTGGATTTATTTCCTTAGGTATAAATCTGATGTATTTGAAACATTTAAGAAATGGAGAAGCTTGGTTGAGAATGAGATGGGTAAAAGATTACAATGTCTCAAATCTGATAATGGTGGTGAGTATTATAGCAAAGAATTTGAGGATTATTGTTCCTTTAATGGAATTCGTAGGCAGAAAATGGAGTGGCTGAGCGCATGAATAGGACAATAATGGAGCATGCAAGGAGCATGAGATTGCATGATGGGCTGCCTTTAAACATGTGGGCAGAGGCTATCAATACTGTTGTATATTTAATTAATAGAGGTCCTTCAGTTCCTTTGGACTGTGGTATTCCAGAGGAAGCACGGACAGGTAAGAAGGTGAGTTATTCTTTTCTCAAAACCTTCGGATGTGAAGCATTTGCACATGTAGATTCTAAAAATAGAACCAAGCTGGATGCAAAATAAAAAAGTGTATCTTCGTTGGATATGGCATTGATGAATTTGGTTATAGGCTTTGGGATGTTGAAAATCTAAAAATTGTGAGAAGCACGAATGTTGTACTTAATGAGAAGGTGATGTACAAAGATTAGTTGCAGCAGCATGAGAAGAAAGAAAAGGATTATGTGGTGTTGTATGATACTCTAGATAGTGATGTTCCAATGGTTCCTCATGCTCTGCAACAACAACAAGAAATACCACAAACTCTAGTGAATGTTAGACGACCAACAAGGCTAAGTAGACCTCCTGAAAGGTTTTCTCCCTCTTTGTATTCTATTTTATTAACAGATGCTGGTGAACTGGAAGGGTATGATGAAGCTATGCAGGTGGATACAAAGGTTCAGTGGGAGCTTGCAATGAAAGAAGAAATGGACTCCTTGTTGAAAAATCAGACTTGGGAATTATGTAAGTTGCCTACAGGTAAAAAGGCTCTACCAAACAAATGGGTTTATAGGCTGAAAGAGGAAGATGGAGGTAAGAAAAGATTTGAAGCCAGGTTAGTTGTAAAAGGATTTGCACAGAAAAAGGGCATTGATTTTGATGAGATTTTTTCTCCAGTTGTTAAGATGACTTCTATTCGTACTGTTTTAAGTATTGTGGCTGTTGAAGATTTGCATTTGGAACGGCTAGATGTGAAAACTGCCTTTCTCCATGGTGATTTGGAGGAGGAGATATATATGGAACAACCCCAAGGATTTGAGGTCAAAGATAAGGAGAAACTAGTGTGCAGATTGAAGAAGAGTTTATATGGCTTGAAACAAGCACCTCGACAATGGTATTTGAAATTTGATAGTTTTATGGCTGAGTAAGGCTACATCAGGTGTAATTCTGACCATTGTGTTTATTTTAAGAGGTTAGATAATGACATCTACATTATTTTATGTTTATATGTTGATGACATGCTTGTAGCAGGGTCTAACATGGATCACATAAGAGAGTTAAAACAACAGTTAGCACAATCATTTGCTATGAAGGATTTAGGGGTAGTAAAACAAATCCTTGGTATCAAAATTTGCAAAGATAGGAAGAATAGAAAATTGACTCTAGATCTCAGGCTGATTGTGTTGAAAAGGTGTTTCAGAGATTCAATATGGAGAATGCAAAAACTGTCAACACACCTTTGCCTAGTCATTGGAAATTGACTAAGGAGATGTGTCCTAAGACACAAGAGGAGGAAGACAAAATGTCCAAGGTACCATATGCTTCAGCTGTAGGAAGTTTAATGTACGCCATGGTATGCACAAGACCAGATATTGCACATGTTGTAGGAGTCATCAGCATGTATATGAGTAATCCCAGATTGAAGCATTGGAATGCGGTAAATGGATTCTAAGATATTTGAGAGGTACATCCAATAAACACTTATGTTTTGGGGGCTCTAATATTGATTTAGCAGGTTATGTAGACTCAGATTTGGTAGGGGCTATTGATACCAGGTGGAGTACTACAGGTTATGTCTTTACTGTAGGTGGGACAATAGTGAGTTGGATCTCAGGGTTGCAAAAGGTGGTTGCTTTATCCACCACAGAGGCAGAGTATGTAGTTGAAATAGAGGCAAGCAAGGAGATGATATGGATGAAATCTTCCATGGAAGAATTAGGTAATCAACAGGCTAACAATTATTTGTTTATGAATAGCCAGAGTGCCATACATCTTGCAAAGAACTGTCTTTGCATTCAAAGACCAAACACATACAGTTGAGGTATCACTTCCTTCGATCGGTGTTGGATGATGGATAGTTAAGAATGGAAAAGATACATATAGATGAAAATCCAATGGATATGTTTACAAAGGCAGTGACAAGAGAGAAGCTAAGCTCTTCTTCAGCTTCGATTGGCCTTGAAGACTGAAAACAAAAAATCAGAACAACAGGGTCCAAGGTGCTTATTTCTAGTGGGAGCTACAGGGTCAGCGGTGTTATGATCAGTCTCCAAGTGGGAGATGATATAGTGTGGAGTCTGATAAGTCTCCAAGTGGGAGATTGTTGTTATATGGAGCCTAATCAGACTCGGAGGTTAAATTTTCCCCACTTTTATCGGCACGGTTTCCCCCCAATTTTTTTAACGGGGGTTTGGGGGCAGCCCCCAAAACCTCAAACAACTTTTATTATTTTATAAAGGCATTGGAAGTCATTTTTTCTATTGGCCGACTTAAAAAAACCCTATTTTGTAACCGACATAAGTCTTGATAAAAATGGCTATGGGTTAGGGTTTCCATTGATATTGTATTGTAGCATTTGCAACGGTATTGAGTTGTAAGGATTACTGGTTATAATCGGTTCAATTGCTGGATAATAATATTGGACTCTCTGTTGGTGGATGTAGCCCAAGTTTGGGTGAACCACGTTAAAATTGTCTCTCATTGTTATTATTTCTATGTATTTTCATTTAATTGATATCTTTTGCATGCAATTCCTAACATGGTCATCCTCCATTGTTGTTCTTTGTGTTCTCTAAGAAAGAGACTTAGATTAGTACTCTTCATCGACCTCGGTGCAATTGGTGCTCCTTCAGTCCCCTTTTCCAGATCGGATTTGAGTGGTTTTTGCAGGTTTGGGTGGGTTAGGTCACCCTTGAAATTTTGTCTCACTTGTGGTTCTGTTTGTGTTATAGTTTTGCTTGTGTTGTGTTTAATTTGATTTTGATTGGATTCCCCGCCAAAATCTCTAATAGATTTTTAAACCAATCCTTGTTAATACACTGGGGTCTGTGCCCCGAGGTCTCTTACGAAGGTACAGGGTCTTTGATCCAGCTGTGGTTGTGATAGATTTTTTATATTAGAGATCTACCATATTAATTTCCCTTGTATTACTAGCAATGGACAACCAAGACTCTACAAATATTATTGTAAGCTTTTGGTTCTCCTCAAAATGAAAAGGTTGTAAGTGAAAATCTGGGGGAGGAAATTGAAAGAGAGAAGCCTTCGTATAAGGAGATAGTGGGTATTAGTGAAGGTGAAATTCCAAAAGAAGTCGGTTTTGAAATTTCAAAAGATGAAAAAGAAGCAACAAAAGATGGACAGTGTTTGGAATTCAGGAGAGGTGGATTGCGAGCAGACGACGACCTCAAAAGTGGAGAGTTTGGAGGATGAGAATGTGGTAAGGGACTCCTAGTGCCTAGAATACTCTCTATTTCCCCTAATTCAAAGATGGTTCAAGCTCTAAAAAATGAAGAAAATAGGCTAAAAAATATTGCAATCTTTTTTGTTTGCTTGGAGAATAATTTTCTTCCATCTAGGAAGTTCTTTGATGATTGGTTGGAAAATGTATAGGGTAAAAATTGGAAAATGTATGGAGTAAAAAATTGGGGATTTATGTTAATTTTTGTAGAACGTTGTAAAAAGGATTATTTGTAATTTTTTTCAAGATTCGCAATATACAAGAAAGGGTGGTGAGAAAAGAGTTTTGGAACTTTGGGCAATCGATCTTCAGAACCATTCCTTGGTTTACAAATTCTAGACCTAAGGAGATGGCTGCTAATTCATCGACAAGATGGCTGGAAGTAAAAAATGTAGTACCTCAATTGTGGAATTTTTTTCCACATATGCTCAAACCTTTTGGAAATGTTATGCAAATTGAGGAGACCATAGTGACTTTACCTCACTTAAATGCTAGGGTATTAATCTCACTGATTCTGAATATTGGTGTTCTTGATGTATTAAATCTTAAATTTGGGGATAGAGAGATAAATTTTGAAATCAAATTGTTGGGAAGTTTGAATGTTTGCTTTTTATGTAAAAGGAGTGGTCATGTTAAGAAAGATTGCCCCAAAATTCATAATAATGCCGGTAAATCCTTCATACAAGAAGGGAAAAGGGTTAATAATGTTAACCCACAAAAAGAGGAGCCTAAAACTAGGGGAGTAATGAATATTCGTGAAAAGCAAGATGAGATTTGTAGAGAGGTAAAATTGAAAAGGATAATCTCCCAAATAGTGGATCAACAGATATGGAGGTAATTGAAGAAATTCCTACTAGGATTGACCCATTGTTTGAGGGAGATTATGTAGTCATATAAGCAAAAGAGAATGATGCTCGTATTGACCTAGATAAACAAATTGATCTTGATAAAGACATGGTTCCAAGGAAGAATGCCCAACAATTAGCTTTGGAAAGCATTGATATCAGGGTTGAAGGAGAAAGAAAGAGAATGGAGGAACTGCTAAACTTTGAGCCCACTAGGGATCAAAGTAACACTGGTCAAACTAAGAATTCTATTAGACAAAAGGTTGTTCTAGATTGTGATAACCCTCTATTTTTGATAGGGGAAATGCATATTGACAAAATTGACGACTTGTTCTCAAAAGAAGACAAAAAAAGAGAAAGAAAGAGAGGCAAGGGTCTAGTGAAAGGAAGCATGTTAAAAAAGCGAAGGAAGAAAAAATCCCAAAGTGCTTTGACAGGCTCTGTAAAAATCAAAAACCTGGGGCTTCTTCTGAAATTGCTAAATGATAATAAAAGGGAGTAGTTAGAATGATAAGGGATTGGAATCCCCTAACATAAAATATTTACTTAGAACTTTTTGTAATAATAGACCAAATTTGGATTTTCTATGTGTTCAAGAACTTAAAGTTGTGGGTTTTCAGTTGGAATGCATTTTAAATTTTGTTTGGAAGAACTCCAAGGCATTCTTTACTTTGCATGATAAAGGTAAGGGAGGCTCTGATGTCTGAATTAGTAATAATTGGTCCCAATTTGTGGTTGATAGTGGGATCTCTCCTTGTAATAGGGTTGCTTGGATTATGATTGAGAAAGATGAGTTTAAATTTGACATTTGTTCTGTTTACCCCCCCAACTAACTATAGGGACAGGTGCTCTTTGTGGTCCTGGATGTCGTACAATCTATCAAAAATCCCTAGATTTGTGGAGGGGATTTCAACATGGTTGAGTATAAAGAGGATAAATGTAGTGGAAAAGAACCACTGTGGAAAGGTAATGAGTTGTATTTTTGGTCTAGAATGAAAAGGCTCCACAATCTGCCTGACCCTCTTGAAAGAGGTAGAGAATAGAATAAAAAAATCTAGTTTATCTAGTGTAATAATTAGGATCAAGGTAAGAGAGTTTATTCCAGACTAGATAGATTTTATGTGAATAAAGGTTTGTTTCTTTTTTGCATGAAGAGGATAATAACTATGTTTAGGTTTTCCTTGCTACCATGTTTGACCATTCCCCGACTGAAACAACTATTACTATTGGGCAAAGGGGAAATAATGATAAGGCCAAGAATTCTCAAGTGTTTAAACTTAATATTTCTCTACTCAAAGATCAGGATTGTAATGATGGAATCAGAACTATCACCAATATTGTGAAGAAAAACTATAAACAAGGTTTTGTAATAAGAAGATGGGATCAATTGATTAACTTCTATGTGGAGAAGGATTTTTAAAATAGTTGGGAAGAAAAAATCCTTGGATAGAAGAAGAATTGAGGGAATCTTAGAAGAAGAATAAATATGACCAAAGTTTGCTCAATAGCCTGATAAAGTCCAAAAATCTACTCAGAAGGCTGCAAAACTATAAGAACGAAGGGGCCAAAATCAGAGTGAAGGTAAATTGGATCAATGAAGGTGATAAAGGAACGAAGTATTTCTTCAATATTCTCATAGCAAAGAGAGCTAGAGAAATTATTGGTCCGATTGAGAATGAAGATTTTTTATGTAAGGACAATGAAGTATTGAAAGAAACTTTTCAAGCTTTCTATCAAAGACTCTTTTCTTCAGAAGATAATGATCAAGGGAAGGAGGCTAGACATTTTTGTAAGAAAGTGATCCCCAACAAAATCACTGAGGATGAAGCCAAGGAACTAAGCAAAGATATCTCCAAAGATGAAATCATCAGAACTATTAAGACGTTCAATAAGGGAAAAGGTCCTAGTAGAGATGATTTACCAGTTGAGTTCTACAAGGTAAACATAGAGTGGTTTGGAGAGGAACTTCTGGATCTTTATAAGGAGGCTTTTGATATGGGTACTTTGGGGAAAGAAATTAATAGAGGTATTATCAAATTGATTCCTAAAGAAGAAGATGGGGTTTTAATCAAGAATTGGAGACCTATTACACTACTTAATGTCTCTTACAAAATTTTGGCTAAGATATTAGCCGTAAGGATGACTAAAACATTGAAAAGAGTGGTCTTTGTCACTCAAACGGGCTTTATCAAAGGAAGGTATATTTTAGAGAACTTAATCACTAGCTAGGAGGGATTGAATTGGACCAAACATAATGGGCAAGATGTCAGTATGATTCTCTTGGATTTTGAGAAGGCCTATGATAGAATAGAATGGTCTTTTGTGTTTGTTGTGATGGAGGCCTTTGGTTTTCGCCCAAAATTTTGTAAGTGGATCAATATTCTATTTAAAGATTTTTCTTCTCAAATTGACATTAATGGTGATTTGACAGAGCCTTTTTTCTCTTCAAAGATCTATCAAACAGGGATGCCCAATTGCACCAACCTTGTTTGTTATAGCAACTAATGCTTTGCATTATAAATTGAGAACAAAAATTATTAGCCCTCCTATCAATGGTATCAGACTTCCTAATGATGAAATGTTGTTGAATGCTTAGTTTGTTGATGATACAACTCTATTTGTGGAAATGGATAAAGAAAACTTTAGAAATGTTATCAAGAGATTGAATTTTTTTGTAGAGCCTCTGGGGCTAAGGTCTTTGACTGTAAGTCCACCATTCTTAGTTGGAAGCAGGATCCTCCCGATTGGGTAAAGGATGAAAATTGGCAGTGGGGGGGACCAAATACTATTGTCAAGTATTTGGGTATTCCTTTCTTTGTTGACCCTTCTCTAAAAGACATGTGGGAGTGGATGTTCTTGAAGGTGGAAAAAAAGCATAAAAAATGGTAGACTCATATGTTGTCCTTAGCTGGGAGAGTATAAGTAACTCAAAGGATACTGACCTCCTATACAATTTATTATTCCTCTACTTGGTTTGTAGTAGTGCCTAGTTTGATAAGTTACAGAAGATTCTAAGGGATTTCTATGGTTAGATGGTAGAGGGAATTAAAAAAGGCATGTGGTTAATTGGAATTGGTGTTGCCTTCCTAACTTCAAAGGATTGCCTTGGAAATTAAATGGATATTGAAGGCCTTTGAAGGTCAAGAACCATGGAAAATCTTGATCAGGAATAACATAGCTTCAAGTCTAGACCAAAAAAGGGAAGAGATTGGACTACTCTTCACCTCCATGACCTAATTTTTGGCAAGTTTGTTGTGAGACCCTTTGGGTCTAAAGTTTTCAGTAGTATTTGAAGGGCTTGGGAGAATGTCAAACACTTGATCATAAATAGTAATGCAGTGAATATAATTGAAGGTAAATTCATTGCTTTCAGATCAGTGTGGTGGAATCTAGAATGGAAGACTAAACCATTGGCTCTGACTTAGGGTTGCTCTACAAAATCTAGGGACTCTAAAGGCATTTCTTCTTTTAAGAATATTTTTGTGGAGGGTAGAATCAAAGACTGGGACAATATCAAAATTGAGTTCAAATTCCACCCAATCAAAGGAGAACCTACTCAATTTTGATTAGAGCCTTATAGAATGTGAATTTTTTGGTTTCTCTCATTCTGAATATTGAGATTTTGATTAATCTTAATTGGACTGATGGTTCTATTTTTTATCAGATGTTTGCAAAAAAATGCATTCCATGCTAGTTGATATGAGGGAAATTATAGATTATCTAAATAAAAACTAGAACCTTTCTTGGTCTAATGTTAAATGGGCTAAAGTGTTAAATAACATGTGGTCTGGTTGTGTTGAACCCAAGAAGTCTTGCTTTAGGTGGCTTGTGTGGTTGAAGAAAATTATTGTCAATGATGAGTTAGTTTCTATTGGTATTCTTGTTAGGTTATTCCCTTTTTGTAATCAAGTTGAAACTATTGAGCATCTATTTTTTTATTGCAAGTATGCTTTTATGCTTTGGTCCTCTTTCCTTGGCAATAAACTGGGTTGAGAAAATAAAGATGGGTTACTTGGCGTGATTTTTTTTTGATATGTTAATGTTTTTTCAAGTGAACTTAATGATTTCTGGTTGGTTTTTACCAATGAGATTCTTTGATTTATCTAGAAAAAGAGGAATGAAAAAGTATTCCAAGGCAAAAGGAGGTACCATACTGAGACTATATGTGAGCTCACCCATGTTGGTATTATTTTGCAGGTGTCCATAGTGCTAGAGATTCCTAAAGAGAGGTTCTTTATTCTACTGGAGGAAGGTCTTACTATTGTTTACAAAAAGAAGATTAAGAATGTCCACTTCTGGCCGCAAGGCAGACATAATTTGAACAAAGAGGAGATGAGTAAGTTGAAGGATTACATGGAAAAGCATAATATACAGAGACCTGAGAAAAGGATTAAAATAGTGACTACTGTGAAGAATAGGTTTGAGCCGGTGGTCAAGGACTTGGAACCTAAAGAGGAAGCAGATCCACCTATTGGTACATATCTGAGTGATCAATATGAGCACAATAGCAACCAGAGATATTGCTAGGAGCAGTAGTTGATATGTCTAAACCACTTAGTTTTGTTGTATTGGTTTTCAAACTAAGATGTTGCTGGATAATGTTACTCAATATTTGGGGTTTCTGATATATTTTGGATAGCATTTTGAGTTGTATGTGGATTCTAAACTGTTGGAGTTGTAGCTCCTTATATTGTAGTATCTTTTTTTTTAAAATGATATCTAATATAAAAAAATTAGGTGGTGATACAAAGGGCGTCTCAACTATGAATTTGTCATATAATTAGATCTCTCAAATTTTAGATGTTAGATTTGTGGGGCAACAACTCACATTGAAATGCATTGAACAAAATGTGAGAGGCAACATAAAAGGATATTATATAAGTTCTAATTTTTCTACTAGTAAAAGGAGAAGCTTCAAACTTAATATTACTACTTTCAAGCAGGAAAGCTTATCATTCTACAAATTCATTTCATTCACATTCAAAAGAAATAAATAGGTCTTGAGAGGTAAGAGAGAGTGCTCTGCTAAGGTTTTGGTCTTGGCTTTGCTGGTGTCATATCCCACGTGGTAGGCCCACATACACACTAGACATGGTGTCATACACACAAGGGAAAAAATAAATTAAAAGATAAATTACAAAACAAGAGGGAGAGGAATGACCTTTTACAGAAGGGAGAAAAATTAATTGCAAAAGCATGGTCAAGAGGGAGGGAGAGCAAGTTGTCAGGAGAGGAGAGAAATGACCTACAACACCATTGAAGAAGGTATGGATGTCCATCAAAGCATAAAGGATAGAGGAATTTTTTAAGACGTGGTAGTTGGACGCTTTCCATTGAAGCATGTCAATGCATAACTTAAGGGAGTCACTACCCTACAAGGGGGATGTTGAGCAAGTAGGAATTACCAAGATACTGACTGCATTGGAATGGAGAGATTTGGAAGTCGTTTAGAGAGTGGCCACAATTCTGGCACAAGGCACGTGTGTAGAAATTATTAGGATTTTTATATATAAATGGGAGTTAGGTTCGTATATTGAAGGGATTATGTTTTCCTGTGCCAAATGGGAGATTTGGAATAAGGATCGATAGAGAATACTCAGAAGAGATGAATGTTCTATGGAGTTGCTGCATGCAAAGAGAGAGAAGGGTGTAGTATAGTGGACCTAGAAAAAGAGACAAAAGATCTCTTCAATAAATTTCTTTCACGTTGCCCCAAATGGGATAACCACATACAGGTGAGTAAGAGGAAGTGGCTTGAGCAAAGGAATAGGAGGACGTTTTTGCAACCAAAATGGTGTCTTATATAGGGGAGAGGACCCAGTAGTGGTGCACCCTAACTTCACGCCTCTCAAAATCATACGTGGCAATTTCGAATCACTCCAAAATTTTTATAGTAGCTTACTTGGCAACGCCCCTGCTTATAACTAAGGTTTTAGGGTCACATCATCAAATATGATGCCACATCAGCATGTTTTTTGTTGAGGTGTCAAATAGTTCCCCCCCAAAAAAGGGTGGAACAATAGGTGTGCATTAAGTCATGTTTTGTTGGTGGAATGATGTGGCATCACATGATTGGTTGCTTTTTAAATCTAAAGGGCACATTTCATTCAATTATTAGTACTTATAGTAACACTAGCAACCTTAAAGCCACAACTACTAGTACTAAACTTTTAAAAATATTGGGCCTTAAATGCACATATACTATCTCAGCCATTGGAACTATCTCACCTATTAGATCTTTTCCCCTAAAGGAAGGAAGATTTTAATGACTACAACAAAAATATCTTCAATATCATTCTTAGAGTTGAGTAACTGTGCAAGGGACGAGAGAAAAAGGATGAGGTAGATTTGGCATGAGCCAACAAATAGTAGCTTGGACCATTATCAACAAGAGGTGTTGATATCTCTGCAATGGTCTTGTGGCATAGATGGTATGAGCATGAAGTAATAGCGCAAGTCTTCTAAAGTAAAAATATTTGGGATTAGACACTTCTATATGTAAGTTATTTCTACCATATTTGAGATCATCATTTGGTCAAGAGTCATTTGATTTTAGTTGATGAAAAATAGTTTTCTTGAAGTAATTTGACACTAAGATAATATCAAAATAAATCATTGTGTGTCGTCCTTTATTTATGCTCAAGAATTTCAGTACAACCCTTTATAATGGTTGTGAGTGTTTGGTTTTGGATTTCACCAATGTTAATAAAAAAGTTTAAGTTTGCCAAAGACTGTGAGTTCTGAATTGTAAATGGAGTCATTTGAAAATTTGTTAAAGGCTTGTAGGTTATGATTACTTATGAATGGCATTTATTAAGCTAACACCAATTGACTCTGGTTGTATGGGCAATATTTTGTAGGACTTCCATTGGGATCATGAGTAGAGATTTGTTAGGATGACATTTGACTAAAATTATAGTTATTATAAAATGTTGAGACATTAGTATTCCATCGTTGATCATGATTATTAGATATTTAATGGAGAGATGCACGTAGTATTATGTACATAGCATATTATGGTTGTAAATTAGGATTACTGCTTATGTTTATTCTAGGTGCTCTATTACTATTGTATGAATGTTGGAAGGGAGAAAATGATTGTGCATATTTTGAGAACCCTATGCCAGGTTTTGAGCCTTAAACTCATGAATATTGGTATACTAACAAGTAGAACTTGTGAAGTTATACACCATATCAAGATTATGACATTGTTATAAACTTCATAACCTTTCCATCATCCTTGATACATGCATGGTAGCACCTATTCCATTGTCTTGTATTCCATCTACTTAAAGATAATAGATATATGGGAGGATCTTCAAACTATTTTGTCATGTCATTGGTATAATTAGAGTATTAGTGCCAGAAGCAAGGAATCTCCAATGCTAAGCTATGATATACAATTGTTGTTAGGGTAGGTTGTAGCTGTGGGAACGGGGAAACCTTGTGATGGATACCACTCAGTGTGAGTTATTAATGGATTTGAGCCCTGACACCCTTATGATCTATATTCCTCTAAAATGCTTGAACTACAAAATGTTCATACCATTATCAAGTACTTAATCATGAGGATCGCTCATTAAGTTTAAATACCATTCATCTATAATGTCATTGTGTTTGGTTGCTTGTTGTTTGCATGATGTTGGATATTGAAAGACGTGTTGTGAGTTTGTGATGTTTCTACATCATATGACCACTATAATATGAGTATAAGGGGTGATTTGTAAACATATTTCTACTATGTGGAATCACTTACTATTGACCATTAAGGCCATATTTAATATAAATGGTGAGTGTGAATACTATTTAGACCATGATCTGGAATATCATAGGAATATTGGGTTGCACCAAATGATAATTGAAACCATAAGGGTAAGAATACTATTAATATTACTGAGTGTACATCTTCATATGAAGATATAATGGATATAGTGTTGCTAATTGTCTTGAGTATAACTCGGGTATTGATCATGCTTAAAGTAAGTTTGTAAGTATTGTGTAAGCCTTCGAGGTTTCTAATAATTTTTATGTGACCTTGGTGATGCATGTTATGTTTTGACTAAGAAGGATGTTATAATATAATATGATTATGATAGTTGACATCATTGAACCATATTATAGTAGGACATCATTTGGAGCCATATCAGGTCTTTGCATAATTATTTCACGATGAAGATATTTTGACTATTGATGTATTGTGATGTAATTTGACTGAATTTATTTTATTTTGATGGCCCTATTGTGAATGACTTCTTTGTATGGATTTGATTATGGTGATGATAGTAATTGTTGGTATGAAACCTTGAGGGTAGGGAACTATGTGTATAACCCGTGAGAGATTAAGTGAGGAGAACTACATGGGAATTTGATCCCATTTGTAAGCGGGTATGTAGGCAATCTTTGGGTGAAGGATTCCCTTGGACCAATTCCATAGAGGAGGGGTTTAGGGAATTTTCTCTAATCTGTGGGGTTTTCCTAAACTTGATCAACCTTCCCTCTTTAATATGTTTTAGCTTGAGGTTGAATCTGCATCAGATGGTGGTGGACTCACTTTTTCAATTAATGTCTCCCCACTATATAGGCTTGAGCCAGTAAAATACACTCTATCAATGTTAAGCTCATCTACTCTAAGGTTGTTGGGTTGAGCTTTCCCATTTATCTACTTTGATCTTAGACTAACTTTTAGATTCATTATCATCATGGTTTGTCCCTAATGTGAATGTATAAGAGTGCCTCTAGACTTGTCTAACCATAATTATTAGATTTTTGTGTTTTGAACACTATGGCATTATGTCAAGGCTTGATGATAAGTATGTGAAGGTATAAGTTAGCCTTGAGACTCTAGAGAGGTCTATTCTTCCAAGTATTAATGGCATGATAAACTAAAGGTCATAACTGTTGGTTTAGGTTTGGACAACTAAGACGGGGGGGTGAATCAGTTGTCACACATTTTCAATCTTTTCTACCTTAAATCTTCCTTTGCCACTTATAATCAATTTAATGATATAAACATTTCAGCATCAATCAATAACATATGAACAGAAAACATAAATAACATATTTGACACCAAGATTTTGATGTGGAAACCTGGTTAAGGGAAAAACCACGGTGGGGTTTAACCCACAAAAATTAATACCCTGTTAAAAGTATTTTTACAAATGGGAATGCACATGCATTCGAGCTCACTACCCAGAGCTCATTGCTTAAATGGAAGCTCACTACCTATGGAAATATTACAAGAGAATGATAGATATTTGAACTACTTAATAGCATCTACCCATGCAAGAATTTCAATTCTAGTTAAGTACAAAAACTGATCTTACACATTTCATCTTTGCTCTGCTCTTCTTACTATTCTGCCTTCATTCGTACTTTGAATTTATGTTCTTCATACATACGCCTTGTTCACATACACCACACACACTAAATCATCCAATTTCATCAGCTATATATATCTGCAATATGATCTACAATCATTCTATTAGTCGACTTCAACAACACTTAGAACTTTTATGAATGCTCTGCTCTGTCGGCTAGATCTATGCATAACTTAAGATGCGGACCAAAAATTGCTCTTTAAAATCATCACTCATGTCAGCCACTATCACTGATCATCACCATTTGTCTAACAAACAACTTCCATACATCCAGAATCAAGACCTTCTGCAAGGTCGGCCTGTTCTTCTTCTATCTGTTCTGTCAAACTAAGATCAGATACTCAGAAATTGATATATTTTGAGTCCTTCATCTCCGGAGGATGAAACTCTGGATTTAGAATGTCTTGACAATGCTTACAGCTACCTCAGATCTGCAGCAGACCATGCCTTTCTATCGGAGAGATCCGGACCAAGATACGGACCCTATCACCTACTCTGTTGCTGACTGCCCGGACTTAGACAAATTTTGATTCTGACTTCTGGTGTGAACAAATTGTGTTATACGGATGATTGGGATGATCTTAGTTGCCATCAATGACAACACTTATCATGCCTAGTAGTGTCTCTTGCCAACAATCTCCCCCTTTGGCATTGATGGCAACACTTAGTGAAAAATGACTAAGTGTTGGAATAGCTCCCCCTTAGCTTGTGCTCCACATTGTTGTTCATACTGCTTTCTGCTACTCCCCCTTAGTTGTATTCCTTATTTTTCACTGATCTTCACTCCCCCTTTGACATCAATGGCAAAGGGTGGGGTTTGTAAGCCACAACTCTCCAAAAAAATTGTATATACTGCCGCATATGTACAAATAATCATTAAGTCTTATTTACATGAACTTGATAATGTCTGCAAAGTTGGTTTTTATTTGCACAAGTTCAGAGGCCCAAGTACTCTTCATTCCATCCAAAATGGAGATGTGCCCACTTAACAAAAATGAATATGCTTCTACCTTTGATAGATCTGCTGGATCACTAGTCTGGGCTGCACTCTGAGCTTCAGATAGGGCATTATACATTATCTCTAACTTAGGATCAATTAATCCCCGGAGCTCACACATTCTCTTCATAATGTTACCCTTTTCTTTAACAAGCCTCTTTATCTCATCTGTCAAGCTAATTACTTGGCATTCTTGACTTATAGGCGAAATTGTTAGAGGATCAAAATTTTGAGAGAGATCTGACAATTTATGTTCTTTCTCCTTTATCTTTTTCTCAATATCCTCATTAACTTTGGGCCATGATAGACATAGTTTGTACATATTGTTTACATCATTTAGAGCATTCTAAATACCTTTTATGCTAATACCAAGTATTCTTCTATCATTTCCTATCAGATTCTTTATTTCACAAAATTTCTTATCCAGGAATTCTTTCTAAACTTTTGCCTCCGTAGACTTCTCAAAGGACTCAAAATGAGTATTCATAGAACTTACAAGATTTTTTAGATTTCAGAGGGGGAATCAGATGGACTCTTCTGGTAGGTAGGCATTAACTTTTCCAAAATCCCATATGCAAGCCCCAGTAGTTCATTGTCCTTCATGTGGAATTTTAACATCTTTCTTCTAGCCTTTACTTGGGTGAATGATGCTATTTTCATCAGTTGAATTGGAGAGAGAGCATCTGGATTGGCTAGACCTTGGAGTAGTTTAGGTTCATCAAGCTCACTCATCTCTTTTTCAAGAATACTTTTCACTGCATCTGCAGTGGCTCTTGCAACATTTTTTGAACCATCCTTTTGTTCATCAGATTTCTCAGTATCTGCTTTATGTGCTTCAACATTTGCACCATCTTCTTCTGCTTTATCTTTCTTTTCTCTTTCTTCCTCTATCTCTGCTTTATCTTTCTCTGTGTTCTCTACGGAGGGACTCTTTCCTATTTGTTCATCACTTGCTACCTGATCCGAAGGGCTCTGTGTAGTAGCAATATTCTCTTCTTTTTCAGAATGATCAGGTGGAGGAGTTACTCCTGCATCAACTATTTTGTCTATCACATCTATGTCTTACTGATTGACTTGTTCCATTTCCGGAATAGAGGCTTCACCCAACTCAGATTGCTTCTCAATGATGTTCTCTTCTTTACCATCTGGAACTTCTTCTGTGACTAGGAAAATTGTACTTTTTCAATGCTTTCAAAAGAATTTCTTTAGTTTCTTTAACGATTTCACTTGTTTCTCCAAGCATGAGTTTGTTCATTCTCCTTTTGCTTCTAAATTCATCTTTGGCTTCCTTGAATATCATATCTATTTGATCAGGTGAAATCTAAGGACACAAATTTATCAGCTCATGTTCCCTGATTTCCATGTCCTTGCTCTTGGCATTTTCTTTTCTCAATTCCAAAATATTTGCCAGACTTTATGGCAACTCAAAAGTTATCTCACTCAGTGCCTTATTATAGATGTTGAGATATCTGACAGTTGCTTCTTCCAATACCCTTTTATCCACATCACTGTATTCATCATAGAATTCAATCATGGGTTTTAGATTACCATCTACCATGACTGACTTTATCACGTTTTCTAAGGAAAGTGTGGGCTTCACAACATATTCCTCATATGCTTCTGTCTTTTGCCTTTTACTGGCCTTTTTGCTTTCGGAGGACTCTTCTTTGTTTACTTTTGTAGCTTTTGTTCCGGTGGCCTTTATTTCCTTGATTTCAATGTTAGAATCTGTATCTTCTTCTTCTTCTCTTATGCTTTCATAGGTTTGGGTTGCTTTTGTTTTATTCCTTTTCTCCCATTTTCTAGATGATTTTGCTTCCATTTTTGTAGTCTTGGAAGGAGCAGGGGCAGTAGTAGAGCTCCTAGTAGTTCTTGAAGTGGAAGAGAGTTCCACTAGATCACCTGTTTGTTTCTCTTTCTCAGCCTTCTCTATTCTTTCTCTGAATTTTCTCACAGCTTCCTTAGTTAGGCCTAGATTCTCAGCTAACTGCTCAACTTCTTTTCTTACTCTCCTATTGGTTTTAGGTTCTCTGAGCTCGGTATGCAACTTTAAACTTAGCTCCTCATAGGTTCCAAATCTTTCAACCGTTGTGTCTTTGAGCTTGCTTAGAAGATGTTGAGCATACATATTCAAGATCCTTTCATCTACTTCATACCCCATGGGCATGATCCAAATAGTTCTAGGTTCCACTGCTTCCATTAAACATTGATCAGTATCAACCATGAAGCATATTTCATTTTTGTACTTGTCAACAATTGAATTAGGGATTCTTTCCCTTGAGTGCATCATACTCTAAAATTTTTTGAAGTAACCCCATATTGCAGTTTTCTGAGCTTTGAAATCACCAATGCTGTGAAGATGATTTCTGATCTGGATGGCAATTGGCTCATCCTTAGTCCAGTGCACACCTTTTACCCCAGGTACTTCATTCATAAAGTAAAAGAATATACATAGAATCAATGTATCATACTTGAAAGTGTTTTTCTTATCTTTCTTGATTTTGTTTAAATTTTCAATCAGTTGGTTCTGTAGTAGTTCACACAAGTCATAATCAATATTTTCCTTTAGCATCTTGTATGCAGCATATATGGTTGTTCCAAAAATAGAATTTTCTCTGCTCGAGTGGTAAATCTTGTACCCAATCACCATGGAGGTGAATTTGACATCTGGTTCTATAATATCATTAATGGTCATTGTTCTTCTGTCAAACTTGGCACCAGTAGCATCAGTCACTGTCTGGTTTTTCACAGCTTTCAGCATGGGCAATCCTTCAGTTGAGTTTAAGCCAGTTACATTTCTAATAGCATCCTTGGTAATCTTGAATGGTTTTTACAAGCAAATGAATTCATCATGCATCTGACTCAACATATTGGACCCATTCATCTTCATCAAATGTTGGAAACCCCATAATCTGAATAAAGTGTTTATCCTCTAGTGCCTTATACTCGGGTTTAAGTTTGTGATTTTCATCCCTGAGTTGTTTCTCAAACAAGTCTACATAGCTTGAATCTCCAAACTCATCTATATTTGCATGAATATAAACCCTAATGTCTTCTACATGCAGCACACCATACGAAACACTTGAAAAAACTCCTAACGGATTGACTTCAATTGATTTGTGAGGATGCTTCTTAAATTTAGGCGAGGCCTTTCAGTAATGTCAACAACATGAGGAGTAGCCATTTCAACAGATTTCAGATTCAAAGCTTTACAGAGAGGTACCTTTTTCTTTTGCGAGGTTAGGGTTGGTCAGTTCCCGGTTGAATTCATTCTATGCCTCAATCTCTGGATTTGCAGCTCGAATGTTCTTCTTCTTATTTTCTTTGAATGCAAGGTGATTCAAATGAGTGACCAAGTGACCTTTTATCTTTTGCAAAACCTAAGTTGGCATTGTAATAAATGTGTTGCCCTAATTATATCCAATTACATCATTTTTGACAGTTCTTCATGAATCACTCTGCAAGATTTCATATCAACATCTTTTCTTCCAAAAATCCTTCCAAAGGTTTTGGACTAATTCAGAATGTTCTCTTTTATTGTGCCAAACTCAGGCACCCACTTACTGACTAGGGGAATTTGATGTTCTATGCAGCTCCCCCTAAGCCAGATCTTTTGACTTTATTCCCGGTGGAATTGTCAACACCAAATTCCAGTGTGGACCCATCACTATTGTTTATTGTATCTTTCTTTATCCAAATCTTGTTCATTTCACTCCGTATCTCATTCACATCAATTTTCTTTTTGCCTTTGTCTTGTTCCTGCTCATCCAGTTTTCTGTTTACCGGACCTCTTCTTCCATTGTTCCTATTTCTGCAGAATCTTGCACACTTGATTTCCTCTTGATTTGCACTGATTAGCCATGTGTCCAAATCCATTGCAAGAAAAGCAGTAGCCATTGAAAGAATTTCCATTTGAGTTATTCATTATCATACTTCTACATTCATTAGATTTGTGACCATACCTCTTGCATTTGAAGCATTGACCAGAGAAGAATGGACCATTTTGATTTGCTCTACTTATGCACTGAATAGCTCTATGACCAAATTTATTGCAATTAAAATAATTTCCATTAATGATGGATATCTTTGAGCATTAGACTATCTTACCAGAGGTTTTCCAGTTCTATTCCTTTTATTCCTTGGTTGAAAATTTCTTTGTCCAGACCCAGAGCTTTCACCTTTCTCATATCTAAGATGACGCTTGTCATTATCTTTTTTTTGTTCTTCAATTAGTGCTTCAAGTTTAACTGAGCTTATTTTGAACTTCTCCTTATACTCATTTGTAGTTTCTAGGTCATGTCTGAGAGTGATAATCTATCTCTCAAGTTCTCTCTCATTTTTTTTACTTTCTTGTAGATTAGATTCTTAGAGACCAGCTATTCCATCCAATCTGCAGCATTCTTCAATTCTCTCTTTTAGATTTTGCTTCATCTCTTCTTCAAATTTCTTCATATCTTCAATTTCCTTGGTTAGTCTCATCACCCCAGTTTCCATCTCATGTTTTAGGACAACAACTTCTTTAGCTAATTTTTCACATTCTTTTGTCTTTTCTTTCAGGGCCTTGTCTTCTAGTTGAAGAGGTTGCTCCTTTCCTTTTGCATTGGATTTGCTCAACTTTTCTTTTAAGATCTCAATGAAGTCTTCAGCCTTTTTGAGATTATCTTGTAGTTCTTGGACTTCTGCCTTGGACTATTCAAGATCATCTAGGGTGAGATTAAGTTGCTCTTGAAGATTATATTCATCCATTTTTACTGCCTTCCCAGATCTTCCTTAAGTTGTTAAACTTTTCCAAAGGAACCTTGCTCTGATACCAATTGTTGGTTTAGGTCTAGACAACTGAGAGGGGGGGTGAATCAATTGTCACACATTTTCAATCTTTTCTACCTTTAATCTTCCTTTGCCATTTATAATCAATTTAATGATATAAACATTTCAGCATCAATCAATAACATATGAACAGAAAACATAAATAACACATTTGACACCAAGATTTTGACGTGGAAACTCAATTAAGGGAAAAACCACGGTGGGGTTTAACCCACAAAATTTAATACCCTGTTAAAAGTATTTTTACAAATGGGAATGCACATGCATTCGGGCTCACTACCCAGAGCTCACTGCTCAAATGGAGGCTCACTGCCTATAGAAATATTACAAGAGAATGACAGAGATTTGAACTGCTTAATAGCATCTACCCATGCAAGAATTTCAATTCCAGTTAAGTACAAAAATTGATCTTACACATTTCATCTTTGCTCTGCTCTTCTTACTGTTCTGCCTTCATTCGCACTTTGAATTTCTGCTCTTCACACATACGCCTTATTTGCATACACCACACACACTAAATCATCCAATTTCATCAGCTATATATATCCACAATATGATCTACAATCATTCTATCAGTCAGCTTCAACAACACTTAGAACTTTTATGAATGCTCTGCTTTGTCGGCTAGATCTATGCATAACTTAAGGTGTGAACCAAAACTTGCTCTTGAAAATCATCACTCATGTCAGCCACTATCACTGATCATCACCATTTGTTGAACAAACAACTTCCATACATCCGGAATCAAGACCTTCTGCAAGGTTAGCCTGTTCTTCTTCTGTTTGTTCTTTCAAACTTAGATCAGATACTCAGAAACTAATATCTTTTGAGTCCTTCATCTCCGGAGGATGAAACTCTAGATTTAGAATATCTTGACAATACTTACAAATACCTCAGATCCACAGCAGACCATGCCTTTTCACTGGAGAGATCCGGACCAAGATACCGGACCCTGTCACCTACTCTGTTCCTAACTGCCTAGACTTAGACAAATTTTAATTCTAACTTCTGGTGTGAACAAATTGTGTTATGCGGATGATTGGGATGATCTTAGTTGCCATCAATGACAACACTTATCATGCCTAGTAGTGTCTCTTGTCAACAATAACATGGTCATGAATGAATTATGGTAACTTGCTAACTTTGCACTTAATGATGATGTTGACTTAAGTCGTTATGATATGAAGGTGTAAGCCACTCTTAGTATGTGTGGATGGTCTGTCTATTCTAAATATGTGCCTGGAACTATGTTGAGTTAGGATGCAATTCCTTATGATTTCATTTGCCTAATGTGGGCCATTAATAGTAAGTATTAACACATATAGTAAGGTGTTTTACCTTTATATTTGTCAAATGGATAATTGTATGCTAAGCTATATGATTGGCAATATGCAAAATGTTATGTACTCAGAAGTAGAATATTGTCTAATATTACTACTATGAGTTGAATTTCTACCTAATAAATATGGTGTTTCCAAGTAACATTTAAATGTGTTAAATGGACTTTGAGATTACTTTATGAAATTATATTTGTTTATGTATATTGACCATATATAAGCTAATTCATGTGGGTTCAATGTGTTACTTGTGCATTGATCAATAATTTAGACCCCTGGACCCATAAGACCATGTGTACAGGTTTATAGATCACCTTATGTGGTATGTAATCAGGTCAACTTGACCAGTATTTATAAATCCTTGTGATATCTTGATTATGTGTACTTCACAATAAGATGACCCCACATGTCAGAATCAAGTCTGATACAAGTGCGGATAGCTAACTATCACCAGTACTATGCAAATGATGGATGCCAGGTGCTATCTATTGTATCTTAGGATTAGTTGATTTTCACCAATAGCACGGAGGTGAGATATGCAAGGAGTTGTCCATGTTATGATATAGGATCAGTTTAGCCAGCTGTCACCAATACCATGTAGATGAAAGATGCTAGGAGCTAACTGTCATATCTTAGGGTTTAAACTTTAGCTTGTTGTTGCTAATAGCACAGAGGTGAAGAATGCCAAGAGATACCCACAATATGATAGGGCTTAGTTGGATTTCACTAGTACCATGTAGGTGATAGATGTTAGGAGCTACCCCATACTAGGTTGGACTGAATTTTGCCAATGAAATGGAGGCAATATATGTTAGGATCCACGGACTTGAAAGGTTCAATAGGCTGTGGAAATCTTATTAATAGCCTTTATTTGTTCTATGTTGTTACACTTACACCTTAGGCAGTGATGACCACAAGTAGTATGGGATAATTTTGGTTGGGATGCACTAAAAGGATGAGTACTAGTGAACTAGGTGATGGGAAGATGCATGCAGTAGGTTGTATCCACTTCCTATACTAGTTGGTCACTAAGTGTGTGTGAGTCAATCATTGTGTACATGTGTATTCATGGCCTCATGTGTTGTGTGTTATCACATTTGTGCCCTTAGCGAGTGATGACAACAAGTAGTATGGGATGCTTTCTTGTCATTATAATTGGAAGTGAATCAGGAAAAAGGATGGGACTCACAGTGTAGCATGAGATGCACCGACATTCATTTTTCTTGCTAGGAGGTATTTAAGGGCTTATGTGTTAGTGAACCAACTAATGGGAACATGCATGTAGTGGGTTGCATGCACTTCCTATTACTAGTTAGTCAACATGTATATGTGAGTTAAGCACTATGTGCATCTATATTAAGGACATTATGTGTTGTGTGTTGTTACACTTGAGCCCTTGCCTGTAATGACCACAAGTAGTATGGGATGCTTGCTTGTCATCACAATTGGAAGTGAACCAAGAAAAAGGATGGGACCCATGATGTAGCATGAGATGCTTCAACATTCTTTTTTTTGGATGGGATGTATTTGAGGGCTTATGGGTTAGTGAATCAAGTAAAGGGGAAGATTATTTCAATAAGGTCGCAACCATCCTTCCGGCTAGTTGGTCACTATGTGTACATAAGATGTGTGTATGAGTTAGTCACATTGTGTATACGTGATGTCTGCATGAGCTATTCACATTTTGTATATGTGATGCCTACATAAGCTATTCATATTGTGTATATGTGATGTATGTGTGAATTAGTCACATTGTGTACATATATGTGATGCCTGCATGAGCTATCCAAATTATGTATATGTGATATATGTGTGAACTATTCACATTATGTATGTGGTGTATGCATAAGCTAGTCAATTTATGTGTGTGACGCATGCATGAGTTAATTACATTGTGTATATGTGTTGTATGCATGAGCTAGTCACTCTGTGTGTATGTGATGCATGCATGAGTTATTCACACTATGTATATGTGTTGTATGCATGAGCTAGTCACATTGTGTATAGGTGACACATGCATGATTTATTCACATTGTGTATATGTGATGTATGCTTGAGCCAATCACTATGTGTGAACAAGGTGATGTTGTTATGAGCTAGTCACAATGTGGATTTGTGTGTGTTTGTATACTGATGTTGGAATTAAACTATCATTTTATTAGAATGTTTTTGCTATCATACTATTGTGTATGGATTGAATTGGAAGCATAAGATCAACTAATGGTAGTAATTAAAAAGTTCAAGATTAGAGATCTCATATAAGAGGAGAGGATGGAGTCTCTTTATTACTGAAGTAAGAACTATGGAGCCTCTAATTCCCATAAAGGGATATGTAGACAGGGCCATTACGAATGAACCCTCAAGGTTTATGTCTGGGTCTAGGGATGACCTTGAAATTGGGAGCTTTCCATATTTAATGTGAGTATATGAATTGTGGCACAAAGTTGTTGCCATGACTATGGTTGGTAAGGCTGTGAAGTTGGCACTTACAAATTGGATAGAAGTAGCTTGCTCAATTAAGATGTGCTTGATGTGTAATGAGGAAAAAAGAATAGTAACTAGGGTGGTTATTATAGGTCCCCTTGATGGCATATTGATTCATTCTGAAGCAAGAGTTGATCTTGTTTTTATGCATTTATTGATACACCTCTTAGGTTGTCATGCTTACAGGTTTTTTTACTCCTTTAAATGGACTCAACCTTCCGTAACTTCATAGTTGTTGTTAGAGTTAAAGTTTTGATAGCGGAGACCAATGGTACCCTCACTCAACCAACCCAAGAAGTTTGTTGCCAAGGTGTTCCATGAGGTATGTCCCCCTGAAACACCTCCAGATGTTATTCTTGCCATTCCAAAATTTGACAATGCATGCCATTGGTTAGAGAACTTTACTTTAATAGGATATTTATGGGAAGGGTCCCCCTAAAAGCATGCTCAAATACTAGGTAACCAAGGCTTGGGTCTTGCATGGAATTCACCTTGGAGTCCTGTAGAACCTGACCAAATGTTTCTTTCTTTTTTTCTTTCTTGAAGCCAACCATGTTGAGGTTATCCTTATTCATGGCCCATGGCTTGTTCTCTCTTCCTTTCTTGTTTTAAACCTTGGGCTTGATACTTTATCATCTTCAATGAGAAATCTCTAAAAGTCCTTGTCTGGGTTGAGTTTCCTAGGTTACCCTTGCCATGCTAAATTTTTTTATCCAAATAGCCTCCTCTTTAGGCACTGTGGTATGTGTCAAACTAGAAGTTTTCTACTTGGCTCATTCTCAAAAATGGTCTATGTAGAAGTGGATCTCTCTAAGGATTTAAAGGAGATAGTGGATATCTAGATTGGACAAATGAGATACGCTCAATGCATTCTCTATCTAAACCTACCTAATACTTGTTATCAATTTCAATCTTCTAAACATAAAATCTAGGATTGCCCTTTTACTTCCCCCTGTTGCAAGTATGAGCAGTAAGTGTTGTCATTGATGTCAACACCTAAGGTCAACATCTAAAAAAATTATTTGGATAAGTTTGAACAAGTGTTTGATTGTTCTGTCTCCCAGAACAATGCAGTGTTTTGCTCCGCATTTCCTTAGAATTGGAGACCGGGGTGTGAGATTGGGATATGATTTAGAGAAGTGTTTGAAGATGTTAAATCCTAAGTTTGGATGTCCAGAACAATGTGCAGCAAAAGATCTATTCACCAGTTTGAAGACTATGTCTGGCAATGTGTGCAAAGTGATAGGGAGAAAATGTTTTGCTCCACATTTCTCCGCGGATTGGAATTTGGCTTTACGGTTCTAGACTTAAGCTTATAAAGTCCTTAGCTATCTTCATTCTAGAGGATTTGTGATTTGGTGCTCCGGAAGACAAGTTTGTGGTGTTATACTTTAGGTGAAATTTGTTGAGTTCAAGTGATATTTGTTGTCTTCAAATATCTCCAAGTGAGATCTATTGCGGATGGATTTGTCGGCTCTCAGGAGAATTATGTTGTTCATGGATGTGTCAAGATCATGTTAAAGGATTGCACAAGGTCCACTTGTTATGATTGTGATTGAGGAAGCGTATGATCAAGAATCTTCCCATTTTATGTTGTTTGATCGACCTATTTAATTGTGGTGATCAAGAAGATGTTTTTGATGAATGTTTAAGTGATGTGTAGCATGCTTGGATAGATTTAATTCCAAACTAAGGTGTAATACATTACACCCTCATTCTTTTGTGGCGTGTGATGTTTAGGTCTAGACCTAATTTGATGTATGTATGAATATCGACCTTGATGTGCATTCCAAGGTTGATGAATTGTATAAATACATGTAATGAATTTGTGTTTGAGGAGTAGTAGTGTGAAGTTGAAAAGAAGAGCAGAGTAGAAGAGTTTTATTGCGCTTCAATGAAACTAAACTCGGGCATGGTGTAGATGTTATTCAATCAGTTCAAACCCATGGTAGTGAGCCTTATCATTTTAGCAATGAGCCTGTATATAGTGAGCATCTTTGGACAATGAGTCCTTAAGGGTAGTGAGCCCTGAGCAGTAAGCCCTACGGTAGTGAGCCTCTGATTTTTGGTATTGCTATAACATTTATATCTTTGTGGGCTAACACCCATCGTGTTTTTCCCTTATAGAGTTTTCCATGTAAAAATCTGGTGTCTCATGTGTTGATTGTGTTATTGTGTTGAGCTTCTTATTTCATGCTTTCATGGTTAAATATGAATAACAATAAGTAAGTGTTTGATGTATTCATAAGTGTTCAAAATTTTAGGAACAACTGATTCACCCCCCCCTCTCAGTTGTCCAGTGCATTTCAACAATTAGTATCAGAGCGAGGGTTCCTCAGAAGTAAGATTAACATCTTGAGGTAGATCTAGGATGGCACACATCAAGGTTGCTCTTGAAGACCTAGAAAGAACTAAAGAAGAAATCAGAGATCTAAAGGAGAATGTTAAAGAAGTAGATGAATGTATCAGAAAATTAAGAGAGCAAGTCAAGAACTCAAAGAAAAATATAAGGAGGCTACTGAACAACTCATATCAGCAAATGAAACCTTGATGATTTGAAAATGGAAGTTGTAGAAAGAGTAAAAGCAGAAGAAGACCTAAATCTGTTGGTGGAAGACAAATCAGAAGAATGTAGAGGAAATTTGGTTCCTAATGTTAGACTTGGAGAAAACAAAAAAAATTGAAGAAAAGTTTAAGATCAGTTCTGCAAAACTCAATGAGATGATTGCTAGTTAGAAGAGCCCTGATGACAAAGAAGGCTTGGGATTTGAGAAAGGTGAAAGTTCTAAAATAGGACAAGAAATGAATGATGAGATCAAGAAGAACAAAGGAAAACAAACTTAGAATTGAAGGAACAAACCTAGAAGACCACCAGTCAGGCAACCAAATGCTCAAAGGTACCCATCTTTCAATGGTTCTTGTAATTCATGAAATAAGTTTGGTCATACGGCTACTCAGTGTAGGAGCAGAATGAATCAAAATGTTCCATCATTCTCTAGTCAGTATTTCAATTGCAAGAAAATTGGTCATAGAGAAAATGAATGTAGAAGTCACATTAGGAAAGGTTTCAACAATGGAAGGAATGATCAAACTTTCAAAGAAATGTTTCACATGCAATAAAGTTGGCCATAAAGCTATTGTATGCAGAAGTAAAGTGAGTCAAAATTCTATTAGGTGCTATGAATGCTATAAGATGGGACATAGGGCTAATGAGTGCAGAAGTCAAATGAGAAATGGCTATGGTAGGGATAGGATAGTTAAATCCTTCAGTGGCTACTGTTATACATGCAACAAATTTGGGCATAAAGCTAACCAATGTAGATCTAGAGTAAATGGAAGAAATACAAGCCAGAGAAATGTTATGTACTACAACTGCAATGGATTTGGTCATACCTCTAAGTTATGTAGAAGTAAGAACATGAAGAAGGATACTTAGGAAAAATTGAAGAAACCAGTGGATAAAGTTGATCCAGCAGAAGTCTGGAAGGAGATGAACAAGGTTTGGGTCAAGAAGGAAGTAAATGAAGTCAAGGATGGGTTTGCACCAGACTCTGGTGCAGATTCTTCCTCCGGGAAGTGAATTGGGTGCTTTGACTTACGGGGAGCTTCAATGAAATTCTTTTTCCCCTGACAAAGGATTGGTGTTGATGCCTCAGCATGAAGAGACAAAGTAAAGGATTAGCGACAAAGATTTAAGTCAGGACAGAGACTATGATTGTAAAGGATAAAGGAAGAGTTGTGCAAATCCAGATCAGGAAAGAAGACATGTTATGAATTTTAGCCAAGTACCTATCTGGTAAAGTCAAGTTACAGTGCTCTGACAATTTCATCTGCATTGGTCCGTTGTTGAAGATATTGCTTTGTGGTTCTAACATATGGTTATTGATCATTGATTACATCTACATCCAAAAGTTTGTCTGATTTTGTTAATTGGCTTGAGAGTAATGAGTAACAGAAGTTTGGGTTGACTGAACACAGTTGCTTTCAGTACAAAGCAGGTTTCATGATGATTGGAAGTATATGATGAACTCAGAGGCAAATGGACATGAATCAAATGAGTCTTCAAGTAAAAGTTGAAGAAAGTACATGTTGAAGAATCTCTGAAAAGAATTCCTAAGACCACTAGGGTTTGTGTAGAAGCATCACACTATAAAGAGCAAAGGTGCATTGACAAAGAAGAAGAAGAATTACAGATAAACATGTACATCTCTGTTTATTTTCAAAAACTAAACCTAAGACAGTTATTGAAACTTGTAAAGAGGAGTTTTGATCAAGGCAATGGTTGAGAATGAGTTAGAACTAAGGATTAAATGCTTGAGGTCTGATAGAGGAGGTGAGTTCACATCAAATGAATTCAATATTTTTTGTGAAGAACAAGGGATAAAGAGACAATTGTCTGTACCTAGAACTCCTTAGCAGAATGGAGTTGTTGAAAGGAAAAATAGAACAATTCAAGAGGCTGCTAGGACTATGTTGAAGGAACTTGACCTGCCAAAAGTATACTGGAGTGAAGCCATACATACTACTGTGTACATCCTAAATAGAGTTCAAGTTAAAGGTAATAATGCTAAAACTCCTTATGAATTATGGTCTGGAAGAGCTCCTACAGTGAGATATTTCAAAGTTTTTGGTAGCAAATGTTATATCAGAAGAGAAGAAGATCTAGGCAAATTTGATACTAAGTGTAATGAAGGAATCTTCCTTGGATACTCTACCAAGAGTAAAGCCTACCGGTGCTACAATAAGAGACTAAAAAAGATCATTGAGAGTGCTAATATGGAGGTTGATGAAGACAAGGAAAGAACATCAAATCTGAATGGATATGAATTAGATGAACATGTTGCTACAATGAATGAAGAGAAAGTTGAACATGAAGACAGTCAAGATGAAGAAGAAAAGGCTCCAAAAAGTACATTTAAGACTCTGAGGTATGTAAGGATAAATCATCCTGAAGATAAAATTATTGGTGACAAAAGCAAAGGGGTATTGACAAGGAAAAGAGTTGCAAAAGAACATGTGAACTATAGTTTACTTTCTAATATTGAACCCAAAATGGTTAGTGAAGCCTGCAATGATGAAAATTGGTAAAAGCTAAGGAAGAAGAGCTGATGCAGATAAAGAAGAATCAACTTGGGAAACTAGTTCCTAGACTTGCTAACAAAAATGTGATTGGCACCAAGTGGATTTTTAGAAACAAGATGAATGAGAATGGAGAAGTAGTAAGGAACCAAGCAAGACTGCACATAAAGATTTCAAAGTATACCAGATGAATGTGAAGTCTGCATTCTTGAATGATTGAAGAAAGCCTTGTATGGACTAAAGCAAGATTCTAGAACTTGGTATGCAAGATTGGATAAATACCTATTGCAACAGAGATTCAGTAAGTGAAGATCAAATATTGATTGTTGAATTTTATATTGATCTAAGGGTATTACTGGCTATATGTGTTGTCAAGCTGTCATGTTGTGTTCTCTACGAAGAAGGAAAGTTCCTGGTTGGATGCCTTACTCTGATTTGAGCAAAGTCAAATCCAAAGTTTTGAAAAGACAAGATATGTTAATCCAAAGGTCTTCTGAAGTGTGAGCAAGAGCTGACACAGTTTGATGTGCACTCCTAAGGGGGGTATTCAAAGCAGTAAAAGAAAAAGATGCAGTAGAGCAGGTAGTAATCAGAGATGGTTGAATAATCTCATATTGATCAGAGCAGAAGTGTCCAAGTAGGTGAAAGAGTTGTTGAAGAAGTTTGGAATGGAAGATTCTAAACCAGTATACTCTTATGGTAACTGGTTGGGCAAGAATGATGAATCACCTAAGATTGAAGGACTACTTTATCTAACCTTTACCAGATCAGATATAATGCATGCAGTTTTTCTTATGACAAGATTTCAAGAAGATCATAAAGAGCCATATGTGTTGGCAGTCAAAATAGTTATGAGGCTACCTCTCAGGAGAAGCAGGTAGATGATGTTGATATGAGTTCTTGATAAGGAGCAGTAAGTGTTGCAGTGTTGATTAACAGGGGAACTTGTGCACTGATAATAAGATCTGAGTCAAGCTTTATTAACTCAAGAAGGAGAGAAGTAAAAGGTCTAGTACCCTTTGCCATTAATGTCAAAGGGGGAGAGAAGATCATGTGAAAAACCCAAGGAGAAAATTGCAGTTAGAGAAAACATAAAGGAGGAGCAAAGAAGCAAAGCAAGTTTGTTTGTCTTGATGGTTTTTCACATCATGTGTTACCATCAATGACAAAGGGGGAGATTGTTGCAAGTATGAGCAGTAAGTGTTATCATTGATGTCAATACCTAAGGTCAACATCTAAGAAAGTTATTTGGATGGGTTTGAACAAGTGTTTGATTTATTTTGTCTCCCAGAATAGTGCAGTGTTTTGCTCTGCATTTCCTTAGAATTGGAGACCAGAGTGTGAGATTGGGGTATGACTTAGAGAAGTGTTTGAAGATGCTAAATCTTGATTTTGGAGGTCTGAAACATGGTGCAACAAAAGATCTATTCACCAATTTGAATACTGTGTTTGGCAATGTGTCCAAAGTGACAGGGAGAAAATGTTTTGCTCCGCATTTCTTCGCAGATTGGAATTTGGCTTTGTGGTTCTAGACTTAAGCTTATAAAGTCCTTAGCTATCTTCATTCTAGAGGATTTGTGATTTGGTACTCCGAAAGACAAGTTTGTGGTGTTATACTTCAAGTGAAAGTTGTTGAGTTCAGGTGATATTTGTTGTCTTCAAATATCTCTAAGTGAGATCTGTTGCAGATGGATTTGTCAGCTCTCAGGAGAATTGATGTTGTTTGTGGATGTGTCAAGATCATTTTAAAGCATCGCACAAGGTCCACTTGTTATGATTGTGATCGAGGAAGCATATGATAAAAAATCCTCCCAGTTTATGTTGTTTGGCCAACTTGTTTAATTGTTGTGATCAAGAAGATGTTTTGATGAATGTTTAAGTGATGTGTAGCGTGCTTGGATAGATTTAAGTCCAAACTAAGGTGTGATACATTATGTCCTCATTCTTTTGTGGTGTGTGATGTTTAGGTCCAAACCTAATTTGATGTATGTATGAATGCCGACCTTGTTGTACATTCCAAGGTTGATGAATTGTATAAATACATGTAATGAATTTGTGTTTGAGTAGTAGTACGAAGTGGAAAAGAAGAGTAGAGAAGAAGATTTTTATTGTGCTTCAATGAAACTGAACTCAGGCATGGTGTAGATTCTATTCAATCAGTTCAAACCTATGGCAGTGAACCCTATCATTTCAGCAGTGAGCCTGTATACAGTGAGCATCTTTGGACAGTGAGTCCTTAAGGGCAGTGAGCCCTAAGGTAGTGAGCCTCTGATTTTCGGTATTGATATAACATATATATCTTTGTGGGCTAACACCCACCATGGTTTTTCCCTTACAGGGTTTTCCACATAAAAATCTGGTGTCTCATGTGTTGATTGTGTTATTGTGTTGAGCTTCTTATTTCATGCTTTCATGGTTAAATCTGAATAACAATAAGTAAGTGTTTGATGTGCTCATAAGTGTTCAAATTTTTAGGGACAACTGATTCAACCCCCCTCTCAGTTGTCTGGTGCATTTCAACGCCCCCATCTAAAGCCTAACACACAACCTACTTCTGGATTGCCACCTCCTACAAAAAAAAGAGAAAGGTTGGTCTACAGTGGTTAGTTGCAAAGCCAAGAATTCTAGTAGCAATGGCCCTCTCCCTAATCACTCTTCAAGATCAAGGGATCAGGCCTCAAAATCTATTTTAAAACATCTAGATACAAGGAAATGTGTTGTCTCTCCTTTTGGGGAGATGTCTGGTGAGGCAAAGTTTGTTTGAGTACTATTAGCAACGTCATTGTTTCCCCCGCTTCCAACCACCACTACCCAACATGCTTCCCCTCCCCTAGCTATGCAATGAAAGTCCCGCAACCTGTCAAGGTAGTTGGAAGATGGAGAATATGTGCCAAAGAAATGATGACCTATCTAGCTTTCCATTTAGATAGGCAACTTCAATTTAGATGAAGCTTTTCTATAGAATCATTATTCCACTCTAGATGAGTTGGATAATGAGAAGGACTCTCAACACTCATTTATGAATTGTGTCTCCTATAATGTTCAAGGTTTGACAAACCTCCCATAGAAGTATTCCATTTGAGACACTCGAGTTTAGTTTCTAGTTCTGGACATTCTCTATTTGCAAGAGGTTGATTTTTTTTTGTTTTTTGTTTTCTATAGCTTGTCATGTTATTTGGTCTTCTAGTCATTTTTTGTCTAGCAACCATGAAGTAGGTCAAGGTGGTTTTGTCACCTTTCCCTCTCCTACATGGCATTAGCACCTAGCTGACCAAGGATATGACCCCAATAATCGAGTAGTATGGGCTCTTTTCAACATTAATAATCATTCCTTTGGAGTTATTAATGTTTACGCCTTGAACAATGATGTTGAGAGATCTACCCTCTGGAGATGCATTTCTAACTCAATGTTTGTCACTACTTGGGTTTTGTGTGGGTATTTTAATATGATTGAAATGTCCTATGATAAATGTGGGGTGTTTCCTATGTTTTGGAAGCTACAAAAAATAAAAGACCATGAAGTAAGTTGAGCTAGTGTTGTCACCTTTCTCTCTTCTAAGTGGTGTCAACACCTAGTTGACCAGGGATGTGACCCCACTAACCGATCATTGTGGGCTCTTTTCAACATTAATATTCATTCCTTTGGAGTTATTAATGTTTATGCCTCAAATGATGTTATCAAGAGATCTACCCTTTGGAGATGGATTTCTAATTGGGACTTTTTATCTCAATCTTGGCCATAGCCAAGATCATACCACATGGTACACATGGAGTAATATCTAAGAAGGTTCTAACATGGTGCTTAAGCATCTAGATTAAGCCATGTTGTCAAGTCAGTCTTTGTTTTCCTTTTCCATCTATTATTCATGTTAGCATGGCCTTTATTGGATGTTGTCCTTTCAAATTAATTTCCAATACAGTTTCGTATTGAGTGGAAACTTGCCAAACCCAAGGCCATGAAGACTCATTTTTTCTAAACACATCATTGTTTACTCACAAGGCCACATCAACCCATATTCAATGTGTTTAAAATTTGAACCACATCCTATGCATGAGATAGGATGGATAATTTGGTGGAATGATGTCATTACTTGTACTTCTCATTTCCTCATCATTTATGGGTGCTTGCTGGCCCATTTCCACCACCATTCATATGAGGCCACCACCTCGAAGCTCCACCAAGACACCACCACCTTGGAGGTGCAACCTTTTGACTTGGATTCTCAATTTTGTATGGCTCATCTCTGCCACCAGAAGTAGGTTACAGATGGCCATTATGAACATGGAGCCCAAATCAAAGCTTAGCTTCATTGGTTCAAGATTGGAGAAAAGGTCTCTAAGGAATTTTTCAAGCTCTATGTGCTCATCATATATCTCAAACAATCAAATGAATCAAGGGAAAAAATTCTTTAATGAGCTCCCTAACATTCTTCATACTTTTATCTAACACTATGAGCAAGTTTTTTTTCTTAGGAGTATACTCCAACTAGGAATGATGCTTTACAACAATGCCTTAATGTGGTTCCTTGTCAAGTTTCTAATTCCCAACTTATTCTTTATGATCAACTTCTCACCAAAGAAGATTTGCAGGAGGTTGTCTTTTCTATGTCTAATGACAAAGCCCCTAGTTTGGATGGATTCCCATGTGAGTTATATAAAACCTTTTGGGACACTATGGGTGGAGACCTCCACAAAGTTTATCTAGAATATTTTCATGAGAATTCATTAGGAAGCATAATTAATAAAGGGAATATCAAATTCATACCTAAATTTGGTGACCTTGAATAAATTTGCAATTGGCAGCCTATCAATTTGTTGAATGTCTCCTACAAAATCATTGTCAAGGTTCCTTCTCTTAAGCTCAGGCCTCTTCTCCCCTAACTAGTTCGTCCTAAACAAACTAGTTTTATCAAGTCATGATACATCCTTGACAATATCATTACTATTTGAGAAGGGATGGAATGGGCACAACATTCTCAGTAGCCTGTAATATTTATCAAATTTGACTTTTCCAAGCCTTATGATTGCATTGAATGGCCTTTCATTCTTTCCATGCTCCAGGGGCTTGGTTTTGGGCCTCATTTTATTCATTTTATTCAAATTCTATTTGTTGATGCCCCGGCTTGCATCACCATTAATGGTAAAAAAATATAAGCCTTTTAGGCTTTTTTGATCCATCTATTTGGGTTTCCCTTTAGCCCCAACACTTTATGTTCTTGCAAATAAAGGTGTTGGCTATCTATTGGCTCGTGCAATCTCTCAAAAGCTTGTTAAAGGCATTGTTTTGTCTGATTCTTCTAACTAGCTAGTCAATGGTCATTTTTCTAATGATTCTTTCCTCACCCTTATTGAGGAGGAAAATAATGTCAAACATGCTCTTCTTTGCCTTGATGTGTTCTACCAAGCCTCTAGTTTGAGTATTCAATGGAAAAGACCGAATGTTATAGATAATCATTTCTTCCTAAACCAGTTTGGTTAGAAAATTATGGTTGAAAAAAGATTGATGATGGGGAGGTTTTTCATTTTCTAGGCATTCCTTTTTCTTTTCAAGCTTCTCTTGCGGTCCTCTAGCAAGTTGTCATTGCCAGGTTTGAGAAGAAATTGAGTTACTAGATTACCAAGCCTCTTTCTTTGGTTGGTAAATTTTATATTTTCTCTAAAATTTTGGTTGCTACTCATGTTTATTACTCCTCTTGCTAGAATCCTTTGAAGGAATCTTATTTAAAAGTTGAAAAGTTGCTTAGAGATTTTCTTTAGGTCTCTAGTGATGGGAATAAAGGATTTCATCATGTTGTTTGGGAGTTCTATTGTCTTTTCCATGATGTTGGTGGTTTAGGATTGCTTTCAATCTATCATCAAGGCATTGCTTTATGTGCTAAATGGATTATCAGGGCCTTATAAAGGAATGATGTCTGGAAAGTTCTCATTAGACGTTGTATCCTTTCTAGTGTACCTTCTAAACGTCCAACTTGGAAAGGCCTTGATCTTTTTACTCTCCTCACCATGAGGGAACTTATCCAAATTCAAGGCACATTTATTAACAAGAGCATTTAGAAAGCCTAAGAGTATATTAAGCAATAGCTTTTCTAGGAAAGAAATGACTTTGACAATGGCCTTTCAATCAATCAATAGTCTATTTGGTGGCCCCCGATTCTCTCCAGTCAAGACCATCCTCTCGGTAAAGCTCCTTGGGTTCATGCTTTGAAATTTTTCAAATGAGGGATTAAATTTCTTCTTGATCTTATTAACAGAGCTACTAAGAATTTTCTTTCTTGGCTAGAGGTCAAGGAGAAGTTTAGGCTTTCCAATCAAGATTAGAGGACTTTCTAGACTATTATTGATGTCATTCTTCCCCATATAGCTCACAAAATTAGGGTTAGGTCTTTCAAGCTTTGGTGGAAAGATTCTAAATGGTATCCACACACATCATTTTGTAATTACTAACCTTGCAAATTATATTTGTGGCTTTTGCCTCATCTCCCAATGGTAGAAGAGTTAAACCATTATTGGCAACTTCAATATTCTCTTGGCACTTGGCACTGTCAATTCTAGTCTATTTGGTCGACCATTCTTTAGCCTAAGTTGGCTCACTTTGCATGGTGCATTCTCTACCAAGGTCTTCCACTTGGTTTTTTCTTGACTCATTTGGGAGTTCTTAACCCCTATTGTTCATTCTATGGATATTTCAAGACTCTCAAGCATCTCTTTTGGTTTTACATTAGAGCTCGAGAATCTTAAAATTAGAATAATGATTTCTCCAAGCCTTTTCATCCTAACCCCTTATGATGGAATATGACTTTGCTTGGAGACTAGCCTTGTCTCCTATTCAAATATACCCAAATTTGGCATTCCTTTAAGGTGGAAATTTTCTTCATTATTTGGAAAGATAGAAACTCATCTCTCTTTTCAAGTTGTTTGGATAATATTCATTTCTCTTTGTACACAAAATCTATGACTTTCTCGAATGTGCTTATGCAAATTCAAGTGCAATCTGGCAAGGTTGCACTTGAAGTGGCACATTTGTAGGAGCTTCTTGATCATTGAGGCAATGCCTATTGTATAATTTCTAGAGTTCCATCTCCTTCCTCTTCCCCTCCTTGAGGACACCACATGGTCATAGCCAATCTGCTAGATGTGATCGAGGATCTTAGTCACATGGCTCTCAAACTCTAGGGTCTAGAGATAATACAACCTATGGCTAGTCTCAGCTCTCTCAGCCACCTTTTGTCTCTTCTTATGGGTGTGGTGCTCCTAGATGGCCAAATTCTAGCAAGTTTCCTCACTTGGAGTTGATAATTTCTCATGTTCATGCTTACAAATGACTCCCTGGAGAAAGAGGGTGCTCTCACTAGCTGGGACCTTGATGATAGTTTAGTTTCTAGTGATGTTTGGGGAAAATTAGATGATAAAGACCCCCTCCTGTCAGTGTTTCTTTAGGATCTTAGTAGCTTGTTTATTTTGTGATGTTTGGGCTTGGCCCTGTTTAGAATTTCATCTTTGGTTTGGATTATGTCATGCATAGACTTCGAGGGTACACCTTTTTACCACCCACTTTTTGTGAATATTTTATTATCTTTTTAGATTTTCAAAAGGTAATAAAGACTTTATTTATAAAAAAAGTAATAAATAGTCAACTTATTTCAAAATAGATAAAATTTACCTTTATGAGTCGATCTTTCAAGAAAATTCAGTCAAAATAATAGAATATTACCATAAAATCCAAGGTAGATCTTGTCTTAAATAATTTGTTTTCATGTAGTGGAGAAATCAAACAATGGAAGTTAAACAAATCACTCCCTCCCTTCCTTTTAGTTTATAAGTATGCAATGAAGAGAGGAGCATAGGAAAGAATGGACAGAAAATAAAGTTGGATAAAGGGAGTCGATTGATCATGATATACAAGTGATTTATTTTGCAAGTTTGGCAATAGTTTTGTCAATTTTTGTTGTTGATTTTAGTGGACTTGTGCTTTTGCTAAGATCACGATATCAAAAAATAATATTATTTATTTTAAATAATCTTATATATTTGATTGTTTCTATACATTTTAGTAAGAAATAAATAAGTTCAACTTCAATTGTTGATTCACTTTGTTTGAGCCCATGTTGTTCAAAGTATTCAACCATTGACTTAAATATTGTACAAGGTTATAATATTTATAACTAGGATTGTATTATGTGGAAGCTCAATGTATATGTTGATAGGGAAAATTTAAGTTAGAGTGGTTTGGCACATTAACTATATATAAAAGTGTGTTTACATAATCCCTATAATCTTAAATTTCTTCCAATACAAAGTCATACATGTAATACTATTAGACATGTAATATTGTCAATAATCTCTTCTTTGTTTAGTACACTTGCAATTGTGTGCCACTATTGTGAATGCTCTCAATGTTCAAATATGAGGAACTATAAACTATCTATTATATTAAATTGATTAGATTGTACCCAATTTAGACTTGGATAGAATGCTAGAAGTCCTTTTTTTTAGTCATGATTTACCTGCACTTTTAATTAGAAAGTAAGTATACATGGAGTCGAGATACATACATTATACTATTGTATTGATGTAGCATAAATGTTAACAAATACAATAGGGAATTATTTTGATCATAATATTTGAGACTTGCAATAGCTATTTAGAACAAGATGCAAATACACAAGTTCAATCATATGGCAAATGTTACACCAACTTGGTATAATTAAGCTTTGCATTTACTTTTTTTCATATCAAATAACTAAGCATGTTTTCATGCATGTGTTGATTTCCCTTTCCCATTTGCTTTAGTATCAACAAAAAGTGAGATGTATTTAGGATTATGGATGATTTGACATGTCAACCTATAGACATGTTTCTTGAAGTTGAGCATTGCTCTACTAACAATTAGACATTTATATTTTTGACGCAAATACCTTTGGACCTAGTTTTTGTATTTAAACTTGCTTTAATTTTATTTTATTTTTAATTTTCATTGACCTTTTGTATTCCTTTATAAATGTACACATGAGATCCCTCTTAGAGTTAGGGGCCACTATGACTATTTCAATGTCAAATTGAAAGATTTGTCTTGATTGGCTAATTCATAATGTATCGCCTTAACAAGTTAATAATTTAATGTGTAGTTGTGAAGTAGCTTGGTTAGGAGAAACTTAATAAAATGGTATAAGAAATATTGATATAATCAAATTTGAGTAAAAGTTGTCATGTCATGTACATGCATTTGAAGGTTACTTTGGAAGGAACTATAATTTTTAAGATTGTAAATAGTAAAGTATTAAGCATACATGATCTCCACATGCTATTTTGATTACAAATGGACACTATAATTGGAAATTGAATGTAAAGAGTGGTAGGAATGTAGTTCCTATATTTTTTGTTTCAGTCATAATGCTTGTTTGTAATAGATGGGGATTTATGCTTACCAATGAAGACTTTTTGTGTTTGGCATTAACCTACACATCATTTCATAAGAATATAAATAACATTATAGTGATGAAGTTAATTTGAATTAGCAAGGAGTACAAAAGGAAATGTGGGCACCTAGATGTGCTACAATTATAGTAGTTGTAAGTGAGCCTCTTCTTTCTTCTTGATGATGGTATAAGGATTGTTCTACATTATTAAATACCAATCAAAAGAGAATCCATGTTCTGTGTGAAGGATTTCTATGGATTTGACTCTAGATATAGATATAAATGGTAGGCCTTGTCTTTAAATCTCACCAATGTTTATTGTAGCCTCATTTAATGTGAGGCCTTTAGATTTTTGGATTGTAATTGTTCAAGCTATGGATAGGGGGCTTTCTACAATTACCATGTGTTATATGTAAAGGTAAGTTTTGTGGTTTTTCCCTATCCCATGCTAGGCCATTATACTTATCAAATTGTACTATCACATACATTGGAAATATTGAGGGGTTTGGAATTGAGATTGTAAGTGAGTGCTAGATCATAATGGGATAAACAATCCCTCTAAGTGGCAATGAAAATGTTAAAAACAAACTTAAGTAACTCCACATCATAAATTGAATGATTCATCTACATGATATAAAAATAACGTAGTAATAAAAGTTGTAGGAAATTGAATGTAGTTTATGGGATAATCTTTTTATATTTTTAAAATTAAAATTAATTTGGTGAAAAAATAGATATTTCAATGAGGCACTACTAAAAATTTCAAAAAAAAGTAAGTGGCATTTTGGCCAACCTAAGTATGAGACAAAATATTTTATCTTCAAAATTTGGATATAAATAAAGGACACATGAGAAGATGTGATGCATATTTTTTTATAAATAAATAATTATTTATGATTTTTTACCATGACTTTTTAAAAATATTAAAAAATAATTTTTTGACCAACCTAACTTGGTAAAAATATATGAATTCAAATATTTTTAAAAATATATAGCTAATGAAGCCTAGAATGTGACATATATTTTGGATTTGAAAAAGGATAAATGGTTTGAAAGATGAACATTTTTCAATATATATATATATATATATATATATATATATATATATATATATATATATATATATATATATATATATTAGGAATTTAGACACAGTGTATGTAGAAAATAAATAAAAGCTAGCTATTAAAATTATAATGAGACATATATTATATATTCAAAATCTTGAGAGTTTCCTCTACAAATTCTTTTCATTTTATTAAATTTGGTTAAAAAAAGTTTTTCAACTTCAAGGATGAAGTTGTGGAAATTTTTAAGATAACACTAAATGTGTGGTTTTGCAAGTTTTGGGACTCCCACTTGTCTAAATCCAAGGTAATCCTAAGATGTTTTTGGAGGGAATTCATAGTTGAGCTAGAAATATTAACACTTTTTCCATCCAATTCTAAATTTAAATCCAAATGTTAGTGCCTTTCCATCCAACAACTTTTTTTGTCCTTTGCAACTGTTTGGCCGATCATGTGATCTCATACTCATCCTTATAAATAATAGTTGTGACTTCTCCTAACGACCCATTGACAAGGCAAATTCAATCCATAATTTTGTTGTTAGCATCACTCATTAGCTTATGCATAAGAGCGCCTCTTGTTGGAGCTATTCATTGTTGGTACCAATATTTACTTTTCATTGTGTATTTTGAGTGAGACTAAGTGCTACTAGAAGGTTTAGTATCTTCAACATCTTCCTTTTATGTAGTGTGGCTAGATTATTTGTGGCAAATAAGTGCATAGAGAGGTAAAATTATTCTCATTCAGTTGTAGTTAGTGATTTATTTATGTGGTTCATTAGTGTTTCCCAATCATGTGTAATGAAGACATTAAACTACTTAACTTTTACATTGCATTGATGAAATAATGAATGAATGAGATTTAAAGAAGTTGATTTACAAGAAACCAAAACACAAATTGTAAGAAATAGATTCAAAATTATAAATAGCAAAAAGAAAGGAACTTGGAGTAAAAAATCTAGAAGTCACTATCTCGGATGCTAATGCAGCATGTGGACGTCCACACGATGCACTATAGTCCAAATAATGTGTTGTTATCCCAGTCTCACACTATCATCCTAGAAACTTATAAAATACAAAGTTTTCACTGGATTTTGAACTCACTTGCACAACAAGAAACAAGGGAAAGAAGAGTAATATTGCAAGTGACAAGGGATGATAAAGAAATGTACCAAATTTAGGTATTTTGAGAAGGAAATGAAAATGAAATGAGAGGGGAAAATACTAGAAAAACTCCATCTGGTCTATATTCTCCCAAATACATGTAACTGAGAACAAGAAAAACTTTTGGGGTTGTTTGGGAGCTTGAACAGAGTGGTCAAGCCTCTATGTTGGTCTTTTGACCTCCACGGACAACCAATGATAAAGAGATTGGAAAATAGTGTGTTCTCTTATCCTACGTGCATCTAGGAATAAAAAGTAGTGACAATAAAATAAATCTATAAGTATTAATCCTTGTTCTACAAGGAATAATACCCTAGTGTGTGAGACAAGATAAAAGGGTGGTGATGGACACCAAGAGATTTTCCAAAAGAGAATAGAAGTGCAGTAGAAAGAGCTTAACAATATTACTCAAAACAAAAGCAAGAACAATATTACCAACACATGATGTAGAAGGAAAGAGGTGATCTCTTTGGAGTTGTCAGTGAAAATCCAGTAGCATGCAACTTCAACAAGTTTCACCAATGAAGTGTGCAGCCAAGCATAGTTGAGAAAAGAGAGCCAAAGATATATTTCTTGTGGTTGGAGAAGAAGTTAGTCAATGATAGGTATTCAAAAGGGTTTCTTGGAAGCTTAAGGGTCAAATTCAGATGCTGTAGGCATTTTTCTAATAGATGGGCATTATAAGCAGTAGTAAGTAGCTAGGCAGGAAGCAATGTTTTAAATTTTTAGAAACTTGCATCATTCAAGTGTGTTGTGCAAATGTGCATGCGTCATGCTAGTGTCCTAGAGAAATTCCTCAAAATTTAGCACGTGATCCCAGGATAGCAAGAAGAATTAGAATATGATAAAGAAATTTGTCAATTTGGTGAGGAAAAGGTTAAGGCTAGTCTAAAATGATCCCTAAAACATGCTAAGGGAATGGACACTAAAGCAATCCCAAAACATAGTGTCAAATTGCAAGGATATGTAATTGTCTACGTTACATCATGTTTCATTTCTTATAAATTATGTATGTTATGGAATATGTCATCGAATTATGTTTGAGTATGATTATTGCCTTCCTATCAAAATATTATTTCTAGCATTACAATTGTGATAAATGTTTGCTATAAGATCCTTGAAGTTGAGTTTGATGTGTATATAGGTTTGTCCATGATAGGTTATAGTTCAGAAAAATGCCAATAAGGACTAGGGGAAAACAACTAAAGCATTAGTGTTATTGGTGGGGGAATGCCTTACATAAGTAGGTATCTATTTTTAGTAGTAGATTTGGTCCTACGAAGCTCATCTTAGTGTATTTGATGTTTTGCATCTCTTCTTAAAATGGTGTTAGGGATTAGTTTTGTAATGGCTATATTTATTTTATTATAATTATAATGTTTGGAAGGATTGTTGAGGTGTGTATGTTATATGCAACAACTCTTGTATGTGCAAGTGCAAGTAGTGGGCTTTGTTTGTCTAATTTTGGATTGTTAAGTGCATTCCTAATGAAATTGATTAAGTATGATTTTTTAATGCTTGTTGTTACTTTAATGGTCATAATGTAAAGGTTGTTTGAAGAGATAATCTCTATAGTGTTTTACAATGGTGTTTAATACAAGTTATTTCTTTGGTGACAATTCAAGATCATCTAGGTTCATGAGAAATCCTACATCACCCAAAATAAAATAAAGATAGGATGAGAAGATTTTAGGCTCTCTGTGTGGGATTTTAAGGAATAAGTGGCATGCTTAGATGAGTCTTGAGGTATAAGAATGTTCTATATGACTTTAGTTGTAAAAGAAAACATAGTTGCATCTTCAACAACATCAACCTATGTGACTTTAGTAGCAAATGACTAGAAACAACTGTGACTTTAGTAACATCTAGCATAATGTTGGAAATAAGGTAAAAATGACAATTACTAGTGACAATTCTTGATGAAGAAGACTCCACAAGACACTTGGCTTCTTATTTTATCCAAATTGATTACTTTATGCCTCCAACTATCAAAATGATCACACAATTTTTTTGGTTGGTATTATTCTACTGTAGGCATTTCATTAATCACTTGGCAATTATTATAACTCGACCATGATTTTGCATCAAGAATCAAGTAGATCTTATGGAGAGTTTTAAACAACATATCTTGGATAAAAATGATGCAAAAAGAATTTAGATCCATTATTTTACATAGGCAAATTATGTGTCATGATTGAATTATTCTTCCAAATCATCATTTAGCATGTAAGACTAATAAAATTGACCCAAAACTCCCATAGACATTAGTACATGGACAAAAAATGTAGGTAGGTCATTCTTGGTTAGAAATGTGCCCTAAATTGTGAGCAAAAGAGAATATTCATGTAGACGATAGGAAAAATGGTAGGGTAGGTCAAGAAGACAAGGAGGTCAAACCTTTCAAGTGACAGACATGGAAAAGATATTGGAAAAAATAGACAAAACCATATAATAACCAAATGAAGAAGGCTAACCAAAATTTTCATCCATCTAGAGGCGAAGGATAGTCCTATGATATTTTTTGTTTTGTGTAATAGTTGCAACATTTTCTTAGCATGATCGTATCATTTCAAGGTAGAATTCTAGATTAATGCAAGTGAACTTTTTGTTGTTTTTTGGTTTGGCATATGAACATTGTCTAAGTAGTTGTTAGGGTTCAGGCAGATCAGAGCAATAAACATTAACAATTATATGCAGATTAAATAACCCAAATATAACAATGAAGAATACCACAAAAGAGATCAACACAAAATTTTAACATGGTTCACCCAAAATGGGCTACATCCACAGAAACTCAGCCATCCAATGATTTTATTATCCAGTGCAAAACATATTACAATCTCACGAATTCCATCCTGCAACATACATCCTACCCGCTTATAACAAGCTTTTTTGAAGCTTCTAGAATTAGGGTTTTACAAAGTCATTTTTCATTTGTTAGTTAACAAGAAATTAACTACCGACCCCGAACATGCAAAAAGGGGAAAAAAATTTAGGGGTTGCGCCCTCGAACCCTAGCAAGGATACGTTACAAGTGTATAGTATTCGCATGATCAGTTGCCACATACCAACAGTAGTGTTTAGGCTACTAGGTTAGGTTGTCTTTTGCTAGACTCTCTAGCTCAACTACACCAAATAGTATCAAAGCAAGGCTTTCCTTGTGGAGTGTGTTTTGAGAGGCTCTAGAGAATTGGTTATACCTATGTGTGTGAGTCCTACAACTACAACTCAAGTATCAAGAAGATATGTCACATAGAGGAAGATTAAGGGCATATAGAGTTGCAAAAGTAGCAAAGATGTTGAGAGGTATTACAATTACACTTGATACAATAGAGACAACAAAAATAAGAACACACGTTGAGGGTGTAACTAATGATGAGAAAATAGAAGTTCAATAGATTGAAGTAGAAGAATCTAAGAGAATATTTTTGAAATCTATTGCAAAAATGGGTTATAAGTTAAGGTTGGACACCCCTTTCTATGATGGAATTCTAAGCCTTGAGGAGCATATAGACTAAATTATGGATATGGGTAAATAATTTGACTATGAATTGGTGGAGGAACCTAAGAAGGTAAAGTTTTCTTGCATTACGATGAAAGGTCATGCATCCTTGTGGGATCATGTACAAATGAGCAAACAAAGGAGATGTAAAGAGAATATTGAAGACCAAGTTCCTACCACCAGAATATTAGATGAATTTATTTAATAAATTATAGAATCTCAAGGAAAGGAGATGATTTGAAAGACTACACAAGAATTATACAAGCTCACCATTTGGTTTGGTCATGTTGAGGATGATGAAGAAAATATTTCAAGGCATGTTAATAGACTCCATATTTCTATTTAACAGGAAAAATGATTCTAACTAAACTACTTATAATCAGAATAATATTCTATCTAAACATTATGATACTAGCCAACTAAGATGTATATCTTGCTACTATCCAATCTAGAAAAGCGAGAAGGTCCAGGATAAATCCCTTTGTTGCTAACTAATAACGATGGAAAAAAATTAGAAGAATACAAAAACAAATAAAATAACTTACAGAAAGGAATACAGAAATGGAAATGCAAAATCATAGAGAACATGGCACTAGGCAGACAACCTCACTATCTAGGACAACAGCGTGTCGCGAGGATGATTATGGCATGTTGTAGTATGTACGACATGGACACAGTATGGATTCATGATCTTGATCCTCGTGCCAATCTTTTCAACCATTCCTTGAGTTGTCAAGCTTTCTAAAGAAAACTACAAATGCACAAATCTAAAAGAGGGGTTGAGCTGTATAGGAGTTTGCCTTAGTAAAACCCCATTTTTAGTGTTTCCACCTCAATAAAAACCAAAGATATTGATTGATTGATAAATAAAGTGTGTTCTCTAATTCTAAGTGTATCTAGAATTGTTTGAGCAGTGAGAAGAAATAATGCAAATTTGATAAATAAAACCCTACTCAATGATTTAGAGTGGATTCACAAATAATCTTTGTATGACAAAGAAATTCAAGAAATGTATTCAACACATAAAGATAAGTGATATATTAAAAGTGGATTGCAATATGAAGTATAAAAAGAGGATTAATTGAAACTTTATCACCTCACATTAAGGGAATGAAAGTTTCTCAGTAGGCAGTGGTCCCAATCGAAATCCTTTAGGATTCACAACACTTTGATTGCAAAAGCACTTGGAATCAAGATTGTGAGAAAGAGCATGATATAATCTTGAGAAAACAAATTACAACTTTCAATTTCAATAGAGCTTTGCTATGAAAGGAAAAATGATCCTTTCCAATGGCAAATCCACTTGCCTAAATAGACAGGGAAAAGGTAAAAAATCAAGGAAAGGAGTCGTTTGGGCATGGATAAGCATCAAGAAAATCTCAGCGTATCACGCAAGTTAAGAGATAACTTTTAAAAATGATTTCAAGATTGATAAACACTTTCGAGACATCAGCATGTCGCACATACGTCTGCACTAAGCAAAGCCTTTACAATTCCAGTTCTTGAAAGGTCTAGTCAACTTGGGACAGAGCCAAGATTTAGGCACTTTTATGGTTTTTGGATATGATAAGTAGAAAGGGTCAAAATAGTGTAAAGGAACATCTCACGGGTCGAAGGTAAGGCCAAATCTAGAAATGATCCTAAAACATGCTAAGGGCATAGACACTAAAGTGAGTGCCAAACATAGCCTAAAATTATGAGTTCGCACAATTTACAAAACTACATTTATCCCCTATTTTAGCTGGTGTATGACACTATGTGAATATGCATGCTAAAGTAAAAGGATGGTACTAAAAGTAAATAACATCATAACACCAAAAGGATATTGTAGATGATGTAGAGCTCTTCAAGCAAAGGAAATCAAGCCCCCAGGCTAAGATCCTACAAAACAAGTACATTAGACAACAAAAACCTACAAGACAATAGTGTTAGAGTATAAACCAACAAAACCACTATGTTAGAACATCACAAACATATATAAACATAAACAACACATACATAGAGGAGAAAAACTCATAACAAGAAAAGAAATATTTTGAATCAGCAAAGTGAAAGAGACCTTGATGTGAAAGGTTGTCTCAATACAATGCGTCATCCCTAAAAATGTAACAACAATAAAGAAAACAACAAATAGAGGAATTCTTAAACAAAGAGAAGAATATAATGAGTTGATCGATTGCTTCAAGGACATAATACATACAAATAGATAGGGAAACAATCAATATAAACAAAGAAGAGTACATGACTCAGGCACTAGCTTCCTTTGTCGCTAGAGGTCATACAAATCACAATACCCTCATGGATCATAGACTAGCAAGTTGTATTATGCTAGGTGACCATGGGTGTAAAAAGGTAGGTCATATGAAGTACATAGGCTAGCAGGTTGTGTTACGCTAGGTGGCTCATAGACTACCCCTAATGGATCACAGACTAGCAAGCTACATTATGCTAGGTGATCATGACTGAAAAGGTAGGCCATGTGAAGCACATAGACCAGCAAGTTGTATTATGCTAGGTGGTTCATATGCCAACTCTTGAGGGATCTTATCAAACACCAACACCACAGGGGTGAACGCTTCGGGGAGTGTTAAATAAACAATGCCAAAGGGGGGTGAATTAATAAGCTACACCTCAAGGTTTGAAAACAAGGCAAGGTGCATGCATGGATGCACATGTGAGCAGAGTATATGCCCCCTTAAAATATTAGCATGTATAATATGAAAATAATTTGAGGTAAATAAAGGGGGAAGAAAGAGAAGGGGAGATCTTTATAAAGAATGCACACCCATAGAACAAGTTGTCTCTACCCCCCAGAATACGAGTGAGGACTACCATGAAAATAATAGTGTTGTTACCAAAAATAAAGCATGGGTTTAGGTGAGATTGTACCACCATGAATGGCAATGAGCAAACAAAGAAAGTTGCAGGTGCCACGTAGTGGGTAGCAACACAATAGTCTCATGAGAAAATAGAGGAAGAACAATTAACTAGATAGAGGTGAATCTCAATATCACTTGTCATGTAGAGAAGAGATGGGCGCTTCAATAGATGAAAGAGTGAGAGAACACGTGTCAAGAAGTTATATTTTGTCGCTCAAGGCTTGGTATTCACTGGTGGTGTTGGGTCCCAAAAACACAACTCCACTTCCTAGGATGAAATCACACTCACAAGGTAAGGGTTGTTGTCATGAAAGCATAATCGATCTATCAACAAAACATGGAGGGTTGAAGGTCAACTCTATGGGAGAAGGTTTCATCCCCTACACTTCGAGCTTAGCTAAACTCTGGAGGGATATTCCAAGGGGTATACCTTAACAAGTATTGAATTCAAATAACATGAATAACTAAAACCAATGAACAGCCAAACCCAACTTGTTATCTTAATCCCAAAACTGTCACTGAACCAAGAACAATTGGTTGTCACAAAACCCCTATATAGTCGATGTAATTGTACATGCATGACCCACATGAAATAGATTCATTTATATTCACTTGAAATAATTCCATGTTTATACTTACAGTCAAGAATGCATAGAATTAATGGTTCTTCCCCTAAATCACTGGTTAATGTTTTCATTTGTTTAAAATAATGTGAGGCTGATAGGAATGGCTCCAGACCGATGTCTAATCTATGGGCAACAGAGTCATAGTTCATTAAGAAAACAACAAAGTGAAACCAAAAGAACAATGAGCTATGTATTTGCATACACCATAGAATATGAGATCTTGAAACAGAACATACTTAGTAATCCAGAAAATAACTACACATATCCATATATAACATGAGAGAGATTATTACAAAGCTTGTAATATTTGCATAATGTTGTCACATTCATCTAACCCAGTGTTACATTCATCCCATCAAACATGGCAAAGGAAAATACCCAATTACAATTAAGAAATCTTTCTAGATACATACCTAATGACTTGGAGACATTCTACAACAAAAACCATATACAATATCAACTCCTTTGACATCACAAGTCTACACTCAATGAGTTAAACTGGTGTTTCAATGGTTTCCCTGCAACTTTCTGCACCTATAGCTGTCTTCTGGAGACCACAAAAAAAAAACCAACCCCCTTTTGAAATGAGTTTCAATCTTCTATTTATATCCTTTGAAGCTTGAATTTGATGGAAAAATGGGAAGGAAAACCCCACCAACTACATTAAAAACATCAAATTTAACCACCCACATTTCATTAATGGCAGTCTAGAGAGTTGGTGGCGCATCTTCTTGCATTTTTGGGTGTTTCTAGGCCTCTAGTGAGTGTTGAGACGGCGGGAGATTCCGCTGGAACCAAAAGTGGCGAAAGTAAAAAATTAAAGTTTGACTCGAAACTGCATAAAATACTTATAGCCCTTTCCCCAAAAAATTATTTGAAAATTCTTTTTGGACATTCAAATTTGACTTGAAAAACTAGGGGGGTCGGAAAGATTTTGTACTTTTTGGTGAGTCGCGAGGGCGCAGAGGAACAAGGAACCTTTATAAAAATTCCAAAGTTCCAACGAGTCCCAAAGTCCCATAGGAACTTGATGGAAAATTTCATGCGGGTCCAAAAAACCCACATGAACAAAAGGGCCCGGAAAAGAAAAAAATCAGGCAGTATATACATAAAATAAACATTTAAGTATAAGTTTGTATTTACCTTTTATCATTTATGTTTCTTATACTTTAAGTTATATTTTATGTATATATTGTCAAGATGTTTGAGAGTGATTTCGGATCCATAGGAGTTATAATGCATATTCTAGAATTTGGAGGATCTATCAAATTTTTAGGGTTTCAAGGTTTCAAACTTAGCTAAAATTAGGGGTTCAACAACATGCATCAGGGTAAAGGCATAGGGACCCCTTAGGAAAATTTTGAGAATTTTGACAAGATTTTGCAAATACTAGACTTGAACATAGGAATCCCAACAGGTGGAATGACCAAGCACTTTATGATATGCACAGAAAGGAAGTGTTTGTTGAAGGTGTTGTGGAAACTTTTTTCATGTAGGAAGAGGAAGAGTGATCAAGTGGGCCTTTAGAAGCCTCAATAAAATACACTCTTGTTTAGATTGAACAGAATAAGTAGGAGAAAGAAGCAACCCTTTCTATTGTGGAGAAAGGTTTGTTTTTTGAAAATAAGAAGCCATAGAGACCTCAGACAATGGAGGAAGGGATGTGGATAGAGGAGAAGGCCGGTAGCCTAAACCCACTATAGAAGATAAGTGTGGTGTAGGTTCTACAGGTACCTTAACTCCTTGTTCCATGCTCCCTAGACCATTTCCATTGTATCCATGCTTAAAAATAATTTTGTATCTGAGTTCGTAATGTGTCTCCAAATCAGAAAGAGGAGGAGAATCAACATCGCTAGCCTTGTCGAAATGAGATATGTATACACATATTGGAGGAGAAGCAGTAGCAGAATTTACATGAGAACAAGGATTGATTCTAATACCAGAATGCAAATCTTTGTTGAATGTGGGAATGTCAGAGTGAGAAGGGTCAGTCTTATATTCACCAGACTGATGGGGGTGAAGACTAAGGAGCCCCAATCATTACCAATGCATGCATTAGATGAGGAAGGCACATCATCATCAATAGAGGGTGATGATAGTGTTTGAGAATTTCTTATAGAAGATATTAAATTATGAAGAGAATAAAGAGCAGGCTTCTCTTGACCCAATTCAATGTGTTGACAATATTGAAAGGGGTCAGGATTAGCACTTATTATAAATAAATTTAAGAGATTGATGAAGGGTAGAGGGGGCACCCATGGCATGAATCCATGTTCTACTGAGGAGAAGATTATAAGAAATATTCTCTTGCATGACATGAACCTCGGTATGTAATGTAATGGGGCCTAATGTAATAGGCAATATGATAGTGCCTAAAGTTAAGTGAGCCACATTATCAAAACCTCTAATGGATATATTTGAAGGAGAAATAGAGGAAGTGTCGATATTAAGACAATTAAGGAGGTTTAAACTATAGATGTTAAGACCAGAACCACTATCATTAAGGGATCTCTTAATCACAATTGAGTTTATAGCTACAATAATTATAAGGGCATCATTTTTCTTCTGAACTTTAATAGAATGGAGTTCAGAGAAATGAAAAGTGATAGTGATCAGTAGATTTAGAGTGAAAACCTTCAAGAATAGCAACCACATCCATGGGCTTTGCAGAAGATTGGATAGATATCTTCTGCAAGGCTTGCTGAAGGGCACTATGATGAGAAGGTGAAACTTGTATCAAGTCCCAAAGAGAGATCTTATCTTGTGTAGTGTGGAGCTGTTTAACAAGATCATACCCTTTGGTACTCTTTGTAGAAAGATGAGGAGGTCGTGGAAGAATAGGATTTGGTGGAGGAAGGGGAACAGGGATAGGAGTATCATGTTTTTTTCTTCGAGTGCTATATGCATGGGCTACTGCATGGTAGTGAGGAGCTGCAGACACATTTTGAGTTATAAACTTAGTAATTTCTAACAAGTGATTTGAAGTTTGAGGATTTTCAGGAATACCTTGAATAGTGATCACAGGATGAGAAGGTGGGGGCATATTAGACACCCTATACACAATGATTTTAGGAATAGAAGAAATATTTTGAATATTAATGTACTTATCCAACATCCCCTTAGCATGTGGGATAAGACTATTAACAATGATTGAGAAGCATACTTCTATTTCTTCTCCTATGTCATACATTTCTCAAATAGATAAAAATGTTAGTCCATGGAGGATCTGATGTGGGGTGAGACTCTTCATCCACTAATGTTTCATCGCTAGAAGGGAGAGCATCGGAATGAAGAGTGGGTAAAGTAATGTTAAGAAAAGTATCTCCTCTTGCACCAAAATATCATCATAAGTAGGAGGAATCTTAGGAGAGGGATCAAAAGAATAGAGTGACGTAGGAAGAGCTAAGTCACCATCACATGCATCAACTGGAACATCATTTTCACGAATCCTTTGAGAAAAGTTGGAAAGTGATGTAAGAAAAGAAGAGAACATGCTAATTTAGAAAAATAGGAGAGAATTAAGAAAGGTATTAATGCTAATTTTGAGGGGAAAAAAAATGATTCATTTTTGGAAGAAGAATTGAAATAAAAAGGTGCTTTAAGCTAGAGTGGTAGGTTCACCAAAATGTTTAACATAAAATTGATTCTAACTAAACTACTTATAATCAGAATATTTTTTTATCTAAACATTAGGATACTAGCCAACGAAGACGTATATCTTTCTAGTTATCCAATCTAGAAGAGCGAGAAGGTTTGGGTTAAATCCCTTTGTTGCTACTAGTATAAAAATTGGATAACTAAAAATAACTAAAACTAATAACGATAGAAGAAAATTAGAAAAAATATAGAAATTGATAAAATAACTTGTGAAAAAGGAATACAGAAATGGAAATGCAAAACCAAAGAGAACTTGGCACCAAGCGGACAACCTCACTATCCAAGACGAGAGTGCATCGTGAGGATGTATGTGTGTCACGTTGTAGTCTATACAACATGGACACAGTATGGATTTGTGATCTCAATCCTTGTGTCAATATTTTCAACCATTCCTTGAGTTTTTGAGCTTCTTGACTAAACTTGCAAATGCACAGATCGAAAAGAGGGGTTGGCCTATATAGGAGTTTTCCTTAGTCAAACCTCATTTTTGGTGTTTCTACCTCAACAACAGCCAAAGATATTGATTGATTGATAAATAAAGTGTGTACTCTAATTCTAAGTGTATCTAGAATTGTTTGAGCAGTAACAAGCAATAATGCAATATTGATAAATAAAACTCTACTCAATGATTTAGAGTGAATTCATAAAACAATCTCTATATGATAGAGAAAAGAAGGAAATATATTCAACCCACAAAGATAAGCGATATATCAAAAATGGATTGCAATATGAAGTATAAAAATAAGGATTACTTGAAACTTTATCACCTCCTAGTGAGGGAATGAAGGTCGCTCAGCAGGCAGTGGTCCCAATTGAAATCCTTTGGGATTCACAACACTTCAATTGCAAGAGCACTTGGAATAAAGCTTGAACAAGAAAGTGATATAATCTTGAGAAAACAAATTTCATCAATGGTGGCTTTCAATTTCAGCAAAGCTTCTCTATAAAAGGAAAAATGATCCTTTGCAATGGCAAATCTACTTGCCTAAATAGAGAGGTCAAAGGCAAAAAATCAGCGAAAGGAGTTGTTTGGGTATGGATAAGCATCAAGAAAATCTTGGCATATCACGCAAGTTAAGAGACAACTTCTAAAATGATTGTAAGACTGACAGACGCTCTCGAAACATCAACATGTCACATAGACATCTGCGCTAAGTGCCAGAGTCTTTGTAAGTCCAGTTCTTGAAAGGTCTACTCAACTTGGGACAAAGCTAGGATTTATGCACTTTATGGTTTTTGGATATGATAAGAAAAAAGGGTCAAAGTAGTGTGTATAGGAAAATTTGGGAGGTTGAATGATAAGATCACAAAGTAATGATAATAACAACTCAATTACCCACAACATCAAAAGATCTATCTAAGCAATAACCAATCAATGAATAAATCAAATTACGAACAAAGAAGCTATCACCTAGATTGTTTGGATCTCTTGGTCGAATGTGGATTGCTTCATAAATTGTGAAACCATGTTTGCAACAAGCAGATGTAGATTGTGTTTGTGCTCAAAAGGTAGAAGTGTGCTCAACAATGCGATGTATGCTCAATGCGCTGGAATGCCTGAGAATAAAAGATTGAAGAGGATTTGTTATGGAGATGAGGGGGGTTTATATAGGTTTCAATGAAGATTGATCAACGGTCCAGAAAATTCAATGGAATCAACGGATGAGATAAATCAAAAATTCATGATGAATGTGCACCTAACATGTGTCACACAAAAAGATAGTTTTGTTTGAGTTAACTGATTGATTTGATAAAGATAAGATTTGATTTCATAAATTAGAATGTTTTTTTTCTAATTTAAGAGTTGTTGATAAAAACAAGATTGATTAAGTCAGTTAGCTCAACTTGTAATTTACTTTTTGCATGATTTGAGATAAATTAAATAATAAATTATTTAATTTTGTATGCATGATGAACAAGATTTATTTTTAGAGGAATTGGAAGCTAAAAAAGCAAATTAAATAAATAAATTTATTTAATTGTTTGTGCATGATTAGAGGAATAAATAAAATATTTTATTTTTAGAGATTGAGATAATTTAAATAAATTTGATTGATTTATTTAAATTTGGAAGAACAATTTGATTTAATTAAATAATAAAAATTATTTAATTTGGAAGAATGAAGTTGATTTATTGATTTAATTAATTAAATAAATAGAATTTAGGAGATTTGGAAGAATTTTATGATTTTGATGAAATTAATTAAATAATTAGAATTTATTTAATTAATGTTGAAATGCAGGTGATTAGACAGATTTGATGAAAATGCAAGTGATTTGATGACATGGTCATTTTTGGGTGTCTACATTTTGCCCCTCTTTGATGCAATGCAGTTTATAGCGTTGTGTCAAAGAAATAGATTGTTGAAGACGTGATACAATTTTTGATGCCCCAATGTAGCTGGCGTAGGATGCCCCCTCGAGAGGAAAGACAGGGAAGTGATAGAAGGACTGGGTTGACGCGTGACTAGAAGATTGTGTTGGAGACAGACGAGGTTGGGTTTGATGATAGATAGAAGAAAGGAGATAGAAGAGCATATGATAGAAAATACTATTGATCGATCTTTGTTTGAAAAACTATATGATGATTTGGATAAATGGATGGGTAGATGGATAAGCTTGTTGCAACGGTTTCACAAATGTTTATAAAGAGCAATCCTTATTTTTGATATAGCACATGGATAGTTTACCACCAAGGTATAAAAGCCAAGGGGCTATGATATCCAAGTGCGTGGATGTTGACTCTGCAAGCAAGCGGTTTGAACTTAGATCCCTTAGACATAATATAACCTTGTAGATATGTGAATGAGCCATAATCTTGAACATAAAATAAACTTCAATACATAAATACAAGAAGTATATTAATATGTAAGATGCTAGGTTGTAACACTCACACAAGATAAATATGTTGCTAAGAAAGATACTAAAGATCATTCCTCAAACACGGCACACAAAAGCAATGACTATGCCCCAATCCGTACTACATCACAACATACCAAGATTATAGATAAATCAAGGTTGTCTTGAATAGGTAATGGAAAAGGAACAAAAAGATAAACCAAAAATAAAATTGACTGACTTACAAAGTAAACATACAACCAACATATTCTCTTGCTAAAGAGGTTGCTTAGGATAGATTGGATAGGATAGATAACAGTCTTATTGTAGGAACGATGTGTCCATTAAAGGGTGTTGATCTATTGAAAGGATAATGTCTGGTTTCAGGAAATGAAACATGTCGTATAAGACGCCTGGTCTAGTTTCGATCATGGACAATTGTGTTGATATGTTGCTTGGTTGAGATTGATTTAGCTGATGTTGGCAATCAATATGTAGGACAGCAGATGGCTCTGCAAGTAGGTGTTCTTGCTTCAGGTTTGTTTAAGGACTTTTGCTTTGAAAGGATGTGTTTGTTTGTTGTTTTGCTGCTTGAGTTAGTCAAGTCGAGGTGGATGGATTTTGATAAATGGACTTAGACTAGAAAGATGGAATGTCAATGGATTGAGATGGGTGAAGAATGATGAATCGTATGTGCCTGAGTACTGGAAACTTCCTTCGTATTCCAGACTGCCTACATACCCAGTATCCACGGGATCAAGGCACATTATGATGAAAGATGAAAATGATAAATATGTAGTTCTGGGTAGAGTGATGAGTGGGTCAAAGTGATTGACCTTGGAGAGGTGAAATGATGATATCTCATGTACTTGAGTACTGGCAACTTCCTTCCTATTCCAGACTGCCTACATACCCATATCCATGGGATCAAGGTACCTTAAGATTGAGATGAGATGATATGTAGTTCTAGTTTGAGTGTGATGATGTAGGATAAGATTATGTGAGGGGAGATGGTGAGACAGTTGATGGATTGGTTTGATGTGTTTTGGTTTTGGTTTTGGTTTTGAAGTGTTTTTGTTCTTGTTTGTGTTTTGCTTGAAAGATGAAGTGTTTTCATTTTTTTTATTTGAAGTGTTTGTGAACCACGAACAAGAATCCATTCCTAGACCTAGGTTAAGGAAAGGGTTGCCCTGATTCTAATAGAGGTGCTACAATGGATAACTAACATAGGATGATGGACATTGACAAATTTCCAAGCTATTCTAGATAGGGAGATGGAAATGCAAACAAGGTCAATGGTTTTATTATGGATGGATGAAGTTCATGATGAAATGGTCATGGAATGAACAAGACTCGATAGATAATGGATGTTGACTCTACACATAGCACCTGTTTGCCAGGTTTTCACTATGGTACTTATCTAAGGCACCTGTTTACCAAGTTTTCACCATATGATGGATTGTTTTTGTTTTTGTTTTTGTTGTTGTTGTTGTTGTTTTTTTTTTTTTTTTAATGTGGATACTCTGAGGATCAGGCATAGAAATTCTTGAGATGAACACTGTTGAGTGGCTCATCTAGAGGAATGCCTTTAGGTGTAGCTAAAGTATAAGCCCCTGATCAATATATTGTTGTGATAACAAAGGGTCCTAACCAATTAGGCTCAAACTTGCCCTTCTTTTCTCGATCTGCTTGATTTCTCTAATTTTCTTTTAAGACAAGATCACCTACTTGAAACTGTCTTTCTTTGATCTTTTTGTTATAGTTACGCCGGAGGCGATTTTGATAGACATGGAGATGATTAAGCATGGCAATGTGCCTCTCATCTAGTAGTTCTAGCTTAGCTAATCGAGAAGTGTTATACTCCTCTCCATCAATCAAGTGTTGCATGGATACTCTGAGGGATGGGATCTCAACCTCTATACGTAGAATGGCTTTAGAGCCATAGACCAAGGCATAGGGTGTGGCACTAGTTGGTGTTCTAATGCTAGTGCGGTAGGCCCATAGGGCGGGATTGAGTTGCAAGTGTGAATCACGACCAGCTTCATTGAACATTTTCTTGAGGATTTTGAGAATAGTTTTGTTAGAAGCCTCAGCTTGATCATTACTCTGCGAATAGTAGGGAGTGGAAAAGCGATGCTGGATCTTGTATTGGGTGCACAAGGCATAAACATCTTGATTCTTGAATGGTCTCCCATTATTAGTGACAATGGATTGGGAGATACCATACTGGCAAATGAGATAGTTGAGGATAAACTTGGCTATTTGCTTGCCAGTGATATAAGTCATGGGAATGGCTTCAACCCACTTTGTGAAGTACTCAATGGCAGTAATGATAAATTTATGGCCATTGGATGAGGATGGGTGGATTTGTCCTATGAGGTCAAGACCCCATTGTGAAAAGGGCCATGGAGTAATCACAGGTTGTAGTTCATGAGTTGGTGCATTAATCAAATCTCCATGCTACTGGCATTGTAGACACTTCTTAGCAAACTGTAAACATCTTGTTCTATTGTAGGCCAGTAATAACCTATTATAAGTATCTTCTTAGCGAGGTTAGGACCGGTAGAATGTGCACCACATACACCTTCATGTATGTCTCGTAAGGTAGCATCAGTTTCTTCCGCGTTAAGACATCGTAAGAGGATACCATCAAGACTCCGACGATATAGTGTATCACCCAGAATGGTGTAACGAGAGGATCGACGGATAAAGGTTTTGCGTTGGGTACTAGATAACTCAAAGGGAAATGTACCATTTTTAAGGTATTCATAGATATCTTTGTACCATGGGGAATTGGGACTAACAAGTTCGCAGATGATTTTAGTAGCTGGAACATCGATGGCTAGTATCAACAATTATTCGATCAAGAGCTCACATTTATGTGTGTTTGCAGGCATGTCTATAAGTGACCCCACAGAAGCCATAGAATCTGCAGCTTTGTTATGCTCTCTTGGAATCTGCTCAAAAGTGATGCATGAAAAGTGTGGTTTGTAGGCATCCACTAGTTGCTTGTAGGGGACCAACTTTTCATCTTTTGTTTGATACTCGTCTGTAACTTGTCAAATGACTAGTTGTGAGTCTCCATATACTTGTAGTTCTTTGATTTCCCATTGGACTGTTGTATGGAGACCTATGAGGAGTGCTTCATACTCAGCTATGTTGTTGGTGCAAGGAAATGCAAGACGATATGACTTTGGGATATAGTCATTTTGTGGTGTGATAAAAAGGATTCTGGCCCCTAATCCATGCTGTGTGTAGGAACTATCAAAATATAATTTCCACATTATTGAGGTAGAAAGAGAGAAGAGATTATCATCTGGAAAGTTAGATACCATTGGATGTACATCTGTCATGGGTGCTTCTACTAGTTGATCTGCTAGGGCTTGTCCCTTGATTGCTTTATGATCCGCATACTCAATGTCAAACTCACTAAGGATCATGACCCATTTAGCTAGTCTACCTGTGAGGGCTGCTTTTTCTAGGAGATACTTTAATGGATCATTTTTTTCTATGAGATTTGTGTGTTGGTTTAGCATGTAATGCCGCAACTTTTGGGAAGCGAACACTAAGGCTAAACAAGCTCTTTCCATAGGTGAATAATTGAGTTCATAACCCACCAAGGTTCAACTAATATAATAGATTGCATGCTCTTTTCCTGACTCATCATGTTGTTCTAGAAGAGCCCCTAGGGCTGCAGTTGTAGTTGAGATATACAAGATCAAAGGCCTATCGGCTACTAGTGGTACCAAGACAGGAGGTGTAGCTAGATACTCTTTGATTTGATCAAATGTTGCTTGACACTTAGCATCCCATTGAAATGAGACATCCTTTTAGAGCAAGTGTTGAAATGGTTGACATTTATCCGCTAGCTGTGAGATAAACCGCCTAATGGATTGTAACCTTCCTTGAAGGCTCCTTAATGCTTTTGGATTATTTGGTGGAGGCATTTCCACTATAGCCTTTACTTTTGCTGGATCTTTTTCAATGCCTCTATGAGATACAATGTATCCCAATAGTTTTCCTGAGGTTACCCCGAAGACACATTTCTTTGGATTGAGTCTTACTTGATATTTTTTGAGTCTATCAAAGATTTGGCCTAGAACCTATATGTGATCTTCCCTAGAAGACTTTGCTAGTATATCATCAACATAGTCCTCCATGATGTGATGAAAGAGATCATGGAATATCACTGTTATTTCTCTTTGATAGGTTGCACTTGCATTTTTAAGACCAAATAGCATGACGTACCAACAATAGGTACCCCAAGGACAAGTGAAAGTTGTTTTATGTTGATCCTCTTCTACTATCATTATCTGATTGTAGCTGGAAAATCCATCAATTAGAGAAAGCATTTTGTGACCAGCAGTCAAGTCTACTATGAGATCAATGTTTGGCAATGGGAAATCATCTTTGGGACATGCTTTGTTAAGATCTCTAAAGTTGGAACACATGTGGATGCCCCCATTTGGTTTAGCTACAGGTACAATGTTTGAGACTCATTCTAGATAAGCAATAGGCTTGATAAATTTTACATCTAGCAACTTCTGTATTTCAACTTTCACCAAGAGAACTATCTGTGGATGCATCTTTCTCAGCTTTTGCTTGACTGGTTTAGCTTTTGGATCAACTGTGAGATAGTGAACTACTAGCGAAGGGTCCAACCCTGGTATATCAACATAGGTCCAAACAAAGTTGATGGTTCATTGTAAGAAGAAGTTGGTAAGATTCTTGTGCTCTTGTTCTGATAATGATGGTGCAAGGAATGTTGTCTTTGGAGTTTTCTCTAGGCCAAGATTTATCTTTGTAGAATCTTCCACTAGGAGAGTTGATTTCTTTTGATACTTAAATGGTAGGGGAAGGTCAAATCCTCCATCCTCAGGTGCCACAATTGGGTTTTCACCTTTGGATACATCCTTTGTTTTTACTTTTTTGTGATCGAGAGGTGCCACAGTGTGGTTTTCACCTAGAGATCTTTCTTTATTTTTACTGTTGCGACTGGAGGATTTGGCATTCTCACCAAAATAAGTAGTTTACTCTAGTTCCATTATAAAACTAGTTTTGTGATCACCAAGAGGGATACCATTTCGGAGTCCCATAAACTCAGCAATAGCTTCGTCATTCCAAAATACATCTAGAACGGGGGCCCCTTGTTGGTCCCAATCAATAAGTTCAGGGTAGACAAGTGTTACAATCTGGGTATTGGTGGTGGATGTTAAGGATACGGATGATAGCATAAATACGGAGGATTCAGTGAATAGGTCAGTCATATGGAGGTAAGAATCATCGACGATATCCTCTTTAGAAGTCGAATCTACGAGAGAAGTTTGTGCTACCTCGTCAAGAATACCCTTGATGTCCAAGGCGCGTGGTACCTTCCTATCGAATCCTAACCCCTTTTTGTCTAGCTTCTTCTTCACAATAATGGGTTATATTTCACTTTGATTATCTTTCCCAAGGCCACCTTTGCCTTTGTAGCCCATGTTTTTCACAATTCTCAGGCCATTGCCATATTGTTTAACTGGTATGGTGACTGTTTCTTTCTCTTTGTAGAGCCAAGATGAGATGTCTTCAATAGTTTCCTCTGCCAATAATTTTCCCTCTTAGAATTGGGTTAGAGATGTTGGGGGAGGAATAGCTACTTTTTTAGTTGCTTTGGCTATGGGCGGTTGGTCGTAGGATTTAGGGGATAAGGGTATCCACCCTACACAACAAGATTTTAAAATATCATATTCTCCAAATCCTATATCACGGATGTGAGCTTTGATTTCAGGAATAGAATTAGGATTAGGTTCAACTTCAGAGGCTTTTTTTAGTTTTTCAGAGTCGACATGAATTTGAGAAACTGATGGTGCGTTGAGGGAACAACTTTCATGGCATGGATCCATGGGCGTCCTAAAATAATATTATAAGGTAACTCAATGTCAAGGACTTGGCACCTAGTTTCTGGCATGACAGGACCTGCTTGTATAGCCAAGTGGATAACACCTTCTGAATGGCGCTCAGCATCATCATACCCCTTGATTGTAATGCTTTGATCAATGTTGACATGATCCTCAGAGTATCCCAACTATTTAAGTAAATTGAGAGAACATATATTGAGACTAGCGCCACCATCTATAAGTATACGTTTGATCTTGCATTTATGGATGAAAACTTCAATGTGAAGGGCATCATTGTGACATGGATCATGGGATGGGAGGTCTTTTTCAGAAAAGACCACATTGTAATGTGAGGCGATGTTACCTATTATAGCTTGGAAATCTGTGACTGCTATGTTGGTAGGAACCGAAGACTCTTATAAGGCTTTTTTGAGCACAGCTTTATGTGTGGGTGATGACCGTAGAAGATCCAAGATAGAGATCTGTGCAGGGGTTTTCCCTAGATGTTGAACAAGATTGTAATTAGATTGAGTTGGGAGACTTGGTGTAGGACTACACAGGGTGACACAACCATGACGAGTTGTAACTACACAATCCGTAGATTTGCCTTTGATAGTGAGGGTAGATACACGACTTTCTTTAAAACGACCCACAATAGAGTCATAGAAAGTTGAAGCTTTGTTAACACCTTTACCTTTGCTAGAATTTTGACCTTGGCCATGGTTAGGGAATGGCTCCTTGTACATGTTGAGGTCTTTATTGGTGTTTTGAGTTGGTGGTTCATCATCAAAAGTGATTTGTTTTCTGTCAATAAGGTTTTGGATCAGGTGTTTGAGTTTCATGCATGATATAGTTTTGTGTCCTTTGGTCCTATGGTACTTACAATATTCTTTATTTTTGTATCGTACGTTTTTGTAAACAGGTTCGCCATATGGGGGAGTATCTAGTAAGGTGACGAGTCCATTGTGTATAAGTTTTTGTAGAACAAACTCTATAGGGTCTCTGAAGGGAGTGAATTGACGTCGCAGAGGGTAATCTTGTTGAGGTTGCTCTTGTTGTCGTTGTTGTTGTTAGTTTTGGTTTGGTTGTCTTTGTTGTTGTTAGTTTTGTTGAGGCAGAGGTTGAGTTGGTTTTGATGAAAGATGAAGGGGTGTTTGTAGTGTTTGGACATGTTTAGAATCTACCACACCATCATTGACCACGTTTTTATTTTTGTTCCAAAACTTGGGCTTATTGTTTGTTTGTTGTTGAGGAGCATTGTCTTTAGTTTCTTTAAAGATTTTTACCACACCCTTAGCGATGAGGGCCTTTTCAATGTTGATTCCCTTGTAGGTAATTTCATTGAAGGTTGTAGCACTAAGAATTTACAAATGGAAACCCAATTCTTGGTTAAGGTTCTGCACAAATATGCTAACAAGCTGCTTTTTAGGTATTTTGAATGTGAATTTGCTAGCCATTTGTCTCCATCTTTGAAGGAAGGAGATGAGAGTTTCACCATTTTTCTATTTATTGTTTCATAGGGCGGTCATAGAGACCTCATGTTCTATGTTGTAAGAGAAATGGGTGGCAAATTTCTCCGCAAGCTCGTTAAAAGATTTGATACCCGTGGGTAGATGTCAGAACCATTCTATAGCTTGACCTCCAAGACTGCGAAGAAAGAGGTGCATAAGATATGTGTCGTTATGTGAGACCTCGAAGCAAGCAAGATAGAATTCTCTAAGATGGTCTTTTGGGTCTCCTTTTCCTTTGTATTTATCAAATTTGGGAATAGTGAAGTTGTGAGGAAAAGGCATCATGGGTAATGACCGATCAAATGGATAAGGACAAACTTCTTCCAAAGAGAAGGTTTTCTTGGTGTGGCCAAATGTAAGATCAAATAGTTGTTGTTGAACCTCCACAAGTTTTAGCTCCATAGTTGTGGGAGGGTTTGGAAACATCTCATGTTGTCCTAGAGGTGGTTGTTGTTGCCCATATGGAAGATTGTAGTGGAAGCCATGGGCATTGGTGTTATAAGGATCGTATGATTGGTTGGGGTCGTATGTGTTGTATGTTGGGTTTGGATTGGGTTGATTTTGGGTGTTTTGATTTTGGGGAGGTGGGGGTGGTGCTAGGTAAGAATGTAGGCTTTGTGATGGTTGTAGATAAGAGTTTTGTTGTTGGTATTGCAGAGGTGGTGTGAAGAAAGAATTATGTGGAGGAAAGCTAAAGTTTGTTGGGTTTGGTTGTGATGGTGGAATATAGCCATAGGAAGTTTGGTTTTGAGAGTTTCGAGGGTTGAGATAGGTGTGGGTTAGGTTGAGAGTGGAAGATCGTTGTGGTGGAGGGACATAGGTAGATGGGTTTTGTGATGGTTGGGGTTGCTTGAGATATGTGTTGAAAAAGTTTAGTGTAGATGATCATTGTGGCGGAGGGACATAGGTAGATGGGTTTTGTGATGGTTGGGGTTGATTAAGATGGGGATAGGTATGATTGAGTCTAGAAGAATGTCGTGGTGGAGGGACATAGGTTGTGTTGACGTTTTGTGATAGTTGGGGTTGCATGACATTGTTTGGGTTAATGATACGAAGGGTTGATGATGTTGGGGGTGGTGTTTGTTGAGACCCTTGTTGCATGGCTACATAAGTGTTTCTCGGATTGTAAATTGGTGGGAAACCTTCTCGTGATGGGGTAGCCAATGTTCCACTTGCGATTGGTGTGGGCATTTTAGGAGGTTGTTGTGTGTTTGATTGTGCTAGAGCAGCCTATTTTGCTAATTCTGCTTGACGTTGGAGAGTCTCTTGTTGGTGTTTGTAGATCTCCATAGGAGTCATAAGTGGTGATATGGGTCTCTCTGCCGTTGGATTTTGATAAACAGGATTCTCATATTGAGTGGAAAAAGGTGTAGGCATTCTCCCTTGTGAGCTTTGTTCGGGTATGGGAGTGGTCACGGTTGACATAGTTTGGACCGCAGTTATAACGTCATGGGTTTTGTTTGGATCTTTAAGATTGGATAGGTCAAAATATTGGGGTAATTTGGCTCCTTGCTCTGCTAGTAAGTGAAAGAAATGATCTTGGTTCTCACTAAGGATTTTATCAAACGCGGCTATGGCTCTAGGAGCTTGCATGATTTCATCAAGGTCTTGTCTATCTTCTTGAGAGGATTGACCTTCTTCAAAGTGTCGCTCTTCTTGAGATGGGACTTGAATCGTGGTATAACCGGGTGTAGCAAAATCATGAGACATGTCAGTAGTGAATTGAGTTACATCTACCAAATGGACATTACCTTCTTGAGGATTGGTTGGTTGGTCATGTTGCAGCTTGTTTTGAGAGTTGGTTGGTCTTTCCATTGGTATTTTTGGAGTAGCCTTTCGAGTCATGTTGGATTGGCTTGGTTGAGGTGTGTGAGGAGGCAATTTGCGCTTCCTTGGGGCAACTTGCTTGGCCTTCATAGATTGCTGGAGTCTAGTGGTTACCATGGGATGCACTAGGACAATATGTGTTTGAGATTTTACTCGAATTTTGTTGGGATAGTTTAACGAATATTTTTTCTGGACCAAAGGCGCTAGACTATTATACCAAAGGCACGGGACTATGTTACCAAAGGCGAGCTACTGTTATACCAAAAGCGCTAGACTATGCTGCTAGAGGCATTGAACTGTTATGCCAAAGGTGTTGGACTGCGCTACCAAAGGCGAGCTACTGTTATACCAAAAGCACTAAAGTAGTGTCAATGATGTTTATAAGGAAAATTTTGATTTATTTGAGATTGATTTTGATTGGATTTGCTTTGGCAAGAGAAAACACATCAAAGTACCAAAGAGGACTGACACAACAGATAGTGTATGTTCAAGGCTCACGAAAAAGTCTAATGTTTCCACGGGTATAAGACAATTGCAAACAATTCAAGTACTTTTTATCCCTAGAGACATGGTTTCATTGTGGTAGATCAGCTCAAAACTTAATTCTTCATCAACCAAATGTCATTCCATATAGGTGTCATACATTTGTATCTTTGTGAGAGACGATAGGTAGGGATACCTCACCCTCCCCTCGGAAAGATCAAGTAGATCACAAGAGCTTTATGGCCAAGGGAGTACTATCTCTTCTCAAGGGAGGCAATGGTGAGTATCTTGGAGGCTTGAATCGACTCCCCTTGCACTAATGATTACTGCAATGTTTAGAGGTGAAACGGGTAGTCACTATCTAGATTGGTTCTTAGTAGCTTTGAGGGACTAATGCCTTACGAGCAATGTGACAAGCTACTAAAAGCTTTGACCAATCCTACTAAGAGTATCAAACACTTCGCACAATGTGAAAATCATTTCCACAAAGTGCTAGTACACCTCTTTTCGATTTGGCACCACAAGGTAAGGCTGACGCTGGTTAGGACTTGGCTTTCGCCTTATCCCTCTTATATATAGCGATTCAAAGGAAAACTCTGCTTAGGGTCGTCTCTTTTGGATGAAGCACAATCCAAAAGTAGGCCCTTCTAAAGGAATAACTAAAAGTAAGATCAAGCACGTCAATCAAAGGTTCAATTGTTTCATTTATAAGAAAAATAAGGTGCAACTAGATTAGAAACGCACACGATTTGTAGTTGTCAATTGTCCCTTAAGAAATTGAAGTGTTTGGCATTCATGTCCATTGTCCCTGTTGACTTTTTCCCAGACTGGATGCTTATTCCCAGATTTCCCTACAAGGTAGCCATCAGTGATCAACAGGATCTCTGGGCCAGGGGCCAACAGTGTAGGAGATAGACTCTATATTTTATCTCCTCTTCTTCTTCAGGCTCTGCAAAACCTAGGGGGGTATTCCCTACTCAACATCCATGAGGATATGCATACAAAGGCTGGGATGCTGACAGAAAGCAGATAAGTCCTCCTATAAGTAGACCAAAACTGAAAGATAAGAGCAAAGGGGCTAGCTTTGGGCCTATTTGCAGTTGTAGACAGAGGACTGAGGATCCTAAAACTAATTCTAATGTCCTAATGGTTGTTTTAGATTTTGATTTGGATTTTAAGTTTGGATGCAAAGCTGGACATGGTTGTAACACAAAAACAAAGCAAGATTGGTGCCTATCCAGGGCCTGGAGTCAGTAGACATACACCTGTGAATGATCAGCATGAACAGCTAAAACTGGATTTCAGGGGGATATATGTGATACCTGCCTTACAGATATCTCCTAGTACAGAGTGTTAAGTTATCTCTACTTATGGCATCCCTACTGCAGTATACCCTTCCCAATGTTCAACCTGAAAACAGTTTAATCTACCCCTTGAGCAGAAGTTAAAAGATCAGACATTCAACATAGGAATTCTATGCTCTAGAATCTAAACATTACCCAAATATCCAGATTCAGAAGAAGAATACATGCAATACTGGAGACAGAATTAACAAAACACATGCTAAGATAGCATTTCTCATATAAGATTAATCATGAAATCAGTGGGTTCATGCCAAGAACATACAACAAGAGATACATAAACTCACAGGTTAAGCTGTACAGAGCAACCAGATCAGCTTGTTTTGAATTACAGAGCCAAAAATCTTCAACTTTCAACAACCAAAAATGAGTAACACTTCCTGCTTATAACAGCCAGGTAGTGTACCACATCAATTAATTACATGGTTGACCAAAAATTCCGCCAGATACACAGTATCAGAAAAATGGCGCTCAACGCATTACCAGATTGGCGCCCAAACATGAATGCAGCAGGTAGGGGAGGAGACAGGAAGAAATCTCGAGCCCTGCGCCACTGTCCGTTGATGTACACCTTCAATCGGGTACCAAATCTGCCCATACCTCTGCAACCTTCGCCATTAATGGCGCACCAACCCGCGGCCTCGGAAAAACGTCAAACAGTCGATCGCAACCATTTCCCGCCAAGATTCATCGTCATGATATTTGAAAATATGCAGGATATCAAATATCCCACATGCACCCCGCGGTGACCTTTTTAACACTTTATATACTAGGCCACGAGCATATATAATGTCGGTGCTTTTGCTCCTGACGACACTAGTATAAGACCTCATCATCATCCTCCAACAGCATGATATCCTGTCGCTTGAAATATCACCCTGACGTCAGCATCATATCACAATATAACCTGCATGATAATCGCCTTCATCGGCACAACCTGATCCATCGGAGGAAGATCCTCCTGCCTAGCTGATGAACATCCTGATGATGTCATCATCATATCCTGCTGACGTCATCATCATATCTGCCTACTGCGCACCTCCTCATATCCGGATGATGTCATCATCATGTTTGCAAATATCGGGGGATCTCCACAAGATGATCAGTGTTAGAAATATGACCCCCCCGGACCTTGATGATGTCATCATCATATCGACATCAGGATGATATTCGGAAGATAACCGGATATTTGGAAATATCATCCTGATGCACAAATATCATGCTGCACTGTAGCTCCACTATAAGATCGGGGTGATAGATGAATACGCCAGATATTTGAAAAGATCACCCCCACTAGATAATGCACGAAGCCGACAGGCGGATATCTCCCTGATATCAGCATCATCATGACGCTGGAACAAACATACATCCGGGTGATATTCAAAAATGAAAATATCACCCCCTCCTTCGGAAATATCATGATGCAGATAGGCAGAGAAATAGATATCACCTCGACATAAGAATGACGTCAGCATCATCAGGATGATAAAACAACGAACATGAAGTGATACAACAACATCAGGATGATATTGACTAAGATCATCCTGACGTTCAAAATGTGATGACCCCAGTGAATATCGGGTCATACTTAGAACTCTTCAACAACATCATCAGGATGATCATAACCAAGATCACCCGATGATAAAAATATCACCCCGGCGAAATATCATGAAGGCAGAAAATATGATGACCCTCGCAAGCAACACGGCGATAACTGAAAATATGATGATGATGATGACGACCCTTAAGAAAAAACAAGTCAGGTCGAACAACTCAGAGAATAACCCCTTCAGAAGATCGGGGTAACATCATCATCATAAAAGGGCAAGGTGATAATTGGAAGATCACCGGATACTTGAAAAATCACCCCCGCAAGCAAATCAGGGCACACTGTATCTCATCAGCAGGATCAGGATGATATCCAAACATCACCCGATATTGAAATATGATGATCCTGATGAAAAACAAGTCAACAGAAAACATGATGATGCGGACCATCATCGAAGACAAGATGATGATGATGATCTCCTCCTCAAAGAAAATATGATGCTGCAGCTGAACAATGCCGAGGAGGTCCAACACTTAGGAAAATGGGCAAGAAGATATAGGGTTCAAATGAAGAAACCCCCTAAACATGAAAAAACCACCCCCAGGTCAAAATGAGTGCTAACAGTCCCTTAGAAAATTCAAGTGTTTTTGCATTGATGTCCATTGTCCCTTAAGAAAGTAATATGTTCCTAAGACTTAAATTGTAAAAAAGATGTTTTGTCTCTTAAGAAAGCAATATGTTTCTAAGATTGAAAAAGGTGATTGGTACAATTCTCCCTTAAGAAAGCAATATGTTTCTAAGAATAAGTGCGATAGATTGAGATTCTTCAACGCTCGTCCTACATGAACATGTTAGAGAAACCCATTTGCTCTGTTTGAGTGATAAGAAGCTGCAAAAAGTTGGTTAGTTCCACACCCACTCAATAGTTAGCAAAAATCAAAACAAATGATCAGAAGCGCTTTACTATACTATCATAGGTGACTTACTGTATTACCGAAAGTGCTTGACTGTGCTACTGAAGGCACGGTGTTCTTGACCAAGGGCACTGGATTATTATAAAAAAGTGCAGTACTATTATACCAAAGGCGCGGTACTATTATACCAAAGGCACGGAACTGTTATACCAAAAGCACGGCACTGTTATACCAAAGGCATGATGTAATAACAGGCCTGCAAAAAATAATATTTCGTCAAGAAAGCTAGATCGAAGGATGATTGAATGATTGAGTGATGATCCAGGATGTTGATAAGACACTGCAACAAGTGATATTAGTTCTAAAGAAATCCACAAGATGTTAGAAATCAAGTCAAAACCCTAACAATAAGTGAGAAACCCTAGAAAACCAAAGTGAAATCTAGAAAATTGGTGACAATTATGATGAGATACAAAAGAATTAATATCACCAATGGATTCCTTATGATTTTCTATGCAATTTTAAAAAAAAAGCATCAAATTTCGTTAAGATTTGAGAAAGTTGTGAGGTTTTTAAGTTTGCAAGCCTGTTATCCCAACCAAAAGTGCTTTATTGTTATGCCAAGTGTGCTTTATTGTTATACCAAGTGCACTTTACTGTTATACCAAGTGCGCTTTACTGTTATACCAAAAACACAGTATTGTGCTACCAAAGGCGCTACAGGATCGCCCAAAAGCATTGTACTATTCTACCAAAGGCGCTTGTCTGTGTTGATGTGCGTTGTTCCATATTGTACTTCAAAAAAAATCAATTTCTTAAAGAAAAAGAGCGATTAATGGGTCCCACCGGGTGTGCCAGAATGTGTATAGGAAAAATCGAGAGGTTGAATGATAAGATCACAAAATAATGATAATAACAACTCAATTACCCATAACATCAAAAGATCTATCTAAGCAATAACCAATCAATGAATAAATCAAATTACGAACAAAGAAGCTATCACCTAGATTGTTTGGATCTCTTGGTCGAATGTGGATTGCTTCATAAATTGTGAAACCATGTTTGCAACAAGCGGATGTAGATTGTGTTTGTGCTCAAAAGGTAGAAGTGTGCTCAACGATGCGATGTAAGCTCAATGTGTTGGAATACCTGAGAATAAAAGATCGAGGAGGATTTGTTATAGAGATGAGGGGGGTTTATATAGGTTTCAATGAAGATCGATCAATGGTCCAGAAAATTCAATGGAATCAACGGATGAGATAAATCAAAAATTCATGATGAATGTGCACCTGACATGTGTCACACAAAAAAAATAGTTTTGTTTGAGTTAACTGGTTGATTTGATAAAAATAAGATTTGATTTCATAAATAAGAATGTTTTTTTCTAATTTAAGAGTTGCTGATAAAAACAAGATTGATTAAGTCAATTAACTCAACTTATAATTTGCTTTTTGCATGATTTGAGATAAATTAAATAATAAATTATTTAATATTGTGTGCATGATGAACAAGATTTATTTTTAGAGGAATTGGAAGATAGAAAAAGCAAATTAAATAAATAAATTTATTTAATTGTTTGTGCATGATTAGAGGAATAATAAAATATTTGATTATATTTTATTTTTAGATATTGAGATAATTTAAATAAATTTGATTTATTTATTTAAATTTGGAAGAACAATTTGATTTAATTAAATAATGAAAATTATTTAATTTGAAAGAATGAAGTTGATTTATTGATTTAATTAATTAAATAAATAGAATTTATTTAATTAATGTCGAATTTAGGAGATTTGGAAGAATTTTATAATTTTGATGAAATTAATTAAATAATTAGAATTTATTTAATTAATGTTGAAATACAAGTGATTAGACAGAATGCAAGTGATTTGATGATGTGATCATTTTTGGGTGTCTACAAGTAGCATAAAGGCACATCCTGTGGATCGAGGATAACGCCAAAGCTGGAAATGATCCTAAAACATGCTAAGGGCATGGACACTAAAATGAGTGCCAAACACAGTGTGAAATTGTGAGCACGCACAATTTACGACACTACAATTTCTATTCAAGAAGAGTTTAATATGATAAGATTGAGGTTACTGGAAGAAGCCTATCGATCTACTTTGAAGGTAGAAGAGAAGTTGTCTAGGATGCTAAATAATAATTCAATAGGAAGAGGAAGATTCTCAAAGGGAAGAGAACATGCTAATAATTGTAGAGAACAACCGACATATGAAGGAGAAGCAATCTCTTCTCAAAATAGTGATTCTAGTCAATTCATAGGAGGATGAGAGTCTTTTTCAAGAGGAAAAGGCTATTACGATAGAGGAAGACGTAGAGGATTTACTAGAACTTATTATAGGTGTGGATTTAATGAACCTACAAGGAAGATAAGACAATATATACATAGAAATACCCATAATAGAGAGAAAAATAGAGGAAGAGGTAGAGGATTTACTAAAACTTATTATAGGTGTGGATGTAATGAACCTACAAGGAAAATACGATGATATATATAGAAATACCTAGAATAGAGAGAAATAAAATGCTTTATATTATCTTTGTAGCACCACTTCGAAGGGGAAACCTCTAAATAGAGCTTATACTCTAAATATACATATCCAAGGTACCTTCCAATTGGGAAGTTATTACAATATAAAGAATCTAACTAAAGATAACAACTGTACTATCACATACATGTGAAATAAAACTTTATTCTAACTAGCTAGTAGGATGACTTACAAAGCATATGCACACAAATAATACTAGCTAAATATCAAATACATATAGTAGAATGGGGTTTGTAACATTGCCTCCTCTTTGAACATAATTTTAATAAGGGTCGTGCCCTTATAACATTTATATATTGTTCTAATATAAGGTTATAAGACCTTATGTTTATTATATGCTTTATAAAGAATATACCATTTAATAATTAATAATCTAATAATATTAGATTATAAATTATTTAGAAATGGTTGTTTTGAGTAGGTGGACTAATACCCCTTCAACTATTTTGTCACCCCTTTCCTATATTTAAGGAGTTTCTCTCTCATTTGAGAGGTAAGAGAATTTAGATATTTATAATGAATTCTATCACTATGCACATGAGGTATTGTTGGCCATGTGGAAGTAAGTAGAGGAGACCATAGGTTCAATCTATTTTTTAATAGACTATTTTATGTAAGTGTTTTATAATAAAATGATGTTTTATGGGGTTTTTTACTTGAAAGAGTTTTCCCCATGTATATGTTGTGTAATGTGTTAAAATCTATGCTTGTATAATTCTCATTTTATTTACTTCACATTTTATTTATAATGATTAGTATCCTAAGATCCTAATTTCTATTGTTTTAAAATCAATTCAATAGAGCCAAGTTAGGACATTCTAATCATTTTTTAAAGATGATATTTGAGAGAATTTTCAAACTAATTTTTTTCTAACATATTCATATAGCATAGGATTGAGTTGCCAACTATTTGATTTTTAGGTGATGTATGATGTTTATTTTTTATGTTATATTTCATAATCTAATTAATTCAAAATTATTCCATTATAATAGAATTACATTATAACAAAACCTTTTAGTGTCTATTCTATAGCAAGTTGTGCTTCTTTTAATAGATCAATGTCCTTTATAAAAGTTAAAAGATGTGTCTTTTAACATGAGGGAAATAGTCATAAGTCATGACCTTTTTCATTCTCCTCTCACATGGATCAAGTGTGTTGTCATATAATTTCAAATGGTCGTCAATACATTGAAAATATTCAAAATACATTCTAATCTTCATTCAGTTTTGATTCTTTCAAAAAATTGAAAATACCTTCCAATCTCCTCAACTCTATAGTTTTGTTCTGCTCCTCTCCATAAATATTAAAATATTTGTTATGTTTTAGTTGACTTGTCATTATGAGATTGGTTGTTGGCATTTTTTCCTCAATTATATCAAGACCTATAGCTGATTTTTCGAAAAAATAATGCATATATACTTATGAAAATCCAAACAACTCTAAACATATTCAATTTTTAATTCTATTTATCACTCTAAATACATAAATACTTTACAAATGATATTTTCTTAATCATTTCTTATTCAAGCATTAGATAAATAAATGATAGACTTGTAGTGTGAGCATATCTTTGGTTCAACCGATTGTCTTTTTATTAGATCTTTAACCAACTTTTTCCCATATAATATGTTCCCTAGGAAGAGCTTGACTTTATGTTATGGAGTATTGTCCTAAAGAACCCACATTTAAGGGTGATGTCTTATCAATTGGGCTTCTTATTTTAAATGTTCTACTCCAATGCAATTTAAAATCTTTATACAAAGGAAATTCGAATAAATTTTTAATAGTCAAAGTCTTTATAAAAGTTGAAAAGGATTTCTTGAAATTCTAATAAATTCTTAATAGTCTAAGTACTTATAAAAGTTGAAAAGGCTTTCTTTTTGAAATGGCCAAAAGGAAATGAGAATAGTCACGACCTTCTTTTTAGGATGTTAATGATAAATGTAGTTTTAGTGCTAACACTCTAAGAGCCTTTCAAAGTTCCATTTTCATATTATTTTTAGTCATTTATGCTAGATGATACACTCGATATTTTGGTGGGCATTACAATTAAATTGGTGTCATTGACTTGTTCAATATTTTTGAGGTCTACAACCACTTTTATAGCATATTATGTTTATTCTAGATAAACTTAGTTCCAAATTAGAAAGGGAATGACTATTCAAAATAATTGTGGCTATTTTTTGCTTTCCTTTCATTGGTACATGCCGCTAAGCATCTTTTTTTTGCATCTATGTCAACATCTATCACATTACTCTATCATGTTTGTTAAGAAAATTTAGTTCTGTATGATGTTGGTGGGTGCCAATTTATGGTTTAACTAAAAATACTTTACTTCATTGTATTAGATGTTCAATTCATACCTCAACCTATTTTTCACAAATGTTGGTCTAGTTCTTGTTGGCCATATGTGTTGTCATTGATGTCAACATAGCAACATACATTGATGCCAACATAGCATACACTGATGTCAACACTATCATAAGAGTAAGAGACTATTCATGGTTGGATGTCATGCTCCTAAGAAAGAGAAAAGCTCATCATTAGAGGTCCTAAAAGAAATCTCATCATTGGAGGTCCTAAAAGTTACATTCCTAATCAAGCAGAGTTGAGTTTGAAGCCTAATCAATATGAATTAGAAGAATCAAGTTGTGTTGCTGATACTGAGGATGTGTTCCTATTTTGAAGCATGTTGTATGATCATTCCTACTAATCCTGAGTTGTATATGGTGATGCAAAGAAAATTTGGCCTGCGGAAGTAGGTTGAAGACAGTATTGGTTCTGTTAAGATGTTTCTAGCATGGCAATGGAATGCTCTGCATTCCTCTAATTTTGAAACTCTGGTCTTGCGGTTCAAGAGTTAAGTTGATTATGATGTAAATATGCTAAATCCTAAGTTTTAGAGTGTTTGCCCTTCCACAGTGAAATATATCAGTGACTAAGTTCTAGTTCAGGCTCTGACAGTTTAATGTGATGTTGAAAGGTGAATGGAATGCTCCACATTCCTTCACGTTTGCAGATATGGCTATGCGGTTCTAGATTTGTGTTTAGAGGATGTTAAATGTGTTATTTCCAAACTTCCAAACCATCATTCCCTCCGTAGTGAATGTTATAATTGATAAAGTACTGGTATGTGCTCTGACAGAATGGAGTATTAAAGACTCACAGGAATGCTCCACGTTCCTCTAAAAGTAAATGATTGACCTTGTAGTTTTGTGAACATGTTCTTGAATGTGCATTTCATGTTTCTATTAGGGTTCAGGTAGATCGAAGCAATAAACACTAACAATTATATGCAAATTAAATAACCCAAATATAACAATGAAGAACAACACAAAAGAGATCAACACATAAATTTAACGTGGTTCACCCAAAATGGGCTACATCCACAGAAACTCAGCCATCAAATGATTTTATTATCCAGTACAAAATAGATTACAATCCCATGAATTCCATACCTGCAACATACATCCCAGCCACTTATATCAAGCTTTCTGGAAGCTTCTAGAATTAGGGTTTTACAATGTCATTTTTCTTTTATCGGTTAACAAAAATTTAAAACTGACTCTGAACGAGTAAAAAAGAGGGGTACATTATGAGTGTATAGTACTTGCATGATCATTCACCACATACCAATAGTTTCTTTCCTGTTTCAAGCTTCTTGGTGGTCCGCAGCTCAGTTTTTCAATTGATAGCATGTTGCAGTGTTCTGGCTAATAGTGTGCTCTCAAAGTTAATGATTGAAGGTGTAAGGAATAATTCTTTGATGTGCGGTGGCAAAGGAGTGTTTGGGGATGTTGTATGAGTCATGTGGACTCATCTACAAGAGTTTCATGAAGATCTTTCTTATTTCCAGTACCGCACAAGGTTTTCTAGCTGATATGGTCATTACTCTTCAAGTTTTCACGAGCTTACCTTAAAGCTGTCATATTTTCAAATGAGTGGAGTGTGCAGAGCTAATTCCTTGATGTTTGAAACTGTGAAGGATGTTTTGGACCTACTTAAGCAAGTGTTGGGGTCCGCAAGGCTTGAGTCTTCTGTTGGTGTAATGTGTTGTACTAATTAGATCTACCTTCTACACGCTTCATATTGTGTATTGTATGGCCAACCTATTTTTCATGTTTAATCTAGCTGAAAAGCTATGTAATTAATGTAATATCATGTATAAATGGTAGATCAACTTGAGTGTGGAAGGTATGATTCCAAATTGATTAAAAGGGTTCACAAGCAGACAAAAGCCCGGAACAATACATTTTAATGTGAGACAGTGGGAGAAATAGCATATGTTGTTGATGTTATCTCAATTCATCTTGAAGACTTATTTGAGACAGTGATCAAGCAAAGAGTGTGTCTGACTGATCAGATTTTTAAAAGAAAGTATGAAGAGACAGAAGTGCAATCATCATGTGTAAGCTTCAAAGGCAGTTTTCAGACAGTTGAAAGATTATCATACTGTAATCATTTATGAGTTTATTCTCAGATTAGGAAGTAGTTGCTTCCTTGGGTTAAATCCACTAAAACAAAGTCATTAGGGAGTAGAATTTTCCTTGGGAGTGACCTTAAATCAAATTTACTTAGGGAGTAGCATCTTCCTTGGGTTAAAGCCCCTAAAACAAAGTTATTATTTGAGCTTCATATATTGTGAGTTAATCCTCACCATGGTTTTTCCCTTATAGGGCTTTCCATGTATATTTGGTGTTATGTGTTGTTGTGCATTGTGTTAATCTTTCATGTTCATGTTCATGTTCATGTTGTGATGCTTAAGTTCTGATCTACTCTGGATAAGTTAAAGTTGTTAAATTTGAAGAATTGTTTAGATATTGATTCACCCCCCTCTCTCAGTATCCGGGTGTGTCTAACAATTGGTATCAAAGCCAAGTTCCTCTAAAGGAAGCTTAACCACTTGAGGAAGGTCCAGGATGGCATCAGGTGGATCTAGCAAGATTCCTAGGTTTGATAGAACAAATTATGCTTTTTGGAAAGTAAGGATGGAAGGCTACATCAATTCACTAGGCTGTGGAGTTTGGGATTTTGTCAAGAAAGGTTATACTATCCCTCCTATTCCAACAGATGCAAATGAAATCAAGAAGTATGATAATAATGTCAAGGACAAGTTTGCTATCATGAGTGGATTAACTGGTTCAGAACTTTCAAAAGGGATAGGTTACAGCTTAGCCCAAGAAGTTTGGAATAAACTTGAAACTATTTATGGAGATAAGAAAGTAAGCAAGCTAAGATGCAAATACTCAAGAACAGATTTGAATCCCTAAAGATGTCAAAAGATGAAAATATTGTTGGTTTCATGCTCCGGGTGAATGAAGTAATCAATGGTATCAATGGTCTTGGTGGGGGAATAAAAGAAGATGAGATTGTGAAAAAGGTCTTGAGATCTCTTCCCAAATCTTACAATTCTAAAGTATCTACCATTGAGGAAACTATTGACCTAGATAAATACTCTTTAGACGAAATGTTTGGGACTCTTACTATTTTTTAAATGAGAGAGTTTCACAGTGATGTTCCAAAGAAAGAAGTTGCTTTCAAAGTCAGTAAAAAGGCAAAAGAAGAAACTGTTGATGAAGATGAAAGCCCTGATGATGCTGAAGCAAATTTCGTAAGAACTCTGAAGAAAGGCTCTGGCAAATACAAGGTAAGTTACCCTTCAAATGTTTCAATTGTGGAAAGGTTGGTCACTTTGCTTCCAAATGTCCTCTTAAATAAATTAGGAGAAGTAACAGAAATAGTAAATTCAAAATAAGTCTATTTTCCATAGAAGATAGTTTTTCTTCAGAAGATGAGGATCATGATGATTCAAATGATGAAACACTTTTCTTGGCCATGAGTGTTGGTGGAAAAAAGGATGATGTTAGAAAATGTGGAAAAATTAATACCATGCCAACAATTCAAAATAATGAGAAATCAATGGTTGTATGAACTGCTTTTCATACAAAAAAAGAAACCAAAGCTTGGGTTTGACAATGGTTGTTCACACCATATGACTAGTGACAAAGAAAATTTTATCAATCTGAAGAAGTGGGATGGTGGAGGTGATGAGTCAGCACAAATCTATGGAAAAGGTGTCATATCTATTAATAAAAAGAACAGGACTGAGGATGTTCTCTATGTCAAAGGATTACAGCACAATCTTCTCAATGTCAGTCAGATGTGTAGGAAAGGTTACAATCTTACTTTTCATGCTAATAGTTGTGAAATCGTGAAGGCAGGATCTGGAAAGCTTGTTACAGAAGGTATCAAGACATGTGGTGATATTTATCACTTGAAAGAAGAAAATGGAAGAACATGTATGTTGACTCAATCCAGTGAGTGTTGGTTGTGGCACAAAAGAATGGGACGTAAAAATTTTGATAATATCGTAAGAATTGGCTCTACTCATGTAGTGAGAGATATGCCTAAGATAGTCAAGTCTACAAACTCTGTATGCAAGGAATGTCATATGGGAAAGCAGACAAAGACAAGTTTTAAAAGCAAGGAGTACTCTTCTTCAAATCCATTAGAGTTGATTCACACGGACCTATGTGGACCTACAAGAGTAAAAAGTCAACAAGGTGAAAGGTACTTTATGTTGCTCATTAATGATTATTCTAGAATGACTTGGGTTACTTTCTTAAGAGAAAAATATGATGCTCTTGATAAGTTTAAAGTTTTCAAAGCCTCGATTGAAAATGAAATGGATGCTAAGATCAAATGCTTGAGGTCAAATAAAGGAGGTGAGTTTACTTCAAATGAATTTGAAAAATTTTGTGATCCTGGCATTACGAGGCACTTGTCTACTCCTAGAACCCCTCAACAAAATGGGGTAGTAGAAAGGAAGAATAGGACTGTGCAAGAAATGTCTAGGGCAATGTTAAAAGATGCAAATCTGCCTGATGTATAATGGAAGGAAGCAATTCACACTGTTGTCTATCTAACTAATAGGGTACAGTTAAGGGTCAATAGCACTAAGACCCCTTATGGATTGCAGTATGGAAGACCTCCCTCTGTCAGATACTTCAGGATCTTTGGTAGCAAATGTTATATCAGAAGAGATGAAGAAGATCTAGGAAAGTTTGATTCAAGATGTGATGAAGGAATCTTTCTTAGTTACTCAACCAGAAGCAAGGCCTATAGATGCTACAACAAAAGGTTGGGAAAGAAGATTGAAAGCACAAAAGTCAAAGTAGATGAAGACTTGTATCAGTTCACACAGGATTCAGAGGATACCGGATCTGATATATTTCCTTACATTGAAGATGAAGAAGTAGAAGAAGTAAAAGAAGAAAAGGAACAAGAACCTGAACAGATACCTAAGACCCCAACAAAGTATGTCCAAAAGAACCACTCAGCAAAACAGATCATTGGAGACAAAAATAAAGGTGTACAGACAAGGAGAAGGTTTGCCAAGACACATGAATAAGCAAACTTGTGTTTATTATCAAAGGTGGAACCTAAGACTTTTGCCGAAGCCAGCAAGGATGATGAATGGATAAAAGCAACAGAAAAAGAACTGGATCAGATTGAGAAGAATCAAACATGAGAATTGGTTTCTAGACCAACCAATAAGAATATTATAGGAACAAAGTGGGTATTCCGGAACAAACTAAATGAGGATGGTGAAGTTGTGAGGAACAAAGCAACACTAGTGTGCAAAGGATACACTCAAGTAGAAGGCATTGATTTTGAGGAGACTTATGCTCCAGTAGCAAGGATGGAGGCAATCAAAATGTTCCTTGCTCTTGCTGCTCACAAGAATTTCAAGGTATATCAGATGGATGTCAAGTCAATTTTTCTGAATGGTGATCTAGAGGAAGAGGTTTACATTGAGCAACTAGATGGTTTTCATATATCATAAGATTCAGACATGGTATGCAGACTCAAGAAGGCTCTATATGGGCTCAAGCAAGCTCCTAGAGCATTGATGCAGAGGCATCCACACTAAAACCTTAACACACAGCATGGATGTCCGCAACCCTTCATCATCATCATCATATTTTTGTTAACATTGTCAGCATCATCATATTTCCCCTGCCAACCGATATCCTCCTGCAGACAAGCCTTCGCCCTTTCGCATGTCAGCAGCATCATCATATCCGACTATCGGCAGCATCATCACATTCGGCAAGTGCGAACATCCTCCTGACGTTCACTGTTCACTTCACCGACAACCTCTATCTTCACTATCTTCAGCATCATGATATTCAACATCATGTTAGTCAGCAGGATATGGAACATTCGGTTCCCTCCATATATCTTGATGATGATACTCAACTTCACGCACCTTCCCCTCGATGCTTACGTCACCCCGATATCCTGATGACGTATATCCTGATGACGATGACGTCACATGCAGTTCCTCTAATATCCTGCTGCTCCGCAATATCCTGATGACGTATATCCTGATGATGATGACGTCATATCCTGCTGTTGGCCAAACTTAACTTTTTCGGCCCGCGATCAACCTGATCTTCTACTTTATGCCGATACGCTCCTCCTCGGCACCTCCTGATGATGATCACCCTGACGCTCATTCACTTCATGCAATCGATAGCATCATGCTCATCTCTATCTACCCGGATGACGATGCCCGAAGCGACTGCAGGATATACACCGAAATATCCTGATGATGCCGTTTTAACGAACTTCCAGCCTTAGCGAATTTTCACCGTTCTGATCCGCCGAACCTCCTGGGATGACCCGATCCACTTTCAGGGTGATCTTCCTAACTCTAATCTATCAGCTCAACCTAGCACATACCCATGCTAGGGTTCTCAACATCTCTCGACGGTGATCCTACACACCTGCATGCAAACAGAAAGCAAACTAAAACCTAACCTACTGTACATCGCCATTCCACCGATCCGACGAATCAACCGATGGAATGGATCAGCGAATCCATGAAACCACCCAAAACAGCAAATCGATCACACAGTGGAGACCAAACAGAAAATGAACACAACAGGATCTCTTATTCGATTTCAAAAGATGCTATTACAATATTCAGTCTCTCCTCTCTCTCAGCAAAGCCTGATCGATGATATGCAATACCAACCGATCCTCACGCATAAATAGGTTTTCCTGCGAGTACTACTGACCCGACTCCAAGCGGCTGGGAAATCTCTCCAGGCGGCTGGGAGATCCAACCGGACCTACAGCATGACAACTGTCCTAACAAACTACCTAAAAATAGCAAAGCATGGTCAGCATGATCTTAGTACAGTCAGCATGACCTTATTACATGCATTTGGTCTTATCAGACCTTCTTGGAAACATTAACAAGACTCAAATTAACTAACTGCCTCATGGAGGCCAGCTGTCAGGTAGGTGCTCTTGCACCATACTCCCCAACAGAAAAGAACTCATGTCCCATGAGTTTAGTATGTGGAAGTCCTCCACCTGTACACCTTGTCATGTCAGTGTTCTGACCTGTTCCAGCTTTATCCTCTGCTGGCTCTTGGCTGCTCCAAGACTTCTGAACTGTAACTTGCTTTCTGGCAAGTAAATCCTCATGCCTGTCAATGTAGGCCTTTCTCACACATACCCTGTGTTTGTCAGGTTGTCTGACCAGAACCTCTGTCTGAACTGCCTCTTGAACTTCTGCAATGTTCAACTCTATCTTTCTTTCAACCTTTATAGGACAAACAATAGTCCCAACTATGACAACATCCTTGTCATTCCTCTCAACTGGTTGCTGTTTGCAAACCTGTTTCTGCACCTGCTGCTGACCTCTGTCAGTCAAAACTGAAACTTTCTTCACCCTGTTGTCCTTAACAACTCCTTTCCCTGCAGTGTCTGCAACTGCCTTTATGCCTGCTCCTATAGGCATCTGCACAAATTCCTTCTTTCCCACTAAAATGATTTTGGCTGCCCCCTGTGCTGCAGCATCTGCCTGCAATGGCATCAGCATAATAGTCTTCCCATCGTTCTTGATGGTGTAGGTATTAGCATACCCATCATACAGTACCCTTCTATCAAATTGCCATGGTCTACCCAACAGTAGGTGACAACATTCCATGGGCAAAATGTCACACAAAACCCTATCATGATATGCTCCAATCTGAAAATCCACATATGCCTGTTCATAGACAAAAAGTGATTGACTATCACTCACCCAAGATGCCTTGTAAGGGTGTTGATGTGGAATCCTTTCCAAATTTAGTTTATCCACCATTTCCTGAGATACCATGTTGTCTGTTGAACCAGTATCAATGACAACCCTACATACTTTACCTTTGCTCTTGCATGTGGTCTTGAAAAGAGCTCTTCTTTGCATCAGATCCTTTGATGTCTACAAACTAATTCTCCTAAGCATCAATGCTTCTCCATCCTCAGGATATGCATAATTGTCAGGCTCCCTATCTCTTTGATAAGTGTTTGAACTCTGCACACTTTGCTCTACTTTCTCTTCTTGCACAAGTTGTACTCTCTTGTCATTTGTTCTATCATTTCTGGATGATGAACCCTTGTTTTCTGGACATTTGAAAGATGGATGACCAAACTCACCACAGGTGTAACATTTTCCTAAAAATGTAGTAGAACCTCTACCACCTCCAAATCTGCCTCTATTACCTTTCCATCCACCTCTGAAATCAGACTGTCCCTGTCCTTTACCAGTGTCTTCTTGACCCTCATTGGTTTGCCTTTGTGTAGGGGCTGATCCTCTTCCCCTCATATTGTTTCCTCTTCCTCTCATGGACTTATCTTGTCCCCTATTCATCTTTTCTTCAATCCTGATTGCCATTTGGTAACAATCCTCCACATTCTTAGGGTTAGCTAAAACTAACTCATCCTGTATGTTCAATCTCAAACCAGCCAAGTACCTAGCCACCTTTTCTACCTCATTCTCATGATGACCAGATCTCATACTCAACTTATAAAACTCCTCAGTATATGCCTTCACATCCATTTCCTTCTGCCTTAAAAATTGCAGCTTCTTAAACATCTGGATTTCATAATCCCTTGGCAAGAATTTACCTTTGATCCTTGCTACCATTTTATCCCATGAAGTGATCTTTGACTTCCCTTGTTTCCTTCTCTCAGATTGTACATAATCCCACCATATCAAAGCATGACCTCCTAACTTGGTCTTTGCAATCTTTACCTTCTGATCCTCAGCAACATCTTCACATTCAAAGTGATTATCAAGTGCAGCAATCCAATCCAGTAACTCATCTTCATTCAAACTTCCATTATACTTGGAAACATCAACCTTTACCTTAGGTTTATCACTCTGCACTGCCTTTAACAGTTTTACAAGTCTCTGGTCTTCAGCATCCAGATCTTCAGCTACCTCTTCATACTCTTCAACAGTATCTTCCTCTTCTTCAGACTCACTGTCTTCCACTTCCCTCTTTTTGTTCTTTTCCAGGGCTACAAGCCTGGCTTGAAGTGCTTCAGCAAGCTCCTTCATCTTCCTCATCTCTCTGGCATGTTTTTCCTTCATCTCCTGCAATTCCCTTGCAGTACCACTACCTTTTGGAGGCATTTTGTCAACCTCTCAATCAACACACAACACACAATCAACTCTACCTCTGCCCTTTCGGTGACAGAATCAACACACAACAGCCCAGACCTTTTGTTGAGCTCTGATACCACTATGATGCAGAGGCATCCACACTAAAACCTTAACACACAGCATGGATGTCCGCAACCCTTCATCATCATCATCATATTTTTGTTAACACTGTCAGCATCATCATATTTCCCCTGCCAACCGATATCCTCCTGCAGACAAGCCTTCGCCCTTTCGCATGTCAGCAGCATCATCATATCGGACTATCGGCAGCATCATCACATTCGGCAAGCGCGAACATCCTCCTGACGTTCACTGTTCACTTCACCGACAACCTCTATCTTCACTATCTTCAGCATCATGATATTCAACATCATGTTAGTCAGCAGGATATGGAACATCCGGTTCCCTCCATATATCCTGATGATGATACTCAACTTCACGCACCTTCCCCTCGATGCTTACGTCACCCCGATATCCTGATGACGTATATCCTGATGACGATGACGTCACATGCAGCTCCTCTAATATCCTGCTGCTCCGCAATACCCTGATGACGTATATCCTGATGATGATGACGTCATATCCTGCTATTGGCCAAACTTAACTTTTTCGGCCCGCGATCAACCTGATCTTCTACTTTATGCCGATACGCTCCTCCTCGGCACCTCTTGATGATGATCACCCCGACGCTCATTCACTTCATGCAATCGATAGCATCATGCTCATCTCTATCTACCCGGATGACGATGCCCGAAGCGACTGCAGGATATACACCGAAATATCCTGATGATGCCGTTTTAACGAACTTCCAGCCTTAGCGAATTTTCACCGTTCTGATCCGCCGAACCTCCTGGGATGACCCGATCCACTTTAAGGGTGATCTTCCTAACTCTAATCTATCAGCTCAACCTAGCACATACCCATGCTAGGGTTCTCAACATCTCTCGACGGCGATCCTGCACACCTGCATGCAAACAGAAAGCAAACTAAAACCTAACCTACTGTACATCGCCATTCCACCGATCCGACGAATCAACCGGTGGAATGGATCAGTGAATCCATGAAACCACCCAAAACAGCAAATCGATCACACAGTGGAGACCAAACAGAAAATAAACACAACAGGATCTCTTATTCGATTTCAAAAGATGCTATTACAATATTCAGTCTCTCCTCTCTCTCAGCAAAGCCTGATCGATGATATGCAATACCAACCGATCCTCAGGCATAAATAGGTTTTCCTGCGAGTACTACTGACCCGACTCCAAGCGGCTGGGAAATCTCTCTAGGCGGCTGGGAGATCCAACCGGACCTACAGCATGACAACTGTCCTAACAAACTACCTAAAAATAGCAAAGCATGGTCAGCATGATCTTAGTACGGTCAGCATGACCTTATTACATGCATTTGGTCTTATCAGACCTTCTTGGAAACATTAACAAGACTCAAATTAACTAACTGCCTCATGGAGGCCAGCTGTCAGGTAGGTGCTCCTGCACCAAGCATGGTATGCTAGATTGGATAAGTACTTACTTCAACAGGGCTTCAAGAAAGGTACTACAGATAGCAATCTTTACATCAAGGAGGAAGGAGATATGATAATGATAGTTGTTGTTTATGTTGATGACATAATCTTTGGTGGAGATGATGACATGTGTAAGAAGTTTGCAAAGTAGATGCAAAAACAATTTGAGATGTCTATGATTGGTGAGATGGCATTCTTCCTTGGTCTTCAAATTGCCCAGCTAAATGATGGTATCTTTATTTCTCAAGCTAAGTATGTCAAAGAATTATAAAATAAGTTTGGTATGGAGGATTCAAAACCAATGAGTACTCCCATGGTCATTGGATGCCACTTAAGCAAAGATGATGAGTCTATGGAGGTGGATCAGATTGTTTATAGGTCTATGATTGGAGCATTGTTGTATTTGTGGTTTCCAGATATCAAGCCAATCCTAAGCAGACACATGAAAAGGTAGTGAAAAGGATATTTAGATACTTGAAAGGAACTCCGAACTATGGTATACGGTATCCAAAAGGTAATGAATTTGATCTGAGTGCATACACTAATGCCAATTGGGCTAGTTTTGTTGATGATAGAAGAAGTACAAGTGGTGGTGCTTTCTTTCTAGGAAGCAGATTGGTTTCATGGCAGAGCAAGAAGCAAGATTCAGTGTCCTTATCAACTGCAGAGGTAGAATATATTGCACCAGCCTCTTGTTGCACTCAAGTATTGTGGATGAAACAAACTCTGAAGGATATCAAGGTATTGTATGATGAACCTATTCCTATTTTGTGTGATAATACAAGTGCTATCAATATTTCCAAGAATCCAGTGATGCATTCAAGAACCAAGCCTATAGAAATCGTGTATCACTTTTTGAGAGAGAAGGTTGCAGATAAGGAAGTGAGGTTGGAATATGTTCCAACTAAGGATCAGATTGCAGACATTTTCACAAAGGCTCTTGCAAAGGACACTTTTGAGAATCTCCGACAAAGGTTAGGGGTAATTGCCCCTCCTTCCTCTTGCTAAGATGCAAAATGGAGCATCTATCTAGGGGGAGTTCATGCTATATCTTTATCCTAGACTGATGATGGCTACCTCTTAGGGGGAGCAAGTAGTGGTGAATGATGACAGGGGGAGCTTGTAAGAAAAAGTTTACAGATATATGATTTTTTATGAAAGGGATAAAATGAGCAGGTATTGGGTCCCTTTGTCCTTGATGTCAAAGGGGGAGAGAGTCTAAGGGGGAACATATGTTTCCATCAATGACAAAGGGGGAGATTGTTAACCATATGTGTTGTAATTGATGTCAACATAGAAGCATACATTGATGCCAACATAGCATACACTGATGTCCTAAAAGTTACATTCCTAATCAAGAAGAGTTGAGTTTGAAGCCTGATCAATATGAATTAGAAGAATCAAGTCATGTTGTTGATGTTGAGGATGTGTTCCTATTTTGAAGCATGTTGTATGATCATTCCTACTGATCCTGGGCTATATATGGTGATGCAAAGAATGTTTGGCCTCTGGAAGCAGGTTGAAGATAGTATTGGTTCTGTTAAGATGTTTCTAGCATGGAAATGGAATGATCTACATTCCTCTAATTTTGAAACTATGGTCTTGCGGTTCAAGAGTTAAGTTGATTATGATGTAAATATGCTAAATCCTAAGTTTCAGAGTGTTTTCTCTTCCGCAGTGAAAGATATAAGTGACTGAGTTCTGGTTTAGGCTCTAATAGTGTAATATGATGTTGAAAGGTGAATGGAATGCTCTGCATTCCTCCGTGTTTGCAAATATGGCTATGCAGTTCTGGATCTATGTTCATAGGATGTTAAATTTGTTGTTTCCAAAGTTCCAGACCATCATTCCCTCCACAATGAAAGTTATGATGGATAAAGTACTGGTATGTGCTCTGGCAGAATGGAGTAGTATTGAGGACTCAATGGAATGCTCTATATTCCTTCAGAAGTAAATGATTGACCTTGTGGTTTTGTGAACATGTTCTTGAATGTGCATGTCATGTTTCATTCCTATTTCAAGCTTCTTGGTGGTCTGCAACTCAGTTTTTCAATTGACAGCATGTTGCAGTGTGTTCCAAATAACAATGTGCTCTCAGAGTTAATGATGTTGGGGATGTTGTATGAGTCATGTGGACTCATATGGAAGAGTTTCACAAAGATCTTTTTAATTTCCAGTACCGCACAAGGTTTTCTAGCTAATATGGTCATTACTCTTCAAGTTTTCATGAGCTTACCTTAAAGTTGTCCTATTGTCAAATGAGCGAAGTGTGCAGAGGTAATTCCTTGATGTTTGAAGTTGTGAAGGATGTTTTGGACCTAGTTAAGCAAGTGTTGGGGTCCACAAGGCTTGAGTCTTCTGCTGGTGTAACATGTTGTCCTAATTAGACCTATCTTCTACACGTTTCATATTGTGTATTGTATGGCTGACTTGTTTTTCATGTTTAATTTGGCCAACAAGCTATGTAATCAATGTAATATCCTGTATAAATAGTAGATCAACTTGAGTGTGGAAGGTATGATTGCAAATTGACTAAAAGGGTTCGCAAGCAGACAAAAGAAAACAATACATTTTAATGTGCGACAATGGGAGAAAGAGAAGATGTTGTTGATGATGTTCGGATTCATCTTGAAGACTTATTTGAGACAGTGATCAAGTATAGAGTGTGCCTGACAAAAGTGCAATCATCATGTGTGAGCTTCAAAGGCAATTTTTAGACAGTTGAAAGATTGTCATACTGTAATCATTTTTGAGTTTGTTCTCAGATTAGGGTGTAGTTGCTTCCTTGGGTTAAAGCCCCTAAAACAAAGTCATCAGGGAGTAGAAGCTTCCTTGGGAGTGGCCCTAAATCAAAGTTACTTAGGGAGTAGCAGCTTCCTTGGGTGAAAGCCCCTAAAACAAAGTTATTATTTGAGCTTCATATATTGTGAGTTAATCCTCACCGTGGTTTTTCCCTTCTAGGGTTTTCCATGTATATCTGGTGTTATGTCTTGTGCATTGTGTTAATCTTTCATGTTCATGTTAATGTTGTGGTGCTTAAGTTCTGATCTGCTCCAAATAAGTTGAAGTTGTTAAATTTGAAGAATTGTTTAGATACTGATTCACCCCCCCCCCCCTCTCAGTATCCGGGTGTGTCTAACAGTTCTTACTTATGAGAGTGACTTGCTTGTCATGGATGGATTATTCTTATGACTTTTTGTTTTATGTTTTTTTATTATTTAATTATAGTTTTGATAATACACTCAATTTCCTCACGAAGAGGGTGCAAATGCAGTTGATTATGTTTTGATTACATGATTCATGTATTGCAACTGGGAGGGACCATGTATTTGACCAACTTTTTCTTGTTGACCATACCTACTTGTGAGGAAACACAGTGACTTGGGCTAGTGTATTTTATTTAATAAAGTACTCTAGAACATGTGAGTATATTTATTCAAGTGCACCAATACCCTTACTAGATCTAACATTCTTACATCTCTCCCTATTAAGGCCCATGGAACCTCGCTACTTATGTGAATATATAAAGGACACAATAATGATTTAATTATCTAAAATCCTTGGTTTTTTCTAAATGTATCCTACAATCATATGTATTTAGGACAATGAACTCCTTAGTGTTTAATTCCACATATAATGTTCATATTAATCTTGAAAAGATGTGCAAATTTATTTTTTTTAAATGAACCTTTCTCCTCTGCTTTTGTTTTGTTTTATTTTGGTGAATTGTAGATTTGATGACACTAAAAATATTGATTTATGCTAGCCTCAAATTATAGCTATTTCTTATACAATGTGGAATTTTCACATCAGTAGAACATCTACTTTGAAGAAAATAATATGATAGGACATGCTAATGACTAATCCTCCATAGGGATGAAGATGTGAAGCCTACTAACACTTTTTATATTCTTTCAAAACCTATGCACATTGATTGAAAATAATGTGTCTCACAAGGACATATTTTATATGGTCATAATATCAATGACTTAAGCCATGCTTAGGTCCATGTATTGATCATATCATAATTGTATAAGTGGGCCTAAGAGTGGGCTCTCTAGTCATGCATGATCATCAATTCATCGTGTGATCAAAACTAAGAATAATCTACATTAAACAATAATTTCTAACTATTAACCAGAATTCTTTGAGATGGGTGTTTTAATAGAAACTATTTGAGAACTTATGTCAAAGCATGAGATTTGTTAATCCTTGACAATTTAGAAGGCCAAGTAAACTAACTCAAAACCATCTAGCAATAGAACTGATTTCATTAGGCATCAAAATTTATTGATGTACTTGTGAGACCCATTGTTCTCCATTAATAAAAAATCTATAGAATTTAAGCTTATTGCTCTAATAATATATATTTTTAAATGTGTATACTTGTAATTTCTTAGACAATCTATTATAAGTGAATGATTCTCCAAATATTTGTTGCACATTCGTTACATCAAAACCTTCACGGCTATTTCATATTATAAATGGCACTAGTCATGAATCACATTTATGATTTATGTGAAATTGCAAAGTATCCATAAACACTTATTTGTGCTTCATATAGTTCAAATTTCATAACTTGATTAGAGATGGGTAGTGTTGGAACACTAAGTTCTCCTATCCCAAATAATTATGATATTGATATAATCATGCTTTCATTTTTATGAACTTCATGTATTTTCTTTAAAAAACTTTAAATTCATGGGTATAAAAGTACCTACTTGTAATGGGTGGTTGTCACCCTAATAAATTGTCTAAGAAGAAAGCTTATAAAGGATAGCTCACCCATTGCTTTAGAAAAATTTATGGATCGTTACTATATGTTTAGTAGGATGACTTTTTTTGGTACAAAAACATGGTAAATTATGCATACTTATGCTTATAAAAATCCCATATGATCTCCTTGATAAGGTCGTCAAATCATTTTTAAGTATTGTCATAGAAATTATATGTTGACTTATTATTAAATTAATTATGGGTTTTTATTATTACTGCATCAAAAATAAAAAATTATTAACTAATGTGTTACTGACTATGTTGGTGATCCTATTGATAGGACATATAACTCAACTATGTCTTCAAAATATGGTGCAGGTGCTATCACATGGATGGAGTAATATTTAAATAGCTGCCTTCTATAGCCCTTTAATCAAAGGTTGACTACAAAAATAGTTACATGAGAATTAATGAGGCTTGGGAGATTATTGGAAGAGTTTTCCATCTAGGTATTGTTGGCGTGTGCATCCAGCACTCCCCATGATGTTTCATGACATGGACTAACCACCTCTTGTGGATCCTAACTCTAGCAATTGTAGTGGAGACTAATGCCTACAGGTTTTGGTCTAACGGCAATCGTCGTCCAACAAATTGGTATCAGAGCTGATGGTATCAAGTTCAAAACTCCCTGGGTAACGCTAGGGGAGATTGTTGGCATGTGTGTCTACCACTCCCCGTGCTGTTTCGTGACATAGACTAACTGTCTCTCATGGATCCTAACTCTGACGATTGTAGCAGAGATTAATGTCTGCAGGTTTTGGTCTAACAGAAATCGTGGTCCAACAGGTACTAGTACATGTCCCACTTTATTATATGATAACCAAATCTATTTACTCATACCATGGACTCATATTTCCAAAAATAAATCACATTTTGAAGTTCATGGGCACTTCTTTCAAGTGAAAAACTTTTCATCATAATATTAATCTCTGGTTCTACTAGACTAATTATTAGATGACGAATATACTATAATAAAGAAGAACTAGGCTAGGCTCCCAGTAATCACAAAAGAAATCATATATGTAGTATAGCATCAAACCTTTGTGTAGTACCGAATTCTCCAAATTCAAATCAATGCTTGGTCATAAGGAGTTTCCATTGAGGAGTGTGCATGACAATGGAACCTCAAGATGTAAGACCTAAAAGGCATAACATAAGACCTCTAGGCATTATATATAACCCCTCTAGATATAAGACATAAAAGGCATAAAGTAAGACCTCTAGGCATTATATATATGGCTAAATCCTTGGACGTAAGACCTAACAGACATATCATAAGACCCCTAAGCATTATATGTATAAATCCTTTGGGCATATTGTAAATTCTTCTCTCTATAAATATTACACTTGTAAAAGTAAATTGTATTATATAAGACCTACTGGCACTATGTAATGAACCTAGGGGATGTCAATTTGAGGAGTTCTGGGCTCTAATAAAAATATTATAAGACCTCATTTAAGCATCATTTTTTAAAACACTAGGATTATAAATTATGACAAGATGACTTTCATGTAGTTCAGAATACATGATCTTGATTTTGGCATATATTTGTGTGTTTTTTATCATTGTCAAAGAAGACCTATGTTACTAGGGTACTTTAGTTTTTCTTTTATAGACATTGACATGTGATGCCCCCTATTAATAGTAAGGGGGAGTGTTAGAACATAATGTTACTAGGGGTCATACCCTTATAACATTTATATATTGTTCTAATATAAGGTTATAAAACCTTATGTTTATTATATGCTTTAAAGCATATACCATTTAATAATTAATAATCTAATAGCTATAAGATTATTAATTATTTACAAATGGTTGTTTTGAATAGGTGTGACTAATACCCCTTCAGGTATTTTTACACCCCTTCTCCTATGTGTAAGGAGTTTCTCTCATTTGAGAGGTAAGAGAATTTAGAGATTTATAGTGAATTATATCACTGTGCACAAGAGGTGTTATTGGCCATGTGGAAGTAAGTAAAAGAGTTTCCTAGGTTCAGTCTATTTTTAATAGACTATTTTTTATAAGTGTTTTATAATAAAATGATGTTTTATGGGTTTTTTAACCTGAAAGGGTTTTCCCCATGTATATGTTGTGTAATGTGTTAATTCTATGCTTGTATAATTCTCATTTTATTTACTTTACATATTATTTATAATGATTAGTATCCTAATATCCTAATTTCTATCCTATGTTGATCCACCTACTTTTTCATGCAATTTTACACTAGTACCAGATTATCCTTAAGGATATGGGAAACTTACTCTCACTTGGCTAGGGTGCTATCAACTATTGTGACTTTGGAAGAACCTAGAATATAAGTACCTAAGAAAAGTGGGGGTGCCATAGAGGGCCTTATAAGGCATCATCTTGGAAACACTATGATAAGCAGTATTATAGCACCACTCATCTAGAGGGAACCACCTAGACCATTGTTCCTATTGCTCAGACACAAAATAATACAAGAAAGTCTCAAGGTAGTTGTCGATAGCCTTAGTTTGGCCATCAATTTGAGGGTGATAAGTCAAAATCATGTTCAAGTTAGTGCCTTGGAACTTAAAACAATTCTTACCAAAAGTTGTTGTAAAAGTAGGATCATGATCACTAATAATGTAGTGGGGCATCCTATGAAGTTTGAAGATGGAATCCAACAAGTGTTGAGCAACCATTGCAATTAAGGGTGAGGAATGTACATAAATGAGCGTATTTTTTCAATTGGTCAACAATAATCAAAATGACTTTTTTACCTAATAGAATTGGAAGTCCCATAATGAAATTAATAGAAATATCAGTCCAAGCCTTATCAAGAATAAGAAGTGGTTACAAAAATCCTAGGGCCTTGATGGTTTCCCCTTTGTTCCACTAACACACATCACATTTTGTTACAAATGCTTTAACATCCTGCTTAAGACATTCCCAAAAGAAATCTCATTTGACTCTCATAGGTTTTCAAAAATCATGAGTGACATGTAGTAGGGGAGGAATGAAATTTCATGTGTAACTAAGTCTTGAGTTGAGAGTTGGGAACTAAATAAATCTTGTCCTAATATGTAAAGACTTATATAATCCATTGGAACCCTAGAACAAATTGAGGGTCTTGTTCCAACTAACAAAGGATATTCTAAATTATTGGGTTAGAGACTTCTTCTTGTCGAATTGCATCCATCCATGTGGGTACTAAGATTGAAAGAGAAAACAATGTGTTATTCTCTTCCAATTGACATGAAAGTGCATATGTAGCAACATTTTCCTTTCCCTTCTTGTAGACAATCTCATATCATAGCCCTCATATTAGTCACCCATTTTTGTTGTTCCCCAGAGGACACCCTTTGCTGCAAGAAATATTTTAAGCTATGATAATCTATTTTAATATGGAAATTTCAACCCAAGAGATAAGGATGGCATTGTTTAATAAAATGGAGGATAGCCATCACTTCTTTTTCATGGGTAGATTTAGTCAGATTGTGTTAGGAAAGGTGTCTCAACCTTGCAATTACAAAAATTGTGATTTTTTTGTTATAAAATTAGAAAAATTCAATTTCTTGGGTATAGAGTTGGTTTTTGGCCAAAATAAAAATTTGTGATTGTTTGACACTAGTTCGCTAGTGCTTGGTGCATACATCTCTTCGACCTCTACAATCTTTTTAAAAAATGGGCCTCCGAGATCAAAAGTTATGGCCTCCAGAAGTTGGGCATCCACATTGGAAAATGTAAAAATGTGGACACAGAAAAAATTATAAGGAGGAGTTACACATGTTGATGCATGTTATGACACATCATAAGGCATCTTTGATTAGAGACAATGGAATCCTAGTATTCAAACTATGTAATACATATTTAAGAATATGAGAGTAATAATAACTAAGTACATTTAGGACTAAAGGCTTTGTAAAGTATCAAAAATGAGCCACAAACTAAATTTTGTCATTCTTGTCCATCTATTATTTGTGGAAAGCTTTGGGCTCATCCCATTTCCTAGTATTGCATTTGTTTCCATCTTTGTAGATGGTTCAACCAATTTACCTCATCCCTAAAATAGAGATCTACCAATAATTTTCACTTCTTAAGAACCTCAACATTGTTTTGAGTCTTAATTTCTAACCAAAATGTAACATTTTTATATATATAATAGTGGGGTTTCTATAGGGGCCTTTACCCTTGAAATAAAGATTGGTTACAAAGATAACAAAGAAAACACTACAATCAAAATGTGACAAAAACGGCTAACTACTACCAAAATTCACAGTCCAAAGGAGGACCAAATACAACACAACACATATATAAAAGCTTACACCATACAATAGCTACACCTAAAATGAGGGCTCCACTCCACCATAAACACAATAACTACATATGAAACACATACCAACATAATTTTAAACCACCCCATAGTGCTCCCAAGTCATTGGGGAAGCATGCTCAGTATCCACAACCTCCACCTAGGGCTCTACTTCATTGACAAAATGACCTCTTATATTTCCTACCAAAGATGGAAAATGCACACTATAATATATCTCCCTCCGCTATCTAAACCTATGCAAAGAGGGGCCATAGAAATGTAGGATGGTATAATCACTCCCAACTTCAAGTCGCCCCCAATAATTATGGACCTGAAGACTAGCCAAGACTCTTCCAACATCACCACAAAAGACATGTAGAACCCTAACCTCATTGCTCAGCTCTGCAAAAGCATCCACAAAGCTTGATTGCAGAGGAGTAGAAGTATAGCCTTCTCCCTCCACTTCTATAGGCTTTATATCTTGACTCACCTCCAAAACTATATTTTGTGTAGTCATACCAAAGAATTGATCTAGAAGGAAAAGTTGCAGAAGCCATAGACAAATTGACATGTTTGGAAGAAAAAACGTAAGATTAGTGATGAAATCATTGTGTATAGCTGTCTTGGAGCAATGCCCAACCAACAACTCTTTACCGCATACAATGGCTTTGGAGCAATGCCCAGCTAATTCTCCTAGGATTCCATTAAGAAAACCTAGAGCAACAGAGTCTTGACAAGAAAAGATACATGGCAGTCATCTATTCGATATTTTATTTTGCACCAACTAGATGCCATCACACACCTCTAGCGACTACTCTTCCATTGCTATCAAAAAAACTAAAGAGAGTTCCTATAAACAAACTCACAAGACAAGAGCCTTCATGCCACCTCCTTACCATTACAAATACGCACAATCCTTGACATACTTAAAACACTGCCACCTTACTTAAAATCCTAAATGCACTGTATCGTGCCCAATCAACAAACCAACTTGTCTATACGGTGCCTTACTTTCTAACCATTAAAGCCCTTCCCAACTGCATCACATGTGCCAAGCAAATAATGCCTTAAAGGCAGAATTTCAACCCCCTTCGACAATTACTATCCTTAATTAGGGGGCTGTATAAGCTAGCATCAGCTCTAATTTAGACCAAGAACTTGGTCTTGGACTATATAAACGGTTCTTATTGGAATTTGATTAACTCCTTCATTGGCCATATGGTCTACTACTATATTTAAATGTCTTTTACAGCGAAAAAACCTAATAGATTCACAATTTTGCCTTAGCACTAGAGCCTTTTCTACACAACGATTCATTTTCCAACTTGAGCTGCTACCCTTGGTGATAGCATTGATCACTGTGAGCAAATCTCCTTCCACCATCAAATTAGTTTGATTTTGCAAAAAACATAAATCAACGAGTATAGCTTCTCATTTTGCTTCATTGTTGTGCAAATACCCAAATATGGAGAGCCTCCATCAATAAACTTGCCACATGGATTCCTAATTGCAAAACCTCCACTTGCAACTCCTGTGTTGCCACTTGCAGCCCTATCAAAATTTAATTTAAAATATACAACCAGCCGAGGAGACCAATATTCCTTCCTACTGCCTATTGATTTCAAACCAATATTATCCTTATTGTTATAAGTGCCCCTTAACCCTTGAACAGGAGCCAATATGGAATATCTTACAAGCTCCTCTTTAGTTACCTTGGTGATTATTATAAACCAGTCAAATAAATCTTCAAATGAATGCTAATAGACTAAGCTTATGTAGTATTAACCCTTTCCATACTCCTTTGTTGATTATCAACAAGAATAGAACACAGAAATATTTAATTGGATACTCACGGACTAAAGCTTGGATAGTAATCTTACTAGCAGAAAAATCATAATTGGATGGTACGTTAGCTAATGCTAATTCCTCCCTACTTCGTCTTCCATATGAATTGTAAACTCTATTATTTTTAAGAATCGATATGATCAGCGAGTTCCAGATATCAGGTACTAGTATGAAGTTTTAGATTAATAATAAAACAATCGTTATGCAGTAAATCAAATATTAAATTTTCAAATGCCTATTTGTGAAAGTGGCAATGATAAGAAAGATATGGAACATGATAATCCTGAATATGCCATTAATCAAAATATGGAATTTCCAATGTTTTTAGTCCCTATTTCATGGGCTGACTTGATATAACCTCACTTTTTTCATAGTAAAATGCAAAATTGTGTTTTAAAAAAAAAAGCCTACTTATCTTAGAAGAGTGGTTTTATCTGGAATAAAAATCATCTTTTAAATTCATTACTTTCTTAGTTGTAATTTCTTTCATTTTCTTATTAAATTATAATTAAATAGATTAATTTTACATAAAAAACCATATTATCAGACAGTCATTTGTAAGCTTCAATATATTCTTCAAACCACTACAATCAGTGCCATTTATCCGTTGCAAGATAATTGATCTATCTCATAACAAGACAGTAACAAGTAGGTACAATTTCGCGAGATATGAAATTAATCTATGCTTGGTTGTTCAACATACATGCTAGAATAATTATGTACATACAAATCTTATCATAAGACTAAATATGAGAAATCACTTTGTTCCAAAACATTACTTTGAATAGGCATAAATTTGCAACTTTTTCTCGCTTACACAACCAAGAATGTCTTTCCCTTGCATCTGTACATGTTTCACATCTTGGATAGGAGTTTCGTGTGGTTCTAAGCTATTTATAGTAGACAAACTCTGCACATCCCAAAGGGAAACTGCTTTGATGCACTCATCTCCGTAAGCAAATAATGATTGCTTGCAATCTGGGCCTCTCCCAGATGTTTCTAAAGTAATAATAGCAGATTTTGGCACTCCCACTGCACTAACACGTCCATGCATGACTTTCTCGGAGTTGAAGTTCCATTCCATAGCTGCAGCAGAAACCTGTTGATGTGCCATCGGGTTTCCAAACTGTGGGTTCCTGCCATTCCTTGTGAGAACAAAATGAGACCCCATTCTTGGAGCTCTTGACAAGGATGAAGGATCAACAATGCCTTCAGCTGATATACACTGAGAAGAAATGGTACCCTCCATGGATGAGAAACTGCATGCTGAAGCACCAACCTGTGGAACTACAGATGGACGATATGAAGCTACAGCAATATCACTTTTACTGCAATAAGCAACTGATATACAAGCACCCTGGTTTTCCGGGCCAGGAATTGAATAAGACCTGCCACATAAAAATAAACAATTTTAGGTCACTCAAAATTATATGTAAGAAAGCATAATCTAACAATAGTAATGTGATTGGAGCTGAAGGTACTAATTACTGCACCAGATGTGTATTCCCAATTGAATAGACAACGGCAGTGAATACACTGACTACAGGGCATGCTTTTGGCATACAAATATGTTAACAATGGTCACAAGCTCAATACTGAAGTTTAAGAAACTCCACTTTATTCTTGTGAAATGTTCAATACAACTAATCAAAACTTAAAAGACAAATTTTATGAGAATTTACCGATCTATTTTCTCAGGCTCTTAATCCAGCCGGTATGACTATGGACAGTCTTTGACATCAACAGAATATGACATGAGTGGCATGCTACACATGAAGGAAAAACAAATCCTGAACCAAACACCTTACGCTCAGACCTTGGCATTATGTACCTTGTACTGTCACCAAGGAGATTGAGAATACATTCTAATTGGACCTTCCACCATTTCTTAATATTTGTGCAATGTTTGTTGCAGATAAACACAAAATTTATTGTCCAATCTTGTTGTAAGAATCTACAGCACAATCTGCAACTCCTCTTGAAATAATCGAGAATGCAATTATGCAAGCATGGTGGCAGAAAACCACCAAATTGAAACACATTTTCATTTTATTTTAATTGTATAAACAAGACACCAGTTTCTTTTGGAGTGAATGAGTCAACATTGAACCTCCCTTTTTCTAGCCATAAATGATTTCAAAAGTTAGCTTTTCATTGCATTGAATTGAAAATTCTATGGAAAGCCCCTATTTATAGACTATATGTTTTTGAAGATTTATTTGAAAAGAACTCAAGGTTTTTATTTGTTTTTCTTTCCTCTGAACTTTTGAGCTCAAATGTTATTTACAGCTACTATAAATACAAGACGCCAACAAAATGTTGGTGTGAATAGGGGTTTTTTCCTAACTAGTTTAGTATTTCCTAGTTAATTTCCCCTTGTGTGAATAATTCATATTATTTAACTATTTATTAGTTAAATACTAAACTGTCGATCCTGGTACGGATTCGGATACGGATACAGAGTTCGGGTACGCGGATACGACATTTTTTTTTTTGCCCGGTATGGTACGGCAATATATATATATATGTTAAATACCTCATAACTTGTAATAATGAAAATTCAAAATACTCATGAATTGAAATTCATAATTCAGTGATTTCAAAGTCATAATTGAATCCAAGTAGCACCATCAAAGCAATAGAAACCAAGTTCCAATTATGTAATATATGTATTGTTGATTAAAAAAAGGTCTATCTAATCGAGGACTATATAATATTGTAAAAACTATGACGATATGATCAACCATTAAAGCTATATCTAATTTATTCAAACCAAAAACCAATGTTACACTCTACAAACTATATGTCCTAACAATAAAACACTTGATAAAAAGAATAGTCATTAATAGCAATTAATGGCACAAACCAATTTTGTGTATATCCTATAAGCATTGCAGTCCATGAAACCATGTTCTTCTAATGTATTTTGTCAAATAGTTCACTTGCCTTATATATGTTTCCACTGGTCCACATTTTGCATACATATGTACCAAGGCATTTGCAGCTACTATGTCAGACAAAAATCTTTTTTCCATTCTGATTTGATAGATTTCCACACCCTATTCTAAAGCTCCCATTTTTTCACAAGCTTGGAGGATGCTAGAAAATATTATGGAGATTGGATTTATACCTCCCAATTGCTTTATTAAACTATAAGAATAAGATTATCCAAAAAAAATTAGATGATAAATCTCTTTTACATTCCAACTTCATACTTCTTATCAAAAAATCATATTTTCATTATTTTGGAGTGCCAAAGCATTAAAATGCTCATTGAAAAACTTTATTTCACTTTTAGTCATACTCGGATAAATTTCACTTTTAGGGCGAAATAGACTCATTTAGATTTTTTTAAAGTTAAAAAAAGTTTAAAAAATGTTTTAAAAAGTTGATTTTGACACCATTTTGGGCATCCCTCCCCTGGGTAAGAACCCACAGAGAACCCAGGGTGTTTGCAAAGAACCCCCTGGCGAACCGTACCCGTACCCGTACCCAAGCCAAACCCATACGGGCACGTTGGGCATTTGAGAAGACCCCGGTAACTTAGGTTAAATAATATTCACACATCACACATAATTCACATGTTAAATTGACTTAGTGAGTCTACTAGATGTTTCTAGTTGTTTCTAGTTGTGTCTAGTTGTTGATAGTTGGCATCTTATTCTATAGTTGTCACATGTCATAGGATTAAGACACTTGTCACATGACTACAACATCCTACATTTCATCCTTGTCTTTATAAACAAGGCATATCATGTTCATTGTAAAAAACTTTTGCATTCATTGATAGAATAGAATTATTCTCTCATTTGATCTCTCTTGTGCTTTCATGAAGTCCTAAATCTTGGGTGGCTACCATCATAGACAACACTAACATAGAAGCTACCAACAAAGATACTTCTTTTGTTTATCATTAGCCAATACCTGTTTCTGTTAAGCAGTACATATTATAGTCAATTCAAATTAAATTTCTGCAACTCCAAATAGATGCAATCAGATCTTCTGCTAGCCAAGAGAGACACATGATCCACAATCAAACTCAAAGGATGCACAAATTCTGACGTTGCATGTATTTGTTAGAACATTAAGTTAGGTGTCTTGTGCACCTTGCAAGCCTTGCAAATATATTTATATTATATTGTGTTGTAATTTTGGCCCCTCATTGAATAGGGTGCCACCCTTGGAGGAATCCATGAGATACCTTGGATGACACAACTCGCCACTTGGAATGTCGAGTATGTAAGTTACTTTGTATGAGCAAGATGACAGGAGTTATAAATGGAGCATGTAAGATAATCTATAACAGAGGTAGTTACATATAAGTGAAAATGATCCTTGTGAATTAGAGAATCATGACTTGGATGCCCACCTTGGGTGTTGACAAGTGGTCGATTTGGTGAATACGCTTTTTGGTCTATATATTGAGTTTCACGAGGACAAAGTAAGAAAATTGTGTAAGGAGATGCTGCCAGAATGTTGCTGGAACTCCTTCAAAATTTGGGCAGAGTATTAGAGGTGCATGTAAAAATCTCATTGTATTGGTAATCTCATTTGAGTTAATATAGTAAGTAGCACTGATCTTTGAGGCTGGGTTATTTTCCAAAAGGGTTTTTTAAAATATATGTGTTATGTTTCTATGTTTTTTACACTAAATTTCTGTTCATAGTGTTTTTTTTTTTTACATCAAGTTTTCTGTCATTCAAAATCTACGTTGGAGTTTCCCATTGCTTGTGCAATTTGCTCTGGTCGAGGGGTTTCTGCATTTATTTTTCTGCTTTTGAATATCGAATGCCTGAAAAATCCCAGCAATATTTGCAAACACAAAAATTGCTGTCCAACCTTCATTCCTCAGAATGGCAACTTCATATTAACAATGTTATCATAATCAAACATGTGCAGAAGTTTGCACCTGCAGTGTACAACTTCAAGGCTCATAATTCTACACGATCTCACAGCCCAACGGTGCCAGTTTTGCAAATCAATGCCAGTTTCAGTACTACAAACTGTACCCAAAAACAACTTGCCCAATTCTTTGCAGACACTCACCCTTCATCTTTGCAAAAGTAAATGTCTAACCTAGCACAAACATTAGTACATAACTGACATCTGACACATTCCCCAAGTGGCATTTCTTATACTTAAACAGCAGAGAAGTTAGGTCGCTTAACTTTTTTTATTTGTAACAGAATATACATAAATATGAACCTTAGACTTCCAAATCAATTCAGTTCCTAATTCTTCATACTAGCAGATTGCATTTCAGGAATCTCCTTATAGTTCTGATTTCATTCTTGGTGAAATTCATTTAATTATTGTCTCCCAAATTGTCAGGGAATTCGATTTGTTGACAGCATCCAAATATGATAGTCATGAATACCATAGATAGTTGCATGCTCTTAGTGTAGTGTTCAAACACACCATTGAGGTCTCAGCCTTCTACAATTAATAAGGTTCACCTTACAAATAAGTCTGCAGACTTTTCCTTCATTGGGCCTGATTCAAACACCCCAAATAAACACAGCCCATAGAGATCTCAAATTCAACAGCCTGCAGGCTTCTCAAGAAAAGAATTCCTTACAAGTAAAACGGAGCACACCCTGCTCACATGTCACTCTCCCAGAGTTTCTAAGGAAGAAAAATCTGACTACACCTAAAATTTTCACCCACCATGAATCAACATTCAATCCAACAGCGTGGAATAAAAAGCCCAACTCTAAGAAAGATAACAACACCTGACAAGCAAGGAATATCATGGAACTCACCCACCACAAAAAGACAAAGTAGAGACATGACACGCCTGCACTAATTAGAGAGACCTGGAAGTCCAAAAGCCACCCCAAGTAGCACCCACCATCAATTTTGTAAGGCCCAGCGATTGTGATTCTAGTTGTATTCTTCGTGCTTAGTGACTTATAATTTAGGCTAATTTTGGACCTTGCTTGTAACCTTCTAACTCTTGATTCCTGAAGTTTATGTTGATAGTTGTTTTCAATATGCAGTTGTTTAACTTACCTAATAATGTTTAATTAGACTTTAAGTGAAGGTTGAAATAAATATGGATAGAGAGATTTATCTTATAGTAGTGAGTGCTAAGTGTTAATTTAGATATAGTATTTGAAGTAGGGATTAATGTTAATATTGTCTTCTAATCATAACATGGCTTATGTCAATGCAGTTACCTCTCTTAAAAATGAATTTTACTATGATTATGATTAGGTTAGTGATATTTCAATTATTTATAATTTCATATGATGCTTGAGAATGCCCTATCATATCTTCAGGTTCTAATTGAGTGTTGGTTGTCTATTCAAGTAGATATGCAATATTTTAATGAACTCAAAGTAATGATAGTGCTAACCTTGATTAGGCGTGGACTTTTGGTAAGTGAATTTGGTTCTGTTATAATGTTTGGTATCTGAATAGCCATTATTTACTCTCATGCAGTTATTTTAATTTACATTGAATGATTTTAGTTGTATGTTACTACTAACCCTAATTTTTCATATTGTTGCATGAATGAAAATTTAGATGAAATTGTGATTTAAATAGATCGTAAACGTTATAAGAGATGATGATTTGAATGCTGAATGGAAATTGATGTTGACTCATTTAAATGTTGAAATCATACTTTATCATGAATGGTACATTTTAGAAAGAAACTGAAAACTAAATTGATAATGTGAAATCAATATAATTGATATGATTTAATCACAATGAGTCATGATTCTGTTGTTAGCTGTAATTGAGTTATGATCTATTGTATGAGAGTTGACTTCATATTACAAACGGATAGTGTAATTTCAATAATTGCTTTGGCTATATACATATATATTTTGCGATGAGATTTAACATGCACGAGTGTGCAAGTGTTTATGGGTTGCTAACAGGAGAATGAGGTAACCATCAAGAACCCTAGCCGGCCCACTTCACACAGTGAAGTAACAGGATTGCCTGTGTATACATGTTTAGCTGACCATCTTGACATGAGCAATTAGGACCCCATGTGTGAGCCTTGTCATTTTCTAAGTGTTTGTACCTTAATTTTATGTTGTTATTGTGGTTTTAAATGTCTTGAAGATGAATTTTGTCTTTTATTTTATCATATATTTACAAATTCGGAATTGTATTTATAATCAATTTTGAAAATGTGGAAAAAGCCTTTTTAAGTATTTTAATACTTCTTGAACCCCAAGGGTTAGTACCTTGGGGTCGGGTGTCTTCTGGGTTTAATATTAAGTGGGATGGATGAGGTTTGGTACCCATTCCACCATTGGGAAGAGCATGCAATAAATTGGCATAGAGTTGCTTGGTCAACCTTATCTTCCTTGCCTTGGCACATTGTACCCAAGAGGGTGCACATGAGAAACAAGCTCTTGCATTTAATGTTTGTAAGAGGGTAGACGAGAGGCAAGTGGGGTGCCATGTGTCTTCATACTATTGGATGAGGATGTATGACTTGGCACTCCCATATAAATTTTCTCTTTTAGCCTTTGGGGGCTAATCCACTCATTTTTCAAAATCACTTGAAGTTTTTGAAAGCTTGGTGAGAGTTCTTAGGAATTTTTGGTTCTTTCTTCAGCTTGAGAGAAGTTCTTTGGGAGAGATCGGAGAGTTTGGAAAGTGTGGAAGCTTAAATGAGGAAGAAGAGATTTTGACTCCATAGAAGCATACTTGAAGAGGTAAGTCTATGTTTTCTTAGTTAGTGTTCTCATTTTTTGTATGTATGTGTGTATAAAGAACGTGAATGAATCCTTCTTACTTGAGTTTAAACTCTTGGTGTTTTGTTTGGTTGCATGTGTTGTAGAGAAAAAGTGCTCTCATTTGGTTCTGGGATTTTTTTTTGGAGATCAATCCCTTTCCGTTGTGTGCATCCATGTGAACCCTATTTTGGGTAGGAGTACCCACTATTTTATGCTTTCTATAGAGGGTGATCCCTCTTGGCATCTGATGCAGCAGGGGATGTCAAAACCTTCCAACCTACTCAAACAAACACTCACCATTCACCAAAACTAGGGTTTGATGGCAGTTGCTTCACAACCAGGCTTCTAGCCTTGTAGCCCTCCAAAAGGGTCTGTCAGACCATAACTTTTGTTAGAAGCAGAGTCTCAAGGAAATGAAGACATTTCTGAGTACCCATTAAGCCATTTGTCAACATATCCAAAAGTGAGTATGGGTTACTTCATACCAAACCCCTCAAAAATGGACTGTATCCACTGCAATTAGGCATAATTAGGCCACTTTTACAAAGGAACCCTATTGTGTTTGCACCCCAAATTGACCAAACCACTTCTAGACCCCTGCTCCTATCACAAATGAATCAATTTGATCAATTGTCACTTGGATCCACTTCTATGCACCTATTCCACTCAACCTACTCTCTAGGCCTAATACATTGACAATATTAGGCTAGGGTTATGCAAATTTCTGCCCCAAACCCATTCTCCACTTCTACAAATGACAAAATCTTAAAGCCTACCCTACACACTCCCATTCCACCGATTTTGAAGAATTTCCACCGGTGGAATGGCCTAAAAATCCATGCCCTAGCCTTCAAAACCCTAGTTCAGGGTTTCTGAACAGTTTTTAGGATAACCCTTATAACTCCCTTCAAACTCAATGGTTTTCCCTCCAACCAACTGCAAACCAAAGGTAACTCACTCCTCTAACAAATTCAACAGGTTTCAGATCACGACAGTACTGTACGGAGCGATGGTACGGTCTGCAACAGCGTCTGAACAGGGAAATAGCAGAAAACAGAGTATTTTCATTCAATTTTGCACCACAAAACGTCTCCAACCCTTCACCTCGGGATTTGAGAGACTATTTGAACATCTTTGAGGAAGTTTGCAACAGTTTTTCAACTGCCCCTCAACCACATGGTCGTTTTCCCTTATTACAACACATGATTTGTTGAGTTTTTCAAAACAACTCATACAAACCCTTACAAGATATGACCTTATTGGACAAAACATGACATAAGAACATCAAAATTGGTCCTAAGGGACCTTATTACATCCACTTGGTTGATAAGACACCTCACCCTTAAAATTAGACACCATTTGACAAACATAAGGCCAAGATTGGCCATGGTGCTCCTGCACCATACAACTGGGGTGAAAAGGACTTCATCATCCTAATGAAGTGAGTTCTTGAACAGAGGTCCCATGCTGTTTGATATCTTCTTCTGACATCCACGTGGCATCTTCATTTGGCAAGCCATGCCGTTTCACCATGTGCTCATTGTATACCCTATTCCTCATTCTCTTGACCTCCCTTGTGTCCAAGATAGCTTCAAGTTTCATTGGCTAACTAGGTGGAAGGTCTCTTATCCAATCTTCATCATCAGCTTCCCCTGCTTCTTCACCTGCAACAGTAGATCCTTTGAAAGGATACAGGTCAGCAACATTGAAAATGGGGGAGATAGCAACTCCAGGAGGGAGTTCTATCTCATAGACATTCTGGCCAAACTTGTGGACCACCTTGCAAGGTCCTATCTTCTTCATCATCAGTTTGGTGTATTTGCCCTTAGGCAACCTCTCCTTTCTCAGACGTGCAAGTACCATATCACCTACCTTGAATTGAACATCTTTCCTTTTCAAATCTGCCTTCTCCTTGTACTTGGCAACACTCTTCTCAAGAGTTTCTCTAACCTGCTGATGGATGTCACTCATGGCAATGGCAAAGTCTTCTCCTTGTGCACTCCTATTGTTCAATCCCCTTAGATCTCTGAACTCATGTATGCCCCTTGGTTTCATACCATACACAACTTCAAAAGGGCTTCTTCCTATGCTCTGGGTGACAGAGTCATTGTAAGCATACTCTGCTTGAGGCAGTATGAGATCCCATGACTGATTGTGCTCTTTGGTTAGACACCTCAACAAGTTTCCCAATGACCTATTAACAACCTCAGTTTGCCCATTGGTCTAAGGATGGTAGGCAGAACTAAAGGTTAGATTGGTTCCCAACTTTTTCCACAAGGTCCTCCAAAAGTGACCAATGAATTTGGAATCTCTATCAGACACTATGGTCAAGGGCAGTCCATGGATTCTTACAATCTCTTTGAAAAACAGACCAGTAATATGAGATGCATCATTAGTGGATTTACATGCAATGAAATGTGCCATCTTACTAACCCTATCCACAACAACAAATATACTGTCATATCCTCTGTGTCTTGAGCAAACCTAGGACAAAGTCCATGCTGACCGACTCCCATGGATGATTGGGTATTGGTAAAGGTTGATACAAACTTGCATTGGAACTTGATCCCTTAGCCCTCTGACATATCACACAACTTTCCACAAATTTATTTACATCAACATGCATTCTAGGCCAATGATAGAACCTCTCGACCTGCTCTAAGGTCTTATCATAACCAAAATGTCCACTTAAACTCCCACAGTGCTTCTCTCTGATCAGATTTGCTCTCATGGAGCATTTTGGTACACACAACTGAGCATCCTTGAACAGCAAACCATCTTGTAACACAAACTCAGAAAATTCACTGTGAAAACTGTCTTGGGACTGCTTGCAAACAGCAAAAACATCTTTAAAATCTTCATCATCTTGGTACATACCTTTGAGTGCATCAATGCCTATACTTTGAAGCTTGATCTCCTGCACCATCATGGATCTTCTGCTCAATGTATCAGCAACCTTATTTGCTTGTCCCTTCTTGTGCTTTATGGTGAATGTATAGGCCTGCATATACTCCATCTACTTCATGTGCCTATGGCTCAATTTATCTTGGCTGTTCAAAAAGCTTAAAGCATGATTATCAGTGAAGACAATAAACTCCTTTGGCAAGAGATAATGCCTCCACTTCTTAAGAGACTGCACCATGGCATAAAGTTCAAGGCCATATGAGGAGTACTTTCTCTTAGCTTCATTAAGCTTTTCACTAAAAAATGCAACTGGCCTTCCATCTTGACTGAGAACTGCACCTATAGCATACTCGCTTGCATCACACTCAATGGTGAACACCTTGTTAAAGTCAGGGAGTGCAAGTATAGGCTGTTGGGCCACTCTTGTCTTCAGGTATTTAAAGCTCTTTTGTGCATCTTCAGTCCATTGAAACTCAGTCTTCTACCCTCCTTTGATGGTATCAATGATTGGTGAACAAATGTGGCTAAAGTTCTTGATGAACTTCCTATAGAAGGAAGCCAAACCATGGAAACTCCTAACCTCTGCTGCTGGTCTAGGAGTTGGCCAACTGAGTATGGCCTCTACCTTTGAAGGATCCATCTTGATTGTGCCTTTGGAGATCACAAACCCAAGATAGACAAGCTCCTCTTTCGTGAACTCACACTTCTTGAGGTTAATCATCAATTTCTCCTCATTTGACCTTTTCAACACCATGTCTAAGTGCTGCAGATGCTCCTCTTTTGTTTTGCTGTACACAAGGATATCATCTAGGTATACCACCACAAACTTGCCTATGAAAGGTTTAAGGACTTCATTCATGAGTCTCATGAATGTGCTTGGGGCATTTGATAGACCAAATGGCATCACCAACCATTCATATAGACCCTCATTAGTCTTGAAGGCAGTTTTCCATTCATCTCCTTCCCTTATTTTTATTTGGTGGTAACCACTCTTTAGATCTATCTTTGAAAAATAACATGCATCACCTAGACTATCCATTAGATCTTCCATCCTAAGTATGGGGAATCTATACCTGATTGTAATCTTGTTTATTGATCTTGAATCAATGCATAGTCTCCACTCTGCATCCTTTTTAGGTGTCAGGACTGTTGGCACAGCACATGGGCTCAAACTCTCCCTAACAAGGCCTTTGTCTAGTAGTTCTTGAACCTGATTTCTGATTTCTTCATTCTGTTTTGGTGTCATCTTGTATGTTGCTTTGTTTGGCAGGCTTGCACCAAGTATGAGGTCAATATGATGACTCACATCCCTCATGGGAGGCAATGAACTAGGGAGATCCTTCACCACTATGTCTTCATACTTGTCCAATAGGGTCTGAACTTCCTTAGGTATCTTTTCTGATATAGGTTTGCCAACAATGGCATATCCAACCTCTTCCTCATCCATGGTCTTCAAAAACTCCTCCTTTGCCCCCATCACACTTGGTCCTTCATGGGCTGCTGCATCCTCTTCTCTCAGGGGTGTAAGAGTGTATGACACTCCATCCTTCACAATTACATAGATGTTCTTCTTCCCATCATGCTTGGCCTCTCTATCAAATTGCCATGGCGGGCCTAGGAGCAAGTGGCATGCATCCATGGGGATGATGTCACACAAAATTTTATCTTTATAGGCACCAATGTTAAACTCCACCCAAGTCTGCTCATTCACAAGCACTTGTTGACCCTTGTTGAGCCATGATACCTTGTAAGGTGTAGGGTGAGGACTCCTCTTCATTTTCAATTTCTCTACCATTTCCAAAGACACAAGATTGTCAGTAGAACCAGAATCAACAATCACTTTACATACCTTTCCTTGGGCTTTGCAAGTTGTTCTGAATAAGGCCTTCCTTTGTGGGGGCTCCTTGGTTGGCACTTTGAGCAATGTCCTCCTTATCATCAAGGTCTCTCCTACCTCTGGGGTTGCATGCACAGAAGGTGAGTTTACACTCTCTTGGTCCTCCTCTTGCACAATTTGGGTTCTCCTTTCTCCTCCATGAGAACTTGTACCAGGTTTGTCTGGGCATTTCCAAGCAGGATGACCAAATTGGCCACATTGGTAGCACTTACCTGAGAAGGCATTGGACCCTCTTCCTAGTCCACCAAACCTCCCTCTATTGTTTGGCCTTCTACCTCTAAAACTGCCCCTTGACTCACTTGCTTGCTCTTGTTGTCCACTTGATTCTCCTTGCTGCCTTTGGAATTGTGTCCTACCCCCAAAGTTACCTCGTCCTCTATTATTCCTTCCTCTACCTCTGCCTTGCTGCTCCTGCTTTCTTTTGATCTTCTCCTCTGCCCTCATGGCCATTTGGAAGCACTCGTCCACTGTCTTAGGGGGAGTTAAACTGATTCCATCTCTAATGTTCAGCCTCAAACCACTTAGATACCTGGCCACTCTTTCAACCTCATCTTCATGGTGACCCGTTCTAATGCACAACTTGTGAAATTCCTCAGTGTATGACATCACATCCAAGTCCCTTTGCTTCAAGGTTTGCAGCTTCATGAAGGTTTGTATGGCATAGTCTACAGGTAGGAATTGGGCCTTCACTTTGGCCACCATCCTATCCCAAGAACTTATCCTAGGCTTGCCCTTCTTGACCCTCTCTTCTTGGACAAATTCCACCAAGTCAAAGCTGGTCCTTTCAACTTAGATTTAGCATATTTCACCTTCTTGCTGTCCCCTATGTCTTCAAATTCAAAGAAATTATCTAGAGCATCAATCCAAGTTAAAACTTCTTCACTATCCATCCTTCCACCGTACATAAGCACTTCAACCTTCATCTTTGGAGTATTGTCACCCTTAACTGCCTTTAGCATCTTAATCATCATCTTTTCTTCAGGGTCCAAGTCCTCATCCTCATCCTGGACTCCCATTGGAGGATTCTCACTCTCATCTTCATCCTCCTTGTCACTTTGGTCATCATTGACCACTCTTTTTCTCTGATTCTTCTCTAAGACTGCTATTCTGGCTAGGGTGGCTTCCTGAGACTCTTTGTAGAGCCTCTCCTTCTAGAGTAAATGCTCCTTCAGTTCCTTTATCTCTTTGGCCATTGCACTGGCTTTTGGAGGCATCTTGCCTATATCAACTCTTCTCCACACTTCAACCTTCTACTTCCCAAATCAGAACCTATGCTCTGATACCACTTTGATGCAGCAGGGGATGTCAAAACCTTCCAACCTACTCAAACAAACACTCACCATTCACCAAAACTAGGGTTTGAGGGCAATTGCTTCACAACTAGGCTTCTAGCCTTGTAGCCCTCCAAAAGGGTCTGTCAGACCATAACTTTTGTTAGGAGCATAGTCTCAAGGAAATGAAGACATTTCTGAGTACCCATTAAGCCATTTGTCAACATATCCAAAAGTGAGTATGGGAAACTTCAGACCAAACCCCTCAAAAATGGATTGTACCCACTGCAATTAGGCCTAATTAGGCCACTTTTACAAAGGAACCCTATTGTGTTTGCACCCCAAATTGACCAAACCACTTCTAGACCCCTGCTCCTATCACAAATGAATCAATTTCATCAATTTTGTCACTTGGATCCACTTCTATGCACCTATTCCACTCAACCTACTCTCTAGGCCTAATACATTGACAATATTAGGCTAGGGTTATGCAAAACTCTGCCCCAACCCCATTCTCCACTTCTACAAATGACAAAATCTTAAAGCCTACCCTACACACTCCCATTCCACCGATTTTGAAGAATTTCCACCAGTGGAATGGCCTAAAAATCCATGCCCTAGCCTTCAAAACCCTAGTTCAGGGTTTCTGAACAGTTTTTAGGAAAACCCTTATAACTCCCTTCAAACTCAATGGTTTTCCCCCCCAACCAACTGCAAACCAAAGGTAACTCACTCCTCTAACAAATTCAACAAGTTTCAGATCACGACACTACTGTACGGAGCAATGGTACGGTCTGCAACAGCGTCTGAACAGGAAAATGGCAGAAAACAGAAGTATTTTCATTCAATTTTGCACCACAAAACGTCTCCAACCCTTCACCTCAGGATTTGAGAACTATTTGAACATCTTTGAGGCAGTTTGCAACAGTTTTTCAACTGCCCCTCAACCACATGGTTGTTTTCCCTTATTACTACACATGATTTGTTGAGTTTTTCAAAACAACTCATATAAACCCTTACAAGATATGACCTTATTGGACAAAACATGACATAAGAACATCAAAATTGGTCCTAAGGGACCTTATTACATCCACTTGGTTGATAAGACACCTCACCCTTACAATTAGACACCATTTGACAAACATAAGGCCAAGATTGGCCATGGTGCTCCTGCACCAGCGTCCCCTATGATTAAATCAAAGAGTTGGTTCTAAGTTCAATTCCTTCACCTGTATATGTTTATTTCATCCTATGATTTGATTTTTTTATTTTTGTAACCCAATGCCTATTTGGTTCTCCTGGCTAGGGGATTGGCTAGATCCTTGAAAAGACTTGATGATGCCATATGGTAGGAAGGTGAGCACCTCTTGTTAGCATCATTCTTAGGCATTTGGAACTTGGAGTCTTTGGTATTTAGTAGTTGATTGGTGGTTAGGGTTTCTAGTTCTTTAAAGGAATTTAAAAGTTTTTAGAGCGAAGATATGTTTCAAAATCATGAAGGCCGCTTGTGCAAATTGTTATTTTTGGCAACAACTAATTCTAATAGTGGCTATTTTCGGTGTCCTATTTTTGGGCAGTGTATGAGGGCCTATTTTTAGACCGCTTTAGTTAGTTTTATTTTATTAGTTGTTTTAGAATAGTTTTACTTCAATGTTCATCTCTTTAGGCTTTTCCTATAGCTTTAGGTGGTGTTAGCTTCCAAACATATTCTTTTTTGAATATTTAATTATTATTCTCAAATCCCTAAAAGGTATTCATTGTAACCTATAAATAAGTGCCTTGGGCACAAGATATTCTTAATGAGAGTTGATGCTACACTTATGATGTTGCAAAATCTATTGTTCAAAGATGAAGTTATTGTTGAATGTGTGTTCGTAATTTCATTAATTGAATTGAAAGTGGATTTTACCATCAAGCTTTGTATTGAGGTTATTTGTCTACTTAGATTGTGGCTTTGTGTACAACCTAGTTGTTTAATTTATGGTATTGTGTCACCTTTTTGTTATTATTCCTTCAAATCTTGTTTGTAGCAGATTACTGGTCTATATTTTAGCCAGTAGGAAGTTGTGTTTGTTTGACTTTAGATAGTTTGTTTTCTTTCATATCCAGAAATCTCGTTTGTAGGACACAGCTATTAACAATCCGGTGTATGAAGTCAGTTTAGTTTAGTTTTAGGTTTAGTTCGATCTCAAGGAGCATCCCAACATAATTTGAAGATGTTTAGAGGTTTATCCTCACACACTATTCTCTTTTGTGTTGTCTTGCAAAGACAAATTAAAATGCTAACATGTAATTGTTTATCTTATTGTAAAATACTAAAAGCATTTGTAAAATATATGATATATTATGCAATTTTGGTTCTTAAGCCCCTGCATAGTATACTAAACACAAAATTCAACAAACTTATCTTCTCGTATCCTAGGTAGTCATGCCATGGAGGTATATTTGAGGGCTACAGAGGTCAAGGTGATAAGGAGACTACAAAAGCTTTTCCCTGCAATTATCTTCTTTATACATTCTTCTTTCTCCTTCTAATGATATGTCATCCAGTTGTAAATACAACGTTGGGGGAATCATAGTGTCAACCTAGTGATCATTCCTTCATGCTTTGGATTGCCTCCTATGGGCAAGTATGCCATTGGACAAACCCTAGAACTTTCTATACCATCCCCTTAGATGCCATTCTCCTCTCTTGTAAAACTCTGCTCTCTCATATCACTCTGCTTCTATGTACTGCGAGGTATATTAGAGGGTTCGGTATATCGAGAGGATTGTTATTTCGTACCATCACTCTTCCTCATACCTTTGGGTATATAGGTAGGTGTGGTATGTTGGGCTATTTGGCATTGGAGATACAAGTATATCAAAATGCAAGAGTGATAAAGTTGAAGCCATAAGGGTTTCTTCTAGGAGTGACAAGGGAAAAATTAAAAACTTCAAACATTTAAAAGCCTAAGCCTTAATTTTTTGCAAATTTGGCCATCATGCCACATGAGAGACTTTGCATGAACGTATGGTATAGCAATCCCTAATACAAAATGAAGTGTAATTTTTGTAACCTTCTATGCAATATAGGCATTTTTGTTTCAAATGGCATTTGGCAAAGGATTTAGACCGCAATGTGAAGGCTTGCAATAAGTGCCCTCTAGAAGTCACCTATCAGACGTTAAGGGCTCTCGAGACCTATTCACAAAGGCAAAGAAAGAAAGAACAAAGAAACCAATTGCATTGACTTCATCTGAGACCAAACTTGATCATTTTGATGATGTAGATCTATCATAGAAGACTGTATCAGACAAAGACTTTTCAATGCCTTCTTTTGTATCACATAGGCCTAACACAAGTGGAAAACATTAGTGCCTTCTTTGCACCATGTAGTACACTTGGAACACAACCATCTTTGTAGAGTATAGGGTGGAAGAAGAGTATACATCAACCGGCCAAAAAGGATGTTGCTAATTTTTGGTGCTATTCTAGCATGTTGTTACATATTCTCAAGCCATCATAGATGCCTTTGAAGTTGTTGGTCCTAGGTTCAAAGCGCACTCCTACATGTCTTTGAGAACGAACACATTAACAAATACAACTAAGGATTTGACCAGTGTCCTTGAGGATCATCGCAAGGAGTGGGCTAGGTCAAGTGCATGATAATGTTGGATGGATGAATCAGAGGAACCCTACTGTAATGTCTCCAACTAATTTTTTTGAAATTTTACAACATTTAAATGATGTAAATGCAAACCCTAGCACTTTCTAATCACCCAAATCTCGATGCGAGCAAGGTGAGGGCATATGATGTTTGGGAACACTATCTAGATGTATGCAATGTTGGAAAAATAAATAGACGGCATAGCCGACCAAATCAACCCCTATTTGGCGGACAAGTATGCTTGTATGCAGAAAGCCACTGGCAAATTACAATAGGTCCAATCAAACCAAATTGACTAATAGCAATGCAAGCCTAATCAATGCCAAAATGGGCTGGGACATATGCAATTGCAAAGCATTTAGCGGTGAACTAACCAAGACCTTACAATTCAAGCTACTGACGATATACCATCCAGTTTTTAAAATCTATGCAATATGCAAACTACTATCTGACAGAGAACCATCCAGATTTACAATAAGCATGAAATTGAAACTACTGAAATACTAGACAACAGCACAACTGAAATAGATTTAATCAGCAAACTATCAACAGCTGCAGCAAAGATTAGTCCAAAACTTAGTTGTCGGTTCTAGTAAGGAACGGGTAGGGGAATGGGGTTCCAGTATGCCAGTACAATGATTTTTTTTCTTTGATTTGGGTACAGTTGGGTACGACTATACTATATATTAAAAATAAATAAAAATATACAGAATTGAAAATACATTTGATATATCAATTATATTATTATTATCATATATCATATAAATTTATAATAAATTAATAATTATAATATATTAATGACATTTGAATCTTTGATAATATGATACTTCATCATTGATCAATGATAGTGATAATCATAACAAATAAACTTTGAAAGTTTAAAGTCTAAAGATAATCATAATATTAATATTTAATTGTCAATTGATAATTTAGATGACCATTGAAAATCATTACAATTACAAAATTTGAAAATACTATAATCAAAAGTCTATATTTCGATCTTCAATCTTCATCAAATGGATCTAGATCTAAGTCATCGATTGGTTCCAAATCATTTGAAGCACAAACATATGGAAAGCCACTTCCACTAGGTACATCATGTATAGAATTATCCTCATCATCTACACTGATTGTAGCAAGCTCTGCAATAGATGCATCCAAGTTGGCACACTCAAGGGTTATATCCCAATTCTTCGTTGCCCCGTCCTTGTAGTCAACTTGCTCATGTGATAGAAGACGCAAGTTGAAGTGAACATAGACCAAGTCTTCTACTCTTTTCGCAGCCAACCGATTACGCTTCACTAAGTGGATAAAGGAGTATGTACTCCAATTCCATTTAGTCGAAGAACTTGCAACCTATTGAAATTAGAGCTCTAGTTAATACAACTTAAAAATAAAAAAATGCAAAAAATGGTAAGTATTAAGAATATTAAATAATAAAACATTCTTACTTGTGATAGAACTTTGATTGCAAGACGTTGGAGGAAAATATAATCTTGCCCATGGAGGTACCACCATGTATGAGCATCTTCCTTGTACATGTCTCGAAGAGCACACAAACTATGCTCTTGTCCTTGTACAAACCTACCAAACTCTTTTCTAACACTATCCACCACTTCTAGATCTCAGAAGTCTCTTTGGAATGCTATCTTGCAACCATAGCAACTTCACTATCTCTATATGGTGAGGTTCTCCCTGGAAAAGAAAGTATCTTAGTGCTATAATAATTGGGGGACAAGGCATATGCAAGGAGGTGCAAGGGTATGTCCATCTTGTCCCAACGGTCATAAATGATTTTTTTACACTTAGGAAAAAGTTTCTCAATGTCATTGTCCTTTTGTGCTATTTCTACCATGGAGTCAATGTGTCACATCTCAAACTTTGATACTTTCTGGAATTACTTTGTGGAAATAATTCATGAACAATTGTGTGGTTAGATGAATAATTTGTTATTTTGAAAGATGAATGATTATTTTAATATGGAAAAGATGAAATGAAATGAATGTTATATTCATGTTATTAATTTTGATGCTTCGGCTATTGGGTTACTAACCTATTAATGGGAAATTTGAGTTTATCATGAGTTACGGGTTGTCGAAGACAAGGGTGTGGTTAAGATAAAGGTGGTTAGCAGTCTGGCGGGGTTAAGATGGAGGGATTTCTCTCACACATCACTTAGAGTCATGTAGATGCATTATTTGATTTTCTTATATAGTTTATTTTATTGTGTTATAGTTAAATTATTTAAGTAATTGTTATTTAATATTATGTGTTCATAGAAAAAAAGATTAAATGGTTATATTATTTATTAGATTTTTATTTGAAGAATGAATATATTATTATTATTATTTGATTTATAAATAGTTGAGATAATCATGTTTATTATTTAATATTATTTGTGATAAATTAGAGAATAGAATTAGAAAATAAAACAAGATTTTAGAACAAAACAAAAAGGAAGAAAACAATAAAACAATAAAACAATAGAAAAGAAAACTTTATTTAGAAAATAAAAACACAAAAGAAAGCAAAGCAAGAATGGAGAAGGAAATAATAAGAGAGGAATAAAACTCATTCTCGCAACACAGAAATTCACTCACAACTTTGCATTTTGAACTTTCTTTCTCATCTCTGAATTTGTAAACAAAACACAAGATTTATTGAGGAAAAGAGGGCTTTGGCAAAAGGTTGAAGATCTGGAACAAAGGAAGCTTTTGGGGAACAGAGGGTTTTGAAGCATTCGATTGATTGGAGAGCGAAATTCCAGGTTTTTATACAAATCTATATTCTCAAATTGTGTGTGATTAATTTTGTATGGACAAATCTCTGAATTTTTCTTTGTGGAAGGATATATTTTTCTGTATTTTATACATATTATTATCGTCGAGAATATTATCTGTATGAATATATGCTGCTGTAATAGTAATATATTATATGGTATCTGTCTTGTTAATGAAATCTAATACAATATCTATATAAAAATATAAAATATATATATACAGAGATTGTATATACATATATAAATATATGAAGAAACGTCAGTATAAATATAGATTACAGTATGAAACTGTGAATTTAAATATTTTATATATAATATATATCAATATATATATATACAGAAAAATTGTATATATATATGGGAAGTATATTATAAATTGTATATATAAAATTGTCTGCGCAGCCATACTAAAATTATCTCTGTATAAATCGCATTAAGTATTATGATGCTTGTTGTGTAATTGAACGGTAGAAGCATTTGAAACAAATATATGGACATCGCTGTTTGCTGTATTTTAAAGAAGTTTTATTATTGGCAACAAGACGAGTGGCACTAAGGCCATCGCCACACCATAGAGGGGTGTGGGGAGGGCGCCGACCCTCCCCACAGAGTTGGAAACTTTAAGTTATATAATATTTAAATTTGCTTTTAGGTCGTCGGCCTCTCCTTTGTAAACGTAGTCTTTAGATTCTGATTTCACTGTTATCAAGTTCGTTGAAATATAATTTTCGGCCTGCGAATATATGACTGTAATAATTGATATATATATATATCCAGATCGTTATTTATTCTGAGTGGTAAATTTTTACAATACTGGTACAATTTTCTGTATAATGATTTTCCAGTAACAGGCAGTTTTATATAAATTTTTAATGAGTAAATTATTTCTGATTTGGAAGAAAAACTGTAATCTTTTCAATTGATTTTGCTAGGTAAATTAGATGAAATTCCATGAAATATTTGTTTTATTTGTCAAATACTAGGAATGTGAATGAGATGGTATAAAAATAATTAATAGATTCAAATTATGTTACAATTCAATATAATTCATTGAAAATTGAAAATCTTAGACAAACTACAAACCCAAAATAGAAAATGGATTGAAGTAAAACTGTATTGATTTCCGAAAAGAACATTTGATGAAAATAAGTGAATGGAAATTGCATTTGTGTGTAAACTTATTCTTTGCAAACTAAAATGGAATTATGGAAAGTGAACATTGGAAAACCAGGGTTGCAGGATACGTCAACCCCACTTCCTCTGGTACGCGTACCAGCGTGTCCGGTATGGACACGGGTATGATACGGCCAGGATACGGGGCGAATACCGTAGCCCGCCGTATTTCAAAACAGGTGATATCATGCGCCGTGCCAGAACTTCTGGATTCGGCGTTCCAAAAAAATTTGCCGTATCCATATAAAATTTTTAAACAAAACAAAAAAAAATTCAAAGCGGTGGAAGATGTAATGGGCAAAATGGGATTTGACCCGGCTGGAGCGCCCAGATCCGCCATATATTTCACCGGGACTATGGCGCGGCAACAGCACCCCTCTTCCCTGTATACAATTTGGCTTTACGTTTTAAAATATATAATTTAAATGTATGGATAGGAGGTTTAAAAAAATTTCGGCGTGAATTTTTTCTACTGCGTGAGACAATATTCCGAGCACTATAATGCTCACATATATAAAAGCCTATCGGCTAATAATTAGTGTATGTAAAGTTTTGTAATATTTATTAATAATGCCTATCGGCTAATTAGTGTTTGTAAAGTTTTGTAATATTTATTAATAATATTATTATTATGTATTTAAATTTAAATATTATATATATATTTAAATTTAATATGTATAATATTTATTAATACTTGTTATTATAAAATAATTTATCATATTTTAATATAATATATTATATAATAAAATATTTTTTATTATTTATTAAAAAATATTTTATTATATAATATATTATTATTTAAAATATAATTTATTATTAATATATAATAATATATTATTAATACATTATATATTAAATTTATTAATATAATATATTATTATATATTATTAATAAATTATATTTTAAATAATAATACATTATATAATAAAATATTTTATATATATGATTACCATATCTAGCCGTATCTATATTTGGAGGGTCTTGAAAAATAGCCATATCCATATCGGATACCGTATCCGTGTCCATGCAACATTGTTGTACGGCCTAGAAAACAGCTGATATAAGATGGAATTCCAGCTATAATGAGGAGTTGAAATCACTGTAGGCTGATATCAAATAGCTACAAATACTGGTACAAGGGTACAGCTTGTATGACAGCCCCAAATCCACAAATAAAGGCTGTGATCTGCCTTAGAAAAGGTACAGCCAGCACACACAATGCAGTGCCACACTCTAAACCCTTGAATCGCTGCCTTTCCACATAAATATAAGTTGCACGACCCTTTACAATCATTAATCAGCAATGAGTATTGTACAGCCCCTTGAAATAATCACCCCACCCATAAGCTTCTGAAAATGGCACTAAGATTTGCTTAGTAAATTAATAATCTCCATTGACATTCAGCCAAAAATCTGGAATATATTCTGTAGATGTCAAGCACAAGAATCTTCACAAATTCAAACTGAAAATAACGCCACAACCACAGTGAAACTGGAAAATTTTAAACTGTAATAAAATACCCAAATCAGCTCCACAAGCTACAATTGAAGGAAATTGCAAACATTCAGCTCATTGATAATTCCTGAAAAAAATCACTCAAATGGCTATAAGGGTTTTCGTCCTCGAAACCATTCTTTGCCAAGGGATTTACGTCCTCGAAACCATTCTTTGCCAAGGTGTTTTTGTCCTAGGCAGAATAAGATGAACAAAGTTCAATCTTTGAAACAAGGGTTCTCCCCAAATCCACAATTAACCTCTTTCTATTCTAATTTCTTTCTTTTATAGACAATTTTAGAGCAACTTTTAGGGCAACAAAATATTATTTCCTTTATTTTCACTTTTCCCCTCCAATAATAAAATAAAGTGACTTAAGGATCTTTTAAAATAATATTGCTTTATACCCCATGCCTAGCGACACTTTATAACACCACTTTAGGTCCTCTTTTAAAAACACATTTTAATAATATAAGTTGCTTTAATAAAATAAAGCTACTCTCTGAAACTTAAGTTAAATTATTAATTTATTGAATGTATTGCAATATATAAAATCACCCCAATATATGGCATATACTACAATATATAACTTCATTCCAACATATTATATGTATTGCAGTATATGAATTCGCTCCAATATATGATATGTAACTTGAAAAGGGGTACATGACACCTAATTGTATCAATTTCCTTGTTGCATAGGAGTTTGAGATTCTTTCTAAGATCAATGTATGTATCAAATAGAGTCAAATCAATGCATGTACTATGCACTCTATTTGATGAAATGGTAGTTGAGGTAGGGCCACAACATGTGATCGAATTTATTATAGATAATGTTAATGTTTGTGTTGCTACTAGGATACTATTGATGAACAAGTATCCCATTTTGTTTTGGAATCCATACACAACTCATTATAATGATTTAACCCTAGAAGACATTGGGAAAATTCAACAAATCAAATCCATGTTGGAAAAGGCCAAAACCATCATGAAACTCATCTAAAATAACACAAGTGTTAAATATGATACACACCTTCACGAATGGGAAGGAATTTTTTTGGTCACAGGTGAGGAGATTTGCCACCCACTTCCTTGCATTGAAAACTCTTTTGCCAAGAAGATGAATTTGAAACAAATGTTCATTTCAAATGAGTGGTTAAAGTCTAGCTTTGTCAATAATATGAATGGTCGAACCATGGCAGATTATGTTTGTGCCATGAATTTTTGGAGAGAGGTATAGGAGATTGTGCTATTTTTGGAGCCTTTAGTCAAAGTTTTGCAACTAGTCAACGGGGAGAAATCCCTAATAGACTACTTTATGAGCCCATGGATAAGGCCAAAGAGATTATCAAGGCAAGGATGGACTAGTCAAAAAAATGTCAAAAACTTGCAATGGATGGCAATGCGCATTTTGAGCCAGCCATGTACTTCATCTACTTGTGAACATTCTTTGAGTGTGGGACCACATATACTCCAAGAAATGCAACCATTTAACTCAACCACAAATGAATTAATTGGTTTTTGTCCACCACAACCTTCACCTTCAACTAAAAAGACTTACGTAAAGAAAAGTTTCATTTTAGATTGTAAATTACTAAATTCTAATTATTATTTTCTTGCAATTTGCAATTAGAATACTTTTTTTCCAAGTTGCCAATCCTGGTACAGGAACGGGTACAAGTTTGGGGTTCAAGTATGCTAATACGGCAAAAAATAATTCCGGGTTTAGGTATGGTTGTATATATATACATAAAATATTAAAAATATATAAATATAATATAACAAATATATGTACAAATATAAATATATATCATAAATATTAAATATATAATATATTTAATATAAATATACAATTTTATTATATAATATTATATTAAAAATATATAAATATTATAAATATAAACATAATAATTAATATTATTAAATTTTATAATATAAAAAATATAATTTAAATATATATAGACTATAATCTATAAATAATACTACAGATACACAAAAGCTGATCGAGGGGCAAAATCAAAGAACCTATCCTTAAATTCGCATAACACAATATTTATAGTTATTTTTGCATCTTCTCATTAAATAAAGGCATAACGCAAAAAGGCATTGCAGACTTTGACGAGCATTGTTCATGGGTTAATTGGTATCAATGTTTGGAAGGACGCAACCATCAACACAGGGTCCCAAGTCAAGATGAGACGACGATGATAAACATGGCAGTCGGGCAACTGCACTGGTCGTTGGAGCAAAGGCCATATGGACCACAAACAAATGGAAGGTTGCAGTTGAAACACAACAAGAACATCAGATTTTTAAAATATTTTAGGTCCTTTTTCTGGTTTTCTACTGGGACAGCCTTGACAGTGCCCAAGCCAGACCCTTGGCAAACACCAAGTCGTCCCAGACCTGAACCCGAGCCAAGATCATATTTTTGGCAAAATCAAAGAACCTGGTAACTTAGTTTTTTTTGTAAAGGTAGAAAACTAATGCATTCAATTTGATTATATTAAGAAGCGTCAAGGACAATCAGCAGATTGATTTTGACAAGATTGATCCAGATTCAGAATGGATCACAAATGGATAGGATCCACTTTTTGATGAGGATAACCTTTATGTCTTCAAGGAGGCTGAGGTATTTGATGATGAGCACTTGAATCGAATCGAAATAGGAGAGACCATAACGTTGGAGATTCATCATCAAGAAATGCAGCCTCCTAGTGGATTGTACTTCACAGCAGCTAGCCTCATTCGCTCCATCTACTTTGTGTTACATTTTAATTTGTACTTTGTAGGTTGACATTTGTATTGTGTATTTTGTAATTGATTTTGAGGTTCGAACTTCAAAGTTGAACTATATAGTAATGTACCATGCAGTGTGCACTATAATCAGCAACATCAAAATTAATAAGAAAAATCCATATTCAAATTCATGGCATACCCTCCCTGCCTCCCTACCTCCCTCTGTGCAATTAAGATGGCTTCCTTTTTTAACTTTTCTGTGATTTTTGGGTTCCCAATTCAATCCCAATAAATTTAAAAAATCTGTCATCTTTCGGTTTGCCAAGTTATTCCCAAGCATGATTTTTTCTTCTATGGTATATATATGAGCTTTGATCTTAGAATTGGATCGAAACCCTTAGAAATTTGGCTTCAGTATTTCTCAAAATCTCTAGCTCCACAAAGCTCCAGAAGAATTCTAGTACTAGCATGTTCTGTACTTTTGTATTTCCATGTAACTTTCAGCCTTCAAAGCTTGATATAACTGTGTGTGTTCAGAAGGAATTAATAAAAATCTTGTGGTTTTCTCTACTCTTGATCTGATCTTAATTGTGAATGCCTAATCTGTTGTTACAAAATTAATTTTCACCTTCTACATGTGGATTAGTTGTGCTCTGTTATGTGGTTTTCAATATAATTATATGTTCTGTGCTTTAACTTTGTCTGGATTGATTTAAATCAACTATCATGGTGCATCACCCCATTGTATTTGTCTTAACATGATCTTGCCTTTTTTCTCAGTAAGTAGATTAGTTACAATGCATTAAGATAGAGAAGCCAGCCTACACCAAGTTTCTTTAACTTTAGGGAATCTGTGTTCAAGCTCCTGGACTGGTAATTTGGACTGACAGGCACAATCAGAAGTCTGATTTACCTAATCAACAATTAGCTTCTAAGATCAAGTCAAACTTTCAGGTTGTCTTCAATGATATGTCAGCGGAGGTTTGCAAAACCATACATTTAAAAAAATTGCAATTACTACTGCACAACAAAATTATATACCAAAGTTTCAATAGGCTTCCTAATTTGTTCAATACTTTCAAAAAGTATTTCACCATAAGTACATGCATTGATATCTTCCATTCACCTAACTAATGCTTCAAAATAAAGAAGTCTAAAGAGCCAGTAATACAGAAACTCCAAATATACAAAATAATCAAAAGATCAGTTCAGTCACCTCGAGCAACTGAATCACAAGAATCTAGATGGAAAGTTTTGCCTGCATTTTGTACTATATGTATAGTTGCATGGAATTTGCTATGTATAACATTTTTTTCTTAAATAAAGAGGAAACCTCGATTTTGTTTATAGCTCCTATCTAGTGTCAAAAATACGATACATTAGATAGATTTCAAAGGTTCCCAACATTTACTAAATCAGTAACCAAGGAAGATGAGTGAGGCCACACAAACGTTGGGCAAGGAATAAAATGCAGAGGTGTAATAGGAGACCAGCATCTTAACAAAAATAAAACCAAACACAGAAAGAACTCTAAATAATTTACCACTAAAGTGATTAACTGAATTTACTTCCAACATAAAATGAATTGGTGTCAATAGCAAAAATAAATAACTAAATACTAGTTAAACAAGAAATAAACACATTTAAGCACAATACAAGTAAAATGTAACAATATGAACACAAATCACAAATCTTAGACTGTTAAAATCATACCTGCAGAAAAAGAACTCCAAGTAATTTACCATTAAAATGATTAACTGAATTTACTTTCATTGTAAAATGGATTGGTGGTTTTATTAAAAAAAAAATACTAAATATGAGTTAAAATAGAAATAAACATACTTAAGCACAATACAGCTACATGTAACAATATGAACACAAATTACAAATACTAGGTTACTAAAATCATACCTGCAGAGGGGATCCTCAACATTCCAAAGTGCAGGCCCAACACAAGAGGCACCTAGAACTGCCCTCCCACCATACTCATTGTTTGGGCCTCTAATGGATGCAACCGAGTGCAATGTGTGAATTGGTTTGTTGTTGGAACTACTGATGCCATTTGTTGGTGATGATGTTTTACGTAAATCAAAAATCAAAAGCTTTCCATTCTACATTTATAAAGCACAAGAAAAGAAAAGAAAACTAGTGAATCCATCACTGGTTTGAATGCTGAGCTTGAGACTACAAGAAAATATCTGTATCAAATTCTTATCATTGCAAACTTTTACATTAATCAAAAGGGCTTTGGAAGTTGAAAAATAATTACCTAAGTAGTCTACTGCAATTGTATTAATCAATCATGAAAATGCATGCAAAAGAAACATTGAATCATATCCATACCTGTAAACCAGTGTAAACTCTATGTGGATCGTTGATGTCCCATGCACATGACCACGCTGGACACTAGAGATTGCCAAATCGCACAGGAATCTTAAGTCAACAAGGTTAATTGCTACTTACATTATGCAATTATAAAAAGGGGGAGAAAGACATTTCTTCCATAAATTTGAATCTTGACACAGGCATTTTCTAATGAAATTGATATACTTCTATACATTGACTCTATTTGCTAAATCTACTATTAGTTGATAGAGTTATAATCAGCATTGGTTGAGGCATGCATCAAATAGACAATCAACTGTTACCTACATATACAAAATGAGCTACCACCTAAAATATATTTCTAATCAGAAACCCACTAATATAAAGCTTAGAAGACAATTCTCAGGCAATTCCAGAAAATATTCTTCACAAAATAACCAAAGCCTCTATCCTTGGTCCATGTCAATAAATAACTGATTTTTCCCGTGCAATATCATGTACTATTCCTTTACAAGAACTTCTATGCATTCTTTTGCATTGGAAGCTTTAAACTTTTAAAGCAGGTGGAATACATCTGTGTCAACAATTGGTATAAACATGAGAAAAGCTATGCAAAACCTTAGAAACTATCAACTATACTTAGGCAACAAATCATTGAAATCTCAAAACACAACAGTCCAGAAGTCCCCTGAAGAAAAATGAAATATACTTTACAATTTTCATTATGAAAATTTTAAGTTTCTTAAAGCTGCAAGGAGATCAGCCTGTAGACTCAATTAACTTATTATACTCATGTTCAAGTAATTTTACAGGGAATGATGCACAATGTCTAGAATTCTGAAAAGCGCATTTTTCTTCTATGGGAAATATATTTTAACAATACCATTTAAAAATATGCAATAAAATAAAAGAAATAACTATCAGATAAGAACAATTTAAAAACGAACTTCCATATGTTACACACTGAAACTAAATGTATTAGTACATATTATAAAACTACACGTCTTGTTCTTGCCTCAGTTTCAAAAGTATACCCAAAATATCGGAAAACAAATTTTGAAAAAGCTAACTCACAGCAAGTTTCAGTGTTACCAAATCAAACAATCTTTAGGCACAGATTGCAATATCTGTATTGAAATGTGAGATATTGTATAAATGTCGTCAAGTATTTAATATTCTAAAACCACTAAGGTTAAGGAAGCAAAATAATACTACAAGTCACAAAGTGCGATATATACCTCTAAATTGTATGTCAACACAACATTCTTGGTCTGTAAGCTGTCATGCAACAAAGATTATAGCAATCACTATTTTAAACTACAAATCAAAGACCATAATAATCAGCCTATAAAGCAATACAACCCAGAAAATGTTATCCACAAATCCTCAAAAATACATCCTTGATGGGTTCTATAGAAGACACACCTGACAAGGGATAGCTTCTTTCCCATAGAAGCTACTAAAGCCAGTCTACCAGGTTCGCCTGTACCAACAGGTGCAATATGCAAATCTCGAATTGCTCCTGTTCCAATGGGAAGATGTATTTTGTCCCCTCCCCGAAAAGCCAAAAAGCTTATCTACATTTTGAAATGGATACACATATAACAACACCAATCAGAATGTCGGAAGATTTTTTAAGATTAAATTCTTTCCTCAACTACCATATTCAGACTCAAAAGAATTTATATGCATGAAAAAAAACCTACCTTTGTGAGGAAATGCACATTACCCAGGTCAGAAGCCTTCTGAGAAACTAAGAGCATTTGACTAGACGCATCCATGTCAAAATAGCGTCCTCCCTCTAAGTCTAACTGTGCCTGTACAGGAAAAGTAAAACATGCATTCAATGTTACAAAAAAATGAATTTGTTTCTGGCATAAAACAAAATTAGAGTCTAGAACATCATTCTGTTATGAAGACAAAGTTTCAACCACAAAGGCATTTTTGTTGATATATAGAAATGGAAGCCCAGTGTTATAAAAACTAACTATTTATAATGAAAAAGCAACTTAGATAAATAATGTTGAAATTGACAGAATCAGACAAAAGAGGCCCACTTTGCAAAATATAAAAAGGAACATCAGAGAGGTGGTGGATTAGTGTCAATCAGTCTTGAGTTCAGCAGGTACTAATGAAATGCTTAGGAGTTCTTCAAAACATTCCTCGTTTGATTATGGAGGAACAGCACAAGGAAATAATAGCACCCAACTTAAAAATGCTCACTTCAAGATGAAAAAATATAAGGCACCCGAACCTGATACATTTCCACCAAGACTCATTCAGGCTTTTAGGGAACTAGCAGAAAAAGATGTGGTAGGAGCTGTCAACGAATCTCAAAGATCTAAGAAAATGTTGCTGGATTGGAATTGTACCTTATTGGCTCTCATCCCAAACAAGGAGGCTACCCAATCCTTTAATGAGTTTTGGTGTCTCTCTGTAACACCATATACAAACTGAATACCAAACTTCTTGTAATGTCCCCAATCGAAAACATGCAATATTTTATTATATTTTTTTCTGATTTTATGAAACAAAGTCAATCCAAACTGCAAGTACACAGACTGATTACAATTTTCAAACCCTTATTTTGCTGATGTCATCAAACCATAAACCCTAGGTGGATAAAATGCTCAGTTCTAGCAATATAAAACCCTCAAAAATGTATTCTATTTTATTGCAAATGCTGATCAGAAAGTATAGAGATGATAAATAGCAACAAAATATTTTTTATTGTTTTTTTTGTATCACACACAGCTGCTGTACGGCCTGGGACAGAGGCATGGACTGCTGCAAAAATGCCAAAAAATGCTAGAAACCCCTGTTTGCTGCTGGAAACTGCCACAAATAATATTTTACGAACTTTCTTGAAACCCTAGATGGTATAGCGGCTGGCTGAAGATGTACAACTAGCTGATGAGTATGATCTGCCCTTGAAACCCTTGCAAAATTGTCAAAATATGCTGGTAAAAATCAGATTTGTCTTGGAAACATTGGCAACATGTCAAAATACAATTTATTCTCCATTTTGCTGATGAATGATGACTGAAATGATGCAAACAGCAGCTAGTATGACTGATCTAATATCCAAAATGACTGAATTTATCCCCCCCAATGTGGCACTCAGCTAGGGTTGACTGCAACAACTCAGATCCAACTCTATATGAAACTCAAAAAATCCACCAAAAACCTAAAACTCAATATATAAACCTTCAAATGTGCTTTGATGATGAAATGATGATATTTGCTTGCAAAAAACACTAATAGCAACACTGTAGCAACATCCAAATCCTCCACAAATCAGCACAATTATGATTCCCGGATGGAATCACCCAAGATCGGAAACAAGGGTTTTCATCATTGGTCCCAAATGTGGAATTCAAGAGAATTTTCATCCTCTCAAACCCCAAACAAACCAAGGGTTTTTGTCCTCTCAAACTCCAAACAAACCAAGGGTTTTCATCTTTGGATGCTCTAGATTGAACAAACTACTCAAATTTAAAAATTCGATGCAAAGGACAACTTGAATGATGATCAAATGAAGATAGGTGCCTCCTTGATATACCTTTTCAAATTGGACCCTTGGGTCCTAAATTTCCCTCCAAGTATTTAAAAAATACTTTTTAATTTTTATTTTAATTTATTTTTATTTTAAGTATTTAAAAATATTTTTATTTTATTATAATATTATTAAGTTGCCTTTAAATTAGAAATTATCAAACCCAACTTAAATAATATTATTAATTATTTTAACCCGAAAAAAGGGGACATAACACTTATGGCTAAACAATTAAAACTTCTTTTACCAACCCTACTCTCATTGGAGAAGGGTGCTTTTGTAGCCAGGAAATAGACTCTGGATGGTGTTATAATGGTCCATTAACTGCCACAATGAAAACTCTAGGAAAGCTAATGACAGAGTAGAATGGGATTTTATCTTATAGATTCTTGAGCTTTTTGATTTAAGCTTTGAATGGACAAGTTGGATTATGACTTGTATCTCTACTCCAAGATTCCGTGTCTAAAAAATGGAAGCCTAACAAGCTTCTTCATAATCTCTAGGTATTCACCAAGGTGACCTCATCTCCTCTAACCTATTTTTCATCATGGTCAAGGCTTTTGGGAGAGCTCTTGTTGAAGCAAAAAGATAAAAGATTGGAAGGTCTCACAATCACACCGAACTCTGAGGTTGACACCCATAGTCGGTTTCTAGATGATAAAGTTCTGTATGGAACAGCTCAGAAAGTAGAAGCTAGATCCTTCAAAGGAATTCTCAAAAGATGTGCTATGGCAATAGGTCGGCAAATACATACAGGAAAATATAAAGTCTTCTTTATTAATATATTTGATAGAAAGCAAGAAAGGTTATCAAGAATTTTTGAGTTTCAGAGAGATTATCTTCCTAGTAAAAATTAGTGGACCCAGCTCTTTTCAGACAAAAGCAACAGACCTCTATGGCAAGAAATTAAACAAATGTTTCAAGTAAACTCAACCAGTTGGAAGACTAAGCACATTGAAATTAGTAGGTCACATTCACCTTCTGGGTAAATCCTCCAAGCTCTGCCTATTTCTCTGTTATCAACCTAGGGAAGTCTCCAAAAACATCCAAACTTGAATGAAGAGGATTATGAGGAAATTCCTATGGCAGGGCAGCTCTAAGGGAAGAAAATGCTCTGTTAAAGTGGGATAAAATATGCAGATTAAAGTTACAAGGAGGTAAAGGTTTGATGAACATCAAATATTTCAACAAAGCCTTGGGAGCTAAACTTGTTTGGAGAATTTTCAGGGAAGATGATCAGCCCTTGAATTCAATGCTGATAACTAAATATTTAGATTCAATGGCATGAAACAGATGGTTTACAATTCAATCATAACCAAATGGGTCACACATTTCAAGGTTCATCAAGGAAAATAGGCACAGTGAGTTAAAGTCGTAATCTGAGCCGGAATGTTGATGATGGAACTCAAAATGAGTTCTAGGATGACTCTTGGGAGGAAGAGTACCACTTTCAAGCTGGTTAGAGATCCTACAGGTAAAGAACTTGGCAATCACAATTTTGGGATAAAATTTTGTGGCTATTGGATTCAGTAGGACAAAAGCAGGAAAAAAGAGAGTGTGCTAAGATCTAGGAGAACTTATCCATTTTTGAGGATACCCAAAAAGGATTTTCTATCAGATTTAGTTTGGACAAAACGACTTCTTCAACCAAGCCATCCAGACCTGCTGCAGTCTAATGGAGATGCTTCAGGCAGGTACAATCTAAGGGCAGGTTACAGTGTAAATGTTGCTCTCCATCTGATTCTGGGTTGGCCTGCCTAGCAAATCTTGTATAAATTGGGTCTACCCAAAAATGATACTTGTGCCTGGTTGGCACCTCAAAATAAACCATTAACACATGACAAGCATCAGAAATGTGGCTGAATTGGCTCTTTTCAGTGTCTAGCCTATGTAAAGCACAAAAAGAGACAGCTAACCACCTTCTATTCCACTTGCTACTTGGGCAATCTCGAATTTTTATCTACTAAACTGAGCTTCATGTAGGTCATACCTGGATCAGTGTTGGCTAGTTACATAGCTTGGCCTACAGGTTACAGAAATCTGGAACCCCTATGGATGGCGTGCTCATCTATGGCCTCGTTCATCTGGAAGGATGTAGCAATTTATTCAGAGAAATAAAGCTGCCAGTAAAGATCCTTTGTAAAATTTTAGAATCAGCAATAGGAGAGGTACTCTCAAACTCTCAAAATCTAAGTTTACACCAGTTGAACAAAGAGTAGCAGGGAGATAGTTGGGCTACGTACCATGACACATTGGTCTTTCGACTACACCAATCTTCATAGATTTTCTAAGATTGTTAGGAGTGATGTGATTGCATATTGGACCTATCGTGCCTGTATTGACCATGACCATGACTATTTTGGTCATGAAAAATTAGAAATGCAGGTGGGTTTAATGCTAACAATGGCACGTTTAGGAGGTGCCATGGTAATGTTGATAGAAAATGTAAATCCCATACTTTCAAAAATTAAAGAAATATCAAGTGAGGCTCTAACGAAGATGAATGACTTATACAGGACCCATTAAGGGATTTGTAATTGAACTTCCAAATTATATAGATTATTCTTGATTTATCAGAAACTATCAGTTTACTTCACATGCATAGCTCGGTATAAGCTTCATCCATGAAAATCAACTATTTGTATGCCTACTCACATTAGACCAAGACAATCTAAGGTTATATGTCATCATACTGTGCATTGTTTTTGTTACATGCCATACACATCAATGTTATATATGTATAGCGTAGTTGAACATGGATGTAATGTCCCCATTTTTGAGCTAAGTATAATTTTGGCACTTCATCATGTGGGAATTGCAATTTCTATTGTCATTTCTCATATTCAGGGGGGTAGGGCCTATAATTGAGGGGCCAAATTCATGAAGTATTTTATAAGGCCAAAATGAAAGAGGGAAAATGAAATCTTTAATTACATTTTATTTAATCTATTCTTACGGAGTTCTATTTCATGTTTGAGGCTAATCAATTGAATGGGAAATAGCTGCAGGTGGGACCTATTGACAAAATAAGTGTTTGGGTGTATTTGCCATGATAAGGATAGGTCCAAGTTAATACAAATGGTGTTCAAACTCTCTCCAACGGTTGCATAGGAATGAGTGCCAATGTTTGGGAAGGAGTAATTACAAAATTGGATCATGTGACACTTTTATCTCCAACGGCCACTTGCATAAGGGAAATCGGTTGTCAACCAACGGTCACCTAGGATCATGTGCCAACGGCTATATAGGAGCATGTGCCAAGCGGTTAAGGAAGGGGTCTAATTCATTGGATCATGTGATATTCTACCTCCAAGAGCATCGACTAGCATTTAATTGGCCAAGACAAAGGATTCAAAGCATAATTCGCCCAAGGAATGATTAAGGGAGACTTGCATAGAGGTGCGAATAGCACTAAAGGAGATCTATTTGCATTGAAAGAGGTGCCAACGGCCTCAAGGAAAGGATTCGGCCAAGCATGATACATTCACCAAGGAAAAGATAAAGCGAAAGGTATTTGCCAAGACAAGTGGAAGACATAGGATCGATGCATGATAGAAGAAAAACACTTAATGCTGAGACAATCCCATTCACCTAGACATGGGGATATCCGTCCAAGAGAAGAAGTCACCATGAAAGGATAAATCAATGATAATGCAATTATATTTACCCATGGAGAATCACATCTATCAATGCGAAGGCTCAATCGGCCATGAAGAGGAGAAACGGCTAGCTAAGGAGGAGAATAAATAGGAGACTTCATCACATTGAGAGGACATGACTGATTTGGTATGTTTTTCCTATTCATTACAAGCTTGAAGATTCCGAATTTCATGCTTTCTTGCAAGGAGATGTGCCCTTGCCAATAGGGAGATGATCCCCTATGAACTATGAGGTGATATTGTTTCTAATTTCACCATTGATTTCGAATTGCAGGTGTTAGGAGAGATTGTGAGCATTGACATCGTTGAAGATCATTGAAGATCCTTGCTTTGAAAGATTTGAATAATTCCCAGCTATTCGCTCAAGCTTTGGATCACATCGTGGGATCTTGGAAAGGATTTTGTCATCGTTTGAAGACATATTTCTTGCTGATCATATATCAGATATTTTGCAGCAGTCTTACAATCATTTGGAGCTGTCATTGATGTTATTGTGGCTACATACAAAGCTGGAAGCAATTAGCCTTCATCCTCTAGTGCTGGGCTTTCATACGGCTACATTTGGAAGCCATCTTGTAATGTTCTAAAGACTGATTTGATTTCATGTATATGACTGTCATAGAGGACAGCAAACTCTGGTTTTGTATTGGCATCATTTGAATCAAAGAAACAAAGTAATTGGTTGTTGGGTTTCATTGATAAGTTGTTCTCATTTGAATGGTTTATGAGTTGCAAGTGTTCGTAGCTAAGTTGAAGTAAAATTTCAGTATTAACCACCAAGGAGTAAAATTTCAGTATTAACCACCAAGGAACATTACAATGGACTATCAAACACATTTGCTCAAGAATGTACTTGCCTTCATAATTTCCGAATAGCTATAGAGAGAAAGTTAGAATCATTTATAAATCACTTAAATAAACTAAAAGTTAATGTTAAAGAAAATAGCATTGCTATTATAATTATTTACTTTTTCTGGCAATAAACATAAATCTTTTGTGCCATTGGTATATTCTCATTAACAACTGATTTCATTGTCAAGAGGCCTGCAATCATTTTTTTCTTATACATGATTTCATGTATATCGTGTTTTTTTTTTCAATGCATTTCATTGTCAAGAGTTCTGCAGTCATTTTCTTTTATACATAATTTCATATATATCGTGTGTTTTTTTCAATGCTCTACATTAAATTTCTCGGTAACATTTAGTATTACTTTGAGTCATGTTCCAATATTGGTGAAAAGCTTACAACTCAGCATACATGTAAATGCAATTAAATGCATAAATTAAAACCTTTTCTTGTAATTTTATTAATTCAGGAAAAACTACATATATGACACTTCCAGAAATAACATAAATTCAAAGTAGTTTAATAATATCTAAAAATAATTCTCATAATTTTATTACTTCTAGAAATTCTTTAACTATTGTTGTTTGTAATTGAATACTATGAATATTCAATTCACAATAAATAAACTTGTGAATTTCAAGAAATTTTTATGGACAATTGTTATTTTGTCTCTTCACGTTCCTGCCTAAACTCATTCAGAAGCCAGCTTAGACTGCTTACAAAGATGTCAACATTTTCTCTTAGTAATGGGAACGTCCATATTCTTTTTTCATCCACCACTCATTCCCTCCCTTGCCCTTCCCCCCTGATTAATACAAGGATATGTACATGTATCAAATGGTGTACTTGTGCAAGTTTTCCCTCCAAACCTACTAGATAAAGATCTCAACAACGTACATCCATCTTGTGGTATATTTCCATCCTCAAAGTACATTTGTAGTTGAATACAAACCATTTTCTTTTCTATATATTTTTCATGGCTTTATTTATTATATTAATGGGCATGCATGTGCATTGGAAATTTCCTAGTCAGGCAACATAAACCATAATGACATTTTGAGTAATATACAAGCATTTAAATCTGTTGCTACTAAATGCACTCATGTCACAAGGTTGGGAAATCCCTTTATTTCAAGTTCAAAAATTAACACCACATATGGGTGTGAACCTTCATAGATTGGCATTTTATTTGGACGTCAAAAATTAAAGCCAAATATTGGTGTGAAGCTTAATGATTTTTCATAAGAACAACCCACCATCCATCAAGCAAGGTTCTATGATCAACATGAGCAACAACCTTCTGATAGGGAAGTCTAAATGTGTCTTGTATTTTTTACTTATGTGATTATATCCCATGAAAATCACAAATGTATCATTTATCCAACTAAATATAGGATGACTCAAGATGAATTCGTAGCACAAAAATATATCAAAAAGTAACCTAGATAATACATTAGGAAGTTTTTCATCGGCATCCCTTGGCCTACTCATTTCTCTTCACCTCTACCATTGTTAGCTACTACCCTTCAAATGCCTTTCTAGACTTTTAGTGGCATGTATGTTTTGAAGCAGTGGCGGTGGGCTTTGTTTCAAGGATTATAATGATCCAGGGCCTAGGTGTTCACAGAGAACAACACACCAAAATGGATTTAAATGTATTATGTTCACACGCTAATGACAGAATGGTAGAGTGCAAATATCAAAGTAGAATGTTTAAACAGAGAGAGCACACAAGCAATGAAGCATATGCTAGAACTATATATTGCAAGATTATATTACAAAACATTTTGTATAGGATCCAAGAGGTCGAATGTATCTTGCAAGATGTCTATCTTATCATCTCCATGCCTGTCTATCAAGGAATACACATATTACACTAAAATATGAGAATGGAATATGAAGGAATGTACTGGCAATTATAAAAAGTGCAACTATTCATCTTTTGTCCATTTATTTTCTTTGTTTTGTCATTTTTGGAAACTCGGCAATATTGTTGTGCAGAACATAGCTTACATTATCAGAGTTGTGCAGCAGAGAGGAAGACCAAGTTAATGCTTCGTACTATGATGACATGTTCCTGGAAGGGTCCTGACGCTTGTTGTAAAGATGGCCTATGGCATAGAGTGCCATTGTCATACCACAAGTTGATCAAAGTACCTGATCCTCCTAAATCAGCTGTCCCTCCTTGAGAAGCAATGGTTCCTATTGCAGCAAAGTTTTGTAAGAAAATGCATGAAGGTGCTGCCATGCTGGCAACTTTAGCTTCAATAAGCCATTACCCTTGGAAAGGAATTTAACCCTCTTTGACAATTTGCTAAAGAGGGTTCTCTTGATTTCATGTGCATATGACCCTACTGTCAATAACTTGATTTGCTTCTGCTAGAATGCTATATTCAAGATTGATTGATATTGCCAAAGTTTTCCATTGAAAACAAGTTCTAGACCAAAATAAGTCGTAAGATTAAGCTTGAAGACATTATCTCCAACCTTGTTAGTAATAGTGTACAGGCCATATCAAAGAGAATGAATTTTTTAGTAAGGTCTTCTGAGTAATTCCTTCTGCAAATGAAGCCATACTCTATCACCAACTTTGTGTGCCATGCTATATGTTGATCATGCCATTGCTAGTATTTAGCATTGGACTTCTATTAATGGTTTGCACTTGCTGATAAATGTGATAAATGAAGTTGGCAGCCTTCACATATTCTTTTTGAGCTTAAGGTGTCAATATTGTTGATATTGGCATAGGATAAGCTTAAGATCAATGGCTGGAAACACAAGCAAACCTGCAAAGGTATGTGTCAAGTAGAATTGCGCAGAGGTTTCTTGTAGCTATATTAAATGAAAGGAATAATTTCATCCCAAGTGTGCTGCTCTTGGAATTGTACATTATAAGAAGATGCACAATCATCATATTTACCTCTTCTATTTGTCCATCAATTTGTGAATGGAATACAGTTGACTTTGTCAACTTTGTGTCCATCATTAACCAAAGTGTCTTCCTCAAGAATCTCATGTCCCAATCATATGTGATGATAGATGGTAATCGAAAGAAAAACCATACATTCTGAAAGTACAATTGAGTTGTTTCAAGAATCTCATGTCCCAATCATATGTGATGATAGATGGTAATCGAAAGAAAAACCATACATTCTGAAAGTACAATTGAGTTGTTTCTAGAGCTGAAATAGTCTTTCTCAAGTGCCATTTTTGAGAATCTGTCATCTGCAACAGACACAGCCAATACATTACTTAATAGTAGGTAAATTTATAAGGAAATCCATAGAAACTCATTCCAAAGGCTTGTACAGTATAGGAAACATGGTATATGTTCCTTGCTTCATGTTCTTTGGCACAGGCAATATAGGATTTGATGTGTTTTACAACATCTACCCTCAGATGTGGCCAAAACAATTACCTCTTCAGAACTGCAAGAGTCTTTTCAACTCCAAAATGGCCTATGACCATGCTGAAGAGAGCCTTCCATATCAAATTATGACACTCTACCCAACGTGATACACACAAGTGTCCTAGACAATGCAAGTAATATGAAATCGTCTTTACCACTATACAATGCTTGACAGATATTTCCAAAGTCTCAGTCAGAATGTACAGTTCTAGCCAGAGAGGACCGAGGGTCTGCTCAAATTATCTTCTACTTGTTTGGCACTTCTCTCCTTATGCCTGATGTTCAAGTGAATCCACTAAAGATATGAAAAACCATTTTTTATGTTGCTCTTGCTGCAACTTGATCTGTGTCTGCAAAAACCACAACAGTTTGTTAACAATGTGGATAATGGTATCGGTCTCCCTTCCCAACATGTACTGCTTCCAATATTTACATGCATACACAATGGCATAAAGCTCTGAGTCATATGTGGGATATTTTCTCACCCCAACACTGAATGTCTCACTATGGTAAGAAACTAAGAGACCAAATTAAGTGAGGACTGCTCTAAGTGCATATTCAGATGCATCAGTTTCAACTTCAACTGCTTTTTGAATATCAAGTAAAGCGAACAATGACACAAAATAGAATCTGCATTTCAATTCCTTCAATGTTTTTTGTTGTGCAGTCTACCACGTAAACATTGCATTGGTGCCACCTTTGGTAACTTGATTCAATGCCAAACTAATGTGAAAAAAAAAAGACAAACTTCCTATAGAAATTTGTTGAATCCAAAAGACTGAAATTCTATGAGGGTCTATGGCATAGGTCATACCTCAATGACACAAAGCTTGGTTGGATCCACATCTACTTCATATGCTTCAACAATATATCCAAGATATTTATCTCCTTTGTGGAAAAACAACATTCTCCATGTTGGCATACAACTTTTGTTGCTGCAAAATATTGGGTTCCTAGACATGTCTGAATGTTCCCAGGCTGAATCCACATGCCCATGGTAAGAACCTAACCAAACCCAAACCAAGCTCACTACATGACTCAGACTCGTCCAGATTTGGCCAAGGTTCTAGGCAGACTCAGTATCATAAATGAAAATATTAACAATATTATCTATTCAACACCACCTTCCACAATTATGGCTTTTCCCCTGTCGTTTATCTTGGCTTTCCTCCAATCCTATCATCAGTCCAAGAGGACATTTTGGATTAATGTTGGATTGTGATCATTGAATTGGATTAAATGATAGGCTAAATGCACTGTCATTATTGAAAGACTCCAGTCGCATCTTGTGTGATAAAATATTAACAAATAAAATAGTGTATTTATATGTTATTTCCTTATGTGACTCTAGGTTTGTCTTTTAAGAACAGGTAGCAAAGAAAGGGTGTTTGTGCATATTGACTTGCAACAAGTGGGTAATAAGTAGGAATAGAGGAATGGGAAATAACCAAAAAATCAATGGTTAGAGGTACCATAGGAGGGTGATACATGATAAATGAGAGTAGAAAGTGGGTAAGAAGAACGATGGCTTAAGCAAAAGATGGAGATACATGCATTTTAAGGATTGTGGCTTGGGTGTTTGGGGGAGGAATCAATAAGTTGTCTTTAGGAAAATAGGTGGGAGGAATGGAGTTGACTAGCGAGAGGCAATGGTTAGAATGATAATAGTTATTTTTATGTTCAAGTTAAATATATTTCTTATCCAATGGTTTAAATGATTTTGTGAACGTGCTGCCTTATGTGCTCCTAGGAGTGAAAGACTAGTTCAGTGCTAGGAAGTTGGGTTCTTCCTATTTTCGCCAGCATGTCAGCAACTCTATTATGTGTACGAAGTTTGAATTGCAAATTGTGCGACCTGAATTGTCCTATCATCTAGGAAATGTAGGAGAGGGTCTCATCGATTTTCCAGCTGCCCACAAACCAACTATCCTACAAGGTGATGCATTAAACAACTTGGAATATGAGTGAAACTTCTAGTCTGGGCCTGATCTTGTTCTCTTTTGGGTCATTGTGGGAAACCTCCCTCCAAGTTTATTCAACCCTCTTCCATCTTGCAGTTCTACATAAGACATTGAATTAATATGCTATTGATTGAGTAATGATTTAAGAAAGACTCAAATATAGCAGTCCTATTCTTGTATCCACGTTATCCAGGATTTTTGCTCCAATATGTTTTGTCCTTGCTCTACAATGATTGGGGCTACAAAGTTGTTGTTCCTCAGATGCAAGAACATCATGATTGGTACCCAGTTCTTGGGTGCACTTTCAAAGCAAAGCGAGCAGATCTTGTGTTTGTTTCAGCTGTTTGAAATCCTAAAACTTATCAGCTCTGTTGGCAGTGAAAACATGACCCCCGACCTCACAGGCTGATAAGATGAGATTAAAACCTCATTCAAGAATCAAATTACTCTATATGCCTATTTTGATCCAGCAATTCAAATCTACATGAGTTTGCACTGTGCAGCAATATTAATCTTCTATTGTAGAGAGCACATTTCAGCAGCAATCCCCCAAGAATGGAATTGTGAGGACAGCAATTTTTACTTACTTAGATCCCACATAATCACCAGTCCTGATCTCTCATTCAGGCCGTTGCCTGTGTTGTATTGGGATACCCAAGGTGCGATACATGCCTTAGAAGCACTTCTTTGATTGACTTTCTTTGTTTTAGTAGAATTAGATCTATTTAATATTTTCTTGACAAAAACAGCTCCCTACAATGGTAAAGTTTGTTCTCAGCCTCCAATCCTCTTGTATTCCAAGATAGCAGCTTCATTGGGAAATGAGTTGATCGACCAGAGTGCTGCCTTGGCCAACATCCATATCGTCACATCTATTTGCAATTCTTGGGGCCAATACAGTTGATTAATGTCCACTACTTGTTTAATGTGCACTCGTGTTGTTTCTGGTTGTAATTATGTTGTATCTTCTTTCTTAGCATTTTTGAGTTTCTCATTTTTTTTCCATATGTAGGGGAGGTTGGATTTCTTTTTTTCCTAATGGAGTCAAAAGAAATACCCTGCTGCCATCTCTTCTATTGCCACCATTCTAGAGAGCTTTGTAGCTTTACGCTTTAGATGAAGTATGCTAGAAGAAATCTGGTCTTCCTTTAGTATATTCATATCACAATGTTTGGCTATAGAGGTAGATGAAATTGGAGCCTGAGGAGCACCTTCATGAGGAGTGCTTACCCTCCACTCTCTTGAAAGTTGAAAATTTCAAGCATTTGGAAGAATCGGGTTCTCATTGCTTTTCTTTCCCTATTTTTGATCCATCAGCTCTTTGGGCTGTTAATCTTATTGTACCAGAGAATCCTCATTTTGTGAGTGCATTTACTCTTGTGTTGGTTAAGCACTCATTCCCTTGCTAATTCTTTGGAAAGACTGGCAAGATGAGAAGGCATTGTCTACATTTAAATGGTATACTTTCATAGTCTATTGGTTGTACTTGTTCCAAATTTAAGAGGAAGCACGTCTAGGAGAGGCTTTTCAAGATCAATTTAACATAGGTGGTAGCATAGTTGAGAATTCCTAGGCAAAGAGTGAGTTTAAAAACTAATATGTACTCCTCCCTGAAGTTTTCTATTGTGACAAGACGTCTTTCAAAATTCCTAATATAGCATGGCAAACTGCACCCATACTAGGACCAAGGCATGAATAACCCTGCTCTGTTCATGAAACAAGGTCCTCACTGAAATTACTTCATTTTCAGCTGAGGTAGCAAAGATTGCCAAGAAGTATCTATTAGGCGTCATTAATATCTCTACTGAGATCCCAACCTTCCAGTGATTGTAAACCCAAGCCTTAAGGGTCATTCATCCTGCATAATCCCTCAAATGATCAAGTTAGAGCTTTTACCTTGAGATGTCTTAATCTAGTTGCCATTCCTTCCTTAAGGAATTGAACTAGGGAAGGAGGTCATTATAGGATAGCAACCATTTTCATTCTTAGCTCGAAAAAATGGTTTGATCAACATTGAACATGCACATGAACAAATTTGAGCAGATCATCCCAAGATGTGGACTGAATTTCTCTAAATGTTAAATCTTTGAAGCTCTTCAGTGGAGAAGAGGAGGAGAATACAGCCTCCTCAAAGCAGCTTGCTGATTTTTTCATACACTTAAGATAGATTATGTGTTACTTAGTGTTATTGTGTGTGACTGTAATGTAGCAGAACAAGAACCATGATCATGGGAGTTGTACACAAATCATTGTGAAAGATCAATACTCATGGTATGATAACATGCTTCATTGGATACAAATTGATGGTGTCCAAGCATTTTGGATCATAACAGTGATATCAGAGCACTTTTCTTGCCTCATCGTAGGACATTCCTAATGGCCTGAATCTCATATGCTCATGACAGGAAAAACTTGAGATCAGAAATAGTGTTATACGAAGAAGCAGCTACCAAATCTCCAATCAACAGGTTTCAAATGCACCAAATTTACAAAGATATCACAATCATGAATAGCACCCTATGCACATTCATTGTATCATTTAACAAAGAACAAAAAACCAAAACGAGGATAAAGAAATGGGTCATCATGCACATCAAAACCAGAAAAGAGAGGCTGGGCTGCACAATCACTAAAAGCAACCTTTTGCAAGAATTAATACGAGAGGAAGAAAACCAGGAGGGAAATCACATAAATTGATGGTTGATGTTGAAGATCCACATTCTCAAGTTTGATGGGGTGAATAACAGTACTAAGCCTAGGTTTGGATTGTGAAGTTGGATTGTTTCCTTGATGATCTGTGTTCAAAAGTGCTTTGCTAGACATATAAAAAAGTAGGCTCTCCTATCCTTGATGATTTGTGTTCAAAAGTGCTTTACTAGACATAAAAAAAAGCATAGTGAAAAGGGTCACAAATAAAAGGGCCCCAGAAGTGTTTGCATGATTTGGACTCTAGAGAAAGAACCTTTTAAGTGATTGGTAGTGCTCAAAGGAATCAGCACCTACGAGAGATGAAAAGGAACAAGAATATAATAGATAATAATTGTTTACCTTGCTACCATTCTTAGAATTATTCAACACACACCTGAGGGTAAATAGCAAAGTGAAGAGTGCAACTGTTTTGAACCTCATTAATTCAGGCAGCGCTTATAACTTCATAGATGCAGGGTTGCCGACTTCCATGAACTTAAAAGTTGTCCTGTTACAATATTCTCCAGTATTTGTGGCCAGTATGGTGGAGAACAAAGGGTTTATCAAAGAGCCAAAATTGCAGTTGAAAAGCTACGAAGTGAACTCGTATTATAATGGTGTAGCTCTAGAAGGTGATGACTTGGTTATAAGAGGACGGTGGTTTAAGTCCTTGCAAGAATTTGGAATCGGTTGAGTTTTACCTGAAATTCAAATGAAGGCAGAAAATTACAGTTAGGGGACTGAAACAAAGTGCAAACAAAACAGATTGTCCAAGCAACGTACTAAGCATGTCCCATGTTTTATTTTAGAACACAATTCTATGTAAGGCTTGCATGTCATAAGTTCAAATTCATTCTCCCCATACATACCTGTATTAAACTAATTCTATCAATGGGCATGTGTTTGTGAAGTTTTAGAGACCATTTATATAAATCGCCTCCTTCCTATAATGGAGTTTATAAAAGAAAAGGTAGAGCATATGTGTCCTTGGAGGAAGGTCCAAGGTTCAATTCCAATCTATCATTAACGTGAATTTAGTAATGTTTCAGCTAACATCCACACGACCATGACTTGTATCACCCATATCCCCTGTGTTATCCCCTAAAATTGTCTAACAGCCCTTAAAGCATGTCCCCACATCTCTCAATAATGGTATGGCATGGGTTAGAATGTTGTGCATGCCTAAAAGCGTCCAACAGTCCTTAAAGCATGTTCCACATCCCCAAAACTTGGTTTGGCATTGGTTAGAATGCGATGCCCCATGCACAAACTACAGAGGCAAAGCATCAAGAAGGATACCAGATGGTCAAAAAAGAAGATTATATAATAGTTGCAAACAATATTATTTCCAAACATAAAATCCCACTTCACTATAAGTTCATTAATTACTTATGGAGCATAGTATGTACTTCAAGTAGTAAAGTACTCAGCTTCATTTGGTTAAGGCCGTTAAGCAAATTGCTACACTTATCCTCATTAGCATCAAAACCACAATGATGCTAGCACCAGAAACAAGATCCATTAAAAAGAACAATAAACATTTTAAATACAATTGACAGGATAGATTCATCAGTACATTTGCCAGGCATTCCTAAGGATATAACAGAAAAAAAAATATTTGATATGGGGAGAAAAAATCCTCTCCCAAGCTTAAAGATTTCAGAACAGTAAAGAAAAATTGTAAATCCAAACAACTAAATTGCAATTAGCTAAACAAGCATGAAAAATATGCATATCCCTGTGGGGCTCAAAACAAGGGTATTAAAAAAAGGCCTCAAGTTTAGACGAAGTTCTATGTAACAACACATGATAGCATTATTTTTATGTATTGTCGAAGTCAACCCATAACAAGCTCATTCAAATAATCAGGAGTTTCTTTTTGGCACATAAAAAGAAACCAAAAGGGTTTCATGAGGAAAATTTGTGTCTATACCGCTCCCTTGAGGAGACAAAAGCTTTGATTGTCATTGCTATACATTGGCAAGGCATACCATTTTTGTGCAATAACAAACTCAAAGGTAATTTGAGTGACAAGACAATCAAAAATAAAATACTAGTAGCCCCCTTACAATAATAAATGGTTATGATATATCTAGGCCTGCAAGATTACAATATATTAGCAAGGCTTGCAAAGCTACCAACTCATCATTGACTTACTTTAAGCCAGAATGACAAAGGAATTTATAATGCCCCGAGTGCCCCAATAGTAAGCCAAGACAAAATAAGGATACAATTTTTTATGAAATCAAAAGGCTAAAGTGCTTTGGATAAAGGCTCAAATCTTACATGGATATGAACAGCTAGCCTGTAACCATCAACAAAAGGTGGCAATTTATTATGGTGTTGATCATTTAGAATGATAAGAATTATGCTAACAATAACAAAGGTAAATTCATTATGCGTTGCACAGCACAGTTACCACCATATTGCAATATTTAAGAGCTTATCCCATACTTCATAGGCAATATGGCAATGAAGCTCTCGAGAAATAGAGATAATTCCATTCCACATTCAACTGTAACTCCTATAGGCAAGGCCAGCTCTAACACAATAAAAGTTGAGATATCAGTCCACATATAATACCTATGTTAACAGGGCCTTTTGTTTTGGGTGCCGTCGTCAGACCGAATAGGACAGGTACGGGTATGGGCATGGATCTGGCCTAGGTTTGGCATACCCACAGGGTACCTGGAACAGCAAGGCCATGCCCTAGGCAAACCCAGGAGAACCCACAACTTTTAGAAAAAAGATACTATGTTTCCTTTGCAATGCTATTTAAGTCCAATATTCTCTTTCCACATTCATGACCTTGCAACTATATCAGTGGTTGAAAGAAACCGCCACTTCCAACATTTGCTGGGATGAAGACTAGACAAAGCTTTGAAAAAAACTATGAGATCACTGTTTTGTACTCTTAAACTACCCAAGAAAGATCTTTACTATCCTTATGCTCTTTTATCTCAACCCCATGTTCTTTTAAGTCCATCATCACTCTACAACAACTTCATGTATAGGAATTATCTTCTGTTCTTTCCAACATGTAATCCTACAAATTATGTTTGATTTGATCTCATCTCATAAAGTTATAACTGTTTGAGCTGACTGTTTGAAACCATGCTGCAAAACATTGTTTCCACATGGGGTGATGGTGGCAAAGCAAGAAGAAAGGAGAAAGGATGTGGCAAGCTCCACTTGCCACATCATTTACTTATTTATCCTCTCTCTATTTGCAGTCAAAATTAGTGCATGGCAGGGGCAGGATAAAAATGACCAATTTTAATTGTCGAGATTGCCATGTCACACATCATTGACTACTGCTGCTCCACCATAACATTCACCACTCACTCTTTATTTATTAGAACTCCTTTGAAACCCTTGACAATAGGACTCATTCATTTAAACAAAAGTAAAAATTTAAATATATGAAGCAGAATTACTTTAAATTTGATTACTTGTTAAATTACTTAATACTAATATAATTAAATTTCATATTAAACCAAATTATATTAAATTATATTGTACTAAATATAAAATATTAAACCTGAAAAGGGGTTGTCTTGGCGGCGATAGATGTCATCCTAATGATGAAGGTGGTACGTGCATAGTAATTACATCGTGTTAAGGAAGCCTGGGCAATTACTTCGAGGATGGTGTGAAGGAATTCATGATTCTTCATTTCGTTTGTTGCATCTTGAGGAACTAGACATCGGCAATGGCGTCTGTGGCTGGCGCGCGTGGATTGGGGAGTAAAATGGCAAGCAACTCCAGGGGTAAAGGTGTCACGGTTGATAAGAGTCCCAAGAAGTGGAAACAACGAGTCTCGGGTGAGGAGGCGGTGGCTGATTTTATGGCTGTGTTGCATAGAGATAGATCTAACCTTGGTCTTCGTCTCTGGATGGAGAGAATGTGGGTACTCACCAAAGATATGGACAGGTCCCCAGGGGTAATTATCCGAACTACAATGGCAAAGCCCCTTCTAGACCCCGATTATACTCGTGGGAGATGGAATACTTTCGAATGAGGCGCAATCTCTCACATGTGCCTCCATGTTGTCGACAATGGCTAGCTCCTCCTTGCTACACAACGACATTGGAGATGTTATCAACCAATCGGAAGTTCATTTTGATTGTTTTTTGGAACATTTGAATGCCATCAAAAGGCATCAAATCTGCCTCCAGCGTGCTGTAGAAGAAATAGCCCTAAGTTTGAAGATTACTCTCCCTGCAAAAGCCATCCCAGTGGAATCTGAGTGTTGTGATGATGATGACGCGGCAGAAGAGGAGGTAGCGGTGAAGGTTCCTAGTTCAGTGGAAGTGGAGGTTGCTGAGAAGGCTCCAGATTTGAATGTACATTGTGAGAAATGTAAGTTTATGTCTAGGAGACCATGAGGCCTGTGTAATTTGTTTCATCCCCCGCATCTGTCCTTCAGGCTGCTTATGAACATATAGATAGTAGTATATGATAGGGTTACTAAAACAGGTAGTAAACTGATCCTAATATAATAGCAGTTAGATATACTTCTGGTCCAACTGCTCATCAGACCAAGTTTTTGTGGCAATGATGCCTCGTTTCACTATTTTTTGGGGTTCTTGGATCCTAAACCAGGTAATATATTAAAAACATATATTAAATATTAATAAATATATAAATATATATAATATTGAAAATATATATAAATAATAATTTCAATATAATAATAAATTTATATTATGTATATTTTACGTCCATACCCAGCTGTACTGAACCAAGGGGAAAAAATTGATGTACTGCCAAACCCCGAACCCAAACCCAGACCAGCAACTTAGTCTAATACAAAAAGAAGATAAAGCGGTAAATGGATCCACAAACAAAGGGGGTCATGCCCACTCAAGTTCTGCACAGATCCAATTAATTTACAAAAATTGAATATTCCAGTTATCTTGGGGTGTAGTATCCTGCCACCTTATGTTATATCTTAATTCCTCTGTCTGGCCACCACACTGGTTTTCATTAGATCAATACCACACTTGCCCGTTCTAAAAAAGAGAAAATTCTAACTTGCTAATGATCAGCTAGTTATAGTTCAGACAATGATCCAAAAACATAGAAAAAAAGTTATACCTGTAAGTCAAAGCTATGTTGAATTCCTCTGTTCATGCCAAAACAAGATGATGTAGACCCTAACAGACATACATGTATATGAATCAAAAACATAAGAAGCTTGAACTGTTTGTGAAACTGGAAGCAAAGCATTTTTTTCATTAAGAAAAGAAATCAAAGAATCTAAACTCCAAGCACCTTATCTCAGGGACAACTGTATGTGCAAAAGAGCTTACCCTGTCTTGCTAAATGAATTACATCATTTGAAAGTGTATGTCTTTTCTTAAGCAAAGGCTCATACAGCTCATGTCTCCTCCATTCATCATGAACATCAAATCGTGTCATGTGACACCCACTGGGAGATCCATATGGTTCTGACACAGTAGCCGCCAACAATGCCTATAATAGAACTCGGGGCAAGATAATACAAAAATTCATAACATAATTATATGTAGAAACAATGTATCAGTACTGTTACACCTCAAAACAAGACATCCATAGATTAATAACCTATTTATTTATTAAAACATAATTCTCAAGGTAGGTTACCGTAGAAACACAAACATACCCTTTGCCCATGGAGTCTTCGGATTTCATCGAGCAGATTTTGTTTCTACAATCATAAAAAACTCAGTTCAGTTTTAAAGAAGCTTAACAAAATGAGACTAAGCATAATTGTATACCATCACTGCATAAACTTACTCCAATTCCTGCTGTATCAATGATTAAAATTCCCAGTTAACTGGTTAACCCTTGAAAATAGAAATATGCAGATTCAACAATAACAAAATGGCTTCAAATAAGAATTCATTACAGCATATTTTATAAAATGTTTGTGCAGCTCATTTGAGATATCTAAGAGAGCACTGTTACCTCTACCCTGAGATGTTTGATGTCCATATAATGTGCCTCTTCCTCCTAGATGATGACTTGCAGAATCAGTATTTGCATGCAATTGAGGGTAATTCTAAACAACAAGGGGTCTTATTCTAGTGATATCAAAAACAACAAATGCTCAGGGTTGAGAAGCCTCAGAGTCAAATAACAGAATTTACATTGCAACATGCCAAATAACTTAAAGAAAGATTTATTTTGCAACCATGTGTTTCCAAGCAAATAAACAAGAAAGTGAATTATAGAGTGCATTGAGTGTCTGAAAAGTCCAATCTGTAAATACCTTTCTTCGATGACTTTCTTCAATCAGATTTTTGTTCTGCATAATACAAACTAGAGCATCAGTATTTCATAATATACATGCACGACATAACAGATTGCAAATTACACATGTAAGCAAACAGTAGTAGTTGACTAGCCATTCAGTTGCCTGCTCATAGAATGTAACATAGAACCTCGTGAGCCTCTCAAAAGTAACTATTTTATCACATAGAATTAGATGATTTTCTCACCAGCCATTTCTTGTTCATAATATTTTCAGTATCATATTAACATTAAGCTCATCCAAGCAACTTAGCAAGGACCTTACACCACAGTAAAAATTGATATACATTTCAGTTTCTAAACAATATCAATGAAACTCGCAATTTCTCGGAATAAACTTCAACAACATTCAGCATCCTCACAATTGGAATGTTCAGCATTCAACAATCAAAACAAAGCATTTGTCTAATCCAGCACTATAATTTTGTTGATGATGCATTATCAATTGCAGCAACATGAGTCTGGAAAAGATGTCAATTTAACAACCACTAGAAAAGCATGCCTGGTCAATCTTGCTCAGAAAGACGAGAAATGCATTATTAAAATATGGATACATTTTGGAAAAAAAATTAATAACTTGTCCCCTTGAAAAAACGTTAATAGGATCAGTACCACAAAGACAGTAGATAGAATGCTCTAATCATAATCTTTCTCAGCTTGCTTTACATTACCTCCAATTTAAGCTTTTCATTTTCTGCTTGAACCAATGTCAATTCCTGTTAGTTCAAAGAAATATATTTATATCAGACCACAGAATTTGGACATCACTACCTAGTTAATACGATAGCAGAAATAAGTGATAATGATTTAGAAGATATAAATAACAATGAGTGCAATTTTTTTTAAATCTAATTTTATAAATATCTAGCAGAAAATGGAAAGGACTCTATAAGAGAGTACATGGACAACAATAAGGCGTCATTGACATTAGAAATTACACCAAATATTATAAAGAGGAAAGCATAATGGATATGAACATTGCACACAACTGACCTGCTGCATCTCCCCATCAGCTACAGCAATCCGTGGTACATAGAGTATTCTTATGTCACCAAGCTTACATTTATTATTACAGTGTGGGCACTACATTTCAATAAAACAGGCATTAAAATTTAAGTTTGGTCTAGACATAATCACTAATCCAATATAATAGATTGTAAATATTTTTTATATTTTTTGTAATCAAAGAGCTAAAATACAATTTACCTTGCCAATTCTCTTACCACCCTGTTGAATCCATTTCCTTATACATGACCAGCCAAATAAATGTCCACATGGAAGACAGCTGTACTCCCAAAATTCACAAGTAAAAGTTCAAGCCTCTCGAACAAAATTCCAATTAATAAACAAATATAATGATACAAACAAACTGACTTTTCTCCCATAAAATATTGACATGATTTGAAAAGAAATGTATAAAAGATAATTGATGAATATAATGATTGCCCTACAATAACAATTGGCAATTTTCATGGGCCACAAATGCCAGTAGAAAGATATTCGTAGCACTAAAAATTGTCATAGAAAAGTCATGAATTCGCATTAAAAATGCATTTTGCTTACATGCACTAACAAGGCAAATTATGAAAAAAAAGGATAAAAACAAAATTATGTACCATATGAATGTAAGATGCACAAAAAGCCTGATGCAAGCAAAGATGTGCGATTAACAAAGGTGTTGTTAAATGAAAAAATAAGCATGAACTAAAACTCTCTAAAGGCAAAAAGATTTGGCTAAGGAGTACCAAAAAGTTAGAAAAGCTAATGTAGCCAGAGTAATATTCTTTTTATATTGTTGCACACAAACACTTTTAGAGAGTCTAAGGCTAATAAAGATTAGGTACACATTAGAAACAACCAGTCATGTCTAAGGTTAGATCTAAGTCAACCAGTAAAGGTGAGTATTTTTGGACATTTTGCATTTCCATTGTAATAAGCATAGTTGAAAAACACTGTGATTACTTGCCTGACTCGCAAGTAATCACGACTTACTCACAGCATTACTCGGGGACCAAGTAATATATAAAACTTGCTGCGAGTAACACCTAATGGCAAACAAAAATCGCTGGTTAAATAACCAAAACACGGGACTCGGGCAAAAAACTCAGCCAGCAGTTTAAAAACGCAAATTTCATGAATTTTTTCATGTTTTATGGGTTTGTTTGTATGCGTTGAATGAAATTTCAACAGGTTTCTGCTGAGCGCTGATGCTGTTGATAGCAGCAACATCACCATTACAACAACTTGATCATTATCTGGCCTTTGTTGCATAGTGCCAAGACAATTACTCACCCATGTTCACCTTCTATAAATAAGAGATGATTTGACAGAAACTAAGAAAGCTGTCTGTTCCTAGCCATATGTTACTGATTTCACTCAATGCTGTATGGTGCTTGCTGCTTCACATGGGTTTTTGTAATATGACTTCTTCATCAATAGAATCATTTTCTTTTATCAAAAAAATTGATCATTGATTCGGTTATTGTTCACAATGGCTACGTGTCCAAATGTATTCAGATTTTGGATTATTTAGTAGCTGGAAGTTCCCTAATTACAACATGAATTCCCTGGGCATTGTCTTAATAAATTCCCTCTATTCCTGTTTTGTGATGATGATTTTGTCTGAAAATCAGAAATATGTACTATAAATTCATTAATATGTGTTATAGAAAAATATTTTTACAAAATTATGTATTTTTAAAGTTCAATGAATTTGCCAAGTTTTTCCCCAAGTTTTTGCCGAGTCGCGAGTTTTTAACAATTTTGTGTCAGCCAAGTTATTGCCAAGTCCGAGTTTTTCAACTATGTTAATAAGAGATGCAGTTTTTCTTTCCTGCCTGTTTTCCCTTTGTGACTTTACTTCATTCCATCTTTTCTCAGATTGTTTTGTTCTCTGAACCAAATTTTCATAAAGTTTCTGGACAATGATACAGCCGTTTGTTTCATTGAAGCCCGAGGCTGATGTTATTTTTCTGTCTCCTAGGCTAGTCTTTGGCCAGGACATGCATTAGATCATCTAGCATTAGGCATCTCATTGATAAACTCAACTTCTGGACTGCCATATTTTAATGAATGTGATATTTGTAGTTTGTTTCGCTATCAAAAATTATGTTTGTGCCTCTTTTAGAATTACATGAACATTGAATAGTAAATATGAATATTTCATTCATTTGGTGAAACTGATCATTGGAATTCAATCTTAACTAGGCTGCTTAGTTTTTATCATTTCATGATTTCTCCTTTAAGCGGTCTCTTTCAACTTTCACCTATCAAGAATTCTTGCCCTTTCATTGTATTCACCAGTTCTTGGATTCAATCATTCAGTCATTTCCTCCCTCGCATTTTACAGCCTGCCAGAGTTGGATTGTTTCTACTCAATAGAATAAGGCATTGGTCATGAGGTCAGAGGTAATCATAAATACAATGCAATTTTAATTGGAATGAATATTAAATTTTTAATCTCAAAATTTGCTTCTGGTTATGTATATATTATACATTTATAAAATAATAGACACATTCAAGTAGCAATTACGATTATCAAGACATTTAGGCATTACTGAGTTGAAAATTACTACCCGCAAAGCAACAGATTGGGAGAATCTACGAAAAAGAACCAGAAGTGCATGATTGGGCAAATGATCAAGTATCCATGAAGTTGGCATTCTTTTCTGACAAGAGCTTTGTGGGCAGATCACATCACGTGGAAGAAAGCCATAGGTAGCTCACCTTATGCTCTGATCTACAGGATGGAAGCTAGATTGTTCGTTCATACTGAAGATGCTTCGATCAGAAGGCTACTCCCAAAATTTTCCTGCTAGGGACCTTGTCCTAAAATTTGACAAAGATCAGGCAAAACCCAACACACATTCAAAATTTGAAGCACTATACCAAATTGTGGGCTCAAAGAAAGGATGTGCATTCTAGTTAGCTAACCTTTGATGGTTCCCTCCTAGCAAGATTTTCTTCTCTTCACATCCTGCAACACATTTCCCATCCCTGAGATAAAAGCTCTGTTTGTATCCAAAATAAAAGTCGTACGTTTTCCAATAAAACACAATCAAATTTGTCAAGCATTCATCATCAACGGCTTCTTGATCGAGTTGCCATCTTTAGTATTTTTTAAAATAGCATTGTTTGAAGGCAAGAGCGGACCAATTGATTTTCCCGCAAGAAAAGGCATAATAGTCATATGCATGTGTGTGTGCCCAAGCAACAATCTATCACCGAGTTTGTAGTGCATCACTACCAATTACCATATTAAAGCATGAGGCTAGGGCTTGGGGGTTTCTATAAATGGGACTTTGTTCTTCCCTTTCATCACCAAGTTGTTGAATTTCGTAAGTCCTGAAGTGCTAAGCTTTCCTTCTCAAATACACAAATGGCTCCACAAAAGGACTCTCCCAACGCATCCACTTCCACCTCTAGCTCTGGGCACGCCATTTGCAAGACTACCGAAACAACCCAACAAGCCAATCTGTTTGCAATCCCTCCAAGGGGAACTCGTTTGGTGCATACAATCTCCACTCCTACCAAATACTCTAAAGCTGTTATCCTAGTGACTACTCAGCAAGCCTCAATTTCAGCCCAGCCTAATGGGCCTATGTTCCAAAGATCAATCCTAAGGGGAAGGTGGTCATCCCTCGGGTTCTAGTTGTGGATGAATTGGTTGATGTTTGCAACCCCATCCTACAACTGACAACTAAGGCTCTCGGAGGTGCAAAACCTAAGCCTATTATGAGAGCGATGATGTATCAGCATCAAAGATCATGGCTAGTTCCTAGATATTCTACCTCACTCCCATCTTGTCAAACCAAGTCCATCCCATTATGGACTTGGTCGAATTATGTGCCAACAATTATGACAAAACATGCACTATTTTCAGCACTTTCTTGATGCCTCAAAGGAGGCAATCTTAGCAATGTTCAACCTACTTCAATATATCCACCAAGGACACAACATCTTTGCCACGTTTTCTCAACTCCAATCATGATGTGAAACGCAACAGATTGTTGACCATCCAAATTTTTAAGTCTTGGAATTTCCTTTTAAAGATGACTAGGAACCACCACTCGAAAATTTGAAGCTGAAGTATTTTAATGGCAATGGCCAAAACGTTCTATCCCCCAATGGTGTTCATGTACTAATTGGAAAACGACAAGCACATTGGGATCTTCCAACTTTCTTTCCTCTATTCCATTGCAGTATTCCTCAACCAACAATGTACCTGTTGTCATATTTTGCCCAGGCCAAAATAATCCAAAATCCCTCCTTCCATCAAAGAAATCCGATCTGAGAAAGCCTAAATGGAAGGATGTTTCCCATAGAAAAGCCCAGAAAAAACCCCCAAAAAATTCTAAGTGTTGTCTTTTATTTTGCTTTAGTCGGCAAAATTTTTGTTTGGCGAACGTTTGGTTCGACAGTTCGCCGGTTTGCCAACTAAGGGGTGCATAGGGAGCGAAAACAATTAAGGCAAAGCAGACAAAGGGAACGCTTTATTGGCAAAGCTTCGGGTTTGCGAACCTCTTGGTTCGCTGATCGGCAAGTTCGCCAACTAAACAAGATGGGTGGTCAACAAGATGACTTCAAAGAAGGGGCATGGCGGAGGGAAATGACTAAGGCAAAAAGGAAAGAAAAGGCTCCGTCGGGAGATCAGAGGAAATTAGAATCCGCCAAATGGTTCGTGTTTTCAAAGGTTCGCCGACTAAAGGGCCCAAAGGGAAGAAAGGCAAAGCGACGAAGGCTATGGTTCGTGGAAATGAAGATTTGTTGACAGGGCGAAAGGTAAAACAAAATGGCTAAGGCAAGGAAAGAAAAAGCTCTATCAGCAAGAAGGGGAAAACTCGAACTCGCCAAATGGTTCGAATTTTCCCAGAGGAAGCAGAGATAAAGAAGAGAAACAGGAATAGTTTGCCAAAATGGACTTTTTGTCAATAAGTCAAGAAACAAAAAGAAAAAGACAAGTCCTAGGTCAAGGAAGAAGTTCCTGAAAAGAGATGCTCGCCCACTAAAGGAAAAGACAAGGAAAAAGTAGTTCGCAAAATGGACTTTTCGCCGACTAAACAGAGAGAAAAGAAGAAAGAAGATAGTCGACCAAAGATAAAGCAAAGTCAGGTCGATTGCTTGGTCGGTAAGTTCGTGAAATGGCGAACTTGTTGATAGGTTCATGATTTGCCAATTTCGCCGATAAGGCGAATAACCGACAAGGTGACAAACATGGAGCCAAGGCAAAGTTCGCGGTGAAGGGATTTCGCCGACCAAGGAGAAAATCAGGCAGAGATAAGCAAGGTAAATCAAAGGGCGACAAAAGTGAAATTAAAAGATCAACACTTTTAAAGTGTTGTAATAGCTTTAATAACACAATTTTCTGAGCGCCTGAAAATGTGTTTCTCCGGGTGACACCAGTGTTGTGAATCAATCAGATGTGGTAGTTGGAATAGTGGAAGGCTTCAATGCGCAAGTACCTGAAATAAAAGGATCAAATGAAGTGTTCCGATGGCCAATCCCTTTGTAGGTCCTTCCAAGGACAAATTTCAGCGCACAAGACGTGGACAGTTCCTTTTCTGAACACGCCAAAGCATGGCCGCCATCCCTTTTCTGCAAATTTCTTGATAGCTTGTAGGCCCAAATTAAAGGCAACATGAGCGACTAGGTTGAATTGATTGACCAATTTTCAATGCCCAGAGTTGCGCCTGTAGCTACACGATGGACTAAAAAAGCTATATATACATGTAAGAAAGCTGAAAAAACAGCTAGCTGTTCTTCTGGGCTGTTATGCTGGCCAGATAGTTTGTTATCACAGACCTTGTAACGCATCTGCAAGAACCAGTCATAGCTAATGCATTGTGCTTGAAGCTGACCCTTTGACGTCTCTGATAACTGTTTACCAATGAATGTAGATGGTTATTTTGTGTCTACTCCTCTGTAACAAGTTATCTTCCTTTTGTAATGGCTATTTAGCCTTCATGATCAATATAATCATTGACATTTTGCCTCTCTTATGTTTTTTCTCTGTGTTTATTTGAAATTTGTAACTCATTCTGTGGATAAAACGGTCCCTCTATTAGTTACAGTTTTCTATTCAAGCCTCTATTAAAGTTATAAGTCTATGTGAGTCTTTCAGTATTTGAGGTCATTGTTGTGTTATGTCAGTCCTAGCTAACACCCCCAAATCTTGGTGTATCACCTTCCCTTTTAATTTCAGTCTCCTCTCCCTTTTCCCTAGTGATCATTAGCCTAGATTTAGCTTCATTCTTTGAGCCTTAAGCTCAAAAAGAGGAACTAGCCTTCTCTAGAGGTTTGGTCTCAACCTAAGTCACCAAGTTCGAATTCGAATTCGAATTCGGCAAGGATGAAATTCGAAATAAATTCGGCAAGGACAATTTTGGGAAAAAAAAGTCGTGATTAAATTCGCCTTACATAAATTTGATTTTTTTAAAATATAAGTAATAAATATACAAAATTGTCAAAATATTTTAACATTGCTAAATAGATGCCACATTTATAAACCATGATAAACTTTAAATCATAAGAAACATAATTAAAAAGATATTAATATTATTTAAAAAACATAAAAATAAAAATATAGTTAATTTATATTTTAACTTTAAAAAGTTAAAAAAAATAATTACTAATTTTATTTTAAAAAACATATAAATAAAAATATATTTTAAAAAAACAAATTAAAAAAATACTAGTTTCATTTTTATATTTAATTTATATTTTAACTTTAAAAATAGAATAAAATTATTACGAATTTTATTTTAAAAAACTTTAAAATGAAATATATTAAATTTATGTTTTAATTTTAAAAAACAAAATTAAAAAATACTATTTTATTTTAAAAATATAAATAATAAAAAATATATTAAATATACATTTTAAATTTTAACTTTAAAGTTCAAAAACGAAAAAAAAAATCTAAATTATAAAAAAATTAAAATATAATTAGCCGATAGGCATTTATATGTGAAATAGTAACCGAAAATTGTCTCACGCGGCCACACCGTTAAAAAAATTCACGCCGGTAAATTTTCTAAACTCGTCGGTTGTTCCTATCAAGCGTATTCCTTGAACCTCCTATGGATGCAAATGCTAGTAAATATTAAATATTATTTTAAAGAAACCAGTGCCAACTTTGATGAATCTCTCCTGCGCCCGCCTCACGGAACAACTCCAAAACGGAAAACATTTCGCGCAAGTAAGCTTCAGAACAATCTCCACTGTCCAAATCATCACTGAGCACGGAAAAGTGGGCCGAAAACCCTAAAAAAAACACATAAAAATATATTTTATTAAAAAGAATAACGATACGAATTTATGCCGATTTTCAACGATTTTTTTGTATTGTTTATAAGTTCGCCGGATTTCGATTTTCATGGCTGAAATTCGGTGAATGCGGTGACTGAGGTATCAACTGCAAGGTCCCACACCTTGAGACCAATCCCATGTTACTCTGAAATTGTTGAGACTGACAAAGCTTCAACAAAAGGGTGCGATTTCAAGTGATAACAGTACCATTTTGCCTCTAAGGTGGTGTTTCAGATGAAAAATCAGCTGAAGAATTTGAAGAGCGAAAAGAGGTTCCATTATTCCACATACCTTGCATATTTGCCTTATCATCAAAAATGGGAAATCTTCCCACAAAGGGATGTAGCTGTGGGAAATATGCAAGGTATGTGGAAATATGCAAGGTAGGTGTAGGTGTGGGAAATCTTGCATACCTAGCTTGTTCCCCGACCATTTATTCTTCCCAGATCCCTAGGCCTCTTCATACATCTCCTCCTCTTTATTGTCCTTTTAGTCATGTCTCCCCTCCAAGCAGCATTCTTGATTGGGAAAATAAATTAGTTGTCAGTCTCTCGAATCTTGCTTTAGATCCTCTCGCTTTCAATTTTTTAAAAAGAGGTTTAGGCTTTGCTATCTCCCCGCATTTTATTCCTTATACTGATTTCTTAATTGAGATTGAGAATGTTGTTCATTCATTCCCAGAGGATATTGCCAAAGAAATTAGACAAGATTGTGTTGTCGTGCTGAGGCATGCCAAGCCGCCCAAGTGCAATATTCACAAAGTTGAGCTAGGTGCCCTTAAGAGTTTAATGAGCAACAATGACCTTGTTATTGTTAAAGGAGACAAAGGCAATGCCACAGTCATCATGAACAAGCAGGACTATATCTCTAAAATGCTTGATCTCCTCTCCAATAGTAGAGGCTACAAAATCTTGACGCATAACCCCATCTCCAAAATTTTAAGAAAAGTCAAAACTACCATCTCCCTTTCCTCTTTCAATGGTGCCACAAGAATACGGCCCTTACCCTCCAAAGAGTCTACTCCTTGCATCCATGGTGTTCCAAAAATCCACAAAGCCAGCATCCCTCTTCGCCCAATTGTGGACACCATTGGCTCTCCCACTTACAAGCTTGTCGCCTACCTAGCTAAACTAATCTCTCAGCTCGCAAGTAAGTCTAGTCACTCATCAGGGATTCTGCCCATTTTGTAAAATTCATCAAAGATAAAAATTTAGAAGAAAACGACCTCTTGGTTAGCTTTGATGTGGTCTCCCTTTTCACCAAGGTCCCTATCCCCAACTCTATCGAAATAATTAGACGCAAGACTAATGATGAGATTGCCTCCTTGGTAGAGCTATGTCTTCAATCCACCTTTTTCACCTTCCATTGAGTAGTCTATGAGCAGCTGGATGGAGTTGCCATGGGATCCCCTCTCTCCCCGATTATTGATAACCTTTACATGGAGCACTTCGAAGAAATCGCCCTTAATTCCTTTCCCCTCAAACCAACATGGTGGAAACGCTATTTTGATGATACCAACATATGTTGGCCCCATGGCCCAAAAAAACTTGAAGAATTCCACTCGCACCTTAACCACATAGCTCAATGTATCTCCTTTACCAAAGAGCTTGAAAATGATAACAAGCTCCCTTTCCTCTACATTATGCTCATCAAAAAACCAGATAGCTCCTTAGGTCGTCATGTCTTTCGTAAAGCTACCCACACCGACCTTTACCTCCACTCCTCTTCGCATCACCACCCTGCCCAAAAAGCTAGGATCCTTAAAACTTTAGCCACTAGAGCTTTTCATATTTGTGATGGTGAATACTTAGACCAAGAGCTTGACCACCTTACCAACGTTTTTGAATTAAATGGATACAAAAGACAACACATCTTGAGAGCTTTCAAGCAAGCCAAGACCTGCCTTAGCTCCAAGCCCAAGGAGGCCAACCCCCCTAACCTCCCTATGGCTACCCTCCTCTACAGTGAAGGCCTATCTAACAAAATTTCTAAGATTCTTCTTAATTCCACTATGACAAACATGATCCCTTCACCTAAAGACCCCAAAGACCTCTTCCTTAACTCTGGAGTCTACAAGATTGTTTGCTCGTGTGGCACTCCCTACATTGGTGAGACAGGTCGTTCCTTTAGCACTAAGATCAAAGAGCATAGTGCGGACATCAGGCATGAACAAGTCCACAAATCCACCCTTGCGGGGCACTTAACCTCAAATCTTAGTCAGTGACGACAACTGCTTCAAAAGAAAACTCAAAGAGGCCATAGAGATTAACAAACACCCATCAAATCTCAATCGTGATGATGGATAGAGTTTTAGTTTTTCTTAGAATCCCCTTCTAACCCGCCTCAAAAACTTCTCCCAACCCCCTTCCTGACCTCTTTGGTCCTTTCTCCACCTCTTCCTCTTTTCCCCCCGCTCATCCCCTCTTCCCCTTTCCTTTTACCAACCACCCTTCCCTCCTCCCTTTCTCTTCTCTGCTCCCTTCTTTGCGGTTTTGTGCTCCCGTTTTCCTCTGTTATGTCCTTTCTTTCTTCCCCTCTTTCTGTCCCCTCTTCTTAGTTCAGATGTCTTACCCTTTGACTGTGCCCCAACCCATCTTCTTTTTCTCCCCCTTATTTTCCAACTCACCTTTTTCTTTCAGTTTTCTTTTTTTCTCTCATTTTTTGCCTTTCTCGCTGTGATGAGTAGTATGTCCGTGTTATTTTGCTTTTGGTCGTTTGTTCATCTCTTTGTTTGCGTGTTCGCATCTATTTCTATTTTCTTTTTTTGGTCTTCTTTGGGCCTTGTGTTTTTTACTCCCTTTACATCGTTCTGTGTTTCCTTTTATTTGTGGTACATTCTTCCTATTGGAACTTGTTTTTGTTCACTCTCCCGTAAGTATTTGATTGCATTTGTACTTATCCGTATGTATACATACATACATATATATATACACATATTCATTTATACTCTTACATATACATATACATACACATATACATATACATATTCTTATACTTATACTAATAATATTCACATTCATATACATATTCATACACTTGCATACCTTATTTTTGCTCTTATTTTATCATTTGGTATCTTTCTCCTTGCTTCCGTTTGTTTATTTTCTTTATAGTTATTCTTTTGTATAAGGTTTTTGTCCGTTTTTATTTTATTACGCTTTAATGATTTAGATGTTCTATATATGGGTGCATGACCTAGTTTTTTTCCTTTTTTGGTCATTTTTTATATTTCTTTTTTCATGAACTTTTGGTTACTTCTATATACACCCTATATTTGCTTAGTCCTATTACTATATATTCCTTAATTATATTCATTAGCACCTTAAATTATTTGTCATATATATAATGTTTTGATTTCTTTGTTTCCATTGATATTTATGCATAGTGGTGTCCTATGCTTTGTATTTTATAATATTAATTTTCATTTCCACATATTTATATCGTTTTCCTATACTTCGTACATATAATTAATAATATACCACATTTTCTTTTCGCTTTATATATTTATGTTTGTATATATGCATATTGGGTGTTTCTTTCTTTTTATTGTATTTACACTATTGTTATTTTAACAATATGTGTTATATGCATTTGGAAGCTTTTTTATGTGTTTGTGTTGGAGTTAGAGTTTATGTTCTTTTTCTTTTCTTGCCCTTGGGTCTCTTGGTCCTCGTGTCATCTCTCTCCCCTTCCTGCTATTTAGCCCTATTGGTCTGCACATGTATCCATTCTATTTCTCTTGTACAATACCATCTTATTTTACAAAAACTAAATTATTTTATTTAGATTTTTAAACCATTAACAATGAACCTTAATTTTTTTAGGTTTCTTTAAAGCATTTATATAATGATTTGAAGGTATATTTAAATTTAGTTTTCTATATATGTAGGTATCACATATATAGATATGATATAATAGATATAAATATATAATATATATACCAAAATCATTTAAGTTGCACAGTTTTAATATAAATATATGTTCTATATATTATATTATGTGTAGTGACTTTTTGATATACTATATATAAATTATAATTTGTTATTTTGAGATAGTATATAGATATTATAATTTATTGATATTAATTTGTTTTTTTCCCTCATCAATTATTATGAGGAAAAATATGACTCGATTTTTTAAGTTATTGAAATAAAGTTTTAAAACTATGAGCATTCTTTACCCTAATTTATTTTTCTCTCTACATAAATTACAATTCAATTCAGACAAATGCAAATTCCATGGCCTAACAATCCCAATTCAGTTGGCAATTTGTAAGTAGAATAAAAGACTCACAAAGGAAGAGTTTTTAAGAATAGCTATGAAGCTCTTGATCAGCTTGATAGCAACAACATATCTCTTGACTCCCATCTTTAATGAATTTTCTTTCATGGAATGTCCAGGGTCTAACAAACCTCAAAAGTATGTCATGTAAGATACTTGACAAAGATTTCCCAATCTCAATATTCTTTCTTTACAAGAATTGAAAATTTCGGGCTTTTTGTTTCAAATGTTTGTTATGCCATATATCCTCCTAACTTTTCTTTCATAGCAATCATAAGGCAAGTCATGGTGATGTTGCTGCTTTTGTTTCTCCTCAATGGCGGCATAATTAGTTGAGCAAGGTTATGATCCCACTTGCCATCCCCTATGGGCCCTATTTAATATAAAAACCACTCTTTTGGAGTTATCAATATTTATGCTTCCATTGACGTCATTGACAGATCAAATCTTTGGCGTTGGTTCGTTGAATCTCTACCAACCACTTCTTGGGTTGTAGAGGGGATCTTAATATGATTGAGCTAGCTTCTGAGAAATGCAACAACCTTCCTATGCATTCGACAGCTAGCAAACGAGAAGCTTGTATGATACGCACAATAAATTGGGGCTCTTTGATCCCAATGTTGGTTGTTGTAATTCCAACTATGCTTGGTTTACATGCACAAATCTTCGTTCAAGCGAAGGAAGGGCCCTCAAGCGTCTTGGCAGAGCCATGCTATAGGATCAACATATCTTTCTTTCGCGGGCTATTTTCATTGCTAGTAGAACCTTGGCTAGAAATTGTCCTTTCTAACAAACCCACTCTTGCACGTATAGAGAGAATATAGAATCTTGAGTGACGTCCTCGCCATGGGGTAGCTAGATTCAATGATGGAATAATGCCATCAAACATATTTCTCACTTTTTGTGCATTTATGGGCACTAGCTAGAACTTTTCCACCATTGAATATTTGAGGCCACCACCTCAAAGCTCCATTGTGCCTTTGTTGAGCTAGAACAACATCCATTTTTTCCTACTCTACAACTGAGAGTGGCCAAGCTCCAGCAACAGAAGCAAGTTGATAATCACACAACCCACGGGACTCAAATTAAAGCCTGCCTTCACTAGCTTAATATTAGGGACAAGGTTTCCAAAGAATTTTTCCAATTGTTGCATCTTCCTAAGAAAATCAAGAACATAAGGGAGGGCCAGCAACTTCTTAATGAGCTTCCCGAGATTCTCCAGGCCTTTGTCTACTATTATCAGCAGGTCTTCAAGGCTCAAGATCCTTCTCCGAAGCAAGACCATGCCCTTCAGTAATGCATGAGTGTAGTCCCTTGTTGCCTTTCTACTTCCCAATAGGCCATGTGTAACCAACTTCTCACCTAGGCTGATCTTCCTAAAGTTGTTCTCACTATGCCTAATGACAAAGCTCCAGGTTGTGATGGCTTCACTTGTGAATTTTATTAAGATTTGTGGGACACTATTGGTCGCAACCTTTTCTAAGTCTATTTGAATGCATACATATCTTGCTCTCTTGAAAATATAATTAACAAAGGAAATATTAAAGTCATATGTAAGTCTGGTGATCCAAAAGACATCTACAACTGGCAGTCGATCATGCTATTGAATATTTCTTACAAAACTATTGTCAAAGCCCTTGCTCTTCATCTATGACGCTTGCTTTTATTAATTTTCCTAAGCAAACAAGGTTCATCAAGAGCAGATACATTTTGGGCAATATTATTATTGTTTGAGAAGGTATGGAATGGGCTTGTCACTATCGATAGCAACCAATTTTCATAAAAATTGATTTCACCAAAGCCCATGATCGAATAGAATGGTCATTCATTCTTGCCAAGCTCCATGCACTAGGATTTGGTTCTGAATTCCTTCACTTTGTTTGTAGATGCCTCTGCTTGTCTTACAATTAATGGTTGGCAATCCGCCTCTTTTAGACTTTTCAAATCTATTCAACAAGGTTGTTTGCTTGCCCCTGCTTTTTATGTGCTAGATGCAAAAGGCTTTGGCTATTTGCTTGATAATGTTGTTTCTCATAAGTGTGTCAAAGGTATTTCTCTTTCAAATACCACACAACAACTTGTCAATGGCCACTTTGATGATGATTCTTTTCTTACTCTCTTGAAAGGATAATGTCAAACAGGCTCTAGCATTCAATGGCAACAAATCCAATGCTACTATCATCTTTTCTACCTAACATCCTTGGTTCAACGACTTTTGCTGGAAATGGATTGATCACAACGAGACTTTTAGATTTCTTGGAATCCCTTTTGCTTTTCAGCCTTCTTCTCCTTGGTAATTTGTCATCACTCATGGTGACAAGAAATTGCATTATTGCATAGCCAAACACCTCTCTCTCTCCCTTGGTAATTTCAGATTTGTTCTAAGGTTCTTGCTGCCACTCATGTTTATTACTCTTCTTGTTGGCCTCTTTCTAAGGCCTCCTACCAAAAACTTAAAAATTTATTTAGGGATTTCTTATGTGCTTCTTCTGAGCAAGGAAAGGGCTTCCCCAAAGTCGACTAGGAATTTCTCTTCCCCGTGACTCTAGAGGGGTTGGTCTTATTGTTACCCACCACCAAGGGTTGGTCATGTGTGCTAAATGGATTATCAAAGCTCTTCAAGGGAATGAGGCCTGGAAAATCTTGTTGTGACATTGTATTTCTTCTAGCATTCCTCATGGTAGACAAGCTTGGAAAGGGTTAAGATTTCACTCCAATCTCATTACGAAGATGCATGTGCAAATACAAGGCGCATTTGTTGCCAAAAGCATTTGGAAAGCTTGGAATGCTACAAAACCCTAGTTACTCTGGAATGGGAATGACTTTAGAACTAGGATTTCTATTGATTGGCACTCCCTTTGGTGGTCTCCTGTGATCACTTGCCAAGATCAACCTTTAACCAAAGTTCCATGATTTCATGCTCTCAAACTTTCCATAGAGGGATTTAATTCATTTCAAACCTCTTTCCTAGAATTGCCAAAATTTGGTTATCTTGGCCTAAAGTCAAGGTCAAATTCTGGCTTTCCAACCAAGATTTTAAGTGTTTTCAAACCATTGTTGGTTGGAAGGATTGATTGTGGTATCTATATACTCCTTTACGTAATTACATGCCTCCTAAATGCTATTCATGGCTTTCTCTACATCTACCTATGATTCAAAAGCTCAATGATAGATGGGGTTTGCAATCCACATCTACTTTATGGCAACATAGATTTCACACAATGTGGTCTACCATTTTGGAGCCCAACCTTGCTCGTTTTACTTGGTGTATTCTCTACTAAGCTCTCCCCGTTGGATCTCGTTTGATCCATCTAGGTGTTCCTAATCCCCATTGTCCCTTTTGTGGTCATGTAGAAACACACAAGCACCTTTTCTAGTTCTACCAACCAGCTCAAGTTACTTGGACTTGGACACATGATTTTTCCAAGACTTTAGACCTGAGCTCTTTTCTTCGCACATTTCAGCTAAGTTCACCTAAATTTTACATGCTTTCAAAGTGGAGATTCTAATCATTATTTGGAAAGATAGAAACTCGGCTCTATTTTCAAGAGCTTTTGTTGATTTACAATTCTCCTTGTATTCTAAATCTATAATTTATTTAAATGTTCTTCTATAGATTCAAATGCAAGCTAACAAAGTTGCCCATTTGTGAAATCTTATTGAGCATTGGGCTAAAGTGCCTTGTATTGTTTTGCACATGCCACCTTCCCCTTCCAAGGGTTCTTCCCCTCCCCAAGGGCTCAGATGTGACTGTAGCCACAATGATCATACCAAACACAATTCCCATGCTTTCCATGGTCCTCCTCAACACTGAGGATGTGGATGGTCCCAACAGACACATGTTCCCTCTATCGCTCGTCATCTACATTACAAGGGTGCATTTGGTTGGCCTAATAGTGGCAAGGTTCCTCGACCAAGTTTGGCTATTTCTCCAGTGACAACAAATCATCAACCTGAAGAAGAAAATGAATAAGGCACCATCACAAGGTGGTAACCAATTCTTGATCAATGTTGGAATAGGTGTGTTGTACACCTTGCATAACATTGATTAATTTGTTTATGCAAAATAAATATTTATTTGTGGTGCATCTTAATTGATGTGTTTAGCCACATTAAATATTTATTTGGGTGTCACTTGTAAACATTGTATGTAACATTGGGTTAATTATTTTATGTGTGGGACACATAGAATAATTAATTGGGAAATTATTTAATATTGCGCATAAAAGGAAAACTTAGTTGCAAATATTAAATGAGAGGTCAATGGTTTTGTGTATCCATGGTTTTGGAACACATGGTTTTCTCCATACATCTTGTATTTGTGTGAGCTTGATTCTATAAAAGCAAGCACATGGTCAGTAGTTGGTGTTGGCAAGTTGGTTGTTGGTTGTCTTGGTTGTAGGCTATGTGAGAGGTTGTCATTGTATTGAGTTTCTCTTGCAAGTACATTTGTGAAGCATGGCATAGGATGTGTGATTACATGCTTGGACACATGGAGGATGCATTGGAGGAGCTTGATGTTTCAGAGGTATTCATAGAGACTCATGTGGGTGTATTGTAATATTTATTGCTGAATAATACATTTGAGTGTGAATGCTTTTGGAGGCTGGGTTTTTCCCTCTTGAGGGTTTTCCCAAGGTATATCTTGTGTTATCTTGTGTTTGTCTATTGATCTTTGCATTATAATAAATCTGTTACTTGCATGCATTATTTTCTCCTTTTGGGTTATGTGGAATTGGCCTAATCAACCTGATAATTCCCAACATTTAGTATCAGAACTGTTAGTGTGAATAGGGATATTTCCTAACTAGTTTCCCCTTGTTGTGTGAATAATTCATATTATTTAACTATTTATTAGTTAAATAATATTCTCACATATTCACATGTTAAGTTGACTTAGTGAGCCTTCTAGATATTTCTAGATTTTTCTAGTTGTTTCTAGTTGTTGATAGTTGTCTTATCCTACACGTGTTTTTATCAACTAGTTAGCATCTTGCCCTCTAGTTGTCACATGTAATAGGAATATGACACTTGTCACATGACTACAACTTCTTATCTCTCAACCTTGCCTTTTATAAGCAAGACATGTCTCTTCATTTTGTAAGGTTGGAGCTATAGTTCTCTCTTAATGCTATTATGTCATTTGAGCATTTACATTATTTTCTCATAGTACTATTATGTTGTTCATTTCTTTTTGCATTCTAACTCTTTCAATTTGATTATGGGTTATTATTCTTTTTCAAGATTCTAACAAGAACTATGTTCATGGTTGTGGGAGGTGTGAGCTCCCTAGTTTGTTATAACCCTTGTGTGTGTACATTTGATGCAAAGTCAGTGCCATGGCAACACTGGAAAGGATTTGAGACATTACAAGATAAGAGGGTTTTGTGCAGGTTGATGTTATGCAAATTTGGGGTTTTGGGTGTTGCAGATTTATGGAGTTTATTGCATATCTGGGTGTTGGAAAATGTGTGCTTCAATGAGGGTTTTGAGGAGGGATTTTCACAGATGACCCCCTAGGCAAAAATAGACCTCGCCATTGGATTCAGGTGGCCAAAGAGGCAAAGAAAAACATATAATTTGTCCTATTTTGGCCACTATGACCCAAGGCAAAATTTTTACCTTCCCCAAGTCAACAATATGATCGTCATCAATCTGCAACTACGTAGAATTTTTAAAAAAAATTATCCTACACTGCAAAAGTTATATAGTTTGAAAAATTACTATTAAAAAAATATTGTTTAAAAACTATAGAGAAAGCTTTAAAAAAAAATGATTTGAGGCTAGGGGTACGGGTCCGCAGAACCTTGTACCCCAACCCCCGGCCTGACAGTGACGCACGACCTTTAGGGCTGGTTAGCTCCCGATCGACATGACTGGGCCGGCAGGGCCATCGACCCCCAATCCCAGACACCCGTCCGGGAGGCCAGGCCAGAGCCCTAGCTGGCTAGAAATTCAGGCTGACGAGCTTGTCGATAGCCAACATCAACCTGCGCAAGCTTTTCAAAACTTTAGAAAAAAGAAAAATGAACTTCAAATAATATCAACCAAACTTAATTGCCTAGTCGAGTCCACCCATTACAGGTGATGAAAACATTAAAATATATTGAAATTGTGTTGAAGTCCGTCGTATAGCCATGTCAACAAACCCCTACGCTAGCATGCCATGTCAGCAGACACCTCCACCAGCATGCCACGTTAGTCACCACCTCAGAACCCAGTCAACACGATGACATCAACGATGACGTCATGCCATGTCAGCGGTACGGACAAGCCTCCCACAGGCCCATTTTTAGCCCTCGAAGGGCATTTATTTCTAAGGGCCTAACTTTCACCAACAGTGTCGAATTTTTGACTTTATATGGGCGTCGAAAAGGTCTCTCTAAGCAGTATGTAGCAGTGCAAGTTTGGTTATCAGATTTTGTTGTTTGTCAAAATTTGGTGCTTGAAACCAATAATTGCTCCAAGACAGTTTTATGCTCATAACTTTTGCATACAAAATCAGATTTTTGATTTTGAATAGGCGTTGGAGAACTATTGCAGTGTACTACAAATTGGATCGTGTAGATTTAGTTTGGTGTACAGAGAGAGATTGGTACTTGTTTGCTCACTTGTGGGAGCATGGGATTGTGAGAGCATTCGAATGGATTTTTGGGCACAAACTTGCGGAAGTGTATGTTGCTATGAGACCATCAACATGGTATAGCAGGTTTTCAGATTTGATACTTCCAGTTACAAGTTTACAGGTGTTTTCAAAGTTTGGACTTTGATTGAGACATGTACACAGGTTGTCTTTTGGTCTGAGGACTAGGAGTCTCGTTTCAGTGGGAGTTGAATACAGGTACAACAACGACAATGATTATGGTATCATGGATATGCAGGTACACTTTTGCATTGACACGATATGATCATGTATGCAGTTTACAAGTATGTGCCATAGTGTTTGGTTCATGATTATAGGTGGTGGTGTGGTGTAGTTTTAGGAGGTTGTTTGTATCTCCTGGATACTTATTAGTTCCTTGACTATGGTTACTTGTTTGTGGGCTTGTTTGGCAAATCGAATCTGGCATTGATTTGGTGTTTGAGTCTTGGAGTCTACAAGTTGTCTTCTTTGATATTTCAGCTTGCAAGTTACTAATGTGATGATGAGTTTGCATGTTACACTTGTTTTGGATGTTTGAGTTATGTAGTTTTGTAGATTAGCTACCCCTTGGCTACAATGAGATGACTCAGATGTGGATTGTCTTTATCCACGAGATTGATTCAATGTTTATGCAGGCTTTGTTAGTTGGCCTTGTTTGTCGTCATTTGTACATTGGTATGTTGCATTGGGATGAGAGGATGGATGATTAGAGTGCATGAATAATCAGTTATTGGGACTTGTAGCATGTTTATCATGATGTCATGGATAGCTTGGATACATGGTTTTATGTGAGCTTTTGACAGTGATGGTTTTATCTTCTTGGTTTGGAGATCATGGTTTTACTCTACCTTTTGGGAGCTGTTGATGTTATAGTGAGATTCCTTGATTGTGTTGGGGCCATGGATAATCTTCATTTAGGAGATGGTTATCTTTGTGTGATTGAAGACGTTGATCCTTGGTTTAGAGGTGTCGGTAATTCTGTCTTGATGGACTATTGATCGCACGTTAGAGTGTTGGCATAATACAAGTTCTCTTGAGACCAAGATGTGAGCATTGGTGCATGTAATCTCCTTAGAGATGTTAGATCATGATGTCATGATGTGTTCCTAGGTTATGCAGATGTGCAGTGAGAGCTTTGACAATGATCTTGTTGGTTCTCTTGGTATTGGGTACATTGGTCATTTGCTTGAGAGCTTCATGATAGTGTGGTATTGCATTTGGAGTTTAGCATGGATAAATCATGGAGGTGCTCATGGATACTTGGAGACTTAGGTGAGGCTGGAGTTCTATTGAGATTAGAAACATTTGTTGAGACGGTTACTCACTGGAGGTTTCAACAGAAAAACCGAGGAGCCTACACCTGGATATGGACGTGAGTTCATTATGCACCTAGAGGAGATTGTTCTTGGAGAGAGTCATTGTGGCTTGGTGTATCTTGGAGGAGCATTGCCATTCCCCGCTCTTGGTCTACTTAGCGGATTATCATATATGAGGTATTGCCCATCCTTTTAGATGCATTTTGCTTTATATTTTATCTTCTCATAGATGTGGAGCTTGAGCTATGGTTATTGGTTTTGGAGGGTTCATTTGAGGGATGTTTGCATGGTTATCTCCTTGTTCATATGGTTTGATTTATGATGTCCATTTTGAGGAGTTTAAGAGATGTGATTGGGCTTATTCCTAGTTATGGAATGGTTATGAGTTTGATCTACCTTGGTTAGAAAAGGCTTACATCCATGTTGGTTACATGATACATATGTTCATTTGATCTATGGGATTGTATGATTAGGTGTTGTTAAGGCTTTTCATTTGGGGTTGTAAAGGAGATCATACTTGACACAGCTTGGCACTTTGAGGTGTTGGTAGGACATTATGATTTACATGTTTTCTCTTTTTGTTCTATGGCTACTTCCTGGAGGTTCATGTTGATATGGTTGGACTTGGGAGAGTTATGGTGACATGTTGTGAGAGACTATGCAGTGATTTATCTTGCATGTGTGGATCATTGTAATTGTTCTTGGTACTGCATTAACCACACCTTGGTTTAAGTGTTGATTGGTAGACTTGGTATGCCTTGGATCTTTCAAATTTGACATTACCCATGCAGTGGGAGTTCCTGGATGTGTATGTTCTTCATTGACAGGTTTTATACATGGAGCTTGTGGTTGCGATATATGAGTTGGATATGTTGTTGGCATGAGTTTACTGATGTTGTTTATACCTATGAGGTATGGATGGTTGGATGTATTAGCATATGACGTGGGTGCTATTTCCGATCATGTGGGTTTTACCTTTGACAGCAGCTTGGAGCTTTTGTTATCACTTGGATTTGATGCTTTGTGTTCATTGGATTGGTGCATCTTCACCTTGGCATGTTCCTTTTCTTCCATAGGTGGCATGTTGGAGGATGAGAGGAGTCCTTGCTTGAGATGGTGGTTACTTTGATTTTATTGCAAGTATCTTGATGGAGCATGAGAGCATGTTGGAGATCCATGAGGTTTCGTATTTGCCTATGATGATGTATTTCATTGACTGCCCCTTATGCAATGCATACAAGTGGGAGAATGTTTGAACAGGTTCGTTGTACACCTTGCATAACATTGATTAATTTATTTATGTAAAATAAATATTTATTTGTGGTGCATCTTAATTGATGTGTTTAGCCACATTAGATATTTATTTGGATACCACTTGTAAGCGTTATATGTAACATTGGGTTAATTATTTTATGTGTGGGACACAGAATAATTAATTGAGAAATTATTTAATATTGGACATAAAGGGAAAACTTAGTTGCAAATATTAAATGAGGGGTCAATGGTTTTGTGTATCCATGGTTTTGGAACACATGGTTTTCTCCATACTACATCTTGTATTTGTATGAGCTTGATTCTATAAAAGCAAGCACATTGTCAGTAGTTGGTGTTGGCTAGTTGGTTGTTGGTTGTTTTGGTTGTAGGCTATGTGAGAAGCTGTCATTGTATTGAGTTTCTCTTGTGAGTAAATTTTGTGAAGCATGGCATGGGATGTATGGTTACATGGTTGAACACATGGAGGATGCATTGGAGGACCTTATGTTTCAAAGGTGTTCATGGAGACTCATGTGAGTGTATTGTAATATCTTATTACTAAATAATACATTTGAGTGTGAATGCTTTCAGAGGCTGGGTTTTTCCCTCTTGAGGGTTTTCCTAGGGTATATCTTGTGTAATCTTGTGTTTGTCTATTGATCTTTGCATTATGGTAAATTTGTTACTTGCATGCATCATTTTCTCTTTTTGTGTTATGTGGAATTGGTTTGATCAACCTGATAATTCCCAACGATGGCCAAGACCTCCAGAATGGCTAGGAGAAACCCTCTAATTGTGACCTGGCACCTCCTACGAATTCTATAGCTCTTGCAACAGAGTAGTTTGAGCATCTTTGTATTTTTTTGCTTTTGTTTAAGGCTTCGCCTTGCCTAGACATTTCAAGGTGTGATCCCATAAAACCTACTTTTTTTGTGAATTAGTGTAACATATATTTTTTAAGTAATACAAATGACACTTATTCATCAAAAATAAATAAAAAACCAACCCAAATTCAAAAATTTGATGGTCACTCTACCCAAGTAATAAAAATAAATAAAACAACCATAAAACTATCCTATAAAAAAATGTAACTAAATTAAATCTAACAAAAAACTTAAAATTTAAACCTAAATATATAACATTTATTTATCTTTTCCCAAATAATAAAATACAAATAAAATATTGCCCAGATAATAAAAATAAATTAAAAAAATATAAACCTACATGTTAATAATTTCAAATTAAAGTTAAAAAGAAAAACCTAAACATATACTTTATAATTAAAAGAAAACTTCCCAAATAATTAAAATAAAAACAAAACAATTGCCCAAACAATAAAATAGATAAAAGAATTATAAATTTATAAATATTAGATTTTTCAAACATAAGCTAATGAAGTAAAATTAAATCTCATACGAAACCTATTTATTTAGGTTTTTAGAGGGCAACAACAATTGAGAATTTGCAAATGGACCAATAGTCAATGGATTGAAAAAAAGCTTTGCTAGCTCCAAGTCCAAGCTCAAATATTAATTCAAAGCAAAGTGACTGTCTTTCTAAGGTTGCAATCAAATCATAACCCTCTTTCTTTCTTACCATTGTCCTCTTTTCATGTAAGCTGCAATAAACACAGAGATTACTCGACATTGTACTAAACATAGAGGTTACATGATGCATATGTTATAGGGAAACATACTACAACAAAGCTTCATAATAGTCAATCAAGAAAACCCCAATGGTAAACCTAGCAGGTAGACTTTTATCTTACATTTTGCAAGTATTTTTAGGGTTTTGATTAAATTCAAAGAAATCACCAATACAAATTTAATGAAGATTTTCGACAGTTTTTTTCTTGTTTTATTAAATTTGATGAATTATGCATTTCCCCAATGGAATTCGCCAAACTATGTGACTTAGGGTGATGCAAATTGAAATGAGTAAAATAGAAGAGGGCATAGTCTAGTCAATATAGTTTTTATAAAATAATAACTCTTGATTCTGCTTGAAACATCTGAAATTAATACCCACATTTTCTAGGTTTAGCACATTCAGTCTTCAAAGGATCAATCCAATAAACATAAACAATACTTGCAAAACCAAAACGTAAGAATCCTGACATATACAAAGAACACTTAGTGTATTGGAAATTCAATGAAACACGAATCAGTCAATCCACACATGCTTGCAAATGTGATTAAGTATAACAATTTCCAAACCAAAACACATGAATAATGCACAAACAAACGAGCATTCAAAGCACTATTAATGTAGACCATTAAGTTGTTTGACAAAGCATCAAACCCGCTATAATGAACTAGTGGCTAGCAATTGCACGTATCAAATCACCAAGCACAATAATAAACTAGGAAATTGAAGGATGGGATGTTGATATTGTTATTGGTGTTGGTAGCTAAGAAATGATTGAATAGGGTGAGCCTGGTTGGAGCGTGTTTGGCTCATGGTCAATTGTTCTTGTGTAATGTCCCCTTCCTAAGTCAAGACTTGATCGTCGGGCTAGTCTACCATACAGGTTCCCGTATACAAGTGAGGTGGATAGGGGACCCACGGTGACATGGCTCAACCCAGCTCAAACAACATTTTGGAGTGATGTAATGGATTCCTTGTGGCGGGGAGTTGCCAGTTGGCCTTTTCCGGAGTGAGTTTGGGCCATTTGGCCAAACTTACTATTTATAGCAGGGGCACGGGACTCCAAGCGAGTCAGTGCAATGGTCAGGGAAACATGTTGACACTTCATTGGCCAGCTCAATGGTACTACGGAGGCAAGATGAGACCGTTGGGATTAATATTTTAATAATCAACATTGTTAAGTTAAATTAAATATATAACTTAACATGTTTATTATTATTGTAAAGTGACTTTATAATAAATATGAACTTTATAATATATCTCAAGTTCATAAAGTCACTATGTTGGGCGCCCAACAGAATAAAGGGAAAAATATATATATATATATATATATATATATATATATATATATATATATATATATATTCTAATTCCCAAAAGAGGGTGTTGGGGGTATAAGGAGAAAAAAGAACTTCATTTGCATTATTCACTTGTCATGTTTTTTTGTTTGAGCTTTGTTCATGGTTGAGCAAGGGTTTCATACCAACAGACTGTGAGGACAAAAACCTTCATAGTTTGAACATCTGTGGGGTTGAGAGACACTCCCAAAATGTTTCAGGAGTGGCTTCATCCAAAGGTCACCATTTGAGCTTCATTGAAGAAACCAGCATTGTCGCGGAGTACTTTTCAAAGCTATATCTTCCGATTCTTGACATGATAATTCAAAGGAGACATTGACGAATGTATTGCAGATTATAGGCAATGATTTGGAGAGAGTTTGTTGTCATTTGTGGACCCTAGACTAGTCGTACTACTGCAGACATGGCCATACCATATAGAGGGAGAGATTGGCATCTTTTGAAGATCTTTTGGCAAGTTTTCTTTGTCTCAGCTGGGCTTACAGCATCATTGAGATTGTGCAGGGTTTAGAAGACTACCGGGGGGCTGTTTGAAATACTTTGTTGCTGTTGTCTTTCATTCCCACACCGCACCAACTCATAGCATGGACGTCGGTTTTGGAAGGGTTCATCATTGATGGGAGTTTATGCATTGGAAATCATTAAAGCGGGTTACTTCTTGTTTTGAGGAGCTGTATGCATTTTTCATAGTGTAAAGATCAAGTTGAAACTTCAAATCTGTTGTACCTTTCATTTTCAGACTTGTATCTTGTGGACAGCGAACCAGGTATGTGTAATGTGCTATGTTTTTGACATTCCGCCATATGGGTATTGCTTCTTTATGCTTTGTAATGCATTTCCATTGAAATAAAGCATTAGGGTATTTCTATCTCGTTGTATTTTCGAATATATGTTGCATGCATGTGTTTCTATGTCAAAATGCAAAAAACCCAAAACGCAACAAGTTTCAACTAAACGTCAGTAAAACAAAAGGGGTGGGATATTACAGTGGTATCAGAGCTGGTGCAGCTTGTCAGCCTGTGTGGTTAGTTTTATGAGTGAGTGGAAGATTGTTTATACCAGAGATACTCCACAGTGGTAGCCACCACAGGTACCAGAGGGTGAAACAATATGAGGGATTTTGGGTATGCACGGGAACTCTTCTAGTGACAGTGACAGTTTAACAAGTAATATGGCAGATAGAAACAGAAGATCTGATCAATCAAATAGTCCAAATTCGAGAAGGGAAAGGAAGTTTGATATTATGATAGACATGATGTCATAAATGTTATCTAAATTGAACCAAGGTACCCCAGTGACACAGCCACATACAGCGCAAGAGGGTGAGACCAGCGGTTCCAACGCTAACAATCACCGACATGCAGCACAGGGTAGTGGACATAGCACCAGGACTACCCCAGGATCGGTTCCTAGACCTCTCCAGCCTACCTTTCCACATAGAGAGGAGGCACCAGCTAATTAGGAGCCAAAAGTACAGCTTCCCATGGCAGATGACATTAGGATATAGCATGTAGAGTATATGACGCTTCCTTCAGCTATTAAAGATATGTTGACTTTTGAGCAGTTTATGACCCAAAGGAGGCAGAGAGGAGCTACGGGTGGTAGAGCACATAGAGCTAACCGGGACTACCAGCATGCATTGAGTAAAATTCCTATGGATCGTTTTGATGGGAGTGGCAAAATTTCAGCCAGAGCATGGGTGCAGAAGCTGGATAATTATTTGGCACTTAAACCTATGCCAGAGGACGAGGCTCTTAACTTCACCACCATACACCTTGATGGGCTCATGAGTGGTGGTATCATGGGTTGGTCACTTTAGGCCACAATCTCATCACCACATACGATGAGCTCACAAACCGACTCATCGAAAGATTTGGCACCAAGGACCCAAAACTACAGTTCAGAGAGTTAGCACAGCTGAAACAATACAAGTCACTTGAGGCTTACATTTCAGAGTGCTAGAGACTCGGTGTGATAGTTCCCAGCATATCAGAGAGGAGACTCATCGTCCTATTTACTGAGGGGCTAACGAAACCACTCAGAGGATGGGTCAAAGCATTCGACCCACCATCACTACAAGAGACAATCAAGAAGGCTCGCAACATGGAGTTTGCAGTGCCAAAAAACAAGTCTGTCTCCAAATCCTTTCCTCCAAAGAAGGATAAGAGCTCTTCACATCATCGAGACACCTTTCCACAGAAAAAACCAGCTCCACGCCTTGATGATGATGCCTTGAATGAATATAGGAGGAAGAAGTTGTGCTTCAAATGCAAGGGTCCATGGGATCCCAATCATAAGTGCCCAATGAAGGGGCAAGTGAAACAACTGGAGTACTATTCTGCCAAAGAAACAGCATCAGAGAAATCAGATCAGCTGAGTGATCGGGAGGATGGTGATGTAGAGAGTGCAATAGAAGAGATGCGGGATGTACAGGATGATGATATATCTACAGCACATCTTTCTGCTAACCAGAAAGAAGGTTCCTTCAAGATTCGGGGAGTCTTGGAAGGGCAGAGGATGACCACTTTACTTTACACAAGGGCCACTCATAACTTCATTAATGAGGGGCTTGTAGCACGAAGGGGACTCAAGACTGAGGAGTTCGAGGGGTTCAAGGTTAGAGTTGCAGATGGCTTTGTCATTACATGCAAGAGGAGAATCCCAAACTTAACTATTAAGTTAAGTGACTACGAGTTCCAAGTCGAATATTATGTGGTCAGTATGGGGGACATGGATGTAGTTCTCGGCATGAAGTGGCTTCATGCAATAGGAAAATTCTACCTCAATCCGCGGACCATGGAAATGAAATTTGAGGTAGATGGACACAAGCATGTGCTCAGGGGGGATGTCAGATGGAGGTCTCAGAGTTGTATCACTGAGGAGGATGGAGAGGTTGCTCAGACATGACCAGGTAGAGTGGGCAGCTGAGTGTGTTGTTATGCCTACAGCTACAGAGCAGCCCAAGCAAAGTTATCATCCAAACATACAGAAATTGATTACTAAGCACACTAAGGTGTTCAGCAACATACCCCCAGGGAGGCCTCCAGATAGAGGTATTGAGCATGTGATCGAGCTAGAGGAAAGGGCTAAACCAATTATTATCACCCCTTACAGACATCCTAAAAGGCTGAAGGATGAGATCGAGAAGACAATTAAAGAGCTTCTCGAGATGGGGCACATTCATCCCAGCAAGAGCCCATTCGCATCCGCAGTGGTACTAGTGAAGAAGAAAGATGGCACATTGAGAATGTGCATAGACTACAGGGCACTTAACAAGAAAACAATTACGAACAAGTACCTCATCCCGCGGATAGATGAGCTACATGGGGCATGCTACTTCTCCAAGATCGATTTGAGATCTGGTTACTATCATATTCGGGTACGAGAGGAGGATGTGGATAAGACAGATTTCCGATGCCACTTTGGGCATTTTGAGTTTCTGGTTATGCCTTTCAGCCTAACCAATGCACCTGCCACTTTCCAGTCCTGCATGGACAGGGTCTTCAAAGAGCAGCTGAGGAAATTTGTCCTCATATTCTTCGATGATATATTGTTTTTTAGCAAGACATGGGAGGAGCACCTCCAGCACCTTGAGGAGGTACTGAGCATTCTTGAGAGGGAGTCCCTTTATGCCAAGGAGTCCAAGTGTGAATTTGGCATGACCGAGCTCCTCTACTTGGGACACATCATCAGTGCAGATGGTGTTAGAGTAGACCCTGAAAAGATCAGGGCAATTATAGACTGGCCACCACACACGAATCTCTCACAGCTCAAGGGATTCTTCAGGTTATGTGGGTTCTACCGCCGATTCGTCAAGGGGTTTTCGTAGAGTGCAGCACCTCTGATAGACTTGACGAAGAAGGGGGCCTTTGCTTGGTCAGATGAGGCACAGCAGTGTTTCGACAAGTTTAAGCAGATCATGAGTTCTTGCCCAATCTTGGCCATTCCAGATTTCACCAAGTTGTTCAAGCTTGAGTGTGATGCCTCAGGAGAAGGCATAGGAGTTGTTTTGATGTAGGACACGCACCCGATTGCTTTTGAGAGTAGGAAACTCCAGGGTGCTAAGAGGGATTACAGCATATATGACAAGGAAATGTTAGCCATAATGCATGCCTTAGCAAAATTCAAACAGTATCTAGTGGGCAGTAAATTAGTGGTTAAGATAGACTGCAACAGCCTTAGACATTTCCTGAATCAGCGTGACCTCAACGACAGACAGCAGAAGTGGGTGAGCAAATTGCAAGCCTACGACTTTGACGTAGTTTATGTCAAAGGGAAGAAGAATGTGGTAGTTGATGCACTCTCACGGAGACCTCACTTGTGTTCTTTAGGTGAGATTACAGCTAATTGGCGAGAGTGGATATCAACGGAATATGCCAAGGACAAGTGGGCCACAGGGATCAATGATGGTACCACTCAGGACAGCAGATACACAGTTGTAAATGACTTGATCATTGACAAGGGGAGAATCTTATTGGTACCAAGATCCAACATGAAGAAGAAGGTAATGAGATCTTATCATGATGCATCTACAGCTGGTCACCTGAGATATTTCAAGACATACAAGCAGATCCAAGAGAGGTTCACATGGAAAGGACTCAAATCAGATGTGTTGCAGTATGTCCGTGAGTGCTCCACTTGCCAGCAGAACAAACAGGAAAATTCCTTTCCAGTTGGTTTATTGCAGCCCCTACCAATTCCTAACCAGAAATGGGAATGCATTTCGATGGATTTTATCACAGGCTTGCTCAAAGCCCAAGGCAAGGACTGTATCTTTGTTGTGGTTGATAGGTTGACGAAATTTGCATATTTCTTTGCAATTTCAGCCACATTTACAGCAGCACAGCTCGCAAATCTGTTTTTCCATGAGGTGTTCAAGTTGCATGGCTTACCCAGGAGCATAGTCAGTGATAGACAGTAAGTTCATGAGTCACTTCTGGCAGGAGCTATTCAGGTTGAGTGGGACTAAGCTCACTCCCAACACTAGTTACCATCCACAAACTGATGGACAGACAGAGATAGTCAACAAGTGGGTGGAAGGATACCTCTGAAACTACATTGCAGCGCAGCAGAAGGCATGGGTTAAGTGGCTACATCTGGGGGAGTATTGTTATAATACTACTTACCACATGTCTATTCAGATGTCACCTTTCATGGCCCTTTACGGGTATGAGGCTCCCAATTTCCTGGACTTACTTTTTGGGGACAGTAGAGTACCAAAGGCCAGGGACTTATTGCAGGAGAGTCAGGACATCATGAGGTCCTTAAAGGAGAATATCCAAAAGGCACAGAACCAGCAGAAGCAATATGCAGATTAGCAAAAAGTTCAGAGGTCTTTTGAGGTAGGTGACATGGTTTATTTGATGTTGCAGCCATATAGACAATCCACTCTCAAGAGGAGTGGCGCAGAGAAGCTCAAGCCACGATACTATCAACCTTTTAGGGTATCCAAGAGAATAGCAGAAGTGGCTTATGAGTTGGAGTTACCGGCAGATAGCAGAGTGCATAATGTGTTCCATGTATCTCGCCTCAAAAAGGCATTGGGACACAATGTGATACCTTCCACTGTGTTACCCCCTTTAGATGAGGAGGGTAAGTTGATTATCACCCTTGAGGCCATCATTGACACCAGAGAGCGTACTTTGCGGAGGAGAGTTATCAGGGAATATTTGGTTAAGTGAAAAAATTTGCCGATGGAGGATGCTACTTGGGAGAGTGAACAGATACTTCAGCATCCAAAGTTGAAATTGCTTGTGGGCAAGCAATTTTGGGGAGGGCGAACTGTAATGTGCCCTTCCTAAGTCAGGACTTGATCGTCGGGTTAGTGTACCATACAGGTTCTCGTAGACTAGTGAGGTGGATAGGGGACCCACGGTAACGTGGCTCAACCCAGCTCAAATAGCATTTTGGAGTGATGTGATGGATTCCTTGTGGCGGGGAGTTGCCAGTTGGCCTTTTCCGGAGTGAGTTTGGGCCATTTGGCCAAACTTACTATTTATAGCAGGGGCACGAGACTCCAAGCGAGTCGGTTCAAAGGTCAAGGAAACATGTTGACACTTCATTGGCCAGCTCAACAGTACTACGGAAGCCAAATGAGACCGTTGGGATTAATATTTTAATAATCGACATTGTTAAGTTAAATTAAATATATAACTTAACATGTTTATTATTATTGTAAAGTGACTTTATAATAAATATGAACTTTATAATATATCTTAAGTTCATAAAATCACTATGTTGGGCGCCCAAGGGAATAACAGGAAAAATAAAAAAGAAATAAATTATTCTAATTCCCAAAAGATGGCGTTGGGGGTATAAGGAGAAAAAAGAAGTTCATTTGCATTATTCACTTGGCATGTTTTTTGTTTGAGCTTTGTTCATGGTTGAGCAAGGGTTTCATACCAGCAGACTGTGAGGACGGAAACCTTCATAGTTTGAACATCTGCGGGGTTGAGAGACACTCCCAAGATGTTTTAGGAGTGGCTTCATCCACCGGTCACCATTTGAGATTCATTGAAGAAACCAGCATTGTCGCGGAGTACTTTTCAAAGCTATATCTTCCGATTCTTGACATGATAATTCAAAGGAGACATTGACGAATGTATTGCAGATTATAGGCAGTGATTTGGAGAGAGTTTGTTGTCATTTGGGGACCCTAGACTGGCCGTACTGCTGCAGACCTGGGCCGTACCATATAGAGGGAGAGATTGGCATTTTTTGAAGATCTTTTGGCAAGTTTTCTGTGTCTAAGCTGGGCGTACAGCATCATTGAGATTGTGCAGGGTTTATAAGACTACCGGGGGGCTGCTTGAAATACTCTGTTGCTGCTGTCTTTCATTCCCAGGCTGCACCAGCTCATAGCATGGACGTGGGTTTTGGAAAAGTTCATCATTGATGGGAGTTTATGCATTGGAAATCATTAATATGGGTTACTTCTTGTTTTGAGGAGCTGTATGCAATTTTCATAGTGTAAAGATCAAGTTGAAACTTCAATCTGTTGTACCTCTCATTTTCAGACTTGCATCTTGTGGACAGCGAACTGGGTATGTGTAATGTGCTATGTTTTTGACATTCCACCATATGGGTATTGCTTCTTTATACTTTGTAATGCATTTCCATTGAAATAAAGCATCTGGGTATTTCTATCTCGTTGTATTTTCGAATATATGTTGCATGCATGTGTTTCTATGTCAAAATGCAAAAAACCCAAAACACAACAGGTTTCAACTAAACATTGGTACAACAAAAGGGGTGGGATATTACATCTTGGTAGTTTGTCAAAAAAAATTTGGGTTTTGTTAGTAGTTTGGTGTCATTTCGACCCTTTTTGTATTTTTACTTTATGTTTGGGCTTAAGCCCTTCTTCATTTATGTAATTATGATTTTCTCTTTGGGTGAGGGCCCCTATAGATCCCTCACTAATTAATCAAAAAAAAAGGCAAATCAAGTTCGCCTATATACAATCGCATTACCCATACTCGTCCTAATCTCAATCTAGTCCACCTCTGGGTACACCTTGGATACAACTCAAACGCTAATTGCTCATGTGTGCTCCAAGTTCATCCAAGATGAACTAGGGCTGTCCGAGATGAACCAAGGGTGTGCCCAAGCAACGTACCGGTGCCCTATCCATACCTAGGACACCACGGCCCAGATTTTTTTAATTATAATAAAAAAACACAAAACAAAACATCTCTTCATACCTTTCATTACTTACCCATCCAAAACTCCATTGCCTTCACTACTCGAGGCTACAACTTTGATTTATCATTTAACATTTGGCACTAAATTTATCAATTATCAATTATCAATTGTGTTTGGTAGTTAATTTTGTATATTGTGTGCACATTTTGACTAATTTTTATATTTTTGTAGTCATATCATAGTTATGAGACTCACCAAGGACCAAGGACCAAGTGAGACTCATGAGTCCAAAGCCTAGACTCAGCTTTGGGCTCACCAATTCTACAAGGCCAGCATGTTAAAAAATAAAATTAGAATTAGTCTTTAAAAAAAAAATCTTGTTTACCCTAAAACACCACTAACACTTTAAAGCAATCACTTGCCCATTTTGAGCTTATTTTCACTTGCCCATTTGCTTTCAAACTATTTTCACCAAAGTTGCATAGAAAAAGATATAGTATGGGATACAAATACTATGAATTTTCAAGATCCCTAATGCAAAAATGGCTAGATACAACAATTATAAATACATACATATATTTAATTATATACATACATAGAGATGTGTGTGTGTATTTTGTTTTAATTAAGGTCTGTGTGGCCTCGATGGCCTTAATTTAGGGAATGCACCTTAATTTAGGGAATGCATCAAGGGTGCCGCCCACAGACCCTGTGAGGGGCATTGCCCTTCAACCCCACTAGGGGTGGTTTAAAAAACAAAAAATAAAAAAAAAGTTTTGTGCTGAGCCAGATGGAAAAACAGCATTTTTTCCCAAAGTAATTGAATTCCATTTACTTTTGGTTTACCGAGTCAATCCCAATTCCAAGTAATGCTACTCTGATATTTGAAGTTATTTTGATATGAAATGCAATATAATAAGTTTTTTTCTTAAATTTCTCTATTTTTCAACATTTTTTTAAAAATTTGTCAAGTTTTGTTTAGTTTCCACCAAGTTTTGACACCAAGTCCAAGTCCAAAATCAGCTTGCCGAGTTTTTTGCCAAGTCTGAGTCTCAACACCATGATTGTCCCCAACCTGGGTCAAAAAAAATCAGCAAACCATTGTATCCAAACCCGAACCTAAACCAACAACTTAGATAATAAATGAATACACGGATGTCCAAGGGGATTTAGTTCAGTGTTAATTGCCATGTCCAAATTCTCCTCAAATATACTATTCCAAACTACCACCTACAACCATAAATGCATGTGCAAAAAAAAAGGCATACTCGCATGTCTAAGGGGGTGTGATATAGTGTTAATTGGTGGAGTTCAAATCTTCCTTTGGTGGACCTACAATAATAAACACATACACAAATATCTAAAGGGGCCATGCTGTAATGGTAATCACCAAATTTGAATCCTCCTGGCCCATAACCCACAACAGACGTGATGAAGTTGTCGAGGAACAAACATGGTGAACTTTCAACATAGAAAAGCATGTGTCTCAGCAATCTAAGCGTGTACTACAACTCATTCCAACACAGAAATAGCCAATACCATCCATATTTGCACATTTGGGAGTTACGGTTTCAAAATCCAGCAACATGAAACAGCACAAAAGCCTGAAGATTAACATTACTGTTAACCTAAACTATAATGTCATTCTGCAAAATTTAAGACATGCTAAAATGAGCCAGAAGCTAGCACTTGCACATGTGATTCCACATCAACAACTCTGTTCAATTGCCAAAAGGGGCTCATTTGGGATGGAAATGCAAAGGCAAAAGCATCACTTAGATTCAAATCCATGCATCCCAAACACAAACCAATATTCAGCGAGGTTGTGGAGTCACAAATATGGGGTACACTGAATATGACATGGGTTTAAAATCTTAAGAAAGTGGCACAAGCTTTAAACTCACCGTGATAAAGGCTGCCCTCAAAAATAAATACATCCATAGAAAATGATGAAATACGCTGAATATGGCATGGATTTAAAATCTTAAGAATGCGGCATAAGCTTTATACACACACTCATAAAGGCTGCCCTCAAAAATAAATGCATCCATAAAACATCATGAAATGCGTGGAATATAACATGGGTTAAAATCTTAAGAATGTGACACAAGCTATACAGACACCGTGATAAAGGCTGCCCTCAAAAATAAATGCATCTATAAACAATGATGACAAGCTTTTAGCCATACCTGATACGGTGGTTTCCAGCAGAAGTCCAGGGTTCCATACAAATAGGGCAGCTTATAGAAGCGTCTGCATCGATTCCTGTTTGGGTCTCCAGGCTGTCCCTCTTAGCTCTGTTCCCCTTTACTTCCTGAAAATCACCTTGCGTTGCCGTTAGTGCAACCCTCTCCTCCACATCATCTGCAACATAAATAAGATTATCCTCTGTAAAACCCCCGCCAACAACCCTGGCAAGAGATGAATCTGCGTTTGACATGACTTCGTTCATTTCCACCATGGCTTCATTCAGTTCATGCAGGACTGCGGCAAGGGACTCATTGGGCTCCCTCAAATTAGGGTTTTGATCATTACGGTCTGTTTCGGCGGCTAAACCAATAGGAGCTTCGAAGGAGGAAGCCCTTACATCGAGCTGGTCTTCTTCTTCATCATCGTCAAGCTCGTCTTCTTCTTCTCCTCCTTCGTATTCTTCCATAATGTTGTTATTTCCATAATTGGAAGAGGAGCGCCGTGAGCGGTGCTCAACATAGTCGTCGTCGTCAGAGGAATCGGAAGCGCTGTCTGCAACTTCGTCTCCAGAGAAAACATCTGCACTCGAAATGGGAGATTGAGGAGAAGAAAGGATTGAAGGGGTTCGATCCGGCGACGTCATGATCTGCTATACCTGCTTACATTGGTTTCCATACAAGTTCCGAGAGTGCTCGCAGAATTGCATTTCAAATTTGAATGAATTGGGGGAAGCAGGTGGCAAACAAAGAGATGGATTTCTTCCGTAAAAATGTCAGAAGTTTAGATGTAATTTTTAATATAGTTTTATATGGGGTTTAAGAGACCTCTGCATTTAGTTTAAAGTTCGTTTCTTTTTAATAACAGCTTATAAGGTTGCCATGCATTTACATGTTCTTCATCTTTGTCTTCCTCCTCTTGAAGACAGGGGTTGTGCGGTTCAGTTGCAATGTTTTCTTTCTTATTTGTAGTGTTGTGCAGTTCTTGTGTGCTTTTATTCCTTCCAATTGCTAATTGTAAGGTTTGAGTAGTTTGTTCCTCTTCTTTTCTTTATTGTTTCTTATTATGATTAATCATTTGTTTGGGAAGTTGTTTGGAAGTATGGTTGAGTATAGAATTAGTAAGCCGATAGAAGTAAAGGATAAGAGGATAAAAGGACAAGTAGGTTTCAAACAAAAACACTCCACAATAGATCATGGAATTACTTTAAAGCATATCATTGAAAAAAATTGGAATGAAAAAGAAGAAGCTTATTGTTGTTTTGTTGACTTCCAGAGAGTTTCTGATACATTTCTGAAGAATAAGTTATGGTGCAGAATGAAGGATCTTAGTATCCCATAACAATATAGAGCGGTTGTCCATAGACTTTATGAAGAGGTTCAAGTAAAAATAGAACTCATGCAAGCCTTTCATAAAGTTTTAGGAGCAATATTGGAGTTAAGCAAGGATGCACTCTATCCCCTACCCTTTTTGGCTTATATATCAACAAACTTGAAGAATGGTTAAATTTGCAAGGAGGAGATGGTGTTCTTTTAGGAGAGTATGCTATGAGAATTCTTTTATATGTCGATGATCTCATTTTGATTGGTAGGTCTACTCAAGGGTTGCAAGGAGATAGGCATGCAAGTTAACACCAACAAAACCAAGATCCTAGTCTTCTCCAATAGATAGCAAAAATATCAGTTTAACTTTTATTTTGAAGGGAGTATCGTAGAAGAAGTAACGAAGGATAAATACTTTGGAATTGACTTCAACGACAAACTCAATTGACAAATTTACAAAAGAGAACTTTGGGAGTTTGGAGAGCACTTTTTGCTTTGCAAAATAGAAGTAGAGAGGCAGAGTTATGGGATTGGAAAACTACAGGGATTCTATCAGCTTATTAATAATTCTCGTGGTGCTTTATACAGGCAAATTATGGGCTAGCAGCACTTTAGATATAAAATGGAAGCAAATAGAGAGAATTTAAAAATGAATGATCACATGCAAATTCAAACTAGAAGCTTTAGTCCCTATGAGATTCTTTTTGCTAAAGCCGATATATTTCCTATTGAAACCACCTATAGGTGTGTCTTCTAGGATATATGAAAAAATTAAGTAGATGGAGGCAAATAGATGGCCCAATATTGTCATCAAAGAAGTCTTGAATGCGAAAAAAAGCCTTGGATAAAATAAAACATCAAGTGGATGAGTAAGTGGAACATTCACTTGAATGTGTGTCCTAATAATAGCAAAGAAATAAAGGCTTTTGTTATAGATAAATTCTACAAGTCTATGTGGGAAGAGAGGTTAGGGAGAAAGAGGAGATATTACCTTGATAAATTTAACCCCACATCAAAGATTAGAATAGCTCAATTATAGACTAACTCATATCACTTTTGATGTGAAATGAACAGATGGAAGAGGCCAAGAGAGGAATGGGAGGAGAGAATTTGTGTCTTTTGCACAGCTAGGGTAATTGATTCAAAAAACAATTTATTTGAGAGTGCAAAACTTACAATGACATTTGGGATAATTACACAGGCACTTTGGTGACAACTTCTTTACAAGATTTGTTTAAAGAGGAGATGGTTAAAAAATGGGGGAGTTACATCAAATTAAATAGCACAAGAGAAACAATTCAAAAAATATAATGGCAGGGTCTATTGTTCCATAGGCTATATTTGGCTTTATGGACATTAAAAATCTTCTATTCTATTTTATTTGTTAAGGAAGCGTGTTAGTCGTCACTTTATTTTTCCTTCGCTCCTTTTATGAACCTTTGTCCAATGTTGCTCTTATTTTTAGAGTTTTCCATGTTTATATTCTCTAATTCCTTTTTAATGTGAAATTTATACTTAATTTATTTTTATAGTAAAAATATAATTACATAATAGTACTATTTCAATTTTTTTATCATTATTTTGATAATTTTCTTATTTTTATTCAAATTTAGATTATTTAATGTTAATTTTTATTAATTATAATAATTATATTTAGTAAGATACATAAGATTTCCATGGACTGTAGAAAATCATGTTTCTTATTATTAAGAAATTATAGTTTGTTTAGTTTTTAAAAATAATCATTTTTTGAAAATATGACCATAATAATATTATTATTAAGTTATTTTGATTTTAAAAATAATGAAATAGTGCTATTTATATTAATTGCATAAGATTTCTAAAAATATACTATAACAAGAAAAAAAAGTGGGTGGAAAAAGTCACACCCTATAGTCTATGCAAGGCAAAGCCTTAAATAATATATTCTAATAAAACATAAATTTGTTAAGCAACGAGAGCTATTGATCCAATAATAGGAGGCATATCTCAGTCATCTAGTTTCCACACATTAGGATTATCCTAAACATATAGAATACTTTCCTAGCTTGTAAGAGCACCATCATGAACCTATTCATCATCTAGAGGTTGATCAACATCCTTAGAAGGGGAAATAACATGGCAAGACCAGGAAAATTAGCATTATTGGGCCAACCAAAGGCACCTCTAACATGAAGTCAAGAACAAGTGAAGGTTGGAAGGAGGCTTAGGACCATCCATGAGCACTGTAGAGGAAAACTAATGTGTTGTAGACTTAACTAATTCAGGGGAAAACCTATCTAAACAGTCCACACTATCACTATGCATTCCTACATTGAATTATCGACCAAGGAGCGTAAGCTTATGATGGTACTTGTAGAGTATATGCCTTCAAGGCTCATATGGTTCCCAGCTATTCTATCTTAACTTTAAACAAACAAATCTATCTTGCTAGAATTGACAGAATTACAAAACAATAAAAATAGCTATAAATCCTAGTTGCTACGGGTGCCTACAGCAAGGTCTGTAGATAACTATCACAATAGGGAAACTTGTAGAATTAACTATATCTACTTGAGCAAAACATAATACCAACTTGAATTTAAATTATGTTTTAACAGAAAAGTAATAAACCAACATTAACTAAAATGAAATAAACAAAGAGAATCAGTACCTTGAATGGCCAGCTCAAGAGACTGTCTTCCTTAACTGAAAGCAAATCTAATCTAGATTCTACGTATCTTTGTAACACATATCAAAGCTTAACCTATTCCATACACAATCAACTCATATCAAAGTGTTTCAACAATGAAATCTCTTTTCTGTCATATCCAGATTATATTCCATAAATGTAACATGCTTGAGTCTTTACACATAGAAAAGGGAATGATAATTGAATCGAACTGAACTGAACTCCTAACAACTTGACTCTGCTACCTTATATATCTCATCTTCCCCCTTACTATACAAAATGGAGAGAGAGCCTTATTTATTAATTAACTGACTCTGATCATTTACCACGCCTAGATACTAGGTCATGGAGTCAAGATCACATTCTTATTCTAACTGGCTATAAGAAGAAGAATTCAAATCAAATTAGAAGTCTAATGCATGAACAATGTCCATAACCATATTTGAAACAAATCCACTCCTTAATTTATTACTATCCATGATGCTCCATAATTGTCTTCAGTCGTCTCTGCATTCTTAGCATTGAAACTCATACTTCTATTAACTCCTTTGTCTGCAACCTGCTACAAATGCTTGATCTCATCATGACACGTCCAATTCTGCATATAGAATTAGTTTCCAAAAGCATATACCATAAGCATTCTCCATGACTAACCATAAAAACATCTTATTTATGCTTTTATACATATCTATATCTAATTCATTCATTAGATAATATGATCATCACATTCCACATTAATACTATAAGTTCAGGTCTTAGAAGTATAAAGAAGGTCAACATATCATAGTGCAAACATGGATAAATGTCTTAAAGGATGCCATGAAAGAAGTTTTTGGAGTATAAAAAGTAACATAAAAGAGACTAATTCTGTAGCCCATCATTTCCCCCCAATTAACCTTTTAGTTGCCCTCAAGCAAAATTACTCAAAAAGATACCTAGGGAAATGAATTATAATGTAAAACTATTTGCCTCAAATCCATAACTACCCTGACACCCTCACCCTGCTTTAGATAGAACCCATTGTAGCATGAAAGCCTTTGTAGTCTGATAGCTTCTGCAGTCCTGCATTCCTCTCCCTTTTCACTTGTCCAGTGTGGAACTGGATATAAGAGTAGAGGTGGATGGTAGGTAAGTGGTAACCATGCCACACCTTGATTCTCTAAAATTTGAATGTACCTGTGCAATCTTTTAGACATGTTCATAAATTTATGCAAGGAATGAGGTTCTTTCTGTTGAAGAGTAGGTGTCAGACTGTTCCATCTACTTTGCATATATCTAACACAACTTTGTAAAATGGATCCCATCATTCTTTGTACCCTTCTGTGATCCCTTATTCTTAGGTCCATAATGATTTTGCCTGGGCCCTTATGAGAGAGAAGTCTGTACCATTTTATGAGTATATCTTCAGGATTAAGTGCCTCTTGTCTGATTGGTAGTGATGCCTTCTTCTCATATTCTTCATACCTATCCATCAATTCTCCTCTCAGCTTTTCATTATTTAGGTATGATATTATTGCTCTCAGCTACAAATCTCCAACATTTATAGACGGATTCCACTCTATATTTTCCTCTAATAGGTAATTGTGCAAACATAAGTCACATAGTTGATCTTGTTGTTCTATACTGACCTTTTGAAAATAACTAAAGAAACTATGTCTAGACTGCAAAGTTGGTTGGTCATTAACAAATCTATTGAATTAAAAACTAAGAAATTTCTCCTTTAAAAATAATGCATAAACCCTTGAAGGTGGTTTGCATTCAATGATTTCCATGGCCCTGTCAATTATACCTACCATTTTTGCCTCTAATTTCTTAATTTTAAGATTCTGATTCTCAATTATTTCATTAAAAATTTTCCTTTCTTTATCCCGATTCTTTGTATCTAGTGACTTTCAGCAACTCAAAACCCAATGAAACAGTAGTATGGTATGCTGGAGTTCTTACCTCAAGAAATGATGGAGGGGGTTCCTTCTCCTCATCTGAGATGATATTGCTAATAGCCAATTGTGCTAACAAATCCAATTTAGACCCTCGATTTTGTGTTTGAATCCTCTCCTCTAATTCCTATATCCTCTTTTCTTTTTTTCTCCTTCTCTTCATACCTCTTTACCTGATCCTCCAGGGTTTTGATTATGTCTAATGCCTCCTGAAGTTCTTTCCAGAGGTCTCTTTCTTCTAACAATTCATTCATTTGCTCAAAATTTACAGTACCACTATCATTGTTATCAGAAGCATTAAAAAATTCTTTAACAGGGCTATCAAGGGTTGCTTTTCTCATCTTTTTGGCAATAAATGGGTCCTCTGAGTCAGAGTCAGAAGAAGGAACATACTTTTTCTTCTTTGAAGAAGCATTCATATTATCCTTAATTGCAGAGATATCATCTTCAAGTATGTCAATAGGAACATTCGCAGGAGTATTTCCCTTTTCCTCAAAATCTTGTCTCTGTTCTTCAATCTTTTCTTCAGCCTTTTGTTTCCTCAATCTGTCTGATCTCCTCGGGGTAGTGGTTTCTTGTTCAACAACCCTTTTCATCTTCTTTTTACCTTTCCTCTTATGTCTTTCCTTTGCTTCCCCTGTATTGACATTTTTCTCCTTCTTTTTCCTTTTTGTTGTTTCTTTGCTGACATATTTTCCTTCCTTCTTATTTTTCTTCTTGCTTACAGGATTTGGAGTCACATGTTCAGAAGGAGAGAATGAAGGTTCCCCTATTTCTTCAGGTCTATTTTCAAGGACATTTTCCTCCTTCAGTTCTTCATGAACAGGTTCGTCTTCAGGTTTAGCATTGTATGGGGGTTCCTCATCCTCCTCATGAGGTTGCTCCAACAAGGTGGAAATATCAACACAATCCTTAAAGGCCTCCCAATCAATTTGTGGGTATTGTATCTGCAAACTCCTCTTAACTAGTAATGCAATTAGACAATGATGAGACATAGAAGCGTCTACTGGCTTTCTTTGGTATTCTGAAGCCATTCTCTTTAGGAGGTTATAGAGGTAGTTCGGAACATTCACCAATTTCTCATGACAAAGATGGTTCAATAATTTAAAATGCACAGTGTACAACATATTATATCTCCCATCACAAGTGAAATACTTGATAATGTAGGTAGCACATTTGCCCCAGAAAAATGGCAAAGATAGGCATTTTGTACCTTGAGGTGTTGAGTCTAAATGCTCGCCTCACTCGCAGAATTCTTCTCTAGCAGCGGTTGCATCAACTCAGGCTGGGTATTCTGACCCGGTGCATGGCAGTCCAATCAATTGGGCTATAGCTATTTCAAAAGCATCAACTGTTAACCCTTTCACTACTGCTTCATCACTTTGCAATGTAACTGCAAATTCTACGGCCATATCATTGTCATACTTTGTCAATTTTAAGAAGTACTTGAGCCATCCTACTTTGGTGAAGAGTGGTAAAACTAGCACATCTTCAAGAATCTCTTCATGCGTAGATGGCTCTCTCCTTACTAAGTCACCTCCCATGGTTATAATCCTCTGTATAATTCCACTCTGCCACCTTGTTAGACTTAACCCCAATTATTATATTGCTCTGCAATTCCTCTTACTGCTCAGAGTTAACTCGATTTGACTTAAGAAAAAGCAAAGACATTAGGAAGGTAACTCTCACTGGTTATTTACATAGTACACAGGGATGAAAATTCATTTGAAAACCAGTCAAAAAATCAAGAATGACACAAGAATGACAACCCTTCCCCCTAACTGATTGTGAAGTGACCTCACTCACGTGGCAAAGGAAGTGGTAGGAAGTTGTAATTATTAATTGGAATGGTATGAAATATTATCGCATGCATGAAGTAAATAAGGATAATGATAAATCCATATAAAGAAATTTTAATGGCAATCATGAAAAGTTACCTTGGGAACAATGCCTCGGAAAGAAATGTGGGAGCACACCTTGAAAGGAGATATTGTGTATAATGCAATTAATCTGCTAGAACTGTAAGGTCATGCATGCGGTTGAATGGTGAGGTAGCACATTAGCATGTGTGATGTGATGGAATTGCTTGAATTTCGACGCGTGAGCTGCAGGCACGGTGATGAAGCAAGGCGTAGTGTACGGATTGATTAGATGTGCGGGGCATTGCATGGAATACATCTGCAGTTGCTATAGGTGCTTGCAACATTGTTCCAAAGTGCAGATTTTGATGGTGATTAGAACAAGTGTAGAAGTAATAGGTCCAAACTGAAAGATGCAAACAAGTCCTAGCTGAAAGATGCAAACAAGTCCCAACTGAAAGATGTAAACAGGTCCCAGCTGAAAGATGTAAACAGGTCCGAGATGAATGTTGGAAACATCATGGTAAAGGTGTTGTGTGTGCATGTGGTGCGGTGTGTGCATGTGTTTGGAAAGCAAAAGAGATTATGCCTCAGCTACAGGGGTTGAGTAGTCCAACTCAACCTCTACATCACTAGTTAGGCCATGTGGGTCATCCTCTGACGCTGCATCAACTGGTGTCATAGTATTCTCATCAAGAGTACCAGAGGCACCATATGTAGTAGCTAAGGAAATAATTAAGTCTTCCTTCTGCAATGGCCTCTTATACAACTTTAGCCAATGTCCATTGACCAAGAGTGAAAATTGGACCTCATCTATAGTTTGCAACTGAACGGCTCCATTTGGGAAAACTTGCATGATTTCATAAGGTCCAAGCCACCTGGATTGGAGCTTGCCCTTGAAGTCTTTATACCTAGAGTCATATAAAGTGCCCAATCACCAGTGGTAAATGCTTTGTTCTTGATATGACTATCATGCCATTTGACCCTCTGTTTCTGGATAACATCAGTATGGTGTAGTGCCTCAAGCCTGATTTCATCCAGAGCATAAAGATGTTGAATCCTATCTTGTTGTGCTGTTGTCAAATCCATCCCAAGCTCAACAGCTGTCCTTAGCGTTTTATGTTCAAATTCAATTGGGAGGACTGTTGTTTTCCCATAAACCAATTCATATGGGGTAAACCCTATAGTGGTTTTCCAAGTGGTTCTATAGGCCCAAACAACCTCTAGCAACCTAGTAACCCAATCTCGCCTATGGAGTTATATTGTCTTGGTCAAGATTTTTTCCAGTCCTTAGTTGGTTACCTCAACATGTCCATTGGCTTGAGGATGATAAGGGGTAGACTTTTTATGCCTTATTTGATATTCTTCCGCTAGCTTTATAATTAGATTTGAGGTAAACTGAGGACCTTGGTCTATTACTATTTCCCTTGGCACACCATATCTGGTGAAAAATGTCTTCATATAAGAATTTAGCTACATTACCATTTCTTGCAAACTGCAATGCTTTGACCTCAACCCATTTTGTAAGGTAATCAGTACATACTAGAATATACTCCTTATTATTGGAGGTTGGAAAAATAGGACCAACAAAATCTAGTCCCCACTTGTCAAAAGGAGCTAATGAAATTTGTGGTTGTAATGGCATTTCATCACTTTTAGTTGGTTTGCCCATTCTTTGACACCTATCACAGGCTCTGGTGTATTTGATAGCATCCTTGTGAAGTGTTGGCCAATAATACCCTGTTGTCAAAATTTTGAAGGCTGTTCTTTTTGCTGCAAAGTGTCCCCCACATGGTTCATCATGACAAGCCTTCATGATATCAAACACTTCATCTTCTCTGATGCATCTTCTCATGATGTTGTCTGGTCCAGTATAGAAGAGAAAACCTGAAATCCAGGAGTAGGGAAAGCATTTGTGAACAAGTTGTCTCCGTTCTCTTGGTGAAAAATATCCTGGAATCTGCCCTGTAACCAAGTAATTTGCTATGTCTGCATACCATGGTGTGTGGATAGTGAGAGCAAATAGATGCTCATTAGGAAATGAATCATCAACCACACCATCTGAGGATTGAGTGGGCAATCTAGATAAAAATTCAACAGCTACATTAGCCTTACCGGGCTTGTCAACAATTGTGATATCAAATTCTTGAAATAATAATAACCATCTGACCAGCTTGCCACCCACTATTGGTTTGTTCATCAGATATCTGATCGCTGTGTGATCAGTATGAATGAATACTTTGTAGCCGATTATGTAGTGTTTGAACTTATTGATGGCATAAACAACTGCTAACATTTATTTCTCTCTCACTGTGTAGTTTAGCTCAGCCCCTTTAAAGTTTTTACTGATGTAATAAATTGCATATTCCTTGTTGCCTTCTTGCTGGCCTAACACTGCCCCAATGGCAAAGTCTGAGGCATTGGTGTGAATATGAAAGGGCGATTCCCAATTTGGACCTCTCAAGACTGGGGCTTGTGTCAGAGCTACTTTCAATTTTTCAAAAGAATGTTGACATTTAGGTGTCCAAGCAAATTCAATATCCTTAGATAGAAGTGCAAACAAGGGAGCAACAATTTTGCTAAAATCTTGAATAAACCTTCTATAATAACCTGCATGCCCAAGGAAACTTCTAACATCCTTCATTTTTTGTGGAATAGGCAGTGTGGAGATTATTTCTATCTTCTTTGGGTCGACCTGGATACCTGAAGATGAAATGAAATGTCCCAACACTACTCCTTCAGTCATCATCGTAAAACACTTTTCATTACTTAAGGACAAATTGTGCTCTGTGCATTTTTCAAAACTTTTTCAAGATTCTGCTATGCCTCATCAAATGTTTCACCATATGTGGTGAAGTCATCCATATAAATCTCCATGCTATCATGAGCAAAATTAGAAAAAAATACTAAGGACTACTCGTTGAAAAGTAGCTAGAGCATTACATAGTCCAAATGGCAAAACAGAGTATGCATAGGTCCCCCAGGGGCAGGTAAAGGTGGTTTTATCCTGATCCTCTGGAGCAATCTTTATTTGATTATATCCGCTAAAGACATCAAGAAATGAGAAGTACTTCTTTCCTGCCAAAGAATCTAGGACTTGGTCAATAAAGGGCAATGGAAAGTGATCTTTTCCGGTGGCAGTGTTGAGTTCTCTGTAATCAACACAAACTCTCCACTTGCCACCCTTTTTAGGAACTATCACCAATGGTGAAACCCATTCACTATCTGAAATGGGGTAAATAAAACCTGCATCCAGAAGTTTTTGAAGTTCAGCCTTGACTATGTCCCTTAGAGCAGGGTTCATACGTCTCTGTTGTTGTCTGATAGGTCAAAAATTAGCATCAATATAGATCTTGTGCATGCATAGATTTGGGTCAATGCCTTTCATATCACTATAATCGCATGCAAAAGCTATTGAATTGGACTGTAGGACATTTTGAAGGGATTGCTCCTATTCTTGAGTCAAGGCATTATTGATAGTCAACATCTTTCCAGGATGTATCTCTAATGGTTTAGTCATTGGTTGAATGGAAGACACATCAAGACTAGGAAAGATTGGTAGATGTTGCTGGGGTAGTAAGGCATGAAACAATTGAGAAATTTCTTCGGTGGAGCTGCTAGGTATTATACTGCTCAGTGGATCATGTAGATAGGACAGGCAGTCTTGCTAGTGTGGGTGCCTCCCACAGTCATTTTGGATAATGTGTGCTAGTAACTCCTCTTCATCTTGTATATCCAACAAAGGACTATGTTCAATGGTCATCAAGGTTTGCAAAGAATAACTATCCTCTTCTTCTAGAGTAGGCCAAATAGTTTGCTCGAGTTCATGGTACGGTTGGGCTGGTTGATACAACACCAATTTCTTGGTAATGGTTCCATTAGATATAATCATGTTTCTTGATCGACAACCTATAAATGCATCAGTTGTAGCAAGCCACGGTCTGCCTAGTATAAGAGGGTAACCAGCCAGATTTACTTTAGGTTGCAATATAATGAAGTCAGCAGGATATTCCCAGGAATCTAATGTAATGACTAAGTCTTCAATGATACCTTCAGGTTTTACCATTGACCTATCAGCCAATTGTAGAACAGCCTGAGTAGGTCTAAGATTGGTTAATTGCAACATTTGCATTGTGTCCTTAGTCATGACATTGATTGTTGCACCCAAGTCTATTAATGTATTCTTGATTAGGGCTCCATTGATCTTGACATCGACCACTGGACTTCTTGGATCAGTATACTTAGGAACAGTGATATTTCCCATCATGATGTCTGCAAGGTTACCTAAGACATGGACTGTTTTTGGTTCAACTCTTTTTCTTCCTAGTTTCTTGATACAGAGATCCTTGATTGTCTTAGTGTAGATAGGAATTTCTTTGATGGCCTAAATCAAGGGTATCTTTATATTTATATCTTGCAACTATCCTATCAGGTCATTGGTGGGATGCTCTGGCTATTTTTGGATATCCAAGCGCTCAAGGAAAGGAGGCTTAGGGTTTGATATAGGTTGAGGTTCCTGAACTGGTTCAGGTTCCAAGGGCAATTCATCTAAGGCTTCCTCCATGGATTCTCCATCCTCCAACTCTGTGATTTGGGGAGATGAAGGACCTACAAGGTGTTTCCTTGATCTGACGTGAACATTACTTACCTCAACTCCATAGGTGGGGTACTACATCACTTCATTAGTATAAGCTTGTTGAACAAGCTTGTTGTTAGGGTTAGGTGCAAGTTGGGCAAGAATTTGGGAAGGTCCAGGAGGGTGATTTGGAGGTGTTGGTGGACGCATGATGGCATGCTGTTGTGGCTGTGGCTGAGATGGAAGCAAGGGTTGCTGATATTGGGAGTTTGGCTGTCATGGTTGGCCCTTGTTTCATTGAGGGTGCCATTGTTGTTGTTGAGTAGGCCACTGGGGATTATAGGTAGGGCCTTGGAAAGTCTGTTGAGGCCATTGTTGCTGTTGGTTCCACCGTACCTGGGGAGTAGACCATGGTGGGCTTTGCCAAGCATTTGGATTAGCAGGCCAAGGCTGGTTATTCCAAGCAGAAATTTTTTGATTAGCAGCAGGAAAAGATGAATTATAATTAAGTGGATCATGGGGCATACCTTGCCTTTGCTGCCACAGTCTTCTTTGAGCAATAAAGAATAGTTGCCCATCGTCACCTTGGAATGGTTGAAGTTCTGGCCCTTTAATCTTCTCCTGCTGGATACTGGCTACCCTTTTGCATTTATAGTTGGCCTTCCTTTGTCTACAACTTGGGCAGTATTCAGTGAGCATTGCATCTGCCTCTTCTTGTTTCTTTTTAATGTGGAGGGTGTCGAATTGTGTAGCCATATGGATAATGATATCTTCTTTCATATTGGTCAGCAGGTTACTAATTTCCACTCGAGACACTCCATTAACTGACTTGCCTGCAATAGCTATTCTTTCTCCTCTGGGTTTTCTGGAAAATGTCCTGGAGTAGTTCCTACAAGCTGTACAAATATCTTCAAAGGGTAATTGGGAGATATCCCTTGTTCCAATGAGATTTAGGGCATCCATGCAATCATCATTGACCCCTCTTAAAAAGACCAGCTTCAATGATTCTTCGGACAATTTATTCTGAGGGTTTTTCTTCAAGGCAAATTGGAATCTTTCCACATAGTCTTCTAATGGCTCCTCCTCCTCTTGTGACATCCTAAAGATGTCATCTCTTCTCCTGTCATGTCCTCTACAGTAGTCTTTGTATTTTGTCAGGAACTTTGTCTTCATGGTATCCCAATCTAGGATGGCATCTTTCCCAAGTCCCATAAACCACCTTAAAGCAACATCTTTTAGGGTAGCAGGGAACAACTTGAGTTTGTAAGGATCAGTGGTATAATCATAACTCCTACACAAAACATCAAACTCGAATAGGAAAGTGTCAGGATCTTCAGTCACCAAACCATAGAAAACATGCAAAGCAGATGGTGGTATATTTTTCAAGGTAGCTGCCCGTGCTAGGTCTGGTATAGGGAATTCAAATATAGCTTGTCCTGGAGGATCCTCCACTGCTTCTGCCATTGTTCTAAAAGTTCCCTCTGCGGTAGTAGAGGAAGCTGATGGAGATGTAGGGGGTGTTGATGAAGATGTAAAAGAAAACTCTCCTTCAGCACTTCCTATTGTGTAGTTGTTAAAATTAGCTGTACTCTCAGTGTTTTGAGAAGTTGATGGGAGGAACCTTCCTTGAACGTCTCTCTACCTCCGCATACAGTATATTGAGCTTTTATGTTTCAGCAACCTTGCACAATGTTAATAGAATGCCTGGTGTTTTCTGAAAGGTGTTTTGATTAGCTCTAATGCTAGAAAACACGAAAATAATTAAACTATGAAAACGTGTAAAGAAAAACCAAAAAATGTGCCTAAGAAGTTAGCACCATCCCTAGCAACAGCGCCAAAAATGTAGAGGAAAACTAATGTGTTGTAGACTTAACTAATTCAGGGGAAAACCTATCTGAACAGTCCACTCTATCACTATGCATTCCTACATTGAATTATCGACCAAGGAGCGTAAGCTTATGATGGTACTTGCAAAGTATATGCCTTCAAGGCTCATATGGTTCCCAGCTATTCTATCTTGACTTTAAACAAACAAATCTATCTTGCTAGAATTGACAAAATTATAAAACAATGAAAAAATCTATAAATCCTAGTTGCTACGGGTACCTACAGCAAGGTCTGTAGATAACTATTACAACAGGGAAACTTGTAGAATTAACTTAATTGAATTGTCAAGAATGAAATGACTAACTGCTGACCTCCGAAGGATTTGTGAAGACACTAATATGCAATTGGTCATGAACTATATCTATTTGAGCAAAACATAATACCAACTTGAATTTAAATTATGTTTTAACAGAAAACTAATAAACCAACATTAACTGAAAATGAAATAAACAAGGAGAGAATCAATACCTTGAGTGGCCAGCTCAAGAGACTGTCTTCCTTAACTGAAAGCAAATCTAATCCAGATTCTACGTATCTTTGTAACACATATCAAAGCTTAACCTATTCCATACACAATCAACTCATATCGAAGTGTTTCAACAACGAAATCTCTTTTCTGTCATATCCAAATTGTATTCCATAAATGTAACGTGCTTGAGTCTTTGCACATAGAAAAGGGAATGATAACTGAATCTAACTAAAGTGAACTCCTAACAACTTGACTCTGCTACCTTATATATCTCATCTTCCCCCTTACTATACAAAATGGAGAGAGAGCCTTATTTATTAATTAACTGACTCTGATCATTTACCGCGCCTAGATACTAGGTCGTGGAGTCAAGATCACGTTCTTATTCTAACTGACTATAAGAAGAAGAATTCAAATCAAATTAGAAGTCTGATGCATGAACAACATCCATAACCATATTTGAAACAAATCCACTCCTTAATTTATTACAATCCATGATGCTCTATAATTGTCTTCAGTTGTCTCTGCATTCTTAGCGTTGAAACTCATACTTCTATTAACTCCTTTGTCTACAACCTGCCACAAATGATCGATCTCATCGTGACACGTCCAATTCTGCATATAGAATTAGTTTCCAAAAGCATATACCACAAGCATTCTGCATGACTAACCATACAAACATCTTATTTATACTTTTCTACATATCTATATCTAATTCATTCATTAGATAATATGATCATCACATTCCACATTAATACTATAAGTTTAGGTCTTAGAAGTATAAAGAAGGTCAACATATCATAGTGCAAACACGGATAAATATCTTAAAGGATGCCATGAAAGAAGTTTTTGGAGTATAAAAAGTAACATAAAAGAGACTAATTCTGTAGCCCATCAAGCACTATAACCACAAACTCTACATTGAGAAGCATGGGTCGTGAGAATCATGCCCACAAGTATTATGACTCCTACCATGTTGATATCCTCTACAAGGGGATTAGCCTCTGCTGGAAGGAGAGATTGGCATACTCTAGCAACTATACAAGATGCATTACCCCAATGGTTAAGAAGTGCATGTAGGTGAGCAACTTCAAGTGTAACTTTATTACTTCGCAGTTGTATCTTCATTAGCACAGTAGAACGAATCATAGAAATTTAAAACACGTAGAGAAATTACTATCAACAATGCATCCTAAAAAGAGAATAGAATTTCTCTATTTCCAAAAGTTGAATAGGATTTCCAATTTGAAAGCCATGTCTAAGAACTTTGTAGGAATATTGGGCTAGTCTTCTAATAGGATCATGTGGCAAGAAAAAGGTTTGGGTTTGAAAGGCTTGAAAAAATCAGGAGTTGAATTCCAAGCCACCTAGACTCTTTAGGAAAAAACTAGAAGAGAAGATTGATTATCTCCTAGTAAACACAAAGGGCAACAAGAATATATCTCCTAAATTAATTAATATGCAACCAATAAGAAGACCCTGATATAAAATGCCCTAGGAAAGATGAACAAATTTTGACTCAACAATAGTTAACCAAACAATCTAAAATATGTGTTCCCATGATCTGGAGGACGATTGAAGAGCCCATCTATCATTAATCTTTTGCACCATATGCAAATGTGGTGAAATCCAAGCATATCCTTTGTGAAGTTTGTAATTATGAAATGGCGTATTAAGGTACCATTTCTAATCTTTCCACCATGCTTTGAGATTCCTAACATGTAATGTGCCTTTTAATTAAATAGCTTATGTGGGCCCTATCTTTGGTTCCCTGATAAGGATTTAAAAATATTTTAATAAAGGGGCAATGGTTTAGTAGCAATAATAATAAATAATATGGGACTGTAGATTTTCATAAAGGGTTGTTGTAACTCCCAGGACACTTGGCAGCTTCTTCACAACAAATTCTATGATAAGAAATTAATGAGGAGTTACAAGAAAAAGTGGGGTTGTTTTTAGGAAAGAATCTCATTAATATTTTAATTTATATCTTTGAGAGGGAAAATGAGGCCTACTAGTGTTATATATTGAGGAGCTCGTTGGCCTTTGACACATCTACCAATTTATTTAGTCTTACTATTAGTGTTTGAGCCTTGTATTCAATTATAGGATTTGAGGATGAAATCCCTTGGATTCTAGAGATCAAAGGATGAAACCCCTTTGGTTTCCTAGAGACTAAAGGATGAAAAGCCTTTAATATCTCAAGAGTAATCTCACACACAGGTTGTAATTGTACTTCAAATCTTTGTTTGGATTTTAGCATATATTTTGGTATTCGCAACAAGTTTAAGTTTTTTAAGATTCCATATTGTGGAAGCATATATTTTGTAATCACTGAAGCAACATTTTAATGTGGAGGAAACTTTATTCATATTTATATATGTTATTCTTTGAAGCTTCAACATATCTATATCATTTTTCAATCCATTGTTACATATTTATGGGTATTGTAATTATTGGAAATAATATATAAAACATTATTCATCCACCGTATGTTCTCGCCTTGCCCTCATAGGACCTAGGTGATAAAAAAGTGGTGAATAATAATATTTGCTCTCACTTTTCCCTCACAAGATCTTGGTGATTAGAAACTGGTAAATATTTTATATTAAATGTTGTTGAGGATATTACATTGGTATCAAAGCTAAAATCTTGCCAAGGTATGGCATATGGTGAGAAATAAAAGACCCATGATGCAGAAGGAGATATCAGAGTTTCTTCAAGATGACCTAGTAGGCCTCTAGATGAGGCAAAACAGAATGAAAAAAGTGACATTAGTAGGCCAATAGAGAATGTCATTAAGCCAAGAGAGACTAAACAAAATATTGATAAGAATGTTAAGGATTGAGATGAATTCCCCCGCCACCATCTAGAATCAATATCACACCAAAGCTCCACAAAGAGGGGAAAGTTCATCTACAAATAATTGGCCAATAGGTAATTCCATTTGAAAACCCTCTAGACCCATGTTCTTATAGAGAGAACAAGAAAGAGCAAATCTTGAAACTTCTTGTAAGGATGAGCTTGATAGATTGTTCAGAGAATATTAGGGGAAGACTAAAGATTTCTTGGTAATCATAACTTTTGACAAATACTCGGATCTATTAAGAAAAAAATATTCAACATAGAAGAGGTTAAGGGAGTGACCAGAATAACAATGGGAAAGAATTAAAGTAGAAGGTGAACAAAATAATTGCACCAACTTTTGATGGTACCAACAAGATATCTGCTAAGCATATGCAATCCAGTTTGCCACATTTAGAGGGCATTGCCTATGATTGGTGGCACCATGCCCTAATCATACAAGGTCATGATCTTGTGCAAACTTTTGATGATTTCAACTAGAGGTTGCTAGATAGATTTGAGCAAAAGGATGAAGATGAATCTTTTAGAGAACTTGCCAAATGAATCAACAAACTTTAGTGGATGCATACATAGCAAAATTCTAGAGAGTTGTAGTTATGGTACCCAATATATCAGAAAAGAGGATCACTTTCCTCTTTGGAGTGTATATGAGCCTCTCAGAGGTCTAGTTAAGGCCTTCAAATCATCATCACCACAAGAGGCTATCGGGAGAGCATTAATACTTGAGCCATCCATGGTAAGGAAAAAATTTTCATCACTACCAAAACCACCCACTATTAGATTTCAAAAGAGCATCTTTCATAAAGGAGGATTTAACTCACATCCTCAAAAGACTATACATAGCCATTTAAAATAAAGAAGTGGATGATAACATAGGGAGTGAAATTAAAAGGAAGAAGTTGTGTTTCTTGTATAGAGAACCATGGGAACTTACTCACAAATGCCTTGGAAAGGTCCAATTCCATTATATTGAGATAATATTTGACAAAGAAGGTGAACCCAAAGAACTATAGCTACAACAAGCCATAGAGGAGCAAAACATTGAGCATGAACCTAAGAGACTCATAGATGATAGCAATAGCACCCTTACTACTCTTTCAGGATATCACCCATTTAGGGTTCATGGGGTGTTATTTGGGTAGTAAATTATAGTATTGATTGATAGTGGGGCCAACCATAACTTCATTAATGAAGGCCTAGTGGCTAAGAGAGGTTTCAAAGCTAAAAAGTTTGCTAGGTTCAATGCCATTATGGCTAATGCATTCATGATTCCATGCACTAAAATTATGTGGCAACTCAAACTATCCCTTAGTGACTATGAGGTATGTGATGATTCCTATGTTGTGGGATTAGGGGAGACAAATATGGGTTTGGGAATGCAATGGTTGTATTCCCTTGGATAATTTTCTCAAAATTATCAATCCATGGAATTAAAATTTAAATCTTAAGGGAAAGATATGGCACTTAGAGGCATTCCTATTGGGTCATCACAAGTGAACATAGATAAAAGTATGGAGAGGACCTTTTGCAAAGGACAAGTTGTGTGGGTGGCTAGTTGCTTAGTTGCAAAAGGCACATACACACCACTTTATCTTCTAGTAAGAGTCATAGTTATCATGTTGATATTCAAACCATTTTGGATAAGCATAGTATGGTGTTTGGTGATATGCCTCTAGATTTGCTACTAGATAGGGGATTCCAACACATAATAGAGTTGGAACTGGGATCTAATCCAATTATGATCACCCCTTACTACCATTGACAAGCATATAAGGAGTTATTGAAATGGGCCATATTAGACCTACTTCTATCTTATTTACACCATGAATAGTCCTTGTGAAGAAAATATATGGCACAATGAGGATGTATATTAACTATAGAGCATTAAACAAAAAGACCATCAAAAATAGATATCATATTCCTAGGATTGATGAGCTCGTGGATGAGTTGCATGGGGTGGTCTATTTCTCAAAGACTGATTTAAGATTAGGCCCTACCATCATATATGTGTCTACATGGAGGATGTGTATGAGACAACTTCCATATGTCATTATGGACACTTAGAGTTTGTAGTCATGCCATTTGGTTTGACTAATGCACTAACCACTTACCAATTTGTAATGGATCAAGTATTTAGTGGATAGTTAAAGAAAATTGTTTTATTATTTTGTGATAGCATTTTGATAAATAGAAAAACACGGGAGGATCATATGAGGAACCTAGATATGGTCCTTGGAATTCTATAGCAACAAGCTCTATTTGCATAAGAATCTAAGTGTGAGTTTGGGGTTACAAAGATTTTGTATTTGGGCCATGTCATTAATTCTCAAGGTGTTCAAGTGGATAAATAGAAGATCTTAGACATTTTGGAATGGCCACCCTTTGCTACACTAACACGATTGAGAAAATGTTTTGGTCTTTGTAGCTACCACCAAAGGTTTGTACCTTGTGGCTTCTCACAGTTGGAAGCACCTCTAACCGACATGACAAAAAAGGAGCCTTTTCCTAAAACAATACAACTCAAGAAGCTTTTGAGAAGCTTAAGGAGGTAATAAGCTCATTCCATGTACTTGCTATTCCACACTTCTCACAACCATTTGTTGCTGAATGTGATGCTTTAAGAGAGTTGGAGCAATACTAATGCAAAAGGGGCACCCCATAATACTTGATAGCAAAAAGTTTAAAGATTTAGAAAATAGATTTTATCTCTATGACAAGGAGATGCTTGCCTTCATGCATGCTTTAAAAAAGTTTAGATAGTACCTAGTGTGCAGAAGATTTTTAGTTAAAATAGACCACGATAATTTAAAGTTCTTGGGTTAACACGACTTGAATAACACGCAACAAAATGGTTAAGTAAACTCCACATTTATGATTTTGATATAGAATATATGAAGGGCCAAAAGAATGTGGTTGTTGACGCCCTTTCCAAAATGGCCATTGTTTGTTTTATTTCTACCATTTCTAGTGATTGGAAGGTTTCTATCATGCTATAATATGCCAAGAACACATTTGCTACGAACATCTTAGATGGAAGTGTGAAGGATGAAAAGTATGTGATAGTTGATGGTCTCATTTTGTATAAAGATATAATCTTTTTAGTGCCTAAGTCTAAGATGAAAGAGAAGGTTTTGAGATCCATACATGATGCACTGATGGTGGGACTCCCTGGGTTCTACAAAACATATGGGCAAATCAGGGAAAGGTTTTCTTGGAAGATCCTTAAGCATGATGTACTTTAATACATTAGGGAGTGCACAAGTTGTTAATATAGTGAGGTAGAACATTTATATTTCCTGTACGATTGCCATAACCATTGCCCATTCCTAATGAAAAGTGAGAAAACATATCCATGGACTTCATCACCGGCCTTCCAAAGGTAAATGGTAGGGATTATATTTATGTTGTAGTGGATAGATTAACTAATTTTGCACACTTCTTTGCTATTCCTCTAGGATTTCGAGCACACCAGGTAGTTGATCAATTTATTTTTTAGAGAAATATTTAGGCTACATGGGTTGCCTAAGAATATTATCAATGATAGGGATGGTAATATTTACTTAGCTCCTTTTGACATGATTTATTTTATTTGATTGGTATCAAGCTCATTCCCAACACTAGTTATCACTCACATATATATGGAGAGACAAAAATAGTGAATAAGTGGGTTGAAGGATATTTAAGAAACTATGTCACATACTAGTAGGTAGCATGGGTCAAGTGGTTGCACCTTGGAGAATATTACTACAATATCACTTATCATGCATCCATTGGTATGACTTGTTTATGGCTTTGTATAGATACGATGCACTAACCCTAAAAGATTTAGTGTTCACTAACTGTAGGGTAGCAACAACTAGTGACTTGGTAGGACATAGCCAAGATATTTTGAGGTCCCTTAAGGATCACCTTTGGTGGGCTCAAAATCAACACAAATTTTATGTAGATCAACACTGCATTAAGAGGTCATTTCAAGGCTAGATACATGGCTTTCCTATGCATGCATCTTTATAAGCAGACTTCCATTAACCAATGTCGTGTTGAAAATCTCAAACCTCACTTCTATGGACCTTACAGAGCTGTGAGAAGGCTTGCTGAAGTTGCCTATGAGTTGGAATTGCCAATAGACAACATAATTCATAGTGTTTTCCATGTCTTGCCTAAAAAGGGAATTTGGACAATGTATTACACCATCAGTAGAATTGCCACCATTGGATGATGAAAGAAAACTCATTTTGGTGCCAAAAGCCATCATTGATACATGAGAGAAGAAGTTAAGGAACATAATAGTCACAAAAAACTTGATTCATTAAAGGAACCAACCTACCTGCAAAACATGCTACATGGGAGGGACCAGAGATTCTCCAGCACCTAACTCTACATTGCTTGTGGGCAAGTAATTTCAAGAAGGGTGGACTTGTAATGTCTCTTTTAATTAATTATATTACGCGGGCCCTATCTTCTTGATAAGGATATAAAAATATTTTAATAAAGGGGTTATGGATTAGTAGGAACAAATAAAATAATAATAAATAATATGAGGGTGTGGGTTTCTATAAAATTTTGTTGTAACCCCAAGGACATTTCGCAACTTCTTCACGACAATTTATATGACAAGAAATTAATGACAAGTTATAAGACAAAGTGAGGATATTTTTAGGAAAGAATCTTGTTAATGTTTTAATTGTTATCTTTGGGATGAAAAATGAGGTTTGCTAGTGCTATATATTAAGGAGCTTGTTGGCCTCCAAGACATTTACCAATTTATTAAGTCTTTTATATCATAGTTTGAGCCTTGTGTTTAGCTATAGGATTCATTGATAAAAACCCCTAGATTATGAAGATTAGAGAATGAAACCCATTTGGTTTTGGGATAGAGATTGGATGATGAAAAGCCTTTGATTTCTTGAGGGCAATCTCACACAAAGGTTGTATTTGTACTTTAAAGATTTGTTTGTATTTTAGCATATATTTTGGTATTCACAACAAGTTTTATATTTCTACAAACTTAACATGTTATGGAAGGATATTCTTTGTAATCATTAAAGCATCAAATTGTATTGTGGAGGAAGCTTTATTCATATTTACGTGTTATTATTTGAAGCTTCAATATATTTATGTTATTTTTCCAATCCATTGTTACATCTTTGGTTTCCTAGACTTATCATATGCTCTCACCTTGTCCTCTTAGGATCTGGATGATTAGAAAGTGGTGAATTATAATGTTTACTCATCATGTGCTCTCACCTTGCCCTGCTCTCACCTTGCCCTCATAGGATCTCAGTGATCAGAAAGCAGCAAACATTTTATATTAAAATTTGTTACGGATATTGCATAACCCCAACTTTATGTAGCATCTCAACATAAATATAGTCAACAATAGTTTGAAAGGATTCAAAATCCTAGTTCATGAGTTTATATTTAACTTTGTCTTTAGGCTAAGAAAGAAAATCCCTAGTGGTTCTTGAAAAAAGATTGGGAAGAGTCTTAATACCTTTGTTGAAAATTTTCATTCCACAAACCCAATAAATCTTAAAAAGAGGTCTATCCTAGAAAGTGATGATAAGAGACCACAAAAGAGACCGTCGGTTAATAGATAAACTAGTAAAGATATCATTTGTATTCCATAAAAGTCATGGCTTAATGGCTTCCTAGGCTTTCCACATGATTTTTATCACAATAATATTCTAGATTTGAGTAGGTTCCTTCACAATGAAGATAAAATAAATATGAAGGTCCTTCTGGCCTTTACGCTCATGAGATACTCTAGAAGAAATGTAGCATCTAAGAAAATTTTTCCAAGATATATTACCCTCTAGGGCTCTAATTATCCATTTAGAACACAAGGTCACACCTTGCCATTGAATGCCAATAACACCAAGCCCACTAAAATCATGAGGGAGGCAAGAAAATTCCCATGTGACTCTATGAAAGCCTTTACCGCATTTTGAAAAAGCCCGTAAGAAATCCCTAAGGAATTTCTCAAGCTTTTGATAAGAAGCTTTGGAAGGCACCCAACAGGAAGAATAATAAAAATGAGTGGCAGCTAGAAATTTAGAATAAACCCAAAACTTCCCTACATGGGAGAGAGGCTTAGTAATCCAATAAGCCATTTTTTCCACCTAGTTAATGACAACTTACCATGAAGAAGAGGAAGAATTGTAAGGAAGCTCAGGTAGTGGAACAACTTCCAACACTAATCTTGAAAGGAGGGTTATGCAAAACTTTTCAGATCTTTACAACAATTGCAAAAATTATATAGAAATAAGCATTAATAGTAGTCATACCACAACATAATGATTTACGTGGGGACAACCCTTTTGGGATAAAAACACCACACTCCAAAAGCAGCGCAATATATTATTCAGAAATATCAACAAGAAATTAATGATGAGTTATAAGACAAAGCGAGGATATTTCTATGTGTTATTATTTGAAGCTTTGATATATTTATATTATTTTTCCAATCCATTGTTACATCTTTTTGGGCATTGTTGTTATTGGAAATATATATATACCCTAGTTTAAGACCAAGAACCAAAAAAACCAGAGTTGTGCCTCGGCTTCATCAAGTTTGCTTTTATTCATTTCAAAAACTAACATACTGCATACTTAAAACCTTCATACTTTCATACTGTATACATCAGAACCCTATCAACTATCTTAAATTTACTTTCTTCTATGCAACTATACACTATTATCAGACAATCTTAACACCACCCAAAAAACCTACAAGAGAAGAGGCAAATTACATAGGCCCCTTCCCTGCTACATTAAGCTTACATTTTTCATTAACATTGTTTCCTTCCGGCAACACCACTACATCTGGCTCCTTCACATCAGGTTTTGCCACCCCGCTCGTGCAACAATCAGTGTTCACAGGAAAGGTATCCACTAGATGCGTCACCCACAATCCCTTAGCCAATGCTTCCACCGCATTCTGAAGACAAGCTTGCATGCACTTAATACCATGGTAATGATCTGGTAGATAGTCATGAAACATATCCATATGATTATCCACCTCCATCAGATTATCATGCAGGAGAAAAGAACTAGTCGTTGTCACCGATGGTAGCATAGGCCAGCGACTACACACCATCAAAGGCACTCCATCGACCCCTGGTATAGTCGAGATCTAGCAAGAACTCAGCCATGGCCTCCCTCAACCTAGTCTCAGGTAATCCTTCGATGTCCTTTGCGACCACCCATGTCCTCACCATCCATTGTGGTAGACACATATTTTCAACTTCCTTCTCCACAAAAAAAACATGAAATCCTCTACTACCTCCTCCCCATGCACCCTTCTTTTCCTCTTCCTAACCCTCTTCACACCCGCTTGTCTCTTATCATCCTTAGTAAATAACATGCGACCACCAACATGCCTCTTCCCTGCCACAGACGCCATCACCAACAACCATCTCACCACACAAATTGTTCCCAATATTCCTACTGTGTAGGAAATGAAATATAGTCATGTTAAAAGATGCCTCCATAAGCCTCCTCCACGAGCCTTAATATCTCATCAATAGTTTCGTCCCATCACATTTATTGATTTGATCACCGTATGTCGTCACTTCCCAAGCATTCCTTTCAATCATTCTGTGTACCTCTCCCCCTATCACCCTTATTGCTTTGTCTGACATGGATCTCACCCCTTATTGATATATATATATATATATATATATATATATCCATCCACCATATGCTCTGGTGTAGTCACGATTAGGAGGGTCCACAAAGTGAACAGTCCAGGCCGTGCAACAAGAGTAAACACAATGGAAACAACTCAATCATAGAATTCAAATGCAAATTCAATCATTCAGTATATCATAGATTCAAAATACAAACATGCGGGCTTACAGATTAGGGCTCACGGGCTTGGTTCTCTCGTTACAATATATGCGCAAGATATAGCTTTGAAGCAACTGATACAAAAGAATTTCAACTATCAAACTATGAACTATCACTAACTGATTAAGTACTTTCCTATGCATCTATTACATGTATATATATCATCTCCAGATCACAAGATTCCTCTGTGTCGGCCAAACAAAATACAAATTCCAATGAAGAGATGTAACGTGTGTACACGGATAGGTTGGACCTAAATGTATGGGAATCCTCTGCAAGTGAATGAATCCATGTGCGGTTCTTAGGGAAGGTTAGCCACATTCCAAAGTTCCTTGAATGATGTGTCTTTTAACTCTGCAAGTTGTGGAAGTGCTCCACAAGTCTTCTCCTTTAGCTTTTCTATCTGAGACTGTCTAAATGCTCTGTTATGAGAAAATTGTCAATCTTCTGATACCGATATCTTTTCAGAAACTGATCTAAATGATTTGAAATTTGGATATGATGTGCATGAAGATGTCTAAATACTGAGTCCAGCTCCGCAAGGTTTGAAATGAAATTGTGGTAGAATGCAGACCAATCTACTGAAACTTATACTAACTGAACTGACTGTATTGTACTGGGAAATGAAAGAAAACAAAATAAAATGCTAATATTTTTGGTTGATGCAAGATTGCTCTTGAATCAGGGATGCTCTTGCATCAGACACCCGGGGTTGTTGAAAAAGTGAATCCCTTATTTTGTTGGGGCTAGAGGAAAACCAAGACGGTCCACCTCAGCGTAAGAAGTCCAAGATGAGTCTTCTTCCAGTCTACCTTTCCACTTTACAAATATTCCTTGTATTTATTTCTTCTGGTGCTACGTCTAATCCTGTTGTCCAAGATGTCTTCAATTTGCTCCAGTGCTTGTTGTGGTAACTACTTCGACTTCAAATATTCTTCAATGTTGGCACTAAACTCTGCTTCATGATACTGATATGTAGATCTGCAATGTTGAAAATAGGTGATATACCCAATGTCTCTGATAGCTCCACTTCATATGCATTTCTTGATTCAAACTTTCTAAGTATCTTACATGGTCCAAACTTCTTCATCTTCAACTTGTTATATGTCCCTACTAGAAATATTTATTTTCTCATATATACCATTACCTCATCTCCAGCTGCAAATTCTTTATGTCTTCTCTTCTCATCTGCTTGCTCCTTATACTTATTTTTCATATTCTCCAAGAGTTTCTTAACTTGATTATGTACTATCTCCATGTGTCCAGCAAATTCTTCTGCTTATGCACTTCTCTTGTCCTCCATACTGATAGCTCTCAACTTTGCTACTCCTCTAGGGTTAGTTCCTCTCACAATCTCAAATGGCATCTTTTTGGTGCTCCTATTCACTGAATTATTATATGCAAACTCTTCCTGTGATAAAATCAAATCCCAATTTCATGCCTTCTCTCCAACCAAGCATCTCAACAAGTTACCCAAACTCCTATTTACTCCCTCTGTCTGTCCATTAGTCTATGGATGAAATGTTGAACTAAACTTCAAGTCTGTCTTCATCTTCTTCCAAAGTGTCCTCCAAAAGTATCCAATGAATCTTGTATCTCTATCTGAAATTATGTTCTTAGGTAATCCATGCAATCTCACAATCTCTTTAAAAAATAGGTTAGCCACATGCACTACATCAGTTGTCTTTTTACAAGGTATGAAATGTGCCATCTTTGAAAATTTGTCTACCACTACAAATATATAATCATGTCCTCTTTGTGTCTTCGACAATCCCATTATGAAATCCATGCTTTTGTCTTCCCAAGGTCTCTCTGGTACTGTCAAAGATTTGTAAAACCCAGTATTCTGACTACTTCCCTTTGCAACTTGACATACTCTACAACTCTGCACAAACTTCCTAACATCCTTATATATCTAAGGCCAAAAGTAATTTTCACTCACCAAAGGTACTGTCTTATCAATTCCAAAATGTCCTGCCAATCCACCACTGTGCTTCTCTTTTATCATATTATCTCTCATTGAACTCCTAGGTATGCATAACTATTTTCCTTTGAATAACACATCCTCCTAAATGAAATAATCCAACCACTTACTTCTATCTATCACAACAAGTTCCTTACATGATTTACAAGGTTCTACAAAATCAAGATCTTCCTCATACATCTTCTTCAACTCCTCAAATCCTAACACTTCAACTCTCATCTCTGTCAGCAAATTCCTTCTCCTACTCAATGCATCTACAACTTTGTTTGATTTTCCACTCCTATGCTTCAATACAAAATTATAACTCTGCATGAACTCTACCCATCTCATATGTCTTTGATTCAACTTTTCTTGACTATTCAAATACTATAAATCTTGATGATTTGTATACAACACAAACTCCTTAGGCAACAAATAATGTCTCCACTTCTTCAAGGCTTGAATATGGCATAGAACTGATCATAAACTGAATATATTCTCCTTGCATCATTCAACTTCTCACTGAAATATGCTACAAGTATACCTTCTTGACTTAACATTGCTCCTATTGTATTTCCACTTGCATCACAATCTACTTGAAATACTTTACTGAAATATGGTAATGCCAACACAGGTTGCTCTGTCACTTTCTACTTCAACAATTCAACACTTTTATCTACTCCTGATGTCCACTTAAAGTCCTTTATGTCACCTCTCATTGTCTCTATCATAGGGTTACATACTGAACTGAAATTTTTGATGAACTTCCAATATAAACTAGCTAATCCCTGAAATGATCTGACTTCTCCAATTCTCTCAGGTGTAGGCCACTCAACAATTTCTCTAACTTTCTCAGGGTCCATCTTCAATCCTTCCACTGAAATCACAAATCCCAAGTATACCAATTCTTCCTTCATGAAACTATACTTCTTGATATTTATCAACAATTTCTCTTCTCTGTCTCTGCAATACTTGTCTCAGGTGCCATAAATGTTCTTCTTTTGTCTTATTGAAAATTAGAATATCATCCAAATATACAATAACAAACTTACCCAAGAATTTCTTCAAGACTTCATTCATCAATTTCATGAAAGTACTCGGTGCATTAGTCAATCCAAAAGGAATAAATAACCACTCATACAATCCTTCATTTGTCTTAAAAGTAGTCTTCCATTCATCTCCTTCTCTGGTTCTGATTTGATGGTATCCACTCTTCAAGTCTATCTTTGTAAAATATTTTGCTCCACTCAAACAATCCATAATGTCATCCATCCTAGGCAATGGAAATCTATACTTAACTGTGATCTTGTTGATTGTTCTAAAGTCTATACACATCCTCCATTCTCCATCCTTCTTCGATGCTAACACTACAGGTACTGCACAAGAACTCAAGCTCTCTTTGATCAATCATTTTCTCAACAATTCATGTATCTGTCTATTCAGTTCTTCATTCTTTGCTAGTGTCATTCTATGTGCTGATTTGTTAAGCAAACTAGCTCCAGGTATAAGATCCATGTGATGACTGATACTCCTGATTGGTGGTAATCCTTCAGGTACATTATCTGATATGATGTCTTTATACTCTGTCAACAACTTAGTTGTCTCCTCTAGTTGTGATTTTTCAGTTTCTGTCTTTAGGTTTCCAAGCTTCTTAGGAATCAAAGCATAACACATATTCCCATGTCTCAAACCATCCAGAAATTTCCTTCCATCAAACAAACAAATTCTAGCATTCCCACATATTTCACTCTTAGGTTCATCTTCCAAAGGAATCAGAGTAATTCTCTTTCCATTTGATGTTATAGTATATGTATTGTTTCTCCCATCATGTATAGCTTTTCTATCATACTACCACGGTCTACCCAACAATATATGAAATACATCCATAGGCATAATATCACACAATACTTCATCATGATAAGATCCAATATGAAATTTCACCAAACACTATTCACTCACCAGTACCTTATGATCATCCTAAATCCATGCTATCTGATATGGATTAGGGTGTTTCAATCTTTCCAACTTCAACTTAGTTACCATCTCCTCTGAAACCAAATTATCAGAACTACCACTATCAATTACAACTTTACAACATTTACCTCCTAATTTGCGTCTGGTCTGGAACAAACTCTTCCTCTACAGTGGTTCCTCATTTGTCTTTGCTTAAAATAGTGCTCTCCTCGTGACAAGTGATTCTCCTTTCTCTAGTTTACCAACTGAACTCGGTGATCCAACTCGTTCTTCTTCTACATAGGATACTCTTCCACTGTTCTCTACCTTTTTGCTTGTACTTCCTTGATTACATTCAAATACTCTGTGTCCTTCACCTCCACACTTAAAATAGGTTCCTCTGAATGTTTTCCTATCAAGTCCTCTTCCGTCTATTTTGTATCCTTCACTCCGGTATGAATTAGGGTTTTCTTTGCGGTAGAAAGTTCTATCATCTCTCCAGTATGCATTGTTTTCTCTATCTTCCTTCTTGAATGTGCTATCTTGTCTGCTCTACTTTGCAAATGATCTTTCTCCTTCAGAAAATGTTCTACCTCTCTGAAATTTACCTCCTCTACCTCTCTGTCTCTGCTCGTGCTTCTTGTTCAACTTTTCTCCAACTTTCAAGGCAAACTAATATGCTTCTTCTAATGTTGTCATCCTCACCAAACTCAATTCTTCTTGAATGTTCAATCTTAGTCCATTGATGTATCTAGCCACTTTCTCCTTTCTTGCTTCACTATGTACTGTCCTTATAATCATCTTATGAAATTCTTTAGTATACTCCTTCACATATTTCTCTTTTTGTCTCAAGTTCTACAATCTCTTTGACAGTTCCAACTCATAGTCAGTAGGTATAAATTGATTCTTCAACTTTGTCACCATTCTATCCCATTTTATGATCTTTTCTTTTCCTCTTCTATTTCTAACCAACTAAACTTCTTTCCACCAAATAGCAACATGTCCTTTCAACTTAGTCTTTGCAAATTTCACCTTCTTTGGATCTTCAATTTCTTCATATTCAAAGTATTCTTCTAGGTTATTTATCCAATTAATCAACTCCTTAGGATTCAAATTACCAGTGGTACATCCACTCTAGGTCTTTTCCAAATCTTCGAAATAGCTCACAACATCTTCACTTGATCTGATTCTTCTTCTTCTCCTAGGTTTCTTCATTTTGATCAGCGAATTGAAATTCTTCATCATCATCACTTTCAACATTAGGTTGAGGTGTAAGTCCTCTTCTTCGATCTTCTTCAACAGCATCTAAGCGAACTCGCATTGTTTTCATCATTTCCATCATCTCATCCATTCTTCCAGTCATAGTACCAACAACAGGTATTCTCCTCGGTGGCATCTCTTCCTAGGATCAAGTGTAACTACCTCAAATTCGGTGATCAGGCTACAAGGTGACAATTGCCTCAGAATCGACGATCGGTTGACAACACAAGTAGTCTACCTTGGATTCGGCGATTTGTCCATAGCAAGATCTTATAGAATGCCTTCACAAACTTCACTCAACTTCGCTCACACAAATTCAACTTCACAATGCTTCACTCAACTTCACTCACCTTCGCTCCCAAATGATTCAAACTTTGCTCTGATACCACTTGGTGCAGTCATGGTTAGGAGGGTCCATGAAGTGAACAGTCCAGGCTGTGCAGCAAGAGTAAACACAACGAAAACAACTCAATCATAGAATGTAAATACATATTCAGTCATTCAATATATCATAGATTCAAAATACAAACATGCGGGCTTACAGATTAGGGCTCACATGCATGATTCTCTCGTTACAATATATACGCAAGATATAGATTTGAAGCACATGATACAAAAGAATTTGAACTATCAAACTATTAACTATCACTAATTGATTAACTACTTTCCTATGCATCTATTACATGTATATATATCATCTCTAGATTACAAGATTCCTTCGCATTGACCAAACAGATTGCAAACTCCAATGAAGAGATGTAACATGTGTACATGGATAGGTCGGACCTAAACGTATGGGAATCCTCCACAAGTGAATGAATACATGTGCAGTTCTAAAGGAAGGTCAGCCACGTTCCAAAGTTCCTTGAATGATGTGTCCTTTAGCTCCGCAAGTCATGGAAGTGCTTCGCAAGTCTTCTCCTTTAGTTGTCTGTTTGAGACTGTCTGAATGCTCTGTTATGAGAAAACAGTCGATCTTCTGATAGTGATATCTTTCCAAAAACTTATCCAAATGATCTGAAATTTGGATATGATGTGCATGAAGATGTCTAAATGCTAAGTACAGCTCCATAAGGTCTGAAATGAAACTGTGGCAAAATGCAGACCAATCTACTGAAATTGCTACTAACTAAATTGTACTGGGAAAATGAAAGAAAACAAAATTAAATGCAAATATTTTTGGTTGATGCAAGATTGCTCTTGAACCAAGGATGCTCCTGCATCATGCTCTCACCTTGTCCTCTCAGGATCTGGATGCTTAGAAAGTGGTGAATTATAATGTTTACTCATCATATGCTCTCACCTCGCCCTCATAGGATCTTAGTGATCAAAAAGTGGCAAACATTTTATATTAAAATTTGTTAAGGATATTGCATAACCCCAACTTTATGTAGCATCTCCACATAAATATATTCAACAATAGTTTGAAAGGATTCAAAATCCTAGTTCATGAGTTTATATTTTACTTTGGCTTTAGGCCAAGAAAGAAAATTCCTAGTGGTTCTTGAAAAAAGATTTGGAAGTCTTAATATCTTTGTTGAAAATTTTAATGCCACAAACCCAAGAAATCTTAGAAAGAGGTCTATCCTAGCAAGTGATCACAATATACCACAAAAGAGTTTGTTAGATAATAGATAAACTAGTAAAGATATCATTTGCATTCCATAAAAGTCATGGCTTAATGACTTCCTAGGCTTTCCACACGCTTTTTATTTCAACAATATTCTAGATTTGAGCAGGTTCCTTCACAATGAAGATATAATAAATATGAAGGTCCTTTTGGGCTTTACACCCGTGAGATACTCTAGAAGAAATGTAGCATCTAAGCAAAATTTTCCAAGATATATTACCCTTTAGGGCTCTAATTATCCATTTAAGACACAAGGTCATACCTTGCCATTGAATTCTAATAAGATCAAGCCCACTAAAATCATGAGGGAGGCAACAAAATTCCCATTTGACTTTACGAAATCCTTTACCTCGTTCTGAAGAAGCCCATAAGAAATCCCTAAGGAATTTTTCAAGATTTTTATAAGAAGATTTGGAAGGCACCCAACAGGAAGAATAATGAAAATGAGTGGTAGCTAGAAATTTAGAACAAACCCAAAACATTACTATATGGGAGAGAGTCTTAGTAATCTAATAAGTGATTTATTCCACTTGGTTAATGACAACTTTCCACAAAGAAGGGGAAGAATTATAAGGAAGCTAAGGTAGTGGAACAACTTCTCACACTAATCTTGAGAGGAGGGTTATGCAAAACTTTTACATCTTTACAATAATTGTAGAAATTATATAGAAATGAGCATAAATAGCAGTCATACCACAATACGGTGATTTACGTGGGGAAAACCCTTTTGGGAGAGAAACCCCACACTCCAAAAACAACCCAATATATTATTTAGAAATCTCAACAAGATTACAATATACTTGCAAAGCAAGCTTTCACAAGAGTATCAACAACCAAATATTTGGAGGCAACTTAACAACATGTATAAGACTCTCACACACAACCTCCATCTTAAGCACCTAATATATAGGAGATACAATACATGAAAGATCGTCAAATGATAATTAGAAAACCATGAGCCCAAAACAACCCAAAAGTGGTGCTCAAATCCTTAGGGTTCCATGATCTCCAATCAAAGATACCTTATGATGTGTCATAACACGCATCATAAGTTGGTCAACACGTGTAACTTCTCCTTACAACTCTTTTATGTGTCCAACACATTTTTACATTTTTTAGGTGTTATGAACTTCCTTTTTCTTTGTTTACATTTGTGATCCCATAATTACCAAATTATCTTTGATAAAATTAACAAATGATCTTTAAATTATAGATGGATCACTATAATGTCTCTGGTGCTTGTGCCATGTCATCTATTGACTTTTATTTTGGATCTGTTATCGTTATTAGCAATGATGTTTTATTGCTTTCAATGGGGTTTTGTATGATGTTTTCCTATTGATGTATATGTTGTGATTTTGTATGTTGGACCTTTCACTGTTATTATTCCACTACTTTATATATATATATATATAGGTGTCTTTTCCTCTTTTTGTGAAATCTACACCCATCAATTGTAATGGCTCTTAAATTAGGTCATCATGAAGAAGCAATGTTGATAACAGTCGGGCTTGACCAAGTGTATCGTGATTTTTGAAATAAGCCTCAATTATTTCCTTTGAAGTTCTTGTCAATGCCCTCTTAGTAGTTTGACTAGGTTGTTCAACATAAAATTTCAATTTCTCTATATCCATTTCAAGTAAATGATCTATATTTTTGTAAGAAAATTTTCTCTTCACCTCTTTAATTAGATTCATAGTTTGAATATCAGTAAAAGGAAGTGATCCTGACCCCTGTCCAACATCAAAGTGTGTATGGGTTGTTGCAAGTATGGGCCTAACCGGTGTTGTCATTGATGTCAACATACTCCTGTTGCATTGATGTCAAGGATTGGATGAGTTGTGTGCTGAGGATATTGAGAAAATTAGTCCTATTAGAAATAGAGAAGAACAATGAAGACAGTGAAGCTCTATGAATTGAAGATCCCAGCTAAGATGAAGATCAGAGGATGCGAATCAAAGGGTTTGTAGATATGTTTCTAAAGGTGATCCAGTAAAGAATTGAGAGGTCCGCATGAAGATTTGAAGAATTTCTGGCCATATGAGTAAAACCAGTTTTGGCAGATGTTTAGAGGTGACAGAGTGACACAAATAGGTCTGGTGCGATCTAGAAATGCAATATCTTGTTCTTCGGATTTGGTGGAGTGTTTAGGAAGTCAATGTGAATTGACAACCCAATTGGTCTATGGTCTGGAGGTCCGCAAGCATCTATTTCAATATGATAGTGATGACAGACTGTGTTCTTAAGATACTAGATGAAGAAGAGAATGATTTTAGTTATCAGAAGTGGTGTGGATGTTCTTGGTGAATCAGACAAGCTTGCGGGGGTCTCTAGATTGTGTCAAGTTTGTGTTAGTGGTCCGCATTGAAGATTGAGCTCATAATTGAAGAATTACTTCCGGATGATGATGTTCTTCCTAAGCTTGGCCGATCGGATGATTTACACATCTTGCGGATGATCTTGAAGATGTTCTGCGAAGCATGGCGTGTTCCTCAAAGAAGATTGAAGTCCCAGATCTGTGGCCGACAGAGTGGTGATTCGCATGAAGTATTTTGTAATAAGTCAAGTTGTATTTGTGCATTTGCTCTGTAATAAAATAAATTGTGCCGATTTTGATGATTATCCCAAAGTCGATGTCTTGTATAAATAAGAGTCGTGAAGTCATTTCAAAGGGATTGGGAAGAAGATGAGAGTGTGGTAGAAAGGAGAAAAGCGAAAGGCAGAGTAGGAGTATTGAGCTTAAATGGAACTGACTCAAGCATGGTGAAGATGCTATTCTTTAATTCAAGTATATAATATTTATTATTCTGTAGACAGTGTGTCTCCTGTAGGCAGTGGGCCTCTTGTGAGCAGTGTGCTTAGGCAGTGAGCCCTAATTGGCACGTGCCATTTGTTTTTCTTATTCTTTTAATAGAGAATACAATCTTGGGTTAGTCACCCCGTGGTTTTTCCCTTAACCGGGTTTTCCACGTTAAAATCTTGGTGTCATACGTGTTAATGTATTTCTTCTCCTAAATTGTTGCATTGTGTTTTCATGATTGATTTATTATGCTGTTGAATAACAAGAAGGATATAAGTGGTTAATAAAAGGAAAGTTTTGAGACAACTAATTCACCCCCTCTCTCAGTTGTCTGTCTTGAAACTAAGATGGGCCTCCTCTCTAACATCAATTGTTTGTGCTTGGGTCTCCTACCTGACATCAACTATGTGTGCTTCAGCCTCCTCTGCGCCTATATATATACAATACAATATAATACAATACAATACAATATAATTGTGTTTATTATACTTGGATTGGTATTCTAAATTATTGTTGGTTATTTCATCTAAAATCATGTTCATGGTTAATGATTCATGTTAGATGTGATGTTTAGTTGACTTATATAATATGATGCCACATTGGGTGTTTATGCTTTGCTTTGGCTATTATATATGATCTGGGGTATGACTAATGTTTGATCTGAGTGTACAAGTATATGGTTATTCCCCAATGGTGGTTTTATAGGAGATGTTTGTATTGGGTAAAACTTATTAACCTTTATCTCACTTGATCCCTACGTAAACCTAGATCTGAATCGATGGTCATTTTGGAATCTACATGTTGTGGAAACCCATAAAGTGTGTGTGTGTCATTTGTGGATGATTATTTTATCTTGCTTAGTTGTATTTAAAATTACTTCAAAATACATATTTTTTGTGTTTGCAAAAAATATATTAATATACTTTTGTGGAAAAAGGCCTTTGGTATTTTATTATTTTATGTGTTCAAAGAAAATTATAGTAAATTTGATTAATTTATAGAATTGGAATAAATTGCTAATTAGATTTGCTATTTAATTGGAAATTCATTTTAACTAAAAGTGTTATGAAGGATATTATTTATAAGGTGCTGGCTTTTTTTTTTTGGATAGATAAGTGCTACCTTAGGGGGTAGCTCCCTTTCATTAATATAAACGGAGATACAAAAACTTGCTCCTCAGAGTAGCATAGAGGTGAGATGGCTGGCTAGTGCATTTAGGAGTGCCACAACACTCTTAGTCCATCTATTACTTCGTCAACCCTTTCCACTTGCTGTGGTGACAGGAGGTTGCCATACTGGCCTATGAAATAGGCGAAGGTTTCCATATTGTTTCGCATGATCCCTTCACAGAGGAGGACCAAGGCTTGGGCGGAGGCGGTCAGTGGATTCTGGTCATTGTTGACTGCAGCCACACTGAAGATCCCTCTAATCGATCCCCTGGTGGGCCATTTGTTGAAGGCAGTGATGGCTGCGTAGGCAGCTTCTTTCATGTCTTCCTTTACAAGTGAGTTGACTAGAATGCATCCCCTCATCTTCCTCCTGAGGATGAGCACACATGTGGATAGAAATTCCTCATAGAAGATTGCATCATGAATGTGAGCTTCAGGCAGATTTGCTTCGCCTATCACCTTGAGGATTGCTTCAGCAATGGCATCGTCGGCTGTGAAGAGTCGTTTAATCTGGGCGATTCTTGATTCCTCATGTGGCTCGTCATCATCATCCGCTGGTTCTTCCTCATCACCCTCGGCATTCTCTGGGCTCTCCGCTTTCTTCTGGCAGATGCACTCGCATTCGATCTCCATCTTTTGGATGGATCAGGTGTCGTCTTGCCTTAAATAAATTGTCTTCTTGGTGTGCTTCGAGTGGGGACGCTACCATTTCCAGGAGCTAGTACGTCGCCATCGCAAGAAAAGGATTTGTAAAATCTTGATCGTGCGAATCTGCTATCCAAATTGGCTATCATGGGTCATTCTAATGGCAGTCCTGGCCAGGGAGCACATGAATTTGCGACAATCTCATCCTGATCCTGTACGTAGGCCCAATTTGCTAAGAAGTCTGCAGCGTTATTCCCTTCTCGGTAGATGTGGGCAAAGGACACATTCCCCATATTTTCCAAACATTCCCAGATGGCCTCCGCCAAGTATTTCATTCTCTAGCTTGAAGTGTTTTTGGTTGTAATTGCCCTTATGCAAAGGAGGGAGTCGCCTTTGACTTCTAAATCCGTAATGTGGTGGTCTTTGCAAAGGCGAAGGCCTTCTAGCAAGGCTGCAAATTCTACTTTGTTATTTGTTTCGTCGGGTAGCTTCTTTGAGAGACCCCAAATCAACTGTCCTTGGTGATCTCGGATGATGACTCCTACTCTAGAGGTGCCCAGATTACCCTTTGCAGCCCTGTCGAAGTTCAGTTTCAACCTTCTCGAGGGCGGGGCTGACCATTTAGTGAGCGCGTTTTCTTTTCCTTTCCTCTGTTTCTTTGTGTCCTGGCACTGGTTTGGAATTGTAAGGTCAGGCCATCTCTTCCTTGCTTCCTCGTCCCATGCAAAAAACGGTGTCGGGTATAAGGTGTTGGCTTTATTTTAAATCAAATGTGCGGAATTACCTTTAGAATTATTTAATTTTCAAAAAGACATGTTTGAAAATAACTAGTTGTAATGGAAAAAGGAAGGAAAAAGGGGAAAGGGTTTAGGGAATTTTGACAAAAGGAAAATAGAAAATCATGCCATGGACTGTGGAAATATCATGTCTTCAAAAGGAAAATAGGCTTATATTTTTCATTTTCACTTTTCAAACTCTTGCTCAAACCCTCTTCCTGCTCTACTAGAAAATAATATTTGAAATTTTGAAAGGAAAGTTTGGGGAATTTCTTGAAGTTGAATTTGTTTGGAGTGGAGATTGTTTGTTGTCACAAAGGATTCTTCTTCATCTTGTGAAATTGTGTTTGAAAGGTATTATCCCCCCTTTTGTATTCTTTTAAATTTTAAATTTAGAAAATAGAAATTCTCCATTGTCATGCCCACAATAGGTGGTTGCATATGACCTCTAGTTGTAGGAAGCATTTTGGGTTGAAAGAAATGTTTTAGGAATTGTATGTTTTTTTTTTGTTTTTTTAAATTTGCAAATGTCCAAAGCAAAAATTTCCTAGAATCCTTTTTCCCACTTTTGTTGAAGAATATTGTTGTTGGGTGAATTATGCATAAGAGGGTATTATTAGTTTTTGCAATTTTCTTTTAAATAAAAAATAGAAAATTTTGAAGGTTGCAACCAACTCCATTAATGAATGTATGGGAAATATTATGGTTTTGCATGTCATAGGAGAAAATTGTAAAATGATCTTTTAGGACTTAAAAGAATGATTTATTTTATGAAACGAATTGTCTCCATTACAATTTGGCATTCTGCATCTTTTAGCAATATGTTGTAAAAGTTGTTGCATTGATTTTTGTGCCACACCCAAATTTTGTACTTGGAGCAATGGACTTTTAGGATTGAGGTATAGAATAGGAGAGGAGTGGGCCCTCATTGTTTCCTACAATCCAAAGTGATACACGAAAATTAAGTGGGGGAGGATTTTAATTAAGTGATAACATAATACTCATGGATTAATAAAATAATTAAAAAGATGCTCGCATCTTGAGTGAATGCCTTGGATGAATTCATCTTGGTCGTGAAGGACATGTCACAACTCTTGGAAGTTGGTGTATGTCATTTAGTAGCTTCATGATGCAAGAGCATCAATTAATTTTTGTTCTAGGTTTGCATTAAATGTTGTGCTAGGTGTTAAATTACATGTTAGGAGGTATCTAGTTTGGTTTGAATAAATAAGAAGTCATAATTTTAAAATTTTGGTGTGTAACTCAACCCCAAGCACCTAATCAGAGGTTTTAATGCATAGTTAGTGAACTATGGTTTTTTAAGGGCGTGGAGTGGGTAGTTAGGGATGATATAGAACTTTTAAAAATATTTTAAAAGTTATTTTTTAGCATCCTTTGGAAGAGAAAGTCAAGTTTTTGTTGCAGGTATGCTGGCAGGGCATGAATAGGGGTTTTAGACCTCCATTTTGTAAAATAAATGAGATTTAAAGAGTTGTTGTCTAATTTTTTTTGTTTATGGAGCATTATTAGATAGTTTTTTATCTTTCTCCGAGTGAAATGGTTTATTTTCAACCATTAAATTAGAGGTTTTTTGTCATTCCTTCAAAACAGGGTTGTACAAGTGCATTTTTTGGTACTTTTTTACTAATAAACTGTGAATTTCAAGTGTTGTACAGAATTTTAAGAACTACAATTGGTACCTGGAGATGTTAAGGATCAATACAGACCTAATGCACTTTTTTAGAGGTCTTGAAACTAAAAATTACTCATAAATCAAAATTTTACCTTCGCTGCCCTGATAAAACCCTACTTAGGCATTATGGAAGAATTTGGAGTTTTGGGGGTTAAACACCTCCCCAATTGATGAAATTGGGTTTGTAGGCCTGTTTAAACTTATTCCACTTGTTCAAGTAGGTTTTGTACTATTTTGGCACATGTGAGGGCGTTATCTCTCAAAAACTCAAATTTGGAAACCTAGAGGGCTAATTAGGACCGATAATTATCCATTTTGAAGGGTTTAAATTTTAGATTAGAGGATGCCACTATAGATTGATTTGTATCTCCATAAAGGGTATCTAAAAGTTTGTTTATATTCCCAAGAACCTCCATAACAACTATTGTACCATCAGATTTGTCCTAAAACAAGACTACTAGCCAGAGACAATTTGTCAAACAAGTCACTGATCTTTGTACTTTTGCTGCAAATTCCTTTCCCTCTGCACCAATTTGGTATTAGATATGGTTTGGTACCTGAAAGATAAAAGGACTTGATTGTATGTTGGTAAGTTGCATTGAGAAGTCAAAATGCCACCTAGAAGTGGAATGTGAAGAGGTGGAAGAGGAGGTGTCCAGATGAGGGATGCCATTCTAGAGGAGATAAGGAATCTGAGAGTGAGTTTGGATGCAAGATTCACAATAGTAGAGGCAAATCAGAGAAGAGGAGTCATCACAGGGGATGTGAGTGACAAAGAAGAAGAACCACAAGCACCTGAAGAAGAAGAAGAAGAGGTTGAAGAGCCTGAGGATGAAGGAATAAATAGATTGCTCAAGGTAATCATGGGACAAGGGTCTAAACAAGAGGTATAGATCCCTATCTATTCAGGTAGTTTATACGGAGAAACACTTATTGATTGGGTTACAGAATTGGACAAATACTTTGACTATGAAAATGTTCCTGATGAAAACAAGGTGAAGTTTCCTTGTACCAGATTGAAAGGCAATGCAACTCTTTAGTGGGATTCAAACAAGATGAGAGAAGAAAGAAAGGTAAGCATAAAATCAAATATTGGGATAGGATGGTAGCAAAACTCAAGGAAAAATTCCTTCCTATTGACTATCAAACTAACCTCATCAAGAAGTTACAAAATCTCAAACAAAAAGAGATGAGTGTTAAAGAGTATACAAAAGAGTTTTATAGACTGACCATCAGGTTTAGACACATGGAAGAAGACATGGAGAATATAGCAAGGTACCTCAATGGGTTAAGATACAATATTCATGATGAACTTAGCCTAATTAGCCCAAGGACAATAGAAGAGTGTTACTAGTTTGCTCTAAAAGTAGAAGACAAGTTGAATAGAAAACAAAAGCAGAAAAATAGGGGTAGAGGTAGAAATTTCAGAGGTAGAGGACAACAAGGAGGAATAAATTCAATCCAAAAAGAAAATTTAGAACCAAACGACAAGGTGTCGCTGTACCTCGTCATTTAATCTATTTTTCAGATGTCAATAATCCAGGGGCTGTGTCTACGGCTATTTGCAACTAAGGATTCTATAGTTATCAGTCTTCCTTACTAATCTGAACTGCTTCTATTAACTTGAAAAGATTAATCTATCTACTTAATAAATTTAAGGAATGCTGAAAACAGGATAAAATAGGAAATTTACTCAAAGCAATCTTAAAACAGTAACATGCATCTACCTATCAAAATTAGTAAATACTTTGCATAACAGAAAGCTGAATTATAAAACAATGGTACTAGCCTCCTGTCTTAGTGGTGAGAGTGGGCCCTTGCTCCACACCCTTGGGGTTGAAGGCTACAGTAAAAAATCAGCACAGAAGAAGATCACAACTAGATTCAATCCAATTCATTCACTCTGCATTCATGAAAATATTGCTAACAGAGAACTGAGATTTTTGAGAATCAGAATAATTCAATCATTGTATATTTCTTCTGTTGTTTCTACAAGTATATATCCAAAGAGTGACAACACATCACTTAACCTATCTATCCATTCTTCTATGAGATGACATCCATCTCTTTATTTTAATTATGAAAGAAAATCATGCAAATAAAGGTAGACTTGAGTGGAATAGAAGTCCACTCAAAATCTAAGTCTGAGTCTTAATACATTTGGGCATCGAGGCCCTTAAAATAAGGGTATTGAATCAGTTCCATCGTAACTCATGCAAAAACTTTGAAAAGATAAAACTCTAGTAGTTTAACTAAAGATGACCCCTCACCACTCAGGTGATGATTTGAGTGAAATGAGGGGTATTATGATCACAACTGAGAGTGTCTAGTCAGCAGCTATGCTGGAAATATGCCCTGCTCTCAGGAGGCGCCGGAGACAACTATTCCTGTCTGCAGCTCTGGAGATATGTCTGTAGCTCTGAAGATATGTTCATCTCTAGAGATGCTCCAGACTCTCGCAGAGCTCCAGAGAGTCCTTCCTCATTCTTTAAAACTTCAAGTGGCATGGTCCTCTGGTATTGCCTCTGGAGATCATTGAAAACTATCTCCAGAGATGCACAAAATTGTTGTTCCTGGCATCTACACCTATTTATTCAAAAAGAGAGAAGTTTCTGCATTTTTCCATCAATTCCATGCACATTAGTCACTCCATCAAAAATTGTAATCTTAAGTAATCTATCTCAATTAATTATTAAATAGAACGATCTTGCTAACTTATTTGGGTGCAGACATTAGAAAAGATGGACTCAAGAAGGAGAAAAAGAGAGGCAAAAAGATGTATTTCATGAGTGCAACTTGGCACTCATCATCCCCCCATACCTAAGGTGTGGCAGGTCCTCCTGCTTCTCACATTCTAGATTTATTCTAGCGAAGCAGCTTGTCTGACAGGCTATAATCCTGGGCATAGGTGGTCCAAGTTGTTCAGTTGATATTACCATTGCCTTTGTACTCATCAACCTGCTTCATCCAGTCCTGCAATTTTTCATCTTCCATATGTTCTGCCCAAACAGGGAGTGGTTCAATTATTAGAGGGGGCTTGTACCATCTACCTATCCATTCCTGCTTATGGTTATCCATTAGTTTGGATATCAACTTTTCCTTTCTCATGAATAATCTTAAGTTTGCAGGGGTGACCACCTCTCTCAGTTTCTGCACCGGGGTCAAAATATTTCATCTCTTCTTTGCTACAACAAGTACTGGATTTGCTGAATTAATCATAAAAAGACTAAAATAGATGGAGCATTCCTGCAAACTTTTCAGGTATAATGGCAAAATTCTATTTTTACTATCAGGATGATAGATAGGGGACTTGAATTTGATCCTAAAAGCACCGGGATTGGGACATTCCTTCCTGATGAAAAGATCTATTTTTAAATCCTTCTTGAGATGATCTTCCATCCTTTCATTCTAGATTTGGTGATTCCTCATCAGGGACATAAATGCCTTAAGCTGACATTCCCCCACAAAATGATTAAGAATAAAAGTTATATCATTAACACTGAACCCATGCAAGTATAATTCACATAGGAAATTCTTGTCCTCATCATTGCTCCTGGTATATGCTATCATGAATCCTTCTACTGTTTCTATATCCTCAACCAGGTCAGATAGGACCAAAGAGAATTTCCTTTGTAGTACCCTTTCCTGTAAGAACATGGAGTAGCTGGCACTTGGAGGTTTGTAGGATAGAATTTCTGAAGCAAGGGAGGCCATTTTAATGATTTTGCCTTCCAAAGTTCCTATTCTTTCTGTTTTGGCAGTGACTGCCCTTTGTATTTGCAACATAGGCTTGGAAGCCTCATATTCTCTACACCTCTTCTCCCAATGGAACAGGGCTTTAGGAATGTCAATGGGGATTGGACCCACATAGGCATCTGTTTGTATTTCCTACTCATTGGTTGCCCTTGGGCCAGCCAATTCTCGAATATATTCTTCCTGGTCATCCAGTCTGTTATTGGCCCAAGTTAATTATCTATCCTGGCTTTGTACTTTCTCAATCAGTGCTACCATTATTGTGAGGCTATTGTCTCTAGCCATGGTGAGCTCAGAAACACTCTGTGCTGCTTCTTTCTCTTTTTCTTCCACCAATTTGGCTACCTCAATTTTTTGTGCCTCCAACTCTGCCCCTTTCTCAATTCTCTGGGCCTCTAACTCTGCCTCTTTCTCCTGGATGATCTTATCCTTGCTTTGGAGTTCTATTTGGAGATTTGCAATGGCTTGTTTTTGTTCCATTTCCACCTCTACTCTGACCTTCTTGAGGTCAGTAATAATCAAATTCTTTCCCCAAAGCAATCTCTTTAAATTTTCAATTTCTTCCATCAATTGTTGTTCTTTTAGAATTTCTACATCCTCTTGATCAGAGGGATGAGAGAAGGTTTCTGCTTCTGTGGCTGTTGGCTGATCATTAGGGTTTCCCATGGCCATCTGCGCTGCTCTGCCCACTGTACCCATTTGCTCTGTTTCTTCTTCAGACTGCATGTCCTGAGGATCCTCTTGGGGTTCCTCTTTTTCTGCTGGCACCGATGAAGGCCCAGCCTTATCCTCACATGTTCTCAATTCGAGGAGTGCCTCAACAAGCAGGGTAGTATCTTTTTCATCTTGTGAGAGCTATCTCTTCCTTTTGCTTCTCCGGAGCAAAGGTGGGGCAGGTGCCTCTAGGGCTCCTCAGAATCTGAGGAAATAGTATAAGTTTGTATGTTTTCTGTCTCTAAAGCACATGGTGGTTCTAAAATTAGGCTTGACTCCAGATGAACAGATGGTGCTGGAGAAATTTCTCTTTGTTTCCTCTTCCTAACCAGAGGGATCTCATCTGAATCATGAGATGGTTCTTCAGCCCACCAGGTTCCCTCTGTTCTCTGTCCTGACCTTCCCTCTGTTAATTCCTTAGGGCAAGAGTCCTTAGTTAAAGTCATCTTTCTCCTAACTGATCGAGTCATATAGAGGATTTGTTTAGGAGCAGGTTCTGCAATTTCTTTATCTTTCCTCTTTTTGTCAGGAACAGGGGCTGCAAATGAAGTGGCCTCCTGTGAGGGCTTTTGTCCTTTGTGAACAGCTGTGGAGGAGGTTGAAGGCTCAGTTTCCTCATCTTGGTGAGTAGGAGAACTCTCACCTCCTGGCTATGCCATCTCTAGTTCTCTGACCTGGGGACTCTACTCAAGAAAGTGTTGCCATAATTCCTCCCCATTGGCCTGAGATAGGAAGTGGTGCTTAACTACTAAAAATATGAGACCATGGTGTTTCATGGGTCCCTTATTCTGCTGATATTTCTCTGTAGTTGCCCTGATGGCAGAATACATGAAATTGGGAATATTTATGCTATATTCAGGGTGTCTATTCCCATGTCTTAGGAAAATTAGCATTTTCATGATTGGCCCTAAAATTAGAGAAAATTGACCATCACAAGTAAAGTATTTCATTAACTAGGTGGCAACAGATGTCTAAGGGTTTGGGAGTGTGGACCTCAGAATTCCTTTGACTTCATTTTTATTCAAATGTAATTGAATAGCAGGTTCACCACGAACATAAATTTTTTTAATCAAATCAGTGTATAAGGTTTTCAAGTGGTAAAACCTCTCACCTTGTTCGGGAAGTCCAGATATGTGGCTGATAGTGGCTGAGGAGAAATTGATTTGTACTCCTCTGATAGTTGTCTGGTTGTCCCTTAAATTTCTGAGGAATTCATCAACAACATCTTCCTGAAACCCTTCAAATTTTTCTAGGAAGTCTAACCATCCTGCAGCTCTTAGAATGTTTGCTGCAGCTGCATCCCGCAAAAGACCCGCAGTACTTTCTGGCTCAGACTTCTTCTTGACTCCCATTGCTGAATTGATTCCTCCTTCTGTGCTTATTTCTTCACCTCCTCAATCTATAGTCTAAACTTTCCTCTTATCTTTGTAGGCTCCAGAGGACTGTTTAAATTGCTTTGTAGGCTCCGAAGGACTGTTCAATTGCTCTATTCTTCAGGGCACTTCAGAAGTTTGAATGAGGAATGTTTTGTTTTTCAGCTTAGGCTTATGCAGGTTAGTTAGAGTACCAAAGCAGTCATAAATGTGACAGAAGGATAGGATGCTCCGGAGGCAAGGTGGCAGTACAACACAGTTGGTGGCATGTGTGAATTTAGGAAAGAAGATGATGGCAGGAAGACGTGGCATAGTGGCGGCACCCAAAACAGAAAGACAAGACAATTTCTAATAATGATTAATTAAAGATAGAGTTACCTAGATTAGTTTTAATGATGAGGGCGATGTACACGACAGATATGCTATGTCATTACTGGAGACTGCACGTGTCGTGGCACATGAATAGCTTGTGGCGGCTGGAGATGACGTCCACTACTTTGTTGGCATGCGACCTGCAATGATTGCGCTGAGTGATTCAAGAATCCACATTCCTTGGTGATGTCAGCGCTGGCTTTGTGAATACCCCTTCAAATGATATTTGTGCCAATTGAATTTATTCTTTTGTGATAAAGTAGAGGATGAGTCATGATGACCTCATCATGTGATGTGTCTACTTTACCGCCTGGAGAGGTGGGTCCCCTCCCTTATTACTTGAAACTGATTTCTTTATTGATAGAGCACCGGAGGTGCTCCTAGTTGGGCAGTGCTGAAGGTGCTCTTTGTTGAGAAGCGCCGGAGGTGCATTTGACTAGCTCTTGGCATTAGATCATCTCTGGAGCTCAATTATTTCAACTATCCTGAAGAAGAGAACTACCATTTACTAGTTTTCAACTCCCTTGGTCGAGAAAGACAGCCATTTGCTGGTTTTCCATCTTTTTCTATATTTTTGTTTTTTTTTATAGAAGGCCGCCATTTGCTGGTTTTCAACCTTCCCCCCTTTTTTTTCTTTTTTTCTTTAGAAGGCAACCATTTGCTGGTTTTCAACCTTCCTTTTTTTTTCAAATTCAATCCAACACTGTGACAGAGGAGGTATCCCCTGTATCAAAACACAAATCATTCAGAAACTCCTCTTTAGTGGATGGTCTTTTGTAGAGCCTGATTCGGTGACCATTTACTAGAAATGTGTCTATGCTCCCATCAATAGGTTGCAATGATACAGTTCCATTCTCAAATACTTCCTTTATTTGATAAGGACCTAGCCAGTGTGTTTGCAATTTCCCTTTGAACTCCTTGAATTTAGAATCATAAAGAAGAACCCAATCTCCTTATTGAAATGTCCTCCTCTTGATGTGTTGGTCATGCCATTGCTTCCTCTGGTACTGAACCAATTCTGTTTGCTGAATGGCTTCTGTCTAAATTTCATCCAACTCATTGAGCTGAAGAATTCTGTTCTGCTGAGTTATAGACAATGGCAGACCAACATCCAATACAATTTTAAGTGTCTGGAGTTCAAATTCTATGGACAATATAGGCTTTTTCCCATAAACCAATTCATATGGTGAGAACTTTGTTGTGGACTTCCAAGTGGTATTGTAGCCCAAACTACTTCAGGTAATCTGCTAGCCCAATCTTTTATGTTCATTGCTACTGTCCTTGTCAAAATATTTTCAAGTTCCCTATTAGTTACTTCTACATGTCCATTTGCTTGAGGATGGTAAGGTGAAGATTTCATGTGCTTGACTTGATATAAATATGTAAATGCCTTGATTACTTGTGATGTAAACTGAGGTCCTCTATCTGAAACTATTGATCTTGGGGCTCCAAATCTTAAGAAAATCTTATTGTAAAGGAAATCTGCAACTTTCTCTTCTCTTGCAAACTGTAATGCTTGAACCTCAGCCCACTTAGTAACATAGTCTGTGCACACTAGAATGTACTCCTTGCCTGATGATGGTGGTGAAATTGGTCTCACAAAGTCTAGACCCCACTGCTCAAATGGTTCCATCATGACTTGAGGATGTAGTAGCATCTCCTGGGTAAAGGTTGGATGTCCCATCCTTTGGCTCTGGTCACAGTGTTGCACATACTTCTTTTTATCTTTATGAAGAGAGGGCCAGTAGTAACCAGCTCCGAGGATCTTGTGAACTGTCATGTGGAAGGAGTAATGGCCACCAGATGGTTCATCATGACATGCTCTTAACACATCAAAAATCTCATCATCTTTTAAACACCTGCGTAGAATGAAATCAGGGCCACATTTAAATAGTAAACCATTCAACCATTTGTAAGATAAACTTTCTTTAACCAAACGTTTTCTTTGTTTTGAAGTAAAATGGGATGGATGCAAGCCTGTAGCTAAAAGATTAGCTATGTCAGCAAACCAAGGTACAGTAGAGGATATAGCAAAAAGATATTCATCTAGGAACTTGTCCTCCACTGGTTGGTTCTCTCCTCCTGTATGCAATCTTGACAGAAAGTCAGCAACCAAATTAAACTTTCCTAGATTATCAACTATGGTAATATCAAATTCTTGCAATAGCAATAACCACCCGATGATCCTTGCACCCACTACTGGTTTATTCATTAGGTACTTGATGGCTGCATGATCAGTGTGTACAAATATCTTATATCCAGTGATGTAATGCCTAAATTTACTTATAGCATAGATGATTGCCAAGAATTCTTTTTCAGTTGTTGTATAGTTTCTTTCTGCAGAGGTAAGGTTTTTGCTGATGTAATAAATGGCATGCATATTTTCTCCTTCCTCCTTTTGTCCTAAAATTGCTCCAATGGACTCATTTGAAGGTTTTTGCTGATGTAATAAATGGCATGCATATTTTCTCCTTCCTCCTTTTGTCCTAAAATTGCCCCAATGGACTCATTTGAAGCATCAGTCTGTATGTGAAATGGCAAGGTCCAATTTGGTCCTCTTAAAATTGGTGTGATAGTAAGCTTCTTTTTCAAGGTTTCAAATGCTGATTGACATTCTTCTGTCCACAGAAATTCTGTGTCTTTGTTAAGCAGGGTAAACAGGGGGGCATCTATTCTGCTGAAATTTTCTATGAACCTCCTATAGTAGCCTGCATGACCCAGAAAACTTCTAACATCTGTTTGATTTTTGGGTGAAGGCAACTGTGTGATTACCTCTATCTTGTTTTGATCCACTTTAATCCCTTTCTCTGAAATATGGTGTCCCAAAACAATTCCTTCCTCCACCATCATGAAGCAATTTTCATGGCTAAGGGATAATTGATTTTTCTCACAGCATTTCAATACTTTCTCAAGGTTTGTGAGAGCTTCCTCAAAATTATCCCCATACACAGTAAAGTCATCCATATAGACCTCCATGCATTCATTAGCTAGTTCAACAAAAATAGCTAAAACAAGTCTCTAAAATGTAGCTAGGGCATTGCATAGCCCAAAGGGAAGAACTTTGTAAGCAAAGGTTCCCCAAGAGCATGTGAAGGTGGTTTTGTCCTGGTCCTCAGGTGCTATTTGAATTTGATTATACCCACTGAATCCATCGAGAAAAGAAAAATACTTTCTCCCAGCAAGATTGTCCAAGACTTGGTCAATGAATGGTAAGGGAAAGTAGTCCTTTTTTGTGGCCTTGTTGAGTTCTCTATAATCAATACACACCCTCCATTTCCCATTCTTTTTAGGCACTATGACAAGGGGTGAGACCCATTGACTGTCTGAGATTGGATATATGAACCCTACTTGAAGTAATTTTTCTATTTTAGTTTTGACAATGTCCTTTAAAGCAGGATTCAATCTTCTCTGGGGTTGTCTGACAAGTTTTATATCCTCAGTGTATATATGATGCGTACATATCTCAGGAGGTATGCCTTTCATATATTGGTATTCCCAAGCAAAAGATGTTGAATGGGAAATCAGAAGTTGGATGAGTTTTTCTTCCTGATTGGCTGTTAACTGAGTATTGATATTAAGTGTTTTCCCTGGTAAAATCATGACCTGTTTTGTGATTTGATCCATAGATGTAGTTAACCCGCGCATAGGAGTCATGGTATTAAGAGGACAAGACTGTGGAAGCAACATATGGAAAGTGGCTAAGTCTCTGTAAAATGTTTCCCCACAAGGAATGATGTTGGCGAGAGTACAATGAGAAGTAAGAAGTTCTCTCTTAGGATCTTGGGCGAGTTCCATCACATCCTTATTAATTAGGATGTGAGTGAAGTCTTCTGTTGTATCATAGTATACTTCTTCTTCTAATTCTCCCAGATGTTCCTTGATGGTTACCATAGCTACTGAGGCACTATTGTTATTGTTCTCTGGCTCATCCACCCATACTCTTCCTGTATAATGTATTGATGGTTTAGCTGGAGGATACAAAGATATTTTCTTTAAATCTATCCCATTAGAAATGACCATATCCCTAGTTCGACAATCAATAGATGCTACTGCTGTAGCCAGCCATGTCTTCCTAAGATCAGTGGATAAGCATTTCTCTGGTTTCTAGGTTCTAGTATCAGGAAGTCCTCTAGAAATTCCCATGAATCTATCACAACTGGTACATCAGTGATTACTCCTTTTGGAACAGCTACTGACTGGTCAGCAAGTTGAAGAATTGTAGTTGTGGATTAGATACCTGATAGAGCTAATTTGTCCATTGTGTGGATTGTCATCACATTAGTTGCTGCTCCTAAATCAACCAGAACATTTGAAATTTCTACTCCTGAGATGAAAACAGTTATGACAGGGTTTCCAGGGTCTCCATATTTTGGGAGGAGAATTTCTCCCATCAATAGATCTACTACTTTTCCTTCCACCTGTATTGTGGAGGGAAAGTTTTTCTTCCTGCCCTGCATTTTTTAGTTGCTTGATTTCTCATAAAGTTCTGATTCCAGGTTGGTTTGGATTTGTTTTTGCAAGATCATTTTTTGGGGAACATTCTGTTTAAGCCGTTCTGGGTATGGTGCTAGTTTTTCCATCTCTGAAGCATCTCCGGAGCTATTGTCAGAATTATGTTCAGGAATGTTCTCTGAAGTCGGTCTTTTAGGAGCAACTCTGGAGTTGTCCAAGGATGATCCTTTTAGCACTTTTTTGTTAGTAATCTCCTCCGGGGGTTGAGTGGATGAATCTTCCGGTTCCTCATCATTGGTTACTTCAACTATAGTTGGAGGAGATGGTCTTGGGAATGCTTTCCCAGAACGCAGCTAGAGATTATTTGAATATATAGCATTAATTCCAGCCAGATTTTCTTGCTCTGTCATGTAAACAACTGCTCCCTGTTTATTTCGTGGGTTTGGTATAGGCTGAGCTGGTAAAGGTGGTTGACTAACTGGTTCATTTTGTGCTTGACCTTATGTGTTGGAGGGTCCATTTAGTAAAGCTTGTTATTGAGGTTGGAAACGTCTAGGTTGTCCCTGGTATTGTTGATTATATCCCTGTTGAGAACCCCATTAAGGTTGCATGTTTTGTGATCCAAACTATGGTGGCCACTGTTGATTTCCCCAAGGCTGATTTTGCCAATTTTGGTTTTGCCAATGTTGATTTTGCCAATCCTGCTGTCCCCAAGGAGGATTATTTTGAGGCCCATGCCAAGTTGGACTCCATTGATTATTTCCCCAATTAGAAGGACCCCTGTAACAAGGCTGGTTTGGATACTGATTATAAGGAAAATTCGCAGCTTGTTTTTGTCCCACATAGTTCAATTCCTCTTCTATTACAGCATTCTTCTTACTCAATCTTTTCAAGGCTGGAAGTTGACTACATTGACTGGTAGGATGTTCCTTATCACAGATTTGACAAATCTCTGATTTGTCCAAAGGGCATTCTCTCAACAGATGTTTGTTTCTACACCTAGGACAATAGATGGAGAGTGGTTCAGTTGCTCTGTTTTGATCAGTTGTTCTAGTTTTTGCTTGAATCCCATCTAATGTGGTATTTAATTGGACCAAAATGTCTGTTTTTAGATTTGCAATCTCTTCCATCAACTGTCCTATTTCATTCTTCCCTTTAAAAGTTTTGGACGACCTCACTCCATCTTGGGTTCTGGAATAGTTTCTGCAGAGTTCTTCTATATTAGGTATTTCTATTTTGTTGATGTTCCCTTTTCCCATTAAGTCTAGTGCCTATTTTGATTCTTTATCCAACCCTTTTACAAACAGGGTTCTGGCCAAGGAGTGATCTACTGGGTTACCATATCTTCTCAAGGTGAAGTTAAACCTATCCACATAGTCCTCTAAGGATTCTTCCTCCCCCTGCCTAATTTTAAATAGTTCTTCATTTTTATTACTGGATCTGCAGTAATCTTGGTATTTTTCCAAAAACTCTGTTTCCATCTGATCCCAAGAATGGATAGAATTCTGGGGTAAATCCATAAACCATCTCATCACAGAATCTTTCAGAGTTGAAGGGAACAGTTTGAGTTTATTTTTATCTGATCCATAATCATAAGTCTGGCAGACTACTTTGAATTCAAACAAGAACTGATCTAGATCCTCAGAAGAAAGTCCTCTAAAGTTTGGTAGGTGTACTGGTGAGATATTCTTCATAGGAGCATTGTCTCCAGCAGCCAAAACAATAGTCTATGAGAAGGTTCTTGGAGCCTGATTTTCCTCTTCCCCATGATTATTATTTTCATTTTCCATGTTTAGTACTGGTTCTTCTCCCTGAGGTTCTAGGAAATTAGGTTCTACCAGAGGATCTGCCTAAAACTTTTGTTGTAATTCCTGGATATAATTGGCAAGTGGAATATTTGGAGGATCTAAGGGATTATTGTTCTGAGGCGCAGCTTCCAAAGTAGGCTCTAGGTTTCTCTCCTCAACAAAAATCTTGTGCCACCCCACTGCTTTCCCCTATGGTTTGTTGTTGGGGTGTCTGCTTGATATATCTTCCTTTCAGATCTCTAGCTCTAACTATACAGATCTATCCTAAAAATTGTTTTAACTCCGTTTCCCTAATTAACACAATACATCCCCGACAACGGCGCCAAAAATGACAAGGTGTCGCTGTACCTCATCATTTAATCTATTTTTTAGATGTCAATAATCCAGGGGTTGTGTCCACAGCTGTTTGCAACTAGGGATTCTATAGTTATTAGTTTTCCTAACTAATATGAATTGCTTCTATTAACTTGAAAAGATTAATCTATCTACTTACTAAATAAATTTAAGGAATGCTGAAAATAAGATAAAACAGGAAATTTACTCAAAGCAATCTTAAAACAGTAACATGCATCCAGCTATCAAAATCAGTAAATACTTTACATAACAGAAAGATGAATTAATAAAACAATGGTACTAGCCTCCTGCCTTAGTGGTGAGAGTGGGCCCTTGCTCCACACCCTTGGGGCTGAAGGCTACAGTAAGAAATCAGCACAGAAGAAGATCGCAACTAGATTCAATCCAATTCATTCACTCTGCATTCATGAAAATATTGCTAACACAGAACTGAGATTTTTGAGAATCAGAATAATTCAATCATTGTATATTTCTTCTGTTGTTTCTACAAGTATATTTCCAAAGAGTGACGACACATCACTTAACCTATCTATCCGTTCTTCTATGAGATGACATCCATCTCTTTATTTTAATTATGAAAGAAAATCATGCAAATAAAGGTAGACTTGAGTGGAATAGAAGTCCACTCAAAATCTAAGTCTGAGTCTTAATACATTTGGGCATCGAGGCCCTTAAAATAAGGGTATTGAATCAGTTCCATCGTAACTCATGCAAAAACTTTGAAAAGATAAAACTCCAGCAGTTTAACTAAAGATGACCCCTCACCACTCAGGTGATGATTTGAGTGAAATGAGGGGTATTATGATCACTACTGAGAGTGTCTAGTCGGCAGCTATGCTGGAAATATGCCCTGCTCTCAGGAGGCGCCGGAGACAACTATTCCTGTCTGCAGCTCTGAAGATATGTCTGTAGCTCCGAAGATATGTTCATCTCTGGAGATGCTCCAGACTCTCGCAGAGCTCCAGAGAGTCCTTCCTCATTCTTCAAAACTTCAGGTGGCATGGTCCTCTGGTATTGCCTCTGGAGATCATTGAAAACTATCTCCAGAGATGCACAAAATTGTTGTTCCTGGCATCTACACCTGTTGATTCAAAAAGAGAGAAGTTTCTGCATTTTTCCATCAATTCCATGCACATTAGTCACTCCATCAGAAATTGTAATCTTAAGTAATCTATCTCAATTAATTATTAAATAGAACGATCTTGCTAGCTTATTTGGGTGCAGACATTAGAAAAGATGGACTTAGGAAGGAGAAAAAGAGAGGCAAAAAGATGTATTCCATGAGTGCAACTTGGCACTCATCACCAAGTACTTCCCAAGAACAATCACATAATCCAAGAGGTGGATTCAAAGGAAGAAGACCTTATTCTAAGGGTGGAAACACACAAAGAGGTAGTGGATTCACTGGTAAATGTTTCAAATGCAATAAGTTTGTAGGTCATAGGTTTTGGGAATGTCCAGAAGACCCTCATGCAAGTAGTTCAAGGACTATGAGTAGAAATCAAGTAGTCCAAGTAGAGGAAGAAAGTGTAGAATCTCCATCACATGTAGAAGAACCTGAAGTTGGAGAGTCTTTGTTAATGAGAAGAGTGCTGATCAAACCACCCAAGGAGAAAGAACCTACCCAAAGAAAGACTTTGTTCAAGACATCATGCAAATCCCAAGGTAAATGTTGCAAAATGGTTATTGCTTTAGGTAGCATTGATAATGTAGTTTCAGTAGAGAAGCTTGGGTTTAAAAGAATTCCACATCAAACTCCATATAAGGTTTTATGGCTCAAGAAAGGACAAGTGTTAGTGAATGAACGATGTTGGTTAGACTTTAAACACCACTTGGCAATTCTATCTCATAAGCATTGTTAGAAAACTTTCTTAAAATATTACAAGGGCTAATTTTCTTCATTTTCAGTTTGTTATACTCACTTTTAGGAAGCCTATCCTTCCTCAAATGAGCTAATACCATGTCTCCAATCTAAAGATTAACCTCTCTCTTCTAGAGGTCTGCATGTTTCTTGTATTTACTCACACTTGACTCTAACTGTTTCTTGACTTGTTCATGTACTTCTTGCATAGCAATGGCAAACTCCTCTCCCTCAACACTTTTTTTCTCCATTTTTCCTAAATCTCTTAACTCAAAAACACCTCTTGGATGTGAACCATATGCAATTTGAAAAGGACTCGTAAATGTACTCCTGTTAAGTGAATCATTGTAAGAAAATTCTACTCGTGGCAAGATGAGATCCTATTGCCTGGGATTATCCTTTGTTAAGCATCTTAGTAGATTACCCAAAGTCCTATTGATCACCTCTATTTGTCCATCACTTTGAGGGTGGTATGTTGAGTTGAAATTCAAATTAGTTCCCAACTTCTTCCATAAAGTCCTCCAAAAGTGTCCCCTCAAATTTAGTATCTCTATCTGATATAATGCTTAGTGGATTGCCATGTAATCTAACCACCTCTTTGAAGAATAAATCAACAACATGAGTAGCATCACTTGTGGTTTTGCATGCTATAAAATGAGCCGTTTTAGAAAACCTATCCACTACAACAAAGATTGAATCATGGCCTCTTTGGGTTCTAGGTAGACCCAAAACAAAATCCATACTAAAGGAGTCCCAAGGTCTATTTGGGATTGGTAAAGGCTGATAAAGACCTGCATTTGTACTCTTTCCCTTGGCATATTGACACACTTTACATCTTTCTACAAACTTCCTCACATCTGATTGCATTTTAGGCAAAAAGTAATGAACACTTAGTTGAGCTAAAGTCTTATTTAGGCCAAAATGACTAGCAAGACTACCACAATGCTTTTCTCTAATTAAATTTTCCCTCATGGAACTCCTTGGGATGCATAGCTAAGATCCTTTAAAAAGTAATCCATCTTGCAACATGTAGTCCATCCAAGGTTCTCTATTCCTTATTTGGTTGTTTACACACCTCATAGGCTTCTTGAAAATTCAAATCAGATTTGTACAACTCCTTAAGAGACTTTATGCCTCCACTTTCTATTTGAATTTATCTTATGAGTAAGGCTCTCCTACTCAAAGCATCTGCTACCTTATTGGCTTGGCCTTTTTTGTGCTTAATAACACAAGTGTAATTTTGCAAATACTCCACCCATTTCACGTGTCTTTGACTTAATTTGGGCTGGCTAGTTATGAACTACAGTGCATGATTATCAGTGAAAATAACAAACTCCTTAGGCATCAAATAATGCCTCCACTTTCTTAAGGCTTGCACTATAGCATAAATCTCAAGATCATATGTTGAATACCTCTTTTTTGCATCATTTAACTTCTCACTAAAGTATGCAACATGTCTACCTTCTTGACTTAGGAGAGCTCCAATGGCTACCCCACTTGCATCACATTCAACTTGGAAAACCTTGCTAAAATCAGGAAGTACTAGTATAGGTTGTTCTATGATTTTCTTCTTCAAACACTAAAAATTTCTTTCAGGAATATTAGTACAAACAAACTTTCTTTTATCCTCTCTTATAGTGTTTATGAGTGGTGCACAAATTCCACAAAAAATTATGATAAATTTCCTATAAAAACTTGCCAAACCATGGAAACTTTTTACCTCATAAGTTGATTTGGGAGTTGGCCAATCAGTTATGGCTTTCACTTTGTCCTCATCCATCTTCAATCCACTTTGAGAAATCACAAAACCAAAGTACACCAATTATGTCCTCGTGAATAAACACTTCTTGAGATTGATCAACAATATTTCTTCTTGCAATCTTTTCATTACCATCCTAAGGTGTTTGAGATGTTCTTCCTTGCTTGAAGTATAGATTAGTATGTCATCCAAATAAACAATCACAAATTTACCTATGAAGGGCTTTAGAACTTCATTCATTAGTCTCATAAATGTACTTGGAGCACTGGTAAGACCAAGTGGCATAACAAGCCACTCATACAACCCCTCATTAGTCTTAAAGGTAGTTTTCCATTCATTTCCTTCCCTTATCCTTATTTTATGATACCCACTCTTGAGATCAATCTTAGAAAAGTACTTAGATCCACACAAACAATCCATCAAATCATCTATTCTTGGAAGATGGAATCTATACCTGATTGTAATCTTGTTAATTAATATTGGATCTATGCACATCCTCTAATCTCCTTCTTTCTTTGGCACCAATACAGTTGGTACTGCCCATGGGCCGAGACTTTATTTTATCAAACCTTTGTCTAATAGTTCTTGCACTTGCTTCTTGATCTTTGCATTTTCTTGTTGAGTCATCTTGTAGGTAGCTTTGTTTGGCAAACTTGCACTAGGTATGGAGTCAATATGATGACTAATACTCCTAATAGGTGGCAACTCATTCACCACTATATCAGCATACTCTTCCAACATGGTTTGTATGTCTCGAGGCAGCTCATTCAACTTGGTTGTTGTCATAATTGTTCTAGGTCTAATTACTAGTCCAAAACCCATCTTTTCCTCTTTCATTACATTCAAGAATTCCTTCTCACTCACCATCAAGAAACTAGGAACAATCACTTCTCCATCACCTTCTTATTTCAAAGGCATCAAGGTATGCTTTCTACCATCTTTTTCAAAGTTATAAGTGTTGTGTCTCTCATCATGAATATAACAAACTGAAAATGAAGAAAATTGGCCCTTGTAATATTTTAAGAAAGTTTTTCTAATAATGCTTATGAGATAGAATTTCCAAGTGGCATTGGAATCTCTCCTATTTTCAATGTTGCTGACTTGTATCCATACAAAGAAGGTGATGATGAAGGTGACACAGCTGAGAGCAAGGAAATGTCAATTGGGAAATGGGAAAACCAGTTGCCAAAATCCAACAAGGAAGAACTAGAAGTTCTTTTGGACAAGAAAGTTGTCAAAAGGACAAGGGGCAAAGAGTACTACCGGTACTTAGTGAAGTGTAAAGGTCATTAAATAGAATATGCTACTTGGATGACTGAATCATATATTAGAAAGCATACGAGTACCCTTGCAGACCTCATGAGTAGGAGCTCATGAGCCAACTTTTTGCACCTTGGAGTATGATGTAGGATCATCATTTAATTTTTGTTCTAGGTTTGCATTAAATGTTGTGATAGGTGTTAAATTACAAGTTATGAGGTATCTAGTTAGGTTTGAATAAATAAGAAGCCATAAATTTTAAATTTTGGTGTGTAACTCAGCCCCAAACACCTAATTAGGGGTTTTAATGTATAGTTAGTGAACTATGGTTTGTAAGGGTATGGGGTAGGTAGTTAGGGAAAATATATCACTTTCAAAAACATTGAAAAATTTAGTTTTTGGCATCCTTTGGAAGAGAAAGTCAAGTTTTTGTTGCAAGCATGTTGGTAGGGCATGAACAAGGGTTTATACCTCTATTTTTGCAAAAAAAAAAGAGATTTAAAGCATTGTTGTCTAATTTTATTGTGTATGGAGCATTATTAGATAGTTTTTCATCTTTCTCCAGGTGAAATGGTTTATTTTTAATCATTAAATCAAAGGTTTTCAACCAGTCGTTCAAAATAGGGTTGTACAAGTGTATTTTTGGTACTTTTTGACTGATAAACTATGAATTTCAGGCGTTATATAGAATTTTAAGAACTCCATTTGGTACCTAAAGATGTCAAGGATCAATATAGACCTCATGCACTTGGTTAGATGGTGCATTCAGGGATGGAGGGTCCAAAGAATGGACTCTCCAAACCTGCAGCTAGAGTACACACAACGAAAACAACACAAGAATAGAATGCAATGGAAGATTCATATGCTCAATATATAAGAAAATTACAATGCTTATATGCCGGCAACATGCGGGCTACAATATGTCCTTATAGGCTTGTTTTCTAGATTATAACATACATTAAAGATATGGCATTGCAGTGCCTCCAAAAAAGGACTATCTTTCTATTCTATCATCAGATATGAATCACTGCCTTCCTAATGCATCTCATGAATGCTAATATATCGTTTTATAACTCATGGAATCCTCTGCATCAACATCAAGAGGTCTCAAACCCCAATGCAAGATGAAACATGTAGGAAACGTGTAGGTTGGCCTACAACTCATGGTAATGGTTCGCAAATGAATGAAACATGTTGCGATTCTCAATGAAGGTCTATCAAGTACCAAATTGCCTTGTGTGATGTTGCATTTAGCTTCGCAAGTTACGAAAATGCTCCACAAACCTTGTATGCGTCAACTGAATGTTGATTGCTCTGCTATGTGAAAGCTGATGATCTTCTGATAGCGATAACTCTTCGCAGATGAATCCAAATCTCATGAAATTTGAATATGATGTAGATGACATAATGTAGAACCTAAATCCTGCTTCATGAGCTCTAGAATGAAGATGTAGTAGAATGCGATAGAAAATGTTGAAACTACAAATGACTAAACTGTAACTAAAATGCAAGAAATGAAAAGAAAGCAAATATTTTTGGTTGATGCAAGATTACTCTTTAGCTTGCGATGCTCCTGCATCAGACACACTAGGTTGTTTGAAAAGTGAGTTCCTCACTTTGCTAGGGCTAGAGGAAAACCAAGGCAGTGTACCTCAACCTGAGAAATCCATGTTGAATCTTCTTCTGGTCTTCCTTTCCACTTTACCAAGTACTCTTTATACTACTTGCCTCTAGTATTGTGTCCAATTTTGTTGTCCAAAATATGCTCTATCTACTCTAGTGGTTGATGTGGTAACTAAACCTTCAATCTAATTTGAGTCTTGTCACTTGACTCTCCTTCATGATACTGATATAGATCCGTAATGTTGAATATAGGTGACATACCAAATGTCTCCGGTAACTCTACTTCATATGCATTTCCTAAATCAAACTTATTAAGAATCTTACAGGGTCCAAACTTCTTCATCTTCATCTTGTTATATGTTCCCATTAGAAATCTATCCTTTCTCAAATATACCATAACTTCATTTTCAACAGAAAATTCCTTATGTCTACTCTTCTCATCTGCTTGCTCCTTATTCTTATTATTCATCTCCTCCAAATGTTTCCTGACCTGATTATGTAGTGTCTCCATGTATCTTGCAAATTCTTTTGCTTCTGTACTTCTCTTGTTATCCATACCGATGTCTCTCAGCTCTATAACTCCTCTAGGTTGTACTCCTATCACAAACTCAAATGGTGTCTTCCCTGTACTCTTGTTCACTGAGTTATTGTATGAAAACTCTACTTGCGGTAGAATTATATCCCAATTTATTGCCTTACCTCCTACTAAGCATCTCAACAAGTTTCCCAAACTCCTATTTACCACTTTTGTTTGTCCATCTGTTTGTTGGTGAAATGATGAACTAAATTTTAGGTCCATCTTCATCTTCTCCCACAAAGTTCTCCAAAAATATCCAATGAACCTTGTATCTCTGTTTGAAACTATACTCTTTAGTAATCCATGCAATCTCACAATCTCCTTGAAAAATAGGTCAGCAACATGAACTACATCATTTATCTTCTTACAAGGAATAAAATGATCCATCTTTGAAAATATATCCACTACTACAAATATAGAATCATGTTCTCTCTGTGTTCTTGGTAAACCTAATATGAAATCCATGCTTATATCTTCTCAAGGTCTATCCGGTACTATCAAAGATTTGCACAAACTAGTATTCTGACTACTCCCTTTTGCAACTTGACATTCTCTACAACTCTGAACAAATTTCCTCACATCCTTATATATATGAGGCCAAAAATAATGTTCACTCACCAAAGCTACTATTTTATCAATTCCAAAATGTCCTACCAATCCTCCACCATGCTTCTCCTTGATCAAATTATCTCTCATTGAACTCCTAGGCACACACAACTGATTTCTTTTGAACAACATATCCTCCTAGATGAAATAATCCAACAACTTGCTTCTATCTATCACAACAGGTTCTCTACATGTTTTCCATGCTTCTGCCAAATCAAGATAATCTTCATACATGTGCTTCAATTCTCCAAAACCTAGTACTTCTACCCTCAATCTTTGTCAGCAAACTCCTTCTTTTGCTCAATGCATCTGCAACTGTATTTGACTTTCCACTCCAATGCTTCAATATAAAGGTGTAACTCTGCATGAAATCTACCCATCTCATGTGTCTCTAATTCAATTTACTTGACTGTTCAAATACTACAAAGCTTGATGGCCAGTGTACAACATGAATTCCTTAGGTAAACAAGTAATGTCTTCACTTCTTCAAAGCTTGAATTATGACATAGAACTCCTAATCATAAATTGAATATCTTCTCCTTGCATCATTCAACTTCTCACTAAAATATGCTACTAGTCTTCCTTCTTGACTTAATACTACTCCTATTGCATTTCCACTCGCATCACAATCAACTTGAAATACTTTATCAAAATTTGGTAATGCTAACACTGGTTGCTTTGTTACCTTTTGCTTCAACAATTCAAAACTCTTATGTGCTCCTGATGTCCACTTAAAATCCTTCATGTCATCTCTCATTGTCTCTGTCATTGGTGTGCATACAATACTGAAATTTCTGATGAACTTCTGGTAGAAACTTGCTAGTCCACGAAATGATCTTACCTCTCCAATGTTCACAGGTGTTGGCCATTCAACAATTGCTCTAACTTTTTCAGGGTCCATCTTCAATCCTTCCACAGAAATCACAAATCCCAAATATACCAAGTCTTCCTTCATGAAACTAAACTTCTTGATGTTTATCAACAATTTCTCTTCTCTGAGCCTCTGAAGTACTTGTCTAATATGCTACAAATGTTCTTCCTTTGTTTTATCGAAAATTAGAATATCATCCAACTATACAATAACAAACTTACCCAAGAATCTCTTCAAAACCTCATTCATCAATCTCATGAAAGTACTTGGTGCATTAGTTAATCCAAAAGGCATCAATAACCATTCATGCAATCCTTCATTTGTCTTAAATGCAGTCTTCCACTCATCTCCTTCTCTGATCCTGATATGATGGTATCCACTCTTTAGGCCAATCTTTGTGAAATATTTTTCTCCACTCAAACGGTCCATGATATCATCCATCCTTTGCAATGGAAATCTATACTTGACAGTGATCTTATTGATTGCTCTCGAGTGTGTACACATCCTCCATTCTCCATCTTTCTTCGATGCTAGTACTGCAGGTATCGCACATGGGCTTAAACTTTCTCTGATCAATCCTTTCTTCAATAGCTCTTGCACTTTTCTACTTAGCTCCACATTTTCTGATGGTGTCATCTTATGTGCCACTTTGTTAGGAAAAATGGCTCCAAGTATGAGATGCATATGATGACTGATAGTCTGGATTGGTGGCAATCCTTCAGGCACATTCTCTAATATAATATCTTGGTATTCTATCAACAATTCAGTTATCTCCTCCGACAACGGTTCTTCTTCTATTGCGGTGGCAATTTATGCACTTAGGGTACCACTCTTATTTGGAATCAAAGCAAAACACATATTCTCATGTCTCAATCCATTCAAGAATTTCCTTCCATCTACCAAACAGATTCTAATATTTCCACATACTTCACTTTTAAGCTCTTCTTCCAAAGGTATCAGGATATGCTTCTTTCCATTAGATGTTATAGTATAGGTATTCTTCCTTCCATCATGTATTGCTTTTCTATCATACTGCCACGGTCTTGCCAACAATATATGACATACATCCATTGGCATAATGTCGCACAATACTTCATCAACATAAGATCCTATATGAAATTTCACCAAACATTGTTCACTCACCAGTACCTTGTGTTCATCTTGAATCCATGCTATCTTATAGGGCTTTGGATGTTTCAATCTCTCCATGTTCAACTTCGTCACCATCTCCTCTGAAACCAAATTATCTGTACTACCACTATCAATGATAACCTTACAACATTTACCTTCTAATTTGCATCTTGTCTCGAACAAACTTTTCCTTTGTGGTGGCTCCTCTGTTGTTTCTGCTTGAAATAAAGCTCTTCTCATGACTATTGATTCTCCTTTCTCTAGATTTCCCACTAAACTAGGTGATCTAACTTGTTCTTCCTCCACATAAGCTTCTATTGCACTATTTTCTATCTTCTTGCTAGTACTCCCCTGATGACATTCAAATGTTCTGTGTCCTTCACCTCCACAATTGAAATAGGTTCCTTTGAACGATCTCTTGTCTAATCCTCTTTCATCTCTCCAGTATCCTTCATTGGGGTAAGAATTATGATTTCCTCTGCTGTTGTGGTAGAAACTCCTATCATCTCTTCGGTATGAATTGTTGTCTCTTTCTTCTTTATAGTATGGGCTACTCTCCTTGTTTTGCTCTGCATAAGGTCTTTCTCCTCCAAAATGTGTTCTCCCTCTCTAAAATTTTCCTCCTCTACCTCTCTGTCTTTTCTCATGTCTTTTATTCATCTTGTCTTCAACTTTCAATGCAAACTGGTTTGCTTCTTCTACTGTTGTCATCCTTACCAAACTTAGTTCTTCTTGAATGTTCATCCTCGGTCCATTTATGTACCGCACCACTTTCTCCTTGCTTGCTTTGCTGTGTCCAGTCCTTATGACCATCTTATGAAATTCTTCAATGTATTCCTTCACATATTTCTCCTTTTGCCTTAGGTTTTGGAGTCTCTTCAACAATTCCAACTCATCTATCAGTAGGTATGAATTGATTCTCCAACTTTATCACCATTCTATCCCATTTTATGATTTTCTCTTTTCCTCTCCTATTCTATCCAATTGAACTTCTTTCCACCAAATAAAAGCATGTCCTTTCAACTTAGTTTTTGCAAATCTCACTCTTTCTGGATCTTCTATTTCCTCATATTCAAAGTATTCCTCCACATTTATCCAATCAATCAATTCCTCAGGATTCAAATTCCTAGTATAGTTTGCAATCTCAATTCTAGGTCTTTTACCAATCTTAGAAATAGCTTTCAACATCTTTACCTGATCTGATTCTTCTTCTTCTAGGGCTTCTTCGTTTTGGTCAGTAGCTTGAAATCCATCATCATCACTCTCATCTTCATGTCTAGGGTTTAGTCCTCTTCTTATGTCTTCTTCTACAACATCCAACCTAACTTTCATTGTTCTCATCATCTCTATCATTTCTTCCATTCTTCCAGCAACATTGGCCATAGTAGGCCTTCTCCTTGGCGGCATCTCTCCCTAGGATCTAGTGCAACTACCTCATTATCGATACTCTATTGATAAAAACAAGTAGACTGCCTCAGGCCAGCACTCTGTTCACCACAAGATCTTCTAGAATGCCTTCTCTCCCAAAGGATTTGCAAACTTGCTTTGATACCACTTGGTGTAGTCAGGGATGAACGGTCTAGAGAATGGAATGTCCAAACATGTAGCTAGAGTACACACAATGGAAACAACACAAGAATAGAATTCAATGAAAGATTCATATGCTCAATGTATTAGACAATTACAATGCTTATATGCTGGCAACATGCGGGCTACAATTTGGCCTTACAGGCTTGTTTTCTGGATTATAACATACATTAAGGATATGGCATTATAGTGCCTCTAGAAAAGAACTATCTTTCTATTCTATCATCAGATATGAATCAGTGCCTTCCTAATGCATCTCATGAATGCTTAAATATATCATCTTCTAACTAATATAATCCTCTACCTCGGCATTAAGAGGTCTCAGACCCCAATGCAAGATGAAACATGTAGGTCGGCCTACAACTCATGGTAATTCTCCACAAATCAATGAAATGTGTTGTGGTTCTAAATGAAGGTCTATCAGGTCCCAAATTGCCTTGTGTGATGTTTCATTTAGCTTCGCAAGTTATGGAAATGCTCTGCAAACCCTGTATGCTTCAACTGAATGTTGATTACTTTGCTCTGTGAAAGCTGATGATCTTTTGATAGCGATAACTCTCTACAGATGAATCCAAATCTCATGAAATTTGAATATGATGTAGTTGACATAATGTAGAACCTAAATCTTGATATGTGAGCTCTGGAATGAAGATGCAGTAGAAAATGCTGAAACTGCAAATGACTAAACTACAATTGAAATGCAAGAAATGAAAAGAAAGCAAATATTTTTTGTTGATGCAAGATTACTCTTCAACATGGGATGCTCCTGCATCATTAGAGGTCTTGAAACTAAAAATTAACTTAGAAATCAATTTTTTACCTTCGCTGCCCTGTCAAAACCCTACCTAGGCTTTATGGAAGAATTTGGAGTTTTGGGGGTTAAACACCTACCCAATTGATGAAATTGGGTTTGTAGGTTTGTGTCAACTTAATCAACTTTTTAAAGTAGTTTTTGTACCATTTTGTCACATGTGAGGGTATTATCTCTCAAAAACTCAATTTTGGAGACCTAAAGGGTTAATTAGGACTGGTAATTATCCATTTTGAAGGGTTTACATTTTAGATTGGAGGCTGCCACTGTAGGAGGAGTTGTATCTCCATAAAGGGTATCTGAAAATGTGTTTAGATTCCCAAGAACATCCATAAAAAAATGTTGTCCCATTAGATTTATCCTAAAATAGGGCTACTAACAAGAGGCAATTTGTCAAACAAGTAATTGATCATTGTACTTTATCTACAAATTCCTTTCCCTCTGCATTACTTCATTTGAGGAATTTCTACTCCTAAATTCTCATGTGTCCGTTGTGCTATTGTGATGACAGTCCTCATCTTATTTCTAGGATCCCCATCCTTTCCTACAACCAGATTTTGTATTTGGCATGATTGTGATCATAGTTATATGTTTATGTGATTGTCGTGTTTAGTGCATTCATGTGGATGTGGTGTTTTATACACGATGTTGTGGCATGTGTGTTTCCATATTCCCTTTTATTGCATGTGTGTATTCTTGTATCCATGCAACTGTCTCTTAGTTCAATGGGGTGGGCCTGAGGGCTCCACATGGTTGGGTGGCACTGTACCACCATTGGAGACCACATGGACCTTTGAGCTACTTGGAGAGTGTGCCAAGGGTATTCTTCTTTTATGGCATGGTGAGTTTATAGATTTAGGTGCTATTTCCATTATTTCATTTTTAGCTATGTAATTTCCTTTCTTTATGTTTTGAAAGTGGAATTCACTTTCTGCCTCGTTTCTTGGGAATTATGCACTTCAAGAGGCTCTCATGTGGCCAAGTCAGAGCCTATTATCCCTTGAACACTTCCCAAAACCATTTCTAAATAGATCTAAAATCAAGGAAGTTATGCCTTGTTGAGTGTGAAAATTAAGCTTCTTATTTTTCATGCCTTATTTGTTTTGAACGTTTTGTTTTTGTAAGTTAAGAAAATAATTTGAACTACTTGTAAATGGGGTTTACCAATATATGAATTACTAGTTGCATTCATTCCTTGAAACCCGAAGTGTAGGAGGTCCAAATTTTGGAATCCCGTCGCACTTTGCATTGTGCATGTTGTAATCAACTTCTAGATTTTGAGTTCGTAGGTGGTTCAAAGTTTAGAGTTCATTTGCACTTTACAAATGTGCAATTCTAAATGGTTTCTAAAGTTTGAGGTTGTTACAAGCCAAAAATTGGAGTTCTTTTGCACATTGTAGATGTGCAATTGTAAATATTTTCTAGAGCCCAAATTTATCCTAAGGTTAGAGTCTAGCGTTAATTTGTCTTTTTTCATAGTGTGATAGGCAAATGGAACTTGAAGTACGAGAGGATGCAGTATGCAATTGCAACTTGAAACTCAAACCCAAGATAGTGTTACAAGTTACAAGTTGCTTCCTGTTTATGAAACCCGACCCAAGTGCAAGTTCTTTTTAAAACTTAAACTTTGGCAGTTTTAACCTTTTTGATTTCTACAACTTTGAGAAATCTAAGGGGTGGCCTACTTGAGATGTTATGAGGGTTCTTTAGTGATCTCGGTAATCTCGACTTTCTTCCATGCCTCATTTTTCATGTCAACCATGGTGTTTAGTCCCATGGTATTTTTAAGTCTTTCTCTTGTGTCACCTTGTATTATGCATTTGTGTGCATACCAAGAGTGTCATCATGGGTTTCTATGACACCTTGGTTTTCTATGACACCTTGGGAATGTAAATGTGTTTTGTGGTTGCTTAATACCACTTTTGTATCATTAAATATTTTTTGGTCAATTTTTAACCATTACTGTCTTGAGCATAAGCTTGGGGAATTACATTTGGTATCAAAGCCCGTGTTGCAACATTGTGACCTCTAGTTTATGTGCTTTCTTATGTGGTGGTTTAAAGTGCATATTGGTGTATTCTAGTTTCATGTTTTCTTGTTCCTTGCATGTTATAGCATGGTGTTGAAATTTATCATGTATGTGCTAACCCATTCAACTTGTTGTTAAGGAATATGTGTCATGTCCCCATGTTTACCCATGAAACAATTACATATTCAAATTAAAGATATGAATATTGTTATCAATTCAAGTAATTAAATATTATAAATATAATATACGAATTTAAATATAATATAGATATATATATTATAATAATATCATTGCAATAATATATATATATATATATATATATATATATATATATATATATATATATATATATATATATATATATATGATATAATATATATATTTTTATATATGATAAAGGTAATAAATAATACATATATAATATTATAATAATAATAATAAAGATTATTTAAAGCATATATAAAAGAGGGTCGGCCCTTGGAGGGAACAGACGCCTCTATATAAAGAGAGACATCCCTTGGAAGGGGCGAACCTCCCATTTTATACAGGGAGGGAATAAGGAGGGAAGGGGGATATATACCGATTGGTGGTGTTGCTTAATAGGAGAAAGGAGTCTGACAGAAAGAGCAGGCAACGATCAATAAAATATGAGATTGGCATTCATATGGTTCTGAACATTGATGAAGACTGTTGAATATTGAGCATCCATTGGAAGATTTGAAGACAGAAACTCATTTGAATGATATAGATCTAAAGACTTCATTGGATCGTCGACTGAGTACATCTTGCATCTTGATTAGAAGACTCTACATCTTGAGCGAATCTAAGACATTGAAGGTAGTAGCATTCATTGAAGGATTTGTATTCATCATATGAGTTGATTGTAAGGAGATCATAAACTTGTCAAGCGCATCACTAGAAATCATTGTTTCACATATCTGTGTGCATCGATTAGCCAGCAGCTTCACACTCGATCTGAGGAAGACAATTCAAGTCTATCCTAAGAGACCATCGGTGTTCCTGTTGTGCACTCACGTAATTCAGAGGGCCGCGACTAGCTGGGAGAAGGTGATTCTAACCACCTGCACATCCAAAAATCTTAATAATTGGAGATCTCCGATAGCATTGGAAGACCACATGCATTTAGTGCAGTGAATTGATATCTAGTGGCTTGCTGGACAAGTTCATTCTCATCGGTAACCTAAGTTATCACCTTTCGTGGAAGACTTCATTGCTAGCGTCGAAGGCATTATTCTCTACGGTCGTGGGATCATAGAAAGTCAAACACTGGAGAATCGGGCGTGGTCACAATTGGTTGGATCAATCTCCATGGTGATAAGGTGCAAAGCATCAAAAGGAACTCGCCACTATGAGAAGACTGCATAGCATCATTGGCAACAATGATCTACTGGCTCAACGGTCAGCTTGAAGACTGAAATAGATATGAACTAGTGGCAGTAGGCAGCATTAGACATATTGAAGATTTACATTTCATAGATAATAGATATTGTGTCGGAGACAAGTGTAATTGAAAGAGTAGCTCAATTTGCTTGCAAAATTGAAAGAACTACAAATTTATCTTATCAAACCCATTCGGGGACATTACAATATGCCTCCCAAGACTTACCACACTGATCAGGGGGGGAAATGTAAACCATGATTAAGTCACCATAAATTTAGAGTAATCATTCCCCTATGATAAGATGAGATAAACTTGAAGACCCTTTACATGTATTGTAGGTAGTGGTCCTTCTTCAAGAGATTTTGGAAAGCTTAACCCCTTGTCAGGAGGGAATGGATTCTAGTAGTTCTCACCCTTCTCAATAAAAGTAAGAGATGGTGGAAGGGAACACTCCAGGAGTCCACGTCAGTCTAGAGTGGAGGAGATACCCTTTCAGGATGTACTTGTCGGGGAGATAGTGAAGGATGATAGTGTGGCAGTAGTTGATATGAGATATTTTCTTCGAGCTAACCCACCCACCTTTGAAGGTTCTACAGATTGATTAGAGGCTAATAATTAGCTCTTGGCCCTAGATAGATGTTTTGTGATGCATCCCTATGGTAGTAATATTAAGGCTCAATGTGCCATCATGCACTTACATAGGTTTGCTTCTACTTGGTGGTGCCAAGAGGAGAAAAAACATCACTTAGATATTGCTATAGTCTCATGGGAGACCTTTTTGGAGAGGTTTCATTCTTGATACCTTTCTGAGCAATTTAGAAAATGTTGTGCAAATGAGTTCCATGAGCTTTGATAGCTTGGAATGATTATGGACTAGTATGAGAATTGTCGGAGACAAGTGTAATTGAAAGAGTAGCTCAATTTGCTTGCAAAATTGAAAGAACTACAAATTTATCTTATCAAACCCATTCGGGGACATTACAATATGCCTCCCAAGACTTACCACACTGATCAGGGGGGGAAATGTAAACCATGATTAAGTCACCATAAATTTAGAGTAATCATTCCCCTATGATAAGATGAGATAAACTTGAAGACCCTTTACATGTATTGTAGGTAGTGGTCCTTCTTCAAGAGATTTTGGAAAGCTTAACCCCTTGTCAGGAGGGAATGGATTCTAGTAGTTCTCACCCTTCTCAATAAAAGTAAGAGATGGTGGAAGGGAACACTCCAGGAGTCCACGTCAGTCTAGAGTGGAGGAGATACCCTTTCAGGATGTACTTGTCGGGGAGATAGTGAAGGATGATAGTGTGGCAGTAGTTGATATGAGATATTTTCTTCGAGCTAACCCACCCACCTTTGAAGGTTCTACAGATTGATTAGAGGCTAATAATTAGCTCTTGGCCCTAGATAGATGTTTTGTGATGCATCCCTATGGTAGTAATATTAAGGCTCAATGTGCCATCATGCACTTACATAGGTTTGCTTCTACTTGGTGGTGCCAAGAGGAGAAAAAACATCACTTAGATATTGCTATAGTCTCATGGGAGACCTTTTTGGAGAGGTTTCATTCTTGATACCTTTCTGAGCAATTTAGAAAATGTTGTGCAAATGAGTTCCATGAGCTTTGATAGCTTGGAATGATTATGGACTAGTATGAGAATTGTTTCTTTGAACTCAATCAATATGTAAGATTAGTGAAGGATAAAGGGATGTTAGTGTAGAGGTTTGAATGTTCATATTAGTTGTTATGTTCAATTGTTAGAACCAAAAACCTTAGAGGTTACTATTGAGAAAGCTAAGTTGAGCAAGGAGAATTTGGCTGAAGGCTATGGTGGTCAAGTGGGGGTTTAGGAAGTGATCTCTCATTAGTCAAGTTTGGGGGTGTGAGGATCTCAAATACAAACCAAGGGATCTTATAGGGCACCTTCTGTTAAATCTTTGGTAAATGTGCCATGGGGAGCAAAGGGGGCAATGTGATAGTTATTTCATGCTCTGCCAATAGGCCCGGGGTGGCTAGCCTAGTTCTAACCACTTGATCTTCTAGGATTCAAATGCATCTAAGACACCTCCTACTCAGGTTGTGGGATGATGTTACTCTTGTAGTCAGGGGGTTCGCTATGCAAGAACATGCTCTCGGGGATCAGTAGTATTTGGGAGTCATAGTCCTGCAATGTTAGAGTTGACAATGGGACATGTTGGCACGTCTCAAAAAGTTTTTTTGCCATAGACAACCATCAGGTAGAGCATGAAGGTACAATGGTTGAGACATCATATTTGTTGGACGGTTTTCATGCTTCCATTTTTTTAATTATGGTGCTTTAGACTCTTTTATTTCCCCATCCTTAGTAGAGTTTTATAGGCTTTTGGCAGGAAGGTAGGATGATAAATGACATGTTGAGTTAGCTACCAATGTTAAGGTGGTTGTAGACTCACTTGTAAGTTGTTGTGTGTTGGATCTCAGAACCTTCACCACCACCATTGATTTGCATGTCCTACCCTTGGGATCCTACAGGATTGTCCTTGGTATGGATTGGCTTGAGGCTCATCAATCGATTATCGATTATCTTCGTAAGTTCGTTAAGTGTATGGATGATCTTGGTCATCTAGTTGATGAAGTGGGGGTGCTTAGACCCATATCTCTTCACATGATCTTTGCTATACAATTGAAATGGAGCTTGTAGAAGGGATTTCAGATGTCTTTTGTCTCGGTGAGTGATCTTTTTGGAAGTGAGTTCCATGCAGTACTCTAGATGATCACCCCCTTAGGGAGTTTGCTGATGTGTTTCCCAGTGCTATTCTTGGTATGCCACCTAAATAGGATGTGGACTTCCACATTGATCTTATTCCAAGAGTAGAGCCCATCTCACATGCGCCATACTCTATGACCACTTAAGAACTTAGTGAGATTCAATTACAGTTAGAGGAATTGATGGTGAAAGGGCACATTTGTCCTAGTGTATCCCCTTCGGGTGCACTAGTTATCTTTATGAAAAATAAGGATAGATCTATTGAAAGTTGAACAAGGTGATGGTGAAGAACTAATATCCTGTGTTGAGGATCAATGATGTTTTTGACGAAATGAAGGGAGACAGAGTGTTCTCCAAGACTGACCTAAAGCTTTGTACAATGATTAAAAGTTTTACATGTGTATCAACAGATTTCATTATCTAGCCAACTCTTCGATGGATTTCCTAGAACTTTTTAGCACACATATACATAGAACTTGACTCTAATACCAAAATGTAACACTACTAAATTCTCATAGAGTTATCTAATTATTTGTAGAAAATTTAAATATAGTGATTACTAGAGTTTAACAATTTAATGTATGCAAGGTTATCAATTCCAATGTAAATTACAACATGGGATAACTTAGTATGAACTCTAAAGTAAGTAATTAACATAGTAAATTGGATAAAATAATCACATAATTCAACCAGTTTAACATAAAAATTATATATATAAATAATTCCAAATATCTTTTAAACATCAACATTGTCAATACTTATCTAAATCAAAGTACTTGGTGTAACATCAGAAAATGTCCCCTTGGGGGCTTTTCCCTCTTAAGGTTTAGCTCTCGAGTCTTTAGTGTGCATTTAGGACATTTTACATCATATTTCAACACCCTGATGAGAAAACCCCTAAGTGTCTTGGCAAATAGGACCTAGGGGGACTACTTGAGATAACCCCTGCCCAAAATTGGGGGGAGGACTTGGGTGCCCGCGCCCTAGTCCTGCCTTATTTTGGGGCAGTCCCAATTTTTGGGTGTCATCTTGTGACCATTTTTTGGGTCCTATGCTGACACGATAAGTTTGAATTATGAAAATATTGGCGGGAGTGTTTGTAGTTGCATATTAAAGCATGTTTAGGCATTCATTTGTAAACTAGATTATGATTGTGAACTTCATGCATCCTAAAGGTAATTCAAGGCTTTCATTGTGTTGCAAGAGAAGACTGGTGTGGTCTATGTGTTTGTGTTTGCAGATTTGGGCATCCATTTCCTCATGGAATGAAGAGCATCTTCCTCCCATGAGATCTTCACTACAAGGTGACATTTATTGTGTTTGTGATCATTATTCATTTGGTTTTTGCCTCTGCCTCCCTAGGCACGCACTCTCTATATGACAAAGGTGTTTGGAAGACTTAAGTGTCCTTCTAGGGCTTGACCGAGGCAAGCTCCTAAACACCACAACCCCCTCCCAAAGTTTTATGATTGCAGGTTACAGGTTGATGATGCAGACAAAATGAAGTTACAAGAGGGCATATTGGAGTGTCAGAATTTCAGATCAGTGAAAGAAACAACTACTTGGACTTGGGCACCCACTCATTAGTCCTTGAAGTTTCGTGACAGAAAAACCTTCGATGTAGCAGGAACAGGTTGCAGATCTTGTCCACAAATCCCAACAAAAAGCAGGGCATTGGACTTGGGCACCCGCTCTTTTGTCCTCAACTTTTCCACCTCGGAACCCCGAAAACAAGTGCACAGTCATTTGTAATTTTGCAGCTTTCTATAGAGGCATTTTCCATTATTCATCTGTTTACTGTCATTTTTGCATAATTAGGGTTTTGATGGATAATTCAACATAAGAGAAGGAAAATTGATAATCAAATACCCTAATCCAAGTTTCCCTACATTTGTAAGTGACCAAGGACCTGATAGTGCTCTGCCACTCAATCCTAAGGTCCTTGAATGTGAAGGGTGAAAGGAGGATCCAAACACTAAAACTAAACAATCTAAATTTTACCCTAAACACTTGGAAAGGTCACTCTCACTCTAGGAAGATTTTAGTGGTCTTGGCCCTCATAGCTATGGTGCATTTTGAAGAACCTGTGTAAAAACACATCATGTTCTTACACACCACAAGCCCTGGACAAGACAATCATGAGTGTACCTTGTACCCTAACTTGGACACACTCTATGTGCCCCCTTCTCTAATGCGCATAGCCCACCAAACCATCTTCTTCCTTGAGTGATCTCTATGCCCTTTCCAAGTCTCACGTAAATTCTTTATATAATCCCTTAAGGGGTGGTTTTCAAACCATCACATCCTTTCACCAAGGGTTTCTTTAATTTATTTAATAAATACTATTATTCTTCCCTTTTAACTAAAGGGTCATAATAAACTTTATTTCACTATCTCCTTTTCTAAAAACAAAGGGTCAAATACCTTTTATTCACTTATATTTCAAAGGGTCATTAACATAATAACTTTCTTTTCTATTTTTGGGGAAAACATTCCATAGCATAAGAAGCCATGCAGTAATAATTACTAAACACTCCATGTTTTGGTTCTTCACAAAAAGGTGATACTACTGAAATTAAGAATGCAACTTCAAACTCATCCCTTGTAGGCACCCAACTAGGCCAAAAGAAACACCACAATGAAGTATTGACAAAAGAGACCATTCCAGATTGACACTTATATGTGGCTAACCATTAACCACACCTATATAGAAAGAAAACATAACATCAAATTCAAAGAAAGGAGGGAAGGAAAAATTACGATGACCCTCAATCCACCATAGATACAAAACTTAGAGTTTAATAGTTGAGAATGGGGAGGCAAGGTTGTCACACCCCATTTTTAAACACACATACTTATCATTTTATTTTAGGTAGATAGATAGTTAGTCAGTGAAATTAATATGATGAAAGTAATGTTATGTTAGAATAGAGAATGCATTTGATTTATATTATTTTATATGTAAAGAATAATTGTCTATGACGTTATTAATATGCACGTGGTTAAATAATGTGATGGACTAACTATTGTTGTACGACTGAGGTGGATGCAGGAACAATGTTTTCCTCCTCCAAAATGAGGAGAGAGAGTATTACCGTGGAGAGGGTGCTAGATTGTGTGAATACAATGATCCTTATGCTATTTGGGAATACCTACACACACTCACATTAGAGGTTAAGTCAATATTGGATTAAGTCTTAATTTATATGTTGTTGGTCGCCTCAGTAATATTTTCAACATTGTGATCATTTCATATCTGTTTAATATTGTTGTCGTCATGCCGATGGCTTAGAATTTTACATCGACAAATAGTAAGGTTGTGTACAACTATAAATGTCAAGTCGACGTGAGTAATTGGCCAAATAAGTCTACTCTTATCGTAGAGGTCTATGTCAACTTTGCTAGACTTCATCGTCGATAGTTGTGCTTGTAAACAACATAATATAAGTATTCAATAGAATGCATTAGTGAAATCTAAGAAATAGGTGTACTATTGTTAATATTTTTAATTATTTTATAACTTAGTTATGGCTAAATTAAAATATCTAGCTTTTGGTAAAAAGAAGTAGAGTCTTTGGAAGACTCTCATCGTATTCTTCCCTAGATGCCTCGAAGAGTGGAAGGAGCAAAAGCTCCATATTTCCTATTTCCAACCTCTCTAAACCATGGATGGTTGAGAGAAATGGGGGGAAATAACTATGCATGAACTACCTTATAATTGGCAGGGAGTAGATGTTAGAGCATTAAGTGATCTCGGTCTAGGGAGAGAGAAGGATATATCTCTTGGATCGAAAGATTAAAAGAGTAGAGAGGAAGCTCGATAGGGGAGTGTTGATTGCAATATTTAGGTATGCCAAGAGACCAGTAGAAAATTGTTGACATTATAGCATTAAACTATATGTATGAAGTCATTTTTATTACTGGCAAGCCTCAATAGGCTACAGGCTTAAATGTTTTAAATGTTTTCTATAGCAAATAAAGCTTCCATGTATATAAATATATGCTTTGACATAGGTTTATATATGCGGCTACTTATAAGAATGACATTCTATATCAATGCAGTATTGAGTTATATGCCTTTAGAAAATTGTGGTTACTGTTCTAGAGGTAGATTACAATGATAATAGATATCACTCATATCAAATATAACTTAGTTTGTAGTATGATCGAGATGATAGTGCTATGAAGCTGATAGGCTGTCATATTAACATATATTATTTTTTAAAAGAAGGTTTAAATGAAATCTAGACATGTGTAAAGGCCAAATGTTATATATTGACCGGTCTATAAACCTATGATAAGATTGTATTCTTATAGGAACGTACCATGTATGAGGATATACCTTAAGAATATCTATAGAGAATACCTTGAATAGAAAGCTAGTAAAGGCCAAATGTTTGGTGATCGTCGACTGTGAAAGGTTGATTTAAGAATGTTAACATATATCTAGCTGTCTATGATATAAACTTACCAGTTAAGTTGATAGCAGATCGAGAATACACTCATTGATTTATGTCTAGTAAAGACCAAAGTATAATAGAGTTATATTATCATAGTATAATCCTAAAGCTATAACAAATCGAAGTAGAGAGGAATCATCACTCTTATCAATTATAAAAGCTCATAGCTTATGAAAGATTAATGACTCGAATAAAAGATTATAGATGAATAGACTTCTTGTTTGGATAATCATGTAAAATAATCTATTTAACTTATGCCAAGGAGGTAGATAATATTAGCATTATCATTTTGGTTATTTTGAGCAACCGGGAGTTCTCATATGCCGCCTATATTTTGGTTAAAGAGGAAACCAATCTTTTATTTTGGCCAAGATGGGTCAATAGTTATCGTAAATTGTTTTTACCTCACAATGGCAATATTATATTCATTTTTATGTAGAAAAATGTTATATCAACAGGAAGTTAGTCGAATATATATTCATAGACTAAGTAGACATATCTTAGTGGAAAAGAGTCTTAGAAGTCGATAGATGTCAAAAGCAATGACTTTATGATGGAATCAAATATATCTTGAGAATGTATACCATATTAATTATGAGCATGAAATCAGGTTGACAAGCCTTTGAATAGATTGGCAGGTCGTCATAGACCTGAGATTGCAAGGATGCAAAGAGGGGCTCATAGAACGCTTTTTAAGTCACATACGCTCTCACCTTATACTTGTCTCATAATAAAGGGTATATTTTAAGCCTTATAGACTGATATAGAATAAGTAAATCAAACTGTGTTGATTTATTAATTAAAAGAATGTTGTCTCCAAGTTAAGAAAAGAGTGTGTGAACATACGACTTATTATAAGAAACTTTGGCCAAAGTAATGCAAAAGTCACTACTTATATTGTCAGTTAATTGTACATACCAAATAGTTGAACAGTCAGAATGGGTAATACATAGCTAGAGCTAGACTAGAGTTGTAAACCCAATTGTTATTAGCTAGGACACCTCACTAGTTCTCAAATGGCATAAAGAATTAGTTGATTCGATCATTATCTACACCCTCGTGAAGGGAAGGGCCACTTCCAGAAGGAAGGTGTGCGGGGGATCGTCGGTCTATGGTTGGAGGAAAAGCACCAGGGTGATGTTCTCTCTCTCTCCTACAGTTGACTGCTGAAGACTTGTGAACATGAAACATTACTTATTATGTAAATGAAATTGATAAATATTGTAAGTCACAAGGAATGCGACCATCTATTATATGTTCATGATAAAAATGTGAAATTTGGTAGTCGCATGTGAAGCGACCATCTTTTGAAATTATGTATTGTACTTGGAAATTATTGTAAATGTAATATTATTGGATTTTGTTATATATAAAAAAAGAAATGAGATTTTTTGCATTATTTGTGTTTTATGTTATTTAATATTCTAGTTGGGATGTTACAAAGATAAATTATGTGGGCCCTATTAAAGTCCGCTGAGCCATTTTACATTTAATACACTTCTCATGCTTCAGAGAGGGGGCACTTCAATGAGATATTCCTCTATTTCATCACAACAAATAGAGTTAGATATTTTAACATTTAGAGGGAGTTTAACATTAAGTACCTTTATAATTTCCTTAGTCCCCACAAACACAGAACTTAGAGTTTAATAGTTGAGAATGGGGAGGCAAGGCAAATTACACAGGCTCTGTCGAATCCCCCTAAGCTATTTTACATATAATACACTTCTCATGTTTCAAAGGGGGGCATTTCAATGAGATTTCCTCCCTTTCATCACAACAAATCTAGAGCAAAAAAATTAGTATTTAGAGGGATTTTAACATTAAGTAACTTTGCAATTTCCTCAATATCCTAACGTATGCATGCTTTCCTTTTCTTGAGAACATGGAAATGCTCAAGGTTGCAATTAAAAAAGGTTTTAGCTTGGATGACCACTCCATTGATTTCTTCTTGTATCAAGTATGTGCCTACCACTAGTGAGAGCATACAATCACAACTAAGAGATTGAGTGGAATCAAGAACATTTCTCTTGCCCAACGATTATCTAGGATTTAGAAGTAGCTTAGTCATAACATCCTTGATTCCAACATAGGGTAGTCTAGGCCATGCATCTCCTTGGCATGTTCCTAGATCCTCAACACTCGAGAAGAAAGATCTAGGTTCAAGATTTCATGCTTTAGGTAAAATAAAAAATCCTCCACCATCTTGGTGCCATACCCTTGGCTTCCTCCTCCACCCCTGTTCTACCATTGTCGCTACCCCACAACCTAGGCATTTCTTCTTTCCTCTATTGCTACATGAGGATGCGACCATGTGGAAAGGTGCAAAGATAGAGAGAAAGGAACTAAGGGAGATAATAATAGAGAAAACTTGATATCGATAATCCCAAACTTTGTGGAAATGTGAACACAAGGACTCGAAAGCAATGACTTACTCCACCAAATTGCAATAAAACTAATACAACTTTATAAATAATATAATAAATCATAGAAAGTGTACAAAAATTTTCAAAAAATATATTTTTTTATTTTTTTTATAATTTAAAAAATTGTAATAAATATATGTAATAATTTTGATTTAATCAAATAATATATAATAAGTTATAAATATTTACTATGCATTTTAGTATTAAAGCTATATTATCATGTATTTACTATGCCAATTTAAATTTACTATACTAATACATTTACTATGCTAGGAATATTAACTACCTTCATATTTAATATGTAGTAAATATAATTGTTGCATTTACTAATGCATTTTATTATTCCCTTACTTGGATTTACTATGTATTTTTATAATAAAAAATATGTATTCCCTTCTTTTTTTTGATGAATAGGTGTCTATATCACTAATAAGAAAACAATATTACAAATATTCACAAAAATAAGTGGGTGGAAAAAGTCGCACCCTGAAGTCCAAACGGGGCTAAAGCCTAGAAGCAACAAAACAAGAGGCCACTACATGACAAGAGCTATAGCATTGGGAGAAGGAGGAGGGTCCTAGTCATCTGATTTGCCCCATACATCAGTGGGATCCAAAGTATCTTCAGGAGGATCCCAACCATCATTACTATCATTAACATCTTCATTACCAACACCATTCTTATTGTCATCCTCAATCTGAGTGTTATGAGTAGGGGATATGGCAAGAGCCAATCAAGAGAATTTTCCAGAGCTTAGCTAGCCTACAAAACCACCACCAAAAGTTGGGGGAGATGCAGAGTGGTGGCACGGAAGCCGAGGCCACCCTTGTTGAGCTCGATCTCTTCTTCCAGGAGGTTGAGATGCTTGGGAATGAACATGTTGATCTTGATGAGCAGAACGACAACAACCCCTACAATTCCCACGAGGTGGAGACCAACCTTGCCTAGAGGTAGGAGTTGAGGGGACTCTGACCATAGTGCAAGGGGCATTGTCCCAATGGTCAAGAAGCACCTACAATTGTGCAACCTCAAGGGAAACCTTGTTGGCTTGCACCTATATCAGCATGATAACATTGGAACAAATCATAGTTTTAGAATAAAGCAAAAAGTTGGAATAAACTACATTACTAGAAAATAAACTAGAATTTGTCTTTCCATATGCTGAAAATAATTTCCACCTCGAAAGTATGCTAGATTTGGGTACATCTAGAAAGAATTTGAGGCTAATCCCCTAATAAAACCATATGCCACAAGAAAGGTTTATGTCAAAAAGGCTTAAAAAAATTATGAATCCAAGTCCAAGCTACTTGGGTCCTAGGATAGAACCAGAAGAGATGCTTAAGCATTTTTTGATAGCCATAAAAAGGACATCTAGGATCCTTAATACTGAGATGAATAAACATGGAACCAACATGAAGGCCTTGAAATAAAAGACACCAAGCAAAATGAGCAAGCTTAGGTGCACCAATGGTTACCCAGACAATGTTAAATCTACATTGTTGAACAATTGAAGAAGATTAAAGTAACCATCTCTGATTCAAAGTAGGAACCATAAGCAAGTATGGTGAAAGCTATAAATAACCCTTACAAGGTTTGTAATTGCAAAATGGTGCATCTAGTTACCATTTCCAATCTTTCCACCATGGTTTAATACTGTGGACCCTAATTGTATGAATAATATCTGGTGGCACAATATCAATAATCACCTGGAAAGTTTCATGATCCTAATTGCATAAGTGGAATTTATCTTTGGATTTTGGCCAGGATAGGAGATTTTGAGTTTTCTAGAGAACAAGTCAGGAAGAGTCTTAATTTCTTTTTTGAAAAACCTCAAAGCATGGACCAATCCCTTTCCAAGCTTGCTTCCCAAGATGAATACCTAAGGATGCATAAGAATTTTCCAAGCCTCGTTACCTTCAAGGGCTTGAATGATCCATTTGGCACAAAGATCCATACCTTGGCATTGAATAGAAAGCAGGCCTAAACCCCTAGAATCATGAGGGAGGCAACAAGACTCACAAGAAACTTTATGAAATCCTCTACAATTTTTAGAAGAGGCTCAAAGAAAATCTCTAAGAAGCTTTCCAAGCTTCTAGTAAGAGGCTTTAGAAGGGGCACAACAAGAAGAATAATAAACCTGAGTAGCTGCAAGAATTTTAGAACAAATATGAAATTTCCTTGCAAGAGACAAAGGCTTAGTGATCCATTAAGGTAGGTTCTTTTCAAATATTGAAATGACTACATGCCAAAGAGAAATTGGATAAGCTTGAAAAGCAAAAGGGATGCCTAAAAATCTAAAAATCTCTCTGTGATCAATCCACTTCCATCCAAAAGAGTCAAGACAAGGAGGTTTGGGTAGAATGGATTAATGATAAGATTGAGTTTTCTGCCACTAAATGCTCAAACTACAGTCTTTACAAAAAAATGTTTGGATAGGAAAGAGATTTCTTAATATTGTTCTCCTCTTCTAAGAGAGTAGGAAGGAATCATTAGAAAAATGCTCGTTCACCAACTAAGTAGAGGAATTGGGAAGAGAAATGCACTTGGCCAACTATTGGGAAATGACTGTTACTAATTTTTTGTTCACACTTAAAATTAGTTGGACCTAAGTGTAATTATTCAGAAGGAATAATAGAAAACTTCAAAGTTATGCATTCATTGAGCAGTTGATGCCTTGACAAAGCAGAGAATGATATACAGTTGTCAGGATAACCCATCAGTCCAATCAGGACTGATAAGTTATCATGACAAGAGAACAAGTTGTCAAGAAATCAAACATTCAAGGAAATACAGTTGTTCTACACAGTTTGATCTTTCAGGAGTTATAAGTTAGATTGATTATTCAGTTAATCAGTTTTGGATAAAAGAAAGATATTTGTATTGCACTGTTATTTCATGTCATGTTTTGAACATACATTCAAGTAGTTGTTACTTTATCTCATGCATTGATTGAAAAAGGAAATACATATACATCATATGCATAAGAGAAATTAACTGATCATGTTTAAAATAAGTGTTCAAATGTGTCCCACACAAGCCGTGGGAGTAACTAGACTGAGCAATTGCAGACATGCAAGCTATGTATCTATTTGATAAAAGAAAAAGAAATGAACATCTGATAAATCTAAACATCCATCATTGCCTGATGATGAAGATTGTTGTTGATGCCGGCCTTCAAGTCTTCATCTTTCAATCTTCACTCAAAGCCATCATCAGTTGAACCTGTAAAATTTTGGGGACAACCCTGTTAGTGCTCTAGATGTTTAAAATTATCACATGCTTTTATCAAACAGAGACATCTACTTATCACATCATGCATTCAGATGAGAAATCAAATTAGACAGTGATACAAATCAAGAAGAAACCATGAAGAAGATCAATCAATGCTATTAGGTACTTTTTTATGCTAACTTGTTTGTTCATTGTGTAGGTATGGGACAAGTTTTGTTGCTGAGTTGAAGACAAATAAACATGTGGATTAAATGTGGCTCCCACAAGGGTTTGAGCCCAGCATGTTTCTTTTCATTTTTTGAAAAGAGTATCATAAAAGGTAGGATGCATTATTCTAAGCTATATCATGCATCATCTAATCAACTTACATAAAAGATATGTCATCATGGCATTAGTTGATTGGAGCAAATCAAAGTAATATGACTGAGTCAAGATTGACAAAAACAAAATGTAGAAATTAGATTACAGTCATCCAGGCTACATAAGCCATATAAGATGATACAAGTTTTCAAATTATTGTGCCTGATAAAGAGAAGAGAGATAGAATAAAGAAAGATACAAGAACTTATGTATGATTTGAATAAGTTGTAGAATAAATCATGTGAAGGTATCATTTCATTGTGGCAAAAGAGTAAGAAGTAAGTGACATGATACATGTATTCAAAACTTCAAACCATCAAGGTACAAGGAGGTAAAGATGAAACAGTTCAAGTGAAGCAGCACTCTATACCAGGTATTTCTCATATTGTTAAAGATGTTCAAAGTTTAACAGTTATATCATATTCAAGTTGCAAGTGTGTCATAGAGACAGTCAAGCAAAATGCCACATGGAACAACAGATGAGACAGCCTACAAGGCAAGACAATCATATATACACTATGCCAACTTGACTTTCATAAAGGAAAGCCTCACAAGAATATATGAGATAAGTGTAGCAGTCACATGCTAGAGGCCAAAGATACAAATGACAAATGCATACAACATGTTCTCTGAAGAATATTCATCAAATGATAAAGACTGTCACTTAGTACCAGAGATCTTATAAGAAGAACAAGCTAGGAGCAGCTTACATATTTCATCACTGACATGACAGTCAGATACAAAGTCAAAAGAAAGAGACTGGCATGTCTAGAGCAAAGAAAGAGTACAACAATAAGCACAGTGGAGTGACAGGGGTGCCACAATCTAAAGATAACAAGATGGTTTCCATGCACCTCATCATTGTGTTGATCAAACAAACCTTATCTCATACACCTTGGAGCTACAATGATGCCATGGTACAATCAACAAAATGCCATAAAGAAAGATACATTGCAAGAAAAAAGACAAGTACAGTCATCTTCATTATAGACAGTCAGGACAGTGATCAATAAAGTGGCTTATACAAGCAAGATACAGTTAGAGTATGTTATAGTTGCCATATCCATCTACAGGAGTAGATCAATGATGAAGGAGAAACAACAGAAGAAGAACATGATACATGCCAGATGCTACAGTATTGGTGATTGACAAAGAACATGAAATTCACAAGGTAAACAATCCTCTTTCTTCTATGCCATTGTTCTATCATGATACAGTCATAGTAAATAGACAGCCAAGGAGAAAAATGCATGATACATATGATACTATAACATCCAAATGATGAGATAAGCAGTGAGTATGCAAGAATATGTTATCTATGCTACGGGTGTATTTAAAGAATGCAATAGACAGTCAAGGAGAAGATGACATGATATCTATGCTATAGTAGAATTCAGATGCAAACAAAGATAGTTGCATAGTTCAGGAGATCATCACACATGACAAATAGTCCATCACCTTACAATTTGTAGGCAAAGAAGATACAAGATTTTGATATGCAAATAAGCTAAAGAAACCATTTGTGCAACTAGATAGCCTTCCAGAAATATCAAAGTATAGCTACAGGTGGAGATAAATGAATAACAATTATTCTTTTTGAATATCAAGAGACTTGTTATCATACCCAAGAGCTACAATGAAAAACAAATAAGGTAAAGTGTATCATCATCTATGACAGTCACAAGGAGTAGGAGGAGATATTTTGTGCGATGCAAGATGATCTTTCACTTATTATAAATTCAAACCCTTGACAGAAAATCAAACCCTTGTTTCTTTTGCACTTATAAGTAAAAAGAAAGAGCAATGAATGCCACAGGAAGATGGCCATGACAGATAGAAGCCTTGAAAGTACAAAATGAACAAACCCTTGATAGAAAATTTCAACCCTTGTTTCTTTTCTTCATTTACAGTCAATAGTGAAAGAGATAACAATGAAGAAGCATAGCCGTGGAAGTGTGGAGTTCTTGTGCAAGGAGGGTTGAAATCCTAGTTTCAAAACTTACAAACCCTGAACAGTCTACCACAGTTTGGTGCCTATATACAAATTGAGTATGGCCGTGACAAAGTGGAGGCCTTAAAAGTGCAAGAAGGTAACAAACCCTCATCTCAAGATCTCAAACCCTCAGGTTTTCTGCACCTATAGCCAAGTAAGAGATAAAAAGAGACATATACAGGTATGGCCGACAGTGATATGGCATTTTTTTCCAAAAAATGCAATACCCATGTCTACATACAACCCTTGTCATTCTTCAAAGTGTAAAAAGAGACAAAGAAGCTACAGAAGAGGGAATAATGACAAGTGTTTACCTCTTTTTGCTGACAGGAAGAGAGATTTTTCCACGGCCTCACAATAGCCTTAAGCTTTCAAGAACAGGTGAGGAGTTGCAAAGAGAAAAGATATAGAAACAAGAAAGAAGGCGTTAAAAAATGCTCAATGATGGAGAGAACCATGAATGAAGAAGGAGGCCACAACCATGAAAGAAATAAAGCTACAGATCAAATAAAATGCCTCATATGAAACTCAAGCAAGTGTTACCTTCTTTCTCATGATGCAGAGTTCCAAAGATTCAACCAAGAAAAGCCATTGAGAGGAGTGAAAAAAACCAGAGATATGCCTCAAACCTTCAAACCCTAAAGCTAGCGGAGTAAAGTTGCAGAGCAAGTGAAGAGTATGCCAAATGAAGAATGAGCAACTTTTAGGGTTGTCTTTTTGTTTTGTTTGAAGGATCTTTTCTCTCAAGTGTGATTTTTAACTTCACAAAAAAACAAATAATTACCTTATCCAAGAAGTGCCCGTGGTCAAGACTTTGGTCTTGAAAGATCCTAACCATCATAACATGGAGTGGCCAACCGACATGGCTTATGACTTGATTTCTATTAAGTCAAGAAGGGTCGTATGATGAGAAAGAAAGGCTTCAATGCCTTATAAACTATTTAGAATTCCTTGGTGGTCAGGTAATGCATAGTCAAAGATACATATGCTAATCAGGTTCCTTGTCTTTTTGCAAAACATCCAAAGGTAAGGACCCTTCTTGATTATGCATGGTGGCAAACAAAGCCAAGAGGAGTATGTTTTTAGACATGGCATGCATGAGGACAGAGCATGGTGGCAGACAATGGTGCAGTGATGGAGTCATGGAGTTGTTTTTTCTTTCTTGATTTTAAGTTGCATATGGAGATATAAGGTGGCTTAAAAATATAATATGCACTAGGGCATCAAAAGGGAGTCATAAGGATGTTTATGCATATTGTTTTGTGCATGGAGTATTTTGATGCATGGAGTGACTTAAGAGTTTTTTTATCTTGCAGAGAGTAGATAATGTTTTCTTTTTGAGCATGGAGTGATAAGGGTAAATTTTTTTGCCTTAATATGTATTTGCATCATGCAAAATAGGGATATTTTCTCACATGGAGGCATAAGGAGTTTCCTTTTTCTTCTAAGTCCTATTTGTGCTCATATCATGCAAATTAGGCAAGTGTAATTAGAGTGATAAGGAGTGATATTTTTTCTTCTAATCATGCATGATTTTACAAAGTTATTAATTGTAAATAAATAATAAAGTAATATTTTCCAAATTACTTTATTATTTTCCACAACTTGTAAAATCAGAAATAGAACAAATTGTAACTAATAATGAAGTAATTATTCTATTACTTTATTATTTACTCACAATCATTTTTGCTCATGCAAAATCATGCAAATTGATTAGTTGAGTTAACTAGACCACCTAGGAGGTTTTGCATGATTTTTAGGAGTATTTTTAGGGTTCTTGGTCAACTTTTTGGTCAAGCACATGGAGAGGCCCAAATTGGAGCTATTTTTGCTCAATTTGTGGCAGTTTTAGACCCTAATTTTGAGGATTTTGGAGGTTGCTCGGGAATGATTATTTTTAGAGGCAGTTATCTGCAAGTCAATATTTTTGCATGCCTCTTGGAGAGAGCAAACCTATATATTGTAAAGCAAAAGTTTGTTTTTGCTAGTTCTTGATTCTCATTCTGATTCAGATAGATTGGAGAATTCTTGTAACTCATATTTTACAGTTTTATTGAGAGATCGGCAGGGTACAGGTTATACTTTTGTCTTCTTTACAGAACTTTCCTTTGTTTTATTTGAGATCAGTTTAATTACCTTTCCTTTTAGTGCTATTAGTGAAGTGATTTTGATGAAATTTTGTTGTGTTTATCGTTAAACATTTAAAATTATTGTCTCACTTCCTTGTTTACAGCATTAAAGCATATATTCATCACAGGTCTTAGGTTGTGTTAACCAGAAATAGTATTTTTGTGTTGTGAAAAAATCTTTTCCTTCATAGAAGCCCTGTTTTCAAGCCTTCCTTAGATTCACTTTTGTGATATTTATGCCAAATCTGGATTGTGTAGAAGTCAAATTTTTCAGTAAACATTGTGGATCAAATTGCATTATTTTATCCAAATCAGGTGCATCACCATTTTACCTTTAGCATTCACTTAGTTTCTTTCTTCCCTTTTCCAAAATAGTAAAAAAAACATACATCTCAATAGAACATTTGAAGGGAACCAGCGCATAATCTGGAGGTCTAATTTAGTCATAGGGCACCCACAACCTGAAATTAGTCCCATGTTACACGGAATTGTAGTGCTTTACCAACCTTGCATACAAGTGCAATTCCCAGTGATAACAATGACATGGGCAAGAAGATAACCAAATCCTTCAGCAACAAGAACATAAAGAGCAGGAGCCAAAGGGTGGACTTGAAAGATAGACATAAAAAGGCCAAAAGCTAAATATTGGTGGCCATTAATAATGATACAAGCTGAGACATTTGGAAAAAGCATACACACAAATTGCACAAAATGAGTACCAAAATCAAGAGCTTGAATCATAGCAATAATGAAGGGTCATTCAATGCGATCATAGGCTTTGGCAAAATTAATTTTTATAAAAACTGCTTGCTACTGAGAATGACAAGTCCATTCCGTGACTTCCTAAACGATAATGATGTTATCCAGAATAAACCTAGATTTAATAAAACCACTTTGTTCAGGGCAAACAATTTGTGGGAGGAGATGTCTTAATTTCAAATCAAGGGCCTTTGCAATGATCTTGTAAGAGACATTAAGCAAAGTGATCAACAACCAATTGCATATTTCCTTAGGATCACTAGACATAGGTATAAACTTGATATTTTCTTTATTAATAATTTTTCCTAAGGAATTAGAATGAAAGGCTTCAAGATAAATCTTGTGAAGATATTCTCCCATCGAATCCTAGAGTGCTTTGTAAGATTCACAAGGAAACCCATCACATCTTGGGGCTTTATCATTGGCCATGGTGGGTGGGTGGGAGAACTTTAGCCCCCCACAATAAAGAAGCACCTCCCGGGGGGTACTTCATGGAGGTTAGCAATGGAAAGCAATTGATCACAAAAACACACTGAGTGGAAGAAAGCTGACAATGGACAACCTCGAGGCACTCTTGCAAAGCATGTTCACATTTAGGAGAATTCTCTTGAGCTATGAAAACCTGCTCATAATGGTGAATAAAATCTTAGAGAATATTTGGGAGTTCCTTAAATAATTATTAACCATCATTAATTTTCTTGATTTGAAAAGTATGGCAAGCACAGAGAGTCTGAAAGAATTATTTAGAAGCTATATCTCCAATTTTAAGCCAATGCAGTCCAGCCTTAATCTAGGCACCTCTAGTAGTATAATTATCAACAATCTACTTCTAGTGGTGAAACTCAACCACTCACCATTGAAGGTTTGAAGCAAAAGGGTTGGCTTTGAGCAGAACAATGGCTTGGCGGAGCTATGAGGTGGTGGCCTCATACGAGGGACGATGAAAACAAGCTATCTAGTGGCCATAGATGTGGAGGAAACATGATGTGTGTTAGATAACACTATTCCACTAGTCAATCCAACCTATTTGTTGAGTTGTCCTTGGTTCAAGATTCCACACTTGTCGAATACGAGCCAACACGAGCTAATGAGTTAACAAAAAAGTATTAAAAAATTAAGTCTTACTAATCTTGGGATGAGCGAATTTCCATTCAATGTGAAACCGGATAGGTAAATGTGATGGCACGCCTTGCCAGTCACTTTACAAATCCACTTCAAAAAGTCAATCACAAAGATCAATGTAGGAAAATGACAGGAGATTCTAAACATGAGTGACAGGAAATCAAGTAAAAGAGAATTGTCTTTATTATTTAATATTTATATGCATTAAAAAACCATGTATCGACCATGAGATCAGCCTCTCCTATGTAGCAAATCAAAACAAACAAAATGCCCAAAACTCCAATCTGGATTCTCCTATTGTCAGCCCTCTCAAATATTGTTCTCTTCCCTTCAAACCAGCCTGCGCTTCATCTATGATCGACCTCTCTATCAGACCATCGACTCTCTTTAAAACAACCTTCTTTTGCTGTCATTCCTCCTTCCCCTACACTCAGTCGTCAACCACTCTCTTTTTATTATGAATGGAGCCATCCATAAGAATTCAACATCAGAAAATAAATGTTTCCTGCACGTCACTGCCACTATGAATATACCCATGATGACCACGACTGACCTCCATGGAGAATGCGCTCTGCAGAGGACCAAACCATAAACCACCACCGCTGCCATAAAGAAATGGAGTTGCCAAAAAGATAATGCAGGCCCCCACAAATGCAGAGAAGGAAAACATATGGCAGAAGCACGACCACCATCTCTAGCAAGGATTTAATGCAGATTTATTGCCTTTTCTAAATTGGTCGATTTACCAAGAAGGAAGGAAAATCTTATTCGCTAGCTGGTTCACTCTTTCTATTGCACAAGATGTGGCTTTTATTCTTTCTAAATCTGGAGATAACAGATAGCCATGACCTCCTCAAAATAGCAAAAATTAAAAGTTAAGAAACGGTCAACAAGGGAAAAAAGAAAGCCAATCAAAAAATGTCCTGTCATAAAGGCAACAGGAGCAATAGGAGCCTCACACCAAAATTGCAGAAAAGAACCTGCTTATTCACCAAACAAACCAAAATGTTAAAACAAATAAAACCAAAATTGTGAGACACAAGATGCCCCTGCATCAAACTCCCAGGGAATAAAAGATCATGTGCTCCTGCACATGGGCCTTATCAAATCAAAACTTATCCACCTCCAGTCTTTCTTTCTCTTTTTCCACGATCGTGCTAGAAGAATAAACATGTTTTCCCAATATTGTGACTCCCTCCTCAGCTTGAGCATTCTAAGATAGCTTTTCCAGAGTTTACTTACACACATAATCTCACTCAAATCAACAGGTCTAAAGATCTTCACATTTACCTTCCCGAACAGTTCCACTTTGCCTAACTGTCTATTTACTTCACCAACCTCATACACAACCTTACACAAATCTACAACCACCATTTTATGTTCTCCTTTTGCAATAACCAAACTACCTAACAACAGATCATTAATGATTACTTCATTCTCATCACAATCCTTAATGTCTTCATTGGAACTTACACTCACTATTCTTGGATCCTGCCCAAACTCTTTATCAATCAACATAGAAAATGAATAGACAACATCCTTTTGAAATACATCCACAATTACCTCTATTTCAATTGGGGCTACATCATTTTTGTTGACAGTTGCAACCTTCTCTTCTATTTCTTTCGTTGTTATACTCGTACTTCTTCCTTCGTTGGCAATCTTTATCCTCCACTCTTGCTCTATCTCTAAGAATTTTATCCACAGATTATCGGTACTATCATGGCTTTCTACTCCTCTTTCTTCGTCCACCTCTATCATGTTCTCACTATGAATCTCTTTGCCTTCACCATCTATATTCTCAGCTGCAACATTATCTTCTTCTAAAATTTCTAATTTGACTTTCTCTTCTTCAATTCTCATGCCTAAATCATACCATTCTTCTATTGTCCATTCCTTCTTACCATTATTCCCATTTAATTCATTCTTTACATCCATTCCATACTCATCTTTATCTATTCTCTTTTTGCTGTCACTTTTCTTCTTATATCTTTCCCTTTTCGATCCTTTGTTCAAAAATTCCTCCAGTTGCTTCCTTATCTCTTCGTTCTCCATAGGTGTTAACTTATATGCAACCTTAATTGGAAGGCTAGCACCCTGAATCAAATCCATGTGATGACTTATGCTTCTAATAGGAGGCAATTCATTTTGCAAATCAATTGCAACAATATCCATATTCTCATTCAACATATCTTGTATCTCAATAGGCAAATCATCCAACTTTGTAGAAGTCATTACACATTGTGGTTTAGGAACTAAAGCAAAGCCAATTTCTTCATTCTTCAAATCTTTCAAAAATTCTTTATCGCTCACCATCATTACCTGATTTCTATTGTTGTTGTCTTCTTCTTTCTCCTTTATGGGCAGCAAGGTATGTTTCTCTCCATCCTTCATAATGGTATATGTATTCTCCTTTCCATCATGGACTAAATTTCTGTCAAATTGCCACGATCTTCCAAGGAAAACATGGCACACATCCATGGGCATTATATCACACAAAACACAATCTTTATAACTACCAATCTGAAAATCAACATAGGCCTGCTCATTAACCAATATTTGATGGCCTTTTTGTAACCAAGTTACCTTATATGGAGTTGGGTGTTTAATCCTTTTAAGATTCAACTTCTCTACCATTTCAGTGGCAACAATGTTGTCAGTACTACCACTATCTATAATGAGATTACAACATTTGCCATGTGACTTACACTTTGTTTTGAACAATGCTCTCCTTTGAATTGGCTCTTGACTTTCCTTCTGTGGCTTTAACAATACTCTCTTAAGCATCAAGGATTCTCCTGATTCTACTCCATCCTTGTGATGTACTGGAGATCCCACACTTTCTTGGTCATCCTGAACAACTTGATTACTTCTCTCAAACTTAGAATGTCCTCCTTGTGATGATTCAGAGCATTCTCAACTTTTATGTCCATATTGATTGCACGTGTAACATTTTATGGCAAATCCTCTTCCTCTACCTGGTGAATCACCTCTTCCATAAGACCTTCCACCTCTGTTTTGAAAACCACCTCTATCATTGTTGGCTGTCCCACTAGAACTTCCAGCCTCTTCACTTTGATGGTGTTGCTATCCTCTACTTGTTTGCTGCTCTCTTTCTCTAAAACCTCTTCCTCTCTTCTTCTCTTGCTGACTTTGCTTCCTTTGCAGCTTCTCTTCAGCCTTTAAGGCAAGTTGGTAAGCCTCTTTCAGGCTTCTAGGAGACAAAAGACTAATCTCATCTTGTAGACTATATCTTAGACCATTGACATAACGGGCTATCTTCTCCACATCTTCTTCAGCATGCCCAGATCTGATTATAAGCTTGTAAAACTCTTCGGTGTAATCTTTCATGGACATCTCCTTTTGCTTCAAATTTTGTAATCTCTTAAAGAGATTAGCCTGATAGTCACTAGGCAAAAATTTAGCCTTCAACTTCACTACCATCCTATCCCATGAGTTTATCTTTTTCTTATTTCTCTTTCTTCTTTCAGTTTGGACAAAGTCCCACCACATGGCAGCATGACCTTTTAATCGTGTGCATGCAAACTTTACTCTTTTCTCCTATGCTACACCCTCATATTCAAAATATTTATCCAAATCATTTATCCAGTAAATTAATTCTTCACCATTTAGGCTTCCAGCATATGTTGGTACATCAATCTTGGGTTTGGAACCCAAACTCATGACTGACCTTATCGGTCTTTCACCAAATTCATCTCCTAGGTCTGCCTATCTTTCCTCATTTTCTTCTCTTTGTGGTTCTTCTTCCTCATCACTTAAATCTTCAATATCAGGGTTTCCTCTCCTCTGTGCCCTCTCACGAGCATCCATCCTCTCAATCAAAGTCTGCATCAAATCAGGGTCACCATGGTCCCTTCGGCCTCTGCTCATCCTTCTTGGAGGCATATTGACCACCCTCAATGCCCAATCTCAACCTAGCTTTGATACCAAACTGATGGCATGCCTTGCCAGTCACTTCACAAATCCACTTTAGAAAATCAATCACAAAGATCAATGCAGGAAAATGACAAGAGATTCTAAACAAGAGTGACATGAAATCAAGTAAAAGATAATTGTCTTTATTATTTAATATTTCTGTGCATTACAAAACCATGTATCGACCATGAGATAGGCCTCTCCTATGCAGCAAATCAAACCAAACAAAATGCCAAAAACTCCAATCTGGATTCTCCTATTGTCGGCCCTCTCAAAATATCATTCTCTTCCCTTCAAACCAGCCTGCCCTTCATCTATGATCGACCTCTCTATCAGACCATCGACCCTCTTTAAAATGACCTTCTTTTACTGTCGTTCCTCCTCCCCCTACACTCAGTCGTTGACCACTCTTTTTTTATTGCGAATGGAGCCATCCATAAGAATTCAACATTAGAAAATAAATGTTTCCTGCACGTCGCTACCGCTAGGAATATACCCATGATGACCATGACCAACCTCCATGGACAATGCACTCTGTAGAGGACCAAACCATAAACCACCACCGCTGCCATAAAGAAATGGAGTCACTAGAAAGATAATGCAGAACCCCACAAATGTAGAGAAGGAAAACGTATGGCAGAAGCATGACCACCATCTCTAACAAGGATTTAATGCAGATTTATTGCCTTTTCTAAATTGGTCGATTTACCAAGAAGGAAAGAAAATCTTATTCACTAGCTGGTTCACTCTTTCTATTGCACGAGAAGTGGCTTTTATTCTTTCTAAATTTGGAGATAACAAATAGCCATGACCTCCTCAAAATAGCAGAAATTAAAAGTTAACGATCGACAAGGGGAAAAAGAAAGCCAATCAAAAGATGTCCTGTTACAAAGGCGACAGGAGCCTCACACCAAAATTGCTGAAAAGAACCTGCTTATTCACCAAACAAACCAAAATGTTAAAACAAATAAAACCAAAATTATGAGAGACAAGATGCCCCTGCCTCAAAATGGTAAGATACAAGAACATCTGGCAAAGGTACCACCAGAAGAGGAAAACAATTGGCAAAGGAAAAAAAGGACTAGGTAGAAATCATGGAGTGATCAAGCTGTTTGTAAACTCTATCAGAACCAGACCTAAAATTACTCCACATAAGCCAATGGAAATGATTATGGCAGTGACCTATATTGGGGTCAAAAAGGCCTAATTTATTACACATGTAATACCAGGCTTCCCTCTTGCCAACTATCCACCGCATCGGGAGAGAACCATCTTTATCATATGCCATCTCAACCATATTAAAATCTTCGTACAAAACCCAAGTGGTAGCGGGCATTGAATTGATGATCCAACACCACAAGGAAGATTGTTCAACATCATTGGAAGCATAAACATTAATAATGCCAAAATAATGATTATCAATATTGAAAAGGATCCATGACACCCAGTTAGTGGGGTCACATGGTGAAAGTTCAAAGCTATCACACTTTTATAAAGGAAATGTCTAACATTGATCTAACTTTTTAACTTGAATCACTACAAAGTGACATATATGTTTTAAATTTTAAAATGATGTAAACTAATACAATGCACATTTTTTATTGTATTCTATGTTTGTATTTTTTTAAAATATTTAGAAAAATTATTTAAATGTATTATTTTATAAAATTGACACACTATAATTTAGTTGTCAAAATGCTAAAAAATAAGGTTGAATGGGACGTTGCACTTTATATAGTAAATTTCATTTATTTATTTTTTAATTATTTTTGTGTATTCATAACTCAAAACTTTAGTGCATGGATTGCTTTTTCCCCATTTTAATATATATATTTTTTTAAATAAATCTTGGAAGTTGTATGTAATGAAAACACAACTATTTCGATGGGACGCCAACTTTTGTCTTAACTATTTATCCAAAATAGGAAAAAAATATATTATCTCGACATGGATTCTCTCCTCTAGTGCATCATAAATTTTCAATTTTTTTGATAAACTTTACTTTTTTTCATGAGAGGACAATTAACATCATATTTTGATGTTGATGACCTACTTTTAGTAAAAATTAAAAAATAAAATATAAACATTAATTGAAATGTTTAAAAAAGTATATTTTTACAAAGTAGACTTATAGATCTATAAAAGGGTATTTTTAGATTATCTTAAAATGACTATTTGTACAAGTAGGAGTTGTTAGAACATCAAGTTTTTCAAATAATTTTATTTTTTTGGTAAATTATCCCCAAAAGTGATGCTACATATGTTTTTGGTGGATGGTTCTAGTTGGAAAAGTTGTGGCCTAGATCTAATTTAGCTATAATGAATCCAGATAGAACATATGTTTCACCAAAATTGATTTTTAGTTGGAAATACTTAGATTCATTTATGTTGATAAGTTGGCTTGAAGTGTGACACAACTTTGAACTTTACCCCACATTTGTGATCAACAATATGTGAATGTCACCTAGGAGAAAGAAATGTGACAACTCCTCCATGACCCACATAATGATTGCTAAACCAAAGAGAATTGGTTGGATAAATAACACAATAAGCAACAAAAAGAAAAACCTGTGATCTTGACTTCTTGCAAACAAAGAACATCTAAGTTTGTAAATTGTTGACAAGTATCTCTCACAATATACTTCCTAGGGGGTTAGTAAAACCTTAGACATTCTAGGAAAGGAGATTCATTAATGATAATCAAGAGGCATACCATCACTATCCGACTTCCCAGGAGCAGAATAATGATTCTACAATAATTCATCTCGAGAAAAACTACCCAAGTGAATATTGGGAATACTCCCTCTTTTCTCTTCAATAATTTCTCCTTCTTCCAAATGCCTAGGTGGACCTCGAGACCTTTGCAAACCCATGAGTGAACAAGAAGGATGAGTATTCACCTCTAGTTGTGAAGACAAAACAGATGCTAGTTGAGGCATTATGGAATATTTAGGCTGAATGGATGGCTCTCTTGATGGGGGAGTCACCTCTTTCCCCTTTTATTGAGGGTTTGACAGGGCACTAGGTGCCAGCTTAAAAACTTGATTACTAGAAGTAACAAATGGCTTGGTTAAGCTCCACCATTGCCAGAGTTATGATTATTTTTACACTTCCCAACTATAGTCCACCCTTCATCAACTTTAGAAGAGGGAGCTTTAGAGGGCCGAAAAGAGGGGTTATTATGAGGAGAGGCCAAGTGGCAATCCTTGATCTTATGATCAAAGGAATGACATCTGAAGCATGTGTTGGGAAAATTGAGATACAGGACGGGTATGATGTATGTTTAACCAATTTGTATGTCAATAGTGTCTTTCAAATGCTTGGAGAGGTCAATTTTGACACAAACACGCTTATGGAGATGAGTTGAAAAGAATCTATTAGGCTTAACACAAACCACTTTGTCAAGCAAGCCAACTATAGTAGTTAGAAAATTCCAACATGGAAAGGGTAACCCGAGAAACTCAACCCAGACCATGACATAAAGAGCTCTTTTATCAAAAACTACAAAGTCTCATGTCCAAGGTTGGAAAACTAAAAGAGACACACGGACAAACTAAGGGCCATGATTGAGAATGACCTCTGCATGGCTGGCTTTCGCAAAGCAAAAAAGTAAGAAACCTTTAGTAAGGTTTTGAACAACATCCAATCGGGCCCCATGCAGGACCCAAGCCTTATTGACCCATTCTTTAAGCATGCTTTTAGAGGGAATCCTCCCAAAAAAATAGCCTATCAAAGTAAAATTATCTATCCATTTGCAGGTATTATCAAACTCTACAATGGGAAAAACCACATTCGGAGAGGAATCAAAGTGCATACCTCATGGAACATCTTTGGAACAAATTTCTGGGGGTGCTTGTTCAAAGGAACCATCGTCAGAACTCATCAAACCTTTAACACCAACAACAATTGCTAGGTTGAGATAGTTTGGGCCATAAAAGGTTAGTTAAACAAGTATGCAATAAATGTGGCAAACTAAAAATGTTGCACCAAGGGTACAGTATGACATCATACAGACAAAACATTAAGAGACACCAAAACCCTAGCCTATTCCCTTCTTATTGTCACAATGTAGTAATTTTAATTTTATTTGTTTGTATCTTTACTTTCTTTTTTCTACTCTTTGTATTTTTTCCCCTTTATACTATTCTTTGTATTTTTTTGCAATATTTGATTTTGTTTTGAAGAGAGTAGTTAATATTGGATATTTATATATAATTTAGAGAACTACTTTGAGAAAAGTCATCATTCATTAATTTGAATTAAGTAAAGTATGTAGGTTGAGTAATCTACACACTACATTTTATTAACTTTTTATTTTAATTTTTTCACATTTAATTTTTTTCTTGTTTATTTTGTGATGATCTTCACTCTTCTCTATTTTACCCTTAATATTTTTTTGTATTTTCTTTGATTTATTTTGAAGTTCATAAAATTATATATGCATTTAATTTTATCTGTGTTAGCATTAATGTATATTTTAAATTTTTGTGGTCTTTATGTCTAAAAAACTGTAAGTTCTAAATAGTTTGTGAGCATGACATCGCAACTCTAGGTTATGCCCCCTCGACTAATATCATTTGTGAAGTTTTAAAATCAATCTCAACCCATTGGTGCAACTCTAGGTTATGCCTCTCGACTAAATATCATTTGTGAAGTTTTTAAATCAATCTCAACATTTCTATTGTGATGTCAACTCCTCTCAACATTGAACCACTATTATCTATTATCTACAATATTTTTAGTATCAAAATTCATTACATCTTTAACTCTATTATCTAACAGTTATTACACACAGGTCTATCCTGTTAGGGTTAGTCGACAGAAGATATAAATTAAATGCAAATAAAGATTAAACAAAGGAATGAAAATACACATAAATAATAACAACGAGAGACAAGTTTTAACATGCTTCACCCAAACTCAGGCTACATCCACCAACAGAGAGTCCAATATTATTATCTAGTAAATCAAACCGATTACAACCAACAATCCTTGCAACTCAATATCGCTGCAAAATGCTACAATACCTCAACGGAAACCCTAACCCTTAGCCACTTTTATCAAGCCTTATGTCGGTTACAAAAATATGGTAAATTTATGTTGGCCAATAGAAAAATAACTCCCGACACCTTTATAAAAGGGGCGCTACCCCTTGACCCCGTTAAATGATTTGGGGGGAAACCGCGCCGATAAAAAGGTGTAAATTTAACCTCCAAGTTTGATTAGGCTCCATATAACAACAATCTCCCACTTGGAGACTGATTAGACTCCACACCATATCATCTCCCACTTGGAGACTGATCATAACACCGCTGACCCTGTAGCTCCCACTGGAAATAAGCACCCTGGACTCTACTGTTTTGATTTTTGTTTTTAGTCTTGAAGACCAACCAAAGCTGAAGAGGAGCTCAGCTTCTCCCTTGTTATTGTCTTTGTAAACATATCTGCTAGATTTTCATTTGTATGGATCTTTTCCAGCCGTAACTGTCCATCATCCAACACCAATCGAATGAATTGATACCTCAAATGTATGTGTTTGGTCTTTGAATGTAAGGCAAAATTCTTTGCAAGATGTATGGCACTCTGGTTGTCCGTAAACAAACAATTGTTAGCCTATTGTTTGGCCAATTCTTCCATGAAAGATTGCAGCCATATCATTTCCTTGCTTGCCTCTATTGCAGCTACATACTCTGCCTCCGTGGTGGATAAAGCAACCACCTTTTGCAACCTGGAGATCCAACTCACCGCTGTCCCACCTACAGTAAAGACATAACCTGTAGTGCTCCGCTTGGTATCAATATCCCCTACCAAATCTGAGTCTACATAGCCTACTAAATCAGTATTAGATCCCACAAAACATAAGTGTTTATTGGATGTACCTCTCAAATATCTGAGAATCCATTTTACTGCATTCCAATGCTCTAATATGAGATGACTCATATACTTGCTTACGACTCCTACATCATGTGCAATATCTGGTCTCGTGCATACCATGGCATACATTAAACTTCCTACAGATGAAGCATATGGTACCTTGGGCATTTTGTCTTCCTCCTCTTGTGGCTTAGGATGCATCTCCTTAGTCAATTTCAAATGACTAGGCAAAGGTGTGCTGACAGCTTTTACATTCTCCGTATAGAATCTCTGCAACACCTTTTCAACATAATCGGCTTGAGATAGAGTCAATTTTTTGTTCTTCCTATCTCTACAAATTTTCATACCAAGGATTTGTTTTGCTGCCCCCAAATCATTCATAGCAAGTGATTGTGCTAACTATTGTTTTAACTCTCTTATGTGATCCATGTTAGACCCTGCTACAAGCATGTCATCAACATATAAACATAAAATAATGTAGCTGTCATTATTCGACCTCTTAAAATAAACACAATGGTCAGAATTACACCGGCTGTAGCCTTGCTCAGCCATAAAACTATCAAATTTCAAATACCATGTTGCCGAAGTGCTTGTTTTAGGCCATACAAACTCTTCTTCAATCTGCACACCAGTTTCTCCTTATCGTTGACCTCAAATCCTTGGGACTTTTCCATATATATCTCCTCCAAATCACCATGGAAAAAGGCAGTTTTCACATCTAGCTGTTCCAAATGCAAATCTTTAGCAGCCACAATACTTAAAACAGTATGAATAGAAGTCATCTTGACAACTGGAGAAAAATCTCATCAAAATCAATGCCCTTTTTCTTTGCAAATCCTTTTACAACTAACCTGGCTTTAAATATTTTCTTACCTCCATCTTCTTCTTTTAGCCTATAAACCCATTTGTTTGGTAAAGCCTTTTTACCTACAGGCAACTTACATAATTTCCAAGTCTGATTTTTCAGCAAGGAGTCCATTTCTTCTTTCATTGCAAGCTCCCACTAAACCTTTGTATGCACCTGCATAGCTTCATCATACCCTTTCGGTTCACCAGTATCTGTTAACAAAATAGAGTACAAAGAGGGAGAAAACCTTTCAGAAGGTCTACTTAGCCTTGTTGACCGTCTAACATTCACTGGAGTTTGTGGTATTTTTTGTTGCTATTGCGAAGCATGAGGAACCACTAGAACATCACTATTTGGAGTATCATCCAGCACCACATAATCCTTTTCTTTCTTCTCATGCTGCTACAACTGATCTTTGTACAACACCTTCTCATTGAATACAACATCCCTGCTTCTCACAATTTTTTGATTTTCAAAATCCCAAAGCCTATAACCAAATTCATCAATGCCATATCCAATGAAGGTACTTTTTTAATTTATTTTGCATCTAGCTTGGTTCTATTTTTAGAATCTACTTATGCAAATGTTTCACATTTGAAGGTTTTAAGAAAAGAATAACTCACCTTCTTACCTGTCCATGCTTCCTCTGGAATACCACAGCCCAAAAGAATTGAGGGACCTCTATTAATTAAATATACAATGGTATTGACAGCCTCTGCCCACATGTTTAAAGACAGCCCAACATGCAATCTCATGGTCCTTGCATGCTCCATTATTGTCCTATTCATGCGTTCAGCCACTCCATTTTCCTGTGGAGTCCTTGGAACCGTTTTCTGCCTACAAATTCTATTAAAGGAACAATAATCCTCAAATTCTTTGCTACAATACTCATCACCATTATCAAATCTGAGACATTTTAATCTTTTACTCGTCTCATTCTCAACCAAGTTTCTCCATTTCTTAAATGTTTCAAATACATCAGATTTCTGCCTAAGGAAATAAATCCAAACCTTCCTAGTTGCATCATCTATGAATGTAACATAATACTGAGAGCCACCGAGAGAAGATACTTGAGATGGTCCCCATACATTTGTATGCACAAGCTCCAACTTTTCATCTTTCTTTTGCTTCCCATCTTTGAGAAAAGTGACTCTCTTTTATTTGCCATACACACAAATTTCACAGAAATCCATATTAATACATTTCAGACCTGGTAAAACTTTCTTAGAATGAAGTACCTTCATACCTTTTTCACTCATATGCCCAAGTCTGTTATGCCACAGTGTTGTCTCAGAACCTACTGCAACTGTTTCAGTCTCTTCCTATGAACCTGCAACAACTGTTCCTGAACCTGATTATTTTTTCTCTACAACAGCTAAAGTAGAAGGAATAGTATGACCTGTACAAAGATATAAGGTGCCTACTTTCACACCTTTTGCTACTATTAAGGCACCTTTTGAAACCTTCTAATTTTTATTAGTAAATGTAACAATGCAATCTTCATAAGCTAGATGCCCTACTAAAATTAAATTCCTATTCAGCCTTGGAACGTGTCTTACCTCTTGTAGTAGCCAATGATTTCCATTCTGCAACTTAATCTTGATTCTTCCCTTTCCAACAATTTGACAGGGTTCATTATCTCCCAAATAAACCAGCCCAAAATCCCCTTGGACATAATCAAGAAAATAACTTCTATGGGATGTAGCATGAAATGAGGCCCTGAATCTAAAACCCATGAATCATCAGCATTATCTAGAGAAAGAATCAAAGCATCATCTTAAAATTTATTACCACATTTGCCACCTTATTGCCTTCTTGTTTGTCTCCTTTATTCTTCCGAGACTAGCAATCTTTCTTCAGATGACTTGGTTTCCCACAGTACCATCAATCCTTCTGTCCTTTGGATTGGGATCTCTTATTCTTTGATTTTCCTTGTGACTTCCCATGACCCCCAGAACCTTTTCCTCTCTCCTTTGATCTGCCCCTACTTTCTACATTCAAAACACTACCTGATGTGGACCCTCCTGAGCTTTTCCGTCGCATTTCCTCACTAAGGATAACACCAACAACATCATCAAATTTCAAAGTATTTGAACCAGAGATAGAGTTACTTACATCCATTACCAAGCCATTCCAGCTTTCTGGCAAAGAACATAATATCAAGAGAGCCCTCACCTATTCATCAAATTTCACTTTTATAGAAGTTAACTGACTGGTAATTGTATTAAACTCATTTAAATGATCTGTCACATATCCACCTTCAACCATTTTCAGATTAAATAAATGCTTCATGAGAAATACCTTATTTGAGGATGAGGGTTTTTCATACAATTTAGCCAAAGCTTTCATCAGTTCACTTGTTGTCGTCACTTCTGTTATATTAAACGCCACAAATGGTGCTAGGCACAACCAAATGGTTCCCAATGCCTTTCTGTCCAGAAGATTCCAATCCTCATCAGTCATTGTTGCCATTTTCTTGGCTATTCCTTCCAATGGCCTCCATAAATCCTTTTGATAGAGATAATCCTCCATCTGCATCTTCCATAATTGATAGTTCTGCCCATTGAATTTATCTACCTTTAATTTACCCTCGTCTACCATTGCTCCCACTCAACCATGAGATTCCCACTCAACTGTGAGATTCCCACTCAATCATGAGACCTTCCTGCAGACGATAATCGAACACAACTAGCTATGATACCACTTGTTAGGGTTAGCTGACATAAGATATCAATTAAATGCAAATAAAGATTAAATAGAGGAATGAAAATACACAAAAATAATAACAACGAGAGACAAGTTTTAACGTGGTTCACCCAAACTCAGGCTACATCTACCAACAGAGAGTCCAATATTATTATCCAGTAAATCAAACTGATTACAACCAGTAATCCTTGCAACTCAATACTGCTAAAAAATGCTACAATACATCAACGAAAACCCTAACCCTTAGCTGCTTTTATCAAGCCTCATGTCGGTTACAAAAATAGGGTTTTTATGTCAGCCAATAGAAAAATAACTCTCGACGCGTTTATAAAAGGGGCGTTGCCCCTTGACCTCGTCTTGGGGGTGCTGCCCCCAAACCCTCGCAAGGGGCACTACCCCTTGATTCCATCTTGGGGGCGCTGCCCCTTGACCTCGTTAAATGATTTAGGGGGAAATTGCGTCGATAAAAGTGGGGTAAATTTAACCTCCAAGTCTGATTAGGCTCCATATAACAACATATCCTTATAGAATTCACTCTTTTAGAATTAACTTTAACATTATCATTCAATCAATGATATCTTTGAACTGCTTCATAATTACATTCTTGTAGTTATTACTTATTTTATTTTTATGTGTAGTTATTACCTTTTTATTTTAGTGAATTGATCTAAACATATTTCTCATTGCAATCTTCTTTTAATATATGTTGCTCCTCTAGATGTACATACATGGTGTTATCATCTTATCCACATGTCTCGTTTCTACTTCAAATTCTTCAACTAGCATTTCTATTATGCTTTTAATATGTCTTTCTTTATCTTTATGCCTCTCGACTAAATATTATTTGTGAAGTTTTTAAATCAATCTCAACATTTCTATTGTGATGTCAACTCCTCTCAACATTGAACCACTATTATCTATTATCTACAATATTTTTTAGTATCAAAATTCATTACATCTTTAACTCTATTATCTAACATTTGTAACACATGGGCCTATCCTTATAGAATTCACTCTTTTAGAATTAACTTTAACATTATCATTCAATCAATGATATCTTTGAACTGCTTCACAATTACATTATTGTAGTTACTAGTAGTTGCACAAAATTTATGCGCAACGGAATAGCCGATAGGGTCTATCAATATCTCATCTGTAACCCTAATTCTAACCCTAATCATAATTTTATCCCTAACCCTAACCGTAATTCCAACTCTTACCCTAAAAATTTGTTTGGTTATAAATAGTTTCCGTAATTGTAACCCTAACTCTACTTCTATCCCTAACCTTATTTCTATCTCTGACCCTAACCCTAACTGTAATTGTAACCCTAATGTTAACCATATGTTGTTTGGTTATACATATTTGCTCTAATTATCTCTCCCTTTGCCTCTTTCTCTCTTATCTATATCTCTATCTTTTGGACTCTCTAGGTCTCTCATGCTTTCTCCCTCCCTCCCTCTCTCTTCATCTCTTTGTCTTTGTCTCCTTCTTCCTCTCTTTTTATCTCTCTTTCCCTCTATATCTCTTATCTCTAGCTCTCTCCTTGTTTCTCTATTCCCCGTAACTCTAATTCCATCCCTAACCGTAACTTATCTGTAACCCTAATTATATCCTTAACCCTAAACCTAATTGTAATTATAACACTAACCCTAATTCTAACCCTAATTATAATCCCCCCTCTTTATCTATTCCCCCTTTCTCTCTCTCTCTGTCGTCCCACATCCCTCTCCACTTCTTTGTTCCCCTCTCTCTAACACTTTAATGTAATCTTGTTCCTCAACCTATTCTAACACATGGCTATATATATTTCCTTCACAATCCAAGTTCATTTATATTATCATGTTTTGCTTGTGCACATAACCCTAACCCTAAATCTATTATATGCTAGTATTTCTAGTTAGATTTAACCCTAATTCTAATTTCGTAACCCTAACCCTAACCCTAATTCTAACCCTAATCATAATTTTATCCCTAGCCCCAACTGTAATTCTAGCTCTAACCCTAACATCTTTTTGTGGTTAAAAATATTTACCCTAGTTGTAACCCTAACTCTAATTCTCTCCCTAACCCTAATTCTATCCCTAACCCTAACCCTATTTGTACTTGTAACCCTAAAACTAATTATAACATTGACCCTAACCCTAATTCTAATTATAACCCTAAACCTAATTCTAACATTTACCCCATTTTTATCTATAACCCTAATTCTAACCATTATCATAATTTTATCCCTAACCCCAACTGTAATTCCAATTCTAAGCTTAACAATTGTTTTGGTTATAAATATTTTCCCTAATTGTAACCCTAACTCTAGAATTCTATCCCTAATCTTGACCCTAACCCTGACCCTAACCCTAATTGTAATTGTAACCCTAATCTTTACCATATATTTTTTTGTTATATATATTTGCTCTAATTATCTCTCCCGTTGCCTCTTTCTCTCATATCTATATATCTATCTTTTGCACTCTATATCTCTCATGCTCCCTCCCTCCCTCTCTCTGTCTTTATTTCTTTCTTCCTCTCTTTGTCTTTGTCTTTGTCTCTCTTCCTCTCTCTTTTATTTCTCTTTCCCTCTATATCTCTTATATCTAGCTCTATCCTTCTTTCTCTATTCCCCCTAACTCTAATTCTATCCCTAACCGTAATTTATCACTAACCCTGATTCTAATTATATCCCTAACCCTAATTCTACTTGTAACACTAATTCTAATCCTTACCCTAATTATAATTATAACCCTAAACCTAAATCTAACATTGACCCTAATTTTATCTATAACCCTAATTCTTACCCGAATCATAATTTTATCCCTAACCCCAACAATAATTCCAACTCTAACCCTAACAATTTTTTTGGTTATAAAGATTTCCCTAATTGTAACCCTAACCTTAATTCTGTCCCAACCCTAATTCTATCCCTAACCCTAACCCTAATTGTAATTGTAAGCTTAATCTTAACCATATATTTTTTTGGTTATATATATATATATTTGTTCTAATTATCTCTCTCTTTGATTGTTAGTTGCAAATAAATGCATGGATGTGTTGAAGTCATCTATTTCTGTTGTGGTCAACATGTCATTTGTGCATTTGATTAGTATTTCCCAATCATGTTGAAGTGGCTAGGCATTTCTTATTTTTTGTAGGATGTCACGGAATTGTCTCTGAGATTGACTTTCACCTTGTTGACGAAAAATAGTCTCTAATGTGACGACTACATTAAAAGTGTGCCATAGCATTAGTGCAGTTAAATGTGGTAGCTAGCCAAGGTCATTGACAAGGATAATAGGCCACCAAAAGCCTGATGTTGTCCATCAGATCAGGAAATGCCTCACGCAAGTGAGTATCTATTTTCAATAACTTTGGCCCTATGAAACTCATCTATTTCCTTCAAAATCAAAGTTCATTTACATTATCATGTTTTTCTTGTGCACATAATCCTAACTAATTCTAAATAAATATAAGGTGTAATTAATTTCCTTGTAAATACTTAACATATATTTTTTGATTTATTATCCATTATCATGATGATCTACAAAACAATGGATAGTTATATATATATATATATATATATATATATATATATATATATATATATATATATATATATATATATATATATATATTATTAACCTTGTATTCTATTTCACTATAAACTTGATTATGTACTCATTATAACCCTTATTTAATTTAATATAATGATGCAAAATAAATAAAATAATAATAATTAACTATCTATAACTCTCTATACTTGTTTTTTAATATTTTGTTGAAAATCTATTTATTATTAATAAAAAACATTTAATTAATGCTTTAAAAATGGATAAAAGGAATAAAACAATGGATAGTTATCTTTTTTTTATTATTATACATGGATCCTCTCCATTCCATTATTAATATTTTATTTATTTTATTATTAACCTTGTATTCTATTTCACTATGTACTCATTATAACCCTTATTTTATTTAATTTAATGATACAAAATAAATAAAATAATAATAATAATTAACTATCTATAACTCTCTATATTTATTTTTAATATTTTGTTGAGAATTAATAAAAAACATTTTAAAAATGGATAAAATGAATAAAACAATGGATAGTTATCTTTTTATTTATTTATTATTGTACATGGATCCTTGCATTCCATTATTAATATTTTATTATTAGCCTTGTATTCTATTTTCACTATAAACTTGATTATGTACTCATTATAACCCTTATTTAATTTAATTTAATGATACAAAATAAATAAAATAATAATTACAAAATAATAATAATTAACTATCTATAACTCTATATTTATTTTTAATATTTTGTTGAGAATCTATTTTATTATTAACAAAAAACATTTAATTAATGATTTAAAAATGGATAAAATGAATAAAATAATGGATAGTTATTTTTTTATTATTATTGTACATGGATCCTCTATTCTATTATTAATATTTTATTTATTTTATTATTATTAATATTCAACGGCATGCATACTAGGGCTGGAAAATTAGTATATGTATTACCACAGTTTGAATTTCAGCAATGGTTCTTTTGTAGGGTTAATGTAAGTCAATTCTCTCTTAAGTGGAAGTTAGGGATGAAACGAGGTTTTGATTCTCGTTTTTTGTGGGTGAGTTCCTCTTTGGTTAGAAAATTGTGATTTGTAGATATATATAATGTAGGTTGAATTTTAATGATGCTTCTTTTGTAGTTTTGATATGGATTGCATTTGGGTTTGGGTGGGAAGAATTTATTATGAGGGTTTGGGGTCTTTACATCTTTTGGTTATGTTGCAGTAGGTTCAATTTCCGTGGTTAAAAAATTGTGGGCCGTAGATAAATATGTAAATGTTTGTGTAATTGCAGGTTGAACTTTGATTGTTGCTTTATAGGGCTAATGTATACCGAAATTCGTGGTTGGAGAAACATGTCAATTAAGGTTTTTGAATCTTTAATGGGTATGATGCTGTGGAGTCCAAATTGTGGGTTCTGTATGGATATATTTGTGCGTTATTGTTGGTTGAATTTCAGTAATGTTTTTGTAGGGTTAATCAGATCAATTTAAGTGTTAAGAGGACAACATTAAAATACACAGTTTTTAATGTCTTGGATATTTTGGGCATGTCGTTGCATGGCTAGAAAATTGTGGGTAGTAGAAAAAGATATAACTGTAGGTTGAAATTCCAATTATTTATGTGTTCACAAATTCAGATAGTGAGTTGTCTCCATCTCATAAAATATAATTTGTTTCTGAAATACTTAACATGTCTCTGTTGCAGTATAGAAATTGAATCTTTTTCCGGAGATGTTTAGTTTGTCTCTGGTGCAGTGTAGGAACTCAGTTTTTATTTGTTGGTATTATTACATTGATAAGCGTTCCCTTAGTGATGAGCACTTGATGAAATATATAGATCAACCATCCAAATTAAAAGGACTACCATGAAATAGATCTTCACCATTAATTTTTTCAAACAAATACAATAAATGATTAAAAAAAAAAAAAAATTCACTTTATATTTATTACTACTTTAATTTATTCTATCTTATTCTTAAGATAACTATAAAACAAAAAGATTTTTTTATATGTATTGAATACCTCTTCATTATGATGAGAGAAGCTGTTAGATTCTTATCATCTCTACTACTACATAAAAGGATAACTTTCAGATTTATTAGTGGATCCCTTTGCCAGAGATACTATCTACGCCTAGCCCAAAAAGAGCACGAGATGTTGGAATCTCATCTGAAGGGGCGAGGAGAGCATGTTTCTTCTTTCTTGATGTTAGTAACCATGAAATGAATAGGATTGGAAGGACTCCATAAAAAATTGCAATGCTAGCACATTTTTTTAATGCAGTCAACAATTTACTGCGCTTATTGCCTTTAATACTTGTCAAACTCCCTCGACTATATTTGCACCTGGAATGATCTGCAACTTACACGTTTGCAACTTGAAATCAAATTAGATAGTTGTCTCTATCAAATTGGATAGTGATCAAATTCTATAAATGATGCGGTGAGAGAAGCTAAACTATTTTACATGTCTGAATAATTATTTGTCTTGGGAGGATGGCCCCAGTTTGAACTTGGTCGTCTCCACTTACAACCAGTGATGCCAGTCATTCCATTGCTATGCGATTATTTCACAAAATACTTTAGATCTGGAAGTTTGATCCTAGACTCTTCTTTCCTCCTTAATCAATTTTTTTTGGTCTTATAAACTTGGTTTGAATGTGGAAAAGTGGCGGCTACAACATGCTTTTGTGACTGGCACTGTTCCTGTTGAGCTTGCAAAAACTTGATTTGTCGCAGAATTCTTTGACTGCCGCTGTTCTTGTTGAGCTTGGAAATTTGAAGTCTCTTCTGGTGCTCAACCTCTTCAAGAACAGTCTCAATGAAAGCATTCTTGAGGAGCTAGGCAATCTAAAGGCGATACAGACTTTCGATCTTTCTAGCAACAGCTTGACAGGCTACATACCAGGAGGTATATTTGTGCTTCCTAATTTGATTGTGCTCTATCTTCATAACAATCTTCTTTCAGGGAATCTTTCTCAAAACTTCAAAAAGTACAGTGATATTGAAAGAGTAAGCATCTCCAACAACAACCTGACGGGAAATCTTCCTCCACAGATCTGTCAACGGGGAATACTGTAGCTGTTAGCCATGAATCGCAACAGGTTTTTAGGCCCCATACCGGGACTTTGAGGGATTGCAAGAGCTTGGTTCGAGTTTGGCTAGAGCAAAATTAGCTGCAAGGAAGCATAACCTGGATGCCTTTGGGGAATATCCTAGTATGTCATACCTAGATTTCAGTTCTAATCAGCTTTACGGTGAATTCTACCCGTTTTAGGTCAGTGCCACAACCTTACAGTACTAGGCATGTCCAAGAATTATTTCACTAGAATAATTCCACTAGAAATTACCGAGCTCAAAAATCTCAGTAAGCTTGATATTTCAAGCAATTATGTAAGAGGAAGTATTCCACCAGAAATTGGCAATATAAGCACATTGTTTTTGCTAGATATGAGCGACAATGAGCTTACAGGGACAATACCAGTGCAACTCAGAAAGTTGACTGCGCTAGAAAGTTTAGCTTTGAGAAAAAATAATCTTCAGGGTGAAGTTCCACTAGAAATTGGCAATTTGCAGAAATTGCTGGAGTTACATCTGGATAGAAATAATTTCAACAAAAGCATCCCGACAACGCTTGGTAATCTAGAGAATTTGCAAATAATCTTTGATCTTAGTCACAATTCACTATCGGGAATAATTCTTGCTCAATTAACGAACTTGCAGTCACTAATGATCCTGAATCTGTCTCATAATAATCGCACATGTCGAGAAGTTTCCCAGATTTGCTGTCTTTCTTCCTTGGACCTGTCCTACAATGACCTAGAAAGTCCGGTTCCTCAATTCAAAGTCTCGATATCCACATCTTATACTGGAAATGCTAAGTTGTGCGGCATGGGGGGCAGGTTGAAGTCTTGTATAGACAATTCAGAAAGATGAAGGAAAAAGTTCTCCTACTCGTAAGATTCTTGCCATTGTGGTTCCAATATAGCTTCGGCTCTAATTATCTTAGCAGTTGCAGGAGCAATATTTCTATGCTGGGGATGATGTAGAAATTTTTTGGGAGAATCAGATGAAGAAGAAGATAATGAAACCAAATGACACCCATGAATTGATATTTTAACGGATTTAACTTTCGGATTTGTTTTGTCCTCACACTTTTCACTTTGGAGAAATTACTTTACCAATGCGTTACATAACATAACTCTTAGTTATTTTATATGTTCTAGAAACTATAAACTTATTGCTTTTTGTCATGCTCACATTTCCCATGCGGTCACGACACGCAACACATGTGTCATGTCTACATTTGTCATGTGGTCATGACACGAAATATCAAAAACTTTTCCACATGTCCCTAGAAACCCCCTCGCACGCGTCAGCATGCTCGATGGCAATACGCATAAGGCGTAAACATGTCAATCAATCTCGGGGTAGAGCGTTTACATACGCAATCTCCTGCGTGATGATAACCGACTAGGGGGTTATGTGATGCGAGGAGTGTCGCTACTAGGGTTAGGATCGAATGAACCCGAACCTTAAGTTTCCTAAGTGAGTGACATGATTCCGACAGGAGTCGAAATTTAACCCTAATTCTAGAGCATAATAATAGATTAAATAAATACGTCTGCGTGAAAATAAAGGTTGCAAGGTAAGATAAATGTTAACTAGTGTTAAGAACTCTCAGTTAAATTAACTGCCCTAAGTCTCGAAAAATTTCGACAGCATAACACATTTTTAACGTTTGATAAAATTATTTTAAAAAGAGTCTCCCTCGAAATAATTATGAGAAAAATTTAAATAACAGATTAAAATAAAATAGACCTAAGTAATGTTATAAAATTCCCACCCGATTAGACGAAAATCGAATAAATAAAACTATTAAATAAGATAACCCCAATTAATTAAAGGTCCTCTAATAATATAATTTCAACAAATAAAATTAATTAAAAGCCAAGGTAAAATTCTCCCAAAAAGAATTAAAACACTATACCCAACTCAACAAAATTAAACAACAATAATAAATTATAAAACGGGATCTCCCATCCTTATTATAGTAAATCCCTCTAGGAAAATCTAAAGGCTAGTATAAAAAAATAATTAAATCCCACCCATTAAAATATCTCAAGGGAATAAAATTAAGCCCATTAAATTCTCTAATTCATTACCCAAATAAAATCCACACAAAAATCACTAAAAAAAAAAAAACTTTAAAAGAGAAGGAGAGAGGGAAAAGACACGTTCAGATGAGAAATAAATAAAATGAAATAACTTACTAAAAATCCCACTCATCTAACAATCCCAAAACTTGCCCTAATATTATTTTATTAGTTTCATTATGCTAACCCTAACCTGTCTTATTCTTTCTCTCATCTCTTTCTTTTCATTTTGTTCTTTTTTTTTCCCCATTTTTGTTGCAGGTAGGGTTTGCTGGTAGGAATGGCAGCCATGTTGAATACCTCTCACAGAGGTATATATCTATTTAATGAATACATAGTTTTTTTTAGGTATATATATACACACACACACACATCCATCTAACATAAATCTGGGGGTATTTTTTTTTAATACACAGAAGAAGATATATATTTATTTATTTACTTAATGTTAATATATTAACAAATAATGCAGGTTAAATGAAGTGTGAATGGTAGGTTCAGGAGAGGCGAAGGCCGGTTTTAAAATAGGGTCGACGGCCCGAAAGTACCCCATCCGCCGTTGGTTTCCAAGTTTTAAAGGATGGGGGGGGGGGGTCCTCCCACCCACCCCTCACTATATAGTGGGAGGTCGATGGGGGGATCGTCCCCCCCACCACCATGGTTTTTGTTGCAGTGGGGTTTGGGGGGTGGCGGTTGTGCCGCCGTCCCCAAACTTACTCTTTTTTAAAAAAATATTTAAAACTAAAACCCCTATGGGGTTCGGGCAGCTCAAACAACTTTTATTCAGTCTTTTTACTTGTTCAGTATAAAATAAATGACATTTGGCTCATGTATTACGTTTAAATCAGTTATATATATAGATTCAACTTTGACAACTAGCTAAAAATATATTTCATATATATATAGGTATATATTATGGCATATATACATAGTCACATAACTACAAGGAGTGAACAAATTTGTAAATATATAATAACTACTTGCACAAACAGTTCTTCATGAAAGATCTATTAAAAAAAAAACACAGATTACTATCTCTTTTTTTAACAGTAAATAAAGTGGGAGATAATATACTATTTTTTTTTGAACAACTTTCTCTCAAAATTCTTTGACAGCAAGATGAAAATGACAGTCACATTTTTTTTTAAAACAAAAGAAAGCGAACAACAAGCATTTGGAGTAGTAAACATTTTTCTAAGATCCATAAAATACATTTCACTTAATTTTCTTTCTACTCTAGTTTTTACATAGCAATCATTTTAAACATAAAATAACATGTAACATAGGACAGCAAGAAATATTTTAAATCACATCATTAATAAATGCATTACAATGGAAGATATACTTGCATACATAGGAATAGATTACATTTCTTCATTTTAACATTCACAGGGCAATATTTTTGACAACAAAATACAATAAGGCCTCCAAGGCCATGGCCCTAACAAACCAGCCAATATAAATAATGCAAATAGGGCTAAAATGGACTTCTCCAAAGCTCCATAACTCCAACAAAACCTACAAAACTCTAAACACCAAAAAGGGGGGAAAGCTAAGCCATGCAAATCGCTCTCCTCCCTACCATAGACCTGCTAGTGGGTCACCCTCGAGCTGGGAGGTAGATCTCACACAGGTTTCATTGCATACCACAACAAAAATCACAACACAAAAAAATCACCCAAGGATAATGCACATTACAAAACTCATTGAAACGAGTTTGGAGGGGGTAGGGGAGTGGACCTCTCAACTCAAGAGGTCACTCCAAAACTCAATAATCATAAAACCACAAGGCGTCAAGCCAAAATAATATCTCCATAAAACTTAAAATCACCATGGCACTCTTGCCAACCAAAATACTCCCAAACACCATAGAATGCCCTCAAGGCTATAAATAGATCAACACCAGGGGGTGACCTCGAGGAGGTTCACTCTCCCCCACCCCTTACGAGTTGAACATTTTCTCTAATGGAGATGCTCTTGCCAACACCCAAAACCCACACAAAAGAAAATAACACCCAACACAAAATTTCAAGCACACAATCAAAAATGAAAATAAGCATAAGGAATGGCTAATGCCATAGGGCTTACCTTAAGAGCCAAATAATGGATGCACGTTTGAAGAAGAGCCCACAAGCTTCTCCAAGTCTCCAATCCTCCAAGATTTCTCCAACTCTTTCCCAAAACCTCCAAAGATAGAAAAAAAATTCAAAAAGCAAGAACCCCCAACTCCTCTCCAAGAGGAGATAAAATAGGCCTCCAAATTAGGCCCTGAGGAATGAGAAGGTGACACTCCTTCCTCATCCCATGCCACTTGCAAGGGAGACGGAATGTGAGGGTGACAAGTGTCACCCTCTTATCCATTCAAACCCTCACCTTATCCACTTGTGTGAGCCCAAGTGGAGAGGTGGCATCTCTCCCCATGGCTCCATGAGGATAAGAGATGACACATGTCATCCCTTTACTCCTCAAGAGAGCCCCTTCTCTCCAAGATGCTCTCACACATGTGTGAGAGTCTTGGAGGAAGGTTCCACACACTTGGGGGTCTTGAAGACTCCCCAAGTCTTCAAGGTGGAGGAATCTCCAAGCCTTGGGAAGGGAGATGGGCCTTTTCCAAGGCATGACTCATCTCCCACCCTTGGCCATTTTGAAATTGCATCACTTTTATTAAACCCAAGTTTAGAGTGATTAGATGGGAGTTACCCTAGGGTTTAGTAAGTCTAAATGGACCCTATGCCCTAGGGGTACCAGGGTGAGTGCAAAATCATGATGGGCCAAACACTACCCCTAAGTGGCAATGTAAATGTGAAAAACATGCTTAAGTAACTTCATGTCAAAAATTGAATGAGTTATCTACACAACCTAGAAATAAGGTAGTTATAAAAGTTGTAATAAATTGAATGTAGTTTATGGGATACTACTTTTTTTAAAAAAATTAAAAAATAATTTGGTGAAAATTGGACATTTCAATGAAGCACTACTAAAATTTTCAAAAAACTGGGGTAGGTGTCATTCCGGCCAACCTAAGTATGAGGAAAAGATAATATTTTTCCTCCATGATTTGGATTTAAGTAAAGGACACATGAGCGGATGTGACACATATTTTTTTTGAATTTTTTAAGTAACTAAATAATTATTTATTAATTTTTTACTCACTTTTTAAAAATATTTAAAATTAATTTTCCAGCCAACCTAACTTGGTCAAAAATATATGAAACGTAAAAAATTTAAATTTTAATGTGTACCCAATAAATCCTAGAATGTGATGCATCTTTTGGATTTTAAAAAAAATAATATGTTGAAAATTATAGATGTTTTTCAATATGTATATCTATCAAGAAATCAGATATAGCGTATGAAGAAAATTAATAATAATTACCTATTAAAATTATTATGAGGCGTATATCATATTTTTAGAATCTTAATAGCTTCCCCTATAAACCCTTTTTATTTGATTAAATTTAGTTACAAAAAAGTTTGTTAGTTTCAAGGATAAAATTGAGGAAAATTTCAGGATAACACTAAATGGCTAGTTTTGCAAGTTTCTTTGGCACGTTTTGGGACTCCCACATGTCTAAATATGAGGTTATCTTAAGGAATTATTGGAGGGAATCCATATTTGAGCTAGAAATATTAACATCCTTTCCATCCAAATCTAAATATTAGTCTAAATGTTTGCACTTTTTCATCCAGCAAGTTTTTTCTCTATTACCATTGTTTGGCCCATCATGATCTCACACTCACCCACCACCTAGGGTAAATTTGGAACTCTAATAAACACTTAGGGAGGTGTAAAATCGCATTAAATGGCCCATAAATAAAAAGAACAACAAATGATGTAAATTAAAACCCAAGTTTTACAACACAATTAAATCAAATAAAAAGGGTGAACTAGGCCAATTAATTAAAAATCCAGCATTTACGAAAACATCATTCGATCAAACATGATCCTCATCCCTCTAGGGAATGGATTGACTTAACAAGGAATTACATAAGTGTGAGAACTGCCTCCGATTTTTCGTGGCCTGAAAAATCATCTGCGCACTCGATCAAACGGTCAATCCAACATAGATATATCATAGCCAAAGCAACATAAATTAATAATCATGTCATCGCATAATACATACACAACATTAAACAACTCATAATAATTAAGATTTAAAATTACATTTTCTATCTAATATCTCAGAATTAGAATCCAATAACAATTCCATAAAAGGAGCTCATAATCATCATCAATGTATCTCACATGTCTAGCATCATAAGAGCATCAAAATAGAATCTAATCAAATCACCACATATCTAATCAAAACTAATTCAAATCAAGAGATATAGTCTAAATCTGCATAATGGAAATCAATAGTCTCTAAATGTCTGAAAATGTCTCCAACTATAATGTAAAATGATCAAAATAGGGGAGTGAAATAAATCGGCCTCACACTTTCGAAGAAGAAATCCTTCCTCAGACAATCACTAACCATATTTGTCCGTGGTTGTGAGTTTAATATTAAATGTCACTCCATCCTTGACCTTAAAGACCTTCATGGATCTTAACCATTTATTGAAATCTTAAATCCATTGGCAAGCACAACCTTATGCCCAAAGAATAGGGGCCATAAAGAGACCCAAAACACACCAACCATGGACTAGAAATAATAAGAACATTTATATGACCCTTGATTTGCCACACCTCCAACATTTAAGTGTAAGAGAATAGTTGTAGGAACATAAGCTAATGAATATGCTATATCAATTTGAACTTGAGAGGTGTTTGGGAGTGTCCTTATGGAAATTTATGATTATATTTTTGCCAAGATATATGGCAAGTAACCATGCACTCAAATCACTCATCCTGCCTTGTGGGATGCTGTAAAATATACTAATATGGTCAAAATATTCTACTAAACTCATCTTAGATGTGATTTCATACTAATATGGTCAAAATATTCTACTAAACTCATCTTAGATGTGATTTCATGTGATTAAAACTTTAGCATTTGCAATAAATACATGATTGTGACATGGAACCTTGTCATGTTGCAATAAATCCATATTTGTGATATATGGAAAAGATCTTGACCTTAGATTTATTACATTTTCTAAAATAATCTTATTTAAATAGTCATAAATGATGGGGAACTAATAAGATCTTGAGCTTACATTTATTTCTCTATTCATAACTCTATTTAGTCCACATAAATAAACACATTTTATTTAGCTAATTTGTTGCATTTTGTCATCATTGATCAAATATGTGAATTAAGTGTAGTTGTTAGTTTTGAGTTAGTAGATGAATATGTTGTTGGGTGAATTCATGATGATTTGATATTAAAGTATCGAAGTAAAAAATTTCAATCATCCCAATCTTTCCAAGTTCAAATAATGTCCTTAAAGCGTTTTTCATAGCTCCAATGTGATTTTTAATCTCATAGTTTATGCTATTATTACTCTTTAGCTTGTTGGCTTTGTGTCAAGTTTGACTCACATGAAATTATCTACAACAATGAATAGTCCTCAAAGTAATTTTGATTCCTCCAATATAGACCCATAGTTGAGCATGTCCCAATAGTTGAGTGCATTGAGACATTCAAAGAGTATGTATTTTAATACTATAACACTATTACTTGTCACTTCAAAGTTTTTGGTGTTGATTATTATTACTACTAATTAAATGTGTAAAGGAAAATACTATTTTCCTTAGGATTAATCTAAGTTAATTAAATAAATGCATACGATTAGACACAAATTAAACTAGATTAAATCAATGACAACTGGGAATGATAAAGCATGTAAAATAATGTTATTCTAGGAAATTCATTTTAAAGAGTGTACTTAGCTCTTGACTAAGGAGAAGAGGGTATGAATTTCGATACCTTGACGAATCAATTCATCAAACACTAGGATCTTGTAATGCTTGTTCTCAAATTCAATGCAGACTTGGAAATTTGTACACGTTGATTCTACGCCCAGGGATCAACTAGTCATGCTTGGCCATCGAGACTTTGCCACAAGCCACAATTGGGTTGCCACTACAATCCCCCCTCCTTGGTGGGACGATGTTGTTGCATTCATTGACTACAATTGTTCAACACCAAAAAACTCTATGCCAAATTTATCTAACTCTAACAAAAAAAATTATCAGCATGCCCATTGAACCTATGGGTCCAATTGCTAGTATTAATACTCCTATAGTTTTCCCTTTTCATGGTCAACCACGGGTGAGCTATGAGGTAATCTTGGACTACATCCTTAAGATTTTTAAATTGTTCATGCTTTTACAAACATCCTTCGTTACCTTTACAACTCAAACCCTTGGATTGACTGATTCTCTTAGAGTAATTGTTGGCCAGTTTCCATTGTGTAACTCTCTTATACAATGTGGTATAGAAATTCTTCCAAAATCTGACATTTCAAGTTCTTGCTTGTGTTGAAATGCAAAGATGGGACTTGGAAGGTTGGGGGGCAGTGTCATGAAGAAACTTGGCCAGACCTCAATTCTTCTTAAAACATTTAATTACTTTCTTGCATTCCAAACCACCCTTTACAGATGTATACAACAGTATAAATTCATGCTGAGACTTTCATATGCAGCACTCCCTGTTCTCCTTTGCAAAACCCTACTTTATTTTATCTCATTGTGCTGGGAAATGGCCAAAAGAACCCCATCTTTGGAAGAGAATGCTCATTTTCTGAAGATCTAAAGAATGGAGATGTTTTGTAACCTGTGCACTATTTTTCCTTCTGGATGCCCTTGATTCTAATGCCATCTGGACATCCCTGCCAAAGGGAGGGCACCTCCGTGGGGCAGCATTCTAAGCCAAACATGATGATGACATCAAGCCAACTTCTTGGCTTCCCACCTTTCAAATTTAATGATCTCACAAGGTCACATTAGGTTTCGGTGGTCATCAGATGGTGAGCTGCTATTTTGACAACTTTGTTGAAAATGGATTGCTTGTTTGGCATCCTTCTTACATATTTGGTAAGAACTGAGAGGATTGACTTTGAAACCTCCTATGCACCCGAGAAGATTTCCTTTCTGATCATAAATACAGACACACAGGGTTGAATCCTAAACGTAATTCTTAGAGCAAAGGAGGAACATCCATGATTTCAAATCTGTTTCTAATGGTCATAACAACCATCCCCAATACTAATATTTCTATTTTGATAATCCAAAAAAAATGTAACATGATATACCCGTGAAAAGCATTGTAATCTCAATCTTGCCATGACTCTCCAAAAAGGGTCAAAATGGCAACAGGGTCTTATAACCCCAATGGCCTTCCCTCTTCGGTCTTCCTGAATCATCTTTTGAGAGAGTTTTGTCATTTTGAGCCTTAAATTCAACATGGTCTCCCATTTTAAACCTTCGTTCCACTTTATGGGGAGTTTGTATCTTGATTTGATATTTCTTTAGTTTTTGTGCATTCCCTTTTAAGAAATATCTTGATTTGATATTTCTCTTGCTTGCTTCTCTTCTCTTACTCTTTCGGTTACCGCGATGTTGTCCTTTAGGTCTACCTTTCCCTTCTTGCTTATTTATTCTTTTGTACCTCAAATTTTTATTTTTCTTTATATTCTTTATTTACATAAGCTATATATATATATATTAGTTTGGTTTCTTTTCTTATTTCTTTAGATACTCGTTAATTGCATGAGTAAAGATTATATATACTTTATTTATATAGATAAAGTAGATTTAATCATTTTTCTTACTTTTATAATTTTTGGAGTTTTGCTTTTATTTAATTTCTTCTTCGTTTATTTACTTCTTTCCTCGTTATTCTTATATAAGTATTACTTATAACTTAATTCTATAGATATATACTAATGTTGTTTATATTATTTTCCTATGGTTTTAGTTTTGTATTGTTCTCATTTTACTTCATTACTAATACTTATTTCTCCTTATTTTTTACTATGATTTGTATTTTCTTCTACAGGTTTCTTCTTATTTTACATAAATAAAGTGTATATATATAGTATGCCTTGTTAATTTATATTTTTCTATGCAACTGTGCCTTGGGTATTATTAGAATACACATTGCCACATATTCTTTTTGTTCTTGTTTTTGTATATATTGATATATATCTGTGCTTTATTTATACTTAATTTTTTTTTACTTTACTTATAGTCCTTAATATCCCTTTTATAGGAATTTGTATTTGATTTGGTCTTTAATAACATTTTAGCTTTCCTTACTTTTTATATACTCAATTATATAGTCTTACATATACTTCATTTCTATATATAAAATATATTTATTCTTTTCTTATACTTTATTTATATTAATGAAATTCATACTTTTATTTATATTCCTCTTTTAGTATTACCTCTTTTTTAGCCATATAAAGCTCACTTGATGCACCTGTTATAGAATATATATTTAGAAATATTCTATATTTATAGAAAATATTTATATTTTTAGTTGCATACTTCCTTTGGTATTTATCTTATTCCTTTATATTGTTATAAGCATTGTTATATATATTAGTTGTTTCCCTCTTTTCATTACTCTTATGTTCTTTTTGTTTTGGGTTTCTTACTTTATTTATTCTCATGTTATTGGCCCCTTCCACTTTTGTGGTCTCTCTACTTTTAATTCTGTCCCCTCCTTCTTTTTGGTTTTATTTTCCATCCTTTTTCCATATCCTAATATGTCCCCCTTTTCTATTTTCTCCTTTTGTTCATTTTAGTTATTATTTTGGAGCCATTCCTTGTCCTACGTGCCCCCACTCTCTCCTTTTTTATATATCCTTCTCTGCAATCTTATCCATATTGCATTCTCCTCTTTTCGTCCTGATGATGGATCATTGAGTATGATCCGAAACATTGACGTAAAGAAAGCAAGATAGTGATTCCAGAAGCTTTACATTTAATCATGGACTGTGGAAATATCATGTCTACAACATTGTAAACTGTTCATCACTGTAATTGTTGAGAAATTGATAGCCAAAATGTGAAAATGTACAAGTCATTCAAGAATCTGAGGTTTAAATCTGATTTTCCAATTTTTTATGCATTGAGAACCATGCAAAACTAAAAATTAGAGGGCACAACTAATGTTTGTGATATTCTCTTCTTTTTGCAGGTTGTTCAATGTTAATTGGTATTTCTAGATTTTCCTATTGGCTGAGATTAATTTCCCGAGTCAGTCAAGTGAAAAAAATTAGACCTAAACAAATAATTGTCTGCCCCTAAGCTTTGTGGTAGCTTGAAAAAAATGGGATCAAAGGTCCAAGTCATTATTAATATATCTAGCTGAAATTTTATATTTTTTTTCAGGTTGGTAATTAGAAAAGTCAATTTTACAGCCTAAATTCTGTTGACATCTCAAGTTGATAATTAGATTATTGTTGAGAAGCCAAATTTCACATAACAACAATTGCTTGAGTTGAATTCTTTACAAGGTATGTCAATAAATCGGCTACCAAGTGGTATTTACAGCTAGCTTGGCACCCCTAATATTGAACAAGAAATTCTTCAGTTACCGTACTCAAAGTACTTCGGATTTGCTGGAAAATGACACTCCACTTGTAACTGCCACAGATCAACAACAATTGCAATATGCACTGAAACAAGATAACAAACCATATAACCGTGGCTTAAACCAAATTATGACAATAAACACCCTCATCTCTAATAGTCAATCTTGTCAATTGTACAATCAGTTATTTGCATCCACAATTCCAATTCTCCCTACAAATTACTGCATCAGGAGAGAACAATTTAACTGTGGCCTAAACCAAATCAAGATACTAAGATCCTCATTTAAAAGTCAATCTTATTCATATGTTTTCAGTTAATTTCACCACAGTTCTCCCTTGGCATTACAATTTACCAACTGGGAAGCTTATACATTTCTTGTAACCTATTTTATACACCAGCAATAAACTTCTTATAGACAAGCTTATGGTAAAATGTAAAATTTGTTTAGAGCATTGATACTAGATTGTATAACAATGGCAAAAAGTCCACTACTAGAATGTGGAATGGTTCTCAGCTATTTGTTGATGATAATAATTAGAGAATTTGTTTATTTTGGCATCAATTTATCTTCTCAAATTGTGCTTTTGATTCCATATCCAATCTAAATTTAAGTCTGTCCTGAATTCTTGGTTAGTTGCAATTACTGACAATAGTAGTGATATGTTTAAATGGTTAAAGTCGTAGGCTGACAAAGGCAGCATACATTTGGCAATCTGGATAGAGTTGTTGCTACAATGTGAAGGAATCACATAGAATATTAAAGTTTGCAAGTCTAGAGATAGACTTTCTTCAAGGTTGCTTTGAATCGCTTCAACACATGATATGACTGGTACTCATTTAACGTATGTCTGAACTGAAGGTCCGGATAACTATTTGTTGAAATTCATCAATTTGGGGCAAAGATGAAGATCCCAGATTTAGATGTCTATATCAGACTTTTCTTGAGGTGGTCTATAGATATAGAAAATGAAGATCCCAGATTTGAAGAAAAAATGAAAGAAATAATATGAATGCTTGGATTAGCTTATTGCAATTTCTCTCTATTCAATATAGTGTACAACTTAACAGAACATAACCCTTGCTCATTAATGTGGGCTATCATTTGATCCCTGAGCCTTGCTTAAAAGCAAAACAATTATAGTTAGTAAAGCAGTCAGTTTAAGTTTTAGTACTTTTACTACAAATTTTGCATTCTCATTGACTCACAGAGTTATGGTGTTATAACAGGCAACAATACTGAAATGAAGAAGCATCAATCTTTAATTAAGGTAAATAAAAGAAATTTCAATAATATCCACGAGACCAAAACTATCTATGGGACCACAAGAATACAATGGATCACTGAAGTGATAAAAATTGAAAGAAGGGATAGGGGGAAGCAAAAAGACAAATACCCTGACTTCTTTATAGAGCCTTTTCTTCCAAGCATGAAGTTTCTCCAAGGTTGTGCAATGGCTTCCCCGTCTACCCAACTCATCAATGTTCTGAAATTCAATAATATCTCTACTAGCAAGAGGTGATTTGGAAGACCAAGTCCAGGACAAGGCACTGAAAACTTTAGTAGATTGGTAACTATTCTCTGTAGCATAGACAAGCAACCTTAATAAGCCCTAATGATGTGCTTTTGTTCAAGAAAAAGAAAAAAACAAACATTTTCTACCTTCAAAGAAAGAATTGAACAATGACATTTGCATAGCGAAAAATATTTAAAACGATCGAAGATTCATACACAAATGTGACCATGGTTTACCCACAGGATAATTTGATTTCTATTCGGTAAAGAATACAGGGATGTCATGAAAAATAGGGAAAAGATTCAACAGGTAACCCAAATTTTCTATTTTGCATAGAACCACAAGACTTAAATCCATTTTTTTTTGCTTTTCAAAAATGGGCAAAACTAAAATTTTAAGTTGAAGACATGATTTTGACCTGAAGATCTAAAGATTCAAAACCCTTATTTAATCCATATTTTATCACTGTTATTATTACTGCATTGATCAAGAAGATAATTGATGCAGAGCATCTCCCTTAATTTCTCCTACCCACGTTCTGAGTGGAATTTAAGGAAATTGCTATTTTTGGGTTCTCTTCTGCTGTTTTCATTTCATTGTGGCAGTTTTGTTTTTTTTTTCCTTTTTTTGGGTTGTGAGTGGTCTGTGGCTAGGTCAACTGCATGTTGACTAGGGGGCTATTTTTAGTTGGTTTTTTGGTTTAAGTTTGAGGGGGGGGGGGGGCGTTGAGTTCTGAGGGGAACGGAGAGGGAAAAAAAAGAGAAAATGGGAATGGATTTTCTAAAGAATATGTATGGGTTTTTTTGAGATGTAATGGTTGTATCAAGTCTGGAACTATAATGAAAAGACTATTTCTCTGAATTTGTTCTTGTTTTATTTATTGGTATCTTTCTTTTTTTTTTTTTTTTTTTTTTTTTTTTTTTTTCTGTTTTCTGCAGATTGGTGCTTTTGCCAATTGTTTGGAGCTGCATCATTTTGGTATTAGAGCATCTTTCATGGCCCAGAGGGGAACCTGGGGTAGAAGAGGTCAAAGAAATGCCAGAGGGCGAGACAATGTTGCGGATGAAGTACTCAGGAGGTTGTAGGCCCTTGAGGCTAGATTATCGCATGAAGATTCTGAGGAAGAACCAGAAGACCAAGGAGGTCAAGGGGGAGCCATTGACCCCATGGAAAGACTTATTGAAGCTCTTACTAAACAGGGAACTAAAGTTAAGGTTGAAGTCCCTAATTTTAAAGGTTAAATCCAGAAGTGTTCTTAGATTGGATCTAAGAACTAGAAAAATTATTTGACATGGAAGGGATTGAAGAGAATGATCCACACAGAGTCAAAATTGCTGCATCCAAATTGAAGTCACATGCTGCCTTATGGTGGGAGAATCTCCAGAATGCTAGGAAAAGACAGGGAAAAGAGAAATTCAGACTTTGGCCAAAGATGTTAAACATTTGAGAACTAAGTTCATGCCCTCAGATTATCAGCAAAAACTCTTTAAAGAGTTTCAAAATTTGAAGCAAAGAGAGTTGACTGTATCAGCTTATACTGAAGAATTTTTGAGGATGCAAATCAGGACTAATTTAGGAGAAGAAGATGATCATGCTGCAACTAGATACATTAATGGACTTCGATTCCAACTCCAGAATGAATTAGCCTTAATTCCAACTCCAGAATGAATTAGCCTTACTCAAAGTGAGCAATGTGGATGAGGCATATCAATTAGCCTTGAAAGCAGAAGAAAAGTTGAATAGAATGGGCAAATCGTCAAACAAAAGAGGTGGCAGCACTTCAAGTAGAGGAAGAGGAAGTTCCTCCAAAACAACTAATGGAGAAGAACCAGAATATGATGTGAAGCCAAACTTCCAAGGGAGGGGTGGCTTTAGAGGTAGGGGACGAGAACAACGATTACTTGAAGGATGGAAACCTTTGAAATGCTTCATTTGTAGTGAAGCCCATAAAGTTGTAGATTGCCCTCAAAATCCCAGGAGAGCAATGGTGGTCCAGGAAGAAGGAGAAGAGCCCTTGAGAGAAGAAGTTGAAGTAGAAATAGGTGAGAATCTAATGTTGAATAGAAATTTGGTTGTTGGTGACAAGGAAACTCCCACGACTGATTGGAGAAGGAATAGTGTGTTTCGGACGCAATGCAAGTGTAAAGATAAGGTGTGCAAAGTAATTGTTGATGGAGGATCCACTGACAACTTGGTAAGTACAAAAATGGTGCAAAAATTACAGCTGGTATGTATTCCAAAACTGAATCCTTATAAAATTTCTTGGTTAAAAAAGGATCATAGTGTGCTTGTGAACCAATCTTGTCTAGTTGACTTCAAAATTGGTCCTTATGAGGATAGAGTGTTATGCGATGTAGTACCTATGGATGCTTGTCACCTGTTATTGGGGAGACCTTGGTTATATGACGGAAATGTAACTCACCATGGCAGAGAAAACACCTATGAGATTCAGTAAGAGGGTAAACTCCATGTATTGAAACCATTTAAAGGAGAAGAGAAAATTGAAGTTAAAGACTTGTCTTTGACCACAGTGGGGTGTAAAGAATTTTTTAGAGAATCTAAGGGTGAGATTTGCTATCTATTGTATCCTCTAGAGAATAAGAATTCAGATCAACAGATAATTCCATTGAAGATACAAGAATTGTTACAACAATATTCTGATTTGACACCATCTGATCTACCAACTGGTTTGCCTCCATCCAGAGGCATTACCCATCAAATTGATCTTATCCCAGGTGCCAAACTTCCAAACCAAGTTGCTTATAGGTTGCCTCCGCTAGAAAATGAGGAAATGAGGAGACAAATTACTGAATTATTGAAAAAAGGATTTGTAAGAGAAAGCATGAGTCCATGTGCCACACCTGCTCTACTCTCTCCTAAGAAGGGGGGTAAATGGAGGTTATGTATGGATTCTAGATCCATTAACAAAATCACTGTGAAGTACCGATACCCCATACCCAGAATGGATGACTTGTTAGATTGTTTGTCAGGTGCTAAAGTCTTCTCCAAAATCGACCTCAGAAGTGGTTACCATCAGATTCGGGTCCGTGAAGGTGATGACTGGAAGACGGCCTTCAAAACTCAAGATGGATTATATGAGTGGGTGGTGATGCCATTTGGACTATCCAATGCTCGAGCTACCTTCATGCGAACAATGAACCAGGTATTCAGGATACATATTGGAAAATTTATCATAATTTATTTTGATGATATCTTGATTTTTAGTAAAAATATGGAGGAGCATTTAGAACATTTGAAAACAGTGTTTGACATACTTAGAGCAGAAAGGTTGTTTATCAACCTTGAAAAGAGTGAATTTTGCAAGGATAAGTTGGTATTTTTGGGAAATATTATTTTAGCAGATGGATTGAGCATGGACCCAGAAAAAAATCAAGGCTATTCTTGAGTGGTCTACTCCTTAAAGTATCACTAAGGTTAAGAGATTCCATGGGTTGGTGAATTTCTTCAAGAAATTCATTAAGAATTTTAGTGGCATTAGTGCACCAATAACTAATTGCACTAAAGGGAAGGATTTCACTTGGACCAGAGCAGTTGATGTGAGCTTTGAACAACTCAAGAAGAAGGTTACTGAAGCACCTATTCTTGCTTTGCCAGATTTTGAGAAGCTTTTTATAGTGTAGTGTGATGCTTCAGGTGTAGCTATTGGGAGAGTGTTGAGCCAAGAGGGAAAGCTTGTGGCCTTTTTCAGCGAGAAGTTAAATGAAGCCAGAAAGAAGTATACCACTTATGATAAAGAATTCTATGCAGTGGTACAAGCATTAAAATATTGGAGACATTATCTTCTACATAGAGAGTTCATCTTAATGACTAACAACCAAGCCTTGAAATATATAAATTCACAGAGTAGGCCGTCCCACAAACATGCCAAATGGGCTTCATTCTTGCAGGCTTATACTTTTGTTGTGCAACACAGGAGTGGTAAAACTAATGTAGTGGTTGATGCATTGAGCAGAAGGTGACATTTATTGGTTGCAATGAATCATGGGTTAGTTGGCTTTGAAGAAATGAAGAATGAATATACAAATGATCCAAACTTTGGTCACATATATGCCATTCTTAGCAGTCAAGACCATTCATCTATGCATCCTTTTGAAGACTACTTACTGCTGGATGGATTTTTGTTTAAAGAGAATCAACTCTGCATTCCCTTTGGGTCTAGGAGGGAACAACTCATGAAAGAGATGCATTCAAATGGGTTGGGAGGTCACTTTGGGAGAGATAAGACTTTTGGAGTAGTAAGTGAGAAATTCTTCTGGCCTAACATGAAGAGAGATGTGGACAGATTTGTTGCTGCTTGCAAGGTGTGTCAAGTGGCAAAAGGAGGACATCAAAATACTGGCCTATACATGCCTTTCCTAGTGCCAAGAGAACCATGGACTGATATCTCTATGGATTTTGTCCTGGGTCTTCCACGAACCCAAAGAGGTAATGATTCAATGTTTGTGGTAGTGGACCATTTTTCTAAAATGGCCCATTTCATTCCTTGTAAGAAGACTAATGACGCAAGCCAAGTGGCCCATTTGTTCTTTAGAGAAATTGTACGGTTGCATGGTATTCCAAAAACTATAACTAGTGATAGGGACACCAAATTTTTAAGCCACTTTTGGAGAGTTTTGTGGAAAAGATTGAATAGCAAATTGCAATTCAGTTCAGCATATCATCCCGAAACTGATGGTCAAACAGAAGTGGTAAATAGGAGCTTGGGCAACCTATTAAGATGTTTAGTTGGGGCCAATCCTCGACAATGGGATTTGGCGATTCCTCAAGCTGAATTTGCATATAATTCCAGCTATATATGGAGCAAATCCTAGGGGAGTAGTAGACTTGGTCGATTTGCCTATAAGCCCGCATAACAGTCAAGAAACTACAGATTTTTTAGAGCGCATCCAAGAGATCCATCAGCAAGTTAGGCTCAAATTGCAGTCCATGAATGAACAGTATAAGAAGAGAGCTGATTTGCATCGAAGAGAAAAGGTTTTCCAAGAGGGAGAAATGGTCATGGTTCACCTACGCAAGGAAAGATACCCCCAAGGTACCTACAGCAAATTGAAGCCCAAAAAGATTGGTCCTTGCAAAATTATAAAGAGGATAAATGACAATGCCTACCAAATTGATTTACCAAAAGAATTGGACATCAGTCCCATTTTTAATGTTGCTGACCTGTATTCATATGTAGCTGGAACCATGGAAGATCATATGGAAGAGGAGCACAATGAGAAGGTCGACAACCTTTGGAGTAAGCAGTTGCCAAAGAAGAAAAGAGAGAAAGTTGAACGAATACTAGATACCAAATTAGTGGCAACACGATCCAAGTCATATAAGCCTTATTTCGTTAATTGGGAAAATTTGCCAAATTCTTACAATTCATGGATCACTGAAGCAGATTTGATGAAGCACAATCGACTAGAACCAGGAGGTTCAGATTTTCTCAAAGGAGGGGAGAATGATGCAGAGCATCTCCCTTAATTTCTCCTGCCCATGTTCTGAGTGGAATTTAAGGAAATTGCTATTTTTGGGTTCTCTTCTGCTGTTTCTATTTCATTGTGGCAGTTTTGGGTTTTTTTTTCCTTTTTTTGGGTTGTGAGTGGTCTGTGGCTAAGTCAGCTGCATGCTGACTGGGGGGCTATTTTTAGTTGGTTTTTTGGTTTAAGTTTGGGGGGGAGCTGAGTTTTGAGGGGAACGGAGAGGAACAAAAAAGATAAAATGGGAATGGATTATCTGAAGAATATGTATGGGTTTTTCTGAGATGTAATGGTTGTATCAAGTCTAGAACTATAATGAAAAGACTATTTCTCTGAATTTGTTCTTGTTTTATTTGTTGGTATCTTTTGTTTTGTTTTTTTTCCTGTTTTCTGCAGGTTGGTGCTTTTGCCAATTGTTTGGAGCTGCATCATTTTAATGCACAAGCAATGAAGATGATCTCTTTGCCCTGCATTATCTTTTCGTTAGCATTCGAATTAGCAAAATGATGAATCCAACAACACTGGTTGGTGCCCGTCTAATGCCGAGTTTCCCATTTCTTTGGTGTCGTTTGCAGGGGGATTTGACATAAATAAAGAAAAGAAAGAGACAACAACCAAAACCACCCTAAAGACAGATGCAAATGGTGTCGTCCTAGTTAATGACTCTATTTTACCGAGTCACGTCGAGAGTGGGGTTCATAGGACGGGGAACATTTTGGCATGGGCTCGCCAACAACTCCAACTGCTTAGTGCCCGCCACCGGTCACTCTACTTAAATATCATCCACTTCAATGGTCAAACATTCAATAGCAATTTTACACCTCATTCACAATAAAAAAAAGTGGTAAATATTTGTCTTATTTTTATTGGCCAAAATTGACCTTTGACTGTTGAAGTGGATGATATTTAAGAACAGCCGTCACCGATAACCTCAACATTCAAACCCTGTGCCCTGTAATAACTATTGATGCTCTATTCTGAAAATGAAAAAACCCTCAAACATATGAAACAATTACATCATGACTCACATTTCCATTAAAATTGAAGCTTTTTTACCTGAATTGAGAGAAGGGGTGTATCGTAATTTTTCGGCTGCTGGAAAGGATGCACGATTTGGACAAGGCTTTTGAAAAATGGGTTACGCTGAAACTCCTCTTTCTCCAGGTCCTGGAAAGCCATAGTGATTGATGCTTCCACAAATTCCACCCCGCCATCGTTGCAATTGATCTCTGGTCTGCCCGATATTTGTCCAATAACCAATTGTCCTGCAAATGGATAGAAATGCACCAGAACCTTAGAGAGGCTTAAATCCTCAGGTTGTCTACCACGGAAGAAAATTCGTTTGCAGGCAACAATTTGTAGAAAAGAAGCCTCTGTGGTTTGCTCACGGGTAGCCAAAAGAGGTCCAGGTTGCAAACAAACATGCGCTGCCTGCACGACGGGACTGCCGGAGCAACTGTAAAAATCTTGAGCACTTCAACCTTCGGATCTAACAGTGAAGAATAGAGAATGCCAACAACATAACTCAAATTTCTCGAAAATCCTAAGAAAATCTTAGAAAACAGTTACCGCCCGTGAAAATGAAAAACCTAACGGCAAAAACATTTTTCGGCGTCTAATTTTCCGACGTCCTACTGTTTTCTGGGAGCAAAAGCTCCCACTAATAGCCTATTGGTTGATTACTTTTTAATTTTTGTGTAGTTATTACCTTTTTATTTTAGTGAATTGATCTGAACATATTTCTCATTGCAATCTTCTTTTAATATATGTTGCTCCTCTAGATGTACATACATGATGTGTTATCATCTTATCCACATGTCTCATTTCTACTTAAAATTCTTCAACTAGCATTTCTATTATGCTTTTAATGTCTTTCTTTGTCATTATCATTTTGACATTTTCTTTGATTCTCTCTTTGTGTATTTGTCATTTGTTTGTGTTGTTTTAGTATTATCAAACATATTCTCTTCAATTTTTTCTTTGTTGCTTTTTTTATTTTTAGAATGCATCTTGGACAAGCCATATCTACAAATTATATTATTTACAATATACATATCAATAAAAGGGAAATATTGGGTTAAAGAAATTTGTGGCTTTAAGTTGAAAAATACTCCATGTTTGAAAGAATTTATGCCTTTAGCATGATTGAAACTTATAACATAAACAAACCTTATGTGTTTAATAATCCTTCTATTGCCAATTAACCTAAAATAACTCTTATTATATATTTATATTTATTTAGTTTGTATATGTCAATATTACAAAATAATATCAAATTAAAAGAATTTATGTTTTAGCAAAACTTGGGCCTATAACCTCAACAAATTCTATGTGTTTAACAATGTTCAGTATTGCCAATAAAACTAATATAACTCAATATAATAAATTATAGAAACCATGCACAAGTTTTTAAAGAATTAAATATATTTTTATTTATTTTTTTATAATTCTAAATTAATTTAATGCATCTACTATGCATTTTATTGTTTAAGTGATATTATCATATATTTAACTCTCGAGGGTAGTAAATTTAAATTTGTTACGGTAGGAATATTGACTACTCATGCATTTTATTATTTCCCATACTCCATTTACTCCATTTACTATACATTTTTAGTAAGAAGTAATGTGTATTCCCTTTGTTAATATTAAATAATTGAAATGCCATAATTTTAATTTTATTTGTTCTTTCTTCTCTTTTTCTTATTATTTTAAAACAATTTGTGAACCACTGGAATTTATAATAGACCAAAGACTATTTGACAAATAATTAAATTAAATTATTATTTTTTTAATGGAGGGTTTTAAGTCAAACCCAAATCCTATTTGTAACTCAATCCAAGAGTACAAGTCTAAGTCTATACATCTTTAACTAAGAGCCAAAGATTGAGAAGAATCCATTTCACTAAAGTTCTTCAAGGTTCCAACCTTGTCCTTTATGGTGTTGGGGGCCTTAAAAATATTCAATTTCACCAATAAACCAAATACCCTTTAACAAAAAATAAAATTATATTAAGAAAACCACTAATTTATAATTCATAATTCATAATTCAACCTCTTTATCTCTAGTGTCAATCTTAAATTTTGTCCATGGGATGAAGGTGCAATAATATTAAGAGTAGGAAAGTTTGTTTTTTATTTTTACCATCCAAAATACATATGTTGTAAACATGTTTTACAACTTTAAAATAGACAATAGACAAATGACAGTGCTAAAACTTGAAATTCATAGGAATGAATTGAATTTGAATATTGGTAGGAGTTAATATTAAGTATTCACAAATTTATAAAATTGTCATTATAAATAAGACTTTGCCAATTCCAGAACATTAACATCTTATTATAAAGGTGTATAAAAAATGACAATCTAATTAGATTCTACTAATAATCATAACAACTAATAAAATTAAGTGACAATGTAATTAGATTCTACTAATAATCATAAAAAACTAATAAAATTAAGTGAGGTGTGTTTTAAATGTATAGGTTTTAAAAAATAAAAATAAAAGAAAAACAATGTTAAATATTTTGCTAAATAATATAGCACTTTTCTTTTTAAGTAATTTAAAACTTTTGTTATAACACCGACCAGAGAATCTCTAAAAGACTAAATTTTTGATGATATAAATAAATGATACTAAACGTTGACGTAAAAAGTGATTCCAGAAGCTTTACAATAAATGATTTGTTCAACACCTAAATTGTTAAGACTGAAAGTACAACTCAATTACAGAAAGAGAGTAATGAACAACGCACAGATTAATTAGAAAGCAAAAAAGAAAGAGACACCAGATTTATCGTGGTTCACCAAACTTGGCTACATCCACACTGAGCAGAGGAATTATTATTGATAATGAATTGAGTTTTACAATGAGATGTCCAGCATATATAATGCTTCATCATACATCAAACAAGGAATGTGAATAGACAAACAATTGGCGGGAAAAATAATGTGTTTGTTGGTCTTCATTTCCTTACAATCTCCCACTTGAAGGTCAACGGATGCTGCAACTCGCCAATCATTCCCTTGCTCTAAACTTTCAGTTACTTCTTCTGAACCAGACCAAAAGAAGCCCTGGCACATTCGAACTTCTCTTTGGGAACAACCTTGGTGAAAATGTCTGCCGGATTGACCTTTGTGTCAATTTTTGCAACTTGTAACTTGCCCTCTTCAACCACATGACGAATGAAATGAGCATGTATGTCAATATGTTTAGAACGACGCTGAGATGAATGATTGTGAGCCATAAAAATGGTGCTGCGACTATCACAAAACATAACATAGTCACTTTGTTGACATCTCTAGTCACTAAACAATCGCTGTAACCAAAACATCTCCTTAGCACCTTCGGAAAGAGCCATGTACTCAGCTTCGGCACAAGAAAGAGCAACAGAATGTTGCAGCCTCGAGACCCAACTAATGGCAGCTCCAACAAACATAAAAACATAGCCAGTAGTAGATCTCCGTTTATCTGAATCTCTTGCAAGACCAGATTCAGTGAAACCTTGCAGCTGTACCTTATTGCCACCAAAACACAAAGCATAATCAGAAGTACCTTTAAGATACCTTAATATCCATTTGACAGCTTCCCAATGAGGCTTATCGGGATTGCTCATGAACCTGCTCACAACTCCCACTACATGAGCAATATCGGGACGAGTGGAGATCATAGCATACATAATGCTACCAACAGCCGATGTATAAGGAACACCTTGCATAAACTCTTTATCCTCTTGTGTTTTTGGACACAAATCAGAAGATAAACAAAAATGGGTAGCAAGAGGAGTAGAAACAACCTTCGCATCAACCATACCAAATCTGTCTACAACCTTGTCAATGTATGCCTTGTGTGACAACATGATCTCCTTTTGTCTATCCCTAGTGATGGTCATTCTAAGAATCTTCTTGGATGGGCCCAAGTCTTTCATAGCAAATCTCTTAGCTAATTGTGACTTCAATTCAGAAACAATCCTCATACTTGTACCGGCTACCAACATGTCATCAACGTAGAGCAAAAGAATGACAAATTCACCATTAGGAAGTCGCTTATAATAGACACAAGGATCTGATTCACATCTCAAGAAGTTTTGCTCAGTCATAAAGCAATCAAACTTGAGATACCATTGGCGCGGGGCTTGCTTGAGCCCATTTAAGTTGCGCTTCAATTTGCAATAAAGATGCTCCAGTCCCTGTTTTTTAAATCCTTCCGGCTGCTCCATGTACATCTCTTCATTAACGTCACCATGTAAAAACGCTGTCTTGACATCCAACTGATCAAGTTCAAGATCCCAAACTGCAACCAAACCCAAAACTGCCCGGATTGTGGTCATTCTCACAACTGATGAGAAAATCTCATTAAAATCTATACCTTTCTGTTGATCATACCCTTTGACAACTAGTCTAGCACGATAGCGCTTGTTGCCCCCATCTTCCTCTTTCAACCTGTATACCCAGCGATTCTTCAAGGGTCTTCGATTAGGTGGAAATGGCACTGAATCCCAAGTGTTATTAGCCTGCAATGAACTCATTTCATCTTGCATTGCCTCTTGCCATTTCAAAGAGTCAACTGCCTTGCAAGCTTGTTTATAGGTAGCTGGTTTAGGTTGATCAGAAATCAATAATTCAGGCTCTGCCTCCTCTGAATACAATAACTCATAATCAAAAAATTTGGAAGGACGTCTCCTCTCCTGGGTATACCTCCTTAATTGAGGACCCTCCTGTTGCAAATTTGAGTCTTCCAAAGTCATTTTCTGTAAGTGATTTTGAATATTTTCTATGTGAGATTGCATACTGCCCTGTTGCATATTAAGAGTTTCCTGTGCACCTATAGTGCTCTGTTCAGGCAAAATTGCCTGACTCTGTAGATTACCTCTAATCACTTGCCTGTGCGAACTACCAATACAAGGCAGATTATCATTCATAGGCTGTGGTTGACCAACCAATTGCTGTGTGTGACTGGAGGAAGGCAGCGTTGAATATAGTGAGGGCTGCGCTTGGGTTAGAGAAGGCTGCGTAGGAGTTAAAGGCAGCGCACTTGTGTATGGGGGCAGTGATATACCAAAGGGAGGCAACGTAGAAGTTGGGGAAATCAAATTACCTCCAGCGTCAGCTACATATGTGCCTTGACAAAGTTGTGTGGAGTTTGAAAAGAGTTGCGTATGACTAATTCCCTGGCGTCCAGTTTGCTGAGGACGCTGATCTAGTGATGACTCTAAATCATTAGATGATGGCTGCGTATAGATAACTGGGGGCAGTGAATGAGTTAGGGGGCAACGATGTCACTGTGGAAGGCTGCGTTGGAATTAGTGAATTCTCATCTGGGGGCAGCGTTGACACCAGAAGAGGTAGTGTTACATTTAGCAGAGGCATATTTGGATTTAAATGGAGCTGCATTTCAACATTTAGAGGAGGCTGCGTTTGCACACTAATATGTGGAGAGACACTAGCACCATAACTTACATTTAAAGGCTGTGTAAAAGAAGCACCATTGTCAAACAAATCAACATTAATATATTCTTTTGAAGATGTACTTTCTTTGTGCAAACTTGGGAAAACTCTTTCGTTGAAGATGACATCCCGACTGCGAGTGACCTTTTTGGTGATGGGATCCCACAACCTGAATCCATATTGATCCTCACCATACCCAACAGAAATACACTTCTGCGACTTGGGATCCAATTTGGATTGTTTCTCATGAGGAATAAGAGCAAACGCTTCACATCCAAACACATGTAGATGACTATAAGAAATACGCTTGCCCAACAACCTTTCCTCAGGAATGTCAAGATTTAACCGAGATGAGGGAGCTCGATTAATGAGGTAAACCGCTGTGTTGCAAGCTTCTGCCCAGAACTCTTTTCCCAGTCCAGCATTGGAAAGCATACACCGTGCTTTTTCCAAAATCGTTCTGTTTAACCTCTCAGCAGCCCCATTTTCTTGCGGTGTATAAGGAACAATTTTGATTCTTCGAATACCATTGTTAGCAGAAAAACTATCAAACTCTAGTGAACAAAATTCGCCGCCATTATCAGTTTGCAAACACTTAATATTATGTCCACTCTGATTTTCAACTAGAGCTTTAAAAATTTTGAACTTGCTAAACACTTTAGATTTTTTATTAAGCATAAAAATCCAAACTTTCTTAGTGCAGTCATCAAGGAAGGTCAAAAAATAATTAGAACCTCCAAGAGAAGTTACCTCGGTTGGCCCAAAAACATCTGAATAAACCAGCTCCAAAGGTGAGGTGTTCTTCTCATGACCTGTCTTTATGAAGCTGATCCGCTTCTGCTTGCCGTAGAGACAATGTTGGCAAAAATCCAAATCCACGGATTTCAACCCTAGTAATTGTTCTCTTTTGATCATGACTTCAAGACCTTTCCTACTCATATGTCCAAGCCGTTGGTGCCAAAGCTTGGTTTCGCTGTCTGTCACTGTCATAGCAGCTCCCACTTGAGAGTCATTTTCAAAAACATATAAACTGCCCTCTCTATTTCCTTTAGCAATCTGCAGGACACCTTTAGTAACCTTCCATGAATCTGGATAGAAGGTAGTATTGCAGCCTTGTGAGAACAATTGGGTTATAGAAATCAAATTCTTTTTCAGTTTTGGGACATGCCTAACATCTTGCAAAAGCCATTTGCTTCCATTCTTAGATTGTAGGAGAACATCACCTTTACCAATGATGTCCAATGAATTGTTATCCCCCAAGTAGACCTTCCCGAACTATCCTCCTTGATAATTAGAGAAGACATCCGTACAAGAGGTGGCATGAAAGGATGCACCCAAATCTAGAACCCATGAATCTGAAGTGGTTTCACTTACGGATAAAACCAAAATATTATCATCCTTGTCATAAACAACATTGACCTCGCTGTCTTTAACCTTCTCTTGCGCCTTCTAATAGGAATAACAATTTTTCTTGGTGTGACCGGGCTTACCGTAAAACTAACATTCGCCAACTCTACCTCTGGATTTTGACCTCTTCGCTGATTTTGATCTTCTTCTGTTATTGTCTTTGCCTCTATTCTGAGGCCTTTCTCTACTAACAGTGGTTAAGGCTTCACCGGAAGATATTTCTTGGTTCTTTTTATGCATATCTTCACTAAGGAGTGTAGCTGCTACGTCATCAAAAACTAATTTTGTTTTGGCTGCAACTGAAGTGCTTATGGCCAACACGACACCTTCCCAGCTGTTGGGTAATGAGCATAGCAGCAAGATTGCTTTAATTTCATCTTCCAACTTTATCTCCACTGAAGTCAGTTGGGTAAGTAAGGTATTAAACTCATTCAGATGGTTTGACATAATTCCGCCTTCTTTCATTTTCAGGTTATAAAGCTTTTTCATAATAAAAACTTTATTGGATGCTGAAGCCATCTCATACATTTTAAAGAGTTTATCTCACAACTCCTTCGAAGTCTTCTCCGCTGAAACATTAAACAATACATTGCTGGACAGTGAGAGGAAAATTGCAGCTCTTGCCTTCTTATCCATCTTGTCCCACTCTTCATCCGTTATTGAGCTTGGCTTCTTTGCTACCCCTTCAAGCACGAGTGAGAGGTCTTGTTTTATCAGCAAAGACTCCATATGCACCTTCCATAGTCCAAAATTCTGACTGGAGAATTTCTCAATCTTCGGTTCCTCCATGACTCGAAAAATCAACACCAATTTTCGCAATCAGCTATACCGTCACCATACAACTCTGATACCAATTGTTAAGATTGAAAGTACAATTTAATTACAGAAAGAGAGTAATGAACATTGGACAGATTAATTAGAAAACAAAAAAGAAAGAGACACCAGATTTATCTTGGTTCACCAAACTTGGCTACATCCACATTGAGCAGAGGAATTATTATTGATAATGAATTGAGTTTTACAATGAGATGTCCAACATATATAATGCTTCATCATACATCAAATAAGGAATGTGAATAGACAAACAATTGGTGGGAAAAATAATGTGTCCGTTAGTCTTCATTTCCTTACATAAACAAGTATTACGATGCAAATGTTGCAATGTTTTTCGGCGTCCGTTAGCAGTTTTTAACATCAACATGTGAAGCTTTGCATGGACTCCACGGTAAACTCAAGTTTGAAAAAAAAATCAAAATAGGCCTATGAAGATTTCAATCCTGTGAAACTAAATCAGCTTTCACATATTGCAAGCAGCAACGATTTAACACACTTTCTTTGATTTTCAGGTATATCATTGTTAGCGAGATACATAAGATTAATTCACATATTGTACGGTTATGACAGAGGAGAGCAGATGAAGCCAGGGCGGCCAAACGTTCCGAGCATCCATGACCTCTCCTCACAGGAATTAGTGAAAAAATAAGAGAGCCATGTGATGTGAGAGACGATGGAGGCGCTGCACTGTGTGTTTATCAATGCCACTTAGGGCAAAAGTGATTTCAATTACTTAACTAAGTCAATATGAACACTGTGGATGAATTCTGAAAATTACAGAAATTGTTAAATAAAAAGTATTATGAAGCACTAAATTAATAATAAAATAGTATAGCTCCAAAAATGACACACACAAACCACTGCATACACTTCTGCTTCATATGAGGAATTTTTACTATATTTGTAACAAATTCAGTTTATTGAAATTATAAATAGAAATTTTCAACTTTTGTTTCTTGTTTACCAAAGAAATTTTACAAATTTCAAAATCAAAAGGTAATTGTTAGGAATAAAGGAGAAGTTAAAATCAAATAAAACAACAATCAATTGGCACAATTTGAGGAATGAATGCTATCTTCATATAATCTCAGAACTTGATAATTATTTACCTGTAGGAACTTGCACAAATATCTCAGCATAAGTAATTTTTAAAAATCTGTATAAGCTAACAGGGGGCTCAAATGATTCAGGGTGTTCTTAAACATCATCCTTTTTTAGAGTCAAAGGTCAATTTTGGCCAATAAAATTAAGACAAATATTTACCAGTTTTGATTATGAATGAGGTGTAAAATTGTTATTGACTATGAATGAGGTGTAAAATTGCTATTGTTTAACCATTGAAATGGATGATATGTAGGGTAAATGATACCCTTCATGGGAGGGAATTATGTCACAAATCTAAACAACTAGAATTGTTTAGGATTAAGCTGATGATAACAAACTTATACACAGTTAAATCCAAAACAAGACTGAACAATATTATGGACAGTAGAAATCTGATGTCTTTAATTGATACCCTTCATAGGAGGGAATTATATCATAAATCTAAACAATTAGAGTTGCTTAAGATTAAACTGATGATAACAAACTTATACACAGTTAAATCCAAAAACACAACTGCACAATATCATGAACTATAGAAATCTGATGTCTTTAAGAGTAAATGATTCACAATTAAAACAAATACAACGCAGGAGCTAAAACTTCATAAAACACATTAAAGGACCAAAGCAACAGTAGCCTAACTACCCTAGAACTACCGAACAGATGACACCCTAGAAAAACTGGGAGAATAATACAACACCGTAACCGAACAAAACAAGACATGTCCAAAATTGCCAGTAAAAAGGCAAACCAGAGAAGATACAAAATTCTTAATTCAAAACAACATAACCCGACAGCAAGGCAATGTAAACTTGTGAGTATCATTAATCCGACCACGGAGTATTAAAGCTAAAAACAGGAGAGAATACCTTAACATTAATACCAAACCAAATCAGCCACAACAAAATTAAATCCATCAATTATTAATGTGCAGAGAAAAACTAGACTAGCGAAAAACAAGATATTGCCAAAAACCATCCAGGACAATTAGGCCCAGGTCATTGATACAGCACAAGAATACAAAGAATGCCCGACTACCTTCACTTGTATTGCACAGAGAATTAGAGTTTTAAACATTGCAATGTTCTAAGAATTTCCAAAAATACCCATTTCAAATAACTGAATTTCCAGAGAGTCCAGAACGCTAATCTTTTTATAGCAGCGTTCTAGGAACAACAAAAACATCTCCAAAACCGGAACTGCCATGCATATTCATTAAATATAATGCATAAATCCATTTTGGGGCAAAATCATTAAAGTCCCACTTACAATAATTTTTCAAAAAACCTGTGAATCTTCTGCATCTGCAACTGTGGCAATCTAGGACCCTGACCCAGAAGGCAAGAGTTCGAATCATTGACAAGTTAACAGAGTTAGCAGAAAAAGGAAAACAGTATCATCAAAACTAATCAACAGGCTTAGGCCAATCCGGGTGGAGTTTCTCTTTGTATGATCATTTGACAAGACAAAGCTCAGTGTGGGCCAGGAAGATCTCTTCTAGCACGATAATCAAACCCACCATGAAACCTGATCGAAGCCGGGATCAATACAGACTGAAAACATCTCTACTCAGCATCGTCCCATTAAAAAACCCAAAAATACTTTCAACAGAAGATTAAAAAAACCCATTTTTGCAAAAGGCAGTATAGAGATGGGATTGCAGATATTGGCACTGATCCTCCATGTGTAGGTGTAAAGGTGAACAAGTGGAACACGTGTCTCTGGATGGCATAGTCACTGTATAGGTGTCGAAATCCATCTTATTTAAATATTATCAATTTTAATGATCAAGCAGTCAATATCAATTTTACACCTCATTCACAATAAAAAGTGGTAAAATTCACAATAAAAAGTGGTAAATATTATTAAGAATAGCCGTCCAAATCTATTTCCAAAATATCAGCTAAAGATGTATTAACTATTAAATATTTGCTCTCAAATTTGGGGCAAGAAGTTTTTCCATTGGCTACGGTTGCCAGATTATCAGACAGTTTTCAGGGAGAAAAAAATTCTCCAGCATGTGTTCTCGCACTAATAGCCTATCAGCTTAAAGTAAATAAACAGTAAACGGCTACATCAGACATGCTGTTATACTTCAATTACAACAATTGTAGTGTACATAAACATCGATGCTTCAAAACCTAAACCCAAACCCCTGCTAGTCTCTACCCTTGTCCACTATATATTGTGCCATTTAATCTCCGCGAGGTCGTAAGATCGATTCCCCAATGGCTGGAATCTGCTCCACCACCTCTTTCTCTACTTGCAAGTCCCAAATTTCGCACATACTTTCAGCTCGATTTCCCATCATTAACCCAATTCAGATCTCGCGTTCACATTATTTCTCAACTTTCAGAAACCTCCAGATCTCCTTTGCGCTTAGCAATTCTGAGGTTCCACATAAAGCGATACATGCAAACCCATGTAAAAGATCATGGGGATTGCATGAGTTTCGAACTGGGAAAGTGCAGGTGGACTGCAAAAGGCAGGAGGGTGAGGGATTGAATGATGGGGGGTGGCGTGGTCGGATATTACAGTTAGGAGATATTCTTTCGAATGGATTTCCATTGTGGGTTGCATTGGCTTGCTTTGGCGGACTAATCCGCCCCCGGGCTTTTCTCTGGATCAGAGGGAAGTGGCAGATTGCTGGCCTTACTATAACCATGTTAGGTATTTGTATTTTTCTCCAATCTTTATTGTAAAACACGAGGGCTCTGGTAGGATGCAAGAAATGTATCTGGTTAGTTCCAGTTTGTCGAAGAGTTACTGCTTAACTTTTTTTTTACTGATATGAATTTCTATTTGCATGGGCTGGCTACATTGGATATGGTATCATAGTTTTTTTTAAAAAGATATAATGTAGGGGAAAAGATCCAATAGGTGAGATACTATTTGTGCATTTAATTATTTTTAGAAGTTTAGTACTAGTAGTTGTGACTTTAAGGTTGTTAGTGTTACTATAAATACTAATAATTTAATGAAATGTGCCTTTTAGATTTAAAAAACAACCAATCATGTGATGCCACATCAGCCCACCAACAAAACATGACTTAATGCACACCTATTGGTCCACCGTTTTTTGGGGGAACTATTTGACACCTCAACAAAAAGCACGCTGATGTGGCATCATATTTGATGATGTGGACTTGAAACCTTAGTTATAAGCAGGGGCCTTGCCAAGTAAGCTACTGTAAAATTTGGAGTGATTCGAAATTGCCACGAATGATTTTGAGAGGCGCGAAGTTAGGGTGCTCAACTACTGGGTCCTCTCCCCTAGGGGTTCTATTAAGGGTCACATCTCTATTAAACATAAAACAACAATTAGATAGTAAAAGTAGAAGGAATAGTTGATAGATAGGTGTAGTAGTTAGATAAACATGACACAAAACATAACATATTCTATAGAGATATAATAACATCACAAAATAAAATAACCACCAAAACTTTAAGCCAAATAAGCATACTAAGATTAAATGTTTTCTAACATGCCTCAATGGTCTATGTTCACACCCTTTAGAGGGGTTTTCCAATGATTGAATACCTGACTATACATTCCATTGCTAGATACATTAACAAGTTCCACATGGAACACCACCGAACCAATAACATTATCTAAACCATGAAACTTAATCCATTTGATGTAAAGGAATGGGAGAACCTTAATCCATATAAAATACATTGCACCACCCCTTGGTACCAATCACTGCACAAGAGTTAATGAATCATAGTAATTGAATTCCCATATGCAAGCAAGATATTACATCACTGTTCCATAATACTTATGACATTTACTTACCATATAACACCATCTATCCTTTTTCATGCAAATAAGCAAGCCCTTGACTGGGTCAATTATGAAGGGGAATATTATCAAGGTTTTCCCTTTCCTTTACATCATTACTTTTAATAGCAACAAAGTCCTCTCAAAGAAGTTAAACCTTATGTAATCAGTACATTGTAAATTCGACTAGAAGTCAATTAAATGTACACATGCATGAATAGTGCAGTTAGTGAAGACATTGTGGTCGAAATCGGGAGGTCACAAAATCAAATCCTTTTGAACCGCTGGCATGACAACATGCTAGCTGTTTACATGAGGCACTCAAAGAACACCTTGATTGGCTAAGAAAATCACCATTGAATTTTATTCTTTATAATAATGGGATATAGACACATTATCAAACTTATCTATCCAACTTAAAACTTTCTCCAAAACCATCCTTAATCTCTAATTAGAACAAGATTTTTTCTTAACCACTAGCACCACTATTTAGAGTCCCACATGTGTTGCTTGTAATCCTGCTAGGAGGGCCTCCCATTTTGGCTCATTATTTATTTTTTTGGCCAAGATGCCTAGATCCACTCAACACTATATCACTTTTAGAGCTCCTTATAATAACAAAGGCAACACCCACATCACCTAGATTGCCTTTTGATGTGTCTTCAAAGTTCAATTTGATACCATCAAAAGGTAGATTCCATTTTTCATTTCTACTATTATTCTTATTAGCTATTGACCCATGAACATGAATGGAGCATTTGAATCCCCACTTTTGGATAATATGAATATCAAATCTAGAGAATGTATTCACATTATTACCAATTCTACTTTCAACGAACTGCTTTACTACTAACAATCAAATTCCAACACCTCTTTGTCGATAAACATTGATCTTTTAAAAAATGGTTGTTTCTTTCCAATCAAAGGTCTCATAGTACACATAAAATTGTTGCATACCACAACTCTTTTAGATTTTGCAAACCTCTAGGCCAGTTTCTTAGATGTTGATGCATTGTGGCTGAAAAAATAGAAGGCATACTTAAAAGAGAAACTAGTTTTGACTAGACTAAAGAAGAATAGCTGCAATGCTGATTAGCGACAACAACATATTCTCTATGTTTTTGTCATCTTGTAGTTGAAACTTGTAACCTTTGGACATTTTGTTGTAATTTTTATATAATATATATGCTTATTAGCAATTAAAGCAATTAAATTTTATTAATTTGTTTATTAATTCTCATGATAAATCTGAATTCAACTCTAATATTATGTATTAAGATTCTATAATGTATATGACGAAAGCTTTATCATTGTTATCATATAAATTTTGAAATTTCCTATATTTTAAAATTTTCCCTATTTTTTAATTGTCTTCCCCTACTATTTGCCTAAAAATTCGTCCCAAAAACATGTCCCTCTATCATCTACCATCCCCATCTCAAAAACTGTGTAACATAAAATTTTTCGTGTTTTTCACCCTGCATTGAAAGCCATTGATATAATATCATAGATTTGAGACTCACCAGGCAGATCCATTTCTGGATTGGACTCAGTGTGTAAAAAACAACTATGGCAAAAACTCGGCAAGACTGGACCAAAAAAAGAAATTGTGAATTCTTAACATAAATGTCAATTCTATACGGCTAAAAGCAAAAGTAGACTCAATGACCCGGGGAAAAATTTAACCATATTAATGCTTACACATATGCGTTTGCAAAATCTCTTAAAATGATGGAGACAAACTTTCTAACAGTGTATCCTTGTTGCCTTAGCATGGCTGGTATGATGGATTAATTAGAGACATGTTTTAGGGTTTTTTTAATGTTTTTTAAACAGTTTTTAGTTGGCACATCCTAGACTCCCTTGTCTTTGCAAAAACAAACTTGGGTACTCTCTGAATCTCTGTAACACTCGGTGAGTCAGCTGAGTTGAGGTAGCAAACTCAACGAGTCTGATGGAAACTCAAAGAGTCTCAAAAATTATGGTAGAGTTCCATCCTTGCTAGTTGCATAGGTAGTGGAAACGAGCTGATTGTTTGGGGGCTTGTGCTGCTGTAAACATGGTTACTTTTGAATTCATACTCTGTGGTACTTGTTAGTTATACCGTTGTACTTGCATTTCAGGATTTCTAAAAAAATAGATATAACTTTAACCTGGTGGTTTTATGGAAGGTGACTACCATTTTTTTCTCAGCGGATTCTGCAGAGAGAAGTCATTAATATTTGTCCCATGCACTTCGTCGATTTTCTCTATAAGTTGTGGCTGAGAAAATAAATGCTTTTACAGAGAAGTGTAGTGAAAATAAATTGTAAAAAATACAAATTACCTGACACAAGTTATCATTTGGCCACATACATCTCAGTCAGGCAAAGGAGACTTTCAGTTTTCCATTCTCTACACCTGCTCAAAGTCGGCAAGTCGGGCAACACAAATCATGGCTCCATCTTTTGGGGAAGATTCTATATCTTCTCTTAGCAGGATAAACATGTTAGCAAATGATCACTGGGGATAGACCCTTCCACGGGATCACATCCTAAATGGTTGTATTCGTTACAATGAGTTATGGACTATATCGTCCAAGTATGACAAAACTAGGTATGGATTCCATCCTTTTGCTTATTTTGACAATTCTGATAAAAGTACTTCTTCAAGGTAAATGTAACTTTTAGGTTCCAGCTTACGGGGCATGTTTATTGATAAGAAATAGTGACATGCTGTATTTCTATTTTTATAAAATTACCCATCTTTCTATTTTTAAAAAGCTTTTTTGGTATTATTGTTGCAATTATATTCCTTACTACTTAGCACCTATCATTTCATAGGATGTGGTTCCACGGAGGGGCTTCAGGGACTACTTTTATGAGCAGGGTTCCCATGAGACCAAAAACAATGCTATAGGATAAATTAGAATTTTCTCGGGGTAAATAGGAACTTCTATTTTTTAGTTTTTAGATTTTAAGTGGGTGCCTTTGGGGTGGAGCTGGAAGGTTGTCCCATCAGTTGAGGAGATTTTGCTGCCATGTGTTATTCATGTAGAGTTTTTAGATTTCTGCCAATTAATTTAAGGATAATTTTCGGAGGGAAAATTCTCTATTTTAATTATTTTTAATCCTTTTATTTGTAGATCTATAGACTAGAAGAGCAAGGCATCGAGCATTTCAAAGGTAGAATAAAGAACATCAACAACGGTAGAGGTAAATTTATTTTAATTGTATTTCATTCTAACTCATGAATTGATTTTAACTTTGAATATGTCATAACAAAATATTTGTTTGGGATAAAAGCTTATATATTAAAATTAACAACAAATACGATGCATAGGAAACTCCATAATCCCTAGCCACTAGGAAAACAAAAGTCAGAGCAAAATATTCTCTAACGTTAATTAAATTTGGTCGTGCATTTTTTTCTTGTTTTGTGTTGAATTTGCATGTTTCATTTGAAAGTGGTGTTTGAGTTGTTTGACTTTGGGGATTGAATGTAATGGTGGTGTACAATTTGTTTGAATTTAAAGGCTCTGTTAGTTCAAACTTGAACAACTAGATAAGATGGATTTGTGTCTCTCCCCTCTTTTTTCACTTTATTTGACTTGGTATTTTGTTCCAATTTTTTATTTTATGAACAAAGAGAGGACCATCTCAGTTATCATACATCCACCCCCCCCCAAAAAAAAAAAAGAAACTAAGATTTCATATAGTTTTCCAATTTTGATCTTAGAATTACAAGAAATACCCAAGTCAAAGGTATTAGTACAATAAATCAGTGGAGCGCATTGTGTCTGGAAGAGAGTTTAGGTGGGAATCCTTGATGGTGCTTTGGACCCATTTCAGACATTGATGTTGCTGCTGAGAATTATTTTCCAGATGGCCAAGATCAACGAACAATTCTCCTTGTAGCTCATCTTCTTTGTGAGAGGATTCTTCATGCTTACCATCCGACTGTGAGAGCAATAGATATGAGAGGTGGTCGGTTGTGAATCACCTTTGTGTGTCATTGAGTCAAATGATGGCTCATCACATACCACGTCTTGACTCTCATAAATCTTCTCTGTCTCAAGATCTATGAGACAATATGCTTTTGAGGTAGTGTACTGTAACGTATGATTTTAATTGTTTTAGAAATGTAGGGAATATTTTTGGAGCTGCACTCGCTCTGGCACCTACGTATGTTTTTTAATTGAATCCCCACCTTTTCTTTTTGGCGCTTGCGAATATTTTTAATTGAATTCTCAATTTGGCCTATTTATTTCTCAAATTTCGAAACTTAATTGTAATTAGGTTTTTCATGTTAGTCAAATCACCACATTTTCATTAAAATATGATTAAGGGAATTATTGAAAATTTAAATTCTCTATACAAAAGCTCTGATCTGACTATTTGCTTTTGAGATTTTATCCCAAAGATCATCTTATACTGCTAAATTGTAGTGATCTATAAGTAGGGAACTAAATGATTCCCTTTTTTAAGGGTGATTTTGATTCAACTTGTTCTGCTCACAATTTCCTTTGTCCTTCTTCATGTGATTTTGGATTTGTCTTTTATATGTTTCTTTTCAATGTAACCCATCTTAACAAAAAAATCTTCCTTCTTAGAAGATTTAAATCATATGGAACTTCTAGAACTTGATTCTAGGAGCCTAGGATTCTTGTTGTTTTCCACAACTACCAATTATTTTTTCATGGGCCTAGGACACCTCTTGTTAACATGTTGGGGTGCTACACCAATGAGCTACCATCCCATTTCCAGACTTCAATGTGGATTGTTCTTTAGACAACCACCTCAAGCCATCCGTCATGGCTTAGAACTCCTGCTCTATCTATGATACCATATTATTTGCCATGGACCAGCTAGCTCTTGAACCTAGGACTTCCCATCAGCATGCCACAGTACTCTACCATTGAGCTATTGTCCCATTTATGGTCTTTAGTTTGTATTGTTCTTTTGATAGCCCTATCAAGCCACACCTCTTCGCTTGGGGATCTTTGTCTAGCTCAGATATCATGTTATTTTATATGGACCAGCTATCAACCCTCCCATTAGCATGTTGAGGCTTTGTACAACTGTGCTATCAACCCCTTTGTAGTTTGTAGTGTGGAGTTTGGACTGTTATTAGAATCTAGTCTCCTCTATTGAGCCTCCCTTGTTCATTATTATTTATATTATTCTCTTTTTCTATTTGGGACAACTCTCACATGCCATACCATCAACTCTCTTATATTGTCTATTATAAAACTTAATTGATCCCCTCATTTCTCCATGCCAAAAAGTCTCTACACATTCAACTCCTTTATGACTATTTCTTTCATTTTCATTGAATTGCATGGGAAACATAATTTAAATATGAAAATTGAAAAATAGAAAAGTTAAAATGACAAAGCTAGGGCGACATAACTAAGATAGCATGTTTAACATTATTAGCTTATATTTCAAAGTGATTCTAGCTATCATTTTGTAGTACTTAATCCATGTGTTTAAACTCCATAATCCCCAACCACTAAGGAAACTCCATAATCCACATTCTCACGATATTCTGCAAAATTCTCAAAGACTTCTTTAATCTGACCATATCTTGATTATAGTAGGGGTTTAAGTTTTTTATATTTTTAAAATGTTGTATTTTCATTTTATTTCTCATCTCTACAATTTGCTAGTTTTTATATGCATGAAAATTGTTCTTGGCATTTATTTTATTTGTAGCATATATGTTTGTCAACACGACTTTTTTAGTAAACATGATAATTTTTGAATGTATATTTTATTGCAGTATGTGACATTTTTCTTGTCATTATCATGGATAGGAATTTGCATCATCCAATTCCTATGAAACATGGTTCAAGGAGGTTTACTGCAATACTTTCACAAAATGACAGAAGATGAAGATATATATTCCATAGATGATGACCTCCCTAATTTTGATCCAAGTATACAAACAACCAATGAAACAATAATCTCTGGTTTTCCACCAAGTACAGAAAAGACAAATGAAGCAGTATTCACCTCTACTAAGGATACTCCATTTGAACATTATAGTAATGTTTTTTCTATAATTAAAGATCATTTGTCAACCAAACAATTAAATGGCCAAGATAAACTACCTTTAGTTTGTGGTTCATAAAAAGGTAGGACACGTTGGAGCATTGCAAACACTATAATCCTTATTAAAGAAAAATGTTTTGAGAAAGACATACAATTCAATGGCAGAGCACTGAAGAAAGCTATAACATCTGTTGAAAAGTGGATAATTGTGCAAGACTATTCTAGTCGTGGTGTCCTTAAGACAACAAATCAATGTCGAGATCGATGGGAGCATGTTTTGCTAGATCACAAAAGAATAAGAGACTATGAGTCACATATTCCCTCTAGCCATGATAGCTATTGGACTATGACAAGTCGAAAGAGAGTTGAAAAGAAGCTTTCAACAAACTTTCCAAAGGACCTTATGGATGCAATAGAGGTCATTTTTTGTAATGATAGAGTTATTGACCCTGGTAATATAATCATTGATACTTTAGACAACAACTATGCATTTAGTGAGGGAGTTTCTTCTCCAAATGAAAATGTTCTAGTGGATGAATTTGAAACACCAAACACATGTCAAAGCTCACTAAACATTGAGAATGAAACAAAAAAAGTTTGCATAGGTAAAAAATGGAAATCAACATTGAAAACAATTGCTATGAAAGACGCTATTCTCGAAAACAACAGATTGGTTGTTTCTTCATTGCACATTGCTGAAGAGGGGCATATGGAACACCATGAAAAAAGGTACATGCTCTAATGGAATGACGATTGAATAAGGAAGAATTGAATGATGAAAAGTTGATTAATTTGGAAGAACAAAAGATTAATATGTAAATGGACGTGGTTGCAACCTTAAATTCTATTGGGCAAGCAATGCTGAAGATATTTGAATCATTTTCAAATGAAAAATGATTTTGCTCAATTTTATTGTAGTTAGCTAAGTTAAAATTTGTGGCTCTCATTATGACATTTAAAAAACTATGCCAATAACAATTTTTATTTCAAATTTGTTTCACTGCAATAAACAATTTTGAATGTGGATCTTTTTGGTTTTGATGTTTGTCTTTGTGAGACATTCATCCCTGGCCAATCTCTACCCACTTCTATCAACTTGTTGCACCCTCCCCACAAGTTTAATTTGTTAGAAATGAAGGTAAACAACTATAAAATGAAAATCTAGAATTCAATTGCAAATCTAAAATTAACCAGTAGATAACCAAATGGAGATTGCGATAATGCAAAATAATTATAACAAGAAGAAATAGAGAATAGAAAAGATTATCAACACAGAACACTGCATTTATGTGGAGAAACCCTTTTGGGAAAAAACTCCACCAAGAAGACAGGTCAAGTTTGTATTATCTTCAAAAGAGAGATTACAACACAATCACTTCTTTACTTCTCTTCCAATCTTCAATCCTTCAACACCTGTGTACAAGTTTTCACTCTTTCTCTTAACATATGATTTCTACCTCCCTAAGCATCTATTATATAGCATTTCAACACCTAAATGAGGTGTCTCAAATGGTTACATATCCCAATGCCCCTACTTTGGAAATATTCCAACATAACCCATGATATGTTGTAATCAACTTACTAACCTCCATAATGGGTGCCTAGTTTGTCCTTTCTCTTAAGGTAGTTTTCATCTTCTTGTACAAGGTGTTATGGGCTAATAATAGCCATGCCAAAATGATTACAAGTGTCCTAACAACCCAAGGAGAAGTTGGATGCCTATATTTTTCTATAACCACCAAGATGCTTGATCAGTAAATAGTAACTCCCTGTCGTTATATAATTAATTATTGCCTGGGTAGTAAATAATTAATTGCTGTACAGTAAAAACACAATTACAACTGATGATGAATCCCTCATCCCTTATGAGTGCATTTACAAACAATGTTTGGAATAATCAAATACATAGGATTTACAAGGTTTGATTGCACCTTAATCCTAACATCATTTAGCCCTACAAAAAATCAACATGATATGATGCAAGATTAAATGCTCATGATGAATGAGGAATGTGCAAGCATGAACTTTATACCTTCTTGTTGAAGAGATGTGCTCTTGGATGTTGAGAGAGTTGGTATGTTAGTATGTTGGTTTCTCTTTGGAAATTCCAAATTGGGATAGCATGTACCTACAATGATTGATGAACTTCCACATATGGCAATATGTCTTTGAGAGGGGTTTTTTTATAGATTTTTGGCTAGGAATGTGAACAATTGAGATTGCATCTCAAATTGAATGGTTATGATGCATTAGCTTGTAGGGCAAGCTAAAGATGAGTGGATGAGATCAATGCAAGTGGATGGATGAGATTGATCCAAGTGGTGGATGGCTAGGATTTTCTTAATTTGAATGAAGGGATGAGATGCAAAGTTAGTTTTTTGGCTTTTCGTGATCAGGTGGAGATGAATATTTTTATGTTTTAAATGAGATGAAAGGGGAATGTACATGACAACATTACCTTAATTAATTTATTTAATTAATTAGTGGAAGGAGATTAATCCCATTAATTAAATGATTCATTTAATTAATTAGTGAACAAGAAATCTAATTTATTTAATTAATTAGTGGATGGGAAATTAGCCTAATTAATTAAATAAATATAGTTTATCTCATAGTTGGAAAACTCGGACTCGACAAAAACTCGACAGACCCAAAATTTGTGACTCGACATAAACTTGACGAAAACTCAGCAAAAAACTCGATGAAAATTCGGCAACTTAAAATTAAAAAAATAACTTAAATTTCTTTAAAAACACAATTTTTTTACAAAATTCAATGACAAAATGTATCCAATGAGTCCATAAATGAGTACAAAAGTGTTTTTTATTAAATTTGATCTATGTTCCACGAAGTTTCTTGACGAGGAGATGGGGGAGCGGGTTTCAGGATGAGGGGACCAAGGGCCTATGTTTGGGGATGATAGGGGGACAATGGTGGGTGGGGTTTGGAGGCGGAGCCCCCAGCAAGGTTGAGGGGCAACGCCCCTCACGGGGGTCTGGGGGTAGCGCCCCCAACAAGGTCGAGGGGCAATGCCCCTTGCGGGGGTTTGGGGGCAACGCCCTTGCGGGGTCCGGAGGCAACAATACTCACTGTTGCAGCCTTTAGCCTTTCTCATTTTTTCACTTTTGTGACTGCCTAGGGTGTGGGTTGGGCCTATTGGGATTCCTATTTTCAAGCCAAGTATTTGCAAAATCTTGTCAAATTCACAAAAATTTCCTAAGGGGTCCCTGTGCCTTTACCTTAATGCATGTTGCTAAACCCCTAATTTTGGCTAAGTTTGAAACCCTGAAACCTTGAAAATTTGGCTAAGTTTGAAATCTGATGGATCCTCCAAATTCTAGATTCTGCATTTTAACTCCTATGGATCCGAAACCACTCTCAAACATCTTGACAGTATATACATAAAATATAAATAAAGTATAAAAAATCCAATATTACCACTTATACTTATATTTCATATTTTATGTATATACTGTCCTGAACCTCTTTCAATCACCTTGATAACACCCCTGGCCTAGGTGATTGGGAAATATTTTAGGGTTTCGGGTTGTAGTTATTTTGGGACCCAACAAGGCCCATAGACCATTAGGGTTAGGGTTACTAGCACGAAAATTAAAAAAATCTAATTAAAAAAAAAACTTTTTGCCTCAATTGTTGTGTTTGGTGAGTTTTTTGCTCAGACTCGCGAGTTTTTTGCAAGAGCTCGGCGAGTCTTTCCGGCAAGTAAACCTCGCAAAAATTCGCCAAGAGAAGAACTCGGCAAGTACTCGTTGAGTTTGCCATCGATGGATTATCTAGTTAATTAGTGATGGAGCAATGTGGGATTAATAATGTGGCGATGATGTTTTTGATTATGGTGTAAAGCAGGTTTTGAAGGGACCCTGAAACCCTGTTACGATAATGTGGCGACAATGTTGGAAATATGGCGATGTTAGGTTAAAATGTGGAAGCAAATTTGAAGTGTCTACAATTTTTAACAAACATGACAAGTACATTCAAGAAAAAGTTTCCGTTGAACGTCGAGGCTCCATTGGTTTTGAACAAATTGACATTGGCATTCAAGAAGAACCAAGATACTACAACCTCAACAAGTATTCTTCATTAGAGGAGTGGAGGTTTGAGGAAAAAATTAAGCAATGTAAAGATGTATTTTCTTGGTCTTATGATAAGTTCTTTTCTCTAAAGGAATTGTGCCATATAATTCCATTGAAACCTAGGATTAAAACCTACATGCAAAAGCAAAGATATACCTAGGATTAAAACCTACAAGCAAAAGCAAAGACATTATAATCCTCGCGTCATTGCTACAATAAATGAGGAGATTCAAAAGATGTTAGCTACACAAATTATTTTCCCCATACAACATTCCACATTGGTAGCAAACATCACCCCAATGCAAAAGAAGAATGGTGATATCAAAATGTGTAGACTTCTATGCTCTATATCACCTTTCAAGTGTCTCTCAAAGACAACTACCTACTACCCATTATAAAAAGACGTGTTACAAACTGTGATTGAATTGGAAATGATGTCTTTATTGGATGGTTTTTCTGGATACAACTAGATTGAGACCACCCATGAGGATGAACATAGGATAGCCCTCACTCTGCCATGGAAGACTTACACTTACAAGAGGATGCACTTTTATGTTAGCATAACATTTCAAAGGGCAGCGGTTTTGACATTTGGTGATTTAAAACAAGGTAATTGTTGTTTACCTAGATGATTTAACTATATTCTCAAAAAAGAGGGGTGAGGGGTGATCATTTAGTTCAATTGGATATGGTTTTTAAAAGGTGCTGATCCCATGCAGTCTCTCTCAATCCAAAAAGTCAATCTTTGCAATGGATGAAGGTAAACTCTTTGTCTCACAAAGACATGCATCAAACCAAAAAGATCCACATTTAAAATTGTTTATTGTAGTGAAATAAGTTTGAAATACAAATTGTTATTGGTGTAGTTATTTAAATGTCATCATGAGAGCCACAAAATTTAACTTAACTACAATAAGATTGAGCAAAATCATTTTTCATTTGAAAATGATTCAAATATCTTCAACATGGTTTGTCCAATAGAATTTAAGGCTGCAACCACATTCATTTACACGTTGAGCTTTTGCTCTTCCAAATTAGTCAACTTTTTATCATTCAATTCTTCCTTATTCAATTGTCATTCTGTTAGAGTATACTCTTTTTCATGGTGTTTCATACACCCATCTTCAACAGTCTGCAATGTAGAAACAACCAATTTGTTGTTTTCGAGAATAGTGTCTTTCATACTAGTTGTTTTCAATGTCAATTTCTTCTTTTTACCTATACATTTTTTTTTTGTTTCATTCTCAATGTTTAGGGAGTTTTGACACATGTTTGGTGTTTCAAATTCATCCATTGAAACATTTTCATTTGGAGAAGAAACTCCCTCACTAAATGCATAGTTGTTGTTTGAAGTATCAATGGTTATATAACTAGGGTCAATAGCTCTATCATTACCAAAACTGACTTTCATTGCATTCATAAGTTCCTTTGGAAAGTTTGTTAGAAACTTCTTTTCAACTCCCTCTTGGCATGTCATACTCCAATAACTATCATGACCAGAGGGAATATGTAACTCATAGTCTCTTATTCTTTTGTAATTTGTCAAAACATGCTCCCATCGATCTCGACTTTGATTTGTTGTCCGAAGAAGACCATGACGAGAACAATAGTCTTTCACAATTCTACACTTGGCTTGTCATACTCCAATAACTATCATGACCAGAGGGAATATGTAACTCATAGTCTCTTATTCTTTTGTAATTTGTCAAAACATGCTCCCATCGATCTCGACATTGATTTGTTGTCCGAAGAAGACCATGATGAGAACAATAGTCTTTCAACAAATGTTATAGCTTTCTTCATTGCCTTGCCATTGGATTGTGTGTCTTTCTCAAAGTTTTTTTCTTTAATAAGGATCATAGTGTCTGCAATGCTCCAACGTGTCCTACTTTTCTGTGCACCATGAATGAAAGGTAGTTTATCTTGGCCATTTGATTGTTTGGTTGACAAATGATCTTTAGATGCAAAAAAAAATTACTATAAGTTCAACTGGCGTATCGTTAGTAGAGGTGAATACTTCTTCATTTGTCATTTCTGTACTTGGAGGAAAATTAGAGATGATTATTTCATTGGTTGTTTGTGTACTTGGAACAAAATCAGGGAGGTCATCATCTATGGAATATATATCTTCATCTTCCATGCCATTTTATGAAAGCATTATAGTAAACCTCCTAAAACCATGCTTGTAAGAACTGGGTGATGCCAATTCCTATCCATGATAATGACAAGAAAAATATGCCGCTTATCACTGAAAAAAATATACTTTAAAAAATGATTATGTTAACTAAAAAAGTTGTAATAAATACCAAGAACAATTTCCATGCATATAAAAAATAGCAAGCTATAGAGAGGAGAAATAGAAATGAAAAGACAACTTTTTTAAAAATATAAAAAACTTAAATGCCTACTATGATCAAGATATAGTCAAGTTAAAGAAGACATGAGAATTTTGCAGAATATGGTGAAAATAAATATCAACACGTGGATTATGGAGTTCCCCTAGTGGTTGGGGATTATGGAATTTCAACAAGTGGATTAAGTACTACAAAATGACAACTAAAATCACTTTGAAATATAAGATAATAATGTTAAGCATGCTATCTTAGCAATGTTGTCCTAGCTTTGTCATTTTAGTTTTTCTATTTTTCAATTTTCATATCTAAATTTTGTTTCCCATCCAACTCGACGAAAAAGAAAGAAATAGTAAGAAAGGAGTTCAAGGTGTAGAGACTTTTTTCCATAGAGAAATGAGGGGATCAACTAAGGCCTATAATAGATAGTATAAGAGAGTTGATAGTATGGCATGTGAGAGCTGTACCAAATAGAAAAAGAGACTTATATAAATAATAAAAAACAAGGGAGGGTGTATGGTTAGCTAAGTGAAATGATTCTTCAATAGAGGAGACTAGGTTCTAATAGTAGTCTAGACTCCAAACTACAGACTGCAAATGGGCTGATAGCACAGTGGTAGAGAGCCTTAGCATGCTAATGGGAGGTCTTAGGTTTGAGTCCTAGCTGGTCTGTAGAAAATAACATGATATTTGAGCCAAACAAGATCCCTAGGCGAAGAGGTGTGGCAACAGAGGGCTATCAAAAAAATATTACACATTGAAGACTATAAATGGGACAATAGCTTAGTGGCAGAGCACCTTGGCATGCTAATGGAAAGTTCTAGGTTCGAGAGATAGCTGGTCCATGACAAATAATATGGTGTCACAGATAGAGTAGGAGCCCCAAGCCATGAGGGATGGCTTGAGGTGGCTATCAAAAGAACAATCCACTTTGACGACTAGAAATGAGATGGTAGCTCACTGGTGTAGCACCCCAACATGCTAATGAGAGGTGTCCTAGGTTTGTAAAAAAACAATTGGTAGTTGTGGAAAACTAAAAGGAAGGAAGAATCCCAGGCTCGTAGAATTAATTTCTAGATGTTCCATATGATTTTAATCTTCTAAGAAGGAAGAATTTCTTGTTAAGATGCGTTACATTGAAAAGAAACATATAAAAGACAAAGCCAAAGTCACATATGAGAGAGGTCAAAGGAAGTTGTGAGTAAAACAAGTTGAATCAAAGCCACCCTTAGAAAAAGGATTCATCTAGTTCCCTACTTACAAATCGCTACAACTTAGCAGTATAAGATGATCTTTGGGATAAAATCTCAAAAATAAATAGTAAGATCAGACCTTTTGTATAGAGAATTTAAATTTTCAACAATTACCTTACTCATAGTTTGATGAAACTGTGGTGATTTGACTAACATGAAAAACCTAATTACAATTGGCTTTCAAAATTTGAGGAATAAACAGGCCAAATTGAGGATTCAATTAAAAAACATTTGCAAGTGCTAGAAAGAAAATTGCGGATTTAATTAAAAAATATATTTAGGTGAAAGAAAGAGTGTAGCTCCAAAAATATTCCCAACATTTCTAAAACAATTAAAATCATATATTACAGTAAATTTTGATTAAATTGAATGTGAGATTGTACCAAAAAAATGAAAAATCTAACCTAGGATGCCCAAGATAAGGTGTGCAATGTGCTCCATTGATTTACTGTGCTATACCTTTGACTTGAGTATTTCTTGTAATTCTAAGATAAAAAATGGAAAACTATATGAAATCCTAAAAAATATCTTAGTTTTTTTTTCTTTTGGGTATGATAACTAAGATGGTCCTCTCTCTGTTCATAAAATAAAAAAATTGGAACAAAAAATCAAGTCAAACAAAGTGAAAAAAAGAGGGGAGAGACTTACAGATCCATCTCATCTAGTTGTTCAAGTTTGAACTAACACAATCTTTAAATCCAATACCCAAGTTCAAACAAATTGTACGTCACCATCACATCCAATCCCCAAAGTCAAAGAACTCAAACACCACTTTCAAATGAAACTTGCAAATTCAACCTCTGAGAGCAAAATAAGAAAAAAATAACCAACAAATTTAATCCACGTGATAGAATATTTTTCTTTGACCTTTGTTTCCCTAGTGGTTAGGGATTATGGAGTTTTTGTGCATCATATTTGTTGTTGTTTTTAGTATATAAGCTTTTATCCCAAACAAATATTTTGTTATGACAACTTTAAAGTTAGAATCGAGTCATAAGTTATAAAGAAATACAGTTAAAATAAATTTACCTCTACTGCTGATGTTATTTATTCTGCTTTTGAAATGCTATGTGCTCTGCTCTTGTGGTCTACAAATCTGCAAATAAAGGGATAAAAATTGATTAAAACAGAGAATTTTCCCTCCGAAAATTATTCCTAAAGTAATTGGTAGGAATCTAAAAACTCTAGATGAATAACACGTGGCAGCAAAATCTCCTAAACCAGTGGGGGAAATTTCCAGCCCTACCCCAAAGGCATCTGCTCAAATCTAAAAGTGAAAAGGTAGGGTCTCCTATTTAACTGGAGAATCTAATTTATTCTGTAGCATTTTTTTTTTGGTCTCATGGGACCTCCTACTCCATTAAAATAGTTCCTGAAGCCCCTCCATGGGACCGCATCCTTATTGCAGTTTTTAAGTTTTATCATGAGACCACTAGCTTTTTAAAAAATTTCAGCTAAATTATTTAGCATTAGCTATTGTGAAAAAAAACTCATGAGACCACCAGCTTCCATAAATTTGAAAGCTTAAAGTTTGAAGCTTACTCGCCACTATAAAATTCATGGGACTGCCCACTTTAAAATGCTCCTAAAAAAGTTCAGCAGCACCTGTTGAAATATTTTAGGAAGCCCCCCTCCATGGGACTGCAGCCTTAGCATATCAAATCTGTGAGGGCACTTTATGCTTTACACTTTACATTTTACACTTTATATATACACCTCTTGCAACATGCATGGTTCAAGTTTTGTACCCATTAGGTTTTGACATCATGATTAAGTTGAGTATTAAACAAGGTCTTGCAAATCCACATACAACCTTGGTGTCAATTGCATCTTTCGAGTTCCTAGGTTTTTTGGTAATTAATAATTTTATTAGTCAAAGTGAATCAAGTCCGTTAGTACAATTAAAGAAAACAACAGATTTGATCTCACAACTAGGCTTGAGTACCCAAGGGTCCTAAAGGATTTATTTAAAATCCAAAAAGCTTGATCTTCACAGACTACCTGGCAGCCTCTATTTTAAATCCCAATCCTGGATCTGCAGCATCACCTACGTTGTTGCTAGTGGCAAGACTAGTTCTAGCAACCTATCCATTGCCAATATTTATATGGACAACATGTCACCCCAAGTTCAACTGGGATCTCCATGTGGCAGCGTAGGGTAATCACCCCATTCTTGATGCCATTGAGTTCCTGACCATCTTCAAGTCCTTGTTTCCCTTGCAACACAGAGGAATTGCGAGAGTGCAACTCTATGGGAATCTCACATCATTTCGGTATATTCTCATCCTATAATAGACATCATTTCGGCATATTCTCATCCTGCATAGTGTTGAGCCTCTCTTTTATCTCAGTTAACTTGTTAAGACATACAGCATCAGAGCATCCTTCTATTGTTGCCAATGTTGCTCTGACTCATAGTTTCATAGTTCTTCCTCCCTTTAGGGTAACCATTAGATGTGGGGTTGGCAGCATTTTCTTGCTGGTCCTTGGGAAGCTTCCTCCCATTAAAGACCAATTCCTCACCTGCAGAAGATCTTTTAGATTGATCTTGGAATTGGTGTTGCCAAAGTTTAGCCCTTTAAAGGACAAACCATGCCATGGAAGATGTTGATTTCAGAGATGTAGATGCACTTCAGTTTATTAGTATATCTTCTTATTACTGCCAAAGAGTTTGAAATTTGTATTTTGACTAGTTATTGCTAAGAATTAGATTGTGTTATGTGAATATATCCTTTACCGAGTCATCTGACAATCAAGGCAATGATATAAAATGCTATATTGATGAATTTTTCGAGGAATTAATTGCACAGTTTTGGATGATCATGACCTTGTCTTACGATTTAGTGGAATTGGTAGCCATCTTGTAATTTTTGTGCCTGTGAAGTTTCAGTTGCTGCCATTGCAGCATATGAACTACATTAAACATTTTTGTTGTATAGCATAATGTACCTTTCTATTGCCATTTCCTAGATTATACAGATCCATTACATCTTTGATGGGCTTGGCAACTATTATAGTTTGTCAAAAGGACAATAAAAATTTGATAATGATTTTTCTCTGCTGCAGGAATGGCCATGACACTTTCCTTGAAAGATTTACAAGGTGCATTGGCGATGCCCAAGGAATTATTGGGAGGAGTGTTGCTGCAGTATACAGTTGAGTATTTAATCAGGAGTGACAATGTCATGATTATAAAATGTTCCATAGATTTAATGGAAATCAAATTACTCTTTGAATCTAATTGTTAAATAAAAAAGTGCAACATAATCTGATAGATAGACTTGGAACATCAATTTTTTTTGTTATAATTTAAATGCTTGAATTCAAAGTCTGTTTTTGTATACATCCAAATGTAATATGTGTATTCAGTATCCAAATATTAATAACAGCTATGTGCATGGTGCTTTCTGAAGATGGCTAAGCAAGGAGCATGCCTCAAATTAAATTTCAGAAACAGCTATGAGTAGAGAAGTCATTAAATTAAAACAGATGCCTTTTTGGCAAGTAATATGATATTGTAACTATTGGAATTACCAATTTGTCATTCAGTCTGCATCAGACATTCTTCAACACTTGTGGAGACTCTGTTTGCAAGATAGCAGTGATGAGAATAATGCTTGTTTAATCTAAAATTGAGAGCATCTTTTTAAGCATTGAGTTTTTAATTTTTACCTAAGTTACCAGTATGCTCAGAAAATTCCCTGGATCCATGTCCGGTAAGTACATGGTCTGGATTCTGGTATAGGTCCCCTGTGGACAGGGTCTTTCCAAGTGTGAGCTTACTCACTTAACCTCGGTGTGTGTGGGAGGACCTAGGGTGAACCTGGGCAGAACTGGGTGCCAAAATCAATTTTTTTTTTACTCTTTAATTTTGTTCTTTTCCCTTTTTTGACCTCCTACATTGACTGGAACCTTAAAACTAATATTTGCCCTCAAAACAACTTGCAACACAAACAAATGCATTTACCTCATTTTGACAACAAAACACACAAACCAAATATGCTTGGTGAATTTTCATTCTTGCTTGTCATTGCTCATATAGAGCTGAAGATTAATTATTGAAGGTTCCAAAGAGGTTGGATTACTATTCCTATGCATGAACAAGAACCCATTCGCTGCCAAGGAGATCATGGAGGAAGATTCTTTGATTGAAGGTAAGCTTTTTCTGTTTTTTTTTGCTTCATTTTTTCTTCTATATACAAACTCTCTTCTTTTGTATTTCATTCTTCTACATTTAAATGAGTTAGGATATATCATATTTATATTTTTTTGTTTTCCAATGTGTTGTGTTTTCCAAACTTGTTGCCATATGGATTGCAATGGCAGCCAGTTCTGGCTCCACGGGCCAACACCACCTTAAAATAGACCCAAATTCATCCTTGCGGAATTATGTTGAGATGAAACAACAAGCTCTAGGTAGTGGGGGATATGTCAAATATACAAGCTCATATAGTTGGGGGAAAACCCATTTGTGTGTTATTCATGGCATGAACATCAAATCATGCACCTGTGCCAACAACAAGAGTACTGCAATATATTAGAGAGTAGGAACAAGCAAACAAAGCAATTGCCCTTGGAACAGGTCATCCTTTGACAAAGAGAGGACTTCGATCAAGGAGGCCCCCTATTCCCCATTTCTTAGCATTCTTGAAGTTGTGGTAGAAAGCCACCTATTTTTGGTCATACATGAAGAAGAGCCCACTACACATAAGAGAATGAATTGGCCATTCGAAAAAACATTTTAAAATGGATTTTGAGAGATTGTCGATCAACACATTGCAAGATATGTGTATTCAAATGGTTTGTCCTTCCACATTGTTTGGCCATCGTATTGGCAAGAAATGGTGAGGAAGATTAGTGAGGCTCTAAAAAGATACAAGGGCTTGGGTTTTGAGGAGGTGTGCAACACCTTATTGACAAAGGAGGTGAAAATTGTAGAAGAATCAAGAATCATTGAAGCCCATTAGGGATTCATGGATCAAGATAGGGGTACCCATCGTTTTTGATGGATGGAAGGATGTCAAAAATTGGCTCGTGATAAATGTGATTGCAGTGTTCCCTAAAAGGGCAATGTTTTTGAAAGCCATGGATTGTGAGGGGCAGTTGAATGATGCACAATTTATTGCTAACATCATACAAGCCATTGAGAAAGTGTGGCCTAATAACATTTTTCAAGCAATAACGAACTACTTAAAAAATTGTAGAGCGGTTGGTTTGTTGGTTGAGGGACATTATTCACACATTTTTGGACACCTTGTGTTGTCCTCTTGCTCAACCTTATGCTACAAAAGATGGGCAACAAAATTGATTGGATCAAACAAGTGTATGTCAAGGCTAAAGAGATCCAAATGTCTATCACCAATGACCACATGTCATAGGCCATATTTAGATCATTCTCAAAATTGGAGTTGTTGAAGGTAAGTGAAACGATACAATTTCATATTCCAATTTCTTAATTTATTTTGCGAATAGGTTGCCAAGGCTTGATTCGCCTCCAACACAATTGTCTTGAGATGACTTGTGAATGTGCATGAGGAGCTTTCTAGCATGGACATCAAACCAACTTTGGTTTGTATGGAGGCAATCCAACACTAAGAGGACAATGAATGTTAAGCAGATGATCCTAGATGACACTTGGTGGGATCATGTGGAATATCTTCTTAGTTTCACCAAGCACATCATGAGTATGATCTATTTTACTAACGTGGATAAGCCATGCTTGGGAGAGGTATATGGTGGCATCGACTCAATCATTGAGAAGATGAAGACAATCATAAATAAATGAGAAAGAGCAAGATCCTGAGGAAAGTTTCTTCAAATAGATGTAGACAATTCTTGTTGAGTGATGGAACAAAATGACGACCCCACTACATCTTCTTGCTTTTCCATTGACTCCAAAATATTACAGCAGTGAGGTCCTCTCTTTGCTGAGGAGGATTGCACCATACAAAGATGTGGAAGTTAGTGAAGTGTACAAGCTAGGATTTGCTAGACCTTTTCTTGATCTTAATGTGGAGGATGTAGTTACAAATGAATTTGCTGATTTTGCACACTCCAATGGTGAAAGTATTTCCTCTTTTTGTGATACATATAAGAAGGATGCTCACAGTTGGTGGTACCTCCATGACCAAATTTTCCAACACCTACAACCTCTTGCAGTCAAAGTTTTATTGCAAGTAAGTTTTTCATCAAAAACTCTTTAAATTTGAATTTCAAGTTTTTATTTTTGATTTTTTTTTCAAGTTTGAAGTTTAATTTATAATTTTATAACTCTAATTCTCTAACTTTGCCTCAATAGGTTGCTAATTTGTTTTATCTAAGTGGAAGTGGAGTACATACTTCTTCATCCACTTAGTAAAGTACAATTGATTGGCATCAAAAAAAGGCTGAGGAGTTAGTGTATGTGCATTCCAACTCGCGTCTTCTTTTGCACAAACAAAATGATTACAAAGAAGGGGCAACAAAGTTGTGGGATGTAGAACCAAAGCAAGTTGACTTGGATGCTACCACTACCCAACATTTTGCATTTTTTGAGGAGTCAGCTAGCTAACATACTTTTAGTGCAAGTGTTGGTGGCACTTTTTGTCGTTCTTTTAATCTACCCACATCATCTAATGTCAATGATGATGATGATGATCTTTATGAAATCCATATGACACTGATTGATGATTTTATAATTTTATTATTGAACAATGAATATCTATCGATGACATTCAAGTTTGACAAATTGACATTGAAAGAGTATTTTAAGTTTTTATGATAGTTTTGTTTATTATATGCATGTTATACAATATTTTGAACTTAATTCCTGTTTTTTAGGATGCAAATATATATATATATATATATATATATATATATTTTTTTTTTTTTTTGTACAGATGTGCCTGAAATGAACCCAACCCCCCACCCCCCCCCCCCCCCGCAATTTTTTTTTTTTTTGTTGTACTAATTAAACCAAACCCGAATCTGAAACTGTAACTTAGGTTTTACCTAAAGCTCTCATTGCCTTGTGTCTTGGTGGAGATTCATTTTGTGGCATAAGATTTTCCTTTTTGCTACCCATGGCTATGTTGTGTTGGCAAAGTTGGCTGCAAGTATAGGAGTGTGTTCTCTGTGGAGGCATATCTTGGTTGCTTTGCTAATGTTGCACATGCTTTTGTGGTTTCTCATGAGATTTTCCATCCAAATTTTATTTAGATTGTTTTATAGGTAAGTGTTAGCATGTATAATATTGACTTCAATCTCTTTTCTATGGCCCCCATTGAGTTACCAATTCATGTGATACACCTATGGGTATTGGCGGTATAGGTTATATTATTTGGGTAGTATGTACTTTGTGTTTGGAGCCTCCACGTGTAAGGTTTATGGGGACTTTTAATAAGCCCACTTGTGTTAAAGGTGGCCTACATGTGTAAGGTTCATTATTATGTTATATTGGGATATGTGCCTCAATTAAGTGAACTTATACTTTTTTCATGTGTAGGAATGGTGTTTAAATAGAGAGCATTCCTCTCACAATGTCATCCATCCACTTCATTCAATCAGTTCCTTATTCAAAGTCTTTGGTGCTTAAGGGCATCCGCATTTCTCTCCAAATTTGTGTCTCTTGTGTTTTCCTTTCATTGTTGATTCAAGTTTATGTCACTTCATTTTGAAGGGAACATTTCTATGCACTTCTTTATGGTAGAAAAACAAATTTCTACGGTAAGGAGTAGATGGAATAGACTAATTTTTTAGATATGTCCACAATTCTTTATCATCATCCATTTTTAGAAGAAGTTATGTTGCATGAATTGGTTGGTTTTGTTGGCTCCCTTGACAAAGAGATTTCTCTTATTGAAGTTGGGTCTACAGATAATGATACAAGATTCTAATGGACTGAATTATTCACTTTTGAAACAATATAAGATATATTTGAACTGTTTATTCTTTATATTGGGTTAAAAGTATGTAGAAATTTGTATCCAAAAAAATGTCAGTCCAAAATGTCAAGGGGAAGACTGTCGAAGTTGTATAAAACTATAAAAAATGTCTATAAACTAAAACCTGATTGTCTGCATTAAAAACCATCATAGCAGCATCAAATAACAGTTTAATCTCTGTTACCAGTTCACTCACCTGCATGCCTGGATTCTGCTTTGATTTGCTGCAGATATCGGTACCGGGTTTAGTTCCCTGTATGGACAGGGTTCTGCATTTGCAGGATGGATTCATCCGGGTACACCCATGGCTTGGGCTGCAAATGCAGAACCCAGAATGTACCCACAGAGAATCCGAGGGCTTTTCCATATTAAATATGGTAACTGCATTTTCCATTAATGTAATCCAGATGATAAATATGCCAGTTGTCATAGCACTGATGACTAACAATGGATATTTGGCCCTGTTTTGTGGATCTTGTTAGAATTCTTCCCGGTCAGAGTTCTTGGTCTCTATCTGAGCAAGCTGCAGCCTCAACCTCAGTAACCACATCTAGTTTTCTTGGGTTTATAAATTACAGGGATGGCAGGCATGAAAATATTTTTGTTAGCATTTGATTTTGAACTTCATTTATCTCTTTCTGTAAATTAGATTGGACCTTCAATCTTTTCAAATTCTTGAACTCATAGAAGTTCATTACAGGTCCACTACCTAATGAATTAGACAACAATCTTCATAACCTGCAGACTCATTGTTTCTTCCTAATAATTATTCCTGCTTTCTAATACTTCCCAGAACTTTAATTCTTGGTCTTTAATGTCCAATGTGTATGAACTTTTGCATTCTTAGATTCTGAGTTTTCTCTCTGCCCCTGCCGATGTGTAAAACCCTGCAATTTACTACAGGCCTCATGAACCATTTATCTGAATGCAATGGTCTATATGAATCTTCAATCTTGTTTTGCAAACCAATAGATTAATAACTTGGGTGTGATTGTGCTATATAAATATTTCTTTTGATGAGGAATGCTGATTGATGTCCCGTGAGTATTAAATCTGATTATACCAATGAGTAAGGATTATGGAAGATGTTTGATTTAATTCTTGATTCCGATTACTAACTATTAATAATGATTTCCAATTATCAAATCTTGGGTTAATATTTCAGACTAATGCTTACTTGAAAAGTGATGTATTCCGGATAACTATAGAGGAGATAATCTTTGGTAAGGTTTTCAGATCAGTATTTAAATAGCTTAGATCAATGATATTTTGATTATAATTTCTGAATTTTTATATGAAACTTGATGCCTTAATGGTTGCTGAGTGTGCAGGTAAAACATTGACATGGACCAGGCCAACCAAGTAGAAGGGGGGTATACAGTTTCATGGGAATTTCCTATTGATATTCTGTGACAGTCCATGAGTGGGCTAGTAGAGGAGGAATAGAGAGGCCAGGTGTTGATGGAGAACACAACACAAACAATTCGATTGCATGATGGGAGCGACAAAGACTGAACCTAAGGATAGTGCATTCAAAGTAAATAAGCCTGGAATTAAGAGGATTTCTATATGCATAGGTAGAGGTGGAAATACCTACTTGTATGCACTACCAGAAGATCAACCAATAAAATGGAGCCAAGAGATTGCATGGCACAGAGAGTCCCAAAGAATGAAATAATTCCTTGATATAGGGAAATCTTGGATGATCATTCTGAAAAATTAATGTACTGCCTTGATCGGCCAATGAGATTTGAGAAAGAAGAGCTAAAAAGAATTTAATAAATATCAAGGGAAAACAATGAATGAAGGCTAAATCTGTAAACATGCCTGCCTAGGATAGTCTTGTGAATGAGCAAGAGAAGGCATGTAGGGTAGTCTTGTGAATGAGTAGAAGTAAAGTGTATTAGAGAAAGGGGGAACTGAAGAAGATCTGGATAAGTTATTTGCCTGGGTTGAAGCTGTTGTGACCAAATCACACATCGCCCCATTGAGCAAATGGGGGCCCCTCTTTTCGCTTTCGGTTTGCGGAGTCATGGCGATATTGATCCAGTTGGAGTCAATCGGAGGAGAAAAACTACGAACTTGGGCCTTTTCAGGGGATAACATGGAATGATCATTTGGAAAATTCGTAAAGTATGACCTAAGATATTGTGTAAATGGGAGAAAAGGTTGAAAATTTGGCTAAGTATAAGAAATTTCTTTGGCATCTGGCATATGCGCCATGCCTCAAGAACATTTCTCCATCACCTGGCATATGCGCCTTGCCTCAAGAAATTTCTCCAACACCCATAAAGTGCACCCAAGGATTATTCTACTTCAACCTTGCAAGGCCGCCCTTCATCTTGCACTTCACATATGGAACTCCGCCAAAGTGAGAATTGAACAAGTCTCAAGGGAAATCCGCCAAGGAAGGACTGAACAACTCAAGAGGAAATGTGGCCTTCACTAAGGAAATTGCAAGACTCCAAATGCGTCACCTCTAGAAGAAAACTTCTTCAAGCAGCATCACATGCGCCTCACTTGGAGAAATTTCTCCATTAGCATGCACGAGTGCCGAGCAAGAACATTTCTCCATCATTCCTTATATGCGCCTTCAATGGAAATTTCTTCAACACTTATGATATGCACTCAGCCAAGAGGAAAACTTCTCTAACACTTGCACAATGCGCCCATCTTAAGAGGTTTCCCAACATCATTCATAGGTGCCTTCATTATAAAACTTCGAGCACCTCTCACATGCCCTTCACTTGGAAGAAGTTTCTCCATTCAATGACATATGCACTCAACCTGAGAAATTTCCTTAGCACTCCTCAAATGCGCGTTGCCTTAGTAAAAATTGCATCAACCTTGGTCATAGGCGTTCGACTCAGTAAAGTTTCATCAACCTTGGTCATGGGCGTTCATCATGAAATTTCTTGAGTAATTCCTAAATGCACTCTCCTCACTTAAGAAATTTCTTCATCAAAAGTGGAATGCGCCTCTCTTGGAGAAATTTCTCCACAAACCTTCATGAAATGCGCTCATCATGAGAATTTCTTCCACATAAGTGAAATGCGCCCTTAGAGGAGAAAATTTCTTCACAGGCTCCAAAATGCGCTCTTCATTGAGGAAATTTTCTTCAACTCCTAGCATATGCGCTCAGCCTAGAAGGAATTTCTTCAACTCCTAGCATATGCGCTCAGCCTTTAGTTTCTTCATCATACTCCAAATGCGCCTAGGCATCATTCGGGTCGGCCCAAGTTGAAAGAATCAAAATTTCAAAATAAAAACATAAAAAAGGTGGCTTCCAGAGCAGGCCGACCTGCAAGAAGGAGGCACTTGATGTTAGTATAAAGACCAAATCACAAATCATTTTAGAAGGCATCAACTAAAAGCAAATTCTGAAGGCGAATTACAGCAGAAATAAGGCAGACTGCAGCAGAAAACAAACCAAAATTTGCATCAAAGTTCTTCAAGTTTAGAAGTGGATTTTCATGACATAAGGCTGCAAGTGGTGTTCCTAATTGTCTTTTCTTTCATTTTTTAGTCTAATTAAAGGATTTATTCTTGCAAATCAAGGTGTAAGATTGTGTACTTGAGTGCATTGTTCTTCTTGTTAATTTTCCACATGCACTAGGGTATAGGAAACTCTCATGACATGTGCCTTTGATTTAAGAAAAGGATTACTATTTTATTGTCTAACTTGGAGTGTTTTCACGTGCTAGGCAAATGTCAACGGAGGAGACGAAGGCCAAGAGTAGCGATAACTCAAGAAGAGCTCAAATGAGTAGGGAATTCAAAGGATTGCTGCCGGAAACGAAGATCACTTCAAAGTGGAGGAATTTAACCGATACAAACTTTGGCCACATCGACTTGGAGGAGGTCAAAAGGAGATTGTACGCACCCAATGCTTTAGCGTTAGCCAAGAGAATGGTTCGAAATGGCATTGTTCAATCCGCATGTTTCCCGCCTACAATGCATTGCTCCAAGCTAGTGTTGGAATGTGCTATGAACTATGATGCCAAAGAAAGACAAGTAAGAACATTCGAGGGCAAGGTGTTAGCTACAAACTTTGGCCACATCGACTTGGAGGAGGTCAAAAGGAGATTGTACGCACCCAATGCTTCAGCGTTAGCCAAGAGAATGGTTTGAAATGACATTGTTCAAGCCGCATGTTTCCCGCCTACAATGCATTGCTCCGAGCTAGTGTTGGAATGTGCTATGAACTGTGATCCCAAAGAAAGACAATAACATCCGAGGGCAAGGTGTTAGCATATCTTAGAAAGGAAGCAATTGCGGACACTTTTGGCATCCTGATGTACAAGCCCGCCCTACATGCCACCAAGGAAAAGGGAGTGGAGTATTATGAATCCGAGACCAAAGACTTCAAGAAGATTATCAACGATGGTTGGATGGTGAAACTTAAGTATCATTCCACCAAATTGCCAAAGCAACTTCTCAAATCCAACTTCTTGCCGGAATATGGTGATATGGTTGTGTTTCTGAATAGAATCATGGGTTTACCTCAAGCCGCAACCTTTGAATATTGGATGTTCTATTTCATGGAAGAGATTGGCTCAGGAACCAAGATGATAGATTGGCCAAGATTGATTAGTGACAACATCGACGAGCAATTGAGGAATGTGCAATCAACCAAGATATTCTATATGACCTCATACCTCATCTACATGTTGGCAAGGAATGAGAGATATCTAGGATTGACTTGTCGAGGAGTGGTCGACAACAAGGAGGGGCAAGTCAAGGTCTACGAGTGATACCCGCAGTTGCATTTGGGAAGTATCGCACACTTCAGGAGGTTCAATGACGCCTTTTCTATGCATATTGTGTGAACACTTCAAGGAGGCACTCACAAAAGGTTGTCACAGGAAGCAATGAACTTGATAGGCAGATATGGTTCATGGTTTATGCAGTTCCCAAAGTTCACCTACCTTCGAATACAAGGTTTTTCATCATATCCTTTCTAGCTACCAAGGTACCCAACTGATAAGATGGTGTTGTTGGAGGTCACAAGACAATTGTTGGCATATGACAAGATTCAAAAGGAGAAAAAGAAGGCATGAGTTACTTTTCCGGTCTCATTAGGGAAGAAAGAGTCATGTGCATCATTACAAGCGGCAGAGAAATCATTAGAGGAACTGCAAGCATACAACCTTGTACTTCATAATTCAACAAGGGCTAATTTCGACCCATTCCACGCAATTAGGAAGGTTTGTGGCAAGAAATATAAGCACAGGGTGGACATAGAAGTTCATTGGGCGAATGCAGTAGATGATTTTGATGTAAGGAAAAGAAGGTTTTCAAGGTTCTCTTTGGAGATGGTGAGATTATCTGAAATATTTAGTATTCCTAATCAGCTTGAACATGATGGAGATTGTGTTCTCGCGCCGTACCATGAAATAAAACACAAGCCTCTTCTTCCACTCAATTGGTCTGAGCCGGAAGTCACAAATCATGATGATATAATTGGAAAGGTCATCTTCAATACAAGGAGGTGGACAAATTTTTATACTAGGAAATTGAAGGAGCAGAATAAACCCTTGTCATACAACTTGATGGGAGGTGTAAAATCACAACAATTGGAGGATGAGACCACAGATGAGTTGGAAGATGAAGAAAGTGAGCAAGGAAGCCATAATAATAGCTTCATGAAAGATTCGCAATCAAAGAGGAAAAGGCAACAAGAAAGCTCACAGGACTTGCCAACACAGAAGAAGAGTAATACTAGCACACCATAGGCCGGTACTTCCTCCGTGCATGAAGTGAATCTCTTCACGGGTCAAAATGTAACATCAATTGTGGAAGATGAAATAAGGAAGGACGACCAAGTAGCCCCCATGGCACAGCATCAGAGGAACATCAATGAATCTTTGGAGTCTCAAATTGAGGAAGTTCCTTCTAGCCCTCCAAAGGAGCTGGAGATGATCATGATAGAAGACAACTTAGAGGACCAAGACATGGGGCCCCCTACCGGAGGAGATTGGTGAAGAGATGTCGCCCACACAGCAAGAGATGCAAGAACATGGAAAGCCTAGTGAAGACCTATCCTCATTGCCTGAATGGTTGAGAGAAGCTATACAGAAGAAACCTGTGGTGGAGAGTGAGCCTATATATAGTTCGGAGTATTTCTTGAAGAGGATTGAAACAAGGGAAGAAAAGAAGAAGGCAAAGAAGCTATCTAAGATCACTAGGGAAGATTCTGGCTCAAGAAAGGTGTAAGTTGCAATTCCAAAGGTGGATAAGTCAGTAGATGAAATCAATCCTGGAGATTATGAGGTGATGACGTACGACTTGGGCCAAACCACCAAGAAGAAAGAAGTAGAGGAGCTTGAGGGTTCAGTCAAGGTCATCAAGGAGAGGCTGGATAGAGAACAAGAAAAGAAGGATCGATTAAAGAGGGAAAATAAGGAATTGAAGGACTACATTCAGCATTTGATAGATCCTATTTGGCAAGAAGAAAGAACTCCTCCACCGTATGCCTTACTTCCAAGCGAGTCAGGTACAAGCTTGGAGGATATGAGAACAACGCTTCAAGCAATAAAGGCGTGGATAGAAGGCTATAAAGACAAGGCAAACGAGTTCATTGAAGAAGTAGTACAGGCACATGGGAGAGTTGCCTCACTATTTGATAGAGTCCAAGCCATTTGCAGTACATGCTTTGAGTTCAAAGTTGTCAAGGATGAGACCATGCCGCGATTGAAGACTTTGATGGAGACTCCGAGGCAAGCTTTAGAGGATGACCAAGTGATTGAACCAAGTTCTGTATATGATTTCTCCCTTTGGTATTGTACTTTGAATGCAAGAGATCGACTTTTGGAAGGAATTGAAGGTGAAGCTGTTCATGCAAAGGGTGTGCTCCATGATGTCTATGACAAGGGTGTCATGTCAATTGAGAAGATATTTGATCATAAAGGGAATGCGGATGCAACGGAGTTAAGGGAAAAGATGCACGCCCGCTACTTTAGGAGCACTAACGCCATCTTGGAAGAGCACGTAGAGGACACGCATGCACTTTCTGCTTCCATGGGTGCATTTCGGTCGTTGATGGCGGATTGGGAAGAGACCCTTTCCACAAGCACAAGTGAGTTGGCAATCATTGAAGGCACCATCCAGAGTTTGCCAAGTGTACCAATGCAGGAGATTGCTGAAATAGTGTCCAGATTCAATGCATCTTCTCTAAAAGGGGAATGATAAGAAATGCATCTTCTAGGGGCTTCCTTAATGGGAGTTGTTGATGAGTGTTTTACAACCATAGCAACATTAGGATAAAGATACAGAGTGTTCTATCCTCTCTTGAACAAAGCTTCTTAGACGCTGAATGTTGTGATTGAATGAGACTGCTCCAAGGTTCCTTTTGTGTCAGGTCTTGACGTGTGTGGGAAAAGCTTGGAGAGACTCTTCGACCCAGACAGGATCAGTGCACTCAAGCACCGAAGTAATGAGGGACATAAGTGTGAGACAGTTAACTTGGGTACTGAAGAGGATATAAAGAATTTGTTTATTGGAAAGGTGTGTACGCCAAAAGAAAGAAATGGTATTTTGGATAGCTTGAAAGAATTCAAAGACGTCATAGCATGGCCCGATATGATGATCTAAAGACATATGATACCTCATTACTCACACCATTCCTCTCAAAGTAGGAAGCAATCCGTTTCGCCAACGACAGAGGCCGGTGAACCCAATATTAGAACCATTGATTTATCAAGAAGTGAAAAAGTTGCTCAGCGCCAGGATAATCTTCCCAGTAAGGCACTCGACGTGGGTCGCCAATCTTGTGCCTGTTAGAAAGAAGAATGGGGAGATAAGATTATGTGTCGACTTCAAGAATTTAAACAGAGCCTCAGAGAAAGACAATTATCCTTTGCCGTCGCTGGATGAAGTGTTGCAAATTGTTAATGGGTCACAAATGATGTCATTCTTAGACGGGTATTCCGGATATAACCAAGTGATGGTGGAACCAGAAGATCATTTGAAGACAACTTTCACTTGCAAATGGGGAATCTATGCATACAGGCGAATGCCATTTGGACTAATTAATGTAGGAGCAACCTTTCAAAGGGCAATGGACATAGCATTCTGGGACCTGGTTGGAAAATACATTGTGATCTATATGGACGATCTCACAGTTTTCTCTTGCAAGAGGTAGGATCATGTCGAGGATTTGATGAAAATATTCAAGAGATGTAGGCAATATGGGATTTCTCTTAACCCGAAGAAGTGTATATTTGGGGTCACCGAAGGAAAACTTTTGGGTCATGTAATATCAGAGAAAGGCATCTCCATTGATCCTGATAGAGTAGATGCAATCTCGAGGATTGAAGCGCCGGCTAGTAAGAAAGAGCTGAAGTCATTCTTCGGATAGATAAATTTTGTAAGAAAGTTCATAATCGGATTTGCAGAAATTGTAAAGCCATTGAACGAAATGCTGAAAAAAGATGCCAAAATGGAATGGACAACACAAGCTAAAAGGGCATTTGATGAGATCAAGTGGGAAATTGTTGATGCAGCAGTGCTGATTAGCCCATATTATCTGAAGCCATTCTATTTGTATTCTTTTGCTTCGGAACATACGTGTGCAGCCATGTTAACACAGAGGATAGAGGAAAAGGACGAACATCCTATTGCATTCATGAGTGCTCCTTTGAAAGATGCAGAGTTGAACTATCCGAATGCGGAGAAGCAAGCTTATGCCTTGGTGAAGGCTATCAAGAAGTTTAGACATTATATTCTCAGAAGCAAGGTGTACGCCATTGTACCGGATGTGGGTCGCCAGTATACAAGAATATGACATCGAGATCTAGCCAATGAAGTTAGTCCGTGGTCAAGCCTTAACACAATTGATGGCAGTTGAAGGTCCAGGGCTAGTACAACAAACTTATGTGTTGGAAGATGTCTCTCCTGATGGATGGTATAATGACATTGTTTACTACTTACTCAATCAAAGATGTCCTCCGCAAATGAATGCAACCCAAAAGAAGGCATTGAGAATGAGAAGCCAAAGATACATGTTACAAGGATCAGTGCTTTTTAGGAAAAACCACGAAGGAAAATATCTAAGGTGTGGATGAAAAGGAAGCTGAGCAAATTATTGAACACTTTCATACCAAGTTTGGAACTAGCCATGGAGGAGGTTTAGCGACAGCTCCCCAAATCTTGAGAGGAAGCTATTACTGGCCCACACTATTCAAGGATGCATATGATCATGCCAAGAAATGTCACACATGTGAAGTAGCTACTTCAAGAGAATGAAATCCCGCCATGCCGCTCCAGCCTGTGATTGAAGTAAGACCTTTGGCTCAATGGGGCTTGGATTTTATTGGTATGATTAACCCACCTTCCTTGGCACAACACATGTATATTTTGACTGCTACTGACTATTGCACCAGGTGGTCTAAAGCTCATGCATTAAAACTTTGTACTTCTGATGTGGTGATTAAATTTCTTGAAGAGAACATTATCACTAGGTTTGGATGTCCACATGCATTTGTTTGTGATAATGGTCCTGCTTTTACTTCATTGAAATTTTCCAATTGAGCTTTTGAATATGGTATCAGGTTAAAATTTTCATCCAACTATTACCCGCAGGGAAATGGCCTAGCAGAATCCACCAACAAGAACTTACTAGGTGCAATTAAGAAACTTTTGGACAAAAACCCAAGGGATTGGCATACACAGCTTAAGTTTTCTCTTTGGGCAGACAGAACAAGGATAAAGAGTTCCCTGCGCACATCTTCGTACCACTTAGTTTATGGCCAAGATCCTATATTCTCTATCCAACTGAGAATCCCCACGTTGCAATTCATGCAAGAATACATGGAAGAAAATGATAAGGTTCAAACTAGGTTATCACAATTGCTCCACTTGGAAGAGAAACAAGACATGGCATTGGAAAAATTTGCAAAACATCAGGGAGTTGTGAAGAGATGGTTCGATAGACAAGCCAAGGTCAAATCCTTTCGAATATCTGATTTGGTTCTATACTGGGACAAAGCTAGAGAAAGAAAGGGCGAACATGATAAATTTGATAATCTATGGAAAGGACCTTACCAAATTGCTGAAATTTTAGGAGAAAATGCTTTTAGGTTAAAGACACTCACTAGAGAATCCGTTCCCTTGCCCGTCAATGGGCAATTCCTGAAGCATTATTTCCAACCCTAAGTTCCTTCAGGGACTTATTTGTACATAATTAGGTTAGTTGTTTCCTGCTTTCGTAGATTAGTGTTTAGTCTAGGTTTGTTGCATTTAGGTTAGTGCTTGTTTTAGTTTGCTTTGTTTTGGGGTTTTGTTGTTCTGGGGTTCCTGTTGGTGAAATGGCAATCAAGTTTCAAAACACATTTTGGCTGACTTCATGAGGGAATGTTAAGTTTATTTCTTGTATAAATGTTCATGAAATTCTTCAAGATTGGAAGATAATTTTCTTTAGCTTATCTTTTTGTTAAGATTTGTACTTGACTCGAGAATGGAATCATACATTGCATCTTGACATGGATATCTTTGATTATACATTTAAAATGTTTAATCTTAAAATGAACACTTCTTGTTTTCCTTTGAGAAACTTGCATTAGATGGATAAATTCATTGTGGACTCCATTGTTGGTGTCTAGATGGCATGTTGCTTGCTCTGGGAAGATAAATTGGCTGTTTAGAATGACTTGAAATATTTTGAGATCTTATACCTTACACACTTAAAAATCTGGAAGTACCTAAGTGAGTCTCCATGAGCTTACATTAAGTGAAAAATCTAAGGTCCACCTTTGCTACCATCGGAATTCCACACCCAGCTAGCTGAGTTATCAATGTAACCCATGCCGTCAAAAAGCATGTGTTGCAAGGGTAGCGGTACTGCATTGTACTTTGCCAAATTTAAGCTTAGTTGAAAATCATGAAAAGAAAAGAAATGCATTGAAAATCACAATCACACACTTAACTCAGTTAGATGGACAATCGAGTAATCTCTACCGGGGCTATGGACGCCTGACCGGCAGTGGGGCTCTGCTCGAGTGGATTTTTGAGACAAACCCGTCGGGGCTATAGACACTCGCTTGCAGCGGGGCAATGTCCAGGTAGTTCATGAGGTGTGTACTAATCACGTAGCTTAATGTAAAGGAACTTAGATGACCTTAGTTGCCGATGGATGGGAATGAACTCAAATGCACACACTGGGATCTTCAGGATATGAATGGTTGTGCTAAGCTTCTGATTTTGACTCCTTGATCAAGTATTCATGTTTATTTGGCCTAATACGTGGGTGTACATGATAATTTTGAAGTTCTGATTCTTGTTTATCTTTGGAATGCTTGAAGAACTTTAAACATAATGCTTATCTTATGAAACAACAAAGATGAAGTGTCTTGATACAATTTATGGCTCTTTTCTCCTTTTGAGTACACTTCTTAACCGGTCGATGAGTTTGAAGAAGTTATTTGATGATTTTGGGTTTTGAGTGGGTTTTTATCCTTGAAATGTTCAGGAACATTTCTCTCGTGGTGTCGCCAGATGTTGTGACCTAATCACACATCGCCCCATTGAGCAAATGGGGCCCCCTCTTTTTGCTTTCGGTTTGTGGAGTCATGGCAATATTGATCCAGTCGGAGTCAATCGGAGGAGCAAAACTACAAACTTGGGCCTTTTTAGGGGATAATATGGAATGATCATTTGGAAAATTCGTAAAGTATGACCTAAGATATTGTGTAAATGGGAGAAAAGGTTGAAAATTTGGCTAAGTATAAGAAATTTCTTTGGCATCTGGCATATGCGCCCTGCCTTAAGAACATTTCTCCATCACCTGGCATATGCGCCTTGCCTCAAGAAATTTCTCCAACACCCATAAAGTGCGCCCAAGGATTATTCTACTTCAACCTTGCAAGGCCGCCCTTCATCTTGCACTTCACATGGAACTCCACCCAAGTGAGAATTGAACAAGTCTCAAGGGAAATCCGCCAAGGAAGGACTGAACAACTCAAGAGGAAATGTGGCCTTCACTAAGGAAATTGCAAGACTCCAAATGCGCCACCTCTAGAAGAAAACTTCTTCAAGCAGCATCACATGCACCTCACTTGGAGAGATTTCTCCATTAGCATGCACAAGCGCCAGGCAAGAACATTTCTCCATCATTCCTTATATGCGCCTTCAATGGAAATTTCTTCAACACTTATGATATGCGCTTAGCCAAGAGGAAAACTTCTCTAGCACTTGCACAATGTGCCCATCTTAAGAGGTTTCCCAACATCATTCATAGGTGCCTTCATTATAAAACTTCCTGAGCACCTCTCACATGCCCTTCACTTGGAAGAAGTTTCTCCATTCAATGACATATGCGCTCAACCTGAGAAATTTCCTTAGCACTCCTCAAATGCGCCTTGCCTTGGTAAAAATTGCATCAACCTTGGTCTTAGGCGTTCGACTCAGTAAAGTTTCATCAACCTTGGTCATGGGCGTTCATCATGAAATTTCTTGAGTAATTCCTAAATGCGCTCTCCTCACTTAAGAAATTTCTTCATAAAAAGTGGAATGCACCTCTCGTGGAGAAATTTCTCCACAGACCTTCATGAAACGCGCTCATCATGAGAATTTCTTCCACATAAGTGAAATACGCCCTTAGAGGAGAAAATTTATTCACAAGCTCTAAAATGCGCTCTTCATTGAGGAAATTTTCTTCAACTGCTAGCATATGCGCTCAACCTAGAAGGAATTTCTTCAACTCCTAGCATATGCGCTCAGCCTTTAGTTTCTTCATCATACTCCAAATGCACCCAGGCATCATTCAGGTCGGCCCAAGTTGAAAGAATCAAAATTTCAAAATAAAAACATAAAAAAGGTGGCTTCCAGAGCAGGCCGACCTGCAAGGAGGCGCTTGATGTTAGTATAAAGACCAAATCAAAAATCTTTTTAGAAGGCATCAACTAAAAGCAAATTCTCAAGGCGAATTACAACAGAAATAAGGCAGACTGCAGTAGAAAACAAACCAAAATTTGCATCAAAGGTCTTCAAGTTTAGAAGTGGATTTTCATGACATAAGGCTGCAAGTGGTGTTCCTAATTGTCTTGTCTTTCATTTTTGAATCTAATTAAAGGATTTATTCTTGCAAATCAAGGTGAAAGATTGTGTACTTGAGTGCATTGTTCTTCTTGTTAATTTCCCACATGCACTAGGGTATAGGAAACTCTCATGACATGTGCCTTTGATTTAAGAAAAGGATTACTATTTTATTGTCTAACTTGGAGTGTTTTCACATGCTAGGCAAATGTCAACGGAGGAGACGAAGGCTAAGGGTAGCGATAACTCAAGAAGAGCTCAAATGATGAGGGAATTCAAAGGATTGCTGCCGGAAACGAAGATCACTTCAAAGTGGAGGAATTTAACCGATACAAACTTTGGCCACATCGACTTGGAGGTCAAAAGGAGATTGTACGCACTCAATGCTTCAGCGTTAGCCAAGAGAATGGTTCGAAATGGCATTGTTCAAGCCGCATGTTTCCTGCCTACAATGCATTGCTCCGAGCTAGTGTTGGAATGTGCTATGACCTATGATCCCAAAGAAAGACAAGTAAGAACATCCGAGGGCAAGGTATTAGCTACAAACTTTGGCCACATCGACTTGGAGGAGGTCAAAAGGAGATTGTACGCACCCAATGCTTCAGTGTTAGCCAAGAGAATGGTTCGAAATGGCATTGTTCAAGCTGCATGTTTCCTGCCTACAATGCATTGCTCCGAGCTAGTGTTGGAATGTGCTATGAACTATGATCCCAAAGAAAGACAAGTAAGAACATCCGAGGGCAAGGTGTTAGCATATCTTAGAAAGGAAACAATTGCGGACACTTTTGGCATCCCGATGTACAAGCCCACCCTACATGCCACCAAGGAAAAGGGAGTGGAGTATTAAGAATCCGAGACCAAAGACTTCAAGAAGATTATCAATGATGGTTGGATGGTGAAACCTAAGTATCATTCCACCAAATTGCCGAAGCAACTTCTCAAATCCGACTTCTTGCCGGAATATGCTGATATGGTTGTGTTTCTGAATAGAATCATGGGTTTACCTCAAGCCGCAACCTTTGAATATTGGATGTTCTATTTCATGGAAGAGATTGGCTTAGGAACCAAGAGGATAGATTGGCCAAGATTGATTAGTGACAACATCGACGAGCAATTGAGGAATGTGCAATCAACCAAGACATTCTATATGACCTCATACCTCATCTACATGTTGGCAAGGAATGAGAGATATCCAGGATTGACTTGTAGAGGAGTGGTCGGCAACAAGGAGGGGCAAGTCAAGGTCTACGAGTGCTACCTGCAGTTGCTTTTGGGAAGTATCGCACACTTCAGGAGGCTCAATGACACCTTTTCTATGCATATTGTGCGAACACTTCAAGGAGGCACTCACAAAAGGTTGTCATAGGAAGCAATGAACTTGATAGGCAGATATGGTTCGTGGTTCTGTAAGGCATATCTGAAACCTATCTATTAATTATGATATTTTATTGAAAATAATTAATTAGTTATATTTCTTCGAAATAACTATTTAGATAATTTAATACTGTCACGAAAGAAAATCATGCATTCTTTGCCACTTGCAAGAAATGGCAGTTACAAAGTTTAGTGAAGGGATATTTGCATAGCATGGGGAGAGAGAACGGGAGGGGTCGGAAGCTGCATGCTGGTATGGACTGCATATAGAAGAGAAATTGCTTCAAGAATGGGAGGAGAATGGTGAAATTCGAAAGTTCACAGGTGTGGATTCATTGATTTGCAGGTATGCCTATATCTCATAATGATTTAGGATTAGGGGTTTTCGTTCTATTGAATACTCTGCAACAGCTGCATGTTGTGAAATAAAATTTAGAAGAGATGATTAAAAATTTACTGTATTTATTACTCATCCTCTTCTTGATGGGTAGCCCTGAAACGAATTGTTGATTTATTTGAAGTCTCCTGATCTGAGGAGCCTTTTGTATTAATTTTCTTATCTGGTTATTTTATTCAGCATTATAAGGGTATGGGGTAAATGAAAAGAAAATAATTAAGGGATGAACTTGTAGCACGATCTTCTGCGTATTGTCAATAAGTTTTTTCTGCATAGTACCATGGCTAAGAATCCTTTGAAATGTCGGTTGGAACATTCCTTTTTGTCTTAAATCTTCCCTGAAGAAGTTGCCCATTTAAGTGGATACCGATTTTGGAAACAACACTGTGTTATTTATGAAAATATTGCCTGCATTGAAATCGGTATTGGCTGTAGCTGATCCTCATAGCTTGCATGATGTATTTTGTTTATATACAATATATATTTTTTTTTATAAAATGTTATTGTTATAAATATATGTATTTATTTATATATGTGGCATCATTGAAATCGGTATTGGCTGTAGCTAATCCTCATTATATTCATGCTGTATTCAATGATGAGATATCGTTATGCAGACATCTGAACACTTCTGTTAATATTACATTTAGTTTATCCTTAACTACAGCTTGTCACGGCCAAGTATGCATTAAATTTCATGTTAAGGATAATCCTTTTACTTTAATGACTGTTCGGTTATGAAAGGTTATCATTTATCTCATGTCTATGGTGCATAGCCAACATAGGCAATCTTATCAGAGATAGTCTATGACTTGGGTCCGTAGGCACCACTCTATATAACACCAGAAATGGTTAAATCTGATAGGCATTGCTTATATGTGGAGTGATCAATTTGCCTAGAGTCGAAAGGCAATGTTTTAGGATAATTATTTTCAGCTTATAGGTAGTGTTTAAACGATTTATCAGATGAAATCGACTTAGAATCCATAGTTGAATTTTAATATGCTGTTTCTAGTTCTACTTCTTTTTAGAGGAAATGGTAATATTTTGTTTAAATTAAAGCTATCCAAAGATTCATGTTACATATACTTTTGTTAGTTGATTAAGCATTTACTTTACATTACTGCTATAGTTAAACTTAAAAGTATTTAGGTACGTTTGTAAATGTGTAACATTAAGCAATTGGATTTAACTGATAACCATTCTAAACTTATAACCTTTGGTCACTGTAATTAATAGAAATGTTTTCCATGTTGTTTTAATGTTAGATTCGGTTGTGAATGTGGGGTTACACTTCTTAATTAGATAGTGGCTTGAATTCAGTCATTTTAGACTAAGCACATATTCTATCCTTATTAAGAACATTTATTATTAAGGTAAAATGATCATATAGGCATGCCGTTATCTAGCTTTGCTCTGGTCAGGAATCAGAAAATATTATGATTGTATTACTAGAAAGTGGTTTATGGTGTATATAGATATGTTAATTGTCGAAGTTCATAAAATTCCTATTTTTTTCAATATGGAACTATACTAAATGTTCGGAATAAATCTGTAATCATAGCCCAGTGATACTCTTAATACTAAATATATAAGAAAATATTGTCATAATTATGTAGAATCCATTTTATTGATTTCTCTTTTTAGAAGATATTATAAATATATAAATATATAAATATACGAATGTTATGTTCATTTATATGAATTGATTAGATTTCAATTAAAGACCATAGAATCAGTTTAATTTCAGCTCTGCTTAGCTTCTAAATATAAATCTTTAGAGTGAGACGTAGAAAGAAGAAAGTTGGATAAAGTCCAAATGATATTGTATTTGAAATAATATCATCTTTTTTTATCTCTGATAGTAGACAGCTGGGGAAAGCTAAATTATAGTACTTCTCTATAGAGACATTTTTAACAGTATTGCTAGCTCATAAAGTTAGACTTACCAAAAACAAAAGTGAGTATTATACTGAATTATTTTAGTGTAGGCATTACTTTTATTCTTCAGTATTTTTTATTTCAAATTTCATCTTAGCAATTACTCTAGACAAACTAATTTGGGTACTAATGTTTTGTTGCCTTTAAATCTGAATTAAGTGACTAGAGACTATTATTGTATTGAAATTTGTGGATAATTTAATTGTCTGTAGCTAAATATTAATGATCTTATGGGACTAATTGCAGTAAAAACTGCTCGCATATGGTAAGGAATTTATTTAATTGTTTTCTGGGTTTTATTCCTCTATGTGTTAGCTTTCCATAACATTTTGAATTTTAAATTTTGTTATGAAACGAGAAAGTTATGGCAGATTTACTACCGTCTGGTTTTTATGGCAAGAAAGCTTATTTATTTATTTTATTTTATTTTGTTTTGTTTTAAAAAAAATAATTCACACCATAGAATTAAAATTATGATAAGATATGTGACAAACTAACTTATATAAATTTATTTCGTTTTGAAAGTAAATAAATACATTGTTACTTATGGTTCTAGCATTCCTGATGGAGTTTATATATTTGTTAACATGCTTTGTTGGACTTAAAAATCTGATATGATTGGGATTCTTAATTATATCGTTGATATCAACTAACGATGGTCAGGTAAATCCTTAATATTTAAGTTATGCTTATGTCTTTAATAGATATGGAGAATAGATGAAAATATAATTGGGTCAAACATGAATGTCTTGTCTTTTGAGCATATATTACTATTGACAAGGTTAAGTATCATATACTCATTAAATTATTTTATTTTCATGTGGTTTACTAGTGTGATGTTCATGATATGGGATGTTGTTTATGTCTTAAGTACCAAGTGGATGAGCATGTTGATATATGGATCTAACTATGCAAAAAAAAAAAATTATAATCTATCTTAGTAGACTTGATGATTTGTGAAGTTTTGAGTATGGGAAAGGTAAACTGAATTCTTCTTCTGTACTCAAGAATGGAATTGTGTATGTGCATCTAACATTATGAAGATGTCGTTATCATTTTAGAGGTATTTATTTGTATGATACCGTCATGTGGATACATGTTCATGTTTTCGAACTACGAAGTCTCTGCGCTACGCGTACGTAGGCAAGGCCATCATGAGCCCCAGACATTACGTCGGCCCCTTAGGGCCATAGGCTTGTCATTTTATGCAATTGATATTTGTTTTGTGTATTTAGTGACTATGCAGAACTAATGTTTACATTTAGTGTGCAGATTCAGATCTGATAATTGTGCAAGATACCAGAGCTAAGAAAGTATTTTCCACGTTGTGAAAGAATGATCATAAGACATTCATTTTAAATGTGTATAATGAATATGAAAAATTTGCATTTTGTAATTTATTTACAATGAATTTTGGATGTTATAAGAAAATTTTCTCCTGCAATCATATAATATTTTCACTATTTCCAAATAATTTATTGAATTATTGTTATTAATTGTTATTTTTCCTAAGTGGGCATTACAGGTTCATGCAGTTCCCAAAGTTCACCTACCTTCGAATACAAGGTTTTCCATCATATCCTTTCTGGCAACCAAGGTACCCAACTGATAAGATGGTGTTGTTGGAGGTCACAAGACAATTGTTGGCATATGACAAGATTCAAAAGAAGAAAAAGAAGGCGGGAGTTACTTTTCCGGTCTCATTAGGGAAGAAAGAGTCATGTGCATCATTACAAGCGGCGGAGAAATCATTAGAGGAACTGCAAGCATACAATCTTGTACTTCATAATTCAACAAGGGCTAATTTCGACCCATTCCATGCAATTAGGAAGGTTTGTGGCAAGAAATATAAGCACAGGGTGGACATAGAAGATCATTGGGCGAATGCAGTAGATGATTTTGATGTAAGGAAAAGAAGGTTTTCAAGGTTATCTTTGGAGATGGTGAGATTATCTGAAATATTTAGTATTCTTGATCAGCTTGAACATGATGGAGATTGTGTTCTCGTGCCGTACCATGAAATAAAACACAAGCCTCCTCTTCCACTCAATTGGTCTGAGCCAGAAGTCACAAATCATGATGATATAATTGGAAGGGTCATCTTCAATACAAGGAAGTGGACAGATTTTTATACTAGGAAATTGAAGGAGCAGAATAAACCCTTGTCATACAACTTGATGGGAGGTGTGAAATCACAACAATCGGAGGATGAGACTACAGATGAGTCAGAAGATGAAGAAAGTTAGCAAGCAAGCCATAATGATAGCTCCATGAAAGATTCACAATCAAAGAGGAAAAGGCAACAAGAAAGCTCACAGGACATGCCAACACAGAAGAAGAGTAAGACTAGCACACCATTAGCCGATACTTCCTCCGTGCATGAAGTGAATCTCTTCACGGGTCAAAATGTAACATCAATTGTGGAAGATGAAATAAGGAAGGACGACCAAGTAGCCCCCGTGGCACAGCATCAGAGGAACATCAATGAATCTTTGGAGTCTCAAATTGAGGAAGTTCCTTCTAGCCCTCCAAAGGAGCCGAAGATGATCATGATTGAGGACAACTTAGAGGACCAAGACATGGGGCCCCTACCGGAGGAGATTGGTGAAGAGATGTTGCCCACACAGCAAGAGAGGAAAGAACATGGAAAGCCTAGTGAAGACCTATCCTCATTGCCTGAATGGTTGAGAGAAGCTATACATAAGAAACCCGTGGTGGAGAGTGAGCCTAGATATAGTTCGGAGGATTTCTTGAAGAGGATTGAAACAAAGGAAGAAAAGGCAAAGAAGTTGTCTAAGATCACTGGGGAAGATTCTGGTTCAAGAAAGGTGCAAGTTGCAATTCCAAAGGTGGATAAGTTAGTAGATGAAATCAGTCCTGGAGATTATGAGGTGATGACGTACAACTTGGGCCAAACCACCAAGAAGCAAGAAGTAGAGGAGCTTGAGGGTTCAGTCAAGGTCATCAAGGAGAGGCTGGATAGAGAACAAGAAAAGAAGGATCGATTAAAGAAGGAAAATAAGGAATTGAAGGACTACATTCAGCATTTGATGGATCCTATTCGGCAAGAAGAAAGAACTCCTCCACTGTATGCCTTACTTCCAAACGAGTTAGGTACAAGCCTGGAGGATATGAGAACAACGTTTCAAGCAATAAAGGCGTGGATAGAAGGCTATAAAGACAACGCAAACGAGTTCATTGAAGAAGTTGTACAGGCACATGGGAGAGTCGCCTTACTATTTGATAGAGTCGAAGCCATTTACAATACAGGCTCCGAGTTCAAAGTTGTCAAGGATGAGACCATGTCGCCATTGAAGACTTTGATGGAGACTCCGAGGCAAGCTTTAGAGGATGACCAAGTGATTGAACCAGGTTCTGTATATGATTTCTCCCTTTGGTATTGCACTTTGAATGCAAGAGATCGACTTTTGGAAGGAATTGAAGGTGAGTTGTTCATGCAAAGGGTGTGCTCCGTGATGTCTATGACAAGGTTGTCATGTCAATTGAGAAGATATTTGATCATAAAGGGAATGTGGATGCGACGGAGTTAAGGGAAAAGATGCACGCCCGCTACTTTAGGAGCACTAACGCTATCTTGGAAGAGCACCTAGAGGACACGCATGCACTTCTGCTTCCATGGGTGCGTTTCGGTCATTGATGGCGGATTGGGAAGAGACTCTTGCCACAAGCACAAGTGAGTTGGCAATCATTGAAGGCACCATCCAAAGTTTGCCTAGTGTACCAATGCAGGAGATTACTGAAATAGTGTTCAGATTCAATGCATCTTCTTTAAAAGGGGAATGATAAGAAATGCATCTTCTAGGGGCTTCCTTAATGGGAGTCTAGTTGGCTATTGTACACATGTCCTCTTCTCATGTATTTGGCATTTATTGTGGGCGGTTGTTGTACCTACCTTGCATTGTTGTCTAATTGTGAGCCATTGATCTCTCAAATGGATCATGGCCCTTGATTGTAATTTAGAGGCTATAAAAGCCCCCCTCTCCTCTTATTTGTGGGGGAAGACTTGAAGAAATTGTTGCCAAAACTTTGCCAAAATAAATTCAAGTTCATTGTTGAGTTCTTCATGGTGATCTTGTGTTGTTTTGGATTGTTGCATGGTTTCCATAAGTATTCACTCATAGCATAAGTTTAACTTAGATTACTTTTCAGCAAGTTCATTTTATGTTTATGGAAGTGGTTATTATTAGTTCACAATTGAAATCCTCATAAGTTCATACCATTTATAATTTGTTGATGGCAAGTTGTAGTGCATGGTTAGTTTGAACTTCATCCAAGCCTAACTTCAATTATCTTATGTTCATTCACCTTCATGTTTGTGGAAGTTCATGTGCATAAGTAATTTGAAAACCTTTTGCTCTCCTTAGAAGATTGCATCACATTTGCATAGTTGTTGTCTCATGGCGAAGCAGAGCGTGGTTGGGATTTCAATGAACTGATGACAGTTGCTTGCATTTAGATTAGAATTTCCTGAACCTTTTCTCTTTTGCACTTTTTTCATGTACTTTGTTAAGATTAGGATCAAGCACTTCATCGCCATATCATAAGCTATCATGTGTAGAACCTTGGAAGAAACAACATCACGTTGTGTCCAAGAGAACAAATTTCCTGATTGTTGAACATTTGTGTAAGTCCCTTTGTAGAAACATCAAGCATCACATTACCACCACTAAGCTATCCGAAGTCGCAACACCAAAGAACTAAAGAGAACATTGGAATCCACTCATTTGATCACCTGGTTTAGCATTTGAGAGAATTTGTTCAAGAGAGGATAGAGTACGTGAGTATTTTATTTTGCGTTGCATGTGCAATGAAAACACATCAACAGAACCCTGATGTTAAATTTGTAAAAGTAATAATTTTGTGTGTGTAAACTTGTGTCATGTGATGTCAAGTCTGAAAGCGTGATCTTTATGTGTATGAATATGAATTGTGTAAGTGTAGCAGTGTAGTATGTGTGTAAGCTAGTGACAAGGATGACCTTATGAATTAAATACCCCAAGTCATAGGTGGCAAGAGAAAACTTTAAATTGTTGATTAGCTTTGAGGCCTTGGTGAAGCTGTATAGCCGCCATTGTGTGGAGAGCAAAGCTCCATGGTTATCTGTGTTTAAAGTTGGATCGTCTCAGTAGTATCAACAATTGAATGATGGTCATCCTTGCAAAAGCGAGATGATGGCTATCTTAGTTAATAGCTGGATAGTGTTGCCTTCTTTTACCAAGATGTTTCCTTATCCACTTGTGCTTGGGCCTAATTGATTGTTGTAGCTCTCCTACTTTGTGTTGTGAGCCCACTTGGATCTAAATGTTAAGTTCTATATGAAGGTGTGTGCATGTGTGATATGTGAGTCTAGTTTTAGTAGAGTGTCAAGTCTTGTGTGCATGTAATGTGCAAGTCCATGAAGTGATGAGTATGAGAATGGATGAGAGGAGATTGCTATAGAAATGCTCGAGATGGCTGAAATTTTGCACTATTTAGATTAGTTGTGACCTTTGGAATGTTCATGCACCTCACCAACACCCTTGTGAAATTGGATACCTCACTATGAGGGTGGTTAGGGGGGAAAACAAGGCTAATACTTGGGTTTGGCCTCTAAGCAAGGACTTTCCTCGCAAAGAGAACAATTAGGGATCTCTAAGATTGTTAAATTTTCAATAGCCATGTTGTGATAATAATAATGGTTGCCTTGTATATTATGTTTTTGCTTCTAATTGTGAAATTGTATAATTATTTAAATGATCCTCAAGTGTCTTGTTGACCCACTGTATGCTAACTCACTTGTAAGCAATCTCAAAGCTTTTCTTGATGACAATGTGATCACTGCCCACAAATTCTTGAGGATCGTTGATTTCAATTCTCATCTGACGGTCCTCAGAACTTAGAGGATGTTTTGAGCTTTGACACTTTTTGGAACTTCAAGAGTATTTGATCTCAATTCTCATTGGATAGTTCTCATAATCCTGGTGCTCAAGAGCTCCCCAACACTAGTTGTGGTCACTATCTTATTCATGGAGCTCACCCACATGGATGTTTTCATGGCCTGGCATCACAAAGAAGTCAAATTAATCTTTGACAAATGTCTCCATTGGCTCTTCTCTTGAGGCCGACATGTATACTCAAGGCTTGAATAAACTTGACAACTTGTTTGTGAAGCAAATTGCTCCCTTGCAAACATAATATGATCTATGTGATTGATCTTATGTTGTAATGATTAGATTGTGATCAACTTGTTGATGTCTTTGATGAGCACACGGTTATACTGAGAGGGGGGGGGGTGAATCAGTATCTAACAATCTTTTACTTTTCCAAACTCAATTAATTACATAAACTATACATATGCAAGATCTAGCAATTAAGTACACAGTGAGAACACACGATTTATGTGGAAACCCTTTCGGGAGAAAACTATGACACAATATTGCTTATATATATATATATATCTTCTTTCTTCTTCTTGTAGGCTCCAACCTACTAGAGACTCCAATCTCCACTTGATAGAATTATAGGCTCCAACCTATTGGAGGCTCCAACCTCCACACAAATTGAGTTCCAACCCAACAAGAGGCTCCAACCTTTATTTGATAGGCTCCAACCTATTGGAGGCTTCAACCCCACACAAACTGAGCTCCAACCCAAAAAGAGGCTCCAACCTCTATTTGGTAGGCTCCAACCCCCACACAAACTGAGCTCCAACCCAGCAAGAGGCTCCAGCCTATTAATCCTTCAATGGCTGATATAGTTTACTTCTCCACAAGATCTTCCTCTCACAAATCTGATTACAACTCACAATATTCTTCTTCCTTAAATCTGATTGCATCCCTGATCCCAGACAATATCTCTATTTCTCAAATCTGATCACTACTTCTGATTCTATATGATGTAAGTCTTTCCTTTTCAAATCAGGTTCACACACATACTTTCCCTCCTTCACAAATCTGATCTCAATTCGCACACTATCCTTCTTTCACAAATATAATCCAAATCATGCACACGTTTCTTTCATAAATCTGATCCAATCTTTGTCAATATCTTCCTTCAAACTTGGTCACCATGTATATCAATTTTTCTTTATAAATTTGTTCATATCTTTTTCATACTATCACACATACTGTTTATTGGTAATGTGGTGTTTCAGACAAACATGGAGTAAATAGAATCATAAAGCAGTAGTATAGTGCATAACATAGAACATGAATTTATAACAGCATTGCACAGAATAAGGCATTGTATTCATCCATTGATCATATCAACAATACAGCCACAATATGGTAATTACAATAACATCAACTGCAACATCACAACATCAGTCCCCGACTACAAAGTATTGACTCAATATATACTTTTTCCAAGGTTGGTTGAGATACCAACCGTTGGCAACAACTCCATAACTATCCAACTATCAAGGTTAATTCCCGATAACACTCCTAAGCTAATTGTGCACCAAAATTATTTAATTCATGATTATTTACGTGGCTGACTACGACAGACTACGATTATGACCGACTACACATACTTTCTTCTAGAATAGATCAGAATTGCTCTTCATTTTTCTGCCTCTTCCTTTTCTTTATATCTGCTCTTTAACTCAGAAAATATTCATTGAAATTCTTGCTTTCAAAACATACCTCCATTCAGCATTTATATGTTCTTCATGGGAGATATCCTTTATGAATTGATGTGTCTTTTACTCAAAGGATATAACGCTTGAATATATCACACCCTTTCAAAACAATTGCTGTTCCTTAAGCAAATTGCACCTCTTGGTGCATATAATTTCTGCCCTTTAACATAACCAAATCGCACCTCTTTAAATATGTTAATCATTTGTCTTATTCTTCTTTTCGCACCTCTCCAAGATCTTATACTTATATAGGATTAGCGCTCACACTAAAGAGAGGTCGGCTTCTTTTGGCATATTTATTTAAACTTAAATTTCATCATATAAGTGGCGCCAATCTTATAAGGGAGTCGGCCACTTTATTGCATTTAAATCTCCAAACAAAACAAGGCACTGATTTAGGAAGTTGGCCAGCATATGATAATATGAAGTCGCCCATCTTTCATAACATGAGTCAGCCACTATTAATTTTAACCTTATCCAATATTTAATTGTTGTTGTTTGGTAAAGGTAATCGCTGCCCTTCTATATCTCTTGATCTCACACCTTATATTAAAATCGTTAAAATAGATCTCTTAATCACACCTCCTTATAATGATTTGTATGCAGATTGCTTGACTTGTATTTGCTCTTATAAATAAGACTTTTCACACTTTCTCCATTATGTTTAAATCTTTAATTTAAACATCCATATGTCTCTAAGTCGGCCTCCAAATTCGCAATCTCTCTAACGGGAATTTATAACGGGCAACATCAAATACTCCTTTAATGATTCCCCGCCTTTAATATCAATGACATTCATACATCATGACAACAATCATGCTGATAGTCTCACTGATATACTCTTGACACCAATGACAATCTTCGATAATCTCGTCCATACATCTTGTACAATCAATCCAATCAATCTCCACAACAACATCAATGATTACATAGTCCAACAATCTCCACAACGATCTCTTAGACGTTAATCTCGTCAACAATCTCGGTCTTATGTCTTTGACATTAGTGACACCACTCTTGTTCATGCACCTTCTTGACATCAATGATAACATGTTCTTATACTCTTGTCTGTTTATGACTATCTTCTTAATATCAGTAACAACATGTGTATGCACCTTTGACATCAATGACAAACATTCCAACAGTCTTAAGTGATGAACTTAGATAAAAGAGAAATATATTAAAATAATTTTTTTTTGGTTTGATTTTTGTTTGCCCATTTGGAGTGTTACACAATATTTGAAGACTTTGTATTCTGCATGGGGCATATTTTGAAATATCCCTTTTAGCAATTTTCTGATATTCTGATTTTTTTGGAATTTTTGATAAATATGCAATATTTATTCTATAAAAAATTTGATTAAGATAATACTGAAAATTATAAAAGAAGGTACACAGGAACCTCTTTTATCTAATATTTAATTTTCCATACAAAATACAGCTGAATATGTATTCAATAAAATTCAGAATTAATAACAAAGAATCTGAATTATTTTTTGTAGTGGCTGAGATTACAAACAAATTCCTCTAAGTTGTACAACACCCATGTACCATGGTGGTATGGCCTCCAAACTACCACAAAATGCAACGATTCCTTTTGAACATCAAGCGATCCCCTTCATAATTGTATGACAGCTCTCACACATGAACGCCTAGCAAAGATGGTACGACACCTTTTTTAATTTTATTTCAATCTTCCAATATGGTATGGTCTTCCTGAAATGGTGTGGCCTGCCTTGAGATGTTAAGCCAATAAAATTTATGAATTATTTCATTTCTGATAATTGTAGATCCCTGTAAGAATATATAAATATATATTTTTGTATTTTCCCATATGAATAAATTCTAGTCTCAAATCTAGAATAATTTATTATGTAAATATTTTGTATTTCTGCAACATGGAATGATATTTAGCTCTTTAGCACAAATCTCCATAGAAACTTATTGCATTCAACACAATGGTGATCTCTGGGTGAAATCACTCGATCAACTAGGTGGGTTTTCGTCCATGAAACTATTTGTCAGCAGGGTTTTCGTCCTCTGGAAAAAGTTGAACAATTTGTCCAAGCTCTGCAAAATAAGGGTTTCTGGAAGTTGAGAACGAATAGAATGAATCTTCTTTTTCCATCAATTGCTTTTTAATCCTTTTTCCATCCAACCCTAAAAGTAATTAATATTACTTTTATTTGAATATTCACCATTTTCCAACTTATAATTATTAATTACCTTTTAGGTAGTTAATATTTCTTTTAATTGAATATTCACCTTTTTTTTCCAACTTATAATTATTATTTACCTTTTTGGCCATGTATCCAATATTTACTTTTGGCCCCATTCATTAATAATAAATTAAGTGTCCTTTTTCCAAAGTTACAACTTAAAGTACCTTTTTGGACAACTTAATAAACTATTATTATATTATTCCCCTTTTAAATCCCCCCTTTAGCCTATGGGGAATAAAAATGTAGGCTTCGGGTCCTCTGTCTTGATTTAATTCGAAAAAGGGGACATTACATATTTTATGGTTGTTTTGTTTATTATATGCATGTTATATGGTTATTTGAACTTAATTTCTAGTTTTAGGTTAAAATATGTATATAGTTATGATTATTATGTTTTTTGTATGGATGTACCCAAAATGTACCCAACCCTAATTTTTTTGTTGTACTAACATACTTGAATCCCCCTACACAAACTGAAACCGGTAACTTAGAGTTTAATACATTCTTTCTTAGTCTAGCATGAGAATAACATTTCTGAATGTTCAAAAAGAAAATTAGTCAATTCTACCAAAAAGCTAAATCATAACATGTCAATATTATGGTGGACCTTGATATGGTTGAGACCACAACATGGTGGATAAGACCTCTACTTGAAAAAAATGGTAACATTCTATCTTGAATTGAATAGGTGATCTGACATAGTTAAGTAGGGTGTTGACTTGATTAATTCATAACCTATGTTTTGTAGAATCTTGGGGCGGGGGGACTAAGGGTCTAAATTTGGAGATGGTGGTGGGATGGTGGTGGGTAGGGGTTGAGGGGCAATGCCCCTTGCAGGGGTCTAGGGGCAACCTTTGAAACCATACAAACCTTCATGGTACACGCTATTTTCACAATTTTATCACTATGTCTTCTACAACACCAAGTCTTACTATTTCTAACCAAATCTTCATTCTTCAAAAAAGTAATAGCGAATCTAAAGAATCTAACTAGTCTAAATGATGAGGGCTACACAATTTTTTAGTGTTCCATTAAGACTTGGCACTTTCTCTTCCTCTTGCTCTTGCTCACTCTTCCTAATGTTCACAGATGAAGACTTGGCTAATGCTCTCACTCTTGCTGTTGCTCTCACTTTTCCTATCCTAATACTCTCTCTTGCAACGTTGCTTACTTTTTTGTGACTGTTTGGGGTGTGGGTGGGGCCCATAAACCATTAGGGTTAGGGTTACTGGCACAAACATCATTTTTTTTAACATTAAAAACTGCACTTTTTGAGCTAAATGATGAAGGGGACGCTTGGGCATTTCTAGTGCGTTCAAGAGATGCGACCGAGTCTCCTAAGGTCCTAAAGACGTCTTGGCATCTCCTTGTAATCCCCAAATTAGGGGGACACCTTGGAAATGTCCCCTCTTTGATGGGGATGTCTTGGGGACATCCCCTGACAAGCGGTGGTGGTGGTGGGACGATAGGGGGCATTTCCTCAGAGTCTTTGTATCCAAGGGATGTCCCTGGAAATGAATAGATTTTGGGGGGGACAGGTCCTCATGGAGTACTTTTGATAATAGATCTTCTATGAGTTAGGCTAGGATCCAATGTAGAATAGTAGTCAACCGACCATATACGATCCAGACCTGGGTTGGAATTCAACCAAGTGCAACTATAAGTTGCATTAAAAGGATCTGTATGAGCAACTGAAAATTGCTAAATAAATAGAAAATATGCAGTAACAGACAATAGTGATGAGGATTACAAGCAATACTTAGCTCACTTGAAAATAATCGAGCACACTTTTACCTTATTATAAACTATGATAATGATTGATGATAATCAAATGACTTACAATGCTAAACAAATATACACGCACATACACACATGCATACGTTTATGGTGATTAAATACACATCCATTGATAATTGAACTACTCATGAAATTTACATCCTTTGACAATTGGTCAACTCATGGTTGTGCATGGGCACATCATACCCTTCTCAAATATAACTTTCCTCTCAAAGCACCATTGATTGCAGATGTTCTTGGATGAATGTTTTCAATTCCCATGTGGCATCTTCCTCAAATAATTCTTCCCTTTTGAAAAGAATTGTCTTTAGTTGTTCAAACTTTTTTCCTTGATTTCTTTTCTTGAACTTGTAGCAACCTATGGGGTTCCAATAATGGTTTGTCCTCTTTTGCCTATGAGAGGTAGTATCATTCTATATTTCTTGAACTTTGAAAGTTGGCATTTCCTAATTTTGTTGTTTTTGGTAACATTTTTGTGTTTCGGGTAATTTAGAGGATGTGTAAAGTAGTCTATAAGTTAGAAAGCTTTGGTTGTTTTCCGGCTGTTAAAGTTTCCATCTAGAACTCTTTGCTGATTGATTTTTCATTTCTTCTCAAATAGAATAGTCTTCTCAAAGAGGAACTATCTTAGCATCATTGTAGGTTAATTCTATATATTTTCCTTCCAATAACTTGAATGTTGAAGGAAAACCAAAACCCCTTTCCACATACATGTACTTCGACATGAACTGTATTCTACATTCTAGCATACATTGAGATAAGACCATATATAGTTCTATGTTTAGTGGATTAATAATTTTCTATTATATAATGTCATGAGCCTGCTAGATATTTTAACTATTTGTTGTGTGATTATTACATAGGTTTTCTATTGTGTGGGTGAGTGTAACACCCTAAACGGGCACCTAAAAATCAGACCTAATTTTTTTTAGTATAAGTTTACCACACAAACACTTATTAGGTTAATCACTACTTAAGCAAATAACAAGAAATCGTAATACAATGTTGATCTGGACCTGATTGAATTCCTAATTTTCCATTTTACTCACTTTCTCAGCTCTGAGATTAGTATTGAGTTCATGTTTGGGAGGTCATGTGGACCCATGAAGCCTATATACTCTGGCTTAACATATTTTGGTTCCACAGTTATGTGTAGTTCCTTCTCGGCAACTTGTCTCAATTGTTAATCCTCTTAATTAGACTTTGGCTTCTATTGGTGACACACAACTATCACAATCTCGTGGTGATTTGAGGTAACATATGGGAACTTGGTTGCACTCCAATATTGACACTTGTTGCTCTTAGGTTTACTCCAACGATCCCATGGTTTGGTCAATTTGAGGGAAATAAACTTTGAGAGCTTCAGTTGTAAAAGTCTCCAAGCCCTACGAGGAGGATGTGGCCAATTCCAGTTGGTCTGGTCTCTTGGGCTTAGTAAATCTTGCCTCCAGATTTAACACACTCCTTAGTCTCTAATCTAGTTAGTTCCTTGGTTTTGAAATTATCAATCTAATTTCCTTGGGGGTTCAATGGATGCAAGGTTTATTTAGAGACAATCTAATTAGACTCGCTTCCGGACTTCACTTGATAGTTACTCTTGAGGCTTCCTATGAACGTGAACTTGTTATCAACTCTGATTTACTCAAGCTCTCAGGTCTGAAATCCTTATAACTATATACCCGAGGCATCCAACGGAAATGAGCCCTATTATAAATTTTGATTTATCTAAGCTCTTGGTTTTGGATTTCACAAGTTAATATTTTTAAGGAGCTCGGTGAATGCAAACCTTTTATTAAGACTTGACCTAAAGTAAACTCGGTTCTGGCTAAACATATTAGATGCTTGGTTCTCCCTTCCAAGGACACGTGTCAACTAGGGAACGACTTTGGAAGATCAACAATCTATTATTTCTCCAAGGTGGACTCAGGTTTATCTTAATAAATTAAGGTTTGGAGTAACACTTAGCAAAATTATTCCCAGGAAAGGAAGTCTATGACATGATAGGGGAAAGAAGATCAACAAACTCCTCGACTCAAATCATTTAGGCAATCCATTAATAGTTAAAGGTGAAGCCAGAGAGCTTGTGAAGATCCCAACTTTGACTCTCCCTTTACATAGGTCTTAGTGCTAGTGTTTGGACTAAGTCCAGAACTCCAAGGATTTCATCCAAGCCTTACCCTTCAAGCTACATCCTCTTTTAATTTCTACTTACAAAATTGCATGCACCTTATAGACAATCATAAATATATACATATTATAAGGATCATTTTAACCCCTTGTGTATTTTATCCCTGAAGCTAACATAGATACTTCTTATCAGGGGTAACACTTCAATGAACTAAGTTATTCATTAGGAAGATTATGGAATAACAGACACTTAGGAATTTGGCTTGCCAACATAATCTATTAATACATGAAGTTCAAGATACAAAACTACAGGATTAAGCCTTCAAGGAGATTTATATAGACATTTGGCCATCTGGTTTGCACAATCTAGGTTATTAACATGAGACAACTTAGCTACATATGCTAGAACGATTTAGGGTGTAATGATTTGCTGGTCAATTACATTACAGATTAGCTGAGAAACAGGAATACATTACTAATTCATCAAAAAGGTTACAAAACCTCAAACTAATTAGAGATTGGCTTTATCGATAAACACCGAAGCACTAAGGAGCTCAAGATGTAGAAATTCAACATAGACTTGTTAAGCTTTCCAAGAGAATTATACAAGCCTCGAGCTGATTACATCTCACATTGAAGTTGAAGTATTTTAGCAAGTGATTATATCCCTTAGACTTTTCAAGCTACCCCAAGGCTACATGCAGATTGACATATGAAATCTCAGAACTAGAATACATTATGAACAACAATTCAAAGTACTTTCTACAGAAGGTTTATAGTTCCTTAGACAATATAGAAATTGGCCTAGCTAGCAAGGTCTATTGAAGCTCTGAAAGCACAACTAAGGACTTCAAGCTCCATCTTCAAGTAATTACATCTTAACACCTAATTAATTAATTGACTCTTCTTGGTCTACAATTGTTTTCAAATTCCCAATTCTTATTAAGAATACAAATACCTGTGTTACTAGCTTCCCATCCCAGAGATTTGTTATTAACTAAGTTACAAAATTATAGAACTTTAGTTTTACAAGGAATTACACGGGCTCCAAACCTACTAGTCCATACTCCATACACACTATGCTAGGGTGTAATGTCCCCTTCTTGATACATGGTTAGTCCATCATTGGGTGTCCTGTGGACTAGCAGTTTGGTTAGGGAACCGTGGTTAGTTTGGCCGTGGAGGTGTTTGTCGGTGATGGAGTTGTGGTTCGAGGTCAGTGGTTCCAGTTGGCACCCTCTGAGATGGCTCTATTTGCTCTTGGCTGTTACTATTTTTAGTAAGTTCAGGTTCGGTACCGAATCGGGATTTTTGGAGTGGGGTTGGATTCGTCTCGTCGAGGGCTTTCCGATGAGCTATAGATCATGGCATTCCGGTATCATCTTGATATTTATTTTAAAGTCCGAAGTTTAATGTATTTATTTATTGGGACTTTATGAATAAATATTATATTGTCACTTTATAAAATAAGTTGTAACTTAAAAAGTGACCCCCCTAGGAGGTGGACGCCCATGGGAGACATAAGGGGATAAAATAAAATAATAAAACAAATTGAAATTCTCTCCTCTTGGGCGTTGGGCTTGGAGAGGCTATTAAAAGTGATGAAGAGGCTCATTTGTGATATGCTATGTTTATGATATTTTCTTTTTGTGAGCTCTGCTAGGGTTTGTTCTTGTGAAGGGTTTGAGGATTTGAACCAGAGGTTCTTGGAGATGAAAACCTCCCTGAGTAACGGCATTCTACAGGTGTGCAAGATCACCTAAAGGTGCCATTAGAGGTGGATGCATTCAGTGTTCACTATTGTGCTACAATGGAGTTTGAGACTTGGAGGATTTGAGGTTTCAAAGATCATATCATTTTGAGTTTTGTGTGCAGCAGTTGATATTCTTGTTTAGTGGCAGATTGAAGTGAGTTTGTGGAGGCTTTGAGACTGCAGTTCCAAATACTTGTTGGCTGTACACTTCAGCAGGAGGCCATACCACTTTTGGGAGGGGTTTTTGGGGTGTTTATGTGCTATAATCTTCCTCTGTTTGGACGCCCAGCCCCATACTGGCTTGCAGATCAGAAACAGTCACAGCTGCATGAGTTTTATTGCTGTTTGCTGTGGATGCATCTTTCCTAGAGGCCGTACATCCTTGCTTGGTGGTCGTGGGTTTCATAGATACTCAATATCTTGAGCTTGCAGCTATTGTATCTCGTGTTTGGAGGCATCTAGGGTCCTATGACTGTTCCATGCTTTGTATATCCATCTGCTCAGCTTTGTAATGAATGTAATGTAACCTTGTAAGAAGATCAAAATTTCTTAACCTTGCACACAATTTTAACTTCTTAAAGATAACATTAGTAACCAATAATTCCTTATAACATCATAATATTGCAATTAGGGTTAGTAACCACATATTCATAATCAATATCAAAGTTCAATTCATATATGTATTTCACACTTCCTTATTCATATCACATAGAGGGTTCCATCATATACCTCGGGAGAGTCATCCATGAGCCTGATCGCTAATCTACTCTACGCCACTCACCCCATATGAGTTGGATATGTTAGGGCGCTGGTGTAACAAGACTCATTGCCATAGGCCCAAGGGGCTTCATTACTACACTCGGTAATTCTTCGCCTTGTCTTGGCTCAAGAGGTTTCATCACTACACCCGGTGATTCTTCACCCACTTGAGGGTCACCTACCGTTAAGCCATTAATAGTATTTAGGTCTACGCTACCTTAGGCCCAAGGGGCTTCATCACTACACCTGGTGATTCTTTGCCCTGTCTTGGCTCGAGGGGCTTCATCACTACACCCGGTGATTCTTCGCCTTGTCTTGAGAGTCACCTAGGTGCTAGATCCTATCCGCCCTTCCCTAATTCCATTCCCATATTCGAAGGTGTGTAGATAGATTAATGGTGAGGTTCTTCCTCTTCCCGGGTATTTATATTTAGAGTCATATATGATGTCTTATAAGAGATTATTCTTTACTATCTCATTGATTGCCATATTACTTGGCAACATATATTAACATTCATCATTCTTAACATGATTTTGAACATTCTTAAGCCATAAGCAACCTTAGGCTATTATAGGTATTTAGATTCTATTTCATATCATTATGATTAGGAGTATCTATAACCTTTCATTCTATATTAGCATGGTATTCTTATTTTCATTTTATACATATAACATTCTATTTTAGTACTTTATTCTATTCCACATATTCTTCCTATGGCAGCATTCTTATTGCATTTCCTCTATGATAACATTTATTCTATGTTAGCATCTGCTTTATGTTCATATTTATTCTATCATGCTGTTATGATCATACACTTGTCCTAAGCATTCTATCATAGTTAGATGTATTCTTTCTATGTTAAAAACATTCTCACTTCATTCTTATTCTATGATGATAAACATTCTCATTCTATTATGATTATAAGCATTCTCATGTTATTATGATTAACTTAGAGAGACCATGCTTAGACTAATGTGTATTGTCCCCAAATTCCCAGTATATTAAATGCTATTCTAATTATCACTTTCCACTCTAGAAACTAAGATATCCTGCAAAACATGTTAGAGCAAATTTACAATAATGTCTTCTTATATCTAAATAAATAAAATCTAGGTATTCAAGAAACTCAATCATAAGAGAATTGAGGAGGATAGCTTTGATAGGGTGTTCGGATCCTCTACCCAAGGCCCAAGAGCGGATATACCATCCCTCTTGGCCTCATGTGGCTCATGCCATCCATATGAGGTGGTGTACCTAATGAGGCATCCGTTGTTCCGTTCCCCTTTCTTCTAACCATCCCCTTTCCTTTCTCTATAATTGGGTCCTTGAAATTGAGTGTTTATGATAAGAGATGAAATCACAAAGGGTGCCCCGAAAGCTATCTCTTCTAAGCCCAAGAGCGGTATCTTTTATACCCCCTTGGCCCCAATGGGATTTATTAATCCCCCCTTAAGGGGTGGTGTACTTAGAAGGATGCCCCATCACCATTCCCCTCTTGTACCCCATTCCTCCATCATATAACACTCATACAATTATTCATATAACATATTGATTCAATATATCTAATCATATATTAATTCAACATATAAAATTATGTACAGCATTCACATTTATTTAGAAACTTATTTAATGATAAACAACAATAATACCTAAATTAGATTATTAATATAGAAACTTGCTAAAGGAAATAATCATTAGTAAATAATTCATTAATCCATTAGATTCTACTTGCATAGTAAACTAACGCTGTTTTACCCTGATATTCCTTTGTTGCTGTACATTTAAACATTTAAATGTAATGTATACTTCTCAAATCAGAAGTATTTCCTATGGAGTGTCTTCTTCTTTCGATGATGTTTTCCTTCTATCTCACAACCTTTATTTATTTCTCTTTCAAGGGATATGTTCGAAGAGGCACGTCTCTTATTATGCTTGTTGGTAAAAGACATACTTACCCTCTTATAATTTTTATTACTTTATATTAATTCCCTTTTGTGGTAAAACTAGTTCTAACCATACGTAACTCCCTTATCATGAGAGGATAGGTTAAAAGATGTTTATTTATATTATTTGTATTTATATTATATCATTATAATAAATGATATATTATTTATTATATCATTTATATCATAATAAAAGATATATGATTTATATTATATTATTTATACTTATATTACAATATAAGATAATAATAATAATATTTGTATTTATATTATTAGATATATTTATAATAAATTATTTATTAATGTGATCGCTGGTGTCAACCAACTTAATCGCTGCACTTATAATATGGTGGGATAATGTTTTTATCTTTATATGATTTTATTTTGAATTTGACCTTTGTTTAACTGTATTACTTTGCCTTATTCCAAATTACTTTACTTTCTAGTTTTAATGGGTAAGACTCTTCATAATATTTATTTTTATATATAATAATATATCTTATTAATTATTCACATAAATATTATATTAAAATATTTATATTTATAATATATCTAGTTAATTAAATATATATATTTAATGTATTTTATAATATTTAAATTATATTAAATTAATAATATTATTTATTAACTAATACATATTAATAATATATTTCAAATAAATATATTATATATTTAGTTTATATAAGACTAACTTATTATTAAATAAATGATTCAATTATAAATCATTATAGGGACATGACATAATGACTATGAGACACCTTACTTATGATAGGGAACATACCTTTGAATGGATGATTCGTTGGGCTGTTCTATTTATATATTGCTGTTGTCACTGCTGAAGGAATTCGTTGTGTGTTGGCTGTTTGGTGGTGTTTCTATTCGATGCCTGAATTATATATATATATATATATATATATATATATATATATATATATATATATATATATATATATATATATATATATGTAATTGATATTACTTGAACTCCCTTTCCTTTCTGTATTCTCTTATTGCTGTTATAATTATATCCCAGAATTGTATTCCCTTCTGATTTTCCTTCATTCATTTATGTGTATCTGCTGCCCCCCATATATGAGATATAGATTCCCTTTTTATACAATTTCAAGGGTCTTTGCCAACGATCGTGGCTTTCCCTCAAAAGGTTCGCTGTTCTTGAAAGCAATTTATTATAATCACTGATGTCCTTAACTATTGCTGTTGTCTTAACATAACCATTGACTAAGTATCACATATGTGAATCGTATCTATACTCCTTTATGTGTCGCTGCCATTATAAGTCTTTTGTTAACATACTTTATCTTATGCGTTGCCTTATATAAAGTAAGTCTTAGTTTTGGGAATCGGCCCTTCTATAATTACTATATAATATATATATTATTTATATTTATATAATATAATAATATATATTATAATATTTATATTTATTATTCCAAAATATAATAAATATATAAAATATATATATATATATATAATAATAATATTATTAATATTATTATCAATGATATTATTATATACGTGATTACCATCCAAAGTGGCTTCTCCATCTTATCACAATGTTTAAATCTTTAATTTAAACAATGCCTTAATATGGGGACATGTTTATGAATTTGGAGTGATTTCGGCTATACCCATTGCCGGTCTGGCAACAACATAAATACAAAGTTGCATTTCTAAACATGCGTATGTGTTAGTAATTAGTTTTTGGCTATTTTACCATCAGGGTATTTGATAGTTTCTTCATATCTATTGTATCTTTTTTGGGTTTCTATTCTATGCAATATATTGTATGCTCCGGCAACACATCTGCAGGAAAACTGAAAACCCCTTCTGCATCTTCTTTCTAGTCTGAAAGAACACAAAAAATAAAAAAATTAAAATAACACATAAAAAGATCATTAAAATATACAAACAGGTACGACACTTTACAGTGGTATCAGAGCATAGCTCTTCCTGCCATCCTGTGAGGTTATATTCAGACATGCAGAAGCAAGAATGAGACATGCGGCCGGGTACAGATAGATATTATTTTAGTCAGAACAGGTCAAGACAAGGAACGCAGATTTCACAGAGAGTACAGGAAGGAAATGTACCACAGATAGATCCATTTGACACAGATACAGAGGTTGTAGCTGCGAAAGAACAACCAGTAGTAATTTATAGTGAGGAAGATCTCGAAGTTCCGCGAACAGATCCCTACTCAGGGGTACTTCCAGAACAGGTTGAAGAAATGGGTGATAGAGAAATCGAAGAACCCAGCATGCGGGAGACTGTAAATTCTTTGGCGGGAGGACAACAGATGATTGAGAGAATGGACAGGTCACAGATGACACATTACAGTGGTATCAGAGCACAACTCTTTCTGCCATCTTGTGAGGTTATATTCAGACATGCAGAAGCAAGAATGAGACATGCGGCCGGGTACAGATAGATATTATTTTAGACAGAACAAGTCAAGACAAGGAACGCAAATTCCACAGAGAGTACAGGAAAGAGAAGTACCATAGATAGATCCATTTGACACAGATACAGAGGTTGTAGCCGCGGAAGAACAACCAATAGTAATTTATCGTGAGGAAGATCTCGAAGTTCTGCAAACAGATCCCTTCTCAGGGGTACTTCCAGAACAGGTTGAAGAAATGGGTGATAGAGAAATCAGAGAACCCAGCATGCGGGAGATTTTAAATTCTTTGGTGAGAGGATAGTAGCAAATGATCGAGAGAATGACAGGTCCCAGACGGAACTTAACGGATTCTTGGCCGTTTGGTGCCTAATGATGATGGAGATAGACCCAGGGACAACGAAGATAGGAATAGAGATTGGAATGAAAGAGATGGACACAGAGACTGAGATAACGGAGGTCGAATTGGAGACAGGAACAATGGGGACAGGAACAGACACAGGGATCCTGAGGGGGAGGCTTCGGTGAATAACCGAGGTGCTACACAGTTCACAACTGGAGATAGACCGGGCATACCTATCTTTGTGCCCAGGGTTGCTATTCCTGAACGAGATGCTACACAGGTGGAGTTTTAGGATGAGATTTGGAGAGATTGGCAGGCTTCGAGTGCAGAGTTCAGGGCGGAGATGACCTTCAAAGATTATTCTAATCTCAGGATGAGACATAGACCTAGAGGGGGTAACAGGCAGCAGAATCATGAGCTTCGAAAGAAAGTCAGCAAAATGACTTTGCCCTACTTTGATGGTTCAGGTAAAACTTCTATGAGAGCTTGGGTCCAAAAGTTGGACAGTTATCTCCAGATCACCCCCATGCCAGAGGCCGATGCCATCACTTATGTAGCCTTACACTTGGAGGGCAGTGCACACAAGTGGTGGAGCAACGGAAAGGTAACTTTGGGAAATGACCAGATTACATCTTATGTGGAGTTCACAGCCAGACTCATAGATAGGTTCGACAAGAAGGACCCTGAAATGCAATTCAAGGAGTTGGCTCAACTGAGACAGAATGGATCAGTGGACTCATACATATTAGATTTCTAGGACCTTTCAGTAATGGTCTCAGATATCTCAGAGCGTAGATTGATCATGCTTTTCATTGACGGGTTGTCAGATCCCCTTAGAGGTTGGATTAAGAGTTTAGACCCTGCATCATTACAGGAGGCCATGAAGAAGGCCTGAGACATGGAGTCTTCTGTTTGGAGAAATAAATTTTAGTCAAAAGGATTTCAACATAGGAGAGATATGGAGTGTTGATGATTGTTTTTAGACAAGTCAACAATAGAGTAAAACACTAGAGTATCCCACTCTCTCTTGAATAAAGCTCTTCAAAGGCTGAACTATGTGATCCAGTGAAGTAACTCCAAGGTTCCTTATTTATGATTCATGATGAGTTAACTCAGTGATTACATGTGATCTTGCTGATAATCACAAAGGGACTTACGCAGACTCTTCTCCTTTCATTCAGCTTATTTCTCCTTTCAGTGTGGATAATGTATATACAAGGTTGCAATGATAAAGAAATGAAAAAAAAAAAAAGGTTTAGGAATCTAACCTAAGATCAATGAAGCAATGATGATGCATTAAACAGACAAACTCCTCGATTAACCTAACTTCACTTCGCCAAGGGTGCCTACAACTACATGAAGTTGGTGCAATCTCCTAAGGTTACGCGAATGGTTTTCAAATCATGAAGGCTCATACAAGCACCCATTGAACGGCGCAGCTCAAACAAACATCCACAATCGAACTTATGCAAATAAGGCTTAGACTAGCTTTACACAACACTTCACCAGCGATGAATGTTAAAAGCATGAGCTAGGAGTTGATCAAATATCCAATACATACATACATTACATCAATGAACTTCTAATCTACTTTATTTCTAATTTGAAACATCTCTCCACTTCATTAAGATACAAGAAATCATGTTACTCCACAAGACAACACTTAACACCAAACAATGCTCCAATGTCTTTGCATTAATCTTGAGAATTATTTACAACAATTTCAAGCCCTCTCAGAGAATTTTGAGAGTCTCTCCTATTCTACTTCTACAAAACTATCCTCTAGTCTCTAATAATTACAAATGAGGCAACAAGGCCTTTATATAGTGCTCCAGATTACAATGAATGGCTTAGATCAATTCAATAGCCAAGGGCTCAGATTATGCCACCTCACAGGTAGTTACAACAACTTTTTATTTTTAGTACAAAAGAGAGAGGCAATGAAGACACATTTTCCAATGTGATAAGGTAAGGCGAAAGCATTTAAAACATCTTTCACATAGGTGTCCCTTTGGCTTCTTTTATTAAATGATATATTTAATGCATTTAAGATAATGTGGCTGCTATGATTAGATGATGACATGTCTGCCATGTAGGTGTCACTTCAGCATATTTCAAATTGCATCATCTTTGTATGATATCTTTGATGTGATTGCTCTTGAACTTGAACACTTGAGATGTCTGGGAATGTATCTTGTTGATCTTGCCTTGTTCATCTTCCTGTAAACTGGATGTATGATAGATGTTACTTCATTTGATTAACTTTGTAATGTTTCTTCTTATAGGATGTAGATATGAATGATCTTCTTCGATGCTTCTTGATGCAGAGAATAGTAGGAGAATAAATGATGTTTCTTTCTCAACTTCTAAATGATAATGCTTCATTCATGAATCGGAGTAAGAGATCTCTCTTGGACTTGAAGTTTCAAGAGGAACTTGAAGTTGAATAGATGAATGCCCTTGCTTGATTTGAGGATGAAGTATTTCAACATGATGATAACATCTTCCTTATGGTGGAGCAGCTACTTGATGACTCTTCCTTGAAGGTTGAAGAACTTGAAATAGAATTGATGCCTTAAGAAGCCTTGATGAAGATGATGTCCTTTGGATGGATGTCTTCTAGATGATCATGATGCCAAAGAATTCCAACACAAAGACAATGAAAGGTTCCTTGAAATTGCTACATGATGTTCTCTTCACATGGCAACCTGTTGACTTCACTCCTAGCATGAAGGTGGTTCAAGCTTTTTCTTCTTGATGACTCCTTAACTTCATTCATACTCCTGCAACATAGAGAAAGAAACAACATCAATCCTTCAACTTTATAACATAAACACATAAGAAATCATTTGCTTAAGGTCTAAAGAAGATGAAAGCATTATAGAAAATAGAGCATTGAATGAAGTCTTTAAATCCTCCTTTAAACTCTTAAAACTCGTCCTTCTTGGAGCAGCAAATTAGAAACTGAGATCTTCTGTCTTATCTCCTTAGTGCAGCAGATGTAGGTTTTAAGATCTCCTTGCAATCTTAATACTTCAATCCTCCTACTTGAATAGGGCATTAGATCAATTTTTTGAGTTCATCATAATGGATCAGCAGATGAAGGTCTTCCTCTTCATACATCCTACATGGAAATGGCGCATCAGTTTAAAATTTTAAATCCTTATCTTCTAGATGACCTCTCCAAAAGCTGGCGCATTGGATCAGCAGTTGGAGATCCTCATAGCATTGGCGCATTTGATGAAGGAATTGAGCCTTGAATCACATTTTCCACATCCCCTAAGAGCTGGCGCACTAGATAAGGGATTTGAAATCCTCTAGAAATATATGCCTTGATACTGAAATTTATATCCTCAAAGGGCTGGCGCACTGGTTGAGGTGTTTGAGATCTTCCTTGAAATGCATATTATATCCTTGCAAATAAATCTTGGCGAATCACTTCTACCTTGGCGCATTGGTTGAGGCTTTCAACATCTTCTTATATTGAGCGCATTAGATAAGGGTCGTTGAATCTTCTTCTAACCTTACCCTCTCCCTCACTTTTGGCGCATTGGATAGCAGATTCGATTTCTCCTAGAAATGGGCTATAAAACTTAAACTCAAACCCTCCTTTGGTGCATTGGATCACACTTTTGAAATCCTCTTCTCATCTCCCCTTTTGGCGCATTGGATGGGGGTTTCAAAATCTTCTTGTTTAGCACTTTAGATCAAGGTTAAAAGATCTTCCACTAGGCGCTTTGGATCTGGATTTCAAATCCTCTGAAAATATACCTTAAAACTTGGGATAAGTTATCTTCCACTAGTGGCGCATTGGATCAAGGTTTCAATTTCCCCTTGCTGTGGCGCAATGGATAGGTGTTTTGGTTCCTTCTAGGATGAGGCGCATTAGTTGGCACTTTTGATTTCCTCTTCAATCGTCATTCAAAAAACTTGCTTTTCCTTCAAAATTGGCGCATTAGTTGGGTGCATTGGTTGGGTCGCAAGTGATCCACATCTTATTTTCTGGTCGGAAGCGCATTTCGTCAAGATTTTGCGCCAATCTTACATCCTGTCGCACTGGATCAAGATTTTGGATCCTCTGGAATAGTTAGGCGTTTTTCAGGGTCTCTCAGGGTAAAGGTATATTGAAAAATATATTTAAGTATAAGAAATTCTTATACTTTAAATATTTTTCAATATACCTTTCAGGATGTTTGAGATAGGTCTCGAATCCACTGGATTTAACATGCAAAATCTAGAATTTGGAGGATCCACCAGATTTCAGACTTAGTCAATTTTTTAGGATTTCAGGGTACTAGACGTAGTCTTTTCAGGATCTCAAACATACATCAGGATTGATCTCAATATTCATGAATTGGATGGAATTTGATCAAGACTCTTCATCACTGCAAGTTCATGTTCCAAATGAGACCTCCAATTATAAAGAAAAAACCTTCTAGGAGAGAGACTTCTTGTTGAATTGGCAGAGGAAATGAACCTAAGGCATCATCAAAACTTCATGCAAAGCATCAGAACTCAAAAAAAAGGGGGACCCCATTTGCAATGGGGCGATGTGTGATTTGGTCACAACATCTAGCGTCAACCCGAATAAATGTTCTTGAACATTTCAATGACAGACTCAATCTAGACTCAAAACCTTCAAACACTCTTCTTTTACCTATCAACTAGCTAGACAACGAACTCAAAAAGGAAAAGAAGCATAGATTGGATCAAGACACCATATCTCCTGATGTGTGATTAAAGATAGGTTTAAGTTAAAACAGTTTCTTAAATATTCCAAAGATAAACAAATGTCAAGTTTCAACATCTCCATGTACACGCACACACTAGATCAAATAAACAAAACTTCTTGATCACAGAATCAAAACCAATTGCCAGCGCGACTATCCGTATTTGAGGTTTGAAGTGCAAGCACTTATGTTAATTCCCATCCCTTAGAAACTAGGATCATCTAAGATCGCCTGTCTCAAGCTAACTAAATTCATGGAAAGTGAATAGACGGATAAATATACATATGGAATGGGCAGTGATATCATGCAATGATATGAAATAGAGCAGATGACAAGACAGGGTGAAATGACATGGAATGGAAATGTAGTGAAACGGAAAGGAGTGAAATTCAATGAGACATTGTGTCTCTACCATAACGCCTGTTTGCCAGGTTTTCATCATGGTACTTGTCCAGGGCACCACCAATGGACGAAATTTTTCTCTTTACCATTTTTTCATTTTTTTTTTTTTTTTCTTCTTTATTTTTTTTTTTTTCACACCAAACAATACATTACACACAGCGCCTGTTTGCCAAGTTTTCACCGAGGTAATGAATAGACAAAACTTCGAAGTCTGATCCTGTAGACGACACAATGGTCTAAACAAAACTATGTCAAGTTATGGTACTAACTGATGTTGGCAGGAAACGATTAAATGATAAGGTGAATGAAAACAGTGGACTATAATGTGGATTATATAAAATAGATAGATGAAAAGGTGTATCAAACATCAACCAGGTGAGTGGTGGGATATGCTTGATGGTGGGAAATGGAACGGATGGTGGAACAGCTGAATGAAAAGGAATGGAATCATGATTAGCGTCTGTTCATATCAACCTAGACCTCGAAGCTTGCAAGTGGAAAGGAATATATAATAGGGAACGGGAATGGCGATAAATGAAATGGAAACTTCATTTCCCACAAGAACTTGGAATTTTCTTATTTTGATTGTACTTGGCGGGATGAAGTGATTTGGAATGGAATTGAGTGGAAATGGAATGGAAGCGGATTCTTCAGATGCAGGAGCCTCTTTGGATTCGGCTTAATGTACCCAGAACTTCACTCTCTTTTTTTTTCTCTATTGAAGGTATAGCCTTTGAATATATTTCGCTTTGATATGTGTTTGAAGGCATAAAGGCTCTTTAAGATTTTTAGGAAATTCTTTGCTTGATGGATATGGGCATCCGAATATTTATTTCGTGAAACAATGGAGTGAAGGAATGGACGGAAGATTGCAAGCTTCTAATTTAGACGACACTCACATTTGCTGACCATGATAAGGAAATTGGTGAAAGGGATAAAGGATATGACGATGGGATTTGGGATAAACAGAAGTAAGATGGATGGTGGAATGTATGGATGGCTACATGCTTTGATACTTTGCATGGTAATGGAGATAGAATAAACACATGATATGTGGATAACGGAATACAATGGACTCGTGCGAAATGAATGGGAACACCAACATCTTGACCTTAGCTTGTATGCAGTGGCTAAGGTTATTTGAAAAGGATATTGACATGAAAATACTCCAAATGATTCATAAGGACTTCAACTTATCCTTCTGGAGTATGCAACAAACAACAGGACCATACAAATGATTCAGACATCAGACTCGAATTCATTATTCGATGGAAGCAAAACAGTGGATAGAAACTTTATTGCGTGAATGAGCTGATGAGTGGAATGATGGATGGAAGTATGCAGAGATGCTTATGATGAAGTAGAATGGAAATCATGAATTACCTTGAGATGTTCACTTGATCCAGGCTTACAAAGATTTTCCTAGCAACTTCGGGATCATTAAGATGTGTAAAGTATAACCTCAAAATACTTTAGTCAATACCGAACAACTGATTCATCTCCCAAGAGCGAGCAATCATGCTATCTGACACTAGCGATGGAATCCACGGGAAATCCATCAATCATGACCCAAGTTTCTCAATGGAACACATAAGAACTCATAAAATTAGATTTGGCATTTTAAAACATTATAATCAGAAGACAATAGTGTCAAGACACAATATATGATTAGCTTCCAAGTCAAGTACCAAGGTCTAACAAGATGAAAATTGAAAGAAAAACGTCTTCGGACTCTAAGACCTTCATGAATGGATGTCTAAGAAATGAACTAACATGCTATCGTGGATTGAAGCTGATGTGTTTAAGATAACATCACCTTCTCACAAATAGCAAACCGACACAACAAACCGACAACAAAACAAACAAACAACTAACCCACGAAAGCAAATGACAACAATTAAGAAAAACAAACAACAAGCAAGCAACACGAAAGTAAAACTAAACTAAGGACAAACCAACACTTGAGTCAAATGACATCAAGGAGCAAATCTACTCTAGCTATGTACAAACAACAGAGATGCAACCCAGGACACAGAGTATATACATGCCCTAGCATGATTATTCAGAATGTACAGGAGTAACAATGCAGCAGTGATAGTTCTCAACCAGGCAAATTCATCTTTGAACTCAGACCATTGACCCTTCAAGCGATAGACCTCAAATGCAAAAAAAAATTCTGGAGGTATTATGATCAATTGAGGGTTTTCATCGGGACCATGATTTATCCAAATACAGGTTGTTCTACCCAATTCTCCATAATCAAATTCATATGCAATGTGTTCAATATGCTCAAGATCATTATCAAAATCATTACTATTAGTGCTATTAATGCTATCAATTAGAAGTTCATGATGTTCAAATTCAAAATTCCTCCAATCAATAGAAGGGAAAGATACAACTTGATGTTCATTGTTTTCAATGAGACATGGCCTACCAAGCATTTGATCATACTCTACACATCCATCAGGAGGTCGCCACTGATGGTAGATGAACTTCTCGTCTTCTTCATATTGCATGATCTCATCATCCAGTTCCTTAGTGATCTCCAGCAAAGGTGTCAGTAACCTCTTGATCTCAGCATCCATAATAGTAACATGTTCTTCAATTGTCTGTCTCTTTTTCGGCTTGATATCTTCTTGTATAGTGATGGCAGTGTTGAGTGTCGACCCGAATTGCTCTTGTCTATTCATAGGCTCTTTATCGGCATACTCTTGAATGATGACTTCTAAATTCTTTTGCAATGCTTCTAACTGATGATCTTCTGACAATGTTCTTTGTACTTTTTGTAGCTCATTCTCAAGGATCTCTTGATGTAACATAGATGCATACTCCTCAAGAAACTTATCTTCATTAATTGCCGCTTCCAGTGCTTTAACATCTTTCAAACCCTGTGTACAATCCTCTAATGCTTTTGATAACCTCTGTCCAAATGTTTCTATCTCTTCAGGATTGATAAACTCGTATTCATATTCTTTCTCACTGGCACATTGCTTATCAAGATTTTTTGTAGTGAAGACTTCTTCCTCAATGGGTACACCAGCTTCTACTTCTTGCGTGGCTTGATGAATTGCTTCCCAACATTTCTCACAAGTATATTCGGAATGATCTATATCATGCACCCTACACCAATTTCTAGAAAGCAATCTGTCATATACGCCCAAATACTTAGCACTCTTCAATTCCTTCTTGATTTTCTCTTTCATCTTTTTGATTGCTACACCATCAACAGGAGTATTAGGATCCATCTTTGAAAACACTACTGCTCATGTACTTGTAGAAATGAAATTTTCTTCTGCACTGCTAAATCCATCCTTGATAAGAATGTTATACAATCTACTTCTCTATGATCATTTGTATTATGAATACGACATCCATATTTGCACTCGAAGTCTTTCAAACTCTTGCCACCAAGACGTTGATTCAATGACCACCATAGCTGGAGAACAATTGGAGTCGAATTGTAGGATCATACCCAACAACTTGCTGCATATTCAAACTTGATTCCAAGGTTGAGAACTCCATCTTCTAATTTTTTGTATTTTTTATTTTTTGCCTTTTTTTATTTTTTATTTTTTGAACTTTCTATTTTTTTTTAATTTTCTGAGATTTTCTACTTTTTTTGTATTTTCTGGAATATCAATCCACCACTTCGGAGTGTCTGGTTGCTCTACTTGAACTGAAGAATATCCAGGCTCATGCCCTCCTAGCGCCAAAAATGTTGATGATTGTGTTTGAGATCTTCCTTGAAATGCATATTATATCCTTGCAAATAAATCTTGGCGAATCGCTTCTACCTTGGCGCATTGGTTGAGGCTTTCAACATCTTCTTATATTGAGCGCATTAGATAAGGGTCGTTGAATCTTCTTCTAACCTTACCCTCTCCCTCACTTTTGGCGCATTGGATAGCAGATTCTATTTCTCCTAGAAATGGGCTATAAAACTTAAACTCAAACCCTCCTTTGGCGCATTGGATCACACTTTTGAAATCCTCTTCTCATCTCCCCTTTTGGCGCATTGGATGGGGCTTTCAAAATCTTCTTGTTTAGCACTTTAGATCAAGGTTAAAAGATCTTCCACTAGGCGCTTTGGATCAGGATTTCAAATCCTCTGAAAATATACCTTAAAACTTGGGATAAGTTATCTTCCACTAGTGGTGCGTTGGATCAAGGTTTCAATTTCTCCTTGCTATGGCGCAATGGATAGGTGTTTTGGTTCCTTCTAGGATGAGGCGCATTAGTTGGCACTTTTGATTTCCTCTTCAATCGTCATTCAAAAACCTTGCTTTTCCTTCAAAATTGGCGCATTAGTTGGGCGCATTGGTTGGGTCGCAAGTGATCCACATCTTATTTTTTGGTCGGAAGCTCATTTCGTCAAGATTTTGCGCCAATCGTACATCCTGTCGCACTGGATCAAGATTTTGGATCCTCTGGAACAGTTAGGTGTTTTTCAGGGTCTCTCAGGGTAAAGGTATATTGAAAAATATATTTAAGTATAAGAAATTCTTATACTTTAAATATTTTTCAATATACCTTTCAGGATGTTTGAGATAGGTCTCGAATCCACCGGATTTAACATGCAAAATCTAGAATTTGGAGGATCCACCAGATTTCAGACAGTCAATTTTTCAGGATTTCAGGATTTTAGGGTACCAGACTTAGTCTTTTCAGGATCTCAAACATACATCAGGATTGATCTCAATATTCATGAACTGGATGGAATTTGATCAAGACTCTTCATCACTGCAAGTTCATGTTCCAAATGAGATCTCCAATTATAAAGCAAAAACCTTCTAGGAGAGAGACTTCTTGTTGAATTGGCAGAGGAAATGAACCTAAGGCATCATCAAAACTTCATGCAAAGCATTAGAACTCAAAAAAAAGGGGGTCCCCATTTGCAATGGGGCGATGTGTGATTTGGTCACAACAAGGAGGACATAAGACATTTTCATAGAGATTCCGAACAGCAACACAAGAGTTCTTCCAGGTTGGATAATGACCAGTTGAATGACCTCAGAAGGAAGAAGCTCTGTTTTCACTGCAGAGAGCCTTGGGATCCTAAGCACAAGTGTGCTGCCCAAGGAAAGGCAAAACAGATAGAGTACTTTTAAGCAGATGAATCCGTTGAATCTGAGTCACATTCAGAGCAGCATTCAGAGGATGATTCAGTTACAGATGTTGCATCTGAGGCATCGGATAAGGATGAGAAGAACGCCCTACCTACAGCCCATATATCGAGTATCCAGAGAGAAGGGTCATTCAGGATAAGAGGAGTATTGGGTGGTCAGCGTTGTATTACTTTACTTGACACAGGTGCCACTCATAACTTCATAGATGAGGGCTTGGTTGTGAAGAGAGGGCTGAAAACTGAAGAATTTGAGGGATTCAAGGTGAAGGTAGCTGATGGATTTGTACTCACCTGTACTAGGAGAATCCCCAATTTGACCATCCAGCTGAATAACTACACATGCCAGTCAGAATTTTATGTAGTCAGCATGGGTGATATGGATGGTGTGTTGGGTATGAAGTGGTTGCATGATATAGGAGAGTTCACGCTCAACTTGCGGACCATGGAGATGAAGTCTGAGGTGAACGGAGTTCGACATGTGCTCAAGGGTATTTCAGATGGTGGGTTGAGAGTGGTTTCTCTCAAGCGAATGGAGAGATTGATTTGTCATGATCAGGTGCAGTGGGCAGCAGAGGTGATGGTGATGCCTGCAGTGACAGAACAGCAGAAACGGGAGTATCCACCTGACATACAAGTTCTCTTGACTAAACACACCAAAGTGTTTAGTGATATACCACCAGGTAAACCTCTTGATAGGGGTATTGAGCACGTGATTGAGTTGGAGGAGGGTGCAAAACTAGTGATTACTACACCATACAGGCACCCAAAGAGGTATAAGGATGAAATCGAGAAAGCTATCAAAGAGCTTCTCGAGATGGGTCACATCAGGCCTAGCAAGAGTCCATTTGCATCATGAGTGGTATCAGAGCACAACTCTTCCTGCCATCCCGTGAGGTTATATTCAGACATGCAGAAGCAAGAATGAGACATGCGGCCGGGTACAGATAGATATTATTTCAAATAGAACAGGTCAAGACAAGGAACGTAGATTCCACAGAGAGTATAGGAAGGAGAAGTACCACAGATAGATCCATTTGACATAGATACAGAGGTTGTAGCTGCGGAAGAACAACCAGTAGTAATTTATAGTGAGGAAGATCTCGAAGTTCCGCAAACAGATCCCTTCTCAGGGGTACTTCCAAAACAGGTTGAAGAAATGGGTGACAGAGAAATCGGAGAACCCAACATGCGGGAGATTTTAAATTCTTTAGCGAGAGGACAACAGATGATTGAGAGAATGGACAAGTCACAGACGGCACATTACATAGGGACATTCAACAATTAACTACTTTCACCCATTATATCTCAGAATAACACTAAATTACTTGTAGATTTGTATACAAATTTTTTGGAACAAGTACGAATTGTTAGTCCTATTGATATCATTTCTCCAGAGGCTTGATGCATATGCTTCCTTTAATTAGACAAGAATTTGAAGATCGTCCTTCTATTTGCCAAGGATAATACCACTTCTTGTTGCACAACTTTGATTGAGCCTTTGGTGCTAAGTGTCATTTGCCCCTTTTTATTTGAAGTCAACAAGACACTCAAGGATTATTTAGCTAATTATATAGGTTGTAATGTACCCAATTGGACAACCCTAGGAAACAAACAATTTTATTTGTATTTTCTGATTTTTATTGAAAAGAAATAACACCAAACAAGTACACAATCTGATCAAAAATTTCAAACCCTTATTTGCTGATGTCAACGAACCATAAACCCTAGGACGATATAATACTTGATTTTTTGCAACACGGTACCCTCTAAAGATATTCAATTTATTTGCAACTGCTGAAAATTACAATGCTGATGAAAATAGGGCTGGAAACGAATTTTCAGAAATTTTTAAGACAATTCATTGTCACTCACAAGGTTGTACAGCTATACAAATTGCTGATGCAAAGTGTAGGGTGGTTGGGGAAGTGTTTGCAGTAGTTGCAAGGCTGAAACAATGGTGTGTTTGACTGATCCAAGGCTGGAATGATGTACGGCGGCACTGGAAACACCAAAAACTGCTGATAACAACCAACAATTATTGCTGATATGCCTTGGAAACATATGCAACATGCCCAGATCTGATTATAGCCTCCTACAAATTTTGGCGCTTCACTTCAAACTATTGTTTGCTGATGTATGATGACTGAAACAAGGTAAACCAGTGGTTGATGTGACTGATCTAATGCAAAAATGACATGTAGTTCCTCCAAATGTGGCGCTTAGCTAGGGTAACTCAGATCCAACTCCAAGTGATGTCCAAGAATCCATCAAAATTCTGAAACTCAATATATAAACCTTCAAATATGCTTTGATGATGAAATGATGATATTTGCTTGCAAAAAACACTCTAGCGGCACTGTAGTGACACTGTAGCAAACTCCAAATCCTTCACAAATCAGCACAATTGTCATTTTCGGATGGAATCACCCAAGATCTGAAACAAGGGTTTTCGTCCTTGATCCCTAATGTGGAATTCAAGAGTGTTTTCGTTCTCTCAAACCCCGAATATACCAAGGGTTTTCGTCCTTGGATGCCCTAGATTGAACAAACTACTCAAATCTAAAAATTGGATGCAAAAAGATCACTTGAATGATTGAATTTCAAATGAAGATAGGTGCCTCCTTTTATAGTGCTAAAAAATGGGCCCTTGAGACCAAATTTCCAAAGGTATTTAAAAATACTCTTATTTAGCATTTAAAATGCTTTTTTAAATTTATTTCAATATTAGTATTTAAAAATACTTTTTATTTTAGTACTAGTGTTTAAAAACACCTTTTATTTTATCTATAATAATATTATTAAGTTGCCCAACTTAAATAATATTATTAATTATTTTAATTTTAAAAAAAGGGGATGCATGGTCTACTGAAGCTCAGAAAGCACAACTAAGGACTTCAAGCTCCATTTTCAAGTAATTACATCTTAACACCTAAATAATTAATTGACTCTTCTTGGTTTATAGCTGTTTTCAAATTCCCAATTCTTATTAAGAATACAGATACCTATGTTACTAGCTTCCAAACCTAGAGATTTGTTATCAACCAAGTTACAAAATTATAGAACTTGAGTTTTACAAGGAATTACACGAGCTCCAAACCTACTAGTCCATACTCCATACACACTATGCTAGATACATTCAACAATTAACTACTTTCACTCATTGTATTTCAGAATAACACTGAATTACTTGTGGATTTGTATTCAAATTTTTTGGAACAAGTACGCATTGTTAGTCCTATTGATATCATTTCTCCAGAGGCTTGATGCAGATGCTTCCTTTAATTAGACAAGAATTTGAAGATCGTCCTTCTATTTTGTAATGTCCCCTTTCTATTTACAATGTTAGTCTTTTTGGGCTGCTAGTGGTACCGGTGTTGCTCTATGGCTGCGAGGTTTGGGGTGGTAACACTTCGGAGATGAAGTGGAGACAAATAGAGAGGCTACAAAAGCATCTAATCACAAGTAGCCTAAGAATTAAAGCATCGGTCCCTTATGAGATTGCGCTAGCTGAGGCCGGGGCCTTTCTGATGGAGGCATCAGCGCTGACCCGGGTGTTAAGTTATTTAAAGAGGCTTGAAAACATGGAGGCATCCTGATGGCCCAAAATGGCAGCGGAGGAAAAGTTAGAAAGGAGTACATGGATGAAACAGAATGACAAGTGGATGAATAAGTGGGGTATTAGCATAAAAGAATGCCCAAATAGAAAAGGGGATATCAAAAAATATGTGCAAGAAAAAGTCAAAGTAAGCATGTGGACAAAGCAAGTGGGAAGGAAAAAACAATATTACATAACACATCTCAATCCCTCATGGGACCACACGCAAAAAAGCTACTTAGGAGCTGACATAAAATGGAAAGCGAAAATGCTAATGGCACAACTAAGAACTAGTTCGCACCAACTTAGATGTGAAACCGGAAGGTGGTCGAGGCCTAAAGAAGAATGGGAGGAGAGAATCTGCTGTTTATGCAATCTCGATTTAGTGGAGACGGAATGGCACTACATCATGGAGTGCCCAGCCTACGAGGATATTAGGGTCAATTACAGGGATACTTTGAATGTTGACTCCTTGACCAGCTTGTTTGAAGAAGAGAGGTTAGCTAAACTCGCGGTGTACTTGATCAAGATACATAGCAGAAGATATAAGATCCAGAAAGCAAAAGAGTTCAGTTGGGGGCTGTGTGTGTGATCTGCCTTTTGTGGATTGGGGCCCTCCTGTGGGTTTTTGGCTCTCTTTGCAGTGTGTTTTGGTTTCTATGGTCCCATAGGCTGTCTGGCCTCGTGGACGTTATTAAAAGCCTTCATTCATTCATTCATTGGGTTTTCGTAGACTGACAATTTTGGTTAGGGAACCATTGTTGGTTTGGCCTTGTATGTGTATCTCAGAGGTGTAGATGTGGTCTGGGTTCAATTGGAGCCAATTGGCAATGTCTAGTGATGACTTGGCTTCTTAAGTGCCATACTTGCTATTTTTAGTAAGTTCGGGATTGGTTCTGTTTGGGATTTTCAGAGTTGGATTGGATTTGCCTCGTCGAGACCTTTCCGGCGAGCTATTGAATGTGGAATTCCGAGTTTGTCTTGGCTTTCATTTTAAAGTCCGAAGTTACTAATATTTATTTGACGAGACTTTATAAAATATTAAGTTAAGTGACTTTATGAAAAGAAAATATAAAAATGTCACTTATGGAGTTGGGTGCCCATCCTAAGGGGGAATCAAGTAATTTTAAAACATAATATTTCCCTCCCTAAAGCAACGCCTCACTTGGAGAACAAATAAAGGATGGAAAAGTGAGTTTCATTCTTATGCTTGAATATTATGATATTGTTGCTTTTGGCTCTGCTAGGGTTTCTTGAGGGTTTGAAGGGATTTGAACCTTGGTGGCTCTTGGAGACGAAAACCTCCTTGAGTAACAACATTTTATAGATGTGCAATACCATTCAAAGGTGCTTTTGAGGGCAAGTACAATCCAGTATTTGCATTGGTACTTCATTGGAGTTCATATGTTGAGGGTTTGAGGAAGGACATGCTCATTCTTGTGGATTTTCGAAGAGTTCTTCAATGCAGATTTATGGACAGATTATAGAACATTGTTGTGCATAGATTGAAGGAGTTGGGGACTTTTTTTACATGCCTATGCTGGCCGTACCATCAAAGGGAAGCATTTGTGATGACTTTTGTAATGTCCCCTTCTAGCAAGCCAAAATTTTCACAACCTTGCACACAATTTCAACTTGTAAAAGAGAACATTAGTATTCAATCCTCATTATATAAATCACAATTATATAAAATCAAACCTTATAATCATAACTTATATGCAATATGCCTTTCTCTATTTCACTTATGTAAGATACCCAACTAGTGCTACGAAAATTTTTCCTTTCTTAAACAATTTTACTTGCTATCAATTCATCAACTACTTCAACAACATAAAGATATATATCAAAGATAACTACTTGAAAGAATCAACCTTAGAGTTGGGTACTTGTCTTATTGTTTGATTCAATCATCTGGCAAATGTCTTATTACATAGATAATGCTTCAATAGCATGAAGTTACAACTTATTCAATGGAAATACAAAAGAAGGCCTTGAAGCCTTGATGATTACACTGTCCTTCACACTTGATCAATTTAATCAAACTCAATGATGTCGACTGAATGTCAACACCTCACAATACAACAACGGAGCATCACCTTGTTAGTTGAGGGAGCATCACCCCAACACTTGAAACTCGCAGGCCTCAAGATTACAAGCTCAATAGCTTTGTAGAGAGAATTTTGTTAAATGAACCGATGCCAAATGAATGAGAGAGCTCCTCCTTTTATAGGCCTTCCAAAGGCAATGAAGGCACGTTTTTCAATGCACAAGGAGGAACCAAGGCACGTTTCCCAAGAAGCATATCCAAGGGAATATTCCATATGAAGACTCATTCTGAGTTGGCAAGCTTATCTAGAGACCTTGACACGGATCCCGAAGACATTCTGTTGACCAATGAGAGCTCAGGTAGTTGCACCTACCTTATCTTCTGACTGGGCGCCATATTGCAAGGTCCTCAATGCTAGGCGCCAACTAAAAGAGGTAGAAACCAGGATAGGTGCCTTCCCAAGTTAGGCGCTTCCTAGAGATAGCCAAGACTCAGAAAGTGCGCCTCATCAATGATACTTATTTTTTGGTACTTAACCACTTATCCTGTGATGTTTTCTTGTAGGTGAATGAAGAATTGAGGTGGGGTGCATATCCAAGGTGGTACAGGAGGCAAAGTGCGCCCTAGGCAATTGTATGCTCTTCCTTGTCATTTGATCTACTTTTGATAAGTGAACCCTTAGACAACATTCCATCTCCTTAGCAAGATGAATAATCAATTGGATCTTCAACATCCAAGTCTAGTTTTAGGCGCATTTTCAAGGCTCTGGATTCATGAGATGGCGCCTATCATCCTAGAGAACTCAATCCAAGTCTACAAAGTGTTCTCAACCTAAGGCGCCAAACAGGGTCATAGAACTATGCCTTAAGGAGGTGTCTTGATCCTAGGCGCCATTTTGAGGTGGCAAGAGCTTGGATTCATGCCTAGTGAAGTTTGATACTTCCAAACTCTTAACTACTCTCATCCAAGCTTAGGCGCTCAAATGGAGAGTCCCTGGAATCATACATGGGCGCCTTGTTGCTCTGGGCGCTCATTATAGAATGCTACAACTTGACACTAGCGCCTAGAGGGAATCCACTCAGAAAAACTTCATTCTGGATGCTTATCAACTTTCCATCCTGAAGCGCCAATCCATAGGAACTTATTCTAGCGCCTTAGGCGCTCATTCTGGTTTGCACCAAGAGGAATTGGCGCCTAGAGCATTCTCCACACATTCTGAACTTAGAAAATCAAGTCAAGTGGGCGCCTTGTTTGAAGGAAGTGGTTGGAAGCCATTTCACATGTTAGGCGCATACTAAGGTTCTTTTAAACTCCTAACATCATTCAGTGAAACAAAATCGGCATCCTGGAGTCCAAGCATCAACTGGAGGCAAGAGAGAAAGTTTTGCGGAAGTGATGGAGATCCATAAGTGCGCTCTCCTTGCCAAGGCGCCATTATAGAAGAAAGTCATTTCAATCTTTTCTTGAAGTTTATACAACCACTTCTTGCATCTTGAATCCTCCTTGACACTTCTTTTAGACAACTTCATTTTAAAGATCAATCGGTATCCCTTAGCAAGGCGCCATGATTGACATGACTGATGTACTTAAGGCACCTTCCTTTAGTTGACCCTTTTTTGAAACCTTACAACTTCTTAGATGCCTATTCATGTTCTCTGGAAGATTCATTATACCTCTATTATCTTCTTAAATCAAACTCTCCTTCAAAATGCATTTGGGCGCCAATTGGATGTTCTTTATCCTAGGCGCATTTTGTAGTATCTCTGGCAAGTTTGAGTGGAGAAGTGCACCTAGGGTTTACTTAGTCAAGTTCTTTGAAGAACTGCAATGAATGAGTCCCTTTGATGATCTAAACATTCTTTTCTACCCAGGCGCCCTGGTGGATATGATAGAAGTGCTCTGTAGCTTGGTGATGCTAGGTTAGGCACTCTTTTGGGAATTTTGATAGAGGATGTGCGCCTAGACTCCAAGAGTCCATTTCTTGCATTTCTTGTCTTTCAGACTTAGCCAAATTTTGGGTTTTCTGACTTTAGAACCTGCAAAACAATCAAATGGAGTTAGTCAAAACCCAGTTCATTCCCTTGTCATTCTGAATTATCCTCTGGGAATGATCAATAGGCTAATCCATTCTTTACTTGATGATCAAGCTGGAAACGGGGACATGACAACTTAACAATATCATAATTCCCTTCCGGAAGAGTTTATTACTTGGCCAATCATGTTAATCCAATCATTCACCCAACAAGAGAGGGCTCCTTGGGTACAATCTTGCCATAGGTCCATTGTCTTTTCCTTTGATCTAGAATGGCAATCTTCACCAACTAGAGCCAAAGGCCTATCCACTTGTCCAATATTGGCACTCTACACCAATTGGAAACAAGGGCCATTTCCACTTGCCCATATTGGCACTCTACACCAATTGGAACAAGGGCCTTTCTACACTTGCCTCAAATTAGCACTCTTCACTAATTGAGACAAGGGCCTATCTCCACTTACCTCATATTAGCACTCTTCACTAATTGAGATAAGGGCCTATCTCGGTTGAGTACTCTTCACCTCTTTAGGACAAGCACTCTTCACTTGCCTTGGAGGGTTAGAGCCTTATCAACTCGAGCCTTAAATACCTCGGTCAATTGTCTAACCCTGGGTCTCACTTACTTGGTGTGATGGATTAACAATGATGTCCATTTCTCATTCCGGCCTTACTGAGTTATACATTACATTTTCTTATTCAAGTAAGCCTTTCATATCATTTCCAATTGTTCTCATAAATCTATATCCAATATATATATGTTTTCACCATCATCATGCCTTATCTAAGAATTACATACTAATATTCATATCCTTATTCTATGATATAGCTATAATGAAATCCATTTATAAACTTACTAATTATAACATTACTTTCATTCATTTTTTATTCAATATAAGAGTTCAGATTTGGAATATCTTATAATAATTATTTGACGTCTTAGTTTCACATTGATTAATATATGAAATATAAATGTACCTTTTTGGATTAACTGCTGCTCTTCTTATTCTATTCCCAATTTCCTATTTTTCAATGTTTCCTCTTGATAGAAATTTATTTCCTTTTTCTGCTGTGTATCTCAGATGAGATGCTATTTTTGCTGCCTATCTGTATTAAGCGGTGCCTTTTTCATACACCATGCATCGCTTATTCTATATATTTTAGTATATAGGAATTGTTTTATATCTATCGCTGCCCCTTGTATTATTTTCTGCAGTCTCTATTATAGGAGTCGCTGCCTTTGTAATACTATGAAGAATACCTTTTTATATTGTATGAAAAGCTCCCTTTTTTTCCATCGTGGCTTTTCCTTAAGAAAAGTCATGTCTCATATGAATTGCAGCCCCTTCATATTGATATGCAATGCTTCATTATAATAACAATAATATTAATACTTGTATTATTATTATATAATAATAATAGATAATTTTTATATTATATTGATAAATATATTTTTAATAATTATTTAATATTTATATATATTTATAGTATTAATATATTATAAATATAATAATATTTAATAATTAATATTTATATTAATAACAATATAATCATATTACATAATAATATTATTTTAACATAATAATATTATTTATATATATAAGGATTTCTATCATTCGAATTGATATTTTACAAAAGCAACTTCCTTGTCTTTTATCACGATGATTAAATCTTTAATTTAAACAATGCCTTAGTATCGGGACATGACAACTTTGGCCTCCTTTCTTCACTCCATTCTTGGCGTCCAAGGGTATTAGGACTATGCAGAGGTTTATAAGGTGTTGTAGACCTGTTTTTGGGACCTTCATTGCTGGTTGTTGTCATACCCAGCCGTACCAACTTGGCCTGGGAGGATGTGGGGTCCTTGGGACTCTTTTCTCTTGATTGCAGCCCATTCTATTGCATTTGTTGGGGCGTCTAAGGCCTCTTTGTCCATTGTATTCATCTGTATGCACAATACATATCATTCCTTGTGGATTTGGAGGGTTTTCTACACTACCCATTGCTGGTCCAGCTTTAGCAGTTGTACGAAGTTGCATATTTTGATATGGGTATGTGATAGGAATTTATTATATGCTATTTTATGATCTGGGTCTTTCATATTTTCTTCATATCTATTATATTTTTTCTGGGTTTGAAATATATGCTCCTATATTGTGCTGTTCCGGCAAACACATTGCAAGAAAACTGAAACCCCTTCTGCATCTTCTCTCTAGTCTGAAAAAACACAATAAAAATTTAAAAATAACGCTATTAAGATCTTTAAAAAGAACCAACATGTACGGCACATTATAGTGGTATCAGAGCAGTGTATCCTGCCATCCTGTGAGGGTAAACATGACATGCAGAAGATGAACTGAGACATGCTGCCTATACAGACTTTAACTCACCATTACAATCTGAGAAGAAATAGGTCACAACACGAAATACAGGTTTCGCAGATAGAACAAGAAACAAAAGTACCACAGATAGATCCCTTTTCAGGTGAAGTTGAGGTACTGGTTGAAGATATGGGTGACAGAGAGAATGAAGAACCTAGTATGCGAGATATTCTGAACTCGTTGGCTAGGGGACAACTGGCTATAGAGACGACAATGCGAGAGTCACAGGCAGAACTGACTCATATCCTTACCCAGTTGATACCTTGGGATGCTAGGAACAACAAGAATAACAACAATAATAATAATGATAGAAATAAGAACAACTTTGGGGACAAAAACAGAGTTAATATTGGAGGTGACAAGCATATTGGAGACAAGAACAATGGTGACAGGCAAAATGGGGACAGGCAGAGAGATAGAGATGATGAGGGTGAAGCATCGGTCACTAACAGGAGAGCTTCCCAGTTGACAGCAGGTGATAGACCTAGCATACCTGTATTTGCACCCAGGAACAATGTTCCTGAATAGGAGGCTACACAACTCAAGTTTCAGGATGAAATATTGAGAGACTGACGGGCTTCTAGTGAAGAGTTTAGAGTTGAGATGACTTTTGGAGAATATTCTAATCTCGGGATGGGACACAAGCCCCATAGGGGAAACATACAGCCAAATCAGGAGCTTCAGAAGAAAGTTAGCAAAATGATTGCCGTACTTTGATGGCTCAAGCAAAACCACTGCTAGAGCGTGGGTCTAGAAGTTGGACAATTATCTACAGATCAACCCTATGCCCGAGACTGATGCAATTACTTATGCAGCTTTACATTTGGAGGGCAGTGCGCATAAATGGTGGAGCAATGGTAAGGTTACATTGGGCCACAATCAGATCACTTCATATGTTGAGTTTACTGCTAGACTGATCGACAGATTTGATAAGAAAGATCCAAAACTGCAATTTAAGGAGTTAGCTCAACTTAGACAGGTGGGCTCAGTGGACTCGTACATCTCAGAGTTTTAGGACCTATTTGTTATGGTCCCTGATATCTCAAAGCGCAGGTTGATGATACTATTCATTGATGGTCTATCAGATCTTTTGCGTGGTTGGATAAAAGGTCTAGACCCATCATCTTTACAGGAGGCCATGAAGAAGGCCCGTGACATGGAGTCCTCAGCATGGAGGAATAAATTTCAGTCTAAGGGATTCATGCACAGAAGGGATAAAGACAGAAAACATTTTCAGAAGGAATTCGAACAGCAACATAAGAGTTCTCCTAGGTTGGATAGTGATCAGTTGAATGACCTTAGGAGGAAAAAACTCTATTTTCATTGCTGAGAGCCTTGGGATCCTAAGCACAAGTGTGCTGCCCAAGGGAAAGCAAAGCAACTGGAATACTTTTCTATAGATGAGTCCGTAGAGTCAGAACCACATTCAGACTAGCAATCAGAGGCCAATGATTCAGGTTCAGAGGGCTCAACTGAAGCATCAGATAAGGAGGAAACAACCCTACCTACAGCACATCTCTCAAGCATTCAGGGAGGGCTCGTTCAGGATGATGAGAGGAGTACTTGGTGGGCAGCGAGTGATCACTCTCTTAGACAGAGGTGCTACTCACAATTTCATAGATGAGGGCTTGGTTGCGAAGAGAGGACTTAAGACTGAAGAATTTGAAGGGTTTAAGGTGAAAGTAGCTGATGGATTTATACTCACTTGTACCAGGAGAATACCCAATCTAACCATTCTGTTGAATGATTACAATTGTCAGTCTGATTTCTATGTGGTTAGCATGGGTGAGATGAATGTCGTTTTGGGCATGCGTTGGTTGCATGACATTGGGGAGTTCACTCTCAACTTGCGGACAATGGAAATGAAGTTTGAGGTGAACAAGAGACTACATGTGCTCAGGAGAATTTCAGATGGTGGATTGAGAGTGGTTTTACTCAAGAGGATGGAGCGGTTGATACGTCATGATCAGGTTCAGTGGGCAGCAGAGGTGATGGTGATGCCTACAGCTACAGATCAACAGAAGCATGCGTATCCTCCTGAGATTCAGGCTTTATTGACTAAACACACCAAAGTGTTTAGCGACATTCCACCAGGTAGACCCCCTGATAGGGGTATTGAGCACGTCATAGAGCTCGAGGAGGGTGCTAGACCTATGATTACCACACCATACAGGCACTCGAAGAGGTATAAGGATGAGATCGAGAAGGCTATCAAAGAGCTTCTCAAAATGGGGCACATATGGCCGAGCAAGAGTCCATTTGCTTCATCTGTGGTCCTGGTAAAGAAGAAGGATGGAACTCTTAGGATGTGCATAGACTACAAAGCACTGAATAAGAAGACCATAAAAAAAAGGTACCCCATACCTCGCATTGATGAGCTCATAGATGAACTGCACGGAGCATGAGACTTCTCAGAAATTGATTTGAGATCTGGTTACCATCAGATACGGATCAGGGAGGAAGATGTTGAGAAGACACCATTCAGATGCCATTATGGGCATTTTGAGCTTCTGGTCATGCCTTTTGGTTTGACCAATGCACCAACCACTTTATGAACAGGGTGTTCAGAGAACAGTTGAGGAGGTTTGTGTTGATATTTTTTGATGACATATTGATATACAGCAGGACATGGGAAGAACACTTGAAGCACATTGACATTGTCTTGAGCATTCTTGAGCATGAGTCGTTATACGCCAAGATGACGAAGTGTGAGTTTGGGATGATCGAATTGCTATACTTAGGTCACATTATCAGTGCTGGAAGTGTTAAGGTAGACTCGAAAAAGATTCGGGCAATCATTGACTAGCCGCCACCAAAGAATCTCTCTCAACTCAAGGGATTCCTTGGTCTCTGTGGATATTACCACCACTTCATGAGGGGTTTTTCACAATCAGCTGCCCCCCTTACAAACTTGACTCGGAAGGATGCATTCAGTTGGGTCAGGTGGTGCACAGGAGTGTTTTGATAGGTTTAAGGAGTTGATGAGTACCTGTCCTGTGTTGGCCATTCCAGATTTCAGCAGGCCTTTTGAGTTACAGTGTGATGCCTTAGGGGAAGGCATTGGTGCGGTATTAATGCAAGATAAACACCCTATAGCATTCGAGAGCAGGAAGTTGAGGGGTGTGGAAAAGAGCTATAGTATTTATGACAAGGAGATGTTAGCCATCATGCATGCGTTGGCTAAGTTCAGATAGTACTTGGTTGGGAGTGAGTTTGTGGTAAAAATAGATCATAACAGTTTGAAACATTTCCTTGGACAGAAGGACCTGAATGATAGGTAGCAGAAGTGGGTCAGCAAACTTCAGGCCTATGACTTTGACATTGTCTACGTCAAAGGAAAGAAAAACATAGTTGCTGACGTCTTATCCAGGAGACCACATTTGTGTGCAGTGGGTGCTATTACAGAGGATTGGAAAGAGATGATATCTGCAGAGTATGCCAAAGACAAGCGGGCTTCTGGGATCATTGATGGCACTATCCGAGATGACAGGTATTCAGTGGTAAATGATTTGATCATTTACAAGGACAAAATTTTTCTAGTGCCAAGATCGGAGATGAAACAGAAGGTCTTGAGAGCATTCCATGACTTGCCTATGGCTGGACACCCTGGTTACTTCAAAACATACAGGCAGGTGAGAGAGCGTTTCACTTGGAAGGGCCTCAAAACTGAAGTGTTGAAATATGTGAGAGTGCCCGACATGTCCGCAGAATAAGCAGGAGCACTCTTTTGTAGGTGGATTACTGCAACCCCTACCCATTCCTGAGAGGAAGGGGATAGTATCTCTATGGACTTTATCACAAGCTTACCAAAAGTCCAAGGCAGGGACTGTATCTTTGTGGTGGTGGACAGATTGACAAAGTTTGCACACTTCTTTGCTATTCCTACCACCTATACTGCAGCACAGGTTGCAGAGTTGTTCTTTAGAGAGGTATTCTGTCTTCATGGGTTGCCACAGAGCATTGTGAGTGATAGGGACGGCAGGTTCCTAAGCAATTTTTGGCAGGAGCTCTTTAGGTTGATAGGGACAGAGCTCACCCCCAGCACCAGCTACCACCCGCAGACAGATGACCAAAAGGAGATAGTCAACAAATGGGTGGAAGGATACCTTGTAATTATGTGGCCGGACAGCAAAAGGCATGGGTTAAGTGGCTTCACATGGGTGAATATTGTTATAACACTACTTATCACATGTCCATCCAGATGTCACCGTTTATGGCACTATACGGGTACGATGCACCGAGCTTTGTGGATTTGTTGTTTGGTATTAGGAGAGTACCCAAGGCCAAATACCTTCTACAGGAGAGTTAGGATATTATAAGGTCTTTGAAGGAAAATATTCAGAAGGCTTAGAATCAATAGAAGAAGTATGTAGACCAGCATAGGACTGCGCATTCATTCGAGGTGGGTGACATGGTGTATTTGATGTTGCAGCCCTACAGGCAGTCCACTCTCAAGAAGAGTGGAGCAGAGAAGCTTAAGCCACACTACTATGGACCTTTCAAGATCTCCAAGAGAGTTGGAGAAGTGGCTCACGAGTTGGAGTTGTCGGTAGGTAGCAGGGTACATAATGTGTTTCATGTATCTCGCCTGAAGAAGGTGTTGGGGCACAACGTGACACCATCTACAAAGTTGCCTCCTCTTGATGAAGAGGGGAAGTTGATTTTAGTACAGAGGCTATCATTGATACCAGATAATGTACCTTGCGGAGGAGGATCATCAGAGAGTATCTGGTCAAATGGAAAAACCTGCCAGTTGAGGATGCTACTTGGGAGAGCGAGCAGATTTTATCGCATCTTGATCTGAGATTGCTTGAGGCAAGCAATCTTAGGAAGGGCGGACTGTAATGTCCCCTTTCTATTTACAGTGTTAGCCTATCATTGGGTTTCCATAGACTGACAATTTTGGTTACGGAACCATTGTTGGTTTGGCCTTGGATGTGTATCTCAGAGGTGTAGATGTGGTTTGGCTTTAGTTGGAGCCAGTTGGCAGTGTCTAGTGATGACTTGGCTTGTTAAGTGCCATACTTGCTATTTTTAGTAAGTTCGGGATTGGTGCCGTTTGGGATTTTCAGAGTTGGATTGGATTCATCTCGTCGAGACCTTTCCGGCGAGCTATTGAACGTGGAATTCCGAGTTCGTCTTGGCTTTCATTTTAAAGTCCGAAGTTACTAATATTTATTTGATGAGACTTTATAAAATATTAAGTGACTATGAAAAGAAAATATAAAAATGTCACTTATGGAGTTGGGCGCCCATCCTAAGGGGGAATCAAGTAATTTTAAAACATAATATTTCCCTCCCTAAAGCAACGCCTCACTTGGAGAACAAATAAAGGATGGAAAAGTGAGTTTCATTCTTATGCTTGAATATTATGATATTGTTGCTTTTGGCTCTGCTAGGGTTTCTTGAGGGTTTGAAGGGATTTGAACCTTGGTGGCTCTTGGAGGCGAAAACCTCCCTGAGTAACAGCATTTTACAAATGTGCAATACCATCCAAAGGTGCTTTTGAGGGCAAGTACAATCCAGTATTTGCATTGGTGCTTCATTGGAGTTCATATGTTGAGGGTTTGAGGAAGGACATGCTCATTCTTGTGGATTTTCGAAGAGTTCTTCAATGCAGATTTATGAACAGATTATAGAACATTGCTGTGCATAGATTGAAGGAGTTGGGGACTATTTTTACATGCCTATGCTGGCCGTACCATTTTAGCCAAGGCGTACCACAAAGGGAAGCATTTGTGATGACTTTGGCCTCCTTTCTTCACTCCATTCTTGGCGTCCAAGGGTATTAGGACTGTGCAGAGGTTTATAAGGTGTTGCAGACCTATTTTTGGGACCTTCATTGCTGGTTGATGTCATACCCAGCCGTACCAACTTGGCCTGGGAGGATGTGGGGTCCTTGGGACTCTTTTCTCTTGATTGCAGCCCATTCTATTGCACTTGTTGGGGCATCTAGGGCCTCTTTGTCCATTGTATTCATCTGTATGCACAATACATATCATTCCTTGTGGATTTGGAGGGTTTTCTACACTACCCATTGCGGGTCCAGCTTTAGCAGTTGTACGAAGTTGCATATTTTGATATGGGTATGTGATAGTAATTCATTATATGATATTTTATAATCTGGGTGTTTCATATTTTCTTCATATCTATTGTATTTTTTCTGGGTTTGAAATATATGCTCTATATTGTGCTGTTCCGACAAACACAGCGCAAGAAAACTAAAACCCCTTCTGCATCTTCTCTCTAGTCTGAAAGAACACAATAAAAATTTAAAAATAACACTACTAATATCTTTAAAAAGAACCAACAGGTATGGCACATTACATATTTAAGAATGAAGTGCATCTGGAAGAGACTGTGTGTTGCTTTTTTGGATCGACGTTTCGGATCACACTCCATGATCTATCATCACACTTATTCTCTTCTTTTCATCCTGATGATGGATCACAGAGTGTGATCCGAAACGTCGATCCAAAAAAGCAACACACTGTCTCTTCCAGAAGCACTTCATTCGTATACCATGGACTGTGGAAACATCATGTCTATAAATACATTACATATTTGCCAAAGATAATACCACTTCTTGTTGCACAACTTTGATGCCTAAGTGTTGTTTGCCCCTTTTTATCTGAAGTCGACAAGACACTAAGGATTGTTTAGCTAATTATAGAGGTTCACAACTAGATGCGAAAACATAATAGACAAGACAACCATTATTATTAACCAAACAGAACTATTGGTAATTTAATAGGTTCATAAATCACCAAATTTTGTCCTTGTTGTGAAGGTCCTTGCTTGGAGGGCAAATTCGATTATCAAGTCTATTTTTCCACTCGACCACCCTCACAATAGGGTATCTAGTTTTACAGGGATATCGGTGAGGTGCATGACCATTTCAAAGGTCACAACCATTTTGGACAATCCAAAATTTCAGCCATCTTGAGCATTTCTATAACAATATCCTCTCATCTCTCCTCCTAATCATCACTTCATGGACTCACACATTACTTGCACATAGGACTTAACATTCTACTAATAATGGACTCACACATCACACATACACACCTTCATATAGGACTTAATATTTAGATCCAACTGTACTCTCAGGTACAAACCAAAAGAGCCGCAACCACTCCATTAGGCCCAAGCACAAGTGAATAAGGGAACACCTTGGTACAACATTGCAACACTACCTAACTTCCAACTGAGATAGCCATCATCCCACTTCCATGAGAATGACCATTGTCTGGCTACCGGTCCCATTGAGATGACTATTGTTTGCAACATGGATGACTATGGAGCTCCCATCTCTACACAACGGTGGTTATACAACTCCATCGAGGCCTCAAGGTTGATTAGCTCTTTCAGTTTCCCCCATGCCACCTATTAGCCTCTGTGCCTTCATTGCAAATGTTAGTGTTTGGAGCCCTTCAAAATTGTGTGTTCTTCTTCCTTCTTGGATAAGTTTTCATCTATATGTGTTTGCTTATAGTTCTAGTGTAAGATGCTACCCCCTATTTTTTCAAAATGATCATACAAGGATTTGACAGTGTTAGCTCAAATACATAACCAACTAAATGCCTCACACTTTCTGATCACCCAGATCCCAAGATGGGCAAGGTGAGAGCATACAGTGATTGGCTTACAAGCACTACTTATGCAATAAAGAAAAGACAATTCATCCGCTGCGGCCGGCATCCACAAGCATGTGGGAATTCACCACTTTGAGTGGGTAAAGAACAAAGAAATATTACAATGTCATCCACTTGTTCAGTGGGAATACTCCACTTATGCAGTGGGTGAGAGCAAATAAGGAAAGTTCTTTCTCCACACTGGCGGTAAACCATCCAGGGGTTCTTAAATGTGATTGCATTAATGAAGATTTTTCAATGAAAGTTATTACAATGAAAATCAGTGATACTTGATTAAAACTTGATAATGTTTTCCATGAAGAAGATCATACCCTGCATATACTTGAAAGGATTCATGTCATCACTGCATTAAATTGCTGATCATCTCTGCTGTAGTTCTGATAATGCCCAATCAGACTGCCCCTGCATAGAAGAATGTCTTCAATGGAGATATTCCATAGTGTATACTACAATTGTTTTACAACTCAAAGACTCTAATATGGAATCCTTTATGGACTGAGAGAACAAACTCCACAGATATACAAAATTAGAGCTAAATACTACTAATTCTTGCTGGTACGACACTGTTTTGGCTTATATGGACTGATGGAACCATACACAGAGTCTGCCCTCATCAAACTATAATGATCTCACTCTAAATACCTTCATATGCATGTCATAAACACTACAAACTATGCCCACAATTCTCATATTTCAAAGAATGCAATGTAAATATACTGTCCCAAAGCCGTACGGCCTGATCAGGTACGGAAGGACCCAAGAAATCATTCAATGCATTTTGTCTTTCAAGGACTCCAAGAAAATGGTCGCCTTGGCATTACAATACCATTGTAAAAAGGAGGAAACCAAAATGACTTAGCATGTTTTATATTTTTCCAAATCTTCAGTCAACTTGTACAGCCAAGGAAGAAGTACGGATGGCAGTTAAGGGTCATTCTTTGCATCTAAACTCTTCAAAATGATCTCAAAAGAGTTGATTTCACCCAACAAAGACATCACACTAAACATATAACAATCATACTTCACTTTCTTTTGGATCCTCAAAAGGGATGATTCAGCCGTACGGCCATGAAAGGTACGGCAACACACTAGAAATTAGTGTCTGCACTAAAACATACAAAAAGACCATGGAATAAGTCACCTGGGCAACAGGAAGACAATGCAAAGAGTTTTAGACACAAAGACTTCTTTTATTGATTTGATATCAACATTCATCACATCTACAGGTACGGTCATCAATATGTATGGATATTTCATTAAACTGATTACAAACAACTCCACACTATCACAACATCAAAACTCCATTAAATCTTCTGCCACCATTCAGCTCCCTGTGATACCCTGAAGTAGAAACCACCATTACTAGCTAGGGTAGATATCTCACTACCGAAACTGATCTTCTTCGAGTGGGTTTCCGTCCACAAGAAGGTAGAAAATGGAAGAACACGCAGGTTCAATCCAACAGAATAACATTACAATAACCAAGCATGCCCTCCAAATGAGCTATCACTCCGTTTTTAAAAGCCTCTGGCAGTTACAAAAAGATCTTTCTTGAAAATAGAGCCTTTTCTCCTCCCACTTATAAAATATTTTTATTTCCAAGTTATGTGCACACTTTAAGTGACTAGGGAATAATAAATAAAACATTTCCTTTTTTCCCCCCAAGACATAACATTAAGTCACTTTAAATAATCCAACCTTATACTTTAGTGCACAATAAATAATTAAAATGATCTGTTTAATAATCAAATTAAATAAACTCCTTATAACTCCAAATTTGATAATTAAACAGGACCAATATCTTCTGACAAAACTTCGACCATCCATGACGAAATTGTAGACTTGAGATACCCACAACTGCTCTGCAGATAGAATTATGATCACTCCAAGAAGTTTGGAGATCATCCAACATGTCGGATAGCCTTCGTGGGATTAGGAACCAACATAATGCGCACAAAATTCAATGTGCCAAAAAAAGGGACATTATAGTCCTCCTTGCTCAAGATTGCTTGTCCTCAAGCAATACATGCCATCCAACAAGAAACCTGCATGATTAGCAATAATATACCTGGATCCCAAGTTAACCTCAAGAATGTTCCACACCACTTCCGCTGTGCTATTCTGATATAACTGACAACTGCACAACTACTCTGCATAAAACTCTGAAACATTCTATCAATCACCCAAACTTTTGGATCTCAAACCTCATTTTCATACTTAACCATGAAAGTGAAGGAGTTGGCATCCTTCAACAAGTCATCAATGCAATTTATCCAACCTGAAATAACAGATGGGAACCAAAAACTGAAATGTTCTTCCAAAGAAGAACACAAATCAGCTTGAACACAAGCTGTAAGTAACTTCAAATAGCCATGAAGCATCAGATTCTCAGCATTCAAAAGAGCAAAATTAGCTGGAACACTTGTCCCTTTCAGCTGAAACCTTTTATTATCCATCCAAAAAGAGCTAGAAACAATAAAAAATGCAATCTCATGGCTGCAACAAACAAATATAACTTCATAAAATTCTGATTTCAGTAAATTAATAATGGTACAGCCATCACCAAACTGAAATCTTATGGAAACAACAAGAGTTTTAGGCCATCTCCAACCAACATACAACAAAGTTATTACCAAAATTTCTCTCCAATCCATGAAAAAATATGCAATTGACAACTTATGATGGTTGACAGGAGTAAGGACAGCAGCTTCATGATAGAAATTTGACTCCAAAAACATCCATAAAACAATCTTACCAACACCACTATCCTCCATAGAACCCTGAAAATAAACTCCATTATGAAAGTAAGCCATCATTGAACTTAATTCATTGTATACCTGAACCTTATGCCCACCTTCAACAACTGATGAACACTTCCAATTGATGAAGTTTTTGTATAAATTAACATCCCATGAGTGCACTTCACCAGGATCCCATATCTTGTTATTGTCCTCATCTGTGTTACTCACATCAGATTGGTGTTCATCGTCCAACACAAAAAGAGGATTGTCAAAAGTTAATTCAACTCCCAGATCAAAAAGAGGATTATCAAATGATTGGAAGTTGTTTTCATCTTCATGTTCAGATAATTCTTCATATTGCTCCAATTCTGAATCTACATACTTAGGAAGTTGTCCTAAGTCAAAATCTTCTTGGATCAAATCAAGCTCTTCAATCAACAACTTGATTTCATTTGCCAATACAATATTTTCTTGCTCCCTTAATTGATGTGCAACTTCAAACTGATTTTCAACTTCTAAGAGAGCTTTTTGAGTATACTCCAAAGAAGTCATAGTTGCCTTAAGCTCAAATGTGAGCTTATCAACCTCTACCTCTTTTCTTCTCAAAGCATCACTGGTATGATCAGCAAACTTAATGACATGATCACGATCAGAACGAAGATTCAAGTAATCTGATTTTAGTGTTTCTAAAGCCCCTTTGACATCATGCCAATCCTCAAGTGAAGATCCTTCTTCCATACCCTTCTGTCTCTTCACAACTTGTGCCTTCCAAAAGTGATCTTCAACAAACTTATGGGTGCTGTCCAAATGTGTTAAAACTTGTACAATCTTATCTTCTGTGACTAACGGCTGAATTTTAAAATCCAAATCAGCAACACACAACAAACTTTCTGTTATATCTATGACTCTTGAAATCAGTTGCTTTTAAGTTGTCTTCTTCATGACCATTCAGTCCCACAAAAGTTGTCTCCTCTTCACTATCACTTTGATCAAAGATTATGGCAGGTTCATCTTCAAGCATAGAGTCATCTTTAAGGGCTGATTTAACATCTTCAACAAACTCCACATCATCATGCTCTACCACTGCACCTTCAGAAATGACAATTGGTCCTACAGTTTGCAAAGGATATTCCCATGTGAAATCAGCATTACCTTCTTCAGGATGATGAAAATGCTCAACATTAAGGGCTGTTCCCCAATTTTCAGCAGCTTCAATTTCTTTACCAGCTGTAATATCTTTATTATCCATGTCTTCAACAAAGCATTCTGCTGGTAACAACGTAGGCTTGCATGAAGAATCACCATCTAGCATTTTGTTAATCATTTTCATCTCTACTTCGAGAGAAAAATAGTCTTCAAAATCTTCAACCCCTTCATCAAATCTAGGACTTGCAAAATCTTCTTTTTCTTTTTTACTGATTTCAGCAGAAGAATTCCAACCTTCAATTTCATCCATTGCCATTGGATTTCTAACCAACACATTTGAAAATTCATCATACTCTTTTGTGTCTTCAAGGTCAACAAGATTCTCACAAGCTTCACTAACTTGCTCCAAAGAAAATGCCTTGTCATCTTCATCAAACACATCAGAAATTTCTTTCCCATCAGCTTGTTCCATCCTCGTGCAATCATCCTCTTCCCACTTTCGCAAATAAGGTCTTAATTTGTCTTCACATTGACCAACACCATTTTAGATAATACTTGTTCTATTGATAAGGATTCTTGATCATTCTTTCTTAGATTAGCCAATAAAATAGACAAGAGTGGCTGAGATACTTCATCACTCTCATTAATGATCAAGGACATAATGGCTTGCATGGCTGTTATAACTTGGTTTTCATGAAACATGCTAATGGTAGCAAAGAAATAATGAAATAATTCCAGAATCTCTTCTTCACATTCCATATCTAGCATGATGTTCCCGAAACCAAAATTTGCAACAATTCCCAGTATTGCAGCCCTCTTAACAAAGGAAGGATTTTCTATATCAGCTAATCCACTGAAACTTTCAATAATTCCTTGAAACATTTCCTTCATTATGGCTTTTCTGTAAGGAACTTCAAGAGCGGTGATTCTGGTGATCTCACATAGACAAAGAGAGACTGCAAGTCATACATCTTCATGAGGATGTTTCATCAGCTTGGGTTGAACCAAAGCAATCATTAATGGCTTCAAAGCCCATTTCAAATTCCTACACTCTGATTGTTTGATCTTGGTCAAATGACTCTCAACTTCTCCCAACTTGCTGAGGAGTGTATACTTAGACATGTGCAACAACTCCAATTCATTTCCTAATGCAAATAGTGAGCTTCCCGCTACTCCTTTTTGCAAGTTACTAGGTTGGTCATATATAAATGAATCCTTGAAGTGCTTAGAAAGTGGACTTCTGCTCTGATCCTCTCTTGACACAGTCTTCTTCTGAGACAAAGTTGTATCCATCCTGACTGGTGACAATGAATTCATCTAACCACTGAAATTTTCTGACAAGCAATTGGACACTTTGAACATGCACTCTGTATAAAGCTATCACCCAACAGGCTAGTAGGCAGAAACCTGGCTCTGATACCACTGTAAGATGCTACCCCCAATTTTTTCAAAATGATCATACAAGGATTTGACAGTGTTAGCTCAAATACATAACCAACTAAATGCCTCACACTTTCTGATCACCCAGATCCCAGGATGGGCAAGGTGAGAGCATACAGTGATTGGCTTACAAGCACTACTTATGCAATAAAGAAAATACAATTCATCCGCTGCGGCGGGCATCCACAAGCATGTGGGAATTCACCACTTTGAGTGGGTAAAGAACAAAGAAATATTACAATGTCATCCACTTGTTCAGTGGGAATACTCCACTTATGCAGTGGGTGAGAGCAAATAAGGAAAGTTCTTTCTCCACACTGGCGGTAAACCATCCAGGGGTTCTTAAATGTGATTGCATTAATGAAGATTTTTAAATGAAAGTTATTACAATGAAAATCAGTGATACTTGATTAAGACTTGATAATGTTTTCCTTGAAGAAGATCATACCCTGCATAAACTTGAAAGGATTCATGTCATCACTGCATTAAATTGCTGATCATCTCTGTTGTAGTTCTGATAATGCCCAATCAGACTACTCCTGCATAGAAGAATGTCTTCAATGGAGATATTCCATAGTGTATACTACAATTGTTTTACAACTCAAAGACTCTAATATGGAATCCTTTATGGACTGAGAGAACAAACTCCACGGAGATACAAAATCAGAGCTAAATACTACCAATTCTTGCTGGTATGACACTGTTTTTGGCTTATATGGACTGATGAAACCATACACAGAGTCTGCCCTCATTAAACTATAATGATCTCACTCTAAAAACCTTCATATGCATGTCATAAACACTACAAACTATGCCCACAATTCTCAGATTTCAAAGAATGCAATGTAAATATACTGTCCCAAAGCCGTACGGCCTGATCAGGTACGGAAGGACCCAAGAAATCATTCAATGCATTTTGTCTTTCAAGGACTCCAAGAAAATGGTCGCCTTGGCATTACAATACCATTGTAAAAAAGAGGAAACCAAAATGACTTAGCATGTTTTATATTTTTCCAAATCTTCAGTCAACTTGTACGGCCAAGGAAGAAGTACGGATGGCAGTTAAGGGTCATTCTTTGCATCTAAACTCTTCAAAATGATCTCAAAAGAGTTGATTTCACCCAACAAAGACATCACACTAAACATATAACAATCAGACTTCACTTTCTTTTGGATCCTCAAAAGGGATGATTCAGCCGTACGGCCATGAAAGGTACGGCAGCACACTAGAAATCAGTCTCTACACAAAAACATACAAAAAGACCATGGAATAAGTCCCCTGGGCAATAGGAAGACAATGCAAAGAGTTTTAGACACAAAGACTTCTTTTATTGATTTGATATCAACATTCATCACATTTGCAGGTACGGTCATCAATATGTATGGATATTTCATTAAACTGATTACAAACAACTCCACACTATCACAACATCAAAACTCCATTAAATCTTCTGCCACCATTTAGCTGCTCCCTGTGATTCCCTGAAGTAGAAACCACCATTACCAGTTAGGGTAAATATCTCACTACCGAAATTGATCTTCTTCGAGTGGGTTTCCGTCCACAAGAAGGTAGAAAATGGAAGAACACGCAGGTTCAATCCAACAGAATAACATTACAATAACCAAGCATGCCCTCCAAATGAGCTATTACTCCCTTTTTAAAAGCCCCTGGGAGTTACAAAAAGATCTTTCTTGAAAATAGAGCCTTTTCTCCTCCCACTTATAAAATATTTCTATTTCCAAGTTATGTGCACACTTTAAGTGACTAGGGAATAATAAATAAAACATTTCCTTTTTTCCCCCCCAAGACATAACATTAAGTCACTTTAAATAATCCAACCTTATACTTTAGTGCATAATAAATAATTAAAATGACCTGTTTAATTATCAAATTAAATAAACTCCTTATAACTCCAAATTTGATAATTAAACCGGACCAATATCTTCTGACAAAACTTCGATCATCCATGACAAAATTGCAGACTTGAGATACCCACAATTGCTCTGCAGATAGAATTATGATCACTCCAAGAAGTTTGGAGATCATCCAACATGTCGGATAGCCTTCGTGGGATTAAGAACCAACATAATGCGCACAAAATTCAATGTGCCAAACAAAGGGACATTACATCCAGGTCCATCTTGTGGCTTATTAATTTTAGGATTCCCCACCATATCCAAAAAATTCCTTAAAATCTCAAAAAATAGCTAAGTATTAGCCTTTGTTGCATTTTCTGCCCCTCGTTGCATATTTTGGTGAGGTGCAAAGGTGTTGCAAGTCATCAAAATGCCAAAATTGCGACAAGGCAAAGGAGAAACTAAGGATTTAAACGTGTTTTCGGAGGGATGCAGTTGGCCTGCATATCACCGAAATGCCGAAAAGGGAGTGCAAAGAGTTTAAATGGGCATTGTGTAGTTGGTCTATAAATCGCCGAAATGTCGAAGAGTGAAGAGAAGAAGTGTTGTCGGTGAGTTGCAACAGGGCTGCAAGTTACCGACGAGTTCATCTGCAAAGTGCAAAGGTGTTGCACATCGCTAAAACTCCGATGGGATAGAAAGGAAGCAAGGACAAAGACATGGAACGAAGAATGAAGCAGAAAGGATAAAAGAAATAAGAGATAATAGGTTTTGGCAATGTGCAAGGGTGCATCATTTTGCCGAAATTGCGAAATGCCGAAAGGATAGAAGAGATAAAGAAGCACGGTTTCGGCGATGTGCAAAGGTGTTGCATTTCAACGAAATCTCGATAGGCAATGCACCATGAGCGAGAGAGACATGAGGCAAAGGATAAAAGGATGAGAAGACAATGGTTTTCGTAAAGGTGCAAGGGGACGACACATCCCCGAAAATGCTACAATCAAAATGGGCCAAAGCAAAAACAATAAAGAAAGAAAAAGATGAGGAGAGAGAAGGAATGTCGAAGGAAGATGAAATAAGAGCAATTTTAGATTTCAACGAAATGCAAAGATGTTGCAACTCGCCAAAATCTTGACACATGTTCTGTGGCCTGTGGAAACTCCAATGTGTTTCAAACGTGTTTACCCGCAATAACTTTGTGAAAGCGTAGTAAAGAGGAGTTGCAAGTAGGTGGGTGATGAATGAGGTTGGTGGGGTAGGTGAAATTGTTTTCCCGCCCAAAACAACATAGCAAAATAAAGATGCTATATATGCATGAAACAAGATGTTATTGGGGTTGGTCGCTGAACCAATTTTCTAGCTCAAATGCTTTAGGTGATTTTAGGGCATCAAGCAAAGGAAATGTCTAGGCTGCTTTAATGATCTACTCCAAATTTTTCAGATTATTTCCAACACTACAAATAGTGTTAACAAATGAAATCCAACCATGTAACTCCTCCACACCTTCTGATCACCAAGTTCCCAAACGGGCGAGGTGAGAGCATACAAGTGCTTCAGGTTAAACAAATATAATGTAGTGCAAATCAAATACAACTTCCGCTTATTCAGCGGGCATCCACTTATTTAGTGGGAATTCACCACTTATTCAGTGGGAGTGATGAAATAAAGAAACACATGCACTTCCGCTTATTCAGCGGGAAGCCACACAATGAACCACTTATTCAGTGGGGTAAGCAACATAATCAAGAAACTATCAACTCCCACTAGCGGTAATACCATCCAGGGATCACAATCACCCTAATGATGAAATATGAATGTTTATCACAATGATTGAAATCTACAATATAAATTATCTAATTCAAATTGTTCAATCTGCCCACAACTGCAATCAAAGGAAGGTTAGTTCAAGTGACAACACACATCAAATGAACAATAACCCCTTCAATGGATGCTCAGGAAACTGAATGCTATCTGGCAACACCTCAAACCGCTGTCAAACACCCAATACTTCATCTATACCTCTACATGACACTGCTGTTACAAACTGCAGGTCTAATCAGAACTCTAGATTATGTAGAATAGCCTGTATTTGCAATGGTATGACCCAAACAGGTGAGTCTAACAACATATAACTCTATAATGGATTGGCCAACTTGGTGAATGATTCCCAACATTAATAGCATGGTTTTGAGTCCCCAAAACAACAGTGATTCATCTTCTAACCCTTAATGCCCAACAAGGATGAAGTACGGCCCCTTGTTGATTGGTACGACCTTGAACTATACGGAAATCTTGTTTCACTTTTAATCTGCATAGAACTCTTGCAATGATTGTCTAAAACCAGCAATCAACATAGGGAAAATAAACAACCGATATAAACTTCAAAATGATCTTCACTCCCATAGCTGGTACGACTGCCTGCAGATGTACGACTGGCTAGAAAAGAGGCATCCAAAACTCCAAAAATGATCAACAACTCCATAATAAAAATCACTCCAAAATAATATGCTCAATCCAACAATAAAATTTAGAAACATCAAAATCTATTAAGACACCAATGTGAGCTCTAAGTGAAATCACCATTACCAGCTAGGGTGGATCTTTCACCACCGAAATTAAATAAACTCCTTATAACTCCAAATTTGGTAATTAAACTGGACCAATATCTTCTGACGAAACTTCGACCATCCATGACGAAATTGTAGACTTGAGATACCCACAACTGCTCTGCAGATAGAATTATGATCACTCCAAGAAGTTTGGAGATCATCCAACATGTCGGATAGCCTTCGTGGGATTAGGAACCAACATAATGCGCACAAAATTCAATGTGCCAAAAAAAGGGACATTACATCCAGGCCCATCTTTTGCCTTATTAATTTTAGGATTCCCCACCATATCCAAAAAATTCCTTAAAATCTCAAAAAACGGCTAAGTATTAGCCTTTGTTGCATTTTCTGCCCCTCGTTGCATATTTCGGTGAGGTGCAAAGGTGTTGCAAGTCATCAAAATGCCAAAATTGCGACAAGGCAAAGGAGAAACTAAGGATTTAAATGTGTTTTCGGAGGGATGCAGTTGGCCTGCATATCACCGAAATGCCGAAAAGGGAGTGCAAAGAGTTTAAATGGGCGTTGCGTAGTTGGTCTATAAATCGCCGAAATGTCAAAGAGTGAAGAGAAGAAGTGTTGTCGATGAGTTGCAACAGGGCTGCAAGTTGCCGACAAGTTCATCGGCAAGGTGCAAAGGTGTTGCACATCACCGAAACTTCGACGGGATAGAAAGGAAGCAAGGACAAAGACATGGAACGAAGAATGAAGCAGAAAGGATAAAAGAAATAAGAGATAATAGGTTTTGGCAATGTGCAAGGGTGCATCGTTTTGCCAAAATTGCGAAATGCCGAAAGGATAGAAGAGATAAAGAAGCACAGTTTCGGCGATGTGCAAAGGTGTTGCATTTCAACGAAATCTCGATAGGCAATGCACCATGAGCGAGAGAGACATGAGGCAAAGGATAAAAGGATGAGAAGACAATGGTTTTCGTAAAGGTGCAAGGGGACGACACATCCCCGAAAATGCTACAATCAAAATGGGCCAAAGCAAAAACAATAAAGAAAGAAAAAGATGAGGAGAGAGAAGGAATGTCGAAGGAAGATGAAATAAGAGCAATTTTGGATTTCAACGAAATGCAAAGATGTTGCAACTCGCCAAAATCTTGACACATGTTCTGTGGCCTGTGGAAACTCCAATGTGTTTCAAACGTGCTTTTTTGCTTGTTTACCCGCAATAACTCTGTGAAAGCGTAGTAAAGAGGAGTTGCAAGTAGGTGGGCAATGAATGAGGTTGGTGGGGTAGGTGAAATTGTTTTCCTGCCCAAAACAACATAGCAAAATAAAGATGCTATATATGCATGAAACAAGATGTTATTGGGGTTGGTCGCTGAACCAATTTTCTAGCTCAAATGCTTTAGGTGATTTTAGGGCACCAAGCAAAGGAAATGTCTGGGCTGCTTTAATGATCTACTCCAAATTTTTCAGATTATTTCCAACACTACAAACAGTGTTAACAAATGAAATCCAACCATGTAACTCCTCCACACCTTCTGATCACCAAGTTCCCAAACGGGCGAGGTGAGAGCATACAAGTGCTTCAGGCTAAACAAATATAATGTAGTGCAAATCAAATACAACTTCCGCTTATTCTGCGGGCATCCACTTATTCATTGGGAATTCACCACTTATTAAGTGGGAGTGATGAAATAAAGAAACACATGCACTTCCGCTTATTCAGCAGGAAGCCACACAATGAACCACTTATTCAGTGGGGTAAGCAACATAATCAAGAAACTATCAACTCCCATTGACAGTAATACCATCCAGGGATCACAATCACCCTAATAATGAAATATGAATGTTTATCACAATGATTGAAATCTACAATATAAAGTATCTAATTCAAATTGTTCAATCTGCCCACAACTGCAATCAAAGGAAGGTTAGATCAAGTGACAACACAAATCAAATGAACAATAACCCCTTCAATGGATGCTCAGGAAACTGAATGCTATCTGGCAACACCTCAAACCACTGTCAAACACCCAATACTTCATCTATACCTCTACATGACACTGCTGTTACAAACTGCAGGTCTGATCAGAACTCTAGATTATGTAGAACAGCCTGTATTTGCAATGGTACGACCCAAACAGGTGAGTCTAACAACAGATAACTCTATAATGGACCGGCCAACTTGGTGAATGATTCCCAATATTAATAGCATCGTTTTGAGTCCCCAAAACAACAGTTATTCATCTTCTAACCCTTAACGCCCAACAAGGATGAAGTACGGCCACCTGCTGATTGGTACGACCTTGAACTATACGGAAATCTTGTTTCACTTTTAATCTGCATAGAACTCCTGCAATGATTGTCTAAAACCAGCGATCAACATAGGGAAAATAAACAACCGATATAAACTTCAAAATGATCTTCACTCCCATAGCTGGTACGACTGCCTGCAGATGTACGACCGACTAGAAAAGAGGCATCCAAAACTCCAAAAATGATCAACAACTCCATAATAAAAATCACTCCAAAATAATATGCTCAATCCAACAATAAAATTTAGAAACATCAAAATCTATTAAGGCACCAATGTGATCTCTGAGTGAAATCACCATTACTAGCTAGGGTGGATCTTTCACCACCGAAACTGATCTTCTCCAAGAGGGTTTTCGTCCTCAAGAAGGAATGGAAGAACTTGTAGGTTCAATCCGGCATCATAACAATATCAAATCAATAGCATGAACTCCATAATGAGCTCCAGGCTTCCTTTTATAACCCTTTGACGGAAATATAATATTATTTCCTTTTGTCTCTTCATATTTCTCCTCGATAATAATTCTCTTTTTTGACTTTCTTCAATATTTCTTTTTCCAAAGTCTAAAAGCTCAGTTTATGTGCTCCACCAAATAATACATCAAATTCCCTTTCCAATGAGCTATTACAGTTAAGTTAATTTTTGATATTTGCAACTTAGGAGACTTGATTGAAATTAACAATTAAATAACTCAATAAACCACCCAACTTACGGAAAATCCCAAATTGAAGCAAATTGCAAAATAAACCATACCAACATGATCCTGAAGGTTTGGGATGAAGAATGACGCCAATTGGGTGACTTCTCCAAGAAGTTTGGAGAGCAAATCGGGAAGCCGAAAGAACTTCAAAAAACACCACTGAGATCCTAAACACTAACTGAGCTCAATGCCATGAACCAAACTCACAACCAAGCAAACCCTAGTTCTCCAAGAACTTTGGAGTACACTCGGACAGTCATAATTGTATCCGAGAAGCATCATTAAACTCATCTCAAACTTCCATACTCGTTGCCACTGCCCAAAACTCAATATGACCAACCCAACTTTCTAGGAAAGTTGGAGTTTCCCATGAAGTTGGAAATGCCCCAAAAAGGGACATTACAACTGCAAATGGAAGAATACGTTTGATACAGCGTAGGAAGGATTTTGTAAGGCAGATCCTCATGTGATAAGATGTCTCCATGGAAGAATGTAGTTGTTCAAGCAGGGGTTAGAACCCAGTTACTCATCCCCTCTTGCCACACTTGTTGATATGATTGTAACATAGATTTGACCATATGTGACAACATTTAAATCAATACAAACTCTTTTGTATGGGTCATTCCTTTGTTGCAAATGGATCATTGGATATCTTTTCTGGAAAAATAAGTATGTTTATCGTATCAGATTTAAGCTGAGATTTGTATGTGAATACATTTCTGGTTCTGTTGAGGTTTTATTGGATGCTTTTTTTCCCTCTTTGCTATTCATGCCTCTATTGCCCAGTGGAGTAGGCATCGGTCCAAATTGGTGAAGGGCCAACACTTTCTTTTAATCATCCTCTATCCTGGGTAGTTGTAGGAGTAGGATTAGGAGCAGATTAGGTTTCACATGTTGTTCATGATTTATTGTTACAACTAGGGATTAATTTGAAGCAATCTAAGACTCTTTTAAATCATGGGAGAACTATATCATGCATGTCTACACCTTGCCATTGTGTATAAAATGTCAAATGAATTTATCTTACGGGGATATAATAATGCTGTCATCTATGGGTGCATGTGCAAGGTGTCTTATCAGCTTAATCAGAGGTTTATGCAACCAATTTATCTTGGCCTAGTGACAAATATAGGGGTCAAGTGTACATTGAGTATAGTTGTGATTATTTATTTGTGTTTCATTTTATACCTCTAGGAATTCCCTCCTGGGTCTAGCTGAGCCCAAAGTGCAGGAAAGCGTACCCACTCTTGTTAGTTGGCCTTAACCATCCTCAGTCTGTGGATAAGCTTCTTTCTCACTTTCTTGATGACACCCCTAGCCTAGAAGGTGGAGATATGCTCTAGGATTTTGGAACTGCGGTTTTGGGAACCAACATCTATGGCGCCGTTCTCGGGGAACAAATCTTCTTGGTGTAATTTGACGGGATGCCAACTCAAGACATTGCTGGGTTGATCTCATGTGCCGAACTAGGGTTTGAACCAAGATTTCTGAATTATCAATTTTCAAAATAGAACCCTAGGACTGAATTCTGATTTTTATTTGCACCTTTCAATTTGTCTTCAACAACATGAAATATAGAGTAGCATGTGCCAAAATATGGATGGCAAACAAACACACACTTACAAACTACTTCAAAATGAAATGCATCCAATTGACGTACAAATTGATAGCAAGTCGATTGATAAAATCAAACAGACCTCACTGTAATAAGATCAGTCTTGTCTTTTGCCTTATTACATCAACTTCATGGCTTAATGACAGCCCAAATACAATGCATATGCTGCTGTTATTCAAAATCAGTGTAATACATACCAAATTATGATGCCAAATTATAATGCAAAGGGGCTGAACCTCCACGCTCAGATCTGATATAAAAAGGTCTTCAAATAATGACAAAATACTGATGCAAATCCTATGAAGCTGACTGCCAGTCTCAAGTGTTGAGCGCTTGACCTTCAATGATACTCGCTGCCTCTAGACTGTTCGCTGCCAAGGGAAATATGCAGATCAGCCTGTTATGATGTCACAGCAACCTTCAATGTGGGGCGATGACCTCCAAAACCTCAATGAACTTCCTTATGATGAAATCGCTGCCTTCCTCAATGATACCAGTCCATGCCAACCCAGCAAATGTGTTTGCTGCTGCAGGAGCCAAGGCTGTAATACAAATCGGCACTCAAATATAGTCTTCAACAATGGCGATCTAGCATATGCAAATGATCCTTTTTAATTCGGCTCTCCTGGCAAATGAAAATGATGATCCAATTTTCAATCAAATCTTCAACAATGGTCTCCGACCAAATCTTCGATGCAATCACAACTAATGATGTATCAATTGTGCCCAATGAACCTTCAAATCTCCAACAAAATACAAATGTGAACTCCGTATGAATCCACCTCCAAGATGTGATTGGGTTTTCGTCCAACACACCAACTCCACAAGGGTTTTCGTCCTTAGAAAGTCATGCAATACAATTGCCAAGCATAAATGCGAAAGTTGCCAAAATGTTCGTGATGTCGGAATGAGCTCCTTCATCTTTTTTTTATACTTGGTTCTTCTTTCTCCTTCAGAATAGGCCGACAAATTCGAATTAAAGATTTGAATTACTTTTCCCTCCAAGTCGGCCAATAATTTATTTATTTTTATTTCTCCAATATAGCCGTCCAAATAAACAAATATTATTTTATTATTTTTTATTTTCTTTCTCCAATGTTGAGCACCCAAAATCAAATGCAATATTGGAAAAACAAAAATAAATAAATTATTGGCCGAAAATAAATAAATATTATTTTATATTTATTTTTCCTTCTCCCAAGGTGAGCACCAAAATCCAAGAGATAATATATTTTATTATTTCTTTTTTCCTCTTCTCCAATGTGAGTGCTCAAATTAAATAATATTAAAATAATATTATTTAATTTATTCTCTTTTTTTCCCCTCTTGGCGCTAGAAATGAAAATAATATTTTATTATTTTCCACATGCCAAAAACCTGGAGCAGTTATTTATTTATTTTTTTGTCACTTGATAATTAATGTAAAAAATACATTAATTCATTTCTCCATCTTTGCCAGTGTAATTAGCCGAGCCTTGTAAATCAACATTCCCTTCTCCAAGCCTCTTAACAACATTATCTTTTCGAAGCCTTAGCTCAACCAGAATATTCCCTTGTTTTGATGAATTAGCCTACGGGAATGAGGATAGGCTAATTCTGTTTCCTGTTTGGTGATTATGCCGGAACTGGGGACATGACAGTTGAAAATTAGTCATGACTCTGCTGGTGAGCTGAGCCCAAAATCAGTTTGTGCCTTGAAGATCAGTTGTGCTTCAAGGATTTCCTCTTGTGAGAGAGGTGGTGACTCTACTGTCAAAAAAAGGAACATTTGTTGTTGCTGTTATGTATCTGCTATTGGTGATTCAAGAACACATTTCAAGAGTGCAACAGTTGGAAATAAAGGTACACATGGTTTTTTCTTCCTACCTTTGAGATACCATTTCTTTCATGGCAAAGAAACATGATTTGTAATGCCTCTTTTTTCCGGCCTACATTGTAGAATGCTTTAGTCATGGCTTCTAGGTATGGATATGATTATTCTAGGGGTGCTCCTTTCTATGCATCTTCTTATGTTTCAAACCCTAGGAACTAGATTGGATTTAGTGCCTATGACAATTATAGTAATGCTTGTTCAAGTCATGGCTTTGCATTTTATACAAGCCCAAACCTATATGCACCCATGCAAAATCAGGATGAATATTTTAAGCAACAATATGAAATTGAAAACGAAATCAGCTATTGGAGTCCATGTTGCAGCAGGAAAAAGAAATTGAAAATCGTATTAGGCTAGTAGAGTCTAGGGTGCAATTTGGTGCTTGCCGTGTTGCCCCCAAAAATCAAGTTGTTCAATCCCTTGTCATTCCCCTAGACACCATTTACGAATAGCTGTTAGATGCCTACCTTTGATGGATATAATATTTGGGAAGGAGACACACATGTTGATGACTTTTAGAATTTATGGACAAATTTCAGTTTGAAGATGAAGACATGTGGATTAGATTTTTTGTCAGGTCCTTATGTGAAAAGGCAAAAGAATGGATTCAGAGTTTTCCAGAGCAATCATTTGCCTCTTGGAATGAACTTGTGGCTGCATTTGAAGAAGAATTTGCAAAAGGTCTAGACCCGGCTGATCTTGTCCGAGAATTAGAAAAAATCAGAAGACAAGAGGGAGAATCTAGTACGGACTTCAGTCACAGGTTTGCTGCTGCCCTTTTCAAAATTCCAAATGATACCAGACCTGGCATAGCTGCTTGCATTGATATGTTTTTTGAAGCATATGAAGTTGGATTGAGTCTAGTGCGGGAGGATATGAAACTTACAAGCATGCATCAGGCCTATTTATGCCTAGACTCTATAGAAAAGATGAGGGATGATTACATACTAAGGTTGTTATCCGCAAATGCAAGTGCTGCTGGTAATGGACAGGCTGATGTGAACAACAGTGGTGTGGATACAACTAATCAAATGAATACAACATCAAATCAATATAAAGGTTTAGTCAGAGGGGTAGAAAATGATTGTGGTGTATAATGGGATTGAGATGCAGATGATGAAGATGATGTATGCACTTGCCTTCAATTGCGCAAGTCATCAATTGGAGATGAAAATGATGAGATGCATGATGACTTTCAGTTTGAAAATGAGGTATGTGGCCTAGTGGACAATGAGGAAGATGTGTGCACCAATGAGCAGTTAGATGGATCAGCTTGTGAGGTTGATCATGAGGGGTGTGCACATGCATGTGATATTCAAGGTGAGCAAGAAACTTGTTTCTTGTTTGACATGTTGCCCTTCTTTGTTCCTGTTAGTGAGGGTGAATCTACTAATGTTTGTTTGCATGAGGTTGGTGTGGATGTGGCTGCACTTAATGATAACCGATTTGAGACAAGTGCTAGTGCAGACATGGATTTTCAATTTGAAGACTTTGCCTTTGATGAATGTGAAGGTGGTGATCATGTGGATGCATATGAGAACCTATTTCTTTGGTGCAAGGTTTGTTGTCTTCCCCATGCAGATTGTGCTTCAAGAAGGCCACAAAGAAATGATACAACAGTGAATGAGCAAGAAGTGTGTCATAAGTCTTGTGCAGCAGTACATGTGACACAAGTTGCCAGAATGAGCTCCAAACAATGGGACAATTGGAAGAACTTGGTTCTTCATATGAGGTGCTCCATAGTTCTGAATCATGCCTATGATTTAGATGATGACGATTGTAGTAGCACGTCTGAAAGTGTTGTATGCAAGCTGCCTATTGTCCATGTAATGTCCCCTTCTCAAGCCTAACCAGTTGTGGGTTTGATAGCCTATTTCCTTGAGTTCGATAGGCTATGTGGTATGGTAAGGGGGATCTTGTTTGTGGAGATCATTGGTTCAGTTGTTTTTGGTTTCAGTTGATGGCATTGAGTTCAGTTGAGGTTTAAGATTGCAATGCAGCTTTCAGATTTTTTTTGGGCTTCCCGAATTGCTCTCCAAACTTCTTGGAGAAGCCATCTATTTTTAGAAAGTCACCCGAATAGCATCATTCTTCATCCCAAACTTCTTGGAGTACGTTGGTATAGTTTATTTTGTAGTTTGATTATGTTTGGGATTTTCTGTAAAGTTGGGTGTATTAATAAGCTATTTAATTATTATTTGCACTTTTGTCTTCAAAGGATGGAAATAATTAAAAAGTGCTTAAGTGTTATAGCTCATTTGAGAGGGGACAAGATGTTTTAATTATTTAGGCACTTAAAAGTGAGCGCTCAAGTTGGGAAAAGAGAAATAATTAAGTTGGAGGAAAAAAGGTAATTATTTCCAAGAAATAATTATTTTCTTCTGTAACCTACAAAGTGCCTTTTTAAGGAGGTTGAGAGCTCATTGTTTTCTTTATGCTATTGATTTGATACCGTTATGCTGCCGGATTGAACCTGCATGTTCTTCCTTCCCTTCTTGAGGATGTCAACCCTCTAGAAGAAGATCAATTTCGGTGGTGAGAGATCCACCCTAGCTGGTTCAGGGTGATTTCAGTTAGGAATCACACAGAGATTCATGGATTTTGATGTTTTCTAAAGATTTTGGATTGGTGATTGATGTCATTTTATTTGTTTAGATTATTGGAATGATTTAATACTTGTTGGTATGGAGTTTGGCATTCTATGAGGGCAGGCTGTACCATTCTAGGCCGTACATGTGCAACCTGGGCGCTTGATTTTGGATCAGCATTTAGTGTTTCTTTCTTGCAAATAAATTAAGGATAATTTTCCTTATGCTTGGGTGCCAACAATGATCATTTTTGTTAGGAATTTGATGCAGATTTTGACCCTAAGGCAGGTCGTACATCCATAGCAGGCCGTACCAGCATTGCAGGGGAGACGTGAGATCTTAGAGGGAAATCACCTTGTTTTGGAGGCATTAAACTCTTGTTTGGGAGGCGTCCATGTTAGTAGAACTCATTGCCATGAGTTTGGAGATGGGAAAAGCCATGATCTGGGACTGTGACAGAAAGGTCTTCAATCAGGGTTTCCTTCATAGTTCCTTGTTTGGTATATTTTGGTGTTCTATTTGCATAGATAGCATATGTTTCCCTTCATCATTAATGAGATTTCTATGAGCTAACCTGTTGCAGCAATTCCAACAAGTGGAAATCAAGGTTATTGAATAAATTTGCGGCCTATTCCTTTCATTGTAAACATTTAATTTGTTGCAATCTTTTATTGTAACCCCTAGATGGTATGACTGCCAATGTGGACTATGAGATTTCTATTTTATTTGCTTCCCACTGAATAAGCGGAAGTGCCTTGTTTCTTAAGTTCATTCTCCCATTGATTAAGTGGTGTATTCCCATTGAATAAGTGGATTCCTGGTGAATAAACGGAAGTTGTATTTGTTTCCTTGCAAAGCATTATATTTGTTAATCTAAAGCACTTGTATGCTCTCACCTCACTCGTTTTGGGAACTTGGTGATCAGAAGGTGTGGAGGTATTTGCTTAATTGCATTTCATGTGCTAACATTGCTGTTAGTGTTGGAAAATCTGAAAATTTTTTGGGCTAGAACATTACAGTCCAAGGGCTTGATGAGGACATGGTTGGTTATGAAACTTTCCTTTTTGTAGGTTATGTTTCTAGTGCTGTGGATGATAATTGTGTGCCTGACTTTGAGTCATTCAAGTGGCCCCAACATACATATGAAGATAGTGTTGGGTTGCAATACATGTGCCAAGTGGAAGATCAATATGTTGCAACCCAACTTGAAGGTATGTTAGAGCTAGAATTTTTTCAATTTGATTTGCAAGGAGAATCGTCTCCTTTTGTAGATCAGCAATGCAGTTAGACATATCTCTTTTTGCCATGTGAATTGGAGGTCTCCTTTTCCCTTGATCCACATGGCAAGACCAACATATATGACGATGTCGCAAATATGGGTGGACGTTTGCTTCCATCCATGTCTTTTGATGCTGATCTGAATTTTAGTTTTTAATTCTGTGTTACTAGCAACATGCATGGTGTTGTGTTGAATGGGTCCAACACCTATTACTTATGCTTGCCCTACAATAGTTGTGTTTGTGATGGGGGTAATCTTCACTTCATTGGTAATAGTTATAGAATAGTGCAGGGAAATGGCAGTCATCATTTGTGGCAGCTGGGTTACAAAAATAATTTCAGTTTGAGGGAGATCGACTCCTTCATTCAGCTTGTCTTCGATAGAGGCAAATAGCATCATTCATCTTTCACAGGGTTGACCTGCATTGTGTTAAAATTTTGTTTAAAGTCATACTATCTTTGTGCTTTCATGTCCATTATTGTAAGTCTTGTCTTGTATATGTTTCCCTCATCATGTGTTGCCCTATAAATACGTTTGTGTGTTTTGCCTTGTTTTCGCTTTTGTGGTCTGGCCTCGGAGATTTTTTTTCTAGGTTCTCACTGTGCCAGTTTGACACACATCCCCTACTAGAGCTAGTGTTAGCCTCTGTGCCTTCATTACAAATGTCTAGTGTTTGGAGCCCTTCAAAATTGTGTGTTCTTCTTCCTTCCTGGATAAATTTTCATCTATATGTGTTTGCTTATAGTTCTAGGCCCATCTTGTGCCTTATTGATTTTAGGATTCCCCACCATATCCAAAAAATTCCTTAAAATCTCAAAAACTAGCTAAGTATTAGCCTCTGTCGCATTATCTGCCCCTCGTTGCATATTTTGGCGATGTGCAAAGGTGTTGCAAGTCGTTAAAATCCCGAAATTGCGACAAGGCAAAGGAGAAACCAAGGGTTTAAATGTGTTTTTGGCAGGATGCAGTTGCCTTGCATATCGCCGAAATGTTGAAAAGGGAGTGCAAAAAGTTTAAATGGTTGTTGTCGGCAATGTGTAGTTGGCTTGCAAATCGCCGAAATGCCAAAGAGTGGAGAAGTGTTGTCGGCGAGTTGCAATAGGGCTACAAGTTGTTGACAAGTTCATCGGCAAGGTGCAAAGGTGTTGCACATCGCCAAAACTCCCACGGGATAGAAAGGAAGCAAGGACAAAGACATGGAACGAAGAATGAAGTAGAAATGATAAAAGAAATAAGAGATAATAGGTTTCGACAATGTGCAAGGGTGCATCATTTCACCGAAATTGCGAAATGCCAAAAGGATAGAAGAGATAAAGTAGCACGGTTTCGACGATGTGCAAAGGTGTTGCACTTCGTTGAAATCTCGACAGGCAATGCACCATGAGCAAGAGAGACAAGAGGTAAAGGATAAAAGGAAGAGAAGACAATGGTTTTTTTAAAGGTGCAAGGGGACAACACATCCCCGAAAATGTGACAATCAAAATGGGCCAAAGCAGAAACAATAAAAAAAGAAAAAGATGAGGAAAGAGAAGGAATGCTGAAGGAAGATGAAATAAGAGCAATGTTGGATTTCGGCGAAATGCAAAGATGTTGCAACATGCCAAAATCCCGACACATGTTCTGTGGCCCGTGGAAACTCTGACAGGGCATTTTTAAAGGGCCTGTGACGTGTATCAAACGTGCTTTTTCGCTTGTTTACCTGCCATAACTCTGTGAAAGTGTAGTAAAGAGGCATTGTAGGTAGTTGGGTATTGATTGTAGGTAGGTGGGCGATGAATGAGGTTGGTGGGGTAAGTGAAATTGTTTTCCCACCCAAAACAACAGAGCAAAATGAAGATGCTATAAATGCATGAAACAAGATGTTATTGGGGTTGGTCGTTGAACCAATTTTTTGGCTCAAGTGCTTTAGGTGATTTTAGGGCATCAAGCAAAGGAAATGTTTGGGCTGCAAATGGAAGAATACATCTGATACAACGTAGGAAGGATTTTGTAAGGCAAATCTTCATGTAATAAGATCTCTCCATGGAAGAATGTAGTTGTTCAGGGTGGTGTTAGAAGCTAGTTACTCATCCTCTCTTGCCACACTTGCTGGTATAATTGTAACAAAGATTTGACAATGTGTGACAACATTTAAATCAATACAAACTCTTTTGTATGGGTCATTACTTTGTGGCAAATGGGCGTCATTGCATATCTTTTCTAGATTAATAAGTATGTTTAACATATGGGATTTAACCTAAGATTTGTATGTGAATACATTTCTGGTCCTGTTGAGGTTTTATTGGATGCTTTTCTTCCCTCTTTGCTGTTCATGACTCTATTTCCTAGTGGAGTAGGCACCAATCCAGATTGGTGAAGAGCCAACACTCTCTTTTAATCATCCTCTGTCCTGGTTAGTTGTAGGAGGATTAGGAGCAGATTAGGTTTCATATGTTGTTCATGATTCAGTGTTACAACTAGGGATTAATCTGAAGCAATCTAAAACTGTTTTAAATCATGGGAGAATCATATCGTGCATGTATGCACCTTGCCATTATGTATAAAATGTCAAATGAATTTATCTTATGGGGATATAATAATGTTGTCATCTATGGGTACATGTGCAAGGTGTCTTATCAGCTTAATCAAAGGTTTATGTAGCCAATTTGTCTTGGCCTATTGACAAATATAGGGTCGAGTGTACATTGGGTATGGTTGTGATTATTTATTTGTGTTTCATTTTATACCTCTAGGAATACCCTCCTAGGTCGAGTTGAGCCCAAAGTGCAGGAGAGCATACCCACTCTCGTCAGTTGGCCTTAACCATCCTTAGTTTGTGGATGAGCCTCTTTCTCACCTTCTTGATGACACTCCTGGCCTAGAAGGTGGAGATTTGCTTTAGGATTTTAGATCTGCGGTTTTGGGAACCAACACCACCTATGACTTGGGGTACTTAATTTGTGGAGTCATTCTTGTCCTTGGCTCACTCACATACTACTCTAGAAAAAATTATACACATACAACATAGAGACTCAATTCTCATTACACTCATATCACACTAAAACATATTATTGGCATACATGCAAGGATTAGATCCTCAGACTCGACATTACAAGATTTACACATAATCACCTACATAGGACATTACTTTCATAGTTTCAATGACATTGGGCTTCAACACAGGCATATACCTTATCATGAACTTTTTCAGCTCCTCTGGTCTCTGATACACTTCACTTCTTGATTCGATTGGCTATCCTACGCATAATTGTTTACAGAATCAGGTCATGATTTCAGCAGCCTTCCTTTATTGATTTCAAATCATTTTGTTCCTTGGACTTTGTGAGTCATGCAAGTTTCTAGCTTCTTCAAATTGCCTTGGCTTTTTGATGGTGTTTTTGAGTTGGCAATTCTGCCTCCTATCCAATGTTTCTTCATTTCACAACCTACTTACCCTTTTCTTCGCCAATCATCGTCCATCTCATGTTGCACACGACATTCTCCAGACACCTTTATTTCTATGAGAAATATTTTTAAAATTGCAGGCTTATTAACTTCGGATGCACTATCCTCGAGTTCTACTTTTGCCGCTCATATCATGCAATCTTGTTGCTTCCTTTGTCCTTAGCAATTGACACTTGGCCTCTCTAATACTTCCTTTGTGGCCCTACTCATGCACCGTCACTAAACACCAATAAGAAATCTCTGTGAAATTGATTACTGCCCCCTCCCCACAAAACTTCTACTTGATTTGGCCATGTCTTCATTAGCATTTACCTGCATGCTCAAACAAATTTGTCAAGGTACCATGTTTCACGAACAATTTAAGGAATCATATCTTGAATAAATAATTCCTCAAATAAACAGTAGTTTGGAATATATAATCTGGGATGAATAATTCTGAAAACATAATCCAAAATATTAATCTAAAATCATGGATTTTGTATAAACATTAATCTATTCAAACTAAAAGCATTTACCGGAAATCGTGATTCTGAACACCTGCTAGTTTGAGTAAAAGATTATCTGAAAATACATTTAGTCATTCTCCAAATAAACATTAGTTCAATCACTATATTCTGATTAACCAATGATTCTGAATTCATTAATCTGAATTAAATCTCTCTTAAACATTACTTATTTGACATAATCTATTTTAACATTCATGTGGCTATCATAAACCTCTCTTTCAACATTCATCATTAAGTGGATACATATCATAATCAAAATCAACTACGATTAATATAAACCTTAGCATTTAGATAAATAGTTCATGAGTCCCTATCATAAAGTCCTTAGGGTTTTGCCTTAAATACTAGGGTATTACTGCGTGACATATTAGTTTTCCATATTATACTTTAGCGATACCAAGGAAAATCATTGTCATTGGATGTTTATGGGATAATCATAAAGAGCCGGCGCAAGTACTTAACAAAGTAGTTTCGATGCAGTCATGGACGAAGGATCCAATGAAGGATTGTCCAACCATGTAGCCAAAACACTCAATACAATAACACAATAGAATTTCACCAAAACAACAACACAACCATATTGATTTCACATATGTGAATGATTACAATTTGCTGCAGTGGGCTCCTTACATGGTAGGCCATAGCCGTTTGATTACTAACTTGAAATTAAACTACTTAGAACTTGCCACAAGGGGCTTCCTACATGCCAAGCTGCAACCATTTGATTACTAACATAAAATGAAACTAAACAAACCTATTACATTCCTACATGCCACATCGTCTTCATTTCCAATTTCTAACTCCATTTTAGACTCTCAACCTCATGCTCACTCTCAATTCTTAGACTCGCTCTTAGCCAATTCTCTCCTTAGCATCCTTGTTCTCAATTTGCCATATTTGCTTCTTCTTCCTCTTCGATGATCCTTCAATCCATCTCCAACCTTGTTTATATAGCAATCCTAAACCTCCAAGATGATCAGCGTCGGCTACAAGGTGGCACAAAGTTCTATGCCACATGAAACGTGTAGTCAACTAGTGTTAACAAACTTCTAAATCCATATGGTGATAGTGGTGGAGAATCTTTGTGCGGTACACAACATACATCCTTAGCAGTCCAATAAGCCTTCCCATATACTCATATGTTGGCACAAGCTCCATATAATCCGACACGAATGAGAAACGTTACAATTGTGCAAACTGTCAGCTTGGTATATGTTCACCAATCAAATATCACTCTTCTATCGATCCATTTCTCCGCAAACGTGGAATAGACATCCATTTCTCACTTCACATGTTCTCAAAATTGCGTAGCCAGATTTAAAACTGCGGTGAAATGCAGTGAGTTCCTTTGCAACTATCTGACAACTAAAAACCAACAAACAAACAAATGAATTGAAACAAATCAAAAACAACTATTTTGGGTGATGCAAGATTTCCTTGGCACCCAAGGATGCTCCTGCATCAGACATCTAGGGTTGATTAAAACAACGAGTCCCTCATTTTCCAGGATAGTCTACCTCCGCCTAGCAACTCCAACCTTTGACCTCGTCGACTTGTTCTTTCCATATTTTCAAGTATGCCCCATGGCCCATCCTGTGTGCTCCCTTCCTCTGCATTGTTCGCCATCTCATCAAGCTTCCTCTTTTGGGTTTGTGGTACTCTATTCCACCAATCATCTTTTGTACTACATCCTCTTGGCCTGTTTTCATTTGCAATCCTCTTGCCCTTTTTTACTTTCATCAACCAATCCCTTACATCTGTCATCCACCTTCTTGGCCTCTACATACCCTTCTGTTATGTCCTTCATTGCCACATGTTCCTCAATACAGCTCCTCATCCTTTCCCTCATCTGTCTTGTCCTCTAGACGAATCCCCTTTGGGGACATCTGCTCCCACTTTCCATCTTTTGTGTTATCTCCTTTGTAGTTGTGGTATTGTTTGACAGGCTTGTGGTGCCACCCATCCTTGGAATCAATGCATAATGCTCATCCTTGATGCAAACTCGGACACTATTATAAAATTGCTCATCGGCCTCATTCAATGGCATCAATTGGTGTATCTTGCCATCCTTCCAAATCGTATATGTGTTAGCTCTCCCATCATACATAATGCTTCTATCAACCTACTAAGGTCTCCCCAACAACAAATGACACATATCCATTGGTGCAATGTCACACATCACCTCATCATAATACGCTCCTATCTTGAACCTCACCAAACATCGTTTCTCCTAGCGGTGAGTGCTAGCTGGTAGGCCTCCTCTACTGTCTGGATATTACACATATCCAACTCCTCTTGGATGGATTTCTTCAAACCATTGATGTGTTTTACCACTTTCTCAGTTCCTTCCTCATGATGTCCAGACCGAATCATCAGCTTGTAGTACTCTTTGGTTTATTCCTTCATAGTCATGTTTCTTCGTTGCAAATTGTGCAATTTCTTCAACAATTGCAACTGATAATTTGCCATAATGAACTTAGACTTCAGCTTTGTTGTACCAATACAAAATTTTTCGTATATGTGCCCAAACATACCTCCCAAGCACCGTGTAGCCTTGTCATTACTGCGCTAACCCTGCAGGTATAAGACATATCAAAAGATGGCGATGCAAGGCTCAAATGGAGGGAGATTCTGACAGGCCAATCAAGCTCGGAGCAATGAAAGAATGTCTAAAAGAGGAGGTCAAAGTGATGAATTGAAGGCCAAAATGACATAAAGGAACCAAGGGAAGCAATGCAAATACATCTGGCAAATCAAAATTCAATTTTGAAAATTTTGGAAAATTTCAAAAAAAATTCTAAGGCATTGTCTGACGTTCTTGGCTAGAATGAGCTCCATTTGTGAGTATAATTCATGGAGGAGAAGCTTAGATGATAGCTTCGGATCATATGAGCTTGGTTTCCAAACTTCAAGACATTCCGTCGTTTGACGGAGAAGTTACGGCAAAAATAAGATCCAGAAGCGGTGATAATTGATGGTGATCCAAGCAGCCTCCGTCAAAATGGTAAAGGCAAAGTTCAAAGTTTTTCAAGGTCAAGAATCATAAAGTGAGCCCTGAAATTGGCTAAGTCTGGTGTCCTGAAACCTGATGTTCTGAAATCTTGAAAAATGTCTTAAGTCTGAAATCTGGTGGATCCTCAAAAATCTAAAATTTGCATGTTAAATCCCATGGATCCGGGACCTATCTCAAACATCTTGGAAGTATATTTCAAAATATATTTAAGTATATACTTCCACCCAAGACACTCAAAATCAAACTCCAAAATGGCGCTCAATTTGCCCAAAAGCCATGCCTATTTTCAACCTTCCAAAAAGGCGCTTAGAAACCTCAAAACCCACACCATTTTGTGATCTTCAAAAAGGCGCTTAGATTGGCTAAAACTCACGCCTATTTACCACTCCAAAATAGCGCTCTAAATGCCCAAAACCCACGCTTTATTACATCCTCCAAATAGGCGCTCTTTTTGTCTATTTCCCACGCCTTTTGCTTCACCTCCCAAAAGCGCTCAAATGTATGAAAACTCACGCCATTTTTACCTTCCAAAATAGGCGCTCAAAATGCCTATTTCTCATGCCTTTTGGTCATTGGAAAATGGCGCTCAAATACACTAAATCCCACGCCTATCCAGCTCAAGCAAAAGGCGCCTAAATTACATCATTTGCACTCCTTTTAGAGGTGACTTGTTTGCATGGGGATTGGCGTTGAGGAGAGAGAGGATTGACGCCAAGAGATAGAAAGTATGAGCCTATAAATATATCTCTTCATCCTTCTCATTTCATTCATTATTTTTTGCAAGGTTGAAGAGGCAGAGCAAGGTCCAAGTAGAAGAATGAAACCCTAGGAGGAGGGCGTCCACTATAAAGGAGATATTTGGCATAGTTATTATCATTTTCTTGGCAAGAGGATGGTATTGGGGCTGCACTTCACACATGGCGGCCATTAATGGGTGAATAAAAGCTTGCATGAGGCGATTTCAAAGGCTTTGAAGATTGGATCTTCACATGCAGGGCAAAGATTACCCATTCTTGCATCATTCTACACCTTTCTACCACACTCCAAGGCATATTTGTTCACAGGAAGGCCATTTCTTTGCCTTCGCGGCCATTGTTGAGGGTTTTTCAAGCTTTTCTGAAGCTTTTCCGGACCAGCATAATATAAAGAGGGCAATTTGATCACTTCTAAGCCTCTTCTTCTTCATTCTTTTCCTTCACAGGGTCCACCTCCATGTTCCTAAGGCAACGTCCAAACCCAGGAGGCCATTTTTGGCAAATTTTCAAGGATTTTCACCACTGGTCATGATTTTTCGAAGGCAACATCTCCACCTACAGCCAAGATAAAATTGATTTTTGAGGCTTATTTGTCCAAAATTTCTCATTTCTGACACATACCCACCTCGGCAAAAAGGCATTTTCGATCATCCTGGACTAGTTTGAGCTCAGATATGTAAAATCTTTGAGGGTGCAGCCTCATATTTTCACTTTCCAAGGGCAAAATATACATTTTTTCACAAAAATCAGATTTTGGAAAGTGGAAGTAGAAACCTGATTTTTTGGGACAGCGAGTTAAAAGAGGTCTGATTTTGCATTTTCTAGTGCGGGACAGCGAAAAAGAACACTTCTACAAGCCCAAAAGTCACTATGCAATATTCTTCTATCACCATGGAGGCCAAATTGACACCCATTCATGAGTATCCAAAGGTCAAGGAGTATTTGGATCTCGCGAAGACAGTGGAGGATGCAAACACCATCCTATGGATGAAGATCGCACATCTGGATCCTATCATTATCCCAGAAGAGGCTAAGGTTGATGAATTCAAGCAAAATCTCAATTCTCATACTTAGTCATTTTTCACTGTTTGCAAGAGAATTATATTTTTGGCGGCTGCAGGGATTTCCAAAGCAGTTTCTATTTTGAGAACTGACTTTGCTTTTCAAAGATAAACTTATTTTTGGATTTGTTTTGGAAATCATGCAAATCTTTAAGTGGAACTCAATGTGTAATAACATGCAAGTTCAATTAACTGAATTGCATGAGAGATATTTTTATTTTTAAATTGCTAAATAAGCTTGCATGCTTCCCATGCAGCATTAGATCTAGAATGAAGAGTGTTAGTTAACTCTTCTTTTTATTTCCTTGCATCTTTGCTTTTTAGGGTATAAATAAGTGTATTCTACACACTTAAGCTTATCAATGGTAAATGCTAAGACTAATTTTTGCTCGTATTTTATTGTTCAAGCACTGTTATTGATTCTTGCTTTTTGATTAATGAGAATACGCATCATGGTTTCAGAGATCTATCTTGTTGTCAAGAGTTATGCAAATTGTTCATGACTTTGTGCATGAGCAATTATTGTTGAGTTGTATTTGTTCTTTTGTTTTGAAAACCTCCAAGTTGTCCTTCTGATTTCTTTATGCTCTGAATTTACTTGAAGAAATCAGAATTGTTTTAAAGATAAAGTTAGTTATTTTCTTTTAGAAAGCTTTAGAAAATCTTATAGCCTTGTAGAAAGCTTCATCGCCTTGTGCTCGTGCCCTGAGAAACAAAAAGATAGGTTATTTTGTAAACATCTTTTAATTTTCTTGTTGAGGGAGCTTCTCCTCCTAATTCGAAGAACAGTTCTACTGTACACGCTGTCTATTTTGCTTTCTCACCGAAAGGTGCGAAATTAAACGCTAACAAGCTTCTCTACCATCCGTTTCCACTATCCAATGCTTGGCTTACCCTCTCTATTTCTCTCCAATTGAACCTCCTTCCACCAAATGGTAGCATGGCCCTTCAATTTAGTCTTAGCAAATTTCACTCTATCTAGATCAGCAATATCCTTATACTCAAAGTGCCCCTTTGAATCAGTTATCCAATCTATCAACTACTCATGATTCATATTACTAGAATAATTAGGAATGTCTAGTCTAGTCCTCTTACTAATGCTTGATATGACCCTCAGAATCCTTTCTTCCTTGTCTCCTTCGCTTTCAGTCTCAATAGAATTTACCTCTTGCTCTTCATTACTCTCCTCATCCCTAGGGTTAGGGTTCCTTCTGCGGTCTTATTCAAATGCATCCATCGGTTTTGCATATCTTTCAACATCTCATACATTTCCTCCATTCTTCAAGCAACATTGACAATACCTTGCCCTCTCTTTGGCAACATCTTGGATCTAACACAAATTACCATGGATCGGCGGTTTGTCCACAATCCCTCTACAAGATGCCTCACAACCAACACTTTGCTTATAAGCTTCTTATGGGCTGCCTCAGGTTTCAGCGATCTACTCACAAACCCTTGTGACTGCCTCACGCTTGGTGATCTATCTGCAAGACCTTTACAAGCTGCCTCAATTTGATCAACAAATTCCCTTTTTTCTCTCTCCAACCGTCAAGATCCTAAACCTTCGCTCTGATACCACTTGATATAGTCATGGATGGAGGATCCAATGAAGGATTGTCCAACCATGTAGTCAAAATACTCAATACAATAACACAACAGAATTTCACCAAAACAACACAACCATATTGATTTCACAAGCTTGAATGAGTACAATTTGCTTTAGTGGGCTTCTTGCATGCCAAGCTGTAGCTGTTTGATTACTAACTTGAAATAAACTACTTAGAACTTGCTGCAAGGGGCTTCCTACATGCCAAGCTGCAGCCGTTTGATTATTAATATAAAATGAAATTAAAACAAACCTATTACATTCCTACATGCCACATCGTCTTCATTCTTGATTTCTAACTCCATTTTAGGCTCTCAACCTCATGCTCACTCTCAATTCTCAGATTCCTTGCTCTTAATCAATTCTCTCCCCAGCATCCTTGTTCTCAATTTGCCATATTTGCTTCTTCTTCCTCTTCGATGATCCTTCAATCCATCTCCAGCCTTGTTTATATAGCAATCCTAAACCTCCAAGATGATCCACGTTGGCTACAAGGCAGCACAAAGTTCTATGCCACATGAAACATGTAGCCAGCCAATGTTAACAAACTTCTAAATCCATACGGTGACAATGGTGGAGAATCTTTGTGCGGTGCACAACATACATCCTCAGTGGTCCAATAAACCTTCTCATATACTCCTCTATTGGCACAAGCTCCAAATTCTTCTATTGATCCAATTCTCTTCAAATGTGGAATAGACATCTATTTCGCACTTTACAACATGTTCTCAAAACTGCAAAGCCAAATTTCAAACTGCTGTGAAATGCGGCAACTTCCTTTGCAACTGTCTGACAATAAAAACCAGCAAACAAACAAATGAACTGAAACAAATTAAAAGCAACTATTGTGGGTGATGCAAGATTGCCTTGGCACCCAGGGATGCTCCTGCATCAGTTTCTTAGCTATTTCTAGTGGAGCAGTCATTTCTCTGGCTGTTATTTTGATAAACCATGTTGTAAGAGAGTTGTTACTGTGAACGTATCCCATTGTAGCCTCTTATCATAGAATTGTCCTTCACAAAATAGGTCCCAGGTCCTACTGCTTGGTGTTATGGTGATTGGGATGATCTTTATTTATCTTCTCTCTTGTTCTTACCTACATTAAACAAGATGTAGAATTGGATTCTTTTATGCTATCGAATGGTTGTAGAGAGGGTGGGATTTTCTAATACGCATGTTCCTGTTTGTAGGTGATGCCAATTTCAGGAGTTCTTCTAAGCAAATTATTATGCTTACCTTCCCATTACGCAGCAGGATTAGTATTGCTTTCTTGCTGCCCTGGAGGTAGTTTATTGTTCTTACATTGGGCCCGAAACAAATTGTATTTTATCAATTCCTGCCTATTATAGTTTTCCCTAATTCTATCTAAATACTCAATTAACATTGGGTCGAAACTTGTTTTATATTTTGTTTCTATGACATTGAAAGCTTAATCTGGGTTAGCAGTGTTCCATAGGAAAAACATACTGAAGAGGAACTTTTTGCAGGGACTTCAAGTAATTTGGTCACTTATTTAGCACGGTGTGTATTTCTCTTGATTACTTTTCTTATTTCCTTTTCTCGTACATGCCATTACAGATGCAGACTCGCATCTAGCATTCAGATCTTGGACTGCTGTGCAGGGGAAATGTGGCGCTTTCTGTTATTAGGACGGCTGCTAGCACCTTCTTAGCTGTGGTATCCTTTTTGTATTTTTGTATCTTTGTTATACATACATAATTTCTTTTTCTTTAGAATTATAGATAATTGATTTTGAATTTAATTGAATTTTGGGTGGTGTTCTATTGATGGCAATGTCTTACTCATCTGGCTCACAACACTTTGTTTGCAGATAATGACACCCATGTTAACGGCAAAACTTGCAGGACAGTATGTTGCAGTTGACGCAGGTGGTCTGTTTGTTTCAATACTGCAGGTGATTTATATATGTAGTGCTTTGCTTTGCTCTTTTGAATCAGTAGATTATAATGACTAAGCGGTTTTATGTTTTTCACTTCTCTAATTGAATAGGTGGTTCTTCTTCCAGTCTTAACTGGAGCCATTATGAATCAATATATTCCAGCTACAGTAAGCAAACTCTCTCCATTTACACCCCTCGTAGCAGTTGTTACTGTCTCAGCACTCTGTGCTAGTGTAATAGCACAAAATTCCTCTGTTATTCTGTCTTCTGGTGGACAAGTTGTTGTAGCAGTAGGTGCTCTTCATTCAGCTGGATTCTTCTTTGGTTTTATACTTTCTAAGCTTTTTGGCTTCAATGACTCAACATCAAGAACCATCTCTATAGGAGTTGGCATACAGGCATGTTTCTAGCAAGTTTTCTGATATTTGGTTATATGTTTGCATGAGTTTTTGAAACGCTCTCTTATAATTACGTGTTCATTAATAGGTTGCTCTGCAATGCTTCCATTTTCCAACTACAATTGTAATGTTCCCCATGTATGATGCTACAGAATTCTGTTCTAGGATTGGTCCTTGCAGGCCAGCATTTCAGCAATCCTTTGACAGCAGTGCCAAGTGCTGTCTCCAGTATCTGCCAATTAATTTTTGGCAGTGCATTGGCTGGATATTGGCGCCTGTCCTCTGACAATGGAGTTTAAGATTGAGTACTCATATCTGCCCCACACAGATATTTTGATGCCATGTGGAAAATTATGCCATTGTTGAGTATGTTGTTTAAATTTCCAGAGACTCGGAATAGAGATAATCTGTTCATGCTATAAGATACGAGAGATCTTGATGCGAAGCTTCACTTCGAACTTTTCTTTTGTGTAATTTGCACGAACATCTCTTGAACACCATTAAATTGTATGATTGACTGCAAAGAATGCAAAATAACTCATTGCATTGGATTTACATGTTAATGAAATTCTCCCTTACACTGCCTATAGTAGGTACGGGGAACTCCTTAATCCTTATTTCCCTGTTTTGTTTCAAAGACTAGCTAATAACTGTCTTAGTCCAATGGTTATGGATGTTGTTTTTAAGTTATATAAGTCCAACGAACCTATATAGGAGATTTCAGAGCTTTTTTAGTAAGTCCGACCACGTTTTCTCTGAGCTGATGGTACATAAATGTTTAAAAGATCTTGATATGAAGCCCATCAAGCTTCAAAAATATAAACTGACAATGAAATTGTAAATGAGTGCTTCTGGATTAAACTGTGTGATAGTTTTTCCCTCAAGCACTCATTTACAATAATATGGACTGTGGAAATCTGATGTCTGACAATGAAATTGTTTTATTGGATACTTTCTATTTTAGAAGGCTGTGGAAGGAGTGATCCACATCTCCTCTAATATGTTGTGAAGGTGTAGAGAAAAAGAAGCCTGATGAACCTGTACAATAGAAATAGTATATATACAATCTGAAACAATAACAAAATAAATAGAAAGCAAAGACAATGTGTAGTATTTTCCCCTGACAAAACCCTTTTGGGTAAAAAAACTGAATACAGTAAAATTTTTCACTATTGCAAAAACTCAACCATTCTCCAGTACAATAATGAATCTCTCTTACTTCACCTTTAAGTATATGTGGATATAAATATGTGCATCGAAAGCAGTTTTACACATAGCATGTATCATGCAAAAGATAAACATGTGGGAAAAATAAAAAAACCTAAAATAACACCCCATTTTTTTCTTGAAAAATTCGAACAGTTAGCTTCATCCCAAGTATTAAACATGGAAAGTATACAACACTTAACCCAACAAATAGAACTTGTACTCCAAGCTTGATAGACAAATTGAGTTGTTATCATATAACCCTGTAAGAGTGTAGTTTAAAAGAATAATTCATATGTTAATTTATCAATGACCATGGGTGAGGAAGAGTTTTTGGAAACCAAAAAAGCACAAAGATAAAGAAGTTGAAGCAACACATCAAGTTTCATTGGTTCACCTTGCTTAGGAGCAAGTTGAAGCCTTATTCTTCCCCCTCAAATAGGGGGACTTACAGAATATAGAATGACTACTATGGTGAGATCTCCTCAATCAATTTTGTCACCCTGGATCGAAGAAGCATCACAATCAAGAGGATTTGAAGTCGTGTTAAAGTCTCTTCCACGCTTAAAAGTTTGCTCAATTCTATTAAAAAAGGAATTTATAGAACAAGTTGCTATCTTGCAAAAGGTGATGAAGATTAAAGAAAAGAAGCCAACATTTTTACAATCAAATTATTTAGAGTGCAATGTTTTTGCATTAAATTTTAGCTAATTCTATTTAATTGGAGCAGAGCAAGGATGCCAAACACCATTGCTTCAATACCAGAAAGCACCTTGAAGATTAAATAACCAACTATATATTAAATTTTATCAATTGAGAAATTGTTTTTAAAGAATGGCTGAAAGTGAGTGTTGGCTCTGTTAGGGCTTTTATGTCATAGGTGCTTGCCTTAGCATTTGTCACACTATGGATTCTCGATCAATGCATAATTGTTTTCATTCCTTGCAATTATTGAGAATTTATTGCATTGAGAGTGGCCACCCTACCTTTTGGGTGCTATATCATTCCTTATAATAGAAGCTTCTCCACAAACATTTATTGATGTACTTGTATTTGTAAATGTTAAGAGCTTGTGACCATGGCCCACAAGATGGCATGCAAATTTGCCACCTAGGTTTTTCGTGAGGTAATCATCCTCAACTTGAAGAATCTTTCCTTAAATTGCATTAGAAGTTCCTAAAATTGATAATGTTTTTGATTGGTTTAAAAATTACACTTTAATAAGCTATTTTCTGGGCCATGTTAAAGAGTTGGGTCCAATTTAATATATTTATAATTATGAAGCACCTTGAAGGTCAAATAACCAAATATATATTTTAATTTTATCAATTAAGAAATCAATTTTATGAGGATGGCATAAAGTTAGCGTTGGGTACACTAGGGCTTTTATACCATAGGTACTTTTCTTTGAATTTTTCACATGATGAATTATTAATCAATGCAAGATTATTTGCATGCCTTGCATTTATTGAGTACTTATTGTGTTGAGAGTGGCCATCCTCCCCTTTGTGCATTGCATCGTTCCTTATAATGGTTGTTACCATGTCATAGACATCTATTGATGTAGTTGTGAATGTTGGAGCTAGTGATCATGCCCCCCAAGGGGGCATCAAATTTGCTATCGAGTATTTTCATAAGGTAATAATCCTAAGGCTACAGAGTCTTTCCCTAATATTGTATTAGAAATTCTTGGATTTGATAATGCTCGTAATTGGTTTAAAAGCTAATAAGATAATTTGTTGGTTGTGTTAAAGAGTCGGGTCCTACTTAATATATTTATCATCGTAAAGCACCTTGAAGGTTAAATAACCAAATATTTATTTAGATTTTATCAAGTGAGAAATTGAATTTTTTAGGATGGTGGAAAGTGAGTGTTGGCTATGCTAGGGCTTTTATGTGAGGTACCTTTCTTTGCATTTGTCACACTATGGATTCTTTATCAACTTATGATTGTTCTCATTCCTTGCATTTACAAAGTATTTATTATGTTGAGATTGACTATCTTGCTCTTTGGGCATTGCATCATTTCTTATAATGGTCATGACCACATCACAAGCATCTATTGATGTAATTGTGAATGGTGAAGTTGTTGAACATAGCCCCCAAGGAAGCATACAAATTAGCCACGAAGGGTTTTCATGAGGTAATGATCCTCAAACTGAAGAGTTTTCCCATAATATTGTATTAGAAATTCTTGAATTTGATAATGATTGTAATTGGTTTAAAAATTACACTTTAATAAGATATTTTGTTGGCCATGTTGAAAACATAGGTCCAATTTGCATGGCTATGTCATGGTGTTAGATTTGAAGTGGCACAAAATATGACAAGGGTCTTTTTTCTCATATTGTTGGTTTGACTACTAGCAATGCTCTTCTCTTCTTCATGGATTATTTCTTAGGTTATAATCAAATTCTTATCCATCCCCATGACCAATATAAAACTACATTTACATCTCCTTGGGGTACCTTATGTTATGTAGTTGTGCCCTTTAGTTTGAAGAATGTTGGTGTTACATACCAATGGGCTATGGATTATTTTTCATGACCTCATCTATGATATTTGATGAGTCCAAAATTGGGTACATCTGTAACATGTTTTTTATACATTTGCCTCTTCTTATTCCTCTCATTTCACTATCCATTCATTTATTTTTACCCCATAATTTTTTTTTTAATAAAAAGGGGTAAAAACTTTATTGAAAATAAAAAAAGAGCATTACAAAACATCAAAGGGCCAAGGCCCCAGGAACCCATAAGAAGCAGCCATACAAAGCATGAAACAACATCATCCTTCACTAATAATTTTTACCCCATAATAGGTATGCTATGATAGTTTGATTTCTTGGGAGTTTTGATAGGATTTAATTACTTTTTGATAGAAATTAATAAGAAGTCGAAAGTTGTTTGCTTATTGCTTCCATAAATAACCAATTGCCTTAGAATTGTTGTTCTAGCAAGTTTGTCATCAAGTTCAACAAGTTCAATAGTTTGACTTTAGTAACATATGTTAAATGATAGTTGGAGCACAAAATTAAAGGCATCAAAGACACATGCTTTGGATGGGCTTGTATTGTACTTTGGCAGCATTTTTGGGTCTATGGAACAATTCTCAAACTTACTACAGACTTTGTCAGTCATTGCTTGTAGACTTTGTTGGCCATTGTTTGCAGACTTCGTCAGCCACTGCTTGTAGACTTTGTTAGCCATTGCTTGCAGATTTCATCAACCACTACTCAACACACTTTTGAAGCTAAAGCATGCGACATGTCTTATAAGTCCAACTCATCCAAACTCTTACCCAATATATGACATATCTTATAAATACCAACTTGGACCTTGTAATGTCCCACCCTTGATTTTTTTTTGTTTTTTGTATTGCTAAGTTATGTGTTTATGTTTGCATGGGTTTTTGCATTGCAAATGACATACATATAAAAATAGAGCATTCTAAAGATACCCAAATGCTTATTTATGTGGGAAACAACAATAAGAAAATATATCAAATACCCAGATGAAAATATGACATTAATATCAAAGTGCAAAACATACCCATTCGTTGATTTAAAGGTACAAGTCTGATAACAGTTTGTTACAGTAGACAAAAACCCTAGTTTGGCATGAAAATGGGCCAAACCCTAGCTGCTCCCACTCCAAAATTTTAAACAACAATCTCCAAGTATTTTGTGCCTCCAATGGAAAAGGAAAGAACCCCAAACCTTAAGCACTTAGTTTTAGGAAACCCACGTTTTCTTCCCTAGCTGGTATGGCTTGGATTGTGACCAACAACAACAACAAATGCTCATGAAAAAACCCTCCAAATCACCCTTAAATTTCTGCTCACATCTGCTAAACAAAATTCAAGCATCCATGCCAAAATGAAGAGTATAAGCAGCCACAAAAACTCCAAATCTTCCTTTATATGGTACGACTGTCATGGAAGATGGTATGACCCAACAAAGTAATAAATCACACTTCATTTACTTACAAAACCTTCCAAAAATTACAGCTAAACAATTCAAATATGCATTTCCTCAATTCCACCAATTATTTGCAATTAAACCCTTGTTCAAAATAATAAAAAATCGTCAACAATGAAGCTTCAGCATAACCCCTTATGGAATTATCAGCAAACAACCTTGGGATGTCTTTCAATCTTGCCTCTGTTGTTCCTCGTGAGGGATTTCGTCCTCATGAAGCCAGCAACCCTATGTAAAAATATATTTTCAAGCATATACAAAAATGAGCTCAAACCCCCTTTTATTCTCTCCTTTAGTTCCACGCACAACTTGGGCAATTAAATAAAATTTTAAATTTCACTTTTTTTCCCTTATGTCTCCCTAAGTTGGGCACTCCACATTACTTTATTGAAAATGTCTTTTACATTTTTCCCCCAACCTTTCTAAAAGCTTTTATTTTTTAATTCACTTTTTAATTAAAAGCTCTTTTTTGCTTCAAAGACCCTTTTATCAAAATAATGATGATAGTTGATTCGCAAGGTCCCAAATTATGCATCCATGATTTAAAACTTTTTCAAGTAGCTATAATACTAAGGTGCCCTCTAAATTATTTTAAGCAACCTTACTAAAAATAATTAAATTATAACCAATATTACACACGAGTTGCGGAAACTGTCAAAAAGCATTGGAATTGAAATCTGACTACATAGGAGTGATCCCGATGATGAAAGATGATAAACGGACCCCACTAGGTGACTTACTAAAAATAGATGCTCCCTCCAAGATTCTTGGAGCCCAATCCGGAAGTCAGAAATAACATCTGAAAGCATCATATGACTCCTCTAAACCATTAAAGTTCACTAGTAACATCAATTTCTCCCTCAGAACAAGTAGACACAAACCGAGAAAGTCAACGACAACTAAACTACTAGAGAACCTAAGAATGGGGACATTACAATCCACCCTTCCCAAAGATTGCTTGTCCTCAAGCAATGCCAATACAACCCCACAGTCATTAGCCTGATCGAAAATGAAACCAAAAAAGATCCTAGGGTCCCAAGTTATTCTCAGAATAGAACCACCACGCCGACGCTGCACCACTTTGATAAAAAACTGTAAAAACATCATGCCACAACAACACTCTCCTCTCCTGCAACTCCCAGAAGTAATCATCTCCAGACCCCAAACTGAAACACCGATAAAGGCTGAAACCCATACCATGAGACATCTCCTGTTGAAGCATGCCAGTAAGGTCGATAATTGTCATCCCTGCATTAAACATGATCCTAGGCAATAGGGAGAATAGTCTGCTCAACCCCAAAACCAAACTCTCCCAAATAAGAAGTGGAGCAATCACTGTCGCCATTCTGAAATCTGCCAACCAGGAAATGCCTCTACTGTCATCAGTTGTACTCATATCATCGACACTTAATCTCCAAGTGTTGAAAAAAAGGTTCCAAACACACCAACACACCCAAACCACTGCAATCAATAAGGCATCATCTAATGATATGCACACTATCCTCATAAAGTATCTGCAGTCCCTGTCACTCACCAAGGTGGAAGCAATAAATAGAGGAACTATGTCTGGAAAAACTCCCATAACCATCTACCCTAAAGCATTCCAAAGCTCAAAATCAATCTTCTCACAAAAGAATATTACCATAACCAATTTGGAAATGTAAGGGCAACGATAATCATTCTGATATCCAACTGAAAATATAGGAGGTATGAGTATGGAAGTAACCAAAGAGTCATCTCCTATGATCAAATCACCTCCAACCACCAACTCCAACCACCAAATACTCCACTGCTGATCTGAAAAGACAAACCAACACAGTTGCGGGTTAAGAGCTGAAGTCATGTGTAGGCTGATCGGAAAATGGATAGCGGTGCTAACACTTACGGTTACAACTCCAAGACCCTCTGTAAGATGAATCATAACATGCGAAAACTCACTGTCCTAAACCCACACTGAGAGTAAACTATCAAAGTTTACATCACAAACCTTCATAAGATGAACTTTCTAAATTAGGAAGGTTCGAAGTAAACAATAATGACTGCTGTCCAGAACTGAAATCAGTGAGGTACAATATGATTTTAGTGCTCTACACCAAGGACAACAACAACACCAATGAATTTCTCAAGTATGAGCATGCGTGAAAACATTATGTTATGCCAAAACAACTCAGAAGTGCTTGGAAAACACCTCCAATCAATCACCAACTGAAAATCCTCACTACCTTGACAAAGAATAGTGTGCCAACTCCCCTGAATGAGGCCAAACCATGATGTAAAGTGGCTGACCTGCAACCAATCAATAGTCTCCAAACTAAAACTTTGATTCATTGTTTGCCAAGTGACATCCCCAAGAGTGATCATTCATTCAACGCTCCAATCCTCACTTAAACTCTTTCTCCAATCTACCTATAGATGAAGCAATGGAATCACATAGTGGCTGGTAAGGAAAAGAACAACACCTTTAAGTCTGAAATTTTGATCCTTATCACTCCAAAGGTCACTCTTATGACTCCCAATATTCTCTGTCAATCCTTGTTGAGAATCCCAAGCATGGATACCCAACCAAGAATAATCTCCAAGGATCAATACATCCCATGAAGGGAATGCATCTCCAACTACATATGAAAAGCATGCAATACTACTACCGGAAACAACTCCATCATCCAACTCAAAGAGTGGATTGTCATAAATCAAATCATCATCCAACTCAAACAAAGGATTATCAACAAACTGAAGATTATCATCAACTCCAAAATTAGACCAATCCTCTTGTTGATCCAAACTCCTATTTTCTGACTTTATGGAACAATGTGCAAGATCAAACTCCTCCTAAATGAAATCAAGCTCCTCCATTGCTTGTTTGATCTCCATGGCCCTTCCTCTGTTCTCCTGCTCTTTGAATTGTTTGGCCTCATAGAACTGTTAATTTGCTTCAAGAAGTGCCTCTTGGACACTTTTCAGAGCAAGCTTCGTGGAATCAAGCTCAATGGTGAGCTCACTAATCTCTCCCCTTAACTGCTTAGTCAAAGACAAGGTCTCATCTGTAAGCTTGGTGGCAAAATCTCTATCATGCATCATGTGTAAGAAGATTGATTTTATTCCCTCCATAGTGATTTTTATCATGTGTAAATCAACAAGGGAAACATTTTGCTCATATTGGTCTCTTGGTGTCATGAAGATGAACTTTTCAACAAGGCTTCTAATGTCATCCAACCTAGATAAAGTGTGCACTTCATTTTCCATAGACACCAAAAACTGATTTTTCCAATTTTGTCTAGGCAAGGATAGTGAACTGTTATTATGTTGCTTACCAAAATCAAAACTTTCGTACCTGTCATCAAAGTCTCCACTCTTTGCAATCTTCATGTTGCATTGTTCTTCATCGGATGTGGCTGCCATAGAAGACTGAAATACTGTTGTATATGATGAAGAGTGTGCCATGCTCAACTCCCAACAAGGCTCATCCACACGATCTCCCAATTTGTGTGATTTATGAGACCCAACACCTTCATGCAAATTTTTTGATTGATCTTCATAATCATGCACCTCCAAATCAACTTCCTTCTTGGACTCTTCTCCATTGCATCTGTGTGTAAAAAATAGGGTATCATCATGATCCATCAAAGGGTCACCATCAAAGTAGTGAATAGAATCTTCTACCTCATGATCTTCCATAATGGCTGATCTAGGTAGTGTATGTATAGCTATGACCTCTTTAACCACCAAGGGATCCTTTAAATCTTGCAATGTCAAATCAATCTTATCCAATTCTCTTTGTTCATTACATATTGAAATTTATGAATTGCTCTCATATGTATGAACAACCTCTTCTTCAAGGTCTCCCAAAGTACAATTGAATTCCTTGCCAACATGATGTAGAAATGGTGAAGCTATGTTATGTTCAAGCAATGGAACATCAAAAGAACCCATACCTTCATGAAGCTGATCCAACATGACTGGTTTGACAATTTCTATGGTGGTGTCTTCTTCAATCTTCATGTGCTCTTCACTTGTAGCTTCAATAGGTGTCTCTCCTTCGTCATTGTCCTCATAGTGCTAAAGTGAACTTGTGGCTTTATTTTCTTTAGGACTTAGAGTCCAATCTTCCATGCATGTTGATTGATTTTTGTCTTCCTCATGATTACTTGTAGGTTGCAAGTCACAAACAAGTACTTCTCCCTTCTCTAACCTTTCTTCAATGGTAACTTCTGAGTTTTCTTCCCACATTCTTCTAATGTACTTAACCGAGCCCAATTTTCTAGGTCTCAAGCTCACAACTAAACTCAAGAAATAATCAAAAGAAACGTCTTTTTTAAACCCATCCGGCATGCTTTGATATTCTTCAAAGAGGTGGGTGGCTTCTTGTTCATATCTCATCTTGATGTGATCTTCAACTCTGTTGAAATTCATTGCCATAACTCTGAAATTTTTTGAATCACACACCTAAACACGGTGGCAAGATGCACTAACTCTGATACCATTGTAATGTCCCACCCCTGATTTTTTTTTGTTTTCTGTATTGTTGAGTTATGTGTTTATGTTTGCATGGGTTTTTGCATTGCAAATGACATACACATAAAAATGGAGCATTGTAAAGATACCCAGATGCTTATTTATGTGGGAAACAACAATAAGAACAATATATCAAATACCCAAACGATAATATGACATTAATATCAAAGTGCAAACATACACATTCGCCAATTTAAAGGTACAAGTCTGATAACAGTTTGTTATAGCAGACAAAAACCCTAGTTTGGCATGAAAATGGGCCAAAGCCTAGTTGCTCCCACTCCATAATATTAAACAGCAATCTCCAAGTATCTTTTGCCTCCAATGGAGAAGGAAAGAACCCCAAACCCTAAGCGCTTAGCTTTAGGAAACCCACGCTTTCTTCCCTAGCTGACATGGCTTGGATTGTGACCAACAGTAGCAACAAATGCTCATGAAAAAACCCTCCAAAAATTATAGCTAAACAATTCAAATTTGCATTTCCTCAACTCCACCAATTATTTGCAATTAAACCCTTGTTCAAAATAATAAAAAATCGTCAACAATGAAGCTCCAACATAACCCCTGTATGGAATTATCAGCAAACAACCTTGGGATGTCTTTCAATCATGCAACATTGTTCCTTGTGAGGGATTTTGTCCTCATGAAGCCAAGAAAATGGTGAACTCCGTTCAGCCAACAAACCCTGTGTAAAAATATATTTTTAAGCATATACAAAAATGAGCTCCAACCCCTTTTTATTCTCTCCTTCACTTCCACACACAACTTGGGCAATGAAATAACATTTTAAATTTCACTTTATTTCCCTTATGTCTCCTTAAGTTGGGCACTCCACATTACTTTATTAAAAAATGCCTTTTTCATTTTTCCCCAACCTTTCCAAAAGCTTTTATTTTTTAATTCACTTTTTAATTAAAAGTTGTTTTTTGCTCCAAAGACCCTTTTATCAAAATAATGATGATATTTGATTCGCAAGGTCCCAAAATTATGCATCCATGATTTAAAACTTCTTATTCTCTTTCCAACGAGCTATAATACTAAGGTGCCCTCTAAATTATTTTGATTAAATTAAGCAACTTTAGTAAAATAACTAAATTATAACCAATATTACACCCGAGTTGCGGAAACTATTGAAAAGCATTGGAATTGAAATCTAATTGCATAGGAGTGATCCCGATGATGAAAGATGACAAACAGACCCGACTTGGTGACTTACTAAAAATAGACACTCCCTCCAAGATTCTTGGAGCCCAAACCAGAAGCCAGAAATAACATTTGAAAGCATCATATGACTCCTCTAAACCATCAGAGCTCACCGGTAACATCAATTTCCCCCTCAGAACAAGCAAACACAAACCCAGAAAATCAACGACAACTAAACTTCTAGAGAACCTAAGAATGAGGACATTACACACCTCCACCCAACTCATCCATATTTCTATTTAATTATTTCAAAAAAGTTCTACTTTGTATCACAAACAACATTATTATAATAATACTTTGTGATGAATTAGGAATGCGTGTACACTTTGGAAGAGTAAAATATAATAAGAGAGAATAAGATTTGGATATTTCACAAATATTTGGTGAGATCTCATGTATATAAATTAGTCGAGTTTGTTTAACCTAACTCATATTGTGTGCTCATGTCAATTTAGTTGGATTTATTCTCAACTATTGTAGTTATTCTATCCTATTTTATTGCAAGTTGTTATGGAGTTTGTTGAGATAAGCCTTTCTATATGAAAGAAGGCATGTTATAAAAGAAGAGATAAAAAAAGAGGAAGGAGGAGAAGAAATTAATAACATCTTACTTTTAATTGTTGTACGAGTTTCAAATGTAGAGGAGATCACACATTCCACTCTTTTTGGGGTGTTGGTTCCCAAAATGACTGCAACTCAAAACTCTAAAATATTCCTAAAACACCCAGACCAGGGATTGTTTTCAAGGTGAAAGAAAGAGGTTTATCAACAAATAAAGGGGAATTTTGGCCAACTATAGGAGTGGGTAAACTCCTCTCCTCTTCAGGCTCAGCTAGAGCTAGAAAGGATATTCCTAGAGGCATGAAATGAAATACTAATAAACCTACACAGCCATACCCAATTGTACACTTGATTCCAAAGTTGTCACTAGATCAAGACAAACTAGCTGCACAAGCCTCTCATTAAGATGATTCAACTGTGCGAATGTACATGCATAGGAAATTTGGTTTTTACCCTGAACCACAGGTGAAAGATTTGTTTAATTTTAAAGAGTGTTTGATCCCTCTCCAATATGGACCAATGCCTACTCTATTGGGCAACTAAGTCATAAGCAATAAAGAGGGAAGAAAATGATTGAGCCGGCATCAACATAAAACTAAAATGTACTCATATACATTTCTCAGATTATATTTCATACATTGGACATAGTTAATTATCCAGAACCAAACTACAAAGACCCATTTGCAACAAAGAGAAGACTCAAAACAAAGCGTGTATTGATTTAAATGTTGTCACACATTATCAAATCTCTATTACAATCGCACCAGCAAATGTGGTGAAGGAAAACATACAACCACAATTATACATTCTCTTGAATCTTTACAAATGGCCATGAAGACATACTAGTGCATAAAATATGCTTTACAATTCATTCCTACGCTGCATCAAAACACATTTCTCCATTTACTACCCAGACTGGTTTGATTTGAAGCCATGAAACTATCTTGAGGCACTACAGATTAGACAATTGGTTCAAAGACCAACCCTGCGAATGTCTCTCAAACATGTACATATAGCAATTCGTTTCTGTGCAGCTCCTGGGCATTGGAAAACTAGTCAACAAGAAACCCATGTTGCATTAAATTCAGGCCCATGGCCCCTGTCAGAAGATCAACACGTTGGAAGGAAATCCCACACCCTGACAACTCTGCAAAAATAAGAAGAAAATTGCTTGCATGCATGGTGTACCTGGAGCAATAATGAGGGAAGGCTTGAATCGTCCTTGACACCTACAACACCTGATTTTATCCTTTTTGTCCTCTGTATATGCAGATACATTTAAGATTTTCACTGTTTGAACAACTTGCTCAACTTTGGCCTGTAACTCATTATTGCTCAGTACACATATGTCAGCACTTTTGACCTTCATTTTCATTTTCTGCATCTAAGCTCTATTCTGCCCTTAGTCAGCAAATTTTCATCTTCAAGAACCTCTGCGCCTTCATCATTTTCCTTCCTTTATCTGTCTGTGTCATCTCGGGCATTATTTTACCTTATCGGCAAAATATTGATTTCATGAACCAACCGGCCCTCTCTCTCTATCTTCGTATCTTTTTGCCTTATCAACAAATCCCATCTTTTCAGAACCAACAAGCCTTTTGTCTTTGTCGGGACATTTTATCATTTTCGAACTTTGACCACTTGGCACCTTTTCTTCCTTTATCAGGAAATCTTTGATTTTCCGAACCTTCCTTGTTTATTGGCTTTCTTCTCCCTTTGGCCCCTATCGACAAATCTTCATAAATCCAAACTTTTCTCAAGTTCGGGTTTTTGCCGATTTCCCAACAGAACCCTTTGCTTTACCCTTCTTCATTTGCCTTAGTCATTTTTGGACTTGAGTTTGCCTTATCGGAAAATTTGACTTTTACCAAACTTGGATTTTTCTGCCTTGGCCCCTTCTTTGTCGACAACTTCCCACATTTTCAAACTAACTACATGTCAGTCATTCCTTTGTTTTATTGGCAAAAACCCCATTTGCCAAACTTTCCTTATTTTCATCTCCTTCGCCCTTTGTCAGGGAAAAGTGCCCATCACGAACGTACCACCCCTTTTCTTTCCTATGTTTCTATTGTCAACAAAACCCCCTTACTCTGAACCTTTGACTTTTCCTCCTTTTAGCTCCATCTTATCGTCTTATCGGCAAAATATGAAAAACACGAACTTTTGGGAAGTTTGAGATTTTGTCAGTTTATCAATAAGGGCACCATTTCCTTCTTGCCTTACCATATTTTCAAACTTCTACTTTTCCCTATTGGCAAAATGCTCAAAGATGAACCTTGCCTTTTGTCCTCCTTTTGATCCACCTTATTAGTGAATCCTTCACTTTACGAACTGCCCTGGCTACTCCCTACTCGGCAAATCGCCCTGTCAGTGAACTTCAAAAAATTTGAACTACTTGACTAGTTCAAATTCTCCCTGGTTTGTCGATAGTCTTCATTAGTCTCTTTTGCCTTAGAAAATTTTTCACCCACGACCCTACTGCTGTCGGCCGAACTCTTTGTTGGCGATCCTCTGGGTTTTCTAACCAAGCCTTTCGCTGACTGAACACTCTCTTTTCCTTTGCTGTGGCCGCTTACTTAAATCTTTTTCTTTTGGCTCGACTCCTCTTCTTCATTTGTCGCCTTGTCTGCGAATCGGTAAACCGCCAAACTCCTGAAAAGTTAGCGAGTTTTGAAAAAAACTGATTTGCTGATAAGGCAAAAATATTCTAAGGGAGAAACCACTTTTTGACCAAGGCAAAAAACATAAAAAGCCAAACTTTGAACAAGCATAACTTTTTCATTTTAAGGAATTTTGAGATGGTTCAAAAGACAAAGTTGCTCAGAATTCAATTGTCTATCCAATGGTGACCTTGTCTAAGGAATTTGCACAAGAATTTTGGATTTTGGGGGCAAAATGGGCACAATGGGAATATAATTTTTCAGGTGCCAATACTGGCTTTGGTTGGGGACGTGTGACAAGCAGTGTCACAACGATGATCCAGAATATCTCTGGGCAGACCAAAAGAAAAAAACAAACAGGGGAAACACCCAAAATGTATTTACAACAACACCTATATACAAAAGAACAAATAGTCAAAAAGAAAAATGACTATAAGCAAAATTTTAGATCATTGCAGGCCAAACCTGCACAATGATGTTGCAACTACTTGCCTCTGTTAAAGACAAGATGAATGAAGGAGCTGCTCTCCCTCAAACTAGATTTGCATTTTTTACCCAGCTACAACAACTGAAAACTACCCCTAGCATGTGCTAATCTACAACATATGCTTGTTGAGCCAAGGTCAGCTTCAATAAAATCATTACTGCAAGGCAACCATAAGAAATAGGTACTTGACCTATTCATATCCATATCATGCTTGTTCCTGGCAGCAAGGGGTGCAAAACTAAAACTTAGGTTAGCAACAAAAGAGACAAATGAAGGCAAACCTCCATTACCATGTGCCAAGCTATCACACCTACTGAACTCTTTATGCAAATTGAAGGAAAATGAAAAATACCTCTAATTCACATGGCAAAGCAAACTGTGTCTAAATGCACTACTGATCCACAAGAGAAGGCACTTCATCTTGTAGAACAAACTGGAAAGATTCTAGCCCAGTCATATCCTCAAATTTGGCAGGAACATGTTGATCTTCAACTTGGAACTCATGTTGCTTCCCAATGTCATGATTATGTGCATGCTAGGCCCAAACAAAAGATTCCAATTTAGGCATAACATCATTACCCACAACAACAGACACTTGACCATTGCAAAGGAAACTTTCATACTCACAAGTGTCAAACCCTTGGATAATAGTCTGCCAGCATACAACATTTTCACACATGCTGATGTCTTGTTCCATATTTGTATCACAAACTTGATCCATTTCTTCATCATCATCAACATAAGAATCATAACGAGGTGTTTCAAATGATGGACCACATCCATCCCACAACCTCTATGTTTCAATCTCAACTGGGCAACTCACGGTACTACAACTACTGCTGCACACAGGTACCAGACTATCCTTCACCATGCCATCACAAGGAATTCTATCTGCTGCCTGCATAACTAGATCAACAAAAAAATGATCATCATGGATGTCACTCTTACTGATGTCAACCATTATAGGATCATCTAACTGGAACCAGTTAGTATAAAAATCATTAGTAAAGGAGGAATAGGTGTGATAAATATCACTTGAATCACAAGACACCTTGACTTCCACACAAGCATCCTCAACACCACCTAACGCATCATTGTCAAAAGGGACAAAACCTGGGAACTCACTAAACAAAAACTCATCATTATCACCACTCCCATGAGTTGACCCATCTAAATGCAAAGAAGTGCATATGCTACTCTCATCCTTCATATTGTCAAGAGATGTTGCATCTAACACCTCTACCCTCATGTCCTCATTGTCAGATTGTACCCGCCCAATATCACATTCACCAACATCACAACCCACAGTAAGGCCTTCAAATTGAGACCAAATGTCTGCACTTTTACCTATCTCAAATCGGTTATCATTGGGTACAAACATGCTACTTTCATCATTAATTTCAGGTTGAGGATCACAAGACAACGCAACATCATCATCCACGAGGGATGATGCATCCAATTGAAGATAGGCAGCTACACTATCTTTACTCTCAGCACAACTGTCATATGATGCTGCCTCGCAAGGGTTCATTTTCCTGACAACACATTCAACCTGACCTGTTGTATTATTGCCTGCCTCATTCTCACCATTCACAGAATTTAGCTTGGGGGATACCAACATAACAACATATTCGTCTCTCATTTTAACCAAGGCATCAAGAGCAAGGTAAGCTTGCTGCAAACCAACCAGCCTCAAATCTTCTTGTAGTGAACTCAATCCAACTTCATAAGATTCAAAAAGCAAATTAATGCAAGCTGAAATAGAAGGTTTGAAGGCATCTGGAATTCTAGACAGTGCAACAACAAACCAATGGCTAAAATCCATCCTAGATTCACCCTCATGGCTTTTGATATTTTTAAATTCTTGGACAAGAACACTAGGATCCAAAGTACTTGCAAACTTCTCAAATGCAGCCACCAAATGATCCCAAGAAGCAAAGTGATGGTCAAGGAAACTAACGAGCCATTTCCTTGCCAATCCACACAGAGATCTGACAAAGAACCTCATCCACATAGACTCATCCTCAAATTGGAACCTATCCATGAAATCTAAAAATAAAAGAACATGTGCCTTCCCATCATAAGCTTCACACCCATCAAATAAAGACATGATAATAGATCTTATTGGGCATGGACTGCTTCTCATAATTGACCCATGAAAGGTCCAGTTGTTTCTATGTGGTATCATTAGCAATGGGAGGGGGCCGAAAAAGTGAGTTGTTGACAATAATAGGAAGAGCACTAGATTGTGCCCTAGACTGACGTAGCATGATTTGATTTTCTAATTCCCTTTCTTGCTGTTGTAAAGACTCTAAAAACTGCTTGGATTTGTCAACTTCATACTACAGTCTATTTGAATCATTCTGATTATGCAGGGGTGTTTGGCATTGAGACATTGGAATACAAGATGCAGGGCAATCTGAGTAATAGGATGACTCATCATCATAAGAACCATAAGCATATTCATCCTCACAATAGTCATAACAAGAGCATGAGGCACATGACAAAGTACAAGAAGGATATGCCCTAGGTCCATGAGTGTAATATGAATTTCTAGAATGGTCATGGGAATCTACTCCTACGTAATTTCTAGGGTCTGATACACATGAAGACCTAGATAAAGGAGTAATCCTAGAATAGTCATATTCATACCAACCATCCATGACTAAAATTTTCTACCATGCAAGGTGGCACAAAACTTAATAGAATATCTGCTTTCATATTTTGGCGGAAGTTAGAAGTGGTTACAAAAGGAAACCATGTGTACCTTAACTTTCCAGTTGCTGCTCATAAACTTGGGGTGTTTGGATGACCAACAACATAACTAGAACAATACTAAACAAAATTTGGTTCTCTATCTTTAACAACAGAGTCACCACATCACTAAATGAGGAATCCTTTGAAGCATGACAATCTTCAAGCCCAAAACTGATTCTGGGTTCACGGCTCACAAGCAGAGTCTTCAATTTCTTCACAACCCATCACTTTACTCTTCCCTGACAACAATGCCAAAATGTTGGTTCCCAAAATGACTGCAACCCAAAACTCTAAAACATTTCTAAAACACTCAGGCCAGAGATTGTCGCCAAAGTGAAAGGAAGAGGCTTATCAACAAGTAAAGGGGAATTTTGGCCAACTATAGGAGTGGGTAAACACCTCTGCTCTTCAGACTCAACTAGACCTAGGAGGGATATTCGTAGAGACATGAAATGAAATACTAATAAACATACACAGCCATACCCAATTGTACACTTGATCCCAAAGCTGTCACTAGATCAAGACAAACTGGCTGCACAGACCTCTCATTAAGTTGATTCAACTGTGTGAATGTACATGCACAAGAAAGATGGTTTTTACCCTGAACCATAGGTGAAAGATTTGTTTAATTTAAAAGAGTGTTTAATCCCTCTCCAATATCGACAGGTGCCTACTCTATTGGGCAACTGAGTCATAAGCAATAAAGATGGAAGAAAAGGATTGAACCAGCATCAACAAAAAACTAAAATGTATTCATATATATTTCTTAGATTATATTTCATACATTGGACATACTTAATTATCTAGAACCAAACTACAAAGACCCATTTGCAACAAATAGAAGACTCAAAACAACGCTTGTATTGATTTAAATGTTGTCACACATTATCAAATCTCTATTACAAATATCGTACTAGTAAATGTGGTGAAGGAAAACATACAACTGTGATTATACATTCTCTTGAATCTTTACAAATGGCCATGGAGACATACTAATGCATAAAATATGCTTTGAAATTCATTCCTACGTTACATCAAAACAAATTTCTCCATTTACTACTTGGACTGGTTTGGTTTGAAGCCCTGAAAATACCCCGAGGCACTACAGACCAGACAATTGGCTCAAAGACCAACCCTGAGAATGTCTCTCAAACATGTACATATAGAAATTCATTTATGTGCAGCTCCTGGGCATTGGAAAACTAGTCAACAAGAAACCCATGTTGCATTAAATTCAAGCCCATGGCCTCTGTCAGAAGATCAACACATTGGAAGGAAATTCCACACCCTAACAACTCTACAAAAATCAGTAGAAGATTGCTTGCACGCATGATGTACCTGGAGAAATAATGAGGGAAGGCTTGAATCCTCCCTGACACCTACAACACCTGATTTTATCCTTTTTGTCCTCTGTATATGCAAATACATTTAAGATTTTCACTATTTGAACAACCTGCACAACTTTGGCCTACAACTCACTATTGCTGACTACAAATCTATCAGCACTTTTGACCTTCATTTTTATTTTTTGCATCTGAGCTCTATTCTACCCTTAGTTGGTGAATTTTCATCTTTAGGAACCTCTACTCCTTCATCATTTTCCTTCCTTTATCTCTCAGTGTCATCTCGGGCATTATTTTGCCTTATCGGCAAAATATTGATTTTGCAAACCAACTAACCCTCTCTCTATCTTCATATCTTTTCTTCTTATCGACAAATCCCATCTTTTCAGAACCAGCAAGCCTTTTGTCTTTGTCGACACATTTTATCATTTTCAAACTTTGACTACTTGGTGCCTTTTCTTCCTTTATCAACAAATCTTTGATTTGTCGAACCTTCCTTGTTTATTGGCTTTCATCTCCATTTGGCCCCTATCAGCAAATCTTCACAAATCTAAACTTTTCTCAAGTTTGGGTTTTTGCCAACTACCTGACGGAACCCTTTGTTTTACCCTTCTTCATTTGCCTTAGTCATTTTCGCACTTGAGATTGCCTTATCGACAAATTTGACTTTTGAACTTTGACTTTTCCGCCTTGGCCCCTTCTTTGTCGGCAACTTCCCACATTTTTTAACTAACTACCTGTGAGCCATTCCTTTGTTTTATCGGCAAAAACCCCATTTGCCAAACTTTCCTTGTTTTCATCCCCTTCGCCCTTTGTCAGCGAAAAGTGCCCATCACGAACTTGCCACCCCTTTTATTTCCTATGTTTCTGTTGTCGATGAAAACTCCTTACTCCGAACCTTTGACTTTTCCTCCTTTTAGCTCCACCTTATCGCCTTATCAATGAAATATCCAGAAAACATGAACTTTTGGGAAGTTCGAGATTTTGCTGGTTTATTGATAAGGGCACCATTTCCTTTTTGCCTTAGCCAAATTTTCAAACTTCTACTTTGCCCTATCGACAAAATGCTCAGAGACGAACCTTGCCTTTTGTCCTCCTTTGGATCTACCTTATTGGTGAATCCTTCACTTTACGAACTGCCTTGGCCACTCCCTTGTCGGCAAATCGCCCTATCAGTGAACTTCAAAAAATTCAAACTACTCGACTAGTTCGAATTCTCCCCGGTTTGCCAATAGTCCTCATTAGTCTCTTTTGCCTTAGAAAATTTTTCACCCGCGACCCTACTGCTGTTGGCTGAACCCTTTGTCGACAAACCTCCGGGTTTTCTAACCAAGCCTTTTGCTGACCGAAGACTCTCTTTTCCTTTGCCACAATAGCTTACTTTTATCTCTTTCTTTTGGCATGACTCCTCTTCTTCATCTGTTACCTTGTTTTGCCGATAAGGCAAAAATATTCTAAGGGAGAAACCAATTTTTGACCAAGGAAAAAAACATAAAAAGCCAAACTTTGAACAAGCATATTTTTTTTATTTAAAGGAATTTTGAGATGGTTCAAAAGGCAAAGTTGCTTAGAATTCAATTGTCTATCCAATGGTGACCTTGGCTAAGGAATTTACATAGGAATTTTGGATTTTGGGGGCAAAATGGGCAAAATGGGAATATATTTTTTTAGGTGCCAACATGGGGATGGATCTATTTAGAAAGATTGGTGGTGGGCGATTTCTGTCAATTATAGATAGATCTTTATTTTTGTGTATGTATCTAATTTTTTTTCTTATTTCTATATATTTAGTTTCAATGTGCAAAGAATTATTTGGTATATTTATGCTGAGAGGCGTCTACAGTCGCAGGAAGGGGCTGAAAGGCTGTAAACTTGTAAATAAAATTCAAAAAATTAAATTTCTATAAATTGTTTTATTTTTTATTTTTTTAGTATTTTAAATTCTATTACATTATTTCTATTATACTAATTTCAATTTTTTTCTTAAAACAACATATTTTATTATAAAAGATAAAATAAAAAGTGATGGGTAAATTTTATTTTTGATATCTCTCGGCGTACTTTAGATATATTTTAAAAATATAAATATGCTAGTTATAATATCAATTTTATTGTTTGTAATTTAATATTAGATTTGTAGTGGTTGTGATTTGCTATATTTCTCGAGACTAGTTTAGTTTCATTTCAATGTTTTTTATTTTAACACTTTTACTTCAGGCAAGTTTTGTTTGATTTCATTTTAGCAACTTTGGTTTGACTTTACTCCCCAAATTAGTTTGCATTCATTGTAATTACACTTTGTTTAAGTACCTATTGCTCTGGTTGCATATATTTTACTGCGACACAATCACAAGACCACATTCCCTGGATCGACAAAGTGCATAATTTAGGTCATAAGTTTGGTGCCATTATCGGGGAGGGTGTCATAGACCTACCAACTACTTGGATTGAGTTAGGACCAGTACTTCATGGTGAAAATCAATCAACAACCGGTCTTGACTTGGTGAGTATTTTTGGTTTATGTTGTTTAAATGAAATTATTCTAGATGCATGGTTAAGATTTAGGAAGGTGAGATTTCTTTCAAAATTTCATAGGCGGGAGACCATATCTAGTAAATAAATTCTCCAACCATTTAAAAAAAAGAAATTGCTAATGTGATGATCCTTACATATCTATTGTTTTAGATATGATCTACAAATAATGAATCTGATTTATAAAATTGTAAGATTAACTCTACAACTTGTAGACTTGGTCTAGCAACAATATAAATTAGATTTAAAAATAATCTTCCTTTGAAAACTTGTTCCTTTTAAAATCTTTATTTCCAAAATGATTATCTTTTATTCTCTTGTCAGAATCTTTTGAATGTTGATTTGACTTTTTCTTAGCCTTGTTTTCCTTCCTGTATTCTGCCCATTGATGAAGCTTTTGCTCTTGCTTAGTAGTCTTTTCAAATACATCATCCATAGTCAAGGGGTTATGAATGTCAACATCAGCCCCAATTTGAGGTTTCAACCCCAAGATAAACTTCCTGATCCTGAAGTGCTCGTCCATTTGGTGTGGAACATACTTTAGAAGTTGTGTAATTTTTTTCCAATACTCTGTAACTATCATTTCTCCTTGAATAAGATTATGAAATTTTGTCTTCTTATCGAAGAAAAGTTGAGGTAACCATCTCTTTTTGAATAGGGATAAGAAAAGTTTCCAAGAGGTATCACCAGGTGTCAACCATTTTCTACCTTCTCATTATCCCACAATGTAGTTGCTTCACCACTAAGTTGATAAGATGCCCAAATTGCTTTTGTCTCATCTGATAAGTTTATGAGTTCAAAGTATTTTTTTCATTTCAATTATCCAAGCTTCAGCACCATCTCCAAATGTTTTTCCATCAAATTTAGGAGGTGCAATCCTCTTAAGGTCTTTAGCCAATTCAATTTCAAACTTAGCTCGATTGTCACCCACTCTAGCCTCTTCTTCCTCATGATTATGTTCTTCCTAACCCACTCGGCCTCCATCCTAATTAAGAGTTTCATGATTCTCCCTAACCTCTTGCTCAAGCATATCCATCCTATTCCAAGGGTTAACAAGAAGGTTCCAACTATCATGCTATTCAATGCTAGGTCCAATATGATCTAAATTCCTAGTTTGAACCACATCTGCTTCCTCACTAGAGAGTCCTAAAAAAAAACACAACTTAAGTGAATAAGACTCGAGGCCCTAAAGTTGAACCTAGAGCTCTGATACCATATGTAATGGCCATACAAAATAGTACAATAAAATATTGCATAAAAGAGTAAAATTTAATTTTTTTACTTAAATATAATTTATTTCCATAACAATATTCCAAAAATGAATATTACAATAAGCTAGAGAACATAGCTTAATAAAACATAGGACTAAGTCCTTTACATTATCTTAGCCATAATGACATTAATACTTTAGCATAACATAGTTGACTTTCTTCTGATAACATCATCAAGGAAAGTGAGTGAGAGCATCATTGGGGTGATTTTTCGCCCATCCACAAAGTTTACGCTTCACCAGCCTTACTCCAAAATAGGAGCATCTCTACCCTTCACGAGAGGTCTAGCAATCGGGACCGGTAGGCATGATAGAATCTAGTGTAGAATCATATCTCTAACATTTATCAAATAGAAAAAACTATTGCAAATGAACATATATGGTGATATGACATAGAGTAATTAAAATCAAACCAGTGCAAATACTTAATTTGATTTTCTAAAAGCTTTGACCAAAGCATCTTTTCACTGTTGATGGTAGATAGGCTAGAGGAACACAAACCTACCCTTCTCTATAACCCCATATTCGGCACTCGTCCATGACCCAACTAAATAGTTATTAATAAAGCTATATTGGCCTATTTCACCAAGCAATAAGGAAACAAACTTCCTAGCTTAACCATTCATCTAATCTCTACATAGTTAATTATAATTTTATCCAAAAGTGATCATAAGCAAGAATATAAGTTTATCTAATCCTTAAAGTCTTGCAAATGAAGATTCTGCTTAATAGGTTAATGGTCATACACCATTATTGAAAAGAGAGAATTTAAAAGCCAACTAACATTATTTTTTTTTATCATACTAACATAACCAAATATATTATTATAATGAGTATTCAAACACATAATATTCAATACGTGGATTAAAATGAGGTTTATAAAGAAGTACATAATTACATAATGTAATTAACCGAACACTTAAAGCTTAACATTACTTTGAAATTTAACTAAGAGTATTTTAAGGAAGAAATTCATATTATTCCCGTTAAATTAAAAATACAAGTCTAGAAACAATCGAACATTAATATTTTTATATTTACATAATGTATTTAATCTAAAAAGCATATTAACAGGAGCTTAAATAAAAAGCTTAACATCTCCTTGAAATTTAACTAAGAGTAATTTAAGGAAAGAAATTCATATCATTCCTATTAAATTATAAATACAAGATTAGAAACAATCGAACATTAATATTTTTGCTAATTTAATTAGTTAATAATACAACAAAGGCTATCCTAAAATAGAAAGAACAAGTCATGAACCAAATTTATCGAAAGGAAAAAGAAAAGGCAAGTTGCCTTGCTGGATAAGGACTACTTGAGAATTCAACTCAACTAGGAATGAAATTAGAAGGTTTAAAACATTCGCATAACATACAAGTTATTTTAAAGGCGTGAATACATTACCCAGATCAATTTCTACAAGCTTATGCAGGTGAAGATAATTGAGGCAGATTTAATTCAAAACAAAAGAGTTATTGCTCTGAAATGGGCAGAGGAGGTTTCAACAATTTCGCCGCAGTATTATGTATTCCACAGAAGATGAGATGACTTGAAGGATTTTCAATGGATAAAGTAGATTTAGAGTGAATGAGCATGATTTTAGTGAAATCAGGACAAATTAAATGTTTCCCACAACATCACAAAATAAATTTAAATAAATAAATAAATCTTATTAATAGCAGCAATCTAAGTTATAACTTAAAGGATTAAAATTTTGGCGCCAAGGCTGCATATCAAAATGCAAGGGTATGAAGATAGGGTGGGGTTTGGTGCATTGCACAACTCCACAGAGGTTTCAAACAGTTAATTAAAAAGATTCTCCTTATGTTGCAAACAAACACAAGGATAAAAATGGGTGTTTGGCGCATTGTGAAATCATCAACAGGGGTTTTCAATTAATTGAGTTTAATGCCTTGCACTGGGAATGTTGAGGAGCTAGGATGCCTAGCAGATAAGGAATATTCAAAGAGATCTGAGGAAAAAAGGTCAATGAAAGATGCACAAATACTAAACTCAAAGCCTTGCATACAGGAAAAAAATGGAAGCATAAACGAGACACAAATCAAGAGACATAGTCTATGTTCAAAATATAAAAAACTTAGACCTAGTTTTAGAATGAATCCTATCAATGGTGAGTAGCATAAAGAATAAATAAATTCCAATTCACATATTTAATCTAATCCCTTTGAAATTTATTTACATGCAACTACAATAGAATGCATACTCGAAAAATCTTAAGCTTTTTCTCAAATCCATTTTTTTCTGAACTCTGCTTTTCCCAAAATCTTGCTTTTTCCACCAACCTACTTTTTCGACCCCCCTTCATTCTCTCCCACTTTTTCCTTTAAAAAAGAAATTTTCCCATTCAAGAAAGCAATAAATTTGCCACTACTTCCTTCCCCACTAAGTCTTTTTTCTAAATTTAACCCCCACCTCTTTAAACTGCCCAAATATAATTAAAGAAGCAATTTCAAAAAAAAATCCTATTATTTATTTAGCATGCAATTAATAATATCACTTATGCATAAAATAGAGAAGATTCCTCATTAATATTTTTGACAAGTAACTATATAAATAAAAGAGTAATTCAATCACATAAGCATACATGTACATTCATTTAAAACTATTAACAAAAAATCAAATTATTTTTCTAAGTGTATGTGTGGGATTCCTATCACAGTCATTTGCTTCATGATGGCTAGACTCCCTCTCCTCAATGATACTCTCTCATAGAGTGTTTGTCAAATAAAGCCTGTTTCATTCATTGAAACAACACCAAGTGATTAGTCCCATTAGTCAAAATAATAATAATAATAATCAAACATTAATAATTTCAATAATTGAAATTCACAATGATCATCCATTGAAAGCGTCAATGAATTTCCTATCCCACCCATTGAAACAACATCAAATGGTTAGTCCACATTAGTCGAAACATCATAATTTCAATGTATGCAAAAATAATTGAAATTCACAATGACTATTGTTTCTATACTAAACAAAAAGGTCTATAGCATTATTTAATTATAATAAGTATCAAGTCTCAATGGATGGTTGTGACATATTATCATGTGAACATAACCAAACTAGAATCATTAGTTGAGGCAATTGAATCATCCTATAGAGATGAAGAAAAAGACAATGCTAGATTGAAAGCAAGGAAAGACTTCCAAGAAAAAAACTAGTAGTGCTGGAGGTAAATCGATTTTTGATAAATCTAGTAAAGGAAGTGAGAATAAGAATGCACCTTACCAATTACCCTATAACTCAACAAAAACACTAACTATTGGAGCTAATACCATTCTAGTATAGCAAAGGAAGTACAACAAGGGTTGTTGGAATTGTGGTAGCAAGGACCACTTCTCTAGGGAATATCCTAATCCATGACAAAATCAAGGGTATAACTGACAGATTTATGAAGCCATTGACAATGCTCCTAAAAATATGTAAATGTGATTGCTTGAGTTACTAGCTAAAATTAACAATATACCTAATGTTATTTTACTAAACTCTAGGGCCACTAATTATTTTATCTCACCAAGTATAATTTGAAATGTAATCTTAAAACTAAATATTTGCCAAAGTGGGGTAGTGTTGAACTGGGTACACATAGAAAACAATAGATTAAGGAAGTTGTCCTTAGTCTTAAATCTACAATTTGATAATTTAAACACATGGCTAAATGCATATATAATACCCTTAAGATCTTATGATTTATTTTTGGGTATGGATTGGCTACTAAGTTATGTAGTAAAAATAATTTATAGAAGTAAGCAGGTTCATTTCCTAGATGAATCTGGCAATTTGGTTAATTTACAGGGATTGTGTGGAGTTAGAGAGCAGAAAACCTTCTTTGCCCTTCAAATTAAAAGAGTAGCAAGAAAAGGGTGAAGCCTTATTCATTGTCCATTATCAATTGATTTATGATAAAGAAAATTCTAAGGATGTTAGACATCCTATGTTACAAGAATTCCATGATGTATTTCCTGATGAGCTCCCATGGATGCTATTGAAAAGAGAATTTGATTTATGTATTGAAATAATGCATGGATCATCTCGAGACTCTAGAACACCTTATCAGATGAACAGATTTGATTTGCATGAGCTTAAAGTTCAATTGAATGAATTGCTCGAAAAGGGTTTAATATGACCAAGTGTTTCACTGTGGGGTGCTCCCACACTCTTTTTAAAGAAAAAAGGATGGTACATTACGATTATGCATTGATTACCGCATGTTGAATAAGGAAACAATCAAGAATCGTTATCCACCACCCCAAATTGATGATCTATTTGATCAAATGAGATGAACAATTGTGTTCTCTAAGATTAACTTTAGATTTTCATATCACTAATTGATAATAAAAGAGGAAGACATTTATAAGACTACCTTACGAACCAGATATGGTCATTATGAGTTCACTGTGCTACATTTCAGGTTAACTAATTTGGCTCTACATCCTTTATGAACTTAATGAATGGTGTCTTTCAAAACTTTTTGGATTAGCTTGTTTTGGTGCTCTTAGATGACATTAATTTATTCTAGAAATCATGAAGAGAGAAACACCTTAAATTAGTGCTACAAAGACTAAGGGAGCATAAGCTATTTGAAAAACTATTTAAGTGTTCCTTCTTCTAATCTAAAATACATTATTTGGGTCACATAATCTGAAAATATGGGATTGTTGTGGATCCAAAAATATTCAAGCCATCATGGAATGGCTAGCTCCAAAGAACGTAAATGAAGTGAGAAGCTTCATGGGCCTAGAGGGGCATTACCATAGGTTTGTGAATAATTTTGTTAAACCTACCCTTCCTATAACTTCCTTGCAAAAAGAAGGGTAAGAAATTTGAATGGTCATCAAAGTGTGAGATGACTTTTGTGAGTTAAAGAAACTACTCAAAGCTACTATAATTCTTCTAATCATAAATCCAAATGGGCAATTCATTACATGGATAGATGTATTTTTGGAAGGATTGGGAGAAATCTTGACATAAAATGGTCAAGTTGTGGATTATGAGTCACAGAAACTTAAGGACCATGAGGCTAACTATGCCACCATGATCAAGAGTTGGCTATCGTCATGCATGCTCTAAAATTATAGAGGAAATATCTTTTGGGAAAATATTTGAATTGAAAACCAACTATTATAGTATAGTTTACATATTCAGCCAAGATAAGTCAAATGCTCACCAACAAAGATAGTTGGAATTACTTTGTGATTTTGATCTTGACATCTCTTATGTTAAGGGAAAGGAAAATCATGTGGTTGATGTGTTAAGCAGATGCTAACACATGAAAGAAATAACTAGTTTATAATATGAATTTAGTAATAAAATTCTTAAACAATAGAAAAAAGATGAGTTATATCTAAAAATTTAAACTTTATCAGAATTTGAAAGTGAAAATTCAAGATTTTCATTTGATACAAATGGGTTAATGAGGTATCACAATTGTATATATTCTCTAGAAACAAAAAATATGAGGCAAATAATCATGTACGAGTTTCATAAAATGTTGGAGTTTGAAACAACACCTTTTTTGGCCAAAAATGAAGGCCAATGTGACTCAATTTGTGGTTAAATGCCTAGAATGTTAGAATTTAAAAGCTAAGCATAGTCACCATGGTGGTTTGTTGTACCTACATGATATTGTGGGCCATAAATGGTTAGTAATCAACATGAATTTTATTTTAGGTCTGTCTAGAAATTGACACACATATGACACCATTTCTTGTACTTGTGACAAACTAACCAAAGTTGCACACTTCATTACTAGAAATATTCATGACATTATTGCAATAGCATCCAAATTTAATAAGGAAGTAGTGAGGTTACATTGAATTCTAGATATGTTCTTCTCTAATTGAGATACATTATTTGCCTCTCGATTTAGGACTACTATGATGGCATCCTTTGGAACTTAGTTAAATTTTAGTTCTACTTACCATCTAGAAACTTATGGTCAAACTAAAAGAGTCAATCAAGTGGTTAAGGATATGTTACGGATGTATGTGATGGAAAAAACATCAAGATGGGAACATTATCTCCATCTAGTCAAAGGAAGTATGTTGATTCTTTGTTGCAAAGATTCCAAATGCAAGATTATAAGCCAATGAATGTTCCTATCCCTATTGAAACAAAGTTATCAATGAAATAGTGTCCTAAGACTCTTGACAAGATAGAGAGCACAAGTCATATTCCATATGCAAGTGTTGTGGTTAGCTTGATGTGTGTTATGATCTATGCTAGATTAGACATTTCCCAAGCAATGGAAGTCTTAAGTAGATATATGTCTAATCTAGGAAAAGAGCATTGGACTCTAGTTAAGAGGGTCTTTATGTATCTTCGTGGCACTTCAAAATTTTCTATTTACTACTAAGGAATACCTAATTTGAGTATAAAATGTATATTTGGGGTTTTGTTGACACACATTGGGTAGGTGATGTTGATAGCAGAAAATCTATTGATAGTTATGTGTTTAACCTATTTGGTGGTGCACAATAAGTTGGATGGGCAAGAGATTGGTTATGGTTGTTATTTTGACTATAGAAGTTGAGTACATGGTAGCTAATCATGCTTGTAAAGAGGTAGTGGGGATTCAAATATTATGTTCAAATCTTGGCCTAAGACAAGAGTGAATGAGAATTAATTATAATCATCAAATTGTTATCAGTTTGGATAAGAACTTGACTTTTCATGCGTAGAAAAAGCACATTGATGTGTATTATCATTTTTAAAGGTGGAGGACAAGAGGGTATTGATTGAGAAGGTGGACAATTTAGATAATGTTGTAGATTCTTTAACAAAGTTAATAAGCATAGAGAAGTTCTTATGGTGTAGGATTGCTATGGGGATGTCTTCCCTGAGCAACCTGAGCAACTAGTTTGTTTTGTCTATGATTGGACCCCTATGTAATGTATACAAATGGGAGAATGTTTGGAAAGGTGGTGCACATATTGCATAAAATGTTAAATACTTTTAAAAAGTTGTGGTCACCTTGGGGTGGGACACCACATTTTGGGTTGGCTCAATATTTTCTAAAGGAGTTATTGTAGGCGACATTTATAAAATGCATTTAATGTATGTAGGCAGGTCACATGAAGACATGTCATCATGTGTACAAGAATTAAAGTAAGGAGCATTTTAAGATTTAGATTTAATTTTGGGGATTGACTATGGGAAATACCACTTGGGTGCATTAATTAGGAGACTTAGTAAGCAAGTTTTCTTGTTGACCCTTATCTATTTATAGTGCACTTGGGATGAGATGAATATGTATATGTTGCTTTCAAATGGGTGCATGCTACCAAAATTTCTCCAAGAAGTGAATTTTAGGTCTCTTTTATAGCATAGGAGAATTCTCTATTGTATTGTAAGTTTTGTTACTATGAATACAAGAAGAGTGGTGCTATCTTGTGTTTTGCATATTTTCTCCATTGAAATGATTTGACTCTATTTTTCTATCAAAGTATTCTTTTGTCTAGATTAATATATTTTCCTAAATGTTATAGCTGACTTCAACAGTAAAAGAGAACACAGTTGCATCTTTGGTAGCATCAACTTGTGTCACCTCAGTAGCATCAACCTATGTGACTTTAGTAGCATCATGAATGCACTTCAGGAGCAATTATAACTTCAACAACAACTAGGATGATTTTGACAAGGTGTGAATTACCATGTATAAAGATGATTTTGGTGATGTGGATCCCAGAGGACACCTAGCATAATATTTTGTCAAAATCAACCTCTTTCAAACCTCCAACTATAAAAAGGATTACATGGCTTTTCTTGATTGGTATTATTCTCCTACACACATGTTTCATCAAACAATTGGCAATCGTTAAAAGCTTCATCATGATTTTTATAGAATTAGGCAATGTTGATGGAGAGTTTAAAACAATAACATATCTTGGATAAAAATATCCCAATGAGAACTTAGATTTTTTATTATAGGCATTGAAATTGTGTGCCACAATTGAATCACTCTTCCCAATCATGCGACATTTAGGGTAAATGACTTGACTCCAAATGCCAATAGACTTGAGGATGTGACTAAAGAAGCATAAGTAGTTCATTCTTGATCTAAAACATACCCTAAAATTGTGAGAAAAAGAGGATATTCAAGCAAGAAAGGAAACAATTACAAGGCAGGTGGAGGGGAAGAAGAGGCTAACCCTTTGGAGAAGATATGCATGGGGAAATGAGGGAAAAATAGAGAAGAGCCAGATAGAGGAGAATTTAATCCATCCTTGGATATAGAAAATTCCTATGCTATTTTTTTTATATATTATTATAGTTTAAGGTTTTCTCAACATGCTTGTAATCCTTTGGAGGTAGATTACCATATTTATGCAAGTGATTTTGTTGTTGTTTCTATCTAGTGTTTGAATGTTGTCTAAGAAATGTTTAGGCTAAAAGGTTTAGGTGGTCATTCAATTGACCCCCTTACTTATATTGCATCAATATTTAAACCCCAATCCATGTATGTATTATCAAGGGGATGTAATACATATTCTTGATTTAATGGTGAACATAAAATTTAGTCACCGCTTTTTCTTGCACTTTGTTTTTTACTTCCTTTCTCCAATATATTGTTGTGTATCATTCCTAGGCATTTAAATACCCACAATAGCTACAAAAATAAGGAAAGCATAATGCAGCCAAAATACCCACAAGCTTGTTTTTTGCCATAAACTATCTATCAAACCAAATAAAGAATACATGATAGATAAGGATTGAGAGTGTACCCAAATTAATCAAGATCTTTGGCAACCTACTACACCATATCATCCACAGTAGGCATATAGAAACATCAAAATAAAATGTAGCCATATAAGCATGTGATGAAAGGCAATGACAACAACAACCCACACTTTTGGCAACTACAATCTCCTCCATTATTGCTCATGCAAGATTTTATTTTCAACACCATATACACATTATCAACAAAAAATTGCATTAAAGATAGCTAATTCCATGACAAGAACACATATATTTAGAGCCATAGGGTAAATTTGATAAATGTAACTATAACATACATTCATAGGTCAAATATGCTTTGACTACAAACTAGCACAAAATAGGACTTCTGTAAAGGATTAAAGGGCCTGGAGTAATCTTGAATCTAACCCGTGATTATAGATCATTATGAAATTAAAATAGTAACTTGATAAATGATTCTAGACTAATTTCTAGATAATGATTTTTTGATTAATTTTTATGTGCTCACGAATTCTAGTAAGAAACCTAATGCTCAGATGGAATTTTCTGACTATACAATTGCTTGTTGGCATAGACAAGCCAATGCTAAGTTGAAGGGGGGTTGCTCTATTTCAAAGGAAATGCCCAAGTGAGTTAATTGTCCAAGAAGCTAGATGTTAGATGAGATGAATAGAAAGGCTAAGTGTCTACCAAAAAAGATAACATGAGGGTTTTGATTGCATGATCTTAATGATCCAATGCGAATCCAGAGTAGTGCGTCCAAAGTAAGTAACTTGAGAGAATCAATGATAATTTTTAAAGTCAAGGTGGCTCAAAAAGTCATAAATTGCATGAATCCCACCAATGATTGGTTGAAGGAAACGTGGGGGAAAATGAAAAATTGAATATTGAATATTCCTTAATTTTAAAATGGGTTAGGTGGTAGTTGCCATTTGGTGAGTCTAGTCGTAGCCATCACTAATTGGGTATGAGATGGGTCTAGTTGTAGCTAGCATCAGATAAGTTTGGTGGGAGCTATCATTGTTGAACAAGGTGGGACAAGTAGTAATGACCACCAAGTGGGATGGGTTGTGGTTTCCATTGAATTAGAAGACTTGAAGCTCCATGTAGAGTTATAGCCAAGGCAATTGTCTTGATTATAGCTAACATTCCCTAATTTACCTATGCTTAGATTATTAAAGAGGTCGTAGCTCTCTCAACTTGCCAACTTGTGTCCAATATATTATGGAGGTGGTGATCTATGTGCATGTTGATGTGATTGTGTATTGTATATCAATGATTGTCTAGTTGCTATGTCCTATAAGTATGTATTTTGTAGCCAGAAAGTGTTAGGAAAAAGGTGTTGTTCACCTTGCATAACATTAATTAATTTAATTATGTAAAATAAATATTCTTTTGTGGTGCATCTTAATTGATGTGTTTAGCCACATTAAATATTTATTTGGTATCACTTGTAAAAGTTGTATTTAACATTGGGAGACATAAGGCAAATATTAATTATTTGTGCAAAATAATTAATTTTGGGGTCAATGGTTTTGTGCTCATGGTTTTGAGTCACATTGTTATTATCCAATACCACAAGTTGTATTTGTGTGAGCTTGAGTCTATAAAAGCAAGCACAAGGTTAGTGGTTAGGGTTGGCTCTTATTTTACAGGCTGTGTGAGAGGCTATCATTGTATTGGGTTTTCTCTTGAGAGTACATATTGTAAAGCATGGCATGGGATGTGTGGATTCATGCTTGGATGCATGGACGTTGCAGTAGAGGGGTTTGATGTTTCAAAGGTGTTCTTGGAGACTAGTGAGTGTATTGTAATTTCTTATTGTTGAATAATACATTGAATATGGATGCTTTTGGAGGTTGAGTTTTTCCCTCAATGAGGGGTTTCCCAGGGTATACCTTGTGTTATCTTGTTGATTGTCAATTGATCTTTGCATTATGGTAAATCTATAAGATTGTATGCATCATTATCTCCTTTGGGTTATGTGGAATTGGTTTGATCTACCTGTAAATTCCTAACAAGTGGTATCAGAGCTTTAAGGATTTTTCATGGCTTGCATATACTTGCATGCTGCTTGTATGTGCTTGCATGTGATGTATCTATACATTTATGGTTCTAGGTGTTTTCACAGATCCATGTTTTGGTATAACCCTTGTTTGTGTAGATCTGGTGCAAAGTTAAATCCATGACAATGTAGGAAAGATTTTGGACAATACAGGATATGAGGATTTGTGCAGATTGTTGTGTTGCAGATTTGGGGTTGTGGGTGTTTCATACTTGTGGTTATTGCAGATCTGAAGGTGAAAAATCTTGGCAAAGGGTTTCTTGCTTTAATATGAGGGTTTTAAGGAGGAATTTTTGTAGATGACCTCCTGGGACAAAACATACCTTGCCATTGAGTCCAGGAGGCCTGAGAGGCAAAGATTCATATACAATTCAACCTATTTTGGTCACCGGAGCTTCAGGGAAAATTTTTCACCCTCCTTTGGGTCACTGGTATAGCCATACGACCATCAGGTACATTGCAGATTTAAAATAATATATTTCCCGCATGTTAATTTTTTCTATAATTGAAAAAATTAAAAATCATAACTATAGAAATCAAAATTAAAAATCAATGCATGTTAATAATAAAAATAAAAAATTTGCATGTTCAAAAGGCAAGATTCTAAAAAAATAAAATATAAAAAAGGGAGATTTTTTGGGGGTCCGCAGACCCCCTCGCCATGTACAGGAATGACCTGTACGGTCTACCACACAGGCATGTGTCGAGCCCGGCCAGCAGGTCCTACCGTGACCGACAGGCTTGTCGTGGTTGGCAGGCCCTTAGGCCACCGGTCCGGTGCCTATCCGACCCGACAGGGGTGCCGCCGACAGGCACCAAACCCTGCTCCCCCATTATGGGGTTTAAACAAAAAAAATATTTGTTTTTTAAAAAATGGTGGTGGAAAATTAAAAGTGACATTTAATATATTTTTTGTATTGAAAAAAATGCAGATTTACAATAAAAGGCAGTCAACAGATTGCCAGGAATAATAGAGATCTTATACAAACAAGTGCAGAAATACAACAGTCTATAGCAGAGCAAAAAAATAGAGCTAAGAAGCTAATGCAAACACAGAAGAATGTTGCATGAAGGAGCTACACAACAAAACACTGTTGCACCCAGTCAGCACAAAGTAATCACTGTAGCAAGAAGCATACATTGCTGCACCCCTTATGCAAACACTAGTCACAGCAACTCTGAAGCAGATAATACCGAAGATATGTTGATCCCCTATTCACACTAATCAAGAATACTCATACAATGCAAAAGCAACTGGTGCCAAAATCAGACCAAAATTGGAAGAAACCATGCACTAAGAGTCTGAATCAAAATCATGAGCCATACCAACTGCCCAAAGAACTGATGTTACAAAAAACTATAGAAAACCACCCCTGTTCAGTACATATTGGAGCTAGCCTTTTGTAGTGAATAAAAATCAATCTAAAAAACACTATTATCTACTGTCACTTTTCTGGTTTGTAACAGGGATCTACGATTTAATAAGCTGGAGATGGTGAATGGCCTTCCAATTTTTCTCCAAATCCCCCAGTAGCTGTGAAAAAAAGAGAAACAATATGGAGAAAAACTTTAGAGTAAATCTTTAAAATTCCTGTTTCTTGATGAAAAGAAGATTTAGAAAAAGCTACCAAACATCTATTCTTCCATATTTGCAATAAAATAACTTGTCTAATGGTATCAGCAACAATATTTGTATTCATGCCCATCCCCAGAAGTGCTTCTCTCCAGTTTAACTGATGATTAAATAAGGCAGGTAAGTTGTTGAAAATGGCCTTCCATTATTTTTTAGCATATACACAGTCCCAAAACACATGTTTTAAGTCTTCTCTTGATTGACAAAATGGGCAGTTAATGGGTTGGATCACGATGCCTTTCAATCTATCTCCTATAGGCATTTTATAGTGCAAGATTTTCCAGGCCATGATTTGAGCATCAACATCAGCTTTAGACTTCCAAATTTGTGTGCTCATTTTGGACAAAAGCTTTTCGCTAAATTTACATTTCCATTTGAGATTCAATCGAGGACTTAAAGGAACATCCGACAGGAGATGAATATAAATTTTATTCAATAGAAAGGCATTGAAATGGTAACATGCTAACCATCTCCAGTCTTTCAAAAAATTGCATGGAACATGAGTACACATTTTCATGGACAGCTCCACCAGAACCAAAGACTGAACAAAGGTGATAAATTGTTCAACTTTGTTGTTCAATCCAAAATCTCTTTGAAGATTATGACATGGAATCCAATTCAACTGAGAAAAATCCCACATGTCACCAAACTATTGCACACCTTTTTAAAATAAGTAATAAGCTTGTTTATGGAAGGTAATGGCAATAGGATTCCCTTGATACTTAATGAGCTTATTCCACCATATGGATGAGGATGTAAAACTAAATCCATACTGTAGAGAGGCTTCTCTCGACTTTAAAAACTGACAAACATGTTGTTAGGCTTTCCAAATGGATAGCAAAGGAGAAGAGGCTTGAATTTTGAAAAAAGGTGCAAGAAGAATCTTATCCCACTAATTGATGGCCTACCATTTACCATGAACAAAAGTAGAATTGATTCTATGATGGACCAATATCTTCCAAGGTTCATCACCCCGACTGGCTCTAATGATCCATTTAGCTGATAGACAAATCCCTTGGATTTTGGGATCAATAACTCCCAAACCACCTTTGTTCTTTAATTGTATGCAGTGTGCCCATGATGTATATTTAAAACCAACATCACCACCCCATTTGGTCCAAAGAAATTGCCAGATAATTTTGTTCAAATCATCATAGCCTTTGTTGGAGGGCATCCAACAAGAGGAGTAATATACATGTGAAGCAATGAAGATTCTATTAACAACTTGGATTTTTCCAGCCAATGATAGAAACTTGTTGCCCCAATTAAAAATTTTGTTCTTAAGTTTATTAATAAAGCAATTCCACATATCTGACAGGGAAGCTCCTATTCTGAATGGTATACGAAGATATTTGGTAATCTCTCCATTCTTTAGGTATCCAATGTGGAACAGGCCCAAATCATATCATCAAAAACTTAGTTTTATTGTGAGCCAACTGGGATCCCAACACTAAACAATATAAGTTTAATATATCCAGGGTATGATTAATTTCTGCTTCATAATTTTTTAGAAAAAAGCAAGTTGTCATCAGCAAAATGAGAGTTAATAACAACCACATTCCTAGGGATTGAAATCCCTGCTATAAGCTGCAACTGATTAGCTTTTTGTAAAAGATAACCCAAAGCATCAACAGTAAGAACATATAGGAACGGTGACAAAGGGCATCCCTGTCTAATGGATCATTGGAGAGGGAGAGAATCAGTAATAGAATCATTGACAACAATTTGAGCACTAGCATCATTAAATAGCATTTGAACATGTGATCTAATTTTGGGACCAAATCCCAAACATTGCAGCATTTTAAGAATAAAGATCCATTGAATTCTATCATAAGCTTGATCAAAATCTAGCTTAATCAATAGAGCATCTTGTCCTGATTGTTGGGCCCATTCACAAGTTTCCCAAGCTAAGATAAGATTATCCAAAACGTATCTGCTACCAAGAAAACCAGTTTGCTCTACCCTAACAATGTTTTGCACTATAGGTTTGATCCAAAGAGCCAACGCTTTAGCTATGATCTTATAGGATGTGTTAAGTAATGTAATCGATCTCCAACCAGAGACAGTGTCTTCATTTTTTCCTTTAGGTAGGAGATTAATTAAGCCTCTATTAATGTTAGGACCCAAGGAACCTTTCTCCAGAGCTTCGAGATATAACAAATAGAAATCATCTTTGATATGAAGCCACATTGCCTGATAAAATTCAACAAGAAGCCCATCAATACCTAAACTTTTGTTAGGGGCCATTGAAAAGAGTGCATGTTCTATTTCCTCAAATGATAAAATTCGATCCAAAAACTGACTATAACCTTGATCAATTCTCTTGGGAATATGATCTTTAACAATTCTCTCCAAAGTTAATTGAATATCTACCCATTGTTGTTCTTCTTTGAAGAGGTTTGCATAGAAGTTCTGAAAAAGCATACTAATTTTAGATGTTTTCGTGTGAAGGGTGCCAAAATCATCCATAATAGCACAGATTCTCTCTTTTTTGTGCTTGTAGTTAAGATAATTAAAAAAATACTTAGAACCTCTATTCCCCTCTTTTATCCATTGTAGTCTAGCACAGATTTTAGCTCCTTGCCCTCTATAGTTATCAATTTTCTGGAGTTGTGTCTCTATATAGGCAATATCTTCTTGCAGCTTAGTGTTGCTTGGATCAAAGTTCAACTTTTTTCGAGCTTGTTCTAATTTACCTTGAAGAGATTTTTCCCTTATTTTGTGTTGCCAAGACATTCTCTTGCCAAAGGATCGCAAAAAGGTAATGCATTGGGAAATAGCTTCACCCCACCACTCTATCCATGACTCACATTCTTGAGGCTTTGGAATTGAATTCCATATCCCCACTAAAGCGGTCATGCAATCAGGCCTCTTCAAGTGAGAGATATTGAGTTTATATGGCAGAGGATAAGTAGAGTTGTTTTTTTGGGAGGGCGAAACAGAACAAAAAATAGGGAAGTGATCTGATAAAGTAGTCAAGTAATCCACCAATAAGCAAGCACCTGATGGGTCATTAACCAACGGTAGATTGGTAGGGATATAGAATCTATCCAATCTACTTAACTTCCTATCCTCCCTTGATCTGCAGTTGGACCAAGTGAACCAGTTATTAACATGCCTAGAAGCTTTATCTTGGATTGGATCAACTACCCCAAGAGAATTTTGACAAAACAACCAGCTATGAAATTCATCATTGTTGAGTTTATAAGGACTATACCAGCTCTGATCATTACAATGTTCAACCATATTAAAGTCACCACCAAGAATCCAATCAGCATTTGGAAGAAAATTAGACATCTAATTCCAAAGCTCTACCCGTTCTTTGACATTATTAGAGGTGTAAATAGAGCAAAAACCAATAGGTTGTCCATTGATAATGACAAGGGCCCACACACAACTATGAGAGGGGTCCTCCCCCTTATCAACGACATATTTGGCCATCCATGGAGAAATACCCAAAACTGAACCTCCTCTCCCATCTTTATGAGATGTATGAAAAAAAGTGGCCTCTTTCCATACATGAAATAAAGATGCTTTTAGATTATTACTGCCAATTTTAACTTCTTACAAAAATAAAATGTCTGGCTTCCATTTCAAAACTAACTCTTTAACTTTGAACTTCCTATGAGGGAGCGTAATCCATCATACATTCCAAGAAAGTATTTTGTAATTCATGAGGTAATTTCTACAATTTAGTATCTTCTTCTTGTTGCAACACGCTAAAACTATTGGCTAGTGCAACTGATTATTCATCCTTAAAATGTTCAGAGGAAGAAATGGAAGGTGATCTAGACCACTAACTAGATGGGATTGGATGAGATTCATGGTCTGCATTAGGATGGGCAACCAGATTAGGAGAGGTAGGTGGAGAACCTTCTCGGGAAGGGAAATGATGAGAATGAGAGAAGGAACTAGAAGGTTCCCTTCTCTTCCTCACCATTCTCCATCCATCCGACATAACTGCATCCTTAAAAGAAGGTGAAGATATTTCATGAGTATTGTCAATAATAGGTGGATTAGATGGAGGTGGATTAAGTGTTGAATGTGGGGGAGAAGAGGAGGAAATAGTATTCAGACAGGTAGGCTGAGTAGTTGTCTGGTTAGACGGAATAGAAGGTGGAATAACTTGGGCATATCTGTTTTTCCTGATAGGACAATTTCAGATCAAATGGCCTTCCTTTTGACAAAAGAAACAAGCATTTGGTTTGTTTAAATAAACTAAGGGCTGGCTCAACTCAAACCCTAGGCCAATCAGATTTATAAACTCAAGAAATGGTTTATCCAAATCCACTTCCACGTACACCCTTGGATGTACCCTCAGGCTTGCAAATTTATCACTGTTATGTTTACACCAGATGACTCTGCCCAATTGTGAGACAGTTTCCCCAAGGAAAGGTCTGAAAGCGAGATTCAATTAGGGTAATTCAATCCACATTGGGTAACAAGAGCAGGATAGACCTTCAGGATGAAAGTAAAAAATCCACACTTGTAAGTGTTACCTAGATTTCACTACTAGCTCAATCAGGTAGAGCTTTTCAGTTTTTGAAAGAGGAAAAGGTACATTTTACTTCTGTTGTGTTAAACACAAGCACATTTGATACAAATTGAGATAAAACTAAATTGTTGCATTTAGATGTTTTTCAGAAAAAACTTAAGAGATTGTACAAATCTTTTAAAAGATCAGCAAATGTATTGAAAAAAACAAGTGTATAAGTTCTCACACAAGTCGTGAGACTAGCTATTTCATTGCAAAATGAAAAGACAAACTATACATTTATAAATAAACTAAAAACTGAATATACATATGAGATAGGGTGACTCGTCATTGCCTAAATGACGAGCCTTCATGTTGTTGCCGTGCCCTGTGTCGTCCTATCTTGTTTGCATTGTCCTATATCTAGCCGTTGTCTCCTTGCTATCCCGTCATCTGCATAAAATGTTGGAAAATTGATGTTAGAGCAATGGTGAGGCATCGTACATCATATGATATACATTTTATAAACATACAATTTGTGTTTTCAGATGCAGTAAACTAGTCAGTGCCACAAAAGCTTTTGAGAAGACAAATCAAGAATATCGACTGCAAGCATGCATTTATTTTCTAACAAGTTTGCTTCATGTGCAGATACAGATGTAATTATGTTTCTGTTTGATTCATCAATTCCGTTATGAGTGGAGGAAATGTGGCTCCCACAAGGGTTGAGCCCAGCTCATAGACCTTACAGAACATTTCAGGTGCAATGAACAAATACAAAAGCATAACTCTAAGAGCGCATTCAGAAGGCAGATACAGTTGTCAAGAGGTGTCAGTCATACAAGGACAACCAACTTTAGGATAACAAACCACTGGGGACTAATGACATGATCAACGGAGCAGCAAGTATGATGAAGTAATAATCATCAACGGTAAAGAAAACTTCATCCTAACAATAGTTAAATATTAAAAAATGAATAGCAAACTGGTTTTATACACAGCAGCAAGAAAATAATCATGTAGGATAAATGGAACAGCAAAATCCATGTAGACAATGACATGCAAGCTGGAGACTGTCAGTAGTTTGAGAACAACTTCATTTCGTAAGGCAACAAGGCCGTATGGATTCCTTGTTAAGTCTTGCATAACAGTCACCAATGAGGATAATCAGCAAAGTAGTCATCTAAGCAAAAGAGAGCAGCATTGTGAAGGTACAGCCATGTGATGGAGGTTATCATTGCCAGTGCTTTCGAGCATGCATCAGTTTAAGGCTCTTGCCAGGTTGATAGAATGCCAAAGTCATGCTAAGATCACTCTCTCATACCTCTAAGGGTTTTTGTCAATATCACAGAAGATGTACCATTTGGACATGCTCAAAGACATACTCAAAGACATAAAATGGAGATAAACAACCAGTGTAAATAGAGGAGCATCAAATACAGCAAGTTCAAACAGCAGAACAAGAGTATACGAAAATATTCCAAATCGAGCCTCAGGTCACAATATAAGGTAAAATGCAATTTTGTTTTTAAACAAGAATTCATAGAAATCTTGAATGAAGCTGACGGAAAATGGAGTTTCAAGGTCATATACAGCCATCAGACTTATTAAAAACAGAGTTTCCACAGTAATGAAGAAAAGATGCAGAATTTTGTTCAAGTTTAAACGCTACAAAACTTGTTGAAAGAGAATCATTAAAAAATGGAGTTCAAGATCATGCTACAACTGACAGAATACAGTTTTCAAGCAGCAAGGGAGTATGTCAGTGTTTCAAGTTTTGTGTTAAGATGGAGCCCATGAACAACCAACAAATGCAAAATATAAGGGAAAAAGTAAGTTTTTAAAACTTATTTCAAACACTATACTCAGAAAAGACCAAAATTGCGCTTCAGCATTTCAGAATATTCAAGCAAATTCAAAACAAAAAAAAGGTTTTTTTTTAAGTTTCCATCAAAGCAACACACAGGCAAATACAAGTGTTCAAATTTACAACACATAAAGGCGTTAGGTTGCAGGTTTTCTTTCAAGTTTTATCATGTGTTGTGCTTGTTCATAGCCAAAGGGTACAGGTATAAGGAGAAACTGAAAAGCCCTTCAAATCTCTTTCACACAAAATGCTCATAAAAACCTCAGAAATGCTCAAGAATCGTGTGCTTCTGGCAGCGAAAATACAACGAAAGACTCAGAAAAATGGAGAAACATTTGACAGTGAAGGATTTACCTTTGTGTCTACCAAATGTTGTGCTAACACCACAGATATTTCTTCATTCTTCCTCTCAGATCACGGCCTCAACACAACCAATAACAATACAGAAGTTCAGCCATCAGAAAAATGCCAAGAAAAACAACAAAAAATGAATCAATGAGCAGTCAAATCGCAGCCAAAAACACCTAGAATCGACCAAACAAGAAGATAAAACATCAAGAAAATGCAACTTACCTTGCATTTCGTTAGAAGTTCGACCAAGAACGGTCCAAGTATCAACCAAAAATGCTGCGTTTTTTCCTTCAAACCCTCATGGCGGCGGCCAAGTGCAAACGGCTAGAGAACAAATGCAAAATAAAATGAGTTTAGGTTTTTGTTTTTCCTTCTTGATTGGGACGAAGAGACTCAACTTCATGTGTAATTTTTAATTTCTATTAAAATCATTGCATTCTTTGTATGGCTCGTGAGGAAACAACTTCATGTGTTCGAACCTAGGGATGCAAGAGGGGGCAAACCAAGTAAAATGTATTATGGGCAAGACAAGGTCGAATGCCTTTTTCATGTCAAGGCATAAAATGTATTGTAGGAAATGCAAGGTCGAAGGAGATGTTTTGGCTAAGGCATGTGGGCTAGGAGATATAAGGTGGTTTAAAGGTGAAGTGAGGGCATGGTGAATGCCTTTTTCTTGCTCAGTCCAAATGTATCATAAAAATTACAAGGGCCGAGTATATATTTTGCTAGGTCGTCATAGCTAAGAGTTGCAAGGTGATATAGAAGGTAAGTGGGTGAATAAAAATGCATGTTTGCTTGGATGTGTTGGGAGTTACTAGGTGGTTTGAAGGTGAAGTGAGGGCATGGTGATGCATATGGCATAAGGGTTGTTTTTGAAACATTTTCCAATGAACCTCGAGACATGATGGTCGAGATGTATGCAAAAAACGGAGATGGATCGAGGTTATAAAACTTGTTGACATGGTCTTGAGATGCGAGAAGGTGCAAAGGTGTCACGTCATTTTGTCTAGGAGCCGAAGATGTCTTCTTTGTCATTCCCTTTTACAACATTTAATTAGTCCCTAAATTATGCAAAATCAAGGATTTTAAACTGTATGTCATAAATGTCATTATTATCTGCATAGGGTTATGTAATTTTTGAATTGTAAAACATTTACTAAGGTGGTGCAATTATAAGCCTCTTAGTTAAATGTTATGTAAATGCAGAAAATGTGTCATTATGGTATTTTTAAATGCTACAGAGGATGATGACACAGATCTAAAGCACTAGAGAGCACTAAAAGATATTTTATAATATTTTTAAGTGCCTTCATGATAGTGGATGACATGCCTCCACCATTTCTGCATTAGGACCCCTTTTTGGAGCATTTTAAGGGGATATTTTTTCACTGTTTCTGAGATACACGAGAATGGAGCTAGTGGAGTTGGTGGAGGTTGATCTTTTTTGAGTGGAGCATGAGCTGTTTATAGCTGTTTCAGTTTTAGGAGGTTCTGGCTCTTCACAGCTCTGTATATTGTAATTTTATGAGTTCTTTTGTAGAAGTGAAGAGTTTTGTAACCCATTTTCAGAGATATGCAGCATTGTAACACCTCTTTGGCAGTAATAAGCAGTCTATACCTTCCCATTTTCTCCTGATATTATGTGTCCTCAGTGTTAGTGCAAGTCTTTGTGATGTTCTTTGTCCTTGGAGCTATAGTGCACGTTGGAGCCTTTATGCAGGGGTTACATATTGTTTGCAGGTTGTGAGATGTGCAAGGGATAATCATCAGTTTTGGGCAGTGAGAAAACCTATTTCTCCTTAACAAGACTACTGTTATTTGGCCTCCTCACAAAGTAATGATGCAAGGAATATGATTTGCTGGGTTGTGTAAGTAGTCTTGATTATTACTGGTTCTGTAGTGTGTCATTTTCTGTGTATTTGCTGATGATCATTTGGTGCATCACCTTAGATAGTAGGTTTCAGTTTATGTAATCCTTCTTACCCTATTCTCAGCAAAGGCTTTAGTCTAGGTAGTTTAGGTGGAGTACCAAGAGGAAGTCGGCCTTCTCCGGAGGTTCTTTCCGTCACAGGTCACCCACAGACCTAGGAAAGATCCCATGTTTCTCCAGATTGCCCAGTTTCACAACTCGGCGAGGGTGCAAATCTGAGAGACAACAGTAAGTAACAAATTTGTCCACAAATCACCTAGGTACCATATTGCAAGACTGCTTGGGCATGGTCAACTGATTTAAACATACATGATACGTATCCCTTTCCCAATCCCCTTAGGGTTTCAATCTCCCATCCTCTGTTTTCCCAATTTAATTGAGCCCATTTATAAAAATTTGATTCAGATGGAATGCCTCTAAGGAAGAATAAAATAGCAGTTCTATTTTGGCATTTAGAGATTATATCTACAATATCATCTAGGAGTAGGAATTCTAGAGATTTACCTGACTCCTCGTTCATACCCATAGCTTGATTTCCATCTTCATTGGCTAAGACGTTTGGCTCTTGCTTCCTTTCTGTGCCTTTTTCAACAGACTACTTAGCATCATTGATCAACAAATTTTCTCCATCCTTTCAACCTAAAACATCCTCCATTATCTCATGTCAGTGTATTTCTTCTGCATTGACCACGGAAATGAACCCAAGATCTTCTCTAGTGTGTCTTGCCATGACTTTTAATCTCATTTTCCCATCGATGTCCATAGTTTCAGCGGCTAGGTTTGAAAAAATCCTAGGGTTAGGAAATATTGTTCGTTCGCTTGCCTCCTGATAGTTAATATTTTAGTAGGCGGTGTAAATGATAGCGGTGATTTTATTATTTTTTTAAAAATTCAGACTTTATAAACATTAAACCTCCCTTAATATATTTCAGAGTCCGATGCAAAACAAAAACAATTTTTTATCCACTGTCATGGTCAGATATGGTGACGTCAGCAGTCAACCCAGACTAGTTAGCGCCACTTGTGTTTTTTTTTGCCCAGTCATTTGCACAGTCAGCGATGACATCAGCAGTATGGATGGGTCCTGCCAGGGGTCCCCTTTTAGCCCTCGAAGGGCATTTTCTTCCAGGAGGCATAACTTTCGCCCACGGTATCAATTTTTTGACCTCTTATAGGCGTCGGAAAGCTCTCTACGAGAACTACGCAGTGATGTAGGTTTGGTGATCAGATTTTGCTATTTGTGTCAGAATTTGATGCCTTGAAGCCAGGCATTGCTTTGAGACAATTTTATGCTCATAACTTTTGCATATGGAATCAGATTTTTGATTTTTGATAGGCATTGGAGAGCTACTGCTGTGTACTAGAGATTTGATAATGTATATTTTTAGTTTGGTGTGTAGAGAGGTTTTGGTACTTGTTTGATCACTTGTAGGAAATTGAGTTTCAGGGTGTAATTGTGAAAGCATTAGGATGGATTTTTTGGCACAAACTTGTGGGAGTGCATGTTGCTATGAGACCATCAGCATGGTATAACAGGTTTTCAGATTTGGTGCTTCCAATTATAGGTTTACAAGTGTTTTCAGAGTTTGATCTTTGATGGAGATAGGTACACAGGTTGTCTTCTAGTTTGAGGACATAATTGATACACGTGTGAGACTTGGAGTCTTGTTTCAGTGGGAGTTGAGTACAGGTACAGTGATGATGATGATTATGGTGTCATGTATATGCAGGCACACTTTTGAATTGACATGACATGATCATGTATGTGATTGACATGAATGGGCTATGATGTTTGATTCATGATTACAGGTGGTGTTGTGGTGTAGTTTTAGGAGGTTGTTCTTATCTCCTAGATGCTTGATTAGTTCCTTGACTATGGTGACTTGTGTTGTGGACTTGTTTGGCAAATTGAATCTAGCATCGAATCTCAGTTTGCATGTTACTAATGTGATGATGAGTTTGCATGTTACATGTGTTTTTGATCTTTGAGTTATGTAGTTTTGTGGATTAGCTACCCCTTGACTATAGTGGGATGACTCGTATGTGGATTGTCTTTATCCACAAGATTGATTTAGTGTTTATGCAGACTTTTGTTAGTTGATCTTATTTGTGGTCATGTGTACATTGGTATGTTGCATTGAGATGAGAGGATGAATGATTTGAGTGCATGGATAGTTGGTTATTGGGACTTATAGCATGTTTATCATGATGTCATGGATAGCTTGGATACATGGTTTTATGTGAGCTTTTGACAGTGATGGTTTTATCTTCTTAGTTTTGAGATCATGGTTTTACTTTACCTTTTGGGAGTTGATGTTACAGCAGGATTCCTTGATTGTGTTGGGGCCATGGATGATCTTCATTTAGAAGATGGTTACTTTGTTGCCATGTATAGCTCGGTGCTACGATTCAGTGGAATCTTTAGTAGTGATATGGATTCATCATTTGTGATGAATGATCTTCTGCAGTGGTTGTGGGCTTCTTGGAGGAGCTCTTGGTAGTGAGAGTTCTTTGACATTTTGAGTTCCATTGACAAGAGATGGTTATCTTCATGTGTTTGGAGATGTTGACATCTTAGTTTACCATGCAGGACTTCTTTTGGAGTCTTTGATTGAGGTGTTGGTTTATGACTTGTCAGTTTGACATGTTGATCCTTTGTTTAGAGATGTTGTTATTGTGTATTGGTTTACTCTGGATACTAGTTTGATTATTGACATGATACAGGTTCTCTTAAGAGAGGATGTGTGCATTGATGCATGTGATGTCCTAGAAGGAGATGGTTAGATCATGATGTCATGATGGGCTTCTTGATTATGCATATGTGCAGTAGGAGCATTGACAGTCATCTTGTTGGTTCTCTTGGTATTGAGTACATTGATCATGTGCTTGGGAGCTTCATGATAGTGCAATGTTGCATTTGGAGTTTAACATGGATTGATCATGGAGCTACTCTTTGATACTTGGAGACTTAGGTGAGGTTGGAGTTCTCTTTGGATTAGAGACGCTTGTTGAGACTATTACTCATTGGAGGTTTCAACAAATAAACTGAGGAGCCTACACCTAGATAAGGACGTGAGTTCATTAAGGACCTAGAGGAGATTGTTCTTGGAGAGAGTCTTTGTTACTTGATCTATCCTGGAGGGGCATTCTCATTCCCCACTCTTGGTCTACTCAGCAGTTTATCATCTATAAGTTATTGGCCATCCTTTTAGATGCATTATGCTTTATGTTTGATCTTCTCATGGTTATGGATCGTGATCTATGGTTAATTGGTTCTGGAGGGTTCATTTGAGGGACATTGGAATGGTTATCTCTTTGTTCATATGGTTTGATTTATGATTTGCATTGTGAGGAGTTTAGGAGATGTGATTGGGCTTATTCCTGGTTATGGAATGATTATGAGTTTGATCTTCTTTGATTAGAGAGGCTTACATCCATGTTGGTTACATGATATATATGTTCATTTGATCTATGATATTGAATGATTGGGTGTTGTTGAGGCTTTTCATTTGGGGTTGCAGAGGAGATCATACTTGACATGACTTTGCACTTTGAGGTGTTGGTAGGACAGTATGATTTACAGGTTTTCTCCCTTTGTCTTATGGCTACTTCCTAGAGGATCATGTTGATATGGTTGGACTTGGGATAGTTATGGTGACATGTTGTGAGAGAGTGTGCAGTGATTTATCTTGCATGTGTGGATCATTGTGATTGTTCTTGATACTACATTGGCTTGTTGTTTAGCCACACCTTGGTTTGAGTGTTGATTGGTAGACTTGGTATGCCTTGGATCTATTTTTTAGATTTGACATTACCCATGCAGTGGGAGCTCCTGGATGTATGTGTTCTTCATTGACAGGTTTTATACATGGAGCTTATTATTGCATTATATGGGTTTGATATGTTGTTGGCATGAGTTTATTGATGTTGTTGATACCTATGAGGTATGGATGGTTGGATGTATTAGCATATGTTGTGGTTCTATTTCTAGTCATGTGGGTTTTTACCTTTGATAGCTACTTGGAGCTTTTGTTATCACTTGGATTTGATGCTAGTGTTCTTTGGATTGATGCATCTTCACCTTGGCATGTTCCTTTTCTTCCATAGGTGGCACGTTGGAGGATGAGAGGAGTTCTTGCTCGAGATGGTGGTTATTTTGATTTTATTGTAGGTATCTTGATGGAGCACGAGAGCATGTTGGAGATTCATGTGGTTTCATGTTTGCCTATGATGATGTATTTCATTGATTGACCCTTATGCAATGTATACAACAAGTGGGAGAATGTTGGGAAAAAGGTGTTGTTCACCTTGTATAACATTAATTAATTTAATTTTGTAAAATAGATATTCTTTTGTGGTGCATCTTAATTGATGAGTTTAGTCACATTAAATATTTATTTGGTATCACTTGTAAAAGTTGTATTTAACATTGGGAGACATAAGGCAAATATTAATTATTTGTGCAAAATAATTAATTTTGGGGTCAATGGTTTTGTGCTCATGGTTTTGAGTCACATTGTTATTATCCAATACCACAAGTTGTATTTGTGTGAGCTTGAGTCTATAAAAGCAAGCACAAGGTTAGTGGTTAGGGTTGGCTCTTATTTTACAAGTTGTGTGAGAGGTTATCATTGTATTAAGTTTTCTCAAGTGAGAGTGCATATTGTAAGGCATGGCATGGGATGTGTGGATTCATGCTTGGATACATGGAGGTTGTAGTAGAGGAGCTTGATGTTTCAAAGGTGTTCATGGAGACTCAGTGAGTGTATTGTAATTTCTTATTGTTGAATAATACAATGAGTATGGATGCTTTTGGAGGCTGGGTTTTTTCCCTCAATGAGGGTTTTCCTAGGGTATATCTTGTGTTATCTTGTTGATTGTCTATTGATCTTTGCATTATGGTAAATCTATAATATTGTATGCATCATTATCTCCTTTGGTTTATGTGGAATTGGTTTGATCTACCTATAAATTCCTAACAGCAAGTCTCAATCTCAAGTTGAGAGAGTAAAGGGTGTTGTGTTAAAGCTTGGTAAATCAAGAATTTTGCATTGGCAAACTAGTCATGTATTCTTCAGACATTGTGTATCTCACTAACACCCTCATAAAGCATACCCCTCAATTATAAGGGTGGTTGGGTGGAAAATCAACTACATTTTTGGTGAAAATGGGTAATAGTTGTTTTTGCTATCTAAGACTTACATATAATTATAGTTGTAATACAAATTTATGATATTGAATATGAATATGTTTGAATACTTCATTGAGCTCCTTCCTCATTATGGGTTATTATGACTATAGATGAAAAAAGAGAAACATCGAGACTCTACAAGTGTCCTTAGATATGTGCAATAGAAAGTGACGTGAATTTGTGGTTTGAGGAGGATGGTCTTCATATTCTTGTATGAAATTAAGACTAGTGGCTTATGGGCTAAAAATATTAGTTTATTAGCTAGATACTATAGACATCAAATTATGGTCAAATCCTTAGCGCTCTCATGTAATTAAGTTAGTATTTTACTTCCATAGGAATCCAAGTATTGTAACATTTGAATCCTAAATTGGCTAATTATCCCATTCTATATATGTATAATTAACTCAAAGTTGTATGAGCTCCTTAAAGGGCTTATCAAGTTTGTGATTCCAATGTATATATAGTGAAGCCAATTAATGTATCTATATTTGATATCCAATTGCTTAAATGATGATGTTACATTTCTCTAATTGGTGTATGGCACGTAAATTTTGTTAACACTCCAGTGAATGGAACGTAACCTTAAAATTTGATATCTATCTTTTAGTTGCCCTGCCTTCCATTTCTAGGTGGAAGCAAGGATATGGAATCCTCATAAGTTGTGCAATCATTTTTGGCATCTTCCTCTATGCCACACATTTCTTCTTTACCACCATCCTGGTTATTGGGGTTGCTGCTAGAAATTATTGAGGGTTTTATTTAGAGAAATGAGCATTTAAAGGATGCTATATGCAAAACACGACCATGTCAATTTGAGTTGGGTTTAGTTGTCCAATAAATTACACTTTTTGTCTAAGCTATGCAAGATATTTTGATGTGGTTGTATGTTATCTACTCCTCCTTAGATAGGGATGGACAGTTTTCTATCAAAAAAGATATTTTTAAGAATGGCCTAAAGTGGCTCAAATAACTCTTGTACATGAAGATCTACATACACTCCAAGCTCTTGGAACGAATCTCTACCTTACACTATTTGGTTTTTTGAGTGTATTTATTTATTCCCACTCATGTCTAAAAGTAAAAATACATGTACTTCATTTGTTACATTATAATTAAGTCTTTCTTTGTTTAAGTTTTTCTAATGAAATAAAAATACATGTACTTCATCCATTACTTCTAATTGATGAAATTAGTTTCATTAGACCAAGGTTAGTAGAACATTTTGATAATAGGTTCCATGAGGCATTTCCATATCATAATCAAAGTTCATTTAATGGTCACTTAGTTGTACTTGTTAGGTACCTAAGACAATTGCCACTTGTAAAGGAAATTTCAATGCATGTTGGGTTGTTATATGAAAAAACACTATGAAGCAACATTTAGACAATGGGTACATTGGACACAATTTTTTGACAAAATGGGGATGAACTTGCCTAGATCAAATTTTGCAGCCTCCTTTCAAATATAAGGATTGTCTAGGCAACAATAATAGATTGACATCTCTTCATGTCACGCACTAATATATGCATGTTTGTTGATGAACAAGATACATTCCATTCATCAATACATTTATTTGCAACAAATGACTTGGTTGCAATACATAACAAACAAATGTTGAAATCAATGGCAACACCTGTTGCAAGATGCATTACGAAGAAAACAAGGCACAAGGCAATTTCAAAATTAGATGATAAACAACTAGAGGCAAAGGTTTTGTTGTGCATCAACCAACGTGTTATGCTAAATTTGAACTTTTGGGTTTCAATAAGACTAGTCAATGGTGTGCTTGGCCAAGTGGTTTCTATCATGTACAATTATGAGAGCAAGCCACTTGATCTATTGGTATATCTTGTCATGAAGTTCTAATGTTACATTGGACTGACTTGAGACACATGATCCACAAATCATTCCTATTATTCTAGTCACTCATGGTGGTTTACGATAAATCCCACTATAGATGGCTTGGGCACTAACAATCCATAAAGCACAAATTCTACCAATTAGTAGAACAACAATCAACATTAGAAATACATACCATCAAGGTCTTACATTCACAACAATCTCACGACTTCAAAGATTGTTTGGTCTATGAGTCTCCCTAGCATTCTCACTCCAATGATATGCACACATGCAAAACAATATGTATGTAAACCTATGTGAACATTAGGATAAACATCTCTAAACAATGTTGAAAAGAAGTTCTTAAAAATCCATTTCATTCCACTCATCACTAAATATATAAAGGTAAGTTCTCGTAGTAAGCAAAATAATATAAAATACAATATGATGTATTTTATATTAAAAACGATAACAATTTCTTATAATTCTTTCTTGTCTTTTCAAATATATAACAATTATCTTCCAACTACAAACCAAAAAAATTAAATTAAAAATCACTACTTTTTCTTCTAAACTATCAACATGTCCTTTAAATCCAATTGCTACCTAGTAAAATATAATTTTTGTCACCTTTGGGGGTGGTTGATTACATTGGAGCGCTCACAACTTTATTATTATTTATTATTTATTATTTACGGCGTCGTTTCCAACGCAAAAGCCACGCCTCTCTCTTATGTAAGCGCTCGAATCATTACTCAATAGCGGCTTTGACACTTCACATAAATAACAAAAAAATAATTTATATTTATTTATTTTAAACAACAAATGATTGTATTCAATTAAATTAAACGAGATGAGCTTTCTAGACGGGGACTTTTTTAACATAAATGTTAATATATTAAACAAGAGTTACGTAGCCATTACTATGTCCTAGGTCACAATTTTATGTTTTTTAAATAGTTCAAATAATATTATTAAGCTTTATGGAATCTATATTTATAATATTATTAAAGTTAAATCTATATTTTATTAGAGTTTTTATATATTTGTAGATCTTTGTATTTTTTTCACTTGTTAGGGTAAAAAGTTTCAAGAATTACATTTTTAATGTTGTGTATATAAAAACACCATCGAATAAAGAAATCATTTTAATGGTAATATTTTTGTAGTGTGTCAAACTCCACCCGCAAAGTTGATAACATATTCCTTATCACTAGAGACCAAAGCGATTAGTATTGAAACTAGCACCAAACAAATGGAATTATATGGTGGAAATAGATGAGGCTATCATGATGGGTAATAAGAAGGATTTGAAGGCTACAGAAGGGGCATAGGGTACACATAAGTCCCCAATTGATTTAAATGTGATAACACTTACACATCGAATAAAGAAATCATTTTAATGGTAATATTTTTGTAGTGTGTCAAACTCCACCCGCAAAGTTGATAACATATTCCTTATCACTAGAGACCAAAGCGATTAGTATTGAAACTAGCACCAAACAAATGGAATTATATGGTGGAAATAGATGAGGCTATCATGATGGGTAATAAGAAGGATTTGAAAGCTACAGAAGGGGCATAGGGTACACATAAGTCCCCAATTGATTTAAATGTGGAGAACATAGACATATTACAAGGAATTATGGAACTAAGGGTCAAACAAAGTAGTTTGGATTCTACAAGGATTCCACAAGCAATTCTATCTTCTAATCAATTTAGCAACATGATTCTATGAAGTTAACTAAAAGACCCTCCATCCATGAATAATCATTCAGGAGTAATGGGTAGGTTGGATACCATTGGTAGGAGATCCCTAGATGAAAGAGTGGTAAAAGAAGTGGAAGTAGACATAAAGAAGAACAAAAATATGGCATCTAAGAAGTTGGAAGAATTTAATATGGGTATACAAGATTGAAAGGAGTTACTTCAAAGAAAAAAAAAGACTAAAAATATTGACATTAAAACTAGAGATGGACAAAACTCATTTGACATTAAGAGAGGAACCAACACTATGGGATGAGAGGAGATAATGGAGGTAGAGAAAAATCAAAAGGGTGAATATCCAAACAAACATGTTGTATTGCTTAATACAGTCGTATATGACAATGTTAAGTTAGTGGTGAAGTTGCATGGTAGGGGTAGTCTAGGCATGTGATGCTTTGAGGAGAAAATAAGGTAAACATGGGGTGTAGGTTGAGGGAAAAACTAGAAAAGAAACCACACAAAAAATGAGAGATTTGTGTAGGATGATTCATCGCTAGAAAATAAAAGTTATATTAATGTATGTGTAACCCAATGGCTAGATGGTGAAAGGTGTGTTGTTAGATTTGGATGTAGAAATCAACATATTGGCATGAAGTGATTAGGAGTTGTTAGGAAGACCCAAGTTACAATTGGCAGCATAAGATATAAGTGGATGTTGTTGTGTAATAACCTTTTTTGAACAAACTAGCTTAATTATAACCATACTAATATCTATTATATCTATTGTTGACAATTGCAGATGATTCCAAAGACATTATCATTGACATGTGTGCCAAATTAAATAATTGGTGAATTTACATTATTAATATTGGAAAAAAAATTGATTTATGAATCACTAATCTAGATGGTATTTTTGTTTGTGCAACATTTTAATTACCTTTTTTATTTCATTTTAATTTATTATTTTCTAGCATATGCTACTAAAGTTTTGATACGTGTGTAGTTGGAAGAAGGGATAAAGGACTACTTAGGTCAATAGCTAAACAATGGTTGAAAACAAAATTACTCTAATGGAGCAAAATTAAAAGATGGGAAAAATAATTAAAGGCACATGCATGAGGTTGAAGCACAATGAAAGGTAGAAATGGGAGTTGTTAATGCATGAGTTATTTACTCATGCAAAATTATATTTAAGGTAAAATAAATAAGGATTCATTGCATGGATTAATATCACATAGAAATTAAAGTGAACAAATGAGTTAATTGCCCATTCAAATTTATCATCGGACTAAACAATTGAGTTAACTATTCATGCAATCTATTATTGGAGTAAATAATGAGAAGTTTTCAACATGGAGGTTGGATGTGAGAAATTTGGAAGTACTAAAAAATATAAAAGAACAAAAAAGGTTGCTCCTTTTTATTGGAAAAAAGTTGGATTGATAAGATATTTTAAGGGGAATTTGTGTAGAGGAAAGGAGGTTATCCAATACAGGGAAAATGGCATTTTTCAACAAGTAGTTAATCATGTGAGTTGTTATATTCATTATATTTGATAACATAAATGGTTAATTGAATTATATTCTATTATTTTATATGAATATGATAGATTAGAGGATACTGTTTGTTGAGATATAAACATGTTGTAACAATTAAAGATTCTTTATATTACAAACGTTGTTTACGTTAGAAACACAATTATCAAATTAAAAACCAGTAGGAGTAGGGTAGAAGCTATATGTATGTGGGTAGCAAATGGGTTGAAGGATCACCATCTTATTAAGGACAATCCATGGGAGGGATGATAAATTCCCATGACTCTTGAGCCTTAAATATGTTAAATGTATTTTGCCTCTCATATGTGAAAGATAAAGAGAAATTATATAATACCCATGTATAAAGGGAAATAGAACAAATGTATGATATCCATGTATAAGGTGGAATTAGAGGAAATGAATGATGTTTAGAGGGAATCATGGTTGCCCACTTGCACAAAATGTGGGGTTGTGTAATTAGTCTAACTATGTTGTATAACCCATCCCTTAGAGTTGTGTACTATTTATCCCATCGGATTGGGTAATTTATATTAGGTTGTTTAGTTTGTCCTTTACCGACTCCTAACTTTTTTTAAAGGACTACGATTTAAATTTTTTTAAAATTTTAAAACTTATAGCTTGTGCAAATGGTCGTATGACCTACTAAAAAAAATTGCCCAAGATGCAAACTGAGCTCTAAATCAATGAAATTGATATGGATCTTAGGGTTTTGACACCTTCTGAAGATAATGGTACTGTCGGTTTGACCCCAAAGTGCCCCAAAAATTGAGTTGTTCACCAATGAGCACATTCAAACCCTTTGTTGTAAAATGTCTTCTTGGAGTGATTCAAGTGAAATAAAAGTCAAAACTAACTTTTTTGAGCCTCCCAAATGCAATGAAATAGCTAAAAACATTGTTTAGATTATCAAAAAGTTCACACACCTAGAATACTGAAACCAAGAAGAAAAGCCCAGAGACTATTTTTGCTATCAAACCATTTTGATTCCCTAGATCATCTGAAAATGCAAAGAGAAGAGCATATTGGGTTTTTAAGGAATTATGATTCACTCACAAACCTTGTAGAATCCTTGTGTTGTTATATGGAGCCTAATCAGACTCAAAGGTTATATTTTCCCCACTTTTATCGGCGTGGTATCCCCCCAAATTATTTAACAGGGGTTTGGGGGCAGCGCCCCTTGCGGGGTCCAAGGGCAGCACCCCTAGCGCGCTCCATGTGATACAGGGCGGGGTTGAGGGGCAGCGCCCCCGAAACCTCAAACGATTTTTATTATTTTATAAAGGCGTCGGGAGTTATTTTTTCTATTGGCTGACATAAAAAACCCTATTTTGCAACCGACATAAGTCTTGATAAAAACGGCTAAGGGTTAGGGTTTCCATTGATATTGTATTGTAGCATTTGCAGCTTTATTGAGTTGCAAGGATTGTTGGTTGTAATCGGTTCGATTGCTGGATAATAATATTGGACTCTCTGTTGGTGGATGTAGCCCGAGTTTGGGTGAACCACGTTAAAAATTATCTCTCGCTATTATTATTTCTGTGTATTTTTTTCATTCCTATGTTTAATATTTATTTGAATTTAATTGATATCTTCTGCATGCAATTCCTAACAAGTGGTATCAGAGCCAAGTTGTGTTTGATTATCATATGTAGGAAGGTCTCACGGTTGAGTGGGAGTCTCATGGTTAAATGGAAGCAATGGCGAATAGGGGTAAATTAAAGGTAGACAAATTTAATGGGCAGAACTATTAGTTATGGAAGAGGTAGATGGAGGATTATCTCTATCAGAAGGATTTATGGAGGCCATTGGAAGGAATAGCCAAGAAATCGACAACAATGACTGATGAGGATTAGACTCTTCTAGACAGAAAGGCATTGGGAACCATTCAGTTGTGCCTGGCACCATCTGTGGTGTTCAATATAACAGAAGTGAATACAACAGATGAACTGATAAAAGCTTTGGCTAAATTATATGAAAAACCCTCTACCTCAAATAAGGTATTTCTCATGAAGCGTTTGTTTAATCTGAAAATGATTGAAAGTAGTGTTGTCTCTCAGATTTGCACCCTTGCTGAGTTGTAGAACTTGGCAATCTGGAGAAACATGGGATCTTTCCAGGTCTGTGGGTCACCTATGATGGAAAGAACCTCCGGAGAAGGCTGACTTCCTATTGATATTCCACCTAAACTACTTATACTAAAGTCTTTGCAGAGAAAAGGGTAAGAAAGATTACATGAAAATGAAACCTACTATCTAAGGTGATGCACCAAAAGATCATCAGAAAATACACAGAAATGACACACTACAGAACCAGTAATAATAAGAATCCCTTACACAACCTAGCAAATCATAATCCTTGCATCATTACTTTGTAAGGAGGCTAAATAACAACAATCCTGCAAAGGAGAAAGAGGTTTTCTCACTACCCAGAACTGATTGTTATTCCTTGCACATCTCACAACCTGCAAAAATATGTAATCCCTGTATAAAGGCACCAACATGAAATACAGCTCCAAGGACAAAGAACATCACAAAGATCTGCACTAACACTGAGGACACTCAATATCAGAAGAAATAGGAAGGTACAAACTGCTTATTACTGCCAAAAAGGTGTTACAATACTGTATATCTCTAAAAATGGGTTACAAGACTGTTCACTTCTACAAAAGAACTCAGAAAATTACAATATATAGAGTAGTGAATAGCAAGAACTCCCTAAAAATGAACAAGGAAGAAGACTATATACTTCCCAAACAGCTGTAAACAGATAAACATCCACCACCTCCATTCCCGTGCATCTCATAAATGCCCACAAAATATCTCTCTAAAGTCCTCCAAAAAGGTTTCCTAAGGCATAAATGGTCAAGGCATGCCATCAACTATCATAAAGGCACCTGAAAATGTCATAGAATGCCTTTAAATGATCTTTAAGGTTTCTGACATATGTCAGATCTGTGTCATAATCTCCTGCAGCATCATAAATAACTGATATTTTCCAAATAAATGACATAATACACCTTTTCTGCATTTAATTAACATTTAACTAAGAGGCTTATAATTATACCACCTTAGTAAATGTTTTACAATTCAGAATCATACAAACCTATGCAGAAAATAATGACATTTATGACATAAAAAGGACGTCCATATCTCCTAGGCAAAATAACACGACACATCACATGGTATATTTGTATCTCAAAGCCATGTCAAAATAAAAAATCTCACAACTCCTAGCCATCTCCGTTTTCGCATACATTTCCACCATCATGAGCGAGGTTCGGTGCAATACATACCCAAGAAATTAACCCTTGACTCCCATATACATATCTCAAAAAAGAACAACATACCCACCTTGTATCTCCCAACACACATGCCTTAGCAAAATACACTATTCGGCCTTGTGTTCTCATAATGCATATTGACTTGTTTTTGGAAAAGAATCAAAAGGCATAAAAATGCCACGGCCCCCTGTATAATGACAAGGTTAGAAAGACTTACTTACAAGTCATGACCATGGGCACAATAGATTACAATGATGTTTTAAAACAAAAACCAAAAAACTCAAATTCGACCTAGGTCTATTAGACCCAAAAAGGAGGCGAAACCTAAAAATCATTTTCATTTGCATTTGACTCCTGCTCTTTGAGCTTGGCCGCCACCATCATGGAGGGTTTGAAGGCAAAATATGTATTATTTCTGTCGATCTCAGAGGATTCTAGCCATTTTTTGAAGGAAAATGCAAGGTAAGTTGCATTTTCTCTGAGATTTGAACTCCATTTAGTCAATTTTGGGCCTCCAAGGCCGCGATTTGACTATGTATTGATGGATTTTTCTGCTGCTTCTCTGATGGTCGACTACCTGTTGATTGGAATTTTTTCTGTGTGAGGCCGTCGTTTTGAGAGCCATCTAAATGAGGAAAACTCTGTGGTTTTAGCACAGCATTTGGCAGAAACAAAAGGTAAACCTTCACTATCGAGTTTCCTTCATTCTTTTATGTTTCTTTTATCTGAATATTCGCTACCAGAGGCGTGGTTTGAATGCATTTCTGAGCATATTGTTGTTTGAAAAGAGTTGAAATTTTGGAATTTTCCTTCACACCTGCATTATTCTCTTGTTGTTTGAACTCCAACTTATGACAAAACTTTGAAAAAAGGCATCTATGAGTGTTGCAACTTGAAATATCTGTATTTTCTTTGTGTAGGTTGTAGATCTAAGCTTGAAAACTTCATTTTCTATTGTTTCTCTTAGGGTTCTGCAACATTTGAACTTGAACAATTTTCATTTTCTTTGTCTATTCGCTGCCAGAAGACACTATTGGACATTTTATAAGTATTATGTTGTGTGAAAGAATTAAAACCCTTGCATTTTCTCTATTTTTCGCATCTCTTTGTCACTATCATTTTCCAGCCTGGACAAAAACTTGAAACAATGACATATCTGCCTTGCTGTAACTCAAAACCTGTATTTTCTGGGTGGTTGTTTTGATAGAAAAACTCCATTTTTGTCATTCTTTTCAGAGGGTTATGTAGCATTTGAACTTGAAAAATTTGCATTTTCTTGGTATATTCTCTTCCTCCTCCTGAGATTCATTGCTCTATTTGTTGTTTGATTAACTGATCTGTCTTTTGCAAGGACACAATAAACTATAGTTCCATAGCTTTTTCCATTGTATACTATCATTTGCATCTGCTAGGGACTTTGGGACTATTTTTTCATAACAGTCAAAGATGATTATCTTGCATAGTGAAGGATGACAAGAGGTTTTTAGGTAGACCATTCAAGAATGATTTACAAACCTCATTGATCCTTGCGACTGGCTTTGCTAACTTGTTGACTATCTCTTTCCTCTGCTGTTTGGTTGACTCAGTGTCCTCTGCTGCTATTTATCTCTACATACTGTAGGAAGACTTCTGCATACATAATTGTCTCCAATCAACCATTGATTGGTACCATGCATTGTTTCTCCATTCATGATTGAGGATCAATGTCTTTCATGGTGACAACACTTCACAAGGCTTATGACAGCCTTCTTCCTTGACTGAATTCTTTTGACTGTGTTTCAATCATAATTAATGTGATATTCTCCCCATATTGTCCACTTACTGCTAGCTGTCATCATTGTTTTGTTTCAATGTTCACAACTCTATTCTTATCAGAGTCCACAGAAGGGGGTGTCTTTTGACTACTATCATCCAAATCCCTGCCTTGCTAAAAGATATTTCACTTGCATCTACTTCTGTTGTCTGTAGCATGAGGCTTCTCCCTTTGTATTTTATGTGACTCCTTGTCCCACCTGGCATCATGGACCCCTTTCTCTGAACAATCTCTTGTCTTCTAGTGTATCCTATGTCAACATTGATTGGTGCAGCATATGTAGACAAGGTAGTTGGAAGAATCAATGTGTTGTTTTACAAGTCTTCTAATCTCAAGAAATTCTAGAAGCAGCTGAAACTTAACAACTGTTGTCTTGACAGGAGCTTCTATATTTTTAGAGCCAAACCACTCTTTGTCTTGACCCATTGCACTCGGCAACTCTATAAGACAGTAACAACTTCAATGAAACCAACCTGTATACTATGATTTTAGGCTCTATTTGGAGCATTTATGTGTACTCTATTCAAGAAAAACTACATTTTCTGACTTGGCTGTGAGATTTTGGTTGTGATAGGTCTGCTGCCCCCTTAAAATTCTTGTTAATCTCATGCATACACTGGACTCTATTCATGAGTCTCTACATCAATATTCATTCATACCTTCTCACGACTGATGTTGTTCCACTTTATAGTGATTGTTCTTTCATCAGTTTTGTTACAGTTATTAGGACCCTCCTCACCCTTTGTGTGTTCTATTTCAATATTTTGCCAATATGACCATTATCTTGTATGGTGACTACCATGCAATCAACATTTGACTGTCCAACATGCCTTTTCTTACTGTTGATGATTGTTGTTCCATCATATTACATGATTGCTACTCTGTCATGCCTTGTTGTCTTGATTGTTTTGCTATCCTACCATGACTGAAACCTCTTGAAAGCTGAGATTAGCCTTCTAAATATGTTCCTTGAGCTGTGCCTTTTGCATTTGTTCATTGCTTCTGAAATGTTTCTGTAAGGTCTATGAGCTGGGCTCAACCCTTGTGGGAGCCACATTTCCTCCACTCATAATGTAATTGATGAATCAAACGGAAACATAACTACATCTGTATCTACACATGAAGCAAACATGTTAAGAAAAACAAGGACTTGCAGTCAATATTCTTGATTTATCTTCTCAAAAGTTTATGTGACACTAACTGGTTTATTGCATCTGAAGAACAAATTGTATGTTTATAGATGTATATCATATGATGTATGATGCCTCGTCATTGCTCTTACATCAGTTTTCCAACATTTTATGAAGATGATGGGGTAGCAAGGAGATAGCAGCTAGATGCGGGACACGCAGATGATCTAGGACGACACAAGACATGGCAACAGCATGAAGGCTCGTCATTCAAGCAATGACGAGTCACCCTATCTCATATGCATATTCATCTTTCAATTCTTTTATAAATGTATAGTTTGTCTTTTTCATTTTGGAATGAAATAGTTAGTCTCACGGCTTGTGTGAGATCTTATACATTTATTTCTTCAATACAAATTGTTGAGCTTTTAAAAGATTTGTACAATTTCTTAAGTCTGAAAATCATTTGAATGCAACAATACAATTTAATCTCAATTTGTATCAAATATGTGCATGGATATAACGTAGCAGAAATAAAATGTACCTTCCTCTCCTTTCAAAAAACTGGAAAGTTCTACTTGATTTAGCTAGTAGTGAAAACTAGGTAACATGTAGATCTGTGATAGATCATTTAAATGAGTTTAATACGATTTCTAGTCAGTTAACTTTTGTAAAAGTGAAATTTGATGAAGAGGTGAGGGCTCTCTTGGTTTTATGTTCTTTGCCAGAGAGCTGGAATAGCTTGGTAATGGTTGTAAGTAACTTTGTTTATGGTTCAAATACTTTGAAATTTGATGATGTTGTTGGTGTTATCCTTAGCGAGGAAATGAGACGGAAAAGCTCAAGAGGGTCTACATCAGGTAGTGTTTTTAATGCATAAAGCAGGGGCAGATCAAAAGAGAGAGGAAAAGGTTCTAGAGGTCATGGGAAGTCACGAGGAAAATCAAAGGACAAGAGGTCCCAATCCAAAGGACAGAAGGATTGTTGGTACTGTGGGAAACCAGGTCATCTGAAGAAAGATTGCTGGTCTCGGAAGAATAAAGGAGACAAATAGGAAGGTAATAAGGAGGCAAATGTGGTAAGTAATAAATCTGAAGATGATGCTTTGATTCTTTCCCTAGATAATGTTGATGATTCATGGGTTTTAGATTCAAGGGCCTCATTTCATGCTACGCCCCATAGAAGTTATTTTCTTCATTATGTCCAAGGGGATTTTGGGTTGGTTTATTTGGGAGATAACAAACCCTGTCAAATTGTTGGAAAGGGAAGAATCAAGATTAAATTGCAGAATGAGAATCATTGGCTACTACAAGAGGTAAGGCATGTTCCAAGGCTGAGTAGGAATTTAATTTCAACAAGGCAGCTAACTGATGAAGGTTGCATAGTTACTTTCGGTGACAAAAATTGGAAGGTTTCAAGAGGTGCCTTAATAGTAGCAAAAGGTGTGAAAGTAGGCACCTTATATCTTTGTACATGTCATATTGTTCCTTCTACTTTAGTTGTTGCAAAGAAAAACCAAACAGATTCAGAAACAGTTGCTACGGGCTTGCAAGACGAGACTGAAACAGTTACTGCAGGTTCTGAGACAACAATGTGGCATAACAGACTTGGGCATATGAGTGAAAAAGGTATGAAGGTACTTCATTCTAAGAAATTTTTACCACGTCTAAAATGTATTAATATGGATTTCTGTGAAAGTTATGTGTATGGCAAACAAAAGAGAGTTAGTTTTCATAAGGATGGGAAGCAAAAGAAAGATGAAAAGTTGGAGCTTGTGCATACATATGTATGGGAACAGGCTCAAGTATCTTCTCTTGGTGGCTCTCGGTATTATGTTACATTCATAGATGATGTAACTAGGAAGGTTTGGATTTATTTCCTTAGGCAGAAATCTGATGTAATTGAAACATTTAAGAAATGGAGAAGCTTGGTTGAGAATGAGACGGGTAAGAGATTAAAATGTCTCAGATCTGATAATGGTGGTGAGTATTGCAGCAAAGAATTTGAGGATTATTGTTCCTTTAATAGAATTTGTAGGCAGAAAATGGTTCCAGGGACTCCACAAGAAAATGGAGTGGCTGAGCGCATGAATAGGACAATAATGGAGCATGTAAGGAGCATGAGATTGCATGTTGGGCTACCTTTAAACATGTGAGCAGAGGCTGTCAATACCGCTGTATATTTAATTAATAGAGGCCCTTCAATTCCTTTGGGTTGTGGTATTCCATAGGAAGCATGGACAGGTAAGAAGGTGAGTTATTCTTTTCTCAAAACCTTCAAATGTGAAACATTTGCACATGTAGATTCTAAAAATAGAACGAAGCTAGATGCAAAATCAAAAAAGTGTATCTTCGTTGGATATGGCATTGATGAGTTTGGCTATAGGCTTTGGGATGTTGAAAATCTAAAAATTGTGAGAAGCAGGGATGTTGTATTCAATGAGAAGGTGTTGTACAAAGATCAGTTGCAGCAGCGTGAGAAGAAAGAAAAGGATTATGTGGTGTTGGATGATACTCCAGATAGTGATGTTCCAGCAGTTCCTCATGCTTCGCAATAGCAATAGGAAATACCACAAACTCCATTGAATGTTAGACGGTCAACAAGGCTAAGTAGACCTCCTAAAAGGTTTTCTCCCTCTTTGTATTATATTTTGTTATCAGATGCTAGTGAACCGAAAAGGTATGATGAAGCTATGCAGGTGGATACAAAGGTTCAGTGGGAGCTTACAATGAAAGAAGAAATGGACTCCTTGCTAAAAAATCAAACTTGGGAATTATGTAAGTTGCCTGCAGGTAAAAAGGCTTTACCAAACAAATGGGTTTATAGGCTGAAAGAGGAAGATGGGGGTAAGAAAAGATTTAAAGCTAGGTTAGTTGTAAAAGGATTTGCACAGAAAAAAGGATTGATTTTGATGAGATTTTTTCTTTGGTCGTTAAGATGACTTCTATTCATACTATCTTAAGTATTGTGGTTGCTGAAGATTTGCATTTGGAACAGCTAGATGTGAAAATTGCCTTTCTCCATGGTGATTTGGAGGAGGAGATATATATGGAACAACCACAAGGATTTGAGGTAAAAGGTAAGGAGAAATTGGTGTACAGATTGAAGAACAATTTATATGGCTTGAAACAAGCACCTCGGCAATGGTATTTGAAATTTGATAGTTTTATGGTTGAGCAAGGCTACAGCCGGTGTAATTCTGACCATTGTGTTTATTTTAAGAGGTTGGATAATGACAGCTACATTATTTTATGTTTATATGTTGATGACATGCTTGTAGCAAGGTCTAACATGGATCACATAAGAGAGTTAAAATAGCAGTTAGCACAATCATTTGCTATGAAGGATTTGGGGGCAGCAAAACAAATCCTTGGTATGAAAATTTGTAGAGATAGGAAGAACAAAAAATTGACTCTATCTCAGGCTGATTATGTTGAAAAGGTGTTGCAGAGATTCCATATGGAAAATGCAAAAGTTGTCAGCACACCTTTGTCTAGTCATTTGAAACTGACTAACGAGATGTGTCCTAAGACATAAGAGGAGGGAGAAAAAATGTCTAAGGTACCATATGCTTCAACTATAGGAAGTTTAATGTGCGTCATAGTATGCACGAGACCGGATATTACACATGTTGGAGTTGTAAGCAAGTATATCAGTAATCCTAGATTGGAGTATTGGAATACGGTAAAATGGATTCTCAAATATTTGAGAGGTACATCCACTAAGCACTTATGTTTTGGGGGCTCTAATATTGATTTAGCAGGCTATGTGGACTCAGATTTGGCAGGGGATATTGATACCAGGCGGACTACTACAGGGTATGTCTTTACTGTAGGTGGGACAACGGTGAGTTGGATCTCTAGGTTGCAAAAGGTGGTTGCTTTATCCACCACGGAGGCAGAGTATGTAGCTGCAACAGAGGCAAGCAAGGAGATGATAAGGCTACAATCTTTCATGGAAGAATTAAGCAAACAACAGGCTAACAGTTATTTGTTTACAGACAGTCAAAGTGCCATACATCTTGCAAAGAATTTTGCCTTGAATTCAAAGACCAAACACATACAGCTAAGGTATCACTTCATTCGGTCAGTGTTGGATGATGGACAGTTATGGCTGGAAAAGATACATATAGATGAAAATCCAGCGGATATGTTTACGAAGGCAGTGACAAGGGAGAAGTTGAGTTCCTCTTCAGCTTTGGTTGGTCTTCAAGACTAAAAACAATAAAATTAGAACAACAGGGTCCAAGGTTTTTATTTCCAGTGGGAGCTACAGGGTCAACGGTGTTATGATCAGTCTCCAAGTGGGAGATACTATGTTGTGGAGTCTAATCAGCCTCCAAGTGGGAGATTGTTGTTATATGGAGCCTAATTAGACTCGGAGGTTATATTTTCACCACTTTTATTGGCGCAGTTTCCCCCCAAATTATTTAACGGGGGTTTGGGGGCAGCGCCCCTGTTGCGATACAAGTCTTGATAAAAAGGGTTAAGGGTTAGGGTTTCTATTGATATTGTATTGTAGCATTTGCAGTGGTATTGAGTTGCAAGGATTGTTGGTTGTAATTAGCTTGATTTGTTGGATAATAATATTGGACTCTCTATTGGTGGATGTAGCCCGAGTTTGGGTGAACCATGTTAAAAATTGTCTCTCGCTGTTATTATTTTTGTGTATTTTTCATTCCTCTGTTTAATCTTTATTTGCCTTTAATTGATATCTTCTACATGCAATTCCTAATAGAAAGCACGACTAAGACAACAATGTGGGGAGCAGGAGAGCTTAGACTTGTGCATGCTTGAAAGATTTCAACAGTAGCTTGATATAACTCTATATACACCTACAAGTATGAATTAATGAGATATATTGAATTGAATTTGAATAGTGTTTAAAAATTTGTCCCTGTTATCAAGAATTACGTTGACTGTGTCAACTCATGGCTTTAGTGAGTTGTTCTAATCACCTTCGAGGTCGTATGTGTTGATAACATCTCCTACTATGATAATAGACATGGTTTATAAACTATTACTAATGGATAGAGGCAGCGAGTATCTCTCTTGTATTATCATCTATAACCTTTGTGTCATGAAGTTACTCGACCAACTTGGAGGTCGTAGTTCATACTAGCTGTGTATGTAAGACTATTGTTTATCAATGGTAAGATCAAAATTATCAAAATTAGTTCAAACGATTTTTATTGTTTTATAAAGGTGTTGGGAGTTATTTTTTCTATTGGCCAACATAAAAAACCTATTTTGTAACTGACATAAGTCTTGATAAGAACGGCTAAGGGTTAGGGTTTCCATTTATATTGTATTGTAGCATTTGCAGCGGTATTGAGTTGCAAGGATTGCTGGTTGTAATCAGTTTGGTTATTGGATAATAATATTGGACTCTTTGTTGGTGGATGTAGCCCGAGTTTGGGTGAACCACGTTAAAAATTGTCTCTCGCTGTTATTATTTCTGTGTATTTTTTTTCATTCCTTTGTTTAATCTTTATTTGCATTTAATTGATATCTTCTGCATGCATTCCTAACACCTTGGTCCAACAAATCAAGACCCTTGGAGTTAGAAATGTTGAACAAGTTTGTCAAAACAAAATTGAGGTAGAACCTAGGGCGCTGGGAAATACTTTCATTAATAAGATTGAATCAAACTAGGGGGCAATACAAAATCCCCCTCATCTAAACTTCCATGAAACATTCATCCTTCCCTTGGCCTCATCATCCAACATGACAAGTCTCAACTAAGTAGGTGGGATTCTTATAACATAAAATCAACCACAAATGATCCCACTCAATCTTCAAAACATGAACGTGACACCATCTAGTTATCCAATATTTTGACAAGCGCAACAAGCTCCACCTGAAGGGCTAATGTTTGAAGGAATAAGACCTACACATAACCCCCTCTTAGAAACATACCTCAAGTATTTAAAGGAGCCTCTTAACTACAATATTCGTCAAGTCATACTACCACAACCTCTCCCTGAGCTTCCAAAATTTAAAGGAGGGTGATCCCAAATCTCATATCAAGGCTTACGTCCCAGCAATGCGAGAGCTCCTTGTTGGCAAGAGACACTATATGGATTCATGGTTGTTGTCATTGATGGCAACAAAGGTCATCCCACATATCCGCAAGTCATGATGTGTCTCTACCGGAAGTCAGAATAAAGATTGTTGTGGTCCGGTGAACAAGAACAGAGCATGTGGCAAGGTCTGACAGATTGGTCCGGATCTCTCAGAGGAAGTGTCTTGGTGCAGTGCGGATTTGGGGAAGTCAAGAGGACTACCTTGAGTGGTATATTCCAAGGATTTAGCCTCCGGTGATGGACAAGGAAAAAGATATGAATAGTTGAGTACCGGATTCCTGAGAGACAGTAAAAACAGAGGATGAACTGACTGACAGAGTATCAGACTACTTTCCGGATGTGTTACTGTTGATGATAAAGGTTGTGAAGGTAGGAATCATGTTTGGCCGACATGATTAATGATATCTACAAGTATATGCTTGATCCGCATTGCTTGGTGAGCAAGGATTCAGCCGACAGAACAAAGTTTGTAAGAAACTAGACTGTTCCGGATGCCGACTAGAAAGATGATGAAATTACTTGTGCGGATATATATAGAGGATGGATTTAGTTGTGAAGGGTGAAAATGGAAAAATATATATGCGAATAAGTCCAGAACAGAGCAGAAGTAGCAAGAAAGATCCGGTATGTGAAAGGATAGCAGAATAAAGAACAGAGAAAAGATGAAGTGCAGCAGATCAGTGTACTGAGCCTAACCGGAACTGAACTCCAGCATATGCAGATGCTTCCAATCAGTTCAAGACTGTGATTCTTATCACTTTGTAGACAGTGTGTCTTCTTGTAGGCAGTGGGCCTCTTGTGAGCAGTGTGCTCGGGCAGTGAGCCCTAATTGGCAAGTGCCATTTTGTAATTTCCTATTCTTCTAACAGAGAATAATTTTTGGGTTAATCACCCCGTGGTTTTCTCCCTTAACAGGGTTTCCACGTCAAAAATACTGTGTCATGTGTTTCTTATTTCATGGTAATGTTTTTGTGTTTGATTCAATGCTGCATTAATTAATAAGAAAGTTCAAAAAGGGAAATAATTAGGATAACTGATTCACCCCCCCTCTCAGTTATCAACAATTGGTATCAGAGCTAAGTTCCTCCTAATAGAAGCCTAACAGCTTGAGGAAGATCTGGGAATTCAAATGGATGCATATGGTTTAAGGGAGCAACTCAAGACTGCCCTTGAGGATCTTAAACAGTCAAGTTCTGAAGTCAATGAATTAAAAGAAAGACTCAAACAGGCTGATGAATTCATGAGAGAATTAAAAGACAAATTAAGTCTCTCTATGAAAAAGAGAAAGGAGCTGCTCCAACAGTTGGCAAGACAAAGTGAAGAAAGCAATACAAATGAAGAATTGACTGAGCAAACCAAGTTATGCAAAAAGTTATCAAAAGAAGTCATTATGTTAAGACATGAAATGGAATCAGGAACTATAAAGTGTACTCAAGAGATTGAAGAAAAAAGAAAGGCTGAAGACAATCTAAGACAATCTCTTAAAGAAAAATCAGAAGAATGCCACCAGATGGATAGGATTATCAGACATCTTGAATCTGATCTTGAAGATGCCAAAGATAATGAAGAAAAACTTGAGGATCAAATTGCCTCTCTCAAAAGAGACCTTCAAACAGCAAATGAATATAAAGAGAAATTCAAGATAAGTTCTGCTCAACTTGAAGTTCTTCTTGGAAGTCAAAAGAGGACAGATGACAAGTATGGTTTGGGATATGAGAAAGGAGAAAGCTCCGGATCCGGTCAAAAGAATCTTGGATCAGAAAATCCAAGGAGCAGGCCTAGAAGACCTCCGGTAAGACAGCCAAATGCTCAAAGATATCCATCTTTCAATGGATACTGCCACAGCTGCAACCACTTTGGTCACAAAGCTAATCAGTGTAGAATGAGAATGAATCAGATTAATTCATCCTTCTCCGGACAGTGCTTCAACTGCAAAAGGTATGGACACAAATCCCATGAATGCAGAATTATGCAAGTAAACAAATCATTCAAAGGTAGATGCTTTACATGCAATAGAGTAGGTCATATGGCTAATCAATGTAGATCAAGAGGATATTAGTCAAATATGCAAAGAAATGTTATTTGCCAAATCTGCAATAGGTCCGGTCATAATGCTAAAGTCTGCAGAAACAAGAATCAGGACAAAAGAGGTCCGGTGTATAATCAGAATCAAGACAAGGGTAAACAAAAGATGAATGCGGATGAAGTTAGGAATCAGATGAGCAAGATTTGGGTGAAGAAAAGTTCAGAGAATGTAGAGGTTGGATCCGCACCAGACTCTGGTGCTGATATTTCTTCCGGAAATTAAAAAGTGAGCTCTGGCTCAGGGGGAGACTCAAAGAAAATCCTGTTTCCCCAGCCAATCAAGTGGTGCCGGATGTGGCACAAGATGCGGAGTAAAGGGTTTAAATATATAAGTCTTGAGATGATCCAGATAAGATTTCAGAGGTCCGCATGGAGTTATGAAGAAGCTGTGATCGATCAAGTAAGACCTGTTCAGGGAGATGCTCCGGTATGACAAAGGATTACAAAAAGGTCCGGAGAGATCCGGGAGTGCACTATCTTATTCTGCGGATTGGACAGAGTGTTTGGGATGTTCTTTCAATGTGTCACCTCGATTTATTCATGATTGAAAGATCCGGATGATGTTCACAGATCAGGACTGATCTGGGATACTCCAAGCTATCCGGACAAGGCAGACCGAAAGAATATAGGTGAAGCATTTATTGCAAACAGATATTAGGGTTTGCGGAGAAATATAAGGGATTTCTCAAAGATCATTTGCTCATTCTGCACTCAAGAAGAAGCGAAAAGTGGAGCTCTGCAACAAGATTCATCAAGCACAACAAAGATCTCCTGCCGAAGTCATTGCATAAAGAAATCAATCCCACCACTCCGTGCAAACCGAAGGCGCATAAGGTATTCTCCGTTTCTCATTATCTCACTGCAAATCTTTGAAGAATGGCTACTCCAAATATAGTTAAGATCTTTGATAGACCTCGCCCCACATTCAAGAAACATCCTTACAAATCATTAGAGGTAGATCCACTAGGAGCCTTCTCTAGTGTTCCTCATGGTGTATTGCATACGGAAGATATTAGGGTTTACATCCATGCGAATCTTGAAGACTTTGGAGAATCAAAGCTGATGGATATCTATCACAAACAATTGATAGATGACTCCTTTGAGATCAAACCTCAGTATAAAGCCATCCAGGACAAACACTTTGCACAGTGCATTCATTTCCCCTGTTTTGAAGAAGATGAATGGGTCCGGTATGTACTAAGTAGAGTACATGACAACTTCCTATGGTTGAATAAGCCCTTCAAGATCACCAAGGATGCAATTAGGGCTGTAACCGGTCTGCACTCATCCGGTGGATTACCTGTTCTCAAATCTGTCAAAAATCAGACAGTCAGTGATGCAACCGGATCCAAGTTTGACAAGAGAGCTATGACAGTTGATGACATCACTAAACCGGATGTCAAATTTGCAGCTATGATAATTGGTTACAAAATCTATCATTCCAGTAGGGAAAATTCAGTACCGGGAACTGCAATCTACACAGCTTATCAAATGTTAAAGGAGAATGCAGACTATGACTTGTGTGAGCTTCTTGTGAACCAACTCTTTGAAAATCTGCAGAAGATCAAGAAGGACAAGAAAAACTCCTTCAAGTATGGCAATCTGATCCTTTGTCTCTTCTTCTGCTACATGAATGAGCTTCCCGGATCCAGTGGATGGATATGGCAGAATGACAGACCGATTGCCATCCAAATCAGAGACTATTTGCATGGACTTGGGGATGCTAAAGCAAGAAATACAGCTCTATGGGGATACTTCAAGAACTTCCAAAGCATGATGCATGCAAGAGAAAGAATACCCCAATCCCTTGTAGAAAAGTACAAAGACACAGTATGCTTCATGGTTGAAACAAATCAGTGTCTAATGGAGGCAGTGGAGCCTAGGACTGTTTGGATCATGCCCATGGGGTATGAAGTGGATGAACAGATAGTAGAGCTGCATGTTCAACACATGCTAAGCCAGCCCAAAGATCCTAAGGCAGAAAGGTTTGGAACCTTTGAGGAACTGAGTGTAAAGATACATGTAGAACTCAGGGAACCGGAGATAAAGAGGAAGGTAAGAAAAGAAGTTGAGCATATTGCTCAAGGCCTAGGAATCTCAAAAGAGGCACTTGATGCCAGCCGGGAAAAGAGGAGGAAGGCTGAGGAAGAAGAGAAGAGTAAAGAAAGTGTTCCGGTTGAAACTCCCACCCGGACCAGATCATCAAAAAGATCTGCACCTCCCACAACCAAAAGTTCAAAACCGGAAGTCCAGGCATCTGGTAAAAGATCCAAGACAAAAGCCACAAGGGCTTATGAAAGCCAAAAGGATGAAGAGGAAACAGAGTCAGATGAGGGAGTAAAAGAAATAAAGAAGCAGAAGAAGAAAGGATCCGGTAAACCCTCCACAGGACAAGACAAGGATGAAATGGCAGAGGTATCTGTTGAAAAGCCCACTCTGTCTCTAGAGAGTATAATCAAGTCGGTCACGGTGGATGGAAACCTTCAACCAATGACTGAATTTTATGATGACTATAGTGAGGCTGACCAAAAGATTCTGCAGGAAGCCACAGTCAAATATCTGAACATATACAATAAGGCTTTCATTGAGATCATATCTCTTATTCCTAAAAGCCTAGAAAAGGAATTAGAAATAAGAAAGAATAATGCTCATGCAAAAGATCTTGAGATCCGGGAGCAGATAGCTATTCAGCTATATCCTCAAATTGATCCCAAGATAATGAACATAATCTTCAAAGACTGCAAAGATGAGTTCAGAAGTAAAGCCAGGATGAATCAACTCATGCTTGGTGAGACTGACAAAGTGGCCCAAGAGACAGAAGAGATCCTCCGGAAGGCCTTCAAAAGGTTCAATCTTCCTGTTGTAGAGGACTTAGGTGCAGAAATAGCTGCGGATTTGGAATCATCTGTTCCGGAAGAAGTGGGCCCTGAACAGACAAACATCTCTCCTCCGGTTTCCCCTACAGTCTCCGGATCCAAAGAAGAAGAGAAATTACAGGAGAAGGAAGCAGGTGTGAAAGATAAAGAGGTTGACAGTTCCAAGACTGCAGAAGAAAAGAAACATCTGTCTCCGGCAAGAGACACTGCACAAACTGTTCAACAATTTTTGAGCAAAGCCACTATAGAAATTGATGAACCGGACCTGCTGAAAGGACCATTAGATTTTGACTCTTTGTCACCGGTGCAAACAATGAAAATAGCCTCATTTGCAAATGAGAAAGTCAAAGAGAAGCTGCTGAAATCTCACATGGAAGACTGTGAGCTTATGGAGGTAGCATCTGGAGTGCTAGAAAAGATCATGCCATCCTTTCAAAAGGATCCCACAGCCTCCTCTTCCGGTAATCTCAAAACCTTAGTCAGCAGTGTTAGTACACATTTTGAATCTCTAGAAAAATCTGCTGAAGAAAAGGTCCGGAAGGAATTTTTGGATAAAAGATTTTCTGAAGTATTAGAATTAATCTCTAAAGATAGGAAGATTGTGAGTATTGGAATAAAGAGCTTAGAGAATGCTCTTAAGGATGGCGGTGACATTTACAAATTTTGTATATCCTGGTCAAAGGCAACAGCAGCAATTGATAAGAAAATAAAAGAGGAACAAGACAAGCTACAAAGCTTATCTCAAAGTTTTGATCCTCTCTCTTCCTCCATAATAAATCAAGAATGTCAGACTATTGCAGTCTTGAATGAAATAAAGAATCTTGAGAAGGAAAGGAAGAACATCACTAACCGGATGGGAGAACTTAGAAGGATTATAATCCCTAAGTTGGAAACTATGCATGAGGCCATCAGTGATGCTCAGACCACCGCCCAAACAAATGATCCGACAGATCTCAAGCGGGCAGAAGCTTTTGCATTTTTGTTGAGTGGTCACATTTCAATTTTGGATAGAATGAAGCAAAGTTGGGCTACAGAAATGATCCAATTGCAGACATTCTTCAGTATATGTGAGTATGTAAATATGCGGCTATGTATAGAAAATTTTTGAAAATTTTGATGTGCGGACCCTACCCTTTGCCATTGATGTCAAAGGGGGAGTGAGGAGCAGTGAAAAATGAGGAATCCAATTAAGGGGGAGTTCCGGAAATTGTATATAAAGACAGAGCATCAGCAAAGGGGGAGCATAGTGTAAACACTTAGTCATTTTTCACTAAGTGTTGCCATCAATGCCAAAGGGGGAGATTGTTGGCAAGAGACACTATATGGATTCATGGTTGTTGTCATTGATGGAAACAAAGGTCATCCCACATATCCGCAAGTCATGATGTGTCTCTACCGGAAGTCAGAATAAAGATTGTTGTGGTCCGGTGAACAAGAACAGAGCATGTGGCAAGGTCTGACAGATTGGTCCGGATCTCTCAGAGGAAGTGTCTTGGTGCAGTGCGGATTTGGGGAAGTCAAGAGGACTACCTTGAGTGGTATATTCCAAGGATTTAGCCTCCGGTGATGGACAAGGAAAAAGATATGAATAGTTGAGTACCGGATTCCTGAGAGACAGTAAAAACAGAGGATGAACTGACTGACAGAGTATCAGACTACTTTCCGGATGTGTTACTGTTGATGATAAAGGTTGTGAAGGCAGGAATCATGTTTGGCCGACATGATTAATGATATCTACAAGTATATGCTTGATCCGCATTGCTTGGTGAGCAAGGATTCAGCCGACAGAACAAAGTTTGTAAGAAACTAGACTGTTCCGGATGCCGACTAGAAAGATGATGAAATTACTTGTGCGGATATATATAGAGGATGGATTTAGTTGTGAAGGGTGAAAATGGAAAAATATATATGCGAATAAGTCCAGAACAGAGCAGAAGTAGCAAGAAAGATCCGGTATGTGAAAGGATAGCAGAATAAAGAACAGAGAAAAGATGAAGTGCAGCAGATCAGTGTACTGAGCCTAACCGGAACTGAACTCCAGTATATGCAGATGCTTCCAATCAGTTCAAGACTGTGATTCTTATCACTTTGTAGACAGTGTGTCTTCTTGTAGGCAGTGGGCCTCTTGTGAGCAGTGTGCTCGGGCAGTGAGCCCTAATTGGCAAGTGCCATTTTGTAATTTCCTATTCTTCTAACAGAGAATAATTTTTGGGTTAATCACCCCGTGGTTTTCTCCCTTAACAGGGTTTCCACGTCAAAAATACTGTGTCATGTGTTTCTTATTTCATGGTAATGTTTTTGTGTTTGATTCAATGCTGCATTAATTAATAAGAAAGTTCAAAAAGGGAAATAATTAGGATAACTGATTCACCCCCCCCCTCTCAGTTATCAACACTCCTTCCTTGGGATGGAGTGGTAGTAAAGATTTTTCCAATGAATTTGGAGGGTATCACTTTAGATTGGTACTATCAGCTTCCAGAAGCATCGATCCACTCTTTTAGGCAGATCATCAATCAATTTGTGGCTACCTTTGACATAAACAAACTGGTCAAGACAAGAATACAAGAGTTTTTAACGATCAAGCAAGATAACAATGAGTTAGTCACATTTTATCAAGCGATGGAGGGAATTTCTCTATTCTTTAACTAGCGCACAAAACACAGATCATAAGGAACTTTGTGATCTCTTCTTACATGCTCTCAACAATGACATACGAGAAGAAGTTCAAAAAATCCCTTACAAATCATACAAAGAAGCACTCAAAAGTTCCCTTAGAATTGAGCAAGCCACTATTAATAGTGGAAGAAGGGAGTATGATGTTAATGGAAGGTTGATAAACCATGATAGAAATAACAAGTCCTCAACAAACAATCAAAATTTAGATGGGTCAACAAGCACTTCACCATCGAGGAACAACATTTATGACTACAATAGTCATACGAATTTGGGGAACCAAAATGTCAACAACTATCCCCTGAGAATCAACAAGCAATCGTACAATGATTACAATTGTGATAAATACTATCCATTTCACAAGAGAAGGGGGAATGATATCAAGCCATGTTGAGAGTACCATTGCCTCATATCAATCCTCCCAAAATATTGACGATAAGCATTCATGGATGCATCCTCACAAGATGAAGAAAATAGTCCCAAAATCCATCGAAACACCTTTGATCAAGACACCTTAGGCCTTGTGAAATTATATAAAGATCAAGAAATTTGTGTCAGCGAAGGACCAAAATGACTAGATGACACTAACAATTCAAATTTTTCTCACATGTTAGAACTTCTCAAGAGTTCTACACACAAGAACACTCTCCTCAATGCCTTAGATCTAGGCCATCTAGTTTAAAACACTCCAAATGAAAAATGTTCTTCTTCAACATTTGACTTTAAAATGTCACCCTCAGATGATGACATAGCTAAACAAGGTGATCTCCCCCTCTGCTTAATATTCCAAGTTCATGACTATTCCATTAAATGTGTGATAATAGATGATGGGTCTACAATCAACATGGTCTCCTTTTCTCTTCTTCAAAGAATGGGTTATGATGAAACTTAAACCACAAAAGAAACTTCCATCCTTAGAATTCATGATAACCCAAATATTCAAACCATGGGTAAGGTCAATCTTCAAATCACATTGGGTCCCAAAACTCTCCCAACTGAATTTTATATCAATTTGAAGAAACTACTTACAACATGATCCTAGGAAGGCCTTGGATCCATAGGATGAGGGTTGTTCCCTCCTCATTGTTTCAATAAATCCACTTCTCACGCATGGGACAAACCCACATCATTAAAGGAAATCCTGATCCTTTCAGCCTTTATAGAGTTGAACAAATCAAAAAGAAGGGAAAGACCATGAAAACCACCAGTGACCCAAAAATTAACACTTTTGAAAAAGGAGACATCAAAACAAATTGCAAACGTAGCCAAAACCTCAAAATGTATAGGAAAGGGGCCAACAGGAGAATTCCCCTTCGATCCCCACTCTACAAGGTCTTATGCTCCATTCAACTTAGTGGTCATTCCTATCAAGCTAGATATGAGCATCCATATTGTCGAGATCACAACTAAGCAAAAAGGGAACCAAAACCCACATAGAAACTAAGTCAAAACCAACATCATTTGCCCCTCAAAAGTTTAAAACAAGCATTGACACTTGACAAGAATAAAAAACGATAAAGATAGGGGAAAATCATCAAACAATGAAACATGTGTATACACAAAACTCCTCAATGAATACAAAAATATTTTTACATCAAGTCTTTGAGTGTCCTTGCAAAGACTTTCAAGTGAAGTTCAAACCAAATTGGATAGGTCCATACGTAGTTAAGGAAGACATTAGAAACAATGCTACCTCTTGTGCATTATGGAAGGGGAAGAGTTTAGCATCTCAAAATGTTGTAAAAGCCTATAAAATCCAAAAAAAACAAATAATTCAAAAATCCATAAAAAGCATAAAATCATAACAAAATCTGTATTCCTTTTTCATTATGTTCCATCATGAATTTTTGTGAGTGTCATGCTCTTGTTTGATTTTTATCCTAGTGTTGGGTGAATATTTTGTCGTTAACTCTCTAACGGCAAAATGGGTATATCAGCCACAGCTATGATGAGACAAAGTCTCTCCTCTCAGCAAGGGGAGGTTCCCTCTAATTGCTTAACTTTTGTAAATCAAACACTTATCAAATTTATGTACACTAAAAACTATGTTTGGGGTGGTTCCATCTCATCTCATTCTCTTTTTTCAGAATAGATGTTTATATTTCAAACTCTCAATATAAAACTTATAAATTATCACAATATCACAGAAACACAAAGTTTTCTGTTACCTCACTCACTACTTGTAACCAGAACTTGTTTGAAGCAAAATGCAGCCCAAAGTCTTCACTCTCCTTCAATATGATAAAAATGATTCAAATATAACAACTTGCAGCACAAAGTCTTCAAACTGTTGTATTTTCACAAACATGAACATATAACCCACAACCGATTTGATAACACAAAGTTTATCAGAATCAAATCTAGAGTGCTCTTCAATCACTTGAAACAAACTCCACCTTTCAATTATTATCAATTAAGATTATGATAGCAAGACATAAGAACAAAACTATCACAACGCAAATAATCCCAAGACAAAGATTGGAATTGAACTTGCTTTCTTGTATTGATGAATATTTGAATATTGATTTTCACAATAAGCACAAAGTCTTGATTTGCTTTTCAATTCGCCAGAGTTTTCTTGCAATAGATAAAAGATAATATTTACAAAAGAGGTCCCCTTTATTTATAGGGAAAGACCTTGAGAAAATCTAGGAAATCTACAACTACTTTGACTTATTCAAAAATAGGAGTCCTTATTGACTTGGGACTTCCTATTTTTTACATGTAATTGCATATCAAAAATGTACATGTAAAAATGTCCAAAACTGTTTTGAAAGTACATATGGAAATCAGAAAATAAACTAAGGGAAAAAATCAGCTGCTTCGACTTGGTTCTCTCTACGAACTCAGCCATATCAACATGGCCAATCTCTGTATCTCTAATATCTTCAACATTAGAGTGGACTGAGGTGATTGGTAAAACACCTTGATATTTATACTTCATTGCTTTAGCCTTCTTCGGAGACAAATCAGTCATTTGGACGATCTTTCACTGAGAAGAAATTTGACGTCGAAAGGAGCTCCGCAGAAGAAACTGCAACAGAAATCATGATCATGCAATCAGGGAAAATATGGGCAATCTGGGAAAATTGCATGTTGACGATCACGACTATGGGAGTGCGCTTGAAAAAGGGCTATAGTGCGAGCTGGCCAAGGATCAGAGGAGAAGCGGGCTCGGGAAAATGAAATTGGAAATTTTCCAGTGTTAGGAAAATTTGAGATAATTTTGCACGGGCGGCAAAATTCGCCGCCCTTGCATGTGTTGGGAGAGTCTGGGTTGGTAGGAGCGGCGAATTTTGCCGCTTTTGCAGGCGAAAGGAACGAAAAGTTTTTTATGTTCGGGCGGCGATTTTCACCGACACTGCATTTGAGTTCTAAACTTCATCTCTTCAATGTTCCGTCGGCGATTTTGCCGACACTGCATTTGGGTTCTATATATGTACGAGCGGCGAATTTCGCCGCCCTTACATTACAAGGTAAAGTGAAGTTAGGGCGGCGAAAAACACCGACGTTGCATGGCAAGGTAACATCCGCAAGTTTTGAGCGCAGAGATGTTCGCCGATCCGACACTCAGGTAACCAACAACGTAAACACGGCAAAATTCACCTATGTCGTATGAGAGGAATTTCGTGTTGAGGGTTTGGGAATTCGAAGGCGAGGGAATCCCTAGGGTTTTCGGGGTAGTAGTTAGGGTACGCAGGTGGACAACGACAATGACGACACAAAACGAAAACACCAGACCCTAAACAAACACGAAACGTATAAAAAACCAACTAAAAACCAATCAAATGCAAAAACCTATGACAAACTTGAAGGAAAAGTTGAACGACGAGTGGGAAGAAGAAACTTACCCGTGTTTGAAGTGGAAATTATAAGAATAGATCCGTCGGCGATTCGGCGAACGGTGAGATCGAACAAGCGTAAAGCGAGTCGCGTAGAAGTCTTGTGGATAAGAAATGACGAATGGAAGGAAGAAAAAGCTTTTTAAAGGTCGAAACTGGAGTTGAAGCGCCTGGCACGAGTGGCCATTAATGGCGTCCGACACCAAAATCCCGAAGATCTCGTTCGGGCGGCGATTTCGGCCGCTACGACATCGCCGTTGACTAATATGCGAAGTCGGCAAAAAAGGCCGCCGATGCATGTGAAACAGTTACTCGACATATGCGATAGCGGTGATTTTACCCGCTTTCGCATTTTGGACTAAAAACGATGTAATAGCGGCGAATTTAGTCGACTTTACATCAAAACAAAATAAACTTAAGGGATATGTAAGAGCGGCAAATTTCGCCGCTCTTGCATATCAAGAGTCAAAATTTGCCAAACTTAAAAAAGACTAAAATTAACACCTTGACCAATTTACGACTTGAACTTTCCTCACCTTCATTGAGAAATTAATTCAAGGAAGCGTCGTAAAAACGTCAAATGACCTTGCACGAGAACAAGAACATCTTTTCTCGATTTGCGATCTTAGAGTGTAGTTTCACGAAACGGACAAGTTTCGTGGGGTTGTCTACAAAATGAGCGTAGCTGATTTTGAGAACAACAGCTGGCTCTAACTGGGGAACTTCCTTCAATCGAACTTTGAAACGATTGAAGGGAGTAGAATCCAGTCTCTAAGTGCCTTCATCCATGCCATTGGGCTATAGAGTCAAGCTAAAAAGAAGAGGACACAAAGACTAAACGAAAACACAAAAAATAAAACACAAAACTATACAAATGTACAATTTAACTTATCTGAAACCTCAAGGATTGAAGTGCTTCAGATGATGTCCACTGTGAGGCAACAAGAATGGTGTTCCATCTTGATATTCCAGCAAGAAACTGTTTTCACCACAGAACTGATGAATGGTGAATGGACCTCTCCACAAGGAATCAAACTTTCCGTGCATTCCTTTTGGTTCTCTCCTCTTGTCCCACAACAAGACTTGATCTCCAACCTGAAACTCACAAGCCTTTGCCTTCTTGTCGAAGAGTCTCTTTACTTGATTTTGGTGCTCAGCAATGCGGTCCACCACAACAGTGCGTTGCTCCTCAAGTTCGGCCAAATACATGATCCTTTTATCAATAGAACTATCAAAAGTTCTATCTTCCAATGCCTTTACCAACTTCAACGCTGGCAATTCCAAGGTGATCGGTATCTCCGCATTCAGTCCATATAGAAGCTGAAATGGCGACATGCCTATTGCCCTTTTGGGTGTAATTCTATCTGCCCATAAAGCATCGAACAACGCCTTATGCCAAGTTCTCTGATTCTCATCAACCAGCTTCCTGATGATAGTGACCAGATTCTTGTTGCTTGATTCTGCTTGACCATTCCCTTGCGGATAATAGTCTGAAGAATGGGAAAGAGTGATCCCATGCTCGTAGCAAAACTCAGTGATCTCATAAGAGGAAAAACAAGTAGCATTGTCTGCTACAATCTTGTTTGGGATTCCAAACCTGGAGATAATGTTTTCTTTAAGAAAACTGCATACCACCTCTGAAGTGGCGTGTTTGACTGGAATAGCTTCCACCCATTTGGTAAAATAGTCTGTTGCTGTGAGGACATAGTTGTGTCCGGCACTTGATGATGGATTCACTGCGCCAATGAAGTCAATACCCCATTGCTAAAAAGGCTCCTCAATCACCACTGGTTTGAGAGGTAAGGCTGCCAATTTTGGTTTCCCAACAAACTGCTGGCATAACTCACACCTGCGTACCCAATTATACGCATCTTGGAATAGTGTGGGCCAATAGTATCGAGCTCGCAATATCTTATGAGCCGTTACAGGTGCTGAAAAATGTCCACCACAAGCCAAATTGTGGAAAGACTCCAAAAGCTTACCTTGTTGCGCTTTATCCACGCAACGCAAAAATACTCCGTCAAGACTTCTCTTGTACAAACCATTGTCCCAAAGGACGTAGTTAGCAGCTTTTAACTTGACAGTTCTCCTTTCCTTATAAGACAAGTGAGAAGGGCACTCACCATAGGTAAGGAAATGAGCGATATTGGAATACCACTCGTCAGTTGTAGTAACAAAAAGAACAGTTGGCGTGTCCACAACCTCTTCTTCTTCGTCCCCTGTCTCTTTTGGAACGTTGTCTGCGATCAATTGACACAAACCTTTGCCCCGCACAAGCTTGGTAGGCTTGATATCCAGATCGAATTCTTGAATTTTAGCGATCCAGTTACCTCTCTTCGTTCCGAACTCTTGTTGAGTTAGGATGGATTTGACTGTTGTATCAGGCACCATGACAACAGTGTGTGAATTTAGAATATAGAACCTGAAATGCTTAACCGCTTTGACTACGGCATAGGCATGCTTCTCCATATTCGAATACTTTAATTCATGAGCTTTGAGAGGACAACTCATAAATGATATGGGGGATTCAATGCCTTCCTCATTCTGCTGAACCAGAATAGCTGAAAGTGTGTGTTCTGAAGCGTAACTATAGACTAGGAAATCCTTAGTGTAGTCAGGACAAACAAGAACCGGAGCATGAGCAATAGCTCTCTTGATATCCTCGAATGCTTCCTTACCTTCCGCAGTCCAACGGAAAGTGGCTTTACCCTTCATCATATTAACAATGTGACGGGTTTTTTCTGCAAACTCAAGGATGAACCTTCGCAGAAAATTCACCTTTCCAAAGAAAGAATGAACAGCAGTCTTACTTGCTGGAAGAGTGAGACTTTGAATAGATTTGACCCTCTCCGGGTCGATCTTAGTACCTTCTCGGGATACAATGTGTCCGAGAAGCTTGCCTTCCGTTACCCCAAAAACTGACTTCTTGGGATTGAGTGAAATACCATTTTGCCGACAGCGCTCCAGCACTTGTCGCAAATGATGTACATGATCATGACGGTTTTTGGAGAACATAGTCAAGTCATCGAGATACACCACGATGAACTTACCCATTTCATCTCTGAAAGCAAGATCCATCGCTCTCTGAAATGTTGCGCCAGCGTTGATCAGTCCAAAAGGCATTCTGCGATATGCAAATGTGCCCCGCGGTGTGGTGAAGGCGGTCTTGAACTGATCAGCTTCATTTACCTCCACTTGATTGTACCCTGAAAAACCATCTAACATAGATAGCATTTCTGAACCTGTCACTGTTTGCAATACTTGGTCCATGATGGGCAAAGGGTAGTTATCTTTCAAAGAAGACTGGTTGAGATTTCTGAAATCAACACAGATACGGATTTCTCCGTTCTTCTTCCTTACAGGTACTATATTTGAAATCCATGTGGAATGATGAATTGGAAAGATAATCCTCGCATTCAGCATCTTCTGAATTTCAGAAAGAATCGTACCTAATATCTTTGGATTGTATTGCCTCTGCTTCTGTTTGTAAGGCAACGATCCAGCTTTGAGGGGAATTTCGTGTCGAACCTCCTTAGGCCTGAAAGACTTCAGATCATCATAGGAGTAAGCCAAAACATCAATGTAATGGCGGAGGAGGGTAATGAATTTGAATCTTTCATCAGCCGTGCAGCATTTTCCGATGTTGACCATCTTAGGATCTGTTTCTGTACCCAAATTGACCTGTTCAAATTCCATGGAGGAATTCGAATCCTGCTGTTGTTGCCGCTGCTTGATATACCTGTCGTGTTTATCAAAGAGCCTCTCAAGGGAAACCAATCCTTTTGGGATTTTATTTCCTTTCAACTGTAGAAATTCTTCGCCAGTCTGCGAATCTACCTCAGAAACATATTCACGAGGTGGTGATTCACTTCCTTCAAAGTAAAGCTCATCAAAACTATCCATCTTTTCCAGGAAAGCAATGATCTGATTGTCACCATTGAACACCTGCCAATGGTCAGAGTTATCAGGTACACTTGGTCGGAAGACCAGTTCAATAGTGTACTTATTTCCTTTGAAATCCTTGTGAGGCACCATGAGAGTGGCGGAAACAGCCAATGAATCTGCACGGTCATTGAACTCTCTTGGCACTGCTGAAATATTGAAAGCATCGAAATCTTCAATGCAATCCCATACGCGATTGCGATAGTGTCTCAACCTTTCATTTTTTGTTTGGTACAAATTTCTTACTTGACAAACCACCAATTCGGCGTCCCCTTGAGCATGAAGGATCTTAACACCTCTGGCACGCGCCGCTTCCAATCCGAGCAACAAGGACTCGTATTCGGCGGTGTTATTGGTATTGTCAAATTGTAGCTTGTATGAAAAAGGCAAAATATCACCTTGTGGCAATATCAAAACCACTCCGGCTCCAGAACCGGTAGAAGAACAGCTACCATCAAATTCTAAAATCCAGACTCCATCAGAATTTGATTTCTTGGACTTCCTCTGATCAGAAGATTCCTCTTCATCGGTGAGGGAAGAATCTGGAATTGCTATATCTTTACCTGAACTTTCGTCTGAAAACTCCTCTGAGTCTCCATCTGATGAATCGGAACAATCACCCGATGTAGCCTCATCTGATGAATCGAAACAATCTTCAGTAGATAGAAAATAGTTACCCATTCCCGAGGATTCAAACAAAATTTGAGCTTTGGGGTTTGATGTTTGAGTAACAATATATTTCGCTTCCTTCTCAGGAAGCAATTTCTGCATGACACCTTTAACGGGTATCCTAGCTTCAGACAAATCCATGTTCAACTCACCACCCACATCTTTGCAGAAATTACATCCAAGGAGAATGCCGTATGAAGCTGGAACATCAGCTACCAAGACTGTCATCTTGATTCTCTTATCCGGAAAAGCCGCAAATGCAAATTGGGCGTCTTTGATTTGACCCAAAAGTGGAACTTGCTTATTCTCCATAGAGAAACACCTTCCAAAAGTTTTGGTTAAGGTGAGGCCAAGGGCATTTGCTACCTTAGCAGGCATTACATTGTCTGAGGCTCCAGAATCTATTACGCAATTGCTCAATTTATGGCCATTTACAAATAGGGAAACATAGAAGGGCTCGATTTTTCCAGAAACCTCAGGGGGAGTAGTAACAAGATTTTTTTGGGTAGGTTTACTTTTAGAGGAGTCATGAGTAGCTTTGGGAAACTCTTGTCCTTTAGGGACGGTCTTATTTTTGACATATTTGGCTAATCTATCAAACTATTCAGGATTAGCCTGTAAATCTTCAACTTCAGACATTTGTATCTTAGTTCTCCTAGCATGGTCTATTATGTCGAACTGCTGAAAAGAATTAGATACGGAGGAAGAAAAACCATCATTTTGATTTTTGGTTGAAACAGCACTAGTCTGAGGATTAGAAGTAGAAGGTGCAAATTCATTAGAAACACTTACCTGTTTATTTACCACTGGGTCTTTTGACTGGAAAGGTAGTGGAGTCCCCCGTTTAGCGATTGAAATCGCCGGTTGAGATTCTTCTCTCACCTTCCCTTTATCCGCTTGAGGAGCTGACTGATTTTGAGACCTAGTGAAAATAGCATATGCTCCTTCACTCACTTCTCCCTTTTCAGCTTCGTCCTGGTAGTTCAGAAAGCTGATGGTAGAGTCGCCAGCTAACTCTTCTTCTCCTTCTGTGAAGAGATTAGCACCGTTTTCATATTCCAACTCAGGTTGGAAAGAGAGTTCATTCTCGGCTTCATAGTAGCCAACAGCAGAGTTGACCGGCGCTGCCTCAATAGCAAGCTTCCCCTGAGTAGGAGGAAGACGGTTTTGCTGTCCTTGATTCCTAGCAGCAGTGCCTTGATATGAATTGTTTGGGAATGTCCTCCTGGGTATATCTCGGTAAGAAGGAGACGCAGATACACCTTGGGACATTTGTCTCTTGAGAGCCAGCAATTCATTCGCTAGCTTTTGCACCATGGGATCCATGGTGCTTGTGGAATGGTTTTCAGTAGAAGAGGAGCTTTTGTTTCTATTAGCATCCCTTCTTATCTTACCCGCTAGGATAAGATCATCTTCTACTTCTGTTGCCAGAATCTGAGCCGCAGCAAGATCAGTAGGAGCAGCTCGCCTCAATAGGAAACTCACCTCTGGAAGCTGTGTATTAATAAAGAAGCATTTGAGATTCTCCGCTGTGGGCTCAGCAGTAGCAGGAATCCTATTCCTCAATTTGTTGAACTTAGCGATGAAATCTCGCATTGGTTCCTGAGGTTCCTTTTTCATCTGTGTCAGCTGTGCTAACAACGCATGAGCATCTTCCGCAGGTTTGAACCTGGCCTCGAACTTAGTTTTGAGAGTAGCCCAGTTTGTTATGGTTTGGGCTTGGAGGTGATAGAACCAGTCTGCAGCAGCGCCTTGTAGTGTTTCTACAAAGAGTCGTACAGCCACGTCTTCGTGCTCGACACCTATTACACCGCAGGCTATACAGAAAGCAGCAATGTGCTCATCAGGATGAACTTTTCCGTCACCATAGAATTTGGGGAAATTCTTTCTTGAACTACGAGGTAGTTCATGTAATGGTGGGGTCAAGTTTAGAGGACCAAAGGTATTACCCCAAGGGCCTTGGGCTGCCATGATACGCCGGTTGAAAGGTGGTATAGTAAACCTTGGTGGTGTATGAACAACCAAAACTCTATTAGTACTGGCAATAGAAACTTCACCTGGTATTGGAGACCTGGTGTTTGTAGGGGGAAAACTCCTGGTGCGCTGAAGACGAGGTCGTGGAGTTAAGAATCCAAAATTATTCTGCCGCATTAATTCAAATGCAGGATCAATAATACCCTGAGCCCTCTTACTTCTGGTGTACCGGGAATCTGCCAGACTGTATTATACTAACCACAATATTTGCAAGAAAAATGGAAAAGAACTGAAAAATGCTTCAACTCGAAGCGTGAGGCTTCAAGTTGCGCGTTCCTTCCCCAGCAGAGTCGCCAAAAAACTGTTGGGTGAATATTTTGTCGTTAACTCTCTAACGGCAAAATGGGTATATCAGCCACAGCTATGATGAGACAAAGTCTCTCCTCTCAGCAAGGGGAGGTTCCCTCTAATTGCTTAACTTTTGTAAATCAAACACTTATCAAATTTATGTACACTAAAAACTATGTTTGGGGTGGTTCCATCTCATCTCATTCTCTTTTTTCAGAATAGATGTTTATATTTCAAACTCTCAATATAAAACTTATAAATTATCACAATATCACAGAAACACAAAGTTTTATGTTACCTCACTCACTACTTGTAACCAAAACTTGTTTGAAGCAAAATGCAGCCCAAAGTCTTCACTCTCCTTCAATATGATAAAAATGATTCAAATATAACAACTTGCAGCACAAAGTCTTCAAACTGTTGTATTTTCACAAACATGAACATATAACCCACAACCGATTTGATAACACAAAGTTTATCAGAATCAAATCTAGAGTGCTCTTCAATCACTTGAAACAAACTCCACCTTTCAATTATTATCAATTAAGATTATGATAGCAAGACATAAGAACAAAACTATCACAACGCAAATAATCCCAAGACAAAGATTGGAATTGAACTTGCTTTCTTGTATTGATGAATATTTGAATATTGATTTTCACAATAAGCACAAAGTCTTGATTTGCTTTTCAATTCGCCAGAGTTTTCTTGCAATAGATAAAAGATAATATTTACAAAAGAGGTCCCCTTTATTTATAGGGAAAGACCTTGAGAAAATCTAGGAAATCTACAACTACTTTGACTTATTCAAAAATAGGAGTCCTTATTGACTTGGGACTTCCTATTTTTTACATGTAATTGCATATCAAAAATGTACATGTAAAAATGTCCAAAACTGTTTTGAAAGTACATATGGAAATCAGAAAATAAACTAAGGGAAAAAATCAGCTGCTTCGACTTGGTTCTCTCTACGAACTCAGCCATATCAACATGGCCAATCTCTGTATCTCTAATATCTTCAACATTAGAGTGGACTGAGGTGATTGGTAAAACACCTTGATATTTATACTTCATTGCTTTAGCCTTCTTCGGAGACAAATCAGTCATTTGGACGATCTTTCACTGAGAAGAAATTTGACGTCGAAAGGAGCTCCGCAGAAGAAACTGCAACAGAAATCATGATCATGCAATCAGGGAAAATATGGGCAATCTGGGAAAATTGCATGTTGACGATCACGACTATGGGAGTGCGCTTGAAAAAGGGCTATAGTGCGAGCTGGCCAAGGATCAGAGGAGAAGCGGGCTCGGGAAAATGAAATTGGAAATTTTCCAGTGTTAGGAAAATTTGAGATAATTTTGCACGGGCGGCAAAATTCGTCGCCCTTGCATGTGTTGGGAGAGTCTGGGTTGGTAGGAGCGGCGAATTTTGCCGCTTTTGCAGGTGAAAGGAACGAAAAGTTTTTTATGTTCGGGCGGCGATTTTCGCCGACACTGCATTTGAGTTCTAAACTTCATCTCTTCAATGTTCCGTCGGCGATTTTGCCGACACTGCATTTGGGTTCTATATATGTACGAGCGGCGAATTTCGCCGCCCTTACATTGCAAGGTAAAGTGAAGTTAGGGCGGCGAAAAATGCCGACGTTGCATGGCAAGGTAACATCCGCAAGTTTTGAGCGCAGAGATGTTCGCCGATCCGACACTCAGGTAACCAACAACGTAAACACGGCAAAATTCACCTATGTCGTATGAGAGGAATTTCGTGTTGAGGGTTTGGGAATTCAAAGGCGAGGGAATCCCTAGGGTTTTCGGGGTAGTAGTTAGGGTACGCAGGTGGACAACGACAATGACGACACAAAACGAAAACACCAGACCCTAAACAAACACGAAACGTATAAAAAACCAACTAAAAACCAATCAAATGCAAAAACCTATGACAAACTTGAAGGAAAAGTTGAACGACGAGTGGGAAGAAGAAACTTACCCGTGTTTGAAGTGGAAATTATAAGAATAGATCCGTCGGCGATTCGGCGAACGGTGAGATCGAACAAGCGTAAAGCGAGTCGCGTAGAAGTCTTGTGGATAAGAAATGACGAATGGAAGGAAGAAAAAGCTTTTTAAAGGTCGAAACTGGAGTTGAAGCGCCTGGCACGAGTGGCCATTAATGGCGTCCGACACCAAAATCCTGAAGATCTCGTTCGGGCGGCGATTTCGGCCGCTACGACATCGCCGTTGACTAATATGCGAAGTCGGCAAAAAAGGCCGCCGATGCATGTGAAACAGTTACTCGACATATGCGATAGCGGTGATTTTACCCGCTTTCGCATTTTGGACTAAAAACGATGTAATAGCGGCGAATTTAGCCGACTTTACATCAAAACAAAATAAACTTAAGGGATATGTAAGAGCGGCAAATTTCGCCGCTCTTGCATATCAAGAGTCAAAATTTGCCAAACTTAAAAAAGACTAAAATTAACACCTTGACCAATTTACGACTTGAACTTTCCTCGCCTTCATTGAGAAATTAATTCAAGGAAGCGTCGTAAAAACGTCAAATGACCTCGCACAAGAACAAGAACATCTTTTCTCGATTTGCGATCTTAGAGTGTAGTTTCACGAAACGGACAAGTTTCGTGGGGTTGTCTACAAAATGAGCGTAGCTGATTTTGAGAACAACAGCTAGTAAGGATTCTAAGGTTGCTTAGGTATAGGTTGAGCCTTTGAGATCCCATAATAAATCATGTTTACTGCCTATCACTATTCCCTTATTTACATTCCCTAATGATTCTAATCAAAGCCCAGCTCTTATCTCTACATTGATCCCAGTCTTAAAGATCCATGTTGGGTGAATGCAAAGAGATGGGGGACCAAAAAGTCGCCACCATGGGACTTTTTGGTCCAAAAGTAAAAAAAATGCAATCGCGTTATAATGCGCTCGCGTTTTGGTTTACTTAAAAGCAAAAAAAAAGCCATTTCTCCTCATACAACTACGACCATTGAGAGAAACAGCAGCAAAAAACTTAGTTCAAAGCGCGATCGCGTTGAAGGGAAGCCTCTCCAAGCAAGTGTAAGAGAGAACAACAAATTCACGATGCCACCTCACCGCCAAAGACATCGTTGAGCAAATTTGGAGGGTCTAGCACAAGAAGAAGGTAGGGTTTGACTGTTTTTTGTTAGTTTAAGAAGAATTTTTGAGTTTTGCAATGTTTGATTTGTTTTTATATTGCATTTATAGTTATTGGGGCAAAAGAAAACCCAAATCCAGCTGAGGAGGGTGAAAACAACCCTCAAAACCCACCTTCACGTCCTCACAATGTAAGGGATAGTCAAGAAAACTACCTACGGATAATAGAAGAAAACAAGAAACATCTTCAAACTATTATTCAAATGCTAAACAATCCAAGTGGAATTACCGATCGTAGGAGGGCACTTGTAAAGTCACTAGAGGAGATTGTTTCCCACACCGATTTGGTGACAAAAGAAATCACCAAATTCCAAGACTATAGGGAGAGGTGCAAGCAATATTATGCTGACAAGTTGTCATATGAACAAGTCAAAAATAAAAAAATTACAAAATGTCAATTATGTGCACACTTTATTAATCCCAAAACCATCCAAAGATTAGAAGAAAGTTGCAAATGGTTTCCTATTCATTGGTGTAGGAATGAAGAAATATCCCCAAATTTTTGGGATAGATGGTACATGGTCTTCGATGAGTGCCCATACAACAATGATGAGGTACCACAATATTTCTTGAGGAAACTCCATTGTGAGTTTGTCCTCAAGAAGATTCCCAATTATTTTGACATTCGTGAGTTCTAGGGTAGAGGTGGTGGCTTTGCGCAAGATAGACCTGGGTCTTAGCGAGATGAAAACTGTGTACCTATACCCTTGTTGAGGCCAGAACGTAGGTCACTCCCTTTGACTTTGAAGGAGAGTGTTGAGGTGGAGACATTACATTCATTGACTACTCTCACTCAAACTCTAAATCACAGCATGCCAATGATCTTACCCAGGCCAATGAGGGTGAGAGCAGTAGGCGTCATGTGTCCCCACATTTGTGCAGTTCATGTGGGAACCTGTGTGATTATGAGACGCAGGACGCACGGTAGTACTCTTAGCAGGATGATGCGACACAGGATGCATGGCAGGATGCTGCGACATAAGAGCAGCATCCAATGATCGAGACAACCATATTGAATGAGATTGTTCTCACTGATGATCTCTTACAGACTACATTTGGTATTGACTCTCAGGTAATTTGTTACAAGTTTCATCTTGATTTAATATATTGTTATTTGAAATTTGCAATTAATTTTATATGATTTTCTATATTAGAAGTCAAAAATAACTTGTATGTAATTGTCTGCGTAATGAAATTCCAGGGTCAAAATCTTCATCCTACCTCCGTTAGTCATCCATTGGTGGGTTATGAGAGGAGGTGAAGTCAACAGGTATGTAATTTATCACATGATCGTAATTATTGTAGATATGTCAATGGTAATATTATTTTGTGACAATTTGATGATTTCAATAGTCACCGACACCTCCACGGTTTCCTTGGTCCCCTGGACACAAATCCACCACTTTTACAGAGGTAAATTTAACCATTTCTTATCATTATGCATTTTTAAAATAATGTTATGTATTTATTTTGGTCGAATAATCTTGAACTTGATTTTCAGATGCTGAATGTGGAGACTCCTCATCTTCGTGAGTCAGCGAAGATAGGCATTGCTGCAGCCATCATGTCTTCAAATCCTTTGACCGAGGTATGAGCCAATAACATGAAAATGCCATAATTTTGTATTTCTTGTTTTATCTCATGTCATTTGATGTACATAAATGATATTTATGTTTAGTCAATTTTACTTCTTGATGTTTCTCATAGGAGGTCACAACTCCAGCCCGTCCAACTACGGACAAAGAAACTAGAGACAAGATGATGGAGAGTTATCATCAGATGGCAGTAAGTGATCGATTACATATGTGATGTTATATATTTCATGTACATTTTCTATAGTAATGTGCATATTGTTTGATTGTATTAATAGGTGGAGCTGCATGAACTTGAATTGTCGAAGAGGTCTACTCGACGGTAGAGAGAGGATGAGTCACGGATTGGCTCTCCATCTGCACAGTCAAGCAAGGGCCACCGATTATTTCATAAAGTCCATAGGAAACTAGTTTTTGGGACATTTTTTGTATTCGGAGATGGCTTTGTATGTACATACTTTTGTATGTTACCGATGTATATTTTTGTATATATGCCTGTATGGCTTTATTTGGACATGCCTATATGGCTTTGTATGTAAACTAGATGTTATGTTCATGACATTATGTATATGATAGTTTATATTAAATATTTAATATGATGATCAATTATTGTTACAGGAATTTGGTTTTACACATGCCAATTGCATTTGCTTGAAAGTAACTTATAATTGTTTTCAAATAATCCATTTTGTGCATATCTTGCAATCATTGCATTCTGTGGGACTGTGCATTTCTTTGAGGCATCATTTCAAACAGTTCATGCGCCTTGTCTATGCTTCCACACTTTCCATACATGTCTACAAGGGCAGCTGCAAATACAATACATGTGAAAAAATTCCTATATCATTTATGCTTTGATGGTTGTCCACACCATGTTTCCCAGATCCCATTATGGCATAGATAAGGAGGAAGTTGGATAAGGTTGTGCAATTTGGTTTTAGACGTGCCAAAATTTGTGTTTGGTTGAAATTTACTTTTGTGCATTTGCTTGAGAGTTTTTAAAGCCTTATGAAAAATCCATTTCGTGTATATCTTGCAATCATTGCATTCCATGAGACAACATTTCTTTGAGGCATTGTGTATATGCTTCCACACTTTGCATACATGTCTTGCAGGGTACTTACAACTACAAAATTTGACAAAATTCATATATCCTTTATTCTTTGATGGATGTATATACTGTGTTCCAAAGATACCACTTCTAAGGTTTTTGGAATTTGGCTTTACGTGCTTGCCAATTGCATTTTCTTGAAACTTGCTAAAGGCTTATCAAAAAATCCATTAAATGTTCATATCTTGCAATCATTACATTCCATGAGGTGACATTTCTTTGAGGCATCATGCCAAATAGTTCACATGCCTTGTCTATGCTTCCACACTTTGCATACATGTCTCTAAGGGCAGTTGCAACTACAACATCTAACAAAATTCCCATATGTTTTATCCTTTGATGGATGTCCATTTTGGCATAGGCAAGGAGGATACTGGCTAAGGTTGTGGAATTTTTCTTTACACCCGCCAATCGCATTTGCTTGAAAGTTTCTGAAGCCTTATCAAAAAATCCATTTTGTTCATATATTACAATCATTGCATTCAATGAGGCAACATTTCTTTGGGGCATCATGCCAAACAGTTCACATGCCTTGTCTATGCTTCCACACTTTGCATACATGTCTACAAGGACCGCTGCAAAATTACAGCATGTGACAAATTTCCTATATCCTTTATGCTTTGATGGTTGTCCATACGTTGTTCCAAACAATCTATTTTGGTGTATGTCCATACCCTACTCCAAAGATCCCATTTTGGCATTTACACCTGTCAATTGCTTTTTCTTGTATGTTTCTAAAGCCTTATCAAAAAATCCATTTTATGCATATCCTGCAATCATGGCATTCCATGAGACCACATTTATTTGAGGCATCATGTCAAACAATTCACTTGTCTTATCTATGCTTCGACATTTTACATATATGTCTTCTAGGGCAGTTGCAACTACAACATCTATCGAAATTCCCATATCCTTTATGCTTTGATGGATGTCCATGTACCATGTTCCAAAGATCTTAGTTTGGCATAGGCAAAGAGGATGCAGTCAAAGGTTGTGGAATTTGGATTTACACCCACCTGTTGCTTTTGCTTGAGAGTTTCTAAAGCCATATCAACAAATCCATTTTGTGCATATCCTACAATAATGGCATGTTCCATGAGACCACATTTCTTTGAGTCATCATTCCATGCAAGTACAATATTTGATAAAATTCCCATGTGCTTCCACCCATTGATATCTTTTTCTTGAAATTTTCTAAAGCCTTATCAACAAAACCATTTTGTGCATATCCTATAATCATGGCATTCCATGAGATTCCATTTCTTTAAGGCATCATGTCAAACAATCCACTTGCCTTTTTCTATGCTTCCACATTTTGCATACATGTCTCCTACGACAGTTGCAACTACAACATCTTACAAAATTCCCATATCCTTTACGATTTGATGGATGTCCATGTACTGTGTTCCAAAGATCTTAGTTTGGAACTAGCAGAGAGGATGTAGTCAAAGGTTGTGGATTTTAGCTTTACACCCACCAATTGGTTTTGCTTGAAAGTTTCTAAAGCCTTATCGGCAAATCCATTATTTGCATATCCTGCAACCATACCATTCCATGGGACCACATTTCTTTGAGGCATCATGTCAAACAATTCACTCACCTTCTCTATGCTTCTGCATTTTGCATACATGTCTTCTAGGGCAGTTGCAACTACAACATTTTTCAAAATTCCAATAGACCACATTTTTTTGAGGCATCATTCAATGCAACTACGAGATTTGATAAAATTCACATATGCATTTTGTAAGAATACTTGAGATACTATATATTTCTATATGATTACCCTAATTAGTAAGAATTAATAAGAAAGAAGCATAATGACAATAATTAGCATTCAAGGATTTCTAATGAAGACCTAGGGTTTAGGTGCCAATGGCAACTCACCAAACCCTCAGATCAATCTTTATAAATGAAAAGATTTTATGATTTAGACTAATACAGATGCTTGGGTATCTCATGATTATATTGAGATATAATCATTGCTTTGTTTCTTGTAGGATTTGTTTCCATGCTTCTAATCATAATAATCAAGGTTATGGGACATCAGGGTTATAGAAATGCTCTTCCATTATTTGCATATCCTGCAACCATACCATTCCATGAGACCACATTTCTTTGAGGCATCATGTCAAACAATTCACTCACCTTCTCTATGCTTCTGCATTTTGCATACATGTCTTCTAGGGCAGTTGCAACTACAACATTTTTCAAAATTCCAATAGACCACATTTTTTTTAGGCATCATTCAATGCAACTACAACATTTGATAAAATTCCCATATGCATTTTGTAAGAATACATGAGATACTATATATTTCTATATGATTACCCTAATTAGTAAGAATTAATAAGAAAGAAGCATAATGGCAATAATTAGCATTCAAGGATTTCTAATGAAGACCTAGGGTTTGGGTGCCAATGGCAACTCACCAAACCCTTGGATCAATCTTTATAAATGAAGAGATTTTATGATTTAGACTAATAGAGATGCTTGGGTATCTCATGATCATATTGAGATCTAATCATTGCTTTATTTCTTGTAGGGTTTGTTTCCATGCTTCTAATCATAATAATCAAGGTTGTGGGACAACAAGGTTATGGAATAGCTCTTCTCATGTCGTATGTGGAGATCATGGTCACAATACCATCAAGATGTTGTGAATTTCAACAACAAATTTCCATCTTTCCAAACCCTACCATCGTAGACAGTGAAGAAGGCACAAAATAATCAAAAGCATGGATAGTCAAGCGACTATCATGAAATCATAAGGTTGTTATCCATAGAGGGATTGTACATCAAATGACATGAGATAAAACAAAAAATACAAAATTATGACGTTTTCATGTTATTGGCTCATACCTCAGTCAAAGGATAGGAATCCTCAGCAGAATGGAGTGGTTGAAATAAAGAATAGGATTGTTCAAGAAGTTACAAGGACCATGGTAAGAGAAGAAGCAAACCTACTAGATGTATACTGGAGGGAAATACTTTTGAACTCATCCAAATGCACAAATATCATGCACCTCCCCTTGTGGTGAAAGACTAGCTTGATTTATACCCATTTTCTCAACCAAATCAGCAACTTGTTCATGTTCATGGCTGTTGTAGGTTTGATAAAAAGTCATTTTTATGATGCCCAGGTTGTCCTAAACGTGCATAAGGTTCATAACTTCTAAAAAATCATTCTGTAGTTCATTTTCTTGACCCATGAAAAAAGTTATAACTATTGTCCCAAAGTCTAGAGGAAGACGTGTGAAGATAAAAATCATGATTTGAAAGAATCCCTTTGCGAGTAGTTTCAAATGGGGCATGGGTAATTAATTAAACCCTAACTATGAAGAATATCATTATGAATAAAAGAGGAATGTGGATCTGGGAGGTCATCAAGATGTCTTAGTAAGAATAATCATTATGAGGACTAAATATATTGCATGCTATTAAAGTATTTGTCTAAGCTCTAAAATGATAATAACTATACAAGGCTCGTGGGACTGTCAACAAATCTACTATGAATGTCATCCTATAAACCTCCAATCCTATTACAAAACAAAGATGGGGATTGTATTAAGTGTTTAATAGACTATTATGATGTGATTAAAACTCACACATGCTATCATCAAGATGCCAGTCATAACCATTACACTTGGTAGGTATTTATGTGATCATTATCATGTTACAATAAAGAATTACCAACAGCCATAGGATAGTCCCTAGATGATTGTCATTAACCCTCACGATTGTCATGAGACATTTATCCAAGGTGAGCCTATTTAGCATCAGGTAATTAGCCAACATGATCACAAGATGTTAAAATTTGTAGAAGGATTATCATGAAGGCAACTGGAAGGTAAGGGAAAGGGTTTTCATACCAAAATCACTGAGAATGATGGGACAGTTATGCATATCTCTTCCATAATAGTTGAAAATGGACATCTTCATAACCATCCATACTCTAAGGATTGCTTTGGGTGTTATATATCTTAATCACCATACATAGGTCATATTGGATCCAAATCATCATCAATTAGTTTCTCATAGCCATGGTGAGAATGGATTGGCAAGGCTGCCAATGAGTTGTGAAGCACACACACAAGTATGAGGACAACATGATAGTTCTTTAGGAGTAATCATAATAGTTTTTGAACAAATCTACGAATAAATCTCTCCACACCTCAAGATTATTCTAGTCAAGTATGGGTCAAGTGACTCATGAGATCCTACAAGCTTGTGAAATAAGGAAGAAGACTATCTTAATTAAGAAGAGATGTCATTCAGCTACTCCCTAGTCATGCCTTAATTGTCACAACAATGGCAAAAAGGAAGACAGTCTCATGAAAGATGTTGTGAATAGTAGTGACAAAATTATGCTTTGGATTAGTGTAGAGTGTGAAGAAGGGATATTGAGACAATTATTGAAGTCAAGGATCATTAATATGGCAATGTAAACTCAAGTAGATAATCATGTGCATAAGCTAAATTGCCATAAAGGCCACTATGAAGAAGGAGACAATCTGTTGTCATAACCAACACTTAGGATAATCATGAATAGGTACAAATGCCTTTCTCAGGAGTGTTGTTGATCTTTACAATGAGAATGAAGGTGAGGATGGGTGTTGCAGAAAGATATCCTAGACAAGTTCATCACATGGAGACATGACTATCATATTCAGATGCAAATAAGACTGTCACAGCTATGAGGACAGTCATAACAGTCCTAACTATCTAAGACTATCACACCTAGTTCTAGAGACAACCATTACTATTGATCACTTCATGCACATGATAATAACTTTATTCGTAAGGTTCTAAGAGGATTATTTTAGAGATTTTTCAATACAGACAAAAGGTGAAAGTTTGAAGAAGATTGACCAAGTGCTCATAAAGAATCATGCCATAACTGATTTATTCAAAAGGATAGTCATATTCATGAAATTTGGATTGAGTTTGATTTCATTTGAGGTGGTGTGATGGAATTTAATTATGTTCAATAAGTTTCACATACGACTATCCTAACATTGCAAACCATTAAAACACACATGAAGGAAATCTAAATTTCTGAAATACATAGTGTGCAATTCACAGAGTAGTCCTAGGGATAGCCATCTAGGGTTATTGTGATTAGATAATTATGGAATGATGAAGCCACTATGACATGATGAATTATATGAATCATGAAGACAATGATGGAGATCCATGGAGAAAACTAAGGAGGACAAGATAAGACACCAAATTTGTGAAGTTGCCAATGGCAACAAATTTACCACCTAGCTGTCCTTAACTAATCCATGATTGCAAATGGATGTATTTTGGCTTCTATTGACTAAAAGTGACTTATTTATGATTAATATAATGCTCAGAATGGTTTCTTGTAGGTCTAAGAAGTTGGAAACAAGTGGACATTAGCTAGAGCTATCTTGGAAACATGAATATTTGGAGACATACCTAGGACTGTCATAAAAATCATTAAACTAATCTCTATAATTTAGGGTATTGAAAGCTATATAGTCAATCAAGGTAACCACCATCATGTGCTAATAAAGGACAATTAGGAAATTTTTAAATATTGTTGTGTCATGTGCATACAAATCATCATGAATAGGTGCATAAGGAATGTCCTAGCCCAAGACACTAAAGAGGTCTCCACATCCTCCAACCTTCTCCAAGAGAATTCATACTATGAAACATGCATGGAGAAGTTATCAAAAGGACACCTAACAATTATGTCTAAATGATCAATAGAGACAAGTAGGATTGTCATAATAGGGGGCATAGGATATTCTAAGATTCAAGCCATTGCATGGTTCTATTGAATGAATCATTATGCATATTAAGGAATAAATCCTTCTATATCATCCTAGGGCAAAAATTAAGAGTCTTCCAGAATCAATTTTGGCTCCATTGATCATGAATATGAGTATGACAAACAATTGTTCACTAAAATTATTTTATGAAGTATTTGATATTGTTTTTCTCTTGTATAGCTGAAAATAGGTGAAATGAAGGCATGAAGGGCCGAAACAAGGTGGAAACATGAGGAATTTGGAGTCTCTTTGACTGAACTAACTAATATTCCTAGACACGTATATATCTTAGAACATAAAGAACATAAGAACATATATATGTGAATTAAAATGGACATAAGTTGAACATACCTTAGAATTTGATATTGCAGTTGACCAATTCTCCAAAATATGGCTTCAAAATCCTCAAATTCTTCTTTTTCACAAGTTTGATTATGAATTCTATATAACTCTAGAATAGGATTAGTGAAATTTATGGAAAAAACAAACATATATCATCAAATTCAATCTATATATCAATGGTAATTAGCTTTGAAACAATATCACACATGAAACATGAAACTTTCAGTTTAAATAATCAATTTTTTTTCCAAAAACATGCAAAATCAGTTCTTCTACATTGAAAAAACAAAAAAGGTGGTGCATTGATAAAAAAATGATTCTCAATAAGTCAAACAACATGAAAAGCGTTTTCTTGTCTGACATACTGCATGAAAAGCAGGAATAACAGTCATGTGAGGTATGAAACACAGTTCCCACATGTTTTTTTCCCATTTTTCATGCTTCCTAGAATGCGCTCACATTATAATGCAAGTGCGTTATGGGAAGCATGAAAACATAAAGCTTCATGCATGCAAAAATCATAACCTTCTCAATGTTGGTGCCAAAATCATGGTCTAGGATGTCATGCTCTCACATAAAATATATTGTAACTATGCATGTAGTGCATCAAATAGGTAATCAAGTGATAGTCCAAGAGTATCCCTATACTCAAATATCCATGTGGTTCATGAAATAGAACTTGTCTATATTAGGAGGGACAAATGTAACCTTGTATCTACATGGGAGTCTCTCTCTCTCTCTCTCTCTCTCTCTCTCTCTCTCTCTCTCTCTCTCTCTCTCTCTCTCTCTCTCTCTCTCTCTCTCTCTCTCTCTCTCTCTCTCTCTCTCTCTCTCTCTCTCTCTCTCTCTCTCTCTCTCTCTCTCTCTCTCTCTCTCTCTCTCTCTCTCTCTCTCTCTCTCTCTCTCTCTCTCTCTCTCTCTCTCTCTCTCTCTCTCTCTCTCTCTCTCTCATGTCGACAAAGAATATGGAAACAAGAAAACTAGGACATGCAAGGAGGGAGGATATAAATTGGGATGATGAAATGGAAACAAGATAATTTATGAAATTTCATTGGATGGGAAGAATGATGAGGAGAGGTAGAGAGGGGAGGGAAGTAGAGAGTGAGAGAGAGGATAGGAGGTAGAGACGGGAGGGAAGTAGAGAGTGGGAGAGGACCATAGGAGGTAGACAGGGGAAGGAAGAAGAGAGAGAGAGAGAGGGTAGGAGGTAGACAAGGGATGGAAGTAAAAAGTGAGAGAGGGTAGGAGGTAGAGAGGGGGGGAGAAGAGAGTGAGAGAGAAGGTAGGAGGTAGAGAGGCAAGGGAAGTAAAGACTTAGAAAGAGAGTAGGAGGTAGATAGGGGAGGGAAGTAGAGAGTGAGAGAGAGGGTAGAAGGTAGAGAGGGGAGGTAAGAAGAGAGTGAGAGAGAAGGTAGGAGGTAGAGAGGGGAGGGAAGCAGAGACTCAGAGAGAGGGTAGGACGTAGAGAGGGGAGGGAAGTAGAGAGTGAGAGAGATGATAGGAAGTGCAACTACCCTTGTAGACATGTATGTAAAGTGTGGAAGCATAGACGCGGCATGTCAATTGTATGACGTAACACCTCAAAGAGATGTTTTGTAATAGAATGCAATGATTGCAAGATATGCAAAAAATGGACTTGTTGAAAAGGCTTTAGAAACTTTGAAGTAAATGCAATTGACATGTGTATAGCCAGTTATGCTCAGCATAACACGAGCGCGTTATAATGTGCTTGCGTTATGTGAAAGCAATAACGCGAGCACGTTATAGGGAAGTAGAGAGTGAGAGAGAGGGTAGAAGGTAGAGAGGGGAGGTAAGAAGAGAGTGAGAGAGAAGGTAGGAGGTAGAGAGGGGAGGGAAGCAGAGACTCAGAGAGAGGGTAGGACGTAGAGAGGGGAGGGAAGTAGAGAGTGAGAGAGATGATAGGAAGTGCAACTACCCTTGTAGACATGTATGTAAAGTGTGGAAGCATAGACGCGGCATGTCAATTGTATGACGTAACACCTCAAAGAGATGTTTTGTAATAGAATGCAATGATTGCAAGATATGCAAAAAATGGACTTGTTGAAAAGGCTTTAGAAACTTTGAAGTAAATGCAATTGACATGTGTATAGCCAGTTATGCTCAGCATAACACGAGCGCATTATAATGTGCTTGCGTTATGTGAAATCACATAACATGAGCACATTATAATGTGCTCGCGTTATTGATTTCACATAATGTGAGCGCTTTATAATGCTCTCGCGTTATGCTCAGCTTTCTTTGGCATGTTTTTATCAGTTTTTAGCAAAACCTGGAGATAATCTGGAGCGTGCTCCCCATCAGGATGGCACTTTCTTCAATGAAAACTCAAAAAAATACCACCTTAATCTTAAGCTTTCTGTTAGCTATCTAACCATATAATTTTTTTCACATTTTGAGTACATTAAGGGTTTCATCTTGAATTTCTTTTATTAGTGTGTCCATTTTTTGTCAAAAACCAATGTCTAGTATTTTTGACTTTTTTTTTAACTGTTCATCAAAATTTGAAATAAGTTACATTTTTAGAAACTAGACTCCATTCTACACATTCAAAAAAAAATCAATTTTTGATTAGTTTCCAAACATTTTAGGGGGGAGCACGCTCAAATTTTTGTTTTTCAGTATGTGTCCACTTTTAAAATTACTAAAAAATCAATTATTCATTAAAAAATTGTCATAAAAATTAGGGATAAACTACATGGTGTTAGCTAATTTCTCACCAAAGAGATTATTGAAATACTAAAAAAAAAGTTAACATTTTAGGGGGAGCACACCAAACGCTATGTTATGTTTTTTTTGAGAAAAACAGGACCAATTTGTGTGCTCCCCCTTTTTGAACCCCTTAATCTCAACCATTTTTGGAAAAAATTAGTAGTTTAGAAACTAGATTCGGAGCACTACGAATCTTGTTTTTGTTCCATCTTCAAATTTTGAGTGTAGCTATCTTCAATTTCTCATCCAACATCAATGTTTCCCGATTTCAAAAAAAAAGTGGCATCTTAAGACCCCATTTTGGTCCCTCATCTTTGTTCACTTACCCTGTTATTAAGTCTAAACAAAGTCAGTCTTCAAACCTATTGTACTCAATAGAAGCTTGCAAGTAGACCTCCCCCATTCCTCCTTAGTAGAAGGGAAGTCTGACTGGATATTGAGAACTTTTAGTGCCACTCAGCCCCTTATCTTTCCTGGCCAAAAACGCTAGGAGGATCATAAATATATAGGAATAAATCTAAAATACAAGTGAATTAAAAAATGAGTGATAGAAAAAGAAAAAGAGTCATTAGAATAGTAGCTGAATATCCAAGCATCCAAGCATTCAGAAAATCTCAAAGCATCTCAACAATTTAGCAGTCAAAAAGCCAAAAAAAATCAAAAAGAGCAAAAATACAAAAATACAAAAAAAGAGTACAAGAGAGAAGACTGTTGATGTCCATACTCTCAAGTGGAGATAAATCTAAGAGCTCGAAGCTACGAGAGTGACATCTATTAGAGAAAGTAAGGTACAAAGAATACACACGCACCAATTGAGCAATACTAGGAGTCTAGCTATCTTTAGGGCCATCCTATATTTTGGAGCCTTTTCCTTTACCCTAGGTCTATCTTGTTGTCCATCCTTTGATCTAAGTCTAGTGAGTGCTAATAAAATTTGTTGCTTGTCTAAGTTGAAAGCTTGTCAATATGTTTTGTCTAGATAAGGATTAGTGCTTAGCCTTTAGTGAAGCCTAAAATTTAGAAGCATTCCATCTCCTCCCCGTTTCCCACTTGAGTCTCTATTCCTATTCCAAAGATCAATAGGTTTCACTATACCGAGTCAACTCAAATATTGACTTCTGTTGCAGTTATATCATAGGGCAACTTAGGTATCCATGTTGTTCTCGGCTCCATTGCCTCGATGTATGTAAAATCCTTATCCACCAAAAATGTGATATCTTTTATGTATTGTTTCACCATCCCATAAGGGATTCTATCCCTTACCCTCATTTCTTTCTGTAGGGTTTTGAAAAACCCCCAATATGTGGCACTATATGTTTTGGTGTCAAAGAATTGAGCTATGTGTCATTTGACCTCTAACCCTACCAGTATATTCTATTGCCATTGCTTCACCTTGTACCCCGACAGCTCATTCAAAATATAAAATGCAAAGTAAATGATTAGAGTACCATACCAGAAGTTATAGTTAGAATCCTTAATCTTTTGTAGGTTCTCTAGTAGTTGTTGGTGCATTACCTCGCAAAGGTCAAAATCCTTGCCTTCTTTCACCATCTAGTAGGTAGTATGGATTGCAGTTGTTGTGGCTGGACCCTCATGGTTGGCATAATAGACTTTGTAAGCAATGCCCATTGTGGCATACTTCACCCCTGAATTTGTGATGTCTTTCACATGCATATTTCTCTCATCTGTTGTAGCTCAGGTTAGCTCCCTCACTTGGTCTGATCTAATAGCCTTCATTGCCGGTAGGGGCCCTACAACACTCAACCCTATGACTACCCTAATGGCCTCCTTTGTTATTCTATAGGGTTTGTCTAGGTATATAAACTCATCATGCACTCTTCTTAGAATGATCCTTACACATTCGTGGGCATCTATGAAGTCAGGGAAGTCTTTCCATATATATATCCAATTTCTTTGTTGGAATGTTTGCATATTCAAGTAGATACCTTGTATCTCCCAGCAGTGTGTCCCTCAGCTCCTCAAACTTCATGTGGTTGATCTCCGCCAAAGTATTAAGAATATACTTCATTACATCTTCTATATATACCACATCTGTTGGCACACTCAAGAATGCGTTGTCTAGATCCACCTCTAGGGCTTTTCAAGGATATTTCTTAAACTTCAGTCGAGGCTTGTGTGTAATGTCGATCAGCTCACGAGTTGCCATTGTGTATTTTCTAGTTGCTTGTGTGCTTCTTCTCTTCACTGCTAAATTCACCATGTGCTTCTTCTCTCAGAGCTCTAATTTCACCAAGATATGAATGCAAAGTGAAGTTCCTTTAGTGAGATTAGGGTTAAATACCTTTTTGTTTTGCCCTTATTTTTCTTGCTTATCTTTTTTATTCTTTTTCTTCATTACTTTATTTCTTTTCTCCTTATGACTTAAGTTTGCTCCTCGTTAGCGGCTAGGCTTTGAGACAATGTGTTGCCATGGCAGAATCCTCCCACAATCCATTTCTTTTTTGTGAAGATTGATGATCTGGTGTTTTGGTAACCAAAACAACGTACCCCCTGATGTTTTTCTTGCTTGCTTTATCCCTTTTTTCTTCTATTTTACTTGTGAATGTCCTATCTATATTTTCATTAACCCAGTCATCTTGGTATGTGTAGAGGAAAACTAATGTGTTGTAGACTTAGCATAGTTTAGGGGTAAACCTATCTGAACAGTCCACTCTATTATTGTACTTCCTACATTAAATTATCAACCAAGGAGCATAAGCTTATGATGGCACTGCACTGTATGTGCCTTCAGGACTCATATTCTTCCTAAACTATCTTATCCAAACCTACTCGCGCTATTCTACTCTGTTGGAATTCACGGAAATGCAAGAATAATAAAAACAGCTACAGAATCTAGTGGCTACGGGTACCTGCAGGATAAGATGTAGATGACTATTAACAACAAGAAATTACAGAACTAATCCAAAACATTCAAAATGGTAACAGAGCTAATGCTAACCTCCAGAGGACTTAAAGTAGACAAAGCATGCATTTGTTCATGAACCATACTACTGTAATTTGACAATCAAAGAAATCTAAATGACTCGTGATGTATCTATGTGCAAATGAAAAATAGATTTAACAATGAATGCATAAAGGAATAAGGAAATAAATGAAGTGAGGATCAGTACCTTGCATGGTCAGCTCAGGGGACTGACTCACTTAACTAGAAATCAAATCTAGTTCAGATTCTTACGCATCTTCATAACACATAGTTTCATTCACTTCATATCATAAACAAAATCTCTTTCAGATTGTATTCAATAATGACATTCCTTAATAAAACATTTCTAGATCATCCAATATAGAAAAACATAGTAACAACTAAGTAACTAGAAAATAAAGTGACTAACTTGATATCTAACTCATCCCTCCTAACTTATATAGATACGGGAGAGTTTTATGCAACTACTAACTAACTTCAACCATCAATCCATTCCTGGATACTAGGATACAGGTTTGATATTGATTTATTAATCTAATTGAACAGAGGAAGCAGAGTCCTATCCAAACAAGAATTCTTATGCAACGGTGCTCATGAAGGACAAACATAAGCTATGTTTGAAACAGTCTACTTCTGAATTTATTTCTGTCCATGATGGTTCACATTCATCCTCCAACTGCCTGCATGTTTGGCGTCCTAACTTCAACTTCCTTTAATTCTCCTATCTGCAACTTCACTATAAATTCTCATTTCCTTGATGACACGTTCCTATTGCACAAGGGTTAATTCATAAAACATATGCACACAAATAACCTTCATGACTAAACCATAGGATTCCATCTATATTCCATGCATACTCATATTTAAATCATTCAATTGATAATATCATCACCATAGTCCATATTAATATCATAGATTCAAAGTCTTTCAAAGTATATAAAAGGACAGCATATAATGATGGTGATGTTGGTAAAGTGTCTGGAGGATCATATAGAAAAGTTCTAAAATCATATAAAAACAACATAAAAAGAAGGTCAATATTTCAACCCATCAGTATGTCAATTTCTCTTTTTGATTTTCTCAACTTGCTGATCTTCATGAGATATAAGCTTCTTTCCTGTCCCTACAGTGTCCCAAGTAGTCTGCAGTGGGTTCTGATGAACTGCGGAAGATTGTGATATGTTTTCCTTACCAGTCCTAATCATGCATATGCTCCGATAGCCTAACATTTTCCTTGTTTTGAGTTTCGGTTCTTCTCTCATCCAAGCATCTAAGACCTCCTCACTATCTATACTATAGTGATCATATTCTATTTCCACTTTTCCCTTAGAATTAGGTTCTTCTATTATCTCTTCTACCTCCAACCTCAAAATTGTATAGAGATTATTTGCATCCTTGTCACTATCTTCAATCTGATGAACTTCTATGTATGCTTCCTCTATTGATGATCCCAAAGGAATGTGAACAATCTTATTCTCATTTGCAAATGATAGCTCCTCTCTCTGAGAGTCTATGACACCATTTGCATCTAAAAACCATATCAACCCTAACAGTGCATTGGAAGCTTCACCTTGATCCTTCATGGCTACCACAATAAAATCTAAGACATGTTTGACTCCCATTAGGTTAACTTCCACTTGCTTCCAAGTACCCATTGTTTGCATGCTAGATCCATCTGCCAAAATAGTGTTGTAAATTGTCTCTGTCAACTTACGTCTTCCTAACTATTCCCATCGATTCTTTGTGATCATGTTAACATCTACTTCCAGATCTATCATGAAATTTCAAACCTTTTTGTGATTGATGTGAACATCTACCATAAGTGGTTTTGTATTCCATTCTCTATCTATTCTTCCCATCATCTGGAGTTGACTTTTTTCACCTTGCTCCTTATTCCAGTATTTAGAGAATTGATTTAGTTTCTTAATAATTCTGTGTTGTTGTGTCAAATGAGATAATTGCTTGAGAACTTCTACTTCTCCTTTAGTGAAAAATTGCTTGCATTGCTTCTCCTTCTCTTGTTCCTTATAGTTTGTTTGGCTTACTTCACAACTTCCTCATGTTGCTTCTTAGAGGGAACAAATTCTTCTTCCTCGTCACTATCTTCCTCTTCTATTTTAGTTACATAGTGCCTTCTGGTATTTGTTCCTTGTCTTGTCAGTATTGCAACTTTCTCCTTCTTCTTCTATTTTTTCTGGTGTATTTTGGTTTGTCTCTCTGGTAGTACTCTTCTTCTTCTGTAGATTCAGTTGAAGATATGTATGATTCCTCCCTGTTGTTCTTTCAGCAAATACTTGCTCATTGATCCTTTGGTTCCCTTCTCCTTGTTCCTTTCTGGTTATTCAAGTTTTGTAGCTCATCACTCTTAGATTGTGGTTGTGCATTCCGTAAGTACTATTGTGCCCTCTCACAAGAAAATAGTTCACATGCTCTGTACTACTACAAAATGAACACTATTTTCTCTTCAACCCAACATTCATTAGCAAAATGTCCTATCTTACCGCAATTGAAACATGTTGTACCCTCCCTTCTATGATTTCTTCCATGGGCTCTACCTCCTCTGTAACCTCCAAATTGCTCTCTGTCATCATTATTATAGTTGTTTCCCAGATTTTGAAATTTGTATTGCATTGACATTCCTCTGATTTCTCCAATTTGGTTGTTTGTATCCATGATCATGTGAGTTTCTCTCTACATGGGACATGTTATTACTCTCCCCCGAATGTGTGTACCGACTTTAATCTTCTTCATCAGCACATTCTCTTTTCTTCCGGAAGTTCTGTGAAGGACAATATGGTGTTTCACAGTCATCCCACTCTCCGCATGGTCCACATTATACTAAATTTATTCTTTTTGTTGTTATTTTGATGTCTTATTTTATTGTGGTAGCTTGTCTTTCACCTTTCATCCTAGGCAATTCATTTCTCAAGTGACCTTCTCTTGTATAGTATGAGTACCAAATATTAGGTCTTTGTTTAAGTGTGTTTTCCTCCTACTTAGCCAAAATCTCCTACCTTGGCTTCAATTACTCCAATTTCAATCTTAGCTTCTCCAATTCTAGGTTTTCTTTCATCTTATCTTGTTTACGCCAAGATGAAGACTCTATCCAACAAGCTAGTGTCACTTCTTCTACATATGTCTCTGTTATCAATCAGATATGCACCCTATGCTAATCTTACGGAAGACTTAGCTATCTGTTGACAAATGGAAACACTCTCAGATTGTGGGTGATCTGTGTTGAGAGTGAATCTCTAAAGTGAGCTGGTACTCCTTATGATTTTTTTTTCTAATCTAATGACTTGTCTAAGAAAAGGGATGAGAGAGGTGTACTAAAATAAATAACTAACATTAACCTCTAAGGAGATGCACCAATACTAAACTCCTATCAAATCTTACTCACAATTAGATTACAAAACTTCAATCTTCACAACACTTTGATTCTACCTAATTCATAAATATTTCACATGAAGGTTCAATCAGAACACGACATGCAACCTAAATCAAGCAAAATAATTGCATAACTATCACAAAATTAAGACAAAACAGAGGATAAATACTTATCACAGTGCAATATCAAATCAACTTTGCAAAAGTAGAGGAAAAAGTGAAGGAAAACTACTGCTCTATAAATTGAAGGAATAATGAGTACATGAACTGGAATACAACACTCTCAGTGTGAGAGGAAGACTCTGATATCCTGAACTCTGATCTCTACTGCTACTCTGCTAAAACTGGAACTACAAAATAAACTAGCTCTCTACAATATACCTATAGAATGATTCCCCGTGAAAGTTGGAAAAAAGCCCCTAAAAATAGATATGCCAATCCATTTTTGAGCTCCTCAGAAAAGCCAAAAATAAATCCCGCAGAATGTCTCCAAACTGTGAAAACAAACTGCCAAAAAGATCCTCTCATGTGGCACCACCAAAAATCTGCTTTATCTGCCCAAGTAATCTTAGTTTCTGTCCATATCTGACTAGGAGAAAGCAAAATAAAGAAAGCCAGATTTCGTTTTCTTTATCTGCTTTTAACTGCATAAAATTAGTTTTGATTTTAAAGCAATTTATAAACTATTGCTTTAAAATAAAACTTTACAATGTTTGCAGTTTTATTCTATATCCCTATTCGATTTGATTTTTTGCAAAAAATAAATGGCTTGTAATTTTGCCAAGTCTATACATTACATAGCATATGATTTTTCTACAAAAATCATAAAAATATTAAGGCACAATATGGGGTTTTTTGCAAAAAATAAAATGAAAGGCCTTCAAGACCCACCCTCCTTCAAATAGCCCTGCAAGACTCTAAGGGCAGGTGACCTTCTCCTCCAAGGATCAAAGTGGGCTTAAGGCATCTATCCTTAATGTGAAATATATAAGGACCTAAGGTTTCAACATTCTAAGTCTTGGACTTAGGCATTAAACAACATAAACTTAATACCATGAAGGGTATCAGTTTATGCCTCCAAAATCAATAAATGCGATCAAAATTCACCACTTCAAATTAGGGCTTCCAAGTGAACCCTAGAACAAAATTCACTTGAAACCCTACTTTTCCACATCATTTTACTCTTGCTTCTTTTGAGAACATGGGGCTCTACAGCCAACATGAAACCCTAGGGTTTGAAGGGAGAAAAATCAACCTCCTGGTGTCTCTTATCACAATTTCCATGGATTTCTTGTAGAAAGTGAAAGTAAAATGCTTATATGATGCAAATATGATTCTTATTTTGACTTTCTTTCTATTCTGAGATAAAGAAATGGCTTTCCAGCCACGGCCTTTGCATTGCTTTTGATGGATTTGTTTATATTTTTCACTATCATTCTTTCCTCTATATTTTGGGGCTGAGGCCACTCTGGTGACATCTTTGAGGTTCCTTCGAAAGCAAAATGAAACAGAAAAGAAGAATCTTTTGTCTTTCTGACAAGGTGAGTTTCATTTTTGCACCTTTCATTGTTCGATTCTTTCATGGCAATTGAAAGTCACGGTTATATATAAACATTTCCCAATTTTTTCTATGAGATCTCACCAGCAAACCCATGTGGGTATTTATCTTCCATGAAGAAAATATATTCCTTTCCTGTATATGACCTTTTGTGTTTCAAATATACATGTTTATGTGTTCATCACTTTGAAAGCCTGTGGCTAGACTTAATCATTCTGGGCAAGATTTTACATTTTCTTGAAAGCTTGGATACTCAGCATGGCTTTGTGTCTGTGAATGAAAGTTTTAAAACCCTTGGTGGGTTATCCTCTGACTAGATGCGATGGAAATATGCTTTTCTTAACATTCCTGAGTTGTGACTGTGCTTGAATGGACTGCAAAGAACTTATTTTCTTTCAAATATGTATCTTCCATGTATATACCAATAGTGTTTTGAAATTTGGGCACAAGAAAATGTATTGAAATCTTTCCCTTTCTGAGGGTTTGCTCCTATGAGACTGTGGCTCTACACTACATATCTTTCATTTTTGTACCTATAGATTGAAATTTTACCTTGTTCCCACAGTGGGTTGGACCTGCAATATATATCCATATGTTCCTTGTTGTGACTCAAACGTGCACAGAAGGGCCTTTCACCAATCCCTTCATATGCAGAAACAATGAATTTATGATTGCATTTTTCTTCCTCAATTGAATCATTCAGGCATAACTGAAGTAACATGACTGAATAGTTATGACCATGACATTTATATGTTATGACTGATATTGGATCTTTCATGGTTATCATGCATTGAAACATACTTCATACTGTAACCTGGCATATGTCATTTGTAGTTTACTTTACTGTATAATATGCAATTCATATTCTTTTATTTCTCCTTGTATCATTTGAGATTTTTGCTCTTACTATAGCATGAAAATGAGATATATGATGAATGCATAAGCTTGACTGTCCTCTCCTAAAGATGAAACACATTCATTTTAAAACTTCACACTTTTGCAATGATAAGGTGTATATTGATACTATGATGACACTTGGCATTGATCAGATTCAAACTGTAACATGGCATGTCTCACCTATAGTCTAGTTCACTGTTTATACCTACATGCATATCATGTTTAATAATAATGTTTCTTTTTTTACAGCAACTTGGGTAATGACCACTATAACTTATCATTCTTCAACTGTCCTACCTGCATCTTCTCTTGTAGATGACTATGAAGGCTGCAACTTTAGTATTACCATCATTTTTCTAAAATGTATCTTGATCTCTGCATATGTCTTAAATGACAGATCAATAGCATGACATGGTATTGTACTTTCCATTAAGCTCACTGTATATGATTGCATTTTTCTGCAGTCACTTGTATCCCATATTACACACATTTGCACTTGAAGAACAACTTCCTATAGCTGTATACAAACACTGAGATTCCTCCTTCTACTTCAACTGTATACATGAACATGAATGCTGCTTCTTTATTCACTTAACTGCTCTTTTCATGATGAAATGACATTGTATACATCATGTTTAATTCTTGCAACTCCTCCACCCTTTCGTATATGCAAAACCAATTCAAATTCACTTGGAGGTGCTTCTTTTCTTCATGTTGTGACAGCACATTCTCTTTTGATGATTATTTATAGTCAAAACATAGATGCTTCCTGGATTCTCTGTAACTGAATATGGATTTCTTTGACATTATTGATTGTATCTGAAGTTTGCAAAAGAAATAAGGGCTTTGTAATAAAGAACTCCATTTTGTGACACATGGATTGAGCTTTCTTTCTGTGACTTGGCAACATATGTGGTTTCTTGATGGTTGTCCATTTGTCATGTTGACATGAAATACCCTCCTTTGATCAGCTTAAGAGTGTTTTAATTCTCTTGTAACAATAAACAGATGAATAATTCTTTCAATGTCTCTACTCTTCTCTAGATAACATGAATGAACTCAAATCTCTCTTATGAGTTTCACCTCCTCAATTTCTACTATAGCAATAATGTCAGATACTTTAATGCTTTGGATGTTTGTTTTTTACAAGTTCAGGTCACTTTAATACTTGCATCTCATCATGACTTGAACTGCAAGTATTAGATTGATGTTGTACTCATTCAGTTTAATTGATTTGACTGAGCAATATGATATATTTGCAATTCATCCCCTCTGAGAATCGGGGTAGCATGCTGGGCTCAACCCTTGTGGGAGCCCACTTGACACCACATGTTGATATGTCTTCAATCAGCTACATGACTTATCCTATACCTGCACATGAAACAAACAAATAGATAAAAATAATAAAGTTCAATGATTGTTTCTCTTTCAGTTCCTCTTGCATGTGATTGATGTTCATCTGATCAGTGCATTATAGGCAATGTATTATGCCTCTTCTGATAGACACATTGAGAACTCATAACTAGAGCTCTAACAGGACCTTTTCCAATTTTTTGCAGATTCTTCTTGGAGATCAGGAGCAAGGACAGGAGGCATCCTTGGAGATCGAATATACTACAAGGCAATGATGGCTATGAATTTCTCTCCTCTATCTTTAGATGCATAGTATCTTTCTTATATTTGCATTCGTTCAGTTATTCCCTTGACTTGTGTGGGACATTTGATCTATGAATCTTTCATTCAATGTAATGTTTATTTCTTTTATGTACTTTATTTGTAAAACAAATAAACATGGTAGTGAAATGAAACAACTTATCTCCTTCTGCACTTTTCTGCAAATGAATGATAATCAGAAATTCCTTATCTTTGATCAACTGAACTGTAATGCCACTGAACACTCCAACTATGCAAAACACTTATAGCAAAAAATGTTAACCCTTCACTCTAAAAATAAATTTGTTGTACCAGCTCTATCAATTTGAGCTATAAGTGAAAAAATGGTAATAGTCTCAAATATCCTTCCATCTAAGGTTATCCTTATCTCAGGGCTTATTCCAAAAATAAACCATTCTATCTTTTGCTTCTCAGTCAGTGGTTCCTCCAACTTCCTAGTTGTCTCTTTGAATCTTTTATCAAGGTCCTTTATGGATTCATTATTCAATTGCATCAAATCTCTCATCTTACTTACCCTTTCTGCTGGAACATTTGGAACTCCAAAATTCTCCAAAAATAGCTTCTTAATATCATCCCACTCCTTGTCATTGTTTGGGCATGTCTTTCTATACCACTTCAATGATTCATTCCACAAGATGCCTATGAATTCAAACAACTTGATTTCATCTCTTGTTACTCCCTTCCAATTCCAAATTGACTCCAAGACAAAAATGTGCTCTGCCACTTCAGTAGTATCTTTCTCAAAGACTGGTAACTTAATAGGAATATCTATGACTTATCTTCTCAAATCTTCAGTACTCTGCAGTAGTTTTCCTCTTGTTTGCTCCTCTGATTATGTTGTCTTCTATCAACTCACTTCCCTTCTCTTCCCTTATCTCTTTGTAGTTGGATATCAAAGTACTCTCCTAAAACCTCTACAAAAATGCTTTAGATCTATGCTATTCTCTTTGCTTCTTTGTTTGCTTAAATATCTTCTTTCTCAACTAAAATTCTCTTGAATTTATATGGCACTCTGGTGTTAATTCATAATTTTTGGCAGTCTGTGACATAAACCCTAGTTCACCTGTTTCTTCTCTTTCGCTTCCGCATTTTTCTCCAAAAGTGCCCACTGTGGCACGCTCAACAACATTCTTCATAATATCCTCTATCTCTTCACCTTTTGACCTCCTTTCTCCAGCAACACCCTCCTTGGCACTCTCAGCAGCATCCTCCATGACACGCTTGTCTTCTTCTTTCCTTCCGGCAGCACCCTCTGTGGTGCGCTCTTCAAATTCTTTTTCCTTTTCTTCCACATCTTCTGTTATCCTTCCTTTTTCCATCTCGTGTGCCCTTTCCATCTATCTTCGGTAATGTTCTTGTCATTCCTAAGTCTGCTTCAATCTCTCTTCTCTGCTTATCTCCATTCTAGTAGAAATTTCTTCGTTGATCTCTCTTTTCTTCTGCTTCTCCCCTTTCACCATGGGTTCTGTGGATTTGGTATTCCATTAGTCCTCTTATATCCCATGGAATCCTTATTTGAAGAGTCACATCATTTGCAAGGTCCTTGTAGACCCTACCCCCTTCCTACTTGCCATCCCCTTAAGTGCTTGCCCCCCTCTTAGAGGTAGAAACTTAAGGAGATTTGAATTTCTCTGCAATTTGAAAAATTTATCCGCCAACCTCGCCTTTTCTTCTCTCTAGAACTTTGCACTACTTCTTCGGATGTTTTGCCCTTTCAATCTTTAACTACCTTCTTCCAGGGTCCCGACAATGGAACCAAATGTTAGCAAGAAATGTAGAGGAGATACCGGTCTAGAGATCCGGTCCTCAGTCAAGTCTTTGTAGTCAGTTTATACCATGATCAGATAGCTAGAGATTGACATAAAAACATAAAGAATAACAAACATAGTATTACACATACATCAACATAAGATAACACACAGAGTTACCTGGTACTGGTAGATCTCCATATATATATATATATAAAGTCTAAGTCTTTGCCTCAATAGTTACAATCATGACTTTTATGTCATGCTTTACATTAGAATATATCAGATATCCTACTCCTATTCTCCTATCATGCTTGCTACATTCTACTATCTCCTATATATATGTGTATACTATATATATGATATCAAGGGATGTGTCTTCTATCAGCTTTCAGCCTCTGCATATTGTGTAGTCTCCTCTGGTCGGCTCTTTTTTGTTCCAAGTAACCTGCTAACAATCCTCTTGCATCATTTGCCCCTTCTTATGAAGCAATATTCATGATTATTTTGAGACTTGTCTTCTAGCTCCTATTCAGTGAACCACTTAGCTTGTTATGGGAGTTTACCCTTTTTGACAACTATATATCTATAGTCGTATATTCACTCACTCTTTTCTCGACTTGGAGACAACATTCTTATTAATCATATATTTCCTTTATAGATAACCAGTTTCTTGGTCATACTTATACCATATTAGTCATAAAGACATACACCCTTTATATATACACAGAGAAGAGTTCTCAGTGAATAGGGTTTCCAATATTAGATCTATCTTTGTCTCAAAAATTTAGTTTATAGGTGGAGGTGAGATGTAAAATGCAACAAGTTAGTCCATAGATGGAGGTGAGATATAAACTGTAGAATATCCATAGTTGTATGGAACTACCTTCCTCATCGCTAGAGCAATATTTATTGAGCATGAATTCACTTTTGGGTTTTGGTATCTCTTGTTGCCTATTGTTACAACCACACTATGAGTGTTTGATCTATACATACACATATGGATATACATGTAGGGATGCCCAAGAAGTATTTTGCAAACCTCCATTGGCACTACATCACAAAGTAGTTTTTCCTAGAAAGCATGAATAGAATATGTGAAGCAACATTGGAGAGTTATCTTTATTCCTTGCTTGTTGGGAATTAAGCCATCCCACTTTATGGGGTTGTGTGTGAGGCATGGTTGGTAGCTTCAATCTCTCAATGTTTTTTTAAGAGATTAGATTCTTCATACTACCACCATCAATCATGAAGACTAGGTGTTACCCTTTCACCTACATTTGTGACTAGAATAACAACTTTCACTCAACTTCCCTAGGTAAGAGGGTTGTTACTTATCCAATGTTGACTCGTACATTAGGTTTTGTTTCATTGATCATATCTAAGGGTTTGACATCAATAGTTGTAGATTGCACCACTATGAGCACTTTATTTTGTGCATGGAACTTATTATTAGAATGACTGCAACTCTTGTGCTTGTCACACCACTTATTGGTCTTGGAAAATTTGTTCTTAACCAAAGGCAATGGCATTTTGGGTGCATTGGTTGATTCCCACTTGGCCTACATGAACTCCTCAATTATTTCCACATAGCAATAAAATTTCTCCATCATTTTAATCTTGATTGACTTTAGTTTGGATTGGATTAATGGATGAAGGTCATTATGGAATTTGGGGACTTTGTAATTCTCTAACTCAAATGAGCCAAGCCTAGCATAGAGTTCATAGAAGGTGTCAGTATAGGCCGAGACATACTAGCCATACTCCTAACATAATTGTGACCATTGTGTATAGTGGTTAATGTAAACATCTTAAATATTAAAATCATCCTTGAAGGCTTTTAGTAATTGCCCCCATGTTGGTTTAGATTTTCCATCTAACTATTCATCTTCCCAAAGTGTGTAATTTTGCCACTACTTCTTGATAGGTGAGGAAAACTTCTAGAGGGTGTTATGATATTTCTTGGAAATAAATGTAAGAATCAGTAAAATAGCAAACCACTTCAAGGGGGTCACCTCTAATAATCAGAAAATAATTTGTGAATTCAATATTAGAAGATATGATGATTTGGGACAGTCTCTCTTCCTTATTTATATGCATAACTATGTAGGGACACACCCCTTCATCCTAAATAAGTCATCTTAAGGAATAACTAAGGCTAATAAATGAAACTATTAAGGTTAAGCATGCCGCAAATGCTTATCATTATTGTAATTAGCAATATAGCATACTAGGATCATAACATGAACTCATCCCCTTCAGAAAAGCATTGCCCTCAACACTTAGCAACTCTAGAATCTTTTCTATGAATTGTCCATCAATCCTTGTTTTACTATAGATGAAGATGTCATCAAATAATACCAACACCATTTTTTCAAGAAATGGGTAGAACACTAAATTTATGAGGTTTTGAAAATTTGATTGGGTATTAGTGACACCAAATGACATAAATAATAGTTCATAATGGCCCTCATATGTTCTAAATGTAAGCTTATTTATATCCTTTTTTCTAGTTGAATTTGATGATAATCTAAATGTATATCTAACTTAGTAAAGAAAACTATATTATTAGATTCATCTACCAATTCATCAATATCAAAAATATGAAACTTATCTTTAAAAGTGAGCTTATTGAGCTCCCTGTAATGTGGGCACATTCTCCATGACTCATCCTTCTTGTTAACCATAATTATTGGAGATGAATAGGTACTTTTGTTGGGATGAACAATACTTCTTGGTATCAATTCAATGGCACTGTCATGGTCTTTGATTGGGGATAGAGCCTTGGGTTTTTTAAATGCATGTTGATGGTGTTGAATGATCTCTTGAATATTTGGTTGATCTTGAGTTTTCACATCTTGTTCTTCTACAAAATGTAGTTGTGCCCCTATGCTATAAGAACCTTTCTTAAGTAATTTCTCCATCCTATGGGAGCTAATAATTTGACTTGGTGGTGATTGTATCCCTATAGGTTTGTACTTTTTTCCATGTGTACTAAAAGCCATGGATAAGTCCTGAAAATTAATAGTCATTGTTCCTAATTGTTTAAGCCATTGCACACCCAAAACTACATCTACTCCCCTAATCGAGATAGAGAACATTTCTAAATTTATTTAATAATTTCCCACTGAGAGTTTTATATGATGGCATTTACCACCACAAGAGATTTGTTTCCCATTATCTATCATTATTTATAAATTAGATATTGGATAAACAAAACAATTGAGCTCATTAGCTAATTTTCTATCAATAAAGTTATGTGTGCTACATGTATCAACCAACACTGTCACCTTTCTATTTTTGATATAACCAATTACTTTGAGTGTTTGTGGCACACTTGTGCCCTTGAATGCATGTAAGGAGATAGTAGTGCATTCTACTTCCTTAGAATTCTCATGCTCAAGTTCCACATTTGGTTCTTTTGTAGCTACTTCTCTCTCTTGTTCAACCTCATTCTTGACAGTCATTAGTGTTTTTTCACTATTAGTAAACTTATGACTCTTAGGCCTTTTTCTATCACCATACCAACAAGAGGTAGAGAGCTTACTAATTTGTATTGGATTAAAGAAGTTGTCTCAATTTCTTTCAATAGAATTATTTTTGTCTTTTAATCCTATGGTTTGACTTTGTGTGGAAATTTTGGTGGTGGAGTTTTATTGCTCAAGTTCCACATTTGTTTCTTTTCTAGCTACTTCTCTCTTATTCAACCTCGTTCTTGATAATTATTAGTATTTTATCACTATTAGCATAGTTATGACCCCTAGACCATTTTTTATCACAATTTGAGCATAGATCTTTTTCTCTTTTATTTTCCTCTTGTTGAGGAGAGTGATTACTAATTTTTCTTAGGTTAAATACGTTGCCCTCATTTATATCAATAGGATTAGTCACAATTTTGTCTTCCAATCCTATGGTTTGACCTTGTGTGGAACTTTTGGTGGTGAAGTTATGTTTCTCAATATGCAATGCTTGTTGCATAGCTTTCCTAACTGTGAAAAGTTCCAACAAACGAACATCACACTTAATTTGTGTTGTTATATGGAGCCTAATCAGACTCGGAGGTTATATTTACCCCACTTTTATCAGCGCAGTTTCCCCCCAAATTCTTACGGGGTCAAGGGGCAGCGCCCCTTGCGGGGTCCAGGGAGTTAATTTTTTCATTGACCGACATAAGAAAACCCTATTTTTGTAACCGACAAAAAGGCTTGATAAAAGGCGGCCAAGGGTTAGGGTTTGGGCATATTGTATTGTAGCATTTTGCAGCGGTATTGAGTTGTAGGGATTGCTGATTGTAATCAGTTTGATTTACTGGATAATAATATTGGACTCTCTGTTTGGTGGATGTAGCCCGAGTTTGGGTGAACCACGTTAAAACTTGTCTCTCGCTATTATTATTTCTGTGTATTTCCATTTCTCTGTTTAATCTTTATTTGCATTTAATTGATATCTTCTGCCGGCTAGCCCTAACAAGTGGTATCAGAGTGGGTTGTGTTCGATTATCGTCTGCAGGAAAGTCTCACAGTTGAGTGGGAGCAATGGCGGATGAGGGTAAAATGAAGGTTGATAAATTCAATGGGCAAAACTATCAGTTATGGAAGATGCAGATGGAGGATTACCTCTATCAAAAGGATTTATGGAGGCCATTGGAAGGAGTAGCCAAGAAACCGGCAACAATCTCTGATGAGGATTGGAATCTTCTTGACAGAAAGGCACTGGGAACCATTCGGTTGTGCCTGGGACCGTCGGTGGCATTCAATATAACGGAAGCGAAGACAACAGATGGTCTGATGAAAGCTTTGGCAAAATTGTATGAAAAACCCTCAGCCTCAAATAAGGTATTTCTCATGAAGCAGTTGTTTAATTTAAAAATGGTTGAAGGTGGATCTGTGACAAGTCATTTAAATGAATTTAATACGATTGTCAGTCAATTGACTTCTGTAAATGTAAAATTTGATGAAGAAGTTAGAGCTCTCTTGATATTATGTTCATTACCTGAAAGCTGGGATAGTTTGGTATTGGCGGTTAGTAACTCTGTTTCTGGTTCAAATACCCTAAAATTTGATGATGTTGTTGGTGTTATTCTGAGTGAGGAAATTCGTAAGAAAAGCTCAGGTGGATCCAAATCAGGCAGTGTTTTGAATGCAGAAAGCAGGGGCAGATCAAAGGAGAGAGGAAAAGGTTCTGGAGGTCATGGGAAGTCACGAGGAAAATCAAAGGACAAAAGATCCCAAACCAGAGGACAAAAGGATTGCTGGTACTGTGGAAAACCAGGTCATCTGAAGAAAGATTGCTGGTCTCGGAAGAACAAAGAAGGAGACAAACAAGAAGGCAATAAGGAAGCAAATGTGGTAAGCAATAAGTCTGAAGATGATGCTTTGATTCTTTCCCTAGATAATGCTGATGATTCATGGGTTTTAGATTCAGGGGCCTCATTTCATGCTACGCCCCATAGAAGTTATTTCCTTGATTATGTCCAAGGGGATTTTGGGCTGGTTTATTTGGGAGATAACGAACCCTGTTAGATTGTTGGAAAGGGAAGAATCAAGATTAAGTTGCAAAATGGGAATCATTGGCTACTACAAGAGGTAAGGCTGTTGGATCTAGGGCATACAACTGAGAGGGGGGGGGTGAATCAGTTGTATAAAACTTCTTTTCATTCAAACACTTAACTCACTGTTGTTAGTTAGCAGCATATCAAATAATCATCCATGGAAGCATAATACATAAACACAAGAGCAGATAAGCATCAACACATTGAACACCAAGATTTTGACGTGGAAAACCCGGTTAAGGGAAAAACCACGGGGTGATTAACCCAAGAATTATTCTCTGTTAGAAGAATAAAGAAAAATGAATGGCACATGCCAATAAGGGCTCACTGCCCGAGCACACTGCTCACAAAGAGGCCCACTGCCTACAAGGAGACACACTGTCTACAAAGTGATAAAAATCACAGTCTTGAACTGGAGAATGACATCTCTATCATGTCCGGATCAGTTCCAATTAAGCCCAACAATCTCTGCTCTGCCTTTCGCACGTTTCTTCGCTATACCATACTCATCCTCACATCTCCCACTGAAATGAACTCACAAACCGTTATTTATACAAGACATCGACTTAGGAACAAACATCTAAGTCGGCAAACAACCATAGGAGTATCCGCAAGATGAATAACACATCCGGTCGGCCTTCACAAGAACATTCGCAGGATGAACAACTCATCCGGTTGGCTACACAGAGCAAGAACTTCATCCGGAAGAATAACTTCAATTCCGGGCTCTACCATCAATGCGGACCAACAACACAACCTAAACATGATCCAAGAACCTTCACAAGCCTGTCTGAATGTCCGGATACATCCGCACTTCCTCTGCTTACTGGGATCTCTTGTCTTCCTCATCCGGAACTTTAAGAACACAGTCTGTCGCCACTGTCATAATCCAAGAGGTACTTCCAGACCTCCAAATCATACACAAATCAGGATGATACATCACAAGGACATCCCAAACACTCCTTCCAATCCGCAGATTAGGATAATACAATTCCGGACCTCACCGGACCTTTTTGTGATCCTCTGTCACCTCCGGATACTTGCCGGACCCGGTTCTATACCGGCAGCCACAACTCCTTCAGATCTTCATGCGGACCTCTGAAATCTTAACTGTAGCATCTCAAGACTCATATCTACTAACCCTTTAATCCGCATCCTCCGGTTCTCATCCTATACAGTACATTTACCTTCTTCTCATCACTGTTCTTCACTGTTCCTGACTGAAACTAATTTTCTCAATATCCTCAGCACACAGCTCATCAAATCCTTCTTGTCAATGCAATATGAGTATGTTGACATCAATGACAACACTGGATAACCTCATACTTGCAACAATCTCCCCCTTTGTCATTGATGGCAACATATGATGTGAAAAACCATTAAGACAAGAACTTCAACTTTTCATATGTCTTCTCTTCCTTTACTGCTCCCCCTTTGATCATCAACCACTTGTTTTTCACATGTTTTCTCTCCCCCTTTGACATCAATGGCAAAGGGCTCATACTTGCAGTTCTCATACATCAGAATCATACCAGCTGCTCCCCCTTAGTTGTAGCTCCCCATTAGTCCGGATCACAAGATATGACTGTGATAGCCACCGGACTGATGCACATCAGTGCATCTTAGTTCATCACCGGAGGGGCCATGACCCCTAACTTCTCCCGGAGATATTCAAACGAGTCCTTGGGAAGAGGTTTTGTAAAGATATCTGCAATCTGATCCTTGGAGGGAACATACTCCAATCTGACTTCTTCCTTGTTTACTTGTTCTCTCAAAAAGTGAAATTTGATAGATATGTGCTTAGTCTTAGAATGCAATACCGGATTCTTGGAAATATTAATTGCACTTGAATTATCACAGAAAATTGTGATAGGCTCCTCATATTCAACTTTGATGTCTCTTAGCATCTGCTTCATCCATAAGATTTGAGTGCAACTACCTGCTGCTGCAATGTATTCTGCTTCAGTTGTAGACAGAGATATTGCATCTTGTTTCTTGCTTAGCCAAGAAACCAATCTCTTCCCCAAAAAGAATGCTCCACCACTAGTGCTCTTCCGGTCATCCACATCTCCTGCCCAATCTGCATCTGTGTAAGCATGAAGAGAGAAATCCGGATCTCTAGGATACCATAGACCATACTCAACTGTTCCTTTCAAGTATCTAAAAATTCTTTTGATTGCCATAACATGAGATTCTCTAGGATCAGCCTGGAATCTTGCCACAAGACCAACAGCCTGCATTATATCTGGTCTAGTTTGAGTGAGATACAACAGTCCACCAATCATTGATCTATACTTTGTCTGATCTGCCTTTGGAGAATCATCATCTTTGCTTAACTTACATCCGGTTGCCATAGGAGTGTTCATAGGCTTTGAGTCTTCCATACCAAATTTCTTTAACAATTCTTTCACATATTTGGTCTGAGAAATGAAGATCCCTTCTTTTGTTTGAGTAATTTGCAGACCCAAGAAGAAATTCATTTCACCAAGCATAGACATTTCAAACTCACTTTTCATCTGATTTGCAAAAGTTTTGCACATACTATCTCTTCCTCCAAAAATGATATCATCCACAAACACTTCAACAATCAGAATGTTTTCATGATCAATTTTGAAATATAAGTTACTGTCAGCAGTACCTTTGTTGAATCCAATCTGCACAAGATGCTTATCCAACCTTTCATACCATGCTCTTGGGGCTTGCTTCAATCCATACAAAGCTTTCTTCAACTTGCAGACCATATCATTATTATCAGACAATTGAAATCCATCCGGTTGTTCAATGTAGACTTCTTCTTCCAGATCACCATTTAGGAAGGCAGACTTGACATCCATCTGATATACCTTGAAGTCTTTGAAGGCAGCAAATGCAAGAAGTAATCTGACTGCTTCAATTCTTGCTACCGGAGCAAAAGTCTCTTCAAAGTCAATTCCTTCTATTTGAGAGTAGCCTTTGCAGACCAATCTAGCTTTGTTTCTGATTACTTCACCAGCTTCATTTAGTTTGTTCCGGAAGACCCACTTGGTTCCAATTACATTCCTGTCTCTAGGTCTGGGAACAAGATCCCAAGTATGATTTTTCTCAATTTGCATCAGTTCATCTTTCATTGCTTTGGTCCAGTTTTCATCATTGCAGGCTTCATTTATTGTTTTAGGTTCAATCTTTGAAATCAGACAACATTCATTCTGATCTTGAGCAATATTCCTTCTAGTTTGTACACCTTTGCTTCTATCACCTATTATCTGATCTTCAGAGTGATTCAGTCTTACATACCTTGGAATTTTGGGAGTATCCAGCACTGCTGTTTCTTGATCAGGCTCATTCAAACCTATCTCTTCTTCCTGATTTACCGGATCAGGCTGACTCTGTCTCACCGGAGAGGATTGAGGTCCTTGAACACTGTCTTGGTCATCTTCATCAAACTCATAAAATCTTGAAGGCTTCTCAATTCCTTCATCAACCTTTACATTGGTGCTTTCTATCATCTTCCTCAATCTCTTATTGTAACACCGGTATGCTTTGCTTTGAGTGGAGTAGCCCAAGAAAATTCCTTCATCACTTCTAGCATCAAACTTTCCTAGATCTTCATCTCTTTTAATATAACACTTGCTACCAAATACTCTGAAATATTTCACAGTAGGAGTGATGCCAAACCAGAGTTCATAGGGGGTCTTACCGGTGTTGTTTCTGATTTGAACTCGATTGAGAGTGTAGACTGCAGTGCTGATAGCTTCTTTCCAAAACATTTGAGGAACATTTGCTTCCAACATCATTGTCCTAGCAGCTTCCTGGATGGTCCGGTTCTTTCTCTCAACTACTCCATTCTGCTGTGGAGTCTTAGGAGCAGACAACTGTCTCCTTATACCCTGTTTCTCACAAAAGTCAATGAATTCACCAGATGTAAATTCACCACCTCTATCAGACCTTAGACACTTTAGTTTCAATCCGATTTGATTCTCCACCATAGCTTTGAAGATTTTGAACTTCTCAAAAGCTTCTGATTTTTCTTTTAGAAAGGTAACCCACATCATCCGGGAATGATCATCTATTAACAACATGAAATATCTATCACCTTGCAGACTCTTGATTCTTGTCGGACCACATAGATCAGTATGTATTAATTCCAACAATCCGGTAGAAGACTGATCTTTGCTTTTGAAAGAGACTCTGCTTTGTTTACCTAACTGACATTCTTTACACACACTGTTTGTAGGTTTCATCAACTTTGGAAGATCTCTCACAGCCTGAGTATTGCTTATCTTGATGATGTTATCAAAATTTACATGACACATTCTTCTATGCCATAACCAACTCTGATCAATTTGAACAAACAAACAACTTTTATTTGAACCAACCAGATGGAAGATGTTACCTCTTGTTTGAGTACCGGATGCAATTTCAGTTCCGGAGCTTGTAAAGATTCTGCATTTTCCATTCTTGAACCGGAGATCATAGCCTTTGTCCACTAACTGACCAACACTGAGAAGATTGTGCTTCAATCCTTCAACATACAGTACATTTCCTGTTTTGCTCTTACCATCAAAGGAAATAGTTCCCCTACCTCTGATTCTGCCAGCAGAATTGTCACCAAACTTTACCATTCCTCCTTCATATCTTTCCAAATCTAAGAACTTATTCTTGTCACCAGTCATATGGTGAGAACATCCATTGTCAATAACCCAATCATCCTTTTCTTCCACTTGAGCAGCCAAGGCTTTTTCAACAACTTTGTGATTGACAGATTCAGAGAGCATGGAATCTTCTTCCTTGATGGCTATAAACACCCACTCATTTCCGGATTTGCTTCCTGGTTCTGATTCATCATCTGTTACTCCTTCATTGTCATCTTCTTCATGAACATAATAGCAATTCTTTTGAAACCTTTGTCTGTGAGTATTAGATCTTGCAGATCTCTCCGGACATCTTGAGGCAAAATGACCAATCTTATTGCAGTTGAAACACTTAAAGGGTAGTTTTCCTTCATACTTACCGGATCCTCTTGGCAGTCTTTTTGCAATGAGGGCTTCAAGTTGAGCTGTTTCTGCTTCTTCTTCTTCCATGTCTCTTCTTGCTTGATCATACCATGACATTTTCCTTGATGAGTTTTCACCCGGATCAAATCTCTGTTTGCCTTTCACATAGGCACTGGCTTTGAAAGCAGATTCAGTCTTGGGTGGATCATCTCCAAACTCGGTCATTTCAAATGCAGCTAGTTTGCCAGCCAGTTGTTCTCTTGTGACAGTTGTGTGGGCTCTGAATTCATCAATGGCAGCAACTTTGATTTTGTAGGCAGCAGGAAGGGATCTTAGGATTTTGCAGACAATCTCATTTTCATCTAAAGTTCCACCAGCATTTCTGATTCCACATACCAGCTCATTTACTCTTGGCATAAAGGTAGTGATGTTTTCATCATCTCTCATTTTCAATCTTTCAAATTTCCCTTTCAGACTTTGCAACCTTGCACTTTTGACAAACTCATCTCCTTCATACAGAAGTTCCAGTTTAGTTAGGATCTCATATGCAGTTGGTAGGTCAATGACATTCGAGAGATCTGAGTCATTCAGTGCGCTTAGAAGAGCTTCCTTGGTCCGCAGATTGTTTTCAGCTTCTGTGATTTCATTCAGAGTTGTCGGACCACCTTGTGGAGGTACATATGGTTTTGAAATCATACCCAGATATGCTTTTCCCATGCATTCCAAGTGACACTTCATGCGACCTTTCCAGAGAGTAAAGTTGGTTCCATCGAACTTCGGACTATCCTTCTTGTATGACGACATCCTGGATCTCCTCAAGCGGTTAAGCTTTTGTCAGAGGAACTTGGCTCTGATACCAATTGTTGGATCTAGGGCATACAACTGAGAGGGGGGGGTGAATCAGTTGTATAAAACTTCTTTTCATTCAAACACTTAACTCACTGTTGTTAGTTAGCAGCATATCAAATAATCATCCATGGAAGCATAATACATAAACACAAGAGCAGATAAGCATCAACACATTGAACACCAAGATTTTGACGTGGAAAACCCGGTTAAGGGAAAAACCACGGGGTGATTAACCCAAGAATTATTCTCTATTAGAAGAATAAAGAAAAATGAATGGCACATGCCAATAAGGGCTCACTGCCCGAGCACACTGCTCACAAAGAGGCCCACTGCCTACAAGGAGACACACTGTCTACAAAGTGATAAAAATCATAGTCTTGAACTGGAGAATGACATCTCTATCATGTCCGGATCAGTTCCAATTAAGCCCAACAATCTCTGCTCTGCCTTTCGCACGTTTCTTCGCTATACCATACTCATCCTCACATCTCCCACTGAAATGAACTCACAAACCGTTATTTATACAAGACATCGACTTAGGAACAAACATCTAAGTCGGCAAACAACCATAGGAGTATCCGCAAGATGAATAACACATCCGGTCGGCCTTCACAAGAACATTCGCAGGATGAACAACTCATCCGGTTGGCTACACAGAGCAAGAACTTCATCTGGAAGAATAACTTCAATTCCGGGCTCTACCATCAATGCGGACCAACAACACAACCTAAACATGATCCAAGAACCTTCACAAGCCTGTCTGAATGTCCGGATACATCCGCACTTCCTCTGCTTACTGGGATCTCTTGTCTTCCTCATCCGGAACTTTAAGAACACAGTCTGTCGCCACTGTCATAATCCAAGAGGTACTTCCGGACCTCCAAATCATACACAAATCAGGATGATACATCACAAGGACATCCCAAACACTCCTTCCAATCCGCAGATTAGGATAATACAATTCCGGACCTCACCGGACCTTTTTGTGATCCTCTGTCACCTCCGGATACTTGCCGGACCCGGTTCTATACCGGCAGCCACAACTCCTTCAGATCTTCATGCGGACCTCTGAAATCTTAACTGTAGCATCTCAAGACTCATATCTACTAACCCTTTAATCCGCATCCTCCGGTTCTCATCCTATACAGTACATTTACCTTCTTCTCATCACTGTTCTTCACTGTTCCTGACTGAAACTAATTTTCTCAATATCCTCAGCACACAGCTCATCAAATCCTTCTTGTCAATGCAATATGAGTATGTTGACATCAATGACAACACTGGATAACCTCATACTTGCAACAAAGGCATGTTCCAAGGCTCAATAGGAATTTAATTTTAGCAGGGCAGCTAACTGAACAAGGTTGTACTGTTACATTTACTGATAAAAATTGGAAGGTTTCAAAAGGTGCCTTAGTAGTAGCAAAAGGTGTGAAAGTAGGCACCTTATATCTTTGTACAGGTCATACTGTTCCTTCTACTTTAGTTGTTACAGAGAAAAAACAAACAAGTTTAGGAACAGTTGCTACAGGTTTGCAGGTAGAGACTGGAAAAGTTGCTGCAGGTTCTGAGACAAAACTGTGGCATAACAGACTTGGGCATATGAGTGAAAAAGGTATGAAGGTACTTCATTCTAAGAAAGTTTTACCAGGTCTGAAATATATTAATATGGATTTCTGTGAAAGTTGTGTGTATGGAAAACAAAAGAGAGTCAGTTTTCTCAAGGATGGGAAGCAAAAGAAAAATGAAAAGTTGGAGCTTGTGCATACAGATGTATGGGGACCAGCTTAGGTATCTTCTCTCGGTGGCTCTCGGTATTATGTTACATTCATAGATGATGCAACTAGGAAGGTTTGGATTTATTTCCTTAGACAGAAATCTGATGTATTTGAAACATTTAAGAAATGGAGAAGCTTGGTTGAGAATGAGACGGGTAAAAGATTAAAATGTCTCAGATCTAATAATGGCGGTGAGTATTGCAACAAAGAATTTGAAGATTATTGTTCCTTTAATGGAATTCGTAGGCAGAAAACGGTTCCAGGGACTCCACAGGAAAATGGAGTGGCTAAACGCATGAATAGGACAATAATGGAGCGTGCAAGGACCATGAGATTGCATGCTGGGCTACCTTTAAACATGTGGGCAGAGGCTGTCAACACTACTATATATTTAATTAATAGAGGTCCTTCAGTTCCTTTGGGCTGTGGTATTCCAGAGGAAGCATGGACAGGCAAGAAGGTGAGTTATTCTTTTCTGAAAACCTTCGGCTGTGAAGCATTTGCACATATAGATTCTGAAAATAGAACCAAGCTGGATGCTAAATCAAAAAAATGTACCTTCGTTAGATATGGCATTGATGAATTTGGTTATAGGCTTTGGGATTTTGAAAATCAGAAAATTGTGAGAAGCAGGGATGTTATATTCAATGAGAAGGTGTTGTACAAAGATCAGTTGCAGCAGCATGAGAAGAAAGAAAAGGATTATGTGGTGCTGGACGATACTCTAAATAGTGATGTTCCAGTGGTTCCTCATGCTCTGCAACAGCAACCAGAAATACCACAAACTCCAGTGAATGTTAGACGGTCAACAAGGATCAGTAGACGTCCTGAAAGGTTTTCTCCCTCTTTGTATTCTATTTTGTTAACAGATGCTGGTGAACCAGAAGGGTATGATGAAGCTATGCAGGTGGATACACAGGTTCAGTGGGAGCTTGCAATGAAAGAAGAAATGGACTCCTTGTTGAAAAATCAGACTTGGGAATTATGTAAGTTACCTGCAGGTAAAAAGGCTTTACCAAATAAATGGGTTTACAGGCTGAAAGAGGAAGATGGAGGTAAGAAAAGATTTAAGGCTAGGTTAGTTGTCAAAGGATTTGCACAGAAAAAGGGCATTGATTTTGATGAGATATTTTCTCCGATTGTCAAGATGACTTCTATTCGTACTATTTTAAGTATTGTGGCTGCTGAAGATTTACATTTGGAACAGCTAGATGTTAAAACTGCCTTTCTCCATGGTGATTTGGAGGAGATCTATATGGAACAACCACAAGGATTTGAGGTCAAAGGTAAGGAGAAACTAGTGTGCAGATTGAAGAAGAGTTTGTATGGCCTGAAACAAGCACCTCGACAATGGTATTTGAAATTTGATAGTTTTATGGCTGAGCAAGGCTACAACAGGTGTAATTCTGACCATTGTGTTTATTTTAAGAGGTTCAATAATGACAGCTACATTATTTTATGTTTATATGTTAATGACATGCTTGTAGCTGGGTCTAACATGGATCACATAAGAGAGTTAAAACAGCAGTTGGCCTAATCATTTGATATGAAGGATTTGGGGGCAGCAAAACAAATCCTTGGTATGAAAATTTGCAGAGATAGGAAGAACAGAAAATTGACTCTATCTCAGGCTGCTTATGTTGAAAAGGTGTTGCAGAGATTCCATATGGAGAATGCAAAAGCTGTCAACACACCTTTGCCTAGTCATTTGAAATTGACTAAGGACATGTGTCCTAAGACACAAGAGGAGGAAGAGAAAATGTCCAAGGTACCATATGCTTCAGCTGTAGGCAGTTTAATGTATGCCATGGTATGCACGCGACCAGATATTGCACATGCTGTAGGAGTCGTTAGCCGGTATATGAGTCATCCCGGATTAGAGCATTAGAATGCAGTAAAATGGATTCTCAAGTATTTGAGAGGTACATCCAATAAACACTTATGTTTTGGGGGCTCTAATACTGTTTTAGCAGGCTATGTAGACTCAGATTTGGCAGGAGATATTGATACCAGGCGGAGTACTACAGGGTATGTCTTTACTGTAGGTGGAACAGCAGTGAGTTGGATTTCCAGGTTGCAAAAGGTGGTTGCTTTATCCACCACAGAGGCAGAATATGTAGCTGCAACAGAGGCAAGCAAGGAGATGATATGGCTGCAATCTTTCATGCATGAATTGGGCACACAACAAGTTAATAGTTATTTGTTTACGGATAGCCAGAGTGCCATACATCTTGCAAAGAATTCTGCCTTGCATTCAAAGACCAAACATATACAGTTGAGGTATCACTTCATTCGGTCAGTGTTGGATGATGGACAGTTACAGCTGGCAAAGATACATATAGATGACAATCTAGCAGATATGTTGACAAAGGCAGTGACAAGGGAGAAGCTGAGCTCCTCTTCAGCTTCGGTTGGTCGTTTAGACTAAACACAACAAAAATAGAACAGCAGAGTCCAGGGTGCTTATTTCCAGTGGGAGCTACAGGGTCAGTAGTGTTATGATCAGTCTCCAAGTGGGAGATGATATGGTGTGGAGTCTGATCAGTCTCCAAGTGGGAGATTGTTGTTATATGGAGCCTAATCAGACTCGGAGGTTATATTTACCCCACTTTTATCGGCGCGGTTTCCCCCCAAATTCCTACGAGGTCAAGGGGCCAAGGGTTAGGGTTTGGGCATATTGTATTGTAGCATTTTGTAGCGGTATTGAGTTGCAGGGATTGCTGATTGTAATCGGTTTGATTTACTGGATAATAATATTGGACTCTCTGTTTGGTGGATGTAGTCCGAGTTTGGGTGAAGCACGTTAAAACTTGTCTCTCGCTATTATTATTTCTGTGTATTTCCATTTCTCTGTTTAATCTTTATTTGCATTTAATTGATATCTTCTACCGGCTAACCCTAACAATTTGATCATTAAGTTTGTTGATGTAGAGTTGTAGCCTTTGATAAGGTGTCACATATTGAGTTCGAATTGCTAATCTCATATGCTCAACATTATATTTAACCAAAGATCCTATTTGTTTTAAATTTGTTAGTTGGGTAAAATAGCTTCCCTTCCATGGTTGCTCATAATGGGCTACTAAGTCATTTGTAAATTCTTTCCAACTAAGCATTTGCCCTTGCTTTTCACTCATCATCCATTGTTACCACTGATAAGGTTCAAATTATAAATGTAGTGAGGCTGTCAACCATTTCATTATCTGTTACATTATGAAGTTTAAAATATTGTTCCATGAGACTTATCCATGAAGTTACATCTGTACCATCAAACTTACGGATGTCAGGTTTAATTTTGGACCCTTGAAAGGTTGTCCTATACATTTATTTTGTCTATTAAGGTTGTACCCACCTTGATGGTTTTGTTGGGGCTTTAATTTTGACAATATGTCTTCTTTAAACTTATTTAAACCCTCATTTAAAGATGATACAAATGGGTCAAATAAATCATCCTTGATAAAATGTACCATTGTTTTACATCCTGGTGGAATTGTTTTCTCAATTTTAGGTGGTGGACAATAAAGAGAGTCTTTAGATTCAATAATTATAGAAAAGTCGTCTAATCCTAAAGATGACATGGTTTATGATGTGTTTGTATTTTGAACTCTAGATTTTTCTTTATTAAGTAATGGAGGATAGTATCTAGTGCGAGTTGTAACCATAAAATTTTAGAACATGGGCTATGACTAAATTTGATGTTCGTCTTTTTGACCAAATTTTTGACCCCTAAATTATGGATTTTTTTTGTACTAATTTAATTTATAAAGAATTAAACCTACCTAATTTTCCAATATCTTTCCAAAAAAAATTTAAAAAAATTGTAACCTATAGAGTAGAATAATAAAATATTTTGACCTAACTTTGACCACTAAATTATAGAATATATTATATCTCTAATAATAAATTACAAAGAATTGACCCAACCTAAGTTTTAATAAGCTTTCCAAAAATGTAAAAAAAAATCTAAAAAGTCTAAAATTTGCAGCCTGTAGAGCCAATTAATTTGGAAAAACATAAAATTAAAATAATTTGCACAAAACTTATGATAGAATCTGATTTTTTACCTAGAACCTTATTTACCACATACCTCAAAACCTAAAAAAAATCAGGTCCAAATTCGCAATGGTTTGAAAGTTATGGTGGAAACAAAAATCTTGGCCCAAATCGTAGTTCTGATAACAGTTGTTATTATATTTCTTGGAAATAAATATATAAATCAGTAAATAGTAGACCACTTCAAGGGGGTGACCTCCAATTATTATAAAATAATATGTGAATTCAATATTAGAAGATATGATGATTTGGGAGAGTATCTCTCTTCCTTATTTATATGCATAACTATGTAGGGACACACCCCTTTATCCTAACTAAGTCATCTTAAGGAATAACTAAGACTAATAAATGAAAGTATTAAGGTTAAGCATGCCACAAGTGCTTATCCTTAGTATAATTAGGAATATAGCATACTAGGATCATAACAAAGGGAAATCTTTATCTTTTTTGTATTGGTGATATTATTCATGGAAAAGTAAGATTCAATTTGTTTAATCCAATTATTTATAAAATTTACATTAATCTTACCCTTGAATATTGTCATGTCCACATTTACCTAAAACTTAGGGGAACTTGACCTTTGAAGGCTCTACTTAATGAAGGAGCTAATAAAGTCACCCGTTTGAGGATCTTTTCGAATTGGATGAACAAGATTTTTTGTTGATCCATGAGTGCTCCTTCAAACTTGCTCTTACTCTTGACCTAATTTGGGAGCCTAAATTCATGGTACATGGTATTGGAAACCATTGGTGGTTTCCTGGATTGTCCTTGACCTATATATTGTATGCTTGGGATGGAATTTGTATATATGATTTTAGAGTGAAATTATGCTTCCATATTTACTTAAGGCACAATGTTGAAGATCTCTTGTATCACATGTTAAGAGCATGTGCACTTTGCATTATATTGTAATCTTCTATTCAAATTAATTCATTGGGTGTCCTTTGTAAGTTTGATTTTTCTTGAATGGGTTTCCCAAGGTATATCTTGTGTTATATTGTTTCTATATTAATTATTAAGTATATCAAAACTTATTTGTGTTGCTCCTTTCATAAGATCAGTGTAAGAATTGTCTAGTTTCCTTTCATTTGGTATGAGAGCCTAGTATTGGCCTAAAGGAGGGGACACTCTCCTTGTGTTATCCTTCTTTGACTGGGATCTATATGTAGGTGATCTTTTTTAGGTATAAAGAATGGCAAGTCGAAATATGGAGATTGAGAGATTCAATAGTACTAATGTTAATATTTGGAATCTCAAGATGGAGGAACTTCTCATAGACAAAGATCTCTGGGTTGTAGTTTTTAGTTAAAAAACCCTCTACCGTGAAAGATGGAAACTAGGAAGTGCTTGATAGGAAGACAAAAGGCTTGGTTTGGCTTTATCTTTTGGATTCAATGCTCCTAAAAGTATCAAGACAAACCACCATTGAGAACCACTAGAAGAAGTTAGGGAATTTGTACTAGACAAAGTCCCTTGTGAACAACTTTTTTCTATAGATGAAGTTCTATTTGATTGAGGATGAGTGGCAAAGACTCTATGACAGAGCATCTGAATGCTCTCAACATTGTGGTGAGTCATTTGGATTCTATTGATGTGAATATGGATGAGGACCAATGTAATCTTGGTATGGCTTTATCTTTTAGATTCAATGCTCCTAAATGTATCAAGACAAACCACCATTGAGAACCACTAGAAGAAGTTAGGGAATTTGTACTAGACAAAGTCCCTTGTGAACAAGATTTTTTCTATAGAAGAAGTTATATTCATTGAGGATGAGTGACAAAGACTCTATGACAGAGCATTTGAATGCTTTCAACATTGTGGTGAGTTAGTTGGAATCTATTGATGTGAAGATGGATGAGGACCAATGTATTACATTAGTGTGTTTGTTTCTAGATTCATGGGACAACCTTGTGATCACTCAGTCAAATTATGCATTCCAACATTCCTTCACACACCTATGTAACAATGTGCCCTCAAGGAGCTCACGCAGTGCCTCTATGCAACACATTTTTAGCAATGTTAGACATTGCACAACCCTTTGAGATTCAAATTGATGGATCAAATTATGTACTTAGTGTTGTACTCACATAGCATATGAACCAACTCACATGCTACTTCATAACCTTTAGTGGCAAATGTTACTTCATCTATGAGAAAAAATTGTATACCATTATTCAAGTTGTCAAGTAGTAGTGCCACTACATTTTGGGTAAGGAGATTGTCATTCATTTTGATCATAAGCCACTTCAGTTACTACACACATAGAGGAAGATAGAGAATATATGCCACATGAAGTGGATGACACATATATAGCAATTCCATCTAGGGATAAAGCATAAGAAGGAGAAAGTCGATAAAGTTATAGATTGCCTTAGTCAATTATTGATTCATGCACTCATCATAGTATTAGGCTCATGTGGCCATACTTTCTTTTACTACGAGACATTCTACTTAATAAATTTAGACTTCATGCAAATCTTTAGTACATTTTCACTAGGTAAACAAATTGGTGAATTTCATTTGATCAAAACACTTCTTTTCAAGCTCAAGAATCTTTATGCTCTAGAAGCCACACCTCAGTAACAACTCATCTAAGAGGTGCGCTCTGCCAAGATCGTCAGACACTTCGGCATTGCCAAGACATTAGTAGTGCTACAATATCATTTCTATTTGCCTCATATGCATGTAGACATTGAGCACCATATCAAATCTTACATTCCTTGTTACAACATGAAACCCATGAATAAGAAGTTGGGGATTTATGCACCTCTAGTGGCACCATATTGGGCATAAGAATCTATTAGCATGGATTTCATGAGTAGAATACATATGAAAAAACACCAAAATCACTTTGTATTTATTGTGGTAGATAAATTTTCAAAGATGGCCACTATGGTTGTATTTAAGAAAAGCACCACAATGTAGGAAGCGTGCACATCTACCTCAATCATGTTTGGGTTCATTTTGGGCTACCAACATCCATTGTGTCTAAATATGATCCTAGGTTTATTGTTAGCACATTCTAGCAATCTTTGTGTGAGAAACTAGATACACCACCAGATTGTTCCAACTTTTCATCCATAGATACATCACTGAACAGAATGGCACAAGTGAGGAGTATTGGATATAGTAGGTACGATGGTGGTAGATATAATGGGAATAGAGATTTAATACATCATGTGGGATGTGGGTATCTTAGGAAGCATATATTTAGGAGGAAGGTCATATAGAGGGGTGAATTTGGAGAAAGGAATGTAAGACTATATGGTGGAACACTAGTAGATATGGGGGTGGCACTATGAGGATGAATAATGGTAGTGGAAAGGGTAACAGTAGAAAATGGAATAATAGTAGAAGAGAGAGGAAGTAGATGCACCCAACAAAATTATAGATGAAGCAATCTTGGCACTTCTTGTGAGGCTTCTATCCCTTATGGCTTATTAATAAATATGTTATTTAAATCATGTCCGCTAGTTGTGTATGACTTTCCATATGAGCTAAACTAGCAAGTTCATTAGCAAACTCTTATTGTTCAACATGGGCATCATGATCATAATCATCCCCATTATTCTCAATAATAGCATTTGAATAAATTTTAGTTTCAGTAGAGGGAGCGACCAAATTAGGGTTTAATCCCTTCTCAAAGGAATTTTAGGATCATGAGTAGCTCATGGCATAAACAATGGATTTTAGATTTAGAATACCAAAAATATCAATGGTGTATCAAATCTAAAAAATGAAACCCTAACAAGGTGTGAAAGGGTGCGCAAGGTGAGAAAAAATGGAGCTCCCAAAGACGCAAACCCTAGAAAGAGAGATATAAGCATTGAAATTGCAATAGATAGGATTAAAAAACCCTAGGAGGTTCTAAAAAATAATGTAATAAAAAATGACATATCTAAAACTCTAAAACAATGAAGGAATAAAATCCTAAGGTCAAACCCAAGGGGTGTAAGATTGAATAGGTTCAACAAAATGTAAAGGAAAATAATCTTTCCCTAAGTTAATCTAAGGCTAATTAAGAAAATATAAGCAACTCAACATAAATTAACCTATAGTGATTATAATGATAGCTAGAAATGATAAAGCATGTAAAATAATATTATTTTAGGAAATTAATTGTGAAGGAAGAGTGTACTTAGCTCTTGATCCGAGGGAATATGAATGTTGATATATTTGTTAATCAATTTACCATAGTTTGGGAAATGATAGTCTTCGAATGCTCAATGTCCTTAGATTCTATGTAGACTTAGAAATCTATGCAAGTCGATTCCACACTCAACTATTAGTTTTGTGCTATCCAAATTTGATCAGTAACCCATGAATCTAATCTAGCGCATTATACAATTTTGCTCTCTAATTCACTAAATTCTCTACTCTCTAATTCACCAAATTCTCTACTCTACGTTGATTACTAAGGACTGACAATATTTCAAAGTACCTTGGGGAGATCACTATACTGCAAGGGTCAAGTTCTCCTAGGTTGACCCCATTGAAAGACTAGCTTTATAATCGTGAAATGATCAACAGACAATAATCAAGCATGCAAGTAATCTAGATGCTAATTCTAATGGAATATTCTAATTCTTTTTAGTGTTCTAATCAAGGTATTCCTATAATGAATGCTTAAGATTTTGAATGATGATAGGTTAATGAATTAATGCTCAAATGGATGTCTTTAAATACAAGGACATAATAACTTATCTCACAAACGTGTACCAAGTCAACTCTAAAATGGCTATGAGAAAAGGATGATAGTCAACAAATTTAAATTTTAAAAATTTGGATTTCAAGACAAATTTGCATCATATAGAATTGATGTGCTACAAAAATGGCCTAGGACAAGGGATATAGAATTTGGGGACTAGGGATGAATGTATGAAAATTTAGGCCAATAAATGACAAGAGTGTATGAGAATAATTGTGGATAGAATAGGGATTAAGAAGGGTGTATAAGAATGTGGGTAAGGAAAAGTAAATGAGGGTGGTCGAGGATTGAAAAAGGAGCCAAACTTAACACAAAAGTGTGATACATGTCACTACATAATTGTATCAAGACAATATCTCAAAATGGGCCCAAAACTAAATAAGAATCACATGGATATACAAATTTCACCAATAAAAACCTATAAAAAAACAACACATTGATAAATTTTAAAAAAAAACTTTCAACAAATAACGAGTGAATAAATGAAAGTTGAGAAAACAAAGAAATTTATCATCAAAATAAATAATAAAAAATCATCATTACAAAAAGATAAAATAGTGGATTCAACTATCTCATAAACAAGATGGAAAAAATCATATTCTAATGATTTGATGCTTTTCACCTTGTTTGGAGGAGGCCAAAAAGGAAAGATAATTTCTATCAATGGTCCCAAAGAAGGCCTAAATTTAAATTTTTCGTGACAATTATCTATTCCAACTTGCCCTTCAAATACTAAGACATACTTTATTATCAACAACAACAAAAAAATTATATATTCAACATGGGTAAAGGCTTTTATCTATTTCAACTTGCCCTTCAAATACTAAGACATACTTTATTATCAACAAAATTATCTATTCCAACTTGTCCTTCAAATACTAAGACTAGGCCTTGTGATCTTGTGCCTACCACAGGGAACTCTCACCAATCAACCCAGCCCCCTACCCATCAACAAAATTATATAAACTAAATATAAATATCAAAATAATTCTATAGAAATTTTCATGATCTATAAGCTCTTGGTGTGGATTAATTGGGGCACTCTATTATTATATATTATTTTTTAAGTTTTTCTAAAATTGTGGATTAATTGGGGCACTCTATTATTATATATAACATTTTAAATTATGGATTAATAGTCTCGACTAAGCTGTCCCGGTCATACATGTAATATTAGATTGGTTGGTAGCGGCTTTGATCCTCCACAAAACCAAAAAATATTAAAAAATAAAATATTAAAAGGAAAGAAAATTAAGGGATTTTTTTTAATATAAATATTATGCAAGAGTCGCGTATAATTTGTTTATATTTTTTTTTTTCAACGTTATTACAATAATATTATTAAAGTTTATTTAATTTATTTTATAATATAATTAAATTATATGTATGGTTTTATTTAGGATTATATTATTAGAATAATGTTATGTTACTTATATAATTATGATAAAAAAAAAAAATTAACTTAAGATTGCAAATCATATTATTTGTATAATTATATTAAAGTTTATTTTGAAATATTAAAAGGAAATGTATATATAAAAAAATTATAATAAAATGTTTAAACAATATAAATTTAATAAAAATATATGTTCTCTAGTCTTTATATTTTTTTAATAGGATAAAATCATTAATAGTATTTATAAATTTAATAAAAATATGTGTTATCTAGAGTCTTTATATTTTTTTAATAGGATAAAATCATTAATAGTATTTGTTTAGAAAGAAATGTATATAAATAAGTTAGTAATAAAATGTTTAAATAATATTTAATAATAGATGCTATTTGATATTGTGTCATAGTTTTTACATTCATTCATGAGACAAAAAATATTAATGATATTTAACTAGTATAGATATCTTAAATACATCGATGTTTATTTATCTTAAATAACTTCAATGTCTCTCTGAAATCTTTTAGATAAATATATATAAGATATCTATATTAGTTTACTTTGTATTTATCCATTTTCTTTTGTTTTGGTTTAATTTTTTTGAAAAGTATAATAAATATTATATATTTATATGTACTAAAATATATTTAAATATTTGAAGTTTACTTACTATTTTATTTAATACCTATATACTTAAATGAATAATATGTATTTATTTTTCTAAATTTTAAAAAAACTAACATTCACATAAATTTATTTATTGCATATTTAATCATATAGTTATTTAAAAAGTATTATCTACTATTTTATTTATAAAGTATATAGCTATTTCATTAAAATTATTTTATTCACTATAATTAAATAAAAATAACCATGCACAGAGATATTATAGTTTTATAGAATAATTAAACTTTTCTATGTTGGTCATATATTTTATTTGTTTTGTATTTTTATTATTTTTGTATGTAGACTCTTTAATAGTTTTTGTTAACATAAGTATACTATGACACTCCATCCTTATTGTCATTGTAGTTATGCCTCTTGGAGTAATTTGAAAGAAATGTATATAAATAATTAGTATTTAAAATAATTAAATAATATAAATCTATCATAATGTTGTGTTATAGTCTTTACAATATTCCATAAGATAAAATCATTAATAATACTTAATTAGAGTGAAATATATATAAATAAGTTAACAATAAAATATTTAAATAATATAAATCTAATAAAAATAAATGCTATTGTGATGTTGTGTTATAGCCTTTAAAGCCTTCCATAAGACAAAATCATTAATTATATTTAATAAAACTAAATACTAAATTTAGAGTCTCAACTTATATATAAAAATTTAAATAGTTAAATGAGACAAAGATTTATGAACACTTTTTTTTTAATTTTGTGTTGTTTATAATAAAAATTAATTAAGAAGAATATTATTTGTTTTAACTAATTATTAAATTAAACTTAGTGAATTTATTATTGTTTTCAAAAAAAAAAAAAATCAAGGACATGTATTTTATTATGTTAGATGAGACTCAAATAAAAGAATGAGATCTAAATAATTGAAATTGAGAAATGAAAGATTTATGAACATATTTTTTATTTTGTGTTGTTTATAATAAAAACTAACGAAGAGGAATATTATTTGTTTTAATTAATTATTAAATTAAATTTAGTGAATTTATTATTGTTTTCAATAAAAATTAATAAAATCAAGGATATGTATTTTATTATGTTAGATGAGACTCAAATAAAAGAATGAGATCTAAATAATTGAGATTGAGGAATGAAATAATTGAGACGAAATAAGGGGCCTTAATAGAACCATGCACATCATATCGTTTGACTAGTGTGGTTTCATCATGTGCCAATGTTGACTTGTAGGGTTTCACTTGCATGTCCCTATAACTATGTTTAAAAATGAAGTGGTGTTAAAAGTACCTTTTAGGGCCTACTATAGACAAAGCGAAGACTATTGGCTTCCTTAATAGCAATCAAGCCCTATTATCAATGTATAACGATTAAAAACATGTCAACTATAGATGCAAATGTTGATGCAACTGAAATTCATATAATTGAGACTAATGTATTTGTGATTGAAATGTCCTAAAGGTAAATACTTTTTGTGATATCAATTGATCCCCTGAATGACCTAAGATGATGTCCCTTAATACAAGTTCTAGACACACAACCTCAAGATCTTTGGTGTGTGGGTTGATGCTTAGTAATAGTCACATTCTAAGAAAGTTAGCCTCAAAAGTAGGAGATTTGAAATTTACATTAGCAAGAATAAGCTACAATGCAGCCTAGTCCAAGGGAAAGGACCATGGTTGTAGTCTAGTCCAAAAAGATAGAAACCTTGTGGATTTGGACCAATCTTGACTGAGGTGGTGGATAAAATAGATCTAGGAGATAAGTTTAGGGTTATGATCAACTAGTACAATAATGAGCCACTTTGAGTATTAAAACAATGCATTTATGTGTCACGATCCTCTATGCTAGGTTGTGAGAAAAACCTATATTATATTTTTTTAATAAAATACTTAACACTATAGAGTTGTCTAATGATAATTTCTTGGGAAACAATTATTGACTAGGACTTCAACTTAGAAGGTATTATAAATAAACCACGTAAATTTAACTTCCTTTTTAATCACATAGCTCCTCTACCAATAACTTTTATACCATTCCAAGGTAAACAATAAATATTAGAATAATAATAAATATATATTTATGGCATAAGGTTGAATTGGAAACTTATTGTCATGAAGTGAAAACAATGTTATTCTTTAGCATAAAAGTACTCGCCACTTATAAAGTTTAGCCATAAGGAAATAAGAAAAATAGTTCAAGTCAAAGTTAAATATTTTATTACAACTACTACTTTCATATATCATTTCTCAATCTGTCAAATTTTGAACTACTAATTTGCAAAGTGAAATTGATATGATTGTACAACTAATTCATCAATTTAATAGTCAATTACATGCACCAAATAGTGTTATGTATCATAGAAAGAATTAACAAATGGTATGTTCAATGTTACCATCATAACATCTTGCTAAAAAGGTAGACAGTACAATATATATCATAGTGAGTCATGATATTTAAGCTAAAACATACAAATTAGAATCGTAATTTACAACACCAATCAATCAACTCCTAATATTTTAGACTTCAAATACTTTCCAATCCCAATCCTTCAAGATATCAAGATATCATGATAGTATAAACAACCTACATTAACCAAGGGTTAGTCTACACATATTAGTCATGGAAAAGTTTGAAGATGATAAAAAAATATCAACTCAATTACCACATGTGCAAATATACGTGAGATTCATGATAAGAATACAATCTAATCAAACTAAAGATGTAAGTTCCAAAGGAGAAAGGATGTCATGCAACCACTTTTCCTCCAAACACAAAACTCATCGAGCTCCCCCATAAACCACTTCAAAGAGGTGGGACCATTCCCTTCCTAGATTAAGTCATGCAACAATACCACGTAGAGAGAGAGGTCCAGATAACTAGACAGTTTAGAATCAAAATAAACAAGTAATAATTATGAGCCTTGGCCAAGTAATTTTAGACCATGTCACGCTACCTTGTTTCCATGAATAAACAAGGTTAGGTGTTTACAACAAAGTGCACACACTTGGTATGCACCTAGCATGGCAACATATTAACTCCTAACCTAGTGTGTGCTTAGTATTAATACACACTTGATAGTACATAGACATACCTAAGCAAGGCCTACCTACCTATATCTAAGACTATAAAGAACTCTTGTATCCTGACCTAAACTACCCCCAACTCCTTGACAAAAGTCAAAAAATTGCAAAGTTCAAAAGATGTGCAGGGAAATAATGACCTAATGAGGTTAGGAGGAGGGCCCATAATCCTCTCCTACCATTACCCTTCATGAATTTCATGCATGATATTATCTCTAACTAAAATAGATAAGGTGAGGACACTAATTTATCCACAATAGTGTTACAAAATAGTTATTAACTCATAAATTAAAATCATTTTATAGTTTTAGCAAGACATAGACTCATAATCACAACATTATAGTCCATCAAACTATAATTCTTCCAAGGAATCTCAATCTTCATCTTAGAGACTTGTATACAAAATGAAGAGAAGGCATATTCCAAGAGACTGAAGGTTCTTCAAGAAGGAAATTCTCTATTACATGTAATCTAAAAAATTCATCCCTTTACTACCAACATCTCTCAATAAGTCACGGTATATAGTCATAATACAATATGCTTGTCGAGAAAAAAAAATGACTTATTAATGTATTTTCAATAGTCTTATTGAATCAACAATTGTGTTTCAAAAACTAACACCATGATATGTACTTTTACTAGCCATAATGACTTCATCTATTATGTTTCAAAAACTAATTTAATAGTGCACTTTCAATAGCCTTGAGGCTTAACCTTTCATGTTATAAACCTAATAAGAGTATAGAAGAAGTATAATGCTTCAGTAAGCTACAATGCTTTATATTATTCTACCATAGTCCTTGTTATTATCTATATCTAAAAATCCTAGGTTATTAAACATGTTGCATGCTATGGACTCAATGGTGACTGTGTGTATTCGTAAATACTAAAGAATCTCCTTGATAGTCAAAGCAATTAGAGTTGGCATCTTCTCAAATCCATGATTAAGGCATCATTGACATGCTTGCAAAAATTAAATTCCAAAGGGAAGGTTATACCACACTATTTAACATTGTTCAACTATTGAGACATGATGTTGAAAGGAAGTTAGATAGTGGAAACACTTCCTACACCAATGTTAGAGGAGATAAATGAATAGAAAATACAATCAAATAGTTTAGGAGAGAAATTTTCACAAAATCAATTCACCACTTAACACAGTGCTTATCCTAGGAAAACCCTTTCAATAAAAAACCTAACCTCCAAAACTTGAACCAATTGTATTTCAAAAAACACTAATATGGTGACAATATAAATCTAGGTTCAAGCCTTCACAAGAAATTACACCAACATATAGATATAGAAATATTATAGAAGCATAACAATACCTACAATACAAACTATGAAACCTCCATCTCAACTACCAAATAAATAGAAGCCTAAACCATAAACCAAGAGTGATTTACAAAACCTGCCCCCAAGGTTTAGCTTGAGTGGTGCAGCTGCCCGCTCTAAGTGCGTGGTAGTTTGCCCACCCAAGTTCAAATCTCAAATCACCCAGTGACGCACATCGTGGGGCAGGCGATGGGATATCGTGTTGGCCCAGAGGGTTAGTTTCGGCTCACCCAGACTGACTCGGCAACAGGGTTGCGGTCGCTGAGCCGAAGACACCTCTGATATATCAAAAAAAAGAGTGATTTACAAAACCATGTGCCAAATCCATGACCCAAATATGGTGCCATATTATATGGCACAAATTCTAATGTCATTTTCTAATCATGGTCAACAAGATATTTTTAGCACATTCTCTTATATCTATCATAACCCATCATAACATGTAATAACCACTTCCACAAGTTGGGTGCTTCATTTTGGCTCCATTATCTCTATTAAAGATGCTTTATGATGTGTCATAACATGTATCATAAGTTGGTCAACAATTCAAGTCAACAAAGTAATTCTCCTCTTACATGCTCTTATGTGTGTTGTAGAATCATCATAAGATCTCTTATGCATCTTACAATGTCATAAGATAGCCTTACAAATCTCTATGACATTAGATGTTGTTAAAACTTCTTACACATGTCATACATTATATTACATGTGGTAAATAATTCTACCTCAAAGTGAGATGCCCTTTTCCATGAAGCCTTGCAAATAATTAATAAATAACAAATAAATCAATGGTTAGGATCGCAAGATATATGACACACCTATCCCATTAGATCTAAGGTTAAGGGAAGGTAGGAGAATGGACACTTCTAGTCCTACCTTACAGAGTTGCTCTGTGGATAGGGTTTTTGGGTGTGTACCTCCCCAAGCTTTCTCTTTAACATACATTCATGTAACCAACAAACACCTATAGGTGTATATATTGTCCCAATAAACATACTAGCCTATGCTGCAAATTAGAAGCTAAATACTTTCACTCACTAGTATTCAACAAATAATGGGTATAATGGAGAGCACAACTTTGGTCCATGTTGTAACCCATACCCCATTGCACAATTCATATTGTGGATGGGTTGAGGCTTACACACCCTCTCAATCCCATCATAATTCAAAGAATATGATGTAACACCTTTTTTATTGATATTTCTTTCAAGAAAGACCATAAAATAATGGACATACCTAGTTAAAACCCACCCATTGTCCTTTCATTTGAAATAGCAAGGTTGTGGCTCTATTCAATCAACTTGCCACAATCCAAACATTGTTGCCAATTAAAATGAACTCTCTACTACTCACACAAAAAACCCTAAACAATGTTAAATTTCCTTCTACTCCAAAACAACTCTCCCAACACAATCCAAAAACCTCCTCCTTTTCCAAAAAAACATTGTATCTTCTAGAGAGATCTCCTCACATATATAAATAAATCAATGCTCAACAACTTGCATTCATGGTGATGGATTATTCCATTCAATTCATATAATGTACTAGAGTCATCATTCCCACACAAAAATCCACATTAGAAATGATATGGTATCCCTTGTTCTAGTAAGAGGGGAGATTCTCTATGAAGAGGTAGAGTGGGCTAGCCTTCATGGCTACCACCACTCCCACTCTTCTCCAACCTTTTCCTCCTATGATAGCCATAATGTCCTAGGATAACAACTATAATAAATGCCAACCCTAAATCTATGTTCCATGCCTTGAGGAAGGATTAATAACCTTCAATTTTTCTCATGTGTTTTACAAAACCCAAATCACTTTTCTGAGTAACAAACATTTTAAATCCACTAAAATGATTATCTACCTTTATTTTTTTCACTTTAGACTTAAAAAAATAATTGTTTCACCTTAATTTTTCTCATTTAAACCTAAAACATTAATCTTATTATTACTTTTTTTAGAATAGTTTAGAAACATAAGTAGGATATAACTAAGTCAAAGGTTAAATAATAACAACAACAATCACTTAAGACTAAATAACTAGATGACATCAAATATATTGACCCTAAGCTAGAAGTGACTATAAAATGACACATAGCATCACCAAGACTAAACATACTACAAATAGGGTTGTATACCTATGGGAGGGGTTAAGTTGGACCATCAAATTTTAATTTCTCTCTCCTTTATATAACATTGAATCCTCTAACATGATGCCCTTCCTCTCCATAGGGATCTTTACCTCGCAAACCCAGACAAGATAAATAATTAGTAATGTTTAAAAATAGTAATCAATTGTTAGCAAGAATGGGTGAAGATCAGAGATCTAGGCCAAAGTTACTTGAATGTTGTATTTATAGCCCAGTATTAGAGATAAGACAAGGATCAAAGCTTATGTGGTGAGTTACAAAATATTGAGGTAGGAAAGTGTCACACCCCGTTTTTAAAAACTAATGTATTTATTTTCTTTATTTTCAAAGAGACAGATAGTTAGTCAGAGAAAATATTATGATCATAGTAATGATGAGAAATGCATTTCTTTTGTATTAATTTATATGCAAGAAAATTGTTTATGACGTCATTATTTAACATATGGTTAAAATGATGAAATGGACTAACTACAGTCATGTAACTGAGGTGGATGCAGGAACAATGTTGTTTTCCCTCTAATAAGAGGAGAGAGAGTATCACCATGGAGAGGATGCTAGATCATGAGAATACAACGAACCTTATGCCATCTAGAAACACACAAAAAATACTTAGTAGAGAGATCATGGTAGTTCTTGTTAGATATATCATCATTGTGACAAAGGTTAAATCCCTTTTGGTCGTCCAATAGAAGCCTGATGTATGTCTTTGGATGACAAGTCGACGAGTATAAGTCGACTAAACATTTTTAATTTCATTGTCTAATCTTAGTCAACTTGTGAGAATTTCCCGTCAATAATTGTGCTTCAGATGAACACATTTAATGGTCGAATGTGCGTGATATCGACACCTACTAGGTAAGTATGTTATGTCTATTTACAAAGTTATTATTATTATTATTATTATTATTATTGTTATAGTTAATAATTATGTTAGACAAATTAGAAGAGGCTCCTTTTTATTCTAAGTGAACTCCCTAGATTCTTGGGAGTGGAGAGAGGAGCAATAGCTCCATGCTCTCCACTACCTTTTGCATGTGGAGAGCCATGGGAATATTGAGTGAGTGGAGTGGTACAATAATGAGTGCCCATAACTTGGGAAAGGGAGCTTTAGAAAGGAAGGAAGTGTTTTATGTGAGGTAGGATACGGAGAGAGAGGAAGAGTTCGAAGGAAAGGGAGCTGAAAGAAGGATCACAGGAAGAAGTAAGGAATAGTTTGTGTGTTGCCTGTTATATACACATGTAAGTTCTCCCTATTCTATCTTATGAGATACTACGGATATCTTGATATGCCTTACATTATTGGTAATTGCAAAAGAATATGTTGAGATATTATGTTGTTCACCCTTGGCTGAGGATATAGGACTATATTTATATGTATCATATTTCATTTTGGGTAGAAAAGAATGACTCAAAAGATATGATATGTTTATTCTATCATGTATGTTTAGAGAAACATTATGGTTCGATATCTCAGAGAATTGATTACCCATATTTATAATAATATGTCTTATTAATATCTATATATGTATTTAGACTGATGATAATTGTCAAACTAGTATCTAAACCATTCGGTAATGATGGTTAAATGTCGAATGTGAATTCGTAAGGCCATATATATTTGTTAAAGGTCGACTGTGAAGTCGTAAGGCCATATATATTTGTTAAAGGCTGACTATGAAGTCGTAAGGCCATATATATTTGGTTAAAGGCCAACTGTGAAGTCGTAAGGCCATATATATTTGGTTAAAGGCCAACTGTGAAGTCTTAGGTCCATATATATTTTGTCAAGGGCCGACTGTGTGAACCCCATAAAGGCCGAAATATATGAATTTAGGTCGACATATTAAGTCTATGAATGACCAATAAGTTATTGGTCATCGGTATAAGTTTATAGTAGTTCGATATGTTGTAGGCCGAGTATATTATCATAATAAGGTCGAATGAGATAAACTCAGGCCGACTGTAATATCATAAGGCTGACTGAGATAAACGCAGGCCAACTATGATATAAGAAGGTCGTATGTGACTCTATGGCCGACTGAGTTAATGAACTTGGGTCAACTATGTTTTAGTCTATGACCAATTGTGTATCAGCATAGAGGCCATTTGTTTTATACAAAACCAAGCTGAGGCTTAGTAACATAGAGAGGGTTAACAACATTTTAGAGAAGGACCTAAGAAAAGGTCAACTTTAAGTATACTTCTCTTACTAGTTATGGACTAAGAGGATTGAGTGAATGTTTTTAGAAAGCTTGGAAAAGGTAGTACAAAAAGACAAAGTCTTAGTGTAGAGACTCTTGACATAAGATTGCTATCTTCAGTTGAAATATGGAGAAATTAGAGTTTTATATACATGTTAATATGGAAACCATCTTGAATTATTTATATTCTAGTTATATGAAGAATGTTCTTTTACCCATCTTAGGCTAAGAATAGCCATAAGGATGTCTTGAGAAACATTCTTTATGCCAACAAGAAGTCAAGATTTAGACTATCATGATGGTTGGAATTCTCTCTTTGATATACATAAAAGGAAGTATTTAATTTGTATGATTACACTTTTATAGCTTATTATCGACAGTTTATGAGTCAAATAATTATTAAGACAGATAGAGTCTTTATTTGATAACCAATATGGTTTAAATTTTAACTTAGTTTGTGTAGATGACTAGGATGAGCAAGAGATTAGGTAAACAAGCCTTTGAGTAGATGACAGGATGTCATAGACCCAGGATTGCAAGGATGTAAAGAGGGACTCAATATATGTTTACACTAGTCATCTAACTCTCACCCTAGACTTGTCAGAAATGACCAGTAGATAAAGGGTGTGTGTCTTTATGACTAATATGGTATAAGTGTGACCAAGAAAGTGGTTATGTCTAAAGGAAATATATGATTAATAAGAATGTTGTCTCCAAGTCAAGAAAAGAGTGAGTGAACATACGACTATAAATATATATATGAAACTTTGGCCAAAGTAATGCAAAAGTCACTGCTTGCATTGTCGGTTCACAGTGTACCAGATAGTTGAACAATCAGAATGAGTCATACATAGCTAGAGCTAGACTAGAGTTGTAAACTTGATTGTTATTAGCTAGGACACATCACTAGCTCTCATATGGCATACGGAAATAGTTGATCCTCATTATCTAATACCCTCGTGAAGGGAAGGGCCACTTCCAGAAGGAAAGTGTGTGGGGGACTGCCGGTCTATGGTTGGAGGAAAAGTGTAACATCCACGTTCTATAAACATAGTAAAAACCAAAAATTTCACCATAAAGTAACTTTACAAGATAAAAAAAAAATGAGACAGAGAAAATTTTTCTTTTATTCAACATATAGTTGAGTAACTACAATTACAAGATATCTCATTACAAATTCAATAAACCATATTGTCTTTCTCAAGTACAATGTTTACAAAAATAAATCTATTATAAATACCTGAATCAAATAGTGTTTTACTTAATCTCAATCAACACAAGTCTCAAATATATATTGCATCCAGAAATCTGACATCTTTATCGCAAGCCTCGGCATGTCTTCTGCTAGAGAGAGAGAGAGTATCTTTCTAGTGATTTACCTCCAACCACAGACCGTCGGTCTCCCGCACTCCTTCCTAATCGGAAGTGGCCCTTCCCTTCGCAAGAAGTATAGACCAAGGTGACCAGTGGTAATTTGCCTTTCCGAGTACATAGTGTTGTATCTTACACAACTCTATCTATCATACAACCCTAGATACCCTCTAGCTAAGTATGATTCCCGATAGGACGTACAATCCAGATACAGTGAACTGACAATGCATGCAAAGACATATGCATTACTATGGCCATAGTTTTCAATATAATTTGACGTTCACAATGAACGTTGTCGTAATGTTCACCCACTCCAACTTGACTTGGATACTATCATTCCTACAGTTCGACTTGGTCAACTACGTTTAACTTATGAAGTCATGATGACTTCAACAATCTAGTCTTCCCGACCCAATACATGTTTTCTTTCATAGTCTAAAATCCGTAGACTTTTCTTTCGTATTTCTTCCTTTACAAGGACTCTCATTGCATCCTTGCAATACCCGAGGTCCATGGCTTATTGTCTCATAATAAATATAGATAGATTAATTACGACTAAGATGATAACCTTAACCAGGTTAAGCAATATAGTCTAGGAATCTAAATCACTTCTTGCAAGTAAGAATAGTTACGCATAGTCAGGTCACTAGACCCTTCATTCATGATCTAAATAATGATCTCAATGTCTTAATATAGTAATTACCATATCTAGGTTAACTATAGATTCAATTGATGATTTTTGCCTAAATCAAACCTAGTCTTTCTGACTTAGGTGAATTCACAAGACACTGTCATTGCTCTATTAATCATTATGGATTGACTATCCATTCTTAGGTTTCTCTCTTTGCATCTTTGCAACGTTTGAGATTTACCCCCTTGTCAACAAGTAATAGCTTAGAGAAGTTGTGATAAAAGGTATAATGAATTAATGTTTGACTTAACCATTTAATGGTACCTCTTGCATGTTTGCAAAATCTGAGGCTTACGACTTGTATTTTAAGTCGACTTGTAGCCCAACACATGGTTTTTCCCCTTCCTAGGGTTAAACATTGTCGATTAGAAACTAATCTCTTTCCAATAAGATAGACATGAGCATTACCAGATTAGGGTTCTCGACCTTCTTGGTCGACCCATACATAATCCACTAAATAGGTTGTAACCTCAAAAGGTATAATTATAACCTTACCCTACTGGGTCACTCTAGGGTTTTGTATTTCCTTTCCCATGATAATGGAATGTCAAGAATAGAGTTTAAGTTTACAACTTTCCTTTAGTCTTCTATTTTTAACTCAGAATCCAAGTTCATTAATATGATACTACGAGTTGGTTTAATAGTTTCAAACTTGAAACATAGGAGTAGTCTACTATGTCTCTGAAATTACTCTTCAACATAGATATTACTTAAGACTTAATCAATCTTTTCCTTGAAAGTATGGGTCCTTAATATAATCATCAACATTCTAGGTTTTAGTCTTTCAAAAAGAACCACTTGTTGCAACTACAACATGGAATCTATGTCTTCTTAACATTCTATTCCTTGTTTGAAGGTTTAAATCTAGTCTTGGTTCTAGAGTCTAGTATTGTCATAAAGAAAATAGTTTTATCTAGAACTTCATAGTTTAACCAAGTTACCCAACTTTCATTTAGAATAATTACCAAATCATGGCTAATTAGATGCCATCATGTGACATGGGTTTATCGACCACCAGTCCTTTCTGGACTATCAAAAGGTTGGTCGAAATGGTACCTTAATAGAGTACATAACATGCTACTATTTACAATAATACATATCCAAGATAAACATAGTTCTTCTTCTTGAACTAGTAATATTATTTTGTAAGAAAGAGATTATCCTCTAGTCTTTATCCAACTACGAGGTCGTCTAAATCTCACAAACGTTGACTAGTTTAAAATATTTGAGTTTTCCTCAGTTATAATAATGCCAAGGGTTCAATTTCAAGTCTAAACTTCTCCTAAGTTTAGTTTGATTCCCAAAAGGATGATCGAATAATTCGGTTTACTATCCACTTAGTTCTATGTTGAAAAGTTGCTCTTTCAACCTAGCTCAAGCAATGACCATTTGGTCGGTACAAGATTACTACAAGAGGTCCACAGTAAAATCGACCTTAAAGGTATCTAGAGACACACAATTTCTTGTAGAATAATTATGATACTCTTATCACTAAGCGTTTAACATTAACTGGTTTAAAAATAGGAATACAAAGTTTAAAGGATATACCACCCTATACTTTCAATGTAGTACTCTAAAATATTGGCCTCTGACAAAATACATATCAAGTTAAAAATACATAGGAATTTAAAAGCATAACGTCTTCTTGTCATAGTTGTATGCTATCCTTAACAGCTTCACAATAAAGTGTTAATCTAATCTTAATTATTTGAATCAATGTATAAGATTATAAACTTTAATGATACCATTTTCAATAAGAGAAGGAACCTGTGGGTTCGAAGGAGTAATGAAGCTCTCTTGGACAAGCCCAATTCGATATTCCTCTCCAAGAGTTTTAATCTAAGTTGATGTGAGTCTCTCCTTGCTGACTAGAGAAAATCTCCCACGATATTCTGGTTAGACTAGTTGTCTAAGATTTCAAAATTTCTCCATCCTAATCAAATGGTCTGCGAACTTATATGTCATGATCTTGCCCATGTTTTTCAGCACTCCCATTGTTGTCTAATATTCAATCTCTTTTTCGAGAATCAGTTATGGACTTACACCCATAAGAGGTTCAAGGAATACGTCGATAGGAATAACCTCTCAGTATAGAACTTCACCAACGTGAATCAAAATTCCTGAGCACTATATGCTCCCCTGTCAAAAGCCCCCCCCCCAAATGAATGGTGCCTCTCTGCACAACCACAGCGAGTAAGATTTCCCCCTCCCAAATGAATGGTACCTCTCTGCACAACCACAGCGAGTAAGATTTCCCCCTCCGCCGTTTCTTTCTCTACGGTTTTTGTTTTTAAAACAACCACCGCACCCTCCTTTCTCCCCACGACGTAGGAGAATATCCTTGAACTCCCCGTTCCGAAGGAAATTTATGGCATTAAACTCTCGGTTCCAATTTCTAAACCACCGAATGCTCATCCCCAGGCCGCGCACCTGATGAAGAAGAAGAAGCATCACATTTCACTGCCGGTTTCCAATTTCTTCTCCACCGAATGCTCACCTCCCAACTGCCCACGGTGATAGATGCATAAGGCCATCAAACTTCTACCATTTCAAAGCCTAAACACAAGGAGGTCAGTTGCTGCATGCCACCCGACTTCCTTACTTACAGCAAACTTTTAAACATGGTGGAGACTCCTTAATGGAGACGTGGCACAACAACCTCATCAAAACTTACTCGCGCAAGAAGGCTTCTTAACTTCCCAATATGCAACTAACATGATTCGAGGAGCTAAATTCTCACAAGGTGGTAAATAATAAATGTTAATTGTGTCTCCAAGTTTGAAAAGAGAGAAGGAGTAAAAAAAAACCAACTTAATAAAGAAGGTGTAGGTTTGATTTATGATAACTCAAGTCTTAAGCTCAAAGGGAAAAGACGTATTCACAAAGGATGACGTCCCAACTGACAGAGCTTGGGCGAAAACCACTTGACTTGACAAGAAAACTGACATCAAGCAAACTGACGACAAACTACATCCCGTTAGCCGAGTTATGACTAAAACGATTTCAGAATAGCCTTCCAAATGATGACCAAAATAGTTATAGCATAAATCGACTTCCGTCGATTTACAAAAGGGAATAAATTCACAACACATGATTAACGCATTTTGACAGCAATCACGACGAATTGGGCGTAACGCAACACAAGTTTTCTAAATCATTTGATGCACAAAATGACTTCTCGCATCTTTCGACTATGAGATGTGATCCACAATCTGCCACAAATAGGTTCATCTGTTGACGTTAAACATCGACAATATTAACGTTATCTAACTTGATGGGAACATCTTGACGTTTAAGAGGCAACAATAAAAACCTCAAGTGACTCAAGAAGAATAACGTAACCATTTTACGGCTATGACATTGTTAACTTTACAAACGACTATGTCGACTCACCATCGACTTGACTAGATGATAATCAAGATATTGAGTACCCATCGAATTAGATTCAAAAGTAACTAGCAAGACAAGACTTACCTCTTACGAATCATTGGTTCACATTATCGTTTAACACTAGACTCGTTTGGCAAATAGACCACTCGTATTCCAAGGTCTATATCTCTCTTCTCGAAAGATACTCTCTCTCTCTCTTCTCTGAGAGTCGATAACGTGTAATCCTATTTTCACTTGTCATCAAACAATAAGAGATCAGTGCATCATTATTCAATAAATTCAACTAGTAAATCAAATCTCATAGTACAATTATTAGATCGACCATAACATAATCATTTCCATGATTTCCTAAATGATATTCAATATAATTCCATGTCATATCTTCTCAAAAATCTATAACATCTCAATAAATTTACTTATGCCCAAGTAAAAGGTAAAAGTATACCAAGTCAGAAATAGGGATGTAACAAAAAGTACCAGAGTGATGCTCTCCCTCTCTCCTGTAGTTGACTACCGAAGACTTGTGAATAAAAATGTATTTCTTATTTTGTGAATGATATTGATAAAATTGTAAGTCGTAAGAAATATGAGCATTTGTTATTGTGCAAATTTGTAAGTTGCAAGTAAAGCTACCTTCTTTTGAAATAAGTATACTGTGCATGGATATAGAAAATGTAATATATGGGTTATGGATATTTCTATCCTTATAAAATATGTGTGTGTGTGCATATATACTTATTTATGTTTAAGTTTTTCTAATATTCTAGTTGGGATGTTACAGAAAGAACAACTAAAATTGACAATATACATCCATTCACATACACATCATATATCATAATACATTATACATTAGTCAGAACAACATGTGGCCTATTATATTCAACATATATATAAATTTGGTACAAGGTCTGTTCATACATCAATTGTCTATTTCTCATTACATCTCATATTTCTCTTTCTTTCTTGTACATCTATTTACATATTCCTCATTCGTCTCTTGTGCATTCTCATTTCCCTTCTCCTATCTATTCATTACATCTTTGATCCTTACATATACCTAAGTATAAGTATACCAAGGAGTGTGTCTTCTTGTACATGTTGTGTTCTTTGGGTGTGTTGTTGATTATCTAGGTATGTCACATCTTCTTTACATTGGATATAGCTTGTTGTAAAGTCAGCTCTATCCTACCAACATCATCCCCTCTTTGATATGATGTTCTATCCTCAAGACATTCTAGCTCTGTTTGCCAAAAATATGAAATTATTGAATTGATTCTTGCAAAATTTGACTATCACAACTTCAAAATTGGGAAGGCATCCAATCTTCATGGTAAATATGTTTGTATATCCCCTTAAGCTATGTATATGTATTATCCCACTATAGTTTTCCTAATTAAATAATTGTATCTAGTCATTGATGGTCAATAGAGTATTTTCCCCATCTTCTAGAGTGTTTGGGATCTAAATTGTGGTGGTCAATTTGATATTCTTTGTGAATAAGCCTACTATATGTGCAAATTGTTGGCGAACCACGTCTCTAAGATTCTTAAATTGTTGTGATTCCTCTTCTTCTTTTTGTTCTTCTAGTAGTGTTGTGTATGCTTTCTATGTAGCCTCTAGGGTCTCTTATCTAACCCTCTTCTTTGATTTTTACACCTATGATGGGAGTGTATCTTCCCTATGCTTTGATCTTAGCTCTTGGTTTTCTAATTGTAATAATCTTTCTTTCTTTTCCAATGAAAAAAATCATTGCAACTTCATCTAAGGACTTTAAATTCTTTTTTTCTCTTCTTCCCTTACCACTTCTTCTAGATCATTTCTTCTTTAAAACTATGGCTAGTTCCTCTGGAATCCTTCAATTATTTTTTCTAAGGTACTCCTAGGTGTACCTAACATATAATCTAGTAGTCCTTATTTAATTACTCTTCTATTCTCTGCACCCACTTGTATAGACATTTGTTAGGTCTGCAATAGTATTCTTGGAGAAAAGAGGGATCTGTATAGTCTATTAGCATCCATCATTTTTGTAGAGGTCCTTTTTCTTTCTTATGTGGTGGTGGTTTCTCTGTCCCTACCTCTTCTTCTACTTGCATTGCCTCTCCTTGTTCAGTTGCCTTTGTATCCTCTATTCGTGTAGGGATGTATTTGTGGTTGGATTTTTGTTTCCTCTTTGTCTAAGAGGTTTCCCCTTTCTTCTTTTCACTACTCATCTGTAATAAATCCTTTGTGGTCTATTTATGTTTGCGATGAAGAAATGGGTAGTTTTCTCCTCATGGAGGTCTACAATGAGTGCCTCTCTAGCTCTTATTTTATCAATACCTTATGTGTTTGAGAATCTCTTATTTCAAATCCTAGGGATTTAGATTTTAGGTGCTTAGAGTGCCACACTTGGGATTGCCCTACTTCAAGTAAGAGTGGGGAATCAGAGATTTTTGTAACTTCTGGTGGGGTGGGATCCTTTGGTATTCCTCAATTTTTATGCAACTTCTCCTTGTTTTTCTCCATATATTGTACAGCGCCTTCTATTTTCTTTATTTTTCCATAAACTCCTTATACATTGCAAATCTCTTCACTTTAGGATCCTTGGGGAGACCTAGAAATGCCTTATCATTCGCATGTATTAACTTGTCACTTACTTCATAATACGAGATGTAGTCCCTTGCTTGCATTTATGATTAAAAATTCTTGAAAAAACCCTAGTAAAGTTCATTATAGGAAGTGACATTAGTGAAATGTTCGACATGTGTGTTGATTTGTGCAGCTATAGAGGTGTTTTGGGACCAAATTTTACTGATAAATCGAGGAAGTCTTTTCATAAAATAGAATGTGAGGCAAATGATTAAAGACTCATACCAGAATTGACAGTGGTCAATTCTTTTTGTTTTGGTTATTTTCTCCATTAGTTCTTCTCAAAGAAGCTCACACAAACCAAATTCTTTCCCTTGTATGACCATTTGATAGGTGGTAAGAATGGCCATGACTGTGGAAGATCCATCCCTATTCATGTAGTAGATTTTGTGGGAAATGCCTAGAGTAGCATATCTAACTGTAGGCTGTATGATTTTCTCTACCACCAAATTCCCTCCATCTGGTGTGGCCCCCATCAATTCTATGAATTTTTTATTGCTCATGTTCTTATTTGATGGTAGGTCACCCTTGTTCCATCGACCTATTACGGCATGAATTTCTTCTTTGGTAATGCAATAGGGTTGATCTAGGTACATGTATTTGTTGTTGATTCTACTTAATATAATTTTGATCCAATCCTCTTCTAATCATTTTTTTTGGAAATCCTTCCATGTATCAAGTTTAAATATACCCACCTACGTATATAGTTCTAAATATTCTTGTCACTCTGGTTTCAACAAATTTATGCGCAACGACTCAAACTTGGTGTGGTCCATTTTAGTTAATGTCATGTGTATGTACTTCTTAACACCCTCTACATCTAGATTAAATCAGTGGTCATATTAGAGAAAGCATCATTTGTCAAGGTCTACCTCCATTGCCTTGAAAGGGTACTTTTTTGTATTTTGGTTGCGGGTTGTTCTGCGCATCTACAGGAATAGGGGCTGTCATTTTTTTAGTTTTGAATTCCTCTTTCTTTTTTTTTCAATTCAACTTACAACCAATACTCTCAACAGTTCATCTATGCAAACGGTTTGTAGTATAGATAGTAAATTTCACAAGTGATTTCTTTGTTTGTTTCAAGCTTCATTTATAGATTTGTAACTGTATGTTTTTCATTTATTTTCCCTACCTACCCTTTCTCTTCCCTTCATTCTTCCCATTGGTATAATTTACTTATTTTCTAACATGGTTTTATTTGATGGTTACGTGAAGTTATTATACATATGACACACTTTTCCATATTTTAGTTTTTAAGTTCCTTCGTATAATGTTTTAACCTTGCACCATTTACATAGCTAGATTCATTAGTTCATCTAGTAGTGTTTTCAACTTAACGGCTCTAGATTTAGATATTTCTACAATTCTATATGGACCTTGTTGGTTCCCCAATTTGTAACTCACTAGTCTCTAAAGATTTATCAGATCATATGGTTAAGACTAATGGAAGACTGAACAATGAACATGAGACAGGTTATATAATGCTCTCCCTATGCTTCAGGCTCTACAAAGCCTAGGTAGGTTCCCCTCTAAGACACTACTCAGAAATGATAAGCAATCTCATATTGTAGTGCCAAGCAGATATAAATTCTCACACATAATGACAAGGAAATCAAAGATTAAACACCCATATGACTCATTCCTTGTAATCTCTAAGACCTAGTGTGAAGAACATTTGAATAATTATAGATAAATTACTGTGGGATTGAGATTTATCATTTTAGAATATTTTGTGGTTGGTCGATATTCGGAGTTGGACCGATGCCTATTTAGGAAGCACGGAGTCAATATATTGTGCAATGCTTCATCCTAACATCAAATACGCCTGATGGTCAATTAAACTTTAATGGATAGTATTGCCTTGGCAATAATATTAACCTACTTATGCTTGATACATGTGCATTAATACTTAGTGATCCATTCATATTGTAAACAACCTTACTATTTTTTTTGAAATCTTTACCCTATTCCTTAAATAGAAACTAATACGGAGAACAATTCATAGAAACAAATGTGTATGATGAAATTACTAATCCTTGATTATTAATCTAAAGATATGTTGACAACACAAAATGGAGACAAAAAACACATATAAGCTCAATCAGAGAATACATGTTATTACAGAAGACTTACATAGATAATATGAACAAGTTCTTCCTAATACAAACTATAGAAACTCTAACATCTCGTATTATTTTTCCAACCCTTTTTCAAATAAAGCACATCCCTTTTATAGAAGAAGGGAGCATTACAAACTCGTTGATGAGTGACCCATATATGTCACTCCTATAATTGCCTCAAATGGACCTACATAATAGAATGCGTAATAGAATGGTTGCAAAGGCTTGAGAACTGTTTGATGATGGTTGAAAGAAACCTCTGAACATACCCATTACGGCAGCACTTGATACCTTCAATCTGGAACTGGAAACGCCGCACACACACTGTCACAATTTGTATTTGATCAATTCATTCATTGTTTGAAGAATGAAACCATAGGCTTCAAACATAGCCATTGTTACAATTCAATTTTGTCATCTTAAAAATGCCCAAACGAGCCAAGCTATGCATAGTGTGCCACAAACTGATAGTTCCTTTGAATATCAACTGTCGATTCTATTAGTAACCTAAATCGACAGGACGCCAGAGACCTTAAAAATGCCTTTATTGAAGTGGCGTTGTGAGGGAATTATGTACTGCAACCATACAACAACACATGTCTGGGTTGCATCCATTCACCGTCGTTGATCCCATTTAACAAGAATGACACGTGCTAGTATAGCACATCGACGTAGCTTCGAGATTGAAATGCTAATGAGAGGTTGCACTGGAGGAAATCCGTTATTCTACAAAATATGATGGTGCCACATGGCACAAATTAGAACAACTTCACCAACATCCAGAAGGACATGTGTCAACACGGTGCGTTGGCGCAACCTTGAGATATAAACATTGATAAGAAGTTGTGCTAGGAGCAAGGCCTTACACTAGGGTAAAAGAATGCCACATGGCATAACATGATAAGACAGTATCAACAGGAATGTACTTTCGGTAGGGCCCACTCAGGACTGAAGCAACTTCTAGGGACACGTGCTGGCACACCTGCTCGCATTGGCGTAACCTTGAGATATAAAAACTGATAATAATATGCACTAGGAGAAAGGCCTTGCGTTGGGGCAAAAGAATACCACATGGCATAATAGGATAAGCCAATATCAACAAGCATATGCGAAAGGATCCAGCGCCCTGGATAAAAGCTAAGCAAGGTCCATTGAGTATTGGGGCAACTTCAGGGTACACATGTCAACATAGCTCATCAACGCAACTTTATCATATGGGTTTGGAGCAAGGTTGCGCTAGACCAATCCACCCATGATGGCATTAGATTTTAACACTTGAATAATAAGCAGGGCCACAAACACTTACATAAGGTAACACGCCAGGTGATAATCCAAATGAAAGGGTTAGTAACACAATGATGAGGAAGGCCTTTTATAAATGACTTAAGTGATAACAACCAACTACACAAGTCACTGACGAATTAAACATTTGAGCCCAAATTTTGAAAGTTAGAAACCATGGGGCTTTAGGTCGCGGGAAAACATCGCAGGGCAAAAATACCAAAATACTAAAAATTTGCAAGTCCTAATAGACCTAACCATCACATTCTCAATTTGTGTTATTTCTTGAATTTCTATCATACAATAGAATCATATCTTCAATTTGAAACATTTTGTGTCACAAATTCCTATCATGCCATGCCTTTTGACGCTTCTCTAAATTTTGGTGATAAGCTACCAATAACCTTTTTTCATCTAATTTGTCCAATCTATTAATCTTTCCTATAAAGATTCCTCCTCATTCAACCATAGCGTAGTATCCAATATTAAGTTTGGTACAATATACTGCATGGGTAGTACCGCATCGATTCCATATACCAATTCAAATGGGTAAAATCTAGTTAATTTGTTGTAAGTTGTTATGTAAGCCCATAAAATTGCTAGTATTTTCATATCCCAATCAGTAATGTTGCTATTGTACATCTTGATAAGTGTGGTGCCTATAATCTTGTTCAAACCCTCACTTGCTCCATTTTCTTGAGGATGATAAGAGTTACTTCTATTGTGGGTGATCATGAAGCTATTCAATAGATCTGTAATTTTATTATTCATGATGTGCTTTCCTTGGTCACTTGTTATGCTAATAAGACAACCAAACCTTGTTATGATATTTTGATAAATGAGTATTGTAGTAGTTTTAGTAGTAAAATCTTATATTGCCTCCGCTTCAGCCCATTTCATAAGTTATTCAAGCCCTGTTATGATAAACCTTGCTTTTGATTTCTTGGCAAGGGGATCAATAGGTCGAATGAAGTCAATTGCCCATTTCTCAAATGGGTCATATGCTAGTAGGAAATCTTATCTCTTGCAGTAGGTTTCCCTACCCTTTGACATACATTATAATGCCTTATATATTGGTTTGTATTTTTAAAGAGTGTAGGCCACCATAAACCTGCTAACATTACTTTTCTTGCAGTGCCTTCTCTAAAGTTATCTCCTTCACGAGCTTCTCTCAAAAAAATTTGTCTCTCATGTTCAAGCATAACTCTTCTTATAATTTTGTCCCATCCTATGACATGAAATTCTCCTTTAAGTAGGGTGTAAGGTAGAGACATATGTAACAATATGTTTTTCTCACTTTTGGAGCTATTTTTTGGAAATTGCCTTGTAGAGAGTAGTTGTGCTACTTCTATAAGTTCTTCTCGTACTGCATTTACTCGAAACAAATTTATCCTAGGTAATTCTTCTCAATAGGCCTTGGATCTTTTCATGTATCAATTCTAAACTGATAATCCAATCCCTAATTTTTTTCCTAGTTTGAACATAATTTTAAATTCAAACTCTTAGACTAGGAGTAACCATCTACATATTCTTCCTTATATAACTGGTTTGCTCATGAAATATTTAAGTGGCTCATGGTCTATGAAGAATGTGAATAGGGTGGCCAAGAGGTAGTGTCTAAACTTTTGTAGTGCACAGACAATGGCTAGATCCTTCCTTTCTATTATGGTGTAGATCATTTCTACCTAGGATAATTTATAGCTAACAAATGCAATTGGGTGGCCTTTGTTTCCTCTTGGTTGTGTTGATACTACTCCAATTGTGGTTCCTGAAGCATCTACATGAATATGAAAAGGAATATTTCAATCCAAGAATACTAGGATCAGTGCCTCTACTATTTTCTTCTTGAGTGTGTCAAATGCTTCTTGGTGTTCTATCTAGGATGAGTGTATCTCATGACAGTGTTTGTCAACTATAGTTTAATGAATGTACTGGCAATGATTGCATGGTTATATTCTTTTAAGAAAAAAGTTCTTACACCAATGGATTATGGAACTTTCATATGATATACTTTAGGCCTATAACAATCCCTTATCCTCATCAAGATGATTCATTTATGTCAAACAGCCACAAACAATTGAGGTAATAGGATTGTCCTTTGAGTTGTTGGAATAGCTTGTAGCATACACCCACCATGTACAATTACTCTTTTCATTCAAAAGGGCCTAAGATAATCCTATTTGATTAAGAGACGACTCTTAAAGACCTTGTGACAGTAATGCATGAGTGAAAACAACATTAGGGTGTAATAATTTCAAAATTTATGACAAGGTTTCAAACTTGTGGTCAAGTTTGATATTATACCTATTACCTCCTCAACCATATTTCTCATCTCATGTGGATGAATGTATGATAGCATTTTAAATAATTGCAAGCCTTTGTAATGGTCTTTCTTTTATTTTATGTGCATTATTGTAGCTTTGAGATGGATTATTAAGAATGCTTGGTTAAGAAAAGCTTTATCACTAATTTGTGTATGCAATTCTATTTCTAGGTGTGATTTGTAGGTATGTTATTTTCCTCCTCGTAGGTTGTGAGTTTGTTGGCCATGGGAAGAGGCCCCAATCTTGAATGGTGAATGATCAAACATATTCTCATTATAATATCCTTTATCTTCATTAGTTTCAATTTAGGATTAGGACCCATCTTATTCACATGTTCCAGTGATATTACTGATGTCATTGTTTGTGCAAGCTAAGATTGGTAAACCATTGGAGGAACTTGTGATCAAGTTAGCATTCCATTACATGTGTATCATTGGATTTGAAAACCATCCATAGGAGCATGCATATTGTTGTTATCTTTAGATGCATGTATAAGAATGTTATTATCAGCTTAAGAAGAGCTCTTACAAGAAATTGGTCTGCAATAGGCTCAGTGACAGGTTTTGGATCCCATCACATATTGGGTATAGTTGTTAAATGTTTATGCACTATTCTATCATCATGCACTAATTGTCATATTAATTATACCTCCAGGAATAGCCTTATGGGTACAGTTGAGCCTAAAGTGAAGGTGAGTTTAACCACTCACAAGAACTAGTCCACTTTTGCCACTATCAAAGCATAGGTCTTGCCCATTACCTTTGTTGGCACTATCCTTGGCCTTAGGTTTTGGAGTTAGTCTTTAGGATTTGTGGGATTACATGTTTGAGACCAACAAGCCTCATCATGTTTTTCACCTTGAATTGGGAAAAGTTGATGGAGAGTTTAAAATAGTAACATATATTGGATATAAATGGCCCAATAAGACCTCAGAGCCATTATTATAGGTAGCCAATTCATGTGCCATGATTTAATTGCTCTTCCATTTATTCATGTGGAATTTAGGGCAAACAATTCAAGTGAAAATACCTACAGGTTCAAGGACATGGACAAAGAAGTGTTGACATCTTGTTCTTGATTTAAGTTATACCCTAAAATCATGAGCAAAAGAGGATATTTGAGAAAGAAAAGGAAAAAATGGTAGGGTGTGTTGAGGGGAAGAATAGGCCAACCATCTCAAGCAAAGAGAAATGGGGAAATGAGGGAAAAATAAAAGGAATGGATAAAGGAGAATATCATCCATCCTTGGGTGTAGAAAAGTCCTATGCCATTTTTATGTATTCCATTGTAGTTTAATTTTTCTCAGCATGTTTGTAAGCCTTTAAAGGTAGATTACCATATTTATGCAAGTGATTTGTTGTTGTTTCTATTTGGTTTTAAATTTTGTGTAAGAAATTTTTAGGCTACTAGGTTTAGATGGTTATTCAATTGACCCGCGTACCTAGAGTGCACCAAATGGTATCAAGGCAAGGTTTTGCATGTTGGGTGTGTCTTGTAAGGCTCAAATAGATTTGTTGCAAGTGTGAGGAAGTATTGTAACTACATAGATCTATGAGAGGGAGGAACCAAAAGGTATCAAAAAAGGTTTAGTCTTCTAGGGAAAGTTTTGCTTGATTTTTATTTGAAATCACATATTTTTTAGAAAAATTAATGATTTAACCCTTGAGGGGTTCCATCTAAAGGGTTTTAATTGAAAGGAGTTAAATAAAACCCCCTTAGATCAAACCCCCTTGGATACAACCCTCCTAGTATTAAATTAAACCCTTGATGGAGTCTCCTCTACACCTATCAAAATGCTGATAAAACCAACTTTGCTTCACCTTTTGGGGGGTTAAATGAAGTCATTTATAAATTATATTTTTTTAACTATGTAGCCCTTTGTATATGCCTTCCAAAAAGTATAGTTTTGAATAATTTATATTGATTATTATATTTATTTCCTATTTTCTAGTGAACATAAGTTTTTCATGGAACAATAAGGTCTCTGTTCCACACAAGTGCAATTTTTAAAAAAAAAAATAGAGAAAAAAATTTCTAAAAACCATTTGTGCCCTAGGTATTGATGTCCTTGTTTCAACAAAAAAATCTGATACATACAAAAAAAGTTATGCGTTATGACATAAACAGGTGTCCAAATTATAATTAATCTCACTTCAAAAATTAATTAAAAAAATATGCAACAAAAGTTATGAAAAAATCCATGCCCTAGATATTGGTGTTACAAATCTATATTTTAAAAATTAGAATTTTATCCTTTCTATAAAAAAAGTTATGCATTACGACACAAACGTCACTTTTAAAAATGTTGTTTACTATAAAAAACAAGTTATTAAAAATTACGTAAAAAAATTCACAATTTATTTCTAAATTTTTAAATATATACATAGAATCTACACACAAAATCTCACAAAACACTAGTTCGTATCATCTTCGAATTCTTAATTATTTAGCTATTATAGGTGTCACAAAGTAAAGATTTGGTTAAAAATGTTAATTTCAATGTCCCTCTTTGGCCAAAAAGTGGGACATAGTATTGTGGGCTGACCCAACTACATATATCTGTGAGAGGAAGGAACTAAAAGGTATCAAAAAAGGTTTAGTCTTCTATGGAAATTTGTTATGTAATTGCCTTATCTATATTTCTAGATTTGGGGTTTTGAGTTATGTGTCTATTATGTTTATGGAATCATGCCTTTGAGAAGAAGATGTACTACAATGAACAAACTATATGAGATGTTTAAGAAATTCTAGAATAAGCACCAAAATGAGATAGTTTCTCTGGCAATTGATTGTAGAAGGAATCCTAAAAATGATGGAGGAGATGGTAGGGATGAAGAACCCAGAATGGAAGAGAGAGGAAGGGAAGAAGACAAACATTTGGATGAAGGAGGATACTATTTCTTGAAGGCTATTATGAAGATTAGCAAAGGGGCCAAGATGGAGGTCCCTAACTTTTTTGGTGCATTAAATCTAGAAGAAATGATTGACTTGATCAGTGAGTTAGAAGAGTATTTTGTATATGAGAATATCTATGATCCTCAAAGATGAAGATGATGTAGACCAAAATCAAGGGGCATGCATCCCTTTGGTGGAAAAAGTTTCCAAGACAAAGAGTGATGAATGGGGAAGTGAGAATCACTTGGTAGAACTACATTATTGCAAGGTTAAAGGGAAAATTTATTCTTGGATATTATTAGTTGGAGTTATTGAAGAAGCTCTAGAACCTAAGACAAAAGGAAATGAGTGTCAAGGACTATACAAAGGAATTCTACAAGGTGGTGAATAGATCAGGACAACATGAAATGGAAAAGGTAGAAGGTGGCCAAATATATGAACAAGTTAAGACTCAATATTCAAGACGAGATAAGGATGTTAAGAGTTGATTATTTGGTAGAGATATACCACTTTGCTTTGAAGGTAAGAGAGAAGTTTTCTAGGAGGGAACAAAATATTTTAAGAGGAAGAGGACAATTAAACAATGGTAGAGCAAAACATGCACATGGAGAGTCAAGCATTACTCAAAATAGTGATTTGACCCAAAACATAAGAGGAGGAGAGTATCCATCAAGAGGAAGAGACTAAATAGCAAAGAAAGAGGTAGAGGATTCATGGGCACATGTTATATATGTGGAGATGTAGATCATAGAGCATTTGAATTCTCACAAGTACAATAGGACAATGATAGAGGAAATTAGGCTAGGAATCATATTGCTCAAGCAAAAGAAAAGAGTGTTACTTCACTCAAACACATAGAAGAATTAGATCATGGAGAATCTCTCATGATGAAGAGAGTGTTGTTCAAACTAGATAAGGAGAAGCATGAACCAATACAAAGGAAGAATTTATTTAGAATCATATGAAAATTTTGACCTATTATGTAGAAAATGAGATCTAGGCTAAGATGTACATCACCTTAAATCAATTCTTCTCCACATAACATTGGAAAATAAATCAAGGAAACTCTCTACTTAGATATAGTCCTCAAAGGAGAGTTGAGAGGTATCTTAATTGGTCCCTTTTTTTCCAAAGAGAGAGATCTTATGGCTAATTACCAAATCTAGGGTTTCTAAGGCTAAAATAGGGAGATCAGGAGTTACAGACATGAAACTATCAAAAACCCAGAAAATAGTGGTAGGGAGGAGCTAAACGGGGCTGATAGAACTTGATTCTAGAATATTTTGGTCATCTAAACAAGGGGGACAGGGGCGCTAGATGCCCTAGACCCAATTTATGGTTTTAGAAAAATTCAAAGCTTCACCTAACCTATACCTACAAAACCTTCTGTCTTCCCAAATCTTGTCTCCCGAAACCTATTACTTGAACCTGCACACACAAAAGAAGGAAACAGGGTTGGTGCTATTTAGGATCTTACCTAAGTCAAGCTCTGTGAATGGTGTTTCCACCTCCACAATAGCAAAGATGAGAGATCAAAGAGTGCATGCCCAAGGATGGCAAAGGCAAATCTAAAGTAGAATGGAATGTTGTAGCAAAGCATGAAGGAAGGAAGTCACCATGAGCATGGAAACCCTATCTTTCTTGATGTGGCATCACAACTTGACTCAAGAAGTTGGTGTAGCCTCAAAGAAGTAGAAAGATCTTCACAAGACCTGTAAGAAGTTAGCATAACAATAATAATCCACCATAGAGAGCTTTAGAGAATAATAGAGAGCATAAGAGAGAAGAAGAGAGAGTGCAAGTGTGCCTAGATTGCTTAGAGGACTTAGATGTTCAAATGAATAAACTAACTTGCTTATATATGCATTCCTACTCACTAATAATGAATAAAACCAAATGGGACCGATATGTAAAAGTTAAGGAGGTGTTCTAAGTCGACACCACAAAATAGGGTTGAGGCTAACATCTAGGACCAGGGCGCTAGGTGCCCTGGTCTTTTAGCCCCACAAATTCTGGAGAGTATCCATTTTAGTGGGCTTAGACTAGTCCTAACTTTATTTTGTCAGGTTTATTCACCGGGATCAAGATTTAATTGTTTTAGGTCCGCTCGAGTGCTAAACTAGGTGTAAAATGGCAAGGGTACACATTTTACTCCATAACAAGACCTATAAATGTTGCAAGGTCATAGTTGACAATGGAAACGTGGATAATTTAGTGTCTAATGATATGGAGAAGCTCAGGTTGAAGAAGGTTGAGTACAACTCAGGTTGAAGAAGGCTGAGTACCCAAACCCATACAATATTTTTTGGTTACAAAAGGAACATCAAATCTTGGTGAGTAGTCTTTATAAATTTTTGAAGCGCCACAAAGTTTTGACTTTCTAACATTCCCTAATTTACCCATGCTTCGATTATTAGAGAGGCTGTAGCTCTCTCAACTTGCCAACTTGTGTCCAATATAGTATGGAGGTGGCGATCTATGTGCATGTTGATGTGACTGTGTATTGTATGATCAATGGTTGTCTAGTTGCTATGTACTATATATGTGTGTATTTTGTAGCTAGAAAGTCTCGATCTCAAGTTGAGAGAGTAAAGCATGTTGTTGTGTTAAAGCTTGGTAAATCAAGAATTTTGAATTGGAAAAATGGTCATGTATTATTCAGACATTGTGTAGCTCACGGACACCCTCATGAAGCATAGTACCCCACAACTATAAGGATGGTTGGGTGGAAAAGCAGACTTGAGACTTAGTATCAGCCTCTATGTAAAGTCCTTTGCATTTTGGTGAAAAATGGGTAATAGTTGTTTTTTCTATCTAAGAGTTACATATAATTCAAGTTGTAATAAAAATGGATATTGTATCTATAAATTTATGATATCGAATATGAATATGTTTGATTCCCTAATTGAGCTCCTTACTCATTATGGGTTATTATAACTACAAATGAAAAAAGGGAAACATTGAGACTCTACAAGTGTCCTTAGATATGTGCATTAATAGAAAGTGATGTGAATTTGTGGTTTGAGGAGGATGGTCTTCATATTCTTGTATGAAATTAAAACTAGTGGCTTACAGGCTAAAAATATTAGTTTATTAGCTAGATACTATAGACATGAAATTATGGTCAGAGCATTAGGACTCTTATATAATTAAGTAAGTATTTTACTTCCATAGGAATCCAAGTATTGTAACATTTGAATCTTGAATTGGCTAATGATTATCCCATTCTATATATGATATAATTAGCTCAAAGTTGTATGAGCTCCCTAAAGGGCTTATCAAGTTTGTGATTTAGTCACTGAATGTATATATAGTGAATCAAATTCGTGTATCTATATTTGATATCTAACTGTTTAAATGATGATGCTATATTTCTCTAATTAGTGTATGCCATGTAAAATTTGTTAACACTCTAGTGAATAGAACATAACCTTAAAATTTTATATTCATCTTCTAATTACCACGCCTTCCATTTCTAGATGGAAGTAAGGAGATGGAATCCTCATAAGTTGTGCAATCACTTTTGGTCTCTTCCTTTGTGCCACACATTTCTTCTTTACCATATGTCAATATGAGTTGGGTTTAGTTGTCCAATAAATTACACTTTCTTTTTGTCTAATCTATGCAAGATATTTTGATGTGATTGTTTGTTATCATTCACTACTCCTCCTTAGAAAGGGAGGGAGCCTTTTATATCAAAAAAGATATTTTTAAGAATGGATTAAAGTGGATCCAATAACTCTTGTACATGAAGATGTACATACACTCCAAGCTCTTGGAATGAATATACACCTAACCTTGTTTGGTTATTTGAGTGAATTTATTTATTCCCACTCATGTCTAAAAGTAAAAATACATGTACTTTATTTGTTACATCATAATTAAGTCTTTCTTTATTTAAGTTTTCTAATGAAATAAAAATACATGTACTTCATTGATTACTTATAATTGATGAAACGAGTTTTAATGGACCAAGGTTGTTAGTACATTTTGATAGTAGGTTGCATGAGGCATTCCCATATCACAATCAAAGTTCATTCAGTGGTCACTCAATTGTACTTGTTGGGGACCTAATACAGTTGCCACTTGTAAAGGACATTTCAATGCATGTTGGGTTGTCATATGGAAAAACACTATGAAGCAAAATTTAGACAATGGTTACATTGGACACAATTTTTGACAAAACGGGGATGAACTTGCTTAGATCAAATTTTATAGCCTCCTTCCAAATATAAGGATTGTCGAGGCAACGGTAATAGATTAACATCTCTTCATGTCACACACTAATATATGCATGTTTTTTAATGAACAAGATACATTCCATTCATCAATACATTTGTTTGCAACAAATGACTTGGTTGCAATACATAACAAACAAATGTTGAAATCAATGGCAACACCTGTTGCAAGATGCATTATGAAGAAAACAAGGGACAAGGCAATTTCAAAATCAGATGATAAACAACTAAAGGCAAAGGTTTTGTTGTGCATCAACCAACAGGTTATGCTAAATTTAAATTTTTGGGTTTCATTTAGACTAGTCAATGGTGTGCTTGCCCAAGTGGTTGCTATCGTATACAATTATGAGAGCAAGCCACTTGATCCATTGGTCTATCTTGTCGTGAAGTTCTAGTGTTACATTAGATTGACTTAAGACACACATGATCCGCAAATCATTCCAATTATTCTAGTCAATCGTGGTGATTGACGACAAATCCCACTATAGATGGCTTAGGCACTAACAATCCATAAAGCACAAAGTCTACCAATCAATAGAACAACAATCAACATTAGAAATACATTAATCAAGGTCTTACATTCACAACAATCTCATAACTTCAAAGATTGTCTGGTCTATGAGTCTCCCTAGCATTCTCATTCCAATGATATGCACACATGCAAAACAATATGTATGTAAACCTATGGGAGAACAAGGATGTGCATCTCTAAACAATGTTGAAAAGAAGTTCTTAAAAATTCAGTTCATTCCACTCAGCACTAAATATATAAAGATAAGTTCTCTTAGGGCATGTCCCCATGCCGCTGCTTAGCTTATTTTGGTTAGCAACCACTGCTTAATTTTTTTAGGAGATATTTGTGGAGCTAGTGACCCCATGAATATTTTTTTTTTTTGCTTATCTTAAGTAGTTATCTTAATTTGTCGTTTTTACTATATAAAAAAATAAAATAAATTATCTTAATTATCTTAATTTAGAAGAAAATAAAAAAGGAGGCAAGGAAATATATGCAGCCACATGGCATATTTTTCATTATGCAATGGTTGCTTATTTCCAGACCCCCCTTTTTTCCACAGCTTATTTGCAATTCCTAACAATAGGGAAAGATTATATATTATCCTTTTCCCATAATTAGATGATAGGCTTTTATATGTGAGCATTCGTGCTTAGAAAATTCTCGTGCCACTTTTTCCCACCGATTTAAAAAAATTGACGCGGGAAAATTTTATAAACTTGTTTTCACGCCTGAAAAAATCGTGCTAGAAAAAGTCTCATGTCGTTTAAATGTCCCCCGTCGGAAATTTTTATTTTTTTTCAAAGGAAAAGGAAAGGGAAAATGGTTGAAAGAAAATAACTCAGGCGAGCATATCCAATTGCAAGATTTGAGGTGAGATGAAGGGAGCACGAATAGAAAACAAAAGAATCGCCTTCTGAGGAATTGATCCAAGGTCGTGGAGGAATTTTTTTTCTAAGGTATTTGCATCAATTTTTTTAACACAGAAACTAAAATTGTTTGTTGCAATTTCATTAAGTACAGAAAAATAGAAACCCCATTACTGCCTTTTTAAATGTTCTGGTATATCATAGAGTTGGGAGTAGAAAAAAAGGAATTTTTTTTTTGCATTATTTTTATTTTTGGAAAAGAATAGAACTTTTTCAAGTTACAATTCATTAACTTTAGAAGACTTGCCTGTATCGCTGGCCTCAAATTTTAGATTTGTCGCATCAAAAATTTGCATCAAGAAAGAGAACAAAAATAAACAATAGATTGGGCATTTGAAAATTACATAATACCATTCAACAATGCATGTTTACTAGAGAATCCATCTACTAGCACTAAACAATGGGCATTTAATAATAACCTAAAAATTGTTACGATGAATTCAATTGTCAGATGGGGAGGGAAATCAACTTGCAAAATCAGTTTGTCTCAGCTGAAGGTCACGAAGGAGAAAAGGTAATCGATTGGAATTTTTTTGGGGGTATAAACTGCTTTATGAACCATTCTTCGCTTACAATTCTTATCAATATGGTAATATTGGTTTTGTTACAAACATGGGATGATATATACTTGTAGACACTCAAAGGAATTTCTACATAAATCCCTGTAAGACCTGGATGTTATAGATATTTAAAGTCAAAATTACAAGTCTTGTAAAATTCTTCACAAACATTAGTACCAACAAGAACAACATGGCTCCATTAATTCACATTACAAGATAACAATCCAATTTCAAAATGTAGCTAATTTTTCCTTATACAAGACTTACAAATAGTGTATGTTCACACATAGTCCTGTAACAAGTGTTTAACTAATAATGAATTAGCTATTATAAAAGACTTGCAAATAGTGTATGCTCACACATGGTCCTATAACAAGTGTTTAACTGATAACAAACAAGTAAAACTTACCAGTTTTTGCACATTCTTGAGCTTAAAAAACTTGTGGAATTTAATTGCTTAAATGAAAGAGCATGATAGTAAAATTGAGCATTTTACTACTTCTAAGTGTTAGTGTCAAAAAGAGAATAATGGTTTTCATATGTTTTTCAAGTAGTTTCCACTAACTACCATAACAATTTATTACAACTAAGAATATTGGCCTTTCTAGAAACAAAATCTTGTATGTTTCCAATGTAGAAGGGAAGAAAGAAGTGGAAATTTGTCACACAATCAAACTACCATGACCTAAAAAGTAATTTATTACAACTAAGAATATTGGCCTTTTCTTGAAACAAAATCTTGTATGTTTCCAGTATAGAAGGGAAGAAAGGAGTGGAAATTTGCCATACAATCAAACTACCATGACCTAAAAAGTATATAAATGGAGATTTTGATGCCTATAGATGAGAGTATGTCGGGCATTTATAATAGTTTAGATGCATATTTGGGACACCTCTTATGATAATGAAATTTGAAAGACATTTAGGAGTTTTCTGTTGAAACTGCAAATAATAGCTTGTTTGGGGCATGCTAGCCAATTTTAAACCCTCAGAGGAAAGAATAAGAGCAGAATATTTCCGAGCAAACATCTTGAAGGATTAGTCTATAAATAATTTGCATCATATAAAATTATTATCTAAGTTAATAAAAGTGGGAAATATAAGTTAATTAATGTTAGGAAGAGAGTGGACCAACTTTGATCTTCTTTGTTCTAATTGTTATTTTAAATTAAATTTGTTTGAAATTTTTGAAAATAACTGTTACAAATGAATCTTAAAAATTATTGAATGTCATCTTTATTTGTACTTTAGCATGTATAAATTTATTGTTATCTTACTATTTATGTATTATTAAATTCATTGATTCTTTCCCTGAATTTCCTATCAGTGTATCCCTTAAACCTAGGGTGCAAGTGCTAGTTGTAAATTTCCATGGGACCACTCCAACTAGCAAAAAAATAACTTAAGCAGCCACATAAAGACATGAGTTAGTAAGCAAAATAATATAAAATACAATATAATACATTTTCTATCAAAAACGATAACAAATTCTTATAATTCTTTTGTGCCTTTTCAAATAGACAACAATTATCTTCCAACTACACACCAAAAAAAATCAATTGAAAATCACTACTTTTTCTTCTCAAAACTATAACATGTTCATTGAACCTTTAAACCCAATTACTAGAAAATATAATATACATTTGCTTTTAACATCGTGGGCCTACCCCATTACATACTAATATTTACAACCCTTTCCTCTTCCTCAAACTTTTGTCGAGGGGGAAGGCAGCATGACGCCAGCAATGACGTCACTCCCACAAGACCTAGATGTTGTTGACCTTGTCGGGGGCCAAAAAAAATAATTTCTGTCACTTTTGGGGGTTGTTGATTAGAGTGGGGCCCTCACAGCTCTATTATTATTTATTATTATTTATTATTTACGGTGTCTTTTCTAACGCAAAAGCCACAAATCTGTCTTATGTAAGCTGCTCCAATCATTACTCAATAGCGGCTTTGACACTCCGCATAAATCACAAAAAAATAATTTATTTTTATTTTTAAAAAACAACAACAAATGAATGAATGGGGGGCAGCAATCAAGGCTTGTATTCAATTAAACGAGATGAGCTTTCTAGACGGGGACTTTTTTTCACATAAATGTTAAAACATTAAACAAGAGTTACGTAGCCATTACTGTGTTCTAGGTCATAATTTTATGTTTTTTAAATAGTATCATAATAATAATATTATTAAAGTTTATGGAATCTATATTTATAATATTATTAAAGTTAAATTTATATTTTATTAGAGTTTTTATATATTTGTTGATCTTTGTATTTGTTAATGTAAAAAGTTTGAATTACATGTTTAGGGTTGTGTATATAAAAACATCATCCTATGATACTTACACATCATATAAAGAAATCAATATAATGGTAATATTTTTATAGTATGTTAAATGGTATCCCCAAAATTGACAACATATTCCGTATCACTGGAGATCTAAACAAATAGTATTGAAATTAGCACTAGACACATGGAATTATATGGTGGAAATAGATGGGGCTATCATGATGGCTAATAAGAGGGATTTGAACGCTGAGGAAGGGGTAGAGAGTACACATAAGTCCTCAATTGGTTTAAATGTGGAGAACATAGACATATTATAGGGAATTATGGAACTAAGGGTCAATTCCTTCCACAAAAATTCTATCGACTAACCATTTTAGGAACACAATTGTATGGGGTTAACTAAAAGACCCTCTATCCATGAATAATCATTGAGGAGCAATGGAGAGGTTGGAGACCATTAGCGGGAGATCCCTAGATGAAAGAGTTGTAAAAGAAGAAATGGAAGTAGACAAAAAGAGCAACAAAATTATGGCATATAAGAAGTTGGAGGAATTTAATATAGGTGTACAAGATTGAAAGGAATTACTAAAGAAGAAAACTAAAAACATTGACATTAAAACTAGATATGGACAAAGCTCATTTGACATTAACAACCAGGGGAGGAACCAACATTATGGGAGGAGAGGAGATAATGGAGGTAAAGAAAAATCAAAAGGGTGAACATCTAAACATGTTGTAGTGCTTAAGACAGTTCTATATGACAATGCTAAGGTAGTGGTGAAGTTGCATAGTAGGGGTAGCTTAGGCATGTGATGCTTTGAGGAGAAAATAAGGTAAAAAAGTGGTGTAGGTTGAGGGAGAAAGTAGAAAAGAAACCACACAAACAATGATAAATTTGTGCAGGACAATTCACCGTTAGAAAATAAAAGCTATATTAATAGATGTGCAACCTAATGGATAGATGGTGAAAGGTGGGTTGTTAGATTTGGGTGTAGAAATCAATGTATTGGCATGAAGGAATTGGGAGATGTTAGGAAGACCCAAGTTACAATTGGCATCATATGATATTACTGGATGTTGTTGTGTAACACCCCTTTTGGACAAACTAGTTTAATTATAGCCATACTATAATAGTTATTATATATTGTTGATAAATGGAGATGATTCTAAAGACATTACAATGGGCATGTGTGCCAAATTAAATAAGGGGTGCATTTACATTATTAATATTGGAAAAAATGATTTAGAATTGCTAATCTAGATGGGATTTTTATTTGTGTAAAATTTTAATTACCTTTTTTATTTCATTGTAATTTATTATTTTTCTAGCATCTGCTTCTAAATCTTTGATATGTGTGTAGTTGGAAGAAGGGATGGAGGACTAGCTAGGTCAATAGCTCAACAATGGTTGAAAATATATTTACTTTGAATGAAGCAAAACTAAAAGATAGGGAAAATAATTAAAGGCATGTACATGAGGTTGAAGCACAATGAAAGGTAGAATTGGATGTTGTTAATGCATGAGTTTTTGATAAAAGTGGTCAAACAGGTTTTGAAGGGGGCCCTGAAACCCTTAACAAAAGGAAGCAAACAAGAACTGAATGCCAACCAACAGCCAACTGAACACTACCATAACTACATAAGCATATAAAACATAGCAAAAAAGAGAACAGACCAAGCAAAACTAATTCATCTTCTTCAAGGTCTCTATTGCCTCTATTTCTTTTTCATAAAAGGTCTCGTGCATCTTGGCAAAGTCAATTAGATCATTCTTTTCAGCTTCAAACTGCTTCCTCTTGCTCCCCCTTGTGCTGATAGAGGGACCACTCGAGTCCTCCATAACCATCTGTTTACCAGTGCCTTTAGTATACTATTCTTTATCCTATATACCCAAGCCTTCAACATTGAAGATATCCTCAACTCTGAACTCTTTAAACTGCTCTTTCTTCAATTCTTCCATCTTCTTTGTCAACATCTTCATACCATTGAGACTATTCTGAATAGTTTGTTTACTGATGTGCATCATTTTTTTAAGATTGCTATCCACCTCCATGAGTTTCTCCTCCAAATATTGAATTTTGGTACTAAATTCTCCCCTCATCCTGCCCAGCTCCCTGTTTATCTCCTCCATTTTTGAGATAGCTTCCCAGTTTTTGAAGATCAAAGTGTCCTACTATGCGGTGATGTTATTCCCTCTCCCCAAGCTTTCCTGCATCAACTGTAATTTAATATTAATCCTATTGATCTCAAGGAAAAACCATTTTGTCATCTTGTGCTAGGAGTTAACAGCATTCTTCACCAAATCAAACACTTCCTCAATCTGGTCTCTATGACTGGCCTGGGCAATAATATTGTCAAAATCAAGAGGAAGGTCGGTCGAAGGATCATGGATTTTAGGAAAATTCAGGCCCACTCTAGGTTTAGGAATTTGCATTGTTTTGCCCTGGTTTCCAACCCACATTCAGCTCCCTTCTCACACGGCCTTTCCCGTTTCCCCTGTTTCGAACTAGTCCCCTGTTTCTAGGAGGTCCCATATTTCTAGGGGATGTTAGCATTACTAGGCACCGCTCACTCTTCGTCGCTATCTTTCTCCGAGATTTTCTTACCCTTCTTCGCAGGAGTAGGGGTTTTCCTTTTCACTGGCATAACCCTCTTACCAGAAACCTCTTTAATGGAGGAATCAAAGTCATCTCCGGTGTTGGACCTGTCAGACCAAGAAATGTTAACTTCCCTTTTCTGAGTTCTCCTCCTCTTCTTAGAAAACTCCGCTTCACTTTTGTCCTCTTCTTCCAATTTCCACTCTTCGTCATCCGTTTGGGAATCATCCTCACTCATACTCGATTCCACACACCCCTTCTTTTTGCCACTATGAATAACTTTAGGCCCTTTTTTTGGAGTATTAATTTTCATGTGTTCCATTAACAATAGAATGAGACTTTCATGCAAGATAGGTAGCTTAGGGTTTTTTCTATTTTCTTTAATGTCATATTCCAAAGAGGAAAGCAAGTAGAAAGGCATAGAAACAAACATACAGTGGCGGAAATGACTAAGCAGATTGAAATGGTAACTGTAAATAGCAATGTACCTTCTGTCTAGCGTAATATATCTCATGATCACTTTAGCCACCTCGGCCCAAATAGGTTTGATAGAGAGGTGACCTTATACCCTCTCGACTGCATCTTCACCAACTTATCCCTTTCACTGCCTTTAAAGAAGTTGTTGAGGGCTTCTTCGCTATATTTCCTCTCGCGGAAATTAATAAATAAGGATTCACTACATGCAAAATTATATTTAAAGTAAAATAAATAAGGATTCACTACATGGATTAATTTATCACATACAAATCAGAGTGAACAAATGAGTTAATTGCCCCATTCAAATTTATCATTGGACTAAACAATTGAGTTAACTATTCATGCAATATATTATTGGAGTAAACAATGACTGAAATTTTCAACATGGAGGTTGGATGTGAGAAATTTGGAAGTACTAAAAATATAAAAGAAAAAAAGGTCACTCTTTTTTATTGGAAAAGAGTTGGATTGATAAGAATATTGAAGGGGAATTTCTATAGAGAACAAATGGTTATCCAACAAAGGGAAAATTATATTTTTCAACAAATGGTTAATCATGGGAGTTGTTATATTCATTATATTTGATAACATAATAAGGTTAATTGAATTATATTCTATTGTTTTATATAAACATGTGATAGATTAGAGGATACTACTTATTGAAATAAATAGGTTGTAGCAATTAAAGATTCCTTATATTACAAACATTGTTTATGTTAGAAACACAATTGTCAAATTAAAAATGATAGGAGTAGGGTAGAAGCTATATATGTGTGGGTGGAAAATGGGTGAATGGATCACCATCTTATCTAGGTAAATCCATGGGAGGGATGATAAACTCTCATGGCTCTTGAGCCTCAAATATGTTAAATGTATTGGCCTCTCATATGTGAAAGATAAAGAGAAGTTATCTAATACCCATGTATAAAGAGAAATATAATAAATGTACATGATATCCATGTATAAGGTGGAATAAGAGGAAATGATGTATCAAAGGAAGTGAATGATGTCTAAGGTGAATCATGGTCCCCCACTTGCACAAAACTCGAAGTTGTGTAATTAGTTCAACTAGGTTGTGTAACCCATCCCGTAGGGTTGTGTAATTTATCCCATCAGATTATGTAATTTATCCCATTAGATTGTGTAATGCATCCTTTACCTACTTCTAACTTGTTACTGGATTTTTTTTTTAGTTTGTTAGTTGTTAAACTCTTAATGTGTGCTATGAAACTCTTTTTGTAGTAATTTAGGTCATTCCTAAAATTAGTTTTCCATAAAAACTAAGTTGTCGATACAAAATGACATTCCATAATTATTTATGTGAATTGAATTTTTGTAGTGATTTGGGTTGTTTCTAAGAATTGGATTTCTATGGCAATTAAGTGTTGAACAAATTGACTTTTCACATCAACTAGGTTTTTTCTATGGAATAAATTTTTCATTATTTTGTTATGTACCTAGGGATATGATATTATAATGTATTTAGGTGGATGGAGATGCTGAAATGTGGCACACATCCCTTAGGTTAGTTATATTGGGTCTTGTGGATAACTTGTGTATTTAATTATATTTGGTGTTGTGTTGGCCTTCATTGGGATTACCCCTCCATTATATGTTATTAGGAGTTCTATATAAAGAAGGTGAATATCATTGTAAGGATATGTGTTGAGTATTAAAGAAGGTGAATATCATTGTAAGGATATGTGTTAAGTATCATATTGTGTTTGGGATTTCTTGGAGATATAGCATGGAGTGGCTTCTTCCACAAGGAGTATTGTATGGTATTACCCTACCTCAAGGGTTTATTTTGTTTCTACTTATATTGGATATTAGGGCTTTGTCATGTCCCCTTTCCAAAAATAGCAGTTTCTATTTTTTAGTAAGTCCTGATGTCCAAAAATACCAAGTCATGATCACAAGACTACATTGAGAAATAATATTTATTTATTTAATATTACATCGTTAGGATCCAAATTCTAAATCCTAGCAAATAAATATTAAATAAATAATAATAAATAAATACATGCATAAAGCAAGGTGTTGAGATTTAGTGGAGCAAAAAAAGCATATTTTTGTTTTATGGGAAATCTCTCCATTTATGGATTTTTTGCTTGAACCGACAACTTGGGAGTTTTTTTAGAAAAGATTATTTTGGGAATTAATAATGATTTTCCAGAAAGCATGAAATTGGGATTTGGGCATCCAACTTGGCAATGACATATAAAAAACAAAGGCTTTCATTTTGAATTATTATTACTATTTGATCATTTTTCTTCACAAAGTTGTTTAGCTTGTGTATTTTCAGTGGGCGATGTATCTATTGAAGTTGGAGACTCTTGGGCGTTTTTTTGAGGGTTTTAGATTGTCTAAGGTTGTTTAGCTTTGGATTTCAGAGGGTAATCTCACCCAGAGGTTACATTTGCATTAACAGATTCAGGGAAGTTTGGCAATTTTCAATCTTAGAGTTTTACAAGTGTATGTAGATGTTGTTTCTGGAGCAGTGTATGGTGTTTCTGTTGTGTAGCACGTGGATAGCTATGTATTTGTTGTTGCACATCCATCCCAGGCATTAGAGATCAGCTTTATCAGTTTGAGTTGGGTTTATGGTGTTTCGGCAGTGTCAGCAGGGCATTTTTCAGTATTTTAATTATGTAGTTTCAGTAGTTTCAGGAGTATTGTTGGTTGCTATTTTTGCATGTCATTTAGTGGATGTGTATTTTATTTTGTAACATCATCTCAGGTTCCATAGCCCAATGGATGCAAGTGTGGTGAATTTTTTGTACGATTTAATCAATTTCGGGTGTTTCCAGCAAATGGGTTTTTAGCATAATTCACTAGTTTGCTTTTTTTGTTGTGGGGTTTGTACAAGAGATTGCTGCTATTGTTTTTTGATGTACCAGACCTTATATCTATTTTCATATTAGGAAAATCAAAAATATTTTAGTTTGAAGGGTTTCTGTGTGTTTCTGGCAATTTCGGGTGAATTGCACATTGTGTGTTTCAGCTTGTCTGCAACGTAGTTGAAGATTGGTGTTGTGGGATTGTTGCAAAAGTTCATGCATGCATATTTTCTGTTGTAGCAGTCATGTTGTTTTTGTAATCAGTTATTTAATAAATAAAAATCAGATTTGGGGTTGCATGTTAAGTTATTGTTTATTTGCCCCAAAAATTGTTAATATTTTTGAAGTAGTTTGGTGTGAATATCTGAAATATTTGGTTGCATATTAAAAAAATAGATTTAATTGCAATTAAATATCATTTGGGACATTTCAATCTTGGCCCACAAACATCTCTTGTGTTGTGTGATATCCATATTCTGCATTGTCTTATTGCAATTATTATATGTGTGGATCTTATCAAGTCGTATCAGAGCTACGATGTGGGCAAAGGTGAGGATAAAACCCTAATTTTTAAATATTCACCTATATCTTCCAAATGTTTGGGAAATTTTTGCAATTTTTTCATTGAAGTTGGCAAATCATATAAGGAAGGTAGAATCTAAAAATATATTTTTAGAATGAATATTGAGTGAGTTATTGTAATTTTATGAATTTTCATAGATTCACTTTCTAGGCCGTAAATCAAGGAACTTTCTTGATATTTTTACATTTTTAGAAAGTTCCTCAAATTCATCAAGGGTCTATTAATTTTTTTTTTCTTTGAGGCTCAATACATCATGAATTGGTCAGATCAAATTTTAGTCAACTAGATTTGGTAGAATGGTAATCTATTGAAAGCATTATTCTTAAACCCTAGTTTCAATAGGGATCCCTAATTTTGATGGAAGTGGAGATGCATTATAATGGTGGCACAAATATAAAAGAGAGTATGGTAAATGTATAGTATGGGACATACATTTTTTATGTAAAACTAACATGTGAAGCTAAGAATTGGTTTGGGTTATTGTTGTTGGGATAAGGTGCCATTAACCTTGTAAATCCCTATATTGTATTTATTCCATTTATTATTTATAATTTGTAATTACCCATAAGGGAATGAGGTAGTTCCACCAGCAGTGGTAATTCCGGATTCACTGGAGGTAATTAAGGAGAGACATTTATGGTTGGCAATTGTAAAACTCATGAGTAAATGAGGGTAGGCGCCACCTTGGGAGAATCTTCTATTTTTAGCATGTATGACACCCATCATAATGTTTTGTGGGTGCATGTAAAGAATCTATGACAGTTGCAAGTTGTCATAATATTTTATGACACTATGACACATATGATGGATATTTATTAGTTGTAAGTTGCTATGTTTAGCCCCAAGCGTCCATCTTGGGAAGATACTCTTTGGTGGGATCTAGACGGTTATGACACGTCATAAGATGTTGTAAGAGACCTTATTTAGCCTTGGGCACCCAACTTTGCATGGTTGACTTTGGACAAGTGGCAGGAGCTTGTAGGGAGACATTTAATGCTTGCACCTTGGAGATTCTCTGGAGAGAGAAAGTGGATGCCTAGATTGGTGTGAGAGCACTTCTATATATCTATTGCCATGTATTTGTTGTAGAAAATAGATTTACAGGTACTCAGGTGCTGCAGGAATGTTGTCGGATTGAAGACTGGTGGAGAGAGTCGTGTGGTTGATGTATTGTACAATATTTTGCAAATTAATAAAAACTTGTGCCTCTTTCTCGGTGGAGTTTTTACCCGAAAGGGTTTTCTCCACATAAACACAATGTCATTGTGTTCAGTTCTTCATGCTTGATATTCTCTCTATAGTGGGTTTTCTATTTTTATGCAATCTCCATTCTCTAGTACACTGTTAAAGATCATTAAACCTATTTGAATCAGATTTCCGTTGAGTAGTAGCTATCTTCATTTCTAACATATGGTATCAAAGCCTGGTGAGCTTTGACTCTTGGGTGGTAGTGTGAAGGATGTGTAGCTATAGTGGGAGATTTGGTTGTATTTATTTTTCATATCTTGAGTTGGTATTATATGGTTGCATCCACTGTTGCTTCAACCTCTCATCTGGACATTGAGAAGTTCAACGATATGGGGTATGAGTTGTGGAAGTTGAAAATGGAGGATTTGCTGGAAGAAAGAAATCAGTGGTTGGTTGTTCTAAAAGAGAAGAAACCCGACGATGTCTCTCAAGATGAGTGGGATAGATTGGATAAGAAGGCAGGAGGTACAATCATATTGTGTCTTGCAAATTCTATCTTGTTGAATGTCGCAAGGGAAGAGATTGCACATAGCTTGTGGAAGCGTTTGGGTGAAATCTACCAAGCCAAGAGTATGGTAAACAAACTTTACTTGAAGCATAAACTATTTTCTATGAAAATGAAAGAGGGTGAATCGATTGCAAAGCATTTAAATTCTTTTAATTTGTTGTTGAGTCAGCTTGCATCTATAAATGTTGAAGTTAATGAGGAAGATAAATGTATCTTACTTCTTTGTTCTTTACCCGAGTCTTGGGAGAATGCTATCACTGCTAACCTCGCGGATCTGAAGATGGATGCTCTTGTTGCAGTTTTGCTGGCACAGGAATTGAGGAAGAAGAGTTCAGATAGTTCAGGGGATGCTCTCAGTGTCAGGGGAAGGTCTAAGGAAAGAGGACCAAAAGGATATCAGAAGGGGTTCAAGTCTAAGGTTCATTCTAAGACTCCTAGAAAGAAGAACAGAGCTAAGTGTTGGAACTACAGTAAAAGGGGACATGTGAAGAAGGAGTGTAAAAACCCAAAGAAATAGTGGGAGTCCACTTCTAATAAGTCCTCAAATGTAGGTGAAGATGTTTTACTTTTTGCATGCAATGTTGTTTCTAATGATCACTGGTTGGTTGAATTGAGATGTTTGTTTCATATGACCCCGCATAAGGAATGGTTTTCCACATACGAAGAGTATGGAGATAAAGTGTACCTTGGGGACAACTCTATATTTGATAGTTGCGAAAGGCAAGGTATTGTTGTGTTTCAGTGATAGAAGGATTAAAACCTTCCCTGGTGTTTTGCATGTTCTAGGATTAGTTATAAATTTGATTTTAGTTTCAAAGTTGAATGATTTGGGAATGCATGTAACATTTGATAAGCATGGTTGCAGATTGGTGAGAGGAAACTTGGTGGTAGCAAAGGGGAAGAGAATGGGAACCTTGTTTAGGTTAGATGCCACTACAGTTTGTAATTTCTCTTATGTTTCTAAATCTTCTGAAAACACTTGTATGTTGTCGCACCATAGATTGGGCCACACGAGTAATAATGTTTTGAAAACTATTAAGAATAAAGATTTGTTGGACGATTTTTCTTATTCTAACGAGCACTTTGATTTCTATGAGCATTGTGTGTTTGGTAAACAAAATAGAAAATCATTTCCTTTAGGAAGCAATAGAGGTTATTCATACAGATGTGTTTGGACCTGTAGATAACGACTCTATCGAAAAATCTCGTTATTTTGTCACCTCCATTGATGATGGATCCAAATTCACATGGATTTATTTTATGAAACACAAATCTAAAGTTTTCTCTAAGTTTAAGGATTTTAAAGTCTTAATTGAAAACCAATCGGGATTAAAGATAAAAATATTAAGATCTGACAATGGAGGGGAATATTGCTCTAAGGAATTTGATGAGTTTTGCAAGCATGCAGGTATAATCAGACAAAAAACAACTCTGTATACACCACAGCAGAATGGTGTTGCAGAAAGGATGAACCAAACAATCATGGAAAGAGCTAGAAGTATGTTGAGTGATTCACAATTGGATAAATGCTTTTGGGCAGAGGTTGTGTGTACTGCTTTCTACTTGATTAACAGATCTCCTTGTAAGGCTCTTGTGTAGTGCCCCTCACCTTATCGTCTGTCAGGTTGATGATTGCTTAGTAGGATTCAACATTATGATAGTATCTTAGATCATTCGATGATGGATTCTTTGTTATGTTGGATTCTGTTATTTGATGCTAGATGTTGTAGATGCCTTGATGTTATTTGCTATATTTGATTGTAAGACAATTGATTGTTTTATGTTGTTGATGAGTAACCAGAAATCTTGTTCAATATAGTTAATTGTTTATACATGAACGTGAATGGAACAGTGTCGTATTACTCACACTCGAGTACCCTACCACACTGCGATTTCCATTCACAAATGACTGCATGTGGATATATATATCTTGTTATGTTTAACCGTGTGGTTGTTGCAGGATGCAGGTACTAGGCACCGACTCCACCTGATTTACCAGGACTGAGCGTGCCTTCGCCAATGGAATGGTTGTATGGAGTTAATGTGGGGTCCCCTGTCATTGTTGTCTAGTTGTCAGTTTACTTTGTGGTCATTGTCTATCGTTCGATGGTGACTTGCAAGCAGGTAATGTTACACCCTGATGTCTAACTAGGTCATAAGGTGTTTTTGTATGTAAGGAAGAATTGTGCATTAAATAGAATTATTTTACAGAAAATATAAGGTTGATAATTAAATATATTAATTAATGTCGATAATTGTTAATAATTGCGGTAAATAAATTATAGTTTATGGGAAGTAAAATTATGGATTAATAGATATAAGAAACTTTATATTATTAAATATAATATTATTTGCTTGAATATTTAAATAAATAAATGAGTTGTAAATTAAATTGTAAGATTTAACTAATAAAATAAAATTGTTTTTGAGTTGTATAGTGAGTAGTTGCAATGGTTTAATTTAATTAATTAAAAGACCCTCATTGTGGAATAACCGACTATTAACAGATCTGAGAAGAGGAGGGTTTAAGGAAAGAGGGGGAGGGCTGGTAGGAGAGCAGAGAAGAGGCTGGGAACTACAATGTTTGAAACAGATTCTCATCAGATCGTCATCACAGCCAGGTTCCATTTAAATGCTTAATTCCTTTTCTCTAAATCTGAATTTGTATATGTTGGGTGTTGATTGTTCCTTGATGGATTGTCTTGGTTGAATTTCCGTTTCAAGAGTTACTTCAATGTGTGATTATCTGTATTCTAAGTTCCTCTTCCAAAACTGAGTGATCATTTCTATAGTCTGCCTTCTCTATGTTCAAGCAGTACGATTCTTAGGTTTTTTTAAAATCAGTCCTGCTCAAAGAATTTGTTGTTTAATTGTTTCTCCCACTCCATTTGCAAGATCATTCTATCACTTCCACAAATGTTCATTTCTAAAGGACAGATTTAGATGTGGATTGTTTGGTCTGTAGCAGATGGATAGGATTCATACATTCCTCCCACCGTCCTTCAACTCGTAAATTAAATAGTGTTTCTATCTATGGGATTACTTCCAGATGAGATTGCCATAGATCTCTATAGAAACTAGTCTTCCTTCTTTTGTATAGCAATGAATTCCTTGCATCAACATCTACTCTCAGTCGTATTTATCTGCGGCAGGTTTCAACATGTGTTCGGGTGTGTCTTTTCCGCGATCTCCTTGAGGACATATCCTTAAAACCAACATCAAACTTAATAGATATTTAATGTTGCAGTTTCACCACAATTCGCCTTTATTTCGTAGGTGTATCCTTCGGTATTTTTGTTACCTTCACTTTCAGCCATTAAATACATACAGCAACCAATAGTTTCTTTTCCACACTGCAACCTTTTAATCAACTTTTGTGCAATCCACTATATATGCAGTATCAATTCCATGTTGTGTGGAGCGCTTTTTGGAGTACCCCAATCCTTGCATCTAGAAAGAGAACAGAATTTAATTGTGAATCGAGTGCATATCCTGCCGTAAATTGCATTCCATGAGATTTTACCTCTGTGAGACATTTTGTCAATGGTACACATGATTGCCGTAAAGCTTGTATCACTTGTTCAACGAACCCACTGTGTGCTTATTTTGTAATCATTACATGACATCTCATTTAGAGGCAAATCCTTTTTGAGCGTATCCTACACACCTTGCATTCTATGAGATTTAATCTCATTGAGGCACTCGCAGAACTGTTCACGTGCCTGGTGCTTGCTTCTACATTTTGCATACATTTTGAGCAGGGCCGTCGCAACTACCACATCTGATCATTTTCCTCTATCCTTTAGGCGTTGATGGATACCACACCTATTCCTATGCTACAATCCTTGTTTACACTTCCACATTTAGCATACTTGTCTACGAGGGCAGATGCAACCACAACATCTGACAAAACTCCTTTATCCTTTACGCTTTGATGAATGTCCATAACCCGTTCCCAAGCTCCACGCTAGTCGTGGCTGGGAGGACGTTGGCAGAGGTTGTGAATTTGGCTTTAAACCTGCCAATTGTATTGCTTGAAAGTTCCTAACACCTTCTCAACAATCTATTTTGTGCGTACACTGCAATCAATGCGATCTGCCAATCACATTTGCTAAAAGTTTCTACAGTCTGTGCAATGAATCTATTTTGTGCATACGTTGCTATCATTTTGACAGTGCATTTTCTTGAGAGTTTCTACAGCTTGTCAATGAATTCATTTGTGCATTTCTACAATCATTGCATCCCATTAGATGACAAAACCATTTTGTGCAACAACGTATTCTTCTGCAATTATCATTTCTTGCTCAACCAACCAGATATGTGTGTTAAGTAGCAGACTCCAACTCCACAGTATAACCATTGCTTTATTTCGCAACTATAGCATTAGGTTTAGGGTTCATATTCAAACAATAAGGATAAAATGTTATTCTTTTATCATAGTATGAAATATTTAAATACTTAGAATGAAAATACTAGAAGATTATGATTGTATTTTCTTTTAAATACTTAGATTATTATGAAGTTAGAATTGTTTTGTGAAGTTTCATTCATAATATGTTACTAAATTAGGGTTTTAATATGTAGGATTTCCTTTGAGAAAATTATATTAACAACTTTTGTTATTTATTTTAATGTTTTCAATTTAAGTGATAAGCGCTGAGATATTACAAATGTATTTTTAGTTATTAATAAATGTATTCTTAGTTATTATTAATCATATAGGTAAATGAATGCATTCCTAGTTATTAATAAACATATAGATACATTAAGATGTTATTATCTGCTATTTAAATGTATTTTTATATATAAGTAATTACCTCTTTAATTTGTTTAATTTAGATCAATTAGTTTGTTTAAAAGAGTTAATGCAATCCACTGTTGATTTTATTACAAAGTTATTTATGATGAACCAAGAAGGAATTTTAGTGATTAACACTAGAATCCGTATTGAACTATATGAGTGGTTGTAAAGAGTCGAATTGTGAGTGGTTGAACTCGAATTCCAAAGGCGTAGTATGTCATAGTTGTGTACAATACGACATGTGTATAGTTGTTTTTGTATTGTGATGTTATAACGAACAGGTGGTTTTAGTTAGTAAGGAGTATAATGAAGTATTGTCAAAGTTGTTTATGTGTTTTGTAAGTAATATTCTCTGGATGAGATATTTAACCACTTGTGACTATCTTGTATCCGTTTTGTCGTAATTGTTGTATGGAGAGACTTGGAATCTGTAAAAGAGTAAAGTGTTGTAATGCTATATGCGATGGATAACAATTGGTGTTATGATTCTGTTTGTAATGCAAGAGGGTCTATGCCTTGCAGTGATCAAGTATGTGTACTGTTATAATGCCATGTATGATGGTTAAGGTTTACTAGGTGTTAACAAGGAGAGTGGCTTTCAATGTGGGGTCGGCGCCCAAAGTGGTAGTCAGGATAACCCGTTGAAAGTAGATTAATCAAGTGATAACCTAAAATGAACTAGGGGGTTAAGGGTAGATTTCACATTAAACAAGATTAATGGATTTCCTCACCCAGGCCTGTAGTGCTTGTTTAGACTAATGATGGGTTGAGAAGACCTGGTTGGCATAATTGACTTCCTTGTCCTCACGAAAGGAAGGTCGATTCCGCATGTGTCACCCTATGGGGTCGGCACCTAGTGAGAGGCTGTCAAGATAACCATAGATGGGGGCTGGCACCTAGTGAGACGTTGTCAGGATAACCCATGCTAGGACCGTGCGATGACACTCTCCCTACTACAACCTAGCATTCCTCGTATGGTCTCTCCACATATGTTAGGTGTCGCCTCTGGAAGTTGTGTTGTGTTGTTTGTGTTATTGTCATGTGTCGTATTGGAGATTGGTCATCCTTCGTTCATGTTAGTCTTTGTCTACCTGACTATTGTTGTTTGGGACCTCATGTTAACTCCTAGCTCGGGGGGTGGACCTTAGGGTTCCACATGGTCGGGTGGAAGAGCTTTCTTATCCATTGGCTATCCCTTGTCGAAGTTCATGTGCAGAAAAGATTATTTTGGCTTTCAGACAATTGTACTTGTACCAGTTGAGGAAGGTGATTGTGTATAATCTTGTACTAGACTTGTGTACCAGATCATTCTTAATGTATGTAATTTTGATGTAGGCAGAAGATGTCATTGTTGTAATGATGTACTTATGTGTAAGGAAAACATTACAGTTATGTATTTGATCACGAAGATTATATTATTTGATGACATGCGATGAATATGAATATGTTATTTAATTATGCATTGGATTTAGATCAGTTAGTGATGTTAGTAATGTATGTTAAATTATGTTAGTTAAATTGTAAGTAATGCAGCCTTGAAACCTTATAGAACATGTTGTAAGTTAAATAGTATAATCAGTTATGTTAACATTACTTTGATATTTTATTCACTTTAAAAAAAAAAAATTCTGTTTCATATAGCGTAAATGTAATTTTCTCTAAGGTGTTCAGGGCGGGGCATTACATCTTGATTCGACACCTTATGAAGTATGGATATGTAAGAAACCTTATGTTTCACATTTAAGGGTTTTTTGGCCGTGAGGTTTTTGTTCATGTGCCTAAGGAAAAGCGATCTAAGTTGGATCCAAAACTACATAAATGCATCTTCATTAGATATGGTGAGAATGTTAAGGGTTATAAGCTTTGGGATCCTCTAACTAGAAAATTTGTTTTCTCTAGAGATGTTATTTTCAGGGAACTTAGAGCTATTTATGAACCTAAGCAACCAAAAGAGAAAGAAAAGGTGAAGAGAGTGCACCTTGACTTAGAGCAGGAAGATGCACCTCAAGAAGAACACAATGATGGATTGGAGGGTGAAGAACAAGAACAAGATTCTAGTAGTTCTGATGAGGAAGAATCTATTGTTATAGAAGAAGTTGGTGCAAAAGATCATGTAGAAGAACAATTTGATACTCTTACTCCACCCTTGAGGAGATCCACAAGACAACGAAATCCAGTTGATAGGTATAGCCCACTAGATTTATGTTGTGTATTTGTTTTATTGAGTACTGACAATGAACCTAGATCCTACATGGAAGCTATTCATGCAGATGATAGTGAGTCTTGGTAGTTAGCCATGCAGGAGGAGATGATGGCTTTAGACTCTTGTAACACTTGGGATCTTGCCCATTTTCCCAAAGGAAGAAAGGCCATAGATTGCAAGTGGGTCTTCAAGAAGAAGTTTGGAGCAGACGGTTCATTGGAGAAGTACAAGGCTAGATTGTTAGCCAAGGGCTACTCCCAGAGAGAGGGACTTGATTTCGGTAAAATTTTCTCTCCTATTGCTAAATTGACTTCTATTAGATTTGTTTTATCCATCGTTGTAGCTTTTGATTGGGAGATTGAGCAAATGGATGTTAAGATTGTGTTCTTGCATGGAGATCTTGAGGAAGAAGAGGTAAAAGGGAAAGAACATTGGGTTTGTAGGTTAAAGAGGTCTCTCTATGGTTTGAAATAGTCCCCCAGAATGTGGTATCAAAAGTTTGACTCATTTGTGTTGAAATTGGGTTTTGGTAGGAGCGAGGAGGATCATTGTGTTTACATTCATTTTATTGATGATTCTATACTGATCATTGCATTGTATGTTGATGACATGTTATTTTTCAGCAATACTAAGGGTATGATCAGTGAGTTGAAAGCCCAACTTTCAGGTGCATTTGATATGAAGGATCTTGGAGCAACCAGGTATATTCTGGGTATGGAGATCAAGAGGGACAGAGGTAATAGAAAGCTTTGGTTGTCACAAAGTAAGTATGTGAATACCATTTTGCAAAAATTTAGTTTGCAGGACTGTAACCTTGTTAGAGTTCCTTTACCCATTGGTACTAAGCTTTCATTAGATATGTGTCCAAAGAATGAGGATGATTTTGAGGATATGTCTAATGTTTCATATGCTAGTGTTGTAGGGAGTTTGATGTATGCAATGGTTTGCACTAGGCCAGATATTGCCCAAGCAATGGGAGTTGTGAGCAGATTTATGTCTAACCCTGGTAGACAACATTGGAATTATGCAAAGAAGGTGTTTAAATATCTTGTAGGTACCCCTAATTATTGTTTGGTTTATTTTGGTATTGATAGTGCTAATAAAACTTTGGACATACAGGGATTTGTTGATTCAGATTAGGCAGGTGACTTAGCTAGTCGAAGGTCCACTAGTGGCTATGCATTTACTCTGTTTGGAGGAATAGTGAATTGGATGAGTAAGAGGCAGCCCACAGATGCTTTGTCCACCACCGAAGAAGAGTATATGGCTTCTGCTCATGTCTCTAAGGAGGCAATTTGGTTGAGGAGACTGTGTACAGGTATTGGTTTTGATTACAAGGTCATTCAGATTGGTTGTGATAGCCAAGTGCTATCTGTTGGGCAAAGAATCCTATGTATCATGCTCAGACCAAGCATGTTGATGTTCAGTGTCACTTCATTTGAGAATTGGTTGCAAATGAACAGATTGTACTGAAGAAGATAGACACTCAAGAGAATGTTGTAGATTCATTGACCAAACTTGTGAGCATGGAGAAATTTGTGTGGTGCAGAAAGGCCATGGGCCTTGTTTCTAGTGCCTTACTATTTTTCATTTGATTTCCTATGGGTTGATTTATAATGTATAATGTCACGTGGGAGAATGTTGGGATAAGGTGCCATTAACCATGTAAATCCCAATATTGTATTTATTCCATTTTATTATTTGTAATTTGTAATTACCCATAAGGGAATGAGGTAGTTTCACTAGTAGTGGTAATTTTGGGTTCACCGGAGGTAATTAATGAGTGACATTTACGGTTGGCAATTGTAAAACTCATGAGTAAATGATGGTAGGCACCACCTTGGGAGAATCTGCTATTTTTAGAATGTATGACACTCGTCATAATGTTTGGTGTGTGCATGTAAAGAATCTATGACAGCTGCAAGTTGTCATAAGATTCTATGACACTATGACACATATGACAAATATTTATTAGTTGTAAGTTGCTATGTTTATCCTCGGGTGCTCATCTTGGGAAGATACTCTTTGGTGGGATCTATGACAGTTATGATGCATCATAAGATGCTATAAGAGACCTTATTTAGCCTTGGACACCCAACTTTGCATGGTTGACTTTGGACAAGTGGCATGAGCTTGTAAGGAGACATTTAATGCTTGTGTGTTGGAGATTCTCTGGAGAGAGAAAGTGGATGCCTAGATTGGTGTAAAAGCACTTCTATATATCTATTTCCATGTATTTATTGTAGAAAATAGATCTACAGGTAGTCAGGTGCTGCAAGAATGCTATCGGATTGAAGACTAGTGGAGAGAGCTATGTGGTTGATGTATTGTACAATCTTTTACAAGTTAATAAAAACTTGTGCCTCTTTCTTGGGGGAGTTTTTACTTGAAAGGGTTTTCTCCACGTAAACACTGTGTCATTGTGTTCAGTTCTTCATGCTTGATATTTTCTCTGTAGTGGGTTTTATGTTTTGATGCAATCTCCATTCTCTAATACACTGTTAAAGACCATTAAACCTTGTTGAATCAGATTTTTGTTGAGTATTAGTTGTCTTCATTTCTAACAATTGCATGATGTCATTTTTTCTCTAGATGAACTAGAAAAAGATTTCTTAGATAGATGGGTACCAAAAGAAAAAGTCGAAGGAGAAGGCAAAGGAGAAAGTGAAGGTAAAGAAGAAGGAGGAGGAGGAGGAGGAGAAGGGGTAGGAAAAGAGGATGATGAAGAGAAGATGAAGGATAGAGGTACATACACTTTACCTCCAAGAAAGGAAGATTCAATCCTTCAATTTATAGATGCATTCGAAAGGAAAAGGTTATTGTTTCTATAAACCATAGTAGTAAGTATAACTTCATCAACATGGAATTAGCCAAGAAACTACAGGTACAAGCAAAGCACATCAAGGATAGTCAAATAGCAGGTAAGGAGAAAGTGAAGGTAAATAAGGAGGAGGAGGAGGAGGAGAAGGGGTAGGAAAAGAGGATGATGAAGAGAAGATGAAGGATATAGGTACATACACTTTACCTCCAAGAAAGAAAGATTCAATCCTTCAATTTATGGATGCATTCAAAAGGAAAAGGTTATTATTTCTATAAACCGTAGTAGTAAGTATAACTTCATCAACATGGAATTAGCCAAGAAACTACAAGTACAAGCAAAGCACATCAAGGATAGTCAAATAGCAGGTAAGGATATTCAATTTGTTAAAGATTTAAAGCTCTCTATGGATAAATATGTTTTGCATTCAAAATTTTATGCTTTGGATATGGATGGGTTGGATATTGTTCTTTGTTAGCCTTGATTAGGATCTTTAGGAACAGTAAACATTGATGTGAAAAAAGAAGTTCATGAAGCTTTAGTATAGGAGGAAAAAAGTTACATTATAGGATATTACACACAATGAAGTCCAAAGGAAAGTCAAGGAAGAGCAAGTTTAGGAATCTACTAAAGATTGCACTAATGAATTAGAGGACAAACAAGGAGAAGGATATAGACAAAAAAGAGGAGACAAGTAACTCTCTTCACAATCCAACAATACAAGTGGTAAAAATGATGAAGATTCAGAGAAGGTTCCAATGATAATAAAGGGTACAATATATAGCCATCCACATCATCGTGAGAGGAGAGAATCATGGAGGAAACAACCATGGAGGCATGATAATACATGGAATCAACAAGAAAATCACTATGGATCTACATGGAATCAAAGGAATAGATATAACGATCAATGGCATCATAAAAGTAATGGCTATTCATGAAAAAAAGGACTCACTATGATAAGGAATGGAATCACATCGATGTAGCAAAATGTGGATCAAGTATGGGATCTAGGTACCATGAAGCTAAAACTACTACGGAGATCAACTATGGATGGTTGGATAATTGGCCATGGCATCATATTTGTAATGACTTGAGATAGTTTTACTATTTGGCTTTTTCTCATGTTTCGAGGACAAAACATGTCAAGAAGGGATGGCATGTTATGTACCTAGGGATATGATATTATAATGTATTTAGGTGGATGGAGATGCTAACATGTGGCACACATCACTTAAGTTAGTTATATAGGGTCTTGTGGATCTAACTTGTGTAATTAATTGTATTAGGTGTTGAGTAGGCTTTAATTGGGATTACCACTCCATTGTGTTATTAGGAGGAGGTCTATATAAAGAAGGTGAATATTATTGTAAGGATGTGTTGAGTATGATATTGTGTTTGGGATCTATTGGAGATATAGCGTGGAGTGGCTTCTTCCATAAGGAGTATTGTACAGTGTCACCCTACCTCAAGGGTCTATTCTATTTTTGCATATATTAGATATTAGGGTATCTTGGCCCACAAACATCTCTTGTGTTGTGTGAGATCTATCTTTTGCATTGCCTTATTGCAATTATTATATGTGTGGATCTTATCATATTTGAAATACATAACTTAAATATCTAGTACAAAGCCTCCAAGATCCAATCATTGAAATCTTCTTCTTGTGATTTTTTTTTTATCATTTTGGTTGACTATCTACTAATGGTTGGGGGTGAAAAGGGCTACCTATGAAAGGCTCATCATTTTTATCCATGTTTGAGAGTAGAGTGATTGATTGCATATTATTGTCAAGAATAAAATGTGGAGAATCATTATTGCAATTGTTTGGTACAAACATTAACAATTATTGAGATTATTTATTGATTTCTTGTGGGACTTATGTAACATATCAAGGGGTTAGAGAGATAAAACCATGATTTCTAAAACAACTCAAGGTCTAAGGATCCAATTAAGGATTGTCAAACCAAGCAACTTAGCAACATTCAACACAAACAATATCACCAAACATCAATTGCACATGGAGATGGAATGAAAATAACAAGATCTTTATTGATTTATGATATTCATTATGTACAATAGGGTGCAATGCCAATTTACAACAGATCCAAATGATCTCATTTAGGGTATACTTTAAGAACTGGCCCCTGGAAATTTTTATAGAAATCCTAGCGAAATTCCTATGTAGAGACATAATCCTCCTGGTGAATTTTTCCTAAAATTAAACCAAGGTGATAGAGTGGGTGGTTATTTTATGTTAAAATATAAATTTGAAAATAAATTATAAGTGATTGGGAAACCAAAATTCATTCTTGTTTTTAATCAATTTGGTGAATGAGGACCTAAATTTTTAATAAAATATTAATTGAGGTGGCAAAAGAAGGCTAAGTTTCTAATAAGTTTTTAATTAAGGTAGCAAATTAAGGCTAGATTTCTAATAATTTTTTAATTGAGATGGTGAATTAAGCCTAAATTTTCCATAAATTTTTTAGTTGAGGTGGTGAATTAAGGTTTAAGTGCCCATAAATTTTTAATTGAGGTGGCGAATTAAGCCTAAATTTTAAAAAAAAATTGAGGGCGCGAATTAAAACCTAAAGTAATATACATTTATAATTGTGGCAGCGAATTAAAACCTAAATTAATATTAATTTGTAAGTTAAGTGGTGAATTATTAAAAATAAAAATATTTGTACATATCTTATATAACATTCGTGTCATACTTTGTGTGAAAAGATAACCTTGGGCATCATATTTAAGATTTTTATTTAATTTAGTGATACTTTGAATGGGAGGACATCCTTCGTTATCAATAACATTTTCATTCAATTCACTTATGAAAAGGTGGCCTTCATCATCATTAACATTTTCATTTAGTTTAGTTGTGAAAAGATGGATTTTGTCATCAATAACATTTTCATTTAATTTAGTTGTGCAAGTTTTGGTTTTAATTTTTTTGGTGGCATTATAGTGATAGTTATCTCATGGATATTCAAGAAAAAGAAGGGTTTTTTTGGCCCCTAACAAGTGGGAATTTTAGGATGTTGAGAGATTTGGTTCATTGATATTAAGTAAGGTCTCTTATATTAATTCCCTTATAATAGAAATTGCTATAAGGGTGATTATTGGTGAGGATATACTCCAGGCCTTGATGAGGTGAAGATTGACCTCATCATATTTTGAATAAAGTACCTTCCTTTATTGCCTAAAAATCCTATCATGCTATTATTAATTTGATTATATGATAAATTATTGGCTATCCTAACTAGGAATGATGTATATATTTTTGTTTTTATATTATGTGTTAAAATTAATTCCAATGCTAACATATTGTGGCGAAAAAGATTCATTTTTTTATTAAAACAAGGTTCATTCAGCTCCAGAAGACAGACTCCAGAGGAATTGGAAATGGATGTTCCAGAATGTTCGTAGCTCTAGAATGCTCACGTTCCAAAGGCAACTCTGGAGAAAATATGGTAACAAAAAATTGTCCCATGTTCATCACACATGTCCCCTATTCAGCTCATCTATCGCCTATTTGGCGAAATGGTTGAAGATATTTGACAACATGATTCATAAATGGCTCGAAAAGCACTCTGCAAGAACAATAATCCTAATGAAAGTCTATTTCATTAGTTTCCCGAATTTCTTTGTTGATTAAGAAATAAACTCTTTTAGCATTTATGATTTTCTGTTAAAAACTTTAAATAGGAGTCGTGCATGAACTGTACAATCCTGGACTTTAGGCACGAGTAAAGAACCTAGTATCTAGGAAACATCATATATAGTGTTGTGTTGTTCATTATAGACATAGATGATTTTGAATGAATGCAAGAGTATATAGCTCTATTTTTACTTTCAAAAAAGTCGGCAATTTGTGTGTGTGTGATGATATTGTGAGTTCTTAGAGTTCCAATCTCTGGAGAGCTGGCGACTCGCTTGGGGAAGAAGAACAATGTTTCATACATAAGTATTTATAATTTCTGATGTTATTGTGAATACCATGTTTTTGTTGAAGTGATATTATTGTGAATTACTCTGTTTCTATTTCTGTTGAAATAATTGTTCCAACAAATGAAATAAATTGCTTTAGTTTTCACCTGCAGGATAATTTGTTATGTGTTGTTCCTAGTGTTATTTGTATTATTCAATGTTATGTGTCTTGTTCAGTATATTTGTAGTGTGCTGAAGAGTTGTGTTCTATAAGAATTAGTAAGCAATTTTACTCTAGAAGTTCATTTATCACACTTGTCTTGGGAAGTTGGTAGTATAGATTTTATTTCTCAAAAACAGTCAAGTAGTTGAATACTTTGTTTCATTAATGTAATCATTTTTGAATGTTTCCATAGTTTAGAATTCAAATGTTTTTTTAGATTAGATTTTGAATGCTTTCATAGTTTAGATTTTGTTTTCGCATAAGCATTTCTTGTATTTTGTAGCTTAAAAACCATAATGGGAATGAGATATTTGATTGCCTATTGCATATAGCCATCGGACACCACTCAGATTGACAAAATGACAATGTATTAAAGTACGAGGTTTGATGACACCTCGTCACTTTTTGGGGCCATTTCTGAGGGATCACTTGTTCTTTATTCAAGGTGTCATTAGGAATACAATCGGATAACCCAAATTAGTGATACAAAAATTAACAACTTCTTCTACATGGTTAGAAAAAAGGGGACCACACGAAAGATTTATTGCAAAAATCCCTCAACCCAAAGCACTAATCATTGAACCTAAGGGGATAGAAGCCTTGGTTGAAGAATTTTCTCAACATCAATTGGTCAATCAAGACCCACTCGAGACTCCACAGAGAATCATTGAGTGAACAAAAGAATAATGCAAAGGCGCCCTACTCTTCAGAGGAGAAAACATCAAGTTATTGAATCTACCTCTAGCATTACTCATACCCCTATGCAAGAAGACCAAGAAAATTTACAGAAACATAACTCACCTCCATCAACAGATGTTCAAATGGAACCCTCAGCAACTTTGGAAGTTCCATCTCAAGAATCATCACAGGTGCCAACATCTCCTCTGGGAGATGTCACAATGGAAATGCAATATTTGGTATCTCATTGCCCAGAAGAACCTAGCAAGGTATTACCTCTGGAGGATGCAAATCTTTCTCTAGAAGATACTTCTACTAGAGTTCCTCTATCATTGCATGGTTCTCCTATCATTGAACCTCATGAGTAGGAAAGCAACACAATTTTGGAGGAGGAAATACCCAAGAGTGTAGATGAGTGTGGTATTCCTCTCCAGCAGAGCCCAACCAAAGGCAAGGCTCCTATAATGACTCCAAAGGATGATGGAGGTAGAAATCAAGAGGAAATGCAACAAATTCAGCATGCAATTGAATTTGCAAAGGCAAAGCAAACAATTTTCCAACAGTGGAAAGAGATTGAAAAATTAAAAAACATTATTGGTAGAAGAAAGATGAGGAAAATTTGTATTTACGGGAACAAGTAAATAAACCATTGGAAGTATCAACAGGGCCGACTCAAGATGAAGGCCTCCAAGAAATTTTGCTAGAAAAAAATAAGCAAATTGAAAATCTCACAAATAATCTAGCAAATGCACTTGCAACATTTCTGAAAAAGAGCCAAGAAGATCAGGCAGCATTGGCAGCTACCACAAGTCAAATTGTTGAAATAGAGGAAGAACTACAAGAACTCTGGGAAAAACTGCCAATGGAGGATAAGGAAATTCAAACTAAACGAGTCATCCCACAATAATGGGTTACACTTTTTGGCCAAACTTGACATTGAAATCAACATTTTGAACTAAATCTTCACTTTCTAACACCTATAGTCGTTAAACCGTTAGGAATTTGAAGATGATGTGAATTAGTGATTTGTGAGATTTTGTCTATAGATTCTAAATTTATTATTTTTTTTAAATGGATTTAAATTGTAATATTTTTTTTGTCTCCTTGGATAACTAGTTTTTATTAGTAAACAACTTTTTTTTAAAGTGATGTGTGTTATGTAGCACATAACTTTTTTTCTACAAAAGATAAAATTCTGATTCTTTTGAATTTAGATTGGTAACACTGATATCTAGGGCATGCATTTGGTTTCATAATGTTTTGTTGAATATTTTTTTTAATTAGGTTTTGAAGTCAAACAAATTATAATTTAGACATAGGTGTATTCCATAAAACATAACTTTTTCTGTATGTATCGAAATTGAATTTTTTTTTGTTGAAACAAGGACATCAATACCTAGGGCATGGATATTTTTCAAAAAAAAAATTCTCTATTTTCCTATTTTTTCGTATGTGTGAAACAAAGACCTTGATGTTCATTGAAAAACCTACATTCACAAGAAATAAAAAATAAATATAATAATCAAATTAAATATATTTAAAATTATACTTTTTGGGAAGCTTATAATAAGGACTACTTACAAATCTTAAATTTTAAATGAATTCATTTGATCCCCCAAAAGGTAAATCAAAAGTGGTTTTTTATCAGCATTTTGATAGGTGTAGAGGAGACTCCATTATAGGTATGGTTTAAAACTAGCAGAGTTCTATCCAAGGGGTTTGAATCTAAGGGGGTTGATTAAACCCTCTTCAACTAAAATCCTTTAAATGGAACCTTTCAAGGCTTAAATCATTATATTTTCTAAAAATATCTAATTTCAACAAAAATCAGGATGTGCTAGAAAGTGTAACCCATTATTGTGGCAAAACCCAAACTAGTTTCCTTAAAATGGTTTCAAGTTCATTTTCCTAAAGTTCTCCAGACCTGGATAGCTCGCTGCCATTTTATCAGACATGCAGCCTTCAAGATTGATAGATTGAAAGCATAGTTGGCAATTTTGCAAAACAAATATGATCAATTATACGAAGCTAAGATGGAAGTCTGCATGATAGGAGAACTTATTCTTATGCGTAGGAAACCCTCATGTATGTATAGTATGTTTTTGAATGAACAAGTATTAAGGTGGAAATTGTTAAGAATTGCTTGTAATCTACTACATGACCCTAATGACAAAGAATTCCTAGAAGCATATAAGATTGCTTCTCCAGAACAACAAAATTTATTATGTGAATTCTTTACACATAATCTATTGGATAAAAGTCATATAGATTTCTATATCAATCTTTTATGGGGGAAGTGTAGTTGAGATCCTTCATCTCTACCATGCATAATCAAGTGGCTTGGCAAGAAAGAACAGGAGAATATTATCAAGCAAAGAAAATTGTTTGATTGTTGATGAGACATCAGCATCATAAACCAGAAGCATTCAACGATGAATTTAAGAGGATAGTCCAATATCCTATAATGATAGAAAAATACATCAAAAGTTTAAAGAAATGTTACCAAGACCTATAAAATGTCATCCCTCAATTACCCAAAGTTACCTTTTCAACTTGTGAAGAAAGGTATAATTCTTTACCTATACATCTCAAAAGATGAGAACTCATTTCTACGAGCAATCTTATGTGGTCCTTCCGATGGGATAAAGTAGTAGTAGAAATGATGCATCAATTGAGAGAGGAATGGATTGGCACGAGGTTCAGACCTCCATTACTTCTCCAATCGGTAACCCCAGTGCATGTAAATAGTGAACAATTTGAATGGGAATTTCAAATATGGCATAATAAGGTAGAAGCTGGCAAAGGATTTATTATTGATCTTAGAGAATTGGATGTTTTTGCACATTTAGTGTATGATAATAGATAGAAATTTGAAGAATATTGCAAAATAAGAGAAGCAAAAAGACAACAACAAACAGAGAGACCTACACAACACCAAGCAAGAGGACTTGCACAACCTTAGGTGTGGGGGAGTGATGAGGTGAAGATTGACCTCATCATATTTTGAATAAAGCACCTTCCTTTATTGCCTAAAAACCCTGTCATGTTATTATTAATTTGATTATATAATAAATTATTGGCTACCTTGACTAGGAATGATGTATATATTTTTGTTTTCTATTCTCCATTAAAAGGAATTCCAATGCTAACATATTGTGGCAAAAAAGATTCATTTTTATAAAACAAGGTTCATTTGGCTCCTGAAGAAAGACTCTGAAAGAAGTGGAAATGGATGCTTTGAAATGTTCATGGCTCCAAAATGCTCACGTTCGAAAGAAAACTCTGGAGAAATTATGGTAATAGGAAACTATTCCATGTTCATCACACCTATCCCCTATTCAATGCACATGTCCCCTGTTTGGTGAAATAGTTGAAAATATTTGGCAATGTGATTCATAAATGGATCAAAAAGCACTTTAAAATAAAAAGACTCCCGATGAAAGTCTATTTCATCAATTTCCCCAATTTCTTTGTTGATTAAGAAACAAACTCTTTTAACATTTATGATTTTTTGTTAAAAACTTTAAACAACAATCGTGCATGAGCTGCATGATGCTAGACTTTAGGCATAAGTAAAGAACCCAGTATCTAGGAAACATCATATATAGTGTTGTGTTGTTCATTATAGACATAGACGATTTTGAATGAATACAAGAATATATCTCTATTTTTACTTTAAAAAAATTTGGCAATCTGTGTGTGTGATGATATTGTGAGTTCTTAGAGTTCCAATCTCCAGAGAGCTGGCCACTCGCTTGGGGAAGAAGAACAATGTTTCATAGATAAGTCTTTATAATTTTTTATGATATTATGAATATTTTTGTTGAAGTGATATTATTGTGAGTTACTCTGTTTTTGTTTCTATTGAAATAATTGTTCCAGCAAATGAAATAAATTTCTTTAGTTTTCACCTGCAGGATAATTTGTTTTGCATTGTTCCCAGTGTTATTTGTGTCATTCAATGTTATGTATCTTGTTCAGTGAATTCATAGTGTGCTAAAAAGTTGTGTTTTGTAAAAATTAGTAAGCACTTTTACTCTAAGAGTTCATTTATCACAGTTGTCTTGGGAAGTTAGTAGTATAGATTTGTTTTCTCAGAAATAGTCAAGTAGTTTAAATTTGTTTCATTAAGCTGTAATCATTTTTGAATGTTTCCATAGTTATATTTCAAATGTTTTCTTATATTAAATTTTGAATGCTTTCATAGTTTAGATTTTGTTTCCACATATGCATTTCTTTTATTATGTAGCTTAAAAACCATCACCGGAATGAGATATTTGATTGCCTATTGCATTTAGCCATCAGACACCACCCAGGTTGACAACATAACAATGTATTAAAGTACAAGGTTTGACGACACCTCATTAGGCCTTTCCTCAAAAGAATATTTCTAGTAACACCTAATTATATTAAAATATAAAACTTGTGTATTTACAAAAATCTGAGATGCCCATAGAGAGGAACAAGCACATCTCCAGTATCATCAACCCAAAAAGCCAAAAACTAATCCAAGGTTGGAAAAGGACCCTTAACCTTACACTCATACAAAAATTTGAATTAAACTAGATAATACCCTAGACACCAAGTAAGACCATCAACTAAACAATTATCACCCTATACATATCATAAGTATTAAAAAAACAAAGACAATTTGGAAAGATGCCCCAAAATAGTCAATTACTATCACTTTCAATATCATCACCTACAAGAAGTTACAGACTGTGACCAATACAAGCATCTGCACCATAGAAAGCCATCCTAAAAAGAAAGAAAAGCTCTTGCACCACGTCATTCACCCTTCCTATGATGCAACCACAAAAATCACGTTCATGTTTGTTCAAACCCAAGAATAAATTATCTAGTGAACCCTAAAGCAAACCATCCCTAGTGCCATGTAGGATACACCAAGTAGCATTAGATTTCAATAGTAATTCCTGAGGAAATATCCCATCAACTTCCCAGTCACCAAGCTTCGCATCATAATCCTCAAGCACACTATTAAATTTCATAGCAATAATTAGCTCCTCTTAAATATATGAGTTTGCCAGAAATTTCACAAAACCCACATCCTAAATGATATCCATAGCATTGGATAAAAATAGAGGCAATATGGCTCAAAAAATTCTTCTACGGAAACTCTAACAATAAATTTTGTCCCACCACCACACGTAGAGCATATTCAACCACTTGAGAACCAAATCTGAAGACCTTTCCTAGCTTAATTGAATCATACTTGCTTACATCCATATATTCCCATTTTCAAGGAACTAGATAACCTCTATGATTTATAGTAGAAGCTATCTTGAAGAAAACCACCAAACACCACACAAAAAGTTGAGGATAGAATTGCTTCCTATTAATGGATCCAATGCCATTCACACAAAAGGAAATAACCATGCATATATTAAAATGCACAAGAAATTAAATGATCTTCAGAAACCTTTAAATCTTCTTTTAAATCCTTAGGCAGGGCATAGAGTTAATAATTTAATCATTTAGAGTAAAATAAAACTACTGCGAGCCCCTCCAACTGACACGTGCTCTTGATAAAATAAGACACGACTTTAAAAAGTAAGGTGAATCATTTGAAGTAGTCCCTCGCAATTCCAACTTAGAATTCAACAACCAATGGTGGGGCTTTTCACTTCAAGTTCAAAATCAAAGAATTACAAACCCTACCAACCATTAGATTAAACTTATCAATGGTTGTGGTGCATTCAAGTCTTAGTTTGGGAATACACGGTCTTCATTCCCAAATAATCAAAATAATAATATATGTACCATTTTTGTAGGTCTTTTATCTTATCTCTTTAATATATATTTGGAATGATTTAAAAAATTTATTGGGGCCTTGTATATGTGATGAATTAATTGCACCATTTGTTTTCATTTGGGGGCAATTGAGCCATACTTAGAGTTATGAAGCATGCTTTTGAGATTATTTTGAATATTTTAACTACTTTCACAATTGACTTGGATGCACCAGTCTTATCAAGGCACCCCTTAAATATTGTTCTTGACATATGCTTTTTTCACTCTCTATGTCTTCCTCTACTAGTGCTAGCTAGTTGATGCTTTCAGTATGGATTTGTCTACAAATTAGTAGGGAATGTTATTTCAACACTTAAACAAGATCTCCAATAGCCTCTATTTTATCATAATCTCTAAAAAACTAAAGTCATTTGCTTCAATGGAATCCAACATTTGAATTTTGGCAAAAAATAATAGATTGCTTTCATTAGTGGCATTTTAGACTTAAGTCTTAAGAAGTTTTTAAAGACTAATGCCATCATCATGCTTCATGGAATAAAAATTACTCTGGAGAATAGTTTATGGTAGTCAACCATCACTACAAGGTCAATTCAGATATGTAAAGCACGAAAATCTCACATACTAAAAATAGTATACCAAAAAGCATTGCTTATTCCAAATAACGAAAGTGAATCAATTTATAATCAGAATATCCATAGAAGTACAATTATGGCAAGTTTCCAATAAAGTAGTTCAATTACATACACTAAAAGAGTGTTACATTTTTATTTACATACACCAAAAGGGGTGTTACATTACATTTGTTTCAATGTTACAAGTACAAGATATTGCATCAATTACATCAATAAAAGTATTTATACAATTTACAGATTCGCTATGCAAGCCATACAAAGAATAATACAATGGAATATACATCATGAATCATATAACATAAGAAACTTTGTCCTCAACTGCCATGACCCCGCTGGTCTTCCGCAAGCTGAGGCCAAGAGTGTGGTTAAGGCGCTTTTTCCACCCAACCACGAAGTACTGAACTCCCCCGAGTTTCTTCCTAACTCAAAGAAAGCACCGACCCTGCACGAGGAGCCTAGCAACCTGGAACAGTAAAGGCAGGAGGGAACTCTTGATGCAAGCTCGATGCCTATATGCATTCCCAATAACTAGAATGACATATTTCTTGCATGCAAGATGTGACAGAGACATATAACATAAAATCTAGGCTTTTCTAATCCATCTATTTCAATGGTACATCTTTCAAAATAAAATAATATCTATTTAATCCACGCACAATTATCCATAAATAGTTCCAATTATAGTAAGTTCATAATGTATCAAAGTTTGAGACGTGACAAGATATTTACTTGATGCTAGTAGCAGTTTTCTTAGAGGTTGGTGAACCTAAAGATGTGGCCTAGGCAATGGAAGTCTCTCTCATATGTCCACAATGAAGAGTAGGGTTGAATGAGGTTCTGGATGTTGTTATGATCAGTTTGGGTCTCCCTCCATGGACAAGAGCATTTCTTTTTCATGGTGATGTAGTGTCCAATCCATGGCTCCCATTTCTCTTTGGGAATTATATCCATTAAGGAATAACACAATTTTTTGGCCAAGATGGTATTAATTTCCTCAAAAATGTCACTGGAGCTTCTCCCACAATTGTCATTGATTGGTCTTTTGGCATTTTGGACAATGACGCTGATGAAGAAATTGAAGAGGTGGTGAAAGGTGGTGAACTTCCCACTTGAACTATGTCACATCTTGTCCAATTAATAGTCTAGTTTTTTAGCTATTATCTCATTAATGTAAACGTTTGGTCTATTTTGGGTTATTTCCTCTACACTACAATTTGTATCTTTGGCCCTCCTTCTTGGAGTAGTCATTTGTAATATTTTTTCTAAACTTTTATACATAAGGTATGGTCCCCTAGGCCATTTTTTATTAATAAAAAATGTATAGACAATTAATTTATATTCACAAACCTTTAAATCTCCTTTTAAATACTTACACAAGGCACAGAGTTAATATTTAACCATTTAGATTAAAACAACAATATATGTACTTCCCCATCTGGCTAGAGGATAGTTTTTCAACTACATGTTCATTTTTTATAGGTTTCTTATCTCGACTCTAATGGGGCAAAAGCCAAGCTCATCCATTTTTGCCAAAGTGCCCATTCTTTCTCTTTTCCCCACCAGTTATTCATGCAAATTGTGTTTATTTAAATAATTATTTGTTATTTGGAGTAGAAAAAGATTATGTTTATCTAGTTTATTTATTATGGACTCACCATGATGAAAATCTTATCAAATTGTGTGCAAAGATCTATTTTTGCCTTTAAAAGATGTAGATACACTTTTGGGAAGCAAAATGGAACTTCAGAAGACCTCAATTAATGCAAAGGATTACCTTGGAGACTTTCCCACCAACTCTAGAAACTTCAAGCTCTAGAGAAGGAGGGGGAGCTCTAGAAGGACCACATCAACATGCTACATCAAGAACTCCCATGCTAATCGAGGATTCTAGAGGCACGAACAACCTCATTTTCCACCAATCTAATTGCAATAAAAGCTAGCTCCAATTCATGGAGCAGTGGAAGATTAAAAAACTTTTGTTGGGAATTATTTCTAAAATCCATATAGAGACATATTTTCATTTATGTATAACATACTCATGTATTTCTTTTTATTAATAATTTCAAAAGACTTTATCACGATTATCAACATTGACATTTTTATTGTGGAGGAGAAGAGACATATGTTTAGTTATCAGTTATCTATTATCAGAGAATATAAATGAAATATTGTAGACTTTGAAGCACTTCTGTTATGCATGAATTCGATGTCAAGTTCTTGTGTTATTTTGAGTGAGTTAAGGGTAGTCCTTTTTCCTCCAGAGAGTTGATGGTCACTCATTGGAGAAAATAAAATTGTAGATGTAGCTAACTATCTTTTGGATTATTTTATTTGTGATGTTATTTCTGTTGCAGTAATATGTGTCTAACTTGCAAGTTTTGTGTGTGTTTTTGTTATTGTTAATGATTGTGCTTACTGTTAAACATTTTCAGCAATTTGTCATAAACACTGTTGTGTGAAATTTATGTGGTTAATTATTTTGTGAAGAAAATCAAAAAAGAAATCATTATTCTCTCAATTGTTTATTCATTCCTTAGAAGTTACATTCTTGAGTTGAATTGTTTTCATTCCATTAATTTAGTAGTTAGGATTTATTTTTTAGCATTTCAACATTTCTATTCCATAGTTAAAATTTTCCCCATTTAGTTTAGCATTTCTATTTCGTAGTTAAACTTTTTTGTTCAGTCCAACATTTCAATTCCATAGTTAAAATAGGTCATCTACTAGGAAAGACTTCTCATCAGCCTTTTGCAAATAGCCTTTGGACACCCCTCGATTTGAAAAGAATTTATTCTACTAAAGTATGAGGTTTAATGACAAACCGTCACTTTTTGACGTCGTTGCAGGGACTTCACATAGGTGTCACTAGGGTTAGACTAGCTAGTCCTAGATTAGTAGTTTGAGGTACAGGAAAGTCCTTTTATTTGCATGGTTATAAAGAGAAACTTGCATGATAGGTTTATACCTAAAAACCCCTAAAATAAGGAAGTATCAATTGAAAATCAAGGGAAGGGAGTCTCAAACGAAGAACTTTAGATACAAAATTTTCAACAAAACCCACCTAAAAATTCTCAACAAGCCCTAGAAAATAAATCACCAAAAGAAGACATTCTAATAAGAAACATGGAGAACCATAATAGATTTGAGGAGAGAAGGCCAGAAAGGACATTTACATACCCCATCAACCTAAATCATAATGAAGATGCCCCTATGAAAAATATTTCCTCTTTTATCTTACCCACCTTTCGAGGTATGGTCACAGAGGACCTGGACCAATGCTTGTTTAAGTTTAAAGTCCTCTACTAGACCTATGACTATGGGTCTGATAACCAAAAACTAAAGTTATTCCCTTCAACCTTGAAGGACTCAACGATGCAATGGTTCATGGGACTATCTATTAGGTCTATTAACTCATGGGAATAAATGAAGATGGTGTTTTTAGATAAATATCAAGATTACTATTGGGTAAGAAATATGAATGAGGAAATCTTTCTCTTAAAGTAGGAGGAAGAAAGTTGGGAAGATTATTTAAATAGATTCCTCTTCATTTTAAAGTGATGTGGTGATGTATTAAACCTTGATTTAGTCAAAATAGTATTCTTGCGAGGATTGGAGGATGAACCACAAGGTGCATTAGATCTAATGGGAAAGGGGGATGTCACTAAATTGAGCCTTCTCGACATTACACAATTATGCAGAAATTATTCGTGCACACATGGAGGAATTAGGAAGTGTAGTTTGGTAAAGGGGAAAAATGAGATAGGATAGATTATGGAAGAGCTCGCTAAATTAAAAACCAATATCTTAGTTTAGTTTAACACTATGCTAGATGGAATCCAAGCTAAGAATAAAAACTATGAAACCCTATCTATCTACTGTCCCAGATGCCGGATAAGCATCTCCTAAGGGAATGTCCTCTAGACAAAGAAAATATTTTCCAAGTATGTGATAAAAATCATCCCATGTAGATTAATGTGAACTCCTTCAAGCCATAAAATACTCGAATAAAAAGACCCCATTAGTTGAAGAAGAGTCGAATTACATGGGACAGTGTCAAGGTGGGAACTTCTCATATAACCAGTCCTCAAACCAACCCTCTTGGCATCTGCCAACTAATTGGAATAAAAATTAAGGAAGACCCTACCTTTTATGATGCCCTAGATTTAGATAGTGAGACAAACTCTGAAGAAGAAAATGACCTATAGTTCATACTACAAACAAGCATACTGGAGTTTTCTCAAGATGATAAAAAGGATTTTTCTAAAAGATTTTCAATGTCCCTTAGCCAACATAATCCCAAAAAAGGACAGCTTCTTAAAAGAAATAGCCACCTTCCATCAATTGCAACCTCACTCTTGCCATCTCAATACATTGATGAGTGAAACTTATACTATCTCTTCTAATCACCCCGATACAAAGCAGATCATGGTTTTACTTGGGAAAACTTTAAACATCAATGGCTAGTTAACAAACCAACAAGATCTAAAATTGTTCGATTTCTTAGTAAACCGTACCAAAAATTTTGTGTTGGATTATAAAGATATGAGGGGAATACACCTTAAAATTGGCACTCATTATATTTATACCAAAGATGTGAGACCAGTAAGGCAACCACAACATAGACTTAATCCTGCATTGAGGGAGGTAGTTAAGACTCAAATTGAAACGCTTCTACAAGTAGGATTCATCTACCCAATTTTGGATAGAAAATGAGTGTCTCCACTTGTTGTTGTCCCTAAAAAAGAGAGGGAAATGGAGAGTATGTGTAGATTATAGATAACTTAATAATAAACATAGGGATTATTTTCCCTTATCATTCAAATATGGACCTAATTGTGTATTACACATATGTGTTCAAGAAGATGAAGTCTACACCATTCTGAAAGCCTACCACGATGAACCCATAGGAGGACATTATTCATCCAAATGAGAAATACACAAAATACTTGGAGCTAGATATTATTGGCTCTCCATGGACAAGAATATAGAGAGGTATGTCAGACAATGTGATGAATGCCAAAGAATGGGACAACCAATAGCGTCCACTGAAATGACCCTTCATCCTCAGGTGGTTTTAGAATCATTTGATAAATGGGGGTTAGATTTCATTAGACCTATTGACCCACCATCCCAAGGAAAAGAATATATTTTGGTGTGCACAAATTACATCACAAAGTGGATAGAGGTACAAGCATTAAAAGTTGCATGAAAAGAACAAGTTGCTAACTTTCTCAACAATAAAATCTTTGTGAGGTTTGGAGCTCCAAGATTCATAGTTACAAATCATGGACCTTAATTCATGTCAAAGGTATTGTTGACTTTCACATATCATTACCAAGTTAGCCATAAGAAATCTTTTCCATATCATCCTCAGAGAAATGGTCAAGTGGAGGTCATTAATAAGGGATTAGAGAATATCTTGACAAAAATGGTTTTATCTAGTAGAAAGGATTGGGAAAGAAAATTACTTGAAACAGTTTGGGCTTATAACACTACCTAGAAATCAACTACAAGGTTCATGCCTTATGAGTTAGTTTTCAGTAAAAAACTAGTTCTACCAATTGAATTTGAGCTTCAGACACTCTAGATAGCCATGGATGTAAGTCTTGATCTGGACCATATATAAAAAGAGAGGATACTACATGTTAATGAGTTAGACAAGTTAAGATTGGAATCTATTCAACAGAATGAGTTGATAAAACAATAGAGGAAGTTGTGGCATGATCAACATATCAAGAAGGAATTCCAGAGTGGAGATTAAGTGCTATTGTTTGATTCCATATACAAGGACCTAAAATGGAAACTTCATACTAGGTGGTTAGGTCCCTATGAAGTAAAATAAATCTTCAACAATGGCGTAGTTAGATTAGCCTCTATCAATGGAGATAGTAGGACCCTCGTGGTAAATTGACATAGATTACATTTATATTAAAAGTTAATCAATAAAGAGGAATTTATTAAAATAATGAACTCAGCCAAATCTCTGTTGTGTCAGGGTGTTCACCCTTCTTGCAATAGGTTTATAAATTAAAAAAACTATGGAAACCATTCCAGAGCTATCTTTGGAGACTTTGGAATGGTCCACTAATAAAACACTTCAATTTCCTCCACAACATTCTTCTAACGATGTTTTCAAAGTCATTATTCTTCTCTGGAGCATCCTTTTAGCAATATCTCTAGAAATTTGTTTATGTTCTTCTATTTTAGAGCATCATTCTCATGGTGTCTCTAGAATTATTTCATTTCTCATTCATCCTCTAGAACATTTGTCCAAATCCATTCACTCATCCTCTGAAACATCTCCTCAGTAATGTGTCTAGAGCCATTCACTTCTCCTCTAGAACATCTCCTCAGTGATATGTCTAGATCCATTCCTTCATCCTCTAAAACATCTCCTCAGTAATGTGTCCAAAGCTGTTCACTTCTCCTCCAGAACATCTCCTCACCGATGTGTCCACAGTCATTCATTCATCCTCTAGAACATCTCCTCGGTGATGTGTCCAGAGTCATTCATTCATCATTCTGTCTCCTTAGTGATGTTTTCGAATCCATCTTGTTCATTCTTTGAAGATTTCTTTCATTAGTATTTCTGAAGCAATTCATCTTATTTCTTTAAAGCATTTTTCCAACAATGCTTCAACCAATGTTTGTGTGGCCCTTCAAAGACCCTGTAGTCAATACTATTAATTGTCAAAATTTTCATTTTTGGCATTTATAGCACCTTTCAGGCCCACATCACATCCACAAACCACTATTGTCATAATAAAGAGAGCCATCATATCACAACATATCACAATATATCAACATCACATCTTAGTTGAAGCATGATGACTGCAACACATTCGGTAACCAAAATTTTGTCACCATTAGCCATATTAGATGCCTGCACATGTCAACATCACTTGAGGTGACATTGATAATAAATAGCTAGGTATGCAATTTATTTTACTCTGTGTAACATTAATTCTTTCTTTTTAAACAATTAATTCATATGAATAAAACCCTTCTTCTATCGCCATGTGTGACCTGACCACTCCACCATACTGCTTAATTATTACCAATGATCATAGAAATTGTAAATGGAAAGTTGTTATTAATTAAAAGTATGAAAACCTTTACTATAAATATAAACGAACTATGACCATGTACCAGTTCACCATCTTTTCTATTCTCTTCCTCTAAAGTTATTGACATAAATATGTATGAGCCTCTTTGAAACTCTAGAAAAAATGTTTGAACCCTTAGGAAGCCATTTTTAACCTATAGAGCTAAGCTTGCAACCCTTGTTAGAAACCTTGTTCTGACTCAGCTTTTAGCCTGAAAAAAAAAGGAAAATTTATCTAGAAGAGAAATAGGGGTGAAATGAAAAATTGAATTAGATTTGGCAAACAAATTGTTGATCAATGATGCAGTTGCATTCAGGAAAGAGGATGGTTTAAATTCCAAAAAAAGTTTGAGGGGTATAACACATAAATTGTAAAAAATTCATCCAAAATTTTCAAGGAGATCACTCTACTATTCTCGACAACATCAAGGTCAATTTAAAAATTATTTCCTCCATTACTAAGGTTGCTAATGAAGGAATGGATATTTTTCAAACTAAGTTTGGTTCTTATCAAGAATTAGTTGAAAACTTTTGTAAGGATGGGGAACCAAAGCCTCATCTAGTAGTAGGAAGGAGGGGAGAAAATAAGGGTATCACTAGGGATTCTATCCTTGAACCTTGGAGTTCCGTAGTTTTATGGATTATGAAGTTTATCACATGTGAAGGTCAGTATGACACTATAGTGGGCCCTACTTTCTACATGACGACACATTTGTGCAATGGTGTAAAAAACACAAAACTCCTTGTTAACTTGTCTTTGTATCTATTTACTTCTTTAAAAAAGCATGATAGAAAAGTATAAGAAAAGCATTGGTCCATTGAAACATCATAAATTAATCATGCTCATCTACAAACATCATATTCTACCATCATTACTCAAACAAAAAGTGGATAATTTTTTTGAAAAATGTTGCCATCAAACAAAGCCAAGATGAAGAATCTCTAAAGGCCCAAGGAGATTCTGATCAACAGACTACCTTTTCTTCTTCTAAGAAAACCCCTCTACCTACCAAGAGGATAGAAATGATAAAAGATATGGAATCATAAGACAAAATCAAGTATCCTCTTCTGCATCCAAATCTACAGGATTACCTATAGGAAAGTAGGTCTAGGGGAGAGTGATGAAGCAAAAGCCAACTTCATCCATTTTTTTCCAAAGTGTCTATTCTCTCTCTTTTTCCCACTAGTTATTCATACAACTCATGTTTATTTAAAGAATTATTTGTTATTTGGAGTAGGAAAAGATTGCATTTATCTAATTTATTTACTATGGACTAACCATGATGAAAAGTTGATCAAATTATGTGCAAAATATCTATTTTTTCTTTTATAGGATGTTGTGGACACACTTTTGGGAAGTAGAGTGGAACTCTAGAAGACCTCGATTGATGCAAAGGATAACCTCATAGAATTTCCCACCAACTCTAAAAACTTCAAGCTCTAGAGGAGGGGGAGCTCCAGAAGGATCGGGTCAACATGCTACAATAGGAAGAACTCCTGTGTTGATTGAGGATTCTAGAGGCATGCACAACCTCATTCACCACCAATCCAGTTGCCATAAAATCCAGCTCCAGTTCATGAAGCAATGGAAGATTAAAAGACTTTTGTTGGGAATCATTGCTAAATTCATGTAGAGACATATTTTCATTTATGTTTAATAGACTCGTTTATTTTTTCTATTAAGAATTTCAAAAGACGGATAGTTTGTGTATGCACATCACGTAGCTAAATCTTAAGAATCCACTTTAAATTTACAGTTAAGTAGTTAATTTCAATAGTTTTTATCATGATTATCAACATTGTCATTTTTTTGTGGAGGAGAAGAGACATATGTTCAGTTATCAGTTATCTGTTATTGAAGAACATAAATGAAATATTGTAGACTTTGAAGCACTTTTGTTATGCATGAATTTGATGTCAAGTTCTTCTATTATTTCAAGTTTATAATGGTGAGTTAGGGGTAGTCCTTTTCCTTCAAAGAGCTAGCCATTCATTGGAGAAAATGGAACTGTAGATGTAGCTAAGTATCTTTTAGATTATTTTATTTGTGATGTTATTTCTAGTGTAGTAATATGTGTCTAACCTATAGGTTTTGTATGTGTGTTTTCTATTGTTAATGATTGTGCTTACTGTTAAACATTTTCCACAATTTGTCATAAACACTGTTGCGTGAAATTTCTGTGGTTAATTATTTTGTGAAGAAAATCTAAAAAGAAATCATTATTCTTGTTGGTTCCCAAATCTGCAGATTACCAAACCCTAAAAGGATGCCAAACTTTATGATTAGGTCCAATAACTAATTTGGCCAACCGACAGAATCAATCAAAATGATTGAAATTCCCTGCACTTCAGGCTTTGCTACGCCTAGGTGGGTGTACCTTAATAACCAATATGTGTTAATTCTTCAAGACTGGATGATGATAATTAAGCAGATTATAATTTCCATATAATTCTTTTATACTCTATTCCACACTGGCAAAAGGTCTGAAATAGATGCCATAGTACAGATTTGTCTTCTACTCCTACTCTTACTCCTATAACTAAAAATCAAAATGTATAAGTAAGGTTTTGTGTGATATTATTTTTAGAATAGATATGATCAATGCCTTCTACTTATTCGGCAATGGAGTCAAGATGTTAATGATATGTGTCCTCCTTTTGGCTGAAATTCAAATTGTTTGGCACTTGAGATGTTTACAACTTGTATAAACGTGCAAGATTATAGTTACCAGGCTCTTCTTATCAATACCAATGATGCTCCCCAAGTTACTATGATTCACTTAAAATGATTTAATCCTTGCTTGAAGGAACCAGTTAAATTAACCACTCAAAAATAACAAATGTGTCTTGATAAATCAAATATATCCTTGATACATTGACTTAAATAACAAGGAAAGATCAAACTAGAGACAACAAGATAACATTCATCAATGAAATTCAACAAACAATTGAAAACAAAATTCTGATCACCAAATTATAACTTCTTCTCCATTGATTTGCTTCAAAAGATTTTACAATGAGTATCACATTTTTTTCCTATCTGCCCCATTATCTTCTTATCTATTATGATATTTTTCTCCTATATCTTCTTTTATTCGATACTGATTTCCTTCTTATATAAAATGAAGGAAGCATACAAGCTACAGACTATTACATCTTAAATGACACAACTTTTCATTAATGTCATTTGCATAAAATTAAACATAATTAAAAGTTTTTTTGAAAACATAAGAAATTCTGAAATCTTCTTCATGAACATGTATTTTTGGATCCACCAAGGTTCTCTGTCTCTACACCATTCATGTAATGAATAGGTTGAAGCGGGAAAGGTGTTCAATATATCTATCACTAGCATATGTATCAATAGTGGCAATTAGATCTTTCATAGCGAACTCCAAAGAGAACATCCCCTCCAACAGCAAATGTGTATTGTCCACCACCGTCAATTCATCGTTCACTAGGTTGAGAGCTCGAGGCAACAACTCAGCCAATTCATCTTTCCAGACACTTTGTTCTTTGAGATCACCTGTGTAATTGAAGAAAATGGGAAAAGGGAAATCCAGTGGTTGATCAAATTCACCAAGCTCTTTTGTAAGCACAATATGGAATTGATTATGCATATCAACCAGTTCATCACAAGTCTTAAGTACTTGACCATCAATAGTTTCTTTAGCTATGAGCTCTTCCCTCTTTTCCTTCATTGTGTGTTGTAATCTATTGTGTTCCTATAGGGCAGCATAAGTCCTTGTGTAAGTTATCCAAAATCTGTCAACTTTTGCAAGTACCTTCTCAAACCTTTTCCTTATCAATTCAGAATCAATCTCAAACTTAATAGACTTCATTTCTTCACCCAATTTATCACATTTCCTCTAAATCTTTTCAACTTTGTGTTTCCAATATGCATTCTCAGTTACTGCTTCTAATAATCTATCATCACGATCCACTTGTGGGCAAAAGACCAAAGAAGATGGAAATTTGTCTTTATACCTGGCTATTTCATGCCTTAAATTTTCATTCTCAGAAGCATGTTTTATATTGTCCTTCATTAAATTTTCAATTTGAGCTTTGGTAATGTTACTAATTTTTTGTTCACATCGAAAATTAGTTGGACCTAGGTGTAATTGTTCAGAATGAATAATAGAAAACTTCAAAGTTATGCATTCTTGAATGGTTGACACTTTGACAAAGTTGAAAAGGAGATCTAGTTGTCAGGATAACCCATCAGTCCAATCAGTACTGATAAGTTATCATAACAAAAGAATTGATCATCAAAGGATCAAACATTCAAGGAGATACAGTTGTTCTACAAAGTTTGATTTTTCAGGAGTTATAAGTTAAATTGATTATTCAGATTAATCAGTTTTGAATAAAAGAGAAATATGTTGTATTACACTGTTATTTCATGTCGTGATTTGAACATACATCTAGGTATCTGTTACTTTATTTCATGCATTGATTAAAAAGGAAATACATATACATCATATGCATCATATGCATCATATAAACTAACTGATCACGTTTTAAAGAGATGTTCAAATGTGTCCCACACAAGCCGTGGGAATAACTAAACTGAGCAATTGTAGACATGCAAGCTATGTATTTGTTTGATAAAAGAAAAGAGAAAAGAACATATGACAAATCTAAACATCCATCATTGCCTGATGATGGAGGTTGTTGTTGAAGCTGGTCTTTAAAGTCTTTAGTCTTCATGCTTCAATCCAAGCCACCATCCAGTTGAAACCTGCAAAAAAATTTGGGACAGCCCCGTTAGTGCTCCGGATGTTTACAGTTATCACATGCTTTTATCAAATAGAGACATCTACTTATCATATCATGCATTCAGATAAGAATTCAGATCAGATAATGATACAGATCAAGAAAAAAAAGCATGAAGGAGATCATTCAATGCTATTAGGTATTTTTTTATCTAACTTGTTTGTTCACTGTGCAGGTATAGGACAAATTTTATTGCTGATTTGAAGACAAATAAACATGTGGATTAAATGTGGCTCCCACAAGGGTTGAGCCCAGCATGTTTCTTTTCATTTTTTGAAAAGAGTACCAGAAAAAGACAAGATGCATCATTCTAAGCTATATCATGCATCATCTAATCAACTTACATAAGGAGGATGTCATCATGACATCATTGCAGTTGATTGAAACAAATCAAAACTATATGACTAAATCAAGATTGATAGAAAAACAAATTTAGAAAAATCATATTATAGTCATCTCAAGAGTGATACAAGTTTTCAGATTATTGTGCCTAATAAAGAGAAGAGAGACAGAGCAAGGAAGATACAAGAACTTGTGTACGAGTTGTAGAATAAATCTTATGAAGAGTCATCTCATTATGACAAAGGAGAGATGAAACAGCATTGCATACCAAGTATTTCTCATGTTGTTTTCATACTGTCTAAAAATGATCAAAGTTTAAAACAACTATATCACATTCAAAGTTATAAGTGTCTCATAAGAAGTAGTCAAGTAAATGCCACAGCAGATAGAACAGTGGAAGACAAACAGCTTAATCTCTATGCCAACTTGACTACCATTAAATAAGACTTCACAATATGTATGAGATGGGTGTGTAGTCATCCAGAAAAGAAGATATAAACTTTGTAAAAGGCTGCCACCAATGCCTCAGAATTTCAAACTATCAAAAGATACATGAAGATCAAATGCTACATTCGAAATGGAGTAACATGTTCAAACAATCAAGCATCGAGGAATGAAGCATATAATACAAGAAAATACCCCAACACAGTGAATGGACCTCCATCATGACAGTCAAGTCAACTTTCAAGATCAAATGAAAGACAGTTATGACTGAAGTTGCAAGCTACAGAAGATAAATACAAGACAGTAGATGCCACACAGTGTGCAAGATACAGTCAGAAGAAGACACAGTCAGGAGAAGATGCTATGCAAGTTGCAAGCTACAGAGGATGCCACACAGGAGTAGATGCAACACAGTAAGGAAGGGAAAAGATGTAGTCAAAAGAAGACACAGTCAGAGATACAGGATGCCATGCAAGATGCAGTCAAAGAGTAGGTGCAATCAAAAGATATAATGATGACATAAAGAAAAACACATTGCAAAAACAAGACAGTCATCATCATTATAGATAGTCATGATAGTAATCGTGAAGTAGTATGATACATCATAATGGTCATTGCTCACCTACAGAGGAACATCAAGAATGATAAAACAAACAGTCAAGAGGAAGACACCTTTTCCTTCTATGACAGTTATGCTATCAAAATACAATCACCATCACCATAACAGTCATGGCAGTGACATGTGAAGTGGTTTAAATGAGCAGGAGACATTCATGATACACCATTATGATCATTGCCCGCCTACAGAGGAACATGAGAAATGATAAAGATATGAACAGCCAGAAGAGATCTAAAGATGCACGAGGAAGCTACAAGTAGAGATTGAGTATGCAAAAAGATGACTACAAGTATGAGAATGTACGAATGCAAGCTACAGAAGATGAAATAAAGAATGCATGTTATATGAGAATGTACGAATGCAAGCTACAGAAGATGAAATAAAGAATGCATGTTATCCAAGCTACAGGTGCATTTCAAGAATGCCACAAACAATAAAGAAGAAGACAACTAAATCTCTATGCCATGATATACATCCAGTTATAGCTGAGAGATAGTCCCATATTTAAATGATGATAATACAGCCAAACAGTTCATCAACCTTGCATTCATGCAATCTGAAGAGATAGTCTACAGAAGAGCCTTACAATATGATACAAACTATGCTATAATGATGCAAATGGAGGTAAAATGTCAAGCCATTATATAAGAATATCAAAAGACTACTGTCATGATAGAAATTAACATATGCTTCTACCTATTAGCCACAGTGAGATGTAAAGCAAGTAAATCATCAGCAAATGTGTATGAGATAGTCACAAGGAGGTGAGAAGTATTATAAGATGTAAAGAAAGAAAACCCACTTCCAATACTTTAAAACCCTTAAAATTTTGCCAACAGATGGAGACAATATCACAGTAAAGGTGGTGCTACACAAAAGGAGGCCATTCTTTTTGAAAAAGTTGTATACCCATGTTAAGAAATCAAACCCTAATGATGTTCTTGCAAAGCTCAAAGAGAGATTTCAAAGAAGATGCCATAATACATTCATAACCTACAGAGAGGAGCAAGAAATGAGAAAGAATGTATACCCATATGCCAAATTCACAAGATTTCTTCATAGATACATCAAATATTTCATTTCTTACAGTAAAGAGGAAGAGATCAAGTAAAACAGTGGTTGTGGCATTACAAGAATTTTCTAGGCATAATGAAGTTGAAACCCTAACTTCATGGCTTACAAACCCTCTAAGTAAGTTAAATTTTTTATGCCTATTAACAAAGACGAGCATAGCCATGGCAGGAAGAATTTTATGTGCAAAGGAGAAGTTGAAACCCTAAATCAAAACTTCAAAGCCCTCAGGTTTTTTGCATAATAAAGGCAGATTAAGATAAAAAAAAGAAAGATGCAACCATGGCCAACAAAGACATGGCATTTTTTGTTGTAAAATGCAATACCCACAAGTATCTACAACTTGTCATGCTTTCTCAGGAGTGAGACCAAAAAGAATGAAACTACAGAGACTAGATAGCAAGTGCTTACCTTGTTGATGTCGAGAAAGAAAAATCTTCCACGGCCTCACAGTGGCCTCAAACTTCCAGAAGAGTAGGAGAAGACCGTTGAGAAAGGAAGCACACATAGACAGAGTAAAGACATTAAAGAATGCACAACAGTGGAGCTGTTATAATAGTGAAAAAGGTCGTGGCCATACAGATGAAGGAAGCTAAAGACTTCAAATGCTTCATATCAAACAAAAAAGAAAGGTTACCTTCATCCTAGCTCATGAGGAGTTCATGGCAGCGACAATGCATTAGAGCCATTGAAGGAGAAAACCAGAGCCACCATGGAGCTACTTCAAACCCTCGGCCGACATGTTTTGCAAAGCTCAAAGAGAGAAATCAAAAGATGAGCGAATGAGCAAAAAATTAGGGTTGTTCCCTATTTTGTTCGAAGGTTCTTTTCACTCAAATGTTTTTTGACTTAGAAAAACCAAATTATTACCTTATCCAAAATTGTTGTCGGGGTCAAAACTTTCCCTAGCAATCATAATACATAGTGTCCAACAGCAACCCTTTGGAGGTTGGTTCCTTTTTAAGTCAAGAGGCCGACATAACATGTGGGGAGGCTCCAATCCTTATGACCTTTTATGCATGGTGAAGTTTGTTAATTTTAAAATCAGAATGCAGTAAGAATCAAACAAACATAATTTCACACATAACACAAAGCTACCCTAGGAAAACCTCTCTCTTAGAGGTGAAAAACCTAGCAAGAAAATCTCAGATTCGATTAGATTAATGGCAGGGGCATATTACAACTTTGCCCAGCTAGGGCACAAAATCATAGACACCAAGAATACAACTTGTTTGAACTTTAGTTCTAAACTGAACTGATTATAATGTTTAGAATGAAGTTCGCTTGCTCATGAGGTGATTGCACAGTAAGCACAGAGGTTTAGTAGAATCCTGAAACAACTTCGCCCATGCAAGATCAGATTCGCTGTTGAGTCTAGATGAAAGCGGGATGAACAAATCAATTATCGAACCACTGAACCAGTTGAACCATTGAACTCCTTGAACCGTTGAACCTGTTGAACTGTTGAACCTATTGAACCTATCAATCGGTTGAACCTGTTGAACCGTTAAACCTATCGAACGGTTGAACCATTGAACCTATCAAACGATTGAACCTGTTGAACCATTGAACCTATCGGCAAGGCAACTTACTAATTGCAGATGAATATTGCTAGACTTGAAGTAGATCACTGATGGATCATATTCTCAGAGCAGAATTTGGTGTGTGTTGCTATGAATTGTGACTACAAGTCACTTTACATTTATAGGAGATCGCACAAAAAATAACCTTGGTCGACCTTATACAGTTTGGCACCAAGTTATAATAATTCAAATAATTACATACACGTTACATTGAAATAGGTCCAAACCTATTTTGTAATTTCAAGATACATTGAATGATATCACCCAAATAGGGTCTGCCTTAAATCGGATAATACAATTGAGATTCTCAAAATGCTAAGGCCGATAGGCCATTCAGCATTTTATGACTAGGTCGGTCTCTAGGAGGGATCTAACCTAGCTACCAAAATCAACACTCCCTCTTAGCTAGGGAGGATTCCTTCATAAGGATCAAGTCACATAGTGACTACCACCATGGCTACTCCCATAGATGAAAACATAGGTGCTTATTGTCATCTTCACATGAAGTTTACCATAGATACTCCCAGAGGGTGAACAAGCACATCATGGAATTTCTCCCATGATATCACCATACCTACTTGTAGAGGGTGGATCCACCATGCCTACTCGCAGAGGGTGGAAGAGGGCTTTCACCTCAAACTTCTCCCAGAGAAGAGTGCATTACCACCATGCCTACTCGCAGAGGGTGGATCCATCATGCTACTCACAGAGGGTGGAGGATACAGTATAATGTATCACTGATGCTAAGACTCCCTCTCAACTAGGGCTTCATTCTCCACAACTCCAAGCTTGTCTCAAAAATATGCAAGCTTCACTCGAGCAAGAGGTTTGGTGAGAACATCCGCTGTTTGCTCATCAGTGCTGATGTACTTCAATTGAATAGCATTACTTTGCACCATATCTCGGATATAGTGATACTGAGTTTCCACATGCTTTAATCTGTCATGAAACACAGGATTGACAAAGAGCTTCACACAACTCTGGTTATCACTATGAATAATTGTAGGCTCCCAAGGTTGTCCAAAAAATCCTGCAAGGAGTTTTCGAAGCCACACTGCTTCTCGAGATGCCACACAAGCTGCAATATATTCTGCTTCAACAGTACTCAATGCTACTGAAGACTGTTTCCTGCTGCACTAGGATATCATGGTGGATCCCAAGCTGAAGCAAACTCCAGAAGTGCTCTTTCTATCACTGACACTTCTTGCCCAATCAGAATCAGAATAGCCTTCCAAGGTAATGACTGTATTGGAAGAGTACTTCAATCCATATCCAACTGTGCCACGCAAATATCTCAAGTTATGCTTGGCTGCAACAAGATGAATCTGCCTTGGTTCACACATGAACTGGCTGAGGGCATTCACTACATAGCAAATGTTGGGTCTAGTGTTAACTAGATACATCAAGGATGCAATCAGCTGCCTGTATTCAATGGGATCCACAAGATCAAACCTAGCTGTAGATTCACTCAACTTCTTTAAGTTAGTTTCCATAGGAGTAGGCATAGGTTTACAATCTAACATTCCAAATCTCTTCAAAATATCAATGGTATATTTTCCTTGACTTAGAAAAATTTCATTGGGTCTTTGCCATACTTCTAACCCTAGAAAGAAATGCATGAGACCTAGATCTTTCATTTCAAATTCTGAAGTTAATTCTTCCTTACATCTAAGAATGAGATGATCTTCTCCAGTTAGGAATAAGTCATCAACATATAAAACCAAAATCAACATTTCACCATTGAATACTTTGAAGTAAAGGTTAGGATCAACATCATTCTTACAGAAACCAAAGCTTACCAAATACTTGTCAATTCTTTTATACCATGCACGGGGAGCCTACTTAAGGCCATATAGTGCTTTCTTCAATCTGCATACATGAGATTCTTTCTCATGAATCACAAAGCCTTCATGTTGCTCAATGTGGACTTCTTCTTCAATAACACCATTGAGGAAGGTTGTCTTTACATCCATCTGATGCAACTTCCATCCCTTAGTTGCAGCAATAGCAATGATAGTCCTAATAGAGGTATATCGAGCAACAGGGGCAAAGGTTTCCTCATAATCTATGCCTTCTTTCTGAGAGAAGCCACAAGCCACAAATCTAGCTTTGTATTTCTCAATACTTCCATCAGCGACATGTTTAATTTTGAACAACCATTTGGAAGATACGACATGCTTACCTTTGGGTCTAGGCACAATATCCCAAACATCATTCTTGATGATAGACTGATATTCTTCATCCATAGCATTCTTCCATGCTTGTTGTTTCATGGCCTCTTTAACGCTGGAAGGTTCAATCTCAATGAGGTTGCACATCAATGTAACATAGTCAGAGAATTTATGAGGTCTCCTACTTTTTCTGAATGTGCCACTTGGAGCTGTGAACTTTTCTACCTCTTGAATCCAGAGAGGTCTCTTCTTACTCATGGTAATGTCCCTAGGCCCTTCGGTAGGATCCAAAGGCTCAATTGGATCATTAAGATTGTTAGGTTCTGTAGGCTCCCTCTAAATCTCAGTATCATGATTAATATCCATGTCTTGGGGGTTGTCACGAACTTCATTATCAATCTCTATACTTGAACCTTTAGATCTTTTAAATGTAATATTTTCTTCAAAAGTGACATCTCTACTAACATCAACATACTTCTGACTTGGAATGTAAATTCTGAATGCTTTGGAGGTTTCGTTGTAGCCCACAAGAATACCTCTTTTGCCAGAAGGTTCCAACTTGGTTCTCTTCTCTTTGGGTACATGGACATATACTAGACTCCTGAAGATCCTCAAGTGACTGATATCAGGTTTGATCCCTGAAAATGCTTCTTTTGGAGTCATATCTTTCAATACACGATGAGGGCATCTATTCTGAATGTAGACAGTGGTCCTAGATGCTTCAGCCCATAGGAAAGTCTGTAGATCTTGATCATATCATAGCTTTTGTTGCCTCAACTATGGATCTGTTCTTTCTTTCTGCAACCCCATTTTGCTGAGGGTTGTAGGGAACACAAAACTCCCTCTTAATCCCTGCCTCAACACAAAAATCATGAAAACTACCCGAGGTGTATTCACCTCCATTGTCAGACCTTAAGACTTTAATTCTTTTCCCAGATAGATTTTCAGCTAAAGCTTTAAATTCTTTGAATCTACTAAGAACTTCATCAGATTCTCTTGATTTGAGAAAGTAAATCCAAGTTTTCCTAGAGTAGTCATCTATAAAGATTACATAATACAAGAATCCACTTGGAGAGGCAACAGACATAGGTCCACATAAATCAGAATGCACAAGAGCTAATTTCTCTTTAGACCTACTTTCGCTTTGATGAAATGGACTCTTAGTGTTTTTACCCATAGCACAACCTTTGCATGAATCATCATTAATATGACTGAGTTTAGGCATACCTTTAACTATCTTTTCAAGTGTAGGGAGAACTCAGAAATGAAGGTGTCCAAGTCTTCTATGCCAAAGCTCGCTTGATTCAGGTGCTTCATGAATGAGAGCTTGAACTGGACGTGCTGAAAGCTTATATAGGCTCTCATACCTATTCCCAATGACACGAGCAGATTTGATGCTGGACTTCTTAGGCCATGCAAGCACTCTTCCTTCAGAAAATGCAATCTGATAACCTTTATCTTCTAGTGCTGCTATGGAGATGAGGTTTCTTTTGATTCCCGAGACAAACAAAATATCACTGAGGTGAAGAGAAATTCCTGAATCTAAATTAAGGGAAGTAGTACCAAAACCTCTCACAAAATAGCGAGCATCATCACCAATGACCACATGAAGATTAGACTCTTTCTCCACTAAATCTGAGAGGTGCTCTCGATAGCCAATGATGTGTTTAGATGCACCACTATCAATCAACCAATTATCATTGTCTGAGGGTACATTGCTTGATAGAGCAGAAATGAAAAGGAAGTCTTCAGTATTAGACTAATTTCAGACTTCATTTAAGTTTTCTCCTTGTTGCTTAGGCTGGGATAAATAGTCCCTTGCATAGTGACCGAATTTGTCACACCTGAAGCACTTGATGTGAGACAGGTCCTTTTTCTTTTTCTTCAAATCATGAGGTGGATTAGACCTTTGATCTCTATTCCTCTTGAAGTTGTTCTTCTTCCAATAGCCTCCTTTCTTCTTGAAAGACTGGGCAGCAAGGACATGATTGTCTTCATGAGTGTTTTTGATAACTCCTCTAGCAGCCAGTCAAGACTCTTCTTGAATGCAGTCAGCCCTTAATCTGTCAAACTTGGGAGGATCAACTCTTGCACTAATTCCTTGAATGTAGGATTCCCAAGAAGCTGGAAGACCATTGAGGGCTAGCATGGTCAAATCATTTTCATCAATAATCTTTCCAATAGATGAGAGCCGATCCCTCAAATCAAAAATCCTCATGAAGTAAGCCATGATGGATTCACCTTTAGCCATCTTGATGTGATGAAGCTGATGCTTCAAAGCTAGAACACGACTAGTGTTGTTGATTTCATACATCTCCTCCAAGGTTCTGAACATTTTACTTGTTGTCTTCAGCTTGGAGATGATGAGAACAATGTGATCCTTTACTGAATCAATTACGATCTTCTGAGCTTGAAGATCTTTCTTCCTCCATTGGGTCTTTTCTCCTTCTTCCTCAGGCTCAGAAGATTCTTTGGTCACAAAGTCTGCAAGGTCATTTTCATTCAACACAAAGCATGATGCGGACTCTCCATGATGTTAAATTGGAAGCCCCATCCAATCTATCTTCCACCCTGAGACTGAGAACCATCTTGAAGAAGTGATAAGAGCAAAAGTAGATAATTGGTTACCACAAATCTGATTATACTAATTCGAACTTAGCTCTGATACCATGTTAATTTTAAAATTAGAATGCAGTAAGAATCAAACAAACATAATTTCACACATAACACAGAGTTACCCTGGGAAAACCTCTCTCTTAGAGGTGAAAAACCCAGCAAGAAAATCTCAGATCCGATTAGATTAATGGCAGGGGCAGATTACAACTTTGCCCAGCGAGGGCACAAAATCATAGACACCAAGAATACAACTTGTCTAAACTTTAGTTCTAAACTAAACTGATTATAATGTTCAGAATGAAGTTCTCTTGCTCATGAGGTGATTGCACAGTAAGCACAGAGGTTCAGCAGCCCTGGATAATCCTGAAACAACTTTGCCCATGCAAGATCAGATTCGCTGTTGATTGCAGATGAAAGTAGGATGAACAAATCAATTATTGAACCACTGAACCAGTTGAACCATTGAACTCCTTGAACCGTTGAACCCGTTGAACCTATCGATCAGTTGAACCTGTTGAACCATTGAACCTATCGAACGGTTGAACCTGTTGAACCGTTGAACCTATCAAACGGTTGAACCTGTTGAACCATTGAACCTATCGGCAAGGCAACTTACTAATTGCAAATGAATATTGCTAGACTTGAAGTAGATCGCTGATGGATCATTTTCTCAGAGCAGAATTTGGTGTGTGTTGCTATGAATTGTGACTACAAGTCACTTTACATTTATAGGAGATTGCACAGAAAATAACCTTGGTCGGCCTTATACAGTTTGGTGCCAAGTTATAATAATTCAAATAATTACATACACGTTACATTGAAATAGGTCCAGACCTGTTTTGCAATTTCAAGATACAATGAATGAATTCGCCCAAATAGGGCCTGCCTTAAATCGGATAATACAACTGAGATTCTCAAAATTCTAAGGCCGATAGGCCATTCAGCATTTTATGACTAGGTCGGTCTCTAGGAGGGATCCGACCTAGCTACCAAAATCAACAAAGTTCCTTAGTGGTCGAATGGTGGAGGCATAATAAAACACATGCTTAAGTCCCTTTTCCTATGTCCAAGCATCCAAGGATGGATTTCAAGATTATGCATGGTGGCTAACAGCCAAGGAGGTGGATGTTTTAAGACATGATATGCATAAATATAGAGTTTACAAAGGTGGCAGATAAGGTGAGCATCTATAATGGTGCAATATTTTATGCATATGATATACATGGAGTTTCAAGGGTAAACTCATTATGCATGGTGGAGATATAGCATATGGATAAAAAGATATTTGTCTTGTAGTGATGTGGCAATTGCATGGTGGCAACATTAATGATGACAGCATATGATGGATCAATTTATGCATAGGGTCAAGTTGCATAGTGAAGTTATTTCCTTTCCTTAGCTTCAAATATTGCATATGGGGATATAAGGAGATTTGAGAAATGGATATTTATGTAATTTTTGTCTTGTGCATGGAGTGCTACAAGAGTGACTGGTTCTTTTATTTTCCTTGTAGAGGGAGATATTTTTTCACAAATGTATTGGAGTGATAAGGAATTGTGTAATTATTCCTAAGTCCTATTTTGCAAAGTAGGCAAATGTATTGGAGTGATAAGGAGTATATTTTTCTTCTAATCATGCACGATTTTACACATTAATTAATTGTAAATAAATAATAAAGTAATATTCTATAAATTACTTTATTATTTTCCACAAGTTGTAAAATTGAAAATAGACAAGTTGTAACCAATAATAGAGTAATATTTTATTACTTTATTATTTACTCACAATCAATTTCGCTCATGCAAAATCATGCAAATTGATTAGTTGAGTTAACTAGGCCACCTAGGAGGTTTTGCATGACTTTTAGGAGTATTTTTAGGATCCTTAGTCAAAATTTTGGTCAAACACATGGAGAAGCCCAAATTGAAGCTATTTTTGCTCAATTTGAGGCAATTTTAGACCCTAATTTTGAGGATTTTTGAGGTTGCTCAGGAATGAGTATTTTTAGAGGCAGTTATCTGCAAGTCTATATTTTTGCATGCCTCTTGGAGAGAGCAAGCCTATATATTGTAAAGCAAAAGTCTATTTTTGCTAGTTCTTGATTCTCATTCTGATTTAGACAGATTGGAAAATTCTTGTAGCTCACTATTACAGTTTTATTGAGAGATTGGTAGGTTATAGGTTATCTTTTGTCTTTTTTGCAAAGCTTTCCTTTGTTATTTCAGATCATTTGAATTACCTTTCCTTTTAGTGCTGAATATTGAAGTGATTTTGATAAAATTTTGTTGTGTTTTATTATTAAACCTCCAAAATTATTGTCTCATCTCATTGTTTACAGCATTAAAGCATAAATTCATCACAGGTCTTAGGTTGTGTTAACTAGAAATAGTCTTTTTATGCTGTGAAAACCTATTTTCCTTCATAAAAACCTATTTTCAAACCTTCCTTGGAATCATTTTTGTGATATTTATGCCAAGTCTGGATTGTGTAGAAGTCAGATTTCTGAGCAAGCATTGTGAATCAAATTGCATTATTTTTATCTACATCAGGTGCATCACCATTTTTACACTTAGAGTTCATTTAGTTTCTTTCTTCCCTTTTCCCAAAAAGTAAAAACATACATCTCAATAGAACATTTGAAGGGAACCAACCCACAATCTAGAGGTCTAATCTCATCATAGGGCACCTACAACCTAAGATTAGTCCCATGTTACATGGAATTGTAGTGCTTTAACCAGCTTTGCATACAGGTGCAATTCCCAGTGATAACAGGTAAATTTGGCAACATTGATATTTAGGTCAGCAATTTCAATTGGATCAGTATCTCTCACTCTATGCACAAGAAGATGACCAAAGACTTTGTGTGGATCATCAATAACTGCTAGCCTCCTCTCTGTTGGATACAAAGCCCAAATTTGAAGAGTTGCATTATTAGAATTATACACTGACCCTGTTTAAATTTTATCCATACCTTTAGTGCTCAATTTCAATATCTTATTTTGACTCTTCCTAAAGCTATCAAATACAATCGCAAAACTTATATCCCAACCTGGGAGGATCATAACAGCTACTTTTTGTAGTAATTATTTCTCTTTCTCTAGAGTAATATTTTCCATATCTGTATCCACTTCCTCCCGTAACTCCTTTAGGGCTTCTGCTTCTTTCTCAGGAGTAATTTATTTAATCTTTTCTCGTATCAGTTTCCCTTTAAATGCATAAACAAATGTTCTAAATTATGGAGAATTAACAAAAGAATCATCATAAATAAATTTTTGGCATGCAAGATGCCTAACATCATCAGAAAGTTGATTCGACGCTTCCATCTTAACTACATTTATTTCTCGTGGAGGCTTATACTCTTCAATAACAGGCTCAATTACTTGTATACATTCAACTTCATCTTCCATTTCTTCTTCACTTGCCACAGATGTATCAATAGAGAAACTAACATCTTGGGTGGGCTGTGGAGATGTATGGTAGAGTGGAACTACATTTTCAGCCTGCATACCTATAACATCTTCTACCAAAGGAGCATTTCTTCTTCTTTGGAACACAAAAGGTGGAACATCCCTAGTTAGTTCAGCTTCATGTGAAAGTAATTTATCCAATCTTTCAAAAGGATCCTTAACCTCATGGAAAGCACCTATGTATAATGAATTATTCTTCATTCCCCATGCCTCAGCCATCATCACTCTGTTGTATACATCTCTTCTCCTGGTTGCATGGTGTTCATCAACATTCCTGATTAGGTCATCATCTATAAAGAACACATGTTGATATATCCTTTTAACTTTTGTTTCAATTTGACACTATTGATGAACTGTTCAGGATCAAATCCCTTTCTCCCATTTCCCTTTGGCAAATTATACTCTTCTAATTTGTTGTCAATAAGTTCATATCCTTTATCAGAAACAATAGAAAATTCACCAAAGCAAAGTGTACCAGACATGATTGATTGTTTGCTATAGCTTATAAGATGCATAAAATTTGAATAAGTCATCTGCCTAACAATCTCCAAGTATGTTATCCTCTTTGGAACTATTTTTGGTAAGAGAAATGGGGCTCCTTCAAAACCATTCACCCGGATCTTAGTACAATCATCATAAGCATACCAGTCTCCCCAATTATGGTCAACTTTCCCTCTTTGATCTTTGTCCTTAGGTCGAAGAAACCTCTGTATTTCTAATGACAAATTATAGTCACAAGGATGACCGAGAAGCTTGTAAAGTGGTTTTACAAAGTATTCTTCAAAGTATAAATAATGTGATCTAACACATCTATTGTCCCACATGGCAGCCCACATTTGAACAAGCCTAATGTTTCCATTATCATCCATATCTTTTATCCTCAAATGATTACTCCATATTCCCATGGTTTGCCCTTCATGTAGGATGAGATGCATCAACAATGAATAATGTTTAAAATGGATGCATTCATTGTTGTTCTTGACAAAGGTGAGGCCCTTACTGAGATCAACTGCCAAATATTCAGCATAATCAAACGGTATAGCATCTTGGTTTTGTACATCAGCTGTCGGAACCATGGGAGTTGTAGACATTAGTGTAGGAGCATCCAAAGCCAAAACTTGACAAACAGAGTAGTAAGTATATTGGAAATATTCCTCAAATAACTCCACAAAGAATGGAGGTGATTCATCATCTGAGAATGAATTGAGTCGATTCCCTTCAAATCGTGGTCTATGCAATGGCAACCTCCATCTATTGTAACTAGTGTCCATGTTCTGATATTCTTCTAAAAGGTCTCTAATTCTGAATTTCACATTCATGCTTGTGGCCAATTGAAAAACTAAGGAAATATAATTCTTAGTGATAGGAACAAAGGAGGACCCGTCTGCAAAATAAATCATATGTGTCTGTGGGTTATAAATCTTTGCAAAAACTCTAATCAATTCCACATTGACAAACACATTGGGTATTACTAATCTCCCCAAATTCAATCTCCATGGGTTGGACATAGGCTAGTGCCTATACATTTTCCTGTAATGATATATGAATAGGTCATAACCCCTCATTGGAGTCCATGTGTCATCCAATTGCTTCTGTTTATCTTCCAATTTCTCATCTCCGGGGTTCAATTGTACACTTCTCTTAGACCTTGGTCCAAAGCCAGGGCATTGATCAATCAAATCCTGGTTTGCATGTTGAGCTTCTATTTTTTGTCTTTTGGTCTTAGGTGTTTCAGATGTGCTCTCCATAGTATCAATTTGTGAAATGAACCAAAACCTAATTCTTTCTTGCAATTTTTAACTGGTTCAGATACTAGGAAAACTAATTCAGGTTTAGGCACTTACTTGAAATAGCAATTTGTTCTTGGGTTCCTTCATCGCCAACCTATGCTACACTCCCCATCTCTTCTTTTTCCGGATACTAAAGGATTTTCAAGATCAAATAAAATCAGGATTTGATTTGTAACTCATTCAGCTCTGGTTCATAAATGTTACCTGATGCTAACTTTCTATCATCAAGGATGCCATTAATGTTTTTGAATATCAACTGTTGATTAATCTGTCATTGCTGTTAATTCTCTTTGATGATGTCATATCAATATGGTAGGAAAGTGTATTTGTTGTATTGAAGGGACTAATATTTAGTTCCACTGATATTCATCTTTCTCCCTGACGAATTCCTTATGCCTTTTCTATTTTCGTTATATCGAAGGGACTTTAACACTAGTCAATTTGATATTCGAAAGTCCCTTCAATCTTTCCATCTGAGAAGTCTTGAAACTGTCCCTTCAAATTCTCATTGTCACTTCAATGTATCTATGGGCCCACCTTATATTATAGTATAATTTTTCAATCTTGGCTTATATAACATTTTACTCTTTGTGTTATTAGATCGGGGGGACTCTCACCAGTTCCTTCCGATATAGTTCGGTCTCTTCGATAAGTTGTATGTTCTTCAATGTAGGTGTCTTCATCGAAGGGACTTCAAAACATGTCTTCCCGATATGCTATAGTCTCTTCGACAATGTTTGTGTTCTTTCATGCAGTTTGTATCATCAAAGGGACTTTAAAACATCTCCTATCGATATACCGCAGTCTCTTCAATGATGCCTTTTCATGCGAAATGTTTTATTGGAGGGACTTTAAAGTGACTCCTACCGATATAGATTATTTGATATTAGGACCCGATAACAAGTATGAGAAGATGACTATGGGAGAACAATGGGATGCTTAAGGTGACAAATTTACACAACAAATTGGGTGATAGGCTACATAAAGGAATTATAGCAAAATATAATTTGTGACTGACTCAAGGTTAGGGTTTTTAAGAGATAGGTTTATGCAAATTTATCAGTCCTAACAATTCTATCAATTGTTTATTCTTTCCTTAGAAGTTACATTCTTGGGTTGAATTGTTTTCATTATGTTAATTTAGTAGTCAAGTTTTATTTTTCAGCATTTCAACATTTTTATTCCATAGTTAAACTTTTCCATTTAGTTCACTTTTTTATTCCATAGTTAAAATTTCCATTTAGTTCAGCATTTCTATTCCATAGTTAAACATTTTCATTTAGTCTAGCATTTCAATTCCATAGTTAAAATAGGTCAGCTACTAGGAAAGACTTCCTGTCACCCTTTTGTAGATAGCCTTTGAACACCCCCAGTTTGACAATAATTTATTCTACTAAAGTACGAGGTTTAACGACAACCCATTAGGCTCTTTAATGTATACTTGGCATGAATTCAAAGTTTTTATTGGGGCCTCAAATGTGTGATGGTATAATAACATTGTTAGATTTCACTTCAGAGTAATTGAGTTGTACTCAATTTTTTTAAAATAAAGTAACCTTAGGGAGGTCACACCATTGTATTAATTATATAAAAACTAATTGACACGTCACCTTTTCTAGCCAATGGCACTGTCAAATGCTCTGACCATCTTCATTTTCTCCTTCAAGCCTCGTAAGCCATTGATGTGTTTTGATCTGACGATCTAGATCAATAAAATGACCATGAAAGGTAATTTCTTAAATAGCATATGTGCAAGACTGTGAGAGAAAAGACAATCAACTACATGCAATCTTCTTATCATTTTTATTTAATCCAGCGGTTCTTGATAATCTAAGATCTTCTTAGGATAATTACTTAAAAAATATAATCACACATTTAAAGTTGTTTACAATGTACAATCATATCCCCACAACTTGAAAAACACCTTAATTAAGGATTGCATCTGTCATGCTGCATTTACTACAGTCAAGGAGCATAATACTTAAAATTAAAATGATGAATTAGATTGAAAACACTGGCAATATCATCTAAGATATTCTCAAAATAATTATAAAAACAATAATACTATCACACACATAATTAATAAATGTGTTCAAAGCTTTAAAGGAATAGAGATCCTTCTAGGTTTCAAAGTTGATTGTAGCTTGTTTTTGATATATTTATTTTAGTTTATGTAAATGGAAGATAATTATTTCGTGATGTGTTAGAAGTAGACTATAGGATAAATGGCAATCATCCATGTGAGATGAGCATTATTCTCTTGTTATTGATATGAGTTATATTCCTTGGTTTTAGTATATCACTTATTAATTTTCTTAATACAAGAGCACTTAATATTATTTAATGGTTAGCATATCCGTATCAATTTAATGTTCTCTTATTATGGTTAGTTATTCTTACATACGGGCATTGGGATACAAAACCTTTTAATGAAATAAATTTATTGTTTTGTTTAAAATCACAAATACATTTCAAGATTTATAATACTCGTTATATTCCTGAAAGGATGAACACAAATAAGAATAGCTTAAATATATGTCCAATATATGTAGGGACTACAATCCAAAGATAACCGCTACAAATTTGACTTTGTAAGCTTCCCAAAATGTCCTGTCCACAACAAAAAGTCTACTTCAAAACTTTGGCCAAATGACAAATTTAGATAACTAGTGAGGTAATGGATGAGACTTTCTATAACATTGGTGAGAGCCGATGTCTTCTATGTATCTTAACATGCTTTGGATAATCTTCACTATATCTACCTCTAGTTAGTTTTCTTGCCAACCTAGAACATGTGTCCAAATGATGGAAGGGTACCACTTGAGGCTAATCTACCAAATACCCTTTTCCTTCATGTCCTTAAATATTGTCTTGCCCTTGTAATAGCTAGCTAAAAATTTGTATAACCTTTGGGTCATGACTCCCCTACTACTATTTGGCCTAATTATCATCTCAAGGTACATAATCTTCAATGCTCAACCACTACAACCGTGGAATTATTTTACATATAGGATTGACATTCATAATTATTTGGAAAATTTGTAAATTCTCAAAATAAGTTTTTGGGGAAAACATAATGAACTATGTCAATTCTTCTATATATAGTGGTCTGTGTGCCATTTTATTTTTTAGAACTTGTACTACATAGTTGAGCTTTTGAGCATGATGTGTACTAATTATCCTCACTCTTTTCATTCCTAAAACAAGGGAACATCTATGTTTGTTTCGAGCATAAGCTATGTTGCACCATATGTAATCTTAAACGATATTGTGACATTGATATATGAGGTTGTTACTCTATAAGTTTTGACTTGTTATTGTATGCATAAAATCTTGTGATGAATGTGTGTGCATTTATGAAGTCAAGATCAAGCTTTTATGAATTTAATACATTTAAGCCATTTGAGCATAATTTATTGTTGTAAGCATGATTATTGTAATAACTATTTGAAAGTTAATACATTAAGCTATTTGAGCACAAAGACCTTCACAAATACTCACACTGGACTGATTATGTTGACTCTATTTTTTAAGAAAGAATGTATTGGCTACATAAATATTAAAAGTACAAAAAAAGTGAAACTAAATAATACCGCCACCTTGCAAATTTCTATGAATTTACTATTTATATAATTCAGTATAAGAAATTATAAAATTTACATCCATAATTCAAATTCTAATTACATATCAATCCATCATGAGCATGGATAAACTAACCAAAACTTAGTTTATTAATCAAAATTAGCCATTTGTCAAATATCTGGGTTGCTTGTGTTGTACATAGGTTGGGAATCGTCTTCCTCTTCTTTGTCTAGTTTTTTAATTGGCTCCTCTGAAACCCTTTTTGAAATACTTGGTTGGTCTCTTTCTGACTAAGATATAATATCTATCACACTTCTTCTTTTAGAAGTAGACTTCCAAATTGTGATAGCTCTATCAAACAGAAATGTTTGAATAGTGTCTCTAGCCATATAGAGTCTCAAACAATTCTCCAACAAAATTTCAAGTTTGTTTCTTAACTTTGACTTCAAAAATGATAATGCACTGAAAACTATTTTATCCTCCACTAAACCTAGAATCATTGTTTGGCACAGATCTACAAGTTTAAAATATTCTAAAACAAATTCTTGTAGATTTTTTCTCAAACTTAAGGTTTTCCATAACTTGATTATTAAACATCTTCAAAAGGATGGTCAAAAATTTTAAATTGTTCAATCACTATTAATGCAAATTGAGTAGATTGTTGTACCAACTTTGTCTTATCTATAATTTGTTCTATCCATACTCCATTTATTTCTACCATTCTACTAAAATGATTGGCCAACAACTTCACCTTGCTATGAAAATCCCATGGCAAAAGGATAGAAGACATGTTGATTTGGCATTCCAATGTTGAGGATAAATTATAGCCATTGCTTCTAGAAGTTCATCTTGAGGAAAGCACTCTCTGAGCTTAGATGATAGACTTCTCACAATTTCCTGTAATGTTTCCTTTACATAAGACACAAGATCATTAAAATACTCCATTCTAATTGTTGTATGGAAATGTGAACAATAGCATAAAGAACTAAAATCTAATAACTCAATAGAAAATGAGACAAATGCAAATAAACAAAAGATAATACCTTTGCTACCCGATTTACCTCTATGCTTCCATTGTTCGCCTAGCTGCTCTTGATCTTGATTGTAATGAAGCCCTCAGAAGTACGTACACCCTTGCTTGTTGAAGATGACAAGAATAGAATGGCTGTGATATGAATGTGCAATGGAGTCTAAACTACTATGCAACTATAATGGAGATGGATTGATGGAGACATGGTGATGATAATGGATTGATAATGCAAATGCAATGATAACTTTGCCAAAGGCATGCCGTGATGAATTCTACGGAGTAAGTTTACGAATGCTCAGATGGATGCAAAATGGGTGTGAGAACCTTGTTTATATAGGCTGAGGGAAGACCAAATCCAAGTGTCATCAGATCCACAATTGGAGGAATTACCTATGAGGTGAATGGTTGAGAAAGTTTGAGGGAATGTGCGCCAATTAGAAGAGGACAAGTGTCCAAGCTCCTTCATGCAACAGGGGAGTTAACAGAATAGATTGAAGAGTTAACAGAATAGACCAATCAGTTAAGTGAATTGATTGGGGAGTTGACTGAATAGATTGAGGAGTTAACTCAATGGACTAATCAGTTAACTGGGTTGATTAGGGAGTTGACTGAATTGACTAATCAGTTAAGTGAATTGATTGATTAGTGAACTCAAATGACTAATTAGTTAACTGATTTGATTGATGAGTTAACTAATTTGACTGGAGGATAAATAGGACATGTGGGTGAGGGAATATTAGCTAATTAAATATTAAAATATTTAATTACATGTGCAACATGGTGAGGTGGATTGGTGAGGTGGAATTTAGGATTAATTAAATAATTTAGGACTTAGGATAGAGGAATTTAAGATTATTTAATTATGTGAGACATTAGAAGAATTTAGGGAATTTAATTAAATAAATTGATTTTTATTTAATTATGGGATAATGAACCAATCAAATAAACTTAGAATATTTATTTAATTGATAGAAGAAATAAGAATTAAGATAAATATTAAAATATTTACTTAATTTTACATGAGCCAATTTTAGGTGTATACACTAACACCTTTTTTTTCTAATCCTAGAGCTATGTCCAACTTTACTAAAGTAGTGTAATTCTATCATATATCCACACATTGATGCATATAAATCACCTACATCATTGTACTCTAGAAAGTTATTTGGGTGTTAAATATTTATCATCACTTGCCAACTTACAAATTTTGGACCCATAAATGCTTCAGTTTCATTGACATATAGATTGTCTAGAGTAAGAATTATCACTTTTTGTATTGAGTATTTTGTAATGTACATTGTCTATCTTATGCCTTTTTTGACAGAACATTCTTTTCTTCCAACAAATGAAGAATCTTATATGGAGTCAATAATATCGCACAGTCATTGAACAATGCTAACATATTTTCTTGATATTTTCTTGATCTAAGCAATTTTCAAAGAACATTCCCATTAATGACTAGTCCTCTTGGAACAATCTATTTTCTGGCCCATGGGCTGATATCCACTCGATATCAACATCCTTAAGTAGTTTGTTACTTAGAGTATTCCCTTCAACAAGTCTTTGAAACTCTAAAAATCTTTTTAGACTTCTACAAAACTATGTATACACCTCGCACTTGAGATCTTCAACTTTTGAAACAGATGGAAACCAGCTCATAATTTTAAAAGCTAAAATTATTCTATGAGCCATATAGTGAATGTTGGTCATCTATGGTGAACATGATGTTTGTAAATTGATAATAAGCTCATTTCTATAACCCTGCATAATTGATGCCCCATCCACACCAATGTAGACTAGCTTCCTTACAATCACCAAAGCATGCAGGCCTCCAATATGCATCAAACTTTTTTTGATGATTTCCATAAGGTTAGCAGAGGTATAATTTTCTTTCAATTTATCAACTACAAGTAGATGTGGCTAGCGGATATGATTGTCTACAATAAAAACATGTATGCACACCCAAGACGTATTGTTAATGGTTGTCACCTTGTCTAGAGACAACACAAATAAAGTCATTTGTTTCAATTTCTCTTGTATATCCTACTTCTCCACCATAGCCAGAACTAACCCCATTCCCAACCACTATTGACAAACCAATGCAAAAGTGGAAAATTAATCAGTTTGCATTTTAAACATGAGCACATTCATCTTTTATTTTCTAGCACATCACCGACTTCAACTCTCCATCTACATTTATCTTTTCATAAACTTTACCTACATGATTCTCGATTGTGTCTAATTTCATTTGCAATGTCTTGTCTTTCTTATATTTTCAGTTGTAAATCTTACAGTGATATAGTTTTAGCATGCCCACTCCATCTTCATTCTCTTCGAGTTCTATGAATGGATATTTAGCTCTTCATTCGAGCTAAAAATTTCTTGACATGTGCCACTAACATGCTTTATGTTTCTTCAAGAAGCTTTTAGATTCAGGGTCGCCACTACTAGCAGCATGGACATTTTATCTCTATATGAACACATTGTTCATGCTTTCACTACCAGATTGAACCACATCATGCGTATCTCCTTCGAGGTTTTTGTTAGAGGCATGATCATTGTCAAAGTGATCCAAATGGAATTCTTGAATGTTAGGTGCACTTTCTTGGTTATTTATTCTTGATGGATCCTCACCCCTTGTATCATCTCCTCATTGTTTATTAAAATAAGACATTATGGAGGCCTTGATTTTCTTTGAGGGTTCTACTCTTCTATTTTTCACACTTGAGGATGACATCTTCTGATAGTGTTACAAAAGTGTTAAAGCGGTGTTCACCAAATTGCGAAATATTCAAGTTATGCATATGGGAATTAGTACTCATTTGAAATGAAGAAAATTGAACTAGTTATAGTGAAGAGAAGAAGACATGACATGTATGATATAATATAGAAAATTAGGGAATACAACATTGCTATAGCAAGGTATACCCTAAAATGAGCCTTGATAGAAAGTTTTACAATCACTACTTGAATGAAGGACTAACAATGTTTCAACACAAACACAATAAATGTGTGCCTTGATGTTGATTTACTGAAAATGAGATTACAACTTGAGTTCACCGATCATATCTTGCATAAGCAAATAACCTCTAGTTATAGAAAATAGATAATGCTTATCTCACATAGTCGTGCGAATACCAAAACACCCCAATAATGATGTATAAACTATATATATCTTCACTTAATTTTAACCATGGAGATATTTAAATACACATGCAATTAAATTATTAATTTCTACTCATGGACCTTTAAATATACTTTTAAATCCTTATGCAGGGCATAGAATTAATAATTTGATCATTTAGATTTAAATAAAACTATTGCAGGCCCCACCAACAAACACATTACATTTTCCAGCCAATTGTGCTACCTCTCATTCTGGCCATCTTCATTTTATCCTCAGAGCCTCACAAATCATTGATGGAGTTTGAAATGACGGTGAAGGACTAATAAAGTATGTATAAATGGGGAAAGTAATCAAAACAATAATATAGTCGTACACCTACTTTTTGTCGACTACATAAAGGTGAGGGTAGACTAGCTAGACTAGGACCTAGAATGAAGGACTCGTTCTACAAAGATGGTTGCCTTTTGAAGCGTAGTGACAATGGACACCTAGGCAAAACCATAGACATTGAGAGAAAACAAAAAATGAGAGTGCGGAGTCTAGACTCTAAATGTCAAGGATTCAATAGTAAAACAAAACAAAAGCCCATAGTAGTCTCCCAAATGCATGTAGTAGTCTATTTAGATGAATTCATTTGGAAGTAAATACAACAGGGACATTACTTAATCAATAGCCCATGACCATTTATATAGTCTATGTAAAAATGAAATATTGAACAATGAGAGAAAACTACGCAAGTCTATGAAATGAATTAATTGTAGTGTTTGTCTATCAATATCAACATATGAGAAATACACAATAAAAAATATACTAACACATGAGAAACATGCAATGATAAAATTAAAATATCTGGCTAAATCCTTATGCAAGGCATAGACTTAATATTTTAATCATTTATATTATGATGAAACTACTCTGGGCCTCTCTAATAGATACATCATGTTTTCTGGGCAATGGTGTTGCTTCCCATTTTGGCCATATTCCTTTTCTTCTTGGAGCCCCATGAGCCATTGATGGGGTTTGATCTGACAATGCACGAGATGAATAAAACATGTGCTAATGGGGAAGGTAGTCAAAACAACAATATAATCATACACATGCTTTTTTTTACTATGGAAAGGTGAGGGTAGACTGTCTAGGTCAGAACCCACAATGAAGGACTCATTCTGCAAAGTCAGTTATCGATTGAAGCGTAGTGACATTGGACACCTAGGCAAAACCATCAACATGGAGAGAAAGCAACAAGCGAGAATGCAGATTCTAGACTCTAAATGCCAATGATTCAACAATAAAACAAAATAGAAGTCCATAGCAATCTCTTGGATGCATGTAGTAGTCTACCAAATGAATTCATTTGGAAGTAAATACAACATTGGATAAATACTCAACCAATATCCCATGATCATTGATATAGTCTACATAAAAAAAATAGAACAACAAGAGAGAAACTACACAGATTGACATAATGAATCAATTGTAGCATTTTCTATCAATATCAATAGACTAGAAATACACAACAAAAAATGCTAACACATGAGAAATATGCAATTATAACATTTAAATATCCTAGTAAATCCTTACGTGGGGCATAGACTTAATATTTTAATCCTTTATATTAAAATAAAACCATTGTAGGCCCCACCAACAAACACGTCACATTTTTGGCCAATGGCACTACCTCCCATTTTGACCATTTTCCTTTTCTCCTTGGAGCCCCGCAAGCCATCACATGTGCCAATAGGGAAAGTAATCAAAATAATAATGTGGAAGTAAATACAATGAGAACTTTACTCAACCAATAACCCACGACCATTGATATAGTCTATGTACAAAAGAAATATAAAACAATGAGAATAAACTATGCAGGTCTATGCAATGAATCAATTCTAGTATTTTCTATCAATATCAACACATGAAAAATACACAATAAAAAAATGCTAACACATGAGAAATATGTAATGACAACATTTAAATCAATATCAAAACATAAGAACTATTTTTATAGAGATTAATCATATAATATACAATACAAAATGTAATGCAAATTGACAATTGTGTCTCTACAACTCAGTAGGAATGGGAGATTGAAGTAGAGTTGCAGGCTTTGTCTATTTGCCAACTTTTGAGAAAGTACCCTCTTGTCTCATAGTTAAAAACTCATATTGGATCGATCAAATGCCAATTCAGAGGACCATAAATCATAAATTCATATAGGAGTACACCAAGATCTTCTAGATCAAATGCTTGTACTGGTTCGAGCCACGAGAGTCAAGCACGCACACACTCTTTGCTGCAAGCTAAATTAAAAACATAGAATGCAAAGCAAATACAAAAATACAAAATGAACACAAAATGAATCCAATAGCATGAATGAATTAGCTCATTAAATGGAGATGTACATATACGAGAAAGGAAGTGTAATTGTCACCTAGAATAGTGGTGATGGAGCCTAGGAATAGGCACATAACTCCCACTAACTAAGACTGGTGGCAAGCTAACTCCATAAGACTAGAAAGCCATCTCCATGACAATAGCTAGCTAACTCCGCGAGACTAGCACACCTAAGCAAGCTTAACTCCAAGTGTAGGAATAATCCATGCATAGGAATAATCCACAATAAATAAATAAAGATAAATAATTGTAAGGAAGTTAAAGTAGTGGAAACGACTTCCTATGCCAATCTTGAGGAGAAACATTATACAAAACTTTTTAAAAACTAATCTTACAGCTACAAAAAATTTAGAAACACATTCAAAGCATGAAATAAACAAAGAGACACAAAACACCAGATATACGTGGGGAAAACCCTTTCGGGTGAAAAACCCCACACTCCAAAAGCCTGCTCAATGTATTCCAAATCCAACAACAAGATTACATACACTTGCAGAGCAAGTTTATTATAAGAGTATCACCAATAAACAACTCTAGAAGATTTCTGGTAGCATTCTAACAGCATAACAGTACCTGCAAACTCACACATACAAACTACTCAAGCCTTCAATTTATAGACTTCTAGCTATACAAGAAACCATCTGTGGTTTTACAAAACCATGTACAAAGCTTCTCAGCCAAGATTCCAATCTAAAAATAAGCTCTCATGTCCAAAATGAAATCCCCTATTTTTGACCCTTATAGATGTCATAGAATCTGTCATAATATGCCTAAAAATAGGCCTTACATAATGTACCACCATGTGGGCATCTTTTGACACCTAATAATCCAATTTTCAAAGCATCGACAATGTGTAATAGCTATAGGAAAATATTAAATGAAAATAACTATTACGGGAAATATGCAGTAAGGTTGAAACACCTCATTTCCCAACATTCTCCCACTTGTCGAATACCTTGCAAGAGCCAAGGGAATAACACCATCATGGATCAACTAGTAGGGGCCAAAAGGCCCATAGACTCGGAACACCACCTGAATTTTGTTGTGCTCACAGGCTTAGTTAATGTATCTGCAACATTCGCCACAGTCTCTACCTTTTCCAGCTTCACCCTACCATCCTTGACCATATATCTCATGAAGTGATACTGAACATCAATGTGTTTGGCCCTCACATGAAAAGTCAGGTTCTTCGCAAGGCAGATTACACTCTAATTGTCACAATAAACTGTAACTACACCCTGTTTCAATCTAATATATGAACACAAATGCTTCAGCCAAATGGCTTCTTTACATGCATGAGTAGCTGCCATGTACTCTGCCTCAATAGTGGACAAAGTGACCATAGCCTGTCGCTTGCTCATCCAACTGATTGCACCACCATTAAGAGTAAATACATATGCACTGGTGGATCTTCTACTATCGACATCACCAGCCCAGTCTGAATCCACAAAACCATGAATACTCAGGGAATACTGATCTCCTATACCATGAAAACAAATAGAGTACTCTATTGTACCCCACAAATATCTAAAGACCCTTTTAACTGCATCCCAATGCACTCTTCTAGGATTAGACATATAACGAGAAAGAACTCCTACTGCTTGGGCAATGTCTGGTCTTCTACAGACCATAGCATACATTAAGCTTCCAACTGCACTCTAGTAAGGCACTCTACTCATGTCTTCCATCTCCGATGGGGATGTAGGACATTGTGAAATAGAGAGATTCGTTCCCAATGTAACAGGAACACAAAGTGGTTTACAATCCTGCATGTTAAACCTTTGCAAAACTGAACAAACATACTTACTCTAGCCAAGCCATAGCTTTCTGTTCTCACGATCTCTTCTGATCTCCATACCAAGTATGTGTTTTGTTGCACCAAGATCTTTCATTTCAAATTTTGCAGAGAGCTGAGATTTCAGTTCTGCAATCAAACCTTTTCCTTTCCCAATAAGCAGCATGTCATCAACATATAAAGCAATTACTAGGAAATAATCACCATCATATTTAAAATATACACAGTGAACAGATTTAGATCGCACAAATCCCAAACTCAACACATGTATCGAACTTCTGGTACCACATCCTAGGACATTGTTTAAGGCCATACAGATATTTCTTTAACTTACAAACCAACTTTCTTTTACCTTTCACCAAGTAATGCTCTAGCTGTGTCATATAGATTTCTTCCTCCAAATCACCATGAAGGAAAGCAGTTTCACATCCATTTGTTCAACCTCTAGGTCATAAGTTGCTGCAATAGATAATAAAAACTGAATGGATGTCATTTTAGCAATAGGAGAAAAGATCTCACCGTAACCAATACCCTCAACCTGAGAGTATCCCTTCGCAACCAGCCATGCCTTATACTTTTCAACATTTCCATTTGAACCAATCTTTTTCTTGAACACCCATTTACATCCAACAGGTTTGTGTCGTTCAGGCAAAGGTACAAGGTCCCATGTATCATTTATTTCAAGGGCTGCCATCTCTTCATCCATGGCTATTTTCCAGGACTCTGCATCATTCATACCCAAAGCCTCTTGCATAGATCTTGGTTCATTAATGTTAGTACCCAAAGCAAATATGCACTTCCAATCATCAGGTGAATACACATACCTTTCAGGTGGTTGCCTATGCCTTGTAGACCTTCGAACAAGCTGGGGTGGAGGTTCTTCCATTTCTTCCTCCTCTTCTCCCTCTTCTGAAGATTTAGAGCTTGATGAGCTCTCCTTAACTTCTTGTCTATCTCAGGGCCTCGATTCAACATTCTCAGGCATAGAAGGAAGTTGAATCACATCCTTTTTCTATTCAATTTCTTTATGCTGTTCTAGCTAAAAAGTAACATTAGAAGATTTAGTCTCTCTAAAAATAACACTTCTGGAATAAATTACCTTATGTGCAACAGTGTCCCAAAGCTTGTATCCTTTCACACCATAGCTGTAGTTGATGAAGATATATTTGATAGCCTTAGAATCCAACTTTGTTCTCTTCTCCTTAGGCACATGTGCATATGCCTCATAACCAAAAACGCTCAGATGTCTAAATGAAGGCTTTTTCCCTGACCACACCTCCATTGGCATTTTATCAACAAGCACTGATGTAGGAGATCTATTGATCAAATAACAAGCAGTGGCTATAGCTTCAGCCCAAAACTTTTGTTCTAGACCAGCTCCACTCAACATGCTCCTAGCCTTCTCCATCAACATTCTGTTCATTCTTTCTGCAACTCCATTCTGCTAAGGAGAATACGGAGTTGTCTTTTATCTTTTAATCCTGCAATCTATACATAATATGTCAAAATCTACAGAACAATACTCACCGCCACTGTCAGTCCTCAAATATTTAATTTTCTTTCTAGTCTAAGTTTCTACCATAGCCTTGAACTCCTTAAAATGACTCAAAACTTAGATTTACTCTTTAAAAAATATACTCATGTTCTCCTACTGAAATCATCAATGAAAGTAACATAATAAACTGATTTACCAATAGAAGCAACATCAACAAGACCAAATACATCCAAATGGATTAGATCCAAAATACATGAAGACTTATGAGAAGACGAGTAAAACTGAACGCGGTTCTATTTTCCATAAATACAATGTTCATAGAAATCAAACTCTAGATTGCAATTATTCAAACCTTCAACGAGGTTCTTATTTTTCAGGGCTTTCAAACCCTTCTCTCCAATGTGGCCAAGTCTCTGGTGCCATAACATGGTCTTCTCTGTAGCCAACTTTGATTCGGTAGACAGAGCACCCTTGGGTACCCAGAAGCCACAACCATCAGCAAAAGAGGAAACCATCTCTTTTTTTAGCGAAGTAGTTTTTGGCTTAATTTTATCAGAAGTGCTATTGCACTCAACCGTGCATGCATCGAGCTGGTACAATGTACCCAATTTGCTTCCCCTTGCTATCACCATAGCACCTCTCACCATTTTCACACCTGCTTTAAAAAACTATACATGCACACCCACATCTATTAGCTTGCTAACAGATAATAAATTTATTGCTAGTCCTGGGATATGCAAGACACCATCAAATCGTCTAACTCTACCATCAGAAAATTTCACATGAACACTACCATGGCCAACAATGTCAAGGAAAGAATTATCACCCAAATACACCTTACCACCATCATAGTTTTCATACTTACTAAACCAGTTTCTGTTAGGAGTCATGTGGAAAGATGAACCTGAGTCTATCAACCATGCATTATCACTTGCACGAGTGGCCAAGGCTGCAATAAAGGCATCTCCATCTTCTTTCTCGGACTCAGAATCATAATCTTGCTTATTCTTCTTCTCTTCTTTACATTTCTTTCGAAAGTGTCCAGAATTTCCACAGTTCTAGCATATTGCCTTGGACGTACCAGGAGATTTTGATCTCCCCTTAATCTTGGACTTGAAATGGCCACACTGCTTCTCATCTTTGCCTCGTTCTTTTTGTCTTCCTCGAACACTCAAAGCCTCTTTAGCATTCAGAGAGACCTTCCTTCTCATCTCTTTAGAAAGTAGAGAACCAAAAACATCCTCCATCATCGAGATGACTGCAGTGCTCCCAATAGCCATGACTAGGCTACCCCATAAGTCTGACAGCGAACACAGCAAAATTTGGCACCTTTCTTCTTCGTCCATTTTCACCCCAACTGAGGTCAACTGAGTCACCAACATATTGAATGTTTCTAGATGCTCAGAAATTCATCCACCTTCTTCCATTCTCAAGGAATACAACTTCTTCCTCAAGAAAATCTTATTTACTAGAGATTTAGCTTGATATATCTCACCCAACTTCTTCCATAGCTTCTTCGAAGTGGGTTCTTTGTGGACATTTATCATAATCAAATCTACAAGGCACAATCTTATGAGACCTTTAGCTTTTCTATCCATTACATCATATTTTGCAGCCAAATCTGGATCCACAGGCCTATGGACTTTTTCATCCACTGCATCCCATAGATCCTGATCAATCAACAAATCTTCCATCTTCAGCTTCCACATTTCAAAGTTCATGCCAGAAAACTTCTCTACCTCAATCCTCCCAGATATGCTCGCCATCTGAAAAAAATATCTACAACAAGATCACAAAGTATCCTCTACACAAGCTCCCACTCAAACCTTGATTAGCATAAAAAACCCAACAACCCACAACTGAAACCAAAGGTGATCAGGCTCTGATACCACTTGCAAGGAAGTTAAAGTAGTGGAAACAACTTCCTACGCCAATCTTGAGGAGAAACATTATGCAAAAAATTTTAAAAACTGATCTAATAGCTACATAAATTTTAGAAACACATTCAAAGCATGAAATAAACAAAGAGACACAAAACACCAGATATATGTGGGGAAAACCCTTTCAGGTGAAAAAATCCACACTCCAAAAGCCTGCTTAATGTATTCCAAATCCAACAACAAGATTCCATACACTTGCAGAGCAAGTTTATTACATGAGTATCACTAATAAACAACTCTGGAAGATTTTCGACAACATTCCAACAGCATAACAGTACCTGCAAACTCACACATACAAACTACTCTTCAAGCCTTTAATTTATAGACTTCTGGCTATACAAGAAACCATCTATGGTTTTACAAAACCGTGTGTGAAGCTTCTTAGCCAAAATTCTAGTCTAAAAATAAGCTCTCACGTCCAAAATGAAATCCCCTATTTTTTACCCTTACAGATGTCATAGAATCTATCATAATATGCCTAAAAATAGGCCTTACATAATGTACCACCATGTGGGCATCTTTTGACACCTAATAATCCAATTTTCAAAGCACCGACAATGTATAACAGTTGTAGGAAAATATTAAATGAAAATAACTGTTATGGGAAATATGCAGAAAGGTTGAAACATCTCATTTCCCAACAATAATATCCTACACTAACACTCCCCTTAAACATAGCTTAAGTGGATACAAAGAAACTGGGTTCCAACAACTAGGCTTAATGAGGTACCCAAGTACAATGCTATCTTCAATAAAGTGGAGAAAAGGAGAAAACCTAGTGGGAAAAACTCCTCCCCAAAAGAGAGAAAAGAAAGTGAAGAGGGCTAGAAGGCCCCCCAAGGATGATGTTGTTGCTGAAGTAGACCACACCCCAAGAGGAGCTTGTAGATGAATGAACTTGCTCTCAATAAAAGACTTGGGGAATATATCAACAACCTACTTTGAAGACTGGAAAAATTAAGTTGATGATCTAACCATGAATAAGCTCTTGAATAAAATGCATGTAAATCTCTGTGTTTGGTCCACTAGTGCTGGACCAAATTCCTACATATTTGGATGGTGCTCTAGTTGTCACAATAGATGACTATGGGTTGCCTGAATGGAATGCCAAACTCAATGAGAATGTCCTGAAGCCAAATAGCCTCAGTAGCTATGTTGAAAACTCCCCTGTACTCTGCCTTTGTGGATGATAAAGTAATAGATTTATGATTTTTGCTAGACCAACTGATAGGCCAGAACCTAGTGAGAAACTGTAACCTGAAGTGAACTTGCAATTCTGAGTATTGCCAGCCCAATCTGAATCTGTGTATCCAACCAAGTCAACTTTTGTGCCAACTTTGTAATGAATCTTGAATCTGAGAGTGCCCTTAATGTAGTGAAGGATCCTCTTAGCTTCTTTCTAATTCAACTCATGAGGCTCCTGCATGAATCTCGAAACCATGGCTATAACATATGAAATATTAGGCCTAGTATCAGTCAATTTGATGAGACTACCAACAAGTTGTCGATACAAGGTTGCATCGACCAATGATGTAGTACAATTAGCCTCAAGCTTGAATCTAGTTATAAAGGAAGTCAAAGATGGCTTACAACCAATCATGTGAAATCAAGAAAGTAGATCAAGAATATACTTGGGTTGTGCAAGAGTGATCCCTGAGTCAGATTGTGAAATCTCAATTCCAAGGAAGTAATGCAATAAACCCAAGTTTGTCATGTCAAATCTGTCCTGCAGAGCTAAGTTCATTGCTACAATAGCAGATGAAGAGCTCCCAGTGATCAAAAGATCATCGACATAAAGAACTAGTATCAATAGAGAATCATCCTACTGCAAGAGATATACATTAGGATCCGAATGGCACCGAGTGAAACCTGAAGCTAGGAGGAAGGAATCCATCTTGGCATACCAAGCCTGAGGAGCTTATTTGAGGCCATAGATGGATTTCTTGAGTTTGCAAACTAAGTATGAATCCTAAATGAACCCAGGTGGTTGCTCTATGTAGATCTCCTCCTCAAGGTCTCCATGAAGAAAAGCACTTTTCACATCCATTTGGTACACATCATAACCATGTGTTGTGGTAATGGCAAGTGTAAGTTGGATCGAAGTTAATTTGGCCATGGGTGCAAAGGTCTATGTGTAGTTGATCCCAACAACTTGTGAAAAACTCTTGGCAACCAATTGTTCCTTGAACTTGTCAACTGACCCATCTATTGCAAACTTGGTCCAATATATCCACCTATATCAAACCATCTTCCTTCCCTTAGGAAGTGAAGTCAAGTCCCAAGTGTGATTTCTGATTAAGGAATCATATTCCTCATGCATAGCATTATCCCACTCAGGTATGCATGATGCCTCTTAGAATGTCTATGCATCAAAGGTTGAAGCATAGAAGGCATGTGGCCCACTCCGATAGTTTGGTCGAGTATGTTTGCAATTTTTTGGATGCTCTACCCAAGTGCCTACACTATGGAGTGTCTACCTAGACCAAAGAGGGTTGGATGTTGGTGAGTTAGGTGTTGAATCCTCATCCTCCAAAATATGTCTAGAAGTGGATGGAGATGACTCCCCATAACTATCCTCAGTGTTAGAACTAGAAGAAGAAGAAGACTCTACCTCAGGAATCTGCTATGGATGGTTTGAGTCATTAGAAAAATCATCAAAACCAAGTGAGTCCAAAGTAGGTGAGTCCAAAGTATAGAGTCGGTAAGACTATCTTGAAACTTAATACTCCTCTTAATGAACAACTGATGTGTGGTCAGGTGGAGTAGGTGATATACTTTTACACCATCTAGATAACCTACAAAGATGCAAGGTTTGGATTGAGGTTTAGTTGCCTTATGATTCTGCTTTGGTATACGTGTCATGGCTAAAGATCCAAAGACATTAAGGTGCTCAACTAATGGTTTTCGACCCATCTAAGCTTCAAAGGGTGTGATTCCCTTTAAGGATTTGTGAGGAACTCAGTTTTGAATGTAACAAGAACTGTTAATTACTTTTGCCTAGTACTGTGATGTAAGGCCCTTGGAGTGTATCATGTAGTTAGCCATCTCTTTTAAGGATCAGTTCTTTCATTCTGCAACACCATTTTATTGGGGAGTATAAAGAGATGTGTATTGCAAGTCAATCCCCTCTATTGTACAAAACTACTCAAACCTGTTGTTGACATACTCACTCCCATTGTTAGTTTGAAGAACCTTGATGACTTTTCCTGACTATTTTTTAGCAAGAGCCTTGAAGTCTCAAAAGTTGTCGAAGACTTCAGATTTCTATTGAAGGAAGTAGACCCATGTGTATCTGGAGAAGTCATCCATGAAAGTGAGAACATACTTTACCTTAGTGAAAGATGGATGGGGAAATGCCCCTAATACATCACTGTGAACAAGCTCCAAAGCCTATGTAGCCCTCCAAGATGTGCCTTTGTCAAATTTCTCTTTGATATGCTTCCCAAGGGTGCAACCCTCACAAAGACTCTTAGAAAATCTAACTCTAGGCAATCCTGCAACCATATCCTGCTGACTTAGTTGCTTAAGGTAGAGGTAGTTAAGGTGGCCAAATCGCTCATGCCATAATTTTCTAGTTCCATCTAAACGAGTAAGAAGTATTGTAGGAGAAACATCATGTGCAAAGTGAGAGAAGGTGTACAACCTAGCTTGGCGATCTACCCTTCGCAAAGCTACTAGATTGTTGCTGTAAAACTCTCTAATCTCAACTGAGTCTGGAGATAATGAACTCTCATGCCCCTCCCTATGTGGGTAATCTGATACACTAATATGAGATTAGCTAAAAGAGAAGGTACACTTAGAACATTTGTGAATGTTCCACCTTCAATATCAGCAGACCCTCTCCCTACAACTATTGTTGGAGTGTCATCACCCAAAGTGATAAAAGACATGTTATAAAGCTCTAAGGAAGAAAATTCAACCTGTGAAGAACCCATGTGGTGAGAGGCACCCAAGTCAATGATCCAAGATGGAGTTGTTGAAGATGTAACTACAACTAGAGCCTTGCCTTTAGATTTCTCTTTACCTTTTTCCTTTGCCTTAGTAGATTCTTGAGTTGATGAAGATTGTTTGATAGATTTAGGGACCCATATGTTGTTCTTCTCAAGAAGATGTGTGAGGTGGTCAATCTGCTTCTTCATGCATTTGTGCTCATCGTGACCAAGTTTCTTGCAATAAGCACGCTTAATGCTTTATGTCTTAGGTTTCCCTTGGTTTGAAGAGTTTTGAGTGTTATTTTTTGAGGACTCAGTTTTCTGATATTTCTTGGTCTCCTTGTCCTTTTGATTAGTTTGCTTCTTTCCTTTGTTGTTTGAAGCCCATTGTTTCCCATTCCCGGTAATGAGGGCTTGAGGTGTTGAAGACTTCAGTGTGCCCATTTGTATTAACTTGTCTTGCTCCCTAGTCAAGTTGGTAATAAAGTCATTTAGAGAAGGCATTTCCACATGGCTCCAAGAGCACTTTTGGTGGAGTAGAAGGTAGAAACAAAAATGGAATAATTAGAACCTAATTTGGAGAGAACATAAAGAACAAGTTGAACATCCTTTTCGTCTATTCCGCATTATTTTAACTGCAACCTTAGTGATTTAAACTTAGTGAAAAAGTCCTCTAGGGTGTCAAAGGTACTTGGGCTCAAACTTATGAGCTAATTCTCTAACTCATGACTTCTCATTTCATCAATCTTCCCAACGCATTTTTCTAATGCAAGCCAAACTTAATTAGGTGTTTTCAATGCTTCTATATGAAAGAGGAGTTTGGGAGAAAAGTAAGACACAAAAAATTGAAAGCTTGATCATATTTGTTATACTGCTTTAAACTTTAGCATCATCATTAGTTGGTTCAGTCTCAATGCCCATTGTTACCCTATACAGACCTTTGTTCTTTAGCACAAGTTGTACTTTCAGTTTCCAATCATGATAGTTGAAGGGTGTTAGAGGCATGATTGATTGATGTGAATCCATTGCTTAAAGTAAATGTTGTTGCAAAAGAAATAGAAGGGAAATAGAAATTCAAAAGGAAAGTAGGAAGTGCACAAAGACACAACACACAACACCCCCCTTAATCCAATATTGTGAATCCCCTAGATTTTGGCACTTTATAGTTTTAGTGCATAGATGTTCCCAATGGAACAAAAATGAAAAATGACACTTCATAATTTTAGTGCATAGACGTTCCCAATGGAACAAGCATGAAAAAATAACCACTTTAAAAATGACACTCAAATTCGAGTTACGTATAAAAAGTTACAAGGGTTTTAATTTTCAGCTTTTAATCTATTTTAATAAATTAACTCCAAAATACATGCTTGAAGAGGGGCTGAAATTAAGCACCCACTAGTAGCTAGTCCAAACTTAAGCCCCCCATGTGATCGTACCATATGACCAGGGGCTAAGGTGTATGGTGAGCACCCCTCCTTTCTTCACTTATGTCACGTGGGTGTAAATGTTGATGTCAATATAGGAGGCAAATTATAATGCTCTTACCCACTATCTAAAATTTGACATGTGGGTGTTCGTCATCCCTTGCATGCAATATGTTCTACACAGATCTACACATAGGTTCCAACAGACTCAAAATATCGGCCAAAAACCCATAAAAGGATTTCTTGTGGTCACCTTCTATTTTAGTGCAATTTCCAATGTGTTCTGTTATCCCTGCAAGAAAAAACAACCTCAAAATTTGATTGTCTTGGAATATGGTTGAGTTTACAATCGATTCATATGTTTTTCGATTCTCTAGATCCAACGCACAATCCGTTTTGCGCAAAAATGCTCTGTGCAAAAACCTCCTATGCAAACGCTTATACAGAAAACTACCACTGCACACAACAAATCCAATTCTAATGTAATATAAATCATGTTTTAAGAAATAACTCAATAGTAATTACCAAACTAGGCAATAGAATACCAGATTGGCTTTGATATCATATAGGAGTACGACGAGATCTTTTGGATTGAATGCCTGTATCGGTTTGAGCCACAAGATTTAAGCACACACACGCTCTTTGCTGCAAGCTAAATTAAAAAAAAACACAGAATGCAAAGCAAGTACAAAAATATAAAATGAACACGAAATGAATCTAATAGCATGAATGAATTAGCTCACAAAATGGAGATGTACATATAGGAGAAAGGAAGTGCAACTACCACCTGGAATAGAGGTGAAAGAGCCTAAGAATAGGCACATAACTCCCATAGTAACTAAGACCGGTGGCAAGATAACTCCACAAGATTGGCAAGATAACTCCACAAGACTAGCAAGCTAACTCCATGAGACTAGCTAGCTAACTCCATGAGACTACCTAGCTAACTCCATGAGACTAGCACACCTAAGCAAGCTTAACTCCAAGTGTAGGAATAATCCATGCGTAGGAATAATCCATGCATAGGAATAATCCACAATAAACAAATAAAGATAAATAATATCCTAAACTAACAATTCACAATGTAAGAAATGGGTGAATCAAATTGGTAACAAGTGAATGGAGATTTTTTTTGCTTAAATACAAATCAACAGTCACAGTAAGTTTTTGGTTGTCTTAGGTCCCCACAAAAACAATAAATTTTGCATGGGAAATTAAACACATTAACCCTAAACTACCTATAATTTCATGGAGATGGCACATAGTTTCTCTAAAATGTCTATAATTGAATGGTGATAAGAAATGTTTTTCCTAAAATGCCTATAGTTACATGGTGATAATACACATTTTCCCTAAAATACCTATAACTGCATAGTGATTATATACCTTTTCCCTAAATTCAATATAATTTCATTTGCAATCACACCATCCTTTGCCTTTAATGTCTATAATTTTATTAGCGATCTTGCCACCCTTTCCCTTGATTTGCCTATAATTTCATTGGTGATCGCACCACCCTTTGCCTTAATTGTCTATAATTTTATTGGTAATCACACAATCTTTTGCCTTAATTTCCTATAATTTCATTGGTGATCACACCATCCTTTGCCTTAATTGCTTATAATTTCATCCAGATGATCACACCACCCTTTGCCCTTAATTAATGTAAAAAGGCAAGTGACTGAACTATAATTTTGAAAAATTAAAATTCAAACGATAGGCGATTGGACCCATATTAAAAGTTGTCTCTATACTATCTTGATGATTGGGACCAAATTATATTAAATAGCATGGCGATCTAATGCTATTCAAAGATATTAAAAAATCTTATCTAGGGCGAATTAATGCCTCGTAGATGAAAATAGATTCAAAATTGGGCGAAAGCATATGCCTCTATAACGATTCTATTCACGATTTTTTAGATCCCAAATCCAAGAATTCACCAATTGGTTGCAAATAACCACTAAAGATTCCCTAATCTCATTACAATTTTGAAAAATAAAAAAAAATCAAGGATTGGAAGATGATGACCAAGGAATGTGTATTATACACATCTAAAATATGTTACCATCCCCAAGGATTGAGATGATCCTTATAAAACAAATTTGTAAGGTTTAGTTTTAGCTTATCCGTTCATTGTGGACCAAAAGAGGTGAAATCTTCAAAGTACACTACATGGTCCAAGGACATGAATCCAATAACATGATCATCTAGATTCAAAAATAAATTGGTCAAAGTGTGGACACTAATACATGATGTACAACCAAAAACTTGCAAAATAAAGAGCACAAGGAAAGAAACACAAATTTTTTGTTGATATAGGATTGCCTATCAACCAAGGATGCTCTTGCATCAAACAATCCAAGTAAGAATAGAATGAGCCCCTACTCAGAATGCTTCCTATGTATCTTCAAGGTTTTAGCCATAGTAGCTAACTTTAGCTAGAGGTAACGTTGAGGCAAGCTTCTTTAGTACTTATGTTTTTCCACTTAACCAAATAGTCTACATATTCCTTGCCTTTGATCTTCTTGGTGATTCATTTCTACAATACTCTCTCTCTCTCTCTCATCTTTTTGGAATCCTACTTTTCCAATTAGGGGATTTTGACCATGCACTTACTTCTTCTTCATCCAATAGTATTATGTACGTGCATGATCATTATATAGATTTACTACATTAAACATTGGTGAAATATTTGTCCTAAAGCAACTCAATCTGATAAGCATTTACTAATATTTTATTTAGTAGCTTAGAAGACCTTGTCTTCTTCTAACATATTTGTTTTATGTTCCCCTTGGAAATTGTTCCTTCCTAATATGGGATAAGACCAATTCCCCTTCTAAAAACTCCTTTTCAATCCACCTCTTATCTTCTTGCTCCTTGTACTTCTAGTTGTTGTTAGATAAAAGTTCTCTGACCTCCTTATGCACATTTTGCATGTGGGTGGAAAATTCTACTGCTTTAGCACTTTGAATTGGAGTGCCTCCGCAATCCCTTAATTTGGCCACTCTCCTAGGGTATCCATACATAAAATGAACTTTCCTAATGCTCTTATTAATTTTATTTTTATAGGAAAACTCAACCTACACCAATACTTAATCCCATTGCTTGGGATCATTACCTGCTAAACATCTAATCAAATTTCCTCAACTCTTATTGACAACCTTAGTTTTCCCATCAAATTGAGGGTGATATGCTGAACTAAAATTCTACCTAGTTCCCATCTTCCTCCAGAAGTGACCCATAATTTTGGCGTCATGTTTTGATACAGTACTCTTGAACAATTCATGCAATCTTACAACTTCTTTCAAAAATAGATCTACCAAGTGTGTTGCATCACTCATATTTTTGTATAAAATGAAATGTGCCATCTTGGATAACCTGTTCACCACTAGAAACATAAAATCATTACCATGTTGGGTTATTGGCAATCTTAGGACAAAATCCATGCTTATATCCTCCCAAGACTTTTGCAATGTTGGTAAGAGCTAATACAACTGTGTCATGTTTTTATTACTCCCTTTACAAACTAACACACCTGACATCTGCATAAACTTTTGGACTTTTGCTCCCATTCACAGTTAATAATAACGTTTTCTTAGAATCTCCAAGGTCTTACCTATGCCAAAATGGCATGCCAAGTCACTGCTTATGTTGATTATGAACTATACTACCTAATGATCAATATACAATTCAAAATCCTTTGGCAATAGGTAGTGTTGCCACTTTTTCAATGCCTACACAATAGCATAAAGTTACTCCCGATCATACATAGTAATTGAACTGCACACCACTCAAGTTCTTACTAAAATACACTATTCACCTTCTTTCTTGACTCAACACTACTCCCATTGTGGTGCCAATGACATCATAATCTACCTAAAACACTTTATCAAAATTTGGTAAAGCCAACACCAACTGCTTTATTACCTTTCACTTATGTGATTCAAAACTCTTTGTGGTAGTAGGTGACCATTTCAACTCCTTCATGTCACCCCTCTTTGTCTCTATGACTGGCACACAAATACCACTAAATTTTGATGAACTTCTAGTAAAAACTAACCAACATGTAGAAGGTCTTGGTACTAAATTTCATTGACATTATGATGGTTGTAAGAAGTCATTGAAGAAGGGGTTACTAGTGGACTATGACTGGAACCTTTGATCAACTAAAAATAACCATCTATAAGAGGTGTGTGAGAGGTGTTATTACACCCACATGGAGCACTTGGGAGTTACACTTGACTCCCTTGGTCATAGGGCTCAAACAGTCAAATTGGAAGTTGCATTCAACTATGGAGAAGTTACTCTTGGAGAAGGGCACATGGGTCCAACTTGGACTAGTTGGACAAATGTTTGGCCCATGATCTTGGGGATCTATTGGTGGTTTCTTGGGTCTCTTTTGCCTAGATATTAAAGGCTTGAGATGGAGATATGAGTGAGCTTTTAACTATAAGTACATACTTCTAAAATGCTTTGGGATTCAAAGTGTTCATCTCCATTGAAGCACTAAGATTTTGTAAATATATTGTAATTATTGTGTTAAAAAACAATACATTGAGTGTGCTTTATTGTTGGGTTTTTCCTTGTTGAGGGTTTTCCCAAGATATATTTTGTGTCTCTTGTTATTTTATTATTATTTTTAAGACATGCTTCTATTTTCTTTGCTTCTCTATTTAGATTAATTAGGAACTAATCTTAGTTTCCTTTTAATGTCAACATGCATGATGACTTGTAGTTTGTGAAATTTTACATTGGCAATGTTCTAAGTTTTGAGGGAAGACCTGGTAGGTTATTCATTAGGATTCTCTTGAGGATGAGACAACATTTTCAAGTTTGAAGGAATGTTTGTAGGTTCTTTATCAAATATATTAAATGCTTATCAAGTATTGTGAAGACCCTAAAGATGCTACGATATCTTCTAGGCCAATTAGAAATCAAAATAGGGGATCACGAGCTCCAGAGTCTAAAACAATGCAACATTATACAACACTTCTTGGCAAGATCTAATGGTAGGAATAAAGAATAGACATGACTAAAAACTCTTTTCCTATCATATGATATTGTATATTATTAATATTTATTTTGTGCTCCAAACTTAAAACACGAATATAAGAAGAGTACATATAGATTTGAAAAGTAAAGTGAAGAGAGAAGATAGAACATCATGTTTATAATTATGAAAGATAAAGACTTGTGTATATATTTATGTGTATACCCCTTCTAATAAAGTTATAATCCTAGCTAAGTAATCTAAGCAATATAATTAGTTTAGTTCTCCTTATGTAGTATTAATTCTAGTCAAGGTAAGAGCCCATATGATGGTATAAAAGAAACCCAACTTAAAAAGACGTGGACATTGTCACGAAGTTTCTTTCTACAGTTGTTCAATTTGAGTTTCATGAATGTGTAAAGTCAATCACATAAAAGGCACAATCTTTGAAGTATGTTTTGACTAGCTCCAAATAAATTTGAAAAATTCTTGTGATAAGACTTAATATGAAGTAAAAGGATGAAAATTCCAACATAATAATAATAGAATCACAGACTCCTCTACCAACAACAATTATAAGTGATAAAAAGGAAACAAACCTTTTTAATGTGTGGAGATTCCTTGGTATATCTAATGCTCATTACAGCGTGCAACTTCACTTTAGTGATGGTAAACAACATTTGGTGCTTTTTCCTATATGGAAACTGTACTAGTCATATTCGCTCTAACTTTGTCGATGACACTCTAAACCGTAGGAACTTGGACATGTTTAAGTACAAGTAATCAGTTAAATGAGAGATGGGTAAATAGAAAACATGATATTTGTAAAGGAAAATAATATTACAAACACTTCAATAGAATAATATTCGTGCAAGAGGGACTTCCTCCTGCTGCAAACTCACAAACCCACAAACTCACAACAGAATATAGATTGCAAATCAAAAATCTCTATTTTATTTCAATAAAAAATTAAATTACAATCAACAAATCTGCAACATACAAAATCCACATATACATTCGTTAGCTTCACATGGTCTTTCAAATTCTACAAAAACTCTTCTTTTTCCCTCACACAAGAGTCTTCTTTGCTTCATAAGCCCCTCACATGGGCTGAGATCTCTCAATCTCCCTGGGAGAAATCTGGTTCAAACCTTAGCAACATTTTTTTTTATTCACTTCTCCCATCTGCAATGTTTGGCATTTCATTTCTCTTTAACTTTGCATTATTTTTTTCAATTTTTAATTTCTCTAATAGGCACCTCACACACAAGATTTATTTGAATTTAATAATTATTTCAACATGCCTCCACCACTTCCATTAATTTCTACATTTTTATTTAATAAATATTGCAGCCTCAAAAGAGGCGTTTCCTCTCCCATAGGTGCTCCAATGAGGCATTTTCTCATTTTTTTGAAAAATGCCAAACTACCTTTATTATTTCAATGCCTTTTCCTGATTTTGAAGAAGGAGAATACATGAATAGAAATTTGTATTTTTAATTACATACCCCCTTTAATGCTTAGCCAGAATAAAATAAACTCTGGATGTATGGAATTGGGTGCCGAAAAGATGAAAAATGAAAGTTCTTTGTTTTGCCTAAAAATTTGCCCAAAGGTGTGTTATGACCTCCTCAGGTCCTCCGCAGAATGATTTCACTCCAGCCTTCCAGAATTGTGAAATTTTAAACTTTCCATAAACTGGTGACACACTTTCGGCCATTAATTTCTCTCAAACGGTGAAAGATATGACTTCAATTTTTTTTGCAAATTAGACATGGTACCTCCAGGAATGTCCCTGCAAAAAGGTTGTATATCTCTTATGGACTTTTGGGAATAAACTTTACAAAACTACCTCTAGAGTGTCTAAATTTGAAAGTTTGATTCTTGCAATTTTGCACCGACTTTGAAGTTTTGTGATGCCGAGAGATGCTAATGACCACCAAACCAAACAAAAATAAAGAAAACAACTACAAATTTTTTTGGTTGATGCGGGATAGCTTGTTCGCCTGGTATAAATTAATTTAATGATAGCTTTTGGTTAATGTAATTATGAGTTAAATAATTATTTCAGGAAAGTAAATATAAAGGAATTATTTTGAGATTGAAAATTGATCCTTTTTTTTGTTTCATAAGAGAGATATTGTATATTAAATTGATTAAAAAAATTACAACTTGTAGTGCCATTCAGGCATATGTCTACAACCAGAGCCCCTAACTGAAAGAACTACCTAAAACCTTATATCATCCAAACCAAACCACGCAGGGTCCAAAATTGAATATCAAAAGGCCACGTAGGGCCAAAACAACCAGCTAGAATTGACCACGCAGGACCCTTAATTCTTTACCCCAACTTGAACCGGATTATTTAGAAACCCATCATCGAGCCAGACCAAGCAAGAGGACAAAACCTTGATCTGAGCAATTAAGACAAAATTTTGAACAATAAAACAGACTATACATGACACCCATCAAAAATTTACTGAGGTTACCTGAGAGCTAGAGGATGTTGCTCGAAATTACATGAAGCTCAAATTGGAAGCAAAGGTTTGGAACTCAGGGACCCAATCAAACTGACCCCCCACCGGCTCCAAGTGCAACAGCTTCTTGAGAAAACTCACCCCGACCCCAATCTGTTCTTTGTGTTCCTGAAGGGCCATTCCTTTCAGGTCCAAAAGAAAGGGAAAAAACTTTATCACTTCGTCAAGATCCTGTAGACGAGGAAAATCCCCTGGCTGAGGAATCCCTAACCCCAGAGAAGTTGCATCAAGGACATCTTTTAGACCAATAATTAAATCACCTTTGAAGAGCTTTCTTACCAATTGCTCTAAGATCTCCTTGGGAGTGTTGGTGTCCATAATGGTAGCTAAGAACCGAGAGACAATGCTGGTATCCACCCTATAGAATTCACCTCCTTCCACAAAACCTTTACCAAAAATTACCTTCACTGCAGCTATGGTAAGCTTGTCATTGATTCATAGGACACACTTCAGCCTTTGGTCAGTTATCTTCCCTTTGAACACCATCTGTCTAACCGAGCTTTCAAATTGTATCGAGGCATCCATCCCCAAATTCACCATACCTTCAATCACCACTCGGACCATGAACCTCATTCTTCCTGCCATTGAAGCCAAGGTGCAGAGGAGACGAAACTTGTGTTGGAGTTGCAAATGAGGAATGAATAAAGAGATACTTGCTATAATCCCATTCAAGCCCCCTCACAACCGATGAAGTTTCTAGATAGCATGTCCAAAATCTAAAGCCAAGTTAACTACTCATGATTACCGACATGCTTTGAAATGACTGTCCAACTCCACAAATATGCTCGAGCATGCTCCACAATCACTGAAAATAACAATAAACATTTGACATGACATCTAGCAGGCACTTAATCAGCTTCTTAGAGGGGTAAGTTCCTTCCAGCATGGCATTCCAAATGCTGACTCAGTTGACCCCTGGTCTTTCCACACCCTTTGTGTGGAAAGACTCCCACCCTTCCACCCACGAAAATTGATCCTTTTTATTTGTATGTTAACTTCAAATTTTTGTACAAGTTTTATGCTTTATCTAGGATCGAGTCCATATCTTAAGGTCACTTCTATATTTGGGAATTTATCCATTGGTGCACAGATCTAATCTTTATGATTCTACACTTTTGCCCTTTAGCTTGGCTGGTTCACCTATGTCTATTCTATTTTTTCTCTACTCTAAAGATTGACAATATTTAGAAATACCTTTGGAGGGTTGTTGGTATGTCATTAGGGGACACTCTAAGGGAGTTTAGATTTCCATTAGTTACCAAGAGGGAGAGATAAGAGATTACACAATAGTACAAAAAAAGACTCACGAAAAGGCAGGGGTAGTTATTTATTCTTTAGATCGGGCATATTTCATTTTAAGGCTATCATTTCCTACCTTTTAAAAAAAAAATCAACCATCCAAGGGAGCTAGTTCTCATCGGCTAGATGGTAGGGGGAAACTGGTTTTCTGATGGGGAGCGCATAGTGGAAATCGTAGACTGGGTCCCTATTTCCTCACAGTCGGCAAGACTAAACAAACGAGTCGCTGATACATCTCCATCGGTTAGACAACCATCGTTGGAAAGACTTTCTTAAGTCTCTCTGTGACCAAACTCACCCCGATAGCTCAACTTCAACGAGACCTATTTCTATCAGCCAAGTCTTTCATCCTACTGTTGATGCCTGATGATGGTTAAGTTCCTCCTCGTCTCAACCGTGACGGCTTCCACACCATTGGGCGCAACCTTATTGGCGAGACCCTTCCTGTTGGTGAAACTCTTAACTTGTCTCCCGATGCACCAATGGCATTTACCTTCGATGAGACTTGTTCCGTCGATGAACACTTGCAATCTTTGGCTGATGCGCCGATGAACCAACACCCTCGGCGAGACTTGCTCTGTCGGTTAGACTTACTTCGGAGCTGCCGATATGCCGATTACTCCGATGTCACCTTTGACCTATTCTCGTTGGCATGACAATTACTATCAGCCACACTAGGGATTGCTTCACCGATACGCCAATGCACAGTTTACCTTCTCCCGAACCCTAGCACATGGAGATGCTAGGTCAACCTACTGTGTAACTCGCACTGTCTAGATCCTCTGCACCGCCGAACAACGAAACAAAACAGAAAACAAAAATGAATATTTGTACAATGAAGCCATTCCACTAATTTCAATAGAAATCTTACTAGTGGAATGCTTCACATCGACATATTGCAACAACGGAAGGCATAAGAAAAATGGAAATCTACAGCTATACAATTTGCAATTACAGGAAGTGGAAATCGAATTGACGGAATAGAATCGTTCTATTTCTCCTTAGGACAATACACAATTACATTCAATCTCTTCTACAATCTGATGACCAATAATGCTTATTTGGTTCATTCCTCTGGGTTTATAAACTCGCCCTGAGGAAAACCAACCCGATTCCAAATGGCTGGGAGAAAAACCAACCGATTCCAAGCGACTAGGAGACCAACCGTCTTGTGACTAATAATTAGACAAATGTGACCTGAGTCACTTGGGAATTACAAACAAAAATGAAAATTCATTGGTCAAAAAGACCTTATTACAACACAAAACATGATTTTCTAGGTGCTCCTACACCATACTCCCCGGGTGAAAGTTGTCTTAAATCCTCTTAGAGACTAACTACTGCAAATCACCACCTTGCTTTTTGATGTCTTCTTCCAGCATCCATGTGGCTTCTGAGTCTGGAAGTCCTTGCCATTTGACTAGGTGCTCAAAATAGGTCTAATTTCTTGTCTTCTTGGCTATCTTGCTATCCAAGATGCACTCCATCTTCGGTGGTTCCTTAGGTGGTAAATACTACACCGACTCGGCATTGTCTTGGACAGAATCTGTTGTACCTTCACCTGTAGCAGGACTCTTATATAATGTTAGATCAACAACATTGAATATAGGTGAAATAGCAATATTATCAGGGAGTTCAATTTTGTAAGGACCATATTTCTCCAGAATCCGACAAGGTCCAATTTTTCTCATCCTCAACTTGCTGTGTTTTCTTGTGGGTAGTCTGTTTTTGTTGAGATGAACCATGACCATTTCTCCTATTTTATACTGCACATCTCTTCTTCTTTGATCCACTCTAGCCTTGATCATCTGACTGTTCTGGTGGAGAGTATCTTTGACTTGTTGATGGATCTCTTGCATAGCCTCTGCAAATGTATCAGCATGTCCACTCCTTTTGTCCAACCCTTGAACATCTCTCAATTCAAAAATTCCTCTAGGATGACTACCATAGACAACTTCAAAAGGACTTAGACCTGTACTTCTATTTGTAGAATCATTATAGGCATACTCTACTTGTGGGAGTACCACATCCCAACTACTACCATGTTCGCTTGTCAAACATCTCAGCAAATTGCCTAATGACCTATTCACAACCTCAGTTTGGCCATCAGTTTGAGGATGATAGGCTAAACTAAAAGACAAGTTTGTACCCAATCTTTTCCACAAGGTTCTCCAAAAATGTCCCATAAATTTGTTGTCTCTGTCAGATACAATACTCAAAGGCAATCCATGAATCTTGACGATTTCTTTAAAGAACAAACCTGTAATGTAACTAGCATCATTGGTGGTTTTACAAGGAATAAAGTGAGCCATCTTGTTGAACCTGTCTACCACAACAAACACACTATCATAACCTATCCTTGTCTTGGGCAATCTAGTGCAGAAGCACTTTCTCTATGGTGCAAGAAGTCATGTTTTTGTTTTGTTTCAATAAGGCTTTTTAAGCCCATCATGTTTGTAATAAGGCTTTTGTGTCAATTTGGTCACTAGACCTATGTAGACCATGTTTGGTTGAGTTTGATGTAATCACACAAGGAAAACATGTAGTTTTCTTGTGTTAGGAGAAATCCAATGGCTAACTGTTTTCAAATCAAATTTACATGGTTGGAGGATGTAAACTGCTGTCTCTAGCCTTTTATAGGCGAGAAGTTGGATGTAATGGGGGAGACACATAAGGAAGTGAATGAATGAAGAACTGGACTTTAGGTGTTGAACGTTGTTCTTTTTGAGTAATTCTCTGTGATTGTCATTCTGTATTGACTGGAAGTATTCATGCATTGAAGTAGTTCCATTTGATAGTAATCTGGTAACTTAGAGTGTTGTAGTTTGTCAGATATTATTCCTTTTACAGAGATTGATCTGAAAACCTAGAAACTAGGGCTTGGTGAACAAATGGAGTGTTATCCCTCTATCCACTGAAAGCATTCTCATTCTCAGTGTGATGGAGGGATACAACATGTGCTTTGTGTTTTCTATTGTTTTGGATCAGACACCCAAAGACCCCAGGAGTTTGGTATAAATCGACTAGGCATCTCTATGTGACTAGTCATAGAAGTGATAGGGAAAGTGTTGTTGAGAAGTGGCCAAGTTGGTGGGCGATCAAGTGTTCACGGAGGGTGTCTGTATTGTCGAGCCTTTGTTTCTTTGTGTTGGTTTGGTGTTTGTGTAGTCGCAAAGTAATTGAAGTACCATCGGCGTAAGTTTCATATTGTTTCACCGAATATACAATTCATGTGTATATATCACAAATGTATGTGAGTATCATTTCGTGTGTATCCTGCAATTGCATGTCGAGGTTGTATGTTGTGAATGTACATTGAGAATATACATTTCATATGATACAAGAGGTGACTGGCCGCAACGGTGGAATCGAATGCATGTTTAGGACACAACCTTCATTGGATACAAATGGTGACCGGCAATAGTAAGTTGAGTGAAGCACATACAAGTTGAGTGGTATCGGCATGGTCGATGTGTATCGATGGAGTATTTTCAAACTCGCCGATGGGTTAAGTCACACCGAAGGAAGGGTCCCACCAAATGTACATTGCAAATGTATATTTGAGAATGCATGTTGAAACATACATTGTGTTAGATACAAGAAGGTGACCGGGTGTAGTGGTGAACCGGCGCATATGGACTGCAGTCCACCGGCGATAACAAATGAAGTGATGTATATGAGTGAAGTTGGCTTTCGGGAAAGTTGGAAGATCGATAGGAGAAGTTAGTAAGTGGCTAACAGGGTATGTTTGGTCGACAAGGTTGGGTCGCCAATACATAGGCCACATCTCGCCAATCAATTGGGTGTTGCTTCCCGCTATCCACTTTGCATCATATTGGTATCAGAGCCAATAGTTGAACCAATTTTTTGAATTGGAGTAGTGTATGTCAGACACGGAGATAGAAACTGAGGCTAGCACAATGCCTCCCAAGTCTATGAGCAAAGAAGCCATCAAGAAGATGGTAGAGGAGATGCTTGAAGCAAAGTTGAAAGAAGAAAAGCCCAAGGATAAGGGTAAAGAGGATGGAAGTGCTTCTGATACAGAAGAAGAAGAAGAGGTAGAGGAAAGCCCTCAAGGTGAAGGTATATCTACAAACCAAAAGGCATTCCTGAATGCACTCAAGGTCATGGAGATAGTGGTGATCCAAAGATGGATGTTCCTACATTCAATGGGAAACTAGATGGAGATGCTCTCATGGATTGGATTGAAGCCATGTGTAACTATTTTGACTTCAAGGAGTATAATGACAGCAAGAAATTCAAGTTTTTTAAGACAAGATTGAGAGGTTTTGCCCTAGTTTGGTGGAACTATACACAATGTGAAAGGGAGAAAGCTGGAAACAACCCTATCACCAAATGAAGTAGAATGGTGGCCATGTTGAGAGACAAGTTCATGCCATGTGATTATGATTTGCAGACCATCAGGAAGTTTAATCATCTCAGATAAAAGGATATGGCTGTGGCTACATATACTGAAGAATTTCATAGATTGAGCATGAGAGTCAATCACAAGGAGGAGGAGAAAGAGATGGTGGCCAGATATCTTGATGGTTTGAGGTATAACATACAAGATGAATTCGGTGTGGTGGTTCCCAAAACAGTGGATGAGTGTTTTCTATTAGCCTCTAGGGCTGAAGAAAAGTTGAAAAGAAAGGGTGATCAAAACACCAGAGGAAGAGGTGGTAGAAATAATAGGGGAAGAGGCAGTTTTGGTATAGGACAGTCAAGTAGAAATGAAAATTCAAGTCAACCAGAGTCTCATTTTGATGTAGAACATAGAGGTGGTTTCAGAGGTTGGAGAAGACCTAATGACAGAGGTAGAGGTGGTGGTGCAAGCAGAGGACCCAGAGTTTTCACTGGAAGATGCTATGGCTGCAACCAAGTAGGCCATACTGCGAGCAAATGCCTTGAGAAGGCATCTAGTTACCATGATGGTGGGAGAAGGAATCAGTTGTTGAAAGATGATGATTGCCAAAGTGTGAATTCACCTATTAGTAGTGTTGCACCAGTCCTTGAAGGAGAGAGCATGATGATCAAGAGAACCTTGATGAAGATGCCATTGAAGCAAGAACCCCCACAAAGGAAGACTCTCTTCAGAACCCAAGGTATAGCATATGGTAAGATTTGTAAAATGATTGTTGATTTAGGTTCTACTGAGAATGTAATGTCTACTGAAATGGTAGAAAAATGTAAGTTGAAAAGGCTGCCCCATGTTAGTCCTCATAAGATCTCTTGGTTGAATAAGAATCAAAATTACATGGTAGAAGAACAAACCTGGGTTAAGTTTGAGATAGGTGATTATAAGGACAAGGTACTATGTGAGATTATTCCTATGGATACTTGTCACCTTCTTCTTGGACGCCCATGGCAGTATGATGTGAAGGCACAACATGATGGTGAGAAGAACACACACCTCATTGCCAAGAATGGAAGGAAGTTTAGGATGGATGCTATGCAAGAGCCGATTGGAGAGAAGAGTAATGACACTAATGTCATGTTGGTTAGTGGCAAAGAGTTCTTAAACCTCATGAAGGAGAAGGATACCCAAGGATATGCCTTAATAATGAAGCCTAAAGATGAATCAGGATAGTAGAACAAAAAGCAAAAAGAGATTCCACTAGAAGTGCAACAATTGTTGGATAAGTACCAGGATCTTGTGGTAGAGGAAACTCCTAACTCCTTACCACCCATGAGAGATATAAGTCATCAGACTGACTTGTACCCAGGTGCCACATTGCCCAATAAGGCTGCCTACAAATTGACACCATAGCAGAATGAAGAGGTGAGTAGACAAATTCAAGAACTCTTAGAGAAAGGATTGATTAGAAAGAGTCTTAGTCCATGTGCAGTCCCTAGTGTACTTGCTCCAAAGAAAGATGGGAAGTGGAGACTATGTACGGATTCAAGGGCTATAAATAAGATCACAATAAGGTATCGATTCCCTATGCCAAGGATTGAGGATCTTTTGGATAATCTCGGAGGGTCATGTTACTATTCAAAGATTGATTTGAAATCTGGTTATCATCAGATCAGAATTAGGCAGGGAGATGAATGGAAGACTGCCTTCAAGACAAATGAAGGTCTCTATGAGTGGCTTGTCATGCCATTCGGCCTTAGCAATGCCCCAAGCACATTCATGCGTTTGATGAATGAGGTACTTGTTGAATTCATTGGCAAATTTGTAATTGTTTATCTTGATGACATACTTATTTTTAGCAGGACAAAAGAAGAACATGTGAAGCATCTTGGATAGGTGATGAAGAAGTTGCATGAGAGTAAGTTGATGATCAACTTCAATAAGTGTGATTTCATGAAAACTGAGCTTGTGTATCTTGGTTTTGTGATTTCTAATGGTTGTTTGAAGATGGACCCCACAAAGGTTGAGGCTATTCTCAATTGGCCTACTCCTAAGACAGTGGGAGATGTTAGAAGTTTCCATGGCTTGGCAACTTTTTATAGGAAGTTCATTAGAGGATTCAGTCACATAAGTGCTCCTATTCTCAACATCATCAAGGGTGGAGTGAAGTGCAAATTTCAATGGACAAAGCAAGCAGATGATAGCTTTGAATTGTTGAAGAAGAAAGTGGCTGAATTACCTACATTGGTGCTCCTTGATTTTGACAAAGTTTTTGTAGTAGAATGTGATGCAAGTCAGCAAACAATTGGTATTGTTCTCAGTCAAGATGGACATCTAGTGGCTTTTTTTTAGAGAAATTGAATGAAGCTAAACAAAGGTATTCTACCTATGACCTAGAGCTTTATGCAATGGTGCAAGCTCTCAAAAAATGGAGACACTATTTGCTGCCCAAAGAATTCATTATTTTTATTGATAACCATGCTATTAGCTTCCTAAATAGTTAGGAAAAGTTGAATCATAAGCATGTCAAGTGGATGGAACAATTGCAGGCCTATGCCTTCACTATTAAGCATAAAAAGGGTGTTGCCAACAAAGTGGTTGATGCTTTAAGTAGAAGGATGCTGGTCATACAGGAAGTACAGATGGAAAGCATGGGAATAGATTGTTTGAAGGAGTTATACAAGGAGGATGTAGATTTCAAGGCTGCTTATGAAGTTTGTGCTAGTTTGGCTAACACTTTTCATGGTGAATATTCAGATTTTGTGTTGTAGGAAGGTCTCTTATTCAAAGGCAGTTTGCTATGTGTTCCTAAATGTTCAATGAGGGACAACATCATCAAAGAGAAGCACACTGGAACCTTAGGACATTTTGGGTTGGACAAGACTTTGGAACAAGTCACTAGATTCTACTATTGGCCAAAAGTACAGTCAAATGTAAGGAGATATGTTGCAAGTTGTACCATATGTCAAAAGCCCAAAGGTATGTCTTCTAATGCTGGTTTGTACCAAACACTTCCTATTCCCAACAGGCCTTGGGAAAGCATTAGAATGGATTTTGTACTTGGTCTTCCTAAGATAGCCAGGGGTGTGGACAGTGTTTTTGTCATTGTGGACAAATTCAGTAAGATGGCTCATTTTGTGCCATGCAAATGCACAAATGATGCATCTCATATTGTTGGTCTCTTTTTTAGAGAAGTGGTCAGAATCCATGGTTTGCCCCTTTCAATTGTCACTGATAGAGACTCCAAGTTTGTTGGTCATTTTTGGAGGACCTTATGGAGAAAATTAGGCACACAATTGTCTTTCTCATCAACCTACCATCCCCAAACTGATGGTCAGACTGAGGTTGTTAATAGGTCCTTAGGAAACCTTCTCAAATGCCTTACCAAATAGCATGGGTTGGCATGGGACTTGGTGATCAGTCAAGCTGAGTATGCTTACAATGATTCAAGGAATAGAAGTACTGGGAAAAGTCCATTTGAAATTGTTTATGGTTTCCATCCAAGAGGACCACTTGAACTCAAAGACCTACAATGTTGGGATAAGAGGAGTGCTCTAGGAGAAGATTTTGTTGCCACCATGAAAGCAATTCATGATCAGGTCAAAGTTCAGTTGGAGAAAACAGTCTCCAAATACAAAGACATAGCAGATCTCAAAAGGAGAGATGTACAGTTCAAGGTGGGAGATTTGGTGATGACCTATCTAAGGAAGGAAAGGTTGCCTAAAGGACAGCCAACCAAGCTTCTGATGTAGAAAATAGGACCATGCAAGGTAGTGCATAAGTTTGGTCTAAATGCATATGAGATAGAATTGCCATCCAGTCTTGGTATTTCTCCCATATTCAATGTTGTAGACCTATTTCCATTCAGACCTCCATTGAATGTTGAAGATGGATCAGATGTTGTGATTAAAGATGAAGAGTGGATTAGAGATCTACCTCCAAGTAAGCCTTTACAGTTGGAATGCATCTTAGATTCCAAGGTTGTCAATAAGATAAGGAAAGGTGTGTACAAGGAGTACTTGGTCAAGTGGTAGGATCTTCCTGATTCAGAGGCTACATGGATGAGTGAGACAAACATTCTGGAGCATGGGAAGACACTCCAACAATTAGCAACTCAAGGGACTTGAGTTTTTCCTGCAGGTGGAGTATGGTGCAGGAGCACTTTCTCTATGGTGCAGGAAGTCATGTTTTTGTTTTGTTTCAATAAGGCTTTTGTGTCAATTTGGTCACTAGACCTATATGGACCATGTTTGGTCGGGTTTGATGTAATCACGCAAGGAAAACATGTAGTTTTCTTGTGTTAGGAGAAATCCAATGGCTAACTGTTTTCAAATTAGTTTTGCACGGTTGGAGGATGTAAACTGCTGTCTCTAGCCTTTTATAGGCGAGAAGTTGGATGTAATGGGGGAGACATAGAAGGAAGTGAATGAATGAAGAACTGGAGTTTGGGTGTTGAACGTTGTTCTTTCTGAGTAATTCTTTGTGATTGTCATTCTGTATTGACTTGTAGTATTCATGCATTGAAGTGAGTTCCATTTGATAGTAATCTGGTAACTTAGAGTGTTGTAGTTTGTCATATATTATTCCTTTTACAGAGATTGATCTGAAAACCTAGAAACTAGGGCTTGGTGAACAAATGGAGTGTTATTCCTCTGTCCATTGAAAGCATTCTCATTCTCAGTGTGATGGAGGGATACAACATGTGCTTTGTGTTTTCTATTGTTTTGGATCAGACACCCAAAGACCCCAGGAGTTTGGTATAAGTCGACTAGGCATCTCTATGTGACTAGTCGTAGAAGTGATAGGGAAAGTGTTGTTGAGAAGTGGCCAAGTTGGCAAGCAATCAAGTGTTCACGGAGGGTGTCCGTACTGTCGAGCCTTTGTTTCTGTGTGTTGGTTTGGTGTCTGTGTAGTCGCAGAGTAACTGAAGTACCATCGGCGTAAGTTTCATATTGTTTCGCTGAATATACAATTCGTGTGTATATATCACAAATGTATGTGAGTATCATTTCGTGTGTATCCTGCAATTGCATGTCGAGGTTGTATGTTGCGAATGTACATTAAGAATATACATTTCATATGATACAAGAGGTGACTGGCTGCAACGGTGGAATCAAATGCATGTTGAGGACACAACCTTCATTAGATACAAACGGTGACCGGCGATAGTAAGTCGAGCGAAGCACATACAAGTTGAGTGGTATCGGCGTGGTCGATGTGTATCGGTGGAGTAGTTTTCAAACTCGCCGATGGGTTAAGTCACACTGAAGGAAGGGTCCCACCAAATGTACATTGCAAATGTATATTTGAGAATGCATGTTGAAACATACATTATGTTAGATACAAGAAGGTGACCGGGTGTAGTGGTGAATCGACACATATGGACTGTAGTCCACCGGTGATAACAAATGAAGCGATGTACATGAGTGAAGTTGGCTTTCGGGAAAGTTGGAAGATCGGTAGAAGTTAGTAAGTGGCTGAATAGGTATGTTTGGCCGACAAGGTTGGGTCGCCAGGACATAGGCCACATCTCGCTGTTCAATTGGGTCTTGCTTCCCGCTGTGCACTCTGCATCACAATCCCATCACAAAATCCATACTCAAACTTTCCCAAGGTTTGTTTGGTATGGGCAAAGGTTGGTACAGTCCTGCATTGGTTGAGACTCCCTTTGCTCTCTGGCAAATCATACAACTCTCAACAAACCTTCTGATATCAAATTGCATCCTTGGCCAAAAGTAAAACCTTCTGACAAGATCTAAGGTCTTATTGAGCCCAAAATGTCCTCCTAAACCACCACTATGTTTCTCCTTCACTATATTATCCCTCATTGAACACTTAGGGATACATAGTTGACTCCCTTTAAACAAAAGTCCATCCTGCAATGTATAATCTAAAAGTTCACTGTGGAAAGCATTGGCAAACTCACTGCATACCTTGTAAATCTCCTTGAAATCTTGGTCCTCTTCATACAATCCTTTGATTGCCTCAACACCCATGCTTTGTAGCTGCACTTCTTGCACTATCAACACCCTTATGCTCAAAGCATCAGCAACCTTATTGGCTATCCCTTTCTTGTGCTTGATGATGAAGGTGTATGCTTGAAGACTTTCCACCCACTTCATGTGTCTATGACTGAGCTTTTCCTGTCCATTCAAAAACCTAAGAGCATGATTGTCAGTGTATACAATAAATTCTTTTGGAAGCAAGTAGTGCCTCCATTTTTTCAGAGCTTGTACCATGGCATACAACTCTAAATCATAAGAGGAGTACTTCCTCTTAGCTTCATTCAATTTTTCACTGAAAAAGGCTACTGGTATGCCTTCTTGGCTCAACACTGCCCGTATGGCCAGTCCACTTGCATCACATTCAATGGTGAAGACTTTATTGAAATCAGGAAGTACTAAGACAGGATACTTGGCAACTTTCTGTTTCAGACTTTCAAAACTCTGATTTGCCTCTTTTGTCCACACAAACTTCACCTTACCGCCACCCTTGATGGTCTCCAACATAGGTGTACAAATATCATTGTAGTTCGTAATAAATTTTCTATAAAATGTGGCCAAGCCATGAAAACTTCTGACCTCTCCTACTGTCCTAGGTGTAGGCCAATTCAAAATAGCCTCTACCTTGGAAGAATCCATTTTCAAATCACCCTTAGAGATGACAAAACCTAGGTACACCAATTCTTGTTTCATGAATTCACACTTTTCCAAGTTTATCATTAACTTCTGATCTTGCAGCCTCTTCAAGACTATCTCTAAATGTTTCAAGTGTTCTTCCTTGCTCTTACTGAACACCAAGATATCATCAAGGTAGACTACCACAAATTCCCCTATGAATTCCTGCAACACCTCATTCATTAGTCTCATAAAGGTGCTAGGGGCATTTGAAAGACCAAAAGGCATCACAAGCCACTCATACAACCCTTCATTGGTTTTAAATGCTATCTTCCACTCATCCCCCTCTCTTATCCTTATCTGGTGATACCCACTCTTTAAGTCTATCTTGGAGAAATAAGTAGCGCCTCCCAAATAATCCCTTATGTCTTCTATTCTAGGAATAGGAAACCTGTATATGATGGTTATCCTATTTATGGCCCTAGAATCGGTACAAAGCCTCCATTTCCCATCCTTCTTTGGGGCTAAAATAGTAGGTACTGCACATGGGCTAAGGCTCTTCCTTATTAACCCTTTGTTTAGGAGTTCTTGAATCTGATTTGCTATCTCTTCATTCTACTGAGGGGTCATTTTATATGCTGCCTTATGAGGAAGTACTGCTCCTGGTATGAGGTCTATCTGATGGCTAATGTCTTTGACAGGTGGTAGGGAATCAGGTATATCTTTTGCAATCACTCCTTGGTAACTCTCAAGCAAATCTCTGACCTCCTTAGGCCCTACTTCTCTCACATTTTCCTTCCTTTCCTCCTTAGGCTTCACAATCAAAGCAAAACCTACTCCACCACTTTCCTTTAAAGTGTCCATGAATTCATTTTCTCCTACCATCATTATACTAGACCCTACATGCTGTGGATCCTCTTCTACCAATGACTGTATCCTATAAGTCACACCATATTTTTGGAATGAGTAAGCATTCTTTTCTCCATCATGATGAGCCTTTCTGTCAAACTATCATGGTCTGCCTAACAAAAGATGGCAAGCATCCATTGGAAGGATGTCACACAAGATCTTATCTCTATACCCCCCAATACTGAATTCTACCCATGCTTGTTCATTGATGAGTATGTACTGCCCCTTATTCAACCAACTGACTTTATATGGACTGCTATGGGGTATCTTTTCTAACTTCAACTTACTCACTGCTTCCAAAGATATAATATTATCAGTAGAACCAGAGTCAACAATAACTTTACAAACCTTACCTTGGATCTTACAGTTGATTCTAAACAAAGCCCTTCTTTGCAAGGGTTCAATCTGCACTGGTTCCTTGAGCAGCGTCCTCTTGATCATCAGATTTTCTCCCATTTCTGATGCTAGATTCACTTTAGGAGATGTCACACTCCTTGCATCTTCTTGAATCAAAGTGGTTCTCTTCTCGCCACCATGAGAAGTTGAGGCCTTCTCTGGACACTTGTATGTTGGGTGCCTTATCTGATTGTAGTTATAACATCTCATATTGGAGAACTTGGATCCTCTACTTGATCCATTTGTCCCACCCCTTCCATTAGGCCTTCTTCCTTGGTAGCCTCCTTTGCTACTTGAGTCTCCAACTTGCTCTTCTTGGCTAGACTCACCACTAGGCCTTTGGTTAGGACTTCTTCCTCCAAAATTGCCTCTGCCTCTGAAATTTCTTCCACCTCTACCTCTATTATTCTATTCACTCTTTCTCTTTATCTTCTCTTCAACCCTTAAGGCCATTTGGAAACACTTGTTCATTGTTTCTGGTGCTAAGATGCTGATCTCATCTTGGATGTTCATCCTTAGGCCATTCAAATACCTGGCCACCTTCTCTAACTCTTCTTCTTGTCTCTTTGATCTGAGACTGAGTTTATAAAACTCTTGTGTGTATGCATTCACATCAAGGTCTCTCTGTCTGAGGTTCTGCAATTTCTTATACATCTGCACATTATAATCCAGGGGTAAGAATTGTGCCTTGAATTTGGTCTTCATCCTCTCTCAGGAGGTTATCATATTCTTCCCCTCCTTGACTCTCTCTCCTTGCTCATAATTCCACAATGCAAGAGCAGATCCCTTCAATCTTGCCTTTGCCAACTTAACCCTCTTATCATCAGGGACTTCTTTCTATTCGAAATGATTGTTCAATGCCTCAATCCAGTCAATCACCTCTTCAGTTTCCATACTTCCACTATAATAGGTAATCCATCTATGGTGTCCCTATTGATTGACTTCAATGCATTTACAAATGCCCTCTGGTCTACTGGTATCTCCTCTGTCCTCTTATTGGTTTCATCAATTTCTATATCTCCTTCATCGCTATCACTTTCATCTTCCCTATCTTTGCTTTTGGACTGCTTGAACTCTCCCAACTTGGATTCAAGCATCTCCTCGATTAGCTTCTTAATGGCGTCCTGCGACATACTTTTGGGAGGCATCCTCTCCACCTCTAGTTCACTTTCTCTGTCTTACATACACTAAGACCACACCACCCAAGTGATCTTAAAAACTTGGCTCTGAAACTAATATGATGGGGAACGCATAGTGGAAATCGTAGACTGGGTCCCTATTTCCTCACAGTTGGTAAGACTAAACAAACGAGCTGCCGATACATCTCCATCGGTCAAACAACCATCATCGGAAAGACTTTCTTAAGTCTCTCTGTGACCAAACTCACCTCGATAGCTCAAGCCCTATTTCTATCGGCCAAGTCTTTCATCCTACTGCTGATGCCCGATGACGGTTAAGTTCCTCCTCGTCTCAATCGTGACGACTTCCACACAATTGGGCGCGACCTTATCGGCGAGACCCTTCCCGTCGGTGAAACTCTTAACTTGTCTCCTGATGCGCCGATGGCATTTACCTTTAGTGAGACTTGTTCCGTCAGTGAACACTTGCAATCTTTGACCGATGCGCCGACACCCTCAGCGAGACTTGCTCTGTCGGTCGGACTTACTCCAGAGCTGTCGATACGTCGATTACTCCAATGTTAGCTTTGACCTATTCTCGTCAGCATGACAATTACTATCGGCCACATTAGGAATTACTTCATTGATACACCGATGCACAGTTTACCTTCTCTTGAACCCTAGCACACGGAGACGCTAGGTCAACCTACTGTGCACCTCGCACTGTTTGGATCCTCTGCACTGCCGAACAATGAAACAAAATAGAAAACAAAAATGAATATTTGTACAATGAAGCCATTCCATTGATTTCAACATAAATCTTACCAATGGAATGCTTCACATCAACATATTGCAACAACGGAAGGCACAGGAAAAATAGAAATCTACAGCTATACAATTTGCAATTACAGGAAGCAGAAATCAAATTGACGGAACATAATCATTCTATTTCTCCTTAGGACAATACATAATTACATTCAATCTCTTCTATGATCTGATGACCAATAATGCTTATTTGGTTCATTCCTCTGGGTTTATAAACTCACCCTGAGGAAAACCAACCCGATTCCAAACGGCTGGGAGAAAAACCAACTGATTCCAAGAGGCTGGGAGACCAGTCGTCTTGTGACTAACAATTAGACATATGTGACCTAAGTCTCTTGGGACTTACAAACATAAATGAAAATGCATTGGTCAAAAAGACCTTATTACAACACAAAACATGATTTTCTAGGTGCTCCTGCACCATTCTCCTAAGTCAACCCTCAAAAACCTTGTGTAAAGAATCGAAGGCAACATACTTTAGTCGTGAAAATGTTCTAGAGTGATGTTTTAGAAATACCTTTGGAGGGTTGCTAGTATGTCGTTAGGGGACATGTTCTCCTAGGTTAGCCCTTAGAAAATTTGCATAAATGATCGAAGGCAACAAAATTTAGTCAAGCAAACATTCTTGAGTTCGATGTGATGCATAAATATCAAAATTTTCCTAGCAACTTCTTGTATAAATGTAAATGATATTAATGATATCTAATGACGAAAATGAGTACAATTAACTACATTTAAATACAAGTACATGACAATTAATTGTATAAATGTGTGTTTAGTCAACTTAGGGTAGGGAAATGATAAGCGGTCTAGTTGGCAAAAAATTAAATTTTAAAATTTGAAAAGTTTGGGCTCAACTATGTGGCTATGGGATTGACTCCATGCCTACAGACCCAAGCATAGAAACAACCAAATCAAGTGGATAACATAATGTATAAGGATAGGTGCAAGAAACATGTAATATGTGTGAACATATTGGGATGGGTGTATATGGGGATATGTAAGGGCTAGGGGAATGTAGCTCAACTTCCCACAAGATTATGCCATCTATAAGTATGGAAATGTATTAAGCCATTCTCTCAAAATAGGCACAAAACTAAATGGGAAGCAACATGGGTATGCAAATCTCACCATTACAATATTAAAACAAAATAAACAAGAATAAAGAGAAGATAACATATATCTAAACTGCTTATATTCTTGTAATGGTGAAATTAGCATACCTATGCTATTTCACATTTAGTCTTGTGCCTACCTTGATAGGAATGTCCTTCATATAATAACATATTGACAAGTGGCATATTTTTGTATTAAGCCTAGATCGTAGCTTGATGTCTATCCACATTCATTTCACTTTTATTAGCACCATTTTATATATAGTTGCCATTTATTCTTTATTATCGCACATTAATTCACATTTATTTCTATACATTCACTGCTTGGCTCGAAACTATCAGTTTATGCTAGAGTTCATTTCTAGATGGCTCGAGATTGACTAGGTTCAATCCTAAGATGTGTGAGAATGAACCTAAAATTCAAATATTCAAATTCAAGTTCCAAATTTCTCGCCTTCTTCTACTAGTCATTTTGAGCTGTCTTGGCACATGTTTTTGTGACATGTTATTATGTTAAAGACATTCAATGTGTAATTAATTCACATAAAAAAAAAGAAGATCGAGGAGGATCAAAAAATTAAGACACTTCAATTTCTAAAGGGACAACGAAATAGATCCACATCATCTATATATAGGTTAGTTGCATGTTGGTGAATGTTGTCTTTGATATCACTCATTGTCGTTAATTTGACCCACCAAAGTAGTTTGACCTAGGAGAACACATTCACTTATTGAGTCAGAAAATTTTAAATGGTGTCCATAGACAACACCTTGACCAATTCATATAGTAAGAAGGCAAAGGAGATTAGGTTTTTAGGTGCACATTATGATAGATTTATCATGCACATGATATATCACTTATGCACATTAGATCAAGGTTGTGTACTCGAGATCAACCCCATGTCATTTAGATTTGAACTACAATTTTTTAAAGATTGTATAGATTCCGAGAGAGTCTTCATGCTAATGATATAAATTTATGGATAGTGACAAATCAATTTAGTGTCACATCTGTATCCTTCTTCCATAATTGATTCTAGAGCTAAGTACCTGTATCCTTCACATTTAATTTTTGTGTACTTGTTGCAATTATCAATCCCAATTCTAATTAATATAGGTTAATTTATGCTCACTAATTTTGGTTGTTTAATTAACCTAGATTATTTAACTAGAATAAAGGATCCCCATGATTAGTAAATATTCAATGGCATATTTTATGTATATAGATTCACGTATTCTTAGCACATTGAGGTGGGAATGCCCTTAAGTCAAGGTACACATATATATTGTGAAACCAGCCCTCACCTATGAGTGTAGTGGCAATTATGTAGGACGTATCATGAATAGTAGGTTGTTTTAATCCATGTATAACCAAGGTGAATTGAGGACGACCATCTTCTATGCTCATTAGAGAAGCACCGCTAGCCATAGCATCAATGTGCCGATTGTCTTTTCATGGGATAACACTAGTTGTGTATGTATCGAAAAAATCTAGTAATTGTAATGCTAGTTCATGGTATTGTATTAATTTTTCTTCTTTGGCTTTGTGATCACCCATTATTTGTTGTGCCACAATTTGGGAGTCAACATGTATATCAAGAGATTTAACTTTGAGGCAAATGCAAAATCAAGCCAAAATGATAAAGGAACGAGGTCACCCATGGGTGGTATTAAGATTACTCTTGCCCCTCAACCAACCATACATCTAGAATCGTTGAAAAACATAGTCCAAGAGAAAAAAGTGTCAACTTACAAAATATGCTCATGGAGAAATGATGTATTGAGAAGTCCATGAGTAGGAATGGTGTTGCAACTAATTGATCAACAATGACTTGTCAAATGGATAATCCAAAATCTTTCCTTTCACATAATACATTCTTCTCAGAATTTGAATTATATTTAGAAAAAAAATAAAAAATCTAAATACAGCCATATGGCCATCAAATTTAGGCCTCTTGCTGGCCTCCGAGTCACAACTAACACCTGCCTAGGCTGTAGATAATTAACAATTCTGTGGAATCTCAAGAAAACAGTTATATCAGAAGAAATATATTATTCTAAGTAATCCGAGAAGCCTTAAAACAAATATCATACCTTGTAAGATGACAGATATGAACATCAAAGGAAAAAAAAAACTTATCCAAAAAAAACTCCAAACAATGGAGAGATGGCGACAAAACTATCTATGGCACATTCTAAATTTGCAGTCAGTGGAGTGCCACCTCAGCCTGCCCGCGGCGCAAGGACTACGCTGCGTTTAGGATGATTGTTTAATTCAAAAACATAAAATTAGAAAAATCGGAAAGAAAAATTACTTTCACTGGCTCGATTAATTTCCAATGAGAAAGAGGTCTGTAATTTGCTCACCTAAAGTTTTGGACAAGGTGAATCAATGCAGTAAAATCCCTGGTTACTGGTTAGTCAACTTTATTCAGAGAATCACTTGTGGGTTTAAATTTTTTAAATCTCAGTACATTCAAAATCATTCAATTTCGACACAGCTTCTTTGTTTTTTCTCCTTTTTAACTGTTTGAGATTTGGAATAGTTAAATATTAAATTTGCTCCGATGTTACAGAAATGTTTTTCTATTGAAGGCCACGGACCCAGTCTTATAATAGAAGAAGCTGAAAGAAGAGATTGTGGGTCCCCATGCGCGCACTTAGACCAGCCACCACTGATGTGGAAATATACATCAAATTCTGTAATGAAATGTATACAGACATCATCTTATCATTTTGTTTCTTTTGCGAAGTTGCAGCATCTGGGATTGGGTTTTCAGAAGGCCTATTTATATTGCTATTGGAGGGCTATTTTTCGAGGCAAGTCTTATCAAATCCATACGATTATTGGTATATTTCATTCACCAAGCTGAGGAATCAGAAGCAAGTAGATTCCTGACATAATCTAAGTACAATAGGATTATCTGGGTGTAGATTTTATCACGAGGGCATTGTATAATCTCAGAGATTATCATTGCTAGAGTTGTTCAAGTAGGATTTTCTGAGAGCGATAGATTTCGAATGAATGTTCTCTGTGAGCAAACTAGATTTTTGGGTCTTTATACGACATATATAGAATAGATTCTGTGGGTGTTTTATTTCCCGATGTGGGTGTTGTTCAATTTCTGGAATTTTCATTGCTGAAGTTCTTCAAGTGGCTTGATAGAGATAGACTTGAATGAATGCTCTATTCCAGCCAAATTAACTGTTGACACTACATATATAAAATAGGGTTTTTTGGGTGTGTTTTTCGTCAAGTGGGTATTAGTCAATCTATGGGATTGTCATTGCTAAAGTTGTTCAACTAGGATCTGAGAGAGATAGGCTTGAATGAACGTTTACTGTTATAGGTTCTGTGTTTTAAAACAAGGTATGCGTTTGGTGTGGTTGTATTAGGGCTTCATGGATTCTTCTTCCTTTAAAGGGATTACACGACCAGGCAGTAAGGAAATGGATGAGCATGTTGCTGTTACAGAGTTAATGGATTTGGATCCTTTTGGAGATTCTTTGGCTGTTGGGTCATGGATGGAAGACTGTGGCGATATGGAATTTGCAGAAATGTCGCCTAACTCCTCAGCTTCTTTCTTCAATGCACCGTTTTTTTCATTGTTCTCATTTCCCACTGCAGATAATCCTCAGCTTGTCCAGGACCAGAGGCTTCAGAGCAATGACATAAAAAAGCAGGAGCAGACGGTTATAACAAAAGAGGAGCATGCTCTTGAATCAAATCCAGTGATTCCAGGCATTGAAAATGATACTTCCGCCGCTAGGCAAGACAATTTTTTGAGAATGGAGGGTTTTCAGTTGAGGAATGAATTGTTGAAGTCAAACCCAATCAGAGGATCAGACTTTGAGCAGGCTATGGACTCAGGTATGCCAGAAAACTCTTTTACAAGGTCAAATAATGAACAAAATGAAATTCTTATGGCCCCAGGAAGCAACAATGATGATCTTGCCAATAACAGGGCAGAACAAGAAATTGATGCGCTGTTGAGAACTGTCAGAACATATGATGGACCATCTCTTCTAAAGGAAAGGATGACACAGGCTCTTAGATATATAAAGGAGTCAAGCGGAAATAATGTGCTGGCACAGGTATGGGTACCAGTGAAGAAAAATGGTAAGCGTGTCCTTACCACCTTTGGACAACCCTATGCCCTGCATCCTGGCAGTGACAAGCTCATTAACTTTAGAACTGTTTCCTTGAAGTATGAATTCTCTACCGACGAGAACTCAGATGAAGATCTTGGAATTCCAGGAAGAGTTTTCCTAAGAAAACTGCCTGAATGGACACCTAACGTGCAGTATTACAGTAGAAAGGAATATCCTCGTGCAATTCATGCACAAGTCTACAATGTGCGGGGTAGTCTTGCCCTTCCTGTGTTTGAACCAGAAAGTAAATCTTGTATTGGTGTTGTGGAGCTCATTATGACCGCACAGAAGATCCATTATGCACCCGAGGTTGAGAATGTCTGCAAAGCACTTGAGGTCTGTTTTTCAACTCTGTTTATCCGTTCTTTTCATTTACAATGCATGTATGCCGTTTTTCTACCATAAAAAAATTTAAAAAATTGGAATTGTTTCCTGCCAGATATAATAGTATTCATAATAGTTTACCCAACACAAGTGCCATATACTGTTAGATTCGGCAATTCTATGAAGCATTAGAAATTTTGGGAAAGTGAAAGAAGAAATGAACAATCAATTTGTACAAAATGATATATTAAAGGCAAAGGCATTGTATTACCTCTTTTTCCCTCTTAGCTATTGAGGTGCACATTGTTCTTGCTATTTTTTTTGGCTCTACTCAGGCACCTTTTTGGCACAGTTTAATAGAAAACTGAAATATGTATATTACTGCAAAAACCTGTTATACTAAACCTATCTAAAACCTGTTGGGGCCCGAGTCCAGACAGACCAGAGAGCAAAACCAACCTTCAAACATATAATAGTCATGCTTGATTTCAAAAAAAGAGATTATTAATCACACATTGTTTCTTCTAGCAATGAGTACATGCGTATGTAACGTGTAACAAAAGAGCATATTAATAGCTAATGGTATTAACTTGTTAAGTCTATTAAAAATTATGTTAAAAATTAAACGTTTTCTTTCAGTTCATATGCAGTTTGAATTAGTGCTTGCCATGATAGCATGTGAAATTGTTTTCCTTTTTTAAAATAAATTTTAATATTTTACAAAATGGTATTGCAGTCTGTTAACTTGAGGAGTTCTGAATTATTAGATCACCAAAAGTTGCAGGTAAAGAGCTTGACTACACCCTATGCTGATTTCATTGTTTTAGTTTTTTCCTCCTGCCTCTTCTAGTTGGATTGGCTTGATAATATGTGGGTAAATTTCAAATTAACAGATATATAATGAAAGCCGTCAAGCTGTTCTGCCTGAGATTTTGGAGATTTTGACTGCAGTTTGTGAGACACATAAGTTACCATTAGCTCAAACCTGGGTTCCGTGCAGGTATCATAATGTTTCCACTAATGGTGATGACAAGAAAGGAACTTGTATTGGTATTGATGGCCGCTCTGCTGGGAAAATTTGTATGTCTACAATAGTTGAGGCATGTTATGTGACAGATCATCAAATGTTGGGATTTCAAGAGGCATGCACTGAGCAACATCTCCTGAAAGGGCAAGGTGTTCCTGGGAAAGCTCTTGAATCAAATCAGCCATATTTCTCAGCTGATATAACATCTTTCAGCAAGATGGAGTATCCATTACTGCACTATGCACGCATGTTTTGCTTGAGAGCTGCTGTCGCTATTCGTTTAAGGAGCACCCACACTAGTAATGATGATTATGTATTGGAATTTTTTCTGCCTGTTGACTGCAAAGACTTTAAAGAGCAGCAGGTAATGTTAAATTCCTTATCTACAACTATGCAGAGTGTATGCCGGAGTTTACGGACTGTGTCTAACAAGGAGTTAGAGGAGGAGAGGTTACTAGAAATTACAGATGAGTGTCAAACTCGAAAAAATAATCTTGAGGGTGAGTTGCTGATTGGAGAGGGTGAAAAGAGTTTGATTGGAACTCTAGAACAGAAATGGAAACAACAAGGTTCACTGCAACAACCTACACAAAATATTCAAAACCAAACAACACAACAGCCTGCAGCAAAATCACCCTCTGCTATTGACTATGAGATACATGATTCAACCCGAGTTGATAATGACAATGCTGCTGCTCATTCAGTTGGGGAATCCACTTCTTTCTCTTCTGTTAAGGAGAATATGAATATCAGGAGACGGGGTAAAGTAGAGAAAAACATAAGCTTGGCAGTCCTTCGGCAGTATTTTGCTGGAAGCCTGAAAGATGCCGCAAAAAGTATTGGGGGTAAGTAGCTTTAGTCAAAACCTTTGTTCAACATTCGGAACATAAATCACAGTTATGAAATTACATATTTTTTGGTTCCCTGTACTGTTTTCCTGATCTATCTGAATGGTTTACATAAAAAAATAAAAGGCTTAACAAGAAGTTTAACTGAATCCTTGCTTCAGCTCACGTGTCAAAGGATAGATTAAATCTGTGATGAGGCTTGGAATTAGAATGATTGAAGTGGTTAATGAGGAAATATTACTGTTGGTTCCTTTTCAAACTGTCTCTTTCCATGTTATCTGTAGATCTAATTGATGATAAGTGCACCAGAGGATCTCTACAAGGCCGTGCTAACTTGTTATATTGGTTTTTTATATTTTGTTTGATCCCTCTCGGTTCTGGTACCTTTTTCTTTCTTTTCAGAAGTTAGAACATAGCAATATCTAGTGGTGGTGTAATTTTCTTACTTTCTTTTGTGGTGCATTTACTGCCAATCTTTGCAGTGTTCTTGTTGGCCGTCGAGGTTTGAACTTAACACATGCAGCTCTTTTGTGTAATTATGCACTCAATACATTTTGTTCTCTTTTTTCAGTAATTCCAACTTTGGGGTATCTTCAGTGCTTGCTGCTAATCACTAGTTTCTTGTATTTGCCTCAGTTTCAAATATCATTGCTGAAGACAGACAATTTTGTTCATTTTTCATCTGGGCCATATTGAAATTGAATGGCTTACTTTTTTTTCTTTTGCCCTTTTGTCATTTATTCTATATAGATACATGGGGGATCCTAGAGCTCCCAAAATTGACAGGATGCCAACAACCAGGTGTTATTAAATTCATCACACTGAGTCAGCAAAAGAAAAGAATGAAATCAATTAGAGGCACAGAGCACTCCATCCAAACTAAGGCATCAAATTCATCTGATCCAAGACTGCACAAGTGTTGATTTATTCAAGCTGCGGTTAACCTCTACTGCCTGAGACTGAGAACCAGCAATTATGCTAGCCAGCAATCCAAAATCTGCTCTCTTCCCTTCAAGAAAAAGAAGGAAGAGCTGAAGAGTTACCATCCTTTTCGTCTCCTCTCAGTTACAAGGCAGATACCAGAAAATCTGGCAGAGAAGGATTATTGTGTCATACCTCATAGTTCAAGCTTACAAATATTACCAAAATGCAAGCCGCTCTTCTCAAAGTTCAAAAAGAATGTATCTTTTCATTGTAGGCTATATAATTTATCTGATTTTCTTCTCTTTTAAAATAACTGTACAAACAAGAAAAGAGATGCATCTCTCTTCCTCACAACTTTCTCCTCTCTCTGTATCTCATAAATAATACTGAAATTTGGAGAAGATCATAAACCAGCAACAATGAAGAAGGCAAATAAACTGTCTTTAACTCTTCCCATCTCCCTCTCTTTTCAAAGAAATTCAGACATACAGAACATTTGGAAATTCTTATGAGGAAAAAGGCCAAAATTCAGATATTCTGATTCTCTCTCTAAAAGCTTTCCTTTCATGCCACAAGAAATAAAGCCAACCAGTTTAATGCTCACAATACACTCTCACTGCATACTGTAGATTTAACTCACAGTAGAAAACCCCTCATTCTAAATACTCACTTCACTTTTAGACTAAAGCCCTCACTTGTTGACCGCCTGGAAAACCTTTTTCGTAATAGCTAAAGACAAATTGAGCTAGAAATTAAGCAAACTGTCATCTTCTCACATATCTTCCCTCAATTCTCTTTCAATCCTCAATTTGCAAAGTATGGAAAGATACGCAGAAATGATTTAACTTTGGTATTATGTTCATCCTTCAATAGTATGAAATGTTCTAAGAAGCTTCTAAATACAAAATAGTTGGAAATAAGGCACACCCGGACCGACGATGGACTGGCCACAGAGGGGCCAGTATCTCAGTTGGTAGAGCACTCCAGCAGCAAATGGAAGGTCCTAGGTTCAAGTCCTAGCTGGTCCATATGAGCAGCAGCTCAACAATTGGTATCAGAGCCAGACTAGGAGACCCAAGCACCTGCAGTGTGGCTTAAGGCGGGGTGTTGGAAATAAGCCACACCTGGACCGACGATGGACTGGCCACAAAGGGGCCAGTAGTTCAGTTGGTAGAGCACTCTAGCAACAAATGGAAGGTCCTAGGTTTGAGTCCTAGCTGGTCTATATGAGCAGCAGCTCAACAGAAATATCATTCTTTAAAATTTAGTTAATCATGCTAAAAAAATCCAATCGTGGTAACTCTTAAGTGATCCACTGATCCACAATCATTCTTGAACTTTCATAAAGTCTTAAAAGGCAACTCCAATTTAGTCCACATCTATGTAATCTACTGATCCATAATCACTTTAGATATCATCAACACAAATCTTTGTCTTTCAATTTAACATTTTGATTTTTGTTAATTTACTTCCTGTTCTCTCTATACAGTCTATGTTTTCTTAAGAAAACAGTCAATAATTGTTTTGGGAACGAGTTCTTTAAGCGCTGGATTGGATGTAGATAGTTGTATGTATGAGCTGAATAAAAAAAGGATTGAAAACTACACTAAACAGAGTTCAACACTAGAGATCCCTTGGAGTAAAAGCAAGGTATTGCCTTCTCTTGCCAGTGTGCCACCATCTCTTTTGTAATTACAAGTTTACTGCCTTCTTGAGGCCTTCAAGTACACCAATTACCATTACAACAGTATCCTAATACTTTTGTGTTGCAACTTGCTTAGACGTATGCTTATCTACTTGAGTCTACTATTCCCTATGCCCTAACAAAGAAGAATCAGCATAGAAGTCTGATTACAGTGGCCCTTGAGGTTGTATTTATTTAATATTTATGCAATAACAAGAAGTTTTTGGATCGAAACAAGAAGCCCTAAGGCCATGAATTGGACTCCTTCAACCTCTCTTGCATCTTGGAAGTGAATTTCTCTTATCTTCCTAATTAAGATCTCTACTTTGCAGATTTCTGTATCCACTTTTTTCCTCTGAGGCCATTCCATCATTACATCGAAAGGACTTGGAGATATGTAAATAGAACATGTCTTGAATGGAGAGCTATTGGTAAAGGAATGAATTGCCCTATTGTAGGAATGCTGGATATATGTTAAATTTTTGTTCCAAGTCTTAGGATGCTTCCTATTATATGTCCTCAAGAGCTGCACTAGTGTTTTTATTGGCCACTTTGATTTGACCATCTGTTTGTGGATGAAAGGCAGTAGAGATCTTCAGCCTTGTATCTATCTTCTCTGACATAAGGCCCAAATTCATAAACCTTGTATCCCTGTTTGAAGTGATAGAGCTAGGCACACTTTGAACAGCAAAGTGAGTCCAAACATCAGTGAAAAACAACTTGGTTGCTTTATTTCCTTAGAGTCTTTTTACATGGAATGAGAATGCACATTTTACTAAACCAGTCTACAACAATGAACAACTAGTCCTGCCCTTTCTTTGACATGGGCAAACCTTCTTCAAAATCAATGTAGATGCTCTCCCATGGCATAGAGGGAACTGTTAATAGTATGTTCAAACCCAACTTTCTGTCATTGGATTTGCTTGTGCCATGCAAAACATGTTTCGATTTAAAATGCAACATCGATTTGCATTTTGGGCCAAATATACCTTTGCGAACATGCCACTGCCTTGACACAACATACTGGCATGCAACTTCTGATGTATGAGCTTCGCTCATCAACTGAACTCTACCCTCTATGGGCACATAAAAATTTCCCAAATTCTAGAGCAAACCTCCTCAGGGTCAAAATTTGTATTTTTTGCTCCATTTAAATGCTGAAATACATCTTTGAAATCTTCAACATGTTCACATCCCTCATTATATGTCCTATGGACAAATAATTCAAGTTAAGATATAGTGCACAAAGTGGAAAGCAAACCCTTCTAGAAAACATATCAGTCAACTTATTAGACACACCTCTTTTTTACTTGATAACCTAATGAAATTGTTGGAAGAAACTGATCCATTTACAATGAAATTCTTGTTGTAATTTTGATTGTATGGACGATGACTTACTGGTAGGAAATGCCAAGATGTTGTTGATGTGGGATTTTTTTTTATGAGCTTTCTCAAGCACTGAACTGCCTATATAAAACTACTTATTTCTGTCACATTGGAAGGTTTGGACCACTTCAAAATGAATTCACTTTTGTTGGATCAATTCTCAATTCTTCATCTCCAAACCCATGCCCTAAATAGATAAGTGATTGTTGTAGAAACTCACATTTCTTCTCATTAAGAAACAATTTTTTCTCCTTCAAAACTTGCAAAACATGTTTCAAATGCTTGAAATGCTCATCAAAAGTTTTGCTAAGAATCAATATATCATGCAAGTAAACAATGACATAAGAATAGATGAATGGTCTCAATACCTCATTCGTCAATCTCAAGAAATTAATTGTGCATTACACAACCTAAAAGGGAGTACAAGCTCTCATACAAACCTTGCCATGTTTTGAATGCCATTTTTCACACATCCTCCTTAATTCTTGCTTGGTGATATCCAAATTTCGAATCCAACATCATGAAGTACTTAGCATCCAGAAGTTGGTCCATCAAATCATCAATTCATGGAAGAGTGCACTTGTTCTAGATTGCTTTTTTATTCAAAGCTCTATAATCTATACACTTTCTCTATGAACCATGTTTTTTAGGTCTAATAACAATTGGAGAACCACATGGAGAAGTGCTCGGATGGATTACACCTCGATTTAACAAAGATTGTAATTATTATTTTTACCTCATTTGTCTCCACAAGTGACTGTGCATAGAGACCAATGTTTGGGAGAGGACAATCTGCCAATTTGTTAACAACTAGATCTCATGTTCTATTGTTCTTCTAGGTGGCATACCTTTCGTCTCTTGGAAAACGTCCCTAAATGGTCGCATTAACTCTTCAAATTGCCTTTTCTCTTTGTTAGACATGCTAGGAGAAATCTTGTAGTCAGTGAATTCATTATCTTCCTTATCCCTTGGATAAAGCAAAACAAACTTCCCACTAGAATTAGTCAGTTATTAGGCTTTATTAGCACATATCAAGGTTAATTTGGATTTACTTTCATGTACATTGATAATGTAGCTTCCCTCTTCTTTGACCAATCAGTACCTGCTACCTCTCCTCATTAAGATGTTGTCTCTAAACATATGGGCTGTCAAAGACCATATAATACATATCAAGAGGAACAACATCTACAACCACTTTATCAATGAAATGCTGCTTTATCCCAAACTTTACTTCACATATTTTGGTGACTTCTATTTCCACATCTTGCTAACCCAACCCTAAAAAATGGATTAGGATGATCATGTGTCCAAACCAAGTTTGTCAACTGGTTCTTTATGAATCAAATTTGCTTATAAGCATGAATGATAAAGAACATCAAATTTTGTTTTCTTCATTTGCATCTTAATGTGAAAGAATTTGGTAAATTTTGCCTTTATTTTGAGTCTCACTACTACTTAAGCAAACCTCTTTATGCAAGCAATCTTCTCATCCACATTGGAGTTGCATCCTACTTTTCTTTCAAAAGAAGTCATAGCTTTCTTTTTGTTGTTGTTCACGTATAAATACAATTTTCAATAAATATCATCTTAATGATCATCAACATTACAATGCCCACGATGTTTATAATCTTTCTTTGAAATAGTAGCAATTGTGTTATGCTTCTCTTTCCATTTACCTTACCCTTTTGACATAGAATCACCTTGCTGTTTTAAGGTGTTTGAAGAGGATGATGGATTCTTGTTCTTACCCATCCCAAGATAATGGGTTTGGGAGCATGCTTCATCCATGTATTTAGGTTTCGCCAAGAGCATAGGGCCTTCTTAGATGACTAGGAAGTCCTCCAGTATATTTCATCAAGATGTCATAATTTTGAACATCTTTGCACATTTAGATAACCTTCATATAGAATTCACTCGTATATTCTTGCACACTTTTTTGGCCTGGTCTTTACTTGAAATATTGCCTATTAATAAGCCTTTCGTCTTCATAATAAATAGGATAAAAGTTATTGGTGGTAGTTATCGTTTCTTAATCAACTTCTTGAATCCATCCCATTAAGTAATTGGTGGTAGTTTCTTTGAAGCGAAAGAATAGAAATAAATTCAAACCTAGGTGAGTGCATGATTTGCCAAGTTCAATTTCTGGAAAAAAATGCTGCCTTCACAAATATTATGTAAATTGAAGTATATCTCAAGCTAAGCTAGTCAACGGTCAATTTTCTTAACATTTACTTCACCTTCATATGGCGGGATTTCAATTTTGTCTTCTGCTTCAAATGGAGGTTGAGTTCGAGGTACTAGGTTGGTATGGGACTCCTCCACCTGGGCCTTGGTTTGCTCTTTGCCCAGTTCCTCCTTTGCTTTAATTTTTGGAAACTTCTGACTTTTGCATGGAATCCTCCATAGTCTTCTCCAACCTTCAAGCTTTCTAGTGGGCTTTGAAATGCTTGCCACATCTTCCAAGTTGAATCTTACTTCATCATCTTGAGACATACTCTTTTTCATTGGCCATGCTTCTCACTTATCTATTCCACTTCTTGGTGGATATCTCTGACTATATGGGAACCAAATCACTTTCTCCTTTTGTAATAGTTGTTTTAGCTGTGGCATCTATATGTAAAACTGGTCACATCACAAGAAAAACCACACAAAAGACAAGGACCACAATTGTTTTGATACCAATCTGATCCATAAATACTAATAGTATCAGACATTCTATAACTAATTCACCAACACAAATCTTCATCTTTCTATGTAATATATTAGTTAATTTAATTGTCGTTTTCTTTATGTTTGCTTAAGAACACAATCAATAGTTGCTCTAGGAACGAGTTAAGTGCTAGAATGGATTTGGATAGTTGTATGCATGAACTGAAACAAAACAAGAACTGAAAACACAGGCTGAAAGTAAACAGCTGACATGTTGTTTGTTATTTGGACCTTTGGATGCCCCAAATAACAAATAACATGCCACAAACTAGAGATCAACACAAGAGATTGCCTTGGAGAACCCAATATGGGAAGAAACTCCAGAAGAGTAAGGCCTTGCCTTTTCTTGCCACAGTCTCTGTTGGAATTTACAAATATAGTGCCTTCTTGAGGCCTTCCAGAACACCAATCACTATTACAACAATATCTTAGCACTTGCAATTCTCAGCAACTTGCTCAGATGCAACACTTCTCTACTTCATTTAGCTCTGCATGCACTAACAGTGAAGAACTAGCTCAAAAGATTGATTAAGTGATCTTGAGGGTGTATCTCTACAATTACAACAAGTTTAGGCTCAAAACAAGAAGCCCAAAGGTCAGGAATTGGAAGATATTTTTGCACTTGGTACCCTTCCCATATGTCTCTTCCTGGAAAAACCACCACATAAGATAGGGTGCAACCACCACTTGTGGACAAAACTGCCATGGTGTTTTCTCATTTGCCATTACACATCCACAACTGCCACCTTGCCGTAACTTCCTAATTGGCGAAGTTGTACCTTGTTTTTCTTTGATTTCATAGGAACCTGCTTCAGTTGTGTTTGACCCCAGGGTATCTAGATCACCTTAGAACCCCCTGCAAGCCAGGATGACTATTGTAAAGCTTCTATATTTTGTTATTGATTGGAATGCATTATTTCAAAGTGTGTGTTTTACATTACATCTTAGTCATTTCAACTAACTAAATGAGAATAGTGGTTTAGTTAGCTGGTTTTACTAACTTTGTCGGATCATCCACAAGCACAAAGTTATTCTCATCCTTCATCACATTCCTCCCTGAAGACATGGATATTTGGCAAAGGGATGTTGAGTGCCTTGCATTACTTCACTTATATTTGCACCTGGTATTCCTATGATTCAGATGGGTATTCTCATCGTCAACCCCCAGATTGCAATTGGTGTGATAGGAATTACTTGAATTGGGCACTATATTCACCCCCTCCTTTTTTTTTTGTGCCACACTAGTGTCCTCCCATGATCTTAGATCTCTAACTAAGCATACGATTGCATTTTAATTGCTTTTAGTCTTTAATTGCCACTTCTATGAGGTTTGTAAGTCCTTACACACATTTTAACCTTTTCCAAATACTGGCTAGCTCCAGGCGTTAACTTTTGTTATTTCTCCTCATTTCCAAAGTGGGTTCAAACAACTGGACCATCCTAGGATAGTTTGTCTTCTATAGCCCATATCTTCCTCATTCAGACTCTTTTTGACCCTAGTATGGAAGCATTAGGAAGGTCTTTTAAATTCCTAGACCACCATCTATGATGTATTTGACAGTTTTGCAACTGCCATGTAGATATTCTATCTACTAGAGGTCATTACTTTCTCATCTGGGCTACGATTGACATTGTTTTTGAACTGTTGGAAAGGCCTTTCGAAGATCTGCACCATAGTAGGAAAACACAGATTCATTAGCCCAAAATTTTGAATTGGACTTGGAACTTGGCCCAAAAAAACATAATTACACACAAAAAACAGAAATTAATGCATGAGAAGCACAAAGAATGAATTTAGAGAACACATAAATCTATGTTGATCATAGTAGCATTATGTGGAATTGAGATTGACTCGGGAAACAAGAGTATAAAAATAGGGAAAAAATGTTGTTTTTGTTATTTCAACTAAATAAAAGGAAAAACTCTACTTTTCCTTTTGGTGCAGCCCAAAACAATTTTAATGTTTTGCTTTTTAAAACTAGAATGAGGGGGTCTAGGGGTGGCAACCCCTAGTAGGGTTGAGGGAAGTGCTCCTCATGGGGGTCTGGGGCCAACAAGCCCTAGTGGGGTTGAGGGGCAGTGCCCCTGGTGTGTTCCATGTAGTGGTTCAAGGTGGGGTTGAGGGGTGGAGCCCTCATCACAAGGCCCAAATTAAGTCCTTTGAGGCTATAGGGACTTTCATGATGCATGCCATTTTTCATAATTTTATCACTTTTAACCAACCATCCATAAATTAGATCCTTTCAAATTGCACCTCCAATCAACCAACAACAAATTCGATCCACTGAGAATGCACTTGTTGAAGACGAAAATGACGAAAAATTGATTGAATGAGTGAAAAAATGATGTTTTAAAGCCCAAAATTGCCTTTTTTCACACAACCAAGTCTTTGCACAGGATTCGTGACTTCGAGTATGAGAATTGCTAAGTTTTGGGCAGCAAACTCATAGAAAATGCGTGAGTACTTGGATCAGACTCGACATGCGAGTCTGACGTGAGTCGTGCAATTTCTTCTTTGACTGACAAGTCTTGATGATTTTGCACAAATCTGCACAAGTTTTCTTATTATGATTTGCACAAAGGAGTGCTTTTTCATGGTAGTGCCATTTGTGTCATGGTGGTTTTGCTTTGTCATAAGTGGTTGTTTTTCCATGTTTGATTGTAGGGCAAAATAAAGGGTTAAGAATGAATGATGAAGAGTCCCACACATTTTTGTGTAATGTACTCTTTTTGATACTTGTGGTGCGTGGGGTTTATTTCTCTAATCCATAGCTATTTAGTGAATGTATTGTTAGTGTAGAAGTAGCATAGTTGGAATTGTAGTTAATTTCAGTTAGTTAGGACTGGAATAAGGAGGGCGTGTGGTCAATTATTTAGAATTGTAGTGGACTAGAATAAAGGTGGACATGTGTTCGGTTAATTGTTTGGGATTGCATCGATTGAGGAAAGGCTTTGACAGCTAACTATTTGGAACTGCCTTAACTTGAGGGGTTGATTTGTCAGATAACTTGCCTAGTTATTGCCAACATTTGAGGGATGTTTTGCCTCTGATTGAGGTGCAATGGAAGAGGAGAGATTGAGTGATATAATGCGTTAGGCAGACGAGAAGGGATACACTTGAAATTTGACAAAACAAAACAAATTTTTTTTCTTGGGCTGGACGTTGTGTTTCGGTAGATGTAGCTTGGAGATGAAACTCTTCAGGTGTAGAGATTGGGCTTCTTGAGGATGGAAACCTTTAAGCAGCAGGCCGACATTCAGACTGACATATGGAATACCAATAATGTCCTGTTCTGCATGTGAGCGTGTTTAGTAAGTTGTATTAGTTTTATGAATCTCAATTTGCTCATGTATTGTTTTGAATAAATATAAAAAAATACAAAAATATTTATTGCTGTAGTATTTCTAGGTTGTTTTCTATGTGTATTTAGATTAGGTTTTTACAGTGGTATCAGAGCTAACATCCTGCTAGCTTGTAAATCATGGAGGGAATTTTGAGAATTCTGACAAAAGGAAAGAGAGCAGATTGATTTCAAGATACACTGACGGAAATTTAGAGGAGCCAAGATAGAATGATCAAGCTATTAGAACAAAAGTTGCAGCTTCAGAGTAGCATGCAAAATCCAGATCTGGCTTAAACATCACAAAGAGGAGACAGTTCAACTGCAAATAACTAACCAGCGGTTAGTTCCATTCCAATACTTGATAGGCCCATGTTTCTATAGAAAGAAGATTGGAGTCAGAGCTATCATAAGCTACAGAGGAGCAGATCACCGAGCATGAGTTGGAGAAATTGGTAGATGAAGATGCAAAAATTAGCAGCAACACTCTTGCAACTATTTTCACTAGCAACGACACTCTTGCAAGTCTATTATGAGTAGAATCAGATTAGCAACCGGCAATAGAGGAGCAGATTGTTGAGTTTGAATCCGGGCATTTGGTAGAGCATAATGGGTTGTGTGCTTTTGCCTCTAAAGCATGCAATGTACTGTATTCATGTGGAAATGACTTCACATTAGCCACATCAGATGATTGGACGATTCTGCTTAATCACTTCTGATGCAATAGGGGACTAACAGCATACACACTTTATTAAGTTGCTTAAAAATCAACTACAAATTACAACTTCTAGATGGCCTTCAGGGCCTCTAAACCCACTGGATTCTCCCTGCAACCTCTAATCTTCAACAGTCTAAGACCAAACAGCACACACAATGGGCTTCTGCTACACAATCCAAGGAATCATCGGTTCAGACCACTAATGTTTTGTCACAGCAAATACAGCTCCCCAAAAATGTCTTGAAATGACAATACCACTCCCTAAAGAATGGAGCAATGGTAATGTTTAAGCCCCCGTAACCATCAGACCTGCACTGCCTAAAAGGAGCAAAAGATAGCCAAAAATATCCCTTACGCATTCTCCCCAATCTGCCTGTTCCCCTTAGCCGATGATGCCCAAATTTGAGCAGCTCTGCCACTGAATGCTGCCAAATGGACATGCAATTAAATACCAATGAATTGTCACGACCAAAAAGAAACGCCAGGAATAATCCTCCACAAGGCCGCCACACCAACAATAGTCTCTGTTACCTCTGCGCCATCAGAAGAGAGTGGGAATATTCACTGATGAAGTCTGCCCCCCCCAAAAGGTGTTACATTGGTGCCTTTCCTCCTTGCTACGCAGGCCTTTACAACTGGTAAATAATCTCTTCAATCCTTTTAAAGAAAACTTCCAATGAAGCACGGGCAAGAGAAAGTGAATTTGAGTTTGTGAGACTAGACCTGGACACAGGAAAGTATAGAAAATGACTTTTTATATAACACCAATAAATGGCGTCAAAATTCCACCCATTATCAAATTTGACTTTGATTTCTTCCATTTGCTGATTTTAGCCTCCAAAAGAGGCGTTGAATGCCAGGACTTTTGCACCACACGTAAATTGTCCATATTGCCCTTTGCCGCTCTGGTGTCATAAGAAACGTTCCTGGAAAGGTGCTGGATGCTCCTGCATCAACTTCAAGGAGCAAGAATTGTCCACGACATCCTAATGATCCACCAGTTATGGTAGACTGTCAAGAAGTTGACTCATTCAATACTTCTTTGTGTAAACTACCACGCAATATTGCATGTGATTGTGGAATTAAGTGTCAGAAAAGCTCTTGTTATCATGGGAAGCATTCCAGTGGTAGTGAAAAAGTGATGGGTATAATTTGTGAAAAATGGCGTAGAGCTCCTTTCTCTCAAGTCCAGTCTAAGATAATTGCTCCTGTATAATGGATTGGGATCCTAGTTTGTTGGAGGAATCTACCTGCAGAGGATGTACTTGAGCAAGACTAGATACTTGGACATCTAGTACTGCATTGCTTGTGGGCAAGCAATTCTGGGAAGGGCCGATTTGTAATGTCCCCTTTTTGTCACTTGTGTGTGGTGCATGGGGTCCATTTCTCTAATCCACAACTATTTAGTGATTGAACATTAGCATAGTTGGAATTGTAGTTACTTTCAGTTAGTTAGGACTGAATAAGGAGGGCGTGTGGTCAATTGAATAGAATTGTAATGGCCTAGAATAAAGGTGGACGTGTCGTAAGCTAACTATTTGGGATTGCATCGATTGAGGAAAGGCTTTGACAGTTAACTGTTTGGAAATGCCTTAATTTGAGGGACTGATTTGTCACTTAACTGCCCAGTTTGGGGAGTCAGATTTGTTAGTAACTTGACCAGTTATTTCTAACATTTGATGGGATGTCTTGCTTCTGATTGAGGTGTGATGGGAAAGGAGAGCTTGAGTTATATAATGCACTGGGCAGAGGAGAAGGGATACATGTGAAATCTCACAAAACAAAAGTCAATCCTTTTCCTGGGCTGGACGTTGTATTTCAATAGCCGTGGCTTGGAGACAAAACCCTTGAGGCATAGAGATTAGGCTTCTTGAGGACGGAAACCCTTAAGCAGTTGGCCAGCATTCAGATTGGCATGTGGAATACCAGTAGTGACCAGTTCTGCATGTGGGTATGTTTAGTAAGTTGTATTAGTTTGATGAATCTCAATTTGCTTATGTACTGTTTTTGTGGAAATATTAAAAAATACAAAAATATTTATTGCTGTAAGTGTAGTATTTCTGAGTTGTTTTCTATGTGCATTTATATTAGGTTATTATACTTTGGCACTTGTTTTCCTTTTTAGGATCCCCCTATTTTTGTCTGGCAAGCTATATGTGCTCTCAAGCCTATTTACAGTTCACTGATGTGTTAGAAACTATAAGTGCTAGAAAAACTTGTTGGTAGCCTGTTATCTGCCTCTTTGTGATCACACCGGCCTGTTTAAGTGCTTTCGTAGCGAGTTTGCTAGTCACTTTTCTTAGATTCAGGTTGGAGTGGAGTCTACTGCACAGTGGTTCAAATTATGACAGATATGGGACATTGCCCTCCAAAATGTTAACAATTGAGGACCGCTTCAAATTCAGCATATTCCATCTTGATTTACCATAGTGACAGTTGGCAGGTCAGGAGTCTTTGTTTCTTTTGTTTTGCCCTCCAAAATGTTAACAATTGAGGACCGCTTCAAATTCAGCATATTCCATCTTGATTTACCATAGTGACAGTTGGCAGGTCAGGAGTCTTTGTTTCTTTTGTTTTACATAGCTTCTAGATTAGTTTTAGGGTAGATTAGTGGTAGTTTACTTTACTTTTATTTCATTTCCAGCTTGCATATCGGCTACTTCTTTTGCTCTCTTTGGGCATGCACCTGAGAATTTCAAAGGTTTGTGTATCGCATCCATAGCAATCGTCTTGAACTCTTCACCATCCTTACACCATCATCTAGGGGTCTTTCCTCCTTTATTTGCGTGCTGTTCCAAACTTCTTTCACTGGTCAAAAGAGATCATAGGAGGTTTTGGTACCACTTCGCATAAGATTCTAACATTAGACCCCCTTTTACATTCTCGCAAGAGTCTTACTGGTTTGTCTGATTCTGTTTATTACATAGTTGTAAGCAAACTGTTTGACAAAATTACCTTTCTCTTATTTTGCTCATTTGTGCTATTGTTCTTGCAAACAAGCCTTTCCATCTCTCTTTTAGCATCTTGGCCCTCTTTTGGCATTCTTGTTTTGTCACTGTCTTCTTCTATTTTGCCATTCCATGCTCATTCACTTGTCTTTTTACTCTTACATTGCTGTTTTTGCATGAAAGGCAAGAAGTTCAATCTCATTTTTTCAATTTTCTCATTCAAGTCTCTATCCTAGCACCATGTTCATCTTCTTTATTCACTATCCTGCTGTTTTTAGCTTTCCCACACCTTTCATTCTCTTTGTTGCTATTTTGCAGTTCTTGACAACTTTGATGGCTTTGTGACAGTTTTTGGAGCATTTGCAACATTTGTGCGAAACTCATCATTTATTGTTTTAGCTCTTCTGCCTACCACTTTTGCCTCATATTCGATCCTTCAAACGTGTTTCAACCATTACACATTATTTTTGTATCACTTTTCAGCATTTTCCTTATGTAGACAACATTGACAATTTTAGCAACATTTACAACATTTCATATTTTGCTGTCTCTTTGTTGTTGTGGCTGTTTCCAGCATGTTTCTTACTGTTTTTGTCATAGTTCAAAAACTTGGACCTGGCAAAAACTTAGCAGGCCTAAAATTTGATTCAGACTTGGGACTTGGCAAAAACTCAACACATTAAAAATGCATAAATTTGTAAAATAAACTTTAAAAACATGCATAAAACTGAATTTAAAGAACTCACAAGTAGTTTTTCTTTCATTTACAGATAAAAATAGGAGTTCAATGCACATCGTGGTGTCGTATGATTATAAATTACAAATCCATATAAATATCGTACAAATTTCTTCAATAACTAAAGCTTCTCAATAGTTGTGGGGCTACCCTCGAACTAGATGGTAATGATCCCTATTGAGGAACAATATAATCCTCAAGCATATTATGATCATCCAATGAAACCCATATTGATGCTTTTGCTTCTGCCTGTGCCGCTGCATTTGCTGCCTATTTTGCTGCTTCCCTCTCAAAATCAGTGATCTCGTTTATAGAAAACATTGGCTTCACATCCTTGGCTATCCAATCCAAATATGGATTGATGTCATCCAAGTGACTTGCTTTGCATGTCTTCTCTCCCTCCACTTTTTTGGCACACAATCGTAGGTCATTTAGGTGCTTTTGGATCAACTTGTTGAGCTTCTTTTTATGAATGGCCTCAAATGTGCTTCAATTATGTTGACACTCAAAAGCACTTAATGGCTAGGACAAATGCAGATGGCAAGGGTTTGAAGATTTGGTGTTTTTGCACCATAATTTTCCCACCACAAATCTGCAAAGACAACATTTATAACTTTGTAAGTAACCTAGTAAGCTTAAACTACAATTGAACTTAGTTAACTTATTTCTTTTTGAACCTGGTTGTTAAGTCATTCTCCTTAAAATGCATAGAGCTGAAGAAAACAACCTCTTTTTTCTTGCATTGTAAATTTGCAGCTTGTCTAGAATTATGTTTTTGAACCTGGTTGTTAAGTCATTCTCCTTAAAATGCATAGAGCTGAAGAAAACAACCTCTTTTTTCTTGCATTGTAAATTTGCAACTTGTCTAGAATTATGCCTCTAAGGCCTTCTTCAAGGATTATTCTCTATATGCATGTGTTGAGGCCATCCTTAACCTTGTCATAATCCCTTTTGATTAACATTTCGGATTTAAGTAATAGGCTGTAACATGAATGTATTGGTGAAGTTGTTTGTTTCACCTCTGATCAATTATGTGCTAAATGGGTTCATATTTTCTTTCGTTGGACCCATAAAAATGCTGGACAACTTCCTTGGCCTTGTCAATGGCCTCATATAAATAACCCATTGGGTTTTTCTCCCTATCCGCTAACCATATAGTACTAACCAAAGCTTTTCTCACTTAAAACAAGACAATATAGCAAATAAAAATTAATAAAAATCTGATTTTGAATGACAATAAAATGGTAAATGAAAATAAGAAAAACTAATAATGGAGAACCAAGTTGATAATTTTGCAAGTTAGAGTTTCTTTGATGATCTCAACATACTTTTGGCAAACAAATCATCAACAACAATCTTCATGGGCCTTTCTCCTTTGACATTATTTGAGCAAGGAGAGTCCACCTACCTAGAGCTCACAAACATTTGCCTGAGATGTTAGTGAAGCTGCAAGACTTTGTAATGTGATGAAATTGATGGTAAACCATCTGACTTCCAATCACAAAAGCCCCTTTACCTTGGTATGCTCACACTTTCATCATATTAAGCACCTAAGGGTGATTGTAGATGTATTTTGTGATGTTCCTCACTTCTTCCACCACAAATTTCACCCGTCCAAGTTTGTCTATATCTTCAAGGAGAAGATCAATGCAGTGGACAGCATAGTGGCTCCAAAAAATGGTAGGGTGCCTTTTCTCAAGAAGCCTTCCTGCTGCTACATAGATTGCTGCATTGTTAGTCACAATTTGGATTCTCCACATCCACCTCAATTACGACCTCATCCAACATATTGCATATGGTCTCAGCATTCTTCGCTTTATTAGAGGCATTAACTGACTTTAGAAACACCCATTGTTCACTTGAAGCCACTAGGAAGTCGATCAATGTGTGGTTCTTGCCATTTGTCCACCCATTAGATAAATTAGTGTAGACCTTTTTGCATCAAATCTTCCTTTGCTCTTTGACTATGACTTTGATGTATTTCATAGCATCATCCAATAATGGCCCACTCAAATCATATGGACTTGGTGCCTTGAATCCTTTTACAGCTATGGTCAATGCATTGGCCAGTGGCTCCCAATAGGGGCATCTTGTAACATTAAACGATATGTCGTTATAGTATCAAAAATTGGCACATGCCACTCTCGCATCACGATGCTTCTAGTTCCATGCATTACCTTTGAGTGAAGGTTGTGCATTAGGATTATTACGAGAAACAAAGAACCCTTGTGATTGTGATGACACTTGACTAGAACTATCTACAATGGATGAGCTCTATATTGGTGGCCAAGGCAAGAGCCCACTACATAAGTCTCTAACTCTAGAGGAGAATCCATCATAGCTGCCATTGCCTTAACTGTCCTTTTCTTTTCCATTTTCTTCTTCTCATAGGAAGCAAGGAGAGCCTTCATCTCTCATGTAATCTTAGGTTCCTCTGTGTTACACAACTGCACATCTTGGTGAAGGATCCATGCAAGGTGATATTTGAGGGGATTGATGCCTTTTCTCATCTACAACCCACAATAATAGCACGACCCATTCCGGCCTCTATACTTGGTGTGCAATGCCTCTAAGCAGGGTCCTTAGCCTTACCACTATTTTTGTTACTTGTAGATGCCATATTTGCTACTGGAAAAATGAAACCCAAGCAAAAAGGGAAAAAACAAAATACTTTAAATGTTGTAAACCCTAACTCTTAAACAAAAAGAGAACCATAGTTCCATGGAGTTTTGGAATGGGGTGGATGTGGGGACGGAGGGACTATGGTCCAAAATTTGAGGACAGCGAGGGGACAATAATGCACATATAATATAGTACTTGAAAAATTAGTTATAGAACATGTATAAGAAATTTCATCAATAGATCATGTCCAAAATGTTCAAACTAGAAAGGCTGGTTTCATAAGCTAAGTGGAATTAAGTTGACATTTTTAACATAAGTGCTGATTCAATCTGTTGTTGTTATGGCAAGGACAGTTGTATCTATCTAGGTGGAAGCTATTAGCTATAACTTATTAGTATTTAAAATAAAAGAAGTAAAGGGACTTATTTGTCTCTCATTGATGTTGTACAAATAGAATGACTATCTGGAAGGAATGTATATCTCATTGAACATTTTTCTCTTAGTTCTTTCTTCATGGTGTGAATATTCAGATGGGCTAGTGATGCATTAGGTAGGATGATGAATAGAACTGAGAGTTGATCATATCTGTATCCGGGCTAATTCTGAGACAGTTGATCATCCTTGTATCCTGGATAATTTTGAGAGAGCTGATCGTCTCTGTTGCTGCTAATTCTGGTTCTACTAGCAGAAAACAAACTGCTGACTATGGGAAGCACACTCGTGATTTAGTGCTACCCACCCTCATTTGTGTAGTGATTTGATTTCTTGTTATAAACATAGAATGGTATAAGGGTTGCTGAGTGTGAAAATTCTATGGCACATTACAATAAATATTTACATGCTCTGTTGACGGAACACTGGAGTCACCCCAATTTGAGAACATTGAAATATTTCCTATTGGGAAAATTGGAGTCACTCCAATCTGAGATTAAAGCTCAGGAAGGTGAAACTAGGAAATGTTTACATGCTATATTGATGGACTAGAGCCATGTGGAAACCAAAGTTACATATGAATAGAGGCATATGAAAACCCATTTACAGAAAGACTCAAATTTTGTTAATAGAGACTGATTTTTTGGGGCAGGGGGATTCCTTGCCATCCTTAGGATGGTTGAGGGATGCCCAGGCATCCCCTGGTTGTCTCAGGGATGACAAGGAGTACCTGGCTGCCCCTCCTAGGACATTCCCTTTTGCAGGTTGTGGTGGTGGAGGGGCGGCAGGGGAACGTTTTATCTCTGTCCCCGCACCCTGGGGATGTCCTTGCCTTGGAAACATGATGTTTTTTGATCCTGTCGAACATTGGGAAAAAAGAAAAGAAAAGAAATAACAAGACCTAAAAAATGCAGGAATGTAAGAACAATGAAAGAAAATAAACAAAAATGAAACTCAGGAAAGAAAACAAAGACCTTTCAAATATCGTCAATAAATCTTCTGAATCAATCCACGATCACTTAGAATCACTTGAAATTACCTGAAAATTGATCAAATCTTTTTGAAGTGTTGAAGGCACAGAAGAATAAAGGATAAAGTGAGAAAAAGTGGGGTTTTTTGCCTGTTTCCTGTCGCAAATTGTCTTTTTTTGCCACTAGGCAAGTTTTAGAATCATTCTCGCTGATACTTGCGAGTACTCGCCTGAAACTCAGTGGCAAGTAATTTGCTGGGCCCTCTCCACTTGGGAGTAACTGTGAGTCTGTGAGGTATTCATCGAGTTTTTAAACTATGTTTTAATATTGTTTCAACTTTCAACCATAGTTGCAGAAATCACCAAAAAATTGGTATAAATTGGCTAATTGAGACTCGCCCCTATTGCTTTTTTTTCCTCTGGAAAATAGCTGGTTTTTTGAATTAATTTGTCAACTGAAAAAATGGGGAAAAAATCAGGATTTGTTGTTACCGTTTATTGCAAAAACTCGGCATGTCTCTTTTTTTTTGTTGTGTTTTTGAAGTTATAATTTTTAATTTTTTTGGTGTGATTGTTTCTCTATTTTTTTGAAAATTTCAGCAATTTTTAACATGCCAAAATTTTCCTGATTAATTGAAAAACTCGTTATCTTTTGGTTTGCTGAGTTATTTCCAAAAAAAATTTTTGCTACACTATTGTATCAACTTAATTAAGCATCTTTACATTGACTTGCATCTGGTTCTTTTGTCCAACATCAATTTTGAAGATTGTTTTAGGATTTCTAATAACAAAAGTTGCTGTTTTCGTTGTTTCTTTCTCTTTGACACATTTAGAGTTCATACATATTACAAGTTTATTTTTAGAGTGTTTAGACCATTTCTTTTGCTGCCCCTGCACATTACGAGGACTCTACGTCATACTTTGCATCTAGTACTACCAGTTCTTAGTCTAGCTTATCATTTCTAGTTAACTTTTCCTTTGTCTAAAGATTTGATAGCATAGTCTACTCTTATTTTCAGCATTACTATTTTTAAACAAAGCTTTATTTGGGTTTAAAAGTCAATATGAATTGTAGGAATAGTAAAGCATTATAGTTTGAACTTTGATTACTTCACATTGTTGCTTCTTAGTTTAAACTTTACTTTTCAAGTACTTAGTTTAGCTTTTAGAGCGCAAAGCTATTCTAAGATTTGATACTCTTTTGATCTCTTGAGCTAGCTACCCTATCCAACCAATTCTTTGGCAGGGTTCTTAATAACCTTTCCGATTCCTTCTAGCCTACCCAATTAAATTTATCCTTTATAGTTTCCCTTAGAGTGAATCTGTCACCAATCTACCTTGTCATTTTCTCAGCAATCTTTAGTTCTTGCCTTCTTGACTCGTCCTTTGGAAGGCAATGTCTAAGGATTACTTGGGTAGTTTTCCTTGCATGCAACTGCTATGGAGGCGATAGAGTGTATGAGAAATAATAAATATGATACTCATTTCCCCTCCCAAGAGATTATTAAGGGTCCTGCATTAAGCTAGTGACAATCTTTGACATGGTGATAACTCCTTTGTCATTTTCCAAACCCACCTAAATATGGCACCCAAGCTACACTCAAACTAGGTTTTTTCTGATTAGGCCATTAGTCTATTTGAATTTCTGAAATCCTTCAGCAAGGTTTGAGCAGTAAGAGCCACATCACGGTCATGAGAATTCCGGATTCCCTTCTAGATATTGGAATATGCTCTGCTCCCTGAGTATAACTATTAGGGGTCAGTGACAGTTTGGAGATCTTTCTGCTTGGGGAGGACTGAGGGCCTGTCAAAGCTTTTCCTTATCTTCCTTACTAGGATAATTCATGAGAAGCTAATCCTCTTACACTTTCTTGGGGCTTCCTTTGCTTATGGAAATAGTGTGTGAAGATATGATTATAGATCACTTCTTCCCTATAGCAAAGGTGATAGAGAGAAGGGCGAAGAAAACCTTTACTAACCATTTTATCATAGTAAGAATTCTGTCTTTGGCAGGCAGCCATAGGAAAGCATTGGCCTTTGGTAGGGCTTTATTGATCCACATTTTTCAATGTGGGAACTTAGAAATATGCATATGAGCTTCTTTTGAAGCTTCCTTATATGCCGACTGAACTGAAACAAAGGGATTGCCTTAGCAAATCATTTGATCTTCCCCACTTAAAAAAAGAAGAGGGAAATGGAGAAGCTTAGTAGATACTTGGTCTCTATGATTTGGCCATTCCAAAGACTCCATTGTCTAAAACCCTCAATCTCTATAAAATGTAGTCAATCGCCATACACCTCTCCCCCTCCACCTCTCCCCCTCCCCCTATTGCCGAATGGCATAGTTGGCTAGATCTCTAAGTTCTTGTTCTTTTTATCAGTGGCATACTCTGACTAGAATCACTTTAAAAATGAACTTGATTACCCTGTTGGACCTGTTGGCACTCTGAGCTTCCAACTGTGACTTCCTCGACAATTACACTAAGACATGCTCCCAAGGATTAAAGGTCAATCAGATTTAGGCCCTTAACTGGAGAGGGTCATCTCCTCTGCACTTTTGACTCTGCAAGTCCAAGGGGGTTATCCTTATGGTTCTATGCTTGATAAATTCTTCACAATTTTATAGGATGTGCAATTAAATTAAACCCTGTGTGCATGAGAAGCCCAATTTTTGTGTCACTAAACATGCCTGACACTAATTTACTCTTAAAAGGCAGATCTGAACCTTGATTCAAGCAGAAGGAAAGAAATCATGCTAAGATTTGCCATAATGAAAACCTTTAGAATATTCAGAGATTAGGTTATCAAATAAGTTTTCCTTAAATCTCTTGCAGATTTACTTGAGGATTAATTTAAACTGAAAATAAATCATTCGTATAAGAGTGATCAGTTTCATGCTATTACAAAGTTATAAAGTGAACACATAGATGTGTAGAAATTACACCTTGTTCAATTTGCATCATATTTTGACAAATCTTATAGGAAATACACGAATGTTACTATCAGACTAGCTACAATTTATATTTGTGGCGTTCAAATAAACAGAAACATCAACCGAGATAAGATGCTAAAAGCCAAAATTTATCCAAAATATGTAGTATATGAATGCAAAAAGCTGTTACAATTCCTGGGACTTTTATGCTGGGGTATACACCATAGAATGAGTGTCTACAATTTAATATATAACCATTAAAATGACTCCAGGATAGTGATTGTTATGCCCCTGCACACTTGTTTATTCCTGGTTACCCTGACTGATTGGTCTCAGCTAGACAACACAGACCTGTAATTCCTTTTACAACCTATGATTCCTAAAGCCTTTGAACTAGACAACACTGCTTGGCACTAGAATTGAGAAACAGAGGAAAAGGATCCAGATACAAGGGAGAGAAATCCTTTATAAAGCAGTGCTCACGCATTTGGTGATTGACAACTGTCCCTTGCTATTTACATTTTATAGACAAAATTACAATAATTAAGTGTAATGTCCCTTACCTGACTTGCCCTAGAATTTGCTTGTGAATTAGGTTTAGGGTTTCTTCTCTTTTAAAGGGGTAACCTTGGGTTGAATAGATCACACATTATTTTGAATTAGTACCTGTAGCATCATGTATATTCAAGTCCATATTGCTGCATGTTAGTTTTAATATCTAGTATTCATCAGTCCAACACAAACACACTTGCAATTTGAAACACATAGGTAAAAGAAAAACATTCATGCTGCCGGGGGAGGTAAACACATAAGCCCTTAGTAGCCAAAGGCCTACCACAATCATATTGCCCAATCCCTTGACTCGGGCCTATGGTGGCTGGTCCTTTTGCCGGATCCCTCGTCTCGGGCCAAAGGGGCATGTTACAATGTGGGACCCCCATCCCTCCATGATCCAATCCCTTGACTCAGGCCAAAGGGGCATAACGCCCAATCCTGGTCTCGGGCCTATGGGGACGGAACCTAGATGGGGTTTTTAGGCAATCAACTAAAGTCTATGCATTCCCTCTCCTGGTTGAATTCATAAAATGCAATACATGCAGTTTCCACACACATTTCAAAACATACAATTTGCCTTTATTATTATAGTGTCCCTTTTTGTCTGTTGTGACTCTTCTTGAGTCAGTCTCATGCCTATTCTTTAATATTTATATATTATAGTATTTGTTATAATATTAATAATATCTCTATATTATATTATTACATATGTTATTAATAGTATTTTATATATATAAATTTGATTGCTCGCCAGCACTTGAATTTTATTGTTATTTTATTATTAACATAACTATTTAATATATTACTTATTCATTATCATTATAATATTACAATTATATATATATATATATATATTATTGTTATTATGGTAGCATTATTATTATATTTTTATCATGAATATAATTTTTAATAATGTTTAATCGTACCGATCTCTATCAGGCCATCACATCCTTTATCTACTATATATATTATATTTATTTATTTATTTTTACTAGAATCATTCTTCTCATTTGCTGCTGATGTAGATATCTCTATATATTAATTTATGTTGTCTTTCCTTTTATATTTTCTTCCCATGATGTTTTCCTTCTATCCCACAACCTTTATTTATTTCCTTTTCGAAATATGTTCGAAGAGGCACGTCTCTTATTTAAAAGATGTTTATTTATTTATTTTATATTTATATTATATCATTTATATTATAATAAATGATATATTATATATTTTATATTATTTATACTATATCATTTATATCATAATAAATGATATATGATTTATATTATATTATTTGTTTTTATATTATAAAGTAAGATAATTATAAGTATATTTGTATTTATATTATTATAATGTATGTAATTATTTCTATCATCCAAAATAATATTTTAGAAATCATCTTTATTATGTTCAAATCTGTACTTTAACAGTGTCTGGATATGGGGACATGACATTAAGGAAGGTTCGCCACACCAAGGAAACTTCATATATGCTTCACTCATCAATGTATGGTGTTGGGCAGTTGATGTCAGTGCATAGGCATAGACCTCAGACAGCTTGGTGCATATTCTTGATGAACCTGTATGTATTTCTCTGCATCCTCCCTTTATCCTACATCTCGCTCCCAGCCTCCTGTATGCTTGAAGTCCCAGTAGCAATGGCCCTGAGATGCTGGGTGACCTCTCCTTGGTTGGAGATGTGGACGTGGGAAGTATTGGAAGCCAACAACTTCAAGCATTGGAGCATCTCTCTGTGATTGACGTTCAGATGCAGTAGCTCCTCCTTAATGTCCCTGAGGTGTTCTGCCAAGTCCTAGTGCTTTCATAAATCTTGATGCAGCAAGTTGATGAGGGTCTTAACCTCCTCTAGTGTCTCTTGTACCATATGTTTAGTTGATAGGCCTCCCCTGATTCGTGATGGGGATCTGGATGAGGTTGTCATCTCTTGTTTTCTTTAAACTCTTCTTTGCTCAAGGTGACTAAGGCAACAATGTGTTTAAAGATGTTGACTATGGGTCTTAGTTATAGAATTCTTTCCCTTTGTTGTTATTTCAATTGCCAACCAACCATCAAATCTATCAATCCAGAACAGCCAAAGCACTGCCCAAAACTGAAGCTGCAACATGCCATCTTACCCTTTTCCTTGTTAAAACTCCTGACTGACCAAGCTGCACAATCAGACACTTGTTCATATGCCCTGTCTTGTCCTAACCATGGGTGCACCAAGTGCACACTTGACACACAAAACAAACATGTATTTACAAGATTTACATAATGTTCAAGATCAGCATATATCTTTGCTGTGCCTATGCAAAGCACAAGATAAACTAATTCTAGAGAAGGAGAGGACAAAGACACAAAGAATGAGAATAATAAAGGACAAAGAATTATGAAGAATGAAGAACAACCTGCCAAAATTTGATTCAAAATGCAGGGACCACATCAGCTAAGTTTACAATTAAACTGTCCCACTCTGAGTCAGAAGGAAGCTGCACACTTGTAATCTTGCCCAAGTCATTAATTGAGGCTTTCCACTGCTTGTCACCTATGGATACCGACTGTTTCAGGTACATCTTAACTTTTGACCTAAGAGAGGTCACCCCTTCCAAAGCTTGATCAATCTCTTTAGCAGAGGGAATGCTTACTGAAAACATTCACGAGGTTCTTGATATCCGCAATCATTTCTTCCTTGCCTCCATTTACTTTATTCTCATTCTACAGGGATGGTAGTCCATATTTGAGAACGTTCCTGAACCACTCCATTTTGTTTTTAATCACAGTTCCCACATGGGAGATGTGGGAATCAGCATGACTCATGATTGTACAAATGTTTTCCAGGGGTTCCATCATCTCTTTAATCTTTGGTGCTGAAGGGAAATCATTTGCCTGTATGTCTTCATCCTCTAGCCACTGATTTTGCTTGCCAACTGCACGACTATGGAAGACTGAGATGCCCATTTACTCTTTATGACTGCAATGCCATTGAATGCAATCTTCTGCTCGTTTTTAACCCTTTTTATTGTTCTCATTTTCTCCCATAGGGTATCTTCAGATTTGACAATGTCTTCAAGCCCATGATCTAACAATTCTTTCAAAGTTTCTTTCGTTTGAGTCTTAACTGACTCCTTTTCAGCTCTTAGCAGATTGCTCTGTTGAATCACAATGACTCTTTCCTTATTGAGCTCGCTGATCAGGAATTTGATTTGTTTTACTTGCTGTTGGAGGCCTTCAGTCGTTGCAAGTTTTGATGCGGTCTCAATAGCTGATGCTACAGGACAAGGAGCACTGGAGGAGAGTCTAACCTCAACATGTAGTGGGGAAGATAAGGAAACACGAGGAAGTGAAAAGACCTGGGCTCCCGTTGCTGCACCTGTTTTTCTTGTCAACTTGTTAATCCAAAGTTCTCCTCCAACTTTTTTATGTTTTCCATCTTTTTTTTGATGTTCTGCAGATTAAATTGGGCCATATCTACCATGGCCTTAGAAGAGGCCTCAACTTCTAGGTCCCCAGCCCTCTGAATGTTTAGCTGTCCTCTTAACTCTTCAGCAATACAGTCTATGATTGGCTATTATGAATTGGGGCAACAACCCACATAGCTAGGGTTTGTTTATCCACATTAAATTATGTACCATGAAAATATTTTGCTGTGGATGCAGGATTGCCAAAGATCTGATTAGTATCATTCTTTTGCATCATATTGTGTAGTACCATGGCTTGTGCAATGTCCCATCCAAGAAGCAATAAACAACCACAGTTTCTGACAATTTCTCTTCTCTGTTCTGGTGTGATGTTGTTCACATCAATCTCACCTGCAGAGGAAGGCACTTTGAGACTAGTCCCTGCAGTTTCCAGTTGTTCATTGTTTTCCTCCTATGTGATCTTGGAATCTGTAAGTGAACACAAATTGCTTAAACTCATTGGTTTCGACAAACTCATCACTGATGAGTGCCCTATGTTCCACTAACCTATAATCTTCAATTTCATGCTCAGTGACATATGGTATACCTTCAAGTTCTTCCTAAGGTAATGGTTCTGTTAAAATTGGGTAGATTTAATATATCAGAGTTAATTTAGTATGACAACAGATTTTCTAATGTTATGATCTGAGTTTAAAGATTATAAAGTATATCTAAATTTTAGAAGAAATGCACAAAATGCTTGTTTATCAAAATTAACTAGTTTAAGACTTTAGCACATGAAGATCACCATCACTAATAAATTTACATCCATCATTATGAATATTATTGAAAGGGAACAGATAACATCTTTTGAGAATTTAATGAAATTAACTCCATCTCATTTATATATAGTTCTGAGTATCTTTAAATAACAATAAGTTCAGTAACTATCTGACTCAAATCTCGTGGAAAGGCCCCTCTCACCCTAGGAAGATTTCAGTGGTCTTGGCCCTCATAGCTATGGCACATTCTGGAGAACCTATGTAAAAAACACAGTATGTGCTTACTTGCACCGTGCTTATGCACCAAAGCCCTGGCCAAGACAATCCTACATGTACACAATCCCGAGTTGGACACACTCTGGGTGCCCCCTTCTCCAATGCCCATAGCCAACCAAACCACCTTCTTCTTCCTTGATTGTTCTCCATGCCCTTTCCAAGTCTCACATAAATGTGTTATATAACTTTTTTAAGGGGTGGTTTCTAAACCATCACACCCTTTCACAAAGGTTATCATTAATAATTATTTAATAAACATAATAATTCTTCCCTTTTAAAAGGGGTTTTTATAAATATTCTTTATTTATCTCCATTTCCTTTATTTTTCCCATCTCCCTTTTAATTATAAAGGTTAAATAAACTTTATCCTCTTATAATATTAAAGGGTCATTCATAAAATAGCTTTCTTTTCCATTTTGGGGAAAAAGTCCCATAACAGTGAATGTGTTTATTTGCTATGTTCTGTGCTGCTGTCACAATGTTCTTAACAGTCTCTTCTGTGAGGGTGTACTCAATTCCCAAGGTGGCAACAATATCTCTCCTCATAGGCACAGACTCCTCCACAAACTGAGCAGCTTCCTCTGGAGATTGGGCAGCCTCTGTTGCCTCTTTTCTTCCAGCATCAGCCTCTTCTTCTCACTTTTGGTTAACTGCATGAATTTGCGAGCATTTTTGAAGATGGCAAGAATGCGAGCAACATGATCATTGATTTCTGCCATAGTTCCAGGATATTTAGAGTCTTTCTTCTTTTGCTGCTCATCCAAGCTTTGTATCTTGCCCCAAGTGGATCTTCATTGGACAAACTTCTCATAGTCAAGGCAATTCCTGATGAGATCCTTCAATTCTGATACTTATGCTTATATCCGATTCTTAAAGAATTCCGTTTCATCTGGTCAATGAAATGTTCAGGGTTATACTTTTGAGCTTCCTATATGAATTGAAGTATGTTTCTAATATTGTAGAAACATATTTGAGTGCACATTGGTTCCAGAAGCTTAAGTCATGAATTCTGAAAGAAAATTTCAAAAGGGTGGGCTTCTATGCACCATGGAAATCCTGATCTGCAGATTCAATCTGCTTGATGAGCTCTAAAGTCAAAATTGTTAAGGAAACATGCATAGGCAGTTCATATGGAGCTACAAGTGCTCCATAAACCCTGATGTAAGTACAGTCAGAATGTAATCCCCAGTCTCCCCAGTTGTGTCCTGGTTGGTTGGGAGTACTATATTTGAAGGGCCCCAAGTATGCCATGGCATTTGTAGACAATCTTGGTCTACTTACCCTAAATCATCATGTACAATGGCTCTGCAAAGTAATCTTCAAAAGTTGCATGACGGGCCTTAAAACAATGCTTGTTCATATGGATGCTCCAAAGTTGAACGGACTTTGAAATAGTTTCTTTTGTTTGCTGGTCTTTTCCATACCTTTGAACCTCAAGCTTCTTGGACCATTGCTTTTCATATCGGAATAGGTACATGAAGCATAGGATCCAATAATGCTTGAACTTTTGTGGTGCTTCAGCATTCTTATACACTACCAGGTACTTTTGTATTGTGTCTGCCAGAAAACTTGCATAATCATATAAAGCAGAACTGAATATGGTCTCCAAGTCACACAAAAATTGCAGCAGTAGGTTTAGCGATAGCCAATAATCCTATCAATATCCTAAGTCACTACTTGGCAGAAGCATGAGTAGGTTTTCTGGAATTATATATGGAATATTTTAGCGTTAAATGATTCCATCATATCCTTTGGCAGTGTCCTGAGATGGTGAGGCCTTTTGTCTGCATTATAAATGTGCTTCTGCAAGTTGACATGTCTGTACATGTTCCTGCTTGACCTGTTTTGTGGCCAATATTATTGAACTCTGCCTTGAATCTCTCAGTTTTTAGGCCAAAAGTTTGTCCAACAGTAGCTGCATTGATGTCCAAGATAGTTTGGCCATTTTTGCTCTTTCCCACCCTGGCCTTTTCATTATAATACTTCACCATCCATTGCCATGGAACCCCTCTACGCTTATATCATTAATTTTTCTAAAAACATGTGATTTCAAGCAAAAATTAGGATGTCCCATAAGTGGGACACACTATTGTGAGATCAGCCTGTCACATCTTAAGGGAATTCACACTTGAATTAGATATTCAGAGGTTTGGGCGTATAGGAGTTTTGCTTACCTAATAACCAATTGCTTTAGCAATAGTCTTATATTGAGAGAGCCAATGCTTGATAAAAACCTAGAGGGTTATACATGTGAGGTTTCAGGTTGTATATGCAATATGTAATGTTAAGGAGATTCATCTTAGGGAATATTACTTTGTTTCACATCTTTGGTGCATATGCAATCTTGTTTCTTATCTACTTAACATGGGGTCAAGAAGGTCCACTCATGGCTGCTATTATCTTTTCTTTTCCCTTTAATTGTCTCATTAAAAGCCTCAAGGATCACCCTCCAAGGCTTAGCAGAGCTTGAAGAACTGGAGGTGCCCTCTCCTATCAATTGGCCCTTAGCTGTCCATTATCTGATGATGAATCTTGACTTTGTGCCTATGTAGTCTTGTTCCCCTTGCATGAGTATTGAGTATCAAGTCGAGGATAATGGAGGTGTAGTTTTGAGTGCTACTGCTAACACTTGCCGTGACCTGTTCTGAGCTGAATTGGAATCTATCCAATATTTTCACAATTAATTTATCTCTTTATTTCCAATTGGACCAGGCAAACTTTTTATCCTTAGGTTCAACATCCACCAAATCTAAGTTCTAACTTAATGATCCATAATCTATTATACTTTGTGATACATTAATAGAGCCTCATTTTTTCCCACTACCCCAAGGATCACATTCAAGTATCTCTAAAAGACTCCAATTCCATCCAATACTCTTTTTTTCAGCAATCCCCATTGGGTCATATGCAGTAGATAGGGCAAAGACAAGTTTCCTTTCAAATATTTAATTACAAAGTTCTTTGAGTATTGAGTTTTCGATATTAACTTACCACAGAATTTTAGGGTTCCAAAACATAGCCAAACCCCCTGCCGATTCATTCATCTGTATCGCTTTCCAGTTACACATCTTCCATAAGCCATTGGTAATTATTTGAAAATGTTCTTTGCTTAGCTTAGTTTCCTGTGATAATACTACATTTGGCTTTTGCTCTTCTAAAAGCTGCTTGACCAAATGGCATTTGTTAGAGCTTTGAGATAGTCAAACTGCCTACATCTATCTAATTGTCTTCATAAACCCTTGCTGGAAGGTTTTTCTCTTTCACTCAAAATAATATCTTTTAATTTCTTTTGTTAATTAATTTCCAAATCTGCATGTGTTTTGCTGGAGCTTAATCTGTGTGCTCTGGTATTTCGTTGGGTTCTACTTGCAGGGGTAGTACGAGTCTTCAAAACTTTCCCTCTACCTGTCTTTTCATCACGCTGATTGTGGGCCTTTCACTTCTTTTGAGGTCTCCTCCAAACCCTCATTATTTACACCCTCTCTCTCTCTCTCTCTCTCTCTCTCTCTCTCTCTCTCTCCCCCCCCCCCGAAGGCTTAATAAATCAGCCTTTCTATCAATTCAGCTGCATTCTCTTGGATTTGTTTCTCTAGGGCACTTCAACCGATGCTTTTGAGACCTTTTCCTGATTGGATTCAAAAAGCCTGTCACGATTTCTCCATTTTTTTACCCACATGTTGTTCTTCAGTCAAGACTTTAGGAACTCATTTTTGATTTTTGGATAGTTTTGGTTCTTTTTTTGGACTCCTTGAGGCACCTAGCATTCCTGTGGGAAATTCTGCAGCCTGGCTTGCTTTCCAGGGCAATCACTTAAGAAATGACCTATTTTTTGACAGATGAAACACGAGAACGGGAGGCACACATGATCAACTTCTTGTCTCCATACTCAACTGATCAAATTCTAATTGGCCAAGTTCATACAGACACAAACACTGGCATACATGGAGAGCTCTTTATTCTTTTCTTGCTTCTGAAATGATTATTACCTGGCTAAGTTGGCTTCCTAGTGCCTCTAGGATCTCTTTGCCCCAAAATTCAAGGAGTAATTTAGGAAATCTCATCTACAGCAGAACATCAGAGAGTAATTCTGCCTCTAGGCTTAAAAGTGGTCTCCATTGTCTCAGATAAAGGCTTGCATTTTTCTAGAACCAAGGGCTGCATTAAAGATTTTGTGTTTATCTTCTGAGTGCTGAAAAGAAACCTGAAAAAAGCCTTGGCTTAAAAACTGTTTTTTGGCTTAGGGCACTGTCTCCATTTTGCTCCCATCCATTTCTTGAGTTCCTCTACACCTGACCATGCTCCAGTGAACTTACAGATAAAGACCTGCTTTGACAGTGTTTGGACTTCTGATTCGAGGGTTGAATCATTAATATTGACAGTTGGAATGTCCTTGGCACCTGAATTTTAATATTTCCGACCTGAATTTTTGTGATTTATTTTTCTTTTACCCCACTTATCCAAATTTGACAAAAGCTCGTCTAAATCTCTCGACTCCGTCTATTTTTTCACTAGATCCTCTTTTTTGTCTCTGCTCCTTGACTGATGCAATAAACCTAACTTCATAATTTCCTTCATCCTAACTTCTTTGCGTGCTTTCTCACCTGCTTGCATTGCACTCCATTTTCCCCCTTTTATCATTATATAAATTTTGTGTTTATTTGCTCGTCATTTTATGTTTTCTATTTGGTTTTTGATATGTCATTTCGGATATTTGTGATGCTTCTGTTTGCTCTATCCAGTAACTTTGGTTTTGATCTTGTTTATTGATTTAAAGCTTTCCTCAAATTTCAACCTGCATCCACCATTCAACTAATCTAATGATTTCAATTCAGTATCTGCATATCCCCCTTGGCCTGTGGGTGCTTCCGAGTGCAACAAAGGCCCGCCAAACACTTTCCCCACTATTTATTGTTGAAAGGAGCCATAACCACACATTCACAAAGCAAATTAGAGCACACTAATGGCGGCTACAGTAAACCCTCAGTTTGGCTCTCTCTTGGTGTTTGAATACAAACTTTCCACATAGGGTTATTGAAAGTGAGATCATCTCAAGTGTATTATATTGATTCGTTAGAGAAAGAAAGAAAGAAAGAAAGAAAGACAGAAATTATATTAATGTCCATGGATGACAAAAGTAGGTCAATGGGACTCAAGAGTACAACAATTTATAATAGAAAGTTCTAGGAAGAGAAACCTAGAAAGGCCCCACAAAGGGGAAGAACAAAAGCAAAGAAATATGAAAGAAGGAACCACACACATAAGTGGTCAAGAAACTAGTACACATGGCCTAGAAGGGGGAACAAGAACCGCAAAGAGTAAACACTGAGGAAAATTGGAGATCATCAAGTATCACTGTCTGGACTATAAATGGTGAAGTCACTAGGACCATCATCAATCACTGTGAAGGGACCGATACAAGATCTGATAATACTCATCAGGGAGTGTCAAGGGTCGGAAGGGTCAAGCAGGGTACTCCTAGGATCAAATCTAACACCCAAGGCCGAAGTAACCCTTGTATTAGTGAAAAAGCTTGTAATGTGCATTTGCCCCTATGGTTGGTGAGGTGGCCAGAGAGGAGTAGATCTATGCTGATGAGAAGAAGCTGAACCATGCCGTCGAGAAGAAACAAGACCACAATGCTGATTAGGAACATGTTGAGGCAGAAGCTGTGAGAGACGCTGTCTCACAGGTCTATCTGGGTCTATAAGAGAAGTAGTGGTATCCAAAGGCCGTTTAGAGCTGCCAGTCTCCTGGATGTGCTGCATCTATAACATAAATATATATTTATAAATTTCCCTGCCTTTCTTACATTTACAAAATAGGTATTGGAATCATCAATCAGACACAAAGAACATATGACATATATTACAAATAGAAGACAAGGCAAAAGTGGGAAACCTTATCACAAAAATAAAAATAACATAGATATGGGATCAAATTGCCGAAATTTATAAGATAGTAAAAGCACCTTTAATTTAAGGTCCTATAACCATTCAGCCAGAGAGGAGAAAAAATATTCATCCGTTCAATTATATTTCCATGGAAAAATTATGTCTACTACTAGCAATTGAGTTCACTTACTATTTGCATTTTAGTGAACTTAATGTCAGCATTGGAAGGTACAGGATTATAATGGAATTCGTGTTTGTAAAAATTGCTGAATACCTGTTTTAACATCATAGGTGTCTTGTTAGGCACTGACTTGTGAGTTGTTCCCTATTTCCAGGAATGCGGACAAGCGGTTAACAATATTCTCTCATATCACTCATCAGCTGCTATGCCAATCTATATAAGGATTTTAATCAAACTTTCCTGCCATGTTTCTAAAGTTGTTTAATCTTTAATGCACATAGGGATTGATTAACTTACTGCAAAAAATGAGTCCCAGGATCATGTAACAAAGAATATCTCATTGTAGAAATCTGTAGAAGGCTTAGCGGTTTTTTTTTTGAAACTATGGTAATCATAAAAATCATCGGCCATATCCGTTTTCACAAGAGTGTATGATAACAATGTGCTTTCTAGTCGTTGATATATCTGCAAGAATCTTGAAATGATTAGGATTTACCTTATCGAATATTTATCAAAATCTTAGCTTTGGGTTTTGAGAAGCTATATTAGAGAGTTGACTATTTTGCATCTGGTAGTATTTGTACTGGTATTTCATCCCATAATATTTGTATTTGAGCAGCTGTCTAATGAAAATGAAAGAAATCTCCTTTCCTGTAATAGCTAAAATCAGCACTGTGTTTTGTTCATGTTGTAAATCAAGTTTTGGCTTGTCCATTAAAATGAAGTTTTATTCTCTATATTTTACTTTTGATTGTTTTGTTCTGCAAGCAGGGATTTGTTATTGCATTTTTTGTGAAGGAATTGGCTCTGTTTGTAGAACTATTGTAGGTGTGCATGACTAGTGGATCTTGCTGAAAAATCAGGTTTCCAAAAGGTTCTTGATAGATTTTCACAACTAGTTTGAAGAGCTTGTCTGGATCCTTCATAACCTTCAATTGTGTCGTAATTACTATTTAGTCAAGCTGGGCTCTTTTTGCTGCATTTGATTTTCTTCAATTTTGTTCTAGATGTTTCTTGTAGGTTTAGTTCACTTAATGATTATTTTTTTCAAAGAAAATAATCATCTATCCTATTGAATGGTTGGAAGCTGATGATGGCCTCCTTTATTCCAAGTTCATGTTGAGCATGGCCACCACTGTTTTAACTTGGCACAGCCATTGCAAGTTTTGCATGCTAGAAGAAGCCAAAGTGCATGCATAAAAAGATTCGAAGGCAATGTTTGCAATGAAAGGTTGCTTAGGGAAGAACTGCTCAGGGCACACTGGTGAAACGAGAATTAAGGCCTTAGTGACCTGGGGCAACAAACTTAACCATGGTTTTCTCTATATGTTGAAGTACAGTATACATATCTGATATCTGTATCATTCATACACTTTGGTTATCCCACATTGGATGCCCTCCCTGCATGGAATTTTATGCATTTTCTTTATGTAAGATTCAAAACATTCTTGCCATCTGGGACTTATGCAGGCCTCACCAGACAGGAATGTTATTGTATTTTAACTCATTACGGTTGTTGGTTACATTCTTATAGAGTAGAAATGATACAAGCATACAAAATTTGACAATCTGAGTGTTACATGTTGGTTTCTGTATATATTTACATGTCATTGTGTCAGTAGATTCATATGGCTTTGAATATAATTAATGTGCAAGAAATTTTTTCCAAGTCTCGATCTTAAAAAAATGTATGTTTATTTTGCATGCTTCTTGCTTCTGAGAAGTTATTGTGCTGTTGCAGTGTGCCCAACAACATTGAAAAGAATCTGTAGACAACATGGAATCTCCAGGTGGCCTTCACGCAAGATCAGTAAGGTGAACCGCTCCATAAAGAAATTGCAAACTGTAATCGAATCAGTACAGGGTGTCGAAGGTGCATTTAAACTTGGCCCCTTTATAAATGGTTCATTCTCTCCTACTGCTTTATCAAACACGCGGATGGGGAATGCTCCAGTAGTCCAGGGGAATTCATGTACTGCTGGTATAAAAGGTGAAGCTAGTCATCCAGAAAACATATCTCCAACCCAGAGTCAAGAAGTCCATCCCTCTGCTAAAACTTCTCCTGAGAAGTGTTGTTCTATGCCAGAGGAATTACCAGTTTCTCAAAGCTTTATGACAGCTGGTTTAGGCACAAGCCTACCTTCAGTATTAGCATGTAAAGAGAAACCCTGCGATCATGCTTATCCTCAAACATTTACTCCTGAAAGCTGTGCAACACCTATGGAAGGAAGCTTTATGCAGATGGCAGGTCATTATAGAAAGGGACTCAACTCTCCCATGGGCTTTGGGACATCTAATTCTTCAGAATGCAGTCAGAACTCAAATTCAAGTCATCATTGTTCAAATGAAGTAGACCCAAATGATCAAGTTGCCTCTTATCAGTTTGCCACTCCACAAGCATGTCAAGAGAACGAGCAAATTAATGGCCAAGGGGAACAATTTGCTTTTCCTGTTGTGAAAAGGGTACATAGTGAAAAACTCTTATCTGATGGAAGTGGGAAAGTACCTGCGAGATCTTCCAGTTACAAATGTCTGGACTTGGCTCCAAACAGAGCTAGAAATGCAGTTGAGAAGGGAAAATGTATCCAGGAATGTAGCAAACCAAGTCCTCTACATGTCAGTTTTAATGTGTCTCCATTTCCAATGAACACAAATGGTCCAGAATTAGAAAGGTCGATTTTAGCAGGTAGATTGCAAACTGGTGGACTCAGTGAAAAAGAGTTCACATTAATGACAGTGAAAGCAACTTATAAAGATGATACAGTTCGTTTCAAATTGTCTCCACATATGGGCTTTCAAGAAGTTCGTGAAGGGGTGGCAAAGCGTTTCCAGTTGGAGTTGGGTACGTTTAATCTAAGGTACATAGATGATGATTCTGAGTGGGTTTTACTCACTTGTGATGCAGATTTGTCAGAATGCATCGACATCTTCAAATCATCAGGTGGTCGTACAATTAAACTTTTAGTTCAGGATGTATGTCCTAATATTGGGAGCTCATGTGGGAGCACTGGGGGACTCTAAATAATGAGGTAGTGTAATTGAGCACCAGTGTACTCTGAATTATGAGGTCATGTAATTTTGGCACCCAAATATTCAGAGTTTTGAGTCTAATGGGTCTGTTTTATGATTTTCCTTAATTGTAAACTTATTTTTAATCTTGGCTAGTCCCTCACTTCTTGGCAAGGAGTACCTTTCTGTATTTAGAGAAAAGTAAAGTTACTTTCTAACCACTAGAGTCAAATATGTACCAGGACAGTGTTTATAATTGCAGGGAAAACTGTAAATATTATTTCTCTTCCTGCTAAATAGCAAAATAAAAGACAGTTGCTCAAGTGTCATGATTCTTTATACCATGAACTAGGTGTTTCACTGGGATTCAGCCAGGAAGCACAAGGGCAGTAATTTCTGCACCGAAGTGTGAACACCAGCAGTAAAGATCAGATATTTAGGACCATGAAGGGAGGCTACCTAAAATTTCACTGCACGCTCTGATGAGAAAACTTACGATTTTTTTGCAGTAGGTTGGTCCCATGTGTGCCCAAAATTTTACTGCAGAGAATTTTTTACAGCCATTTCTTACTCTAAAATTCAGAGGAAATTTCTACCAGTCGAAATGCAGCCAAATGTTACTTGGAAATTCAGAGGAAGTCCTACAGGGGGCAGCTGTAGTTGTTTTTGGCAAACATTTAAGTGGCCATCTGACAAGAAAGTTGATAAAGTGGGCGGGGAAGCTTGTACATCTCCCTTCTTACCTCATGGTGCCATGGAGGGGGAAGTACTATTTTTTCTCTGCAGGTTCTACTCAAATATATTAGGACTCTTTTTGTCTATGGGTGGTACCATGATTCTTCGAACTTTGTGCAGTACATGCTGCTGCTGAGAAAAAGTAACTATAATTTCACCAATTTAAGTGGCCATATGACAAGAAAGTTGATGAAGCGGGCAGGGAAGCTTGTACATCTCCTTTCTTACCTCATGGTGCAATGGAGGGGGAAGTACTATTTTTTCTCTGCAGGTTCTGCTCAAATATATTAGGACTCTTTTTGTCTATGGGTGGTACCATGATTCTTCAAACTTTGTGCAGTACCTGTTGCTGCTGAGAAAAATTAACTATAATTTCACCAAAAAAATTATTTGAAAAAAAAAATGCAAATAAATTTTTTGATTGGATACATGCTTACAGTTGGTAACAGAAAACTAAGAGCAGCTGCTGCAAAACTTCACTCCCCACTGTTTCCTTCCTCTTAAAAGCACTTTCCTAAACAATAGCCTTTCTACATTTCTAGCTATTTCCGGCAGTTTTTATGGGGGTCAGATGATGCATGGGACTGCTGGGAGCTAAATAATCACCCATGTAGCCTCCTGTATGAGACTCCTACCTTAGTGGCCACAAAAACTGGGTTTAAATGGAGGAGGCTACGCTCCCAATCTTATGATTTTGGTGACCATATGGAACATAAAATACTAGAAGCAATAAAATTAAGAATTTTCTCTGAGCAGTCTGAGCAGCTACATTTTAGAAAGGAGAATCTCAGTGGCTGCATGTGAGCAGGTGCAAAAATTTGCAGTAATTGCTGAGAATTTTGAGGGAAGTTTTTGAGACGAATGACCATCTTTGCTGCAAATTATTTTCAGAATAACTTTTGCATTAAAATTTGTTAGAAACTATAGCAGAGTCAACAATATTGTTTTCCGTAACACCATAGAACTGCAAAAGGTTCTGAAATTTTGTCTACAGCACCTGCTAAGAAAATTTAGTTATGCCCCCTCCATAGGACCACTAGATAAAAGTCTCCCAAAAAAATCAGCCACTCTTGTTTTCATGGTAAAGATTCTGCATATCATATTTATAGTTTGGACAATTCTTGGGGGTGCAGTCACCTGCACAGGAGGTGTAGAGCCTTAATGGGAGGGCATCCTTCCAGTGTGGTTCAGGAGGCAATTATCACTTCAGAAAAACTAAATCAAAGTTTAGTTGATGCCATAACTAGTTATTACCTTTTAGTTTCATGTTCAATATCTAACAATGGAAAAGTTTCATTGAAAGCAAATGTGGTGCAGTATTATTTAGAGATCTGTTCATCCCCGCATATTTGTAAATATCTCTAATGTTCACTATGCTCATCTGCAAAAGAAAAAAAGAAATCTTGCCGGTCTTTAATGTTTTGTCATTTCATGCAGACTTACATATTTGAAATAGAAAATTAACAGAAATAGACTATAGCAAAACCAACCGGGGCTAAATGTCATGGAATATTTCATGGAAAAATAGAAGACTACTTAGCAATCTCTTTCAAAATCAGAAAAGTTCAAGTTAGTGTTGAATTGCCTTTACTCTTAGTGGTTTGGTAAGCAACCCTTTGGTGTGTTGTGAGCTGTGGTTTGTCTACTACTTGTTTTCATAATAAGAGTAGAAATGTTAGAATCTATGTTCCCCGGGGATGCGTCCCTTACCTTTTTTTGGCCGTACCCGTCCCGAGGAAGTCTTGGGGACGCGGGGAAGGCCAGGAAACGTCCCTTGACTGTCCCCGTTTCCCCGGGGACGTCCCCTTTTATTTAGGGGACTTAGCCGTCCCCGGTATGGCTGAGACGTCCCCTAACCGTACCGGGGACAGCTAGCCGTCCCCTATGGCCCAGCAAACTCTCAACTCAAAAAAAAAAAAAAAAAAACACACTTTTGGCAGGAAACAAAGAAATAGTTAGCAAGGCTGCATTGAATTGTTTTTGTATTCATTGATCATTGCCATATTTTATTTTTTCCTACTACAAATTTGTCAAATACTTGATGTACTGATCATTCCATCTCCTTCACTGTTAGTAATGTAATCTAAATGGGAACCATTGCATCTACATTTCCTTCCTACGCAACAATTTCTTGTCTAAGTTCTTTAGCTTGGATACACACAGTTCATCCATGTGTTGTTCGTATATGATTGATTAACTTGCGATTCTATTTTGTTGAAGCTCATATACTTTGAACTGGTCCAAGCCAATTCTCATGTGACAAGTTGAAAACTAAGTTCAAGTGTAATGTACTAATGTTATGGTTATGTATGCATGTTTTAATGTTCTATAATGTCTACAATGAATGCCTTATCAATGTTATCATCTAAATATTTGAAATTTCCTTATATTTTAAAAAAAACCTTATTTTAGTAGCCGTCCCTTGCCGTCCCCTAAAAAATGGCCCCAAAAAAATGCCGTCCCCGAAACTCGTCCCCTCGTCCCCGTCCCCGTCCCCGTCCCCGTCCCCGGTACTTGGGGGAACATAGGTTAGAATGGAAGGAGGTGGGTTTCAGGCATGGTGTTTTGTGTGGGTTTCTATTGAACTTTGTAGATGATTATGGGTTATATTTTTAGTCAATGCAATTTCTTTGCTTTACTATTACTATGGAATCTCTACACCATCTTAAAATGACTTATTCAAGCCATGGTGTAACCATCGTATTTTAGTCTGAAATATGTTACACAGAGTCCTTATAAATGTTGGGAAAATTAAAGCTTTTTCATTTCAAATTATACTATGCTAGCTAGCCAATAATATTTGTCACTTCACTTTTTGAAATTCAAATTATTATAAGACTGTTGTCTGCAGCAATTATCTCTGGCAAGATCCAGGTTTGAGCACGGGAGAGACATGCAGGCTATTGACCTTCTGGGGTTTTAATGATGACTTTATTATAGTGGATCCAATCAGCTACATTCGTTATGTACCTTGGGATCCATAAGGTATTGACTCTACGTCTTATGGTGCGTTGCATTGAAAATAGGCCTATATTTGTATAATAGGAGGTTGCCATGAAATTAACTCACCTTAAGGTTAGTATTCATACTGTATAAATAGATGGAGCTATTGCCACATCTGTCATTCATTACTCATGCTAAATGCTAAATGATATGCTCCTAGTACGATCATATATTATCTTTTCCTTGATCTTTGCATGCAATTGTATATGCTTGAATGGACTGTTAATTGAGCGGCCATGGTTCTTGTCTCAATAGGATTGGAAAGGGTTGAGCAGATATTGTGGATAGATGTATATATGTTTCATCATGGTATTAGAGTTGAGGGGTTCATTCCCTAAGGGTTTTAGATGGCTAGCTGCAGATTGTGGAGCTGGAAAGTGTGGCATTGTCTTCCATCTAGAATATGGGAACAAAGAGTTAAGAGGATTTTTTTCTTCTAGATCTCTTCCCACAGTGATATATGAAGTCAAGATTGATCTTTGTTTAGAACAACTCAACTCTTCATGGTTTGTGAGTGATAGAAGATAAGAAATTTTCCACAATAACTAGTTTTCCTTCAATGCTACCTGACTGAAACCATATGTAACAAGAAAACCAAGATAACCGCTAGTGATAACCGCTAGTGCCACTCAGGGTAACATTAAGTCATCTAGTAAAAAGTGATATAGATAAAAACAACGAATCAAATCCAAACATGATCACCAAAATTGCTGATATAGAAGATGGTAGTGACCAAGAAGTAGATCACCTAGATGAAACCAAACAAAGACAATGTACTTCACCTAAACTTCTTAAACAAAACCCCACCCCAAAACTAATATAACTCTCCACCTTCATGACCGCATCTATGTCCACTCCTATCATATTCAATTCAACTACTTCCATCATATCTAGTTCAACTTTACATGCTTATCCAATTACTAGTACTCCATTTTTGAATCTACAAATACTAATCCCACCCAATTAGATACCCCACAAGCGCTCGCTGCTTGTGTAACTTATGAACCTATTTTCCCAACTTCAAGCGATAACTAACAACCAAATGATCTAAATATAGCAACAAATGTTAACACTAATCAAAACGCCTCCCCAAAGGGCAAGTGGATGATTTCTTCCTCAATTTCCACTCCAAAACAAGGTTTGCAAAACCTTACAAAACAAACACTTATCTCCTTACATAGAATCAATACAAACTAGTTTCATGATCTCAACAATTACATACAATGGCTCCAGAGACCCTACTCTATACCTAAAAGATTTTGGTAATATTTACAAAGATTAGTTTAATACCAAGAAATATGTTGCAACAATTTTTTTGTGTGGCAAAACTCTCATTGGAGATGCTCTTGAATGATAGAACGAAATTCAATCTCATTCTATCCTAGGACTCAAACAACTCAATCAATTCCTTCCTCCAAGAATTCCAATCCAATGCCTTACACGAGGATAACCTAGGAAATTTTATAAATTTCAAACAATCTGAAGATGAAGATGCTCATGATTTCATTAAACATTGGAAACATTAGCAAATAAAGCAAAACACGCGATGAAGAAAGAAAGATTATTTAAATTCTTCATGGCATTAGAACATAAAATTTAGTAGAATAGATGCTTATTAGATGAAGCTTTTGAATTGGCTAAATGCTAGGACCATATTGAATTTGTACATTCACACACCTTCAACAATCCAAAATCAATTGCTTACTCGAAACAAAAACGAACTTGTCATTGCATATGGAGTCTTCAATACTCGCGACTCCCAATTTAAAAAAAAAAAAAACAAAAAACAAAAAATCTCATGACTTCACATTTGAGTTGCATTGTGCTATAAATGTATTCAACCCAAAAGCTCCCTAGTCTTTCTCCATGTCCATGCTAGGATCTCCCCTTTGTCCTAATGCACATGCACATAATCCATCACACCCACCTTTAATTAACAATGAATTCAAACAACTAAACCCTATTCGATGATACCAATAAATGGACACTTCTAGGTCATTACCCCAATGGTATAACCCTAACAAGTTCTATGGGTGGCATTCCAACTAGGAGAATTCCCATGAAAAAGTTCATGATCTTGATAAAACAAACATTCTCCTTCAAGTGGGCAATGACTTTGACCATGACAATCCAAAAAGATGCTAGTAACTTATCAAGGACAAACAAGCTTTTGAAACATAAATACAATAGTAGAATTGATATTTCCACAGTTCATAATATGAGATTAGAGCTTTTGGAAAAAAAGCACAACACAGTTTTCTCCAGAAGCTCTGATCTCACATAAATACAATGTGAAGTCTATCAAGCCAATTCCCATCTAGAAATTTAAAAAAACTCAAAAATAAATAGGTTGCACATTTGTAATAACCCCAAAACTTAATCATACATCCATTGACGAGAAATTAGTACAATTAACAAGCATACATGTAATCACAACTTTTTTTTTATGATAATCAATATTTTTCTAAAGTTCTTTAAAGGTCGATCCCGTTTTTACAGGAGAACGAGTTAATTCAAAAGCACAACACCTAGTTGAATGAAGAGTTAACATCTAAATTTAACATAGTCCTACATTAGTACCAAATTAGTGCAAAAGTGAAAGCAAAGCTTTCTAAACTATCAGAGATTGAGAACAAAGGCAATTGAATGAGAAAAACCAATTCACCACAACAACCCTCCTCCCTCTTTGTTTCTTTACAAATTTATTGTTTGCAAAGAAGTTTGACTATCAAAGTAGTGAAAGTAGTAGTCATAACACCTAGTTGAATGAAGAGTTAACATCTAAATTTAACATAGTCCTACATTAGTACCAAATTAGTGCAGAAGTGGAAGCAAAGCTTTCTAAACTATCAGAGATTGAGAACAAAGGCAATTGAATGAGAAAAACCAATTCACCACAACAACCCTCCTTCCTCTTTGTTTCTTTACAAATTTATTGTTTGCAAAGAAGTTTGATGATCAAAGTAGTGATGGTAGGAGTCATAAGGCAATGAGCTTGCCGTTGTTTTTGTTACTATTTTGGTGATGGTTGCTTACTATGACAGTTAGTTTGGCTGATATGTCATTATTATGTGAACTTTCTTGGTAACGCCCATATTTTAGTAGTCTTTGATAGTTAAATTTTTTTTTCTTAATTATCCAATATTTTTCTTTTTAATAATAAAAAAGCCAAAAATATGTTATGTTTATTTAAAAATAATAATCTCTCAATATATGCATTACAATAAACAACTAATAGATGTATAATATTCTATTTTTCTATTAAACTAAATGTTTTAGTCTTCACATTTTTGTTTTTGTTGATATTTTTTGAATGGGTCCAGGATTTGGAAACAGGGGCTTTGTTTCAGAGAGGAAAGAAAGGAATGTGTGCTGAAAGGGGGTGAATCTCCTTACAGCTGGCCCGAAACTGGATCCCACAACTATTGGGATTTCTCTTTCATGGAGTTTCGTTTAAAAATGTCATGTAGTAGATGGGATCCGATGCCGGGGCAAAGAATTGAGGAGTAATGAGGGTTTCAACCATACAACACTAAATGGAGTCCCAGGCAGTAGACACGGGGAATAATATGTTCCATGTTTGCAATATACGACCACCTGATGTTGTCAACGATCCTACACATTGTCACTGTATTCAGAACAAACATGCCTTTAAATAATGTCGTCAATATCTCTGAAATCAGAGTTTTTGTGATGGTTACGAGGTTGATTTTTCTGTCACGCCTGCATACGAGCCAGGGTGAGAACTCTTCGTCAGTTGATGGAAAAAGATGGGAAGGTAAAAAAATAATTGAGTTGTTTGTGATCATATACATTAGGGGATGTATCAATGGCTATGAAGATCTTGGCCTGGATGCAGCTTACTGTCTTCTCAACATGCAGAATTTGCTACAGTCAGAGGTTTGATTGGCTCGGGAAAGTTACCAGAGGAAAGCAAGTAGCAGCATGATGAAAATAGCAGTAGCCCTTGGGTTTTTATTTTGTGGGAAAATTTTATCATGCACTGTCCAATTTAATGTTTTTGATTAAGATAAAGAGGTTTGGAAAGGGGCCTCACCCTTTTACAAAAGGACAGCCATCAGTTCCATGGACGTTTCCCAGAGGTGTGGGAACATAAAAAAAAAACAGCAGAATGGGATGCACACCCACCCTCTTCTAATTGCCAAAAAATTGGTAGTCTTTAATCTTACAATTTTTTTTCAAAAAAAAAAATGTGGTCATTGACCAAGCACTACATGAAATGACTTTGACAAAAAATAATAATGTGTAATGCTTGGCCAATAGGGCTATTTATATATGTGCTTGTCAACCATCCAATAGTACCTTTAGGTACTTTAATTAGTAAATTAATGAATGTTTTGGACAAATTGTCAGGTTTCATGTTGCAACTGATTATAAATAAAGTAATAATTTTGTTGTTGATTAATTACAAGAGGATAGTTTCTTGTTGTGATAGTTAATAGACTAATGAATGGGTTTTTAGGTGGTGAGTATATCACTGCAGTTTCATGTTGAAGGCAACTAGTGGTTAGTCTTAACTAACTGTAAATAAATTAGTTGTTGACTAACTGCTAGAGGCTAGTCACCCCCTGCAACAATGAATAAACTAAAAAATGTTTCCTTTGGTGGTTAGCAAATCATCACAATTTTTAATAGAGGTAGTTGTCTCAACAAGATAGACAACCTAAATTGCAAATCAATTTTTTGTACATGTAAGATCAACTTCCCACTTTGCAATGTCATTAGAACATTTGATCATAATGAAGATAAAACTAATCCACATTATTAGTGATGTTTGAGATATTCATGACATTGATTTTAGGAATCTTAATACAAAAGGTTGGCCAAAAGAATGTTCTTGAGCATAGTTGTGTCTCCACATATGGTTTCACGGTGTGCTAGGCACTACCATCCAAGAACATGCACCATCAAAACCATACACATGCATGATACTGCAAAATTTAGTCCCAAGTTCTTCAAAGTCATGCTGACGATTTCAAAGGTAGTCGTCGAGGTGAGCCTTGAAGATTCAATGTGTATCTTCAATACCAAAGTTAATGACAATAGATGGTTCATAAATAAAACATGGATCTTGATATAGAAGAACTATTCCAAAAGTAAAGTCTCTAGGTGCACAAAATTCAAAGATGAGTACAAACACACCATTCTACTCAACAAAATTGCTAAAGAATTGGATGCTAACTTCTTCCAACCATGGGTGTCATTTTAATGAAGTGAGTCTCTAGAAGCACATGAGGTTTAGGTGGGCACAAATAATTAGCAATGTGATTCATCAACAATCAACAAAGGTCACAAAGAGGAAGTCCTAAATGACTTCATATTTTGTGTATGCATTTTTGCATTTAATAAATACAACAACGACTCCTAGAATATGAGAGTTGATCAAGCAAGATGCTCTAGTGTATCAATGTTGCCCAATATTTTATTAGGAAAACTATGAGAAATATTCCAAGATGATAAATGAATGCTTCATCTTTTAGGTAATCTCTACACATACATCTAAGCCTTTAGTTTTAGAGGAAATTTTCATTAGCTACCTTATCATGTGCTAGACTTACTCCTCATGGAGTTAGATAAAAAACATTTGAGGTGCACAAGGTTTTCAATGAGTTGTAAGAGACCATCATCCATCAGGTGTCCCATTAGAATTAGTTATTTTGTGTGCTCGAACAAGGAAATGGTAGAGGATCTAAGAACAAATCTCATCCACTTTAAATTTCCCATAGAGAACATAAAGAGTCACTTTGATACAAAGGGAAAGATGAATGAGGCAATATCCCAATTCCTAAGAGGGCGTTTCAAACATGCCCATAATGATGAAGGCATTTGGAAGAATTGCAAGGATGACAAACACCTATGAAATTAGTGGTGTGAATGGAACAGATCCAATCACCCAATTATGTTTATACCCACATCATCACATAGTGACATAACTATGACTAGCTTTGCCAAAGGGACAAAAGTAATTTGAGACTCCTAAATTCTCGTTACTCTAAAAGATCAAAAGACCTCACCAATCCAACAATGCACAAGAAAGATTCCCAATCTATCTCTTACTCTAAGGGACCTAATACATTTTACCAAGGGCTAATAGGGGTTCAGATTATAGATGCAGTAAGTGGAAGTCATGTTGGATCAATGACAAGAGTCATCCAACAACAAGGGGACCAAAGGAGCCTCTTCTTGGTCAAATCACATTCTGAAAGAAACTTTCCACTCACGGTGGTAAAGGAGTAGGAGATGTGATGGTGATGATAAAAATAGAGAAGACCAAGAGAAATTCCCCTCTTAGTCCTTGATGTCCAAAGAAAATTACAAAGATAAGAAGAAAGAGATTGCTCTTGATTGAGACCAATCCAATCAATCAATTGCTCCAATTCCAGAGATAGTGGAGAATTGTTGGCACCAAAATTGCAAAAGTTTGAATATTCAAATATAATGCCAAGATTAGAATAGTTTTAGTTGTATTGTAATTAGATAAAAGCACATAAGTAGAATAGGATTTATAGAAGGATGTATTTTGGGTGCAACAAAATAAATGTATTGCAAGCTAAGAATGAATAGCTAGCTATCAAGAGGTGCACTTGGTATTCTTAGCCTGTGTGCTTTTGGAAGAATCCAAGTTGTAGTTGCATGATGTAAGTATATATTAAAGCAAGGTAGAGATAAATATTCTTTAAAAATCTTATAATAGATTTAATTGGAATTGGGGATTGTTGGGTCCCAAAGTCATAGGTCCACAATTCTAGAGTGTTACCCTATCTCCAAAGCCAAGGATTTGTTAAGTGGATAGGACATGGGCTCATCAATAGAGTGTGGATGACTAAAGGCCAATTGGTGTGAGAGGGTAAGCTCACCTTCATATTTGGGCTCAATGAAACCCAGGAGGGTATTTCCGAGAGGTAGCCTTAACATGATATCTACCAATTGAATGATGAACAAGACTAAACCAAAAACAACTAAACCCAATGTATGCTTGACCCCAACATTTGTCACCAGGCTAAAGACTAACTAGTAGCTTGTAAAACCTCTTATTAAGCTGATAACTATATCCTTGCATATGCACCCCGAAAGATATTAGCACTAATGTATCCCCATAAGTGAACCCACTTAACATTTCACACACAAGTACAAGGTGTAGGCATGCATGACATGATTCTCTAACAATCTTAGCTATTTAAGGTCATTTAGAATAATCCCTAAGTTATACCTTTGAATCATGAGTGCATGTAGAACCCTAATCTACTCCTAAACCACCAAGAATAAAGAGATGATTAAATAAAAGATGTTTGGCCTATCACCGACTAGACCAATGCCCACTCCATTAGGCAATAGAATCATGACTTGCAAGGAGGAGGGATGCACCTACAAAACATGAGTGGAACTAGATGTGTACATGTATACAAATCAAAGATAACACATCATGCAAATGTACATACTTAATAATCCATCTTAGTGTTGCAAGAACCCACATGAAACAAAGGAATGACCATGACAAAAGCTTTGTAATGCATTAGAAGCTGTCACACATTCATCTAACCCCTATTACATTCATACCAACAAAAATGGCAAGAGAGGATCCACAAATACATTCGAGCATCCCCATGAATAATTACAAATTGCCATAGAGACATACCATTTACATGCATTGTGTTCTTTGAATACCCTTCCTATGATTTACAAAGTATATACCATCCACTTTCATGCTAGACTTATATCACTTGTTGCCTTAGAACAACTTAAGACACTATGCAACTAGGAAACTGGCTCAATGGGCAACCATTATTACATCTTGAAAACATGTATACATAGCATTATGATTTCACTTTGCAAATTGGCAAGGAAAAATGAGTGTTAGACAATTTTGCAAGCTGACCAAGTCTACTCACATCATCTTCATATGACATTGTGTTTGAAACCATGTCCTTGAGGGGCCCACACATGTTGAGAGACATTTGAAATTCTTCCCTTGTCATATCACATCCATACAGGACCATTAATGACATCTTGGGTTGTGTAGGGGGTAGGTTGAGATTTGTGTTCAAATGGTGGGGTTCTACAAAAATGCATGCCAAAGGTGTGGGGAATTGAGGGTTTGGGGATTTGCATACCAGAGGGTGCACAAGATGAAGAGGGAACTGAGGAATTAGACTTTGGGATGCCACTCATATGATTTGCATTTGGTTTGTTGGCATTAATATTTTCAAAGGTCTAAAGTTGGGGGTTTGGGGAATGGGATGCAGGGATGCTAGGATGCAAGGGGAAGTAAAGGTTCACAAGCTTGGGAAGGAGGCATAGTGGGATAGTGGGGATCTTGGAATCAGGATACGTGGGAACAATTTCACAAGGGGAAAGGGAGGTAAGGAAAATTTTGGAGGCTTGAGGAGGAAGGCATGATAGGGGGCAAGAGTTAGAGAATTGGAATACCAAATATTGCAATGTAGAGGGAAACAAAAGTTCGTAGGCCCAGGGATTGGACTCAAGGAAATGGGGTACCGAGTGCCATCGGGGAGTAGGGAACAAAAAAGTTTAGGGGCCTACAAATGACAAGGGATCAGGAAAGTGGGGATTGAGCTTTTGGAATACTTGATGTGACTTAGGAATGAGGGAAAGGAAAACTTGAAAGCCCATTGGGTTGAAGGGTTGGGTTTTGGGATATTAGATACCTTTTAGGTATGATAGTAGGAAAAATTTCAAGAGCTTGCAATATAGTAGAGAGATCAAGACTTAGGAATGCTTGATACCATAGGGATTAGAGAGATCAAGACTTAGGAATGCCAACAAAGGAAAGTTTGAAACTCTGGTGAATAAGGAGAAGTAGGGTTTCAGGGAACATGGAACAAAGGGAAATGGTACTAAAGTAAGGGAAAACTCAAAAACTTGCCCAAAGCTATAAATTGACCCAAACACCCTCACACTAGAAATTTTTGACATTTTTGTAATTTAGGTACATGACAAAAGTATGAGGGGAGGTAAAGTGCACCACCAAGCTTCACAAAATTGACTCAGGGGGCCCATTGAAGGAACTATTTGATCGATTATCAATGATGGGCAAAGTAGGGCCAATGCAACAAAGAGGGGGTACCAGACTTAGAAAATTTTGCAAGGGCATATGAGAATGAGCTCCAATAAGGATAAACACCTATATAAATCCCTATGTAAACAAATGTACATACCTTTTTGATCATTGAATAAATATAGTGAAGCTCTATAGAAATTGGTATACAATTGTGTCTTGAAGTTTGAGGGTACATGTAAACAAATAGTTGTGTTGAAGAGTATACAACATTCAGGTGTGTTTGTTCACATATATGATTACTATTTCAAGGATCTCATATCCAAGATCCCCCATGACATAGATGTTGTAACTCAGAAGAAGTGGTTTATTAGGGGATTAACTACATTCATTTAGTGCAATTTGGTACATAGGACACTTGCTACTTAGAAGGATGCATTGAAAGTAGCCTTGAGCTTGTTAGAAAAGGTGTCTCAACTTTGCATCCTAATGTTTAAATGTAAATTTTGGGATATAGAGGTCATTTTTGGCTCCAAAAATTACCAAAATAGGCTTTAACTAGCTAAAGTGGGTTACATTGACATGGAGCTCTTTGAGCTCTTTAATTTAAAAAAAGAGGCTCAATCAAGTTCCTAGATCAAAAGTTTTGGCCTCTAGAAGTTAGGCTCCCACATCAAGAATGTAAGAGCATCTATGATACATAAGAGATATATAAGAGGGAGTTACACATGTTGACCAAGAATATTCCAACCCATGACATATTTCTATGACCATAATAAAGCATATTTGGAGGTTTTGACTAAGACAAATTGGAGTGCCCAAGTTTGGAGGATAACTATGACATGTTATGATAGATTCTTATGGCAGGTGTAAATAATATGCTATAGATAACATGAGGACTCTTCTTGGGATTTGGATGCCATTTTTGGGTGGTATTAGCTCATGGTTTTATGATTCCCCTTTTGTGGTTTTAGGTATTAGTTTCTCTATTTATTGGGTGCTTGGGATGGAGTTTGCATATTGTATTTTTATAGGTATTGTAATGTTGCCAATATTACTTTAGATCTAGACGTTAGTGTTGTATCCTATGAAGATTCATTGTCTAGATTATATTGTAACTGATATTGTTGTTGATTAATACATTAGTTTAGAGTTTGGAGGTTGTGTTTTTCTCAGAAGGGTTTTCCTAGGATACATCATTGTGTTATGGTGACTGATTTTATTATGTTGTTTCTTTCTTGAAAATTATTGTAGATTATAATTTTTATTTATTTCTCCTCTTAGATTAGTGTAGGATGCATTTTCACACCTTAGCTTCTTTTTAGAGCTTGGAAGCATCGGGAGAACCTTTGAGTTATGTTCTAATGTGTGTACAGAGGATAAAATTGGATAGATGACCTACAAATTCTCAAAACTAGTAGAAATAAAGAATAAAAAAATTATTCTACTTTCTACTTGCTTAAAAAATGAGATTGTCAAAGAGGTATGAATATTATGAGAAAAATCAGAAAATAAACTTGTAAAAATGGATTTTTAACACACACAATTCAAGAGATTTTTATTGTGGAAACCTTGAGAGGGGGAAACTAGCTTTTAATAGTGGAAATTTCCCTACTAGAATTAACTTGGAAGAATAGGTACAACAAGAGTGCGAAACAATGGGTGGCCTTTACTTTCTTTTCTATTTTCTACAACTAATGAACAACATAATTCTTGTTTCAATTCTCTTAATACAATACTCAAGTTAATCATCTCATGCAAAAACACATCCCCAAAACCTCTGTTTATACTTGTTGAAAGGTAAAACTTTCTCTTGGGGCCCAAGAAGGAACCTCTCAAAGCTAGAGGTGCGAAGGACATCATTTTAGTTTTGCTCTAAATTTTCAATAATTGGAGATCAATTTCATGATGTGAAATTGATTTGGGTCAATTTCACAACTTAAAATTGATTTGAGTCAATTTTGCAATGAATAATTGACCTAGAAAACATGAAAATGATCTCGTCCCTTCTATAATTTTGATCTTTCTATTATGTATTCCATTATTTGTTTGATTCCTAAATCCATATTACTATTTAAGTTCTAATTTCTCGATCCATATGTAGGTCACCTCCATTCTTAGGAGGTTTTGGTCCCACAAAATCTTAATGAGACATTAAGTGGGGGAAGAGTTCTTCCACCCTTTATTTGAAACACCATTTTTCTTGATTAACCTTCTAGTCTTTGAGTTCTATTTTCCATTATTCTTAGATTCTATTCCTCATTTCCCTAGTTTTCTTTTCTAGAACTTCATCATCTGCAAGTGTGGTTCTTCCTTCCACACCCAAACCCTCTAAGAAGGGTAACACCTATTCTTCTGCTTCATTCAACATAGACGGTTCATAAAACTACAAGTACTCACAACTATGTGTATCTTCATGAAGGGAGGTAGATCAAGTTTGAATGCATTTTCACCTATGACCTCCAAGATAGTGAAAGTTCCATATATTAGTGGCTTAAATTTCTTTCCTTATCCTTGTAGTCTTTCTTTACCCAAGGATAGCCAAACTTTTCATCCCACCTTTAATTTGTGCTCCTTTCTATGATGATCATGTCTTTGTTTGCACATAATTTGAGTTCTCTCCAATTGTCCTCTTACTTTGAGATAGAAAATATTAAGATGAAAATTTCAATATTATTGTGATTGTTTATTAGTTATTTATAGCGATTGTCAAATCACCTAAATTTATATTGAGTTATTGACAATAACAATCAAATATTATATAATATAATATTTAATTTTTTATAATAACTGAGAAATATTAAAATATAATATATTTTTATAATATTTTCTACTATTATATATTCTATAAAAATCACCCAAATTCTTGCAAAACTTCACAGTAAAAACAATTTAGAAATTCTATCATCGTTACCCATATTTCAAAAGTTTCCAAGAAGCGTACGCCATAGCTAATTTTAGCATGAAAACTGAGTGTGAAATTGAAATTAGAAACTATTATTGCCATTCCATCACAATCACAATCACCAAAAGAATTCTATGAGCAACCATACAATCCAAATAAGTCTATTCCAATCCACAACAACCACGAATTGAGCCATAATATCCAATACCCATGTGAGAATAGAAGGTCTGTACAGTTCCAAATTTCCACGCAAGCCAAAACAGCCCTGAAAAATATCCAGAAGATGACGTCACATCCATTGTGGTAACATGGCAATTCTAACAAATCTAAGTTTTGTTATGTTCTAGAAAAGAATAACATGCTTAATTATCATGATGATATTAATTCATTTTTTCTTAATTGTGATTATGTTAATTATGATGTATTTTTACTCTTAGTTAAGATGGTTAATTATGGTTATTTATGAGTAATGTGAAACCGCATGGTACACACAACTTGTGCACTATTTAGGCATGTCATGGCAGGTTACCTGCATATGTTTTTTGGTGGTTTATAGGTAAGGTAGAGGAATTTTTGCACAAGGAGGCTCATGATGGAGAGAAGTTAAGACGTTGGCATAAGATTATACTTTTGATCCAATGTACGATGTGTTTTTTGCAAAGTTGCCTAATTATCTATTTAAATGGTTATCAACCTGGTAAAGTGTCAGGGAATAGTGAAGTGAATCTTTAAGAGTCTTTGGTAGTTGAAGAATTTTGATATAGTTTAGATGTTTATGGTTGATACATTTTTGAAGGGTGCTACTAACAACTATATATTAGAATTTATAGTTTCCACATATAGTTCAATTGAGGAGGCATGTTACACAAGTTTTTTCCACCATGTGGGTACGATTTATTAAAGCAAATGTCCTTCTGGGTCGATATGATTGTAATAAAAAATTGTGTCCATACTCTAAATATGGAGTAGCCACTTACTATGAACATGTGTTTAGTGAAGGGAGTAGTAGGTTTAGTTCCCCATGGTAGTGAAAGCACAAGAACATGGAGGAAAGTGGATCTAGAACACAACACTAGGAGAGGTGGAATAAGAGGCATGAAGCCACAATTGTATGAACCAAATTTGAATGGTCTAGATGACCACACTATATGCTAAGGCAACAACACAATAGATGCAACACAAAAGAGGGCGACTCAGTTAAGGAGTAAGGATCATGTATGGGAGGGATATGAGTGGTGAGTGGATTTAGATAACCCTTAATGGAGTACCACTGGTACTGTAGTAACTAGAAGTAATAGATGTGGAGCATGTGTGCTCCAATGGTGACAAACCAAGCTTCATGTTGGAATTGTAGCCTAGTGCAAGTTCATTTTATAAACAAATCTCTTAAAGTGATAGTGAGTCTTTGGTTAGATTTGTTATGCATAACATAGGAATCAAGTGGAGCAAGATAATTTTGATAGTTAGGTAGACATTACATTTGACAAAATAAAATAGGAATTTAGGAGTTTTGTGAAAGCTACAAGTATATAGTGGGATATGGTTATAATACATTTAGAAAGGGAAGCACAATAACAACAAACCATCATGTAGAATCAAAATCAATAACAATGATAGGCACAACTAGTACAATAGTAGGTCTAATAAATGCTACAATCAACTGAATAACTAGTGCCACAATAACCAGAACAATAATAAAATAACTTTATGTAGAATCCACTAGTGGTTGTTTATGAGCCAAAAATGATGTCAGTATAAACCTATATAGGAGAAGAGGATGACATGTGCTATTGGAAGGTGTTGAAAATTACATGGTGTACCAAAATGTCACAAATTCTATGCACATGATCTATTTCTTTGCATCCACACTAAGAAGATACATATGTCATGCCCACATTCGCCATGTGGTTATGACACGATAACCACATATCATGTCCACATTTGCCATGTGGTCATGACATGAATTGCCAAAAGATTTCCCACCCGACTCTAAAAACCCCCTTGCACGCAACATGCGCGCTTAGTGACACACGCACGCAACATAGTTGTCTCTACAACTAACGTCAGGTACATCGCTCGAAGGCAGGGAAAGTCAAACACAACCGGATGATGTGATACTCACTTCGCCATCCATACGAAACAAAAGCCACTAAGGGGGTGTGTGTGGCAGGGAGCGACACTAAGAGGTTTGGATTTCATCCCGGATTCCAACCCTAGGGTTACTAATATGAAGTGGGATGATTTTGATATAAATTGAAGTCCAACTTTAGGTCCACTAGAGACCTAAGAAAACTAACATTAAATTAATACTATAACTAAATATGACTTTAAACAATTAATCTAACATCTAATGTGAAAAGGGAAAATTAATCGAACTAAATTAAATGATTATCTCAAACAAGTCTAGATAAATTTCGGCAGCATAACGGGTCAAAATGGAATAAATCCTATAGTGATTTTGACAACATAGCACCATCTCATCAACTATAGGAGGTTTGCATAAGTAAATTAAAATAAATTCTATACTCTAACCCCTTCTAAAATTAAATAATTTAAATGTATATTAAAGTCTATTTACCCTTCCCAACTATTTTAAACTAAATAAATCAATATAACTACAACAATTGTTTCATTTCCAACATGACAATAATAAATTAAGTAGAATTGCAAGAGAAAGGTTTATTTAATTCATTCAACAAAAGGGATAAATGCTCTCACTAAAAAGTGCACAAGAATAAAACAAATAATTAATTTAAATAGAGTATTTTCTCACACCCACTAAAATCCAAAAATCCTTCCACACTCCAAGTGGGTTTTGCACAAACAAAACAACATTAATTAAAACTAATCATCTCCTAAAACTTAGGGCACCAAACCCTAGATATGGTATTATAAACCCCCCCAAAACATCTCATTTGCTCACAATTCTAACATTGGTTTTGGTTATTGGTTGCAGGTTTCCAAGAAGTCCAAGTGGGAAGGTACCTTCCCAAGTGGAAGGTATCTTCCCAAAAGGAGAATCTCTTATTGTTTTTGTTTGGAATTTTCTAACAATGTTTACTTACAGGTTGCAATATTTCCTTCCTAACATTTGTTTTGTTTGACTGTGTTAAATTCTTCCATGGTTTCTAATCTTGGTAATATACATAGGATAAAATTATTTCTTTTTGTTTATAATGAAATATTTCTATTGGTTTGAAATTTCTATGTTTACTAGCATTTTCTACATTTCCCCATTCTCTATCATAGTTAAATGCACATGTAAAAAAAAATAGGAAAGTTATATAATGCTAGAACAAATCTTCTAAATAGCTTAAGTTACCATGTTTTCCATACATGCTCTCTGGATTGTTTTTGAATAGGATAAATAAATTACACAGAGATGATTTAATTTTCTTATTTATGTTCCTTTTTTAAAAAACATACAGTGCAAGCATTACATCTGAATATATATATATATCTAAAAAAAAACAAGATAGATATTAAAAAGGGCGAATTAAAAGATATAGGGCTGACTACACATAAGAAGGCCGAAGAAATCTCATGGCAGCCAGTTTGAAAGCATGCCATAGGCGTGAACAAGACACAGTATAATTTTTTAAAGGAAAGGGGGGGCGGGGGCTCCGCTGCCCCCACAGAGAATTACGATCTGTGGGGGGGACGGAGTCCCTCCCCATAACCTCCAACAAAAGCCTTGGCGGCCGCAGGGTTTCGGCCCTGCGAACCGCCCAACAATCTTCAATAATAATAAAAAAAGGCCGTAAGGGCGACCACGCGAACCCTAATGCATCGTTTGGGCTTTTAATCTTAAGTTTGACCTTAATTATAATATTTCACTGTAAAAAAAATAGTGAGCTCCAAAAAAAATACAACCATCCTAATTTTCTTATAAATTTAAATACACACACACACACATATATATAGACACACACACACACGCGCGCGCGCGCGCACACACACACACACACACACACACACACATATATACTAACACAACAAGAGGTCAAAATTAAACTAACCATAAATTATTCCTCTTTTTTGAAACAAACATAAAAGCATAATTTTATTTCACAAGAGGTCTATTATACACTTATTTTCTTCCTCAAATCATTTTCTTATGCATAACATGAGAGAGAGAGAGAGAGAGAGAGAGAGAGAGAGAGAGAGAGAGAGAGAGAGAGAGAGAGAGAGAGAGAGAGAGAGAGAGAGAGAGAGTTAGTTTCTTTCATATCAATGGAATGAAAATATTCTTATTGCCCCATTTATTTAAAATAAATACAATGTTTACAAATAGGGTAGAAGACTACATCCCAAAAGAAAGCTCAACTCTCAAGTAAGAACAACTTAGTACAATCCCTAAAATAGGGATAAGGCATCTCAATGCCTTCATTATAACAAAATACATAAGGCCACTAAATCAAGATTTCTTTCCAAGCCGAACTCCTCCACAACCACCAAATGAACATACAAAACATAGAAAATAGTTCACCATACCCATGGAAGCTCTCCTCCCAACCTAGGCCTACAAGTAGGCCACCCCCAAGCTAGGAGGCCTTTCAATAACCAAGGTTCAAACCACAAGGATAACAAAACACACACACCAAACACAATAACACCCTTCTAAGGCAAAACACAAACCAACCCATTTTGCAAATGTGTTTAAGGGGTGAGAGAGTGGACTAGTCTCAACTCAAGGAGACCCACACTCAAAATACTCATAATGCTCATAATCTCTTGGCCTCTTACCATAAACTTCTCATATTCTCAAAACAAGGCACTCATGCCATAACACCATACTTCTCAAAACTTCAATAAAAAGGTCTTTGGCCATAAAACTACACCAAAACAATGAGGGGAACCCAAGGAAGTTCACACCTCTCTCAACCATGACAAAGGTGAGCTCCCTCACATGGAGAGCTTGCCCCAACAACCCTTTAAAACCTACATACACAAAACTAAAAGGAAGATAAGCATAACAATCATATACATACATATTGTATAAGCAAAAGCAAGTAAAACAATAGGCTTGAAGCCTTGAGGAATACCTCTCAAGCTTCAAGGATAGAGGATGTTGATGAAGAGCTTTCCATGTCCTTCCCAAAATCCTTCAAAGTTCTACAAGTCCTCTCCTTCCCAACACAAACATAAAAATCTCAAAAGGAAGAACCCTCATCTCATCTCAAAGAGAGAGATAAATAGGCAAGGCTCTCAAATCCTAATGGGTGAGAGGGTGACACTTGTCACCCTCTCCTCCATCCACATAACCCTCCTCACAACCCTACAAGAATGAGGAGGTGACACTTGTCATCTCCCCATTCCTCAAAGCTACACACTCTCCCACAAATGCTCTCACACATGTGTGAGAGCATAGGGAGATGTGAGCACACACATAAAGCTTCTCATGAATGAGGAGGTGACACTTGTCACCTTCTCATTCAACTAAGCTACACTCTTCCCCACAAAGGCTCTCACACATGTGTGAGAGCATAGGGAAGAGGTCTCACACCTATGAGAAGCTTCAAGAAACTTCTAAAGCACTTGAGGTAAGGGTAACCTTACCCTAAGTGTGTGAAGTTAGGTTAGGTGAGATGGTGACATGCCAACCACCTCTCCCATCACCCAAACTCGTTACTTGACTCAAGGGCCAAGTTTGGGTGACCATACATGGTTCAAAACAAGTTTAAACATGTTAAGAATGGTCCTAGACCCTAGGGGTATGACCTAGGGTCAATTTTTGACCATTACTAACACTAGGGAACACATAAATTCACTTGAAAAGGGCTCCAAACATTTAGCATTAAAAATTGCACAAACCCAACATTATAATTTTTACAACACATCAAAGAGATAAATTAAAAAGACGTAAACCTTACAAATTATCATAAATTAAATACAACATAATCACATTCTCAAACACAAATGACCTTAGTCCAACTTAGGACTAGGTCGGCCTAACACGGATATAACATAGGGTTATTGTCTGACCTCCGATTTTCCATGGGCATGGAAAGTTACCTGCACACTTCCACAAACCCATTAATAGCACGTGGTACAAATAGTCAAAGCGAAGTGAACTACATATAACACACACATGATCGCATAATCACATATAACATCAATAATAACCACATGCTAACATATATGTCTCTCAAGTCATTCACCATTCACAAGTATAATCAGGACCACATAATGTAATATGTATCATCAATTTTACCATCAATACACATATCAATAGCACCAAATGAAATCATAACATCTAAACATCATATCATCAAATGAAATCTAACATGAGATCTAATCATACACAAAGCATAAACCATCTATCTAATCAAGCATAAGATATAGTAAAGAAGGTCTACGTACGGGATCAACAGTCCCCAATATCCACATGTCCATCACAAATCCATCAAATGAGTACTATGAGCAAAAAATAAAAGGTGAGGTAAAAGCAGGCCTCACAACATAGAAGATTGGTATATAAACTTTGATCTGGATGGTATGAAGATTAATCATCAATAATTGAAGGACATTTTTTTGGATACATTTGATTATTTTGAGCTTGTGCATTGCAACATAGTTGTGTGGAAGAATATACAACATCCAGGTGACTTTGTTCACATATATGATCAACATTTGAAGGATCTCATATCCAAGATTCCCCATGACATAGATGTTGTAACTTAGAAGAAGTGGTTTATGAGGGAATTAACTACATTCATCTAGTGGCCTTGAGCTTGTTAGGAAATGTGTCTCAATTTTGCATCCTAATGTTTAAATGTAAATTTTGGGCTATAGAGGTCATTTTTGGCTCCAAAAATTACCAAAATAGGCTAAAGTGGGTTACATTGACATGGAGCTCTTTGAGCTCTTTAATTTAAAAAAAGGCTCAATCAGGTTCCTAGATCAAAAGTTTTGGCCTCTAGAAGCTAGGCTCCCACATCAAGAATGTAAGAGCATCTATGATACATAAGAGATATATAAGAGGGAGTTACACATGTTGACCAAAAACATTCCAACCTATGACATGTCTCTGACTATCATAAAGCATCTTTGGAGGGTTTGAATAAGACAAATTGGAGTGCCCAAGTTGGGAGGATAACTATGGCATGATATGATAGAGTCTTACGACAGGTGTAAATAATATGCTATATTTAGCATGAGGACTCTTCTTGGGATTTGGGTGCCATTTTTGGGTGGTATTAGCTCATGGTTTTATGATTCCCTTTTTATGGTTTTATGTATCATTTTCTCTATTTATTGGGTGCTTGGGATGGAGTTTACATAGTATTTTTTATAGGTATTGTAATGTTGCCGATATTACTTTAGACCTAAATGTTGGTGTTATCTCCTATGAAGACTCCTTGCCTAAATTATATTGTAACCGATATTGCTGTTGATTAATACATTGGTTGAGAGTTTGGAGGTTGTGTTTTTCTCAGAAGGATTTTCCTAGGATACATCATTATGTTATGGTGAATAATTTTATTGTGTTGTTTCTTTCCTGCAAATTATTTTAGATTATATTTTCTATTTATTTCTCCTCTTAGATTAGTGTAGGATGCATTTTCACACCTTATATTCCTTTTAGAGCTTGGAAGCATTGGGATAACATTTGAGTTATGTTCTAATGCGTGTATGGAGGAGAAAATTGGATAGATGACCTACAAATTCTAAAAATTAGTAGAAATTGTTGAAAATAAAGGTAGAATTGCTACTATAAACTTTAAAATTTTGTGTATGCAAAGCTGAAAATAAGATTAATCTGTAACAATTAATGAACAAGTGATTTTGCACTTTCAATCCAATGTAGAAGAGAAGAGAATAAAAGAGAGAAACTTGCAATAATGAACACAAGTATTTACGAGGAGAAACCCTTGTGGGAAAAAACTCCACACTCAAAGATGTTTCCTGTTTGTATAAAATCTCTTTGGAAAATATTACATTCAATACTAAAATTCCTCTAAGTCCTTGATACACTTCACAAAAAAGCTTCTTGCTTTTTTCTCTAAGTCTTTTAAAAAAAATTATTGCTTTTTTCTTCTAAGTCTTTTTCACAACTCAACTCTCTAGAAAATGTATGGGGCTCTTAATTAATTAACAAAGCTTCATAATTCAAGAGCTTCTTAATTTGAAAGCTTGAAACTCAAGATACAATAAATTATAATTGATAACATAGCAACCAATGCTCATGCAAAAAGCAAGCGCTCCAAATTGAGAAGACTGAACTCGAACAAAAGTCAAGCCTTTAGTTAACCACCTGTCCTTGATTTGGGCCCCCAAGTTTTCCAAAATTAGCTTTGCCAACATCAAACATATTTCCAAATAAAAGCAACAATAGAAAGTCTTCCAATTGGGCGTCCATATTTTCTCAATCACTTTCTTATGATTGAAGTGATCAATACACATCAATTTCATGCAAACAACATGCAAGATTGATGTCCCCAAGGTTATTCTGAATTACTTTGTTCTATACATGCAAGTGACATGCAAACACCAGATTCAACATGCAATTGATACCCATTACCTGAAACACTGAAATGTACCATCCTACAAGTTTATGGAGTTGGAGTGTTTTGCAAGTAATATCTTAAAACTGACATGCAAGCATTTGCAACAATATGCAACTGATACCCACTACATGAAACACTGAGATGTACCATCTTGCAAGTTTCTGGAGTTGGAGTGTTCTGCAAGCAATCTCACAAAACTGACATGTAACAACATGCAAGGTCATATAACTGACATGCAACAACATGCAAGTTCATACAAGTCCATAGGAGTGACATGCAACAACATGCAAGCACATGCAAGTCGATAGGAGCAACATGCAACAATATGCAAGTATATGCAAAAACATGCAAGAACATGCAAGTCCATGCAAACTATTCTGACCACATGCAAGCAATATCCAATTAATGCATCTCTAACACTGTAGTTAACTCCAACATTATATCCATGCAAGGTGTCTCAACATTATCCACTCATGTACATAAAAAACCACAACTCCAAGTCTAAATATAAGTCCCCAAGAAAAGGGGATGCCCAAGTTTAACTCCCACTCACTAGGAGTTATCAAACTCTAAAAATAGACTTAACAGAAGTCAACAATGTCTTCATGGCTCCCAACTCAAAGTGGGCACCCAAGTTTGATTATTTCTAATTAAGAATTAACTGCAAAAGTCAAAGTGATATAATTAATAAATAATTAATCTCTCAAAGTCCTAATGTGTTGGGGAACACATTTCAAGAAATTTGGAGACACATGAATTGGTTAGGATTGCAAGTTAATGGTAACTTATCCCAACATTCTCCCACTTGAAATTATACATTGCAATAACTTTAAATGATATAATCAAACTTTAAATCAAGTATAGTGATCAAGGACAATGGCCTTCCTACACCAAGAGAATTTATCTATAGTAACTGGCTTTGTAAGATAATCTGCAGCATTACCAAAGCGTCAACTTTTTCAATCAAAACCTTACCATTCTCAACCATTTCTCGCACAAAGTGATACTGAACATCAACATGCTTAGTATGAGCATGATACATAGAATTTTTGGCTAAACAAATAGCACTCTGACTATCACAATTAAGTCTTACTGTCCTGCAATCAAAACCAATACATTTCCCAAGTCTCTTTAACCAAACTGCCTCTTTGGAGGCATGTGTAGCAGCGATATACTCTTCTTCTGTAGTAGACAAAGCAACCATGGGTTGCCTCTTACTCATCCAACTTACCACAGCTCTAAACAAAGTAAAAACATTGCCACTTGTGGACCTTCGACTATCCAAGTCACCTGCCCAATCAGAATCAACAAAACCCTATATGTCCAATGATTCATCCACACTAGCAATACCATGATAAACTAAACAATAATCATAATTTCCTCACAAATATCTAAATACCCTCTAACATAATTCCAATGTTGTTTACCAGGGTTAGACATAAACCTGCTTCAAACTCCCACTGCTTGTGCAATATCTAGTCTAGTGCAAACCATTGCATACATTAAACTACCAACAGCACTAGCATAAGGAACATTAAACATCTCTTCAAAAGCATCATCAGTGGTAGGACACATGTCAAATTTCAGCTTAGTACCAACATGAAAAGGAATGCTATCTGGTTTGCAATCATGCATATTAAATCTTTGCAAAATTGTATCAACATACTTACTTTGACTTAACCATAGTTTTCTGTGTACACGATCCTTGTTGATCTCCATTCCAAGAATGTATTTTGCAGCCCCTAAGTCCTTCATATCAAAAGATTTAGAAAGGTGAGTTTTAAGCTCTCTAATCATTACCTTGTTTTTCCCAATAAACAACATGTCATCAACATACAAGACAATAATTAGAACCTGATCATCAATAATATTAAGATAAACATAATGATCTTCGCTTCTAACAAAACCAACTTCCAATGCAAAAGCATCAAACTTATGATACCACATTGCAGGTGACTGTTTCAAACCATACAAAGATCTTTTCAATTTGCAACTAGTCTTCCTTCCCTTTAACAACAAAACCATCAAGTTGCCTCATATAAATCTCCTCTTCAAGATCCCCATGCAAGAAAGCAATTTTAACATCCATTTGCTCTATCTCGAAATCAAAATTTGCAGCAATAGACAAAAGGAATCTAATAGATGTTAATTTAACATCTGGAGAGAAAATTTCATTAAAATCAACACCCTCTCTCTAGAAGTAGCCCTTGGCTAGCAATCTAGCCTTGTACCTTTCTAGATTACCATCTACACCAATTTTGTTTTTATAAACCCACTTACAACCAATGGGCTTTCTTCCTTTGGGCAAATGCACAAGATCCCAAGTGTCACAAGTGTCCAAGGAATTCATTCCCTCATGCATAGCTTGCAACCAAGACTCATTATCTTATGAAGATAGAGCCTCCCTGAAAGTTCTAGGTTCATCATCAGTATTCAATAAAACAAATACACAACAAAAATTAGGAGGGCTATACCTGTCAATTGGATTTTGTTGCCTTGTGGATTTTCTTACAGTAGGAGTAAGAGGCTTTGTTTGTTCTTTTGTATGCTCATCATGAACATCATTATCTGAACTCTATGAACTCTCTTCTTCTTCTCCATTCCCAAACCCATCTAGTTGTTCTTCAACATGTGTATCTTCTTGCTTTTCTATATCTGTTTCAAAATGCACTGTTTTACCTTTTTCTTGTTCCTTTGGTTGTTCTTCACCTGCATAAGCTCTAAACTCTCTAAAAATAACATTTCTTGATAAAATCATTTTCTTGGTTAGAGGGTTCCAGAGTTTGTAACTTTTTACATTCTTACCATAACCTACAAAGATGCATTTTTGAGCTTTTGGATCTAGTTTAGTTCTTTTCTTTTTAGGCACATGAACAAAAGCCTCACAACCAAATATCCTTAAATGTGAAACATAAGGTTTTCTTTTTAACCACATTTCATAAGGAGTTTTATCTTCAAGAGTAGAGCAAGGAGATCTATTAATTAGGTAACAAGAAGTATTTACAACCTTAGCCCAAAAACACTGATCTAGCTTAGCATTGCTTAACATGCTCCTAGCTCTTTCCATTAAGGTTCAGTTCATTTTTTCTGCTACCCCATTTTGTTGGGGTCTATAAGGTGTTGTTTTCTGTCCACAATACCTGTATGCTTACAAAATTCATCAAATTCCTTAGAACAATATTCACCACCATTGTCTGATGAAGAGGGAATCCCTCCTACAACAAACAACTCAAATCCACAACACAATACATAGATTGCAAATCCATACAAGCTTTCAACATAAAATAGAAAACACTAATCTCATTAATTTTATTCAACACAACAACACAAATATGCAACAAACAGAATTACATTCTTGGCCTTCGTGGCCTCTCTTTCAACTTACAAGAAAACCTTCCCTCTCAAGCTTCTTTTCTATGTAGCCACCCTCTATTCAATTCTGCCTTCCTCTCCCTTCTTTCAACCTCTCTCTGTGTTATTTGAAGTTAATTTTAACTTGCAATAAGGGACAACCTTCTTTTGCCAAACCCCACACCCTCTTCCTCTCTCATGAGGTGTCCTTTTCTCTCCCTTATGGCAGATTTTCCTCTAATTTTTTTTTATATCTTCAAACAAGCACTCCCCCCTCTTTTCAACACCCCCTCTCTGCATTTAATCTGAATAAATATGAAATGTGTAAAGCCTCAAGAGAGGCGTTTCATCTTCCTTTCCTTGCAGTCTACTCTCAAACACTTAGCACTGCCTTTTTCTATTCATTTTATCTTCTAGTTTATAGCTTTTTACAAAGCATTAAAAATCTGATTATAGCATTAATTAAATGCCTGTAGCAAGTTGCCCCACTCCTTCATTCTTCCCATGATGGCATGACAATTAAAAGATTATTTTTAAAATAACCGCCACACTTCAATCATTGTAATATTTAAAAACTCAATTAAAACAATTAAAATGCTTTGAATAACACCTTTTAAAAATTTGCACCTAAAAATTACTCTTTGCAACTGCGGCAAGATGCGTGGAAATGTTCGAGAAACGCCTTTTTGTATAACTTTAAACTAGAAACTCATTTTTGCACAAAAACTTGTCAAAATGTGTAGACTGTCATTCCTAAGATTTCCACCAAGCCATTTTTCCCTAGCACTAATAAAACTCCAAAAATTACTTTTCTCATAAATCGCCAGCAGTGAACAAAAAATTTTAAATTCTCCCAAACTATGAGGAATTTGACCATGAAAATTGTTGCATTAAATGAGAAATACATTCATGAATCTTCCCCTGAAAGGATTTTAGCCTAGCTCTCCAAAATCTCCGGAAACAATTGCTTCTGTAAATCAGCCTACGGTGCGCGAAAACTGCGATTCGATAAAAAGTTGAAAACTGCCCTTCTGATCATGGAAGAACTTCCTGAATATAGAGGGATGCCAAACATGACCAAAACAAACCAAAGTTGGAAGAAAAAAAACTATTTTTTTGGTTGATGCCGATTGCCAGTTCACCAGGATGCTCCTGCATTAGACATGTCAGGTAGAAAGTTTGTGAGCATAGGCTCACAAAAGTGGAGTTGAGTGATAGAATCACCCTTTCAAGTTACAATTAACCTGCAGTGAACTCCATCACTATAAAATGTACACAAGGTTAATTCTTCTTCCTCCTCTTCCAACATCTCGCTGGCACAATCGTCATCCTCATTCCGCAACTCCATTCACCATCTCTCTCTCCTCTCGTGGATTCACATCCACCATGTGCCATCCTCCTTTGCCAAATGTTTTCTACTCTCCTCTCCTCCTTCGTGGGATTCAACCCACCACAAACTGACCACCTCCACCAAATTACACCTGTAGCATCCTTTACATGTTTTACAAGCAAACATATAACATCTACATACAAATCTGAAATTGCAACCATATGATCTCTCTCTTCATCTACTCTCACTAATTCTTTATGTAATTTCAAATCATTTCCTCCATCACTAAATTCAAAAGAATTAAAAATTACATGTTCATTCTTTGCTATGCCAATATCATTCTTGGCTGTAGTGTTCATCTTCTCACCTTCACTAGCTGCAATATATCTCTCACCCTCACTCATTTCAATCTTCTCTAACCATTCTTACTTTATCATTGAAAATTGTGTTGATAGCAAGGAATACTGAGAGGAGGGGTGAATCAGTATTCCACAAAACCACTTCTTAATAAGTTTATTAACCCAAATTCTAAAGTTAATAATATGAAAGCAGAATAAGCATAGAAACAACAACCACAAAGATATAACACATGAACACTAGGATTTTTACATGGAAAACCCAAAAAGGGAAAAACCACGGTGAGTGTTAGCTCACAATATATTATTATAGCACAATACTGAGTTACAAGAGGCTCACTGCCTGGAACTCACTGCTCAAGAGAAAAGGCTCACTGCCAATTAGAAGAAGAAAGAAGAAGGGTGGCTCACTGCCAAAGATGAACTACTGTGATTGTATCTACATATGCATGGTTATAGTTCCAATTAAAGCTTATAAACACTAACTCAAAACTCTTCATTTCAGTCTGCCCCTATTTCTCTGCTCTGCTCTTACATATGCTCAAGATCTCCCTTCATTTGTTATGGCCACTCTATCTTCACATATTTTGCATCCACACACATCACACCACTACACACTCAACCACCGAAATCCATCCTCTATTTATATCCACAACTAAATCTTTCTCATGATCAAGTCGGCAAGCAAACTGTGAAACGTGTATATGAAGTGTTATATCCTGTCAGCTTGTTCTTGTGTTAAATCTTCAATGCGGATCCAAACCATCATGTACATGTATTCATATGTGTCAGCTCTAATAATACAACCACTTACATTTATCATCCAACTCATATTTCTTCTCCGCATAAGGATTTAACCAACCTGTCGGCTTGTTCCTTAATAACATATATGATAGGTTCCTTGTCACATCACAACTCATGCTGCAGACCAGATGGGACTTCATGAATCATATTCAAGAATCATTATTGATCTCTTGACATGTCTTCAACTCCATAGAACAAGATAAATCTGTATGCCAAAATGTGGACCTTAGAACTGTTGCCCTGTCACACCGTAATATTGTCATACTGGATGCCGATATTGGAGAGCCTGTAGAATAAGATCTGCTGCACTTTTGGAGCTACAAACTTGGATTATGATAGTGATGACCTATCTCTATCTTACTTCAGAGTTGTAGGACAAAACATGCTAATGCGGAGGAATGCGGACCACTTCATTCTGCACTGTTCACTGATTTTGTCTTACTTCTGCTAACCCAGACTTAGCATTTTAATCAAATGACTTCTAGAGGAAGTCAAATCTTGATCATTGGAATATAACAGAAATATGTAGCTATAAACATCACTCCTGAACCACATCTGCGTCTTCAATTTGCGGAGGCATACTGATTCACTTTCTGTCCCTTACTCAGAATACTTCCCATACTTAGCCATTTTGGGCTTTCAGACCAAAATACTTTGTGCCTTGTTGCCAACTCAAGATTGTCTGTTAGAGTAGTGACTCTTTTCCATGCTGATGAATTCTCTTTGCCTTGTTGCCATCAATGATAACATTCAAGTCTTCTGCAGAGCAGTGTCTCTTGCCAACAATCTCCTCCTTTGGCATTGATGGCAACACTCAGTGAAAAATGCTTGTGTTGCTCCCCCTTACTCTGTACACTTTGTTTTTCTATTCTCCTTTAGATGTATACTTAATTTTCATTGGTTTTCTTCTCCCCCTTTTCCATCAATGGCAAAGGTGTGACTTCAAGAAAAAATAGTAAAAAATGTTCAAAACTGTTATATTCAGCCACACAGTTTCATCTTAATTTGTCATTGAAGGTAGAATATCATTATAGATAGCCTTTATCAGAGCTATCTCTCCATTCCATCTATTCCTTGCACTTTCTAGAATATGGATGTGGCCATTTATCATAAAAACTAACTTCTCTGCATTCTACACATCTGATGGTGTATCAATTAGTGCTTGTGATTTCAAGGTTTCATCTGCCAGATTGGTCATGGAATCAATTTTTAAACTTATCAGTCCCCTTAGTTGGCACAACCTATCTTTGATTTCTTCCCTTTTCTTCATCAAAGAGTTCAAATCACTGTGAATATTTACAACTCATGTTTCTTTGGCATTTATTGACTCAACTGCTAGATTATATGTCTCAAAGATATTAAGCAGTTTGAGTTCCAAGTCTCGGATTTTATCTTCTAATTCCTTCGTGATTTTTGGCCAAGATAGACAAAATTTGTATATTTTACCGGCTTCTTCAATGGCACTTTGTATGCCTTTCATTTCATTGTCAAAAATAGTTTTATCTTTTGCTATCATAGCCTTTAACTCAACCAATCTCTTTTCAACAAACTCTTTTCTAACTTTTGCTTCTGTAAATTTTTCAAAAGACTCAAAATGTGTACTTACTAAGTTTAGTAGACCCTTGAGTTGATCAACTGAGGATAATGAGCTATCCTTTTGGAATGTCGGCATCATCTTCTCTAGAATGTCGGATGCATCATTGATCAACTTACTATCTTGGATATGAGATTTAAGTATTTCTTCCTATGCTTTGGCTTGAACAATTGATGCCAATTTGTGCTTTTGTACCGGTGACATGGTGTCCAAGATTATCAGACCATGAAGTAGCTCTGGCTCATCTAGAACTTGTTTCTCTTTTTCCAAAAATTCTTTCACCACTTCTGCAATGTCTCTTGCTGCACCGGAGACTTCATCTTTCTGTTCCTGCTTTGGAGGATCTAAGTCCATGGCCTGGTTGGTGTCATCCTTCTTCTCTTGTGGAGGATTATTCTCAACCTATTTTTCCTTGTCAGTTTTCTCCTTACTTTTGTGCTCTGGCAAGGATCTAGTTTCAGTAGGTGGTATTTCTATTTCCTCAGACTTCTCACCATTAGTTTTGTCTTCTGTTTGATGTTCTAGAGAGGCAAGTGTTCCCTTTTCTTTAGCTATTTCATCAACTTTGTCTGTCTCCTTTTCAACATTGACTTCCAGAAAAGATGTATTATCTTCACCATCTGTTTGATCTTGGTCATAGATGAAAGGAAGATTATATTTCTTCAAAACTTTTAAAGTGATTTCTTTTGTTTCTTTGACAATCTTGTTGGTTTCTCCCATCATTAAAGAGTTCATCCTTTTCTTGGTTCTGAACTCATCCTTGATATCCTTAGAGATTAATGCCTCTTGTTTGGGAGTAATCTCTGGACACAGTCTGGTTAATACATGCTATCTCAGTTTAATATCCTTTGCCCTAGCAGTCTCTTTTCTGATAGTTAAAATGTTAGCTAGTCTTTTAGGGAGATTAGAGATGATCTCAATAAGGGCTCTGTTGTATATGTTTAGGTATTCCACTATGGCATCTTCAAGGATTATCTTATTAGCATCATTATACTCATCATAAAATTCAATCATGGGCTTTAGATTCCCACCTACAGTGACTGATTTCAATACATCCTTAATTGAAATTGTAGCCTTTTCAATGTAAGGATCCTCTTCCGTTTGTCTTTTGTTGGATTTCTCATTTCTAGAGGGCTTTTCTCTGGTGCTTCTAGAGGCCTTGATGCCCTCTGCCTTCATCCTTTTCACCTCTTCATCAGACTTAGTTTCTTGTACATCCTTGCTCCCTACACTAACATACAGTCTTCTCCCCTTCATTTTCTTCCTCTTTGTATTTTTGACAGCAAATTTCTTTGATGTTTACTCCATACTCACTGATGGTGTGGCACCAGAGGAGGTAGCAGAGCTCCTAGTAGACCTTTGAGTCTTTTTAGGCTTGTCTTGTTTCATCTGAGATTCTTCCAGAACTTGTACTGGTTCACTCTTTTATTTTTCTTTATATGCTCTCTCTACTCTTTCCCTTGATTCTTTAACTTGTTCTTTTGTGAACCCATATCTCACAACAATTTCTTCTACTTCTTTTCTCACGTTCCTGGTGGATTCTGGCTTCTAGAATTCAACATGAAGTTTTAAACTTAGTTCTTCATAAGTCCCAAACCTCTCTTCTTTAGTGTCTGTAGGTTTGCTGAGCAGGTGCTGGGCATAGTTTTCCAGTATTTGTCCATCTACCTCATATCCCATGGGCATTACCCATACAGTTCTGGGTTCCACAGCTTCCATTAAGCATTGATCCTTAGTGACCATGAAACAAATTGTATCTTTGTATTTCTCAACAATTCCCTTAGGGATTCTTTCCCTAGAATGCATCATGCTTTGAAATTTTTTGAAATACCCCCACAATCATAACTTCCTAGACTATTCAAGTGATCTCTAATTTGCACAACCATTGGTCTATCACTTGTCCAGAATAGGTTATTCATGTTGGGTAGCTCATTCATGAAATAGAAGAATAATCAAATAAAAAACTTACCATACTTGAAGGGATAATTATTGCTCTCATTTATCTTCCTCAGGTTCTCCATTAATTGATTTAGCAGCAACTCACATAGGTCATAGTCTGCATTCTCCTTTATCATCTGATAGGCAGTATAAATTGCTGTGCCAGAAACAAAGTTCTCCTGGTTGGAGAAGTAGACCTTGTAGCCTAAAACCATTGAGGCAAATCTCACACCATGGTCTGTAATATCGTTGATCGTTAATGCCCTTTTGTCAAATTTGGCTCCGGTGGCCTCTGAGACAATTTGATTCTTGATGGCCTTTAGCAAGGGCACGCCTCCAATGGAGTTCAATCTAGTTACTGCCTTGATTGCTTCCTTAGTGATCTTGAAGGGTTGTCTTAGCCACATGAATTCATTGTACATTCTACTAAGCACGTATCGGACCCATTCATCTTCTGTAAAAATAGGGAAGTGCACATATTGAATGAATTTCTTTTCCTTTAGGGCTTTATACTCTGGCTTCAAGTCATATTGATCATCACGTAGATGGTTCAGAAATAATCCTGTCACTGTGCTCATCTAGAGAAACATGTATATATGCCCTAACATCCTCAAAATACAGAACTCCATGAGGAATGTTTGAAAACGCACCCATCGGATCCACTTCTGTTGCTTTAAATGGGTGTTTCTTAAATTTAGGCCGAGGTCGTTCAATGACATCAACGACTTGCGGAGTTGCCATTTTAGAATTTCAACTGACTCACAAATGAGGTTTGAACAAAAATACCTTGTTCCACCGAGCTAGGGTTTCCTTTGTCTGAGTCACTCTGAATCCTTCAGATCTTAGTTGTTGTCACTCAAGTTTCACCTTAATCTCTCCTGGATGTCTGATATCTTGAATGCAAAGTGATTTTGAAATCAAACAAGTCCCTTTTTATCCTCCCCATAACTTGACCTAAATCGTCAGAAATGCTCATTCCCAAAAAGCTGCATGACTTATTTGATAGATACAGTCGATCAAGATTGCTCCACAATGTGCCGCATTGACTTCTTTTCTTCCGATTTTTCTTTTAAGAGATTTGTCACATCAAATTCCATTATATACCTTCATGCCAGATTTTGGCACCTACTTTCTGGCTGGGGTTTTAGATTTTCAACACTGCTCCTCCTGAGCCAGAGCACCCAATTTACCTCCCGTAGGAAGTATCTACATCAGATGCTAGTACAAATCTATCCTCTTCTTTAATTACTTCTTTCTTGATCCAGATCTTATTCATTTCCTTCTTGGTTTCAACCAGATCAACCTTTTCTTTTCCCTTATCATTCCTCTATTATGTTTTCCTTTCTTCAGCATAATAATTTCTCTTCACATTCTTGCTTCTGCAGAATCTTGCAACATGTCTAAATTTGTTGGAATTGAATCATACAATGTTTCCTTGTCCTTGATTCCTTCTCTGAATGAATTCATCCTTGATTTGCATTGATTAGCCATGTGTCCAAATCTATTGCAGGTGAAACAATTTCCATTGAATGATTGATTATTCCTTGCATTGTAAGATCCATTTCTTACCGGATTTCTGCATTCATTTGATTTGTGACCAATTTTCTTGCAATTGAAGCATTGACTAGAGAATGATGAAATATTTTGATTTATTCTACTTCTGCATTGAGTAGCTTTATGACCAAACTTATTACAATTAAAACAATGGCCATTGAAAGATGGATACCTTTGAGTGTTTGGCTGTCTAACCGGAGGTCTCCTAGGTCTTCTTCTTTGATTTCTGAACTAGTTTCCTCTGTTTTTCTTTGACTCAATGTTTGTTTGACTATATTTTGAACTTTCTCCTTTCTCAAATCCCAAACCTTGCTTGTCATCAACACTCTTTTGACTAGCAATCATTAACTTGTTCTTTTGTGAACCCATATCTCACAACAATTTCTTCTACTTCTTTTCTCAACTTCCTGGTGGATTCTGGCTTCCTAAATTCAACATGAAGTTTTAAACTTAGTTCTTCATAAGTCCCAAACCTCTCTTCTTTAGTGTCTCTAGGTTTACTAAGTAGGTGTTGGGCATAGTTTTCTAGTATTTGTCCATCTACCTCTTATCCCATGGGCATTACCCATACAGTTCTAGGTTCCACAGCTTCTATTAAGCATTGATCCTTAGTGACCATGAAACAAATTGTAACCTTGTATTTCTCAACAATTCCCTTAGGGATTCTTTCCCTAGAATGCATCATGCTTTGAAATTTTTTGAAATACTCCCACAATCATAACTTCCTAGACTATTCAAGTGATCCCTAATTTGCACAGCCACTAGTCTATCACTTGTCCTGAACAAGTTATTTATGTTGGGTAGCTCATTCATGAAATAGAAGAATAAACAGATGAACAACTTATCATACTTGAAGGGATAATTCTTGCTCTCCTTTATCTTCCTCAGGTTATCCATTGATTGATTTAGCAGCAACTCACATAGGTCATAGTCTGCATTCTCCTTTATCATCTGATAGGCAGTATAAATTGCTGTGCAAGAAACAGAGTTATCCCAGTTGGAGAAGTAGACTTTGTATCCTAAAACCATTGAGTCAAATCTCACACCATAGTCTGTAATATTGTTGATCATTAATGCCCTTTTGTCAAATTTGGCTCCGGTGGCCTCTGAGACAGTTTGATTCTTGACGACCTTTAGCAAGGGCACGCCTCAAGTGGAGTTCAATCTAGTTACTACCTTGATTGCTTCCCTAGTGATCTTGAAGGGTTGTCTTAGCCACATGGATTCATCGTGCATTCTGCTAAGCACATATCAGACCCATTCATCTTCCGTAAAAATAGGGAGGTGCACATATTGGATGAATTTCTTTTCCTTTAGGGCTTTATACTCCAGCTTCAAGTCATATTGATCATCACGTAGATGGTTCATAAATAATTCTGTGAATCTCCTGTTGCTGTGCTCATCTAGAGAAACATGTATATATGCCCTAACATCCTCAACATACAAAACTCCATGAGGAATGTCTGAAAACGCACCCATCGGATCCACTTATATTGCTTTAAATGGGTGTTTCTTAAATTTAGGTAGAGGTTGTTCAGTGACATCAATGACTTGCGGAGTTGCCATTTTAGAATTTCAACTGACTCACAAATGGGGTTTGAACGAAAATACCTTGTTCCGCCGAGCTAGGGTTTCCTTTGTCTGAGTCACTCTGAATCCTTCAGATCTTAGTTGTTGTCACTCAAGTTTTGCCTTAGTCTCTCCTGGATGTCTGATATCTTGAATGCAAAGTGATTTTAAAATCAAACAAGTCCCTTTTTATCCTCCCCATGACTTGACCTAAATCATCATAAATACTCATTCCCAAAAAGCTGCATGACTTCTTTGATAGATACAGTCGATCAATATTTCTCCGCAGTGTGCTGCATTGACTTCTTTTCTTCCAGTTTTTCTTTTAAGAGATTTGTCACATCAAATTCCATTATATACCTTTGTGTTGGATTCTGGCACCTACTTTTTGGCTGGGGGTTTTAGATTTTCAACACTACTCCCCCTGATCCAGAGCACCCAATTTGCTTCCCGTAGGAAGTATTTACACCAAATGCTGGGGTAAATCTATCCTCTTCTTTAATTACTTCTTTCTTGACCCAGATCTTGTTCATTTCCTTCTTGGTTTCAATCGGATCAACCTTTTCTTTTCCCTTATCATTCCTTTGCTCTGTTTTCCTTTCTTCAACATAGTAATTTCTCTTCACATTCTTGCCTCTGCAGAATCTTACAACATGTCTAAATTTGTTGCAATTGAAGCATACAGTGTTTCCTTGTCCTTGATTCCTTCCTCTGAATGAATTCATCCTTGATCTGCATTGATTAGCCATGTGTCTAAATCTATTTCATGCGAAACACTTTCCATTGAATGATTGATTATTCCTTGCATTGTAAGATCTATTTCTTACCAGATTTCTACATTCATTTGATTTGTGACCAATTTTCTTGCAATTGAAGCATTGACTAGAGAATGATGAAATATTATGATTTATTCTACTTGTACATTGAGTAGCTTTATGACCAAACTTATTGCAATTAAAATAGTGGCCATTGAAAGATGGATACCTTTGAGCATTTGGCTGTCTAACCGGAGGTCTTCTAGGTCTTCTTCTTTGATTTCTGAACCAGTTTCCTCTATTTTTCTTTGACTCAGTGTTTGTTTGACCATATTTTGAACTTTCTCCTTTCTTAAATCCCAAACCTTGCTTGTCATCAGCACGCTTCTGACTAGCAATCATTTCATCAAGATTTGCAGTACTTATCTTGAACTTTTCTTCATAGCTCTTGGCCTTTTCCAGGTCTATTTTTAGACTCACAATTTCTTTTTCAAGTTTGGCACAATCTTCTGATCTACTTTTCATAGTTAAATTCAAATCTTCTTTTGCTTTTGTTCTTTTTATAACTTCTGCTTCCAAATCATCCAGGGCTTCATTTGCTGATATCAATTGATCACTAACTGCTTTGTATTTGTCTTTGAATTTATTGACTTGTTCTTTTAACTTTGAGATACATTCATCAGCTTGTTGCAAGTTTTCTTTCAGATCCCTGATTTTTGCTTTAGATTTTTCAAGATCCATAAGGGCTGCTTCTAGTTCATTGTTGCTTTCATAATTTCCAAATCTTCTTGCTACCATGATTACACTACCCCAGATCTTCCTCAAGCTATTAGACTTGTTCCAAGGAACCTTGCTCTGATACCGAGTGTTGATAGCAAGGAATACTGAGAGGGGGGGTGAATCAGTATTCCACAAAACCACTTAATAAGTTTATTAACCTAAATTCCAAACTTAATAATATGAAAGCAGAATAAGCATAGAAACAACAACCACAAAGACATAACACATGAACACCAGGATTTTTACGTGGAAAACCCCAAAAGGGAAAAACCACGGTGAGTGTTAGCTCACAATATATTATTATAGCACAATACCAAGTTACAAGAGGCTCACTACTCAAGAGAAAAGGCTCACTGCCAATTAGAAGAAGAAAGAAGAAGGGTGGCTCACTGCCAAAGATGAACTGCTGTGATTGCATCTACATATGCATGGTTATAGTTCCAATTAAGCTTATAAACACTGACTCAGAACTCTTCATTTAAGTCTGCCCTTGTTTCTCTGGTCTGCTCTTACATATGCTCAAGATCTCCCTTCATTTGTTGCGGCCACTCTATCTTCACATATTTCGCATCCACACACATCACACCACTACACACTCAACCACCAAAATCCATCCTCTATTTATATCCACAACTCAATCTTTCTCATGATCAGGTCGGCAAGCAAACTGTGAAACGTGTATACCAAGTGTTATATCCTGTCGGCTTGTTCTTGTGTTAAATCTTCAATGCAGATCCAAACCATCATGTACATGTCTTCATATGTGTTGGCTTTAATCATACAACCACTTACATTTATCATCGAACTCATATTTCTTCTCCGCATAAGGATTTAACTAGCATGTCGACTTGTTCCTTAATAACATATATGATAGGTTCCTCTGTCACATCACAACTCATGCTGCGGACCAGACGGGACTTCATGAATCATATTCAACAATCATCATTGATCTCTTGACATGTCTTCAACTCCGCATAACAAGATAAATCTATATGCCAAAATGTGGACCTTAGAACTGTTGCCCTGTCACACTGTAATACTGTCATATTGGATGCCGGTATTGGAGAGCATGTAGAATAAGATCTGCTACACTTCTGGAGCTACAAACTTGGATTCTGATAGTCATGACCTATCTCTATCTTACTTTAAAGTCACAGGACAAAACATTCTAATGTGGAGGAATGCAGACCACTTCATTCTGCACTATTCACTAATTTTGTCTTACTTCTACTGACCCAGACTTAGCCTTTTCATCAGATGACTTCTGGAGGAAGTCAGATCTTGATTATTGGAATATAACAACAATAGGTAGCTATAAACATCACTCCTAAACTGCATCTGCAAGTCTTCAATTTGCGGAGGCATACTGATTCACTTTCTATCCCTTACTCAGAATACTTCCCATACTTAGCCATTTTGGGCTTCCAGACCAAAATACTTTGTGCCTTGTTGCCAACTCAAGATTGTTTGCTAGAGTAGTGACTCTTTGCCATGCTGATGAATTCTCTTTGCCTTGCTGCCATCAATGACAACATTCAAGTCTTCTACAGAGCATTGTCTCTTGCCAACAAATTATGCCAACAAATAATCTTTGTCATGCTTTATGGCTACAACCTTTTCACATTCCATTGCTGCAATCACATCCTCCTCAACTGCATCTTCAACCTCTTTATTCTCGCTGCCCACCTTTTTTTTGGGAATTAAGGTGTCTCAACCTTTGCAAATTCCTAATGTTGTATTTATTTATCCCATGTTGAGTTGGCATAGTCAGCACCTTGTGTATATGCAGCAGGGTAAATTTTGGTGACTTTGGCAGCTGCAGTTTCCCCCTTGAATAATTAACGGGGCTTTGGGGGCAGCACCCCCAAGACAGGGTTAAGGGGCATAGCCCCTTGCAGGGTCTAGGGGCAGCGCCCCTAGCATCTCTTTGTCGCGGTACAGGGCAGGGTCGAGGGGTAGCGCCCTCGTGGGGGCTCGGGGGCAACGCCCCCAAAACCTCAAACAATTTTTAATTAATGACAAGTGTCGGTGAGTATCTTTGCACGAGAGAAAGGCATCTTTGGGCGGTCAAGGGAGGTTATGACATGTAAGAGGAATATGATATTTTTAGTCAGTGTATGACGGATTCTATGACAACTGTAAGGTGCGTAAGAGCATCTGTCGTAACCTATCTTGGGACCAGGTGCCCACTTCGGGATGGGATGTTGGACAAGTGTCCTTAGGCGTGGGTTTTGGGGCATGAGTCCAAGATGGACACCCATCTCTAGAAGGTTCCATATTTGCCTTGTAAACTCTATATAAACAGGTGCTTGGATGGGAGATAGATAACTTTGGTACAAGTACTGTTATGCTACGAGAATATCTCCAGATTCGACATTTGAAGACTCCTAAAAGAGCATTGGCTTTGAAACTGTATTGTAATCTGTTATTGTTTACTGTAATACATTCGAGCTGTGTTTTGGAGTGTGGGGTTGTTCACCCGTAAGGGTTTTCCCCACGTATATCTTGTCTCTCTCTCTTCTGTCTTCTTTCTGGTTCTTGTGTTTTGTTGTAATATCTCATGTTAGTGGTTTAACATTGCCGTAATAGTTAGGATAAAGTTAAATTTGCATAGCCCTCTCCTCATTAGATTAGTGTAGGAAGCATTTTTCGCACACCTAGCTTCCTTTCACTTTTCATCTTCCACCACTACTACACACAACTTTTCATCTTGCTTGACCAATTTATCATGCTACCAGGATTCCAATCTATCTACTCTCACATTTATATCAACCACCATTGCCAAAATTTTCCTCTCTTCATACTTCCTCCATCCATCCCATATGATGGGCTTCTTTCTCAAAAATATTCCCATCTCACTTGTTGTTGCAATCTTACACAATCCACATCCCATGCTCTACAATCTGCAAACAAAATCCTCTCTGCAACTTCCTAGCTCTCACTTGCTCATGACTCCTCTCTACCTGCAACAATCTCTTGAGCTCTTCTTCACCGTGCTTCCTCTACTCTACCCGCAGGTCCCAGTGGATCCTTTCCATGCTCAAGACCTCTTGTTCTGATGCCATTTGATGAAGAGGGAATCCCTTCTATAATAAACAACTCAAATCCACAACACGATACATAGATTGCAAATCTATACAAGCTCTCAACATAAAATACAAAACACTAATCTCATTAATTTTATTCAACACAACACAAATCTGCAACAAACAGAATTACATTCTTGGCCTTCATGGCCTCTCTTTCAACTTACAAGAAAACCTTCCCTCTCAAGCTTCTTTTCTATGCAGCCACCCGTTATTCAATTCTGCCTTCCTCTCCCTTCTTTCAACCTCTCTCTATATTATTTGAAGTTAATTTTAACTTACAATAAGGGACAACCTTCTTCTGCCAAACCCCACACCCTCTTCCTCTCTCATGAGGCATCCTTTGCTCTCCCTTATGGCAGATTTTCCTCTGATTTTTTTATATCTTCAAACAAGCACTCCCCCTCTTTTCAACGTCCCCTCTCTGCATTTAATCTGCATAAATTTGAAATGTGTAAAGCCTCAAGAGAGGCGTTTCATCTTCCTTTCCTTGCAGTCTACTCTCAAACACTTAGCATTGCCTTTTTCTATTCATTTTATCTTCCATTTTTTAGCTTTTTACAAAGCATTAAAAATCTGATTATAGCATTAATTAAATGCTTGTAGCAAGTTGCCCCACTCCTTCATTCTTCCCACGATGACATGGCAATTAAAAGATTATTTTAAAAATAACCTCCACACTCCAATCATTGTAATATTTAAAAATTCAATTAAAACAATTAAAATGCTTTGAATAATACCTTTTAAAAATTTGCTCCTAAAAATTACTCTTTGCAACTGCGACAAGATGCGTGGAAATGTTCGAGAAACGCCTTTTTGCATAACTTTAAACTAGAAACTCATTTTTGCACAAAAAATGTCAAAATGTATAGAATGTTATTCCTAAGATTTCCACCAAGTCATTTTCCCCAGCACTAATAAAACTCCATAAATTAATTTTCTCATAAATTGCCAGCAGTGAACAGAGAATTTTAAATTCTCCCAAACCGTGAGGAATTTGACCACAAAACTTGTTGCATTAAATGAGAAATATATTCATGAATCTTCCCCTGAAAGGATTTTAGCCCAGCTCTCCAAAATCTATGGAAACAATTGTCTCTGTAAATCAACCTACGGTGCGCGAAAATTACGATTCGACAAAAAGTTGAAAACTACCCTTCTGATCATGGATGAAATTCTTGAATGCAGAGAGATGCCAAACATGACCAAAACAAACCAAAGTTGAAAGAAAACAAACTGATTTTTTTTTGGTTGATGTCAATTGCCAATTCACCCGGATGTTCCTGCATCATTAGTTGATCTCAACACCTTTATTTTATAATTTGTTTGCTTCTCAACTAAGGCCTTAAATTCTTTAAACTTAGTGAAAACTTTAGATTTTGCATTCATAAAATAAATCCAAGTGTATATCGAGATTTTGCAAAAGAGTCAACATCCACAGGTCCAAAAACCTCTGAATGTATAATCTCTAATAAACTCTTTGCATTATTTGTTCCACTAGGAAATAAAGATCCACTTTGTTTTCCAAACACACAATGCTCACAGAAATCATTTTTGCCAACAAAATAATCTGAAATACTGTCAACCAATTTTTTATTAATAATGGTCCTAAGACCTTTTTCACTGATGTGACCCAATCTTTGGTGCCATAACATACATGTATTTTTAGTGTCTGTTACATTGGTTGAATTATTCAAAGTAGATGCATTTAATCTAAACAAGGTTCCCATCAGAGATCCTTTAGCAACCACCCAGTTCCCTCTTACCAACCTGCAACCAGACTTATCAAATGTCACATTCATTCCAGAATCATTTAACTTTGATACAAAAAGTAAGTTTCTTGCTAGACCTGGAATATGCAAAACATCATGAAGGGTTTTAACCCTTCCATCACTGAAATACAACTTTACCTTTCCTTGCCAATTATCTGTTTTGTAGTATTGTCACCAAGGAAAACCTCACCTCCATCATATGCTGAATATTTCAAGAACCACTCCTTGTTGGGAGTCATATGGTAGGAACAACATGAATCAATAAGCCAAGCATCATTACTTATTATGTTAGCTGAAATAATTAATGCATCATTGTCACCATCCCTCGAGGTTTTTTTAGTGGAAGAATTAGAACTCTTTTCCTTGTTCTTACAGTCTTTCTTCACATGTCCCCATTTGCCATAGTTCCAACATTTTACCTTGCTCTTACCAGGGGTTTTAGAATGACCTTTAGACTTACCCTTCTTCTTATCCCAAGTGGGTTTCTTTTTCTTTGTCCTACCCATTACATGTAAAGCATCTTGGGATTCACCATTTTTGGACTTTCTTCTCATTTCTTCTAAAAGAAGAGTAGCAATGATATTGTCCATCTTTGGATCTACACCACTACCACTGATAGTAACAATTAGATTTTCCCAAGATTCTGATAAAGAACATAATAATAAAATACATTTATCCTCATCCTCAAGATTAACATCTACAGATGCAAGTTGACTTATAATCAAATTAAATGCATTCAAATGGTTTGCAACAGAATCTCCATTCTTCATTTTTAATGAATACAACTATCTTTTGAGGTATAACTTATTTGTTAAACTTTTGGTTTGATAAATATCGCCTATCCTCTTCCATAGCTTGTATGTTGTAGCTTTAGTAGAAACATTCAAGAGGATGACATCTGTAAGGCACAACCTTATGGTTCCTCGTGCTTTTTTATCAAGTTTCAACCATTCTTTGTCTTTCATAGTTGTAGAGGGATTCTTTTCATTTGAAACCACAACCCATTGTTCTTTTTCTTCCAAGAGATTGCATTTTCAATTTCCACATCTCATAGCATGATCCATTGAATTTCTCAATATCCATATGAGAGGTAGAACCCATTGTATACAATCTCCTTCACAGATCTGCAAAACCTACAAAACAAAGCTCCCACTGTAGCCAAAAAAACCTTCAACACTTTAATAGAAAGGCATCCCTCACTCTACACAATCGTTAGCTCTGATACCAAATGTTGAAAATGAGGGTAGAATTGTTGCTATAAACTTTAAAATTTTGTGTATGCAAAGTTGAAAATAAGATTAATCTATAAAAATTAATGAACAAGTGATTTTGCACTTTCAATCCAATGTAGAAGAGAAGAGAATAGAAAAGAGAAGCTTGCAATAATGAACACAAGTATTTATGTGGAGAAACCCTTGCGGGAAAAAACTCCACACTCAAAGATGTTTCCTTCTTGTATTAAATCTCTTTAGAAAAGATTACATTCAATACTGAAATTCCTCTAAGTCCTTCATGCACTTCACAAAAAAACTTCTTGCTTTTTTCTTTAAGTCTTTTAAAAAAACTTATTGCTTTTTTCTTCTAAGTCTTTTTCACAATTCAACTCTATGGAAAATGTATGGGACTCTTAATTAATTAATGAAGGTTCATAATTCAAGAGATTCTTAATTTGAAAGCTTGAAACTCAAAATATAATAAATTATAATTAATAACAAAGCAACCAATGCTCATGCAAACACCAAGCATTCCAAATTGAGAAGACTGAACTCAAACAAAAGTCAAGCTTTCAGTTAACTGCTTGTCCTTGATGTGGGCACCCAAGTTTACCAAAATTAGCTTTGCCAACATCAAACATATTTCCAAATAAAAGCAACAGAAAGTCTTCGAATTGGGCGTCCATATTTGTCCAATCACTTGTTGTTGACTGAAGTGATCAATACACATCAATTTCACACAAACAACATGCAAGATTGATGTCCCCAAGGTTATTCTAAATTACTTTATTCTGTACATGCAAGTGACATATATACACCAGATTCAACATGCAACTGATACCCATTACTTGAAACACTAAGATGTACCATCCTGCAAGTTTTTGGAGTTGGAGAGTTTTGCAAGTAATATCTTAAAATTGACATGCAAGCATTTACAACAACATGCAACTAATACCCATTACCTTAAACATTGAGATGTACCATCCTGCAAGTTTCTGGAGTTGGAGTGTTCTACAAGCAATCTCACAAAACTGACATGCAACAACATGCAAGGTCATATAACTGACATGCAACAACATGCAAGGTCATACAAGTCCATAAGAGTGACATGCAACAACATGCAAGCACATGCAAGTCCATAGGAGCAACATGCAACAACATGCAAGTATATGCAAGCAACATGCAAGTAACATGCAAGTCCATGCAAGCTATTCTAACCACATGCAAGCAATATCCAATTCATGCATCTCTAACACTGTAGTTAACTGCAACATTATATTCATGCAAGGTGTCTCAACATTATCCACTCATGTACATAAAAAACCACAACTCCAAGTCTAAATATAAGTCCCCATGAAAAGGGGATGCCCAAGTTTAACTCCCACTCACTAGGAGTTATCAAACTCTAAAAATAGACTTAGGAGAAGTCAACAAAGTCTTCATGGCTCCCAACTCAAAGTGGGTGCCCAAGTTTAATTTTATCTAATTAGGAATTAATTGCAAAAGTCAAAGTGATATAAATAATAAATAATTAATCTCTCAAAGTCCTAATGTGTTGGGGAACACATTCCAAGAACTTTGGAGACACATGAATTGGTTAGGATTGCAAGTTAATGGCAACTTATCCCAACATAAATAAAGAATAAAAAATTTATTCTATAGTTTTCTACTTGCTTAAAAAAATATATTGTCAAAGAGGTATAAATATTATGAGAAAAATTAGAAAATAAAATTGTTAAAATGGATTATTAACACTCACACAACTCAAGAGATTTTTACTATGGAAACCTTGAGAGGGGGAAACTAGCTTTTAGTAGTGGAAATTTCCCTACTACCCAATGGAATTAACTTGGAAGGATAGGTACAACAAGAGGGTAACACAATGGCTTCCCTTTACTTTCTTGTCTATTTTCTATAGCTAACGAACAACATAATTCTTCTTTCATTTCTCTTAATACAATACTCAAGTTAATCTTCTCATGTAAAAAACATCCCCAAAACCTCTGTTTATAATTGTTGAAAGCTGAAACTTTCTCTTGGGGCCCAAGAAGGAACCTCTCGAAGCTAGAAGTGCAAAGGACATCATTTTGGTTTTTCTCTAAATTTTCAATAATTTTGGTTTGGGTCAATTTCACAACATAAAATTGATTTGAGTCAATTTCACAATGAATAATTGACCTAGAAAACATGAAAATGATCTTGAGGCCTAGACAACAAGATGAGTATATCCCCATTGTTAAAGACCTTGATCTAGAAGATGAGGCAAATCCAATGATTGGGACCTTCCATGAAGTTGACTACTATGAAAATGATAGTAATAAGAAGTGTTGTTGGGAGTGAATGTAACAATTGCTTGTTCTCTTCGGTAGTTACTTTTGGTTTGATAGTGGGTTATGGATAATACTTGATTGAGATATAATAATCTCATATGGTTTTGGGCTGATTATCATTGCATAAGAAGACTTTATGGGTTTTTTGGTTTTTAGTATAGTTGGTACTACAGTTTGATGGACTTGCTTGGTGGTCTTCGCCTCCTACTGTATTCTCTACTTTTTGGTAATGAATAGTATATGATCCTTAATATAAAAAAATGATCTCATCCCTTCTATAATTTTGATCTTTCTATTACGTATTCCATTATTTCTTTGATTCTTGAATCCATCTTACTCTTTAAGTTCTAATTTCTCGATCCTTATGTAGGTCACCTCCATTCTTAGGAGGATTTGGTCCCACAAAAGTTTAATGAGACATCAAGTGGGGGAAGTGTTCTCCCACCCTTTCTTTTAAATACCATTTATCTTTATTGACCTTCTAGTCTTTGAGTTCTATTTTCCATCATTCTTAGATTCTATTCCTAGTTTCCCTTGTTTTTTTTTTTCTAGAACTTCATCGTCTGCAAGTGTGGTTCTTCCTTCCACACCCAAACACTCTAAGAAGGGTTTAACACCTATTCTTCTTCTTCTTCCAACATAGAGGGTTCATAAAACTACAAGTTCTCACAACTATGTGTATCTTCATGAAGGGAGGTAGATCAAGTTCGAATGCATTTTCACCTATGGCTTCCAAAATAGTGAAAGTTCCATATCTTAGTGGCTTAAATTTTTCTCCTTATCTTTCTAGTCTTTATTTACCCAAGGATAGCCAAACTTTGTATCCCACCTTTAATTTGTGCTCCTTTCTATGATGATCATGTCTTTGTTTGCACACAATTTGAGTTCTTTCCAATTGTCCTCTTACTTTGAGAAAGATTTTCCTAATCATATCAATACATTTTAATGCTTTAGCCACCTCTAAATCTTGTCCTACTTGCTCTTCTTGCTAATCAAAAGTTACATCAAGTGGGATTGAGGGAAAATAGCCCAAGCATGCCTTAAAATGGGAATGATTTGTAGAAGAATGAATTGACTTGTTATAAGAGTGCTAGATATAGGGAAGTGACTCATCCCGAGTTTTGAGACACTTATTGTTTTATCCTTGTTGAACACACTGAGATGTTGAGAGGGGGGGGGTGAATCAAGATATACAAAAACTCAACTACTTTATTTGCAAATCAAATTAAATTACTTAGAGAATAGAAAGTAAAACATGCACCACATTAATCAACACAATGACGCCAAGATTTTTACATGGAAAACCCAAAATTGGGAAAAACCACGGTGAGTGTTAGCTCACAATATATAATGCTCACTGCTATAAAAGTTTACAACATTGATTTAGGGCTACAACCCAAGGAAGCTACTACTCCCTGTTGACTTTTTTTTAGGGCTACAACCCAAAGAAGCTATTATTCCCTAAAGAAAGATCACAACTATAAAAGATTACAATGATAACATAAACATGAATTGTTGTGAAAGAAGCATTTGACTTATGCTGATATTGTAGTCCTCTTTTCTGTGCAATTACCTCATCATACAGATTTCACACACTTCATCCTTCTCATTCTGATACGTCACTTTCACTTACTTTCATCACAAATGACTTTATTCTTCTATATATATCCTCCACAACCACTCAAAACCTCAATTAGGTCGGCACAAGAAAAAACTTTTAGATGAAACATGTGATTCTCCATGGGTCGACATCAAACATATACATTATGAAATGAAAATAGGTTGCAGATTGTTAGCAAACAGATTTGTCACTGCTTAAACAACTCTAACTTGCCCTGTTAGCAGTAACAACTTCACTAACAGTTGGACAATTAGTTTATATAATTGCCCTCTGAAGGTTTTAGAAGGTACAACTCCCTTCTTATGATAGTTTAAATCTTTTTGGTTACAGTTTTAACTAGAAAGTGAAAAAAGGTGATCACATATAAAAATTGAAATAACTAACTAACCATAACACTGTTCATATTATGGACAAGGTTCATTGTAATATAGAGTTTTTCCTTAGACATAAAAAAGAAAGAAAAACTGTTCACAACTTTCCAACAAATTCTAATACCATTTCAACATCAAATCTCATCATATGAAGAGAGACACTTAGATGATAATATTTCGAATAGGGAAGTAGGTTATCAATATTCCAAATAGCTTTGAAATAATACTCAAGATTCACAGATTAAACATTCAACGTACGAAGAACAGATAATCAATATTAAAGTAATCAACTCAAAACCAATCCTCAAATAAAAATGAACTTGTTATCACCACAAAAATACTATAAGAATATCCCCCATATTTTAGAATTAAGAGATAAATAATTTAGTCTGGTACAATGAAATTCTTTTGGCCAAAAAAAAAAGATCCCTTCTCCATTGTTACATCTTGAATATATAGCAAAATGAAATAAAACTATTTTTTCCATAGATAGTTATCATAACTAATAGGTCATTATAAAACAAAGTTCATATAGAGAAACACTAAAAGAGTTTAACAAGTGCTCAATAAATTAAGAAACAATTATGGAATTACATTCTCAACATCGTCCTCTGTAACATCTAACTTCTCAGGCGTGTTCAACATTCCCTTCTCTATTGCATCATCTGTTTTCTAAGAAATTCTTAGTCTAGTCTACATGGCTTTGAATCTCCCTATAATAGAAAGCACCCCTTTAGTGTTGGAAATTGCAGTGATAGCAAGGCTCGTCTTCCATTTCTGTAATCCATGACTAGTCTCAATGAGCTTTCTTTCCATCTCAGAAAGATCTCTCTTAAAGTTAGATAGATAGACAAAGACATTACTAAGTCTTTCCATGGCATTTCCTTTCACATCTTCCTTAATCTTTAATTCTTCACTCATCAGTTCTTTGAAAGTTTGTTTTATGTTGTCCAAATCTAGTAAATTAGACTTAGTCTCATCCCACAAGTCTACCTCGAGAGAAACAAAGGCACTACGACTATCAAGTACGTAAGACTTGTTTTTAGCCAAGCTCTTCAAGTCATTGACACATTATTGCTCCATGTATATTTTCCAATCTATTGCAGTTGCCCATTTGGCTGACTCATTTTCCTCCAGTTTCTCTATAACCTTCTCTGCTAAGAAGACACTAGAATCCATTTTGGCCATGGCATCAAAGTTATTCTTGGTCACACCGAGCATTGTCTACTCTTTTCTTATTGCCTTTATATCATTTAAAATTTCTGTTTGCTTTTCTAAAAAATTGCCATACAGGATATAAGCATCATAGATGAAGCGAGTACCATCAAAAATCAATTTTCTCACCCATTCTTCTATTGCATTCCCAAGATATTTGTACCTGTTAATTTGGTCTAATACTTCAATAGTGAGGCCTTTAGGGGTTCCAAACATAACATTTAGAGGTCGGGAATCTGTGTCTACAATAGATTTAACATATGAAGTAAGGATTTTCACTTGATCTTCCAATACTTCAATCTCCCTCTCTTTTTCTTCATCTCTACTAGCCAATATATCAACAGACAATTTAGCATTATGAATATCCCCTTGAACAAAATGTGGTCCCAAATATATTGTACTTACTTGGAAGTAATCTACAGATATATCCTTTACCTCTTTGTCCACCATAGGTTCAATAATCTCTACATATTGATGTTTAGAGATTGGATCAACCATTAATCTGGACATCTTCTTTGCATTTTTAGGAGTTGATTCTAATATTAACAATCTTGCTACTGTGTCAAATTCTATATCTATGATCTGAGGATACCTCCTTTTATTGCTCACCTCTGTCTTTAGCCATGCTGGTGTAGTAGTTACAGAGAAATCTTTAGTAATTTTATGAGACACTTTATTTTCTTTGAGACTATCATCCCCCACTGGTTGTTGCTTGGTGAAATCTGGAGTTCTGAAAGAATCTGATGGGGGAGAAGTAGGGGGAGTTTTGTTTGGTCCAATATATAATGTTGTATCATTGCTTTGATCTTTTTGTACACTTTTCTAGGGGGATTTTGTACCTTTGTTAGCCTGTGAAGAGATATCAAGATTAGGAGTGTTCATGGCATCTTGTGACATCTCCATAACTTGTTCTTGATGTGGAGGAGAACCTACATTATTATCACCAGCCTTAGAATTCAACCATGCCAGACTTCTATTTAAGATAGAAAAAGATCTAGCCTTAAGATCATTGATTTCATCTGTATCCTAGTTGATGTCAAACAAGGGTTTAAGATTTTTAACAATGAAAGAAGGATCAACAATATCAGGGATTTTCCAACTAATTTTGTAAATTTTCATTTAATTGAGATTCAATATGGACCAATCTCTCCTTCTCACTTTGTATTCATCTACACAATCAGTCCAGAGATCCTCCAGATGAGGTATATGTTTCCTTAGCATAGGGGCATATAAATTGTTCTTAACAAAATCTTTACTATCAAAATGGCTTCTCAATCCATATGTTTGGAAATGAAAATGGTTGAGTATTCTATCTAAATTCTTGGCATCCTCATGCTTGGCACAAGTATAGTGGGTCAACTTTAAGGGAAATGAACACCCTTTCTTCTTTGCAGTATAATATCTCTATCCTGCTAAATAAGCTTACATCTACACACTTCTAAGAACACCACATAATTTGAAGCATACCTTGGTAGTTTGAGTGGAAGATATTCAAAACCTCCAAATCTAATATATGTGAAATTTTCAAATTGGATGAAGAAACTACCAAAGGTCATAACCTAGTTAGCAACTTCTATGGAAATTCTGACTTGAGGATTTTCCCAAATTCTTGTAACCATAAGAATTAAAAGGGCATCATTAACTCTCCTATACACCTTATTTCCATTTGTTCCCCTCAATTGAGGAAAGTAATCATACACCTTTGTTTTAGCAGTCAGAGGACCTGCTACTTGTAGACCTGGCCAACATAGTAATGATATCAGAAATTTCATCTTGAAAATAACGTCTAACTAAATTCTAGGGTAACTTAGACCCTCCCTTCTTTGGCCTCTTTAGCCAGGTGGTGGCAATCATGTCCTTACACTTCTTTTTTCCATCAATATAAAAATTAGTAGCCTTTTCTAGGGTTACATTTGCATACACATTGTTGATGGCCAGGCCTAATCTATCGGTGATAGAATTGGCGTTTAGTGGTAGAATGGTATGGCCACTAGTCATTTTGACTTCTTTGGCTTTAGGGCTATAGTTTTGTATACAAGCCACTATCAAATCTGGGCATTTAACAGTTGGCACGAAACCCTAGCATGGGCCAATCCACTATCAAAGACTCTTTGGGTAATTGTTGGCCTGGGATTGGTATTCATTCTCAGCCAAAATTCTCGAAGATTTACATGCCCGAAATTAGTGTCCCTTATCCCAGGCAATTCATTTCTGATGATGAAAGAAATATCTATCCCTTTGTATTTATACTTGATAGTGATAGTCCCTAGCAACCAATGTAAAGGAATCGGGGCTTCGGTAACGGACGATAATTTCAAATGGGAGAATGGGAGACAACAAAGTTTGATGGTTGAAACTTGGGCTTCAGATCTCATGAATAGTAATGGCTAAAAATTGAATTTTTACCCCACCAGAGTATTTGACTAGCTAGTAATAATCTTCAAACTAGAGATAGGTGATTGGGCTTACCTAGACGTCGACACTTTGATGAGAAGATGAAGACAACTAGTTGTGCTTAGCTCCTAGGGTTTCTTCTTTGGGAAAACAAAAACAAATAACTTTACAAAGGGATGTTGGCTTTATAAGGAAAAGAGATAAAGTGAAGTCATTTAATGCCCCTTGCAATTAATTCAACCTTTACACCCACCGACTTACCCATGCAGTGTGTTCTTCAATCGACAAATTTTTAGCTTCTGGAGAAGCTCTTTATCAACAAAATTTCCTTGTGGTGAACCTTCAATTACACACTGTCAGGAAAAACAACTTTTGATGACATTTTTTTATTTTATTGATATTGCTCCCCTTTCACTTTTTCCCTTATTTTTTGCTTATCAACAATATCATCATCTTTTGAACTTTCTTGAGTATATATATTATAGTCAGAAAAGTGCCATATGTACTTATGAACCACTGCTTTGTTAGCAATTAGAGGCATTCATGAACCAAAGGCTTCTTTATTAGAAAAATGAGGCCTTTATGAACCTCCTCAATATCTTGAGTTATAGACTTGTCGGCGAGTCAGAAAAACTTAGTATTCTAGAACAAGCACAACTCTGAGGCATCAAATATGTTTAACATACTCGGTCAGGAAACTGACAATTTGGCAGTCTCATAAACTCAGGAACTAATTGTTGACTCGATGATAAGTACATGATCACTTTATGCAGTATTATCGGCTTATCGACAAACCGGGGAACTCATGAACTTGGGAACTAAAACAAAGTTCTAAAATACACAGAAAATCCGACCAACATAAAGAAAGGAGGACTTAAGGCTTGTTGGGGAAGTGACCAGTTCAAGGCTCAACATTTACTGATAGAAGGAGGGAATGAGTTCATTCATCAATAGGTTCGCCGACTAAGGCTTTTCTCGACAGACAAGGAAAAACTTGAAGTTCTTAAAATCTCACTTTTGCCAATAGAACAGACTATAACATGGGAAAGACAAGAAGTTCAAGAAAGGGGAAAATTACTAACTAAAAGGATATGAGACCCACATGACACATAAACAAATGTAAATGTTATCACATAGAATTGCACCTATCTTGGAGAGAGTCCAAGTATTCTAATGACACAATGGGAATGATCTCAAGGTGTGGGACCTTGCAATATGAGATTAGACCTCTAGAGAAGGCTGGTTCCTCATTCTAAGCCTAAACCTCAGAGAAATAGACTAAACCTACACTAATGATCACCAAGGAAAAGGGAGAGAGGGAAAGAGAAAGGGAAAATGTGATGCACCAAGATTTAGTGTGTTAGATTGCACTAACGTACATAACTCAATAATGATCTCAAAGCTAAAGGAGAATCACACATACTCATGCAAGTTCAAATAGAGGTTAGGAAAGAAAGACAAAACTATGGAAGGGACCATTTTATCCACAAAACATAGTTTAGATCTATCAAATAAACACAATGCAAGAATAATGAGACAGACAATATTCTGTTTATATTGATCATAGAGGTTAAGTAATCATTACAAAGAAGAACAATTTGCAATAGATATAGATACAAAATAACCGATTACATTCATTGGTGAACCAACTAGAAGACATCAAAGGCCTAACTTTAGGCACAATGCATCAAATTCTACTGTTCTTGCAATCGCATTACAAGACCTGTGACAACAAAAAGTTTGGTAGCATAACAGCCCAAAACAATAATCCACACTTAATACATCTTTGAGACATGTATATATAGAATTTCATTTTCCATTTGACCTAAGTCACCTACCACAATAAATTCACCCCATGGGCTCTGACAGAAGGTTCCCCTACAAAGGCATGGCCTATCTGCAAGAATTCAATGAAGAAAATACCGGGAGACCTGAGGCAGATGGGAGATATCTTGTCTCCTCAATGCCCCAACCGATTCATCACCTACAACCATAAATGCAACAAATATTTGAAAAGGGGCAGCTGAGAGGCATTAGGGTTTGCATTGATGGCATATGAGACAAGTTTCTCGAGAAATTTTTTTACAACACTTTAAATTTTTAACCTTTAAGTCTCTGTTCTGTCATTGATTCTAAATTTTTGAATAATCGACCTTTGTATCCTTTGAAATTTGACCCTTGCAAATACCTCTAGCAGTAGAGTCTGCATTTTCCCTCCTTCGGGATGTTTGAGAATCTCCTTTTGAATCTTGACCGTAGATGGATCTACATTTAGAATCAACATCCATTGCTTTCCCTTTTGATTCTGAATTGAGGCCCAAAGATTTTGTCTATGTGGCAATTTTTGTGACTTCGTGAGGAGTCTAGATGAGGCTTGGTGAAGGTAAGAGTTTTAGTGAAAATACCATGGTGTCTGATGAAATGCCCAACCAACACTTAAGTTTCATCATCCGCCACGTCGAGCATTCACGTAAACTTGAGGAGCCTCTCTTGAAATTTTTTGAGGAGCGCCAACATGCCACATGTTCAAATGACACAAGTCGGAGGGAACTTTTCTGTGTTTTGTTTAGAACTTGCGCCACGCTGACACGTGGTGCACCTTGGAAGATTCCCGCCGCAACATTTGAAAAGGAGGAAGAACAAAGGAATAGGCTATGTGTCATCATCTCGTAGCCACACATAGGATCTTTCCTGTAGATAAGATTCTCCTGCGACACTGCGCTACCATTCGATCCTTCACGACCTCACCTCTTCACTTCATCCTTCGAAACCTAGCGCGATCTGCTTCATCTAACTGAGTCATTAATCCTATGGCCATAGGCCACGATAAACCTTACAATTGTCCTCATTTCAAAGAAGCCCCGCAGTGGGAACATGATGTTAGCTTCGGCAGTCTGCGAGCTTGCGATATCCTGCCATGTGGCACCTTGGGTCCCTAGAAAGACTTAGGACTTAAGAAATTATAAAGAACATGACTTGATGGGCAATAAAAGGTAAACATTAGGACTTCATGACATATAGGACTTAAGGTTATAACTTAAATGACCGATAACCTAGGCTAGACAATCAACGATGGATTATAACATAAGGTAAGATATGACCGTAAAACCTAGGGTTTTAAGGCAAAATAAGGAAAACACTTAGAGATTTTATAGATTCAGGCTATTTGGCTTGGAAGCAAAATAGGTCAACAGTAAGAAAATAGACAAGACCACAAATTCAGATTTGAGGTAAACAATTGGCTCTAACTTGGGGACAAGGACTAAAAGGATGCAGAGGACCTAGACAACTTTGGCAGACAAGTACCTTATTAGATGGGCTATAGAGTCAGACCCAACACACTAACACACAGAAAAACAAGATAAGATCCAACAACAAGAAACTATAGTACACGAGGAGATAAAAATCACCAATTGTAAAGTTTAAGATCTTGCCCGTTCTAAGCAAGAGGTAATTCAGTACTGTCTAGGTATGCTAGAAAATAAGCATTCCCTCCAGTAGTTTCTTTGATTTTGAAAGGGCCCTTCTTGAGAATCAAGCTTCCCATGAGCTCCTTTAGGATCTTTTCTTTTATCCCACATTAGAACCAAGTCTCCAATCACAAATTCTTTCCTTTTAGCCTTCTTATCAAATATTTCTTTCACCTTCTTTTGATGATCCGAGATATGATATGCTATGACCTCTCTCTATTTTTCAATCTTAGAAAGGTACATGATTCTCTTTTCTATAGAATTTTTGAACTTCTCATCTTCTATAGCTTTTTGTAACTTCAAGGATGCAAGTTCTAATGGGATAGGCAATGCACTTCCAACCCCATATACCAACTCAAAAGGAGACATGCCAGTAGCTCTATTTGAAGTGGTTCTGTTAGCCTAGAGAGCATCATAAAGCTTCCTATGCCAATTTATTTGGTTTTCTTCTTCCAATTTCTGAATAATGGTGATCAGGATCTTATTGTTGGATTCCGCTTGCCCATTCCCTTGAGGGTAATAATCTGAAGAGTGTGGGGGGCTAATTCCATAGTCATAGCAGAAAAGAGATATTTCAGCAGAAGAAAAACTAGAGGCATTATCTGTTACTATTTTCTTTGGAACTCTGAACATGACCAAAATGTGTTCTTTTAGAAATCTGCATACGGTTTCAGATGTAGTATGCTTCACTGGGATGGCTTCCACCCATTTAGTAAAATAATATGTGGCTATCAAGATATGAGTGTGTCCAACACTTGAATTTGGATGAATGGGGCCTATAAAGTCCAGTCCCCATTGTTGGAAAAGGCTCTTCTATGACTACTAGTCTGAGAGGTAAAGCAACCAATCTAGGTCTACCGGTGAACCTTATGCATTCTTCACATTTAGATACCCAGTCATAGGCATCTTTGAACATGCTAGGCCAGTAGTAGCACTGTCTCAAAATTTTACAGGTTGTCATTGAAGCAGATAAATGACCACCACATTCCTCATTATGGAAGAATTCAAGAAGTTTCCTCTATTGTTCTCTACTTACACATCTTAAAAATGTACCATCAACTCCTCTTTTATATAAAGTATATCCCAAATGACATAGTTTGCAACTTTCCATCTCAGGTTCCATTTTACCTTAGTAGAAAGATGAGGCAGACATTCCCCATAAGTCAAAAAGAGTGAAACATCAAAGAACCATTCATCAGTGGTACTTACAAAGAGAGTAAGATGAAGGTATTCATTTTCCTCTAGTGTGTTTTCTTCCATCAGCTTGCAAAGGCCTCTCCCTCTAACCAACTTGGTAGGTTTGATTGTGACATCATACTCTTGCACTTTTGTCACCTAGGATCCTCTTTTGTTACTGCTAATCTCCTGCTGTGTCAGAATGGACTTTACTGTAGGGTCTAGAAGGTGTGGGAATGGAGGATATAGAATCTGAACTGCTTCACAGATTTGACAACAACAAAGGCATGTTTCTCCATAGGTGAATAGTTTAATTTATGCTTCTTTAGGGGCATGCTCATAAAAGTGATGGGAGATTCAACAACTTGTTTATTCTTTTGAAGCAATATAGTAGATAGTGTGTGTTCGGATGCATAAGAATAGATAATGAAATCTTTATCAAAATTTGGATGTACCAGAGTTGGAGCATTAGCTATTGCTTCTTTGATGGGTTTAAAGGCTTCCTTTCCTTCATTGCTCCATCTAAAAACATGTCTATCCTTCATCATTTCTACAATATGTCTAGTTAACTCAGCAAAGTCTGGTACGAATCTCTTGAAGAAGTTAACATGTCTGAATAAGGATCTTATGTGGCTCTTGCTAACCAGAAAGCTTAACTGTTGGATGGATTTAACCCTCTTTGGGTCTATTTTGATGCCCTCTTTTGAGACTATGTGTCCCAAAAACTTTCCTTCAGTAACTCCAAAAATAAATTTCTTAGGATTTAATGATATACCTCTACCTCTGCACCTCTGCAACACAATCTCCAAATGATCAATATGATCCTCCCTCTTCTTTTAAAAAACTATCAAATCATCAAGGTATACCACAATAATTTTGTTCTTTAGGTCTCCAAAAGAAAGGTCCATAGCCGTCTGAAAATTTGTTCCTGCGTTGATCAATCCAAAAGGAATTTTATTATATGCAAAGGTTCCCATTGGAGTGGTGAATGTTGTCTTGTGCTGGTCCTCGGGAGCTACTCCAATTTGATTATATCCTAAGAATCCATCAAGCATTGACATCATTTCTAACCCTGAGACTGTTTGTAAGATGTGATCCATCACTGGTAGTGGGTAATTATCCTTTAGAGAAGATTGATTTAAATTCCTGAAATCCACACATATCCTTATCTCACCGCTTTTCTTTCTGACAGGCACAATGTTAGCCACCCAGGTTGAATGATGTATTGGATAAATGATTTTATCTTTTAACATCTTATCAACATCATTAAATATAGCATGTACAACCTTTAGATTATAAGATCTTTGTTTCTTCTAAAAGGGTTTGTACCTAGTTTTAGTGGTATCCGATACAACAGTTTCCCATCTGTTGACACTAATTTTGGTCTGGATCTGAGCGCAGATGTTGGAGGGTTTTTTCTTTTTGGGCCCTAAGTTTCCTTGTTCATCGCTGTGACTTTCTCTATCGGCGAAACTTCTTTTTGAGTGCTCAGATTATGATTGAACCATTGTTTTGAACCACTGTGTTGAACCCTTTTGGTTCATGGTTCAACGGTTCAAGGCTTTGTGTTTGTGTTCGGCAAATGTTCTTTTTGAAGTGCTCCGTTCAGCGTTGAACTTCTCGGTTGAACCATCCATTTGAACCGGTTCATGGTTCAAAGGTTCAGAGCTTTATGTTTTTGGTTCATCAGAGTGATCGGCATCATCGGCGAGCTATTTTTTGTTCCCTCCAATGTGTTTGGTTTGGCCGATGGAAATGCCATCGGTGTGATATTCATCGTCGGCAGGCTTCATTTGTGTTTGGCCGATGGATGTTATCGACGTGTCTTGTATTGTCGGCGAGGGAATTTTGGGCTAGCCCGACGGTTGTTGTCTGGCCGACGAAGTATGTTTTGGTGGCCATCAGGGAGACTCGTATTGTCGGTGGGAGTCTAGAGAGTTAGCCTGATGGTTAGTCTCTGGCCGATGAGGGGAATGTAGTGAAACAGTCGGCGAGATTGTTGAGGTCAGCCAGAGGATTTTTGATGCTCCGATGGAGGGAGTCACGTTGACGGGGGTGCAGAGTGTAGTTTGTGGTCATCGGCCAGACTATTGATGTTGGGATGAGTTTTGTGGAGTTGGCCGATGGTTCTTCTCTGGCCGATATGGAAGTTGTAGACTTTCGGGAGGTGTCGTCGGCGAGACTTGATAGATCGGCAGGAGGATTTGGGAGTTGGCCGATGGCCTGGGTCTGGGCGATGGGCTTTTGGGTGGAGCGTGTGCTCGACACCTATTATGCAAGTGACTATGCTTTTAAACTACTAAGGTGGTCTCTGCACCATGCATGTGGGATTAATCTCCCTGCATTATTTTGAACCTGTGGTAAACGCTTTTTGGCTGGAACTTCATTTTGATTGCTGCGACTGATTTCTCGATGGCTGCAGGTGGTTGAGCCATCAATGGCGACTGTAGCAGGGATATGGGTGACGGTACAAGTGATTAAACTACTCGATTGTGAATGAGGACATCCATACGGTGGCGCAAGGCTCGAGGCCTCCCTGTCAACTCTCCTACCTACTGCATTGATAATTTCTGAGTGCCATTCCTTTGAAGGATCTGTATCTGGCAGATTTTTGTAAAAGCCTTGTAATTAATTGCTACAGGTACACTTTCTAGCCAATATAGGCAGACGGTGTTACCATTTTTGTGGTTGTTGAAAATTGGACATTTTGGCTCTGTAATAAGATACAATTGGTTTTGGTTGCTCTGTGCAGCAAAACTTGCGAGTTTATGTATCTCCTGTTGTATGTTTGTGCATGAATCCATTGATTTCATGGTCAATTTTATATTAATAATGCTATGTTTGCATGTGTTATGTTGATTCTGTCTCCAGTTTTGCATGTATCTTTCTTCTAAGTCCAGGCATTCAAGGAATGTTTGAGATTCTAAAACATAGAATTCCTGTGTTGAATGTTTAATCTTTTAACTTCTGCTCAAGGGGTAGATTAAACTGTTTTCAGATTGAATATTGGGAAGGGTATACTGCAATAGGGATGCCATAAGTATAGACAGCTTAACACTCTGTATTGGGAGATATCTGTAAGGCAGATATCATGTATATCCCCTTGAAATCCAATTTTAGTTGTTCATGCTGATCATTCACAGGTGTATGTCTACCGACTCCAAGCCCTGGATAGGCACCAATCTAGCTCTGTGTTGAAGTTATATACCATGTCCAGCTTTGCATCCAAAAATCAAATCAAACCATTTCATCCTTAAACCTGTTAGTTGTAGGAGTAGGATTAGGATCCCTGCATACTCTCATACCCAACCAGACATATATGTCCAAGAATGTTGCCAACCTTGTGATTTGTTATACAAATCTTGGTCCTTACGTGAGAGTATTCTGCCTGTTGCTGTCAAGTTATATCTTTCTATCATTGAGCTAGTCAAGGTCATACTTTTATCAAATAGGGACACCCCCCTTGGTGCGGCAGAACCAGAAGTGAAGGGGAGGAGCTCACGCAACCTCCTGTATTCAGTTGGCTGAATCTGCCTGTGCATTAGAACTGGTAAACCCTAATGCTGATTCAGAAGAAAAACCAACAAAATGGCGACTCTGCTGGGGAGATCAATGTCATATCCATGAAAGTTTGAGTCTATGAGATTGAAGAATTAGGCCTGGATGTGTTTGTTGCAGCAGAGAAAAAGGTTGTATATGTGACTCTACTGGTGGATGACCCAGAAAGAAAGAAATCAATTTGTAGCTTTAGCTTGTTTGAAGCTCATTCCTCTTCAAGGAGGTGGCGACTCTGCATCAAAGAACTTGATAAAAGAACAAAATCAGTCAGAGAAGAATTTGCAGCTCCTGCAACATATCCAGGTATTTCATATTGTTTGACAGACTCCCTATTTGGTGAGATAGCACTGATTAAAAGGGAAACATTGGTGAAAGCAGAGCTTGCATGCTTTTATTAGAACTTATTCTGTATTTCAAAGGGCATGCAATGTTGCTAAAAAGACTCATTTAAAGGACTTTAGGAAAGTTTGAAAAAATAGTCTAAATTTTGAGTGCCTAAAGTCATTGTTTGTAGAAAATCTGAGTAGAGAGGAGGGTTGCAAAAACATAAAGGATGTATTATCAGCCTATGCACCCTTGTGAAGTGTCAAGTGCAAAAATGTATAGTAGTCAGTCCCAACAATGTAATAAAAGAAGTTTCAACATAGACAGATATAAGCCCATAAATTTCAGTGGCATTTGTGGCTATCCAAATGCTCTTCCACCTAAAATCAGAATTTTTTTGCCTAAATTTAATGGTATAAAGGATGAATCAGCTGAGAGACACTTGCAGCAGTTTATGAATGAGATAGATGACTTTGAGATTGACCATGAGGATGTGGTTATGAGATTATTTGTTCAATCTCTATATGAAGATGCAAGGGACTGGTTTTCCTACCTTCCAGCTCACTCTGTCAGCTCTTGGCATGGTTTTACATCTGCATTTCTAGTACAATATGGTGAAAGAATCTCTGAATATGCAGTTATTAGTAATTTTATTTACATCCATATTGAAGAAGGTGAGTTGATCCCATCCTTTAACCTCAGATTTATGAGGGCATTGAATAGAATTCCAGAATGCATGAGACCTAATGATGCACTGTACTTAGTTGTCTATTTGGGAGCTTTTGATAAGAAAATGAGTTACAGATTAAGAGACAAGGAGCACACCACATTGCATCAGGCACATCAGTTTGCAATAGATATTGAAAACAATTGGAGGTATGGAATACAAAAGGGTTATTTTTCTAAAAATTTTTGTTGTCCTGTAGCCCCCGGTGTTAATGAAAGATTTAATTCAGGAGTTGACAATGAATGTCAAAGTATTCACATCCGTGTTGTCCCAGTTTTTGCATCATTTCAAGTTGATGATGTTTCTGTTATAAAGGAGGTGTAGACATAAAAAATTGTCCTAAGTTATCCTTCATCCAAAGATTTAATTAATTTTAATTAATTAAGTAAATCTTACCTTTTGTACCATATTTCATAAATAATAAATTCAATTTATTTATTATTTATCCATAAACCAAAACACCTCCAAAAAAATAATAAATTAAATAAACTTAATTTATTATTTTGTCCAAACTTTAACCTAAATCTATTTCACAAAAATAATGCAAACCCGTAAAAATGCCTACCATAACCCTAACTACCTTTTACCGTTCACCGAACCAAAAATCCGTTTAACTACCCAAACTACTACCCAAACCTTATAAAATCAAATCCATCCCTCATTGATCTGGACCCACCGACACCATCTACATTTGGAGTTATGCAAATTACGCGAGCAACCACATTTTAATACTTTCGGTAACATCTATTTATATTTGTGCAGTTTATAGCTTTTATCATTAATCTTTTCTGTTGCGTATAGTATAGATTTTAGGATTTTGAAATAGTTTCAAATCATTTTGCAAAAATCTATATTCTGGTGCAAACAATGGTGAACCCGACGTGAACATGCCCTTTTGTGTTTTGTTAATCTATCACTTTGCAAGTATTTTTGGTGAGTTTATGTAGGTTTCCTCCTGGCTTACATTTGCTTCCACCATTGGATCCGAAGCAGCTCGTGGGCTTTAATCTTCAGCTGGCGGATCTTATTTTTGTTCATTGGACAAAGGGGGTTTTGGGTGATGCTCCTTGACGGTTATCTTTCTAACAGCTAGTGGTTGTGGTAACGGTGTTTATTAGGATTAAATCTTCTTTAACCACTAGTTTTACATTGTGAATGTCATGATTAAATATTTCTCTCAATAATAATTCTGAGTGTCTTGAATTAAAAACTATGGGTTCTACTTTTGAAATCTCGCAGCATTAACATTTCTCTTTAGTGTGGATGTTACCGTCTCCGTAACTGTTATTGGGTTTTGGCGTGTTTGTTATTCATTTTGTCATAACATAGCGGGTGTAGGTTTCTGAAACAAATTAGAAAGTTCAATTTATCATTTCTGTGGATATCACATTTTCTTAGTGCTTGTTAACTGCTTCAGTTTCCAAACATAACTATTAAGTTTGCTAGCAATCTTGTGATGTTTTCTGGTAAACTGTAGCTATTTACATTGTCATCGATCGTTGTTATCTGTTAACTTTGATCTTTATCAGAACCGGTGTTGATGGTTAGGGTTATTATAGTTGCAACTTTCTATTTTGATGATGTGTGTGAAGTCTTGTGTAACCGTCAGCATTAACAATTATGTATTCAAGAGAATAGGCAGTTATTGCAGACATATTTAGCTGATAGGCTTTTATATGTGAGATTATAGTTCTTGGATGTCTCACGCCCTAAACAAACTTCACGCTGGAAAATTTATTAAACTCTGGCCATTCTTATCATTGTGTTTTTTTCAAGCTTCCTATAAAATGCAAAACAATTCACTAGAAATTCACTAAACTCGTTGGTTGTCCTCACGTAAACTAGACGGCTGTTCCTATCGGCGTATTTCATGAATATCTTAAAGTGTAAAAGGAATCATTGTTTCTGATCAGCATATTTCTTAAAACCTCCTATGGATGCAAGTTCTAGTATAAAATTTCAAACTACACAAGGGTCCACGCTGGAGAACATCAAAGGAATGATAGCCACGGTGTGAGATAAGTTGATATGCTCAATTGTAGAAAGTCTTTCAAACCGCGGTAAAGGTCTTTTGAAAACTATTTGATATGCTATTATTTTTTATGAATGTTATTAATGTTATGGCATCACAATGGGTAGCAGTTGGCATTGTTTAAACTATTGTAAAGTTGTTCATAATTATGAAACTTGTTCTTTTTTTTTTTTTGTTAACTGATCTCCTTTTATCTGGTGAGTTTGGTGCATTGAATAATAACGTATTGTTTTTCTTCTGGTTCGCAGATTTGTTCAGTGCATGAAAAAGGTATCCTGTTTGTTGGCCGGTTGATTGATCTTAACTACACATTCTAGTCATTATTTATGACATATAGCTGGAAGTGCTGTTACAATTGTTTGTGAACATTTAACCATATTTTTAATATGTTATGCAAACTTTAGACTACCGCTATTAACAATTTTGTTAAGTGTCTTAAATGTAGTCTGTAATCTTTGAATGCCATTAAATAACTACTACATAATTATTAGGTTGTTGGTAGGTTATAAAGGCCAAAAACATATTGATTAGAGAGTTAATTGTCAAGTGAAGTCCTTAAAACGGTGACATCCTTTTAATCGTGCTTACCAACATTTGGAAACTTTATTTTTAACTTGCAATCAGAGAAAGCCATTTTCTTGTGACCTGGAGATAAAATTGCCAAAAACACAGAATTTGCAAACTATCAGAGTGCCCATTTTTAGCCCTTGGAGGCTGTTTTATTTAAACAGGCCTAACTTTTTCATTTGTCATCGGATTTTCATGTTTTTGTAGGCGTCGGCATGCTGATTCAGAGAACTACATCGTGATACAATCCATTTTGTCAAATTCATATCTGATTTTCTGGTATAATTCTCTGAAATTCAATCATTTTCAAAAACATCAAACATTTTCTTCTTGTTGTGTACTAATATTTTTTGTGTGGGTTTTTTGCAAGATTGTTTTTGTCTTGGTCTAACATTTTCTTGCAGCTACACACTTGTCAAAGATAAAATTTTCAAACTACTAATCAGTTTGTTGCAGGATCGATTGCCAAAGAATCTAATCTTCAAACATCGTGTCTACTTTTTATAGATTAGATCACATCATAAGCGAGGGTTGAAATTAACAAGTGTTTGCGCTGTCTTGTGGATTGCAATTTTGTCATTGAATGCGTATGCTCTTCTCTTGCACCATTCGACGATCTTGAGAATCAAAAGCATTTTCTTTGACATTTTGTATAACCACCCACACATTTGGATTTGGAATTAAAATGAACCCCATGCGAGTGTGAGGCAAAGGCGTTGTGTATGCTCTCTCCTTGCATTTCATGCGATCTGGGAGATCAAAAACAACGTGTTTCCTTGCTTTTGTTATCCTTAGAGTGGGCCTGCTCTTTAGACACATCCACAAGGAGAACTCATTTGCGACCCCAAGCGGGACTTTCGTCCGGCCCGCTATATAAATTGAGGATAAGGCGAAAGCCAAGTCTAATCGGTATTAGCGCTTACCGTACAGTGCTAGCTCAAAAGGAGGTGTACCTTGTGTATATTAAAACTCCTAGTAGGGTTAGTCAAAGCCTTTAGTGGCTTGCTGGACTCTCGTAAGGTGCCGGTCCCCCGGATATTCACTAGACCCCTTTTGTGTAGTGGCCAAAAACCCTCTACTTGTTGATACAGGAGGAAACTCTGATAGCCGTCCCATATTTTTGCGGCTTATGGCAGAGATAGTAAGGTACCTCAGGATCTGCGCATCCTAGGACCTGGAACTTGGTGTGCCTGAGAAGTGAGTGCACTGTAAGGGGGAGCCCGTGCCCCAGGTTCCTGGAGCTATACACCATAAGTAGGCGCGGCTGGGTAAAACCAAGTGGGAACTCAACAAGTATTGTCCTTTCCTAGCCTAGGATCGTGCATGTTTACAAGTGTTTGCAAAACATCCAGGTGTCATAAAAAACAACCAATCAAGTTGTGTGTCTTATATGATTGTTGTGTGTGTATACCTAATCATCATCACCATTATAACTTGTCTCCTACATCATCAACTTGACTTTCAAAATTGAGAATCTTTTATCCTTGTGGCACATCTCAAGTGAAATCTTGTCACTTTAAATCACAAGAAGCTCTTTCGATTGATCATTCATCCATATCCATTCCCAAAATCTCTTTTCCATAGTAGACCCCCATTGTCCTATTGATCATATATCAACATCCAATTAAGAGACAGACCTTTTCCTAATCAATCCCATAACGATCCATTTGCTTAAGAGGCCCTGACCATTCTTAAGTTAGTGTATCTTTGTCATCTTATCTTTTCTACTCAATAAGCCCTGTCTTCCTTTAAATAGAGGTGGCATTTTGACCTCCTTTCTTCCTTAGGCATATCATCACCCTGAGTGTTTTAAAGGAGCCCCTTATCCGTATCCAATCCTAAGGTCCATCCAGTCTCTTTGAGTCACCATTTTGACTCTATTTCTATCTTAAATCAAACAATTCATATCTACATCTTGATCCATATCATTTATCCCCACTTTTGGAGTCTTTCATATCATCCATACATATCCATTTGAGAGCTTTTTAACATTTCAATTGTCCTCTATTTTCATGGTTACTACCCATGCCCAAGCCAAGAAAAACAATATGGATTTCACTCCTCAAAACTGGCAACCTCAATCCTTCAGATTCCTCGAAGAAGAGCCCATCCATGAGCAAATCAATCCTTCCCAACAAGATACTGGATCATCATCACATTTTCATAATGATCCACTTAGAGACCTTTCAACTTATGTAGATGTTCGAGATGACGTATCCGACCAACCAGTTACTCCCAAAACTCCTAAACCCACAAATGACTATACTGAAATGAATCCAATTGCACTTCAAATTCAACAAGATCCTGAAACATTGCAACTTGTTCATCTCACCATGGATCATGATCCTGATTATTTTATGCAATACCTTTATGATTGTGGAGCTAGAGTCCCTGATGATATTTATGAGAGAGAAAAAGCACGAAGAAAAGCAGAAAAAGCTAAAGCCAAAGCTCAGGCTACTTCCTCTCTCCACCAATCTTTTTCAACACCTATGTCAAATGTGTTCCAATCCACCTCATCTATCACACCACCACAAAATTTTACCTTGGGACCACAAGATACTTCTATTTCTACAATCCCATCTCTCTCTTCCCATCAATCATTTTCAACACCTATGTCTATCTCATCACATACTTACACATTGGGGATACCTCCCGACTATTATCCTCCCGTGCTCCAACCTATTCGGTCATCACTTACACCCCCATCGATTCCACCATTAGGAATCTCACAATCTATCCCCGCAATTCAACCCATTCAGTCATCTTCATCATTTCCTTCATTAGGATCATCTCTCACAACCTCTTCCATTTCATCAGTAGGGATCTCACAACCTGTCCCTATATCTTCCATACCGAAAACCTCCAACATTCCCTCATCTCAAATAATTCCCAATGCAACTCATGTTTCCATACCTCAAACTTCTTCTATCCACATCCGTCACATCAACGCTCAACCAAAACCGGTATCCACTTCCATACCCTCAATTTCACGAAATTATAACCCTACCTATGTCTCATCCTCAAAACCCGTTGATCCCCAAATCCTTCAACTACAACAACAACTCGCTCAATCACAACAATTTGCCCAATCGCTACTCCAATCAGCCCAACAATCCCAATCATCGTCACAACATCACCCTCAAACATCACCCCAAACTCAATTACACAATCAATCAATCACCACTCCACCCATTCAAGACGAAATCGAACGAATCATTGATAATCGGATTGGTGCTCGACAAAAGAAATACTCATTTGCAGAACTATACCCAGATCCATTTCACAAATCTCTAATCATGGTACCTTTTCCTACAAACATTGAAATACCAAAATTTGAGAAATACAAAGGAAAAGGTGACCCTCGCGATCATATTCGTGAATTTTGTATCGCATGCATGGAATTTCGACATGAACCTACATACTTAATGAGACTTTTTCCTAAAAGTTTGGCTAGCTCAGCCCTTGAATGGTTCTCACGTCTCCCGGGAAACATTACATCTTTTGAACAACTAGCAGAAGAATTTGTCAAAAAATTTTCCTACAACATTGAACAAGACACCTCCATGCAAGACCTTTATAACACCAAACAAAAAGGAGGGGAAACCCTTACTTCTTTTCTACAACGATGGAGGCATATTGTCAGTCGACTTCCTTGTCATATTCCTGAGAAACAACTAGTTCCAATTTTTGTGCAAAATCTTAATCAAGAACTAGCCTTTCACTTACAAGTGCAATGCTCTGATTCATTTGAACAAATCATGACAAAAGGCAAGATGATTGAAACGGCTCTTATCAACAAAGGTCTCATCAAAATTTACAAAGACAATTACAATCGTGATTCCAATAACCAAAACCATGATAAATCCCGATATTGGAATCGAAACAAGAATATTGTGAATGATGGAATCACTGATACAAAACATGTTCAATATATGCAAAACAAACCATTTGTCCTCAACTCTTCATCAACTCATAATACACCTCGGGAACGTCCACCACATATACAGAAGAAATTTACCCTTCCAGGTTTGCGGCCACCACGCACATTTTCAGATTTAACAGAACCTCTTGAATCCATATTTCGGAAACTTAAACAAGAAAACATGATTGAACTTCCTGACGCTAGTAAACCTTATGATGATAGTCGACCAAAACACCGTTGGTTCCGAGAAGGTCAATATTGTGAATACCACCGTGTCAATGGACATGCTACTAATTCATGCATAAGACTGAAGCATTATGTCCAAGATCTAATTGATCAAGGAGAGATACAAATAGATCAAATACCTCATAAGTCTCCCAATGAGAAACTCAAAGCCTACCAAGAACCATTTCCTCCCCATGGACAAAAAAATAATAGAGCTAATAATGTTGATAACACATCACACAATGAAGTTCATTATGACTATAGTAACCACAGCATAGTTGGCCGTATTGAAGTTTCATATCCTCATGTCAATGTTATAACTGTTAGAGGTCGAACTCCCGAGTGTGATGTCACTACACAAAGAGGTCGTATTACTGTTCAGGGAAATCCTCCTCCTATTTCCTCCCATAACCCCATGAGACATCATGTGTTATCCCATAATGTACCTAAATATAATATCCTGGATCAATTGAAAAAGACACCTGCCCATATCTCAATCCTAGAGCTTTTAAGAATGTCCCCCCAACACAAACAAATCTTGGATAAAGCCCTTATAGAATCTCAAGTACCAGGTGATATTGACGTAGATCAATTCCAAGCTATGGTGGGGGCTCTTACATCCACTCCTCGCCTCATCTTCACAGAACCAGAAAACTCCTCTCCAGAACATTTCCATAACGAAGCCCTTCATCTAGAAGTTATTGTCAAACAACATTTCGTGAAACGAGTCCTAATAGATGGTGGATCAGCTTTGAATTTATGTACCCTCAAATTAATAAAACAACTGGGATACTCTGATGAGAACATTGATGAGAAATATCAAATTACGATCAAAGCTTATGATGACGGAGAAAGAAAATCAGCAGGTACAATTAAACTCCCAATCAAGGTTGGCCCTATTACAATGGAAACTACATGTCAGGTCTTAGATCTTGATCTCCCCTATAACATTCTCCTAGGGCGTCCTTGGATTCATGCCATGAGAGCCGTCCCTTCCATGTACCACCAATGCATAAAATTCCCATTTAATGATCGTGAGATTACCATACAAGCAGACCCTCGCCCATTTCAATACTGTAGACGACTGGAGGGTCCTTATCGACATCAAAATTATTGCCCAACTAATGAGGTTGCCCAACCATCATCCAAATACATTAACCCATCCACCCTCACCCCGTCTTCTTCATCCACACCATCCACTTCTCGATCGGAGATCAAGGCTAAGATCAGTGCTACAGGCATGGGGGAGTACACTCTGTTTCATATCAATGAACTTCCTCTTTCACCTAAGAGCTATGGGCGACCTCGTCTGATTAATCATGTCTTGATTACTCATCCACAATTGAAAGACTTCAAATATTGGGGGCAACTAAGTCAAGAAACCATTGAAGATGACATCTCTAAATGGCTCTATAGCGATGAAGATGAATAGAGACAATTACCATTGAGTATATATCACAGAGGTTATCCTATCATTAAAAAGTTGGGCTATACAGAAGGTCGGCTTGGGCAACAGCAACAAGGAATCTTAGAGCCTTTAGAATTTCATCGCCGACCTAAGCATGTTGGGCAAGGTTTGGATCCCCCAAGCGTGAGTCACCCGATGTTGAGTTTATCTTAGACGAAGTGGCAAAAGCTTTTCCCGCAGTTGAGTCCTTTAATCGAGACACTTTCATAGATCCTTTTGAAGTGGCCGCCGATGTTTTTGAGGATAATTCCATCTATACCATCACCTATTCCTTTGATCAACCATCATCCTCATCCACCCCGTCCACTTCCTCTCATTCATTATCCCTTGTTTATCCAGATCTCATTGACTGGGACCAACACGGACCTCCTGTTCTTGATGTCTTTGAAAATGATGAGGCTATTGGTGAATTTCTGGGGCTTTGTACTCATCTACCTATTGGAGATCACAAGATTGGTTACTCTATTGAACTACACTCCGATGCCTACTTTGGGGAATCTATTAAATTCCTTAGTCAAAAAAATGAAAATGTCAAAATAACGTCCCCTGGTGAAAACCACTTTGTGGCACTTTCGGACGATGCAAAAATAAAAATAAAAGACGTATCCACTGGTGAAAACCTTTCTGAGGCGCCAGAGGATGAGGAATTTAACCTTACCAAAGTGGGGGCACATCGAGAAAAGTCCACTATTCTCATAGAACAGACACAAGAGATGAATCTTGGAACTATAGAAGAACCCAAGATCACATATGCAGCAAAGTCATTATCAAAATTTGAAACTCGGGACTTCAATTCTTTCTTCAAAAAATGAGAAATCAATTTTGCTTGGTCCTATGCACATATGCCAGGATTAGATCCATCACTAATAGTACATCATTTAACAGTCCATCCTGGAACAAAACCAGTCAAACAAAAATTGAGAAAGATGCATCCCAAAATTGCTCTAATGGTCAAGGCAGAGTTAGAAAAGCTCTTGGCGGTTGGTTTCATCAAACCGATAGATTATCCTGAGTGGATCTCAAACATTGTACCTGTAGCCAAGCCAAATGGAACCATCAGAGTTTGTAATGATTTCAGAGACATCAACAAAGCTTGTCCAAAAGATGATTTTCCGTTACTAAACATTGATATCATAGTGGATCTGACAGCAGGACATGAGATGTTATCATTGATGGATGGATTTTCTGGTTATAACCAAATTAGAATAGCTGAAGAAGATCAACATAAAACTTCTTTCATTTGTGTTTGGGGAACATATTGTTGGCTTGTCATGCCTTTTGGTCTAAAAAATGCCGGAGCCACATATCAAAGAGCAATGACTGTTATCTTTCATGATATGCTTCATAAACAAATGGAAGATTATGTAGATGACATACTTGCCAAATCAAAAACCAGAGAGGGGCACCTATATGTTTTGGAAAACATTTTTGATCATCTTGAAAAGTACAATGTCAGACTAAATCCTAAGAAGTGTGTATTTGGAGTAACATCTGGAAAACTCTTAGGTTATATTGTCTCCAGAAGGGGAATTGAAGTTGATCCAGCAAAAGTCAAAGCTATAATGGAAATGCCTCCTCCTCAAAATCTAAAACAACTTAGATCTTTGCAAGGAAAATTACAATCCATACGGAGGTTTATTGCTCAGCTTGCTGACAAGTGTCAACCATTTACTCACTTGTTGAAGAAAAACACACAATTTATTTGGGATCAAAATTGCCAAGAAGCATTTAATAAACTTAAAGAATACTTGGGATCTCCTCCTGTGTTAGCACCACCTATTCATGGAAAACCCCTTATTTTATACATTTCAACAACATCAGCAGCATTAGGGCTTTGTTAGCACAAAATGATGATAGTGGTAAAGAACGAGCAATCTATTATATCAGTAGAACTTTGGTGGGCTATGAAGTAAATTATTCACCTATTGAAAAGGCATGTCTCGCAGTTGTCTTTGCATCACAAAAGCTTAGGCACTACATGTTGAGTCATCAGACTAAGCTTATATCAAAGATTGATCCTCTCAAATATCTACTATCTAGAGCAGCCCTGACTGGACATATGGCAAAATGGGTGATGATGCTTAGTGAATTTGACATTGAGTATGTTGATAGAAAAGCTATAAAAGGACAAGTAATAGCAGATCAATTGGCTGAAGCACCTATAGAATCAGATCATCCAATGGTAACTGAATTTCCTGATGAATCAATCTTGAACATAGAAACTATTCCCTCTTGGCAATTATATTTTGATGGTTCTCATACTCAACGTGGCTCCGGAGTTGGAATACTCTTTGTTACACCTCAAGGCGATTATATACCAAAATCATTTCACATTCAATTTCCATGTACAAACAACATCGCCGAATATGAAGCACTAATCAAAGGATTGAAATTGGCTATAACCTGGAATATCAAAGACTTACAAGTTCATGGGGATTCTCAACTAGTGATCAAGCAAGTGAACAACGAATATCAGACAAAGGATGAAAAGTTAAAGCCATACAAGAAACTAGTGGATACATTTAAAACATATTTCAACAAGATCACATTTGAACAGATTTCAAGGCTTCACAATAAAGCTGCTGATGCTATGGCCACAATTGGTTCAATGATAGAGATACCTGGGAATGATCACAAAATTGAATTCCTAATAAAAAAGTTGTTTGTACCAGCTTTTGATATCCCAGAATTAGAGTTGGTATGTGATATTGTTGGTCCTAACTCCACTTGGTTCAATGAGATCTACCATTACCTTCATAGCCAAATCATTCCACCAAATCTTTCCAAATCCCAACATCGCTCCTTCATTCGTCGTTCTTCCCAATATGTCCTCCTCGGGGATACGCTTTATAAAAGGTCACTAGATGGTGTTTTGCTTAAATGTCTTAACCCGGAAGAAGCCCACACTGCTTTGCATGAGATACACGAAGGCATCTGTGGTGCTCATTCTGGAGGTTCATCCTTAGTCAAGAAAATGCTTCGCACAGGATACTACTGGCCTACTATGGAGCAGGATGCGCATGATTTTGTTAAGAAATGTGTACCTTGTCAGCAACATAGTGATCTAATTCATGCACCAGCACAAGAATTACAAACTATCACTACTCCATGGCCATTTTCACAATGGGGGCTCGATCTCGTTGGAAAAATACATCCATCTTCCTCAGATGGTCATAAATTTATTATCACTGCTACCGAGTACTTCACTAAATGGGTTGAAGCAATTCCTCTTACTTACATTACGGGAAAGCAAATATCTAAGTTCATTTTCCATTATATCATTTGCTGCTATGGTATTCCTCAAGCCATAGTCACAGATAATGGTCGCCCATTTAAGAATCAAGATGTTAAAGAGCTTTGCAATAAATTCAAAATCCAACATCACTTTTCTACCCCCTATTATCCGCAAAGTAATGGCCAAGCTGAAGCAACTAATAAAACTCTTTTGAAAATCCTGAAAAAAATAGTAAACGAGGCTGGCCGTGATTGGCACTTGCAACTTCATCCTGCTCTTTGGGCTTATCGAACTAGTATCCGTACTCCTACTGGTGCTACACCATATTCCTTGGTATATGGTTCAGAAGCTATTTTACCCATTGAGATCGAGCTCCCTTCCTTGCGAGTATCCTTACAACACTTGATTTCAGATGAGGAGTATCGGATATCAAGACTACAAGAGCTTGAATTGTTGGACGAGAAGTGACTTACAGCTCTTAATCATCTGAAATCTTATCAAAATCGCCTGCGCCAAGGTTACAACAAGAAAATGAAGCCTCGTAAATTTGAGCTTGGAGATCTTGTTCTACTAGAAAATCAAAGGAATCTAGCTGATCGTGCAAAGAAAGGGAAGTTTGAACCTAATTGGTTGGGACCTTTTGTCATAACCAAGAGCTATGGATCAGGAGCTTACCAACTTTCCACTCCGAAAGGTCAACCTTTGGAAGAGCCTATCAACATAGCCCATCTCAAACGGTTCTATACCTGACTCAGAGTATCCTAGTTAAAAAAATAATAAAAAATAAAAAATCAAAAAAAATAGTAAAGAAAAATCATTTCGTCCAATGGTGAAAACCACTTCGGTGGCACCCTGGATAAGTACCATGGTGAAAACCTGTTTGCAGGCGCCATGTGTAGAATTCAAGCTGTCCCCACCATCCTTTAGGTAGCTTTTTCACATCATCCATCTCGCCATCATCCATTTCCCATCCATAATAAAATATGTCCTCCCTTTTGCTCCCATCCATATCTTGCCATACGCATCTACTCAGTATCATCTGGTCATATTGCATTGTCTCGCCAGCTATTCTACGTTCCATTATCACTAGCTTGTCCATTAGTCCTTTCCCATTCCTTCACCTGCTCTCATCCTGGTATTCTTTTGTCCACCTGTGTAGGTCTATGTGTCTTGGTACCTTTGAGTTCCTCATAATAGACTCTTGAGTTTGTCTGCCTTTCCAGTCTCATGCAATTCCGTAATAACATTTTTTCAGCACTATATCCTCATTCTTCTCCTCCATCCAATCATTTCACTTCATGCAAACACAAAATTTCCAATAAAACAAACACAACCCAATTTTTGGCACTTGTACATTCCAAGCCATATCTCAAAAACACTTTGAAACTCTTAGACTAAATTATGGAACTAAAACACCTAGTGATTCGATCTTGATTATGGTAACTAAGTTGTAGATCCCCCAAGCCAACCATCCTTTATTTACCTTATCTTATCCAGGGATATATCGTTCCCGCAACATGGCACTTATCTATTTATCGTGTTAGTCTTTGGCTTGAGATCTTACTGCCTATCTTACCGCTTATCATGATTAAGTCTTTTGGTCCTTCTTTTGCTTTTTTTTTTTGTCTAGGGGCAGCATTGTGTATGCATGTTTTTGCTTGTTTTGTTTGCGTGTGCTGACTCATTGATGTTTTTGTGTCTGTTATTGGTCCTTGCAACATACCTGCCACACCGTCATCATGGTCTTTCATATCATGGTGCCATTAGGCATATGCTTGCTTGCGACTTTTCTCCTTTCTACATTTGGCACATCGTCACCCTGGTCTTTATACCTCGGTGCATAATGTCAGGTGCTATATCAAACATCAGGTTGCTCAAAGTTTAATCAGCATAACTCCATCATCCTTCCCTCCATTTCCTAATGTGCATCTAACAACCTATGTTTTAATCTTCTTTGAAACAATATTGCTTCGCAACATTGTCTCAAAGAGGGGCAAAATGTAGACATCAAAAATTGTCCTAAGTTATCCTTCATCCAAAGATTTAATTAATTTTAATTAATTAAGTAAATCTTACCTTTTGTACCATATTTCATAAATAATAAATTCAATTTATTTATTATTTATCCATAAACCAAAACACCTCCCGAAAAATAATAAATTAAATAAACTTAATTTATTATTTTGTCCAAACTTTAACCTAAATCTATTTCACAAAAATAATGCAAACCCGTAAAAATGCCTACCATAACCCTAACTACCTTTTACCGTTCACCGAACCAAAAATCCGTTTAACTACCCAAACTACTACCCAAACCTTATAAAATCAAATGCATCCCTCATTGATCTGGACCCACCGACACCATCTACATTTGGAGTTATGCAAATTACGCGAGAAACCACATTTTAATGCTTTCGGTAACATCTATTTATATTTGTGCAGTTTATAGCTTTTATCATTAATCTTTTCTGTTGCGTATAGTATAGATTTTAGGATTTTGAAATAGTTTCAAATCATTTTGCAAAAATCTATATTCTGGTGCAAACAGGAGGATGTCTTGTTTTGCCCAACAAATGAAGTTGAAAACAATGGTTTTTTAAGTAATATTTCCATACCAGCCCTTATCAAAGAGCCATCATGTTTAAATGATCTAATTGTACAAGGTTGTGATCATGTGGATCAACAGTCAGTATCAGTTTCATTAGGAAGTATTAGAGGGATGGAGAATGATGCAGATAGCTCAACTTCAGAATGCATTGAAATAGCAGAAATCTTGTATATGGGGCAATCAGTTGATAGAAATGATATCCATGATCAATTCATGGATCAGGTTTGTTCTTCTTATGACTCTGGATCTGATAGTACTAAAGAAGAATTGGAGTATCATGAAGAAGAAGCAGAGGCCTTTGCGGTGAGTGTTAATCCCCTTTATGATGAGTCTACAGATGCCTTTGATGCTGTGAATCTTGACTTTCAGTGGTGTAGGATTAATCCTCTTTTTGAGAATGATGATGAATATAAGGAGACTGTTGACCTTGGTGTTACATCAGTTTGTGAATGAGGGGCATATGAATCAGATATCTTCAGTTCTTGTGAAGATACTATGGATTTGCAAACTGCGAATGATGGATGTTCATCATCACCTGGTTTAGATATGTGCAACATTGGGTGTGTGGATTAGGATTTGTTTTCAATATCAGTAGATATTGGGGGTCTCATTTTTTCAGAGTATTTTGAGTTTTTGGATCAGCTGGATGAGTGCCTGATGGTGTGCAGTAGCTAGATAAATGATGAAGACTGCCAAGAGCAGTATGATGTACCATCTGAAGAGTATAACATGCATATGTTGCTTAATGCTGGAGGATTTTTTAGCATGTATGGTTGCATGTTTGATTTTGAAATGCAGAGTGACAGAGGCAGTACTACAAGTGGCAAGCTGTCAAAGGTGGTGGAATATCTAATTGAGCAAATGACCTTATGGACAAACTATGCCAATTTTTTCAGTTGGGATTGGGATCTTTCAGTTTGGAATCAGGCATTTGGCAGGAAAAAATTTTGGTTCTTCCTTTTTGGCTACTCGGGGCCACCCAAGTGATGACTAAAAATATAGTTTTTGTGCAGGTTGGTGCAATGATCGACTCTCTTGCCCAATAGATATGGCCCAATCTGCGAAACCAGAGATTCTGAGGTCCTCGCTGCAGTTTTGCACCTGCACGTCCCCAGACAGAGCCAGTGTTGACACTAATTTTGATCTGGATCTGAGCGCAGATGTTGGAGGGTTTTTTCTTTTTGGGCCCTAAGTTTCCTTGTTCATCGCTGTGACTTTCTCTATCGGCGAAACTTCTTTTTGAGTGCTCAGATTATGATTGAACCATCATTTTGAACCACTGTGTTGAACCCTTTTGGTTCATAGTTCAACAGTTCAAGGCTTTGTGTTTGTGTTCGGCAAATGTTCTTTTTGAAGTGCTCCGTTCGGCATTGAACTTCTCAGTTGAACCATCCGTTTGAACCGGTTCATGGTTCAAAGGTTCGGAGCTTTATGTTTTTGGTTCATCGGAGTGATCGGCATCATCGGCGAGCTATTTTTTGTTCCCTCCGATGTGTTTGGTTTGGCCGATGGAAATGCCATCGGTGTGATATTCATCGTCGGCAGGCTTCATTTGTGTTTGGCCGATGGATGTTATCGACGTGTGTTGTATTGTCGGCGAGGGAATTTTGGGCTAGCCCGACGGTTGTTGTCTGGCCGACGAAGTATGTTTTAGTGGCCATCGGGGAGACTCGTATTGTCGGTGGGAGTCTGGAGAGTTAGCCTGATGGTCAGTCTCTGGCCGATGAGGGGAATGTAGTGAAACGGTCGGCGAGACTGTTGGGGTCGGCCAGAGGATTTTTGGATGCTCCGATGGAGGGAGTCACGCCGACGGGGGTGCAGAGTGTAGTTTGTGGTCATTGGCCAGACTATTGATGTTAGGATGAGTTTTGTGGAGTTGGCCGATGGTTCTTCTCTGGCCGATATGGAAGTTGTAGGCTTTCGGGAGGTGTCATCGGTGAGACTTGATAGATCGGCAGGAGGATTTGGGAGTTGGCTGATAGCCTAGGTCTGGGCGATGGGCTTTTGGGTGAAGGAGCGTGTGTCGAGCGTGGCAAAAGCACTCGACACCTATTATGCAAGTGACTATGCTTTTAAACTACTAAGGTGGTCTCTGCACCATGCATGTGGGATTAATTTACCTGCATTATTTTGAACCTGTGGTAAACGCTTTTTGGCGGGAACTTCATTTTGATTGCTGCGACTGATTTCTCAATGGCTGCGGGTGGTTGAGCCATCAATGGCGACTGTAGCAGGGATATGGGTGATGGTACAAGTGATTAAACTGCTCGATTGTGAATGAGGACTTCCATACGGTGGCGCAAGGCTCGAGGCCTCCCTGTCAACTCTCCTGCCTACTGCATTGATAATTTCTGAGCGCCATTCCTTTGAAGGATCTGTATCTGGCAGATTTTTGTAAAAGCCTTGTAATTAATTGCTGCAGGTACACTTTCTGGCCAATATAGGTAGACGGTGTTACCATTTTTGTGGTTGTTGAAAACTGGACATTTTGGCTCTGTAATAAGATACAACTGGTTTTGGTTGCTCTGTGCAGCAAAACTTGTGAGTTTATGTATCTCCTGTTGTACGTTTGTGCATGAATCCACTGATTTCATGGTCAATTTTATATGAATAATGCTATGTTTGCATGTGTTATGCTGATTCTGTCTCCAGTTTTGCATGTATCTTTCTTCTGAGTCCAGGCATTCAAGGAATGTTTGAGATTCTAGAACATAGAATTCAAGTGTTGAATGTTTAATCTTTTAACTTCTGCTCAAGGGGTAGATTAAACTATTTTCAGATTGAATATTGGGAAGGGTATACTGCAATAGGGATGCCATAAATATAGACAGCTTAACACTCTGTATTGGGAGATATCTGTAAGGCAGATATCATGTATATCCCCTTGAAATCCAGTTTTAGTTGTTCATGCTGATCATTCACAGGTGTATGTCTACCGACTCCAAGCCCTGGATAGGCACCAATCTAGCTCTGTGTTGAGGTTATATACCATGTCCAGCTTTGCATCCAAAAATCAAATCAAACCATTTCATCCTTCCACCTGTTAGTTGTAGGAGTAGGATTAGGATCCCTACGTACTCTCATACCCAACCAGACATATATGTCCAAGAATGTTGCCAACCTTATGATTTGTTATACAAATCTTGGTCCTTACGTGAGAGTATTCTGCCTGTTGCTATCAAGTTATATCTTTCTGTCATTGAGCTAGTCAAGGTCATACTTTTATCAAATAGGGACACCCCCCTTGGTGCGGCAGAACTAGAAGTGAAGGGGAGGAGCTCACGCAACCTCCTGTATTCAGTTGGCTGAATCTGCCTGTGCATTAGAACTGGCAAACCCTAATGCTGATTCAGAAGAAAAACCAACACCGTCCATGAATTTCTTTAGATCCACATAACACCAGACAAACACATATTTGTACTTGATTAGTAAAGATATTAGTCATTTTATTTCTTCAGGTGGACGACATTTTCCTATACATACTAGTTTAGGTTCTTCACTACTGCCAATGTTGATGTGCTCATAATCGGTTGAAGTATTGGTGGCAGACTAGATCTTCTGCTTAATATAATGATCATGCTTATCAAAGAGGTCCTCAAGTTTTATCAGTTCTTTAGGAAGAGTGTTCCCGTTTAACTGGATGATTTCTTCACTACATCCATCTAGCTGGGTAACTGTCCCTTCTGTAACCTCAATATTCTCAGAGTTACTTCCTTCAAAGAATAAGTTAACAAAAGCATCTACCTTTTCCAGGAATGAAATATTTTGTTTGTTATTATCAAATACTTACCAGTGATTGACATTATCTGGAATGCTTGGCCTGTGGATAACCTCAACCCTATAGGTATTCTCTTTGAAGTCTAGATGAGGAAGGAATAGAGAAGCTGAAAAAACTAAGGAGTCTGCCCTAGTGTTCTATTCTGTAGGTACATATTCTATAGAGAAGGCATCAAAACACTCTATACTATCCCAAGCTCTATTGCGATAGCTTCGTAGTCTGTTATTTTTCATAGAGAAAATTTTTTGCACTTGTTTCACAATTAATTCGGCATCTCCGACAACTCTCAACAACCTAATTCCCTTTTCTCTAGCCATTTCCAGCCCCAACAGTAAGGCTTCATACTCGGCTATATTATTTATGTTTTCAAACTACAATTTGAATGAGAAAGGGAACATATAGTTATTTGGAGAGATTAGTACAACTCTGGCTCCTGAACCTGATGAGGAGCAATTGCTGTCGAATTCTAGTGTCCATAATTCATTGGACAAATCAGGCCCAATCAACTCTAAGTCTTTTCCTTCCCGCTCTAATGAAAACATGTAAGTGCCAGGACCTGTCTCTACATATAATATCTCTAACCTAGGGTTGCCAGATTTCAGAACGGTGAATTTGGCCTTTGGCTCTGGTTCTAGGCAAACTTTCTTTCCTTCTACTGGAATGAGTGCATGAGACCAATCCATTTGTATTTCTCCTCCTAAGTCTCTAGAAAATCTCTTGCTCAATAACATACCATAACTTGTAGGTATATCTGCCACTAGGATGGTAAGCTTGATTCTTTTCTTCAGATAAGCGGCTAGAGCTACCTAAGCAACCTTTATCTGACCAATGATGGGAACTTGAGTATAGTCCATGGAATAACATTTCCCATGAGAGGAAGTTAGAGATAAACCTAGATCTTTGGCCACTTGTGCAAGCATGATATTGTCAGAAGCTCCTAAGTCTATGACATAATTACTCAGTTTATACCCAGCTATGAATAAGGAAATGTAAAAAGGATTGGGTTTATCAAAAAAGTTCTTTGGCTGGGTCTTTACATGGTCAGATGCTCTTTCTTTTAGAGTCTTTTCTTTTCCTAAGTTCTTAGAGAACTAGGCATGGACATGAGCAGAGGAAGATGATGGTTCTTGTTTAACATATCGTACTAACCTATCCAATTCAACCAGATTAAGTCTAAGGTACTCTGGTTGAGATATTTGAATTTTAGTATTTTTATATGACTACAATATCAAAATTAGGACAAACAAAATTCTTAGGGACAAGTACCTTAGATGTGGTCTCCTTGGGGGTATCTTCATTTGTTTTCTTATATGCTTTAGCAGAATGCCTAGACAATATCTTTGGAGAGAAAGCATTATTGCCTGTTTGATTCGTTGGACTTTCTTCTTTCTTCTGGCTCTGCCCCCTAGTGAAGACGGTGTAGTTAGGGTTTTCCCATTCATTGTACAATCTTCACTATTGTCTAAATCAGAATCATACTCCATGGAATTCATTGTAGCTGTCATGCCCACATTTCCCATGCGGTCATGACACGCAACACACCTATCATGTCCACATTAGTCATGTGGTCATGACATGAAATATTAAAAACTTTTCCATGCATCCCTAGAAACCCCCTCGCATGCGTTAGCGTGCTCAGTGGCAATACGCATAAGGTGTAAACATGTCAATCGAATCCTGGGGAAGAGTGATTACATACGCAATCCGCTGCGTGATGCTAGTCAACTAGGGGGTTATGCGACACGAGGAGCGTCACTACTAGGGTTAGGAATGATTTGACCCGAACCCTAAGTTTCCTAAGTGAGTGATATGATTTCGATCGGAGTCAAAATCCAACCCTAATTCTAGAGCCTAAGAATAGGTTAAAATTACGCTTACATTAAATTAATAATTGCAAGGCAAAATAGAATATTAACTAAATGCCAAGAAAATTCATTTAAAACAAATGCCCTAAATCTCAGAAAATTTCGGCAGCATAACGCATTATTAACGTTTGAAATAAATATTTTAAAAAGGTCTCCCTCTAAAACATTTAGGAGAAAATTTAAATAAAAGAATTAAATTTAATTTACCTCATTTACAATATAAAAATTGCCACCCAAATAATTGAAAATCAAATTAAATGAAACTATTAAATAATTAATCCCAACGATAATAAAGACCCACTAATAAATATAATTCCAACAATTATATTTATTAAAAGTCAAAAGTAAAATTCACAAAGAAAGAATTAAACAATCTCCTCCAAACCATAAAATCAAAATAACATTTTTAAGTCAATAAAAGGGATTTCTACTTTAATTAAATCGAACCCACTAAAAGGGATAAAGTTAAAAGTCTAAAAATTAAAAGTCATAAAGAGGGTAGGAAAAAAAGGCCCCATAAATCCCTAACTTCATTAACCCAAAGGTAAAATAGAAAATTAAATTAAAACACCCCACATTACATTATTTAATTCCAAGATAATTATAAAGGCTAGTAAAAATGAATAAAGCCTCACCCACATGAAAATGAACCCAAAATTAATAAAACATAGAACTATAATAAGTTTCAAAAAGGAGTAGAAGAGGGAAAATTAGAGATTCACGTGCAAAGGAAAATATGACAAAAATCTAAATCATTCTAATTTCCCTCCACTCATCTCCTAGCCCTAAAATCCTTCTAATATTTTATTATTTTCCTATCATTGCCCTAACCCTATTCTTTTATCATTTCCTCTATCCTATTCTTTCATTTTGTTATCTCTATTTTGTTCTCTCTTTGTTTGCTGCAGGTTAGGGTTTTCTCAATGGACTTGGGTAGCCATGAAATTACTGCCATAGAGGTATATATACATTAGATATATATACACAGGGTTCCTTATTTTCTTATATATATATACATATATACATTCACATGGCAGATCTAAGAAAGTATTTTATTTTTCATAAAAGACTGAGTAATACAGAGTATATACGTTTTTATATATATATTTGTTTGCAAATATCATGTAAAAAAATTAGACGAAACATAGTCGAATCGCAGGTTCAAAAATGGGAGGGCGACGTTACAAACAGCGCCATTGCGTTGAAGAAGTCACAAGTTTTATACTGTAGAATGGTGGTGATAGGTGTGGGGAGGGGTGTGGGTGGGCGTTCGACCCCCCTCCCCACACCCCTTCAAACAAAGGTGATGGACTGTGTGGGCAGCGGCCAGTGGCCGCCGTCCACACAGTCATCTTTTTTTTAATTATTAAAAAAATAACCCTAAAATATGTTAGGGTTCAACCATGGAAAATATGAATTTCACTTCTTTTTCTACTGTAAAAAAAATAGTAATAAATATATGTTATTCGATTATTTTAAAGTCTTTTTCATTGGATATATATATATACATACACACACACACAGGTATATATACACAGCTAGTTACAACTTTCCTTTACAGTAAGGTTTAAAATACACTTTTAACAATAATATATATATATTTATATATGTATATATTATATAATATATATACACAAATAAACAGAAAATTAGCTAACTTAAAATATAAGTTTAGGAAAACTTGTAAGGAACTAATTTTCTTTTGAAAGCAAAAATAAAATAGGACAATATGCTATTTTCTTTTTTTCTTTTTGACAGCAAGGAACATAAAAGCAAATGTAATTTCCTATGAACCATATATATATATATATATATATATATATATATAAGCAGAAAATTAGCTAACTTAAAATATAAGTTTAGGAAAACTTGTAGGGAACTAATTTTCTTTTGAAAGCAGAAATAAAATAGGACAGTATGCTATTTTCCTTTTTTTTTTTACAACAAGGAACATAAAAGCAAATGTAATTTCCTATGAACCATAACCACCTACAATTTATTTACTTTCTTTTTCATCTTTCATACAAACAACAATTATTTCAATAGTACAAAAATAAACTTAACCAACAATATATATATTTCTTTTTTCCTCACAATGAAACACATTAATTTAGCAAGAAGATAATATACATTGAAGGACAACAAGGGATTTATAGAAACAATTTTAACTTAAATAAAAAAGTGTAGGAACATTTACAAACATAAGGAAAATTTCATTACATAGCTTCAATATTGAGAACTCATATTTTGACAACTAAATACAATAAGGTCATGAAGACCATGGCTCTCAAAATAGCCAACAAGATAATAAAAAATAAAGACACAATGACCATTTCCCAAAGCTCCAAGACCACCAAAAATAACTTGCAAGATTTTAACACAAATAGGGGGAAGCCAAGCCACAAAAACTGCTCTCCTCCCTACCATAGGCCTGCAAGTGGGTCACCCCCGAGTTGGGAGGTCGATCTTCACACGGGTTTTATCATTCCACAAAAAAATCAAAATACAAGCCAACAACACAAAATCACCCATAGCTTTTACACAAAATAAAACTCATAGAAATGAGTTTGAAGGGGTAGGGGAGTGGACCGCTCGACTCTAGAGGCCACTCCAAAAGCTCATAATCTCAACACCACAAGGCCTCAAGCCAAAAAAATGATCTCTCCATGAAATATAGATTCACCATGGCACTCATGCCAACCAAAATAATCCCATACTCAATATATTGCCCTCAAGGCCATAAGAATACCAACATCAAGAGGGTGACCTCGAGGAGGTTGACTCCTCCCCCACCCCACACAAGGAAGGACACACCCAAATGGGTAGTCTCATCCCAATACACCCAAAAATCCCACAATGAAATAAAATACACCCAACACATTTTCAAGCACAAGACAAAATGAAATAAACATAAGGAATGGCTAAAATGCCATGAGGCTTACCTTAAGAGCCCAATAATGGATGTAAGTTGAAGAAGAGCCCAGAAGCTTTCTCCAAGCCTCCAAATCCTCTAAAATCCTCTAAATCCTTCCCAAAACCCTCCAAAGATAGAAAAATTGCAAAAAGCAAGAACCCCCTTTCCCTCTCCAAGAGGAGTTAAAATAGGCCTTCATTCAAGGCCTTGAGGAATGAGAAGGTGACACATGTCATGTTCTCCTTCCTCATCCCATGCCACTTGCAAAGGGCAAGGAATGTGAGGGTGACATGTGTCACTCTTATCCATTCAAACCCTCACCCTCTCCACTTGTGCTCTCACACGTGTGAGAGCCAAAGTGGAGAGGTGGCATCTCTCCCCATGGCTCCATGAGGATAAGGGATGACACATGTCATCACCTTATTCTCCAAAAGAGCCCCTTCACTCCAAGATGCTCTCACACATGTGTGAGAGTCTTGGAGGAAGTTTCCACACACTTGGGGGTCTTGAAGACTTCCCAAGTCTTCAAGGTGGAGGAATCCCCAAGCCTTGGGAAGGGAGATGGGCCTCCTTTCAAAGCATGACTCATCTCCCACCCTTAGCCATTTTAAAGTTTCGTCACTTTTACTTAACCCAAGTTTAAGGTGACTAGACGGGAGTAACCCTAGGGTTTAGTAAGCCCAAATGGACTCTAGACCCTAGGGGTACCACCTAGGGTTAGTTTAGACCCCTAATAAACACCTATGGAGGTATAAATTCATAATAAATGGCCCAAAAAATAAAAGAGACACCAAATGGTGTGAATTAAAACATATATTTACAACACATCAATTAAATTAAAGAAAATGGGTGAACTAGGCCAAATGATAAAATACAGGCATTCACAAAACATCATTCAATCACACATTATCCTTATCCCTCTTGGGAATGGATCGACTTGACAAGGGAACACATAAGTGTGAGATTGGCCTCCGATTTTTTGTGGCCTGGAAAATCACCTGCGCACTTGAACAAACAGTCAATCCAACACACACACACATATATATCATAGCCGAAGCAACGAAATGTAACACTCAAGTCATCGCATAATTCATATAAAACATTAAACAACTCACATCATAATTAAGATTCATAATTGCATTTTTTATATACTATCTCAGAATCAAAATCACATAGCAAATCCATATAATGAGCTCATAATCAACATCACTAATAATCATCAAGTGTATCTCACATGTTTAACATCATAAGAGCATCAAAATAGGATATAATCAAATCACCACATACTAATCAAAGCTAATCCAAAATAAGGAGATATAGTCTAAATCTGCGTAACGGAAATCAAGTCTCTAAATGTCTAAAAATGTCTCCAGCTGTAATATGAAATGATCAAAATAGGGAAGTAAAATAAATAGGCCCCACATCCTCCCCCCTAAGACTAAACTTCCTCCTGGAAGTCATCAAAGAGGTGAGGATAAAGTGCCCTCAATCTAGTTGCATCCTCCCAAGTCGCCATGACCTCATCATACCGATCCCACTGGACTCTAACATGGTCCAGCTCTCGACCTCGAAGGCCCAGCATCCGATGAGCCAATATGTGAATTAGCTTCAAAGCCAACTGCCCATCCGCCTCTACCTGTAGAGCACTCCAGTCCAATACATGAGATAAATCAGATATATATCACCGTAATACAGACACATGAAAAACATCGTGGATGTGCGACAGGCTAGGTGGTATGGCTAGACAGTAGGCTATAGGTCCTATCCACTCCAAGATCTCAAAAGGCCCTATGAACCGTGGTGCGAGCTTAGAGCCCTTTCCATAATGGATTGGACTCTTATGTGGCCGCACTCTCAAGAAAACTCTGTCACCAACTGAGAAGCTCCGATCTAGTCTCTTAGTATCGGCATACTTCTTCTATCGATCCTGTGCCTCTTGAAGTCTCTGCCTAATCAGTGTGACCTGCTGCTCCATATCCTGCACCATCTCTGGCCCTATAGCAACCTTGTCCTCAATACAGTCCCAACTCAATGGTGTCCTGCAAGGTTTGCCGTACAAGGCTTGATAAGGAGGCATACCTAACAAGCTGTGATGCCCATTATTGTAGGCAAACTCAACCAGATACAGATACTCCTCCCATCTAGACTGGTGGTCCATAACATATGTATGGAGCATATCCTCTAACACTTGATTCACCCTCTCTATCTGACCATCTGTCTCAGGGTGATAAGCAGAGCTAAAGTTGAGCTGTGTGCCCAACGCCTGCTGCAAAGCCCTCCAAAAGGCTGATGTGAACACTGAGCCTGTCAGAAATGATGCAACGAGGTACCCCATGTAATCTCACAATGTCATCCAAGAATACTCTCGCCACTACTGGTGCATTGTACGTCGTGTGTACAAGTGAGAAATGTGCCACTTTGGTCAACTTGTCAACTGTCACCATGATGGCATCATGGTGGCGAGAAGACATAGGAAGACCAACAATAAAACCCATGGAAATGGTGTCCCATTTTCACTTTGGTAACTCGTGAGGGTATAAAAGACCTGCTGGATGCTGATGCTCGGCCTTGACCCTCTGACACTCAAGGCATCGAGCAACAAATTCTACAATATCCCGTCTCATACCTACCCAATGGTACAACTATCGTAAGTCGGCATGCATCTTCTTCACACCCGGGTGCACTACATAAGGTGCTTTGTGAGCCTCTAATAACAATACTGTACGTAGGTCACCTGCACGGGGTACATAGATGTGTTGTCGATGATGAAGTAGCCCATCTGTCTCAAGGGAGTATCCTGCAAACTTGCCCACAAGGGCCCTCTATGACTGGATCTCCTGTTGCACCTCAAGAAACCACTCATCCTCAGGCAAATGCTGAATAATGCATCCCCTCAAGTCCACACTCAGAGTCAAGGTCAGGATCTTGTGGTGCCTCTGACTCAATGCATCGGCAACCATGTTCTCCTTCCCTTTGATGTAGTGGACATCAAAGTCGTACTCACAAAAAAACTCCATCCAACGCCACTGACGGGCATTCAGATTCGGCTACGTGAATATGTACTGAAGACTATGATGATCTGAATGAAGCTCAAAGAGACGACCTAGAAGAAAGTGTCTCCAACAAACTAGAGCATGAACCACTACTGCAAGCTCTAAATCATGAGTGGGGTAGTTCAACTAATGGGTCTTGACCTTTCACGACTCATATGTGATCGCTCTACCAGCCTGCATGAGTACGGCTCCCAAACCCTCTTGTGATGCATCAGTGCAAACCATGAAATCTGCTACCAGATCAGGAACCGCTAAGATGGGAGCACTGGTAAGATGCTCCTTGAGGACCCCAAAGGCCCTCTCATACTGCTCAGTCTAAGTAAAACTCTTCCCTTTCTGTTGAAGGGAAGTGATGGGGTACGCTATCCTGGAGAAGCCCTCAACAAATCTACGGTAATAACCAACTAACCCCATGAAACTCCTGACCTTTGTCGCACTGGTGGGTGCTAGCCAATCCTTGATAGCCCTGATCTTTGATGGATCTACAAAGATACCATTGCCAAATAGGATGTGCCCCAAGTACTGCACCTCTGTCCTGAAAAATGCACACTTCACCAAGTTGCCATATAGATTCAGCTCCCTCAAGCACTGCAAAACCTGATGTAGGTGCTCCTCCTCGGTCCACGAATAGATCAATATATCGTCAAGGAAAATAATCACAAACTGATCCAAGTAGGTACAGAACACCCCGTTCATGAGACTCATGAACACTGCAGGGGCATTCGTCAAGCCGAAGGGTACCACAGTGAACTCATAGTGGCCATAACGAGTCTGGAAGGCGGTCTTATGGATGTCTGCCTCTATGATATGCAACTGGTGATAATTAGACTTCAGGTCAATCTTAGAGAACACTCTAGCTCCCTGCATCTGATCGAAGAGATCATCAATCCTAGGTAGGGGATAATGGTTCTTCACCGTCACCTTATTTAGCTACCTATAATCCATGCACAGATGAAGAGACCCATCCTTCTTCTTCATGAAGATGACCGGTACGCCCCAAGGTGAAACGCTAGGTCAGATGTGCCCCTTCTCGAGCAACTCCTCTAACTGCAACTTGAGCTCCGTGAACTCATGAATGGTCATCCTATAAGATACATGAGACACTAGCTCGCCACCTGACACTAGATCAATATGAAAGTCCACCTCTTGACAGGGTGGCATCCTTGGTAACTCTGGTGGAAACACATCATCAAACTCTCTCAAGATGGGATGGTCATCAAATGATGCCTCTGACTCATCCTTTGATCTATCACTAACAGTGATGGCAAACATCTGGCATCCCTTCCGCATGCAGCACTTAAGCTGCTGAGCAGATATCATATGAACTACCATGGGCTTCTGAATGCCCACTATCTCGACTGACGTGCCATGATCATCTAAGCAGCTAATCACCTTTCGGCGATAATCTAGTTTGGCTCTATGAGCCGCAAGCCAATCCATGCCTAAAACCACACCATAGGATCCTAAAGGCATAACACTAAGGTCACATAATGTAGTAAAGGCCCCCAAAGATATCTCACAATCGTGAACTAAGGCATCTACTGCCATCTTGGCTCCTGTGGCCAACTCAACCTCCCACCTATCGCCCTGCTTAGAGGCCACCAACCTGCAACGCTCCACTAACGATGGAGATATGAATGAATCAGTAGCGCCAGAGTCAAATAAAATAGCAATGGGAACATCCCCAATCATAGCTGCGGTGTCAATCACTGATGCCTAAAAATTAGCCTGGCGGTTATCAACTGCTGCAAACATACGGTGGGATCTAACCACATCTCCAACCGTCTGCTCTGATCCTCCTGCACGAGGCTATCCCCCTGCCGTAAAGCCCTATGGGCACTCTCTAGCTAGATGTTCTGCTCCACCACAAACATAACATGGGCCCCGAGCCTGTACCTATCCAGACTGTGTCCTACTTGACTACTACTGTCCAGATCGATCCATGGACCCTTGTGAACCCCTGTAAGACTGCTGTGATCTAGTGGGTCCTACAGGTGGTCCCTGCTATCTCTAATCCTTACACGGGACCTGCTGCTGCCAACCTCGATTATGATCCCCATGTGCCCTCTGTTGTGGCCTGGACCTCTGTTGGTGCTGGTGCTGCTACTGCTATGGAGGCCTAGGAGGTAGTGGTGCAAAACTAAACCCTCCTCTCTAAGGTGGTGGTGGTGGTCTACGGTAACTCTGCTACTGCTGGCCACGATCCTAAAATTGAGGGCATGAACTATGACCTCATCCCTGTATCTCCTCAGCAATGTATGCCTTCTCAGTAGCCTCACTCAAGGTCTAGGGGTCTGCCATGCGCACAGGCCCTAATATCCCCTGATTCAAACCTCTGATAAACTTGTGAACCAGAAGTTTTTAATCATGGAGATACTCCGCATAACGTGACAACTCTATGAACCTGCCCTCATACTATGCTACAGTAGACCCTCGCTGCTGTAAATCATAGAATTCGTCAATGGGACGCTGCTTGTAGTGGTTTGACATATATCGCACATTAAAGCACTTAATGAATGTGTCCCATTAAAGTGTATCCAAAGATAAGCGACACTTACACTCCTTCGTGACCACCAAGTCGCTGCTGCATCTCTCAACAGGTGAACCGCCACGTGTGCCTTTGTGTTGCCCTTGTAAGGACGCAACGCAAAGCACCTATCTAAACTAATAAGTCAAGCCTCCACCTCAGCTCCCTCTGTGGTCTTGGCGAAGGTAGGTGGATTCAGCCTCAACAAATCTCTGATTGGGTCCCCACAGTCTTTGTGTCCTCATATAGGCTCATCCACACCAAAACCATAAGGCCCGTGAAAAACTTGCTCTACTCTCACCACCTTCTCTCGCCTAGCATGATGCGGATGGCTCCTGCTACGAGCTCTGTAAGCTGAACCAACCTCTTCTGTTGTCGTATCAGGTATCTCAACATAAGGCTCTACACATGGTGCTACTTGTAGCTTGATGCGGGGCTCCACACGTGACTCAGCTCGTGGCTCCTCTCACGAATCAACGTGGGACTTGACACGCGGCTCAATACGCAACTCAACTGCGACCGGTGGTAACCTATCTAGCACTACCTGTAATGCTTGTAATATTTGTGGTCTGATATCAGGTGCGGGTGGTGCCTGCAGTGCCGGCGGTCCCTGACCCTCAGCTGATGAGTCGCTATGCACCTCTATGGACTCAATGCAGTGTGAACACGCTCGCCTATTTCGTTAGGGAGGCATCCTCCAAGAACAAGGTATTCACAAATCAATCAAAAATGTGGAATATATAATGTGCCCAAACAAGCCCAGTGCTTAAACTTGGGCTTTGATACCAAATGTCATGCCCACATTTCCCATCCGGTCATGACATGCAACACATGTGTCATGCCCACATTAGTCATGTGGTCATGAGATGAAATATCAAAAAAATTTCCATGTATCCCTAGAAACCCCCTCGTACACATCAGGGTGCTCGGTGGCAATACACATAAGGTGTAAACATGTCAATCGAATCTTGGGGAAGAGCGATTACATATGCAATCCCTTGCGTGATGATAGCCGACTAGGGGGTTATGCGACGTGAGGAGCGTCGCTACTAGGGTTAGGATCAATTTGACCCGAACCCTAAGTTTCCTAGGTGAGTAATATGATTTTGAAAGGAGTCAAAATCCAACCCTAATTCTAGAGCCAAAGAATAGGTTAAAATTACGCTTACATTAAATTAATAATCGCAAAGAAAAATAGAATGTTAACTAAATGCCAAGAAAATTCATTTAAAACAAATACCCTAAATCTCAAAAAATTTCGACAGTATAACACGTTATTAACGTTTGAAATAAATATTTTAAAAATGTCTCCCTCTAAAATATTTAGGAGAAAATTTAAATAAAAGAATTAAATTAAATTTACCTAATTTACAATATAAAAATTACCACCCAAATAATTGAAAATCAAATTAAATGAAACTATTAAATAATTAATCCCAACGATAATAAAGACCCACTAATAAATATAATTCCAACAATTATATTTATTAAAACTCAAAAGTAAAATTCACAAAGAAAGAATTAAACAATCTCCTCTAAACCATTAAATCAAAATAACATTATTAAGTCAATAAAAGGGATTTCCACTCTAATTAAATCGAACCCACTAAAAGGGATAAATTTAAAAGTCTAAAAATTAAAAGTCATAAAGAGGGTAGAAAAAAAAGGCCCCATAAATCCCTAACTTCATTAACCCAAAGGTAAAATAGAAAATTAAATTAAAACACCCCACATTACATTATTTAATTCCAAGATAATTATAAAGGCTAGTAAAAATGAATAAAGCCTCACCCACATGAAAATGAACCCAAAATTAATAAAACATAGAACTATAATAAGTTTCAAAAAGGAGTAGAAGAGGGAAAATTAGAGATTCACGTGCAAAGGAAAATATGACAAAAATATAAATCATTCTAATTTCCCTCCACTCATCTCCTAGCCCTAAAATCCTTCTAATATTTTATTATTTTCCTATCATTGCCCTAACCCTATTCTTTTTATCATTTTCTCTATCCTATTCTTTTATTTTGTTATCTCTATTTTGTTCTCTCTTTGTTTGCTATAGGTTAGGGTTTTCTCAATGGACTTGGGCAGCCATGAAATTACTGCCATAGAGGTATATATACATTAGATATATACACAGGGTTCCTTATTTTCTTATATATATATATATATATGGTAGATCTGAGAAAGTATTTTATTTTTCATAAAAGACCGAGTAATACAGAGTATATACGTTTATACATATATATATTTTTTTTGTTTGAAAATATCATGTAAAAAAATCATACGAAATAGAGTTGAATCACAGGTTTGAAAATGGGAGGGCGACGTTACAAATAGCGCCGCCGCGTTGAAGAAGTCACAGGTTTTAAAATGTAGAATGGTGGTGATAGGTGTGGGGAGGGGGGCCGAACCCCCCTCCCCACACACCTTCAAACAAAGGTGATGGACTGTGTTGGTGGCGGCCGGTGGCTGCCGTCCATACAGTCATCTTTTTTTTTTAATAAAAAAAACAATCCTAAAATATGTTAGGGTTCGGCCATGGAAAATATGAATTTCACTTCTTCTTTTTCTACTGTAAAAAAAATAGTAATAAATATATGTTATTCGATTATTTTAAAGTCTTTTTCATTGGATATCAAACATTACACACACACACACAAATAAGCAGAAAATTAGCTAACTTAAAATATAAGTTTAGGAAAACTTGTAAGGAACTAATTTTCTTTTGGAAGCAGAAATAAAATAGGACAATATGCTATTTTCCTTTTTTTTTTATAGCAGGGAACATAAAAGCAAATGTAATTTCCTATGAACCATAACCACATACAGTTTATTTATTTTCTTTTTCATATTTCATACAAACAACAATTATTTCAATAGTACAAAAATAAACTTAACCAGCAATATATATATTTCTTTTTTCCTCACAATGAAACACATTAATTTAGCAAGAAGATAATATACATTAAAGGACAACAAGGGATTTATAGGAGCAATTTTAACTTAAATAAAAAAGTGTAGGAACATTTACAAACATAAGGAAAATTTCATTACATAGCTTCAATATTGAGAACTCATATTTTGACAACTAAATACAATAAGGTCATGAAGACCATGGCTCTCAAAATAGCCAACAAGATAATAAAAAATAAAGCCATAATGACCATTTCCCAAAGCTCCAAGACCACCAAAAATAACCTGCAAGATTCTAACACAAATAGGGGGAAGCCAAGCCACAAAAACCGCTCTCCTCCCTACCATAGACCCGCAAGTGGGTCACCCCTGAGCTGGGAGGTCGATCTTCACACGGGTTCTATCATTTCACAACAAAATCAAAATACAAGCCAACAACAAAATCAAAATACAAGCCAACAACACAAAATCACCCATAGCTTTTACACAAAACAAAACTCATAGAAATGAGTTTGGAGGGGTAGGGGAGTGGACCGCTCAACTCTAGAGGCCACTCCAAAAACTCATAATCTCAACACCACAAGGCCTCAAGCCAAAAAAATGACCTCTCCATGAAATACAGATTCACCATGGCACTCATGCCAACCAAAATAATCCCATACTTAATATATTGCCCTCAAGGCCATAAGAATACCAACATCAGGAGTATGACCTCGAGGAGGTTGACTCCTCCCCCACCCACACAAGGAAGGACACACCCAAATGGGTAGTCTCATCCCAATACACTTAAAAACCTCACAATGAAAGAAAATACACCCAACACATTTTCAAGCACAAGACAAAATGAAATAAACATAAGGAATGGCTAAAATGCCATGAGGCTTACCTTAAGAGCCCAATAATGGATGGAAGTTAAAGAAGAGCCCACAAGATTTCTCTAAGCCTCCAAATCCTCCAAAATCCTCTAACTCCTTCCCAAAACCCTCCAAAGATAGAAAAATTGAAAAAAAGAAAGAACCCCCTTCCCCTCTCCAAGAGGAGTTAAAATAGACCTTCATTCAAGGCCTTGAGGAATGAGAAGGTGACACATGTCACCTTCTCCTTTCTCATCCCATGCCACTTGCAAAGGAGAAGGAATGTGAGGGTGACATGTGTCACCCTCCTATCTATTCAAACCCTCACCCTCTCCACTTGTGCTCTCACACATGTGTGAGAGCTAAAGTGGAGAGGTGGCATCTCTCCCCATGGCTCCATGAGGATAAGGGATGACACATGTCATCACCATATTCTCCAAGAGAGCCCCTTCACTCCAAGATGCTCTCACACGTGTGAGAGTCTTGGAGGAAGGTTCCACACACTTGGGGGTCTTGAAGAGTCCCCAAGTCTTCAAGGTGGAGGAATCCCCAAGCCTTGGGAAGGGATATGGGCCTCCTTTCAAAGCATGACTCATCTCCCACCCTTAGCCATTTTGAATTTTCGTCACTGTAGCATTTCCATATTTCTTCACATCACCTTCTCCTATTAATGGTTCATTTGCCTATTCATTCATCAAAAGCATTTCCATGAACTTGGTCATCTCAGGACAATCACTGCCATCATGATCAGTAGTCAAATGAAAGTTGCACACCATATGATTCACCCTTCCATTGGTAGAAGGGCCTTCTATTGCCAGCCTTTGAGATGGCCCTGGTAACGCTGGGGTTTTATTAGCACTTGGCATGTTAAACTCTCTTCTAGATGTGTCCTAAAAATAAGGTTGCTATTGTGGTCTATACATTTTCCTTTTAGGGGCAATGACATCATTGGCCAGGCATTGTATCACTGGATTTGTGGATGTGTACACTTGCCCTTTACTCATTTGAAATTCTTTTCTGCATTTTAGCAGTTATAAGATCATCTTCAATAGATATTGCCACTTCTTGAGCCCTTTGAAGATTAACATCTCCTTCTCTTTTAAGTGTATAACTAACATCAGGAGGTAGAGAATTCATGAAGAAGCATTTTTTAATATCGTCGCTGGGTTGTATTGCAGGGGTTATTCTATTCGCAATGCAGTTGAATTTGGCCACGAATTCCCTCATTGGTTCATGCATTTCTTTATTTAGTAAGGATAATAAGGCTAATAAAGCGTGCTCATTTTCTACTGATTTAAATCTGCTCTAGAACTTGGTTCTCATGGAATCCTAGTTGTTGATGGAACTCGAAGCTAAGTGATAAAACCATTCTGCAGCAGCATCAAATAAAGTTTTGACAAATAGTCTAACAGAGACATCTTCATATTGCACACCCAGAATAGAACAAGCGATAAAGAATGTATTAATGTGTTCATCTGGGGTGGTCTTCCCATCTCCTTTGAATTTAGGCAATAGTTTACCAGATCCTCTAGGCAAATCATGTAGTTGATTTCCTAGTTCCAATGGACCAATTGTAGGTCCCCATGGAACAGGTTATTTTTGATGAGACATAGGATGTTGTAGACTGACCACTAAAGGTAGGGTGGTACCGTGTAGTACACTAATGCTTGACACACCGAAGATGCAATAGGACATACATGCAAAGAAGCCTTGCTAAAAGACTTAACCTTGTGTCTTGAAGGAAATGTAGAAAAACTGAGAGAATCTAATAAATCAAAGTTTGGATCAGAGATACCTTTCTTTCTATCTCCCCTCGTGTACCTCTTGGATGCCAACTTTATTAGTACAATATAATATACAATATAATGTACATCAATAGATTCGCCAAACCTTTTTTAGTTTTTAGGGTTGAAATGGAGATGCGCTTGTTGATTGTTCCCTCGATCACCTTGGTGATTATTTTGCTGATTACTTGACTGGTGATTAGGCTGATAATTTTGCCAGTTATTTTCCCTCTTGTTGGGAACCTGAATGATTCAGAAGGGTCTCTCTTCTAGGGACTGGGACGATGTCCTCTATCAGATAAATCTCTTGTGCATCAGTGAAGCATATGGCATTTTCTTCTGTTATTTCTCTAAGTTCTTCAATTTCCAGAACTTCATTCACTTGATGGTATTGCTGATTATTGCTTCGGTTTCACCAGGCTAGGTGTCGTAACCCGTTGACAATATCTTCTTGTTCATTTGCCAACCAATCTATATTAAGCTAAAGTACTAGCTGATTTCTTCTCGGCCACAACATTGTGAATCGTGCTCTCTATCTGGGCTGTATAGTTTCACAACAATCATACAATATGAAGTTTTCTCTCCCATTGTGTCCAATTTCTTTTTGAAATTCTTTCTTTACTCAAAATAGGAGCTTCTATTTGAACAGTTAAAAATGAATAGTTATGTCTTCTAAATATGAACCGATTGAGTTAATCCAATAAATAAGAGCCAATAGTTTTAGGGGCAAAGATCTTTTCTATTCAATATCCCCAATAGTGTTGCCAAAAATCTGTTAGCAAATAGATTTGTCAATGCTTAAATAACTCTAACTTTCCTTGTTAGCAATAACAACTTCACTAATAGTTGGACAATTAGTTTATATAATTGCCCTCTGAAGGTTTTAGAAGGTACAACTCCCTTCTTATGATAGTTTAAATCTTTTTGGTTACACTTTTAACCAAAAAGTGAAGAAAGGTGATCACATATAAAAATTGAAATAGCTAAATAACCATAACACTGGTCATATTATGGGCAAGGTTCATAGTAATATAGAGTTTTCCCTCAGACATAAGAATGAAAGAAAAATTGTTGACAACTTTCCAACAAATTCTAATACCATTTCAGCATCAAATCTCAGCATACGAGGAGAGACACTTAGATGATAATATTTTGAATAGGGAAGGAGGTTATCACTATTCCAAATAGCTTTGAAATAATCCTCAAGATTCATAGATTAAACATTCAACATATGAAGACCAAATAATCAATATTAAAGTAATCGACTCAACCAATCCTCAAATAAAAATGAACTTCATATCACCATAAAATACTATCAGAATATTCCTCTTACTTCATAATTAAGAGCTAAATAATTTAGTCTGGTATAATGAAATTCTTCTAGAAAATAAAAAGATCCCTTCTCCATTGTTACATCTTGAATATATAGCAAAATGAAATAGAACTATTTTTCCCGTATACAGTTTTTCATATAGTTAATTAGCCATTATAAAACAAAGTTCATATAGAGAAACATTAAAAGAGTTTAACAAGTGCTCAATAAACTAAGAAATAATTATGGAATTGCATTCTCAACATCGTCCTCTACAGCATTTGACTTCTCATGTGTGTCTAGCGTTCCCTTCTCTGTTGCATCATCTGTTTTCTAAGCAGTGCTCAGTCTGGTTTGCATGGCTTTGAATCTCCCTATAATAGAAAGTGCCCCTTTAGTGTTGGGACTGCAGTGATAGCAAGTCTCGTTTTCCATTTCTGTAATACATGACTAGTCTCAATGAGATTTCTTTCTGTAATACATGACTAAGTCTTTCCATGGCATTTCCTTTCACATCTTCCTTAATCTTTAATTCTTCATTCATCTATTCTTCGAAAGTTTGTTTTATGTTGTCTAAATCTAGTAAATTAGACTCAGTCTCATCCCACAAGTCTACCCCGAGAGCAACAAAGGCACTACAAATATCAAGTACATAAGACTTGTTGTTTTTAGCCAAGCTCTTCAAGTCATTGACACATTGTTGCTCCATGTATATTTTCCAATCTACTGCAGCTGCCTATTTGGCTAACTCATTTTCCTCCAATTTCTCTATAACCTTCTCTGCTAAAAGGACACTAGAATCCATTTTGGCCATGGCATCAAAGTTATTCTTGGTCACACTGAGCATGGTCTGCTCTTTTCTTATTGCCTTTATATCATTTAAAATTTTTGTTTGCTTTTCTGAAAAATTTCCATATAGGATATAAGCGTCATGGATGAAGAGAGTACCATCAAAAATCAATTTGCTCACCCATTTTTCCACTGCATTCCCAAGATATTTGTACCTGTTAATTTGGTCTAATACTTTAGAAGTGAGGCCTTTAGGGGTTCCAGACATAACATTTAGAGGCTGAGAATTTGTGTCTACAATAGATTTAACATATGAAGGATTTCCACTTGATCTTCCAATACTTCAATCTTCCTCTCTTTTTCTTCAACTCTACTAGTCAATATATCAACATACAATTTAGCATTATGAATATCCCCTTGAACAAAAGGGGGTCTCAAATCTATTGTACTTACTTAGAAGTCATCTACAAATATATCCTTTACCTCTTTGTCCACCATAGGTTCAACAATCTCTACATACTGATGTTTAGAGATTGGATCAACCATTAACTTGGACATCTTCTTTGCCTTTTTAGGAGTTAATTCCAATTTTACAAATCTTGCTATTGTGTCAAATTCTGTATCTATGATATGAGAATACCTCCTTTTATTGCTCACCTTTGTCTTCAGCCATGCTGGTGTGGTAGTTACAGAGAAATCTTTAGCAGTTTTATGAGACACTTTATTTGCTTTGAGACTATCATCCCCCACTTGTTATTGCTTGGTGAAATCTAGGTTCTGAGAGAATATGGTGGGGGAGAAGTAGGGGGAGTTTTGCTTGGTTCAATATTTAATTATGTATCACTTCTTTTATCTTTTTGTACACTTTTCTAGGGGTATTTTGTACCTTTGTCAGCCTGTGAAGAGCTATCAAGATTGGGAGTGTTCATGGCATCTTGTGACGTCTCCATAACTTGTTCTTGATGGAGGAGGACCTGCATCATTATCACCAGCTTTAGAATTCAACCATGCCAGACTTCTATTTAAGACAGAAAATATCTAGCCTTAAGATCATTGATTTCATCCGTACCCCAGTTGATGTTAGGCAAGGGTTTAATATTTTCAGCAACGAAAGAAGGATCAACAATATCAACATAATCATGAACAATATCAAGGATTTTCCAACCATGTTTGTATATTTTCATTTGATCAAGAGTCAATCTGGACCAATCTCTCCTTCTCACTTCATATTTATCTACACAATCAGTCCAGAACTCCTCTAGTTGAGGTATATGTTTCCTCAGCATAGGGGCATACAAATTGTTCTTAACAAAATCTTTACTATCAAAATAGCTTCTCGATCCACATGTTTGGAAATGAAAATGGTTGAGTATTCTATCTACATTCTTGGCATCCTCATGCTTGGCACAAGTATAGTGGGTCAACTTCAAGGGAAATGGGTACCCTTTGTTCTTTGCAGTATAATATCTCTGTCCTACCAAATAAGCTTGTTTGCACACTTCCAAGAACACCACATAATTTGAAGCATACCTTGGTAGTTTGAGCGGGGGATATTCAGAACCTCCAACTCTAATGTATGTGAATTTATTAAATTGGATAAAGAAACTACCAAAGGTCATAACCCAGTTAGTAGCTTCTGTGGAAATTCTGCCCTGAGGATTTTCACAAATTCTTCTAACCATAAGCATTAAAAAGGCATCATTAACTCTCTTGTAAATCTTATTTCCATTTGTTTCCCTCAATTGAGGAAAATAATCATACACCTTTGTTTCAGCAGTCAGAGGACCTGCTACTTGTAGACCTAGCCATCTGGGCTGAGTAGTGGCCAATAAATAAATCAAATATGAACACATATAGAATTTCCCACTGTTCTAGAAATTTGTTAATTGCTTATACAATTGATCACTTATTAACTGGGACCAATCAATGAATTGCTTCCCTATACAAATTATTAGAATATACTAGCGCATCCAATTTTCAAAATTGTCACACTCTTGATTGCCTGTAACTCTGTACAACACAGTAACGATATCAAAAATTTCATCTTGAAAATGGCCTCTAAATAGATTTTGGGGTAACCTAGACCCTCCCTTCTTCGACCTCTTCATTTGGGTGGTGGCTATCATGTCTTTACACTTTTGTTTGCCATCAATATAAAAATTAGTAGCCTTTTCTAGGATTACATCTGCATACACATAATGGGTGGCCATGCCTAATTTATCGGTGATAGAATCGACATTTAGTGGTAGAATGGTATGTCACTAGTCGTTCTGACTTCTATGGCTTTGGGGCTATAGTTTTGTATACAAGCCATTATCAAATTTGGGCATTTAACGGCTGGAGGGAAACCCCCAACATGGGCCAATCCACTATCAAAGACTCTCTATGTAATTGTTGGCCTGGGATTAGTATTCATTCTCAGCTAGAATTCTCGAAGATTTACATGCCCAAAATCAATGTCCCTGACTCCAAACAATTCATTTCCGATGATGAAAGAAATATCTAGCCCTTTGTATTTATACTTCATCTTGACAGTCCCTAGCAAGCATCTCCAGAGTGAAAGCCTCTTCTTTTGCATCTTTGAGGCATTCTTCTCAGGATCTTCAGTACATGATTTTTCTTTCATTGTTTCAGACTTTCCTTCTACTTTGAAGTTATGATACAAGTTTGCAGATGCACTGATGATAGGACTTTTCCCTTTTTCAAATCCAAGGCTAGATTTTTCTTTTGATGGCTTTTGAGAATTAATCAACTCATCAAGAATTTGAGAATATCCTTTCATTTTTAACACCTTGTCAATTTGTTCTTTAAGCAATCTTCAATCATCTTGCCTTCTTCAACCATGACTTTCAAATTAGAGATCATACCTTCTGCCTCTTTGAGTTTAATGTCACATCCTTTATCTCCTTCTATTTGAGCTTTCAGTTTGCCAATTTATTCCTTTGATTCTTTAGCTCTTGTCTTCAATTTCACAATTGTCTCCTTTAATTTTTCAAGCATGGCCTCATATTCCTAGTTTAGTTCTCTTGCTTCATCTAGATCTTCAAGAGCTAACCGGAGTTCTTATTCATGTTTACTTCATCTAAATTGAGGTCACAACCTTCAGGTTCCATTGCTTCTAGATTTGGTTCCAGAGTAAACAGATCATCAGATATACTTCAGATTCCATGTGTTCAAATGCAAGATCTAACTCAGCTTGTTAGGCTTCTCAAGGGAACTTGGCTCTGATACCAATTGTTGAACACACTGAGATGCTGAGGGGGGGGTGAATCAACATATACAAAAACTCAACTACTTTATTTGTAGATCAAATTAAATTACTTACTGAACAAAAAGTAAAACATGCACCACATTAATCAACACAATGACACCAGGATCTTTATGTGGAAAACCCAAAATTGGGAAACACCACAGTGAGTGTTAGCTCAGAATATATAATGCTCATTGCTATAAAAGTTTACAACATTGTTTTAGGGCTACAAACCAAGTAAGCTACTACTCTCCTCTGACTTTGTTTTAGGGCTACAACCCAAGGAAGCTACTACTCCCTAAAGAAATCTTAGTGCTATAAAAGATTACAATGATAACATAAACATGAACTGTTGTGAAAGAAGCATTTAACTTATGCTAATATTATAGTCCTCTTTTCTGCGCAATTACCTCATCATACAGATTTCACACACTTCATCCTTCTCATTCTGATCTATTACTTTCACTTACTTCCTTTCATCACAAATAACTTTGTTCTTCTATATATATCCTCTGCAACCACTCAAAACCTCAATTAGGTTGGCACCAGAAAAACTTTTAGATGAAACGTGTGATTCTCCATGGGTCAGCATCAAACATATACATTATGTTCAAATAAAAATACGTCATGGATCTCAACACATCACAATAGGACCCAAAACATGTCACAACACATCTTTCAATGTCAAAACAAGTGATCGAGATTAAACGCACATGAAGAAATTAGACTGTTGGCCCAAACCATACTAACACTGCTAATTGTCTATCTTTCCACCACCTGGGAGACATCAAAAACATCATGCATACCGAGTCATGAGAAATATATCTTGTCAACACTAGTATCCATACACCCTTCACCTGAAGTATCTAATCATTCTATGCATCCGCAAGACATGAAACATACTGAACTGATGAAAGTAGGGTATTCAAAAATAACTATCACACATCAAAACTTAGGATATGTATTGTGGAACACCAAATCATCTAAAACTCTTATGAATTAACCTATGTACCATTATAAAGATATTCCTAGAACCGCAAAACCATATCTATCATTTCTGGAGGAATGCAGAGACATCTAACTTAGTTGCACTATGATCAACATTCTTATGTACATAACTCAAGGTGACTTGAACACCTTGTGTGGTACTAGTAACAAAAGGAAATTGCTTGTGATTCAAACTTGAGATGCATTGGAATATGTTGAGTCTCAGCATACACTCATATTTCGAATCTGTATGCTCTCCATCTTTCGCAAGTACTCAACGATGTGCACTGGAAACAACTTAGACATCCAGAACTATCTATATCACTTTGAAATCATTTGAAAACTGACCTTGCGAACCATCAAGATAGTTGATACAACAAGGAGGCATGTATTACACATCTCTAAACATGTTCTCAAAGCCACATGGGCACAACTTTTCTTCTGGAGTAATGCAGAGCATTCCAACAGGTCTCCAACATTGCTTTGCTATGTCTAAGCACTAACTGGAACTTTGTCATTGATAAATTTATCTGCTAAAGGTGTAATGAGATGAAATCTTGGATAAAATACCTTCATATACCAATCAACTTATCTTCAAATCCGCAAGACTAAATCTTGCACTGCGAAGGAATGTAGACCAAAATATTGTGACTCTGCCTTAGTCAAACTTCTGCAACTTGTCTCTGAGTGCGGTACTCTAAAATGATAGGATATCAATGTAGATACATATAGAACATATTAGAATAGGTATACTCTCCTCCACATCACACTTATACATCTAGTTGATTATCATTCATCCTTATACTGCAATATTGACTTGCACCCACATACACTGCATATTAACTATCTTCAGAATATATACAATGACAACCAATCTTACTTGCACATACTTTTGACATCAATGAAAACTAATCTTATCAAGATGCCAACAATCCTCTTATCATTTTAACTAAGGTCCTATTGACCACCTTTGTTTGGCCATCTATTTGTGGGTGAAAAGAAATATTATTTTTTAGCCTTTTATCCATAATGCTTCACAACGTGGGCCAAAATTTACCAACAAATCTTGTATCTATATTTGAAATAATGGACTTAATAATCCCAAAGCGCACTCATACATTAGAAAATAACATTTATTTGGCTTCTTTACCTGTGATATTCTTTTTTCAAGGAGTTAAGATACACATTTTACTAAATCTATCAATTACCACAAACAAATAATCAAGTCCATGTCTATTCATAGGTAAAGAGAACAATGAGCAAAATCACAGGCAATTTAAAAAAAAAATAGTAAAAAGTTAGAAAATCTAATACCATTTAGCAAAGAAATAATACATAACATTGAATGTCTTAGAAACACTTTTGGGAAAAAACCTAACAAGTAATAGCACTATTGAGATTGTATATTAACAATCAAGCATGTGCTATTTAGGATATCTTCAACATGGAAAATATTTAGGTAGCAACAAAAAACAAAAAATTCTTGGAGCAATCCTAAATCAATTACCTCCTCCAAAATCTATCATATATTCTCCAAACCCAATATGGATTTACAGCCAAAATCTAATATTTGACATGCAACTTGAGAACCTCAATTCATGCAATAAATTAGGATAAAGCAAAGGTCACTTTCCAAGAATAAAATTCATTAAGAAAAGAAACTTGAGTTACAAATTAAATCAAACTTTCAATACAATCAATCTCAAATTCCAAAATAGAAGGAATCAACTTATTGGATAATTCCAATAAGTATCTAGAGAAGTGTGCCCAACTTTCACTATCCTAAGGGTGAGTTACAATGTTGATAATAGTTTTCAAGGTATGAAACACACAACTAACCTTACATTCTTCCACTTGTATACATGGGGACTACAACAACATAGATTAACAACTAGGGGAAATAATGCCCTAGCCAATCTAGACTAGTGATACTTCTTAATGATCAGTAGCTTCATCAATGAGTTCACAACATTCTCTTCAGTGTTCACTTTATTGACGATTACCTTATTTTCCTAAAACTATCACTTAAACTGTCACTTTTTTTGTGCATGAAACATTGGGTTCTTTGCCATACAAATAACACTTAAACTATCAAATTAATATAGCCTATATTTGAAGGAGCCTAAAAGATGTGCATTTAATGAGGTAGGTTCTTTTTTAGTATGCTTGTGTATGAAAATTAATGTTATATAAGATTTTTTCCAACTAGTCTAACCTTAATTAGCAACCATGAGACTTGGAACTAACAACTAGATTGAAAACTTGACAAAATATGCTAATTGGACACATGCAGGACTTGGAAAATGAAAATGACTATGAAATGCAAAAAATAGTGAAAAGTAGCATCGGATCCAATTTTGGACTTTATGAAAGTTTCATAGAATTCTATTTTATATCTTCCTATGAATTTTGAGAGTGTCTCAAGCTAAGGATGTGGCTTTCATTAGGCAAAACAACCATTTTGATTTTAAAGTCCTATCCTGAAAACCATTATGACTACAATGTCCAGGGGTGGCCTTGTCCAAAGATCAGACAAATAAATTTCTATATTTGATAGAGACCCTGTCAATGGTGTGTCCTAGCTTCTCATAAGTTCCCACGTATCAGTGACAAACAAAGTACTTGAAATTGACATAAAACTTACAAAGACCTATTGAACTTGAATGAAACAATGTATGTAAATTGGAATGTTGGAATGGTTTCACCTAGAAGATGGAATGATGGAGGTCTAAAACTGATAGAGATACATGATAATAGTGTGAGGAAGCATCCCTAGAGTTTTTAGGTCTTGTTCTATAGAAGAGATATCAAAACCAACTAAAAAGATAGAGTCCTAATTCTTGACAAAGTATGATAAAATGATTAAAATGGAACACATTCACCTAGTAAATGCCTAATTTCTGAGATTGGATGGGTCTATGAAGCCATTGAGTACCTTTAGTATCAATATGGACTTAAAAATAATTGATGTAGGACCTAAAATGAACAAGTGGTGGCTTGTAGGGCAACCTTAATTGCTTCTAGTAGCCAACAATGTGATCTTGTCTAACTGGGGCACTTGTTTGTGTTAGATAGAGCTCTACAAATTTTGGAGGGTCCAAATCAAAAAATTGAGGCATAGTTTGTTTCTCACTTTCTTTGACACTCTATAAATTTTCCTAAAATTGACATGCAATCACAATTTTGATAATGGGAACCCTACAAAAATAAAGGTTAAAGGGGGAGTTTGCCTCAGTTAGTCCCTTGTGGAATTTCAAGCATGCACCCAAATTAAAAAAACTAATAAAAGGCAAGTCATAATATTGATCTATGAAATGAACTAAATTTGAATGAATCCATAACCATCCAAACCTACTTCATGGTCAACGGTTCGTAGAAACACACCAAGACAAGCAAGGTGGAAGAAAGGCTTTAGAAACAAGTTGTATGGTCACTCAAACATGGCTTTGGGGTGTGGGAGGTGACTAGTATGGGAGTGGGAAACCTTAAGTATACAACACTCTAATGGAGGTAGGGTATGGTAATGACTTGCAACTTCAATAGATGGTGTAAAGAGTCTTGTACCCATAAAGGGTCAATGAAAAACACACCTAAATGATGAGATGACTTGATGATGGCTAAAGGAAAATGGTAGATGAGGTTTTGAAGGTCTACAATTATAAAACACAAAGTGGGTTGATGAAGGGTTTGGGAAAAATCAAGTGGAAATGGCTCAACACTATGAAAAACGCATGAAAGGAGGCAATGTGGAGTTACGGAAATGAAACAAAATAGTGATGGGAAAGGACGGTAAAGGCTTGGAATGGTGTGGCAGAGAGGTAAAAAGAGGTTCTTATAGAAAATTTAGAAAAACACTTCCATTTTGATGAAAAACTACAAAAGGAAATTCCTCACCTATTTAAAAACCTTGCAAGTCAGCCACCTAGTCTTGGTAATTGTTAGCAGGTTAATTGGTATAGAACAAAGCCAACCAGAGGATACTACATACTATGCAGAGGTTGGAAGTTGATAGAAGATGATAAATAATACATCCCTAATATGTAATAGATACAATATATATAGAGATAAGAGATAGTAGAATATAAGTATGCATGATAGGAGAATAGGATATATTTTGATGTAACAATGACATAGAAGTCATGTATGTAACTGGTGAGGTAGAGACTTAGACATGTCGGAGGATGGATCTATGATGTGTACATTTGGTTGCTATCCTACCGGTACTGGGTAACTGTGTGTGTTATCTTAATTTGATCTATATGTGATGCTCTATTTGGTCATTCTTTATGTTTTGTTGTCAATCTCTAGTTACCTGACCGGGGTATAAACTGACTACAAAGACTTGACTGAGGACCAGATCTTTCGACCGGTATCTCCTCTACATTTCTTCCTAACATTTGGTTTCATTTCCAAGACCCTAGAAGAGGGTAGTTAAAGATTGAAAGGGAAAAACATCTGAAGAAGTAGCGCATAGTTCTGAAAAAGAGAAAAGGCAAGGTTGGCAAGAAAATTTTTCAAATTGGGGAGGAATTCAAATCTCCTCAAGTTTGTACCTCTATGAGAGGGGGGTGGGAACTTAAGGGGATGGCAAGTGGGAAGGGGGTAGGGTCCACAAGGACCTTTCAAATGATGTGACTCTTCAAATAAGGATTCCATGGGATATAAGAGGACTAGTGAAACACCAAATCCAACAAACCCATGGAGAAAGGGGAGCAGTGGAAGAAAAAGAAGATTGACGAAGAAATCAGGACCAGAATGGAGATAAATAGAGAATAGAGATTGAAGCAAACTCAGGAAAGACAAGAATGTTACTGCAAAAAATGGAGAGGGAACAAATGATGGAAGAAGGAGGAATAATAGAAAGTGCGGAAGAAAAAGAAGAATTTGAAGAGTGCACCAAGGAGGGTGATGCCAGAAGGGAAGAAGACACATGAGTCATGAAGGATGTTACTGAGTACACCAAGGAGGGTGTTTCCAGAGAAAGGAGGTTAGATGGAGAAGACATTGAGGGTGTTAAGGAGAATGCTAACATGCACGCCATGGTGGGTGCTACCGGAGAAGAATGTAGAAGGGAAAGAGAAGAAATAGGTGAACTAGGGTTTATGTTGTAGATTGCCAGAACATATGAGTTAACACTGGAGATATGAAAGATGGATGAGGAATATATAGAGGAGTTAATTTATCGTAGCATAAAGTAGATAAGAGATGGAGGAGAAAATGCAGTAAACATTGAGAGGAGTTTTGAGGGTTTGGAAGGTTGTTTGAATTATCATTAGATGTCGACATGATGTCATTCAAAAATGGAAGAGTATCCCCTAATTTGAAGAGACACTATGAAGAGACACAACCCCTCGACCATGAGTTACCCTGAGTTCCATATAAAGTCAAGAGAATTTTGGTGGAGAAGGAAGACATTCAAGCAAACAAAGAAGCAGAGAGAATAGCAGAGATCTCAAGCAAATTTGCAGAAGTTTTAGGAGAGGATTACTTTGATATCTAAATACAAAGAGATAAGGGAAGAGAAGGAAAGAGAATTGAGAGAAGACAACATAACTAAAGGAGTAGACCGAAAGAAACTCACCACAGAGTACCAGAGATTGTAAGAAGATCAGTCATGGTTATGCCTATCAAGTTACCTATATTTGAGAAGGATACTACTGAAGCAGCTGAACACATTTTTGTACTAGAGTCAATTTGGAATTGGAAGGGAGTAACAAGAGATGAAATCAAGCTATTTGACTTCATAGGCACCTTGCGGAATGAAGCATTGAAGTGGTATAGAAAGACATGTCTGAACATTGACAAGGAATGGGAGGATATCAAGAAGCTATTTTTGGAGAATTTTGGAATTTTGGATGTTCTGATAGAAGGGGTAAGTAAGATGAGAGATTTGATGAAATTGAATAATGAATCAATAAAGGACTTTGATAAAAGATTCAAGGAGATAACCAAGATGTTGGAGGAACCGTCAACTGAGAAACAAATGATAGAATGGTTTATTTCTGGAATAAGCCCTAAGATAAGGATAGACCTAAATGGAAGGATATTTGAAACATATATAGAAGTAGTGATACAAGCTTGTTGGATAGAGTCTCAATCTTGACACAGACAAGATAAGATGAAAGAAAACCTAGAATTGGAGAAGATGAAATTGGAATTGGAGCAATTGAAGCTGAGGCAAGAGATTTTCGCTAAGCAGGAGGAGAACACACAGAAACAAACACCTAATATTTGGTGCTCATACTATACAAGAGAAGGCCACTTGAGAAATGAATTCCCTAGGATGAAAGGTGAAAGACAAGCTGCCACAATAAAAGTAAACATCAAAACAATGACAAAAAGAATAAATTCAGTATACTGTGGCTTATGTGGAGAGTGGGGTGACCATGAAACACCTGATTGTCCTTCATAGAATTTTTGGAAGAAAAGAGAATGTGCTGATGAAGAAGATGAAAGTTGGTACACAAATTCGACGGAGAGTAATAACATGTCCTATGTAGAGAGAAACTCACATGATCATGGCTACAAACAACCAAATTGGAGAAATCAAAGGAATTTCAATGCAAAACAAAATTCAAATTTTGGTGGCCCATCCTATGGAAACAACTATAGTAATGATGACAGAGAGAAATTTGGAGGTTACAGAGGAGGCAAAGGCTATGGAAGAAATTAAAGAAGAAGAGCGGATGCAACATGTTTCAATTGTGGTAAGCTAGGACACTGTGCTAATGAATGTTGGGCTGAAAGGAAAACATAGTGTTCCTTTTGTAATAGTACAGAGCATGATCTATTTTCTTGTGAGAGGACACAACAATACTTCTAGAATGCACAACCATAGTCTAAGAATGATGAGCTGCAAAACCTGAATAACCAAAAAGGAGCAAGGATCATAAGAAGGGCACCAAAGGATCAAGGAGCAAGAACTTGCCGGAAGAACAACAGAGAGGAGACAGACATATCTTCAACTAAATCTATAGAAGAAGAAGAGTACTACTAGAGAAGCACACCAAAACATACTGGAAAAGAGAGAAGGAAGGAGAAAGTTGTAGTATTGACAAGACAAGGAATAAATACCGAAAGGCACTATGTCACTGGAACAGAAGAGGAAGATAGTGAGGAGGAAGAAGAATTTGTTCCCTCTAAAATGCAGCATGAGGATGTTGTGAAGGAATCCAAACAAACTATAAGTAAGGAACAAGAAAAGGAGAAGAAATACATGCAATTTTTCACTAAAGGAGAAGTATAAGCTCTCAACTAGTTAGCTCATCTGACACAACAACACCAACGTATTGAGAAACTGAAACAATTTTCTAAATACTAGAATAAGAAGCAAGGTCAAAAAAGTCAACTTTGGAGGATTGGAAGAATAGATATAGAATGGAAGACAAAACCACTTATGGTAGATGTTCATATCAATCACAAAAAGGTCTAGAATGTCATGATAGATCTAGGAGAAGATGTCAACATGATCACAAAGAATTTGTGGGAGTAGTTAGCAAGACCTAAGTTGACAGAGACAACTTATAACATTATTTTGGCAGATGGATCTAACATGTAGAAAATGGGGACTTGGAAGCAAGTGGAAGTTAACCTAATGGGAGTCAAACATGTCTTATATTTTATTGTGGTAGCCATGAAAGATCAAGGTGAAACTTTCAATGCACTATTAGGGTTGAGATGGTTTGTAGATGCAAACGGTGTCATAGACTCCCGGAGACAGGAGCTATCATTTGCAAATAGAATAAGATTGTTCACATCCATTTGGGTGTTGAAAGTGACGGTAGAACTGCTGCTATAAACTTTAAAATTTTGTGTATGCGAAGCTGAAATAAAGATTAATCTATAACAATTAATGAACAAGTGATTTTGCACTTTCAATCCAATGTAGAAGAGAAGAGAATAGAAGAGAAGAATCTTGCAAAGTATCTACATGGAGAAACCCTTTCCAGAAAAAACTCCACACTCAAAGATGTTTCCTGCTTGTATTAAATCTCTTTGGAAAAGATTACATTCAATACTGAAATTTCTCTAAGTCCTTGATGCACTTCACAAAAAAGTTTTTTTCTTTTTTCTCTAAGTCTTTACAAAAAAACTTTTTTTTTTTTCTTCTAAGTCTTTTTTCCTCAAATCAACTCTCTTGAAAATGTATGGGGTTTACAATTAATTCAAGAAGCTTCATTTAAATCAAGAGCTTCTTAATTCAAAAGCTTGAAACTCAAAATACAATAAATTGTAGTTGATAACATAGCTTCCAAAGCTCATGCAAAAACCAAGCACTCTAAATTGAGAAGATTGAACTCAAACAATGTCCAAGCAACAACCAAAACTCTTCCAATTGGGCTTCCATATTTGCCCAATGAATTTCTGTTGACAGAAGTGATCAATACACATCAATTTCATGCAAACAACATGCAATATTGATGTCCCCAAGGTTATTCTGAAATATTTTGTTCTATACATGCAAACACCAGATCCAACATGTAACTGATACCCATTACCTGAAACACTAACATGTACCATCATTCAACTTTCGAGAGTTGGAGTGTTCTGCAAGTAATATCTTAAAACTGACATGCAAACATTTTCAACAATATGCAACTGATACCCATTTTCTGAATCACTGAGATGTACCATCCTACAAGTTTCTAGAGTTGGAGTGTTCAGCCAGTAAACTCACAAAACTAACATGCAACTACATGCAAGGTCATACAAGTCTATAGGAGTGACATGCAACAACATGCAGACACATGCAAGTGACATGCAACAACATGTAATGTCATACAAGTCCATAGGAGTGACATGCAACAACATGCAAGTAATGTGCAACAACATGCAAGCACATACAACAACATGCAAGTCCATATGAGCAACATGCAAAAACATACAACAGCATGCAAGTACATTCAAGTCCATGCAAGCTATTTTTTTCACATGCAAGCAATATCTAATTCATCCATCTCTAATATTGTAGTTAACTCCAACATTATATCCATGCAAGGTGTCTCAACATTATCCACTCATGTACATAAAAAAACACAACTCCAAGTTTAAATATAAGTCCCCATGAAAAGGGGACGCCCAAGTCTAACTCCCACTCACTAGGAGTTATCAAACTCTAAATTTAGACTTAGGAGAAGTCAACAAGGTCTTCATGGCTCTCATCTCAAAGTGGGCACCCAAGTTTGGCATTATCCATTTAGAACTTAATTGCAAAAGTCAAAGTGATGTAATTAAAAAATAATTATTCTCGCAAAGTTTTAATGTGTTGGGGAACACATTCCAAGAACTTTGGAGACATATGAATTGGTTAGGATTGCAAGTTAATGGCAACTTATACCAATATTCCCCCACTTGACATTATACATTGCAATAACTCTAAATGATATAAGTCAAATTTTAAATCAAGTACAGTGATAAAGGCCAATGACCTTCCTGCACCAAGAGAACTTATTTGTAGTAACTCGCTTAGTAAGATAATCTGCAGTATTAACCAAAGTGTCAACTTTTTCAATCAAAACCTTACCATTCTCAACCATTTCTCACACAAAGTGTTACAGAACATCAACATGCTTAGTACGAGCATGATACATAGGATTTTTGGCTAAACAAATAACTGATTGTCACAATTAAGTCTTACTAAACTACAATCAAAACCAATACCTTTCCCAAGTCTCTTTAACCAAACTGCCTCTTTGGAGGCATGTGTAGCAGCCATATACTCTGCTTCTGTAGTAGAAAAAGCAACCATGTGTTGCCTCTTACTCATCCAACTTACCGCAACTCCAAACAAAGTAAACACATAGCCACTTGTGGACCTTCGACTATCCAAGTCACCTGCCCAATCAAAATCAACAAAACCTTGTATGTCCAATGATCTATCAACACTATCAATACCATGATAAACCAAACAATAATCAGAAGTTCCTCACAAATATCTAAACACCCTCTTAACATAACTCTAATGTTCTTTACCAGGGTTAGATATAAACCTGCTTAAAACTCCCACTGCTTGTACAATATCTGGTCTAGTGCAAACCATTGCATACATTAAACTACTAACAACACTAGCATTAGGAACATTAGACATCTCTTCAAAAGCATCATCAGTGGTAGGACACATGTCTAATTTCAACTTAGTACCAACAAGAAAAGTGTTGATAACTGAGAGGGGGGGTGAATCAGTTATCCTAATAATTTCTTTTTTCTGAACTTTCTTATTAATCAATGCAACATTAAATCAAACAAACAAACATTACCATGAAATGAAAAACACATGACATAGTATTTTTGACGTGGAAACCCTGTTAAGGGAGAAAACCATGTGGTGATTAACCCAAAGATTATTCTCTGTTAGAAGAATATGGAATTACAAAATGGCACTTGCCAATTAGGGCTCACTACCCGAGCACACTGCTCACAAAGAGGCACACTGCCTACAAGGAGACACACTGTCTACAAAAGAATGTCATACAATATTTGAACTGATTGGAAGCATCCACATATGCTGGAGTTCAGTTCCGGTTAGGCTCAGTACACTGATTTGCTGCACTTCACCTTTCCTCTTCTCTTTATTCTGCTTTCCTTTCACATACCTAATCTTTCTTACTGCTTATCTCTACTATGCTCCTTTTCACATATCCAACTCCTTTTCTTATTTTTTTCACACTCTCACAACTGAATCCATCCTATATATATATATATATATATCCGCAGTAGTGATTTCATTATCTTTCTAGTCGGCACCCGGAACAGTCTATCTTCTCACAAACTCTGTTATGTCGGCTGAATCCTTGCACATCAAGTAATGCGGATCAAGCATATACTTGTAGAAATCATTAATCATGTCGGCCAAACATAATTCATGTCTTCATAGCCTTTACCACTGTCTGAAACACATCCGGAAAGCAATCTGATGTTCTGTCAGTCAGTTCTTCCTCTGTTCACACTGTCACTTAGGAATCCGGTACTCAACTGTTCATATCTTTTTCCTTGTCCATCACCGGAGGCTAAATCCTTGGAATCTATTACTCAAGGTAGTCCTCTTGACTTTCCCAAATCTGCACTTCACCAAGATACTTCCTTGGAAAGATCCGGACCTGTCTATCGGACCTTGCCATATGCTCTGTTCTTGTTTACCGGACCTCAACAATCTTCATTCCGACTTCCAGTAGAGACACACCATGTCCTGCGGATGTGTGGGATGAACTTTGTTGCCATCAATGACAACAATCATGAATCCATATAGTGTCTCTTGCCAACAATCTCCCCCTTTGGCATTGATGGCAACACTTAGTGAAAAATGACTAAGTGTTTACACTATGCTCCCCCTTGGCTGATGCTCTGTCTTTATATACATTTTCTGGAGCTCCCCCTTAGTTGGATTCCTCATTTTTCACTACTCCTCACTCCCCCTTTGACATCAATGGCAAATGGTAGGGTCTGCACACCAAAATTTTTAAAAATTTTACTATACTTAGCCGCATAAACATATGACATACTTACATATACTTAAGTATGTCTGCAAAAGTTGTCTTCAACTGTACAACTTCTGTTGCCCAACTCTGTTTCATCCTGTCCAAAATTGAGATATGCCCACATAATAGGAATGCAAATGCATCTGCCCTTTTTAGATCTATCGGATCATTTGTCTAGGCTGTGATTTGAGCTTCTGTTATAGCCTCATGCATGGCCTCTAGATTAGGGACAATTAACCCCCTGAGCTCACTCAACCTGCTTATTCTATTTTTCTTTTCCTTCTCCAATTTCTTGATTTCACTCAAGACTGCTATAATCTGACATTCTTGATTTATTATAGACGAAGAAAGAGGATAAAAACTTTGAGACAAGCTTAGTAGTGTGTCCTCTTGCTCTTTTATTTTCTTCTCAATATCCACTGTTACCTTGGACCAGGAGATACAAAATTTGTATATTTCACTGCCATCCTTAAGAGCATTTTCTAAGCTCTTTATTCTAATGTTCATGTTTCTCCTATCATTAATGATCAAGCCCTGTACCTCAGAGAACCTTTTATCCAAAAACTCCTTCCGGACCTTTTCTTCAGCTGATTTTTCTAGAGAATCAAAATGTGTACTAACACTGTTGACTAAGGTTTTGAGATTACTGGAAGAGGAGGCTGTGGGATCTTTCTGGACCGATGGCATAATCTTTTCGAGCACTCTGGAAGTAGCTTCTATCAACTCACAGTCTTCCATATGAGACTTTAGGAGTTTTTCATTTGCCTTAGCATTTGCAAATGAAGCTATCTTCATTGTCTATACCGGAGAGAGGGAATCAAAATTGAAGGGACCTTGTAGAAGCTCCGGTTCATCAATCTCTATTGTTTCTTTTCTTAGAAATTTTTGGACAGTTTGTGCAGTGTCTCTTGCTGGAGACAGATGTTTCTTCTCTTCTGCAGTCTTGGAGCTGTCCTTTGGAGTTTTCTCTCCTTCTACATTCTTACCACTATCAGTTGTGGTTTTCTCTATTGGAGTCTTCTCTTTCTCTGCAACCTTGGTACTGTCAACTTCTTTTTCTTTCACTCCTGCTTCTTTCTCCTGTATAGTGTCTTCTCCTTTGGATCCGGAGACTATAGGGGAAACCGGAGGAGAAATGTTGGTTTGTTTAGGGCCCATCTCTTTTGTTGCTTTCTCAGAAGTTTCTTCTGCAACACTTGTGGATGAGGGATTAGTACCCAAGTCCTCTACAACAGGGAGATTAAACCTTTTGAAGGCCTTCCAGAGGATCTCTTCTATTTCCATGGCCACCTTGTCAATCTCACCAAGCATGAGTTGATTCATCCTTGCTTTACTCCTGAACTCATCTTTGCAGTCTTTGAATATTATGTTCATTGTCTTGGGATCAATTTAAGGATACAGCTGAATAGCTATCTGCTCTCGGATCTCAAGATCTTTTGCTAGGGCATTGTTCTTTCTTATTTCTAACTCCTTTTCTAGGCTTTTAGGAATTAGAGATATAATCTCAATGAAAGCCTTATTGTATATGTTCAGATACCTGATTGTGGCTTCCTGCAGGATCTTTTGGTCAGCCTCATTGTAGTCATCATAGAATTCGGCCATTGGTTGAAGGTTTCCATCCACAGTGACTGATTTGATTACACTCTCTAGAGACAGGGTGGGCTTTTCAACAAATTCCTCTGCCTTTTCTTCCTTGTCTTGGCCTATGGAGGGTTTTCCAGATCCTTTCTTCTTCTGCTTCTTTATTTCCTTTACCCCCTCATCTGATTCAGTTTCCTCTTCATCTTTCTTACTTGTATAAGCCCTTGTGGCTTTTATTTTAGATCTTTTCTCTCCTTTACCGGATGTCTGACCTTCCGGTTTTGATGTTTTTGAGCTTTTGGTTGTGACAGGTGTAGATCCTTTTGATAATCTGGTCCAGGTTGAGGTTTCCACTGGAGTACTTTTCTTGCTTTTCTTTTCTGCCTCTTTCTTCTCTTCCTCAGCCTTTCACCTCTTTTCTCGGTTGGCATCAAGTGCCTCCTTTGGGATGCCTAGGCCTTGAGCAATATGTTCTACTTCTTTTCTCACCTTCCTTTTTATCTCAGGTTCTCTGAGTTCCACATGGATCTTCACACTCATCTCCTCAAAGGTTCCAAACCTTTCTGCCTTTGGATCTTTGGGCTAACTAAGCATGTGTTGAACATGCAGTTCCACAATTTGTTCATCAACCTCATACCCCATGGGCATGATCCAGACTGTTCTTGGCTCTACTACCTCCATTAGGCACTTATCAATATCAACCATAAAGCAGACTGAGTCTTTGTATTTTTCAACAAGAGATTGGGGAATTCTTTCTCTTGCTTGCATCATGCTCTGGAAGTTTTTGAAGTATCCCCATAGGGTTGTATTTCTTGCTTTGGCATCCCCAAGTCCATGTAAATAATCTCTGATCTGGACTACTACAGGTTTGTCATTCTGCCATGCCCATCCACTTGATCTGGGCAGCTCAATCATGAAGTAGAAAAATAGACATAATATAAGTGTACCATACTTGAAAGAATTCTTTTTGTCCTTTTTGATCTTTTGTATAGTTTCCATTAATTGGCTTAAAAGAAGTTCACAGAGATCATAATCTGCATTCTTCCTCAGCATCTCATAGGCAGTATATATTACAGTTTCAGATACAGAATTCTCCCTACTGGAGTGATAAATCTTCTATCCTATTATCATAGATGCAAACTTGATATCCGGATCAGAAATATCTTCAATGGTCATTGCCCTCTTATCAAATTTTGATCCGGTGGCCTCAGTTACAATGTTATTTTTGACGGATTTGAGGATAGGTATCCCTCCGGAAGAGTATAGACCAGTTACTGCCCTAATTGCCTCTTTTGTGATCTTGCAGGGTCTATCCAACCATAGGAAGTTGTCATGCATTCTACTCAATACGTACTGGACCCATTCATCTTCTTCAAAGCAGGGGAAATGAATGAATTGATCAAAATGTTTCTTCTGGATACCCTTATACTCTGGTTTAAGCTCAAAAGCATTGTCTATCAGTTGTTTGTGATAGAAATCTCACAATTTGAATTCCCCAAATTCCTCAATACTTGCATGTATGTAAACATTAATGTCTTCTGTGTGTAAAACACCATGTGGAACACTAGAGAATGCTCCTAAGGGATCTACCTCCAATGACTTGTATGGATGTTTCTTAAATTCAGGTCGGGGCCTATCTGAGATCTTTACTATATTCAGAGTAGCCATTTTTTAAAAGATTTGCAGTGAGATATTGAAAATGGAAAATACCTTATGCGCCTTCGGTTACATGGAGTGGTTGGATTGATTTCTATATGTAATGACTTCTGCAAGTGATCTTTGGTGAACTTGATGAATTTTGTTGCAGAGCTCCACTTTTCGCTTCTTCTTGAGTGCAGAATGAACTAGTGATTTATGAGAAATCCCTTATATTGCTCCGCAAACCCTAATATCTGATTGCAATAAATGCTCAACCTACATTATTCCGGTTTGCCTTATTCGAATGACTTGAAGAACCGGATCAGTCCTGATCTACGAACATCATGCGGATCTTCCGACCATGAACAAATCAAGATGACACATCACAAGGACATCCCAAACACTCTGTCCAATCCGCAGAATAAGACAATGCACTTCCGGATCTCTCCGGACCTTTTTGTAATCCTCTGTCATTTCGGAGCATCTCCCGGAACAGGTTCTACTTGATCGATCACAACTTCTTCATATCTTCATGCGGACCTCTGAAATCTTAGTTGGATCATCTCAAGACTCATATCTACAAACCCTTTACTCCGCATCTTGTGCCAGATCCGGCACCACTTGATTGGCTGGGGGAACAGGGTTTTCTTTGTGTCTCCCCCTGAGCCAGAGCTCACCTTTTAATTTCTGGAAGGAATATCAGCACCAGAGTCTGGTGTGGATCTAACCTCTACATTCTCTGAACTTTTCTTTACCCAAATCTTGTTCATCTCATTCTTAACTTCATCCACATTCATTTTTTATTTACCCTTGTCTTGATTCTGATTATATACCGGACCTCTTTTGTCTCGATTCTTACTTCTGCAGACTTTTGCATTATGACCGGACCTGTTATAGATTTGGCAGATAACATTTCTTTGCATATTTGACTGATGACCTCTTGATCTGCATTGATTAGCCATATGACCTACTCTATTGCATGCAAAGCATCTACCATTGAATGATTTGTTCATTTGCATATTTATGCATTCATGAGACTTGTGTCCATACCTTTTGCAGTTAAAGCACTGTCCAGAGAAGGATGGATTAGTCTGATTCATTCTCTTTCTACACTGATTAGCTTTGTGACCAAAGTGATTGCAGCTGTGGTAGTATCCATTGAAGGATGGATATCTTTGAGCATTGGGCTGTCTTACCAGAGGTCTTCTAGGTCTGTTCCTTGGATTTTCTGATCCAAAATTCTTCTGACTGGATCCGAAACTTTCTCCTTTCTCATATCCCAAACCACACTTGTCATCTGCCCTCTTTTGACTTCTAAGAAGAACTTCAAGTTGAGCAGAACTTATCTTGAATTTCTTTTTATATTCATTTGCTGTTTGAAGATCCCTTTTGAGAGAGACAATTTGATCCTCAAGTTTTTCTTCATTATCTTTAGCATATTCAAGATCAGATTCAAGATTTCTGATAATCCTATCCATCTGATGGCAATCTTCTGATTTCTCTTTGAGAGATTGTCTTAGATTGTCTTCAATTTTTCTTTTCTCTTCAATCTCTTGGGTAAACTTTATAACTCTTGATTCCATTTCATGTCTTACCATAATGACTTCTTTTGATAACTTTTCACATAACTTGGTTTTCTCAGTTAGCTCTTCATTTGCATTACTTTCTTCACTTTGTCTTGCCAATTGCTGGAGCAGCTCCTTTCTCTTTTTCATAGAGAGACTTAATTTGTCTTTTAGTTCTCTCATGAATTCATCAGCCTGTTTGAGTCTTTCCTTTAATTCATTGACTTCAAAGTTTGACTGTTCAAGATCCTCAAGGGTAGTCTTGAGTTGCTCCCTCAAACCATATGCATCCATTTGAACTCCCAGATCTTCCTCAAGCTGTTAGGCTCTATTAGGAGGAACTTAGCTCTGATACCAATTGTTGATAACTGAGAGGGGGGGTGAATCAGTTATCCTAATAATTTCTTTTTTCTGAACTTTCTTATTAATCAATGTAGCATTAAATCAAACAAACAAACATTACCATGAAATGAAAAATACATGACACAGTATTTTTGACATGGAAACCCTGTTAAGGGAGAAAACCACGAGGTGATTAACCCAAAGATTATTCTCTAATAGAAGAATATGGAATTACAAAATGGCACTTGCCAAATAGGGCTCACTACCCGAGCACACTGCTCACAAAGAGGCACACTGCCTACAAGGAGACACACTATCTACAAAAGAATGTCATACAATATTTGAACTGACTGGAAGCATCCACATATGCTAGAGTTCAGTTCCGGTTAGGCTTAGTACACTGATCTGCTGCACTTCATCTTTCCTCTTCTCTTTATTCTGCTTTCCTTTCACATACCTAATCTTTCTTACTGCTTATCTCTACTCTGCTCCTTTTCGCATATCCAACTCCTTTTCTTATTTTTTTCACACTCTCACAACTGAATCCATCCTATATATATCCGCACTAGTGATTTCATTATCTTTCTAGTCGGCACCCAGAACAATCTATCTTCTCACAAACTCTGTTATGTCGGCTGAATCCTTGCACATCAAGTAATGCGGATCAAGCATATACTTGTAGAAATTATTAATCATGTCGGCCAAACATAATTCATGTCTTCATAGCCTTTACCACTGTCTGAAACACATCCGGAAAGTAATCTGATGTTCTGTCAGTCAGTTCTTCCTCTGTTCACACTATCACTCAGGAATCCGGTACTCAACTGTTCATATCTTTTTCCTTGTCCATCACCGGAGGCTAAATCCTTGGAATCTATTACTCAAGGTAGTCCTCTTGACTTTCCCAAATCCACACTTCACCAAGATACTTCCTTTGAAAGATCTGGACCTGTCTGTCGGACCTTGCCATATGCTCTGTTCTTGTTTACCGGACCTCAACAATCTTCATTCTGACTTCCGGTAGAGACACACCATGTCCTGCGGATGTGTGGGATGAACTTTGTTGCCATCAATGACAACAATCATGAATCCATATAGTGTCTCTTGCCAACAAAAAGGAATGCTAACTGGTTTGCAATCATGCATATTAAATCTTTGCAAAATTGTATCAACATACTTACTTTGACTTAACCATAGTTTTCTGTGAACACGATCCCTATTGATCTCCATTCCAAGAATGTATTCTGCAACCCCTAAGTCCTTCATATCAAAGGATTTACAAATCTAAGTTTTAATCTCTCTAATCATTTCCTTGTTTCTTCCAATAAACAACATGTCATCAACATATAAGACAATAATTAGAACCTGATCATCAATAATCTTAAGATAAACACAATGATCTTCTTCCCTTATCACAAAACCAACTTTCAATGCAAAAGCATCAAACTCTGATACCACATTCTAGGTAACTATTTCAAACCATACAAATATCTTTTCAATTTGCAAACCAAGCCTTCCTTCCCTTTAACAACAAAACCATCAAGTTGCCTCATATAAATCTTCTCTTCAAGATCCCCATGCAAGAAAACAGTTTTAACATCCATTTGCTCTATCTCAAAATCAAAATTTGCAGCAATAGACAAAAGGAATATAATAGAAGTTAATTTAGCAACTGGAGAGAAAGTTTCATTAAAATCAACACCCTCTCTATGGGAGTAGCCCTTGGCTACCAATCTAGCCTTATACCTTTCTAGATTACCATCTGCACCAATTTTCTTTTTATAAACCCACTTACAACCAATGGGATTTCTTCCTTTAGGCAAATGCACAAGATCCCAAGTGTCACAAGTGTCCAAGGAATTCACTTCCTCATGCATACCTAGCAACCAAGACTCACTTTCTTTTGAAGAAAGAGCCTCCCTGAAAGATCTAGGTTCATCAATAGTACTCAATAAAGCAAATATACAACAAAAATTAGGATGGCTATACTTGTCAATTGGATTTCGTTGCCTTGTGGATTTTCTTATAGTAGGAGTAAGAGACTCTATTTGTTCTTCTATATGCTCATCCTGAACATCATTATCTGAACTCTCTGAACATCAACAAGTGCATCTTCTTGCTTATTTGTAATTGTTTCAAAATGCACTATTTTTCCTTTTTCTTGTTCCTTTGGTTGTTCCTCACCTTCATAAGCTCTTAACTCTCTAAAAATAACATCTCTTGATAAAATCATTTTCTTGGTTAGAGGGTTCTAGATTTTGTAATCTTTTACATTCTCACCATAACCTACAAAGATGCATTTTTTAGCTTTTGGATCCAATTTAGTTCTTTTCTCTTTAGGTAAATAAACAAAATCCTCACAACCAAATATCCTTAAATGTGAAACAGAAGGTTTTCTTTTTAACCACATTTCATAAGGAGTCTTATCTTCAAGAATAGAGCAAGGAGATCTATTAATTAAATAACAAGAAATACTTACAGCCTCAGCCCAAAAACAATGATCTAGCTTAGTGTTGCTTAACATTCTCCTAGCTCTTTCCATTAAGGTTCGGTTCATTCTTTCTGCTACCCCATTTTGTTGGGGAGTATAAGGTGTTGTTTTCTGTCTCACAATACCTGCATGCTTACAGAATTCATCAAATGCCTTTGAACAATATTCACCACCATTATATGATTTCAACACCTTTATTTTACAATATGTTTGCTTCTCAACTAAGGCCTTAATTCTTTAAACTTAGTGAAAACTTCAAATTTTGCATTCATAAAATAAATCTAAATGTTTATTGATACATTATCAATGAATGTGACATAATATCAAGATTTTGCAAAAGATTCAACATCCACAAGTCCAAAAACATCTGAATGTATAATCTCTAATAAACTCTTTACATTATTTTTTCCACTAGGAAATGAAGATCTACTTTGTTTTCCAAACACACAATGCTCATAGAAATCATTTTTGCCAACAAAATAATCTAAAATACCGTCAACCAATTTTTTATTAATAATGGTCCTAAGACCTTTTTCATTGATGTGGCCCAATCTATGGTGCCACAACATACATGTATTTTCAGTGTCTATTACATTGATTGAATTATTCAAAGTAGATGCATTTAATCTAAACAAGTTTCCCATCTGAGAGCCTTTAGCAACCACCCAATTCCCTCTCACCAACCTGCAACCAGACTTATCAAATGTCACATTCATTCTAGAATCATTCAACTATGATACAAAAAGTAAGTTTCTTGCTAGTCTTGGAATATGCAAAACATCATGAAGGGTTTTAACCCTTCCATCACTGAAATACAACTTTACCTTTCCTTTTCCAATTATCTATTTTGTACTATTGTCACCAAGGAAAACTTCTCCTCCATCATATGCTAAATATTTCAAGAACCACTCCTTGTTGGGGGTCATATGGTAGGAGCAACCTAAATCAATAAGCCAATCATCATTACTTATTGTGTTAGCTGAAATAATTAATGCATTATTGTCACCATCCTCCGAGGATTTTTCAGTGGAAGAATCAAAACTCTTTTTCTTGCTCTTACAATCTTTCTTCACATATCCCCATTTTCCATAGTTCCAACATTTTACCTTGCTCTTACTAGATGGGGTTTTAGAACGACCTTTAGACTTACCCTTATTATTTCCTTTGGGTGTCTTTTCCTTAGTTCTACCCCTTACATGTAAAGCATCTTGGGGTCCACCATTTTTAGATTTTCTTCTCATTTCTTCTGAAAGAAGTGTAGCAATGAGATTGTCCATCTTTGGATCTATACCACTACCATTGATAGCAACAATTAGATTTTCCCAAGATTCTGGTAAAGAACATAATAACAAGATACATTTATCCTCTTCATCAAGACTAACATCTACAGATGCAAGATGACTTATAATCAAATTAAATGCATTCAAATAGTTTGCAACAGAATCTCCATTCTTCATTTTTAATGAATACAACTATCTTTTGAGGTATAACTTATTTGTTAAACTTTTGGTTTGATAAATATCACCTATCCTCTTCCACAGCTTGTTTGTTGTAGCTTCAGAAGAAATATTCAAGAGGACGACATCTACAAGGCACAACCTTATAGTTCCTCATGCCTTTTTATCAAGTTTCAACCCTTCTTCATCTTTCATAGTTGTAGAAGGACTCTTTTCATTTGAAACAACAACCCATTATTCTCTTTCTTCCAAGAGATCTTCTATTTTTTATTTCCACATCTCATAGCCTGATCCATTGAATTTCTCAACATCCATATGAGAGATAGAACACATTGTATACAATCTTCTTCACAAATCTACAAAACCTACAAAAACAAAGTTCCTGCTACAACTAAAAAGCCTTCAACACTTTAAGAGAAAGGCCCTCACTCTACACAACCATTAGCTCTGATAGCTAGTGTTGAAAATGAATGTAGAATTGCTGCTATAAACTTTAAAATTTTGTGTATGCAAAGCTGAAAGAAAGATTAATCTGTAAAAATTAATGAACAAGTGATTTTGCACTGTCAATCCAACATAGAAGAGAGGAGAATAGAAGAGAAGAAGCTTGCAAAGTATTTACGTGGAGAAACCCTTTCGGGAAAAAACTCCACACTCAAAGATGTTTCCTGCTTGTATTAAATCTCTTTGGAAAATATTACATTCAATACTAAAATTCTTCTAAGCCCTTGATGCACTTCACAAAAAGCTTCTTTCTTTTTTCTCTAAGTCTTTACAAAAAAAATATATTTTTTTCTTCTAAGTCTTTTTCCTCAAATCAACTCTCTGGAAAATGTATGGGGTTTACAATTAATTCAAGAAGCTTCATTTAATTCAAGAGCTTCTTAATTCAAAAGCTTAAAACTCAAAATACAATAAATTGTAGTTGATAACATAGCTTCCAAAGCTCATGCAAAAACCCAGCACTCTAAATTGAGAACATTGAACTCAAACAATGTCCAAGCTTTGAGTTAACTGCCCCTTCATGATGTGGGTGCCCAAGATGGCTAAATATAGTTGTGCCAACATCAAACATATCACCAAATAAAAGCAACAACAAAAACTCTTCCAATTGGGCGTTCATATTTGCCCAATGACTTTCTGTTGACTGAAGTGATCAATACACATCAATTTAATGCAAACAACATGCAATATTGATGTCCCCAAGGTTATTCTAAAATATCTTGTTCTGTACATGCAAGTGACATGCAAACATCGAATCCAACATGCAACTGATACCCATTACCTGAAACACTAAGATGTACCATCCTGCAACTTTCAAGAGTTGGATTATCTTGCAAGTAATGTCTTAAAACTGACATACAACCATTTTCAACAACATTCAACTGATACCCATTTCCTGAATCACTAAGACGTACCATCATACAAGTTTTTTGAGTTGGAGTGTTCTGCAAGTAAACTTACAAAATTGACATGCAACTACATGCAAGGTCATATAACTGACATGCAAGAACATGCAAGGTCATACAAGTCCATAGGAGTGACATGCAACAACATGCAAGTGACATGCAACAAAATGCAAGCACATGCAAGTGACATGCAAGCACATGCAAGTGACATGCAACAACATGCCAACATGCAACAATGTGCAAGTACATGCAAGTAACATGCAACAACAAGCAATAACATGCAAGTACATGCAAACTACATCTAAAAACATGCAAGTCCATGCAAGCTATTATGTCCACATGCAAGCAATATCCAATTCATGCATCTTTAACACTATAGTTAATTCCAACATTATATCCATGCAAGGTGTCTTAACATTATCTACTCATGTACATAAAAAAGCACAACTCCAAGTCTAAATATAAGTCCCCATGAAAAGGAACACCCAAGTCTAACTCCCACTCACTAGGAGTTATCAAACTCTAAATTTAGACTTAGGAGAAGTCAACAAGGTCTTCATGGCTCCCATCTCAAAGTGGGCGCCCAAGTTTGACATTATCCATTTAGAACTTAATTGCACAAGTCAAAGTGATGTAATTAATAAATGATTAATCTCTCAAAATCTTAATGTGTTGGGGAACACATTCCAAGAACTTTGGAGACAAGTGAATTGGTTAGGATTGCAAGTTAATGGCAACTTATCCCAACATTGGGATCATCAATGGAGGAAGCATATATAGAATAAACCAATCAGGATGAATACAGTGACAAGGATGCAAAGAATCTCTATATAATTACAAGGTTGGATGCAGAGGAGACAACAAAAGAGCCTAATTCTGAGGGAGAATTAGAGATAGAGGAGGATTACAACAACACAAATAGCAAGGAAGTTTTACAAGCTTGCTTGAGAGAAGAACCGGAACTAAAAACAAGGAAGATATTGGGCTACCGGAGCATATTCATGATTAGGACTGAAGAAGAGGACATACCGCAATCCTCCGCAATTCACCAAAATGCACCGGATATCATATGCGACACATTTATGGAAGACAAGGAAGACATAATTCAAAGATCCTACCAGGTAAGTCAAAATTTGACAGGCATTTCCCATATCAAGTTGCCTAGGTTTTTAGGAGTATAGAATCTACATAAATATCTAGAAGAAATGGAGATAGTCTTTTCAAAATAAGACATAAGATTACAAGCTCCACAACACACGTTGGTATGCAATACTGCAAAATGGTGGAACACATACATGGACACAATAGAGCGATGGCTAGTATTTCAAATACTCATCAGGACAAGATACTTGCTGGAGGAAGGAGAATATGATATCATACCCAAATACTCAGGTCAGATCTCACCACAAGAACATTTATCCATGTGTACAATGGTATGGAAGAAAGAAATGAATATAATGAGATGTTGTATACCCATTTCTTCTATTGGACACTATCGCCAATGGCACAAACATGGTATATAAATCAGGAATGAAGGAAGGAAACTAGACATTTGGAAGAAGTGCAAAAGGATTTCATTCACATATTTCTCATTCTGTAGTCCAGACAAAAATATCTACATAACACTACTCAAAATCAAGGAGATCATCTTTCCACAGGATGCGGTAGAGGAACTTAAGGAAAACTAGAGAAAAGTCCACCACCGGCAAAAACATGAGGCATATGGAAGATCATAGAATGGATGGATAAGGAATCATACCCGAAAAAACACAAATGCTACAAAACAACACAACGGGAGGGTAAGGAGAGCAGGGAACAAGAAATTAAGATTGAACAAGGAGAAAGGAAGCTAGCAGAATTAACAAATGTCAAGGAAAAATACTACAACAAAACTATCTAGTTAAGGGAAGAGAACATTGCCAGAGAAGGAGATCCTAAGGTAGCCAAGATAGGAGACTATTGGGATGAGAAGGAAGTGGCACAAGTAGTAGAGATCTTGTCTAAGTATGAGGACTTGTTCCCTAGGAAGTTCACAGAGATGAAGGGAATCAAAGAGGAAGCTAGAACCATGAAAATCCAACTGAAAGAAGGTTGTAAACCAATCAAGAAAAGGCCTTACAAGGATGAATCCCAACATGAAGAAAAAAGTTAAAATAGAATTGGACAAGATGCTAGAAGAAAGGATCATAAAACCAATGGAGGAAGTAGAATGGATCAGTCCAATGGTAGTACAAAATAAGAAAATAGGAGAAATCATAATCTGCGGAGACTATAGAGAGTTGAATAAATCTTGCATTCATGATCCTTTTCCGACACCATTCATAGAAGAAATCTTAGAGTCAGTTGCTAGTAGGAAATCTACTCCTTCACTGATGGGTTCTCTGGATATCACCGGGTAAAAATTAGAGAGGAAGATCAACCAAAAACAACATTTGCATCTAAATTGGGATCTTTCATGTACACAATTATGCCATTTGGGTTGAAAAATGTGCCTGCAGTATTCAGTAGAATCACGGTCAATGCATTCAAGCAATTTATACATGATTTCCTGGAAGTTTAATTGGATGATTGGACTATACTTGGACTGATAAAAGATCACACACAGACATTGAAGCTGATGTTGAATAAGTGTAGGAGCTTGCAAATATCTCTAAACTTGAAGAAATGCATTTTTGCGGTACCATTTGGAACACTACTGGGCCATATAATTTGTACAAACAGTTTGATGGTTGATCCCCTAAAGTTTCCATTATTTAAAACTTGCTGCCACCCAAAACTACATCTGATGTCAAAACATTCCTAGGGTATACCAGTTATCACCGAAAATTCATCAAAAGCTATGTAACTATCTCAACAGGTATAGAGGAATTACTAAAGAAGAAACATGGCAAGAGTATTACATGGAATGAGCAGCACCAAATTGCATTTGACACTTTGAAGAAGATAGTAGAAGCACCAATACTCATATTTCTGGACTGGGAGAAGACATTCCATGTTCATGTCGATGCATCAGGGATTGTAGTGGGAGTAGTACTAACTCAAACAAGGGGCTATAAGGATCATCCTATAGCATTTGCAAGTAGGAAACTGTCAAAAGTATAGAAGAATTGCACTACAACTGAAAGAGAATCCCTAGCAATGGTGTATGCATTACAAAAGTTCTAACATTACCTCTTGTCAACACCTTTTGTATTTTACATTGATCATGAACCATTGAAATACCTCTTGTCAGTACAAGAAAGACAAAACCTGATATTGAAGTCTTTTCCATATACATTGATTGAAGGAGAATTGCACGTCAGAGGGAAGGATGATATCATTAGAAGAGTAGTATATGAACATGAAAGAGAAGACATCCTAAGAGAAGCACATGAAGGGATAGGAGGACATAATGCCAGAGACATGACAACTAGAAAGATCAAATTAGCTAGGTTATGGTGGCTGAAACTTTTCAAAGATGCAAAGAGATATGTAAAGCATTGTGATGTCTGTCAAAGAACAGTAAGGCCTACTACAAGAGATGAAATGCCACTGAGACTAGTTCCAACATAATTACCTTTTCAGAAATGGGCTATTGACTTCATTTGACCTATAGACCCTCAGACAAAGAAGTCAAAAGCTAGATTCATTATTACCGGATTAGAATACCTAACTAAGTGGGCTGAAGTACAACCAACCAGAGACTACACAACAAAAATTGCCGCCAAATTCATCTATCAAAACATAATTACCAGGTTTGGTTGTCCATTGAGCATTATCAGTGACCAAGGCAAACACTTTGTAAACAAGATGATTTCAGAGCTATTGGACAACTTCATGATAACACATAATAGGAGTTGACCATATCATCCACAAGCAAATGGAGCAAATGAAGCCCTGAACAAAAACATTGGGGTAGCATTAACAAAGATGTGTAATAGGAACAAGACAGATTGGGATATCAAAATACCTATCATACTATGGGCATATAGGACAACCTTCAAAAGAACCACTAAGTTCACTCCCTATGAACTAGTGTATGGAATAGGTGCTACAATACCGGTACACTTCATTTTACCAAATTTCTGGACAGCAAAGACATTCAAGCTGAGGGAAGAAGACTCTCTCACATAGAGAATTGAAGAATTGGAAAAATGGATGAGGACGGACTGATGGAAGCATATAATATGAACTTGGAAAGGAAAAGACAGAAGGCCTGGCATGACAGAAACCTGAGTAATAAAACATTCAAGTAAGGTGACTTAGTACTCTTGTATGACAACAAGTTTAAGAAGCAAGAAAAACTGAAAGCAAGATGGTTTGGACCTTTCTACATTGAAGAAATTTTAGATTCTAGAGTAGTCAACTGAAGGATATGGAGGATCAGATATCAACTAGCTATGTCAATGGGGCAAGACTCAAGAAATATTTTCAATAGGAACAAGGCATGTCTTGAGGACAAGACATAAATTTTAAAGGGGGATGATGTTAGCAGGTTACTTGGTACATAACATACTTGAAAGGAGGATACTACACACTATGTAGAGGCTAGAAGCTGGTAAAAGATGATGAATAACACATCCCTAATATGCATATGTATATAGAGATAAGAGATAGTAGAATGTAAGTAGGCATGATAGGAGAATAGGATATGTTCTGATGTAACAATGACATAGAGGTCATGTATGTAACTAATGAGGCAGGGACTTAGACTTGTCGGAGGATGGATCTATGATGTGTACATTTGGTTGCTATTAATATATATATGTGGAGATCTATCGGTACCGAGTAAATGTGTGTTATCTTAATTTGATGTATATGTGATGATCTGTTTGGTCATTCTTTATGTTTTACTGTCAATCTCTAGCTACCTGACTGGGGTATAAATTGACTACAAAGACTTGACTAAGGACTGGATCTCCAAATAGGTATCTCCTCTACATTTCTTTCTAACAATAATCTTTTTGCAACAATGTCCAATGGAAAGATAAAAGTTATTGGAGACCTTGGGCTTGGATATATTTTTCTTGGAATTTTTTAAGTAGTGTTGTGTTGTGCATGAGTACAAATATCAAAAAAATTATGACCAACTTAAAATTTCACTTTTCCTATGTTATAATGAGGCAAAATTGACTAGTTTTAAAGAACTTGCTTTGGGGTTTTGGTGATGAAAACATAGTAGGTGGGAATAGATAGAAATTAATTGCCTAGGATTCAAATCTTGTAGAAAGAGGATAAAAAGACATGGTAGCCATATTAGGTGGAAAATTGTGGGCAATGTCTATGAATGAAATTTTAGCTGAATTTCATAGGGAATCTCTATCTCGAAGGGTGCTATCTAGGGGTAGGTGTACTCATTAATTTGCTATTCATTAAGACATGTTTTAGGATGGGAAAAGGTGGGGTTTACACATATGATGGGGATATACAAAACATTTTAAGGTTTGACAAAGGGGTAAAGGGGGTTGTATCAAAGGGAAATTAAATGAAGGGTTAAGACATGGGATATGGATAAAAATTAAATGAATGGGAACACTTAGGAAGTCTTAACAAGGCTCGGGGTAAAAAATTGGATAAGGTAGGATTGGATAAGCTTCCTAGTTTATAAAAACTTGGTCGTTCTCATGATCAAAGGCAATGCACAAGTGGATACTAGTCATCATCATGATCTAGAGGCAATACTCAAGTGAACAAAGGAGAAATAGTGAATGATGTAAGATACATGCCCCCCCTTGAGTTGACTAGTGAAAGAGCTCAGTGAATTGAGCTAATCAACATAAGGTAAGAGATTATTAGGATTAGGTTGCCAAAGGTAAAGATGATTAGTAATAGCATGGGTAAAGGTCATGCCCTTAAGAGGATCACAAGGGAAGCTAATATTGCATGCCCTAAGTGATGGTGTTATGAGACAATGGGAAAGGGAACATCATGGTTATGCCCCCAAGAGTGTTAATAGACTGATGATTATGGAAATGTGAGGGACCACTAGAAAAATCTGACAATGGATCAACTGGATAAGGCAATGACGAGACTCAAAATATATTGTAGAATAATAGGATGGAAAACTGCTAAGGAATCAGTAGATAGATCAATGATGAGGTCTAAGAAGGAGGGTTCATGGTCATGCCCCTAAGGGTGGTCCAAGTGATGAAACACTAGGAGATCAAAAGATGAATCAATGATGGCACTAGAAATGAGTGCCATGGTCAATGAGGCTCTAGCATGCCTAATAGGTAAAGAGGTAAAGAGCACAAAGGGTAAACAATGCCAATGCTCAAATGATAGACAAGATAAGATCCAAAATAGATTCCATTTAATGATAGGGAATGCTCACAAAGGATTATCAAAGGATGCATGAGAGCACAAACATGGTTGAAAAAGTGGGCTAAGAAAGCACATGGGCCATCAATCAACAACAATAGGAATGGACTTTATCTTGCTACCTTGGTTGGAGTTAATACTAATATTAGTATGTGTAATAGTGACTAAATGTGGACCATGATTCTCCAACTCATGATAGTGGGATGCGGTTCAAACACATGACAAGGAAAATAGAAAGGTGGAGGATGGTAACAATCAAAATGGTAAAAAGAAAACAAAGGCAAAAAGGCACATATAATCAACAAGGATAAAACATGACAAATGGGAAGACATTCTTTCAAGGCATTCAATATCAAAGATCAAGGATTTTGGATTAATGGATTTCAAAGTAACTTCCAATGTTTATATACCAGGTTGATCAAGGAGTTTGCTTGCTCTAATCTTTGTTGTATGCTAGATTTATGGATGGAATGGTATGTGGTAAATGTGGATGGTGATATAGGATAAAGTGGTAGGTAAAATGATAGCTTGCCATGCATTTTTTCAAATTGGTAATCATAGTACACTTTGGACTTTAAGCGATTGTGCGAGTAGTCAATCATACAGGGATCAGGAGGTGGATATGTGGAGGGGAATGTGCTTAGGTTGATGTGAACTTATTAGGTTATGGGTACCAATAGAATGGGTGAAGACGACATCCTAGATCAGGGCTCATCATAGAATGATTCATAGTGGACAAATAATGGAGATATGGAATGGGACGAGAAGGGAAACACATGGGAATCCTCAAGCTTGGTAGAGATTTTTCTTTTCCTTTTAGATGCCACCCCCATGACCTAACCCCATGCAACTAGTAAGATGCAAGGGCTCATCATCGAGGATTAGATTAGGTAGTTATGGACATTGCTTTTGATTTTTTGCATGCTTTTAATTTTGTCTCTATGCAAGCAAGGAAGGAATGGGGGAAGGGTTGTGCATTGATAAGGTTCTAGGAGTTGCAACAGAGTTTTGGATATCATGATGAATAGAGGGGAAATAGTGCTATAGACATGATGGTATGCATTATTCTTAATGTATGGGTAAAAGAGGTCAAAGTGGATGGTGAATGGATGAAAGTGTGAAGGCTTTGATGTACAAAGTTTATATGAGTGAAACATGAAAATACATGGAAAGTGCTAGGTATGAATGGATAAATGGGTCCAAGTATGATGTGGTAGTGGCATGGGTGATAGATGAAATGTAGAGAAAGCAAGCTAATGTGGAAGACTGGATTGGACAAATTCTTGGTCATTCCTGGTGCATAAATTATGGAGAATGTCATTACTGGAATTGATTGCTCTTGGTCCTTGAATCTTGAATATTGCTAAGTTTTGTTTTAAAATAAGTAAATTGTGTTTTATCTTGAATGTTAGGTTTTTTTAAGAAAGAAAAAAATAGTATGGTACAAGTTAGGGTTGTAAGCCCCAACCATAGGCCTTTTCAGGGGTTGAACAACGACCCCTATCACAATAGGGGCTGCAGTGGAAAGGGCGCCGCCCAAGGGGGTTCGACCCCATGTGGGGTCTCAGCACCGAACAGGGTGCCAATTTCCCCATTAGAGGTTTCGCATTATGCCTTAGCTCTCTTCCTTTTTTTTAATATATTATTTTAAAATACAAAAAATACTTATTTTACTATATTGCTATATATGACATGCTCATTCACTGTGTGTAAATATATATACACATACACACGGTCATGCATATATATATATATATGCATGACCGTGTGTATGTGTATATATATTTACACACAGTGAGTGAGCATGTCCACCTTCCCTAATTTGTAATATTCTCCTGTTCAAACATAGATTTACCTGTATATATATATCTGTGTGTGTGAGAGAGAGAGAGACAGTGCAAGTACTATTATGTTTAAAAGAAAAAGAATGTAACAGGGTTTAAAATATGTACCTGTAGTATTATTTAAACTAGAATGTATATATGTATGTATGTAAAATAAGAATAACACTAGATATTTTTTTAGGCTTGAGAAAACATGAAAATTAGTAAACTACAGAGATTGGGAGAAAATTAGAAAACCAAAATAAATGAACTAGAAAATTCAAACAAAACATAGTACCTCTATTTTTTACCTCACAACTTGATTTCCTTTCTCATCCTCCTTTTCCCTTTTCTCAAACTTGAAATTTGAAAGTGTGAGTTGAGAGAGGGAAGATGAGTGCTTTAATAACTTGAAACTTAGGGTTTGAGGTTGCCCTAAAAATTTAGTGGTGTAAGTGGATTTTTGGATTAACTAATCTTATTTAGACAAAATCAAGCCCCTTAAGACTAGTGGTATAGTTGACATTAAATTTAAATTTGGGTGAAGGATAAATGGATTATTAATGTGTTAGAGAGAAATAATGATGGGCTTGACTTATTATAATTTGTCATGTTTATTTAAAATGCTAGTTCAGAAAGTAATATCAGTTGATTAAATTAAATAAAAAATTATCCTTTATAGGAAAATTAAATATAGCTTGAATGGAAGAAATTATGGCATTTATTTTATTAAATTTTATATTCGTGTTAATTATTTAAGATCGCATTTCATTTGAATTAATTAAAATACATAGTTGTTAGTTTTGATTTTAATTTTTCCTCAAAAATATTTTAATTTTTTCATAAATGAGGTAATTTTTAGAATCATAGTTAATCGTGGTTATTATTTTAAATTCCATCTTTGAGTGATTAAATATTTAATTATCTTAATCACATTATTTTAATTTGAAATGTCGTTGTTTCAGTAGAAATTCTTTAATTGCAATAATCGATTTAATTTTACATGAGCACTAGCTTGTTAGGGACTTAGTTAAATTATTATAGATGTTTAGGCCTCACACCTTAGAGATGAGGCCACCTCCACATCCATCTAGAAAACTTGAAAGGGAATTATCTTATGGAGATTTCCCTTGTGGCGTCGTGCGACATGATGCAAGTTAGATCACCTCCATTCTTGTAGGGTGTGCAAAAGGAGTTCGCCACAACCGCTTGTTTAGATTTTCCATTCCTACTTTGTGCACCATGCCCTGCAACATCGTACATTGTTGAGTGCACACCTTAGGCCATCGCACGTAGCACAATAAAAACTTGCATGTAATGTTTTTCAAAAAAAAATTGTTGGGTTGATTTTCACGTCCATATGCAAATATGGGCATGACACTCTAAAATTTAACTATTTTGATCCAAACAACCTCTTAGACCCACCTACATCCTTCTCCAATCATTTTTCTTCAAAAAAATAAAATTAAAATTTGAATTATGGATGTCTTTCTAACCTTTTCCCTCTTTCATTCCCTATTCTAATATAAGAGCACATAGTGTAGATTAGTTTATTTTTCAATATATTGCTTTATTACATTGCTCTAAATACATCTTGATTAGTAAAGTACAATCAACATAATTAAAAAGTTGAACAAGTGCCACATAGTGGCCAGTACCTGCCTTATAGTGTTGTAATAATAGTATGCATTTTGTAGTTGAAATTTTTTTCTTAGATTAAATATTTGTTTAATATTGATGTGAAACTGATTTATTGGTAAACACTCTTCATCAATTGATTAGTAGATTTTGAATTTGATTTAATATTTGTTTGGTTTGCATAGACTACAATGGAGTTTGCATTGGAGAATGTAGAAAATGTGAATTTTAGTCTAATATTGCCAATTCTTGAGTCTCTTTTTCATTTATTATAGAATTTTACTACTTGCTATTATTGGGATGACATAAATATATATGATAAAGAAGCTTTCGAAGGTCATAACTTTTGACTCGGGGGTCCGTTTGAGCTAAAATTTGGTGGGCAGATGCATCTTGAGGAGTTGATTAAAAATCCCACTAAACTAGCAAGTTTGATAGGTCACCACTTTGATACTTTTTTATGTCCTTTTTCGATCATCTAGGGCCTCAAAACAAGGTCTTATTGATTTTTCAAGATTTTTCCAAGTTGTTTTTTCTAATTATTTTTTGAAATTTGCATGCAATTAGATTAGAAAGTTGACAATTAGTCCTCTTTTAGTTAGTTTTAAATAATTGGAAATTTTCATGACCATACATATATGGATGCAAAGTTACCAAAAATGACAATTTTAAAAAGTTGCTAAAATCTGCCAAAAATGGCAAAAATCTACCAAAAAAATGTAATTTTCATTTTTGTATAAATTTGGTATTTATTTTCAGTTGGAGGATGGTGTTAGATTCCCAAAATCATCTATAGCATTTCTTCTACAAAGAGGATTTCTTAAAAAAAATAGAAGCCAAAATGAGAGCAATATTACAATCAATACTTCGTATATTTACATTACTTGCATTAGTACAATATATATAGGAGAAGATAAGCCATCTAGAAAAGAAACTGCCAATTAGAAAAGACAACTAACCTTCCTAAAACATAACCACTTTGCTAAATAGGGACAATGTGGGAAAGGAAAGCTTAGGTCACACACCATAAAGCTCTCTAATGCAAAAAAGGAAACATTATCCTAAAAAGATTCTCCCTAATAAACTTATGAAAAGTGTAAATATGATTTTACACCAACACCCCCCATAAGTGCAACTTAGGGAGGTTACACATAAGCTAAAAGGAAAGAAGGAAGAAGATGGGTCCCAGAAACAAAGGCCTGATCAGGTACCCATTTACAAACAAGGACTCTCTCATAAAGTGGAGAAAAGGAGAAAAACCTAGTCAGAGAAAACTCCTCTCCAACAAAGAGAAAAAATGAACAAGAAAGTACAAGAACATGCGATGGAAGGACAGTAAGACCCCCCCATGGAATGAATCCATCACAAGAGTACAATCATGAGTGCCCCCTGGCCCCATAAGAGAGTGAAAAAAGAATATGAATCCTTTCCAAGAAGAAGCTCCAGAACCAATGAAGAGATCTTGAAATCCAATACACTGCCTGCAAACAACATTTCTCCCTTTCAGAAGAAACAGATCCACTGGTGAATGTAGAAGCCATTCCTAAATCTTGGATGAATAGGGAATCCATATCAAAATGTGTGCCTCTGAATGCAACTCAAATGACCTCATAATGGGAAAATATGTCTTCTCCAAAACAGAAACTGTCTTCCCAATCAGAGAAGAAGAACCAGGAGAGGATATGATATGAACTACATCTGGAAACACAGAAGATGAAGGTGGTGATGCAAAGCCACCTGAGATAGCATCAAACAAGAGAGATAAACCCTCAAATGTGTCCTCCAAATCAGTAATGTGAGACTCCACAAACAAAGATGATATGTCTGCAAGATAGGAATCCCAATGAGGTGGATCAGGAAGACTAATATTGACCTGTTGCAAAGAATCACTAGAAGCCATTAAAGAAACAACACTGGACTCTGGAGAAACAACAGGTGAAGATGTGATCTCAATAGAAGGAGAAGAGGGAGCAAGAGAGGTCTCTGTCTCTGAACATTCAAGACATGCCATATACTCAAGTTCCTCTAAAGTATCATCATCATAAGGTACATTATCTGCATCTTCAATGGGTATGAGGCAATCCATTACAGGATCATCTAGGAATGGAGAAATATGTGGGTCTCCAAGGATCTCCCAAATCTTAGTCCAAAGTGTGCATGGACAATCAATGTCCAAAATAGCCCACATAGTGTTAGAAACAACACTAGAACTAATCAATCCTACAATATGATCATTCCTATTTTCCCATGCATTTTTCTTCTGAGGTGAATCTGGTTCAAGTATGAGGCCATAAAGATAAGGCAAAAGATTGAGCCACCTGCAATGTGTGACGATGCCTTTTTGCCAAGACTCATAATTATCCTTGTTCAGATTTATCACAGAAGGATGAGTAGAAAAACCCATGATACCTCCTCAAAAAGATAGAGATCAAAACATGCAAATAGATTTATGATGATAATAGAAGCCCATAGAAGCAAACAAAACCTTTCCAAAAGGTAGCATGTCCAGGATATCCAATAGAAGCCATAGAATTTACAAACTAAATAAAAGATACCTGGGATTGAATTTAAAAAAGATATATAGATGGCTTTATAGAGCTCACTGATGCCTTTCCAACGCCTTTTTGTTTGCCAATTTTCGAGTCCGTATACTCAAGTTATGGCCTCTAGAAAAAAAATTCCTTATTAGGCTTACACATGAGCGTGATAAAGAAATCAAGGCAAATTCAGAGGTTGAGGTGGCATGGAAATCAAGACAGGGTTTTTTGGCACGAAAATCGAGGTAACCAAAAATCAAAATGGGCTCAAAAAATTTTGGCACAGAAATTGAGGAGATTGTGTTAGAAATGGAAGCAACACTACTTCAATGGAAATCTGATTCAAGATAAATTTCAGCAATCTTTAAGTGTGCATTAACAATGGAGATTGTAACAAAACATAAAACCCATTACAGAGAAAATACCAAACATGAAGAACTCAACACAAGACACAATGACACGGTGTTTAACGTGGAGAAAACCCTTTCAGATAAAAAACTCAAAACATGAAAGAGGCCCAATGTTTGTATTAATCTGAAAATGATTTACAATACAACACCACCACCAATCTCTCCTTTAGTCTTCAATCTGACAGCATTCTGGCAGCACCTGAGTACTTAAAATCTATATTATAGAAACAAATACATGGCAAATACTTATAGAAAAGTTTTCCAACTCATCCTATGCGTTCACCTTCTCTCTCATGAGATTTCCCAACATGCAAACATTAAATGTCATCTTACAAGCATCTTCCACTTGTCCAAAAACAACCATGTAAAGGTTGGGCACCCAAGACTAAATCTGGCCTCTTACAGCATCTTATAACACATCATAACCGTCATAGATTCCACAAAAGAGTATCTTTCCAAGATAGGAATGTTGGGCTATATATAGCAACTTACAACTCATTAATATCCGTCATATGCGTCATAGTGTCATAGAATATTATGACAACTTGCAGCTGTCATAGATTCTTTGCATGCACCCACCAAACATTATGACATGCGTCATACATGCTAAAAATAATATATTCTCCCAAGGTGGCACCTACACTTATTTAATATTTATTTTTACAATTGCCAACCATAAATGTCACTCCTTAATTACCTCTGATGAATATGAAATTACCACTGCCAGTGAAACTACCTCATTCCCTTATGGGTTATTACAAATTATAAATAATAAAATGGAATAAATACAATATTGGGATTTACAAGGTTAATGGCACCTTATCCCGACATTCTCCCACTTGACATTATATATTGTAAATCAACCCATAAGAAATCAAATGAAAAATAATCAGGCACTAGAAACAAGGCCCATGGCCTGTCTGCACCACACGAACTTCTCTGTACTCACAGGCTTGGTCAATGAATCTACAACATTCTCTTGAGTGTCTATCTTCTTCAGCTCAATCTCTCCATTTGCAACCAAGGCTCGAACAAAGTGATACTGAACAACAACATGCTTAGTCCGAGCATGATACATGGGATTCTTGGTCAAACAAATAGCACTCTGGCTATCACAACCAATTTGAATGATCCTGCAATCAAAACCAATACTTGTACACAATCTCCTCAACCAAACTGCCTTCTTAGAGACATGAGTAGCAGCTATATACTCTGTTTCTGTGGTGGACAAAGCAATTGTGGGTTGCTTCTTACTCATCCAACTCACTGCACCTCCAAACTGAGTAAACACATAGCCAGCCACTAGTGGACCTTCGACTATCCAAGTCACCTGCCCAATTTGCATCAACCAAACCTTGTATGTCCAAAGATTTATCAGCACTATCAGTACCAGAATAAGCTAAACAATGATTAGGAGTACCTACAAGATATTTAAACACCCTCTTCACATAATTCCAATGTTATCTACCAGGGTTAGACATAAATTTTCTCAAAACTCCCACTGCTTGGGCAACATCTGGTCTAGTGCAAGCCATTACATACACCAAACTCCCTATAGCACTAGCATATGGCACATTAGACATATCCTCAAGATCATCCTTAGTCTTTGGACACATATCTAATGAAATTTTAGTACCAATGGGTAAAGGAACTCTAACTGGGTTATAGCCCTGCAAACTAAACCTTTGCAAAATAGTATTCACATACTTACTTTGTGACAACCCAAGATTTCTATTAACTCTATCCCTCTTGATCTCCATTCCCAAAATATACCTTGCATCACCAAGATCCTTCATCTCAAATGCACCTGAAAGTTGGGCTTTAAGCTTATTGATCATACCCTTATTATTGTTGAAAAACAACATGTCATCAACATACAAAGCAATAACCAGTATAGAATCATCAACACAATGAATGTAAACACAGTGATCCGCCTCGCTTCTAACAAAACCTAATTTCAAAACAAATGAGTCAAACTTTTGATACCACATTTTGGGGGATTGTTTCAGACCATAAAGAGACCTTTTTAACCTACAAACCCAATGTTCTTTTCCTTTTACCTCAAAACCTGTAGGCTGTTGCATATAAATTTCTTCTTCAAGATCTCCATACAAGAACGCAGTCTTAACATCCATTTGCTCAATCTCCCAATCATAAGTTGTGGAAATGGATAAGAGAAATCTAATAGAAGTCATTTTTGTAACAGGAGAGAATATCTCACCAAAATCAACTCCCTCTCTCTAGGAGTAGCCCTTGGCTACCAGTCTAGCCTTGTACTTCTCCAATGACCGGTCTGCTCCAAACTTCTTCTTGAAGACCCACTTACAACCTATGGCCTTTCTTCCTTTGGGAAAATGAACAAGATCCCAAGTGTTACAAGAGTCTAAATCCATCATCTCCTCTTGCATGACTAACTGCCAAGACCCACTATTATCTACACAAATAGATTCCCTGTAGGATCTAGGTTCATCGTTAGTACTCAATAAAGCATATACACAATAGAAATCTGGTGAGCTATACCTGCCAACTAGATTTCGTTGTCTTATGGATCTCCTCAAGGCTAGAGTAAGGGACTCTACTCATTTTTCTGCATGATCATCTGCACCAACTTCTTCTGTAACAATAGACTCATCTTCATCAGAACTACTCGAATCTTCTTCTTCTTCACCCCCCAATCCATCATTTTGTTCTTCTTGAGGTGCATCTTGCTGCTCTAAATCAAAGTGCAGTGCCTTCTTTACCTTTTCTTCTTTTTCTTTTGGCTACTCAGGTTCAGAAATAGCTCTAAGTTCCCTAAAAATAACATCTCTAGAAAAGATAATCTTGCGGGTTAGTGGATTCCAAATCTTATAACCTTTCACATTATCACCATATCCAATGAATGTACACTTTTTAGCTTTTGGATCCAACTTAGATCACTTTTCCTTAGGCACATGAACAAAAGTCTCACAGCCAAAACCTCTTAAATGTGAAACAGAAGGTTTCTTACCTATCCACACTTCATAAGGTGTCGAATCAAGAGCCTTACAAGGAGATCGATTTATCAAGTAGAAAGCAGTCACACAACCTTTACCCAAAAGCATTTATCCAACTGTTCATCACTAAGCATATTGTTGGCTCTTTCCATGATTGTTCGGTTCATCCTTTTTGCAACACCATTCTGTTGTGGTGTATATGGAGTTGTCTTTTGTCTGATAATTCCTGCATGCTTGCAAAACTCATCAAATTCCTTAGAGCAATATTCTCCTCCATTGTCAAATCTTACTATTTTTGTCTTTAAACCTGATTGGTTCTCTACTAAGACTTTGAATTCCTTAAACTTAGTGAAAACTTCAGATTTATGTTTCATAAAATAAATCCATGCATATCTGGATACATCATCAATGAAGGTGACAAAATAACGAGATTTTCCAATAAATTCATTATCCACAGGTCCAAACACATCCATATGAATAATTTCTAATTTCTCTTTTGCTCTATTGCTTCCTGAAAGAAATGATTTTTTGTTTTGTTTACCAAACACACAATGCTCATAGAAATCAAAGTGCTCATCAGAATAAGAGAAACTGTCCAACAATTCTGTATTCTTAATAGTTTTCAGTACATTATTACTCGTGTGACCCAATCTGTAGTGCCACAACATACAAGTGTTTTTAGAAGCCTCAGAAACATAAGAGGCATTACAGACTGTAGTGGCTTCTAGCTTAAACAAGTTCATGAATCTCTTCCCTTTCGCTACCACCAAGTTCCCTCTCACCAATCTGCAACCATGCTTGTCAAATGTCACATGCACTCCCAAATCATTCAACTTCAAAACTAAAATCAAATTTCTAGCTAATTCAGGAACATGCAAAACACTAGGGAGGGTTTTAATCCTCCCATCACTGAAACACAACAATACCTTTCCTTTCCTGACAATTAGATATGAAGAGTTGTCACCAAGGAAGATATTACCTCCATCATATTCTTCATATGTGGAGACCATTCTTTATGCGTGGGGTCATATGAAACGAGCATCTTGAGTCAACCAACCAGTGATCATTAGAAACAACATTACATGCAGAAAGTAAAATATCTTCACCTGCATTTGAGGACTTATCCGAAGCACTCTCCCACTATTTCTTGGGGTTTCTGCACTCCTTCTTCACATGTCCCCTTTTACCGCAGTTCCAACACTTAACTCTGTTCTTTTTACCAGGAGTCTTAGACCATCCCTTGGACTTGTCCTTAGCCCCTTTCTGATCTCCTTTAGGTCCCCTTTCCTTAGAGCTTCCCCTGATACTGAGAGCATCACCTGAACTATCTGAACTCTTCTTCCTTAGTTCTTGTGATAGTAAAACTGCAACAAGGGCATCCAACTTCAAATCTGTGAGGTTAGAAGTGATAGCAAGGATAACATTCTCCCAAGACTTAGGTAAAGATCAAAGAAGCAAGATACATTTATTTTCCTCATCAACCTCAACATCAACTGAAGCAAGCTGACTCATCAACAAATTAAATGAATTTAAATGCTCTTCAACTGACTCACCCTCTTTCATTTTCAAAGAAAACAACTTCCTTTTTAAGTAAAGTTTATTTACCATACTCTTGGCTTGATAGATCTCACCCAATCATTTCCACAACTTGTGTACAGTCTCTTCCTTTGAGACATTCAACAAGACAGAATCTGACAGACACAAATGGATTGTTCCTCATGCCTTCTTATCCAGTTTTGCCCACTCATCCAGAGAGACATCATCGCATTTCTTCTCTTTTTGAATAGCCAACCATTGGTTTCTTTTTTCCAACAAATCTTCCATTTTCATCTTCCACAACTCAACCCTGTTCCGTTGAACTTCTCAATGTCCATTCGAGAGGTTGATGCAACGGTGGATGCTGCCATAATAACAACACAAGATTTGCAAAACAAACACAACCAAATCTCCCACTGCAGCTATAGCTTCCACACTACCACCCAAGAGTCAAATTTGGCTAGGATCTGATACCAAATGTTAGTAATGAAAGCAACACTACTTCAATGAAAATCTGATTCAAGATAAATTTCAGCAATCTTTAAGTGTGCATTAACAATGGAGATTGTAACAAAACATAAAACCCACTACAGAGAAAATACCAAACATGAAGAACTCAACACAAGACACAATGACACAGTGTTTAACGTGGAGAAAACCCTTTCAAGTAAAAAACTAAAAACATGAAAGAGGCCCAATGTTTGTATTAATCTGAAAATGATTTACAATACAACAACACCACCAATTTCTCCTTCAGTCTTCAATCCGTTAGCATTCCAACAACACCTAAGTACTTAAAATCTGTATTACAGCAACAAACACATGGTAAATACTTATAGAAAAGTTTTCCAACTCATCCTAGGTGTTCATCTTCTCTCTCATGAGATTCCCTAACATGCAAACATTAAATGCCATCTTACAAGAACCTTCCACTTGTCCAAAAAAAACCATGCAAAGGTTGGGCACCCAAGACTAAATCTGGCCTCTTACAGTATCTTATGACACGCCATAACCATCATAGATTCCACAAAAGAGTATCTTTCCAAGATAGGAACCTTGGGCTAAATATAGCAATTTACAACTCATTAATATCCGTCGTATGCGTCATAGTGTCATAGAATCTTATGACAACTTGCAGCTGTCATAGATTCTTTGCATGCACCCACCAAACATTATGACGTGCGTCATACATGCTAAAAATAGTATATTCTCCCAAGGTGGCACCTACACTTATTTAATATTTATTTTTACAATTGCCAACTGTAAATATCACTCCTTAATTACCTCCGGTGAATCTAAAATTACCACTGCCAGTGAAACTACCTCATTCCCTTATGGGTAGTTACAAATTACAAATATTAAAATGGAATAAATACAATATTAGGATTTACAAGGTTAATGGCACCTTATCCCAACAAATTGTACAGAAATTTAGGCATAGAAATCGAGACAACTGTACATAAATTCTAGCACAGAAATTGATGCGACTGTATAGAAATTCTGGCATGGAAATCAAGGCAGTCGTACGGATTTTTTCCTGCACACAAAACATCAAACCCCAAAAAATGCCCAAAATTTTTTTTGCCAAAATATAGAGTGCCTTATATGAAAATAAGGGTTTTTGGGTTTTCTGAGTGCAACCGTGATGTCGATTTTGCTCCAGAATGCATGAATTATCTTCTCATGGCTGAAACCCTCTCCGATTCGAGAAGAAGTTGACAGATCTGGAGCTCTGATACCATGTTAGATTCCTAAAATCATCTGTAGCATTTCTTCTACAAAGAGGATTTCTTAAAAAAATAGAAGTCAAAATGAGAGCAATATTACAATCAATACTTCATATATTTACATTACTTGCATTAGTACAATATATATAGGAGAAGATAAGCCATCTAAAAAAGCAACTGCCAACTAGAAAAGACAACTAACCTTCCTAAAAGATAAACCACTTTGCTAAATAGGGACAAAGTGGGAAAGGAAAGCTTAGGTCACACACCATAAAGCTCTCCAGTACAAAAAAGGAAACATTATCCTAAAAAGATTCTCCCTAATAAACTTATGAAAAGTGTAAATATGATTTTACACCAACAGATGGAATGGAACGAGAGGGATAATTTGAAAATAGTTTTGTATATTTTTTGCAATAATAATAGTGTTTAATATTATGCTGTGAAGTTTGGTTACATCAATATATCAATATTTTATTTTACTATAATATAACATAAATAAAAATACATTATAATGATAATTCTATTTATTCAAGTATAATCTATAATTTATAAATTAAATAATCATATTAATATGAATATTATATTGATATTAATAAAATATTTATACAAAAAAAATATAATGGCCATATATGAATTATAATATTGATATTTTAAATATCAATAAAATAATATAATCAATATGCACCCTATCCACATACAATGTGTGGAAGGGTCGATCATTTGAGAGAGGTTAATCGAAATCTAAGCCATCATTGAATTGAATGACTGGAAGTTTTAGGCAAGTGGAGATTTAAATTAGTGGATGGAAAATGTTTTATATGCATCCTCACATGGGGACTGCTAGATATAGCAAAGAGACTTGCAATCATTATTGAACACCCCGCGGAAGATAGTCTGCATTGTCTTGATTCGCTTCTATGACAATTGACAAGACATTAGCGGCAAAGAGATCGACTCTGCGCCTTTATTTTCTCATTTTCCTTGCAACATCACGCAAGCTTTCATTTTCCTTCTCTCTTCTCTTAAAAAGTTTGATCTGCGGTTAACCCTAGGCTCTAATGGCTGGTAGCTCAAGATTCATTGCCCATATCACCATTGAAGGCATGGTCAATCTGGGAGTAGACACTCCAATTCAGTTGGAAAGCACAGTAAGGCAAATGGCCTTCAAAGGTGAGATTACTAATTAGAGATTGAAGAGAGTCTTGCGTTCACATGATGGTCTCACTTTGGCGGCAGTTAAAATCATTCTGGGTAGAGGGTTTCTGGATTCAGGGGAAATATACAGAGTGGACATAAGCATCTCTTCAAGATTTCTTATGTCAATGTTGGATGCAAGGGTTCCCAAGGCTAAAGCAAGAGCGTTAATGTCCAAACTTTTCAAAGTCGATCTCCTAGGTGGTCTCAAGGAGATTCTCAATGCAGTCTTCTCCGAGGTTGGGATGCCCCACCAAAAAGACATTCCTCTGCTTCAAGACTCGGGCGAAGTGGTTAAAATCTTTCCTTTTATCCTTGACATGAAAGGCATGGTACTACTGGAGCACAGAGAAAGGGTTGAAAAGGCAATATCCTTCCTCAAAAAGGTGTTGCAGATGGAGGCGATGAATGGGCATTTCAAATGGGTGCAGACATTCCAGGCTTTCGCGCATGAAATGAACTTCATGTGATTCTCCCTACCCTCCTCCGGGTAAACATTTTGGTTATGTATAAAGTTCATATGAGTTCTTGTTCTCAGCTCTACTTATAAGGAAAGCATATCTCCATGCTACTTAGACTGGTCATAGAGGCCTTTATGGCCATTTTTGGTGTTCACTCTAGCCCTGTGTGGTCATTTTCTATCTTTTTGAGACCTTGCGTGGTCAACTAGGGATAGATTCAAAAATGTCAACTGGAAATCTAGCTATAGCAGCCCCTCTATGTAATTTTTGAACTTGAATATATATAAAATATCTTTTTTACGTACCAAAAGAAATAATAATAATATTATAATCAATACTATTTTTATAATAAAATTTATTATAACATAGTAAAATGAAATATTCATATATATTTGTTTATAAAAATTAAATATTAATATATTATAGTGAAGGAAATATTAATTCAACAAGCTGAAATTTATCAAACCCATAATGTCTCTGGGTCTATGAAGTAGAAAAATTAATCAGCACTCAAATTGAGAAACCCAACATGACAATAGGTCACCATTTTGATACTTTTTTGGGTCTTTTTTCGATCATCTAGGGCCTCAAAATAAGGTCTTCTTGATTCAGGATTTTTCCATGTTTTTTCTAATTATTTTTTGAACTTTGCATGCTTTTAGATTAGAAAGTTGACAATTAGTCCTCTTTTAGTTAGTTTTAAATAATTGGCAATTTTCATGACCATACGGCTATGGATGCGAAGTTACCAAAAATGACAATTTTAGAAAGTTGCTAAAATCTGCCAAAAAATATAATTTTTGTTTTTGTATAAATTTGGTATTTATTTTCAATTGGAGGTGGAATGGAATGAGAAGGATAATTTGAAAATAGTTTTGTACATTTTTTGCAATAATAATAGTGTTGAATCTTGTGAAGTTTGGTTACATCAATATATCAATATTTCATTTTACTATAATATAACATAAATATAAATACATTATAATAATAATTCTATTTATTCAAGTATAATAAATAATTTAAAAATTAAACAATCATATTAATATGAATATTATATTAATATCAATATAATATATTAATATTTAATATTTATACAAAAAAATATAATGGCCATATATGAATTATAATATTGATATTTTAAATATCAATAAAATAATATAATCAATACTATTTTTATAATAAAATTTATTATAACATAGTAAAATGAAATATTCATATATATTTGTTTATAAAAATTAAATATTAATATATTATAGTGAAAGAAATATTAATTCAGCAAGCTGAAATTTATCCAACCCATAATGTCTCTGGGTCTATGAAGTAGAAAAAATAATTGGCATTCAAACTGAGAAACCCAACATGAATTTCAAAATGATAATATGCCCTGTACAAGTTTATGCATCCTAGTATACTAACTTCAACATAAGGGAGTTGTGGTGTTTGATTTTTTAGTATTCATCCTGTGGTAAAACAAAGGCACAAATAAATATTATTTACTTTAGTCACTTAATAAACAAACTAAACAGTCCTCAATTTGTAAAACATGTAAATAACTAAACAAGAAGTTAAATAATACCAGTAAACAAAAAAGTTAAATAATACCAATAAACAAAAAAGCTAAATAGTACCAGTAAACAAGCATATGAGAACTTACAAAATCTAGCGTGCTTCTACACTTGAATTCTTAACTCTCCATTCATAACAATTTGTTTTAAATAATCTCATAATGTCAAAAAGATAACTAACTTTAAACCATTTTGTTCTTACTCTTAAACATACCTTAAAAAATAGTCTTGTTTATCCAACCCACTCATTCATTGTTGGATTGTTTTCTTTCAATTTTTTTTTTTAAGTTAGCAATTTAGATTATTAGTACAGATATAACAATACCAAAGTAATGTTAAAATTAAATGATTATGTGTTCATAGGTCTCATTTCCAAGTGTAAATATTTTATTGATAATATTTGTTTTTACTATAACATAGCATAAATATAAATACATTATAAATTTTTATAATCAACAATTTAATCAAGTATAACAATACCAAAGTAATGTCAAAATGAAATGATTATATGTTTCATAGATCTCATTTTCATTTTACAGTGCAAATATTTTATTAACAATATTTCATTTTACTGTAATATAACATAAATATAAATACATTATAAATTTGTATAATCTATAATTTAATATAAATTCATGATGGCCTCCTCCTGTTCCCTCCCACATGATTCTCTGATTTTGAATGAGGGTTTCCCGCTCGTGGTTGTCGTCTCTAGGGTTTCCTACGTTGTTTTTGATATGCATGATGTTCTTTTTCTGCAAGCTGATGTTCCTATTCTAGATGGTGGCTGTGTTGTTTCTAAATTGTATGCTGATGTTCTCGTTCTGCATGATGGCGTTCCTATTATGGACAGTGTCGTGTTGTTTTTGTTTCTAATCTACATGCTGTTGTTCCTGGTCTGCATGTTGTTATTCCTGCTCTGCATGATGTCATTCTTGTTCTAGATGGTGGTCGTGTTGTTGTTGTTCCTGATCTACATGCTATTGTTCTTGGTCTGCATGCTGATGTTCCTATTTTCCATGATGTCATTCCTACTCTGCATGTTGTTTCTGAACTGCATGCTGCTCCTATCCTGGAACATGGTTGTGTTCTTGCTGCACGCATGGATGCTTTCTCTTCCTATGTAGATGTGGTGAGTAAATCTACCTTTTGTCCTTCTATTTCAAAAGTTGAGAAGGTTACCGCTGCAAGAAAGGGTTCCCCCACCTGGAACCTTGGATCGGAAGAAAATACTTATCCATTGTGCCTCAGATGCTCCCGTGGTGCTTCTGGGGCAGGAAGTGGTTGACAACGAAGGCTTCATCATGAGTAAGGGTTTGATTTGCAGGTTTAGCCGCTTGTGGCCTTCTCTCACTAATCTACATCAATGGATTTTTGAACATTGGACTCCTTTGGTTAAGGGTAAGATGGAGATCTACCCTTCTGCTAGAGGTTTTTTTGTGGTTTGTTTTGATTCTTTTGAAGATTGAGAGGTTGTGTTAGTTGTTGGAGATTGGATGTGGGATTTGAATCCTCTTTCAATTCATCTTTGGACTCCCTCTTTCAACCCCATGAAAGAGTCTATTGACATTATGCCTATTTGGGTGAGATTGCTTTATCTACCCTTATAGTTCTGGTGTAAATCGGCCTACGAGGCAATAGGCAATGCTATAGGTTGATTCCTGGAGGTGGACCCAGCTACTACAAATTTTTCACACCTCCTTTGCCCGTGTATTGGTGGATGTTGATCTATCGAAAGCTTTACCTAGTGAGGTTGTTTTATAAGTGAATGATCAGCCTTGGTCTCAGTTGGTTTATTACGAGGGCATTCCTTTTCGACGTAGACATTATTTTTCTACATGGGACTTGGCTTCAAATTGTCCCCATGGTATCCATAAGTAGTCTTCCTCCACTTGGTGAAAAAATGCTCTTCCCCACCATCTTATAGTATATCCAGAAGATTTGATTTCTTATTCAAAGGAATTGGAGTTGCTTTCCTCCATTCCAACATCTCCATCTAGGCCTTGTGAGGCTCCTTTTGATTCTTTGTCTAATGTTCTTGTAGCTCATCAAGTTCATGATCTGCCTTCTGCTTTAGACAGTCAATTGATTGATTCTGATTTGGTTGTTTGTAGATTGACTAATCCCTCAGATTGTGTAGTGCCCTTAGATGGGACCTCTGAGGGGGGTTTCCCACCCCTCTTCTCCTAAGTCTTCTAGTTTGGAAGACAATACTTCATGGACAGTTTTTCAAAGGCGGAAGAAAGGTCTAAAACAAATCTATGCACCCTCATGAACTGTGATCGACAAAAACCATTGCCTTCATATAAATTTAATATAAATTTATAAATATAATATTATCAATTTATTAAATATCAAAAACAATTTAATATAAATTTTATTATTTATATATATATATATAATGAATTAAAATCAAATAATTTTTATAAGACTCAATATTATATTAATATGAATACTACACAATAAAATAAATTAATATTTATAAATTGCTATAATATATTAATATTGAATATATTTACACCAATATATATCAATATTTCATTTTACTATGTTTCAATAAATTTTATTATAAAAATAGTATATTTAAAATATCAATATTATAAAGAAAAAATTAAATAATTATATTAATATAAATATTATAAAATATAATATATTAATATTTAGATCACTAAAATATTTAAATATTTAATACTTATACACAAATATATATCAATATTTCATTTTACTATAATATAACATAAATTTAAATATATTATAGTGATAATTCCATTTATTTGTATAATCAATAATTTAATATAAATATTATAATTAATATATTATTAATTATATTATTCTATTGTGATGTAACAAACTACACAACATAAGATTACACTATTATTATTGCAAAAATTTAGAAACTCATAACTATTTTAAAATTATTCTTTTCATTCCAATTCCATCTGCTACAACTAAAAATAAATACCAAATTTATACAAAAATGAAAAATTATCATTTTTGGCATATTTTAACAACTTTCTAAAATTGTCATTGGTAACTTCGATCTATATCCATATGGCCATGAAAATTGCCAATTATTTGAAACTAAATAAAAGATGACTAATTAGAAAAATAACTTGAAAAAATCCCAAAAAAAAAAATTTAAAACTTGATCTAGATGATTGAAAAACGTCTCGAAAAAGTGTCAAAATGGCGACCTACCGAATTTACCAATTCCATGGATTTTCAATCAACTCTTCAAGATGCATCATGCCCACCAAATTTCAGCTCCAATAGACTCCAAGTCAAAAGTTATGACCTCCCAAAGTTTTTGCATGATATTGATATTTAAAATTAGAAAGTTTTTGCATGATATTGATATTTAAAATTAGAATTTTATAATTAATATATACAATGAATAAATATTAAAAGTTATGACCTCCCAAAGTTTTTGCATGATATTGATATTTAAAATTAGAATTTTATAATTAATATATACAATGAATAAATATTAAATATGAATATGAATATTACACAATATAATATATTAATATTTAGATGAGTATAACATTTCAATATTTGATATTTATAGAGAAATATATATTAATATTTTATTTTACTATAATATAACATAAATATAAATATAATATAATTCTACTAATTTGTATTAATATAATTAATTATATGGTTTGATTAATATTTAAAATATCAAATTTATAAATAATATATACAATGAATCAAAATTAAATAATCGCATTAGAATTTTTGTTATAATATTTGCATAGAAGTAAAGGAAAAAATATTATTTGTTTAACATTAAAAACAAAATTATTTAAGAGCTCAAATTTTGAGCCAATTAGGAAAAATGAAAATTTATTTAACATGAAAAATAATACTCTATTTTGGTTGGTTTACTCTAGATAAAAAAACTCATTATTACAAAATTACTATAATATAACATAAATATAAATATAATGATAATATACAATGAATGAAAATTAAATAATCACATAAATAGTTTTCCCAATATATTTTGTTAAAATTTTCTCATATAAACTTAGAAAATATTAAAATTTGTTTAACATGAAAAATAATACTCTATTTTAATTGGTTTACTCTCACTAGATTAAAAAAAACTCATTGCAATAGTACTGCAGTGACTAATAAACCAAAACCCTAACATTAGGGAGTGTTTATATTTATCTTTCAGATGCCACATGAACATATGACACGAAGGCAGTTGAATACTGAAGTAGATGTCGAAGATTTAGTCATAATGATGGTTAAGTGTAAAGATTCCAAAATGGAATGATGAAAAGAATTGAGTGAGGTAATAATTGTACAAAAAGGGTATTAAATGCAAAGCAAACACAAAAATACCTCGGATGTTTCAAAAAGGAATGATGAATGACATAATTAACAGGGAAAGGAATAAAATTTTGAAAAGATCAGTCTACATGCATACAAATTAACTGCTCATCAGTCTACATATGAGGTGGCAATTGACAAGACAAAACATGCAGAGGGGAAAGGCCACTACAAGCGTATGACATCGACAGGTTACAGATTTCTATATCAATGGAGAGATTTAGAGAGATAGCATAGTTAATATAAATCTATAAAAGACTGCATTTTGGATTGAAATCAGTAGAGAAATCAAGCATAGAGCAGAAGCCAAAATCTTACAAAATGATGATTCACAGAGCACTTGATGAATTGAGGTTTGCAATGACATAGTGTTGTGAGAGTGGAAATCCCTAGTGATGATGTCACAACAAACAAGATGATGAAGAGATAGGGAAAGGAGAGTTGAAAACCCACAAGCTGACATTAGAGAACACAGTATGAAAAGTACAGAAGATGAAGGAATGCCTGAGGTTATATTAATGGCTGTGGCTGCCCATTGCAATATATTACAAAATATATATATGGGAAGCTCATGCACTATGACATTGTTGATACAAATAGTTTTGTAGCAGTTAATGATGCTAAGTAGACAATGGCATCATACAATAAATTCCAGAATGAAGTAGGAAAGAAGCACATGAAGTAGAAGGTTGATGACCCATTTTTTCTAAATACAAGGAATTCACGGTTGTGCAAGATTCTGTACTTTGGGAAGGCCGAGAAATTAGTGCAATTTCTGCTAAGATGATTCCGTGATGATATCATCTACCTGTATAAGGAGGATTTGATCCCTGTCAATCTGCAAATGATATATGCGCTCCTCTGGAATCAGATGCTACCCAAAGGTCAAGAATCGTTTGTAGACTTAGAGAAGACACTGTAGATAGGGTTAAATGGCAACATAATATTTGAATTGGTTACCAGCTCACGAGGGTCACACTGTATAGAAGTACCAAACATGTCGAATCCCCAAGTTAGGGTTGCATGCACATTGATTGGAATGAAGTTGTTGTGTAAAGCCCGTACAAAGAGACTACCCTAAGTGGTGTATATGTAGGGTATAAGGTGGGAGAGAAGGGTGTAATATTTTATTTTATTTTTATGAATAAGTGTTTGTATTATTATTTATAAAATAATATTACATATTCACAAAAAAAGGAGGGTGGAAGAAGTCACACCCCAAAGTCCAAATGAGGATAAAATGTGGAACAAAATATAATAAGAAGTTGCAATATAATAAGAGTTAAAGATATGTTAGTGGGGGCTTGAGTATCCATGGGAGGCTCCCAGCCAACATTGTCATTGTCATCTTTTTTGTCTTCATCTAGAGGCTGAGTGTCACGAACATGCGATATAGCAAGAGCAACCTAGCGAGAGAATTTGTGACCAGCCACCAAACTGACGACTAGGAGCCTGGGGAGAAATAGAGTGGCGGCGAGCGGGCAGAGACCATCCTCTCGGAGGCTGGTCCTTAGCTCTTCTCGCAAGAGGCTGAGAGGCATAAGAGTGTGCATCCTGCTCACCATGAGCAGAGTGACTACACCCATGATGACATCTACGAGGCGGAGAATGGCCTCAGTTAGAGGCAAGAGTTGAAGGGACTCTGGCAACAATGCATGGGGCATTTCCCCAATGATCCAAAAGCACCTGAAGATGTGTCACCTTAAATGAATTTTGCACTTGGATTTGCATAAGCACATCAGAACAAATCATAGCCTTACTATAAAATGAGAAATTAGTATCAACTGAACATCTAGAAAATAAAGCAAAATTCAAGTCCTTCCATATGCTGAAAAGAATTTTCACTCTAAAAGCTTGCCAAATCTAGGCCAATCATCCAACAAAATCATATGCCACGAGAATGGCTTAGGCTAAAAGAGTCTAACGAAATCATGAATCCAAGTCTAAGCAGCCCAAGCTTTGGACAAAACTAGAAGAGGAGTTTGAGAGTTTCCTAATGACCACAAAATGGGCATCGAGGATATCTAATCTCAATATGAGTTAATTGGAGCCAACTAGAAGGCATTGGAAAAGAATACACTGGACAAAATGGGCAAGCTTTGGCTCTAGAATGGTCAACCAAACATTTTGAAACCTACGTTGTCAAGCACTCAAAGGGGATTGCAATAGCCATCTCTGGTTTAAAATAGGCACCATAGGCAAGTGTGGAGAAAGCCAAGAATAGACCTTACGAGGCTTGTATTTGTGAAATGGTGTGTCAAGATACCATTTCCAATCTTTCCACTAGAGTTTGAAATATTGTCTTGTGAATTATATCTGGTGGCACAAAGTCAATAATGACCTAGAAGGTTTTGAGGTCCTGGTTGGACAAACAAAACTTACCTTTGGCTTTAGGCCAAGTAAGAAAATTCCTAGTCTCTTTGGAAGAAGAAGGGTGTAATATTTGATTAATACAACTTCATGGAAAATGACATCATATTGAATGAACAAAAGTTTTGGGATAAAGGCATAAAATTTATTTACAACAATCTTTTAATTCTACATGTACTTCCATATTATAGACTGGCATTGGGAGAGAAGGCAATTTTTTTTCTTGGAGGGTTTTATTTCAAACCCACATAATCATTTAGCTACCCGATATGGGAGCATGAGCCTAAGGCTGAAACCTCTTTAGCTAAGAGCCAAGGGCTAAGGGGCATCCATTCTGCCAAAGTCGCCCAGGGCACAATCTTGGCCTCATCCCTTATGGTGTTGGGGCCTTGCACTCAACAAGACTTGATCCATGGTGGGCTCATTCAGAACCATTCAACTTCACCCTTAGGCCAAGGGTCCATTGAGAGAAGGTAACTTTTGAGTCATGTTAGCTACCAACTGTGCATTTCAAAGAATTGATGTTCCTTTTATCAAAAGGGGAATATGTGCAAGAACACAAATGACTAATGGATTCTTGGGCACATGCATTAGAATTGTAGCTTGTAGATGAGTACTAAGTATCACCAACATTGGCCCAAGCATACCTTAAGGTAATTTTGAATTGTATTGTCTTTACAGTCATGTTATTTCCATAGATTCAATCAGAGTGACCATCAAAACTATTACCATACATGTTAATAACAAGCATCATAGAGGTAGAGCATGCATGGGTACTAATATGAGCATTTGTGGTAGATCTAATACCACCAATTATCACCAATGTTCCAATCAAACATATACCACTAGTGGGCTTGAATTTTGAGGATGACCATTCTAATGATGTGCTACTAGAGGATGCACTCAAGGCCTCTAGCATAAAAGAAGTTCAAGTAGCTTTATGAAAGAAGGAAAAATGTAGAGGGGTTATCATAGAGCAATCCCCACTAAAGTGTAAGCACATGAAACTAGTCAAAATAAGCATTAAGGAACCAAAGGATGAGGAAGAGAGTCTTGATGCCAAAGTCCTCCACTAGCACAAGCATAGGTCTACCACTTTGTCGATAATAAACTATCCCCCAAAAATGGAAGAGAGAGTAAAAAATATACAAGATGGACACTAGCAAGTTCATGCATCTCCACTACTAAGAAATGAGTCACTAGTGCAAACAATGTTAACACTAGAAGGATCTAGGGTGCAAGTACAAGGTGCATAGGTTCTAATTTGGACACTAGTCAAAGTAGAGGTCCTTGCACAAGAGGAGAAAATTGAGGCACCATGTAAACAACGAAGGTGCATAGACAACATGAGGTACAAAACAAAGTGCAATTCCATCAACCACATAAACAATGACAACATAAGGACACCACACAAAATTTTGACTACCATGCACTAGGATTAGTTGTCCAAATTTGTTTTTGATGATGATTCATTCATTAGGGTAACCATAGAATAGTTTATGGATTCACATTTGGAGTAGATAAAGAGTATTGATGATGTAGGAGCATCTGGAAGCATTCAGAACAATTGAGACAGTTAACAGTGAAGTTGCAGAGTACCTGTAACATCCACATTCTAAAAACATAGTAAAACCAGAATTTTACCATAAAGTAAATTAACAAGGTAAAAATGAGATAGAGAAATTTTTTCTTTTATTTAACAAATAATCAAGTAACTAGAATTACAAGATTTCTTTTTACAAAATACAATAATCCATATTGTCTTTCTCATTTACAATGTTTACAAATGTAAATCCATTACATTTACAAATTTGGATTTAATTACTGCTTCTGAATATTTGACATCTTTATCACAAGTCCTGGCATGTTTCCTACTTGGAGAGAGAGCATCTCTCCAGTGATTTACCTCTATCCACAAACTGGCGATCTCCCACACATCTTCCACATAGGAAGTGGCCCTACCCTTCATGAGGAATATAGACCTTAGGTGACCAGTGGTAATTTGTTTTTCCCGAGTACATAGTGTTGTATTCTACTCAACTCTATCAACCATACAACCCTAGATACCCTCTAGCTAAGTATGATTTCTGATAGGATGAGCAATCCGAATACAGTGAACCGACAATGCATGCAGAAAACAAATGCATTACTTTGGCCAAAGTTTTTAATATCAATATTGTTCATAATGAACGTAGTTGTTGTGTTCACCCACCCCTACTCGACTTGGATATTGTCATATTCTTGCAGTTATACACCCTGACTATATTTATGTAAATGGTTTAATCATCTTGTCATGATAATAGTTTTCTTAGACTTAGATAAGTCTAAATGACATAAACATTCATTTGGTTCATATTCGACTCTAGGGTTTTAAAACAACCCTTGAATAATACAATGTTTCTATATTTATCATATCTCATTTCTGCAAGCTAAGGTTCATAATTGACCTTTGGTTTAACTCATCCATAGTTAGGTATACAATAAATCTTGTTAAGATATTAACTTCTATTCAAAAAGAATATGAATACCTATTCAATTAAACTCTACCTGATGCCAATGATCATCACTACATATATAAACTCATATATGATTTTATGCAAAGTTATTTCTATATAGACAGTCTATTACTACATAATGGTTTACTATAGGCTGAACTCATCAAGATTTCTAGTATAGACATGAGATGATCTTTTGACATTTTATCCCGTTCATCTAACTATCCCTAGTTCTTCTACCATTCAATAGGTTACACCATAGTCACCATAGACCACGAAGAATCTAGGTTCTTTGGATAAGATATTGTTTAGACAATGTATAGGAACTAAAACAAGATTGGTTTCAAAATAATATTGACACCACTAAATACTTTATCCCATATTACTCTTGGTTGGTAAGTTTTCTAAAACTAATACCATTTACACTAATCTCAATGAGAGTTAATACACATCTATCCTATGATAAAGTAATCGACTTATTTCAAAATGATTGCTCATCCAATAGAGAGACTGGTTTTCTAAACACTAGAAAACTATAACAATTTTCCATTTAAAGAAAGTTCGTGTATTTCCTGAACAATAAAAGGGTCTACTTATCGATTTTAAGACAGATGTAATATCAACCCAACATGATAATTCAAAACTAATATCATTGTAAAAGCTTGCATCGGCCTTTTCAGGCTAAGTCGACACTTCTCTGGTTCTACTAAACATACACATACACCATCGACTCAATCAATCAAGTTATATCAATAGTATTCAAGTTGCAACAGTCAGCTTATCACTTGCATAGTCTATACAAAATACTAAAAGGATAACCAAACTCAGCTAAATGATTGTCCAAGAGAAGCATTCATTCTAATTTTCTTTGTCTTATAAAACATAACTTGCAGGAGTATCTACCTGACAATGACGGTTTACAGAGATGTATGGGAAGGTAGTAAGCTTCTGTGTTCATCTCAAATGACCACGGTCTTCACTTTTCTTTTACCTCCTTCCTTATTGCCCACCGTGAGTTCTCTTCCACTGATTACCCAGACTCAGCAAACAAAACATATGCACCCAAAAGATGTGCCATCGACTAGCCAAGTCGTGGCTTTAAGAACTCAAACAAACTCATAATGAGTCATCCTCTATGTTTGCTCCCACTCTAAGTAGTTCGAAACTCATTTAATTCCAACAGTATATGCTTTATGGTTTGACTCCAAACATAGCTATAAATATGCAAACATCGGCAATTGTTGATGATGGAAACATCATTTGAGGAGATCAACGATGGCAGCTGAGTTATCCGCCACTCCTCTTATAAGAGGCCACCAACTCATTAAACTAACTTTGAACAATCGGTTACTCTTAATGAGTAATTCGATCCATCATGTTTTAATCATTTAAGGCACTCCTCAATAGATGCCTATGGCTGCTCAACTAAAAACCATAATAATATATCATGAGGTATTACCTCATTCGACTCATATATATATATATATATATATATATATATATATATATATATATATATATATATATATATATATACATTATATTTGATTAAATCAAATATTATTCTCATATCATTATCTCTATTTGATTTTTATAATTTAATCAATAAAAGGATAATACTAAAACAAAAATTACGGATAACGTGATTGGGTTGAGCTAGTCTCCTCATCACAATCAGTCGACAAAACACATCATCTTAACTCGACGATAAAGTTTTAACATTAAGAATTGGTTAAAACACCTCAAGTGACTTTAACATCATAATATTTACATTAAACGTAAATAGTCACAAATCAAACTCAAATGACGTCGTTAACGTTATTAACGACTAAGACGACTTAATACGACTTAGAAAGATTTGAAAACAATATCGACTACCTGTCGATTAGGTTCAAAAGTAAACTGACAAGACAAGGCTTACCTCTTACGACACACTGGTTCACATTTTCATTAAACATTTATAACTCGGTTTGGCAAATAAACCACTCATAACCCAAGGTTTATATCTCTCTCCTGGAAAGATACTCTCTCTCTCTTTTCTCTGAGAGTCATCAGATAGCCTGTAATCTTGTTTCAACTTGTTACCAAACAATATGTGATCAGTGCATCATTATTCAATTAATTCAAATAATAAATCAAATCTCATAATACGAATATTAAATCGATAATAACATAATCATTCCTATAATTTCAATAAATGACATTCAATATAATCCATATTTTTCCTTGTCATTAATCTAAGCATCATAATAAATTTACTTATGTCCAAGTAAAAACTAAAAGTATAGCAAGACAAAAATTGGGGATGTAACAGTACCGAGAGGGTGACCTTGGAGAATACCGCATTTTACCGCACTTGCATATTAGAGGCTGCGGAGCTGGAATTAGCATCTGCACAGTCATCTACAACATATCCAAAATTTAGATCATTTGGGTTCGATTCCGAAAAGATATCGCTATCAGAAGATTACATGTTTTCACATAGTAGAGCCGATAGTGTTCATAAGTCTAATCGGCTTGCGAAGAAAATTTGTGACTTGCGGAGCTTAAAGGAACATTATTCAATGAATTATAGGACCCGGTCGGCCTTCATGGAGATCCGCATGAAGTTCTATGCACAGTGGAAGAATACCTTATGTTTAGGTCCGACCTATCCGTGTACACATGTTTCACAACTAGTTGTTGCAATTAGGCCGAGTTGATAATGATTTGAATGCTTGCGGAGGATATAAATGAAGGATAATGATTTGTTACAAGGCACCAATGATGAAATGAACAAGTATGCGAAGACATCAAGCAAATTCATAAGTGTTTTGATCTGAAGAATAAGCGGAAGTGAAACAGAGTGCAGAGCAGAGAATCAAGAAGTTGGCGAAAAGAATCATGAAGTAATGTTGTTATATGAATGTTTGTAACCCTGGGTTGTAGCCTAGTGTCTGTAAAAGCCTGAGTGGCATATATAATGTGTTTTGAGATCTTAATATAAGAAGAATGAGCTTTGAAGGCTAGGTTTTTCCATGTTAGGGTTTTCCCAGGATACATCTTGTGTTTGTATTCATAAATACCTTTTATCTTTTTGTTGATTAGTTGTTAGCTTCCATTGCATATCCATTATGATCATGGCGTTAGCTGATTAAGCTGCAAGGCTAGACAGTCCCTCATCAGACCCTCCTACCTTGACTGCATCAATTGAGATTGTAGTGAAAACTGTAGGAGTTGTTGTAGGTCAAGTGTTAGATGGCGCATGTATGGTAGTAGTGGCACCAAATGCAATGGTTGATGAAATCTTGGAAACTCTTGTTGTTAGGTTTCCAAGAAATGCTAAGGCAAATCAGTTAGGTGTGACACGATGAAGAGGCTATTAGAAAAGTTGTTGCATGCAAGGTAATCCAGTTACAAGGAGAAAACACCATGGCACACAAAATGACCAAGAAAGCCATTGCATATGAGGAAACCATCACACAAGTAGAATCCCTAAAGTGCATCATAAACAAGTGGGATTCTCAAATCCTTTCCTAGAATCATGCAAAGGAAGGACATAAGCATAAATAAAATTTAAATGAATTGGCTCTATCTACTACCACATGGTTGTAGGAATTGCAACATAAGATCTTAACTACACAGGTAGATCTATTTGCATTAGGCACAACTACTACTACACTGGGAGATTCTTTTTACAAGTTCCCAAAAATGATCGAACTCGTCATTACTCTTTTCTCTTTACTTGAGAATTTGGTTGTGCAATTGGAATCTAAAAAGACTAAGCTCACTGGAAAGGAAAAGGCATGAGTAGTTTCTATAGAGGCCAAAGCCAAGAAAATGGATGACATAATTGAATGTGTGTGCTACTAAGTGAGAAAATAATGACCCAACTCATTATAACCAAGGAGGAATGCATTGGATTTCGTGAAGATATTGTGCAAGTGTGCAATATACTACCTAACATTACCAAATGGCACAAGTGGATCACTTTGCACTTAGAGCCTAAAGAGACAAAACTTTAGAGACTATAGGCAAGCATGATAGAAGAAAAACCTAGTGATGGTGAGGCCATGAGAATTGAAGCCCAAGTGCAAGCCCAAGTCATATACATTGATAGGTGTTGTGTTGATGAAAGGTAAATGATAATGTTATATTTCTTAAAATGTGTGCTTGAAATAGGTCAAATTAGAATGTTCTAATGCTCATCTAAATATATTTCATCAAAGATCTTTAATTACACACAAAAATATAATTATTTGGGAGTTGCATACTCTGCAATTTCATTGTTATTTTTTTGTGCTCATTTTAGCCTCTTTCCCATTTTGTGTGTTTTTGCCTCTTTTTCCCTATCCTAAGCCATCCCTATCCTAGGTAAGTCCAAGAAGTTGGGTCCACATTGAGGGGAAAAAATGTGAGGCCAAAAGTCATCACACGAAATAAATCATTGTTCACTAAAACTTGTATGTACCCACTTTCCAAAAATGGGCATCCATTATGGATTGGAAACTCAAACCTAAATGGATATCCATTATGAATGAAGGTTTTAGGGATTAAGGTTTATAGTTTGGGGTTTAGGGTTTATAGTGGGTTTACGATAAACCCTAAAACCATAAACCCACTAAACTTGAAACTCTAAATCATAAACCTTAAAATTGTAAACCCACTATAAACCCTAATCCCTAAACCCTAAGTTGTATTTATTTGAGTGTATTATAAATAAATTTAAATAATGATAAAATTGTATGTAAACTAATTTTTTAAATAAAAATGTAGTTTAGGGTTTACAGATTAGGATTAAACATTAAACTATAAATCCTAAACCCTTAATCGTATTGTTAGATTTTAATGATTTATGGGTTTACTATATGACTTAAGGCTTGTCCACTTTAAGTTCATGTAACCCTAATGTATCAGAGTTGATACAAGCTAAGTAGTTTATCAAGATGGAGTTAAGAATATTCTTGTCTAAGAATGTTACTACAATAGAATATCATTTACTTGTAAAATCCTAAACATCAATTCTTAAGCTCTCTTGCTTAATCATAACCAAAATTAATGCATTCATTTAAGTAGCATATAAGTTACAAATATTCATAAGATAATATACTAACCTTGTTAATATAATTTTTAAGACTTTATAACTATGAGTTTCCTTTAACTATCATAGTCATGTTATTGATTATGGAGTTCAATAAGTAATAACATTAGCACATATCAATGGTCATGAGTAATATTGTATCAATGGTTCTAGTTTCAAATATAGGTTTCCCTATACCATCACATTATAGTAACTAAATTTGAGGATCATTATTCAGTAATAATGATATAACCCCTAACCAAAAACTTGATGTCATTGCCAATAATTTGAAAATCTCTTTCTCCACCAAAAATACCAAGCCATGAATAAATTTATGAAAATTATTGCATGAGAAGTATTCACATAATAATTTTTGCATGGATTCACCATTTTCTTATATGGACTAAGTAAAGAATGAATTGAGAATGCACATATACCAAAAATAGAACAAACCTAAGTTTAACTCACGTTTTACCCCTAATTGAATCTTGGGTTAGAAGCTTGCCAAAACTCATTTAAGGCCATTAAATACCACATGCCTTTATTCATTTTAGATTTCTTTAATATATGAGGACCATGCCATGTGAAGTGGAAATGCCAATTTAAGTCTTCCTAATCTTCTACCTCTACATAGATAGTAATTAAATTTAGACATAGATCTAGGTTAGGTTTTATGCTTCACTTTTATTTTAGCTAAGACTTAAGTTTAAATATAGGTAAGACAAAATATTTATATGTATATCTATATGCATAGATAATTTAAGACAAGAGGTTATAGATAATAGGGCTAGATTTAAATCAAACCCATAAATCAATCAAATATAAATTTATTTATAATCTTAGGATACAAACTTAGTACAATGACAATAGGACCCTATCCATAATGTTTACATTATGACTTAGGCTAGAGCATTGCCAAGCCCTAACCCACACACTATGGATAATTAAACACAAATAAGAAACTTACCTAGCTAATCAAACCATCCAACATTTGTAATACAATAAGATGATTTCACACATAGGTTCAACCACTCAACACAAAAAAAAAATATCTAAGAAAAAAACATTAACAAGACTAGTAACATAAGGACCTACACATAATGGTGAATGATACTTTTAGCCCAATATATCTTGAGTTGAGACTATTACATAACATAATCATTATGACAGTATTTGGAATCATTCCTAAAGTTATAATTTGTGGAAGATTCATTTTCTTTCAAATTCTAGATCTATCATATTGTTCTTTCATTGCTACATCTTGGGATCATCCATCCCTAGGATCCATAGATCTTTGATTGATTCTATCTTGTAATGGGTAAAAATGGGATTAATCAAATCAATAACATAAACCCAAACATCAATGAAATATGAAGGAAAAGGAGATTTAAAATAACAAATAGAAATACTTACAACCTTTACCTTACACCTTCCATTGTTCGCCTTTTCTGTCTTGATCTTGATGGAGATGAAATGGCCCTCAGGAAGCTTGCTTCCTCGCTTCGAATCCTCAAGATGACAAGGAGAAGTTGGCTCTAATACTTTGTGTGATTGAAGATGAGCTTCAACACAATAATGAAATGGATGATATGAAGTGTTATGGAGATGATATGCAAGTAGGGGTGCCAATGGCGCGCTATAGTTCCTACAGCATAAGCTTACTCAAATGATGGATCTGAAATGAAGAAGAAGAGGGTTGTATTTATAGAGTTGTGTGTGAGAAAATCAATGGTTGAGAAGAAATGAGAAGATCAATGGAGGAGGATGGTTGAGGAATGTGCAACCAATAGAAGAAGGACATGTATCATTCAACAAGAATCTTTGTCGAGTTAAATGCTTTCTTGATGAGGATGAGTTTTCATTTTCTTAAATTAGAATTTATTTTTCTAATTTAAGAGTAAAATTGCTTTAACTCAGCTTTTGCTTTTGTATGACAAGAGGAATTTATTTTTAGAAGATATGAAGATTTTTAGCAGATAAGAAAGCATAATTAAATAAATAGATTTATTTAATTATTTGTAGATAATTTGGAGGAATAAAATAAAATATTTAAATATATTTTATTTTTGTGGAGATTTAAGATTTTATTTAAATAAAATTGCATTTTATTTAAATTTGGGAGAATAAAAGATTTTAATTAAATAATTAAAATTATTTAATTATTTAGAAGAATGAAGTTGGAGTAGATGAATTTAATTAATTAAATAAATGTAATTTATTTAATTAAATGAGAGGAAGTGAATCAAATAAATAAATTTATTTATTTATTTATTGATAGAGGAATATGAATGATGAAATAAATATTTAAAATATTTATTTAAGTAGAGTCATGTCATTTTTAGGTGTATACATTTTGCCCCTCTTCGATGCAATGTGTTTTATCACATTGTTTCAAAGAATAAGATTTTTTTGATAATGATACATGCCCCAGTTTGCCCCTGGTACAAGTTTAACGACATGATACCCCCTCGGGAGATTGGACGGGAAGAAGGCAGAAGGCGTGAGACGGACAATCTCATGAAGAAGAAGGTGAAAAGTGGGTTAGGATGGAGAGAACATGATATGGTTCAACGAAACAGACATGGGAAATAGTCGCAATTGTCATACAATCAGATATTATTCACTTGCTATATATAGGAGTTGGGTCCACAAGTTCTATTCATTTGCACACTTGTCCTTAGTTGATTGGTCTTTGAGAGCTTTAGAAGAGTATGGCATCCAGAGAGATGGATATTCTGCATGAGGAGCACCGATTTGAGCGAGTCCGATGGTTCGATCGGCTAGCGGAGGCAGGGCCACCAGTATGTAGTTCATCAAAACTCGCTAAAAGTCATTTATTAGGGAAATAAATGATTAGGAAAACTAACTAGGATAGATGCGTCGAACTGTCGTTCGACGCATATGCACTCCAAAATGGCACATCTGATCAATCTTACGACGCATATGATGGTTTGGCGCATGTATGCTCTGAATTGGCGCATCTATTGCTAAGTTGCGCATGTGACATGAGAAGTGGTGCATGTGCCAAAACGACGCATACATGTCAAAGGGTGGCGCATTCACGGTGAAGAGGCACATATGATATGGATCAGCGCATTTGCCACCTGGATCGGCGCATTTGCACTAGGAAAATCAGTTGACTTAACGAAATTAACTCAATTGGCACCTTGATCAATGCAGCAATTGATAAGCGATCTTTGAGATTGTCAAGAATCTAGTTGAGAGATGATATGTTGTTTTGATTAATTTAATATGCTAAGTCAATGATAGGATAGTTTGATTGCTTTGAGTAGGTTAGCTTGGATATGGATTTCTTTGACGTTATGCTTTGCCTAATTACAGAAGGATATCTGGGATACCCTTATGTCACGAGAGCAGTTCCCGTTGCCATTATTACAGTGGTACATGTTGACTGAGATAGATCGTGAGGCTCTAGGTGCTATGGGTCTACATTATGTTTGCTTCATGCCTGAGGTTCGCGCGAACCAGGCTATGTTGATTGCAGTGGTGGAGCGATTCCACAACGAGGATGGGACATTCCATCTTCCAACGGGGGAGATGGCAATCACTCTTGAGGATGTGTATCAGATTCTGCACCTCCCTATTCAGGGAGAGTTGGTTGAGTATGTGTCACAGCGAGATACTGGATTAGCCGAGTGCAAATGAGTGTTCGATGACTCAGAGTTGGTGGAGCAGGTGATCTTGTGGCAGGACATACATGACAGCTATGACTACTTCCCGAGTATAGTGGCAGGATTGATTGGTGGTGTAGTATGCCTCGATAGGAGGTCACACGGCTTCCCGATTGGCTGGGGTGGGTGTTCGAGAGCATGATTACCGATGGGACTCGGTATGCATGGGGTGTGTGCATGTTAGCACATTTATATAGGGATATGCACCAGGTCATATATCACAGAGGGGCTCGCTTGTCGACAGGTGTATCTCTTTTACAGTTTTGGTTATGGGAGCATATTGCGATCACACGGCTGATATGTCTCTTTCACCGGTAGAGGGGTGAGCCCTATAGTTATGGTTATGCATGTGTGATTTCCCAGCACAAGCTGGGAAAGCTTGAGTACTGGAGACACATGTTGGATAACTTGGATGCAGTTATCTGGCACCCATACCTAGACTGCGAGGTATGGGAGGATGAGGCCGATGAGTTACCCTATTGCTTTCAGACTCGATGGCTGATTGGGAGGACCGGGTACATACTACAGAGGTAGACTGTTAGCAGAGTTCAGAGACAGTTTGGCAGAGTACAGGGCAGACCACAGGGATAGGCACATTTTGCGAGGACCCATGTAAAGAGATTCAGGTGAGGTCTCGTGGCATCATATGAGGAGGCCTTGGTAGATTTTTAGCAAATCCTGTATGCAGCTTGGCCCATGAGGAGGGAGATAGTGGATGCTGGCATGACGCCAGACTACGAGGAGTGGTTGGCCGCTCATCCATTTCTAAGATATTCAGGTCCTCAAGAGTTGGCTCTTCGTATCGATGAGGAGGATTCAGACGATGAGGGTGCAGCTGGCAGGAGGAGGGGAGGACGGAGGAGGGGGAGAGGAGGTCATGGGGATGATGGAGGAGATGGAGGAGGGGGTGGTAGACCGAGACAGAGGAGGAGGTCCGGGGAGGGACCTTCAGGCCAGAAGGTAGCTGCACAGTCGCCGACTATAGGATAGGTACATGCACAGGTGCCAGCACAGTAGGTGGCACCATAGAGATAGATGTCACCACCATAGCAGGTGGCATAGTAGCAGGTACAGGGATAGGTGCCAGCACAGCAGGTGGCACTAGGACAGGGATAGGCAGGGCAGGCACCACAGCCTGACTTACAACAGTAGGCTATGGTTGCACTACAGAGTCAGGTTAGACATCCGAGGGCCCATTTGAGAGCAGCCGAGTCTCGCAGAGATGCAGATGTGGGATGGATATCAAAGTTGACCAGAGAGAGACGCAGCCTTAGCTAGCATGCGAGCTATGAGAGTAGAGAGAGATGCAGCCATGATGGCTATGGGTACAGATGGTACATCTAGCTTTTTGGTTTCACAAGTGCAGCAGGCACAGACACAGTTAGCCCAGGTACAGAGTGAGCTTACCAGAGCACAAGCTCAGGCTCAGTATTACAAGGGTTTATATCATGGGGCAGTGTCAGCAAAGCATCGCGCACCCAGCTTCAGGAGCCAGTTGGGGGCATCTCAGAGGGTAGGTGGGTCTTGATCTGTGGGATCAGTCAGGGGCCCCCAGTAGTTAGGGGGAGATAGAGGAGAGGCCAGTGCAGGGAGTAGTGCTCCATGGCAACAAGGTTAGCTAGACCTGGATACTTGTACCAATTTTTGATCTGATGTACACATTTTTTACTGCTGAGATAGCCTGTATATGTACCATTTTTGCCTCGAGACATGTATCACTATCTTTTTGTACCTTGTATACATTATATGATATGACTTTGAAAGATGGACAGATACTTTTGATATATTGTACATTTGGACATTTTTTGATGGTTATACGATGATGTAGTTATTGATATTCTATATGCATGTGTTCTATGTTTATATTCTATGGATGCAATCTACCTTATGATGTTTGGTATATGTGATGCATACTAGATGAATTTAGAATGATTTGATATGTAAATGCAAATATGTTTATGCAACTCTATATGTATTTGTCTATGTTTTTTATTTTGTGATATGATATGTGGATGCACATGTATATGGATGACCTAATGCACTTATGATGTATGTAAATGATGTAATTATGTGAATGACTATCTCATGTGATATGATATGTTATCTATGCTATATTTTTGATATGTCCAAATGTACTCAATCGACACAAAGATGATATAGACGAGTGGAAGAGAAGAAATGAAGAGAAACAGGCTTTCATTTGATATACTGCAGGATTTATTGATTACATGGATGATATGGATTTTTGGATATGGGATGGATACAGATTGTCATCTTGATATTGCAAGTCTTTTGCTTTCATCATTGGGCACTTTTTGGTATTTTCTCTTTTTGAAATGTTGTAAGAAAATACAAGCATCTAGGTATAATTAAACCGAGATGACCTGAGTATTCCTTACATGGATTTTGATATAGCAAGTTGATACAAGCATCTAGTCAAACTTGAATCTAGATGACCTGAGTACTTCTTATGTTTCAACAAACAAGGATTGCCCCTATTCATGTTCAGACTTTGAAGTCGTCGATGATCTTTTGATGATCATGTCGTTAGAAAAAAGTCATCACATTACTAAAGTTTAATCCATAAGCAGCAGACAAAGAAAAAGATTATGCCCCCATCATAGCATCTCTAGCTTTTGGCATCCTTGAGTAGCATAGGAAGACATAATGACAAAAATTCAAGACTTTGTAAGTTAACCTGTTCACAAAACATTCTTGTATTAGATGTGTCTTTTTTTGCCATAATTGATATAGAATTGGTTTGAGTGTTTTTTGGTATGGTGCTCTGCTTTGTTTTGGACATGTTGATGTCTTGTGTCAAGAATTTTGTTTTGGGAAGCTTGTTTTTCTGTGCGCGCTTGTCGAGTGAAAAAGTATCACAATCCTTTATTGGTATCCTCTTAGACTATGTGGCATTCAAGAATCCAAATCCGTAACTAGGTCGAGGAGTTGCCCCCAGTTTAGACAAAGGATCGACTTATTATGGGTGATATGACAAACAGATGTGGAGAGACAGACCCTAAGGGACTAACCTAGTGCCTCGGGGGCTCATTGCTAAATGGCCTTGCCTACGTGACGACGCAGAGGCAACGTAGTTTGGGGTGAACCTAATGGACCTAAGACCTATGTGATAGAAAGTGGTGCGGACTCAGATAGATAGAAGGACCAAATATGGGACGGATGGGACAGTGGAGCCTCGGGGGTGCATTGAGAATAGCCTTGCCTACGTGATATCTCAGAGGCGACGTAGTTCGACAACGGTTCAAAGGACTAGTTCAAGATGATGGATACAAAAGATATGAAGTCACAACAGATGGAGGAAGTGGTTTGTCACAGATAGCGCCTGTTTACCAAGTTTTCACCACTTTCTTTTATTTGCACGAAAAGCTAAAAGTACACATGACACCTGTTTGTCAGGTTTTCATCATGGTACCTATCCTAAGCGCCTGTTTGCCAGGTTTTCACCATAGGATGATTTTTTTGTTATTTTCCCATTTTTTTTATTTTTTTGTTTTTGTTTTTGATTACTTTTTCTTTTTTTTTTTGAATTTTTTCAGGACTCCCTTACATTGGGGTTTTCAGGTGTAGAACTTGTGAAGATGCATGTTGTTGATAGGATCATCAAACAGTTCACCTTCAGATGTAGCCAATTGATATGCCCCTAACCCATAGGCTACAATGATGACATAGGGACCTAACTAGTTGGGTTCGAACTTGCCTTTCTTTTCTCTGTCTTGCTAATTTTTGGGATTTTCTCAGAGGACAAGATCACCAACTTGGAAGACTTTGGGCTTTACCCTGTGGTTATAGCTTCTGGACATCCGTTGTTGATAAGCTTTTACGTGGTTAAAGGCCTATTGCCTTCTCTCTTCGAGCAGCTCTAACTCTTGAAGTCTAGTTACTCTATATTCTTCATCAGATATGAGGCCTTTTAATGAAACTCGCAAGGATGGGATCTCGACTTCAATGGGCAAGATATCTTTAGATCTGTAGACCAGGGAGTATGATGTTGCACCTGTGGGTGTGTGGATGCTTGTGCGGTAGGCCCATAGCACTGGATTTAGTTAGACATGCCAATCTTGGCTGGCGTCATTGACAGTCTTCTTTAGGATTTTCATGATGGTTTTATTGGATGCCTCTGACTGGCCATTGCCTTGGGGGTAATAGGGGGTTGAAAAGCGGTACTTGATATGGAATTTGTCGCATAGTTCCCTGACATCTTAATTTTTGAAAGGTTGCCCATTATCCATGACAATGGACGAAGGGATATCATAGTGACAAATGATATAGTTTAGGATAAAAGAGGCAATATGCTTGCCTGTGATATTGGCTAAGGGCACGGCTTCAATCCACTTTGTGAAGTACTCAGTGGCAGTGATTATGAATTTATGGCCGCTTGATGAAGGAGGATGGATCTTGCCCACTAAGTCAAGTCCCCACTAATAGAAAGGCCAAGGAGTCGTTAATGGTTGTAGCTCCTATGCTGGTACATGTATCAGGTTCCCATGGTTTTAGCACTTCTTGCACTTCTTTACAAAATTATAGGAATCTTGTTCCATAGTTGGCCAGTAGTATCACATGCGTATGAGTTTCTTGGCTAGGGTAGGGCCACTAGAGTGAGTCCTGCATATACCGTCGTGCACTTTGCTTAATGTAGTTTGATATTCTTCACTATCGAGACATCTAAGGAGAGTACCATCAAGACCTCTGCGATATAGGGTATTGGTGACAATGGCATACTGGGATGCCTGACGGATAAAGGTTCATTTTTGGTTACTGGAGAGATCGGGTGGGAGGGTATTCTCTTTAAGATAGGCAAATATTCTTCCATAGAGGGGGGAATCAGTTCCAACAATGTGGCAAATGATATGGGATTCAGGGGTGTCATATGCAGGACAAGACACTTGTTCTACCAAGAACTTGTAACGTGATTAATTATCTGGAATATCGAGGAGAGATGCGATCGTTGCCATAGCATTTGCAGCTTTATTTTCAATCCCTTGTATATGTTCAAAAGAGATCTTGACGAAGTGTTCTTTTAAATCATCTACCATTCATTTGTAAGGGATCAATTTTTCATCTTTTGTTTGGTAGTCGTCATTTACTTGATTTATGACCAGTTGTGAGTCGTCATACACTTGAAGCTCTTTGATAGTCTATTCAACTGCTAGCTTGATGCCAATGACAAGGGCTTCATACTTTGCCACGTTGTTAGTGCAGGGAAACATCAATCTGTATGATTTAGGAATGGTGTCGCCACTAGGTGTGATCAATAAGATACCTGCCCCTGATCCATGCTGAGTGTAGGAGCCATCGAAGTACATTTTCTAGGTTGGTGTGGTTACGTGGAAGATAGATTCGTCTAGAAATTCAAAGCTCAAAGGGCTATCATCTATTAGAGGTGCATCAACCAGTTGATCTACAAGTACTTGGCCTTTTATTGCTTTCATTTCTACATATTCAATATCGAACTCGCTGAGAAGCATGACCTATTTGGACAATCTACATGTTAAGGCTGCTTTGTTGAGTAAGTACTTGAGTGGATCAATCTTTGCTACCAGTTTGACAGAATGTGACAACTTGTAATGTCTCCATTTTTGTGAGGTGAAGCCCACATCGAGACATGCTCTTTCGATTGGTGTGTATTGCAGTTCATACCCAACAAGTGTTTGACTGATATAGTAGATTGCTTATTCTTTCCCATCATAGTTTTTCTGTGCAAGGTGAGATCCCAGAGCTGTTGGTGTAGCTGAGATATACAGTAGCAACGGTTTACCCTGAATCGGTGGCATTAAAATGGGTGGCTTCATTAGGTATTCTTTTAACTATTGAAATGCCTATTCACATGAATCATTCCATTTGAAAGGGACATTCTTATGTAGAAGGTGAGAAAATGGGTGGCACTTGTTTGCAAACTGAGAAATGAACCTTCTAATAGATTGTAGTTTTCCCTGTAGGGACCTTAGCTACATGAGATTCTTACGAGGTGGTATTTCCATGATGGCCTTCACTTTAGTTGGGTCAACTTTGATTCCATTTGCAGACACTATATATCCCAGTAGCTTACCTAAGGTAACTCCAAACATGCACTTCTTTGGATTGAGGCGCACATTAAACTTTTCTAGTCTATTGAAGATTTTGTCCAATACTGCTAGGTGTCATTCTCTTGTGAGTGATTTAGCCAGAATGTCATCAACATAGTCTTCCATTATAGTGTGCATCATGTCGTAGAAGATTGTGGTCATAGCTCTCTGATATGTCACACTTGCATTTTTTAAACCAAATGGCATGACACACCAACAATAAGTGTCCCAAGGACATGTGAATGCAGTCTTGTGTTGGTCTTTAGGTGCAATTTTTATCTGGTTATATCTAGAAAAACCATCCATTAGTGATAGCATGGTGTGCCCTGCCGTGAGACCTACAATCATGTCAATATTTGGTAGGGGGGAGTCATCTTTCAGACAAGCTTTGTTCAGGTCCCTAAAGTCATTACATATTCAGACTCTGCCATCTAGTTTGGCGACTGATACTATGTTCGAAACCCACTCAGGATAGTCTATTGGTTTGATGAATCTGACATCTAACAGTTTCTTTAGCTCTTCCTTTACCATGAGGGCCACATGCGGGTGCATCTTTCTGAGTTTTTACTTTACTGGTTTAGCTCCTGGAGCTAAAGATAAGTGATGCATTATGAGATTTGGATCTAACCCTGGCATTTCTACATAGGTCCAAGCAAAGTTGATTTGTTTTTTTTTTAAGAAGTCGGTAAATGTTGGTTTTTCTTGTTCTGTTAAAGCCTTTGCCATGTGAATCATTCTGGGATTATCACCTGTGCTGACATTGATCGGCTCTGCTGATTCTATCAAGATTGAAGATCTCTCTTGATGTGTAAGATTGGGTAGAGGGTCAAGCCTTCCATCCTTTGGTGCCTCAGAGAGGTTTTCATTGTTGGATACGTCTTTATTTTTACTAATTCATGATCTAACACTGCCGCAGAATGATTTTCACCATTAGATCTTTCTTTCATTTTGACATTTTTAAGACTGAAAGGCTTGGCACTCTCACCAAAATAGGCCTTCTCGTTGAGTTCTATAGCATAGCCAGCTCTGTGGTCCCCTGTGGGTATATGATCTCTAAGCTCAAGATAGTCTATGATGGCTTCATCATTCTCAAAGGTATCTAGCTCAGGGGTAGTGCCTTGTAGGTCCCAATCTATGAGTTCGAGGTGCACCAATGGTAAAGGATCATTTGGTTGGTCAGGTTTGATGGTATTGATGGTTTGGACAGAGTTGTTAAAAGCACGGACAAAGTCTGCGATGGTACTCTCTATTAGTGGATCTGTCAAGGGGGGTATCATTCCTTCCTCACGACTTTCACTATCGGTATTATGCGGGACGAACTCTAGCGGTCTAGCCCTTGGACCTTGTCTCTCGTTACCATGGGTTGGGTCATACTTGTGGACAATGTCGATATCTTTCTCATCACAAGATAGCTCAGAGAGACTGTCCCATTCATATTCGTTGGAATTAGTTTCACTCCCCATTTGCATTCGTTGAATTTGCTCAACCAGGTTGTTAGTAGATGTTTCTAGTTGTTTGCCCTTATTCTTATTTGCTCTGTCGGTTCTTGGTGTGCCAGCGTAACCTAGCCCTGTGGTGTCTCGAGTTGTTAAGGTATGGGGTTGTATGGGTTCGGTGATACCATCCTTTCTTGAACCGAGTGGACCGTGTCCTTCGTATCCCATTCTTTATAGCATTTGGAAACCTTGACCATATTGTTTAGTTTGTATAGTGTGATGGTCATGTTGTGTCGATGAACTACCTTCATCCTTGTATAGCCATTGTAGGATATCTTTTTCATCGCTCTCATCTTCAAGGCTTCCCCATTTGACAAATGGACCATTGGTATCTTTATCTTCTTTAGGTTTGCTCAGAGTAGGTCTTCCATATGATCTTGGAGATAAGGGGAGTTGTGCCAAGCAGAGGGATTGGGAAATTGTGCATTCGCCCAAGCCCTAATCTTTGAGTTTGAGGTTGGGTTGGGACGGCTTTGAAGAGGAAGAAAGTGTAGCTGGATCAACACAAGATGAAGATGAAGCAAAGGCATGGTTGTTAGGGATCACAACTTCAGGTTTCGATTGAATGGAGTTGTAGTACTGAAATGGATTAGGGTCACCTTGTATAGTGATCTCTTGACCTTCATAGGGGAACTTGATACACTGATGGTATGTTGATGGCACTGCTTTTAGAGCATGAATCCATGGTCTCCCAAGAAGAATGTTATACGCTAGCTCCATATCAAGGACTTGGCAAGCCACATCTTTTACTATAGGTCCCACTCTGATAGGTAAAGTAACAATTCCTTTGGAAGTTCTCTCCTCATCATAGGCTTTGATAGTGATTTTATTTTTTGGATCGATAGCCTTCTCTGAAAACCCCAATGTAAGGATTAGCTTCAAGGTGCATATATTCAAACCAGCTCCTCCATCGATTAGGACTCTCTTTATCTTGTGTTTGTGTATGAAGGCTTCGATATGAAGAGAGGCGTTATGAGGTTAGGTTATTGACATATCATCCTTTTCAATGAATGATAGGGAGTGAGTTGAGGTAATGTGACCTACCATGGTTTGGAACTATTCTTCAGCAAGGTTCGTGGGAACGGAGGCCTCTGCTAAGGCTTTGTCAAGTATGGCCCTATGAGATGGGGATAGACGTAGAAGTTCTAGAATGGAGATATGTGCAGGTGTCTTATGGAGTTGATCCAAGATACTGTATTGATTAGCCAAAGTGGCAGGAGCTCCTCTAAGAGTGACTATATTATTGCGGGTGGTAATGTTACAATCTGACTCTTTGTTTATAGTGATCACATTGATGTGTGAATCAGCTTCCGAGATATGGTTAACAACATAGTCAAAGCTGACATTTGTGTAATTTGCGTTGTTGGATCCATTGTTATTTTTGTTGGAAGGTCCTCCCTGCTCATAATTGGGAAGAGGATCCTTGAAAGCCTGGTGATCATTGTTAGAGGTATGTCCATCAAGGAATATTTTATTTTGCTCTATCAAATCTTGGATGGTGTGTTTTAGCGCAATGCAGTCGTTGGTTTTATGCCCCCTGTTTCGGTGGTACTCACAGAAATCGTTGTCGTTCCACCAAGAAGGTTTGACTTTTGGTTCATATTCTCATGCCGAGGGAAGTGTTATGATCTTGTTTGTGATTAAATTCTGTAGGGCGGTTTCCAATGATTCTCCCAAAGGTTTGAATTTTCTCCCAGGTTGAAAATTTGTATACTGCGTTTCTGTGTTTCTTGGTTTGTTTTGTGGGGGGTTGTTTTGAGGAGTTGATAAGTTAAAGATTGGTTGCTTGGGTGCTGCATTCTTGGCATCTACCACCCCATCATTCACAATGTTTTTATTCTTGGTCCAAAATCTTGGTTTATTTGTGTTGGTGTTGGTACTAGGGTGTCCTTATAGAGCTTTATTTGACCCTTGGCAATTAAATCTTTTTCGATGATTAGACCCATCTCAATGACCTTACTAAAGGAAGTAGGACATTGGATTTGTATCTGATAGCTTAGGTCAGTTTGTAAGTTATGGACAAACATTTCCAACATTTGTTTTTTAGGCATTTGGTGTGGGCACTTACTTGCAAGTTGTCTCCATCTTTGTAGGAAGGCGGCGAAAGACTCTCCACCTTTTTGCTTGGTGTTATAAAGATCCAATATTGAGGTGTCGTGCTCAATATTGTAAGATAAGTGGGTGACAAATTTGCCCACAACTTCGTTGAATGTTTTAATGCCAAGTGGTAGTCTAGAAAACCACTCCGTGGCTTGTCCTCCTAAGCTTCGTGGAAACAGTCGCATAAGGTAAGTGTCATTGTGTGCGACCTCAAGGCATGCAACATTGAATTCCCTAATGTGGTCCCTTGGATCACCCTTTCCTCGATATTTATCAAATTTTGGAACCTCAAATTTAGAGGGGAAAGGTATCATGATCAAGGCCCTATCAAAAGGATACGGTGAAATATCCTCTAGGGTGTAATGTTTAGTCGATGCTCCTGTTTTCATGTCTGTGAATTGTTGTTGTAAAGCTTGGATCTGTTGGTTCACTAGACTTAGGGCATCCATGGAATCAATGGTTCCTTTGCTTTTGTCTGTGGGTACTTCCTCATGTCTACTTCCCTCAGGGTTTCTTTCTTCCTCAATTCTTTTAGAACCTCTACGTCAAAATCTTTAGGGAGCTTGACTCCTAGATTTGCTAGGTGTAAGAAAAATTTGGTAGGGTCTTGGGCAAGTACCTTTTCTAATAGGCGTTGAAATTTTGGGTCATGCTGCACTTGAAGGATCTCATCCATAGAAATTTCTTCATCACTTTCATGAGCATTTGAAACAATTTTCTCAGCCATTTCAATCTGTTTTTGTTTTTGAGACCATGTTAAGACCATGCAAGGTGACAAATAGATGGGATGGAGTGAGAAAGTTTTTGAACAAGGTGCTAGAAGGTGACAAGATTTTAGCAAGGTTGTTCTTAGATCAATTGGTGTCAAACAAGTGGATGAACAAACAATAGTCGAAGCAAGGATGATAGAAATCCGTTTACTTGATGTGGACCAGTCTTACACAATCCCCTAGTGGAGTTCCTAGAGAAAAGGATAAGTGATCCTTGATATTGGAGACTCACTAGGTTTTGTTTGAGGTTTGATGTGATCAAGAAGAGCTTGGTTCTAACCTTGTTGGAATTTTGAAGAATTTTGTGAGAGTTTGGATGAAAAAGCAGCTATGGTGCGGAAAAAGAGGGAAATGGTTGTCTTGCAAGATTTTAATCAGATTTTTGGGAAAACTGAGATAGACTTGAAATGGTTTTCAAAAAGTTGAAAATTTTGCTCTTGGAAGGTACAGATTTACTCTCTGGATTGGATGCGCAATAGTAAATGTGCTGCAACATAATTCAAATGCGCCACAAGTCTGATCAAATGCGCAACACTGGTGATTTTTCAAAAGCGCTACTACAGAGTTTAAATGCGCTGAAAGTCAGATCAAATGCACCACAGGTCATGACAAATGCGCAATTCTAGTTTTTATCTTGGTTTTGCAGAATTTTGGAACATTTTTCAAGATTTTTCTATTTTTGGTTTGAAAACTTAGTTTTTTTTGGAAAGTTTGACTTTCAATTATGGCAAAGACACAGCAAACACATAGAACTTTTCATGATTTTTTTTAATCTTTTATTTTTTTTGTATTTTTGGACTATTTTGACTCAAAAATAAGTACACCCTAGGTTGGATAGGACAGTATTTGTTGAATCCTCTAGTTGTGCATATTCAAAGCGTGTAGCTCCAGGATCTCATAGCACCGACTCCCCTCCACGGCACACACTTCTCACACATACCAGATCCAGATTTCCTTAGGCTCGCACCCCCACCAAACTATAGGATTGTCCCTGCTACCTCTACTAAGAATCACATGAATCGAGGCCGCTTCAAGAGCTCCGCCCTTTGTGTCAACAAATAGGGGTTTTTGGTATACTAAACAAGTGGTTCGTAGTCAAGGCAACTGTTCGAGTGGTTACACGTGTGGCGGCACTACTCTCCATTATGGAGTCTCCCAGCCTCAAAGGCTTATGCCTTAGAGGGTTTTGGAGGAGGTTAGTCGTCGGTGTAACACAATAGCACTCGTTGCAGGAGTTTTTCACCCCAAGCATAGTTTATTTAAAGTGGATCGGTAGGGCTTGGCTTTAGCCTGTTTCCACTCAGGGTCGTTCCCACTTGGACAGGCGTGCATCCAAGGGCAGGCCCCTCTAAAGGTTAAACAAATGGAATAACAAGTCTGGCATTCTGGTGACCCAATTAAGGGGAGAGCATAAGCCTATTGTCATTTGATAAACACAGAGAACACTAATTAATCCAAACTTAGTTAAAAGAAAAAAACTAAATGTGCTATCTACTTGGGCACTCACGCGTTTGTTAACTTTGAAGTGTTTAAGATATAGCAATGTTCATTCCCGTTTGTAAGATAGCAATGATCTAACTAAAGAAGATAGCAATATGCAGATATAGCAGTGGTTCAATTACTCTCTTCCTAGTTATGGACTATGTGAAATTTGTATGCATGCATTTTTTTTGTTACTTTTTCCTTTAATTAATCTAAATGAACTAGTCAATGTACCTAAATGATCTAATCCAGCCTCTAATCCTGCAAGATAAACATTAGCTCAAACATAAAAATTAGATGAAACCCTAAAACCACAGTGCAGGACAGAAGCACCGCTATGAAGTCTGAATGCGCAGAAATAGAGCTAGCATGCGTCATTGTACAGATGCGCTAAGACAGGTGTCAAAAGCGCTATAAGAAGAGACATATGTGTTAAATTGACAAAAGCGTCGTCAAACAGTATAAAAGCGCCGCAATGGAAAGTATATGCGCAGGTATTGTGTAGGCGCCAAAACAAGGAGTGTTGAAATAGAGTATGTATGCACCATATCTGTAAAAGCGCCAGAACATGAAGTGGAAGCACCGGTTCAGAGATTGAATGCACCGAACATCTACATGCGTCAGGACAGGAGGTATATGTGTCACAGGATTGCTCAGATGCGCTGAATCAACCTATCATCTAAGTTTGTACGGAACCTTTGTCTCAAAAACTTAGATTTTTTATTAGAAAAAGGGGCAAGAGCCTCATGGTGGGCGCCAAAATGTAATGGGTAAAAATGGGATTAATCAAATCAATAACATAAACCCAAACATCAATGAAATATGAAGGAAAAGGAGATTTAAAATAACAAATAGAGATATTTACAACCTTTACCTTACGCCTTCCATTGTTCACCTTTTCTATCTTGATCTTGATGGAGATGAAATGGCCCTTAGGAAGCTTGCGTCCTCGCTTCAAATCCTTAAGATGATAAGGAGAAGTTAGCTCTGATACTTTGTGTGATTGAAGATGAGCTTCAACACACTAATGAAATGGATGATATGAAGTGCTATGGAGATGATATGCAAGTAAGGGTGCCAATGGCACGCTATAGTTCTTATAGCATAAGTTTTCTCAAATGATGGATCTGAAATGAAGAAGAAGAGGGTTGTATTTATAGAGTTGTATGTGAGAAAATCAATGGTTGAGAAGAAATGAGAAGATCAACGGAGGAGGATGGTTGAGGAACGTGCAACCAATAGAAGAAGGACATGTGTCATTCAACAAGAATCTTTGTCGAGTTAAATGCTTTCTTGATGAGGATGAGTTTTCATTTTCTTAAATTAGAATTTATTTTTCTAATTTAAGAGTAAAGTTGCTTTAACTTAGCTTTTGCTTTTGTATGACGAGGAATTTATTTTTAGAAGATATGAAGATTTTTAGAAGATAAGAAAGCATAATTAAATAAATAGATTTATTTAATTATTTGTAGATAATTTGGAGGAATAAAATAAAATATTTAAATATATTTTATTTTTGTGGAGATTTAAAATTTTATTTAAATAAAATAATTTGGGAGAATAAAAGATTTTAATTAAATAATTAAAATTATTTAATTATTTAGAAGAATGAAGTTGGAGTAGATGAATTTAATTAATTAAATAAATGTAATTTATTTAATTAAATGAATGGAAGTGAATCAAATAAATAAATTTATTTATTTATTTATTGATAGAGGAATATGAATGATGAAATAAATATTTAAAATATTTATTTAAGTAGAGTCATGTCATTTTTAGGTGTATACATCTTACTCAATATAAATTATCCTAAACCATTAGCCATGATTGATGTACATGCACAACACATTTTTATGACATCAATCTTATGTACATGGTATATCTTAGTGACTTACATCTAGGTCTATTACCACCTTATGGTGATACATCTACTAACGATTTTGGAAATTGTTACCTTACAATAATGTCCTCCTTAGTTTCTCTCTTCCCGTTGATCATTAGCTTCATATTTTTCATGATAGACATATTATTAGGAAATCTAAGATGGCCTTATTTGATAGAAATTCTTAGCACAATATTTCATTTCTTCATTCTATATGCATATGCATACTTGGTTAATGCATTTGAAAAGAGATTATTTGAGCAAGCTTATTGACAAGTTAGATGTGCTACTTTTTGATGCATGTTGTTAGATGACGAGTATGACATCTAAATGGTCTTATTGGTAAACCTAATTTTTTTTGGATAAATACAAAAAATAAAGGATAAACTTATGGAGACATATTTTATAATTACAAAGCATAAAGAAATTCCTCAGAATATTAGTATAAATCTTGATATATTTGAGCTAGTATTAAAATAATTAGTTAAAATATTAGCTCCTAATCTAGGTGAATTGATTATGTAGTACTCTTGTCTAACATGAAAATTAGTTAAATCATAAAAGATGACAACTTGTTCACTTGGAACCAAACCTAAAGAAACTATTTAGTAAACATCACCTCTTATGCCATCTTTGGGTATGAAATTGCCACTACTAGTGACATCAGGTGTATAAGAATTTTCTATATATAAGCATTCTCATCATTTGGAAATGTATTTATTTAATTTTATTTTTTGTAATTGTAGTTGAGTGATGTATTTATTTGCAAAATGTATTTATTTATTTATTTACAAAATGTATTTATTTAAAGCAAAATGTATATATTTAAGTTTTTTTTGTAATTGCAATTAAGATCATGGATTGTATAAATTTATATGGTTTTATATTGGATGAACCCTTACTTGAGCAACTTTAAAACCCACCTCAAAGCCCCCTCATTAAAACCTACCTCAAAACCCACCTCAAGTTGATGAACAAAGGTTGAGAGTGAAGATAACTCAAAACATAACCATGTTGCAAACTAAAATAGATTTATTTCATACTAATCCTCATATTGTCCCTCATTTACATTGGTTTTCTACTTCTATGTAGATTGTGATAGATTTAGTTAGAAGCATAGGTTTTAATTTGGATAGATTTCATCATTAGAGGGAGGAGAGGAGGTAGTTTTATTCAAATGATTTGTCATACAAAGAAATAAATATTTTGCATATTAAAAAATAAACATGAGAACCATATTTCATTGACCCTTCTACCAATCTTCCCATCCTTTAAAAAAAATTCAATCAAATGGTGTAGGCACTTTAGGATTTTAGCTAATGTTTGAGACCATTGGTGGATGGTCTTTGACCATAAACCATGTGGAAATCTTGAGGTACCATTATATTTTTTGAGAAAATTATGGGTTAGTTTGATATGGGTTTAAAACCCAATTAATTTTACATGAGATCATTCTAGGATGTTGGTAATGGCATTCCATAATCTAGACCTAGTACATGTGTTGATCCAAATTGACAACTACCAATTCCACCTTGGGTCGATCCTCCTGCTCCCACCATTCTCGCCCCATTTACCAAGAGGGGATGATTGTAGCTCTAGGAGCATTGAGTAGACTCTCATAGAATTTGATTGACCAAGCTACCTATTTTGTAGCTTGAAAGTTAGTAGAGAATGTGGAGGAGATGGTGTTGGTCCATCCAACACCCTAGGCATGTCAAAACTAGTATGGAGTTTACCTCATTTCTGAAGGAATTGTAAGCAACCCTATTATGGTCCTTGCACATCCACTTTAGGGGCTATGTAGTGGAGGAGGAGGCATTCATCTCTGATTTGTTAGAGAGCAATAGACTTGCTCCTTCTACATAGGTATGCCACATTTTATGTACATTATATATATATATATATATATATATATATATATATATATATATATATATATATAATTCTTGAAAATTAGATTAATTAATGTTAAATATTTTTCTACATATGTACATGTAATTATCAAATATTGATTATAAATTATATTATTTTGTCATGTACAAATGAGGGGTGAATCTTCAAGACTAGATCATCTCATCTCGATGACTTCATTTCAATATACCTTATATAGTACACCAAATTTTCTCCCTTAAACTAGAGTTCATTTGTACTCTTCATCTTTAGACCTTCAACATATGTCTAAAAGTTGATTGTATTAGAAGAGATATCACATGTATCCTTAATAAATATTTTTTTATGATGGCATTTGAAGTAGGAGATATGAACTTCCTCATATTGTATTCATTTTTACTCAAAATGACTTCCTTATGAGAATCAAGTGCAAGAACATCTCCTAAACTACTCCCATGCGTGATGGTTCCATAGAATTGTAGACTCGATATAAGCTTAATGGAGATGTTGATAAATTTTTGCAATGGTGAGAGCGAGAATTTGGAACAACCTTGCAAGGACCTCATAGTGGTTCTTAAGAGAGAAAAATTCCAACATAGTTTCTATGTTGATTTCAAGTTGAATTTTATTAAAGATTTGTTTAGAGGAATTTATGATCTCATTTAATGCATCTTATATCTAACACCATGACCTAAGATTTGTGTGATATTATCAGTCATTAATACCATCTTATTGGAAATTTCTTGCAATGATTGTATCGCATTCACCATAGTTGAAAAGCATAGAAGCATTCCTTTTAAATTCTAGAAGTTGTCAAAGATGAATCCCTTCAAAGCTACTTCGTAGACTTCCATTCACTTACTTCTATGAGTTCATCATGTTGTTCATTAGAAGCAAGGAAAGTATGTTATGTACCTAGGGATATGATATTATAATGTATTTAAGTGGATGGAGATGCTGACATGTGGCACACATCCCTTAAGTTAGTTATATTGGGTCATGTGGACAACTTGTGTAATTAATTATATCAATTGATGAGTAGGCCTTCATTGGGATTACCCCTCCATTATATTATTAGGAGGAGGTCTATATAAAGGAGGTGATTATCATTGTAAGGATATGTGTTGAGTATGATATTGTATTTGGGATCTCTTGGAGATATAATATGGAGTGGCTTCTTCCATAAAGAGTATTCTACATTGTTACCCTACCTCAAGGATTTATTTTATTTTTTCATATATTGGATATTAGGGAATCTTGGCCCACAAAATTCTCTTGTGTTGTGTGAGATCTATATTTTACATTATCGTATTGCAATTATTATATGTGTGGATCCTATCAAGTGGCATCAAAGCTAAGATTTGGGCAAAGGTGAGGACAAAACCCTAATTTTTGAAGATTTACCTATATCTTCCAAGTGGCTGGGATTTTTTTTGCAATTTTCACTTAAGTTGGAAGATCATATAGGAAAGCTACAATCCAAAAAATAAGTTTTTAACATCCATCTTGAGTGAGTTATTGCAATTTTATAATTTTTGATAAATTCTCTTTCTAGGTTGCAAATCAAGGAATTTTTATTTTTACATTTTTGGAAAGTTTATCAAAATTCATCTAGCACTGTCTATTAATTTCATTTTTTTAATTTGACATCAACTACATCATGAATTTGTTGGATCAAAGTTTGGTCAACTAGATTTGATAGAATGGTAATATATTGAAAGCATTTTTCTTAAACCTCGATTTCAATGAAGATTCCTAAATTTGATGGAAGTGGATATGCATTATAATGGTGGAACCAATATAATAGAGCTAATGGTTGGAAATTAGGTTTTCCTCTATTTTTAAAAGGTGAATCTAGTCAATGATATATGCCATTTGTGCAAGAGATGGTCTTTGAAGGAACTACAACAAGCTTTCTTAGATAGATGAGCACCAAAAGAAAAACTAGAAGAAGAAGAAGATACAGGTACAAGCAAAGCAAGTATAACTTCATCATCATGGAATTAACTATTTAAATAATATAGGTACAAGCAAAGAAAATCAAGGATAGTCAAATAGAGGGTAAGGATATTTAAATTTTTAAAGATTTGAAGCTCTATATGGATAAATATGTTTTGTATTCAAACTTTTATGCTTTGGCTAAGAATGGGTTGGATATTATTTTTGGTTATCCTTGGTTAGAATCTTTGGGAACAAGAAACATTAATGTGCAAAATAAATTCATGAAGCCTTGGTGTAGTAGGAAAAAATTACATTACAGGATATTACACACGATGAATTCCAAAGGAAAGTCAAGGAAGAGAAAGTTTAGGAATCAATAGAAGATTGCACCAATGAATTAGAGGATGAACAAGAGGAGCAAGATGTAGAAAAAAAAGAGGAGACAAGTAATTCTCTTCATGATCCAACAAAACAAGTGGAAAAAATGGTGAATAATTAGATAAGGTTCCAGTGATAGCAAAGGGTGCAATATATAGGCATCCACATCATTGTGAGAGGCAAGAATCATGGAGGAAACAATCATGGAGGCATGATAATATAGTGAATCAACAAGTAAATCACTATGGATCTACATGGAATCAAGGGAAAAACTACAAAAATCAGTGGCATTATAAAAGTAATGGATATTCATGGCAGAAAAGGAGGAACTAGTGTAGTGTATGAAATTTGATTCAGTAAAGAAAAGTGTGCTTCTCCTTACCAAATAATTTCAATGACTACACTAGGAACAACTAGCTCACTTAGGTTGAATTTAATCTATTGTTATCTTAATAGAAGAGAAAATTTCACTAGTTGTGCCTATTGTGTTTCACCCTTGTGAATTACTAAGTTTACTAGACAAGCGAAACACTATGCTAATTGGAAGAAACCAAGTTTTATAGAATATAGAACTTCAAATTTAACAAGAAATGAATATAACTGTAAATAGAAGGTTGAGAGAAACTTTTTTATAGGAATTTGGAGCTGACTACTAGGGATGCCAATGCATTATGTTATATTATGAATAGCATAAAAAACTAGAACTTCAAATTTTGTCCTCGATTATCGCACTTAGGCTGCACAAAAATCAACAATACAAAAAAGATATCTAGGTGATAATAGAAACTATAAATGAATAAATTTTGTCTATTTTCTCAAAAGAAATAAAATGACAAGATGGAGAAGAAATTCATGAAACCTGTGTGGTTGGAAATCTTCTCTACAAAAACTTGTGAGTTGTAAGGAAATAAATAAAATGTTAGGGTTGTTTGGGAACTTTCCTTTAGGTCAAGCCCTTATGTAGGTTTTCTAACCTCCATGAATAGCCAATATGATAATAATGGAGAAAAACAAGTGTGTGCTCTCTATCTTAAGTATATCTAGGAAAAAGAACAACAATCACAATGATAAAACTATGAATGCTTAAGTTATAGTTTATTCAAGCTAAGCAAACTAGTGTGTGGCAGGAATGAAAGGAAATGGAGGAAACCCACAAAGTGATTCTACACAAAAGTGGATTAAAACAAAGAGAATAACAAAAGAGAGTGAAAATGGAACTCAATCACCTCAATAAATGAAGATGAATGCTATCTAGCCAAGAGCAAGGCCCAAGCAAGAGATAGTGGTTCCACAAACCCTACAAAGATATCGAATGCTTAGAGATCGATCACATAAGCTTGAAGAAAACAACATAACATCACTATTTGTTTTAGAATATCAAGAAATTTGTAACAAGAGTATTATAGAATGCCCAAAAAAATGTGAGAGAGCCACAAAAGATTGCAAGAAGATCATAGTGGTTTCCTAGAAGATTCAAAATGCAAGGGTTGGAGGGAAGAAAAAAGAAAAGATAGGTCAAAATGAACCATTTGAATGCGATAGAGGTGTTACACAAAATTATGCATGTAACAAAAGGTGGCAAGAAATACTCATAAGTATTCACTGGGAGGTAGATGGTCGTGGGACACTAGCACGTCATGCGAACATCTGTGCATTGTGTTAGTGTTCAGGTGACTTTGGTTCTTGAAGCTTTAAAACACCTTAGGAAAACAACAAAAATAAGACACTAAAACAAAATTATATGAAAACAAGTATAAAAGACAAAACATAACACAAACATTACACTTGTGGGTGGGAAAAGGCCAAGGCAAGGGCTAAAAATGAGCCTAAAACATGCTAAGGGAATGTACACTAAAGTGAGAAAAAAATATAGCGTGAAATTGCAAGGGTGTGCAATTTTTGATGTTACACTTACTATGATGAGGAATGGAATCACATGGGTGAAAGAAAATTTTGATCAAGGATGGGATCTAGGTGCCATCAAGCTAAAACCACTATGAAGATCAACTATGGATGGTTGGTCATGGAATCATATTTATAATGACTTACAACAATCCTAATATTTAGCTTCTTCTCATGTTTCAAGGATGAAACATGTCAAGGAGGGATGGCATGTTATACACTTAGAGATATGATATTATAATGTAATTACGTGGATGGAGATTCTGACATGTGGTACACATCCCTTAAGTTAGTCATATTGGGTCATGTGGACAACTTGTGTAGTTAATTATATCAACTGATGAGTAGGCCTTCATTTGGATCACCCCTCCATTATATTATTAGGAGGAGGTCTATATAAAGGAGGCGATTATCATTATAATGATGTGTTGTCATGCTCACTTTTTTCATGTGGTTATGACACAACAAACCACATGTCATGTCCACATTTTCCATGTGCCAATGACATGAAGAACCAAAAACATTTCCACCTGTCCCTAAAACCCCGTCGTACAAGGTGGGGAGGGAAGACAATGCACGAAATAAACATCCATGACACCTTGTCAGGTGAACCAAACCAAGGGATACTAACATAAAGTGTTGAAAACTAACATCAATGCAAGAAGAAGTAATTCAAACATCCATTCAACTATAGATAGGGTAAAACATTCATAAGTAGATGTGATACAATTTTGTTCTTTCTATCATACAAGAGCATTATGAGAATTTCTTAGTCAAAAAGCTTTGAATTCCAACTTTAAAACATAACATAGAATCATTAAAGAGGTGCGAGGGCTGGACATACAGATGAACAATAAAGCATAATTGAAGTCATTTCCCATATTAAATTCTCCTACAAAACAATCATCTATATTATAATCAAGCGATAATAATTTACAGTTGTAATCATGAAGGCTACTTCCCAACATGGAAGAATCACGCCTCAACAATAAATTACAATGAGTAACAATAATGCAACATAAAACAAAATACAATCAATGTGTCCAACGGTACCAAAATCAACAAGAGTACACTGAGGTGATACAACACTGGAATCTCGCCAAGTCTCCAAGAAAGTTTGTCTGAAGCGGAGACCAATAGGGGATGTTTCCCACCTCCCAACCATATTGCCATCATCAAACACAATGGATGTCCATTGCGCTCTAGGCAACCCTCGAACTACAGAGAGAAGAGATCAAGGAACCACTGCTCACAAGGCCAACTCACACATGACAAAGGTCTCAAGGAGGAACTCCAAGTTTGTCTGCACAATAAAATCACATGAGCCTTACGCACTCAACACATCAACATGGAAAAAGATACAACGAAAAGAACTCAAGCATATCCACTCGACAACATACACGTCACACAAATTCAAGGCATACGCCACCTTAGGATCACTCGTACCCCAAGCAAATAGGAGAAGGATGGGGGGTACAAGCACAAGAGGGACATCAATAATTAAATTACACAAATAACATCTTTCTTACAAGTCACTAATCTTTAGTTTTGGGACAACCTAGAAGAGAAAGGAACACTCAATAAAAAAATACACTTCACCCAAAAATGTATGCTAAAGTAGAAGTCTCAATACAAGGAAATCGTACTAAAATCAACAAGGAATAATTTAGAGTGCCACACGTACATTCATAGAACAATCAACATGGTAAACTAATACGTTGGGGTTGCAACCCCCAACCACCATCTAGAGAGAGCAAGAGGGGACATAATAATCCTAACCTACACAACCATTCTCCTATCGACTCCTTTGACTCATTCATGCATGTCACTTACAAAGGAAGGTTCATTTATTCATTTATCTATTCAGCGTGAACTTGTTAAAAGAAAATTAGCTCAACTACAAAAAATCTTTGTATTACCGACACATCCTTGACAATAGAGTATTAAATCACTAACAACCATTAATACAACCATGCATGGACAACTTGTACTATAATCGTAAACAAAATACATCCATTAATACGCTCTAGTCCAAAATTTGAATAAATACCTTAATTTACCAATAGATGTTGTACTACTAATCATTAATTAGTTTAAAACAATACTCTGTTTTATTTTTATCCCGTACTTGTCACAATTCAAAAAAAAAATAAGGGATGTCCTAAAATTTCAGCTTAAGAAAAGGGTACATCTATAGTTTGACCTAAGGTATTTCAAGAGAGAGGGAGAGGTAACGAATCCATGTAACTTCCCATAGTTTGAATGTTGATATATCATTACAGTACATAAAATAAAACTTGAATAGCATGATAATAGGAGGCATAGACAATTTGAAGAGAGGTGTCTTCAAACAGAGGGAGAATTTATAAGCTACAATGGAAACTATCAATCTTGATGCTCAGAAATAAAAGAAAACTTAAATCGACAAAACATTTGTTCACTACAATGTTTAAGATAAAGAACCCACTGGGTATTCCTTTTATTTGACTTATTTTTAAATGCACCATAATGTTATTGCCATTGTTCAACATCTATGTTACTGGTTCACTGCTATCTTAAACTGGTACGTGTTTTCCTTTGAGTCTTGACTCAAAGAGTTTGCCTGCATATGTGATATGGCCTCTAGTAATTTTGCTGGTATTGAGCACTAAAATTAACGCCCAACTTAAATAAACGTAGACAAATATTTAGTAGTTCTATGCGTTTAGTCTCTATTGTTTGATAGGTAGTTTGATTTTAATGGGTATTATTTGTTATGTCTTTGAATGCCTCGAGAGGCGTCATTGCATGCTGCTATTTGACAACTGAGCATGCTTGTTAAATAGCTCATTGCAATCTTAACTAGCCCTCTTCGATTGGAGAGTTGACTGTAGGCTAACAAGAGGGTGAAGGGAGTTAAAATCAAGGACTTATATAAAGATACACAAGAGAATACCTTCCTCGACCTTCATGAACAGATCCAAGCAGTGTATTGTGGAGCCTACTGTTGCACCAGTGATCTATCCAGCTCTCTTGTATGCCCTTCCCACACCTCCAAACCCTCCATCCTCATCGGCTCCCCTTCTTTCTAGATAGAGGAGGCATTTCCCCCCGCGCTCCAGAGTGCCCCCCCTCCCTCTCTTTTCCCACACTACCCAAAAACCCCCCCAAAAGAAAACTTTCTCTCTCCTTTTTTTTGGTGCCCTAATCCCCCTTCCCAATAAAACAAAACCAAAACTTTTCCTAAATGTTCTTGCAACCCTAATCACTCAACCCAGCAATTAAACAATTTGAAAAATACTTATCTCTATTTTTTTTACCAAAAGATGCTCACACTAGAAGTTTTTAAAGAGATCGAAACATAAGAAAGGGAAGAATTTTGGACACGCTGACAACATTATAAAAAGGAATGTAATTATAAATATATGGTTTTCACATAAATTTGTAATAATAAATATTATTGGTAATGATAATCATAATAATATGGTTTTCATATAATATACCCATACTAAGATATGCCAAGGTAATTATATCGTTTACTCATACTACAATATGTCATAGTATTTTAAATGCACCACTGAAAGAATAACTTGGCATACAAAAATTTCTTGACAGGTAGGGTCAACCATCAATTTAGAGAAACTGACCCCAAGCATAGGATTATGATGTCATAAAATATATATGGCTATTATATAATACTCTTATACTAAGTATGTTATAGTATTTTAAAGGCACCATTAAATAAATAATGGTCATGGAACGAATTGCTAGATAAGTAAGGGCGACTATACTTGAGCCCAACATGCTATGCATTACCAAAAGAAGCAACGAGTATCTCCAAACTATCCTTTACTTCCAGAAAATAAATTCGATAAAACATACATTAACATGCAAAGAATGCTCTACGAAGGTAGTTGAACTATTTCAACTTCACCTTAAAAACACAAAGGATAAACGCAACGTTCCACTGAAAACTTATCATCAAACAATGATGCGAAAGAGACTCAAGGCAACTATACGCACGCACAAGGCACAACACATACCAGGTTTACGCACAACACATGGGTCCAAGACTCATAGATGATTTCAGTTAGAGGAAATAGGATGAACACAGGAACAAATCCTCTATCCACAACTAGATAGGGTGGTTTAAGAGACTGACAGACCTTATGAACACAAGGTAATTTCTTGATCACCAGAATAGGTAAGGTGAGGTGGCCTAGTGGTTAAGTGATTCCATGTCTCCCCCTCCACATCCACCCATTGGTCAATACCTGTATAAGAATATACTACACACTCAAGACAACACATCAAATCCAACAATGGAGATCATAGCCGAAGAAACATATAATGACCAATGAGGATGCATAATCTAGCTAGGTTCATATCCATCATACAATTACATCATATAAATTAATCAACTCATTTTATCATTTAATCTAGAACTATAAGATGAATCGGTGCGTACCAATGAGACAAGAGTAGGTCTTACATATGTTTTGAGTATGATATTATGTTTGGGATCTCTTAGAGATATAATGTGGATTGGATTCTTCCATAAGGAGTATTGTATGGTATTACCTTACCTCAAGGGTTTATTCTATTTCTACATATGGTGGATATTAGGGCATCTTGGCCCACAAACATCTCTTGTGTTGTGTGAGATCTATCTTCTGCATTGTCTTAAATTGCAATTATTATATGTGTGGATCTTACCAAAGTCTCAACAATAATAGCATCTTAAATACTTACCCATGAAGCACATAATTGTTTTGTATAATTAACTAGAGATTCCTTTTTTGATTTGAGATGAGCAACCTCTTCCAAAAGTCTTTGAAAGTGAGAATTTCTATATTTGGATGTTCTCTCGATCATGTTAGGGATACCATGATGATCAATTTGAGGAGTACATTATGATGAATTTAAAAATCTTCCACCTACACCTCCTTAAGGTTTATGTCTCCTATAGGAACAATATTATCAACCATTATTTTTGCATTAAAGCCTCAATTCTCACCCAAGTTGTTGTCATGATCTTTTGTGGCATACTACTAGTATGCATTACATCTAAGAAATTTGGAATACACTTCTAGAGTTATTTTTTCCTTTATATATCCACTTGAAGAAATTATCGATCCATAGAGGGAATGATCCTTCCTTATGATTCTTTAGTAGGAATTGAATTGATGATTAGTTCTTAATTAGGAGCAATAGGCTCAAGAATGTCATGGTGTTGAATTTCTTCATAAACATCTTCATTCTTAAATTATATTCTACTTTTCATTCTCTTAGGAGGCCTAGGGGGATGGGGATGTCAAATTTCTATCTTTCCTCCTAATTATATAATCATCATCTCCATCATCAACTACATCCTATAATAAATGACTAATTTCTTCATTATAATGTTCAATTGTGTTGTGAAGATCTCATTTTCCCACCTTGTGGCACTCACTGATCAAAGAATCTAACTATATAACCTCTACCTCTACTAACTACCATCTCTGCAATATAATCTTAACTTTCACTTGTTAGAGTGAATAATAGTATCTAGTGTTTCTAGATAACCTTGGTTTGTCAAATAGAAAGGCTCAAAAACACTTCTACCATTCTTTGAGATACATTCTTCTTGATAAGTTAGCTAGTCATGGTCACAACTTTATGTGACTATGTAGGAATTGATAAAATCAAATGATTTTTCCTTCTCCATTCTCATCATTAGTTATGAATGTTGGGATTAGTTTCCTACACCTTAAAAATCCTAAAGTTTATATTTATTGATGGTATTCATGTAGGTGCTATGATACCAAATTGATGGTAGTTGCTTGGTGTACTCCTTTGCCAAGTTGATGGTGACACCCTACTTGTGGCTCCAAGGGACCCACATGTAGCAATGTGGAAGCCAATAGGTTTTCCTTTGCTAAAGATCACCCTATAGCCATAGAAAGCCTAAGTCTTAAGGAATGCCAATCACCTAAATTAACTAAACCCAACAGCCTTACTCATCTACAAGCACTTACATAAAACAATGGAGACCAAACCCTACCTATACCCAACACACATGACATGAGACACCATTCGAACAACAAACAAAATGACATATTTTAATACATAAAATATTTTCTCCTTTTTACATGCAAAGACATATGCTTCCCCCATTCACTCATCCACACATGCACTCTCAACTCCTCAAATAATTATTCTTCGAGAAGCTCCTTGTTAGCTATCCTCTCTTTGCATCAATACTTCCTCTTCCCTAAAATTTCATGCACCCTCTTCTCTCTCACCTTCTTCTCTCTGTCTATGTGCCTTTATTCTCCTCAAATCCAACCTAAATTATCTAGGTGTTGCAACTCACCTACCACATCATCCTTCCTTGAGTGTCAAAACACTTTACTATTAATTCTTTGTGCACCTAAATCTCCCCTTGGATCACATGCAATCATTCTCCAATGCAGCTAATCTTCCATTGATATTGGAAAGGTATTTTTAGCCTCTTAACAATGCCTCTAGCTCATTCACACCAATACATAGTCCTCATTTCCATTAACACATGTTTTCAATGGCCTCCTCACCATCCTTGCCACCTACCATTCATCTTGGGCATTAATGTCAATCCTCCCATGTTGTACGACCTAAGTGTTGTTGATCACTTGGTTTGGGAAATAAATGTTGGCCTTTCATCCTATGCTCTTGCCCACTTTACCACCAAAATATACCTAATAGATCTTTCTTGGCATTGCCCATGCCTCCAACAACCTCTTATGTACTATTGTCATGGCTTCCTTTTCCACCTAAACAAATTTATGTGGCCATTTTTTTCCCAAACATGGCTACCAATCAACCCCTTAAACTCCCTCACCACTACGAGCATTGTTTACACCATCCCTTGTACTATCATAGTTCTTCTTCGGCTACCCTTCTATTGTTCGACCATGTTCTTGTAGCATCTTGGAATTTTCTTTAGCTCCATTGTGCACTTCCACAACCTAAAAATAATTGCATGATATCCATGTAGCCAACACACTTTTATAGCACCCATGGACTTCATTAGATGTTAGTAACAAATAAACTCTACTACCACCTCTTCTACTTTTCCAACAACCACCATACAATCCACTAGTATGGTACTAACGCTCATGTCAATTTTGTAGCCTCTCTTGAAAATCACCACATGAGCACTCTCATTGTGCTCCTTTGTTGTAGTTGCAACTATAGCATTATCACTCCTCCTTTTGTTAGGATTTGGCATATAAGAGCAATCAAACTATACCAATTATAATGCAAATTAAATCACAAATAATAATAATTTACACAACAACACAAAGATCTACATGGTTCACCCAATGTGGGCTACATCTACAGAGAAACAACCATTCACCTTTTATTATTATCCAGTACAAAACAAATTACAACCTGCAACATAATATGTTGTTATGTGCTACATAACAATGCACTCCAGTCTCATTTTTGTCCCTTGAATTTTCATATTCCACAGCCACTTATTTAGCAAGCTTTTGAGAAGATTCAAGATTGGTGGTTTACAATGTCAGTTTACAAAACTAAAAACCAACTCCTTTAAGCTACCCCCTGCACTTCCTCATTAATTAATTTGGGGTCAAAATGCGGCTATCAAAGTCACCAAAATCTAACTTGTTGCAAGTACCTATAGTCCTGCAACATGACCAGTCGCCACATACCAACACCTTTGTGACTCCTAGTTACCTGCAACATTACCCTCATGCTGCCCTCAAACCTTGAAGAGAACCCCCTATTATTGACAATGCACTTACTCTAATAGATCCTTCTCCCTTTACTACAAGTGCCCAATCACTCCATGGGAAAACATTTAGTTGTTATAAGTAACCCTTTCCTCTATCATGGCTCCCATTTGCTACAAGTGATTCAATACTCACTCTCTCTTTTCTAAGATTCCTCTAATCTATGGCTACAAGTGGCCACCTCCTTTGTTGCAAGTTCCTTTTTCACTATAGAAACTCATTTGCTAGTGGCTACAAGTGAAAACCTGCATTGGCTACAAGTGCACAAACCTTACCAAATGACTGGTTTCAAGCCTCTATCCCATGCCAACTGCCAAGACCCAAGATTCTCTTGCATCAAACTCATCGAGTATAAAATACGTAAGCCCCTACTCATGTGGTGGGGCTATTTGGAGGACTCTTCTTTTTCTTCCTCCTCTTCCAACACCTAGCCCAAACCAATGTCCTTCGCTGCCATAGTTGGCCTTGTACCTATTGCACTCTCATGGGCCTGCACCTTCTATATTCCAATCATTTCCTTTGAGTGCTCCTCCTTTTTTTCTTTTTTCTCTTCCTTGTGGGCTTTATCCCATTCTTGATCATCCACCTCCACCTATGTTCCTTTCTTTCATCCATGTGGTCTTCTTCATCTACATCTCCATTCAATATCCTACCTAGTAGCTCCTCTTCCTCAAGTGTGAGCTTCTTCTTTTTTGGGCTCAACTCCATACTCATAGTGGACTCAAATAGCTTGTCATTCTCTTCCTCCTCCTTGGTTGCTATTACTTGCAACACCTTGCACATAGCATCATGCATCTTCCCCTCCTTTACCTCTTCACCTAGGGATTCTTCACTGGTTGTTGCCCTTACTTGCATCATCCTACTCATTCTCCTTGGCAACATCCACTTGTAACACATTTGTTGCACTTATGTGCAACATCTCCTACATAGCTCCTTGCTCATGCCTTTTCACTGTGTCCACTAGAAACATCTCTCTTTCATTTTCTACTGCTCCAACTTGTAGCATGTTTGGAATTGATCCAACTCCACATGTAGCTTTATGCCTACATCCTTCACCTGATGCACCTACTTGCAACATCTTTTGCAGAGTATTCTCCCTATGCTTCCTTGCTGCACTTATTTTCAACACCTTAGTTGTGTCTACTTGTAAGTCCTTGGTGATCTCCTCTAGTATTGCCCTTGTAGCCTCACACTTGGGCTCCTTCATGGTTGTCCTTTTAGCCACTTGCAACTCGTGGGTTACCTCCTCTTCCTTGTCCTTATCCATGAGGACTCTCTTCTCCTCTACCCCACTATTCGCAAGGTCTTCTACGGGCTACACACAACCCATTTCTTCATCTGTAGGTTGCTCACATGGCACCTCTACTCACTCATTGCCTCGACTATTCAGTCCTCCTTTTGTTGGGCCTTTATTGAGTCAAATAGTGCACATCCATGGCCTCTCCCTTGACTATTCTTCACAGCTTCAATCTTTGCCTCAATCTCCTTCAAGGCCTTAAATACTACCTCAAACTTCTCTATAATGCCTACTACTAAAAAATATGGTGCTCTCCTTCTTGGTGGAATCTCAACTATCTACACACACACACTTGGGTTTTCCTCACAACCCACTCACACTTGTGGAGGACTCACACTCACTCCAAGATCTATAGCCCACTTTGATACCAAACTGATGGTAGTTGTGCAAGTGCTCTGATATCAAACTGATGGTAGTTGCCTAGTGCACTCCTTTTCCAAGCTGATGGAGACACCCTACTTATGGCGCTTGAGAACCCACACATAGCAATGCAGAAGCCAATAGGGTTCCCCTTTGTTGTAGATCACCTTGCAACCATGGACAACCTAAGTCTTAAAGACTACCACCTACCTATAGCAACTAAACCCAGGAGCCTTACTCACCTACAAGTACTCTCACATAATGATGGAGACCCAACCGTACATGCACCCAACACACATGACAGGAGAGACCATTTGAAAAAATATAAAATGACACCTTTTATTACATAAAATGTTTTCTCCTTTTTGCATGTAGCGACTTGTGCTTCCCCTATTTACTCACACACACATGCACTCTTAACTTCTCGACTAATTATTCTTCTGACAGCGCCCTCCCGACTATTCTCTCTTTGTGTTGAGAATTCCTCTTCCCTAAAATCTCACATGTCTTCTTCTCTCTCACCTTCTTCTATCTACTTGAGTACCTTTCTTTTCCCCAGATCCCACTGAAATTCTTTGGGTGTTCAAGCTCATCTAGACTTTTGTCCTTTCATGACTGCCAAAATACTCTACCAGATTAATGCTTTGCACACCTAAATCTCCCCTTGGATCATGTGTGATCATTCTCTACCATAGCTGATCTTCCATTAATGTTGATAGGGTACCATCATCCTCTTAATGGCTCCTCTAGTTCATTCGTACATGTACACCATCCTCTTCACCATTAATGCATGTGTTCTACAACCTCCTCCTCATCCTTTCTACCTATAATTCATCTTGGGTATTAATGCCAATCCTCCCATGTTGTGCAACCTATCCTTGCCACTAATCACTTGGTTTGGGCATTAAATGCCAAACTTTCATCCTATGAGATCATCCACTTTGCTACCAAAACTTTCCTAACAAGTATTTGCTCTTGTCATCCATGCCTCCAATGACCTCTTTTGCACTATTGTCATGGCTTCCTTTAGCACCTAGACATATTTCTATGCCCATTTTTCTACCCTAACATGGTCACCAATTGACCCTTTGAACTCCCTCTTTGTTGTGAGCATTGCTCATAATGTCCTTTGTACTGTCACAATTCTTCTACCACCGTCCTTCTGTTATTTAACTACCTTATTGTAGCCTCTTAGGATTTTTTTCAACCCTATCATGCACTTCCACGGCCTATAACTAATTCCATGATGCTCATGTAGCTAATGCACTTCTACAACATCCATAGACTCCATCTGTGTCAGTAATAAACAAACTCTATCACCACCTCTTCTACTCTGCTAGCAACCATCGTATAATCCACTAGTATGGTATCAATCCTCATATTAATTTTGTAACCTCTCAACTCACCACACAAGCACTCCACTGTGCTCCTTTTCTACACATATAACTGCAGGATTATCATTCCTCCTTCCCGACTCCCAATCACTTGCAACATCACCCTCATGCTACCCTCAAACCTCAACAACCTCCCTGTTGCTAGTAGTGCACTCATTCCCATAATGCCTTCTCCCTTTGTTGCAGTTGCCCAATCACTCCATGGGCAAACCTTCAATTGCTATGAGTAACCCTTTGCTCTATTGTGGCTCCCTATTTCTATGAGTCAATACTCACTCTTCTTTTATTGTCGGTCCTTTGACCTATGGCTATAAGTGGCCACCTCCTTTGTTGTAAGTGCCTTATGCACTATGGTGACTCCTTCACCAATGGTTGCAAGTGCACGAACCTCACCAAATTACCAGTTCCATGCCTCCGACCCATGCCAACTGCCAAGACCCAGGATGCTCCTGCATCATTTATTAGTTATTTTATAATATTAATGTGCCCACATGGAAAAGGGCATCCCACTTGAGGTAGCACTTTATGCAACATGTGATTTGTTATATGTTGTGTAGTAAGAAGTATATAATGTCATGTAAGATATTTAAGAGCATCTATGACATTGTAAGTTGTGTATGAGATTCTATGACACACATAAGAGCATGTAAAAGGGAGTTACAAAGTGGACTAGAAAGGCCATGGATGAATTTTGAATTTTGACTAGCATATGACATGTAAGAATGATGCATCATAGAGCATCTTTCCAAAGGAGGAATAAGTCCAAAATAGAACTCCCTATTTTGGTGGGTGGTTATGGCTTTGGGAGTTACATTCCATGTTGAAAATGTTGACCCATCATGAGATAGGTGTTGGAATATGATCTGGGATTTTGAGCACCACTTTTGGCCCAAGATATTTTCTCGTGGTTTTGGAAATGATTTGTTATTTTTAGTTTTGGACTTGGTCTATTTAATGGATGCTTGGGATGGATATGTGAGACAGTTGGATTTTGCAAGGGGTTATGCTATTGGAATTTCTCCAAACATCGTTGGTGATTGGGATAAAGGATCGGATGCTCTATGAATTTATTATAACCATGGTGATTGTGATAATACATTGAGTGCTCCTTTGTTATGGTGCATCTTCTTGAAAGGGTTTTCCTAGGGTATCTAATGTGTTAAGTAACCTTTCTTGTGTTGCAAGTATGTTGGTTCTTTCTGAAATTGTCAAATCTAATGGACTATTTAGGATTTCTCTTCTCTCAAGATAAAGTAAGAGTTATTTAGTTATATTTGGCTTCCTTTCAATGAAGATGATCTTCTTGTCTACAATTCTCCTAGAAATCTTCATTTCTATGCACATGTTTGAAACTCCCTCATAGAAATTAAGAGGCAATCTTGTTTATCTTGGTTTAAAGTGACTCATTTCGTCCTCCAGTTCCACAAAGAAACTAAAGTAAAGAAGATCTGTGCTAAGATTGGTAGCCATGGCATTGTCTATACATGCTATCCAACTCTAATGGGGTATCTGATAGGAGATGTTCTATTATGCTACTCATTGGACACCTTTTATAGTTCTATAGTATCAAGAAAAGTCCATCAAAAGAAAAAAATTAGACATGTGTCTAAGCAATATGTGAGGTTTTTTACAAAAACCCAAAAAACAAATATAAGTTCCATTCTTTATGAACCCATGAACCCACCATTTGATCAATTTCATTCATTCTTAAAGATTTAGAAATATGAGTTTCTAGATAATTCTAAAATAACTTGAAAAATAAACCCATCATTTATCATCTTAAAATATTTATCATAGTAATCATAATAGAATCTAGGAGAACACTTGCAAACAAAAGCATTTTGGTTTATCAATTCCTTATGCCACTACACCAAACAAGCTATTCAAAGAGAAAATGAGTGCACACACAGGGTAAGAAGTCATATAAAACAATTTCTTACTAACAACCTAAATGAATAGAGTCACTCATAATCTGAGCCTGCCTCAAACATCTAAAGAACGTGTTAGGTTTCCCCAAAATACCTTCTTCCTGCAAAAGAAATGTGTTAAGTTTTCCCAGCTACTTTGCTCAAGATCAAAATGATCGGTTCATATTCCTCTTTGAACTCAGTATGCTTGGAGAGTTTAATTCTTGAAGGAAAAAAAATAATAATAATCTTTTATGATGAGACCTAAGCCCTATTATGAACCATTGGTTGTCTTCAATTTGGAGAATTTTTTTTGGGATTTTTCAGGGAATAGATTGTGGCAAAAGCAATTCCAAGTCGGCTAGAGAGTAAAGAGTTTTTGGGAATTTTTCCCGGAATAGATTGCGGCAAAAGAGATGCAAATTTTCATGGTTAATAGCGTGCCTACTAAGCAACCACAAATTAGAACAACTTGCTTTTATCCACCACAACGGCTGCTCTGCTCAGCTGTGCCAACCAATGACTACCTGTGCTTCAATCGATGACTACACCTTACTCAGCTGCTCCAGTCAATAACTACCCGACTCTTGACTCATTTGCTTCAAGGGAACATCAAAGTTGCCACATTTGATAAAAAAAAATTGTCTTAAAATGTTGACTGTTTCGAAATTTCTATCTTATGCATTTATCCTCTGTTGTCTAGAAGCCCAACTACTATTTTTTTTGGTTCATTGTATCTCTTATCTGCTATTATCTTACTCCTTTGATGCCCTATTCCATAGAGAGTTTGCAATTTCAAGCATTTTCAGACTTTTCACTTTCAACCATGGCTCGAGAAGCTTGCAGTGACTTTTAATCTATTCTATGATAATAACAATACATCATTGTGATCTGCATCTTGCTTGGTAATAATTGCAACAAAATATAACTTCAACTTCAAGAACAAAGCACTCATCACATCTCTGTGAAAATTATAGAAGCAAAATCCGTGGATACCATCACATTTTATCCTTACATGTCAATTCTTCTCATCAAAGAAACCTTAGCTTGAAACAAGGCTATTATCCACACTTGACAGTACAATGCCATGGAAACTAATCCCAAAACCATGGTTAGATCTCTAGAAAATTTATCTACACCCTTTGTAATAGTGTAACTATCTACCAAAAATACCAAGAGCTGTCTATCATATTGCCTTGAAGTATTTTCTACTTGAAACTTTGAAGGATCACCATTTCTGGCATCCCAAATTTGCCATTCCTGGTTTTCAACTTTTGAAATCTATTAAGGATTGTTGCAACTGATTTTTATTCATAATGGCCATTCACAACTGGTACTGTAAGGAACAAGATGACTACTTAACTAGAATAAATGCTATTGCATGCTAGAACAAGGGGCCAGCATGGAACAAGAGATTTTAAACCCACTTTTAGACATACAGATAAAGAACAATTACAAATAAATCTCATTTTAAATGCCAGACTTGTACTTACGTTTTCATTGCTTCATTTTTTAATTTGTTTGTCTAGCGAATTGTGTGAGGGAAAAAATTATTCAATTTCTCTAAATTTGTGGTTTTACTTTATTTTATTAGTCCCTGCCTTAGCAGAGGATTATTGTTTTTGGCTAACAAAAAACGCATTTGTTTGCCTAGGACTGTGTGCAAATTGGAAATATTGTTGGCTAACCTAAGGTTTTTTTTTTTTTTTTTTCTTTTTCTATTGTAACCTTGGTTGTTCGATGCTTGGAATATTTTATTCTGCTTGACTGATTGCTGGCATTTTGTTGTTCTGCATGGCACTGGAGGGTTTGTATGTGGTCTAGAGAAGAGCCTCTACAAACAAGTGTTAGCAGCTTCTGGGTGGGTGTCTTCCCAAAAAAAGGGGGTAAAAAGTATTTTTACCATATGGGCGCCCAAAATAATTTTACCTGCGTGTTGCTACTGCCTGGAAAGAACTGCGGTGAGTTTTTTAATTCTCTACATATTGTTTTTTAACAATTTTTCCTTGTCGTGTTATGGCCAGTGTTGTAAAAGTCTGTATCTTGTTAATGCATTTTCAATGTCTGGTTTGCAGGGTTGGACATAAACGTGGGATATTTTGAGTTAAAGTAGAAGAGAGAATTTTATGTTGTCATCTAGGGAGGCAATGGTAGTGTTTGAGGGTTATGAGAATGGAGGTATCTAGGCTGCTTGGGATGATTCAATGTTTGGTGATACCTCCTAGTGATAGCATATGGCGGTGCATTGCATGTAAGTTTCTTAAGTCCTCTCTACAATCTTTCCATCAGATTTGATTTTTGAGGTTTTTGTAGGTTTTGTAAAACGGTTAGTGTGCCTTGTCCATAATGTCTGTCAGGGCATTTTCCAACCAAAATCATAGCGTTGTAATTTTAACAGTTGGTGTGCCTTTCTGCATCTCTTCTTTAGTAATGCATGCATGAGAGGATTTGGCAAACGAATAATGATTTTGGGTTTCATATTTAGGTAATAAACTCATGATTGTGGCATGCCTTGGATCCTCCTTCCGTCGCCCAAATGAATGCATGTTGTTTTCATTGTTAGAAAGTTTCTAAAGTCTGTTCAACAAAACCTTTGTGAGCATATCTTGCAGATGAATTTTACCAGACTGGCAATGCGTCTCAGTTTCCATGATAGTAACAATTGGTGGTCTAGATGAAGTGGGTCCTATGCGGTTGCTACTGTCATTGGCACCTTATGAGACGTCTCTCCTGCCAATTGGTTCACACACGCCCAATTCCAATCTTCCATTTTGAGAAAGAGCTTGCTGCATTCAGAGGCCTCCAGACCTCCATCTCCTGACTTTTAGGCATTAGGCATTATGCATGTTTTAACCGTAGGCCAAGGAAATTGGGTTTACACCCACCAATCCAAAGATTATTTATTTTTAATTGTAATGGTTAATGTGTAAAATGAAACCGGTAAGTGATTTCTTTTCTTTTGATGCAGAGATAGACAAATACCTATGTTTGTTAGCTTGTGTCAGTTATGTCCTGGTTTATGTGCTTTGTTGCAGAGGAATACAACACATTGCCTATACATCCTTAAATTGTAGTAGGAATAGCTTTGTATTTATTATGTCTTGGGGGGTTCTGAAGTTTCTGTTAGTTATGAGCTGATTTCATTTTTGTAGACGAAGTCAAAATCATAGTTCTAGACCAGAGAATGAGCAGAATAAGCATGCTATAGTTGTAGCAGTTGCAGCTGCCCATACAACGGTTGCTGTTGTCTAGATAACAAGCAAGGGATATTCCTTTTCCTGCGGAGGCACAAACATAGAGGAATTTGTAGCCATTAGGATTCAGTTAGTATTATGAGAATACCTGGTATGAAATTTTTCTTGCTATTTTTCTAAGGTGCGTGTTTTTATGGCATAACAAGATGATAAGTTTGCAACTAAAACTCCAGGCAAGAAAAACATTGTGCACCCTGAGGGCTCTGGTTAAATTACAAGCATTGGTTCGTGGGAATATTGTGAGAAAGCAGGCATCAGAAACACTCAAATGCATGCAAGCCCTTGTAAGGGTTCAGGCTTGAGTTCGTGCTTGCCATGTTAGAATGTCTCAGGAAGGTCAGGCAGTTCAGACAAAACTTCTACAAAGGCGTCAAGTGGAATCCCATTCAAAGAAATCCATGGTAAACACTTGTGATTCTAATCCTTTGATTTTGGCACTTAACGACACATTTTTGGGCTTCATCTTATGTATCACAAGATTTATGAAGCAAAACATCTGCAAATGAGTGTGTCTCTTTGTAGACCGTATGCAATATGGTTGAAGCAAATCTTGTTTTATTCACTCTCAGATTTACTGAAATTTCACTTTGAGTCCTGAGACAACCATAGCTGTAAATATGTGGGTGCGAACAAATTTTCTTCCATATGCAAGGATTTTAATCATCCTTACTTCAGAACAGGTTTTGGAGAGTGACTTCCCTTTGTTTGTGGCTCAGATTACCATCAATTGTGTATTTCCATGTGCAGGAAGGAAGGAGCCTGAACAATGTTGGTTTTGATGAATTGAAGGGCAGAGTGCAAAGCAGACAAGCTGCTACAGTAAAAACTGATAGAGGATTTTAGCCATTTTTTATAGGATCTGATAGAGGATATTCTAATCGTTTATATGTGGTAGTATGCCTTCTCCAATTTGGTTCAAAATAGTTCTTTTATATATATATATTTTAAATTGCAACACCCACATTCTTATTTCATTTTACACCCACCATCTCGCTGACAAGACCTCTAAGAGAAATGACATTGCCAAACAGTAACTTTTGATCCTTCAATATTGGAAGTATCTCTTCTAAACAACAATTCACATTGGTACAACAAAGATGCTAGTTGCTTCGTAGAATAACAATACTTAAGGTCGTGAAGCAAAACAATTCTTTCCTGGTTCTACAAAAGGAACTTCTTCCCTAGATTTTTTCTAACCATAGTTATAAACTGTAATGGAAAATAAATATTAAAATTTAAAATTTAGTATGCATTATAGTTAAGAAAATTTAGTTTGTTTTTTATATCGGTTAAAGCATGCAAATTTATGCAGAGGCTTATTGGTAGTTCCATGCCAAGTTATAGCAGAGTTCAACCTGGAACAATGTAAAAACTCATTCTACCTAGTAAGGATTTTATGATTACCATCATTTTGTGATGTTTTTTAAAAAGTATTTAAATGCATTCATAACACTAAAATAAGCCATTACTTCTTATTAATACGTATTTTACACTAATTTTATTATTTTTCTGCATGATTACCCCACTCATTTTGTCATTCATTCTATTTTAGTTCCATACTTGAAAGATGCTAATCTATTTTTTTGCTTTTTGTGTCCTCACGATCTGCATTACATTCCATCTCTTCTTGAAGTGTACTCCATTCCTCTTGCCTACAACTAAAATCTGCTTTGTCAAAAGATTATAGTTGTGCTATTATTCAGGCAGAGATTTCTTCATTATGCTTTGTTGAATAACATATCAGCATCTGCTTCTCTTGAAAGTGCTCCTCACATCTGGCTAACTTATGTTCTTTGCATTAAATTTTTGACACCTTTTAACACATGAGCCCTTCATCTAGTGAAAAGTGCTCCTCACATCTGACTAACTTATGTTCTTTGCATTAAAGTTTTGACACCTTATAACACATAAGCATAAGCCCATTCATCTAGTGAAAAATCATCAGCGGCATCTGATTAACAGATGATACAATACTCTTTTGAACACATTTGGAGACCAGTGTTCTTTTCTTGAGAAGATTTGAACTTCTTATGGCTATTTTCTTTCACTAGTTCTTTATGTTTTGTGTGTTAAGTTGTTTATTCAGGTTATTCTTAAATATTATTAATTGTTTGACCATTGAAGTGAATAATATTTAAGTAGAGTTGTTCATAAGTGAATAATATTTAAGTAAAGTGGTTCATAAGTCCCGGTCATAATTATAGTCTCACTTACGTTAAGTATTCTTTAAAAATGTTTCTCAATAATATAATCTATGTATTGGTTGCAAAGATTAGAGTTTAAGTGGGATGGATTAGAAACATATTAAAGAGAAGGAGAGGGTGAAGTAAGAGCTGGAGCAGGAGTTGGAGCAAGAGAAGGGTAGAATTGGAGAGCACCAGGGTGAGAGAGTACAAAGTGTGCTAGGACTTCATTGGCAGCATCTGTGGGATGGAAGGCATCCTAGAATAAGTACTTACTACGGTTCTTCCACAGTGATGAGTTGGGAAAACAAAATTGTCCAAATTGTCTCCAGTTAAAAGATACATATGCTATGTCCGCTGACACAAGATTTGCAGGACTTTCCTCCAATACCCAAGTTCTGTTACAACAGCCTCAGAGCGTACGAGATGTTAAGGAGAAGGCGCAACAGGAACATGCGACCTTCGCTCTTCCATGTAAGGAGCTTTGCTGCTTACTCTGCACAACAAAACCCAATCACATTTAGTACAATAACAGTGGGTATATCAAAATAAAAGCCACACTTAAAATGGTAGTCAATGATAAAAAACACAAGAAGCTTTCCCCGGTTGTTCAATATAAGCTTTTGTCTGTCAAATTTATCCCAGCATTTAGAGAAATTGTGTCTGTCAAATTTATCCATCGTTTAGAAAAAACTGTGAAATTTTTGCATCATTTTTTTGTACAACTTAAAAATTGAACATGTATTCAGCCAATACCGAATAGATCTATATTTGTACATGTACAAAATGCAAAATACAGACATAAATGAACATTACACATTGAAGACTGGTTTGAAAGTTTCAAATTTGCAGGCTGCACCTATAGACCGTAGGCCATGGCTAAGCTAACTGTACCTCACTGAACACCCCTATTTGATACCTTGGTGTGAATTTGCATAATAAATTGATCCATATCAATACCAATTTATTCTACTCTATTTTGGATTACTTAAGATATAATATATGTATATTATTGTTTACCGTATTTTTTGGGATTTTGAATGAGATTCATGAGTAAAGTATAGGTGTCAACATAGCTAATGTGGATTCCAGGCAGTTGGGATTTGAGTTGCTGCAGGATCTTCTTTACTTTCACATCAAATTTTTGAGCCCATACATCCACATCATTGAGGCAACTATTATCACCCGCAGGATTTTGAAGCCGTTGTGAGGGGATGCATCCAAGAGGTCCCATTCCATTGTACACTATTTTACGTGGACCAATTTCATACATTTTCTGCAATCCCAGGTTCAAGTCACAACAAAACTTTTGTCATTTAAAAACTCAAAATTCAAAATTGGTCATTGTTTAAGCACAACCCTGCTACTTCAACTGTGCAGCAATCAAAAGATATAGCGGTGCAATATAGATAAACAATCAGAACCAAACCAACCTCTCTTGCACTCATAAAAATAAATTGGCATTTTCAACTAACCTATCTTAAATTACAAGAGATTAGAACAAAGTTTGTGCAAACTAGCCCTTATTCTATTTATTCCCAGCTTACAATGTAAATGTTCTGATTTTTATTATATTTTATTGTTTTGTATATTCTTTTACAACTTATCAATTTAATCCATAATTTATTATTCATTAGTTCCAAACTTCCCATTTGCATCCGTTATGTAACTTGTAATTGCATTCTTTAAAGCCAATGATCCTTATTTTTATTTCCAGTTTTTATCAAAACCTTATGCTCCATATTGTACCTTAGCCATTTAACTTCATTGATTTTTTTCCCTGAAACTCATAAGTTCCTTAGTGAATCTCACCTGAAACTTGTGAGTTTTAGGCAAGTATTGTAACTTAACTATTAAACTCCATTGCTTTTTCCCTAGTGGTATTCTTATGTTCAGATGCTTTTGATTAGATCAGCTGGAAAAGAAGGTCCAGACTCTTTGATGTTCAAATGTTGTTCTAGCCATAGTTTGCAAATTCAATGAGTTCTTGATAAAGTTGCGAGAACTTTTGTAGGGCAAGTAACTTGCCAAAGGCTCGTGCACTGATTTGTGTGGAGAAACTCTCAAGTTACTATTGAATCACACCTGAAACTCATGAGTTACTTGTTGAGTCTCGAATTAAACATGTTAGTTACTCAGTGAGTCTCATTTGTAACGTGCAAGATTTCTCTTCAAACTTTGCCATTGGAAAAAAAATTGCAAACCCTTGATAAAAACCTATTTTTTGTGTTTTTGTTATTTTTCACCTTCAGAGATTTGGATCTCAACGGCATGGATTTATTCTCAAGTGATTGAAAGGATTATATCAACAGTTAGTTAAAAGTGATAAAATTGTGAAAAATGGCATGCACCAGTTGCAAGGTTCTACCCTTGACCCTGTGATGTCTGTTAGCCCTCAACAACACTACTGGGGGCAGCTGCCGTCAAACCTGTACTCTAGTTTTAAAAAGTAAAACATAAAAAATTGTTTTGGACTATGATAGATGGAAATGCAGAGTTTTTCCCTTTATCTTGCTTGAAATAACAAATTATTTAGCAATAGTTATGTCCTACTAAAAGTCATCTATGTTGCTTATCAAAAACTTATTTGAATGTTATTGTAATCTGTGATACATTAATCTGATTGTTGGATTGTATAAGTTATAACTCATTTAGAAGTGTCATGTTGCTATGTGTCCATAAATTTAAACTAAATCTACCTTTTCTAGTTTCATTTTTTTGGCAAATCAAACATCTAGATCAGTAAGACAAAACAATCTGAACTATATCATTGTTCTAGTCATTATTTTACTAAAGAACCTATTTTTTCCATCGCCTCTTCATGCCCTTTGCTGGCAGCACTTGGCAGGGACTCCTGCTGCTGCGCAGCCCTTGTTTTCTTAAAAAATGTCCGAATCTAATATTTTGTTTGGATTGCACATATTTCGTTTGGACTGTACATATTTCGTTTGGGGAAAAATTAAATTTTCATTTCTTAAAAGTAAAAAAACGGTATGTCCAATGGCAAGGTATGGTGGGGTAAAAATTTAAATTGACTTTAAAGTTTTTCATCACACTTGCTATGAATAAGAAACAAGAAACAAAATAAAATATAGGGCATATCAAGACACACGATATTCAATATGAAGGATAGGGTTTTTTAGGGCTAGTTGCCTAACAAAATGCCATGTTAGCCAACTAGATATGGCTTCTAGGAAAGGATTTGCAATTTTAGAATTTCTAGTTTACACCTACAGTAGCAAGATGCTTTCCCAAATAGAAGAGCTTCATCTTCTCAACCCCATGGTGTCTCTATTACTAAATTTGGGGTTGTTTGAGATGGAGTAATATTTACTCATGCTTTTGAGGATGCTATTTTTTTAACCTTTGATCCTTTGTTAATAAAGGTGGTGGCCATATCTTTGTTCCAACAAGAAGATGGTTGACTAGAAGCTTCAACATCACAAGTCACTTGACTTTAAACTTGAACAAAGATGAAGTAATTCTTAGGTCACAGGTGATCTTTTGCTCTATTTATTTGATATTATTGTCCTACATCTTTTGTTGGTAGATCACTTATGTGATAGTACAAGCTCAATATATAGTCAAATGGTTATCCTTGTAATTTTGATTTGACCTGGTGAGGCTCCTGTAAGTGCCCAAAATTGTACGAGCCTACGTGGCAGTTCAATGATGATTTGGTGGTCCAACTCATGACCCATGTGGTGTGAATTACATCTCCTCACTACTTCTCCACCTTGATGGAAGTTCCCCTTGCATTTTTAGGACCTTCTCTCATGTGTCCTTGCAAACCGCATACTCAGCTTGCACATTCTCTCCTTTTTTGAAAATTGAATTTTTGCACCTTCAGTTGTAGGGGCACCCAAGAGACCCTAGGGTCACCTAGATGACTGAGGTTAAGCTATAGGGTTACTCAAGCAACTTGTCCTAGTAAATGAGCCACCCACCTTGCCAAAAGGGGAGACCATGTCATCTTTGGTTGGCATGTGAATCTTCTAGTTCTGGTAGTTTCTCTTCTAGTTGGCCTCTGATTGATAGTCTTCTTATGTCCTAATGATATGAATCATTGCCTCTAACTATTACTCTTGTCCCCTTAAGTAATTGTCATCTCCCATTGACTGATAGTTCCTTTTCCTATTTAAACGCATCATGCCTCATGCATATGAGTGGTTGTCTTGTCTACATTTGGTTGCTTCTGCATGATTTTGCAAAGAAGCTCTATATCTTTCCCTCTCTAAGTGGGAATAGGATCCCACCTTCATAGATCTACAAGACCTCCTCTAAACCAAATCCGAGATTTATCACAACATCCTTCTAAGCTCTGAGTCTTCTCGTATAACATTTGAATCTTTTGAAGCTTCCACACCATCTTCTAAGAAATCTTCAATCTCTCTATATCATTTTATCTTCTTTTCCCTGCTTCCATCAAGAGGAGTACCCTAAAGCTGAAGAGGAGAACACAACACAAAAGCTAGATCTGTTGAGGACACAAGTCACTACAACTTCAAGGAAGCTCCATTGATGCTTCACATAGGTTCCCTGGTTTTATTTATTTATGTAAAATATTTTTTTTCAAAAAGTAGTTTAAAGTAGTAATTAGAACACCAATTTTCCTAGGAATTGAAATATTTTGTTGTTCATTCTTAGTTAGATTTAGATTATGTTATTGCTTTCTTAGATTAAATTAGATTTAAATTCCTTCTTTAGATTAAATTAGATTTATAATATTCTTTTATTTTCTTTAATTTATTTTGCTTCAAAGCACTTTGTCAATTCAAAAATATCTACAAAAACAAGTTATCTTTATTTGAAAAAAAGACTCATTCATCTTCACCAATCAAAACAACAACAAAATTATTCTATCAAATAGAAAATTAAAAAAATAAACTATAGAGATCACGTTTAGGAAAATTCAATTTATTTAGTTGCATTCATTGAAAATTATAAAAATAGAAATATTTGATTTATTAGCTAATGAGTGCACTTGAAATATTTGTTTTTTGAAAAGAACAAAAAGATAGTTATTTGCTTGCATACATATTTGTTTTGCAGTAATTGAAAGTAAAATATAAACAATAAACTTACTCATAGGTTTTGGAAACTTCTTATAGAAAACAAGACAGCATAAAAAACAATCAAACAAATTCATTGAGCTAAACAGGGCAAACATAAACCATTGTTCAATCAAACAAATTTATTAAAGTTACTCTCCCAAATCTTCTCTTCTCCATATCACTCATCTTTTCATGCCCAATATGTGACCCTAGAGTTAGGAACAATTGATAGAGGTATTTTTAAGTGATATAAGAGTGATTTAGCCAATACAAGAAACACCAATCGAAGAACAATCTCCAAAACAAATGATCTGATCCTAAGACATCTCCAAGAGGCAAATGAAAGGAGGTGTGCAAGAAAAGAGTATCATGCAAGAGAGTTATCCCTCTTGTAAGAGTTGGTTTAATTAGAATAATGTAGTCTTAACACCTTTCATCTCTTTTCCTAGAATGAGCTCAACAAAATTCAAATTAGTGACCTACTTGGCAAAATAAGAATCACTATGACTACACCTCTCAAGTAATTCACAAGAGAACATTCCAACACACCAACACCAATGCCTCATTTGAACACCATAGTTTTTCATCAGACACTCCTTCCTCATGAAGTAAGTGAACTGATTGGTGCGACCCTACTCAACATGACACCACTATTTTCACTTGCAGGACTCTCTTTCCTCACAAAGAGGGTAGTCCATTAGATTCTCCCTCACTTGACTAGACCTTTCTAAGAGAGTAGGAGTGATTCAATTCATGCAAATAGAAAGGGTGCAATGTATGTGTTATCCTAAGTCCATCTCATACACTTCTGTTGTGAGTCAACTTACAATATCACATATTTTGGTGAACCTATTGTGGAGGACAAATCCTTTTTGATAATCTCTCATTTTATATATCTTTCATTTCATTTTTCCCTTGTCTCTTTCTTTGTCATCCCATTTATTCTATGGTAATCAAGTTACCCCCAAAATGTTGGGACTAACAACACCTCATAGATAGAGTCCCTCTAATGAAGCTAGCCCTCCCTCATTCGGCTAGTACATCCTTGTTGATTCCATGGAACCTATCTTGAATAGGTATGATTATGAGGATGCCAACTTGAATGGCCATTGGAAATGGTTAGGGAATGATTAAAATGCCTAAGTGGGCTAATAATTCATGACTTTTGACAACCTCAAATGGGGAGGGTATTAAGGATATGTTTTACAAACAAAATTAGGCCAACCAAGAGCATGTTATGGCCTAGTTCTATCAAAGATTAGGAAATAGGAGCCAAGCTTAGCCACCTACATGAACATGGCTATGCAAAGTGACAATAAGGACTTGACCATCTCAAAATAAATCTAGTGGAATCTCAAGTAGCATGAATAGCCCTTGACATAGTTTTCCAAAATAACCAAATCTCTAGCCAAAGGAGGAGACTCAAAGATCAACTTGAAATAATGAAAAATAGGGCCACTTAAACCATGTATTTGAGTAACAAAACCCACCTCACTGTGGTGAAGCATGACATATAGGAGAGGTAACCCCATAAGCACTTATAACTACCCTGGTCTAACAAATCAAGACTCTTGAGGCTAGGGGTGCTAAATGGCCACTGCATAATCCAACCTAGTTGATTGAAATACCAAGTCTTTGAGGTACCAACCTTGCACTAATCCTTTTACTACTCATGCAAATGAACAAATCCAAGGGGTATCTTAGCTACCCCCTTATGTCAACTTTTACTCACGTAACATGAGTAGTGAGGCTTTCATGCCTCTTTTGCCCTTGTCATTTAACATGGCATATTTAAACTAGTTAGGTGGGATTTTTGTGATGCAAAAGTAGAATCAAACAATACCGCCTATTTTCAACTTCTAACCATGTCTCTACCAAATTATTCAATTTTATCTAAGTATCAACACCATGGCATACCGTTCCAAATGCAACTTGTGCATCAAGATCCACCCACAGGGCTCATGTTTGGAGGGTCCACTCCTTCCACACATGACCCCTTTTTGAAGGCATATCTTGAATATATCAAGAAGCCTTTAGACCATGTAATTCATAATTTGATGTTACCTCAACCAATTTTGAACTAACTAAGTTCAAAGGAGTAGGAGATCTCAACTCTTGTATCAAGGTGTACACTACAATGGTTTGGGAACTCCTTCCCTGGGATGGGGTTGTCACAAGAATTTTTCTAAATACCTTGGAAGGCATAGCCTTAGATTGGTATTTTCAACTTCTAGAGGCATCCATCCATTCCTTCCAACAACTCATTGGTGAGCTTGTCACTACATTTGATATGAATAAGTTGGTGGAAACATGAATTCAATAATTCTAAGCATTAAATAAGAAACAAATGAGTTGGTTTCATATTTCATCACATGATGGAGGCAGTTCCTCTATTCTTCAACTAGTGCACCAAATATGGAAAATAGGGAGATATGCAATCTCTTCTTGCACACCCTCAATATGGAGACATAGGAAGAGGTTTAAAAACTTACCTATAAATCATATGAAGAAGCTCTTGAGAGTGCTCTTGGAATAGACTAGGACACTATTGATAGTGGAAGGAAGAAGTATAGTGCCAACAAAATTTTGGTTACCCATGACAACAACAACAATAATAATAACCATTTTCAACTTCTAGAGGCATCCATCCATTCCTTCCAACAACTCATTGGTGAGCTTGTCACTACATTTGATATGAATAAGTTGGTGGAAACATGAATTCAATAATTCTAAGCATTAAATAAGAAACAAATGAGTTGGTTTCATATTTCATCACATGATGGAGGCAGTTCCTCTATTCTTCAACTAGTGCACCAAATATGGGAAATAGGGAGATATGCAATCTCTTCTTGCACACCCTCAATATGGAGACATAGGAAGAGGTTTAAAAACTTACCTATAAATCATATGAAGAAGCTCTTGAGAGTGCTCTTGGAATAGACCAGGACACTATTGATAGTGGAAGGAAGAAGTATAGTGCCAACAAAATTTTGGTTACCCATGACAACAACAACAATAATAATAACCATTTTCAACTTCTAGAGGCATCCATCCATTCCTTCCAACAACTCATTGGTGAGCTTGTCACTACATTTGATATGAATAAGTTGGTGGAAACATGAATTCAATAATTCTAAGCATTAAATAAGAAACAAATGAATTGGTTTCATATTTCATCACATGATGGAGGCAGTTCCTCTATTCTTCAACTAGTGCACCAATTATAGAAAATAGGGAGATATGCAATCTCTTCTTGCACACCCTCAATATGGAGACATAGGAAGAGGTTTAAAAACTTACCTATAAATCATATGAAGAAGCTCTTGAGAGTGCTCTTGGAATAGACTAGGACACTATTGATAGTGGAAGGAAGAAGTATAGTGCCAACAAAATTTTGGTTACCCATGACAACAACAACAATAATAATAACCCCTCAATGCTGAAGATTTTGAAGAACAATTGCAATGCTATCACTGATGGGGCTATAGATATTCAAACACCCAAAAATAAAAATAATAGTCACAATAACTATGGTGGAGGTTATAATTATGCAAACTTAGGGAATCAAAATGTCAATGCTATTGACTATCCCCTAAGAAATAACTATGAGCAATGGAATAAACAAAATGAGTGAGTGTGCAACAACAATTGGTATGATCCATATCAAAAACCTTGGGACTTTGACCTCAAGACAACTATTAATTATTTCACAAGAGAAGGGGGCATGATATTGAATCATATCGAGAGTACCAACAATTCATAAAATACCTCCTAGAGGAACAAATATGTTTATTTGTAGATATGTTCTATCTCCCACTAGGAAACCAAAACCATAATCATCAAGGGCTAGTTGTCCCCCCAAAACATGAATTTAAGAATCTAAAAAGATTCTTTTGATATCCATCAATAAAGTAAGCTAGTTCAAAACAAGGATTTCTAAGAAAACCTTGCAATCTCAGAGATAGAAAACCATGGAAACATGATCTCAGTGATAGACCCTATGCTAACTCCAATCAATCCTTGTGACTTGGTGGAGGATATTAAGAAGCCTTTTGGGAAGATGTCTCTCATATATCTTATGAGGAACTCTCCCTCTCACCATGTGACACTCTTAGAGGCGATTGGGATAAAATATCTAAGTAACATAACCTCACCTCTTTAAGAGCAAATCAATCAAGTTGACCTCAATACGAGCCCACATAATATAGACTTGCATGATCCTGGTTTCTTTTTTGATCTTAAGGAAATGCCCATGAATATTGAGCTAATAAGATGTGATCTTTCCTTACAATTGTGGATCTATCACATGTGCATTAAACAAACTCTTGTTGATAATGGGGTTGTAGTAAACATTGTCCCTTTCTCTCTTTTGGAGAGAATGGAATATAGGCATACAAATATCACAGCTTGTAGGAACACTCTATGAGTTTGTGATAACCTCAAGGTGGCAACTATAACAAAATCACACTTCCACTCTCTCAGACCTAAGATGGTCTTGACCATGTTTTATGTAATCAACAAGGATATAGGGTACAGCCTACTAATAGGAAGACCTTGGATCCACAAAATGAAGGTGATTCCTTCCTTTCTCTTTCAAGAGCTTCATTTCCTTCACTTAAAGGAAAATTCTATACATCATCAAAGGAGACCCAGAAACCCTTTAACATGCTCAAAATGGATTCTACTTGTTATGCTTCACACACGTGCCCCATTTCAGCCTAGCAAAATGAGGACCCCCCTTCTTTTTTCTTTTGCCTTTAACTGATTTGGGTTTGATTTGGATTTGCTATCTATGCTTGGATTTTGTTATTTTATTTTCAAGTCAGATCATCAGGATTTGTCATTTTGGTATGATAGTAAAATCATCCCCATAACTCCAACATTTTCCTTTGTTTGTTTTACTTGTTTTCCTATCGGACTTGTGGGGCTTTATCATTTTGGTATGACAGTAGAATCATCCTTGAAATTTTGATGTTTTCCCTTTGTACATTTGCATGGATGGTTACGATCTTGTCGAGGTTTGTCATTTTGGCATGAAAGTAGAAGCCTCCCCGACAGATCCTGATGTCCAAGGGTTACAGGCGGGCTTGTGTGTCACCTCTATCAGACTTTCAAAATTTCCCATTCTAGCATGTTTGAGGAGGAATCTCCGATGTCCCGATGGGTAGGGGATCTAACCTAACTTCAACCTACCCTTGACTCTGCATTTATTGCACTTTTCCCATGTGCATGCAAGGGGGCTTTGTTATCATTTGATTTATTTTCTTTGTACTTTTACATTTATGATCTTGTTCTTGAAGCTCTGGCAATTTAGTCTTGTTGTAAACCCTTTTAGCATGAGTTTGAGGCTATTGGTACATTTGATGACAAGTTATCATGGTGTGCCTTTTGTGCATGGTTGTTGTTTGTCTTTCAATGTTCTTCTCCATCCTATATTTCTAGATAGGGTTTTGTAAACCTTCTCTACATTTTAATGGCATTTTTCTTATATGTGTGCCCATTTTGGTTTCATTTGCCACAATCTTGATTTACTTTCATTCTATGCATTTTTTTGTGTTTTGGTCATGTTTGGTTTTCATTTGTTTTCTTTTACCCCCTTCTTGTTTTCCTTAATTTTGTGCATCTAAATCCATTTTGAGTCTTAGTTCTCCTCTCGAGGTTGTTTGTGATGACTTCATACTTTCTTTTTGGGCCTTCAATTTTTTTTATTTTCCCATCCCTTTTTGGCATGTGGTATAAGGCAATCATGATCGTGGTATCAAGCTTTCTCATTTTGGGCTACTTTCTAAGCATGAGTTGGAGGGTTGGCTTGATCCTCGACACTTTTATTTGCTAATTCTTTTAGGATCACGGGTTCAACCTTCACTAGTTTTCATTACCTTTTGGGCATTAGTTTGACATTTTCTCTGATCCTTGATCCCCAAAGTGTTAACTCGTTAAGTTTTTTAGGATCGACGAGTTGGACTTCCTTAATTCTACTTGACATTTTGGTGTTGGTTTGATGATGTCCCCGATCCCCAATATTTGACATTTCTACCTTCATTAAGTCTTTCAAAGTTAGTGTATCAGACTTATTTGCTTTCACCTACTATTTCAAGGTATGAATTCAATGTTTGCTCTGACCCTCGATATCCTTTCGTACCCTTTGTGGGTTTGGTGTGTTGGAGTGTTTTGTATTTGCTTGCCATTTTGGTATAAGTTCAGAGGTACCCCCGAACTCCGATACGCTATAAAATTTACTTTCTACCTTAGTAGGGATTAGGTTGTTAGAGTACTTTGGTTTTAAGGCATGAGTTATGAGATCTCCTCGAGCCCCAACGCTTGATGGCTTCACATAGTGTTATTTCTTGGGTGGTATCAGACTTTTGAGATCTTCGACATTTTGGGATGACTTGTGATTGGCCCTTGAAATAGGTTTATATTCTCTGTAATGCACTTTAAGATAATTTGTTTCAAAGAATGGGTTCTAAATTATGGTATGCACTAATTTTATTAGGCCTAATGGGCATATCTGACAAATTAGATTATTTTAATCAATTTCTAATGGATGGTTGGTGTACGTCATTGCAAAAATTTAGGTTGAACTCCAATAAAAGGAGATGAAGTACAAATTCAAAGGTTACAACCCTCCATCTAAGATATTCACTCCATACCCAAAGATTGGAGATACTGACTTGGGACATGTGAGTGTCCATGAATTCCTACAGAGAGTGCACAAGGGGATAGGACTTTTCAAGCACAATGTATGGCTAGCTTGGGCTTGGTTCAAGCTATTTCTTTCCTTGTATCCCTCCAATCTCCTAAGCTTGTCTTGGCATGTGCACGAATATATGACCAAAAGCAGAGGAAAGTATTTGGCCTTGTAGGATAGGTGGTGCTAGATATAAGTGCATATATGATAGAAAGAGTTTTTGGACTCCCCACCTATGCCAAATATGAGAAAATTAGCATGAAGACTGCACTTGAGTATTATGAGAAGATGCCCAAGACAACAACAGATTATATTAATCAACATCTTATAACTCAAAGGAAGAACCCCTTGAAAATGGCCAAAGTACAACACATAAGCGAATTTAAGGAAGATGCTAAGGATGCAATCACTCTCCTTAGCAGGGTCTTTGGGTTTGCTATTGCTAAAGAATGGTACCTTTGGATGTGCCAATTCTATACTAAGATCATTGATAGGAAGAAGGTCAATTGTGGAACCATTATTAGCAAAACTCTTCATGAACAATTGATGGAAGTATTGGAGACCAATAAATTTTACATGACTTCATACCTAGTGTACCTCCTATCCTACCAAGATAACTTCCAAGGGCTTAAGCAGGTTGGTTCTCTCTAACTAGGAGAGACCAAGATTTTTTATCATTTCCCACAACTAGAGCTCAAGGAGAGCCCAAATAATTACTAGATCCATTGTCAACGATGCCTTAGACTATGCCATCATTAGAGGCCTAGAAAATGATTATGCTAAGAGGCTATTTGTGGAAGCCACAAGTGAGATGACCAACTAGGGTAATTGGTTTATCCAATTCAAAAAATTCACATATATCAGAGTGGCTGGCTTCCACAAAGCCCCTTATAAACTACCAATATACCTTAGTGATAGGATTATTTTGTTGGAAATTTGTAGACAGGTGGCAAAGATTCAAAATCTAGTGGCCGGTAAACACAAGGTTGGTTTCCAGTTTCCCAACTAGGTAGGTGTGTACTCCTTCCAGAACATGATAAATTTCAAGACTGCAGAGCTAGAGATAGCCCCTCTTTCCATGGACGTGTATAATAATATTAGGAGCAGATATGATCCAGTTGGGAAGATCAACCCACTAATAGGGGAGGATCATTGGGCTAATTGCTTAGATGAGCATGAGGGAAGGATTAGAGATTATAGTAGGCTCACCCTTGACATGATCAAGATCTGTCATGTTGCCAAAGTACCAAAAGGGATGAAATAAAATGGCAAGGTGCTACACCCCTCCTACAACACAAATAAGGTGTTTAATGAGCCTATTAGTGATATAAACTAGGATGAGGTGGAGGATTCCTCCATGAAGGTTAAAGCTCAGGTGGTGGTGGATAGGTCAACCAATTGGATAAGGAAACCATACCCCATATTGAACCCTCATCCAACTCCCAAAGATAAGAAGAAGACAGAGCAAGATGAATCATCAACCCCACCCAAGGCAAAGAGTATAGCTGAAGTAACATAGAGGAGGAAGAGCCCAAAGAAACAAGGGTTGCTATGGAAAAGAAGAAGGATAAGGAGAAGGTTGTGGAGATCCACTCCAGTGAGGATGAAGAGGAAAATGTACCTTTGATCAAGAAGAAGAAGAAGAAGAAAGATTTCCAAGCTCCCACTACTGCTTAGGTTCCCAGCCAAACCACCTCTGGGGAGGTAGCTCTTACATCATCCCCTGCACACTTGGATCCTTCTTCAGCACCTCCTCAAACTACTACACAACCACACCCCACAAGCACCTCAACCACAACCAACTCCACAAGAACCTTGGTCACCTCCTCAAGCTCATAAACTATCATCTCAAACTTCAGCTCCACCTCCACAAACCCCAACTCCATCATCCAAAACACCTATCTCAACCACACCTCAGCCATCAGTCTCTTCACCTGTTCTGCCACCTCCTCGTCTACATATAGAGGTCCCATCATCCTCCCAAGCTGCTGAGCAAGAAAAACCATTAGGAGATTATGGTGAGTAGTTAGAGGGAGAAAACACAGCTAAAGGTCCTCTTTCCCCTTCCTTCATTTTCAAGGACTATAATTATCTTTTAAATACAACTTGTTTACCAAACTCTTGGTTTGATATATTTCACCTATTCTCTTGCACAAGTTGAATGCAGTAGTTTCCTTGGAAATACTCAAGAGGATGAAGTTGTAGAGACATAACCTTATGGTTCCCCAAGGATTTTAAAAAATCTTTGCCTAATCTTCAACTAGCATTCCCTTAAGCTTTTTCTTCTCTATTAGAGCTCTATGTTGATCCCTTTCCTCCAAGAGATCTTCCATTTTAAGTTTCCACAACTTGTACCCAAAGCCATTGAATTTCTCAATCTCTAAATGGGATGTGATAGCCATGGCTTCAACCGCACATGGATCTACAAAACCACTTAATCAAATACTCCCACTACAACCACAAAAATCCTACAACAATTCAAGAAAGACATCCCTCTCTCAAATCAAATCATAGCTCTAATACCACTATTGAGAACATGGTAAAAAGATACAACAAAAGTGTAAATGGAAAGTGTACAAATCCAATTAACCAATTAGATTAACATGTTATTAGCCACCAGTCTCTTCACCAATAATATTTGATTTATATGATAGATTGTTATTTATTTATTTGAAAATAATGTATAATTACTTTACTTTCTATCTTGCCTAAATTTAGCTCCTAAGCTAATAAAGTGTGGTTGCAAAAGATCTATTTTTTTTAATAGGGTTTCAGAGTAGCAAGGAGAAACAAGAATTTATGGAGAAAAGAGTGCTCCTGAAATGTAGCTCTAGAGATTGGAGACTCCGAAAAGGGTCGTAGGAAATGCTCCAGCAAAGTCTTAGTCATATTAATTATTCCTGGCATTTAGTATACTTGTTTCTTTTGTTATATCAAAGACATATGTATTTAAAAGATCCCACTCAGAGGCTTTATTTCATTAGTCATTTTCTCAAAGAAGACTCCTTCAATATTTAATGTTTTCAGTTAGAAAACTTTATAGGCAGCAAATGTATGAAACCACCAGTTTCTAGATTTTAGGCATGAATTTAGAGTAGAAAAAATATAGTATTGTTCCATTATTCAAAAGGATATGAAGATAATAGGTTGCTATGGATTCTCAAATATCTTGCTAAATTATGAGTAATATGGCATTTCTGAGTACTGTGTGATGAAGTTATTGATGTTCCCAAACAAGGTCCCAAAAATACCATGGTAAGAATTCTCATTACTCACACCCTATTTTTGATTCATTATGTCTATTAAAAGATGCTCTATGACTTGTCATAACATGTGTCAAAAGTGGGTAAAGATTCCTAGTCCACTTTGTAACTCCCTATATCATCCTCTTACATGCGCCATATAATTTGTCATATAAGTAACTCATACATCTTACAATGTCACAAGATACTCTTACACATCATGATGATATAGATGCTCATACAACTTCTTATACACATTACAAAGTATCCAACACATGGCCAAAAGTGCCACCTCAAAGTACAACACCCTCTTTTCAATGCAAGGACAAAATAATTAATTAATAAATAAATACATAACATTGGAAGTAAGGTTGAGACAACTTTCCCAACATTTTTTGTCATTTTTATACACCAAAATATTTTATAATAGTTTTTCTATTATTTTCATGCATATCATTTTCTCACAATGATATTTTAAATGATATGATATATGTCAATTTACATGATCAAATTATATGTGACAATTACTAAATGATTATTTCTTGAACATATACTACTCCTCATATTGTCCTTACATAAAAAATTGTTAGGTCATAATTCTGAATATATCAAACATGACACAAATTTCATGACCTTCTTACATGTTTATACCCTATAGTATTATAGTTATTTTATGGCTCCTTCACAGGTGACATTTTATGCCACATTCATTATGTTGTTTCTAAATGATTGACATCTTACATGTCAATTATTTTTTTGGCTCTCTTACAATGATATCTCATGCCATCCTATATATTTTACATAATATTTACCATATTACTTGACTTCCCTACTTGAGGGAATCTATCGACATTATAATTTAATTCTAGCACTCCTTACTCCTCCCATTGAAGAGCACACATATGTTTTACTATTTCTTATATCACATGTACATTTACATAATTATAACTTACATGTATTCTTTCCATTGTTCCTTCATGATTTCATCACTTTTACATGACATTTCTCTTGCAGTACTCTCACGATCACATCATACATGTACCACATTTCTATGCAATCTTTACACAACTACATCTTACATATATGTTTATCCTACCACTCTTATACAGTCACATCACTCACACTATTACATATCTTGCGCTTACATGGTGAAAATTGGCACATGGCTATTTTATAATTATATACTATCTATCCACACAGTAGTGGAAAATTTGGTGGCAAATCTTTTATCTCCCATCACATGTACTTTCACACTTACATCATTTAATTTACATCTTAGGGTCAACACATTGTCATATGAGACCATTATATTTTCTACTCTCCTCAAATTGAATCAATAAATATGCATGCACTCAATTTGAGGGGGATATTACTTCATTTACATTTTCTCAAGTTTTTACATGATCTCATGTTTGTGTAGATTCTAGGGGCCACACTAGTTCCAACTCCATGGCAACCTTATGCATCATGGTTCCATTCTTGACTTATGATTGTATAGATGGTTGGGGCCACATTTATTCCAACTCCATGACAACTCTATAGATCATGATGTCATTCTCAAGCACATACTCAAATTCAAACTTAGACTAAGACTTAGACTCACCACATTACTACCTTTGCCCATTGTTGTTTTCATAGTGTTTAGAAAAATGTAAATTTTTAAGATTATATTTTCATGTTACTAACATGGTTTTGTAGGTTCCACTAATGACTTGTGTATGTAGGTTTGGAGATGTTTCTCGACCAAAACATGAAGAAATCATGAGATATCATATCCTACCACATATCTTGGATTTCTTTGTCAACTTTTATTTACTTCATATTCTACATTGGCATGCATGATTCATGTAGTTCACATGCATACTAGAGTGAGGGCAAAATGTAAGGAATTAAAGTTCCTACTTTACTCTTTAATCCTTCATTTTACACCTACTTTCAATATAGTCATAAATACAATATCATAATGCTCAAATTATCTTGTTTTGCATGTAGTCTAACCCCATCTTAGATCTTATCTACTAATTAGTCTTTCCCAAATCCCAAAGGTCTAAACCAACTCTTAAGATTTTTAGTATATATGTCCCTTAGACAAGACCATACCCACAACCTAGTCCTCTTAATTCAAATTCATTTTTTTGCATTCTTAAGCTAGCATTTTAGAAAAATATTATTGTTGCTTGTTGGCTCACATGCTAAAACACTTTGAATTAAGCACCCAAAATCTTGAATTTATGGAAAATCCTAGGTCATTAGTTAACATTAAATCTTATTATTGGAATCTCATATCATAATATCATAGCTTACATCAACATCACATCAACAAATACAACATTGATTTATCATCCTAAGCATTTACATCTTTGCTTGGTGTATCATTCAACTTTGTTCATTACTAAATGGGTGTGAATGGTTAGTGATGAAGCTCTAAGACTTCCCTTTGCACATTTGTAGTTCTCCCAAGGTTCTATTCATCACCACCAAGTTTGGAGTAGAGGTTATGTATTTATTGCATAAGCATGCAATTGGTTAGGAGGACTAGATTACAAACACAAATTAGTCCTAGGTGACATAAAACTTAGTTTTTGTCTATCTTTGTTGTAATGAATATTATTTCAATATCAAACCTAGATATTATCACATCAATTAGTGTATTAGCTAAACAAAGGACAAATTGACAATCACAATTGAAATAGCTAAGCACATCTTATTTGCTTCATTATTCTTTTACATCTATTAGTCTCAACTCATTTATTAAAATCTTATTAGATATATTGTTTTATCTTTCTATTAGATCTAGATAATCATAGAGTATGATTATTTCCCTACAGTACTATTATAACAGTGAAATTTGCATACCCATGCCAATTTCCATTTAGTTTCAAGCCTATTTTGAGATAATGGCTTAATATGTTTACATATTAACAAATGACTCAATCTTGTGCAAAGATGGGATCATTCCTTCATATCATTACTCATCCCCATTTACACATTTTCCCACACTTTTCTCTATTTGTTAGGGTTCAGGCAGTCGGAGCAATAAGCATTAACAATTATATACAGATTAAATAACCCAGATATAACAATGAAGAATAACACAAAAGAGATCAAGACATAATTTTAATGTGGTTCACCCAAAATGGGCTACATCCATAGAAACTCAGCCATAATATGATTTTATTATCTAGTGCAAAACAGATTATAATCTCACAAATTCCATACTGCAACATACATCCCAACCGCTTATAACAAGCTTTTTGGAAGCTTCTAGAATTAGGGTTTTACAAAGTCATTTTTCATTTGTCGATTAACAAAAATTAACTACCGACCCCGAACGTGCAAAAAAGGGGAAAAATTTTGGCAAGGATACATTATGAGTGTACAGTATTTGCATGATCAGTCGCCACATACCAACAATCTCCCACTTGGAGACTAATCAGGCTCCACACCAAACAATCTCCCACTTGGAGACTGATCCTGGATGACACCACTGCACTTGTAGCTCCCACTGGATTACAAGTTTGGCTGGTTTCTTATAGCCACCATTATCAGTTGTGAAGGCCAACAAAAACTGATGAGGAAATTAGTTTCTCCTGTGTAACTACCTTTGTGAACATATCTATAGGATTCTCACTTGTGTGAATTTTCTCCAATTTCAACTGTCCATCCTCTAAAACTAATTGGATAAAGTGGTATCTGAGCTGTATGTGCTTAGTTTTTGAATGCAGAGCTGAATTCTTAGCAAGATGAATGGCACTCTGGCTATCAGTGTACAAAGGACTATCTTCTTGTCATTGTCCCAATTCCTCCAGAAAACATTGTAACCAAATCATCTCCTTGCTAGCTTCCATAGCAGCAACATACTCAACTTCAGTGGTTGAAAGCGCAACAAACTTTTGTAGCCTTGAAATCCAACTGACTGCAATACCTCCTACAGTAAAAACATACCCTGTAGTACTCCTCTTGCTATCAATATCACCTACCATATCAGAGTCAACATATCCTTTTAGAGCAGAATTTGTTCCTCCAAAACATAGTTTCTTTGAAGTAGTACCTCTCAAATATCAGAGTATCCATTTTACCACATTCCAATGTTCCATTCCTAGATTGCTCATATACCTACTCACAACTCCCACTACATATGCAAAATCTGGCCTTGTGCATACCATTGCATACATCAAGCTGCCAACTGTTGATGCATATGGTATCTTAGACATTTTGTCTTCCTCCTCTTGTATCTTTGGACACATCTCCTTAGTTAACTTAAAATGACTAGGAAAAGGTGTACTAATTGCTTTTGCATTCTGTGTGTTAAACCTTTTCAATACCTTCTCTACATACTCACATTGAGACAAAAATAATTTTTTGTTTGTCCTGTACTGTGTGATCCTCATACCAAGGATTTGTTTTGCTGCACACAAATCCTTCATACAAAATGAATTTGCTAATTTCTGCTTAAGTTCATTAATATGATGCATGTTAGACCCAGCAACAAGCATGTCATCAACATAAAGCAATAGGATAATATAGCTGCCATTACCCGATTTCTTAAAATAAACACAATAATCAGAATGACATCTTTTGTAACCTTGTTCAACCATAAAACTATCAAATTTCAAATACCATTGCCAAGGTGCTTGCTTCAGGGTATACAAACTCTTCTTTAACCTACACACAAATGCCTCCTTACCCTTGACCTCATATCTCTATGGTTGCTACATGTATATTTCCTCTTCCAAATCCCCATGGAGATTTGTTGTTTTCACATCTAGTTGTTCAAGATGCAAATCTTCCACAGCCACAAGACTTAGAATAGTTCCAATAGAAGTCATCTTTACAACCGGAGAAAATATTTCATCAAAATCTATACCTTTTTTTGTGTAAAACCTTTTACCACGAGTTTAGCCTTATATCTTTTCTTGCCTCCATCTTCTTCCTTCAACCTGTAAACCCATTTATTTGGCAATGTTGTTTTACCTGCAGGTAATTGGACTAAGTCCCAAGTCTGATTCTACAACAAGGAATCCATTTCCTCTTTCATGCCTATCTCCCACTGCTTTTTGGTATCTATTTGATTGCTTCTTCATAACCTTCAGGTTCACCAGAATCAGTTAATAATATAGAATATAATGATGAAGAAAATCTTTCTGGAGGTCTAGTTATCCTTGTAGAATATCTAACACTTGCAGGAGTTTGTGGGATAACTTGTTGTTGCTGAGCATCAGGTACCACTGGCATTTTATTTTTTGGAATCTTATCCAGCACCACATATTCCTTTTTGGCCTATTCATTCTTCTTTTCCTGCAGATGATCCTTATACATGACCTTCTCATTGAATATAACATATCTGCTCCAAATGATTTTATGATTTTCATAATCCCATAACCAATAACCAAATTCATCTACTCCATATCCAATGAAGGTACATTTTTTAGACTTAGCCTCAAGCTTGGTTCTATTTTCAATATCAACATGGACAAAAGCTTCACAACCAAAGGTTTTTAGAAATAAATAGTTTACCTTTTTACCTATCCATGCCTCCTCTAGAATGCCACCATCTAAAGGATTTGAAGGTCCTATGTTTATTAAATAAATAGTGGTATGTACAACATCTTCCCAAAAGTGTAAGGGTAGTCTAACATGCAATCTCATGCTCCTTGCACACTCCATAATGGTTCTATTCATCCTCTTAGACACACCATTTTCTTGTGGGGTTCGAGAAACCATTTTTTGCCTACGGATTCCATTATATGAATAGTAATTCCCAAATTCTCTATTGCAATACTCACCTCCATTATCAGATCTGAGACACTTCAACTTTTTTCCTGTCTCATTCTCAACCAAAGCTTTCCACTTTTAAAAAGTTTTAAATACTTATGATTTTTGTTTTAGGAAATACACCCATGTTTTCCTAGTTGCATCATCAATAAAAGTAACATAATAGCAAGAGCCACCAAGAGAAGATACCTAAGCTGGTCCCCATACATCTAAATGTACAAGCTCTAATTTCTCCTTCTTCTCTTTCCCAACTTTGAGAAATCAGACTCTTTTATGTTTTCCATAAACACAATTTTCCTAGAACTCCAAGTCAATATGCTTTAAACCTGGTAGCAACTTTCTAGAGTGAAGGATCTTCATCCCTTTCTCACTCATCTGCCCAAGTCTATGGTGCCACAATTCTATTTATGTCCCTATAGCAAGTGTTATAACTATCTCAGTAGCAACTATTTCTATAGCAGCTAAGGTAGAATAAGTATTACTAGTACACAAATACAATGTGCCTACCCTTTCACCTTTAGCTACTACTAATGCACCTTTAGTGACCTTCCAGACTTTGTCTGAAAAGGTAACTATGCAGCCTTCACTACTCAGTTGTCCTGCAAAAATTAAATTCCTTCTCAAATTTGGAACATGCCTTACCTCCTGTAGCAACCATTCATTTCCATTCTGCAACTAGATTTTTATCTTTCCTTTTCCAACAATCTGATAGGGTTCATCATCACCCAAATATACTTATCCAAAATCACCTTGAACATAATCTACAAAATATTTCCTATGGGGTGTGGCATGAAATGAAGCCCCTGAATCTATTACCCAAGAATCATTAGCATTATCTAAACACAGAATTAAAGCATCCCGTAATTTATTACTTGCAACATTAGCTTCCTTACTGTCATCATGTTGTCCATCTCCTTGTTTTCTCTTTCGAGACCAATAATCCTTCTTCAAGTCTCCTAGCTTTCCATAGTGCTAGCAATCCATTCTTCCTCTGGATTTAGATCTGCCTTTCTTCAACTTCACTTGTGACTTCCCACGATTTGTTGGGCTTTTTCCTCTCTCCTTTGTTCTTCCCATATTCTCTACAGTCAAAGCATTACTTGATGTTGAACTCTCACCTGTGCTTTTCTGTCACATTTCCCCGCTAAGGATAACACCAACAATATCATCAAATTTCAAAGTATTTGAACTAGAGACAAGGTTACTTACAGCCATTACCAAGCTATTCCAACTTTCTAGCAAAGAACATAAAACCAAGAGAGCCCTCACCTCTTGATCAAATTTCACTTTTACAAAAGTTAACTAACCGGTAATCGTATTAAACTCATTTAAATGATTTGTCATAGATCCACCTTCAATAATTTTTAGATTAAACAAATGCTTCATGAGAAATGCCTTATTAGAGGCTGAGGGTTTTTCATACAATTTAGCCAAATCTTTCATCAAATCATCTGTTATCTTCTCTTCTATTATATTGAATGTCACAGATGGTGCTAGGCACAATCGAATGGTTCCCAGTGCCTTACTGTCCAGAAGTTCCCAATCCTCACCAATCATTGCTGCTAGTTTCTTGGCTTTTCCTTCCAATGGCCTCCATAAATCCTTCTAATAGAGATAATCCTCCATCTGCATCTTCCATGACTGATAGTTCTACCCATTGAATTTATCTACCTTTAATTTACCCTCATCCACCATTGCTCCCACTTAACCGTGAGACTCCCACTCAACCATGAGACCTTCGTGCAGACGATAATCGAACACAACCCGCTATGATACCAATTATTAGGGTTCAGGCATATCAGAGCAATAAACATTAACAATTATATGTAGATTAAATAACCCAAATATAACAATGAAGAATAACACAAAAGAGATCAACACATAATTTTAACGTGGTTCACCCAAAATGGGCTACATCCATAGAAACTCAACCATCTAATGATTTTATTATCCAATGCAAAATAGATTACAATCTCACAAATTCCATATTGCAACATACATCCTAGCCACTTATAACAAGCTTTTTGGAAGCTTCTAGAATTAGGGTTTTACAAAGTCATTTTTCATTTGTCGATTAACAAAAATTAACTACCGACCTCAAACCTTGGCAAGGATATGTTACAAGTGTGCAGTATTTGCATGATTAGTTGCCACATACCAACACTATTGTATCCATATTTGCACACATTTCTATTGGAAATATTGTCATTGATGTCAAAGGATGATTTTGAGTTTGAGAAGTGAGATTAGATGACTGTCAGATATGGTAAAGTGATAGAAGCATGGACTGATCAATTGTATGAGCAAGGGATGTGTATGATTGATGAAACATACAAAATGTTGGATAAGTTTAAGACAGAGATTTCATAATGGAGAACTAATTTCTAACATTCATATTGTAGTTAAAGGACATCGAATAAAGGCCAAAGGCCACTAATCGTTTCAAGGGCGAACTGCATTATTTCAAGGTCGACCCCCCTACAAGTTGACATATATGCAACACAGATTTACAGTTTATGGAAAATACATTCAAATTATATTTGGGTCAAATTCCCTTTGTCACCTATGAACAAGACATAAATAAATTGCTCAAGTTATGTATGCCAATTATATTTAAGGAGCAATGATTAATCTATCCATTTAGGACAATGATTACCTTTGGAAATTGATGCACGAAGAGAAGCAATCAAGATTATTAATGGGCAATGATGGACATATCTCGAGCGATTACTTTTTATAACATCAATGATTACATTTTAAAGAGCAACGATCACATTTTCAAGAGCAACGATTAGATTTAAAAGGCAGTGCTTAAGAAGATAAATGACAACAATTGAAGAAGAATAAAGGTCCATTAAGGAGAAATAAAGAGGAGAAAGAAAAGTGTTCAAAGGAAGCATTTAGTTTTAACAAAAAGACATATCTTTTTAAAGAGTTATCTCTATTCAAAGAGATGCCTCTCTTCATTGAGGCATAAGGGTATAAAAGAAAATAAGTTTTTGTGGAGAAGCATGTGTGGAGAATAGAAGATATATCATACAAACACCAGCAGATTTGTGCACTTACTTAATGGCTCTTGGCTTCGATATTTGGCAATTGGTAGTAAGTGGTTATAAAGCTCCCACATCTCCACTAATAGATAAGGAGGGAAAGAAGGCTAGCGAGAACAATGTGAAAGACAACAATGCAATCTTGTGTGGTTTATCAAAATCAGATTTTGTTAAAGTGATGCATTGTGATTCAACAAAGGAGATATGGGATAAGCTTAAGAATATTTATGAAGGGGATGAAAAAGTTAAGAAGGCCAAGTTTCAAACCCATAGGAGATAATTCAAAAGTCTAAAAATGAAGGAAAAATAAAAAATTTCCACCTATCGGCTTCATGTGGATGACATTGTGAATACCATAAGGGGTCTTGGTGAAGAGGTTGAAGAATCGATGATTGTGCAAAAAGTGCCAAGATCTCTTCCCTTAAGTTTTGATGAAAAAATTTCAGCCATTAAGGAAATAAAGGACTTGGATAAACTAACTATGGATGAATTGCATGGGATCCTCATGGCATACAAAATGAGGACTAAAAATTAGAATCCATCAAAGCAAGAAGCATCTTTCAAAGCCTCAAAAAGGATGAAGAATAAAGAGCCCAAATCAAACGATAGTTCCAATGATGAATCAAATGAAGAAGAAGATCATTTTGTGAGGAAGTTGAAGAAAGCATTTGGCAAGTACAAGGGTAAGTTGCCTTTCAAACAATTTAATTGTGGAAAGATAGGACATTTTGATGCCAAATGCCCATATGCAGAAAATGAAAATAGTGATGAGGAAGAAGAGCATAATATAAAGAAATGTGCCAAACATTGTCAACATAAAAAAGGCCACAAACAAAGCAAACCTGAGAAAAAGAAGAGCTTTCACAAGCAAAATAAAACATCTATTCCAAAGAGGAAAGTAGTTCATCTGAAGAGAGTTTCTCCACTAGCGATAGAGAAGAATTTCTATTCATGGCAATAGAAACAAAAGATGATATCTTGGAAAGTGAAGTTAAAGAAAAATAAGAGAAGGAATTAGAAAGGGAAGAGAATGAAGAAATAGATGGGGAAGTAGATTTGGAAGAACTCATTTGTGCCCTAAGTGAAATAAAGAAGCTTAAGAAGAAGAACTTGAAACAAAAATTACAACTTCAAGAGGACTGTGAATCTAAGGCAAAAATGTCACAAAGTCTTGAGGAATTAGAAAAGATGATCATCAACCTCAAGATTCAAATTGAAGAAGAAAAAAGGATTGAAGAGGAGGTGAGACTCAAATTAAACAAAAAGGAAGAAAATTGTGAGAGGTTAGAGTCTGAAATTGTTTCCTTGAGGAAGGAACTAAAGAAAATAGCCACTAAGCTAAATAGAAGCCTCAAATTTGAGAAGAATATAGAGATATTAGATGATATCATCAATGGGCATAGGTCATCATTTATAAAGACTAGTCTTGGATATAAATAAAATTAGATGGCCAACAGAGAAGATCACAAAGAGCCACCAAAGAAGGTAAAGGATGAAAAGACAAAAGGCTATGCAAATGCTCTCAAAAGTCCTATCAACAAGAAGAAAGAGAATCAAGTCCCACAGAAAACAAGCACTCCTCCAAAAGATAACAAGAACAAATTCAGAAAATCCTTTCCTCCAAGGTAGGTGTATATGACCAGGTTCCAACATTCTTTCTTTGGTTATTACTTTTCGTGTAATCACTTTGGTCATAAAGCAATAGACTGTAGGACTCGTACAAGAAATTTTGGTTGGAACAAGAATAGAAATCCTTATGGATTCTCAAATAGGAATTACAATCCATTTGCTCCTTTATTGGATTACAATGTCATATGTTATAAGTGCAACAACCATGGACATACAACACATTTATGCAGAAGTGGTTTTGTAGAACCTCCTAGACAAAGCAAGAAGGTAGATACCCTTGGAAAGCATAAGGAAGGACCTACAAAAGTCTGGAAGAAGAAGCAAGAGAAAAATAATTTAGAAAGAAGGTGAGAAGACTCTCACAAAGAAATAAAAAAGGATGACCTTCTTGATTTAGTAGCCATGGATAAGAGAAGGAAGAGTTGAAGGCATTCTCCATCTTGTAATATGCATAGAGAATGATGGATGACTTAGATGTTTCTCGTGATCTATTTATGTATGGAAATATAATGAACATCCCTTTTCCATTGATGTCAAAGGAGGAGAGTTACAGAAAGGGGGAGTTTTACAGACAGAGGGAGCATCATAGAAAAGAGGGAGAATCACATCATGAAGGAGAGAAGTATGTTACATCCATTTGCCATTGATGTCAAATGAGGAGAGTTACAATAAGGGGGAGAATTATGTTCTTGCAGAGTTGCCATCAATGACAAAGGGGGAGATTGTTGGAGATATTTTCATTGATGTCAAAGGATGACTTTGAATTTGAGAAGCGAGATTGGATGACTGCCAGGTATGGTAAAGTGACAAAAACATGGACTGATCAATTGTATGAGCAAGGGATGTGTATGATTGATGAAACATACACAATTTTGGATAAGTTGAAAATAGAGATTTCATAATGGATAACTAATTGCTACCATTTATATTGTGGTTAAAGGACATTGAATAGAGGCCAAAGGCCACTAATCATTTCAAGGGCAAATTGCATTATCTCAAGGCCAACCCCCCTACAAGTTGACATATATGCAAGATAGATTTACATTTTATGGAAAATACATTCAAATTATATTTGGATCGACCTCCCTTTGGCACCTATGAACAAGACATAAATAAATCGCACAAGTTATGTATGTCGATTATATTTAAGGAGCAATGATTAATCTTTCCATTTAGGACAACAATTACCTTTGGACATCGATGCATGAAGAGAAGAAATTAAAATTATTAATGGGCAGCAATGAACATATGTGGAGCGATTACATTTTATAAAAGCAGTGATTACATTTTAAAGAGCAGCGATCACATTTTCAAGAGCAACGATTAGATTTAAAAGACAGTGCTTAAGAAGATAAATGACAATGATTAAAGAAGAATAAAGGCAACCATTAAGGAGAAATAAAGAGGAGAAAGAAAAGTGTTCAAAGGAAGCAATTAGTCTTAACAAAAAGACATATCTTTTTAAAGAGTTATCTCTATTGAAAGAGATGCCTCTCTTCATGGAGGCATAAGGGTATAAAAGAAAATAAGTTTTTTTGGAGAAGGGTGTGTGGAGAATAGAAGATATATCATACAAACACCAGTAGATTTGAGGAGAAGTAAATATTAGAAGATTATTCAAGGTAGTTGTTGAAGGAGATTTATTCTCAAGAAGACAAGACTTTGTTGAGTTAGAGGTTGGTGCCTCATATTAAAGAGATTGGTGTCTCTTGCTAAGTTGTTGCTTAGTGGTGGGGATTGATGTCTCCATTAGGTTGGTGCCTACAAATTTTGTAAAAGAATTTTATATTGTGGTTTTCTCTCATAAGGGTTTCCATGTAAATCTGGTGTTCTTATTATTTTATTAATTGTTGATGTTGTGTGATTGATATTATTGTGGTTATTAATTTGAAAAAGTAAAAGATTAGCTTATGTTGATTTGCCCCCACTCTCAGTAACAATGTTTGCTTATAGTTAACATGCAGTTTCTATCCCTTTATGCAACTTTCCCACTCTAATCAGTGTTTGAACCTGCTTCGGTCATGGAGGTAGTCAGCCCAGGGGGTCCCCTGCCCCCCCTTTGGGCCCACAGGAGATCCTTGCTGCTGTCATCACTACCTTGGGTAGTACTAAAGAGACCTTTCCCCCTGCCTTGGGCTTAGACCCCAAGGCTTGGAAACATGCCCTGCTAGAGGAGTCTAGTAGGCCTGTAGAAGATTTTGATGCCCTGGTGCATCTAGAAGATAGGGATGGAACAGACTGCCAAATCCCAGACAAAATGATGGACAAGATAACCTCCTCCTTAGAACTCTCCCTGGTGGGAAAGTTCCAAGCCCTCAGGCCCAACATTGATATGGTTAGATGTTGGGTTAATGCTAGATGACACCTAAAAGGGAGTGTAGCGACTAGTGCGATGTCGGGGGGCCTTTTCCTCTTCAAGTTCATGGCCAGGGAAGACTTAGTCGCAGTTTTGGCGGGAGGACCTTGGATGTATGGTAAGCATAACCTTTGCTTAGGTCACTGGAAGTCGAGCTTTAACACAGCAATGGAACTTAATAGGTTGGCTCCTGTGTGGGTCAGACTTCCAGGACTCCCACTCGAGTACTAGGATGAGGAGATATTCACATGGATTGGCAACTGCTTCGGGTGATTCATCGCTCTAGATAGCACCACCAAGAAAAAAAATAGGTTGGTTTTCGCTAGATTCTGTATTAGTGTAGACATTCATAAGACTCTACCTAATATTGTTAAGCTAAAGTCTAAATATGGTTGCTATGAGCAGCAACTACTGTATGAAAACTCTACCTCATATTGCCAAAACTGCTCCAAAAAGGGGCACCTAATCAGTGAGTGCAAAAAAGCTAAGGCTCCAAAAGATAAACAGGCCATGGAAGAAGAAAACATTGTTGAAGAATACCCATTCAAAGAGGATTTAATGGATTTAATCAAGTCCCTAAACAAGACCCAGGTCTTGGATGGAAACCAGGTCTAGAGTTTTTTTACTATGGAGACTCCTGTTCCTTCCCCATCATTGTCCCCTGATGAGCTACGGCTGGATCTGATAGGTGGTGGTCAGGAGCAGTTAATAGATATCCCCCTAGATTCAGATGCGACGGAAGGAGGAATCCTAACTCCAGCTGTGTGCTCCCCCCTTCTAGAGAAAGCCAGAGTGTTGATCTCTGGTGTTGAAAGGGATAGGTGAGACTAGCCAGGGGTGCTGGAGTCCTCGAGATTGGTAGGACCACTAACTGGGGTTTAGGGAAGTGCAGAGGAGGCTATGATTTCCCCAGTCAAGGTCCTTTCCCCGGGGGCTAGCACCAGTAACCATGGTGGATGGATCACTCCCAAGAGAAAAGGGAAAGGACATAATAGGAAATCTGTCGATGTGGGGACTGAAGGAAGAGTAGGGAGGCCTTCCCAGAGAGAAACTAGATCCAGGGAAGCAACCAAGGAGATTGCCTATGGGAGACAAAGTACTCTAGAGTCTCTCTCCATAAAATCATGCAAATGAAGATTATCACATGGAATGTGAGAGGGCTAAACAACCCACAAAATAGCTCATGATTAGGAGTTGCATTTATGACAATAAGATTGATTTCATCCTTCTCCAGGGAGTTAAAATGTCTGAGGAAAATTTTAGAAAAATTGCTAACAATATCTGGCCTATGGCTGACTTCATCATTAGCCCCTCAACAGGGGCTTCTGGGGGGCTTGTCACCATGTGGAATAAGTACAATGCTTTGGGTAGCTACTGCTCGCATAGTAAGAATAGTCTGGAAATCAACTGCAAGATGAATAACAAAACCTAGAAGTTGCTCAACATTTATGCTCCCAACACAAAAATGCCAAGAAGGAACTTTGGGATGGGCTGAGCTCCAAAATCAATGAGGACAGAAGAACTTTGTGGATTATTGGGGGAGACTTCAACACCCCTCTTTACCCCTTGGAAAAATCTAGGGACAATATGGGCTATTCTGACAGTATGGTAGACCTCATGGATTTCCTGAGTCAAACTGGGCTAATGGATCTTGAAGTCAACAATCAACGGTATTCTTGGACTGATAGAAGAAGGGGCGACCAGTTGATCCAGGTCAAGTTAGATAGAATGTTGGTTTCTCCTAACTGGGATATGATTTAGTATCCTAAATTATCTGCTCTTCCTCGCACCATTTCAGATCATAATGCCCTCCTACTTGACTAGACCGAGAATTGTCGTAAGGGCCCCTTCTCATTCAGGTATGAAATTATGTGGGCTTCCCACCCAAATTTTAAAAACTGCATTGTTGATTGGTGGAATGTCCTGATTCATGGATCCCCTATGTACAGGCTCACACAAAAACTGATACATGTCAAAAATCAAGTTAAGGGTTGGAATAATTTTTTTTTTTGGAAATGTTATGAACACTAAGAAACACCTCTTGGATTGTCTTTTGGAGGTCCAAGATAAGATGGCCAAAGGAGATGAGAGTGAGAGCACTTATATAATTGAAGAGGATTTAGTCAAAAACCTGAAGGATGTTACCAAAAAGGAAGAAATTTTTTGGAAGCAGAAGTCTAGGGTTCAATGGCTGAAAGAGGGAGATAGGAACACTGCCTTCTTCCATCAATCGGCCATGAAACACAGAAAGAGGAACAATATCACCAAACTACTGAATGAACAGAACAGAGGGGTGGAGGATGATAGGGAATTGGGTAGACTAGCCTCCAATTACTTCAGAAACTTCCTAGCAGAGAAAAATATCAGAACTGACAATGTTAAGGAAAACATTCTTCTTAATTGTATTCCTCCTATCCTTTTTGAGGAAAACAATGAAGGCCTATTGAAGCCTATAACGGAAGAGGAAGTCAGGGTAGTTGTGTTCTCAATGGTGGCCTTCAAAGCGCCTAGGCTGGATGGGTTCCCTCCTACTTTTTTCTAGGAATTTTGGGACATAATGGGCTATGATGTCACAAATGTGTTTAAAGACTTCTTCAGGACGGGCAAGTTCCTCAGGCAGATCAATGCCACATTCATTGCGCTGATTCCCAAGAAAAACAACACGAAACTCATGGCTGATTTCCGCCCCATTAGTTTGTGAAATACTATTTATAAAATCATTACTAAAACTTTGGTCCTTAGAATCCAACTGCTTCTGGACAGCCTTATCTTTGATAGCTAGAAATGCTTTGTCCCTGGGAGACAGATTTTGGATGTGGCTATCTCGACTCATGAGATCATTCACTCAATGGATAAAAGCAATAAACTAAGTATGGCCCTTAAGTGGGACATATCAAAAGCTTACGACAAAGTCTCTTGGGACTTCATGTTTAAAGTTCTTAGGAAGTTGGATTTCAATGACAGAGTGCTCAATCTGATATCTAAGTGTGTCACCACTGTCAAGTATTCAATGTTGGTTAATGGCACTCCGCAGGGGTTCTTTGAGGCTAACAGGGGCCTAAGACAAGGGGACCCCCTATCCCCTTATTCATTATTATGGCTGAAGTCTTGGGAAAAAATATTCTGTCCCACCTGAACAATCATTCGCTCTCTAGTGTCAAAGCAGCGTCCTCCCTAAGACCGTTGGTTGTCCAACAGTTCGTTGACGATACTATGTTGTTTGGAGCGGCTTCCATGGTGGAGGCCACGAGATGGAAGAATTTGCTCAACATGTATGCAGAGGTGTCTAGCCAATGCATCAATTATGAAAAGAGTAACGTGTTTTTCTTTAACACTAAGATAGACCTGCAAGTGAAGGTTAGCAATATTCTCCAATGCAATCAGGCGGCTCTCCCGGCCACCTACCTGGGTCTGCCACCAATAGTCAAAGATGTGACCCTGACTTTCTAGAATATGGTTTTGGAGCGTATCCATAAGAAAATGGAGGGTTGGAAAGGTAAACTCCTAAGCCAAGAGGGCAAGCATCAACTTCTGAAGGCTTCCTTACAAGGCATCCCCACCTATTTCCTATCTCTATTTAAAATTCCCAGATATATGGCATAAAAATTAGAAAGGATCTAGAGAACCTTCCTTTGGATAGGAGTGGAGGAAAAGAAGAGGATCTCGCTGGTGGGATGGGATAGAGTTTGTCAGCCCAAGGCAATTGGAGGTCTGGGAATCAGAAAAATTCAGGGAATGAACAAAGCCTTACTAACCAAAATTGGTTGGACTTTCCTAAAAGAGTAAAAGGACTGGTTCAAATCATGAAAGCCAAATACCTGCAAAATGAATCCAACTCTGATATTCTTGATAGAGATTCCCTTCCCAAAGGTTCTATCATTTAGAACAAAATGACCAAAACCAGGAACTTTCTCTCACAAGGCATCAAATGGAAACTAGGTAGAAGAGATAAAATCAGGTTTTAGGAGGATAATTAGCTGTGGGATGATCCCTTGTTGAAAGGTTTCAACAATATCAAGGAAAGAGCAGTGAGATTTTTTGGTAACAAGGTGAGCAACTATATTACTTGCCATCCCCATAGTCAAAGAAGGTGGAAAATTTTATCGGACTGATATAACAACCAACCTGAGAAGTTGGAGTGTCAGATTTTGCAATAGGAGTTAGAAAGGTACACAATTCTAGTTTTCCAAAGGGCTGGTGAGATGTTTTGGGGTCAAGACTGAAAAGGAAAGTTTATGGTCAAGTCGGCTTACCATCTACTGACTAACAGTGGTCAGCTGAATTAGTTCTGGAATCTAAAGTCTGGAATAGCAAATTAATTCCTAAAGTTAACTTTTTTTGGTGGGTTGTGGCACACAACAAAGTTCTTTCCATTGATAACCTTAATAAGAGGGGTTTCCAACTAGTTAACAGATGTGTACTATGCTGTAAAGATCAAGAGTCCATACAACACTTGCTCCTTCATTGCAAGTTCTCTAAACAAATTTGGGAGAAAGCTCTTTAGAAGCTTAACATGGAGTGGGTTTTACAAGAAAATATGGAGGATTTTGCCCAAAGTTAGATCTCTCCCTTCACTCACCCCAGGATAAGGGAACTCTGGAGACAGATCCCCCCTCACCTTGGGTGGAGTGTATGGAAAGAAAGAAAAATTGCATTTTTAGAGAAATTGCTCATCCCACTAATGAGGTTTTCTTCTCTTTTTGTAGAGCGGCCGCTGAGAACACTTCTTCCTGTACCTTGCAAGTTGCTAAGTACCCCCGTTCTCCGGTTGAAATTTAGATTGCCAAGAATTGGTGCCTAAAGGAGGATATGAGCAAGGTTGACATATAAAAAAAGATGGCCAGACTTAACACTAGATGGAAACCTCCCCCCAGTGGTTGGATCAAACTTAACTTTGACGGGGCGGAAAAAAAGAACACTGGCCTAGCTAGTGGGGGAGGGATCTTCAGAAACTGTCATGGAGTCTTCATTGCTGCTTATGCTGGGGGCATTAGTCAATAGTCTAATAATGTTGCTAAAGGCATGGCACTTCTTAAAGGGCTTAAGATTACACACTCCCTGGGAATTGACAACCTGCAAGTGGAAGGAGATTCTAAATTAGTGATTAATGTGGCCCTGGGAAGGTCCAACATTGGTTGGAAATTGAAAAGTTTAATTGAGGATATCATCAGCTTACTATCCGGTTTTAATCAGATGGTTATCGGTCATGTTTACCGTGAAGGCAATAAAGCGGCGGATGCGATGGCCAACTTGGGTCAAAGCCTGGACACTTGACAGTGCTGGAGATTGGTTAATAACCTTCCACTTCAGATTCAAACCCTCATTGAGAAGGAGTTAAGCCCTGCCCTCAGTCCTTCATGAGGATAAAACCTAAGTTGTCGAGGGGATCGGGGGCCAGCGGAGAACTAGAAACTTCTGCCAGCTGGACTCTAGGTACAGTTTGTTGGAGGCCACGAAAGTTAAGTGCCAGCTTATCAATACTCAGACTTGTCTTTTCATTAGTGGTTGTATTTATTACAAGCTGAGATGGTGTCTCGAGGGGGTTTCTCACATGCCTAGCCTCGTGAAATTCTGACTTGACATCTCGAAGACGCTCAACATGAGATTTAATGATGATTTTATTGGGCTCCTTAATTATGATATGAAAGGGATTAAATGTTCCCGCATATCGAGAAATAGCAAGTATGCCAACTTCGGTGTGAGAAAGGATATGAACATCATTGCTATCAGTTTAAACACTAAAGCTGGGTATTTAGAGGTTACAAAATTATCTGAGAGTTTCATTGTGTTTGCTCTTTGCTGCATTGTGCTTCTTTTGTCTGTTGCTTGCATTGTCAACCCGTTTGAGTCTGGTAAAATGGGTGGGGATAGGTCATGCACAGAGCCTGAGACGTGTGAGGAATTCAATAAGAACAAGACTATTTGGCACATCTACCATGAGGGTGGAGTTACCTTGTATTTGGAGTGTCTAAAAGGCCATGATGAAAACCTCTCAGCTCAGTTTCTGCAGTCCTATGATGGCAGAAGGGTTAAGGTTGGTAATGTGGAGTTTGAGATTTCAGAGGAGGTGATTGGAATGGCTATCGGGATGTCTATTGATGGCATGAAGCACCCCAGGAAGAGCAAGGTGTTGAATCCTGATGGTATGAAGTTGTTTCTCAACAAAGATGAGGTTCTGAACAACCTGCAAGGGGGTTTTGACTGACAACTCTTACCTCTGCCCTGGGATGAGGTATGTTACATAATAATGAAGTATTTTAATTTGGAGGGAAGGTTTAGGAGGTTTTTTCATTATCACTTCGTGTTGCTAAATCATTTTAGGCATAGTAAGCATATCAGCTTCCCTTTCTATCTCCTCTTGTCGCTAGAATCCTCCATTGTTGTAGCTAAAGAACAACATGCCCTTGACTCTAGTAAACCTAAGATTTCGCTCCACCAGGGCTTAATCTTAAGGCTGTATAAGATCTATCTCACCCTCTGCCCCCATAAAGCCCTCACTCCTATTAGGATTGAGACTCAGCCGCATAATCCCACCCTGGTTAAGGACCACCCAGTTATTATTACTGAAATCACCCCTAATTCCTATGCTAAGTCCTTAAAAAGTGGCAAGAAGAAAGCCATTGTGACCATTAGCCTCAAACTTAGCACCAAAGATATCACCCCCATGTCTCTAGCGATGACCCCTACTAAAAGAAAATCCTCCTTGGGAGCCTGTCCCTACCCAGTAAGAAGAAGCAGAGAACCCTGGAAGAAGATTTAGACACAGTCAGTGAGATTATGACCTCTAAGTCTACCCCAGTGGTTGAGGAAGTTAGTACTAAAGGGGGAAGTGGGGATTTGGACAGTGTAGAGGATGAGGTCTACATGCCCACTAACAACAAAATTCGTAAGCCGATGACTAGGAGGTCGTCTAGGCTTGCTGCCAAACCAGCCTCCATGCACAAAGGTAAAGTTGCCTTGCTGGTTAAGGAGGATGTTGATGAGATGCAGGAAGAGGAACAGTCTGAGGAAAAGAACAAAGGGGTTTCTGAGAATAAGCAAGAAGAAGAAGACTTCTAGGAAGATAACAAAAAGGGTTTTGCTGAGCAGCATGGTTCGGAGTCTAAGGGCAACATCAAGATGGACATAGTTGTGGAGGAAATTGATCAGCTTCGTGGTGATGTTTCAGTTAACAAAGGTAAAAAAAATTGAGATGTAGGATGCGGATGTTGAGGGTCCCAGCAACTTCCCCAATTTCAATGTGCAGGGCTCGGATACTGTCAGCTTTGAGAAAAAGAAAAAAGGTACTGGTAAGAAGAAAAAAGGTGACAAGAACAATAAGGACAAGGAAAATGAAACTCTGGAGGCTAGGCTCACTCATCTGGACCAGAAATTTAACACTCTAGCTAAATTCTCAGCTAGAGTTATGCACAGCTTTGCCACTACTTTGGTGGCTCTCCAGAAGGTGGTTCGCAAGGGGCAAGAGAAGAAGGACAAAAAGCTAAAGAAGTATTAGGATGTGCTCTAGTTCCTTATGGATGATTGAGACAAGATGTTCGCATAGCCTTTGAAGGCTTGGGTCTACTTTGTTATCGGTCCGGTGTCAATCTGCTGTCTCTATGGTGTCCAGTTTCTTTTGTCTTTTGTTATGTTGCAAAAACTTTAATGGTTTGATCGTTACTATTTAGTTTTTTGGTGAGCCTCTGTTGGCTATTTTCTCATGGGATTGGTACCCTTTTTTGCTGCTTATCTTATCAAAAATAGTGTTTGCTTATAAATTGGTATCAGAGCAGGTTCCTTCAAAGTATAGTTTAACCGCTAGAAGGAAGATCTCAAGAGCACACATGGCTTACCAATAATGATTCTCCTCCAAAAGGGCTCAATTGTTCAATGGAACAAACTATGCTTTTTGGATCATAAGAATGCACACTTACTTAATGGCTCTTGGCTTCAGTATTTGGCAATCGGTAGTAAGTGGTTATAAATCTCCTGCATCTCCACCAACAAATGAGGATGGAAATAAGGCTAGTGAGACCAATGAGAAATCCATGAATGCAATCTTGTGTGGTTTATCAGAATTGGAGTTTATTAAAGTGAAGCATTATGATTCAACAAAGGAGATTTGGTATAAACTTAATAATATTTATGAAGGGGATGACAAAGTTAAGAAGGCCAAGTTTCAAACCCATAGGAGACAATTCAAAAGTCTAAAGATGAAGGATGAAGAAAACATTGCCGCCTATCTGCTTCACGTGGATGAGATTGTGAATACCATAAGGGGTCTTGGTGAAGAGGTTGAAGAATCAATGATTGTGCAAAAAGTGCTAAGATCTCTTCCCTTAAGGTTTAATGAAAAAGATTTATCCATTTAGGAAATAAAGGACTTGGATAAACTAACTATGGATGAATTATATGGGATCCTCATGGCATACAAAATGAGGACTGAAAATGAGAAGCCATCAAAGCAAGAAGCAACTTTCAAAGCCTCAAAAAGAATGAAGAATAAAGAGCCCGAATCAAGCAATAGTTCCAATGATGAATCCGATGAAGAAGATCATTTTGTGAGGAAGCTGAAGAAAGGATTCGACAAGTACAAGCATAAGTTGGCTTTCAAATTCTTTAATTATGGAAAGATAGGACATTTTTCTGCCAAATGCCCATATGTAGGAAATGAAACTAGTGATGAGGAAGAAGAGCATAATATAAAGAAAGGTGGCAAACATTATCAACATAAAAAGGCCACAAACAAGGCAAACCTGAGAAAAAGAAGAGCTTTCAAAAGCAAAAAAAAATGTCTATTCAAAAGAGGAAAGTAGTTCATTTAAAGATAGTTTCTTCGCTAGCGATAGAGAAGAGTTTCTATTTGTTATGTCATAAATTGTGCTCCTGCTTAGGTTAGCACAATTTCACTAAATTTAGCTCCTACCTTTTAGTGTCCCTTAACCCCTTTCTTTATTGGACCTATCTAAACCCTGATTGACGACTAACTTATTGAGGAAATGTTGCATTTCAGAGTAACTATTGACAAAACCTAGAAATAGATTTTGGATTCCAAACATCTAGGACACCCTTAAGCCTAATTTGAGCTGAAATTTGGGGGCTGGACTTGGGTGCCTGTGGCCTAGTCCTGCCCTAAATCTCAAGATTCTAAATTTCATATTGGTGTCAGTTTTTGTTATGTGCTTTGGGATTCTGAATTCAAATTTTTATTTTCACACATGTCGACATATTATTTTGATTTATTTAATTTCTAAGGTTAGGTATTTAAAGAGAATTCAAAATTATTTTATCACACACAACTCACATGCAAGCTTACTATGCCTAAATTCTACTACAAGTGCTATTGAAGTTCTGCAAAGTGTTGAAGCTCATTGAAGAATTGGATCTTTGCTATCATGGAGATATGTTGTGAAGATTAGGAATCAAGATCTTGAGTCTATCTTGCTCTTCCTAGGGTTTGCGAAGCCTTTTGTATGAGAGAAGGGTTGAAGCCTCCAACTTGAGTTTTGGAATCCTCTGTGGATATAGTTGCCTCGCCTTCTTGTTCTACAAGTCTTCATTGATTTCATATCCTTGAGGTGAAGTTGTTTCATTGAGTGAAACATTTTGGTGAACCCGTGTTTAAAGAATTTGCATCCTTTGTATTTGTTGTTCTAAATTAGATTTAGATTGCAAAACCCTCTTTCATGAAAAGTACATGCAATGCATTTTTTATTAATATATCTATCTTTTCATTGAAAGAACATAAAATTGAAATATTGTTATTTGCATAGTGATATCTTGTTTCATTCTTGCAAAGTATATATGATAGCTTGTTTCACATTTAAGTCTTGGGTTAATTAGATTATGTGGAAATGTCAGATTTCTTTTTACAAGACTTTAATGCATATGATGAGTCGTATAGTTGTGATGACTTCAATATGTTAGATGAAGCCTTGGATGACTTTATCTCTATTGAATATTCCACTACGACTCCTAAACCGTCGTTATTTCAAAGATTAGTAAATGCAATTTATGTTCCTAAATCTCAAGAAGAACCTATGAAACCAAGGATAGTGGTCAACCTGTGTTCCGATGTACCTAAAACATATATGAAATCAGTGATCATTGTAATAGGTTTTCTGACTTCTTCTCAACCTCCTGATTGCATCTATAACTATGTTAAAAAACAAGTTAAGATCAACCATATCAAGATGGATCACAACATTACAACCACAATGTGGTTGCTCATACATACAATACACGAAATAATAAACAATGTAAACATCAATCAAATATTTTGATATCTTTACCAACTTCTCAACCTATGCTCCCTCAACCACCTCATTTAATGCATAAAGTTGGTCAAGATTATGATCTTGTTGAGAAACTTTACGCTACTCCTGCTAAGATCTCTCTTTGGGAACTCATACAAACATCGCCTACATACCATGGAATGCTCCAGGAAGCTTTACAAAAGGTGATTGTACCACCGGTTGTTAAGCCTAATGATGTAGCAGCTCTGTTGGATTGTATGCATGCGACAAAAACATACATTATGTTTCAACAACATGAGTTACCCTCTATTGAAGTTCATAAACAATATGATCCTCTTATAATCTTTATCACTATAAACAAATAGTTGATAAGGAGAGTTATGGTTGACAATGGATTGGCTCTTAATGTTTGCGGTGTTAATTTGCTACATAAAATCAACATTGATACAAAGTTAATTAAGTTGGATAAGCTTAACATTCATGGCTTTGATAATGTTGGTAGACAATCCTTGGGTACTATAACTTTACCTGTAAAGGTTGGACTCGTGACATTATCTACCCTTTTTCATGTCATGCCTGGTGCACTTTCATATAATATGATTCTCGATAGATCATGGACTCATACTATGGGGGCAGTTCCATCTACTCTTCATCGATCAATAAAGTTTATTTATGCAAATAAACTTCAAACTATCGAAGCCGATCTAGAATCGAATAGTTGTTTACATATTGAAACACAAAAACAAGTTATCAATCATAAGATTCTAAACAATTTAAAAGTTGATTCATCAATACCTCTTGCCACAGATAATGTTGTGCAAGATTCTCAACCATCGTTGAATGCATTTCTTGGTGATGATTGGGGTTCATTAGATTTTACTCCTACCTCCATAGGGGAGTATAAACTTGATAGCGCTGAAACATCAAAAGTTGCGTCGATATCATCTAAACAATCTGTGGAAACACCTAAAAAATGCCAAGCTTCAGTAGTCAACAAGGAGGATAACACTCTTACTTATACTACAGATTATGAGACCTACGAGGCACTACCATCTTCTAAAGAGATGGCATCCCTTTATGGTCAAGGATTTAAAATCCTTTATAAAAATTGTGACTATGTAGGTAATGGTTGTGGTGTAAATCAACAAGGAATCAGAGTACCCTTACAAGTTACTAGAATTAACTACACTACTGGTATTAGCTATTGTTCTTTGAAGCCCACTAAAGCTTACAAACGTCCTAATCTTAATGTTAATACTATATCAACATTTAATTTGATATATCCTGAGATGATAGACACAAATTGTCCACTAGGAGATATCTAATTGGATAATTTCTCTACACATGACGCATTAATTGAATTTATGGGAGCTTATGACAATTTGCCCCATTATCATCATAAGCTTGGATTTCCCTATTATTTCAATGTCGATGCTTACTTTGGAAAAACCACTTGCTTGATAAATGCTACTCTAGAACCTAATGAAGAATTCATAAAATCAACACAATCACCTGGCCTCCTGGACTATAGTACTTTACTTAATGGGAAGACTGTCGATGTCTTGATGGAGAAGGATAACCCTGAAAAAGTTATCCCTATGGGAGATTGTTTAAACAAAGAAGAAAAATAAGAAATGAGAAAATTTTTGCATGATTTTCTTAATTTATTTGCTTGGAATTATTTAGACATGCCTGGCATTGATCCTAAAATTGTAACACATAATATTGTATTACAACCTGATGCTAAGTCAGTTAAACAAAAGATTCGTAAAATGAATCCCAAGGTCACAGTATTAGTCAAAGTTGAGATAGAAAAGCTTTTGCAAGCTATTCTTATCTGCCTTATTGACTATTCAACTTAGATTTTGAATATTGTGGTTGTCGCTAAACTCGACAATCACATTCAAATGTGCACTGACTTTAGAGATTTAAATCTTGCTTCTTTGAAAGATGATTCTCCTCTTCCAAACATTGATATGATTGTTGATTCAATAGTTGGCCATGAATTACTTTCCTTCATGGATGTTTTTTTAGGTTATAATCAAATCTTTATCAACCCTCAAGATCAATATAAGACAACCTTTATCACCCTGTGGGGAACATTTTGTTGGGTGGTCATGCCGTTTGGATTAAATAATGCTGGAGCAAATTATCAACATGCCATGAGACTTATCTTTCATTATTACATACATAACATCTTAGAGGATTATGTCTATGACATTCTTGCGAAGTCTATTCATCGCTTGGATCACGTCACTATCCTTCGTCAAATCTTTGAGTGGATATGAAAATACACCATGCGCTTAAATCCCCATAATTGTGTCTTTGGCGTAGACAGTGGTAAACTGTTGGGATTTATAGTTTCGCATTGAGGTATTGAAGTAGACACAAATAAAATTGATGTGATTGTTAACATGCCATCTCCTTGAAATATATCTCAACTTTGTAGTTTACAGGGGAAGATACAGTCCATCCGCCGATTTGTATCACAACTTACGGATAGGACTCACCCTTTCACTCAACTACTAAAGAAATAAGCAAAATTCCAATGGAATTCTAATTGTCCAAAATCCTTTGAAGACTTAAAAAACTACTTATCTAATCCTCTTGTTTTACAACTAGCAACTGTAGAAAAGCCCTTTATTATTTATACATTAGCTTCTACTAATGCTCTCGCGGCATTATTAGCACAACATGATGGCAAAGGCAAAGAACGTGATGTATATTATATAAGCCAAACTTTGCTCGATTATGAAGTGCGATACACTATCATCGAGAAACAGTGCTTAGCTCTTGTCTGTGCAACATAAAAGTTAAGACACTATCTCCTAAATGTTGAAATTCATGTCATGGTAAAATTTGATCCTTTAAAGCATCTCTTTGCTAAAATGGATCTCTCAGGCCACCTAGCTAAATGGGTTATGTTGTTAACGAAATTTGATCTCAAGTTTATCTCTCTAAAAGCGATAAAAGCAAAAGCATTAACCGATCATCTAGTTGAGGCACCTTCACCTTTTTCTCTTCAAAATAATCATGAATTTCCTAATGATCAAATTTTAACTTTGGATGAAAATGAAAAATGGGAATTATATTTTGATGGTTCAAGATGTAGAACTAGCTCAGGTGCTGGTATAATACTAGTACCTCCTTCAAGTAAGTTGATTCCTCTTTTCTACTGTCTAAACTTCTCATGCACGAACAACATTGCTGAGTATGAAGCTCTCATCGCAACACTCTGTGTCGCTTTGTCTTTGAATATTAAACACATCACTATTTATTGTGATTCACAATTAATCATAAGACAAGTCATTAGATCTTATCAAGCAAAGCAAGACAAACTATCTCAATATCGTGATCTTACCTTGTCATTATTAAAACAATTTCCATCCTTTACAATCAACACAATTCCAAGGAAGAACAATTGACATGCGGATGTAATGGCAAGTGCAGCTTCCCTTATAGCCCATGACGATTCACTTGAAGCATATCAATTCATCATTCACAATCTTAAATCACCAGCAATAGCCAAGGCCACACTCTCAAATACTGACTTATGTTGCAACACAAATTCCGATGAAATGGTACTTCCATATATTACAATATTTGTGTGATGGTACCTTTCCTAATTCAACATCTAAAAACACAAGAGTTCATATACGCAAACTCACAACATGTTACATCATCTTATCCAATGTGTTGTATTGAAGAAGCTATAATGGCATTCTTCTCCGTTGTCTTAATAAATCAGAAATTCTATTTGCTCTAGAAGAGGTTCACTCTGGTGCCTATGGAGGGCATTTTAGAGGAAAATCTTTGGTACAAAAGTTATTATGTATGGGGTTCTATTGGCAAAGCATGGAACAAGATTCGTTCGCCTTCATTAAGAAGTGCCTGCAATGTCAACAACATAGTAATTTAATTCGAGCTCCTGCCCAGGAACTTTGAGCCTAGGTGTCACCTTGGCCATTTTCTGTATGGGGCTTGGATCTAATTGGAAAGATATCTCCTCCTTCTCAAGAACACACTTTCATCATTATCGCCACCAATTACTTTACGAAGTGGGTTGAAGCTATGCCACTATGATCCACGATTGTCGAGGTAATCTATCACTTCATTCAGGATAATATAATCTCACGATTTGGCATTCCTTCTTCTTTGGTTTTTGACAATGGTACACCATTTAATAATAAGGTTGTGAAGAAATTCCTTGAAAAATACCACACTCAACATCACTTCTCTATGCCATATTACCACAATCAAATGGCCAAGCAGAAGCTTCAAATAAGATCATTAGACAAATTTTGCAAAAAACCATTAATAAACATAAAAAAGATTGGCATACTCAACTCTCCTATGCACTTTGGGCCCATAGAACAAGTGTTCATATGACTAATGGTACTACATTGTACAACCTTGTATATGGTGCTAATGTGATAATGCCTTTAGAGTTAGAAATTCCTTCATTGTGAGTTTCCCTAAAGGAAAAGAGAGAAGAGATTACAATAGCTAGAGATGCTCGATGAACAACGAATCAAGGCTCTCAACCATATTAGAGCTCATTAGAAAAACATCCAATGATCATACAATGAACATGTAATCCATTGTTCATTTGAAGTTGGAGACTTGGTACTCTATGAAAATCAATGTAATGTGAATGCACCTCCTGGTGAAACAGGGAAGTTCAGCCCTAATTGGGTAGATCCATATGTTATCACTGAAGCTTATTGATCAGGAGTGTATAAATTAGTTGATGAACAAGGTACGCTTCTTAAAGAACCTATTAATGCTACGCATTTGCAAAAATTTCACGCTTAAGATCGTATGTTAGATATTACTTTATAAAGCAATGAGTTGTTAATTGTTTCAATTTCGACAAGATAGCATATTTTGTCTTAATCATTTAATAAGCTAGCATAAAATCTTTATTAAATACAATTAATCATTGTTGCATCTACTTAAACCATGTTTTCTTAAGATCACAATTGTATTAATTGGAAATAATATCATATTCATGTGCAAAATTTTAATCATTGTTGTATTTACTAAACAGTCTGCAAAGATCGATTAGCTTAAATCATAATAGAATTACACACATTTTCACATGATCATCACAATTATCACTTGTTGCATTTTAATAAATCACATGTGGTACATAAAATAACATCATAACATTAATAGAAAAGCATTATATATACATCAGTTTGAATATACAAATAAAAAATTGACTATCCCGTACATCAAAATGGGATGTCATTGTACAATACATGAGATACATATCATATAGCTGAATCTCGATTACCAAACCTCTCAGGACCTGGTGGTGTACAAGCGGCAAAAGGCTTTCCATGTGAGGTCACAAACTCTGAGTGACTCCTAGATGCACTCTACAACCGTAGACCCCTAAGCTCACCTCTAAGCTCTCCCACCTCCCTCTAAGAATCTATATAAAGATGTTGAAGTCTATCTCTCTCAGCTCTCACTTGATTCAACTCTATCTGCAGATAGTGACTGAAGGCACCACCCATCTCGGTAGGAGATGTCGTGGCCTAATCTCACTATGTCTGGAGGTTCGCCTTTGCACACTCTACTCTTTGGGTCACCTAATCTAAAGCAACTTCCATAGCCACCCTTTATCTCATGAAGGGCATGAATAACTCTGCATGTCGTCCTGTTGAGTGATATGGTGAGTATCTTGTCTGCACTAGCTGCTCTGCTACATTTGTAGGAACCATACCTGCTATGACACAACTCACAAAGTCATGCCATCCCTGGGTACCAACTATCAAATAGCAACACAAAGATAATATCATTATCTCATCATCAAAAATATATATGACATCATCATAAGCAAGTAATCACCAAAGAAAATTAACAACATTCTCACCAGGATCGCCATCCTACCAATCAGGATCTCGTACTGTTGTCGCTATAGTAACATCTCTAGTCACCTCTGTAGTTGGGGGCATAGAGGTGCTCGCCTCCCCTCGCTTGAGCTGACTCAATCTCCTAGTGGTAGTAGGTCCTAGACCACGAGCTCTCGACCTAGGTCTCTCCTCGGTCTCCTCATCATCGCCAATCTCCCGCTGCCCTTGTCGTGGTCTCTCCCTACAGATAAAGTGCAATGACGTCTCCTCCTCATCATCATCATCATCGTCGTCCTCATCATCAAAATATCCAATGAAGTGACTAAAGTCCTCCTCATCTTCTGAATCATCCTCGCAACTCGTCCATGGTCATGGATCGCCTATGGGATGACCGACAGGGAAAACTGGATCAAGTCAAGCTGTCTCCCACTAGGTCATGTACGCTCGGGTATAATCGATGTCGTCTACCTCTAACACCAACTCTACATCCACTACACCATCATCCTCACTCTCAACTAACTTGACGATCATTGGCCGTGGGGCCTCATTAGCCCTCATCGCACTGTGCGTTGAGCGTACGTAGCTCATACACATGCTAGGTACACCTTGCATGCATCTGAATTATCGCATGACTCTATCAAAGTAAAAGATGACGACGATGTGATCTAGGTGTCTGGCTAGTAGTTGTTCCCGGTGCATCCTCGCTAACTATCTATGTTGCCCCTTCCATGGCCTGTGGTTGTGATATGGTCTCCATAGGATATCATTGTGTTGCAGTTTGTCGAACACTACTCTCCAATACAGTAAATCACCATATCTCCAACATCTAATAAGTGGATAGGCATTAGCACGTGGATATGTCCATGTTGGCTCAATGAGAAACCCCACTGGATGTGTGCATCTAATATGCTCAAAGATCCATACATGTAGCAGAGTGCATATCATCAAACTCTGCGCCTCATAGTGAACATAACAACCCAAGTCTCGATATAGGTGCGCAAGCATACTACGCCCCATGAATAGACCACCCTCTCCTCCATCGCCTTGATGGTGTACATGAGGTCCCCATGAAGGTGAGTGCCTCGCCCATCTAGTGTAACCACTAATGTGATGGTAATGATAATGATGCGATGAACTAGGGGTATATCTGTACAACCCTGCTCTAACCAACGAAGCATGATATGTCCTCGTCTGAGTGGCATCACCACATGACAAAAATAGTGAATATGACTCTCACGAGTGTACACCTCGGAGCGCTGCTCTATGACTCGCACTGCCTGCCCTCAGACTGGAAGTTATAGTATGTGATACACATACCCAAGTGTAATCATTCTCCCCTGTAGGTAGATGGAAGGTAGACGTGTCTGCATCCCATCTCTCCATCAGGGCCATCAACATGCTACTGTGGAATCTCATCGTGGACTTAGTAAACACCCACCACAGGCCTACATCCTGTAGGAGACCTCGATCCTCATCGGATAGAATACCTACATGGCTTCGTAATAGTGTCATAAGTCAGTGACCAGTATGCTCCCATGTCTCAAGGACATCCTATACATCAAACAAGTTCAAATTAGTCTATGCTCATCACAAATCATCTACTTGTCTCTGTAACATTTCAACTTTCCCCTAGGCCCTTGTCCTTTCTAGACCTGGGTGCCCTAGGAAGACTTGGGCGCCCCAGGAGGACTAGGGCGCTTAGGGAGGACTTGGGCACCCCAGTTGGACTTGGGCACCCTAGTCAGGAACCCTTGTCTATAATGCCTTAAATGGCACAAAAAAATAAGAAAAAAAGTACAAAAATAGAAAAGAATTGATGCAAGAAGTGAAGTCTAGGGTCCCACCTCATGCTCAACTCGTCTGTCTGCTACTCGGGACCATAGTGCATCCAGCCTCAGGGCCTGACAGGGACGTCAGCTCGACATCGTAGCTCTCTCTCCTTCTCTTCTCCTCTGAAAGTGAAAGTGACAAATGAATGGTGAAAAAGTGAAAACTCCCTTTACTTATAGTACATGGATGAGAATTCCTTTTCACTATCTAGGAGCAAAAAGTGCATAACAGTGTTTGATTACCTCTATCTTGGGTTACCGAACTTAGTTTAATGTGCCGTTTGTTGCGTTGAAACCCTGATTCCACCCTTCATCAAACCTAATGCTTTGTATCTCAGTGTTATTTACAAAAGTAACCCTACCAAAGCATTCTTTCAACAAGTTCCCTTGAAATATGTGTGTTAAGATTACCACCTTGTTTCTCCTTTTTAGACTAAGCAAGCAAAAACAAGGGGGCATATATCTCCCGCAATTTCCACCCTAATCCTATCTCATCACTCATCCCTTTAGTGTTTATGATTGAATTATTTGTTTGTCGTTTGTAGGTTGATTTGATGATTTGATCTAACATATCTTTCTTTACAGGTTGTGGTTCTTAACCTTTGTGACCTTGCAAGATTGCAGATTGGGGGCTTCTACCTCTTGCTTGGCAACATTCAACTTCCTCTACAGTATCCTTTTGGATATCCTTTTTGTGATTATTGTATTTACTTACCTTTAGTTACATATACACGTAGTGTCATATGGCCACTAAAGTGGGGGCTAAATGTTATGTCGTAAATTGTGCTCTTGCTTAGGTTAGCATAATTTCGCTAAGTTTAGCTCCTACCTTTTAGTGTCCCTTAACCCCTTCTTTATTAGACCTATGTAAACCCTAATTGATGACTACCTTATTGAGGAGATGTCGCATTTCAGAGTAATTATCGACAAAACTTGAAAAGAGACTTTGGATTCTAGACATCTAGGACACCCTTAAGCCTGATTTGAGGTGAAATTTGGGGGTTGGACTTGGGCACCTGTGTCCGCGCCCTAGTCCTGCCTTAAATCTTAGGATTCCAAATTTCATTTTGGTGTTGACTTTTTTTATGTGCTTTGGGATTTTGAATTTAAAATTTCATTTTCACGCGATGTCGACATATTATTTCAATTTATTTCATTTCTAAGGTTAGGTATTTAAAGAGAATTCAAAATCATTTTATCACACACAACTCACATGCAAGCTTACTACACTGAAATTCTGCTACAAGTGCTATTGAAGTTCTGCAAAGTGTTGAAGCTCATTGAAGAATTGAATCTTTGCTATCATGGAGATATGTTGTGAAGATTAGGAATCAAGATCTTGAGTCTATCTTGCTCTTCCTAGGGTTTGCGAAGCCTTTTGTACAATCAGGGGAAGGGTTGAAGCCTCCAACTTGAGTTTTAGAATCCTCCTGGATATGGCCGCCTCACCTTCTTGTTCTACAAGTCTTCATTGATGTCATCTCCTTGAGGTGAAGTTGTTGTTTCCTTGAGTGAAACATTTGTGGATCTAATCCTTAATGCTTGAGTCATTTAGGATCTTGCATTTGTTTATGCTTACACATTTGGTTTACAAGCACACACATCTGCATACTTTGACATTAGCTATCGTTGAGGTAGAAATACCAAAGATGGGGTTTGACTGAGACAAACTCCTATATACCACAACCATCCTTCTCCTTCTTTTGTTTGTGCAGGTTAGATTCAAGAAAATTCGTCAAAAAAGAAGCGGAGGAGAAATAGGTGTTACAGTCATAATCATCATGGAAGTTACAAATTTGGCTTCAGAATATCCACAGGACTTCGGGGTGGGCACCCAAGTCCTTCAAGGCCTGAGATCTGGGATTCTGAATCCTTTTTCAGAGGTACAGTCACCTGGTGCAGATATTTCTATTGCTAGAAAACTTACAGGACTTTGGGGTGGGCGCCCTAGTCTTACAAGCCTCTAGAATTCAGGTGCATAGTCACTGTTACTTCTCATTTGCATTTTTGTACTCATCCTGTGGGTTTTTTCTCCCAAAATCAGTTTGTTCTTGCATATCTTATCACTAGGGTTTGGCTTATCAGTAGCTAGTTAGGGTTTGCAAAACTCTAGTTGAGACATCTTTTCAGACACAACAACAGAGGAATAGGACACATGTAGCTTATCACTCTCATAGTGATTGAGCTTGGTTCATATTTTAAATGTTAGTGCACTTGAAAAGAGGGGCTTGACCTAGTTTGCAAATACTATCATTCTCTCTCTTTTCACACTAAACACTATTCATGGCAATAGAAACAAAAGATGATATATTGGAAAGTGAAGATAAAGAAAAAGAAGAGGAGTTAGAAAGGGAAGAGAATGATGAAATAGATGGGGAAGTAAATTTGGAAGAACTTCTTATTTGTGCCCTAAGTGAAATAAATAAGCTTAAGAAGAACTTGAAACAAAAATTATAGCTTCAAGAGGACTATGAATCCAAGGAAAAAATATCACAAAGTCTTGAGGAATCAGAAAACACGATCATCAACCTCAAGATTCAACTTGAAGAAGCAAAAAGGATTGAAGAGGAGGTGAGAATCAAATTAAACAAAAAAAGAAAATTGTGGGAGGCTAGAGTCTGAAATTGTTTCCTTGAGGAATGAACTAGAGAAAACAACTAGTAAGCTGAATAGAAGCCTCAAATTTGAGAAGAGTGCAGAGATATTAGATGATACCATCAATGGGTAGAGGCCATCATTTATAAAGACTAGTCTTGGATATAAAGAAAATTAGATGTCCAACAAAGAAGATCACAAAGAGCTACCAAAGAAGGTAAATGATGAAAAGCCAAAAGGATATGCAGATGCTCTCAAAAGTTCTATTAACAAGAAGAAAGATCCTCAAATCACATTCCATAGAAAACAAGCACTCCTTCCAAAAGATAACAATGACAAATTCAAAAATTCCTTTCCTCCAAGGCAGGTGCATATGACTAGGTTCCAACATTCTTTATTTGGTTATTCTTTTTGTGTAATCACTTTGGTCATAAAGCAATAGACTACATGACTCGTGCAAGAAACTTTGGTTGGAACAAGAATAGAAATCCTTATGGATTATCAAATAGGAATTACAATCCATTTGCTCCTTTATTGGATTACAATGTCATATGCTATAAGTGCAACAACTATGGACATACAACATGTTTCTGTAGAAGTGGTTTTATAGAACCTCTTAGACAAAGCAAGAAGGTAGATATCCTTGGAAAGCATAAGGAAGGACCTACAAAAGTCCGAAAGAGGAAGCAAGAGAAAAATAATTCAAAAAGAAGGTGAGAAGACTCTCACAAAGAAATAAAAAGGATGACCTTCTTCATTTAGTAGCCATGGATAAGAGAAGGAAGAGTTGAAGGCATTCTCCATCTTGTAAGATGCATAGAGAATGATGGATGACTTGGATGTTTCTCATGATCTATTTATGTATGGAAATATAATGAACATCTCTTTGCCATTGATGTCAAAGGAGGAGAGTTATAGAAAGGGGAAGTTTTATAGACATAGGAGCATCACATTTAAGAGGGAGAATCACATCATGAAGGAGAGAAGTATGTTACATACCTTTGCCATTGATGTCAAAGGGGGAGAGTTACAACAAGAGGGAGAATTATGTTCTTGCAGGGTTGCCACCAATGACAAAGGGGGAGATTGTTGGAAATATTGTCATTGATGTCAAAGGATGATTTTTTGATTTTGAGAAGCGAGATTGGATGACAGTTAGATATGGTAAAGTGACAGAAGCATGGACTGATCAATTGTATGAGTAAGGGATGTGTATGATTGATGAAACATAAACAAGGTTGGATAAGCTGAAGATAGAGATTTCATAATGGAGAACTAATTGCTACCATTCATATTGCGGTTAAAGGACATCGAATAAAGGCCAAAGGCCACTAATCGTTTCAAGGGCAGATTGGATTATTTCAAGGCTGACCCCCCTACAAGTTGACATTTATGCAATACATATTTACAATTTATGGAAAATACATTCAAATTATATTTGGGCCTTCCCTTTGGCACCTATGAACAAGACATGTAAATAAATTGCTCAAGTTATGTATGCCGATTATATTTAAGGAGCATCGATTAATCTATCCATTTAGGATAGTGATTACCTTTGGACAACGAGGCATGAAGAGAAACAATTAAGATTATTAATGGGTAGCGATGAACATATGTGGAGTGATTACTTTTTATAAAAGTAATGATTACATTTTAAAGAGCAACAATCACATTTCAAGAGCAGCGGTTAGATTTAAAAGATAGTGCTTAAGAAGATAAATGACAATAGTTAAAGAAGAATAAAGGCATCCATTAAGGAGAAATAAGGAGGAGAAAGAAAAGTGTTCAAAGGCAGCTATTAGTCTTAACAAAAAGACATATCTTTTAAAAGAGTTATCTCTATTCAAAGAGATGCCTCTCTTTATGGAGGCATAAGGGTATAAAAGAAAATAAATTTTTGTGGAGAAGGGTGTGTGGAGAATAGAAGATATATCATACAAACACTAGCAGATTTGAGGAGAAGAAAATATTAGAAGATTATTCAAGGTAGTTGTTGCAGGAGATTTATTCTCAAGAAGACAAGACTTTGTTGAGTTAGAGGTTGGTGCCTCATATTGGAGAGGTTGGTGCCTCATATTAAAGAGATTGGTGTATCTTGCTGAGTTGGTTCTCAGTGGTGGGGATTGGTGTCTCCAGTAGGTTGGTGCCTACAAATTTTGTAAAAGAATTTTATATCGTGGTTTTCTCTTGAAAGGGTTTCCACGTAAATGTAGTTTTCTTCTTGTGTTCTTAATTGTTGATGTTGTGTGATTGATATTATTGTAGTTATTAATTTGAAAAAGTAAAAGATTAGCTTAAACTGATTCACCCCCTTCTCAGTATAAGTGCGTGCTTATCAATTTATACATATTTAACATTTATTGTGCCTATCATCGACACCCATATCCAAATATTTATTCCTTACGTAGATCTTATTGTTTCCATGTCCCAAGTAAATTACAAGCATGTGATCGATCTTTAACTTGTAGATCCGATCCATGAAATTTTACAATTCAAATTCAAAATTTGGCTAACTTTAGGCTATTGTTTTCCTATCTCGAGCGACTTCGTACACATTTGCATAATTTATTGCTATGTACTTATATTTAAAGGCATTCATTTTGGATCATCAAGTAATTATTTGAATATCATTTGCATTTATGAAGGAGCATGCTAGGAGATTTAAGTTTGCATCATCATTTGTATATTTGAAAATTGTTGTCCTTGATTATTTCCATGATTATAAAGTCGATTCTAATAAAGGGGTAAGACGATGAAAACACAACCCTTACAATTTGACAATCTCCCCTAAATGTTTCTAAACATTCCTAATACTTAACATTCAATAAAATACAAAACATTAGACAAATCAAGAATCAAAATGCACATAGTCAACTCCACAAAAACTAACCAAAAATTGCACATACAAATCTAGATAATATTAAGGCTAAATCCATAGCTTAGATATAATATACATAAAAGCAATTTTGTATGCACAAAACCTCTAAATTATTTTTGGATTTTTTGAATTTTTTCCCTCTAATTTTTTTTTACTAATTTATTTGACATGTAATTTTTTATTTATAATATGAAGTTACACCTTTTTTGCCGAATAAAACCTCTAAATTGCAAAATCTCCTTGGGAGATTTACATTTAAAAAGATAAGCTACCATTACCCACTTGAGCGTTACATTTCAATCATCAATAAAGTGAAGTGATGGATGGCCACATGGTATAAATTCCATCCATAATCTCATGATTCGAGTTTGAGAACTATGGGTAAGAGATAGATGCTTCATTTTCAACAAAAGAGCAAACAAAAATAAAGTTTGACATTAGTGCTTCCAAAACTTAAATCAATACTTACCCAAACCACCTAACTTAGTGGGTAAAACAAAAATTTAATTAACTCTCATGACTGCAAAATTCTATAGTTAAAAAATTAATTAACAATAATTACAGATACAATTTCAGCATTCGTATGAGGACCCTGTTTTTTAATTAATAAACACTTTGGGAAAAAAGTATGCAAATATTTTTATTACTTTAAAACACTTAAAAACAGTAGACATTGAAATGCATAAAATAATTTGTATTGGATAGCTTCTTTGTTTTTTTGTTAGGGTGTTTGAAATATGTGGGAATGTTTATTTTATTTGGAAATTTGGAAGTTTAGATTATTGTATTATTTTGTAATTTAATTTGTATTATTGTACATAAAAATTAAATAGAGCTGACATATGTTTTTTAAATTATGATGTAAGTGTTTTACATTTAAAAAATATATAACCCACATATTTTTATTAAATGAATGCATGTAAAAATTATAAATTGTTTTAAATTTAAAATATATAACGGACATACTTTTATTAAATGAATTGCACATAATAATTAAATTTAAAATATATAAACCACATATTTTTATTAAATAAATGCACATAACAATAAAGCCCACATAAAGTAAATAACCTATATAAATACAAGTAATACTGAAACATAAATCACAAAAATATCAAATCAAATAAAAAAGAGCAAAAGAATATTGGAGAAGGGCAGAAATTCACAAGTACTACTGAAATATAAATCACAAAAATATCAAATCAAATAAAAAAGAGCAAAAGAATATTGGAGAACGACAGAAGTTATTTGAAGGGTAAGTGCAGTTAATTTTCTTTTGTTTTCTGCATAATGAAATTCAATTTATTGGTTTCTTTTCATTGCACTTTGATTAAAAAAAAAATATTAGGGTTTAAATTTGTTTTATAACTATACTTTAGGGTTCTTCACAAATAAAAATAGCACGCTTTATAAAGTTCAATTTTATAGTTAAGGAAATATTTTTAGGTTATTTTTGGGATTTCAATTCTTTTTTCCACAAGAGTTAAAAATCTAGAGTATCATGGAAAATATTATTACATTTTAATATCAATATGCATGCTTTGTAAAGATAATATTTTAGTGTTATTTTATTTTAGGAAATTAGGTTATTTTTAGGATTTCAATTTTATTTACTCAAAGAGTTAAAAATCTAGAGTATCATGGAAAATATTTTTATTTTTGGGATTTCAATTTTATTTATTCAAAGAGTTAAAAATCTAGAGTATCATGGAAAATATTTAAATGAAGTGACCCATTGCTGCATTTTTATTTTATTCTTCAAAGTTTAATTTTATAGTTAATGAAATATTTTAGTGTCATTTTATTTTTCCAAATGACATTATTTTTGGGATTTCAATTTTATATATTCAAGACATTTCAAATCTCTCCACACCCAAATAGGGTTAGGGTTCTTCACATAAATAAAAATATGCATGCTTTGTAAAGGCAAAAGTAGTTTTTTTTAAAGATAGGTATGCTAGTTTAAATTATTTTATGATTTCATTTTAGGTTTTTAGAAAATGAATTTTATTTAATTTTTGTAGGAAATTTTTGAGAGGCACACTAATTTGATTAAATAGGTTTTTTCTAAAGATAGGTAAACTAGTTTAAATTATTTTATGATTTCATTTTATTTTTTTAGATGATGAATTTTATTTAATTTTTGTAGGAAATTTTTGAGAGGCACACTAATTTGATTAAATAGTTTTTTTCTAAAGATAGGTATGCTAGTTTAAATTATTTTATGATTTCATTTTATTTAATTTTTTAGAAAATTTTTGCGAGGCACACTAATTTGATTATATAGGTTTTTTCCAAAGATGGGTATGCTAGTTTAAATTATTTTATGATTTCATTTTATTTAATTTTTTAGAAAATTTTTGCAAGGCACAATAATTTGATTAAATAAGTTTTTTCCAAAGATAGGTATGCTAGTTTAAATTATTTTATGATTTCATTTTATTTTTTAAAATTTTGAATTTTATTTAATTTTTGTAAGAAATTTTTGAGAGGCACACTAATTTGATTAAATAGGTTGAGTAGATCCAAAATTAGTTATAAAAGTATTTGAGAATGATCAAGAAAACCTATCTAAAAACTCAACAAAATCATTACAAAATCAATGATCTTTTTCAATTTAAGAGGACTTTACATAATGAGAACCGAATAGAAGTGCTTTTGGATTAAACTGTGTATATTTCTACACTCAGTGATCCATTATCCTCTTCCTAATGATGGATCACTGAGTGTAATTCGAAACGTCCATACTAGAAATATATACATATTAATCCAAAAGTACTTCTATTTGTATTCTATGGACTGTAGAAAACTCATGCCTACTATAATGAGAACCAAACAAACCATGCCAACAAAAAAATATTTTAAAAACATCTATTTTATTGTAACCATTAAACAAATAAATATTTCAATTAAAAAAATTTGAATTTTTTTTTTTATAAACATTCTTTACAATAAATATCTTCTCTTAATACTCCATAATTATTTATTTATATAAAAATTTTTGAATTAAAATTTATTTGTTACTCTAATATACTATACCTTGTAAACTTTATTCAATATAAAAATGAATCAAATAAATATTATCAATCTTATAAGAACTATATAAATCTAATCCGAACATTGTTAAGAACTTACATCTTATATAAGTCGGATCACTCTTACCTGAAATTAATTTCATCTTCCATTCTAATTTTGGTATAAGCATAGAGTTGAATTCATCTCTATTCTTCATCTGATCTTCTATTCTAATTTTAGTAAAAGCACTAGATTTGCATTCACCCATTTTTAGATTTGCATTCATCCATCCTTCAAAGAATTGTCAGTGGGGGCAAAATACACACGATTAGTTTTTGCTAGGTAATTTGGTAGGAGACTTGTAAGTGGCAAACAGGAAAAGCGAGCTAAATTAGATGGGCATACCTTCCTAGGAATAATAATAATTGTTTTGTAATCACTAAGATTTCGGTGTTTTACTGTGACTTTATAAACAACAATACAATGCCATAATGATATCTCTCTCCCGGTGTCCGTGTGTGCAAAGCGAATTTTGTAGGATGTTGTGAAGGAAAATACAGCCACTACCCGCCCTTCTCATTGTCTAAAACCTTCTCCCCAGAACCAGATCTTTCTTCATGATACAAACTTCTATACTTCTTGTTTCTCTGTATCTTTGATGGTGTGGGTAGATCCAAAATCCATTTTTGTGTAGTGGGTATTTGTGGAACTTATCATGAAAGGTTCGAGGGAGTCACAGGGATGGGGGAACAAACGGGTTCAGTTCCAGGAGCCTTATAATAAAATGCCCAAATCATCTGGAACATCTTCTGGTAAGCATTAGTATTTCTATTGCCAGGTTTTAGCTGCAATACCCATATCTATAATACAATTAATCTTATATTTAAGATAGATCTTACAGGTTAGTATTTTGCTACAGGGTTTATCTGATGCAGTACCCACTTGGTAATTGCCCTCGGGGTGGATGTTAAATTAGTCAAACAAAAATTACAGAGCGCTTCACTGGGTCTGTTAAAAGTTTGGTTTTGGGTTCTTGCATCCGTTAGTTTTCCATATCGAGCTAATATAAGGCATCTTGCCTTATTGGATATGGAACGGCAGACTCTTTCACATTTTTGTACAAGTGGGTCGATGGTAGCAGAAATGGGGTTTTCTTCCGTTTTAGGGTGGCAAACAGGAGGATTGTCTGTTTTCACCATGGAGTAGAAATTTTCTGGCCAAAGATTTTATGGAATACACCAGTCTATGAATATAAAGAGAAAACTTTCATGGGGTGTCTTAAAATTTTGCTTTTGGGCTTTGTGCTTCGTTAGGATTCAATACAGAGCTAACGAATAACATTTAGCCTAATTGGTTGCATGAGGACCATTTTACATTTATAGTTTTTTTTTTTTGGTTTTATTCTAATTATATCTTAATTAACCGTGAGAATCGAGGATCTCCTAGGGTTCTTACATCTTAACCTGCACCCTCCTACAACTCACGGGCCAGAGGCTAGCCCTACTCCGATTAGTATTGCCAGGGTTTGAACACAACCAATATTCTGTGTCTTACGACTTATCAATCTGTCTACACACCAGGGGTATTTTACATTTATAGTTATGCAGTGTTTAAATTTTTTTTTTCAAAATTCTATTTTCACCAGAGGTGAGAAACAGTAGGATTATCTGTGTACACCGCGGGGAGGAAATTTTGGTGGCTAAGCATTCTACAGATTTATATCATTGTTTGAATATATGGAACATAGTTTGTCCTTCGTGTATCTTTTAGTAGTCAATAAGGAGCTAACACCGGGCATTTTGCCTATTTGGATCTGAAAGGATAGGGCCATTTTACAGTTACTGTTGGTATTTTTTTAGGATAGGTGAATATTAGCAGAAATGGGGTTTCCTAGGGTGGCAAACAGTAAGATTGTCTGTGAACACCATGGGGTTGATGTTTTGTGATCAGTGTAGGGATGTATAGATGATAGACCTGCCTTTCGTGGTATGTCTTACAATTTTGGTTATGAGTTTTGTGCATCTTTTAGGATTCAATATAAACCCAACACGAGACAGTTTGCCTGACTAGGTACGTAAAATTAGGACTATTTCACATTTACTGTTATGCTATATTAACCATTTTGTAGGATCAGTAACAGTAGGATAATTTGTATCAATAGATGTTTTGTGGCCAATCATTCTATAGAATACATCAATCTCTGTATAAACAGAGCCTGTTTGCATGGGGAGTCTTAAAAAATTGGTTTTGGGATCTTTGCATCATCTGGACTTTAATAGTGAGCTAGTATAGGACAGTTTTCCTAATTCGGAATGATAAGTTGACCATTTTATACGTACTGTTCTGCTATATTCAAACATTTTTGAAGGAGAGGGTGGATGTTAGCAGAAATGGGATTTCCTAAAATTTAGGGTGACGATAGTAGTTCTGTGTTGTGTCTACAATGAGGTGGAAGTTTTGTGGCCAAACATTCTATAGATTACATCACTCTATGAATTTACAGAACCGACTTTCTCAAGGAGTCTTAAAATTTTGGATTCGGGTTCTGTGCATCTTTTAGGCTTCAGTAGCAAGCTAACACGGTATTTTAGCCAATTGTTTTTAAAAAATAAGACCTTTTGTTTGAACACTTACTGTTACGCTTTTTATAAAGTATTTTTTGTAGGAGAGGGTGGATACTATCAGAAATAGTGTCTACATTAAATTTAGCATGACAAATTAGTAGGATTGTCCCTTTTCACCATGGTATTTTTTATGATGGAGGGCATCAGTGTTTGAGTTGGTGCAGTGTGCAGGTGCTTCTCCATCCTCAAGTGAGATCTTGAGGGAAATCTTAGGAGCTCATGATGACTCAAGGGATATATGCTAACACCTCTCTTTAAAGAAAGTTTGGCAATCATGTTAGTAGTTACCCGATCATCCTGCAATATACCTGCACCTTGACTAATAACATGTGTTTTTTGCAACCTTGTATCTAAATTTTTAAGTTTTTTCTATGTATTTTATTTACATATTTGAAAATACTTAAATTGCCAAATCCTCAAATCCTAAATTTTGGACCCTGCTACACCTACAGTGTCACTTTCTGTAACTCAGTTTGCCATTGCTTGAAAAAATGTGCAGTCTGTAAGTCCTAGTGATTTAGTTAGTGTAAAATCCTGCATGGTTGGTTAGAGTATTGAAAATAAATTTGATACCTAGTGCATGGTTTTAGAATAGATTTGGTTGGGGCAAAAGTTTAGTTAAAATACGTTTCCTGATATTTTAATGCAAATATAATTACCTGATAAATGAGGATGACATAAATCTCAAGTAATGTTTCCATTAAATGACATGAATGTACTTTTCACGGAAACCCAAGTCCAATGCCTCTATCAAGTGCATGCCTTCTTCACATGACAATATTTTGTCGTGTTTTTCTATGGAGACCTTGCCATCAGATTTGAGGAATTTTGGCTTAGTTCCTTAAATCCTTGATTTGATCTAAATAACTAGGGACTGAGAGTAAAATGAATTGTTTTGGAGATTAAATTATCCAGCCTGCTCTGGATGTACATACCACTTTGGACACTCTTATGAACCAGACAGAAACTTTGCCCACTGTGGATGTGTACCAAGCATTGCTCTGGCCCATGGGTATTGTACTATATTTTTTGATGCTATTTTCTCTAACCTGTATGAGAAAAGGTCCCACAGAATCATTTGGGAGTTCAATTTTGCTGAAAAATTACATGTTTTTGAAACAAAATGCTCAGAGAATTATTTTTGTAAGTATCTCTGGAAAAGGCTTGGAATGACCATATGGTACAGATAGCTTCAATGTGAATTTTAATGGAACTGAATTAATCATTAATGTGAACATGGTTCAAATTTGAGATATTATTTTCAGTACATTGGCAACCACTTGCTTTGAGTGGAAATTCATGATCAAGCTTAGTACATGGTTTGACCTAGAAAATTTGTTTGAGAGTTATCTAATCCATCAAAATTCACCTGGTGCACCAGGTCTGTCCAGTGTTTTGGAATCTTGGATGATATTAATCTGACTGTTTAAACATAGGGACTAATGCCTAGAGGATACTGAAGTTCGGCAATCTTCAAAGCAATTTCGTAGACTTACTACTAGATCATGAACTACTTGTCATGAAAATCTGATTCAGTTACTGGCACGAACCTTGCAGATTTGTCTGGGTTGTTGTTTGTAAGTCCTGCATAATTTGCTTACAGATAGAAACTTGATTCAAGTGCTAACTGAATTGGTAAATGGAATTGTTAACGGTATTCTATATCACATTATCTTTTCAGCATGTGAATATTCATAGTTTCATGTTTTTGAGATCTATACTATATGTAAATTGATGCTTTTGTTTGATCTTATTATTTGTTTGTATTTGCAACTATATGTAGTCTACTTCTGTCTTAGCTTGAACTGCAAGATAAAAAGTCATTAGATTTATCTGTCTGAGCATTGCTTTGACCATCTATGCATATTGTATTCACTAAACATATTCTGACATGGATGCTGTTCTTAGGGGCCTGGAAACCAGCTGTACCATTTTGGGAAAGGGAGTTTTGTGAATCAGTTGGTCTCTCATGGAGTCAAGTTTGTGACAATAACAATGAATTGGAAGGATTTGAAAATGTTCTTAGGTGGGATGATTCTGCTGCCTTTGAAGCTTTTCAGATAGCCAAGCAGAGGTATTGGGCAAAGCGAAATGGCCGGTCTTATGATATTCCTTTACCCAGTTCTGATCTATATATTGACGAAATTGACTGGAACACTCACATACAAGAAGATTGTGAGTTACCTGAGAGAAACAATTCTTCTTCAGAAGAGGATTACAGAAGGCCATACTTTAAGCGAGGGGCAAGAGGACGCCAAGGACGCAGAAGAAATATGCCTAGACCAGAAACCCAAGACCACAGGAAACCCTCTGATGGTAATGCTCATTTTTCTGTAAATATGTTAGTTCCCACTGGGTGGCCTGACAATGCTCCAAAAGATGGACAGAAGACAGGGTCAATGGAATGGAGTGAAAATAGGCAAAATGCAACAGAAACGTCCAAAGATTTTGCTCAGAATCCAGTGTATGTTCAACCAACGGGGTGGGGAGATCAACATGATTCTGGATGGGATGTTAAACAAACAGATCATTCTGGGTGGGAAGTCCATGAAAATAATAATGCGCTTGTAACAGGTTGGGAGCAGAAAATGGATTCTGGATGGGGTAACCAGACTGAGCCAACAAGGAATTCAACAATAACAAGTAAGACTGCTTGGACAGATACCGGTAATGTTGTGAGTGATTCTGTTGGCTGGGGAGATCAAACTCAAAATGGGTTGAATGTACCAGCTGTTGGCTCAGGATGGACACCTCGTGAACAAGAAAACTATACGTCAGGGCAGGGCCGTGGAAATGAGAACTCTGGATGGCGTTCTAAGCATATAAACAGAACAGGCTGGAATAATGCTAAGGATGTCTCAGAATGGGAGAGTGGAATTGGCAGCACATCTCCTTTCATCCCTCAGGAGCAAGTTATTGCAACTGGGTGGGGGGATCAGTTTTCGGAACAAGTGCATCCTTATTATCAGAATCATGCTTGTATGGCAGCACAGTGGAACACTATGCCACAGGCTGCACAACAATGGCAGAATCAATCTGCCACATGGAATCCGGGGCCTGTGGAAATGCAATATCAATTCAATGGAAACTGGGGAGGCCCACCATTTCATCAAGGGGGTTCACATGGTTGGTATCAGGCGCCAGCATACTCACAAAGTGCATGGCGTTCTAATCAAGGCAGGGAAAACACTTGGTTATTTTGGTTTTTTTGGTCATTATATTGCGTTTTTACTAATTTGCTATTCCTGTTATCCTATAAAACAATTTATTCATTCTTTCAGTCATTGATCTTTTCAGGTAATTGGCATCAGCAGTCCCAACATAAGCAGGGGGGGTACCCTGCACAAAATCATCAGTATGCTCTGAAGAAAGATAGAGATTACAGAGTTAGCAACAGACGTAATCAGAGATAAATACCTGGGTATGCAAGGAGATATGAATACATGAGTCTCTAAAGGCAAGTTATGCGTGGAGGGAGTACTCAACTGGAGTACAGTGCTGTACAGCAGATGGTGATCCAGGCTATTAATATGGAATACTTTTTACATGATTATTTTTGAGAGAGTATTTGATTATTTTGTGTTACATGTACATATGTACCTAAACCCAAATCTTATCAGTAACAGAAACTTGTGCCTAAGCACATACGCAGGTGAGTCTATTTGTATAATAGTTATTTTGAGGCTCGCATTAGTTAGGAATTTATGTTGGTTTGTGGGTGTCTTACCCCAACAGCCTAGAGATTTGTATATACCTACTATAAAATTAAGACATGGCAGGTGAGGAGATCTTTGTTGTTTTATGCTATTATAGCCCTAGTCTCCTCAGTAAACATTTTAGAAGTATTTGGCATTTGTTAGACGTCATTCTTTTTATTTATCTTCATTTTCTTTTTGGAGATGATGAAGGGTATATATTATTTTTCTCAATTATATATTGTATGATACAGGTAATAGAATCAAAGAAGTCTGAGTTTCGTACTTGTCAGTTTTTGCACTTACACAACTTGCAAATTAAATTTTACAATATTACACTCTTTGGAAATCTCAGCTTCTAAATGTACATGTGCCATTGGACACTTTTCAAGGCCCAAAGATTAGAAAATGAGAATTCATGACTTTAGGACATAAACTCACAAATTTGTCCTTTTGACTAATGAAGCTTTAAGAATTTTGAAATCGTAGAGCTTGTTTCTGCAACCCTTACAACCGTTGAAGCTCTGTAAATGTTGTGATTTCCTGGAATTCTTAAATTCTTTTTTCAATCATAATGGAAGTTCAGGAAGGCACGTCTCGAGGCCAAGGAGAAGCAGGTTGGAATAACTTTGAAAGTCATCACCATGCTATGGTGTCAAGCATGTTCGTTTAATCATGGACTTATATATATTTACTGTTGAATTATAATTAGACCTGCCAACCTTTTTAAACTATGTTATATTAAGCAATGTATCGACTTCTAAAACTAACTCTTAATTTTTAATTCTTTCGGATGACTGTTTTCTTCTAAGGATAAATGTCTTTTGCTGACATGACAACTGCATTATATGCTGTAATTATGCTACATTTTTATAGGTTTTGTTTCATGTCATTGTAACTTGTGCAGGGTTTGGTCATGGATTTGGTCACACGGAAAACTATTATTTCTTTTCATTGTTATTTTTCAGACTGTTTGTGGAAACCTTTTGTTTGTAAACAATATGAATGTCTAAATTTCTTCAAATTTATAGCAGTGGATTGGATTGCTGTCCATTCACATTGCCCTTCCTTGCTAATGGGAACTTCTATTGTCTTTGTAGATCCTAATTTTCATATCTGATCTAAATTTTTGAAATGCAGAGAGATCAAAAGCAACAGAATTTTCTAAGGTGCTGTTCCGTCCATCTATAATTGTAAGATGAGCAACTTTTGGAGCGCACTTTATCGAAAAATAGTTGTCCATGTTTCTCCTTCACGTCTTGCATGTGGCAACAATTTCTAATGTAAGGTAATTTTATATTATTTTATCTTGTTTTTACATAATATGTCGGCAGGATCAAATCTAGATTTGAAATATTCAAATTTGACAGTGTAAAAAGGGGCAAAGTTGTGAAGGGCCATCAGAAGTGACTGACTTTCAATTACCAGGTAATCTGTACTGCACAAAAGAATTAGATGTTTGGAAGTAGATTGGCATGGCAATGCTAGTCTTGTGGCATTGATTTATGACAAACATAGAAGAATTTCCCATGTGGCCCCTGATGAAATTTACGTCTGCCATTATATTTAGGAAGAGAACTTTGGGTAGTCATACATGTATGATGAGGAGGATGATTAATTTTGGTATCCATTAGACCAAATTGGTCTGTAGGACTTATCAAAGTGTGGAAAAAATAGTTTCACTTAATCAAAGTGTGGAAAAAATAGTTTTACTTTACTCTTGTTGGGTAGGACATTTCTGGTGTTGTCCTATTTGTTGCCATCTGTCTTTTTCCTTGCCCTTCATCTCCTCACAAGTGGTCAATTAGGAATTTTTTATTTCTCTTTTGCCCGATCCTTCAACTTTTTATGCATATAAGCCGAAGTATTTTTTATAAGGGCAGTATCAAATATCAATTGACACCATCTCCTATGGGTTTGTATAACAAATACAATATTGATGATGGGCAATGTCGAAGACTCTAGAGTGCTTCCTTGCATATTTGCTTTTACATGTAAGTTACTGGTTATTGCTTCTTGTTTGTAAAACAAACATAAACTGATTATACAAGTTTTAATGTGGACGTGTGAAGTTTTGAAACAGTTAATTAATTCTCATGCAGGGCTTAAGATGTTTTGTTAATGAGATTGCTATCCGGTTCAATACCTTTGTCATATGACATCCTGTGCTGCATGTGCCGTTAGGAGTCACAATTGAATTGTTACATTTGTAGGTTTGACTAGTGGGTTTTTATGGCAGCAATTTTCCTTGATTTTTATTTTCTAAATATTCTCTACATTCTGATAAGTTGAGTTATATCTCTATGTGCTAATATTTTAAATTTTGAAGACATGGATGAATGTTGGACCTCCGAGCAGTTTTTGCTTCTAGGGCAGGCACATCTGCTTGACTAATATAAATAGAAGCAATTTTGTGTATTCTAGGGCTCTTGCGGATTCGATCAAGTGTTTTGCAGCTTTTGGTGCTTGTTTTTCTTGTATAGTTTTGATATAATACCATCCACATTCTAGGGAGCATGTTATCATATTTTATCCTCATTTTTGGATTTCTTGCTTTTAGATCTTTACTCTCACCATGGATTTCATTGAAGAGTTTTATATTATACAGGAAAGGCACTCTTGTCGTATGTGGTTACAATAAAATATGGAATGAAGTTACTGATCACTGATTTTATGAAAATTTTATTTTCAAGAGATTTCTTGGTTTTTACATATCTACTTTCTATGATTAATCTGGTTTTCTGTATATTGAGTTATCTGTGAAAGTTAAGATCAAATAAATTCAAATTCATCATATATCGATTCCAGACATTGTAGACAAGTTCAACTTAAGCAAATTCCATTGCAGTTTGTGAAAGGGGTCTGTCATAAAGAGTACACACATTAGCTGGTGTCTTTAAACACAACATTTACAAGTAACAAAATGGTCCAAGCATTAAACCTGTGAAGTTGGGAAATGTATTGTGGAATTTCATGGCTTACAGAGAAATGAAAATGCTGGTGGTGTTGGTCGTTTTGTCTGACTAAAATAACAATTTCATCTGGCTTAATATTCCAAGCGTAGTCATTTGGAAACTTCAGTGTCTAGTGGTACCCCCTGAAGAAACATTAGGGAAAGAGTACTTTGAAATTAAATTACAAAGAGATGAGGGCCGAGAAGGAAAATCTAGAGATAAGGGCCGAGAAGGAAAATCCTTACCACAAAGACAAACTAAGAAACAACAACAAAGGAATATAAAACAAACACACCGCAAGGAGGATAAAACACAAAAACAACAAAAGATGGACTCACTAATCAAGCTACCGGAAAGAGACTAGAGAACCCACTTACTTCATATATTAAAAAAACATGTGTGGGCTCTATTTAGTTTTTATGTATACGGTCACAATCATCCCCATAATGCTATTCTATAATGCTTTTCAGTGTAATTATTTTTTAAAAATTTAAATATAAATTAATCTTTAATTTTTTTATTTTTTAATATCTAACAAGGGACTAGACCAAATTATTTGATTTTGTTAAACTCTAAGGAGTGAAACATTGAATTGGCATATGATAAATCATGGGATGAAATCAAGACAACATTTTTGGACAATTTTGACTCACCAAACATACCAATTGAGGGAGTAAGCAAAATGCGGGATATGGTCCAGAAAGAGGGAGAGTCTATTAAGAATTTTGACAAAAGATTCTCACAAACTAGAAGAACCATTGACAAAAAAAGAGAGGATAGAATGGTTTATTTTAGGACTAAGCCCTGACATCAAGATTCCTCTAGATGTGTAATGACCCCTTTTGGGATTGCCCTAAGTCTTGCCCTAAAATCACAAATTTAACATAGTTAGGGTTGTAACTTACCAATTGAATGCTTTAAGCAAAATAGTCCTGATTTAGGTCTTGCAATCATGTTAGTTATTAATAGATAAATAAACATATAATCCAATGATGTTACAAATACGATTCCAATCCTTATTATAAAATTCAACATGTACATATGAGATTCCTTTTAAGGTTCTATCCAAACAATCCATCGTCATTATGGAGCACTATATATAAGTTGCCTTGAGCCATTCCATCTAGCCCATGATGTACGGAATGACTCGTCATTTGGCCTCCCAGCCCCACTTGGCGTGTCTTTACCAGAATGGAGTCCTAGCTACTTGGATTCCTTATATGCAGTATCCTCTAGAATGGATAGACAATTGGATGATAGCCTTAAGGGAATCATTACATTGATTCTATTGTGCATAGGCAAAATTATAGAAAGAATAACTATATTAGGAGAATAACAATATCTGTTGTTATCAATTATTGCATGTATATCTTTGTTGATGTATGTTTGTAGATTTAGCTTTGCTAATATATATTTATTTCTCTTATGCTATTATTCTTCAAATATCTGTTCTACATCATTTATAATCTATTGCATTTATTTATCCTATCGGTCTTCTGCTCCTCTCTTTTATTCACACTACTTCCTACATAATATAGCATCTCCAGGGACACGATTTCAACCAAAGATTGCATCTTGTATTAAAGGATATGTCTCTTCCAAGGATCACAACCTTTGATTATGATTACTACCTTTTAACAACTACAGATATACTTAATCACACCTCTTCATTATTGCTGCCTTCTATCTTCATAAACCTTGACCATAAATCACACCATATTACAAGTGATGCAAATCAAATTGTTATATTGTGAAGTGTGATCGTAGTATGTAATACAGGATTATATCAGTATCAATAATTCATTTTCCCTCTGCCACAATTCAATTTACATCTATTGGTAAGTTGTTCCATATCGGTTTAAACCATGTTGTCAATATTGGTTCATATTGCTTGTATTGTGGTATAGTGATTATTTAGAATTCAATAGAAATAATGTGGCTTCGTCCATGTTGGTTTTTGGCTGTATATCTCTATTTCGTGGTTTGTCATTGTGACCAGCTTTAGTCATTGCTCTTAAACATTATCATTTAATTTTATGATTTGTTCTATTTCGGGGGCATGACAAGATGGCAAAATTTTCAAATCATACTCAAAAGCAGTAATTCTAGCATGCCACATAGAGTCGTAGACCTGTCGAAAAAATGAAAAAACTAAGGAGAATATGAAGATAGAAAAACTTAAATTAGAATTGGAACAATTTAAACTCAAGCAAGAAATTCTAGCACAGAAAGAAGTAAGTCCTCAAAAGCAGAGATTGAACATATGGTGCTTTTACTATACAAAAGGACATGTCTAGAATGAATGCTCAATGATAAAAGGTGAAAGGCCGCCACATTGAAGGTAGATCTGAAGACAATAATACTAAATGAAACAATACACTTTATTGCGGTATATGCAGAGATTGGGATGACCATGAGATAGAAGACTGCCCATCACAATGTTTCAGGTTAAGGGAAGATGATGATGACCCTGAACCATGGTGCAATGCACACCACAATAATAGAGCGGACAATCAGAACATGACATATGTAAAAGGATTGGTAGAGAGACCATTATACATCCAGAATCATGTATATAAAATCCCTAGTTGGGCTAATAAGAGAAATATTAAATCATTGCAGAACACAAACCCTAACTCAGCGCCATACATGAACAATTACAATGAGGAAGATAACAACAGAACAACATAACAACAAAACAAAAAAACCTTATAGACAAATTGAAACAATTTTGCAAGTATTGGAATAAAGAACACCGTCACAAACTGCAAATAAGAAAAATGGGGAAAATTGATAGACAATGGAAGACAAGACCACTAATGATAAATGCTCATATAAACCATTATAAAATTAAATAGGTTATGGTTGACCTGGGTGTAGATGTAAACATGTTACCAAAAAGAGTATGGAAATACTTAGGAAGACCAGCATTGACAGAAACACCCTACACTATTAGCCTAGTAGATGGGTCAACAATTAAATAAACTAGGAACCTGGAAAAAGGTAGAAGTCAACTTAATGGGGGTCAAACAGTGGGTCGATTTTGAAATAGTAGTAATCAAAGAACCATTTGATTCCTACAACGCACTATTAGGTCTCCAATGGTTTGTTAATGCAAATGGAATTGTGGATTCAAGGAAAGAATAAATATCTTTCGTGGATGACACTAGAATAATCCATATTCCCTTGGGAAGAATTATTGATGAAGCCTATACATAGGAAATCAACCAAGAAAACTATACAAATGAAGACTCAAAACAATTATACTCCGTAGCAAAACCACCCAAATATGACATGTTAGAAAAACCAAATTCAGAGGGAGATATACAAATAGAAAGTGATAACAACAGCATGGATAGTGAAGTGTACTCACAACATGGCTACGAGATGAATTAGAAACTAAAACCCGAAGAGTAGTAGGGTTCCGTAAGGTCTTTATGGTCAAAATTACAGATGGATCCTTACCGCAAACCACTGCATGTAATGATCTCACACCACAAAAAACACACTACAATTCAGAGCATCAACTACATAACACATCCCAAGTATCCCGACGAATTAACAACATATCCAGAGGAATATCTCATATAAAACTTCCAAAATTTTGAAGAGTGGGAAACCTGGATAGTTATCTTATAGAGATGGAGAAAACTTTTCATGATGAATAATCTAGAGTAGATGCTATACAACACACATTGATATGCAATGCCACAAGCTAGTGGAATACACACAAACACACAATCCAGCACTGGCTAGTTTTCAAGATCTTGATAAAAACTAGATACCTACCAGAAGGAGAGTATGAAATTATACCGAACCAAGGGCAATTTACACCGCAAGAGCACTCAGAGATGTGCATATTGGTCTGCAAAGGAAGAAATGAGTACAACACAACATTATACATCCAACTATTCTATTGGACATTATCACTAGTGCCACAAACTTGGTACATAAACCAAGAACATAGGGCTGAAGCAAGAGAATGAAATGAGCTACAAGAAGACTTTCTACACGTTCTCATTTTATAATATTAACAAACATATTCACACCACACTCAGGAAAATAAAAGAAATAATATTCAAAACAACCGAAGAAGAAGAAATACCACAACAAATCCCTCCACTACCAAAAATTGAAGGTATTTAGAAACTAATACAATGGATGGATAATGAAATCAAGCATATTGAATGAAGATGTCATAAAACACAACAAAAAAATTACGAGGAAGAACACAACTTGGACGTTGAAGTACACTAAGGAGAAAGAGAGATTGAAATACTAACAGAACCCAAAAAGAAGTATTATAACCAACTGGTAAAACTTAGAGAAGAGAACATTGCTAAAGAGGGAGATCCTAAATTAGCTAAAATAGGAGACTATTGGGATGAAAGGGTAGTAGTGTAAGTTGCAGAGTTACTGTTAGAATTTGAACATTGATTTCCTAGAACATTTATAGACCTCAAAGGAATAAAAGAGGAAGCTAGGGCAATGAAAATACAACTAATAGAGAGTGTTAAACCACAAAGGAAAATACTATATAGATTGAACCCTAACAGGAAGAAGGTCAAAACAGAATTGGACAAAATGATTGCGGTAGGAATCATTAAAACCAATAGAGGATGCGAAATGGACAATTCCTATGGTGATGCAAAATAAGAAAACTAGTGAAGTAAGGATATGTGTCGACTATAGAGAATTGAACAAAGCATGCATACATGACCTATTTCCAACCCCCTTTACTGAGGAAATATTAGAATCAATAGCTGGTAGGGAAATCTACTCTTTTATTGATGGATTTTACGATTATCACCAAGTTAAGATAAAAGAATAGGATCAACCAAAAACTACTTTTACATGAGTTTGGATCCTTCATGTATGATGTTATGCCATTTGGCCTAAAGAATGCACCTATGGTATTTATTAGAATAATGGTAAACACATTCAAAGACTTCATCCATGATTTTTTGGAGGTATACTTAGATGATCAGATAGTACATAAACTGGTGAAAGATCATTTACAAGCACTAAGAATGATGATAAACATATGCATACGCTTACAAATATCATTAAACTTGAAGAAATACATGTTTGTGGTACCTTTTGGTACCTTATTAGGACATATCATATGCAAAGAAGGTCTGATGGTTGACCCACTAAAGTCACACTAATAATGACACTTCCTCCACCACAAACAACACCAAAAGTAAAGACATTCTTGGGATATACTGGATATCACCACAAACTCATTAGGGGATATATCGCAAAAGTAGCACCACTAGAGGAACTGTTGGGAATTAAGGTGTCTCAACCTTTGCAAGTTCCTAATGTTGTATTTATTTATTCTTGCCTACTATTATAATTTTTTATGTAAATTTTGTTCTCATACGAGGAGGTAGGCGTCCCATGTTGACTTGGCATAGTTTTGACATGTGTCAGCACCTTGTGGTCATGTGTCATGAGTTATGACAAATTCTATGACATGTAAGAGCTAAAATGACATGTATCAAGCTGTTAGTATGTGGTGATTGATTATGTTGCAGGGCTACGAGTACATGCAACAAGGTAAATTTTGGTGACTTTGTCGGCAACGATTTCCCCCAAAATAATTAACGGGGGGGTGGTGTAGGGGGTGGAGCCCCTCCTATGGGGCTTGGGGGGCTTATCCCCCGGTGGGGGCCCATGGGAGGAGCCCATGGTAGGGGTCTGAAGGCAACGCCCTTGAAGCAAAAAAATGCCCTATATTTAATAAAGATGTCGACAATTAGTTTGTTATTGGCTGACATGGAAAAATTGACATTGGATAACCGCCAAAGAGGCTTGATAAATACATGGTTGGAGAATGTGAAATGTCATGGGATACGAATGAGAATCGACTTCTGTGTACACCTGAAAGAGCTTGCATTGCAAGTGTATTGTAATAATTTTTGATTTGATAATACATTGTGTAAGTTTTGGAGTGTGGGGATTTTTACTCGAAAGGGTTTTCCCCACGTATATCTTGTGTTGTGAACATTGCACTTGTTTTTGATGTATTATTACCTTTCTGTTAATGTGCATCTAATAACCTGTAACTAGTAAAGATTAAAATTTGAATAACTTTCCTCATTAGATCGGTGTAAGAAACTATTTTCGCATACCTTGCTTTCTTTTAGGAACTTATAAAGAAGAAATGCGGTAAGAATATTGAGTGGAATAAACAATGGCATACTTCTTTTGACATGTTGAAACAAATAATTGTTGAGGCACCTATACTGACATATTCAGATTGGAACATACCATTCCATGTGCATGTTGACACATTAGGGATTGCTATAGGGGTAGTGCTAACAAAACCCAAAGGTACTAAAGACCATCCTATAGCCTACCTCTACTAGTCGGAAATTATCCAGAGCAGATTGTGTTGGGACTTAAGGTGTCTCAACTTTTACAATTTCCTAGCATTGATATTTATTTGTATATTTATTTATTGGCCTAATTTTGTATTTACTTGCACATCCTGTTTTGTCATTTAGTTTGAGGTGGCATTGTGACATGTCATCCTACTTGTAATATGACTTTGATGGTCAAGTCAACACATGAGAATCTAGGCATCCCATTTGAGGTGGCATTAATATGCCATGTGTCGGCATCTTGTAATGTGTGTAAGGTCTTATGATGTATGACATATTCTATGACATGTAAGAGCCAAGTATAGAGATTCTTATGATAGGTGAAGACAAGTGTCAGAAAGCATCTTTGCATGAGAGGAAGGCATCTTTGGGCGCCCAAGTTGGGTTATGACATGTTGTAAGAGGAATATGCTATATTTAATCTTGTATGACAGATTCTCTTACAAAATTAAATGTTGTTATGTTGGGTAGATTTTATGACAACTGTAAGATGCGTAAGAGCATCTGTCATAGTCTATTCTTGGTTGGAGCACTCCACATTGGGAAGGTCAAATCTACATGTTATGATGGATGTAAGAGAGGTGTATGTATGTTGGACAAGTGTCCTTGGGTGTGAGAAATGGTCCATGTGGCCAAGATGGACGCCCCACCTCTAGAAGCTTCTCATTTATTCCTTGTAACTCTATATAATCAGGTGCTTGGAGTAGTAGTCTGCATAGTGTTTGTACAGGTACTGTTATGCTACCGAAATTACTCTAGAAATGACATTTGAAGACTTTTGGAAGAACTTGTATTGCAAGTTTATTGTAAACCATTTCAGTTTTGATAATACATTGTACAGGTTTTGGAGTGTGGGGGTTTTTACCTGAAAAGTTTTTCCCCACGTACATCTTGTGTCATTGCATTCTATGTGTTTGTTGTTTTATCTCTATGTTACATGCTTAACATAACTATAATTGTAAGGATCTGAAAATTTGCACTATATTCCCCTCATTAGGTTGGTGTTGGAAGCATTTCCGCACACCTTGCTTCCTTTCAAAGTGGAACTATACAACAACAAAAAGATAAGCTTTAGCTATGGTGTATGCATTATGGAAGTTCATAAACTACTTGTTATCTACACCATTCACCTTCTATACCGACCACAAACCTTTAAAATATTTGTTGAACAAACCAATCACCCAAGGTAGGATATGCCGGTGGCTACTCCTGTTCCAAGAGTTTGACTTCAAGATAATGATGAAACCTGGTAAGAATAACCAAGGTCTAGAATATCTGTCTAGAATTGAGACCGAGGAAGAACTAGATAGTTAGGAGAAAGACCTACTCGACGCAAATATATTTAGAATAACTGCGATACTAGAAGAATTACATGACATAGCAATCTTATCATCCATAGGCAAATATCCATAAGACATGTCACTGCAAGATAGGAAAACATTAATGTGGAAAGCTTTACTGTATACATTAATAGAAGGAGAATTACATAGAATAGGCAAAGAGGACGTCATAAGGAGAGTGGTGTATGAACATGAAAGAGAATCCATACTACGAGAAGCACATGAGGGAATATCAGGGGGCCATAATTCGGGAGAAACAACTGCAAAAAGGGTAAAATTGGCTGGGTTATGGAGGCCTACATTACACAAAGATGCTAAGAGATATGTAAAACAATGTGACATTTGTCAATGGATAGGGAGACCAACTGCATGAGTTGAAATGTCACTCAAACCAGTATTACTCCAAATCCCATTTGAAAATGGGTAATTGATTTTATTGGACCAATAGACCCCCCAACCAAACATTCCAAAGTGAGATTCATCATTACAGGGGTTGAATATTTAACCAAATGGGCGGAAGTTGAACCTACTAGGGATTGCACTGCAAAGGCCACCGCTAAGTTCATATATGAGAATATAATCACAAGATTTGGATGTCCACTCAGTATAACTAGTGATCAGGGTAAACATTTTTGTGAATAACATGATTGTGAAGTTACTACACAGTTTCATGATTACCCATAACAAGAGTTCACCTTATCATCCACAAGCAAATGGGGCAAGTGAAGCTTTGAACAAGATTACTGGAACCACACTAACCAAGATGTGTGACAACAACATAGAAGATTGGGACTTGAAAGTACCTACTGTAGTATGGGCTTACTGCACATCATATAAAAGTACTAAATTCACACCATTTGAACTAGTGTATGGAACAGATGGAACATTACCAATGAAATTTATAATTCCAAATCTATGCACTGCACTCACTTTGCGGTTGAATGAGGATGACTCCCTAGTAGAAATACTTGAAAAAGTAGAGAAATTAGATAAAAATAGTCATTGTGATATATAATCAAAATTTGGAATGAAAGTGCCAAAAGGCATGGCATGATGGGTGAATGCACCAAGTTGTGGGACCAAAAAGTTGCCACTGTGGCTTTTTGGTCCCAATCAGGGTATAACGCCCTCACATTATAATTTCCATAAAGCAAAAAAAACATAACATTTCATAACCGTGGCCATTTCTGTTGTTTATCAAGGAAAAAATTAGTCAAATAACGTGAGCGTGTTGGAGGAAGGGCAAATCAAGCAAGTGCTAAGAGTAATTAATGTTTTCACCATGCCACCTCACCAATCTCGCTCCCGAAGATGTCGCGAAGGAAATTTATAGGGTCTAGCAGCCGAAGAAGGTAGGGTTTGATTAATTTTTGTGAGTTTGAAAAGAATTTTTGACTTTTGCAATGTTTGATTAGTTTTTATATTGAATTTATAGTCAATGAGGCAACACAAAATATAAATCTAGCAGAGGAGGGTCAAAACAACTTTGAAAACCCTCAAAACCCTTAAAACCCCCCACCTTCACATCCTCACCATGAAAGAGATACACATGAAAACTATTTAGGGCAAATAGAAGAAAATAAAAAACATCTTCAAACCCAAATTGAAATGTTAAATAATCCGAGTGTAAACACCGATCATAGGAGAGCGCTTGCGAAGTCATTAGAGATGATTGTTTCTCACACTGAATTGGTGACAAACCAAATCACCAAATTTCATGACTATAGGGAGAGGTGTCGGCAATACTATGCCAGCAAATTGTCTTACGAACAAGTGAAGGACCTAAAATTTACAAAATCTGCATTATGTTCACATTTTATCAATCCTAAAACTGGTCAAAGATTAGAAGAGACTTGCAAATGCTTCCCTATTCATTGGTGTAGGAACAAAGATATATCCCAAAACTTTTGGGATAGATGGTACATGGTGTTTGACGAGGGTCCATGCAACAACAATGAGGTGCCACAATATTTCTTGAGGAAACTCCATTGCGAGTTCATCCTCAAGAAGATTCTTAATTATTTTGACATTCGAGAGTTCCAGGGAAGAGGTGGTGGCTCTGCCCAAGATAGAGAGGGGGACCAAAACTATGTACCTAAACCCTTGATGAGGTTAGCACATGTGTCACTCCCTTCGAATTTGAAGGAGAGTGTTGAGGTGGAGACACTGCATTCATTGAGTGCTCTCATGCAGTCTCTAGCACAACACGGCGATGATCTCACCCAGGCCGATGAGGGTGAGAGAAACATGCATCATTTGTCCCCACATTTGTGCATTTCATGTGGGAACCTATGTGATTATGGGATACAGGACTCGCGGCAGGATGTTGCAATGTAGGGGCAACATCCAGTGATGGACACATCCATATTGGATGATCTTGTTCTCACAGATGATGTCTTACAACATACATTGGGTATTGACTCCCAGGTATTTTTTTACAAGTTTCATTTTGATTTAATATATTCTTATTTGAAATTTGTAATTAATTTTATATGACTGTCTATATTATAAGTCAAAATTAATGTATGTAATTATCTGCACAATGAAATTCCAGGGTTAGAGTCTTCATCTTGCCTCTGTTAGCCATCCAGTGGTGGGTTATGAGAGGAGGTCGAGTCAATAGGTATGTAATTTATCACATGATCTTAAATATAGTACATATATCAATGGTAATCTTATTTAGTGACAATTTGATAATTTCAAAAGGGAGCTTCACCAACACCTCCATAATTTCCTTGGTCCCCTGGACACAAAACCACTTATACGGAGGTAAATTTAACCATTTGTAATCATTATGCATTTAAATAATGTTATGTATCTATTTTGGTCAAATAATCTTGAACTCTATTTTCAGATGTTGAATATGGAGACTCCTCATCTTCGTGAGTTAGCGGAGGCAGGCATTGATGTATCCGTGTTGTCTTCAAATCCTTTGACTGAGGTATGAGCCAGTAACATGTAAATATAATTTTGTATTTCTTGTTTTATCTCATGTCATTTGATGTACATAAATGATATTTATGTTTAGTCAATTTTTCTTCTTGATGCTTCTCGTAGGAGGTCACAACTCCAACTCACCTAGCTACGGATGAAGAGAGAGAAAAGATGATCGAGAGGGGTCATCAACTAGCGGTAAGTGATTGGTTACATATGTGATGTTATATATTTCATGTTTTCTATATTAATGTGCATATTTTTTGATTGTATTAATTGGTTGAGTTGCAAAAATCTCTGTCAAGGAGGTCTAGTCGATGAGAGAGAGGATGAGTCATTGATTGGCTCTCCATCTTCACGGCCAAGCAAGGGCCACAAATTCTTTCATAGCAGTTCATAGGAGACTAGATTTTGGGACATTTTTTGTATGCCTAAATGGCTTTGTATACATACTTTTGTATGTTATCGATGTATATCTTTGTATATGCATGTATGACTTTGTTTGTACATGCCTACATGGCTTTATATATAGACTAGATGTTATGTTCATGACATTATGTATATGAAAATGTACATTAAATATTTAATATGATGATCAATTATCGTTATAGGAATTTGGTTTTACATGTGCCAATTGCATTTACTTGAAAGTTTATAAATTATTTTCAAATAATCCATTTTGTGCATATCTTGTAATCATTGCATTCCACGAGACTGTGCATTTCTTTGAGGCATCATGTCAAATAGATCATGCGCCTTGTCTATGCTTCCACACTTTGCATACATGTCTACAAGGGCAGCTGCAAATACATGTGACAAAATTCCTATATCCTTTATGCTTTGATGGTTGTCCACACCTTGTTCCCTAGATCCCATTTTGGCATAGGTAAGGAGGGGTATCCAGACATAATAACCCGACCAAAATAACCTTGGACATAATAAACCTGTCATAATAACCCAAGGACAAAATAACCCAGGGTCATAATAACCCATGGATAGAATAACCCGTGGTCAAAATAACCCATGGACAGAATAACCCATGGTCATTTTAGATCAAGCTAGTAAACTAGAAATGACATAAAATCAATTAGAACATTAGAATTTAGATATTTTTCCAATTCTTATGCCAAATTTTTGCTCCAATTTGCACTGCTATCTCTTCATGTGCCCAAATGACCATAAATAGTCACAAAAACTATTTATTTATTAAACTAAATTATAAATATGATTACAAGGAACATAAACAAGCATGTCAAAAGATTAAGTAACATTAATCTTTAAGATAAAAAAAGGGATTGTGAGGCACCATAGAGGCTATTTAGGTCATTTTTAGACCATATATCCATTATATACCCCTAAAATAGACTTAAAACACCTTTATTATGCTTAAATAACCTATAAAATGGTAAATAATTATAAAAATAAAGGCAATTTCGTCGGAATACACTGATTAAGAGTTATTATGAAAAGATATAAGTGAAAAGACATTATGAAGAGGTATTAAGAAGATATATAAAGTGGTAGAATTAAGAGAAGTAAAGAAAGGAAGAAGGGGAGAAGAAGTAAGAGTGTGTAGAGTGATAAGAAGAGGAGAAATCCAAATTCATAAAAGAAGATATTTTGTAATATATTTTTTTGAACATTATTTTAAAATTTCCTAGGGTTTTCTAAAAAAGTGTACAAAAATCAATATACTTTTAGGGAACCAACACATTCTTCATAATTTTTAATATATACAATGTCTCTTCAGAATTTACTTATTTTAAATGGTTACACATTTTTATTTTATCGACAAGGCACAATAAAATGATCTGGCGTTGTGTGGAATATTTTACAAATCAATGTTCAAGTCGGTGTTATACTATGACACAAACAAAATCCGGTGATGTGATTAGCAGTACAAAACATAATTATGCTCCAAAACCTGAGATGATCACTGTCAAACACAAATTGAATGAAATGAAAGACATGGTGTGCTTGACTTAAGATTCTACAAGAAATATCATTGCTGCTTCATGTTCTAATATTTCATTTACCCGTAGCAGGAGCAATACCATCAACCAATGCATTATCCAAAATGATTCGAAGAAAAAGATTAAGATTTGATGCGTCACCACCAAATTCTCAGACTCGACTAATCTTATCTTACCAGTTGAATATACAATTACCAATAGAGGGGAAAAGTTTCTTTTTCATGATAGTAATGATGAGAATCATTTTTTAATATTCACCACAACACAGAATTTGCAATTACTGAAAGCCTCTAAAAATTGGTTTAGTGACAGTACATTTAAAATAGTGCCAAGTATTTTTCAACAGTTGTACACAATTCATGGCTTGAAAAATGATGCAATATTTCCACTCATTTATATTTTTATGACCAAAAAACAAGAACCACTTATACACAAGTACTTACAGAATTAAAACAACTTCAACCTGATCTAAACCCAAAAACTATACTTATTGATTTTGAATTAGGTTTCATGGGAGCTATTTCTAAAATTTTTCCAAATGTCACTATTTGGGGATGTTCTTTCCATTTCTCTCAATGCTTGTGGAGGAAAGTTCAAGAAGAAGGTCTACAGACACGTTACAATGTCAATGAAGTATTTGCATTTGAGATCAAGAAACTTGCTGCATTAGCTTTCGTGCCTCAGATAATCGTAATTGATGCATTTGAAACACTTCAACAATCTCCTTATTATACAGAACATGAAGAGACCCTACAACCCATAATTGATTATTTTGAAGACACATGGATTGGTAGAGAAGAGGCAACAGATGATCACCCAAGTTTCCAATGACAATGTGGAATTGCTATTCAGCTATTCAAGATGATCTTCCCAAAACCAATAATACTATTGAGGGATGGCATAGAGGATTTAGTGAATTGCTTCAAGCATCGCACAAATTAGTCTAGAAATTCATCAAAGCAGTGAAAAAAGAATAGGGTCTCCAAGAGAATAAAATAGAGAAATATATGGTTGGATACATTGGGCAACCAAGCAGGAAAAATACCGTGAACTCAAAAAAAGACTAAAAAGATTAGTTGATGGTTATGACAACCATAACATCTTAGATTATATAAGAGGCATCACTCATAATTTGACACTTTAATTGAAAATTTGAATAATAAAGTTTTTTAGCAACATACATGTAATTTATAGATTTTGGTTTCCTTTCTCTATATTCTTATGGGGATATTCTGACAACGGGTTATTTTGGCTTGGGTTATTATGACCCTAGGTTATTTTGTCCTTGGATTATTGTGATCGGGTTATTCTGTCTAGGGTTATTTTAGCCGAGTTATTAAGTCCTACAATCGTAAGGAGGATGTTGGATAAGGTTGTGTAATTTGGTTTTAGACATTCCAATTGCATTTGGTTGAAAGTTTTTTTTGTGTATTTGCTTGAAAGTTTCTAAAGCCTTATGAAAAATCCATTTCGTGCATATCTTGCAATCATTGCATTCCATGAGACAACATTTCTTTGAGGCATTGTGTCAAATAGTTCATGTGCCTTGTATATGCTTCCACACTTTGCATACATGTCTCACAGGATAGTTACAACTAGAACATTTGACAAAATTCCTATATCCTTTATGCTTTGATGGATGTCTATACCGTGTTCCAAAGATAACATTTCTAAGGTTTTGGAATTTGGATTTACACCCGCCAATTCCATTTGCTTGAAAGTTTCTAAAGCCTTATAAAAATATCCATTTTGTTCATATCTTGCAATCATTGCATCCCATGAGATGATATTTCTTTGAGGCATCATGCCAAACAGTTCATGTGCATTGTCTATGCTTCCACACTTTGCATACATGTCTCCGAGGGCAGTTGCAACTACAACATCTAACAAAATTAATATATCTTTTATGCTTTGATGGATGTCCATATTCTATTCCAAAGATCCCATTTTGGCATAGGCAAGGAGGATACTAGCTAAGGTTGTGGAATTTGGCTTTACACTTACCAATTGTATTAACTTGAAATTTTATAAAGCGTTATCAAAAAAATCCATTTTTTGCATATCTTGCAATCATTGCATTCCATGAGATGGCATTTCTTTGAGGCATCATGTCAAGAAATTCATGTACCTTGTCTATGCTTCCACACTTTGCATACAAAATTCCCATATCCTTTATGCTCTGATGGATGTCCATACCATGTTCCAAAGATCCCATTTTGGCATATGAAGGGAGGATGTTGGCTATGGTTGTGGAATTTGCCTTTACACCTCTCAATTGCATTTGCTTGAAAGTTTCTAAAGCCTTATCAAAAAATCCATTTTGATCATGTATCTTGCAACCATTGCATTCCATGAGACAACATTTCTTTGAGGCATCATGTCAAAAAGTTAATGTGCCTTGTATATGCTTCCATACTTTGCATACATGTCTCGCAGGGTAGTTGTAACTACAACATTTGACAAAATTCCTATATCCTTTATGCTTTGATGGATGTCCATATCGTGTTCCAAAGATACCATTTTTAAGGTTTTGGAATTTGGCTTTACACCTGCCAATTGCATTTGCTTGAAAGTTTCTAAAGCCTTATCAAAGAATCCATTTTGTTCATATCTTGCAATCATTGCATCCCATGAGATGACATTTCTTTGAGGCATTATGCCAAACAGTTCATGTGCCTTGTCTATGCTTCCAGACTTTGCATACATGTCTCCAAGGGCAGTTGCAACTACAACTTCTAACAAAATTGCCATATCTTTTATCCTTTGATGGATGTCCATACCATGTTCCAAAGATCCCATTTTGGCATAGGCAAGTAGGATATTGGCTAAGGTTGTGGAATTTGGCTTTACACTCGCCAATTGTATTTGCTTCAAAGTTTATAAAGCATTATCAAAAAATTCATTTTTTGCATATCTTGCAATCATTGCATTCCATGAGATGGCATTTCATTGAGGCATCATGTCAAATAGTTCACATACCTTGTCTATGCTTCCACACTTTGCATATATGTCTACTAGGGTAGTTGCAACTACAAGATCTAACAAAATTCCCATATCCTTTATGCTTTGATGGATATCCATACGATGTTCCAAAGATCCCATTTTGGCATATGAATGGAGTATGTTGGCTAAGGTTGTGGAATTTGGATTTAGACCTCTCAATTGCATTTGCTTGAAAGTTTCTAAAGCCTTATTGACAAATCCATTTTGTGCTATCTTGCAATTATTGGATTCCATGAGATGGCATCTCTTTGAGGTGTTCTGTCAAAAAATTCATGTTCCTTGTCTATGCTTCCACAATTTGCATACATGCCTACTAGGGTAGTTTCAACTACAACATATCTGACAAAATTCCCATATCCTTTATGCTTTGATGGATGTCCATACCTTGTTCCAAAGATACCATTTTTAAGGTTTTGGAATTTGGCTTTACACCCGCCAATTGCATTTGCTTGAAAGTTTCTAAAGCCTTATCAAAGAATCCATTTTGTTCATATCTTGCAATCATTACATCCCATGAGACGACATTTCTTTGAGGCATCATGCCAAACATTTCATGTGCCTTGTCTATGCTTCCACACTTTGCATACATGTATCCGAGGGTAGTTGCAACTACAACTTCTAACAAAATTGCCATATCTTTTATCCTTTGATGGATGTCCATACCATGTTCCAAAGATCCCATTTTTGAATAGGCAAGGAGGATATTGGCTAAGGTTGTGGAATTTGGCTTTACACCCGCCAATTGTATTTTCTTCAAAGTTTATAAAGCATTATCAAAAAATCCATTTTTTGCATATCTTGCAATCATTGCATTCCATGAGATGGCATTTCATTGAGGCATCATGTCAAACAGTTCACGTACATTGTCTATGCTTCCACACTTTGCATACATGTCTACTAGGGCAGTTGCAACTACAAGATCTGTCCAAATTCCCATATCCTTTATGCTTTGATGGATATCCATACGATGTTCCAAAGATCCCATTTTGGCATATGAATGGATTATGTTGGCTAAGGTTGTGGAATTTGGATTTAGACCTCTTAATTTCTTTTGCTTGAAAGTTTCTAAAGCCTTATTGACAAATCCATTTTGTGCTATCTTGCAATTATTGGATTCCATGAGATGGCATCTCTTTGAGGTGTTCTGTCAAACAATTCATGTTCCTTGTCTATGCTTCCACAATTTGCATACATGCCTACTAGGGTAGCTTCAACTACAATAGATCTGACAAAATTCCCATATCCTTTATGCTTTGATGGATATCCATACCCTATTCCAAACTTCCTATTTTGGCATAGGCAGGGAGGATGGTTGCTAAGGTTGTGGAATTTGGATTTACACCTGCCAATTGCATTTTCTTGAAAGTTTCTAAAGCCTTATGAACAAATCCATTTTGTACATATCTTGCAATTATTGCATTAGACATGAGATGACATCTCTTTGAGGTGTTCTGTCAAACAATCCACTTTGCATTTGGATTTACACCCGCCAATTGCATTTTCTTGAAAGTTTCTAAATCCTTATCAACAAATCCATTTTGTGCATATCTTGCAATTATTGCATTCCATGAGATGGCATCTCGTTGAGGTGTTCTGTCAAACAATTCACATGCCTTGTCTATGCTTCGACACTTTACATTATGAATATTGAAGCTAACTTTTATTTGTCTAACAAATAAATATATTGTGAACCTATTTGCAACAACTTATGATATGATTGTCATATAATTAGTTTTTGTAGTTAAATTTTACACTTTTATGTTAAGAAAAATATGGAGTATGAAACATACGATAAATCATTTTTGATAAGAGAATGATGGGTACAAGGAAAGGTGCATCCAATCATAGGATTTATCATTTAGGCTTTATAAGTTTTTTAGATGAATCTAACAAATCATAGTTTGAATCATTATAAGGAAATATAATTTGTTTATGCTAAATTATTAGATTGATGCTAAGTGTTAGTTAACATATTTGCTGTACTCTTCTTTTTGTAGACATCTCATAATAATCATGATATTGAAACTACTAGATTTGATATGATAATCATAGATAATTTCTCATCTTACATGTTAGACATATACTCATTTTACCTTCTATATGTTTGACATCATTTTCCTACCTTCATCTCACCTTAGATATATGTTTGACATTATATTTTTAGTTAGGGGGAGACTTAGAGAGAGACTGAGAGGGAGATGATATGTTTGACATTATATCCTCATTTCACCTTCTATAGGTCTAGCATACCCTCATTTCACCATCTATATGGGTTATAGAAAGAGCAGAATGAGGAAGAGGGGAAGAGAGTGAGACATAGGGAGAGAGACATGTCTAGCATGATTTGAATATCCTCATTTCACCTTCTATATGGTTTTTGGATGCTTTGCATATCCTCATTTCACCTTTCTACATTTGCTTTACACTTTCCAATTGCATTTGCTTGAAAGTTTCGAAAGCCTTATCAAAAATACATTTTGTGCATATATCTTGCAATCATTGCATTCCATGAGACATCATTTCTTTGAGGTGTCATGGAAAACTATTCACATGCCTTGTTTATGCTTTCACACTTTGCATACATGTCTAAAAGAGAAGTTGCAAATACAACATGTGACAAAATTCCTATATCCTTTATGCTTTGATGGTTGTCTATACCCTGTTCTAAAGATCCCATTTTGGCATAGGCAAGGAAGATGGCGGATAAGGTTGTGGAATTTGGATTTACATCTGCCAATTGCGTTCCATGAGACAACTTATTTGAGGCATCATGTCAAATAGTTGACCTGCCTTGTTGATGCATGAGCATAGGCCCAAAACCAATCACGTGACTTTAGGAGATGGCAAGGAGGACATTTTCATGTTTCCAAGTGGTCTTGAAAGTTAAGACATCCATTTAAGTCATTTAGATAAGGGTTTCCCATTTTCCTACCAAAATGGACTATTTGAAAACTATGATGATTCCATGAGGTGTAATATACACGAACAGACCTAATCCAATGAGTTAGACCCCTTGAAGCAACTTATTTTGCATTTCATAGCAAACTGAGTACTCTCGGCCATTGAGGGGGTAGTTTTAGTAAATTTTGATTTTCTCCGAATTCCACCATATGCAGGGATATATAGAGATACAACAAAGATTTCAGAGGTTGGCATATACAAGAAACCTTCTATATGGGTTCTATTCTTTGCATATCCTCATTTCACCTTTCTACATTTGCTTTACACTTGCCACTTTGCATTACATGTCTATTAGGGCAATTGCAACTACAACATCTGACAAAATTCTCATATCCTTTATGCTTTGATGGATCTAATTAGAACACATTCCATACCCACCTCAATTTTTTAAAATCAATTTTTTTTTGCCTATGGTGGCAAGAAACACATTGTTAAAAAATGCTTCAGTTTCATGCAGTGGAAAGGTGTTAGAAGTGACATTTTGTATTCCTCAGCTCGTGGGGCTGAACTGACTATGCCAACGCATTGGGGTGGGCAGGTAAATGCTAAGGGAGGTCTTGTTTCGTGTGCCAAGTGTCATAGTCGTTCCAGGTAGCAGGCTACCGACCAAGTCACTTAAGATCCCTAAGAGCAAAAAATTACCAAATTTTGACAAAGTAGTTCTCAAAATTTGTGGTAGATGGGAATGTTTCGTTTAGGCCTATAGGTGTGCGTGGGGTCCATCCACAATAACCTCTCTCAGTTTTGGTCAACTCCAATCCATTTGACCGTGCCGAAACCAAATGCATTCTTACAAAATGCTTCAGTTTCTGGAAAGGTGCTAGGAGTGACATTTTTCATTCCTCAGTTTGTGGAGCCAAATCGATTGTGCTAACGCATTGGGGTGGGTGGGTAAATGCTATGGGAGATCTTGTTTCATGTGCCAAGTTCCCCAGTTGTTCCAGGAAACAGGCTACTGGCAAAGTCACTTAAGATCCCTAAGAGCAAAAAACTACCAAACTTTGACAAAGTAGTTCTTGAAATTCGTGGCAGCTGGAAATTTTCTGTTCAGACCTACAGGTGTACGTGGGGTTTGTCCACATAACCTCTCTTAGTTTTGGTCAACTCCAATCCGTTTGATCGTGTCGAAACCAAATGCATTCTTGCAAAATGCTTTAGTTTCATGTAGTGGAAAGGTGTTAGGAGTGACATTTTGCATTCCATAGCTCGTGGGGCTAAACTGTTGGAAATAGTTTGGACAATTGAGAGAGGGGGTGAATCAGTTGTCCCTAAAATTTAACCTTTTATGAACCTTTTAAATCTTCTTTGTAATCAGATTAATGATGAAAACATTTAACCATAAATCAACATATGAGTAGAAACAACATGAACACACAACACTAGAATTTTGACGTGGAAAACTTGGTTAAGGGAAAAACCACGGTGGGGGTCAACCCACAAAAATGCATACCCTGTTAAAAGTACTTAAGAAAATAGAAGGCACATGCCCTCAGGTGCACTGGCCAGAGCTCACTGCTCAAGAAGAGGCTCATTGCCTATAAGAAATTATGATTTATACAGAAATAATGAACTGAGAAATAACATCTACATTCATGCCTAAATCAGTCCCTTTGAAGGCTCAAGACTTCTGCTCTTATCTTTAAATTTTTCTTCATAGATTCTTCACTCTATACTCCCTTCACTGCTCTTCTTCTCTGCTTTGCTTTTGATCCCTTCTTCAGATTTAATTCATTGTGTAGAAGGATGCTTTTCAACAACTCTTCAACAAGTATTTATATGCTTCATCAACCTTGAAATGATCAACAAGGTTGGCTAAACTTGACGCGGATCATCACACTATCGGCCAAACACAACTGAGACTTGAATCTTCTTCTATAACCATGCCACGCTTCATAAAAATGCTCTTAGATTATCCGCAACATGCTAGGAACATCTGGTCAGCCAAGACTGGGAGAACATCAACCTTAAAGAAGAAATCTTCAAACAACAAGTTCAAACTTCAGTGCGGACCTCCAACATAGTAGCCACACGATCCAGAGACCTCCACAAGCACATTGAAGTCACCAATAACATTCATTCTAAACCAAATTACCATAATCATTTGTATCTTCCTGTGAGAACACTATCTGCCATGACTGTTAAACTAGAAGGATAGCTTGCGGACCTCCAGAACACAAACCATTGGAGTTGATGATACACACTAACTTCCCAAACATGCCCTCAGATCTATAGATCACAATTTTATATTACAGGAGCAATCTGAACCTCTTTCCTGTCACTCTGTCTTTCCTGAGTATTGTAGGAACTGGTTCAACTCAGATGGCCATAACTCTTTCAAATCTTCATGTGGACTTCTCAAATCTTAACTGGAGTAACCTATGACAATCCTCTACATAGCTATATGGTCCACAAGAATTGATTCTTAATAAATTTCTCAATATCCTCAACAATCTAGTCTTCTATACAGACAACAACAGTTGACACTAATAGCAACAAGAATATGTTGACATCAATGACAACATCACTTACACACATATTTGCAACATAAACCAACTATGTCAATGCATTAGGGTGGGTGGGTAAATGTTAGGGGAGGTCTCATTTCATGCGCCAAGTGTCTTAGTCGTTTGGGGCAGCAGGCTACCGGTAAAGTCACTTAAGATCCCTAAGATCAAAAAAATGCTAAACTTTGATGGAGCATTTCTTAGAATTTGTGGCAGCTGGGAATGTTTCATTTTGACCTATAGGTGCACATGGGGTTTGTCCATAATAACCTCTCTTAGTTTTGGTCAACTCCAATTTGTTTGACCGTGCCAAAACCAAGTGCATTCTTGCAAAATGCTTCAATTTCATGCAGTGGAAAGGTGCTAGGAGTGGCATTTTGCATTCCACAGCTCGTGGGGCTAAATCAAGTGTGCCAACGCATCGGGGTGGGAGGGTAAATGCTAGGGGAGGTCTTATTTCATGTGCCAAGTGTCCCAGCCATTTGAAGCAACAAGCTATCGGCAAAGTCACTTAAGATCCCTAAGAGCAAAAAAATGCTAAACTTTGATGGAGCAGTTCTCAAAATTTGTGGCAGCTGAGAATGTTCCATTTTGACCTACAGGTGCATGTGGGGTCTATCCATAATAACCTCTCTCAGTTTTGGTAAACTCCAATCCCTTTGACCGTGCTGAAACCAAATGCATTCTTGCAAAATGCTTCAATTTCATGTAGTGGAAAGGTGCTAGGAGTGACATTTTGCATTCAACAGCTTGTGGGGCTGAATTGACTATACCAATGTGTCAGGGTGGGTGGGTAAATGCTATGGGAGTTCTTGTTTCATGCGCTAAGTGTCCTAGCGTTTGGGGTCTAGCAAAGTCACTTAAGATCCCTAAGAGCAAAAAATTATCAAACTTTGACGGAGTAGTTCTCAGAATTCGTGGCATATTGGAATGTTCTGTTTAGACCTATAGGTGCATGTGGGGCATGTCCATAATAAACTCTCTTAGTTTTGGTCAACTCCGACCATTTGATCGTGCCAAAATCAAAGGCATTCTTGCAAAATGCTTCAATTTCATGCAGTGGAAAGGTGCTAGGAGTGACATTTTGTATTCCACAGCTCGTGGGGCCAAACTAACTATGCCAATGCATTAGGGTGGGTGGGTAGATGCTAGGGGAGGTCTCATTTTGTGCGCCAAGTGTGCCAGTCATTTGGGGCAACAAGCTACCGGCAAAATCACTTAAGATCCCTAAGAGCAAAAAATGTCAAACTTTGACATAGCAGTTCTTAGAATTCGTGGCAGATGGGAATGTTTTGTTTTGACCTACAGGTGCACATGGGGTCTATCCATAATAACCTCTCTTGGCTTCAGTCAACTCCAATCCATTTGATGTGCCAAAACCAAATGCATTCTTGCAAAATGCTTCAATTTCATGCAGTGGAAAGGTGCTCAGAGTGCCATTTTGTATTCCATATCTCGTGGGGCCAAACTGACTGTGCCAACATGTCAGGGTGGGTGGGTAAATGACAGGGGAGGTCTCATTTTGTGGGCCAAGTGTTCCAGTCATTTGGGGCAGCATGCTACCAGAAAAGTCACATGAGATCCTAAGAGCAAAAATTGCCAAACTTTGACGAAGCAGTTCTCCAAATTCGTGGTAGCTGGGAATGTTCCATTTCAACCTATAGGTGCATGTGGGGTCTATCCATAATAACCTCAGTTTTGGTCAAATCTAATCCGTTTGACTGTGTCGAAATCAAATGCATTCTTGCATAATGCTTCAGTTTCATGTAGCACAACCTTGCCAAGTGCCATTTTTTTGTTCTGCTCATCATGGGGCTGAACCAACTATGCTAACGTGTCAGGGTGAGATGGTAAATTCTAGGGGAGGTCTTGTTTTGTGTGCCAAGCGTCCCAGTTGTAATCTACCGATAAAGTGTGACTTTGCCGGTAGCTTACAACCTAAAACGACTGAGACGCTTGGAACATGAAACAAGACCTCCCCTAGCATTTTCCTACCCACCCCGATGCGTTGGCACAGTTGTTCGGCCCCATGGCCTGTGGAATGCAAAATTTCACTCCTAACACTTTTCAACTTTGTTGGTAGCTTGCAGCCTGAAATGATCGAGACACTTGGCACATGAAACGAGACCTCCCCTAGCATTTACCTGCTTGTCCTAACATGTTGGTGTAGTCAGTTCAACCCCATGACCTATGGAATGCAAAATTTCACTCCTAGCACCTTTCAACTTTGCTGATAGCTTACAACCCAAAATGAATGGGACACTTGGTGCAGGAAATGAGACCTCCTCTAGCATTTACCCACACACCTCAATGTGTTCGCATAGTCAGTTCAACCCCACGACCTGTGGAATGCAAAATTTCACTCCTAGCACCTTTTGACTTTGCTGGTAGCTTGCAACCCAGAATGACAGAGACACTTGGCACACGAAACGAGACCTCTCCTAGAATTTACTCACCCACCCTGACGTGTTGGCACAGTTAGTTTAGCTCCATGACCAGCAAAACAAAAAAAATGGCTCCTGGCAAGGTTGTGTTGTATGAAATTGAAGCATTTTTCAAGAATGCATTTGATTTTGACACAGTCAAATAGATTGGAGTTGACCAAAACTGAGAGAGGTTATTGTGGATAGACCCCACATGCACCTTTAGGTCAAAACAAAACATTCCCAGTTGCCACAAATTCTAAGAATCACTCCGTCAAAGTTTGGTAGTTTTTGCTCTTAGGATCTTAAGTGACTTTATTGGTAGTCTACTGCCCGGAACGACTGGGACACTTGGAACACTAAATAAGACCTCCCCTAGCATTTAACCGCCCACTTGGTGTAGGAGCACCAAGGAGATCATATGTGTCTTGTTTTCATGTTTGTCTTCATGTGGTTCATGTTGTCTTGCTTCAATAAGGTCTTAGAAGACCATTCACTTGTTTGTAATAAGGACTATGTCGAAATTTCTTCATATTACTGTCATGTAGGAGATAGTCATATTTGTAAGCCTTTCTAAGGCATGTAGGAGGTGGTCATGAGTTCCATGCCTTGTCAAAGGCTTTTCATTCTTGAAAAAAATAGTACACACATCCCAAACAGGGATAATACATTTGTAATGACAATACAAACCATGACAAATGCTAAACAAAATAGGTAGCGATGGTTGAAGAACAGTTGTAAAAACTTCCCCATCAATCCAAACTACCTTCCCATTTAGTTATGTGGTTGAGAAGATGTATAAGATCTTACATACATGGAGGATCATGAGAGAAGAAAGTTTGAGGAGAAATAAACAAGAAAATCTCTATTTTGTCTACTTTTCTGTGTAAACTTGCTGTTCTGAGCCATACTCTGTTCCTGTACGGGTGAGTGGTGACCTTATGTCGTGATGGGTTGAAGGTACTGTAAGTGACCTTTCAAATACATCTTGTTTGAGTTCTTGAAGCTTTCATATTACATAGATATTCACATTCTTCTGAAAATCAGTTGATAACCTACCTTAGGGTTTTTTGACTGTAGATTGTATGTTCTTCCTCCATTCCATTGATGTGAAACCCTCTAGATCAATGGAATGAACTATCTTGAGTTTGTTTTCATGCATGGTGTAAGATTTTTGGGCAGAGTAGAAGATTTGAGGTAGTTTATGTGAAGAACCCTAGCAAAACCATGTGCTAGGTGTTTGCAAGAGATAACAGCAGTATGGAATTTGGTTATAGTCAATTTTAGAAGCAAATAAATCTTGGATTCTATGGTTTTGGTAGGTCCCTGACATGTTCAAGTAGTCCTGAGAGTTCTAACATTCCATCTAAGGGTAGTTGCTTCACAAATTTGACTTAATTGGGGCTCTAGGTCACTAGGAGGGGTTATAGGTTGGACCATACTGTCCAAAACAACCCATACCCATTTTAAAATATGTCATGGGGAATCCAAATGGGTATCTTTAGATTGTCTAAGATATGAGTTTGCAGGTCTGTATAAGAAGTTATTGCTGACTGTTCCTGTTTGGAGGGCTACAAGGGTTTTAGAGGCCTAAAGAAGGAAGTACCAAAACCAAGTTTGTTCTGCCTTTGCCAATGGTTGGGATGGGTCCCATGGCATGCCAAATCAACTTTTTCATGATGAGTTCAGAGCCACTAACTACTATTCCCACTTTTGCAAGTTGATCCTTGAAATTGGGTTTTAGAGTGTAGTGAAAACCTTGTCTATTTGTGAAGACCTCTATCTATCCTAGTGCCTCTACATCACCACCCCGATGCATTGGTGCAGTCGGTTTAGCCCCACGAGATGTGGAATGCAAAAGTCACTCCGAGCACCTTTCCACTGCATGAAATTGAAGCATTTTACAAGAATGCATTTGGTTTTGACATAGTCAAACAGATTGTAGTTGACCGAAACTGAGAGAGGTTATTATGGAAAGACCCCACATACACCTATAGGTTAAAACTAAACATTCTCATCTGCCACAAATTCTGAGAACTGCTCCATCAAAGTTTGGTATTTTTTCTCTCTTAGGGATCTTAAGTGACTTTGCCGATAACCTGTTGTCTCGAACGATTGGGACACTTGGCATACAAAATGAGACCTCCCCTAGCATTTAACTACCCACCCCAATGTATTGGTGCAGTCAGTTAAACCCCACGATGAGAAAAACAAAAAATATGGCACCTAACAAGGTTGTGCTACATGAAATTGAAGCATTTTGCAAGAATGCATTTGATTTCGACACAGTCAAACGAAATGGAGTTGACCAAAACCAAGAGAGGTTATTGTGGATGGACCCCACATGCACCTGTAGGTATGAACAAAACATTCCCATCTACCATGAATTTTGAGAACTGCTTTGTCAAAGTTTGGCAATTTTCGCTCTTAGGATCTTAAGTGACTTTGCCGGTAGCCTGCTGCCCTAAACGACTGTGACACTTGATGCATAAAATGAGACCTCCCCTAGAATTTACCTACCCACCTTGATGTGTTGACACATTTAGTTTGGCCCCACAAGTTGTGGAATGCAAAATGTCACTCCTAGCACGTTTCCACTACATGAAACTGAAGCATTTTGGAACAATGCGTTCCTTGCCACCATAGGCAAATGAAATTGATTTAAAAATACAAAGGTTGATGTTTGTAGGTGGACTTGGCATCCACCTATACATGCAAATAATATGTTCCTAGGTGTCACGGTTTAATGGAACATCCGATCCAAAGTTTGACACCTTTTTTGTCTTAGGGCTCTTGAGAGATTGTCTGCATTCAATGTAGCTGAGAACGACCATGAGGTTTCACCATAAAAATATATCTCCCCTAGAATTTACCTACCCACCCAGATGCGTTGGTGATGTCCTTTTGGCCCCAGGAGATGCCAAATGTAAAAATTTAGTCCTAATACATTTTTAGTAGATGAAAATTCAATATTATAAAGGTGTTCTCACTTGATCCAATATCTTGTAGGTGTCAATTAAGACTGCCCTTACCGTTGCTATCAATTGTTAGCACCAAATGTAATAAAAAAATGAGGGTTTGTCATTTAAACTCACAATGAAATAGTAACTAAAGGACATATCATCGCGAAATAATCATGAAAACCTACCTTACTTTCCTTCCAAAGGCAACTTCATAAGGATTATGCCTACCTCCATCATACTCAAATCCTACATGCAAATGCAATTGTACTATTTAGCTAAAATGAGTACACCAATGAACTCTACAATGAAATCAAGCTAATCAACCAAGACCAAGGAGCACATATAAGAAGGTAAGATATGTGTCAAAAATATAGACTTAGGTGAAATTAGGATAACAAAGAAAAATATATACCTTTAACATATCTTTATGTCATTCCACTTATTCAATCCCATGAACCATCTGGGTCTACTCTACTCTTTATTATGTTGAGTATTGCCTTGTGGTCGGACTCATGAACCTTCCACAAGATCCCGTTCAATGGTCTATCCCCATATTTGATCAAATGAATGTTTGATGCCACAACAAGGTTAAAATAATGAAGAATCTTCCTATGTGTGTCAAAGTCCTTGAACAACCACACATCAGACTTCTTGACTAGGTACCTTCTAAGCCATGTTCAAGTAACAACCACTGATCCTGTAGGGTACTTGATGTTTACTCCATCTATAACAGGGGAATCTAATTTATTTTTTGTCTCAACACAATGACACAAATAATAATCCATTCCTTCTTCATTGTCTTCAGCTGCAATAACTACATAAACATGCCCTGCATTGATACGTGCATTCAATTAGATGGATATAGTCAACAATACAAGAAAAACTACAAAATAAGATGGAATATTGAATTTTATTAATTTTAAATGCTGATAATACCTAGTTGAACTAGATCTTAAACATGGTCAAAGTCAACCGATGATTCAACCTCTATGAGTTGTAGTGCTATCAGTAGTCGATACATGTGAATCGGGCTTAGGCTTCTTGTACACCAATCATCAACCCACTCCTTTGACTCACAATCATACCAAGATTCATCTGTACATGAAGAACAAAAGCATACCATCTGCCATGTATGAATACTCCATGAACCTGCATTAGAGCTTCTAAAAGAGTTTAGCTCACTCAATCCTGTCAATGTACAACAATCCTCATATTCTACAAAGGTCACAGTTCACTTCCACATTGAAAAGAAGAAGAATCAGGGATGTGTACTTACAATTTTGACAATGTTTAAAATTATTTAGGGTTAACTAATCATTGAGATACAACAAATTCATGTATATCATATTTTAATGATTCTAATTCTATTAATGCACATAATGATGACTTTATTTTAACTTAGTTCAAATTTTAGTGATTGTGAGTGTTCTTATGAGAGTTTCATGTATTTTCTTGGGATTTTGTTAATGGTGTCTTTGATGCTTCATAAGTAATCTAGGTAACCCTAAAATGTGCAATAAGAGGCTAGTGACAACTTGATGAAATTGTGACAATCTAGGATTTGATCATGACAATGACTTAGGGTAGCTTATACTAACTACACATAAGGATTCTTAGCTTTGTGAAAACCATGAACTTGATATCCACTTTGATGAATTTAACACATGCAATACATATAAGGGAACATGTGTAGATCATATGTATATTTCTGGACTGCCATAGTCTTGGGAAACTTAAGACACTTATATTATCCTTCCTTCACCCTAAAAATTCATCATCCTCACAGAGATGCAGGTACATCACAAAGGACTAGTTATATTATCATGCAAGGAGGCTCTACTCAAGACTATCCTGATGACATCATACCCTCCTTGACATGCACCCACCAATATCAATACTCTATCTTCCTTAACTATCTAATAACTCCTTGACAAGACACTTTCTATTCAAGACAACCTCATTGTGATTATAATTATCCTAATAACTATGCCAATGACATGTATGGTTATATTTTAGTTCACGACAATCTTTCCTACCATATATATGAATATCCTTTCAAGACCACTTAGATATGTTTATATAGTATCATGGATATCTTTTTGCATGGATTTGATATTAATTGACTTATCATTTACTCTTGATTGCCACCTTGTGTATGAGCTTCTATCCTACCCATGGGTGAGAGGTCATAACTATTCCTAGGGTTTCATGATAGCTATTGTGGTATAATTTAGTCTTTAGGCTGATATGATAGTTCTTCCAACTGAGTATGCTCAAGTGACAATCCTTAGCTTGATTTTAGCATGATGATAATTCATTGACTAACATGATTTCCCTTTAAAGTATCCTTCTAATTGTTTAGGTTAGTGTTTGAATCAGGATAATAGCAACATGTGATAATTTTCACTTTCTCATGATAATTTAACTTGTCAAAATGACAATCCTCTCACTGCCCTCATGACTGTCCTATAACATGATATTTCATGCTTTAACATAATCATAAAATGAAGTAAACAAATACATTTAAAGAATATACCTTAGATTTCAAGATTCAAGTTGCCCAATCCTCAGAAAATTAGCTTCAAAATCCTCAAAATCCTTACAATCCTCAAAAATTTAGCTTCAAAATCCTCAATAATTTAGCTTCAAAATCCTTAAAAAATGTTAAATTCTATAAAACTCTAATAGGATTAGTGAAAATTAATTAGAAAAAACATATGTCATCAAATTAAATCTAAATACATTAAAATTAATATTGAAACAATATGAAACTTGAAACTATAAGTATAAACAATCAAATTCTGTCTAAAAACATGCAATTTAGTTCTTCTACCTTGAAAAACCAAAAAAAGGTGGTGGATTAGGCAAAAAATGATTGTCAAAATGGCAACTAGTTAAAAAAGCATTTTGTTGTCCAATTGTGCATGAAAAGCAAGGAATAACAGAGCATGTGGGACTGAAACATGGATCCCACATGCTTTTTGTTTATTTTTTTTCGTTCACAAAAATGCGCTCGCATTATAACGTGAGCATTTTTTGTCAAGCATGAAAGTTTCAAGAGCTTTTATGCATCAAAAGTCTTATGTGTTATCATGCCTTTAAACTTATAAGTGTTTTAAGTGCATGAAAAGTGGGGAGGGAGGTACAGAGGTGAGAGAGAGAGGGTAGGAGGTATAGAGGGGATGAAGAGGGGAGAGAGAGATAGGAGACAAGGTAAAGAGGGGAAGGAGAGAGATAAAGATAGAGAGACTACTTTTGACATGCAACTCTAAACCCAAGCAAACCTAAACCTATAAACTAGAGCAACCCTAAACCCCTAAACCCTAAATAATGCCCCTAAACCCTAATCTCGAGCAACCCTAAACATCTAAAACCTAAATAATGCCCTAAACCCAAGAAACCCTAAACCTCTATCTTTCTATCTCTATCATCCCTCTACCTCTCAAACTCTCTCCTTATGTCTCTAGCCATGTCCCCCACTCTTTATCTCCCTATCTCTCTATCTCCCTATGTCTCTATCTCCCTCTCTCTCTAAACCCCTAAACCCTAAATAATGCCCCTAAAACATAACCCCTAAACCCTAAACCTCTATCTCCCTATCTCTCCCTCTCTAAACCCTAAACCCTAAACCTCTAGATCTTAACCCCTAACCCCTAAGCCATAAACCCTAAACCCTAAATAATGTCCCTAAACCTTAACTCCTAACCCCTAAACCCTAAACCCCTAAACCCCTAAACCCAAACCCATAAACCCTAAACCCAAACCCCTAAACCATAAACTCTAAACCCAAGCAACCCTAAACCTCTATCTCCCTATCTCTCCCCTATCTCCCTGTCTCTAGATCATCCCTCTACCTCTCAATAACTCTCCCTATCTCTCCCCTCAGTCTCCTCTATATCTCCCTATCGATCCCCTCTCTCTCTAAACCCTAACCTAAACCTCTAAACCTTAACCCCTAACCCCTAAACCCTAAATAATGCCCCTAAACCCTAACCCCTAACCCTTAAACCCTAAACCTGAGCAACCCTAAACCTCTAAACCATAAACCCCCAAACCCTAAACCCAAGCTACTCTAAACCTCTATCTCCCTATCTCTATCTTCCCTCTACCTCTCAGTCTCTCTCCCTATGTCTCTGGACATGTCCCTCACTCTCTATCTCCCTATCTCTCCCCTTTGTCTCCTCTATCTCTCCCAATATCTATTGGTTCCTTCTCTCTATCTCTCTCTAAACCTTAAACCCTAAACCCATAAACCCTAAACTTGAGCAACCCTAAACCCCTAACCCCTAACCCCTAAACCCTAAACCCAAGCAACCCTAAAATTGAGAAACCCTAAACCCTAAACTCGAGCAACCCTAAACTCATAAACCCTAAATAATGCCCCTAAACCCTAAACTTGAGCAACCCTAAACCCCTTGTAGACACCCAAAATTGATTCATTATCATTAGTATCAAACATCGCATTACACATCATCTGCATTTGTCTAACACACTTGAGCAATATCCCTAACACATCTATTTCTTCTATTAATTAAATAAATTTATATTTATTTAATTAATTCATTAGCTATTTCTTCTAAACTATAATTAAACAATCTTTAATTATTTAATTATCTTCATTCTATCTATTTTTAATTAAATAAATTTATTTATTTAATTAAAAATTTCTTTCATAAACCCACTTTTCAATTAATTAAATAAATTTTATTTATTGAATTAATTTATCTTATCATTTATCTCATGAGCTAACATGTGTGCCTCTTTCATTTAAAAAAGATAAGTGGTACTACATCCTTTATTTAATATCTTTCACATGTAATACTTTTTATGTACACAAGCACACATAAGCCCTATCTCCACTTCTCATCTACACATTCACCTATGTCTATCATTCAATCTTAGCCATTTAAATAGCCACCGAATCTCCACCGTTGATTGATTTTGGTTGAGTTCTATCTAAACACTCTCTCATTCCATACTACATCTATTCAACATTCATATAGCATCTACATTATCATCTTGAGCATATTGAGCACTTGAGTATCCATAGCATCCATTGAGTTATCATCATTATCATCCATCCATCATGGCAACTTTTATCTTCATAATTGTTCATTGTTGAAGAAGCAATCCACATCATAAACAAGGAATCACACAATCTAGGTGATATTATACTTGAATTGCATGCTTTTGGTTTCATTTAGATTAGATTCTTTGATGATGGCAGGGTTAGATTTTCATGGCTATGCTTGATCTTATTAACCTAATTTTTTACCTATCACATTTTGGCACACCCGGTGGGACCCACGTCCTTGATTAACTTTGCTGTTTGAAGTTGTTTTTTATGAAGATCAAATTTTTTGAGTGCTTACGGCAAGTTCCAGTCACTTTTGAGCAAAAAATCGTCGCTGTTTGAATACACGCATCGCTTTTGAGCTGAAACCTACCGCCTGTAGCATTTTCTGGATCACTTATAAGCGAACAATGGTCGCTTTTTGTCTATTCTGCATCGCTTTTATACTAACAGTGGTCACTTATGCATTTATATGAACCGCTTTTGATCTGACAGTGATCACCTTTAGATAATCGAATCGCTTATTGCAGAACTAGGGTTTTTGTTGCATATTGTTTCTTTTGCAGATCAGGGTCGCTTATGAGCCGTAATCAGTCGCTTCTTGATTTTTTGCGTTGCTTGTGAGCTTTAACAATTTGCATTTGACGCTCTTGGCATCGCTTATGATCTGTATCATTTTGCCTGTGATAGAATAGAGATCGCTTTTAACTGGCAGTGAATCACCTCTGGTAAATTGTGTCGCTTTCAGTCTATATCATTTGTAGTTTATTTTTCTTGGCTACTAATTGGGTATTTGTGTAGCATCTTATCGATTGTCCAAGAAAAGGAGGTTATTAAACTACTAACATATCTATTGCAACTTTAATCGGTCCAAGACTTGTGGTTTTTCACTAAATTAGGAACATTTGGGCTTGGTGCTTAAAATGAATCATTGCTTGCTCCATGCTTGATTTATCTTTCTTGATTACTTGCATGTGATTGATTGCAACCCAAATTTAATAACAAAAGTATCCTCTCCCCTTGCCTATCAAATGGATCTTGGGTGTATGAGAACTTGTTATTATCTTTAGAGGGCCTGCCTTCCCGGTGTGAGAAGGGATACGACCCAAGCGGTAACGGGCTAAAGCCAAGTCCTTTTGAACTGCTATATAAGAAAAGTGTTTGTGTCAAAAGCCACAAACAACAGGTGTTGTTGCCTTATACCGAAAACCAACCTCCCTCAAAACCCTCCAAGGTGTAACCCTTGAAGGCTGGGAGACTCCATAATGGAGAGTAGTGCTACCGCATGTATAGCCACCTGAACAGATGTCCTTATTATCAACTTTGTGTAGTAGCCAAAAACCTTCTATTTGTTGACGCAAAAGGTGGGACCTTTGAAGCTGCCCTGATTCACGTGGTTCTTAGAAGAGATAGCAGGGACAATCCTAAGGTTTGGTGAGGGACAGGCCTTACAGGAAACCTAGATCTTGGTATGCATGAGAAGTGTGTGCCGTGGAGAGGAGCCGGTGCTACCAAGATCCTGAAGCTATCCGCTTTGAATAAGCACGGCCAGGAGATTCAACAAATATAGTCCTTTCTTAGCCTAGGTTGTACAAGTTTGTGATTGTTGTGAGTGTGATTGTCTGCAATTACTATTTTCTTGTCAAACATCACAAATTAGACATCTTTTCTGATAGACACAGTCACTTTTGAGCTTAAACTGCCTGCATACAGACAACATAATCACTTTTAAACAATAATTAGCCACTTTTTGCCTAAACAAAATCGCTTTTAAACAGTAGTTAGCCACTTTTCGCCTAAACTGAATCGCTTTTAAACAATAGTTAGTTGCTTTTTGTTGAAACAAAGTCTCTTCTAAACAATAGTCAACCGCTTTCTATATAAATCAGTTCACCTTTAAACAATAGTCTGTCACCTTTGGCCTAACCTACATCACGTCCGATCAATAGTAAATCGCTTTTGAGCCAATTTTAATCACTTGTGAAAAATTGGATCACCTCTGGTTAACACTGTAACCTATTGTCAACACCTAAACCAACTCGCATTTGAGCTATTACCAGTCACCTTTGGCCTTTTTTGAGTCCCATATGAGCTATTACTTGTCGCCTGTGGTCTAACACCAACAAATCTTAGTGACTCAACTGAATTAGGTACAAATCTAGCATGCTTAGCTTCAACATTATCTTTCAAGACCTGTCTCTAATCATTAGCAGATACTTGGACTTTGTCTCCTATTTTGAGCTTACCAATCAATCACATTTCATGAGCTTTTCATCTTTTTGAGACCTCAAACCAACAAACCAAATAGCAAACCAATCGTTTCGATCAATCAACAAAATATTAGCTTTAGCTTCAGCAAACATCAACAACATAGCAACTTTTAGCAAACAACTTTTCCCTTGAGTGTGTGAGCTATTCTCTAGGGAAAACCAGCCAACAACAAATCAACAAAGCAAATCAACCAACCAACCAAGCAAATCAGCAACCAAACAAAACAACAAAGCAACCAACAACAAACCAAACAACAAACTATCACCTTTCTTTTGGGTCTCAAAACCTTGATAAGCTAAACTTTAGTTTTCAACATCAACATCATGCCTCAAACTAGGAGTCAATATAGAGCTGAAATGTGCGAGTTGAAATGGAAGCCAAATTGCAAGATGAGATGGGAGCTAAGATGCAACAATCTAGATCAACACCTCTTAAAGACACAACTCAATTTACGACTGGTATGCCTCCTCATATGTTTATGCCTCATGGGTATACCATTGGAGAGTCATCTTCACAACAAGTGCAACCTCAAACATTTTTTGAGACTTGACGAACAATCTCAAGAATACTTATCAAAATTTCAGGATACCCATGTGTGGGATCAAGTTGAGAGACTTGTTTTATCTAAGCCTAATCACTACTTCTTGCAACTTGCTCACATGGGCACTAAATTACCAAGAGATTTTGATATATCCGCTATTAGAGAGCGCGATCCAAACACTCCCACTGTTGTTGCAAAGGGACCATCCACTATAGTCACACCATCCCCCATCATATCACAAGCTCTATCTTCCACCACATCTCTTTCATTGCCTATTGTTACTTCATTTGATCCACCATGCTCAGAGTACACTCTAGAAACTTTGATAACACCAACCAATGTGCTCCCTTTAATTTCACAAAACTTGAACATTCCACCTTTCCATGTTCCTCAACATACTCCTCCTACCATGACCATTTCCAAGCCTCAAGTAACACAGCTGTCCATGTGGCCCAAGCGCTAACGCTCCAAACATCAAAAGCTATCCCCATATCCCATAGTGTGCAAGCTTCCCAAACTATCCCAACCACACCAATAGTCCAAGCTTCACGACCATCACAACCTACCATATCCCATATGAATACCATATCTCATATACCAACTGCTAATACGCTTTCTACCATCTCTACTAATCCCTCCATTACACCATGTAATCCCAATGTTAGTCTTATTGATATGAGTGACCCCCTATCGTTTCTCAAGCCAATCCTAACACTACGGTCACTTATGTTGAGCAACTTACATCTATTCCATCACATTCTTACAATCCATCCCACACCATCAACTCATCTTATGCTACCCAAGGCTTGCCTGTTGTCACCCAACAGATGACACATATCAATCCCCATGTTGTCCAAAATACAAACCCAAGTGTCCATCCTTCTTTCGCATCTACCAATCCTTCCATCACTTACCATGTCACAAATGCAACTCCAACTTCCTAACCATTAACTAGTGTCAATCCATCTTCAACTTCTCATGTGATGCACAATCTTGGTGCCAATTCGTCACAATATACCCAACCACCGCTTGTGTCGCAAGGATAGCAATCCTCAACCACATATGTGTCACATACCAATCCTTTGACATACATTGTGAGTACTCAACCTCAACAAATGGTCATGGCTTCATATATCCCACAACAACAACCCCAATATATATCATACCATGTTTCACCCCCTTTGCAACAACAACAATTATCTCCAGTGGATGTTCAATAAATGATCAACCAAGCGGTAGGACAAGGCAAGAAGACATTCTCCTTAGAAAACATATGCGCTTATCCATTTGAAAAGTCTCTTCATATGACACCTTTTCCACCACACTTTGAAATTCCACAATTTGACAAGTATAAAGGAAAAGGAAATCTAGAAGACCATCTTAGAGCATTCTTTGTGGCATGTCTTGATGTTGCTTATGATGATACATATCTTTTGAGACTATTTCCTCAAAGCTTAGCAGGACAAGCTCTTGAATGGTTCTCTCATTTACCTCCAAGAATTAAGTCTTTTTCAGAGTTAGGAAATAAGTTTCGATCACACTTTGCTTTTATCATTGAACATGAGGTAAACATGAATGACCTTGTCAACAATAAGCAACGCAATGGTGAAGCCTTTTCTTCATTCACTCAATGATGGCATAATATGGCTAGCAAACTATCATGGGAAATTCCTGAGAAGCAACAACTCGATATCTTTGTTCAAAATCTTCATCTTGAGTTTTCATTCCAATTACAATTGCAAAGTGCTAGCACCTTTGATGAACTTGTTTCCAAAGGAAGCATCATTGAATGAGCTGTAGTTGCTAAATGAACTATCAAGATCTTTTGCGATAACAAAGACTATCCTCAAAACTCCAACGATAAGTCTCGCTTTGGAACAAAAATAAGAATGTTGTCAACAATGGTGTTCTAGACGCAAAGAACATACAAACTATGAAAGCTCCCATCAACATTCAAGCTGCTTCTACAACAACACAACCTTTTCAACGAATGCGACAACGACAAACTTCCAATCCGCGCCGACAATTTACACCATTAGCAGAACCTATGTAAGTTGTCTTTCGAAAGCATCTCCAAGTGGGTGATATTATGTTACCGAATGCACCACCCAATGGTGAACCGCTCTTCAAAGCTCCTTGGTACAAATAAAATGAGTATTGCAATTTCCATAGAGTTAAAGGACACAAAACAAATGGTTGTATGCATTTAAAACATGTTATCCAAGATTGCATCGATTAAGGTTTAATCAAAATTACTCTTTCAACAACTCAACCGACACAACAATCAACATCAAACTATGATCTAGAGGCTTTCAAGAATCCACTTCCATCTCATGACAAAACAAGTAACCCTCATGTCGGGAATGCCATTCAGTACAACTATGAATCATCTACCATTGGCCGCATTGACCATGCTCTCATTTCTACCATTACTATCCAAGGTAAAGCACTTGACTGCGCTGTCACCACTCGAAGAGGTTGAGTCACCATTCAAGGAGCACCTGTTCATCCTCCTCGACCATTTTCTACCTATAATATCTTGGATCACATTGGCAACACACCCACGCACATCTCCATTCTTGAGTTGCTTCGCATATCCCCTGCTCATAAAGCTATCCTCGACAAAGCCTTACAAGAATCTTCGGTACCTAATGATATTGATATCACACAATTCCAATCTATGGTTGCTAGCATTGCAACCCCTTGTCATTTAACCTTCTCTGACAAAGATCTTCAGCCCTCCATTCATCCCTCCATTCATCCCTCACACAACGAAGCCCTCCACATTGAAGTGTTTGTTAAACAATGCTGTATCGAATGAATTTTTGTAGATGGTGGAGCTGGTCTTAATATATGTTCTTTGAAATTAATAAAACAACTGGGATATTCTGAGAAAGATGTTGACACCTCCAAGGTTATTACTATCAGAGCATATGATGATGCCAAGCGAGACACTGAAGGGATTATTTTCTTGCCTATCCAAATTGGGCTGGTCACCACAGAAACTTTTTGTTAGGTTCTTGATATTGACCTTCCTTATAACATCATCCTTGGTCAACCATGGATACATACCCTCAAGGTAGTTCCTTCCACATACCATCAATGTCTTAAATTTGCACATAACGGTGTTGAGATTACTATCCAAGCTAATCCCAATCCATTTGAATTTTGTCGTGCCTTTTGAAGCTAAATATCAGAGTCTGAACCGCATTCCTATCAACACCGAGGCATATCTATCTTCATCCTATATAGATCCATCTGACCTGCTCAAGCCATCATCTAGCAAAACTACTTCCAATCTCCGTATCAAGTACACTGAACATGGCCTTGGTGAATACACACTGCAAGAATCTTGTTGTGTTGGCACCCTTCCCTTATCTCCTAAATCCTATGGTAAACCTTCTACATCCAAAACAACTTCATCCCCCGTTGTCATCAAAGCTCCACCCATAATATTCATTAAAGGGGGATTCCTAGATGATGAAGACATTGATGATATAGACTCTTGGATATTCTTTGATGAAAATGACCAAGTCCAACTGGAAGTGGAGAGATACAACAATGGGTTCTACATCATAAAGAACATGGGCTACAAAGGACATGGTGGATTGGGATCATAGGAACAAGGACCTATTGAACCCATTATTGTGTCTAAGAAGTTTAATAAGCAAGGCCTTGGTTATCAGCCAGAGGTACTGCGATTCAAAGACATTAAGTGTATTTCTAATATTGATGTTGGACCTTCCTCGGCAGGAGAGACTTCTAATTTGGATACTATCGACAACTCCTCCCTTCATAATATTAACCTTTTCCAAGAAAACTCCATCTTCATGATTTTCACAGCTTCCTCTAGCCACAACCATTCCTCCTTTACCCTTTCACTCGTATATCTTGATCTCGTCGATTGGGACCAACATGGGGCACCAATGTTAGATACATTTGAAAATGATGAAGTTATTGCAGAATTCATGGGCTTACGACAAGGTATTCCATTGGGTGATCACAAAGCAGGTTTCATGATGGACCTACCTAAACTAGCATATTTTGGTGGAAGTATCAAATCCTTTAGTCGCAAAAGTGAAATAAACAAAATCAAACAAAATAGGTCACTAGGTGAAAACTGAAGGGTGCCTCTTGACCATGAAAAAGTAAAAGTAAAGGACGTATCTGAAGGTGAAAACCTCTCTGAGGCACCTAAGGATGGGGGATTTGATCTTCCTGTTGCCACTGATTATCATGAAAAATCAACCATGCTAGTTGAACAATCAAAAGACATGAACTTGGGTACAGAGCAGAATCCAAAGATCACTTTTTTGGCAGCATCACTATCAGAGCAAGAAAGAAGAGACTTCACAGTATTTTTTTATGAAAATAGCTATAAATTTTACATGGAATTATGCTGATATGCTAGGTCTAGATCCATCACTTGTGGTACATCATCTAGCAATATCTCCTAATGCAAAACCTGTTAAACAAAAATTGTGCAAAATGCATCCACAGGTAGCTTTATTAGTCAAGGTAGAGATTCAGAAACTGTTAGAAGCAAAGTTCATAAAGCCTATTGATTATCTAGAATGGGTTTCAAATTTGGTACATGTAGCAAAACCTGACGGATGAGTTCACTGTTGTACAGACTTCAGAGATATTAATAAAGCATGTCCTAAGGATGACTTTCCACTACCAAGCATAGACAACATTGTAGATATTACAGCCGGACATGAAATGCTATCTTTGATGGATGGATTTTCAGGGTATAATCAAATCAGAATAGTAGAGGAAGATCAAGATAAAACATCTTTTATTTGTCCATGGGGCACATACTGCTGGGTTGTAATGCCTTTTGGTCTCAAGAATGCTGGAGCTACTTATCAACGAGCCATGACAGTTATTTTTCATGACCTTTTTCATACTATCATGGAAGACTATGCTGATGACATCCTGGGAAGATCTAAGACAAGAGAAGGACATCTACAAGTATTAGCACAAATCTTTGATCGATTAGAAAAGTGTCCAAAGATTAGAAAAGTATCAAGTCAGACTGAACCCAAAGAAATGTGTATTTGGTGTAACATCTGGAAAACTATTGGGATACATTATGTCTCGACAAGGGATAGAAGTGGACCCAACTAAGGTAAAAGCTATCATGGAAATGCCTCCACCAACAAATCTCAAGCAGCTTTGCAGTTTACAAGGCATGTTATAGTCCATTTGCAGATTTATCTCACAGCTAGCAGATAAATGTCATCCTTTTCAACATCTTCTTCATAAGGGTGAACCTTTTAAGTGGGATGAAAGTGTCAACAGGCTTTTGATAAAATAAATAAATATCTAGCAACACCTCCCGTGTTAGTACTTCCTGTGCTTAACCACCCATTATTTCTCTATATATCATCAACAACAACATTGGGTGCCCATCTAGCTCAACATGATGATTTAGGAAAAGAACAAGCCATCTACTACATCAGCAGAACTCTTGTGGGATATGAACTGAATTATTCATCTATGGAAAAAGCATGTTTAGAATTAGTGTTTGCTTCCCAAAAGTTGTGACACTATATGCTGAACCAAACAACAAAGCTCATATCTAATGTCGATCCACTCAAATATCTTCTTTCTAAAGCAATCCTCACGGGAAGATTAGAAAAATGGGTCATGATCTTAAGTGAATTTGACATACAATATGTGGATCGAAAAGCCATCAAAGGACAAGTCATTGCTGATCAATTAGCTGCAGCACCCATCACAGATATTCACCCAATATATCCAGAATTCCCTGATGAAGGTTTGTTCAATTTAACTTCCCCAACACGGTGGCAGCTATATTTTGATGGATCGTACACACAACATGGATCAAGAGAAGGCATATTGTTTGTTACCCCTTAAGGAGATTGTATACATAAATCATACAGAGTTGCATTTCCATGTACCAATAACATAGCAGAGTATGAAGCTTTAATCATGGGATTGCACATGACAGTACAATGGGCTATCAAACAGTTATAGGTCTTTGGTTATTCTCAACTGGTTATCAAATAGGTCTTAGATGAATATCAAACAAAAGATGAGAAGCTTCTTCCATACAAGCTAATGGTTGATGATTTCAAAAAGTATTTTGACAATATCACTTTTGAATAAATCCCAAGACTACATAACAGAGCAATAGATGCCATGGCTATGATTGGGTCTCTCCTAGACATGCCATCTAATACACATAAATGTGAGTTTTTGGTTGAACAACTTTTGATTCCAGCATTTGAAGTTCCACAATCTAAGCTTATATGTGACATTGTTGGTCCCAATTCGCCGTGGTACAAGGATTTAGACGAGTATCTCCGTAATCAAACCTTTCCACTTCAACTATCTAACAACCAACGCAAAACCTTTATCCGCTGAGCCTCTCGTTACACTATTTTGGGAGACACCCTTTATCACCGAAATCTTGATGGTATCCTTCTTAGGTGTCTTGATTCTAAGGAAGCAAAAGTGGCCTTACGTGATGTACGTGAAGGTGTCTGTGGTTCGCATTCCGCTAGCCTGGGCCTTGTTAAGAAACTTCTATGAGCAGGATACTATTGGCCAACCATGGAAAAAGAAGCACAACAATTTACAAAGATATGTCTACAATGTTAGAAACATGGAGATTTAACACATGTACCGACACATGAGCTTTAGCCTATCGTTACTCCATGGCCTTTTTCACAATGGGGACTTGATCTCATAGGTAAAATCCATCCTACTTCATCAAATGGTCATAAGTTCATTATCACCGCCACTGAATATTTTACAAAGTGGGTGGAAGCCATACTAATGACTTACATCACAGGCAAGCAAATATCTAAGTTTATTCTACACTATATCATTTGCCGCTATGGAGTTCCTCAAGCTATTGTCACAGATAATGGTCATCCCTTCAAGAATTAAGAGGTCAGAGATCTTTGCAACAAGTTCCATATCCAACATCAATTCTCTACCCCTTACTATCCTCAAAGCAATGGCCAAGTTGAAGATTCTAATAAAACAATAATCAAAATTCTCAAAAAGATGATTAATGAAGCTGGTCGGGATTGGCATATACAACTCCATCTTGCATTATGGGCATATAGAACAAGTATCGGAACTCCCACTAGAGCCACACCTTATGCTCTTGTGTATGACACTGAAGCTTTTTACCTATCGAGGTTGAGATCCCCTCACTACGAATATCTCTACAACATACCATCTCAGAGGAAGAATATCGAGTTTCCAGACTCCATGATCTTGAGCTTCTAGATAAACATCTTATAGCACTCAATCATCTCTAAGTCTATCAAAACTGTCTACGCCACAGCTACAACAAAAAAATTAGAGAAAGCAGATTTCAAGTTGGAGATCTTGTCCTTAAAGAAAATCAAAGGAATCAACAACATCATGAGAAATAGGGCAAGTTTGAACCAAATTGGCTTGGTACTTTCATCATCACAACAGTTTATGGATCAGGTGCGTATACTCTTTCAACACCTGAAGGCATTCCCTTAGATGAACCAGTCAACATAATTCATTTCAAGGAGTTTTGTCCTTGAATCTCATCTCTCTCAAAAAAAATAAAATCCATCCAACAGTGAAAACCACTTTGTGGTGCTTTAGATAAACAAAAAAATAATAGTATAAGATAAATAATCTATCCTCTAGTGAAAACCTGGTAAATAGGCACCTTGGATAAGTACCATAGTGAAAACTGGCAAACAGGTGCTATGTGTAGTGACCAGCCTCCATCATCTGCTTGGTTTGTTTGATCATCACTCTTCCTACCATATTTCACCATCCTATCCCACATAATCTATATCATAATCCATATGTCATCGTAATAAATAGATTTTTCATCTTCGCCTTTGTCAATGCTAGCTATCATACTTCAGACATTGTTGTGATAACTATCTCTTTTGGCACCTTAGCATCTTGACCATATGCCTTCTTCATCATCGCCTCTTCATAATAAACTTCATCCTGCACTGGGGGCATTTGTTGAGTCTTATTTGGAAGTGGATACCACTATCTCTAGCTCATAACACATCAAACACTTTAGCTCGCAAAACAACAAACTTTCAACTTCAACCATAGCGCTCATCTGACAACAAACGTGGTAAAACAATTTGCAGCTAGGATTCATATCTTTGCAATTAATTCACACTCATCTGACATCCGACAATCACAAGACATTGCCAATGTAAACATTCTAGCAATCACTTGAGTCTTTCAACATCACCCGTCTAGCGTAATAAGCAAGAACTACATTCCAGCTCTATCATTAAAGCCTTGATCCCGTGGATATAGGGTATGTAGGCAATCTGAGATGCGAAGGAAGCACTCTGATTCAGGCAAGGATGATAGCCCCTTCTTTTCATCATCCATCTTTCATCTTTTTTCTAATCATCCTTAAATCTTTCATCTCACATTCTTCTATTTTTCATCACACAAATCATCAATAAAACCCAGAACTACATATTCATCATGTCTCATCTTTATCGTAAATGTGCTTTGATCCTATGGATACAGGGTATGTAGGAAGTTTGGAATATGAAGGAAGTTTCCATTACTCAAGCACAGATGATCCACCCCATCTTCTTCATCTTCTTTCATCCTCCATCTTCTTCTCTTTGATCAGCTCAAGCAGGAAGCAAACTATGTGTATACTGAAAGCTCAAGCACTTTAACCAATCAAGAATAATCCAAAAGCTATTTGTCCGCATGCCTTCAACCAACATTTGCTATAGCAATTTATCAACATCTTTGGCCTTCAACAGGATGCAGCTTTCCTCTCAACAAGGCGCCAACTTAAATCCATCTAAGAGCACCTAAATTTGGCAAGAGAACGTGATGACAATATTCTTTTGTTTTATCTTTTGTCCCTTTTCTATGCCTAATCAAGACTGCCTTGATTTATCTATATCTTGGTATGTTGCGATGAAGTAAGGAATGGGGCATGGTCATATTGCTTTCGTATGCCATGTTTGCGGGATGATCTTATTCTTTTCCTATGCGTATTGGTATCTTGTACGTGTTGGGATTAACATCTTACATATCAATATCTCTAGCATCTGAGAAGCTAAACAATCTCTTATGCACTTGAGACTATTCTATGTCAAGACTAACTCCATACATATAACTAGCAAGGTGTCACTACATGTGTAGTGGAGATAAGCTCAAACCATTGCTTGTAGCGTCAAAGTCCATCTCGAAACACTAGCTGTTATTCATATCTTGTGCATGTTGGCTCAACATTTTGACCACATGTGGTCAGACAAGATTGTAGCATTCTAGTTGCGCATTGGATATCTCGACACCTTGGTCTTCTATACCCTGATGCATAACATCCACATGCTATATCAAACATAAGGATTGCATTTATTTTCATTTTGAGCAATTAGTTAAAAAGCTACCCATCATCCCATCTATTCATCCTATTATTCGTCTATATAGTCCTCAACCAAGATCAATCATTCCCATCATCTTTTTTCCACATCTCTTATCCTACAAAACAAGTGTGTTAGACATAAATAAGTCTATATCATCTCATGCATACGTTCATATCATATCATAACCATTTATATATTTGCCTTATCATACTTTTCTATTCATATCATTTGCATAAACATCCATACATAATCCATGAAATTACAAATACAACATGCATAACCATCATAATACCAACAGTGCATCCATTACAACATCATATAGATCACCAATATGCCATCATATATATATATATATACATGTGTCAATATACAAGTGTCTACATATACAAGCTGAGCCATAAAGAATGTATGTATAATCTGCTCTAGGCCTCATCATGATACAAGATAAAACAAGGTAGCCCTAATGACTAATAGCAGCTCCCTCGCCTTGACCACCACTACTCGGTCCTATACTTGTCCCCCTATCTCTCGGTGGCCCCATCACTAAGGTTACTGATCGAGATCCACTTGACCTCCGTGAACCTCAAGCCCTTGATCTTCTCCTAAAGCTAGGCTGCCTCTGCTCTGTTGGCACAACCCCATAGTATAAGCCTCTATAGTACTCTGCCTCACCCTGCACTCTCTGCAACTCTGCTTGTACCTGTGTCAACTGTGTGGCCAAATACAACGTAGCCCCATCTATACCTAATGCAGCCACTACTCTATCTCGCTCACTAGTCATCCCCTATAGCTGCTGCACAGCTGTATCCTTCTGTGCCCGTAGACCATCTCTCTCTGCTCTCATCGCCTGCACCTGCTGTACAGTAGTATCTCACTCTAACCTCATCATCTACTCACTCTATCACTCTAGCAAGTGCACCATCATCCTGTCCATCCCCAGCTTGCACTCTCAACTATAACTGAGCCTGGTATGTCTGAGCCTGAGCCCTAGCATGCCGCAAGACAATCACCGCCTGGTGTCTATCCAACTCCACCCTCCTTAATCTCATATGTCCCCACTGCCATACAACTGGTTGTAGCCCCTCTCTCTCTGCCAAAGCCGTGTCAACCACAACCTCTGGCCCCCAATCAAACACCTCCTGTCTCATTCTCTAAAAAATGGCATCACCAACCGGTACTGCCTATGGTAACCCGAACTATCTCAAAATCCTCTTTGGAAAATAGTGCTCTATAATGTATATGCCGTGTCCAAAAATATATCTCACCTGCCTAGAATAGACAAGCTCAGTAGCCTCCTCATCCCATCTCTCACATCCCAGCCATGGTCTCCATATGAAACTATCTACCTCGTTTAATCTCCTCTGCTAGTACACAACCCTTTGCGCTGCCGGTATGTCAAAGCTCCTCTATACATCCTAGCATAAGGCTCTCCTACTGCTCTAGCCACCCATCCCTCTGGTCTCGTCACTGGAATATGCTCATAAGCCCACACATAACTTTAACTCCTACAGACATACTCGCTCTGAACATATATGTACAATCATGCAGGAAATGATAGAGCTATCCAAGTACATACTACGCCCATGCATATCTCCTACCATAGGAGAACATCCCCACCATCATTGTCCCCCATCCTACTGAAAAACCTCTCACTCGTCTATCTCCCACTAGCCATCTGATGATAGCCACTACCACTCGCTGTAGTCTATCACATAGCTCCTCCATCCTCGCCATAGGAATCTTTGAGCCCTCTACTCCAATGTCTGGTGTCCCAAACAATCTCTTGAATGCATCTGGACCCATATCAGGATCATAATGATGCAGAGATATAGGTAATTTTGTATTAGTTCTCTCAACTTTCTCCAAAAGGTTTTCAAGGTGTTTGTGTTTACCAACCTCACAAGGCTGTTATAGGAATCCACTTGGCCTAGGATCACCCTCTGGTGCCATCCATTCAGGCTACTCACCACTTACTTTGGGGAGTTATAACTCAACCCAACTTAGAAGCACAACTCACCTTCAAGAACACAACAACTATTACCAATACCTCTACTAACATAGGCAAAAAATACCATCATACACCTATCAATGATAAGCATGGGCAAAGGTCTCTGACCAATAAACTAATTTCTGCATTTTCTAAGATGATGGACAGTAACAGCAGGACTGTTCTAGGGCAGCGTTTGGAGAAGGCTTAAGTCTTAAGGAATTTGCTAAGCAATCCCTCAAGGTTTCGAAAGAACTTTAATACTTAATGCACACTGACCATTCAAGGTGAAAGAACTACTATTTACACACATGCAATCCACACTGTGTTTATGGAGGACAGTGGACAGCAAATGGCATATTGACTGTCCTATGACAATGCAGTGATAACAACTTATAACTTGTTGCTATTATGAACAATCAATTGGTGTTGTGCTCCTTTATCAATAGGGTTCTCCTCATCAATCTCCCATATACCTTCAGTGGACAGGAAGAACAATAAGCTATTGACAAAATGATCAAACTTCTGTCCTAAACAGGACCGTGAACAGCAGCTAGTCTTGACTGTCACAAAACAATGTTACAAAGAGTTCTATCTCCTTAAGATTGGTTCACACAATCTCAATTCATCAGTCCTTCCACAGACCATGCATGGTTCCTACATACTCCAACACCCATGAAAACTTCACAATCTTTCCACAAAAGTACAGGGCCGTACTTTGTCAACATGGACTAGTAATTACGCTGTCCCTTATAACAGCAAACTGTTCTTTCCTTCTAGAAATCATTCTAGTTTGAGGAATAGAGAAAGATATGTTTCAAGAAAACACCCTGTCTGGATCAGTAGGATGTTGTGCAGACCTGCCTTCCTTCTAATGCACAGAGATCAACATCATTTGATCAAATCTATGGCTGTTTTCTCACACTTCTGCTGTCTTCTACCTTTCTTGACTAACTAGTCTCTGTTTGACTAGATAGAGGCATGCCAAACACTATGACAGAAGGAGAACAACCTATCAAACAACAAAAACATGGAAGCTACTCTAAATTCCTCCATCTCATCAAAAGATGACTGTTCACCTTCAGAAGACAGAGGAAAAAAACTCCATTTTACCTCAAAACCCCAGGTAAAGAGGGTTTAACCTAGTATTTACAAAAAGAAGAAGAACTAACACCTCCAAATGTTTCAAAGGCCCAAATTACCTGCAAATGACAGTCACATCCAAGATCTAGAGTATTTTAAAAAAATCACTTCTTTAACAATCGGTACTTGGCCGTACCAATGCTGTTTTTACAGAAAAAACACAGTTTTTCTCTTAAAAAACTCCTTCTTGCTGTATTATATTTGGCATGTTTTTACAACTAATGTTTATAGGAAGTTTCAAAAACTCTTCGACTTCCCAGTTGTCCGTACAACTGCCTAGGAAGGCAGAAAATCAATGGAAAAGGTAGTTTGCTGTCATAAAGAATAAGTTTCTAAAGAAAACTCCAAATTTCAAAAAGACAACTCCTAGAAAATAGGCCTAGATTAACTCCAAAGTAGACTAGTCAATGAAATGACTAAGTCTTTTATTTCAACACAACAAAATGGCTTTTAAAGCCTTAGAGGTAAATAACTAACATGAAAAATTAACTAGAAAACAACACAAAATTGAGCTCTTGCACCACATAATCTACTCAGTCCCCATCTATAGGAATCCGCATAATCTGAAACACATCCTCTAGTGTGATCGTGGCCTCTCTTCTTAGTAACAAGAAAGAACTATGCTCACTCATCCCTCGCTTCACCATCGCCGTCATCAGTCCTCAATGTGCCTGCACCGGCTCCAATCTCGACACATGCTCTAACCTGAGGATCTCTAACACTAGCCGCTCCTCTGCATCCAGCAGTCTCACTAACCGTAAATCCCTAGGATGTGGCTCCCATGATAACAAAGGTGGTAGTATATCTTGTATCATTTCATTCCTCATATCAGTCCCTTCTACTACTTAAATGCTCTACAAAAATTTGATCGTTTATTGCTATACTAGCTTTTATCTACCATAAGCGGTTCATTTTTCCATATTCGCCTATCTTTTGATCAAAAAGGACCCCTTTTACCATATGCGCTTCCATCTCGCCCATATGTGACCTATTCTGCCTATGTGATCATTGTTGGACTATGTGTGAGCTGAACCTCTACATGCGTCTATCTTTTGCCTATAAGCGAGCTATATCTCATAAGCGAGCATTTTTTCTTTATACGCGAGCTGAACCTATGCATGCACCTACTTTTAGCCCATAAGTGACTTGATTATATCTATATGCGCATTTTGCCTATACATTTGCCTAGCTGACTGGAAGTGACCTATTCTTTCTATATACGACTAAGCCGCGTCTAAAAGTGAGCCTAACTACTGTAAGCGACCTGTTTTCCCTCCTAAGCGACCTGAACTACCTATCCTAAGACCTAGTCTCTTATGGTGATGTGTGTGCATTTATGACGCTTCTAGCCTATCAAAATCACACTTTTAGCAATTTTTTTGGTACATACTGGTACATCTGATCCCTCTAGTCATCCATGTGTCCTCACTCGCTTGGCACGATGATCTCTGCGTGGAATCACCATCCTGATAGCTCTCCAACTCTCGTTGCACACCAACTCTAAGGAGCTCTAGATCTCTATAGCTTTATGAACATAATTGAGCACAAATGAGCCTATTTGCCTTTGCAGGACCTACTTATAGCCCATCCAAACCCTAGTTCTTCTATGCCAAATCTTTTTTTTTTCTTTTGCATCATCCCATTTGTTCCCACCCAACCCCCATTTTCTTCGTGTCCACCTTACATCCTAGCTTTCCTTCTATTGCGAGCCAACCTAGCCCTTCCTGGTTAGCCTGGCTTACCTCTCGAGGGAGCACCACCTACCAGTTACATTGGGGCATAACTTTGTTTATCAAAGGCATATCATATCTTCTTTTACACAACGCTCTAACGAACATTGTATCAAAGAGGGGCAAAATGTAGACACCCAAAATTGACTCATTATCATTAGTATCAAACATCGCATTACACATCATCTACATTTGTCTAACACACTTGAGAAATATCCCTAACACATCTATTTCTTCTATTAATTAAATAAATTTATATTTATTTAATTAGTTCATTAGCTATTTCTTCTAAACTATAATTAAACAATCTTTAATTATTTAATTATCTTCATTCTATCTATTTTTAATTAAATAAATTTATTTATTTAATTAAAAATTGCTTTCATAAACCCACTTTCCAATTAATTAAATAAATTTTATTTATTTAATTAATTTATCTTATCATTTATCTTAAGAGCCGACATGTGTGCCTTTTTCATTTAAAAAAGATAAGTGGTACTACATCCTTTATTTAATATCTTTCACATGTAGTACTTTTTATGTACACAAGCACACATAAGCTCTATCTTCCCTCCACTTGTCATCTACACATTCACCTATGTCTATCATTCAATCTTAGCCATTCACATAGCCACTGAATCTCCACTGTTGATTATTTTGGTTGAGTTCTATATAAACACCCTCTCATTCCATACTACATCTATTCAACATTCATATAGCGTCTACATTATCATCTTGAGCATATTGAGCACTTGAGTATCCATAGCATCCATTGAGTTATCATCATTATCATCCATCCATCATGGCAGCTTTTATCTTCATAATTGTTCATTGTTGAAGAAGCAATCCACATCATAAACAAGGAATCACACAATCTAGGTGATATTATACTTGAATTGCATGCTTTTGTTTTCATTTAGATTAGATTCTTTGATGATGGTAGGGTTAGGTTTTCATGGCTATGCTTGATCTTATTAACCTAATTTTTTACCTATTACACCCCTAAATCATAAATAATTCCCCTAAACCATAACCCCTAAACTCTAAACTTGAGCAACCCTAAACTCATAAACCCTAAATAATTCCCCTAGACCCTAACCCCTAACCCCTAAACCCTAAACCTCTCTCTCTCTCTCCCAAAACTCCTAAACCCTAAATAATGCTCCTAAACCCTGACCCCTAACCCTTAAACCATAAACCTGAGAAACCATAAACTCCTAAACCCTAAATAATTCCCCTAAACCCTAACCCCTAAACCCTTAACTTGAGCAACCCTAAGCTCATAAAACCTAAATTTAATGCCCCTAAACCCTAACCCCTAACCCCTAAACCATAAACCCAAGCAACTCTCTCTCTCTCTCTCTCTCTCTCTCCCAAAACCCCTAAACCCTAAATAATGCCCCTAAACCCTAACCGTTAACCCCTAAACCTAAGCAACCCTACACCTCTATCTCCCTATATCTCTATCATCCTTCTACCTCTCAATCTCTCTCCCTATCTCTCTAGACATCTCACTCACTCTCTATCTTCCTATCTCTCCCCTCTGTCTCCTCTATCTCTCCCCATTTGTCTCCTCTCTCTCTACATATCTAGCTCTCCCTATCTCCCCATCTCTTGCTTCTCTCTCCCTATCATTCCTCTACCTCCATATCTTGCCCCTCTCTCTCCCCTCCATCTCCACCCTCTCTCCCTCTCCCTCCCTCTCCCTCTCCCTTATTGACAAAGAACATGTAAACAAGAAAACTAGAACATGCAAAGATGGATGAGCTTATAAATTGGGAGGATGAAATGGAAACAAGATAAAACAAAAGTTCATTGGATGGAGAGGTGGAAAATAGTAAAATAGGGAAAAATTGGTGGCATCCAAAGGGAAATTGGAAAGGAGAAAGGAAAAATAGGAAAGCTAGGAAAACAAGGAGAGAGAGAGAGAGAGAGAGAGAGAGAGAGAGAGAGAGAGAGAGAGAGAGAGAGAGAGAGAGAGAGAGAGATGTTTTATTTCACCATAATGTGAGAGCATTATAATGCACTTGCGTTATGCTTTGCCTTGGTAATTTCTAAGCCTTAGGCTTGGATTTGCCTTGGGCTTCCAACCCAAAGGCTTGGACTATGTTTAGGACATCAAAATACACATTTTTCTAGATTGTAATAAAAATCATATTATCTGGAGCGTGCTCCCCATCAAGTTTGCACTTTTTTCAATGACAAGTTGAAAAAAATACCACCATAATCTTAAGCTCTCTGTTAGCTTTCTAACCATATAATTTTTTTCATGTTTTGAGTATGTTAAGGATTTTCTCTTTAATTTCTTTTGTTAGTGTATCCTTTTTTTTGTCAAAAACCAGTGTCTGGTATTTTTGACTTTTGTTTTAACCGTTAATCAAAATTTCAAATAAACTACATTTTTAGAAACTAAACTCCATTCTACACGTATTCAATTTTTTTTTTTCGATTTTCAATTAATTTTCAAAATTTTTAGGGGGGAGTACACTCAATTTTCTATTTTTCAGGATGTGTCCACTTTGAAAATTAATAAAAAATCAATTATTCATAAAAAAATTATTAGAAAAATAAGGGATAAACTACATGGTGTTAGCTAATTTCTCACTGAAGCAATTTTTGAAATACTAAAAAAAGTTAACATTTTAGGGGGAGCACACCAAACGCTATGTTATGTTTTTTTGAAAAAAATAGGACCAATTTGTGTTCTCTCCATTTTTGAACCCCTTAATCTTAACCATTTTAAAAAAGAATTAGTAGTTTAGAAACTAGATTAAGAGCAACACGACTCTTGTTTTTGTTGTATCTTCAAATTTTGAGTGTAACTATCTTCAATTTCTCATCCAACATTAGTCTTTCCTAATTTTAGAAAAAGAGTGGCATCTTAAGATCCCCTGCTTTGGTTCCCCATCTTTGTGCACTTGCCCTGATAGAAATCCGCGGTTGAAAACATTTAAAGAAGGTGACCTAGTTTTTCTTTATGACAATAAATTCAAAAAGTGGGGGAATCTAAAAGTCCATTAGCTCGGACCCTATCACATACACAAGAATGTGTAATTAGGAGCGGTAAGATTAAGGCAAATTGACAAAAACATAGTAACAGGGTATGTCAATGATGCGAGATTAAAACATTACCATCAACTTATGGAGTGAGAAATAAAATGTGGGAAATTCATAAATGTAACATATGTATTATAAGATAGCATAGGAAATATAAATAAGACTATTAGCAACTAAGTATTACACTTAATGACTACAAAAGCCCGCCAAAAGAGAAATGAAAAACTACAATTAATGCACCAAAGCACTGTTGGAATTATATATAACCCTAAAGTCGACCAGACCTAAATACAATTACATATAATATGAGATTAAAAGAAATAAGAGTGAGCAAACAAGTAGAGAAAGTAGAGGAAACCCTAAGAATAGATGCAAAAAAGTGGCCACCTCAATATTGATAGACATCTCTCAGAAACCAAAGCCAAAACACAAAAAGTATCCATACAAAGAAATGGAGGTAGACAAAGATGGTACATTTTCAGGGGTTCCACCAGATTTCATCTTGTAACATTAGAAAATGTCCCCTCAGGGGCTTTTCCCTCGTAAGGTTTAGCTCCCGGGTCTTTAGTATGTATTTAGGACATTTTAATTCATATTTTGGCATCCCGATGGAATGAGACCTAGGTTCCATGGCAAATTAGACCTAGGTGGACCCCTTGGGCTATACCCTGCCCAAAAGAGGGGGGAGGACTTGGGTGCCTGCGCCCTAGTCCTGCCCTATTTTGGTGTAGCCCTAATTTTCAAGTGTCGGTTTATGACTGTTAGTTGGTTCTTTTGCCGACATGGTAAAATTTGATTTTTAAAATCTTGGCGGGAATGCTTGTAGGTGCATATATAAGCATGCTTAGGCATTCATTTATAAAATAGATTTCAATTAGATGATCATTGTGAACTTTAGGCATTCTCAAGGTGATTCAAGGCTTCTATTGTGTTGTAAGAGAAGACTTGTATGTTTTGTGTGTTGATATTTGTAGATTTGAGCATCAATTTCCTCATGGCATGAAGAGCATCTTCCTCCATGAGAGCTTCACTACAAGGTGACATAATATTATGTTTTCATCATTGATTCCTTTGGTTTTTGCCTCTTCCTCACAAGGGAATGCACTCTTTGTCTGACAATGGTGTTCGGAGACTTAAGTGTCCTCCGGGGCTTGACTGAGGCAAGTCTCTAAACACCACAACCCCCAAACCAAGTCTTGTGATTGCAGGTTACAGGTATCATATCCGGAAAAGGTGGAGTTGTAGGAAGGCTTGGAAGGCATTAGGGATTCAGGATCTAAAGAAAAGTCAGACAAAGGAGCACTTCCAAGACTTGGGCACGCGCTCCACTATCCTCTGCAGACAGATATTAGGAAACATAAGTTACAGGGCTGATTAGTGTCTGAAGGAGGTCCAGATTCCCTGAAAAAGTAGGTACGTTGGACTTGGGCACCTTCTCCAATGTCCCTGACTACTCTGCTTTGGAACCCTAAAAACAAGTATTTTGTAATTCAGTATTTTACTCCTGTCTGCCAGAGCTTTTTCCGTAATTCATCAATTTGTTGTCGTATTTGCATAATTAGGGTTTTAATGGTCAATTAGACATAGGAGAAGGAAAAATTGATAATTAATTCCCTAGTCCAAGTTTCCCTACCTCTTCAAGTGACCTAGGGTATGATAGTGCTCGCCACTCGACCCTAGATCCTTCAATGTTTAGTGGAGAGGCAGATTTAAACATCTAAACAATAAAAGATTAACAAAATCTAATTTTACCCTAAACATTTTGGTGAACTTGTGTTTTTGGAATTAAATTGCAACTTGCTGAGTGTTTGTATTCATATTTGGTGTGATTTCATTCATTCATATAGCTTTATTGCATTAAGAAAATTTCAAAAAAATTGAAAAATTGAAAAAATATAAAAAAATTGCATTGTTGGGCTTACTAAATTGCATCAATTCTTCCTAAATTTTCCTAATTCATGATTTTTGCATTAGATCTGATATAAACTATATAAAAATACAAAATTTTGCCTTGCATTTTCATCATTTAATTGCTAGGTTTTTGTGGAAATTTTGACAATTTTATATAACCTAGTAATTCCAAAATCTAGGGTTTGTAGGCAAAATCTTTTATCAGATTTTTCTAGTGATTTTAGAGGCTCATTCAAATTTTTATTTGGCTTTAGTCTTGCATTTTAGTGTGAATATGCATTTAGATTTAAAATATTTGTATTTTTGCATAGAAAATTTTAACAAAAACTAGCAATTTTGATGCATTTTCATTAAATTTGCATGGGCATTTTGCATGTTAAGGATTGAAAATTATTTTCAGATCTGAGAGTAAGTCAATTTAATCATAAATCATACTTCAAGCATTCACATAGCATTTTGTCTCAAGATCTCAAACCTAGGGCTTCAAAAACAATGATTTTTGCTAAATTTGGCCTTATCGATTCTCTAAACTTGCACTATAGGCGTGTTGTGAAGGATATTTTTACATTAATTTTCTATTTTTAGGGTAATAATTTTCTTCCCTTCATAAAAAGCTTCACAACACCCTTTTAACGGGCTCTTGTAGTGAAAATTTTGCAAAAAACCACACATCTTAGCTATTTTTGCCCTAGGGTTTGACCTAGTTTGCACTCCAACCGTGTTGTGTTCAATTTTATGGATTGAGGTGACTGATATAATTGATATTATTTTTTTTACCTCCTGAAATTCCTTACAACACCTCCTTTGCTAGGTCTTGGAATTGAAAAACCGTGAAAAATAGTCTATTTTTGCTATATTTTCACTAGGGTTTGACCTTAAGTGGCACTAAAATCATGTTGTGCTGGGTATTTTGGAATCAAGTGGCTATTATTACTAATATTATTTGATGTCAATCAACATTTTCCTCACAATACCCTTTGTTATGCTCTTTTGCATTGAATTTTGGTGAAAAAGTGCCTATTTTGACTTGGTATTATCTTGGATTCGCATCAAGAGTGTGTTGAGAGTGATTATATTGCTGTTTTGGACTGATATTAGACATATAAATTTCTTCCCTTGACCAAGACCCTCACAGCACCCTTTGTTTCATTCATTTGCATTAAAAAAGTACAAAAAATCAAGCATTTAAGATCATTCTTGCATACACTTTGCACTTGTCTTTTGCATACTCTTGGAAATTGTTAAAATATGATTTTGAATTTCATTATGGCATCTTCATGTTATTCATCTCTGAAATCTTTGCATGAGTATATCTTAGATTTTCCAAATTTCTCTAATTTCATTAATAAGAATCCTCATATTCTAGAACATATAGCTTATATCAGTGGTATTGATGCTTCTATATGGTCTACATATGAGTTGCAATTACTTTGTTACACACATGATTTTAGTAGCTTCACTTTACTCATAGGAGCATATCCTTTGATATTAGAAGATTTAACCAAATTCATCTCTAGGAATACTCAAGAGAAATATGAAAAGAAAAAGCCCTTTTCCACCACAAAGTATGATGATGATGGTGATGATGTACCTTCCTCTCATCCCACTGCTCTCCTCGGCCAAGATGTAGCATTAGTGGATGATAAAAGGTCTCTCACATTAAATCCTTTGGGGATGGATATTGGATGCAATCAAGAGGAAAACAATGTTAATTCAATAATCGTTAATGGACTTCATAGCAATATTCCTAAAATTATTATCCGAGGGGCACTTAGTGCACCCTCTTGCTTAAAACCGATGATTACGGTTCAAGATGTTCAAAATGCATTTAAAACAACCACATCATAATGTGATTGATCATGCATACAACACCCGTAATAACAAGCAAAGTAACCAAGCACTGCATGTGCCTGTCTCTCTTCCATGTTCTCAACCTATGCTTCCTCCACTACCTCACCTTACTCATAAAAGTGGTCAAGAGTATGATCTTGTCAAACAACTTTGTGCCACTCCGGCTAAGATCTCTCTTTGGGATTTGATACAAATATCACCTACATACCATGGAATGCTCCAAGAAGCTTTACAAAAGGTGATTGTGCCACCTGCTGTTAAGCTAAATGATGTAGTAACGATGTTAGATTGTATGCATGTGACAAAAAAAGATATCCTCTTTCAACCACATGAATTACCATCAATCAAAGTTTAAAATCAATATGATCCTCTTGTAATCTTTGTTACAATAAACAAAATATTGGTTAAGAGAGTTATGATTGATAATGGATCAGTTCTTAGTATTTGTGGCATTGACTTATTACATAAGATTAAAGTTGATATATCTACCATCAAGACAGAATCATTAAGTATCTGTGGTTTTGACAATGTTGGACGACAATCCGTGGGCACTATAACTTTACCTATACAAGTGGGACCTGTGATTGTGCATACCCTGGTTCATGTCATGCCTTGTTCTTTATCTTACAACATGATTCTTGGTAGACCTTGGATTCATGCATTGGGGGCAGTCCCTTCCACTCTACATCGTTCAATCAAATTTATATTCAAAGGTAAACTTCATACTATTCATATTGATCCTGAACCAGATAGCTATTTGCATATTGAAAAGCAAAAACTAGTTCACAATCATATGAGCTTAAACAATTTGCGAGGTGATCTATCAAAGACTCTAGCCACAAATGATGTTATAAAGGAATCTAAACCATCGAATGCACTTTTTGGTGATGATTGGGGTTTATTAGATTTTAATCCTTGCAACATAGGGGATTATAAACTTAATAACCTTGACACATCAAAAGTAGCATCGATCCCGTCTAAGCAATCTTTTGAAGCATCTAAGAACAACAAAGTCTCCTTGGTTGAAAATAAAGACAATACTCTAACTTATAATTATGATACATATGTGGCTTCACCTTCCTCTAAGGAACTGGACTCTCTATATGGTCATGGATTTCAAATTTTGTATAAACATAATGACTATGTAGGTAAGGGATGTGGTGTAAATCAACAAGGAATTTGAGTACCTATAGAATCTGCTTCAACACATTACTCAAGTGGTATTGGATATAATCCTTTTAAAGAAAAGAAAGCCTCTTGTCATCCTAAACTTAATGTTAATTCAACAAGATCAAAACAACATGACAGATATCTTTGATATGCAGGTTCTTAACGGTGGTACCCTAACAGGTAAGTATCTCTAACCCTTTATCTCTATCATAATGTGCTTCCCTCGTGATGTGTTATATGTTGTTTAGGTCTCCTGGAATGACCTCAGATTCTCCCGTAAGGTTCGGGATACTAGGAGATCGCCTCTGTTGTAACCTTCTTCTATTTGTATCATCATTCTTCTAAATTGGCTCTCTCTGATTTCATTGTTGTGTGTTGTGTCTTATGGACATAGCGTCATGGTTGCTGACCTGGGGGCACCCTCCTACGTGACTGTCTCTAAGACACTTGCTTCTCCTCTCTTATTTATTGTTTCCCTTCCTCTAGTGTTTCCATCTAGCGGGTGGATGATGACAAACATTTATACTGATGAGACCTAGTGTCCCTTTCAAGAGAAATAAAAAAAATGGACTTAGTTCCTAATATGATGATGGGGTTGTATATCTTATTTGACGCTTGGCTAGTTGAAGCACTCGTGCTTTCCGCATAGTGAATTTCATGATGTTTTTATCACATTTACAAACTTTAACAATACTGCTACTCTATGCACCTTTGTTTGTCTTTAAATCTAGCCTTGGCAGTACTCGATTCAGAGAGCTTCGTGATATAGCCCTACGGTTATCCTTGAACTTTGAATTCGTTGTATAACCTTGGCTCCTTGTGTGGTTAATCATATGCATTGATGTTGTTGTTTATCATGATTTCGTAGACACTAACATGTTTCTTGTAGGGATGTGTTTGTGGGAGCGTTTCGTGATCATAAAGTACATGTCACCTTCGGGGGGCATGGGCTTTGCGAAAGACAATATTTCCTTGTGTGTTTTCTTCCTACCTTAACGTGCCTGATAGTGATAACTGATATCAACCACCTTAAAGTGGGGGCATATATAAGGGAAGCTATCTGTTATAGATGTTAGCAATGTGTTTGACCTTAGATGCAAAGAATTGCTCCCCAAGGTAGTGCATCGTGCATCCTGAGCTTGTTTGCAATTAATAATGTAAGCCCTCTGTGGAGGTGAGATATCGAGCATATCCTTTTTCTTAAGCCCTCTATGGAGGCAGGGATGGTGCATTTCTCGGAGCAGATTGCATCATCCTGTCATTTTCAAAAAGTCCTCTGCAGAGGCAGGGATCTATTATGTGACTAACTCAACCCTTAAGCGTGTTTTCGGTGATTGTTGTGGCGAAGCGCAATCGCCAGTGTGTGCCTGTAATGTGCCTAAGATGGTGTCGGACCTAGAAATAGGTACACTCCATCACTTGTTTGTTGTGTTTTCTCCGTGTCTTCAAGTGTGTGTGTTTTGGCGTGCTTGTTTTGTGTGGCGTGTTTGTTGCCCCATATGCAGAGACTGGCGCCCTTGGGTAGTGCTTCCTGCAATTTTGGGAGGTTTTGTGTGTCTTGTGTGTGTGTTGCTCCATATATACTAAGACTTGCGCCCTCGGGTAGTACATCCTGTATTATGGGAGGTTTGTTTACTTTCCAGTACTTGCATTTACATTTCATATATATGAGAAAAAGAAAAGAAAAGATATCATTTCTGTCTTCCATGCATTAATGTGTCTTCTATGCATTGACTATCTTCTCCATGTTTTATGTGACTGTAACTGTCTTCTCTATGTTTTGCGTGCTTGTTACTGTCTTCTATGTGATTGGCATGTCTTCTCCATGCTTGGTGTGTTTGCTGTGTTTGTGACCTTACTTTAATGCATGTATTGGCCTCGTGTTTATACATACATTAAAGTGGGGGCTAAATGTAATGTCAAAAAATGTCCCCTTGGGGGTTTTCACTCATAAGGTTTAGCTCTCGGGTCTTTAGTATGCATTTAGGACATTTTAGTTCATATTTTGGCATCTCGTTGGAATGAGACCTAGGTTCCATGGCAAATTGGACCTAGGTGGACCCCTTGAGCTGTACCCTACCCAAAATAGGGGGAGAACTTGGGCGCTTGCGCCCTAGTCCTGCCCTATTTTGGGGCAACCCCAATTTTTGGGTGTCAGTTTATGACTGTTAGTTGGTTCTTTTGCCGACATGGTAAAGTTTGATTTTTAAAATCTTGGCGGTAATGCTTGTTGGTGCATATATAAGCATGCTAAGGCATTCATTTGTAAACTAGATTTCAATTAGATGATCATTGTGAACTCTAGGCATTCTTAAGGTGATTCAAGGCTTCTATTGTGTTGCAAGAGTAGACTTGTATGTTTTGTGTGTTGATATTTGCATATTTGAGCATCAATTTCCTCATAGCATGAAGAGCATCTTCCTCCATGAGAGCTTCACTACAAGGTGACATAATATTGTGTTTTCATCATTGATTCCTTTGGTTTTTGTCTCTGCCTCACAAGGGCATGCACTCTTTGTTTGACAATGGTGTTCGGAGACTTAAGTGTCCTCCGGGGCTTGACTGAGGCAAGTCTCTAAACACCACAACCCCCAAACCAAGTCTTGTGATTTCAGGTTATAGCTGTCACATCCAGAAAAGGTGGAGTTGTAGGAAGGCTTGGCAGGCATCAAGGATTCATGATCTGAAGAAAAGTTAGACAAAGGAGCACTTCTAGGACTTGGGCGCTCGCTCTAGTGTCCTCCATAGACAAATCTTAGGAAACAAAAGTTACAGGGCTGATTAGTGTCTGAAGGAGGTCCAGATTCCCTGAAAAAGCAGGTACCTTGGACTTGGGCACCTGCTCTAGTGTCCCCAACTGTTCCACTTCGGAACCCCAAAAATAGGTATTTTGTAATTCAGTAGTTTACTCCTTTCTGCAAGAGCTTTTTCTGTAATTCATCAATTTGTTGTCGTATTTGCATAATTAGGGTTTTAATGGTCAATTAGACATAGGAGAAGGAAAAATTGATAATTAATTCCCTAATCCAAGTTTCCCTACATCTGTAAGTGACCTAGGGTATGATAGTGCTCGCCACTCGACCCTATATCCTTCAATGTTTAGTGGAGAGGCAGATTTAAACATCTAAACAACAAAAGATTAACAAAATCCAATTTTACCCTAAACACATCTACATGGAGGATATAAGGAAATATATACAGGCACTAATCTTAGAGATAGATCATACCAAATTCAAGGAGCTATGCATCACACTCCTCTAGTCAGATCAAACAAACTATTTTTAACAATATGCAGAGATAAGAAAGAAGAAATTAGATATATGGAAGGATTACCTAGATTTTTGTGCTGACCATGAATGGGTAAGAATCATACTAAGCTGTATACATGATAAATTCATATACTTGGATAGACCATACTACATAACCAAACAAGTGATCCAAGCGGTCATGGGGTTGAGTGTAGTATGTGAAGTACCACAAAAATGACAAGGTCATAGAACTCGCCAGTGCAACACCAGATGGGCGGAGCCTCAATGTAAATGAAATTACCAACCTTGCGATAAGATATGCAACCATGGGAATTGTCTACAAAATTTATTATTTAAACTATGAAGGGTCAGCCACTAAGACAACCATTCATACGACATATTAGATGGTAGTAGATGACAAATATTTTAACCTATGTGAAGTATTGAGGGAGCAATTGATGGAGAATCTATAGAAAATGAAGACCTCAAATTATAACTTTAGGTATGGAACATTGATCACATGCCTCACTTTTTACTTCATGAATGCTTTACCCAATTATGGAGGCAAGATATGGAAAGAAAATACAATAGTTACAAAACAAATTACCCAACATGGTAAAATTTTCAAAGACAAACCCTCATTTACTGCTGCTTACTGGGGATTCTTCAAAGCCTTCTAGACAAACATGCAATCGAGGGAAAGGATCCCTTATGAGCCAATTAAGCAGTATATAAACCATATTACATTCATGATAGACAAAGATTATACATATATGGAAGTGGTAGAACCTAGGACATCCTGGATACCTAAATTGCATTGCAAAGTTACAAAGGAAGAAATACAAGCTTATGCATAGAATCTATTAAATAAACCAGAAGATTCAAATGCTAAGAGATTTGGAACATATAGGGAGTTTATGAATAGGCAACAAAAGAAAGATGTGGAGTAAAAGTGGAGAAGAATAAGGAGAAGTTACATGAAAAATGGGGGATTACACAACAACCTAGCTCCTCAACACCACTGAATACCACACAACTATCGTAGAGCAACACATCAATAAGCCCACAAACTATGAGCTCCAGAAGACTGCACTCTGGTACCCTAATCACTCAATTTGTGCTAGAGCCAGTAGCCTCATCATAAACTATATCAACACCACAACAAATAGAGAAAGACCCAGAAGTAGAAGAGATCTCAAATGTGTTGATACAACTATGCTCCGAGAAGAAGAAGAAAAGGAAAAAGAAATGGGTAAAAGGAACATAAAGTGGAGAAGGAAATAGAGGAAATTACAAATAAAGCATGTGATACACTAAGGGGAGAAGAAGTAAAGGAACAAGAACAAGTGGAATCACCTCCACATAACACACAAGAGATTAAACAAGGAGAAGGATCACAACAAATAGGGCAAACAATTACTCAAGAGGTCTCTACTTCCACATCCCCTATACAATCAATAAAAGATTTCTCATCACAACAAAAGCAAATACAACCGCTAGTCACCCCTCAATTGCTACAACTTCCTTTGATTGGATCACAAGTTAACCTCTCTAGAATCTTACCAATTCAAAAGTTACAACTAAGGGACATCTTCCATACTACAACAAGGGAAGAAATCTTGTAGAAACATGTAAATAGCATTAAGAAACTATAGGAAACTATAGATACAATTCAGAATCATTTGCCTAAGGTTCAAAGAGACACAACACTACCACTAACACAACAGTTGAAGCAACTGGTTGACAACTTGGAAACAAAATTAAAGTATCAAGAAGTAAAGGTGAATTAACAGGTCACTGATGAAATAAACAAGAAAAGAATGGTCGAGGCTTCTAAGAAATGTGCATCAACACACACACGGTTGAAAATAAAAATAAAAAACATCCAACAAGCCATAGGAGAGGCAATTGTACTATATCAATTTTTCTTACAATGACCTACAACTACTAAAAATACAAAGGATCAAATCAACAATCTAGAGATACAAATAGCACAAATTGCGGCCACACATGATCCACTGAAAGATATGAATGGGGAAATTAGGGAACAAATTGAGAACGCCCACACATAGATGTAACAACAACAAGAGCAAAGAGAACAAATCAAAGCACATGTAAAACAACTAAGGGAAGTGGTAAGCCTTAGATTAGCTCACTTAACATGAATATTTGCAGAGGCTAAGCAAAATGCTCAGAAGATTTAGATACCTTCCTCTCTTGGAGAAGCAGAAAACACACAAATTCAGATAGAGAGCCAGGTACAAGTACTACATCAGGCTAAAAAGTAGTGAGACACTACACTCACTCAGCTCAAAGTAGTCTACAAGAACATCCTACTCAACAATTAATACCGCATGTCTTACGAACAAGACACTTTTAAAAGGGGGGATGATGTTGGTAGGAGATAGAGCATCAACCATAACCTACCACAACTCACCACAAAAAGAAGTATGGAGGATAGGACCGACATACAAGATGATTCCTAGGTTACTCTATAAGGCACATGTCCCTAATATCATGCATATGTAATAGATAGTATGATAGAAGAGGTAAAAAGAGGGATATGATAATAGAATATATAGAAGGATAATGCAGAGAAGAGACTTAGAAGATCTGCTATTGTAATACTTGTCTAATATATATAATATGGAGATATAAGGATTGATGGACTAATATTCAATTGTATTCCTACTTTTTCTTGCCAACAGTAACTAAGACAACCACCAAGAATGTATTATCAAAGCAAGTGGAAGACTTGGAGGTATAATTGAGCCATGAAAAGGGTAAAACTAGTATCAAGGCTATTGAAATAAGATCACTAAAGCAAAAGGCCTATAGCCAAGATTATGATCTAGCCAAGCTAAATAATCAAGTGAACACCTAGGCTTAGACACTCAAGGGCCTAAGAGAAAAAGATATTGACCTAAACAATATACTAGAAGAATCAAAGGAGAAGGTCAATAGGTTAAAGGCCCAAATTAAAGAGCTCAAATAGTTATTGGCTTCCCTTGACCACATCAAGGTCTTGTGAAGATCATACTTCACGACCAAAATGGAGGCCACATCATCTAAGCCTTGTGAATATTACACTAAAAGGGCATAATAGGGGCCACATCATATTTAATCTAGCTTTATAGTTTATGGAGATGGTGTAGGCTCTAAGTGATATGGTAAAGAAATAGATTGATATAGTGGAGAAAGAGATTGATATGGTTTTTATTTCTATAAGGAAATAACACGAGCATGTTATAATGCACTCACATTATAACATGCTCATGTTATAATGTAAGTGTGTTATAATGTTCTTGCGTTATATCTTGTTTGGACCAAAAAATGGTTTTGGCCACTTTTTGGTCCCCCATCTTTTTGCACACGCCCCTTGTCAAAACATGATTTTCAACACATTCGATGATGTGATTCCATCTATATGCAAAGGCCCTAGGACGATGGCTTAAAATACATAACCCTAGGCATATGATTGTAAATTACCCATGTGGAACAAATAATGGTTAGATCCCAAGATTGTCAACCTTAAAATGCATGATTCAAAATTTGAAAGTTCATAACACAATCGTGCCAACAGTCCTATTAGGGATATAATTGTTGTTACGATCTTATCCTAGGTAAGTAAATAGATAGGAACTAGGTAACACGAGTTCTAAATAAAGAAATATAACATGTATTAGTTCTAAAATAGGTCTTGAGTAAATAGCCAAAATATGCACTAAAATCATGCATCCATAACATTGACTAAAAATAACATAAAATTAAAAAAAAAGGGATACACTTTTCTACTCTACAATTTATATAACACTAGCATACACATCTTAAATAAATCTATGTAAAATATCTATCAGCATATTTTATATAGATTTATCTAAGATAGATATTCTAGTAATTAATTATTTTTAATATAAAATATGTAATGTCAATTTTTTTACAAATACTAACAATCTTACTATTTAGTAAAATTGTATGTCTTTCTAAGCAATATCAAACTACTTAAATATTTATTAAGCACAAGGAACAAATATACCCTAAAATTTTAAGTCTACCAATTTTTTAGATTAAAAGATAAATATAAATTCAACACCTTCAATAGGCTAGCATCCATGTAATGAGTTCATGCCTTCACAATGAAAGGCACCATGATACGATTTAATGAATTTCCCGCGGTGAAGGAACATAGCTATTGACAAGATTACTTAAACTAGATCAAAGGAAAAGCTAAAAGTATGTCGAATCTCAACTAAATTGGCTCTGCACTAAGTGAAGGGGATGGCAATAGTATTATTATATCTATAAGCATAGATCTCTCCAAGATGTTGGGTTTAAAGGATTAGTATCTTCATATTTTATTTTTATATTTGGATTCATTATGATGCATTTTTTAATTTCTTTTCTCATTTTAAAATTTAATATCAATCTTATACATAATTTTATCATCATTCTGAATAAAGAGTTTTAAATTGTAATTTCATGACTACAGAATTGGATCTCACTATAAAATTCTAATTTTGTAGAAAAACAATTAAAGTTTAGTTATGATTTGGCAATGGGGACAAGATAGCATGATATCGTTTATTATGCATATTGGCATTGAGAAAAAAAAACCACTAGAAATGAAATTATTATGGCATGACATGCACAATTTAATCTTACCAATTATTAGTATATGCCTTCCGCAGTACTATTGCAATCATTTTTTGTTTTCGAGTGTTATCTAGTGATTAATCTATCAACAGTAAACCAATCGAAACACAATATAATTTTTCTTGTCAAGCAAATTTGAATTAAATTTCAACTTTTCCTATGTTAATATGAGAAAATTTTAACAAAAATTATTGGAAAAATGATTTATCTCTATTGGGATTGGCTCAAAAAAAGACCTCTTCTCGACAGATTTTCGGACATATTATTTTGAGTGAAACAAACACCTAAAAATGAGGAGAAAAATCCAATTAGAAGGGAGGAGGTGGTAATGGAAATGAATTGAATTTTTGGGGGAATTTGGTTTTGTTCATATGGTTTGTTAATCACCATGATTTGTGGGCACGCACACCCGTTTCCATCGCAAATTCAAACTAGATCTGAGCGGTGCTTTGGAATTGTTTCTAAACAAATGTAGTTAAATCTTCTGATCTTTTTTTCTTCTCTCCTCGTAACCGGCCTCCTATGGTTCATTTATTTAGCAAGTTGGAAAATCTCGCAAAGAAGAAATTGTGAATCCGCTAACACAAGTTAAAAACATACAGAAAATAACTGCGAGGGAAGCAACTGCGTGGATATCAGAGGATGCTTCATGGCACGCTTATATCTTTGTTGGTGGTCTCTCATATGACCTCATGAAAGGTGACTTGCTCACAGTATTTGTCCAATAAGTTTCTTTCCACCTTTTAAATTTTTCTTACTTCTAAACTATAATAATTGCTATTTCGTTTCCCTGAAAATAGAAAATCTAGTAATCACCACTGCAAAATCTTGCAAATTGGGGTTTCTTTCTCTAATGGAATAGAAATCTCTAGAAAATTAGGGTTTTTGTACCATGGAGCTGCAAATTCTTTTTAAATTAGGGTTACTTTCTCTTACCAAACATAAAATTCTTGAAAATTAGGTTTTTTTTGCGATGGAGCTACAAATTCTTGAAAGTTAGGGTTTCTTTCTCCCACGAAACTACAATTTATTTGGAAATCTGCATGTTTTTCTCCCACCAAATTGCAAATTCTTTAAATTTAGGGTTTTTTCCCATGTGATGCAGACAATCTGTGGTGCAACTTAGCTTTCAGAGAATTTAGTGAAGAACCTCAAAATAAACTGCATGTCTTTAGCAACAGTCAGAAATTGAGAAATATGAAAGGAAAGCATTTTGATATTACACAATCAAAGGTTATTTTTTTCTTTCTTTTCTAAAAAAACATTTCTCTGAAAATATAGTTTTAAAAGACCTCAACTTTTTCCCCTATTCCTCTACGTTGGAAGACCACCTATCAAAGTTTCTCAACTAAATGAAGAGTTATTCTCCTATCCTAAAAGTCACATTTGAACTCCTCTAAAAGGAGTTTACCAAAATATAAATTTTCTTCCCAGGCATGCTATATGCCCCCAAAAACTAGCGGTGTTGGGTGCTCCTGCACCAATCTGCTTCTACCCTGCTGCCCTTTTTAAAATATCATGGTCAATAAAAATTCTGCAGCTTTCTCATTATTTGTAACTATCTATCTATGCCTTTACAAGATGTTTTCTTGAACATATAGCAGTCACCTGTCATCCCCCTAAAAAATTAGATCCAAAAAAATATTATAAAATAATGAAAGCAAATTGAAACGATTCACGAATAAAACACAAAGATGATGGGATACTATTTAGAAGCAGAGTTACAAGGCGCTTTGAGTACTCAAAGAGCACTCAGGGTTCAAGATGGAGCAGGCCCAATGGAGGCCTTTTGAGTGTGTCCGCAGTTCAAGTCTGGTAACTTCAGTCCTGGTAGAAAATTTCTAGATGTTATATATGGTAGAAAATTTCTATATGTTATATTTGGTAATCAACTATGTTTAGTGTCAACCCTCTACAGAGATTTTTTGTCAAGTCTGAGTAAAAAGTCAACCTACTAAGTCTGGCCAAATCCCAAGTCTGGTAACATTGCTTAGAAGAACCTGCAATATGAGGAGTAGTGGATCAAATGCAGTGTAAATATCTATCATCTAGTTTGAAACATACATTTTGGATGAAATAATGGACTTATCTTTGTTTGCCCTATGTCTGCCCCATCCTTTCCCTAAGTAATTTTCTACCATTAAATTCTCTCCTCACTGCTTCAGAACTATCATCCACCTAAATTTAAAGTATAAAAATAAAATATATACAGATAGGGAAGATGTACCTCAAAAATGCTAAACTAATAAATCGCTACCTTAAATTTAATCTCTAGAATTAAAAAACATACAGTCTCTTGAATTCAAAATTTCACTAGAATTGTAAATCAATTGCAATCTATGGTGTAGGTTTTCCTTTCTATTTTTGGAATATGCCATTTAATCTTCTTACAATGCATGCAGGCTTTGCACAGGGAACCTTTGACTATCTATGGTGATGGGAAATAGACCACGAGTTTCCAATATGTCTCTAATTTGGTAAGATGATCACAACAACAAAAACATTAATAGTAATGTTTTCCCCTTTTATTTAATAGACTTTGGCCTGTGGGTAATCCCATTTATTATTTCATGTTGCATATTAAACTATGCATTGGCAATCCTGAAGGTTGAAGGTCTTATGAGAATTATGGAGGGTGATCATGTTGGTCCATTCAATCTCAGGAATCCTGGGGAATTTAGAATGTTGGAACTAGCACAGGTCAGTGTTAATTCTAATAGTTTTATGCTATTGAAATGATACTTTATAGAGGTGGTTGTATGCACCAGAAAAGGCTTAGACTTGAATTTCAGGGGCTTGCACTTGCAGACAAGCTATGCTCCAATGTCATTCCAAGTTCCAACTATGGGAAAATATTTTCTACAAATTTGAGTCACTTTTTGAAATATATGTAAATAATTACAATTTGTGCAAATTTTAACTTTCACATTAATCATGTATTGCAGGTTGTTAAGGACACAATAGATACCAATGCAAGGATTGAGTTCAGAGAAAACACACAAGATGACCAACATAAGAGGAAACTTGAAATCACTAAAGCAAAAAATCTCCTCAGCTGGGAACCCAATTTGCACTAAGAATAGGTTCATTAGTATTATCTATGTGCATTGGAATGGCATTAAAAGTATCTTGCTGCTTAAGGGATAGATAATTATTAAATCATTCATGTTGGATAGTGGTTTGTGTTGCACTAAAAGACTCTCAACTCGAGTCTCTGAATTCTTTCATTATCCAAATAAAGTTTCAAATTTTGTTTTACAATGTAAAAGTTAGTCAGTGTTGTATTTGAAATGAGGAGGGCTCATCCAGTCCTCCAAAGTTTTTCACCATTCTCTTTGTTGTTACTGTCAGGTAGTATTTAAGGAATGAGCAGACTAAAACACCATGCATCACTTCTGCCCAAGACACTGAATATTTTGAGAAGTCCTAACTATATTATAACTAGATGTTAAGAATTTATTAGGATAACAAATATATTGATCTCATATAATGAGGGATATTCTTCACTCTAGATGCTAATAATTAAATTATAATGTGTTGGTAGAATTTACATTAGTAAGGTGAGAAGTGCAAAGCCCAAAAATAGCCTGCAATGCGTCTTCCAGTAAAAGACCAGAGTGTTCAATACCATACAATAATCATGGAATGAAAATAGGTACCATGGAAGGTCATGCCAATCCTCACTCAGAGGTCAACAACTTAATCATTCATACAATGAAGAGCAGGTGACTGATTGGAGAGTTCTGGATAAATTTCCTCTAATACATGGCAATTTTAATTGTTTTTTCATGTACATAATAAATTAGACCTTACCTAAAGGCATTGGATTTGAAGAGCATTATATGATCCATTGACATAACCTCAAGGTCCTTGAGGTAATGTTGAAGACAAAGAGGAAGACCTGATTACACAAGAAACTAGCCAAGAGGGCTACTGCAGAATGTGCAAAAGAATCAATAAATATGCCCTCTAAGAATGTAGACAAAATTATACCTCAATAAGTTAGCTGGGTACACTACCATATTGACATCTAGGATTCCACAATGAGTGGGATATATATAAATGTGTACTCTAAATACAAATAGATGCATTAATTGAGTTAGGAATTATATTTATATTCACTCTCATTAATCCTGTAAATTTAGTAGGCCAACAGATCATGAACTGGTCATGTGTATGTTATGAAGATTGATGTAATTTTAATTCTGCTACCATTATGATATAATTTACTGACTATATTTTAGCCCAATGCCATATCCCAATTTCTGTATCCCTATTGCAAAAGATGGCTCAACATCTGCATCATCATCTATTCTCTCAAACTAACAGAGAGTATGATTCCCAAATCTTGATCATCCTAACATAACCTTGAAGATGTCTCCATACTCATTCTACAAGAAGAAGAAGAGTAGTGGGTTGTGGTTGGTACTATCAACACTCCATGTTTGATTGGTAAATTTGCTCCCTGCGAACATCTGGGTGCCATTAGTTTTTACATATCACAAAATTTTCTGCATAGACAAGAATCCCACTAGGACCATCAGTAGCTCTAGGTACAATGATAAGCATATTCACACCATTGTCCATCAGCTCCATCCATTTACAGGCAACGTGATTAAGACCAAGCTCATAGAAGGTGAAATGCTCATGTGTCTCATTTGCTTCTAGATAGTAGAATCCAAGTTAAAGATATTCAAAATCTAGTTACTGTTTCTAAATATATTTTACTTTATTAACAATTAAAATTAAATAAGGATTCCAACATGGTGAGTAGGAGAGTTTCACTGAGCGGGAGAATCCCTGATTTGAATGGCGATGTGCGGGAATGCTCAGGTGTGGGAAAGTAGGTGGAGGTTTCACTACCTAGTTTCCTTCTATCTCTGTAGGATTTTAATGGTGTTTCTATGTGGGGAGTGATTGCTGATCGAGTATCTTGTGGGGATCCTGCGCCTCTTCTGGATGGTGGTCATTCCTCTGGGACTGACAAGCTACTGCCCTTTGTGCCAGCTTTTGGTGACAACCATGGTGCTAGTTTGTCTTCTAGTGTTGGTCCCGGCACTGTTGGGGCCACTCCATACTGGATCCTAAAAACTTTTTCTGATGCTATTACCGGGGGCTAAGAAAAAATTTTATGATGCTGCTCATGCTTAGTCAATTCCTTTTGGGATGGGGTTCGGCCTATGCCATGTGCCCGTGCTTCCCCTACTGTGGTTTGTGGTCCTGAGATTGCTGAGACTGAGGATTTCTTTTTGAGATGAGGTGTGGTCTGCAGGTTCAATGGCTTGTGGCCCTCCCTCCCTGACCTCCATGGCTGGGTTCTGAACTCTTGGAAGCCCCTGGTCCTTGGGCATATTGAACTCTTTCCTAGTGCTAGGGGATTCTTTGTTGCGACCTTTGCTTCCTCTGTGGAGAGAGACCTAGTGTTGGACAAGGGATGGATGTGGGGTGATTATTCGCTATCCATCAAGCCTTGGATTCGCTCCTTCAATCCTCTTATGGAGCCACTGAATACCAAACCACTTTGGGTTTGACTTATGAATCTCCCTCTCCAGTTTTGGGAAAATTCCTGTTATGAAGCCATTGGCAATGCCATCGGTCTCTTTTTGAAGGTTGGACTCTACGACCTGGGAGCTTGGGCATACTACAGTGGCTCATATTTTGGTTGATTTAGACATCTCCAAATGTCTTCATGGAGATGTGGTCTTGATGGTAGAGGACAGACCATGGTCGCAACTGCTAGATTATGAGGGGCTCCCTTTTCGGTGGAAGAGATGTTTTTCCACTGGTCATATTACCTCGGGCTTCCCTCAAGCTCGTCGCAATGGCGTGACATCCTAGTGGAAGGATGCTCTCATTGGTCATTTAACGGTGGCCCCCCCCTCTTCGGATTACCCCAGGGAGGTTGGTCCCTCCGTGACTGTATCTTCCCAAGAATCTAGGTCTTCCCTAGATCCCCTACTAGCTGTCCCTTTAGCTAAACCATTGGTGCCTCAAACTGCTATTGATGTTCAGGCTCAACCTGCTCGACTCTCAATGATCACTATTCAGACTGGGCCTGCTTGACCCTTGTTGATCACCTCTATTGGTACTTTGTCTACCCTTGCCTCCTCTTCTGCGTTGCCAGCTACCTTGGCGTGTGGTGGCTCCTCTCCCATGGTGGCTGTTGAGGATCCACTCCTCTCACCTCGCTCGGTGGACTTCAACTCTGAGTCTTCTTGGTTGGTTGTGCAAGAAAGAAGGGACTCCCCAAATTTGTCACTGCTTCGCGGCCTAGGGCTAAGGGAGTTCGTTTTGTCCCCTTAGGTTTTGGGTTTGTCTAGTGTTTGTCTATTGTTCGACAACAGTCCTCTACTATTCATGTTCTATTTCTATCTGTGTGTGGATTGCCTTGGCTTGTTCTACCTAGCCCTTTGGGCTCTTGTTTGTTTTGGGGTCCAACCCCTTGTTTGTTGTCTTCTTGTGCCCTAGGGGCTATTTTGTAATGGGTTCGGTACCCTTGTTTTGTCGCTTACTATTATAAAAACAATCAAAATTAAATAAATGGTTTTAGTATTTAATTTTTTAATTCATTAGGTAAACTTCAAATTTACTTTTGTTAAACCAACAAAATCTTTATTATTTATAGTTTTTTTTATAAAAGGGGTAAAAACTTTATTGAAATTTAGAAAAGAGCATTACAAAACATCAAAGGGCCAAGGCTCTAGGAATCCATAAGAAACAACCTTACAAAGCATGAAACAACATCATCCTTCACCAATACCAATCCCATCCTCAGCAAGAATCTTCTCCAAGTCATGTCGGAGCTCATGAGGAACCTGCTCCCACTCATCAATCTTCTACCCATCTAAATGCTTAGAAGCCCACTTAGCCAAACAATCTGCTGCCCTATTCCACTCCCTTGGAATATGGACAAAAGACACCATCTCCATCAAAGAACTTATCTGTAGAATCTGCTGCACAATCATAGCCAACTGCCAACTAACATTAGATACCTTCTGTTTATTTAGTAAATTAATCAAAACATGTGAATTAGACTCATAGATAATCTTGCGCCATCCCAAAGCATAAGCCCTCTCCAAAGCATAGAGGATCGCCAAACCTTCCATAAGGTTGATAGTCTGCAATCCTTCATGAACAGAAAAGAAAAAATCCACCGATCCTGAAAAATCCCTGCCAGCCCCACCAATCCCAGCAGGCCTAGGATTGCTCATTGAAGAACCATCAGTATTGAGCTTCAGAATGCCGGCCGGAGGGGGTAGCTAATTCCCCACCCTTTGAACTTTCTTTTTCACCCACCTACCTCTCCTGACACAAGCAGAAGCTGGAGACAACCCCTGAATACCCAATCTATCCACCAACTCAGCATCCCCTTTCTCCAAAGGGAACACCACATCACACTTAGCTTCCACCATCTCCTGAATCATACCCATAATTTTGAACCAAACTTGTTGAATCAACAGCTTTTCACCTCAAAATATTCTTCGATTCCGTTCCAACCAAATCTACCATAGTATGAAGGAAGGCCCAACATACCACACATCTTGCAAGAAAGAGGCCATAGAGGGAGGTCTACCTGGTAGACTACTCCAAAAATCCACCAGGGAGGAAGCATGAACATAGGGGCTTTTCCAAACTTCCCACCAAAAATGCCAAAGCTGCAAAGTCAAGGGACAACAGAAAAATAAGTGAGAGGAGTCCTCCTCTCCATATCCACACAAAACACACATAGAAGGACCCTGAAAACCCTGCTTTCGAATATTATCCCAAGTCAAGCACCTATTCCAAGCCAAAGTCCAAATAAAGCAGTTACACTTCAGCCAAGAAAGCTTATTCCACACTTTCTTCCACCAGTGAACCTCCACCCCATCCAGCTGGTGAGATAACAACACCTGATATCTAGAAGCAACAGTATAGACACCCTTAGGATTAGGAGACCAAGAGAGAACATCCCCTTCCTGGAGGGAGCTACAGCATCTACGAGAAAGGATACTGTGAAGCTCAGCACACTCCTCCTCCATACCAACAACAGGCCACTCATCAAGATTCTTCCATCTCACCACCACCAACTGCCCATGAGAAGAAAAGGACTTGAAGTCACTCACCCTTGACCATCCTGCCTCACAAAACCTCTGGCACAGAGTCACCAAATTAGGAATCTGAGAAATAATGGGAGGAAAACCATCCTAAGAATCAGACCAAAAATGAGCTTTTGTCCCTCTTTTACAAATCTGAAATAAGCCATCCTTGACCAGAGCAGCCCCTTTCTTGAGCGTACTCCAAATCACTGAGCCTTTCCCCACCAGGGGATAGCGAGGAATATCAATCTGATGGATCCCCAGGAAGTATTTCTGAGTTAATATGCTTGCCTAGATCCCATCCTGCTCCACACACCACCACCAATACAATTTAGCAGCCAATGCCATCCCTGACAATGATGACTGCCTTAACCCAAGGCCGCTAAACTGCTTCAGGCTACCAACAATGTCCCATCTGACAAGGCTCCATTTAGAGGACAATAAGCTACCAGCCCATAAGAATTGTGTTTCTAAGGAATCCAATTCCCTAATAAAACCCAAAGGGGCCACCTGAATCATACATCTATAAATGGGGAGGGCCTGCACCACAAACTTGAGCAACTAAACATGACCTGCAAAGGACAGCCAATGATGGGTCCAATGATTTACTTTCACACGAAATTTATCCAGAATATTCTACCAAGAATCCCTGTGTAGTCTTCCAATAGAGATGGGAATACCAAGATAGTGTTGCAAGTATGAGGATAACCAGTGTTGTCATTGATGTCAACATACTCATATTGCATTAGTGAGAAGGATTGGATGAGCTGTGTGCTAAGGATATTAAGAGAATAAGTCTCAATCAGGAACAGTGAAGAACAGTGATGAGAAGAAGGAAAAAGTCCTCAATAGGTTGAGGATCAGAGGATGCTGTTTAAAGGGTTTGTATAAATGAGTCTTGAGATGTTCCAGTCAAGATTTTAGAGGTCCGCATGAAGATCTGATGAAGTTATGGTTGCTCAAGTAGAAACGGTTCCGACAGGAGTTCAGAGGTGACAGAGGTTCACAGAAAGGTCAGGTGAGCTCCGGAATTGCATTATCTCACTCTACAGATTGGAGGGAGTGTTGAAGAAGTCTGTGTGAAGTGACAACTAGTTTTGTTCATGGTTTGGAGGTCCGAAAGCACCTTTTTCATTATGACAGTGATGACAGACTGTGTTCTTGAAGTTCCGGATGAAGAAGAGAAGAATTCTAGTAAGCTGATAAAGTGCGGATGTTCTTGATGACTCAGGAAAGCTTTTGGTGATCTTTGGATCATATACAATTCTTATTGGTGGTCCGCATTAAAGTTTGAGTTTGTATTTGAAGAATAACCATGGATACTGGTGTTCTTCCTAAGACAGGCCGATCGGATGTATTACATGTCTTGCTAATGATCTTATAGGTGTTTGCCGACTTAGATGATTGTTCCTGAGTCGATGCCTTGTATAAATAAGGAATTGTGAATTTATTTTGAAGAGTGTCTTGGTGTGGATGAGTGTGGCATGGCGAAGAAGAAGAGCAAAAGGCAGAGCAGGAGTTTTCAGGCTTAAATGGAACTGATCCAAACATGGTAAAGATGTCAATCTCCAGTTCAAGTTTGTAATACTTGTTACTTTGTAGATAATGTGTCTCTTGTAGGCAGTGTGCCTCTTGTGAGCAGTGTGCTCGGACAGTGAGCCCTAATTGGCATGTGCCATCTATTTTTCTTATTCTTCTAACAGAGAATAATCCTTGGGTTAATCACCCCGTGGTTTTTCCCTTGATCGAGTTTTCCACGTCAAAATCTTGGTGTCTCATGTGTTGATGTGTATTTGCTCTGGTGTTTATGTTTTATGCTTTCATGAGTGATTAATTGATATGCTATTAAATAACAAAGAGGATTTAAGTGTTTGAATTGGAAGCAAGTTTTTGTACAACTGATTCACCCCCCCTCTCAGTTATGTCCCCTAGATCTAACAATTGGTATCAGAGCTAAGTTCCTCTAAAATGAGCTTAACCACTTGAGGAGATCCAGGATGTCATCATACAAGAAGGACAGTCCGAAGTTTGATGGAACCAACTTCTCTATTTGGAAAGGTCGCATGAAATGTCACTTGGAGTGTATGGGAAAGGCGTATTTGTCCATGGTCACAAAAGAATATACACCTCCATAGGGTGGTCAGACAACTCTAAATGAAATCACAGATGCTGAAAATAATCTGTGGACCAAAGAGGCTCTTCTAAGCGCATTAACTGACTCAGAGCTCTCAAATGTTATTGACCTACCAACTACCTATGAGATCTGGATTAAGCTGGAACTTCTGCATGAAGGAGATGAGTATGTTAAGAGTGCAAGGTTGCAGAGTTTCAAAAGGAAATTTGAAAGACTGAAAATGAGAGATGATGAAAATATCACTACCTTTATGCCAAGAGTAAATGAGCTGGTGTGATTGTTGGCAAAATTCTCAGATCCCTTCCTGCTACCTACAAAATCAAGGTTGTTGCCATTGATGAATTCAGAGCCCATACAACTGTCACAAGAGACCAATTGGCTGGCAAACTGGCTACATTTGAAATGACCGAATTTGGAGATGATCCCCCCAAGATTGAATCTGCATTCAAAGCCAGTGCCTATGTGAAAGGTAAACAAAGTTTTGATCTGGGAGAAAACTCTTCAAGGAAGCTGTCATGGCATGATCAAACAAGAAAAGACATGGAAGTGGAAGAAGCAGAAACAGCTCAACTTGAAGCCCTCATTACAAAGAGACTGCCAAGAGGATCTGGTAAGTATGAAGGAAAATTACCCTTTAAGTGCTTCAACTGCAATAAGATTGGTCATTTTGCCTCAAGATGTCCGGAAAGATCTACAAGGTCAAATTCTAATAGACAAAGGTTCCAAAAGAATTGTTATTATGTTCATGAAGAAGATGATAATGAAGGAGTAACAGATGATGAATCAGAGATAGAAAACAAATCCGGAAATGAATGGGTGTTTATTGCCATCAAGGAAGAAGATCCAATACCCTCTGAATCTATCAATCATAAGGTTGTAGAAAGAGCTTTGGCTGCCCAAGTTGAAGAGAAGGATGATTGGGTTATTGATAGTGGATGCTCTCACCATATGATAGGTGACAAGAACAAGTTCTTAGATTTTGAAAGGTATGAAGGAGGAATGGTAAAGTTTGGTGATAATTCTGCTGGTAGAATCAGAGGAAGAGGAACTATTTCTTTTAATGGAAGAAACAAAACTGGTAATGTGCTGTATGTTGAAGGTTTGAAGCACAATCTTCTTAGTGTTGGATAGTTGGTGGACAAAGGCTATGATCTCTGATTCAAGGATGGAAAATACAAAATCTTTGAAAGATCCAGAACAGAGATTGCATCCGGTACTCAAACAAAAGGTAATATCTTCCACTTGGTTGGTGCTGGTAAAAGTTGTCTGTTTGTTCAAGTAGATCAGAGTTGGTTATGGCATAGAAGGATGTGTCATGTAAATTTTGATAACATCATCAAGATAAGTAATACTTAGGCTGTAAGAGATCTTCCAAAATTGGTAAAACCTGCAAACAGTTTATGCAAAGAATGTCAGATGGGTAAACAGAGTAGAGTCTCATTCAAAAGCAAGGATCAGTCCTCTACCAGATTATTGGAATTAGTTCATACTGATCTATGTGGTCCGACAAGAATCAAGAGTATGCAAGGTGATAGATATTTCATGTTACTGATTGATGACCATTCCCAGATGATGTGGGTTACCTTTCTGAAAGAGAAATCAAAAGCTTTTTAATAGTTCAAAATCTTCAAGGCTATGGTAGAGAATCAAACTAGATTAAAACTGAAATGTTTGAGGTCTGATAGAGGTGGTGAATTCACATCCGATATATTCATAGACTTTTGTGAGAAGCATGGTATAAAAAGATAGCTATCTGCTCCTAGGACTCCATAGCAGAATGGAGTAGTAGAGAGAAAGAACCGAACCATCCAGGAAGCATCCAGGACAATGATGATGGAAGCAAATGTTCCCCAGATATTTTGGAGAGAAGCTGTCAGCACTGCAGTCTATACTCTCAATCGAGTTCAAATCAAAAGCAATACCGGTAAGACTCCTTATGAACTTTGGTTTGGCATCACTCCTACTGTGAGATATTTCAGAGTATTTGGTAGCAAATGTTACATTAAAAGAGATGAAGATCTAGGAAAGTTTGATGCTAGAAGTGATGAAGAAATTTTCTTGGGTTACTCCACTCAAAGCAAAGCATACCGGTGTTACAATAAGAGACTGAGAAAGATGATAGAAAGTACAAATGTGAAGGTTGACGAAGGTATTGAGAAGCCCTCAAGATTTTATGAGTATGATGAAGATAATCAGAATGGTGTTTTGATTCAAGGAACTCAATCCTCTCCTGAAAGTCAGATTCAGACTGATCGAGTAAATCAGGAAGAAGAGATAGGTCTGAATGAGCCTGATCAAGAAGCAGAAGTGCAAGAAACTCCCAAAGTTCCAAGGTATGTAAGACTGAACCACTCTGAAGATCAGATCATAGGTGACAAAAGCAAAGGTGTGCAAACTAGAAGGAATGTTGCTCAAAATTTAGATGAATGTTGTCTGATTTCAAAGATTGAACCTAAGACAATAAATGAAGCCTACAATGATGAAAATTGGACCAAAGCAATGGAGGAAGAGTTGATGCAAATTGAGAAAAATCACACTTGGGATCTTGTTTCTAGACCTAGAAAAAAGAATGTGATTGGAACCAAATGGGTCTTCTGGAACAAACTAAATGAAGTTGGTGAAGTAATCAGAAATAAAGCCAAATTAGTCTACAAAGGCTACTCTCAAAGAGAAGGGATTGATTTTGAGGAAACCTTTGCTTCGGTGGCAAGAATTAAAGCAGTCAGACTATTTCTTGCATTTGCTACCTTCAAAGATTTCAAATTGTATCAGATGGATGTCAAATCTACTTTCCTGAATGGTGACTTAGAGGAAGAAGTGTACATTGAACAACCAGATGGATTTCAGTTATCTGAGCATGGTGATATGGTCTGCAAATTAAAGAAGGCACTATATGGTTTAAAGTAAGCTCCAAGAGCATGGTATGAAAGGCTAGACAAACATCTTTTGAAGATTGGTTTCAACAAAGGTACTGCTGATAGTAACCTATATTTCAAAATTGATCATGAAAACATCTTGATTGTTGAAGTATTTGTTGATGATATCATCTTTGGAGGAAGAGACAGTATGTGTAAAACCTTTGCAAATCAAATGAAAAGTGAGTTTGAAATGTTAATGCTCGGTGAAATGAATTTCTTCTTGGGTCTGCAAATTACTCAGACAAAGAAATGAATCTTTATCTCTCAGACCAAATATGTGAAAGAATTATTGAGGAAATTTGGAATGGAAGATTCAAAGCGAATGAACACTCCCATGGCTACTGGATGTAAGTTGAGCAAAGATGATGACTCTCCTAAGATAGATCAGACCAAGTACAGATCAATGATTGGAGGATTATTGTATCTTACTTAGACTAGACCAGATATAATGCAGGCTATTGGTCTTGTGGCGAGATTCCAGGCTGATCACAGAGAATCTCATGTCATGGTAATCAAAAGAATTTTTAGGTACTTAAAAGGAACAGTTGAGTATGGTCTATGGTATCCTAGAGATCATAATTTTTCTCTTCATGCAGATACAGATGCAGATTGGGCAGGAGATGTGGATGATAGGAAGAGTACAAGTGGAGGAGCATTCTTTTTGGGAAAAAGGTTGGTTTCTTGGCTAAGCAAGAAACAAGAGGCAATATCCCTATCTACAACTGAAGCAGAATATATTGCAGCAGCAGGAAGTTGCACTCAACTTTTGTGGATGAAGCAAATGCTAAGAGATATTCAAGTAGAATATGAGGAGCCTATCACAATTTTCTGTGATAATTCAAGTGCAATAAATATTTCTAATAATCCAGTGTTGCATTTTAAGACTAAGCATATATCTATCAAGTTTCACTTTCTGAGAGAGCAAGTGAACAAGGGTGAAGTTAGATTGGAGTATGTGCCCTCCAAGGATCAGCTTGCAGATATTTTTACTAAACCTCTTCCCAAGGACTCTTTTGAGTATCTCAGGGAGAAGTTAGGGGTTATTGCCCATTCGGTGATGAACTAGGATGCACTGATGTGCATCAGTTCGGTGGATATCATAGTCATATCTTGTGATCCAGATTGATGATGGGGAGCTGCTACTCAGGGGGAGCAGCTGGTATGATTTTGATGTGTTCAAGTTGCAAGTATGAGCCCTTTTCCATTGATGTCAAAGGGGAGAGAAGACATATGAAAAACAAGTGGTTGATGATCAAAGGGGGAGCAGTAAAGGAAGAGAAGACATGTGAAGGGTTGTTGCTGATAGGGGGAGCTGTGACAGAAAGGAGAAGTTCTTGTCTTGATGGTTTTTCACATCATATGTTGCCATCAATGACAAAGGGGGAGATTGTTGCAAGTATGAGGATAACCGATGTTGTCATTGATGTCAACATACTCATATTGCATTAATGAGAAGGATTGGATGAGATGTGTGCTGAGGATATTGAGAGAATAAGTCTCAATCAGGAACAATGAAGAACAGTGATTGCAAGAAGGCAAAAGTCCTCAATAGGTTGAGGATCAGAGGATACGGTTTAAAGGGTTTGTATATATGAGTCTTGAGATGTTCCAGTTAATATTTTAGAGGTCCGCATGAAGATCTAAAGAATTTATGGTCGTTGAAGTAGAACCAGTTCTGATAGGTGTTCAGAGGTGACAGAGGGTCACAGAAAGGTCCGGTGAGCTCCGGAATTGCATTATCTCACTCTGCGGATTAGAGGGAGTGTTGAAGAAGTCTGTGTGAAGTGACAACTAGATTTGTTCATGGTTTGGAGGTCCGGAAGCACCTTTTTCATTATGACAGTGATGACAGACTATGTTCTTGAAGTTCCAGATGAAGAAGAGAAGAATTCCAGTAAGCTGATAAAGTGCGGATGTTCTTGATGACTCAGGAAAGCTTTTGGTGATCTTTGGATCATATACAATTCTTATTGGTGGTCCGCATTAAATTTTGAGTTTGCATTTGAAGAATAACCATGGATATTGGTGTTCTTCCTAAGACAGGCCGACCGGATGTATTACACATCTTGCGAATGATCTTATAGGTGTTTACCGACTTAGATGATTGTTCCTAAGTAGATGTCTTGTATAAATAAAGGATTGTGAATTCATTTTGAAGAGTATCTTGGTGTGGATGAGTGTGGCAGAGAGAAGAAGAAGAGCAAAAGGTAGAGTAGGAGTTTTTGGGCTTAAATGGAACTGATCCAGACATGGTAAAGATGTCAATCTCCAGTTCAAGTTTGTAATACTTGTTACTTTGTAGACAGTGTGTCTCTTGTAGACAGTGTGCCCCTTGTGATTAGTGTGCTCGGGCAGTGAGCCCTAATTGGCATGTACCATCGATTTTTCTTATTCTTTTAACAGAGAATAATCCTTGGGTTAATCACCCCGTGGTTTTTCCCTTGACCAGGTTTTCCACATCAAAATCTTGGTGTCTCATGTGTTGATGTGTATCTGCTCTAGTGTTTATGCTTTATGCTTTCATAAGTGATTAATTGATATACTATTAAATAACAAAGAGGATTTAAGTGTTTGAATTGGAAGCAAGTTTTTGTACAATTGATTCACCCACCCTCTCAGTTGTGTGCCCTAGATCTAACAGATAGGTCAAAGGGAGAACCCCAGTTTTAAATCTCAAGATATGAGCAATTTGCCTTTGAATGGAACCCAGAGTATTGAAGAAAAAGATGGAAGACTTATCTTCATTAATCAATTAGCCTGAAGCTACAAGATAAACATCCAACACCTTGTGCAAATTTGAAACTTCCCTAATTGTAGCCATACCCATCAAAGCAGTGTCATCTACAAACTGCAAGTGAGGCTGTGGAGGTAAACCAGCTCCCCACCCCCACCCCTGAATGAAATCTAACTCCACATTCCTTCTTATCAAACATCCCAGACCTTCAACAAGAAGAATAAACAAGTAAGGAGAGAGGGGGTCACCCTATCGTAAACCTCGAGAGGCACCAAAAAGATCAGAGTGCTCACCATTTATTAACACAGAGAAGGAGACCGAAGTAATACAACTCATAACCTAATAAATCCACTCTTCCCCAAAACCAAAAGCACTAAGAACCTTCCGAAGGAAGGACCATCGAACTCAGTCATAAGCCTTAGCCATATCAAGCTTGATGAACATCGCCTTATCTTTGGAACTGGCCATAGAGTGAATGGTTTCAGTTGTGATAACAACCCCATCCAGAATCTATCGTCCCACCACAAAACCACTATGTTCCTCAGAGATCAACACTTTAAGCCACTTTTTCAAACTATCAGCAATCAATTTAGAGATAATTTTATAAATCACATTGCAAAGAGAGATAGGAAAAAATTAACTTAGCCTATCCACCCCATCACACTTTGGGATGAGAGCAAGGAAGGTAGAATTCAAAGCCCGTAACATCTATTTATTCTTACGAGACTCCTGAACAACCGCCAACAAGTCCAACTTGATAATCTCCCAGAATTCTTGAAAGAACTCAATCAGGAAACCATTAGGGCCAGGAGCTTTCCCCCTCTTCATTTGAAACACAATCCCCTCTAGCTCCTCAATCAAAATATCACTCATAAGATGCTCATTCATCTCCTTAGATACCAAAGAAGGGATACAAGAAAGGACCCGAGCTTCCTCATCAGAACCCCCTGCGAGTCCTCCCTAAATAAAGAAGCAAAATATTGCACAGCGTCACGTGTGATTTCATGAAAAGAAGAAAGAGTTTCACCTCTGTCATTCACCAGAGTAGAAATAGAATTGCCATGTCTCTTGGCTTTCACCAAGTTGAAGAAAAAAGTAGTATTTTTATCCCCTTCCTGAAGCCACTCAATCCAAGCCTTTTGTTTCCAAAAAACTTCCTCTCGTAGCTCACACTCTTCCAGTGATTTCAAAGCCCTAGTCTCTTCCCACAACAGGTCCTCAGTCACTCCATCCTCCTTGATCAACCTCGTAATACCATCCAACTCAGCCTGGGCAACAGTCTTAGCATGGAAAATGTTTCCAAAGCATTGTTGATTCCAACGTTTAAGCTGATACTTGACAAATTGAAGTAACTTAGCAAAAGTATACATTGTTGTACCATAAGCAGGTCTACCATACCTCCACCACTCAGCAACATAGTCATGGAGAGAGGAGTCACGCAACCACAAAAGTTGGAACTTGAAAGAAGGAGACCAAGGCACACAAGATGAAGAAATAGCCAGCTTGATAGGCCAATGATCTGAGCCCCTCCAATCCAAAATTTCAGAGCTAGAAGACCACAACCCACCAACCCAGTAACAAGAAACCAGAAAGTGGTCAAGTCATTCCGCAGTGCAGTTATTCCCAATCCTCCGATTGTTCCAAGTAAACTAGCCATTAATGGGCTTGATATCAACAAGATTTAAAGTTGAGATGCTATCTTGAAGTAGCAACGCAGAAGGCTCGAGCCTCGCAATACCACCCTGCTTCTCAGCCAACTCAGAAATAACATTGAAGTCTCTAGCCATAATCCACGGATGGAAAGGAACCATGCTTCGGACAAACCAGATATGGGACCACAAAAGTTGCTTACCATGAAGTTTAGTAGGCGCATAGATATTGGAGAAGAGAACAGACTCCCCTGTCTCAAAACAAGATGCAATCATAGAGATAGAAGACTGAAAGGACAACCACCAAAGAGGGTGAATCTTCTGAGGATTCGATAAACAAGCCACTCCCCCAGCAGACCCTTGAGCACCAATACACTGGCACTCTCCACTCCCCCACAACTTAGGCACTAAACCAAACATACACTCCACTGATAACTTAGTCTCCTGCAGGAAAAGAACATCAGGAGATTGACTTCTAACCAAATCATGAACAACTTTTTGTCGAGGGCCACTGTTCAAGCCCCTTACATTCCAGGATAGAACAATCATTTCAAGGGGCTCAAAAAATGAGAATCCAGAGTCTTAACAAACCCTGACTCTACCAAAGTTTCCCCTGTTAATTTAATCTTTTCCAAATCCTTTTTTCTACCAAGCTTGGAAGACTTCTCCCCAACCCCTTTTTTGGGATCCTTTTGATGAAGACCCAAATGAGAAGAAGAAGACTTATTATTTTTCACCCCCTCAGTACCTACATTTGAAACAAGAGGAGATCCATCCTCACCACCCTTCTTCTCTACTATAATAGGAACCGATTCCACCTAGACTTCCATTTGAACATCTGTGTCCATTTGCAAAGACCTATTATCCTGCAAAACCTGAGTAGCTACAGAAAGAAGGCCCTCCTGTCCTGTACCCAAAGTACCTTGATCTAGATTCATCAAGCCTGGATTCACTTCCTGATGGCTGAGATCATCTAAAATTTCAAATCTGTTGAAAGAATCATCATCCTGCCTTTCCTTCAAAGTTCTCTTTTGACCCCGATTCCTATTTTGAGCCTTGATAGGAATGAAACCATCAGCCCCATCCACATCACCAGGAATGGGTTCCTTCCCCTTTTCAACCCTAGAGGGATTGCGGGGAGGCTAAGAAGGCTGGGAATCCACAAGCCTAGCCTTTGGGCATCTCCTCTGCAAATGTCCATATTCATGACAAAGAGGACACCGAAAAGGAAGTCTCATAGTCCAACTGCTGCACCCAAGAGTAAGGACCTACACACATATCCACCGAATCTGGCAAAGGTTTACTTAAATTAATTTCAACACAGATACGAGAAAAAGTCATCACCTTTTTAACTTGAGTATGTTGTGAAGCACCAACTAGTTTTCCTAGCATCAAAGCCAGCAAGTGCAAAACATCATCCCGCCAACATTCCATAGAAAACCTTGGAAGCCGAACCCACACCGAAACCTGGTTCAGAAGCTCTTCAGTAGGATTGAAGCCTGCATGCCAAGGTTTAATAAATAACCCAATCTAATTATGAAAATAGGGGCCTCCTTTGAAGGCCTTGTTGTGATCCGCCAAGCAATTGAATGAAACCATGAAATAGTTATTTGCTAAAAGCATAACCTCCATTTCTCCCTCTGGTATCCAAGTCCGTTGGGCCCACGATTCAAGAAATTGTAATGAAACGCGCATCCCCATAAACTTGCACAGCAATGCATGCTTCGAATAATAGTCAATATCTTCTACAATCATCTCTAGCGGGATAACTAATTTTGGCCTCTCCTCACAACGTTCAAGACATCCATTGATCTTCGTAATCCGTTTACCACCAGAGAAACCTAAACCAACCAACCCTGAATCTAGTGAGAACAAGTTATTATTAAAAACCTTTGAAGCATGCGAAGGAGAATTCACACCAATCGCTGTTGAGCGAAAATCTATCTTGGGACTAGCCCCTGAAGACTCCCCAATCAGCATTGAAACTAAACAAGACCCAAGGCGGGCATGCAGGCCCCCAAGAAAAAAGAACCACCACTAGGGTTTGACCGACCCACCACCCAGCACTACCTACAAACTGCAGACCCAAACCAACCAGGCACAAAAACCCCACCTGTGGCCTCTAACCAGGCACAAAACCCCCGCACGCTTAGGGAGAAAGAGACACCGATGCAGATGAAAAAACTTTGCACTGATAAAAATCACAACCCCAGACCTCCCCAAAATGCATGCACTCCCCACACTTCGCACGACCAAGAAAAAACCAGAGGATCGGGCTAGGGCACGAACGCCCTAGCTCGACATGCAGAGCAAAAAATCAACATCCTGTCTTATTATTTATAGTTATAATATTATTAATAATATTAATTATTTGATATATTATATTAATTCATATTATAGTATTATAATATTATATAATAATATAATAATAAACATAAACATAAATATAATATAATAATATATAATATTATTATAATATTATAATAATGTAATAATATAAATATAATATTATATTATATTATAATTAAAATATAATATTATAATAATATAATAATTATAATTAAATAATTTTTTAAATTATTATAAACATTCTTTATTATCAATATATAATTAATTATAGAATTTCATTAATATTTAAAATATCAAACTTATAAATTATATATATTGAATCAAAATTAAATAATCACATTAATATGAATATTATATTACTATAAATATTACAATTTTGTTATAATATTTTGGCCGATAGGCCATTATATGTGCACACATTTTTTAGCAATATAAAAATTTGGTAGTCCCAATTTTTGGTCATCCAATTGCTAAAAATAAATTTGGCAGTCCAACAAAAACTATGGAACCAAAAAAGAAATTGGGAAAAATAAAAAATAAAAACTAAAAAGGAAATTGAAATAAGAAAATAAGAAACTTCTAGAATACTTGGGATGGCGTTCGCGTGCTCTGCAAGCCGAGCTAGGGCGACCGTGCCCTAGCTCATTCTCTGTGTGTTGCTCGCTTCTGCGTTGTGGGGGGGTTTTTTGAAGCTTTTGGGGTGGTGGTGGTGGGTTTTTTTCTTTTCTGGAGGCCTTCTTGCTGCCGTTTGGGTGGCTTGTGGGTGGAAGGGTTTTGATCCTTCCCTTGGGGTCTTGTCTTTTTCCATTTCTTGCAAACGTGTCCTGGGGGTTTGCATGCCTGCTGGGGATCTTGTTTTTTGCTATGCAGGGTGGGGAAACATCTGGGGCTAGCCCCAAATTGGATTTCTGATCAGCAGTTGGTTCGAAGCCTTCGGCACATGGAGTGAATGTTTTTGATAATACGCTATTTTCTTTAGAGATGGAGATGAATGATCTAGGATCGATTAGTGGTTCCCGAATAACGAAGATTAATGGGTGTTTGGAAAGATGCAAAGAGCGACCGAAGTTGATTATCCCGATGGAAATGCTTGCAGATGATATTGAATACTATTCAAGGCACTCTTTTTATTGCAAGTTCATGGGTTTGAGAGTCTCGCTGCAATTTTTGGAATCCTGGGCTTAGCAGACTTGGATGCCAGAGGGGGAGATGGAGATTAGGCTCCTTGCGAACAACTTTTTTATGGTCTCTTTTGATTGCATGGCAGATCGGAATAAGGTCTTCGAGGGTGGCCCCTATTTTTATAACCGGGTGGGTTTGTTTATCAAGCCATGGCATGCTGGCTTCAACCTGACTGAGGCATTACTGAGTCAGATCCTAGTTTGGGTTCGGTTGCCGTGGTTTCTAGTTGAGTGTTGGTGGGATGACGTGTTGCATTTGGTGGCTTCAATGCTCGGTAAACCTGTTGGGTCTTCACAACAGACGTAGTATAAAAAGGTAATGACTTTTGCTTGTATCTGTGTAGAAATTGATTTAAGCAAGCCACTGCCAGATTCTATTGAAGTGAGTGCTGGATCATTTACTTGGGTGCAACAGCTAGATTACGAAACCCTACCTTTTCAGTGTCGTCTTTGTCATGAATATGGTCACTTGCAGCGTAGGTGCCCTAGGGCTAAGCCTGGGGTGCCCCAACCTTCTCAACCTTCTCGTAATCCACCTAGGGCTGATAATGGTAAGAAGCCTATTCCGGGTGATGGTAATGGAGATGATGGCTATGTCCCTGTCAAGGCTCGCAATAGGAATCGGGGCCAGAAGCGGACCTTGAGGGAGAGGCAGGTTGATGAAACTTTTAATAGGTTTGAGGTGCTGGATGATCTCAGCCAGGGGGAAGTGAATCTGGGGTTGCTGAACTTGGATCAGGGAACTTTGGGTATAGGACAGGATGGGCCACCATTGGAGGCCATGCAGGTTGTGCAAGAGATTGGGGTTGGGCAGATGGATATGGATCAATAATTGATTGTCCAGACTGAACAAGAATCTTCTATTGGAGCTTCGAAGAGTGGTGGAGGTGGTTCCCCATTGCCCCTAAAAGGAGGCAAGAATGTGGGGAAGAGCTCTTTGGCCTCCTCTCTTTTGGGTATTCAACAAATTGAACTGAAGAAAGGGGTTGGTGACAGGACTTCCAAGCTGGGAAGGAAGAAGGATATGGAGAAGATTAAATTAACTGGGGAAACTTTGGTGGAGTCAGGGTCAATCAAGACTCTGGATTCACATTTTTCATGCCCCCAAAATGATTGTTCTCTCATGGAATGTAAGGGGCTTGAACAGTGGCCCTTGACAAAAAGTTGTTCGTGATTTGGTTAGGAATCATTCTCCGGATGTTCTTTTTCTTCAGGAGACTAAATTATCTGTAGGTAATATGTTGGCCATGGCTCCTAAGTTGTGGAAATATGGTGAATGCCAGTGTATGGGGGCTCTTGGTGCTTCTGGAGGGGTGGCTTGCTTTTGGAACCCTCAGAAGATTTTCCCTCTTTGGTGGATGTCCTCTAGATCCTCTATATCCCTAGTTGCCTCTTGGTATGAGACTGGTGAGTGTATTCTCCTCTCTAATGTGTATGCTCCTATTGAGTTTCTGGGTAAACAACTTCTATGGTCCCATCTTCATTTTGTTCGTAGCTTAGCTCCTTACCATCCGTGGGTTATGGCTGGCGATTTTAATGCTATTGTGGAGTTGTCTGAGAAAAGAGGTGGTATTCCTAGGTTGGAGCCTTCTGCTCTGTTATTCAGAGATAGCATTTCTAAATTAAATCTTATTGATGTTCTACCAAGTAATGGTCGCTTCACTTGGAATAATAGGAGAATTGGTGAGAGTTGTGTTGCTGAGAGGTTTGATCGATTCTTGGTTTCCTGTTATTGGGTTGGAGACTTATGGTCCACTCGATCTAAAATTCTTGATTGGAGAGGTTCTGATCATTGGCTTATTAAGCTTAGTATTATCTCTGCTCAGGGGCCTCGTTCTCCCTCATTCAAGTTCCAGATTATGTGGTTACGGGATCCTACTCTTCATGAACATGTGGCTGAGTGGTGGCGGATTGGTAGACCAACTTTTGGTACGGCAATGTACACATTCTCCAAGCTTCTTCAGTTTGTCAAATATCAGCTTAAAAGGTGGAATTGACGATGTTTTGGTAATATCTTTCATGCTAAGGTTGCTGCCCAAGAGGAGTTGAATAATATTACGTGGTTGATTCGTGAGAATGGGGCCTCTGAGGATCTTCTAAGGGAGGAGGCTAAGACTTTGAAAGTGGTTGAGGAATTTGAATTCCGGGAAGAAATCTATTAGAAGCAAAAGGCCCGGGTTGAATGGTTACAGGAAGGTGATAAAAACACCGCCTTCTTCTTCAATTCTGTTAAGGACAGGAGGCATGGTAATTCGATTCCTTTTCTGGTGAATGATAGGGGTGAACATCTTGCCTCGTTTCAGGAAATCTCTGCTAAGGCATCTCAGTATTTTGCTACTTTATTTAGGGATGATTCATGAGGGGGCTCTGTTGAGGAAGCACATGTTCTTTCTTGTATTCCTTAATTGGTCTCCAGGGAGGCAAATGAGTATCTGATGAAAGCTATCTCTCTTGATGAGCTGGAGGGGATTGTGTTTCAGATGAAGAAGGGTAAAGCTCCTGGTCTCGATGGTTTCCCGATTGAATTTTTTCAAGAATTCTGGGATATCATAAAGTTGGATCTTCTGGCGGTTGTCCTTGAGTCCCAGAGGAATAAGCAGATGCTTCGTGCTCTGAATTCCACCTTCCTTGCTCTCATACCCAAGTGTGAAGGGGCTGATAGGTTATCTCAGTTCCGGCCTATCTCTCTTTGCAATGTGGCTTACAAAATCATTTCTAAGTTATTGGCTGAGAGATTGAAGAAGTGGCTTAAAGTGCTGATTTCAGAGGAACATAGTGGATTTGTGGCGGGTCGACAGATTCTTGATGGGGTTGTCATTGCTACGAAGACCATCCACTCCATGGACAACTCCCACGAGAAGGCTATGTTCATTAAGCTGGATATGGCTAAGGCTTATGATAGGGTTAGATGGTCTTTTTTGTAGAAGATCCTTGTTTCTTTTGGTTTTGGTGAGGAGTGGATCCAATGGGTCATGAGCTGTGTCACGTCTGTTTCCTTCTCTGTTTTGATAAATGGAGATCATTCTAAACTTTTTGGTGCCTCTAGGGGCTTGCGCCAAGGGGATCCTCTTTCTCCGTATCTTTTTCTGCTTCTTGTGGAAGGCCTTGGATGTTTGTTGAAAAGAAGGGTGGAGCTTGGCACCATTCAGGGTTGGCAATGGGGTGGAGACTTGCCTCCGCAATCTCATTTACAGTTTGTTGATGATACTGCCCTGATGGGGATGGCTACTATTAGGGAAGCTACTAACTTGAGACAAGTGTTGGACATATATCTTGTTGCTTCAGGACAATTGATTAATGAGGAGAAGTCATCCATATTCTTCTTCAATATGCCGACCCCCATTCAGAGAAGAATTGCTAATATCTTGAGGTTTCAGATAGGGGTTCTCCCTTTGATGTATCTGGGTTTCCCAATTTCTGTTCGCCATCTTCCCAAGGGTTCTTGGCAGAATATTATTGATAAGCTCCATGCAAAAGTTAATCATTGGACCCACAGATGGTTGTCTTTTGTGGGGCGGGTTCAGCTTCTCAAGTCGGTGGTGCAGGCTCTTCCTACCTACCGATGTATGCTTCAGGTGGCTTCGATGGGTTTTCTAAGGGAGTTGGATTCTCTTGCAAGGCAGTTCTTATGGGCAGGAAGTTTGTCATCCTCCAAGTGGAGCTTGGTCAGGTGGGATGTTGTGTGCAGCCCAAAGCAATTTGGTGGTCTTGGTCTTCGACAGTTTGCGTTATCCGGAGTGGCTGTGGCTGCTAAGCTATTTTGGAGATGGTGTGTGGAACAGGATCAGCCGTGGGCCAGGATATTATCTCATAAGTATTTCTTAGGGATTCCACGGCAGGATCTCCCTCGTTACCCTCTTGAGGGGAAAGGTTCAGTGATTTGGAATACTCTTCAGAAGGGTGCAAATCTTATCAAGGAAGGTTTATTTTGGATTTGTAGATGGGGCATTGAAGCTCTCTTCTGGTCAGATTCTTGGGATGGATTCCCTCCACTTACTTCTCAGTTCCCCAACCTTCTTCCTTTGTGCCAAAGATTTCTCGAGGCTGGCTGGGCTAGGGTGAGTGACTTCAAGTCTGTTGCTTCTTTTGGTTAGTTGGAGGTAGCTCATTGGAAGGATCCCGCAATGTGGCTAGATTTGGGACTTGCGAAAGATAGTGCTGAGTTTCACAAGATTCTTCATAGTAGGAGTTGTAGTTCTCTTCTGAAAGAGGATATTCTTGCTTGGACCCATAATCCTAAGGGGGTTTACTTTGTTGCTTTTGGTTATCAGGTGTTATTGGCTCAGAAGCTAACTGGGGTAGAGGTTCATTGGTAGAAAAGGGTGTGGAATAAACTCTCGTGGCCTAAATGCAACTGCTTTGTATGGACTTTGGCTTGGAATAGGTGTTTGACCTGGGATAACATTCGTAAACGGGGATTTCAAGGACCTTCAATTTGTGTTTTGTGTGGGGGAGCAGAAGAGGATTCTTCGTATTTGTTCTTCTAGTGCCCCTTTGTTGTGCAGCTTTGGCATTGGTGGTGGGAGGTATGGAAGCTTCCTTGTATTCATGCATGCTTTTTGGTTGAATTTTGGGATAGTATGGGAAGACCTCCTTCTATGGCTTCATTTTTGCAGGAAGTTTGGTTCGTGGGTCCTACTTTTCTGCTTTGGCAGATTTGGCTGGAGCGGAACCGCCAAATTTTTCGTGATCAGAAGTTGGTGGGTTGGCAAGTTTGGCTACGTATGCTAGGAATGGTGCAGGAGTCAGTTTCAGCTAAATGTGATGTGGTTTTCCCCTTGGAGAGAGGTGATGATGAGTTGGTGGCCAGACTGGGTCTTCAAGAAATTCATTCTTCTTTTGTCAATTCCAAGAACTGTAGGCATGGGAAAAAGAGGGTTCAACGGGTTGGAAGGTGGTTACCTCCTCCCAATGGATTTTTAAAGATCAATACTGATGGTTCTTCTAGGGGCAATCCTGGGCTTGCTGGAATTGGTGGAGTTGGTAGGGACTCAGCTGGGTCGGTGATTTTTCTGTTCTCTATACATGAGGGGGTGAAGACTATTAACTTCATGGAGGGTCTGGCAATTCTGCATGCTATTGAGAGGGCCCTTGCTTTGGGATGGAGAAAAGTTATATGTGAAGCTAATTCACAGATTTTGATTAATCTCTTGAATGAGTGAAAGCTATCTGATATTAATTGGCAGTTGGATTCGGTGGTTCAGCGGATTCTTCAGGTTAGTTCTTAGATGGAGGAAGCATCCTTTGTTCACATCTCGAGGGAGTGGAATCGAGCTGCCGACTGCTTAGCCAAATGGGCCTCTGAGCATGATAGTGGTTGGAAGGTTGAGGATTGGGATCAGGTTAACCCTGAGCTGCATCTAGATTTAGACCGGTTCTTGGAGGATAGGAGGATACATGGGGATAGTTGATGTTGTTTATGCTGTGGGGTTTTCGCCTTATTTTTTGGGGCTGGGTCCCTTGGTTATTATTGTAATATTCTTTTCTGATTTCTAATAAAGTTTTTACCCCTTTGTTTTTAAAAAAATAAGAAAATAAGAAAATCACAAAAAATTATGGAACCAAAAAAAATTTAGACAAAATAAATAATAAATAAAAACTAAAAAGGAAATTGAAATAAGAAAATAAGCAAATCACAAAAACTATGGAACCAAAAAAGAAATTGGAAAAAATAAAAAATAAAAACTAAAAAGGAAATTGAAATAAGAAAATAAGAAAATCACAAAAACTATGGAACCAAAAAAGAAATTGGACAAAATAATAAAATTAAAAAAAAAAAATTGAACGAAAAAAATGGAAAAATCACAAAATCCTTTAAAAGTTGCATTTTCTTTTAAAGTTGCATGAGTGGTCCAAAAAAAGAAATTGGAAAAAATAAAAAATAAATTAAAAAAAAAAGAAATTGAAAATAAGAAAACAAAAACTATGGAACCAAAAAAGAAATTGGAAAAAAAATAAAAATAAAAACTAAACATAAAAATTGAAAAAAATAAAAAATAGAAACTAAAATAGAAATTGGAAAAACTAAAAAATAAAACCAAAAAAGAAATTGGACAAAATAAAAAATAAAAACCAAAAATATTTTTTGATGGTTAATTTTTTTTAGTTCTTAAAAAAAATAGTTTAGTTAAGATTTAAATTTAATCTTATTTAGTTTGAAATTGGTTTAATTTATTTATTTAATTTATAATTGATCTTTCCAATTTTCTAAATTCAACTTTTTCCTCCATCATCTATCTTATCATTATCTTTTCCATTATTCTTCTAAAATTAAATAAATTTTCTAAATTTATTTAATTTGGTCTTTCCATTATTCTTCTAAAATTAAATAAATTTTCTAGATTTATTTAATTTGGTCTTTTCCATTATTCTTCTAAAATTAAATAAAATTTCTAAATTTATTTAATTTGATCTTTTCCATTACTCTTCTAAAATTAATAATAATTTTATTAGTTCTTTAAAAAATAATTTAATTAAGATTTTTATTTAGTTTGAAATTAGTTCTTATTTAATTCTATTAAAAAATATAGAAGATTTTACATTGATATATATGAAAATAGTGTTTATTTATATTAACTTTATAAATTTTTTTAGTCCTTTCAAAAAATATAATTTTATTTAGTTCTCTCTTATTTAGTTTAGTTTGAAATTAGTTCTTATTTAATTTTATATACTGAAGTTACTTTTTAAAATTGTAAAACTATGTTAGGTTGATTTATTGAATATATATCTTTTATGCACTAAAGATACTTTTTTAAATTACAAATTTATGTTAGGTTGAAAGATACTTTTTAAATTACAAATTTATTTTAGGTTGAAAGATACTTTTTTAAATTGCAAATTTGTGTTAGGTTGATTTATTGTATTTAGAAAGTTTTTTAAGATTTCTTTTTTCAAATATAAAATAAATATAAAATATAAAATAAATTTTATTATAATTTAATTTTTTTTTTTACTTTAGTACTTTTTAAAAATATATCTTTTTTATAGACTAAGTTACTTTTTAAAATTGCAAAATTATGTTAAGTTGATTTATTGAATTTTGTTTACTCCTTCGGTCACCACGCTGTCTGCCTCATTAATTTCTATAAATATAGGAGATTTTACATTGATATATATGAAAATAGTGTTTATTTATATTAACATTATAATTTTTTTAGTTCTTTAAAAAATAATTTAGTATAAAGAAAGGGAAACCTTTTTGGAGAGATAAGGAACCCTCATATTTAAAAATGACTTCAAATGATAAAAAAAATCATGTGTGTTCATTATCAACTATTTGATCCCCTTTAATGAATGGCTTGCTTGAATCTTGCAACAAACTACTTTTATGTTGCTTATTTTTCTCTTAAAAAATACAAAAAAAAACATTTTGAAAACTCTTATGATATTATGATTCACTCAATGAATTCTACTATGTCCTAATTATTAACTTGATGTGATTTTCATGTATTGTTAGTTGATAAGAGTTGTAGTCATATGTGAATGTAAAGTACAAATACAAATACACACACTAGACAAAGTGATTGCCCAAATTAAATTTTACACACATAATTCAGACAAAATGAATGTCAAAGTTAAAACATACACTTCAAACATAGAAAGATAACATGTGCCAAATTTTAAACATGCTTCATGCACAAAGTTAGTTCAATCACACACAAGTAAACACTCGAGTTGAAATATGCCAAAGAACAAACACACAAAGTGAATGCCAAAGTTAAAGCACACTCTTCACACAAAGTTAGTTCAATCACTTCATACATAGTTGATTCAAACACACACTTCATGCATATTTTTTTTAAAAAGTTATTTTGTGCAATACTTGGTCGATAAGAAATTAGTAACATGGATTTTTATTATCCTACATTATTTAGGTACCACACGGTTCACCTATTCTCTTGATTGCTTAGAATTTATTTAGTTCATTCACAATTTACTTCATGTGCTTATTCATTTAATACCACTCCATTATTTTTATTTGCGAAAAAATAATTGAATTTCTTATAGTATTTATAGCCTTGTCTACCAACAACTACATGTAATGACTTTCCATAAAAATAAAAATATAAACTATTTAATGATAGGCCTATAAATATTTGTGCCTATCGGCCATTTGATAGCACCTTTGGTGCTTTTACTAGTTATATAGACTTAAACAAAAATTATTTGTTTAACATTATTGGAATGCAATTTGTCTATACAATAAAAATTTAATCTAAGAAAAAATTACAACTAAAATAATAATTACGCTGAGGCAAAGCCTAGAGGCGTTATGAAACCACAACACAATTGAACCGATTTACGTTTAGTCAGCTGTCAAGGTAAACTATTGAAAATTAAACTATGTAAAATAATTTATTCTATCATAGTGGTGTTGTGGGTAGTTAAGGTTTGGGTTGGTCAGTGTCCGAATCGTTCGGTAGATTTTCGTGCTTACCAAATCTTCCGTAGCTTTGATTTGTTTTAGACTAGTGAAAACAACAAACCAAAATAACATCTATGGTGGAGGAATGTGCTGATACTATTTTTCTCGCTTCCCAAGAGCGCGAAGACACTGCAGAGACAGCTTCCCGCGACAATGAAGGAAAATGCTTCCATGGATTTAGAAACTCCTCAAAATGCAAGCAAGAGAGATAGGGATGAAGACCCACAAGAAGATAATGACAATGGAGAAAGGGCTATATAAGAAATAAAGGACAGAGGAGCCTGATGGGTTAAAGCAAAATGGCGTAGAGAAGTCTTTGGAAGAGGCTAGGCTTGATGGCACAGATGCCCAAGAAGGAGACACAGAGAAGGATGGTGAGTCTCATAAGCAAGAAGGAGAAAGTGGAGGGTGATGAACATAATGAAGGTGACGATGACAAGGTTAAGGAGGAGGAGGAGAAAGCGGGTCCTGTGAAACTTGGCCCCAAAGTCTTTGTCACTGCCAAGTAGATGTTGATTATTTCTACAAGTTTCTGCATTATTGGCCACTTAATCTCAATGTCAGTAAGCTATGCCTTTAACACTTCTGTAGTGGGAATATTCGATGTTGTCTTTTTCTTGTGGGTTCATTAAGTTTAATCTGTTATTGGTATTTTCAAAGTTAGTATCATTAGATGATTTTAGCTCCAATCAGTGTTGGATTACTTTTATGATTTTTTTGGTAATAAATCATTAGATGGGTGCATTCAGCTTTGTCTATTTTCGTTGTATCTAAAGTTAGTAGATTTAGAGGATTACTGGTTGTATTTAGTTTGTCTATTTTTTTCTATTTTTAGGTTGTCCTTGCTACTGTGGCCTCTGCATATAGGGTCGTACATCCCCAGGTGAGGGTCGATGTTTAACGACATGACAGAATTGTCAATGACACTGGACAAACTTCCAGTCTTTTACAAGCAGAGAAATTTTAGGTTCTTCATGTTTAAGGAAGACATGGTGGTCATAGAGGCTTATAGGGCTTTGTGTGACAAGAGTCCCTACCCTCTTGATCAAGTGCTCAAGGATTTGAATGACACTTTTGCCTTTGTTCTCTATGATGCTTCCACCCACACCATCTTTGCTGTAGCGATGAGGTTTTGGTTTTTCATTTTAGTTCTTTTAGAATTGGGGAAGAGTTTTAGTAGCCGGTATTAAGGCCTTATTACTTGAAACTTACTACTTGTGAGGATTCATTGTGTGTTTTGTAGGATAAAGAGGGTCGAGTAGCATTATATTGGGGAAGTGCCTCTGATGGGTCATTGGTTTTCTCAGATGATCCTAATGTGTTGCAGGATGGATGTGATAAATCCTTTGCTCCCTTCCCACCTGGTAAACTACATATCCTTGTATTTTCTTTTAGCCAAAGGGTTTTATATGTCAATTGCCTAGAAATGATTGTGTTTGTTTTGTTTGCATTTTACAAGCAAACTACAAATTTTATATTTATGAAAGGGTTTTGAAGGTTTTGGTGTGTTGGTGGAGTTAAATCACACACCATATAAATTTTACTGAGTGTATCCTAGAAAGAATGAGATTCAAGTAATAGTAGGTATGAGTTTTCCACAGTCCATGAAGATAGTAAGTATATTTTTGGATTAGTTTTTTTTAAGGATTTTGATTTAATATAAATTTTACTTGAGTGTATGGGTCTTATATTAGAAAGAATGAGATTTCAAGTATTGTAGGTATGAGTTTTCCATAGTCCATGAACATAGTAAGTGTGTTTTTGGATTAGTTTTTTAAATCATTTTGATTTAATATAAGTCAAGATATTCTGAATTTTTGACATTATACTAAAAATATCCACTTTACTTAAATATTATCCATATCAGTCAATAGTAATTTTACACCTCATCCACAACAAAAAGTGGTAAATATTTGTCCTACTTTTATTGGCCAAAATTGACCTTTAACTGTTGAAATAGATAGATCTATGATAATTCATAAACTGAAATAGATAGATCTATGATAATTCATAAACTTATAAAAGCATCTGAAATGTTTATCCCCTCAATTTATCATCCTAAAGCAATTTCATTTTTTAAACTATCCTACTTGAGAGGAAAGCCTTTTATTTTATATACTTGTCTGAAACAAGTTGGGCATTTATGTTCTACTAAATCCTACATCTTCTTAGAGCTATGCTAGCAAATCAAGGTTATCTAATACAAATAATATTTAGAATATTCAAAGCTAAGCTTAAGATTGAGGCTGAAGAAAATAAGCTTGGTGCAGAGCTTTTGCAGTAAGTTGGTACTTGTATATTAAGATATCATGCTTTTATGGAACTATCATAAAAAATGTAGATCTAATAGTCATAAAACTTGTTGATTTTTTATTGAATTTATTGTTTAGTGAGGTTTGCATTGGATTTGTAGGTTGCATGTTCTAGAACGGAGGGGGTCTGCAAAGCTTTGAGCATCCTCTGCACAAGATGCAGGCGGTGGCCAGAGTGGACAGTGAAGGGAAAATGTGTGGAGCAACATTTTGAGTTGATAAAATGAGTAGAATAAATAGTATTCCTAGAGTGGGAAGCTCTTGCAACTAGGCTAACCTTTATTCCTTTTCTAATTAAATGCTTTTGTACAATAATCTCCTTGGGGGTTCTTAACCCCTTTGTTTTAAGCACTGAAAACTTGATTGTGGGCTGTTCCATCGTATTTGCATTGTATATTCTATTGTGATGCTACAAAATGAGTTGCTTTACCAAATATTGTTTATTAGAGATCTGCTCTTTCTTTTAAATTTTGAGATGGTAAAATATTATTTAAGTGAAATATTTCAAATAAATATTTATTAATATGTTTATAGATATGTGGTGTATTGCAAGTTTATGTAGTTTGAGCATTTTTAATGTTGTGCTTGAATTCCTAAACGTTAAAATGACTTAAGATTATGATTAAGCAATACTCTTGACATCTATATTCAAAAGAAAAAATAACTACTTGATTAAATTTAAGCATGTCAATAGAAAACTAGGAAATCTATTATCAACAAATTTGTCTTATGGAAATATTGTATTTATTAGATTTATTAGTATGCCTCTAATTTGTTATTAGATTGTGAAATATTCATTGATATTGTTGAGATAGTTAATAAAGAATGTCTTTATTAATATTAATGTTTATTATAATAATTTTGAGATTTCATAATTTTTTTAATTTGTAAAATAAATTTATTGAGAACATAAATTAATCATAGCAATTGGCTCAAGTATGCTTAATTATACCATGCAAAATATGATAAGAAATTGTGAAATAAATATTAGTAATACATTAAGAATATTGTCAAAGAATTTAAATGTATTTTATGTAACTACACTTTTTTAATAAAAGGTTAAAATAGATTACAATTATCCTAAATAATAGGTTGTCTTGTTATATAAAATGAAAAAAATGATTAATAAGAAGATAGATGAACTTTTAGTCATCATTTTGTATGCTAAGTTATTGCATGCATATATTTATGTAGTTTGACTTGAATGGAGCAAATTTTCCTCTTCCATTGATTTTAATAGAGTTATAATCTTATGAAAATGGAAACCTAATGGGATTGGCTAGGGTGGCTAAAGGATAGATCTCAACAAAACACAAAACTCTAAAAGAAAAGATATAATAATGAAATAAAGATAAGTAAGCATTTGAAATGACCCAACTCTAACCCTAACCATAATTCTAATTAATGTTAGAATTAGGGTTAGGGTTTGATTAGGGTTACATTTAGTGTTACTATTAGAGATATATTTATAATTAAGTTGCAATTAGGTATATAATTAGGGTTTGAAGTATGGTTAGAATTAAAATTAAGGTTACAATTAGGCTTAAAATTAAGGTGGGCTATTATTAGAATTGGGGTAAGAATCAATTAGGGTTACCGTTAGGTATATAATTAGGGTTTGAAGTATGGTTACAATTAGGGTTAGAATTAAGGTGGGATACTATTAGAATTGGGGTAAGAATTAGAGTTATAGTTAGGGTTAGGGCTCAAAGTTCAAATTACAGTTAGGATTAGAGTTACAATTAGGATTAAGGTTAGGGTTAGGGTCTGAATTGTAGTCAGGGTTAGGGTTGGAGTTTTAAATTTTAAAAATTTAAATATATTAGTAAAATTAGAAAACCTAGGTGGTTTGTATTACACAAAAAAAATTACTACTATGGTAGCAAAAATTGTTCTTGGTAATAATCTGACAAAACAAAAGATAATTTTTTTGCAAAAAATAAGGATTTAATTGGGAAAAAATTGGGTTAGGCTTAGGATTAGTTAAAAAAATTGGGTTAGAGTTAGGGTTAGGGAAAAATTAGAAAAAATAGCCATAGAAATGAAAAAAGATCAGAAATATTAATTTTTTTGACCAAATTTGAATTGCTTAGGGTTTAGTGTTGGAATTAGGATTAAGATTACAATCACAGTTAGCGTTAGAATTAGAGTTAGGGTTGGCATTACATTTAGGATTACGATTACATTTAGGATTAGAGTTAGGACTTAAAATTAGGGCTAGCATTAGGGTAGTATTGAGGCAAGAGTTAGGGTTAGAATTAGAGTTAGGGTTAGCATTAGTATTAGGATTAAAGTTATGGTTAGGGTTAGAATTAAAGTTAGGCTAACGGATAAATTTATGATTACAACTAACTATAGGATTAGAGTTAGGGGTTAAAATTAGGGTTACAATTAGAGTTAGGGTTAGGGTTAGTATTGGGACGAGCGTTAAGGTTAGAATTAGGGTTAGGATTAACGTTAGGGTTAGGGATAGTATTAGGGTTATGATTACATTTAGGATTAGAGTTAGGGTTACAATTACGTTTATGGTTATGGTTAGTATTGGGGTGAGGGTTAGGGTTAAAATTAATTTTAGGGACATAATTAGGGTTATTATTAGGGTTAGAATTAGAGTTAGGGTTAGGATTAATGTTACAATTAAGGTTAGGATTAGGGTTACAAACTTGGATATCTCAAGATTTGAATTATAATTGGATTTAAGTTTAAGGTTACAATTACAATTAGGGTTAGGGTTAGGGTTTAGGTTAGAATTAGGGTTAAAACTATGGGAATCAATTCTTTTAAAAAAATATAATAAGTTTTTGGTATCATTTAGATTAAATTATTGAAAATATTTCATTAAAAACTAATTATTAGAGCTAACAATTAATGGCGTGAGTGTGTTAACAAAACCTATTAAAGAGCCGAGATATAAAAATAATTACACTAGAGGAGTGATCTAGTGGCATTAAGGTACATAAAAATAAAATAGAACTGACATAGTTTTTTAAGCCCAGATAGTTTATTAAATATTGATGGAGAGAGAAGTTTAATTGGTAAGGGCACTGTGCAGCCATTTTTTTGTTTTTTCTTGCCAAATGAATTTATAAGCTGATACAATGTTATTATTTATAGAAGGTTAGATTAGGCATTGCATATTATTATTGCACTTAAAGTGCACCTTAAATTATGCAACGTATAAATTATAATTTATTTAATATTCTTATTGCATAAACAAATCTTTGAAAACCAAGGCTAAATTATTAGATAAATTAATATTAATAGCTTCAATCTTTAAAAGCCACAAAGAAAATAAATATTTAGTTTAATGACCTTTATTTTAGGGATAGAGTTAGGGTTATGATTAAAATCATAGTCAGAATTACGATTAAGGTAAGGGTTAGAATTAGGGTTATTGTTAGATTTAAAATTAGGGTTATAGTAGGGTAGAATCAGCGTTATGATTAGAAATAATTATTCTGATTTAAAATATTAAACTATTTGGGCATAAAATAATAAACATTTATAATACAATAATAATATAAATACATTATTACAATGTTTACTAATATTATACTACTTTATTATGATTTAAAATTATTAAAGTATACAATAATTACAATTATAATTAAAAATAAATTGATTAAAGACGCCTCGAGATGGATACTTCTTAGTGTACTTTAGATATATTTTTTAAATATAGCTATACTAGTATTATTATTTTACCATTATGACTATCATTATTATGTAATTATCTATTTATGAAAAAATAGATTTTGCTTATGTTTAAACTATACAATTAGTTTATTTTAATATAACATTACCATATATTTTAATTTAAAATTTCCTTTAGTATTATTATTAAATTATTTGTTCTTATTTTAATCGCTTGCTCATTTATCACTCTATAAAAAAAATTATTTTAATTTCCACTATGAAATAGAATTTAAATTTAATTTTTTGTTACTATTTATTCTAAATAATTAGTCATATTATTTAACTTTATATTCAATTAAATTAACATTTATACATGTTAGTCTATACATGCTACAACTTGCACATACAATCAACTGTAATGTTTCATGTTTTGCAATAGACGTTATAATTAGGAATAATAGAAAGTAGTAAAATGCTATAATAAATGAAAAATAAACTCAAGAATTGGTAATATTATATTAGAATTCATATTTTCTGACTTCTTCAATGCAAGCAAGGGTAGGTTGAATGCGTCAATGCCTTTTTAAACATTTTTAGTTCTTGCTCAAAAAATGCATTATTAACTTCTTAATGATGAGATTCAACATCTCAAACTAAAGTCTTATGAATTGAACTTCTTATTATTGAAGAATTAATCTACAACCACTATCTCTAATAGAATTATTATTTTACTTTAGGTGTTGCACTTAAATATTTTAATGTCACTTTTATTTACAAAATAGGTTGCATTTTTCTCCCCATTCAAATTAGGTTGTAGGAACTACTCACTTTGTCATTTTACTCCCAACTCTAACCACTTTAGAGTTTATCTAGGATATCCTTAGCTCACACAAATTCAACTAATCCTCTCAAATATCTACCAATGTGTCAATTTTGTATATGATAATGAGATGGTAATCATTATTCATCATGACTACCAACCCCTCGTAACATTACAATCAATTTATTTGTTCATATGACCACAAGACCACCATACATGTGTCATGAAACTCTCTTCTCTCTATAAATGCTTCAAAGAACAATAATCCTATATCCATGGGAGCAATCCCTCCCTTACTCTCCCTCCTCCATAGCCACTCACTATGAACACTCCATTGTAGTGTATGCTAACCAAACAAATATTAAATCAAACTCAAAATAAATGAATCAATTAATAAAGACTATTTACTAATAAATCATTTCCTTAACAATATTAAACAAATATTTGATCTCATGAGAGCAACCCCTCCCTTACTCATGCTAACCAAACAAATATTAAATCAAACTCAAAATGAATGAATCAATTAATGAAGACTATTTACTAATAAATCATTTCCTTAACAATATTAAACAAATATTTGATCTAAGAATTTTTTTTTTTTAAGATAATGTGCCTGGTAAACTTTTTAACGTGACCGGTGACGTTGGTGCGACACGCCCTCCGTCTCCACAGTAATGCTTTTGTTCGGAGCTATGAATCGGTGAGGGAACAACATGGGGGACCTCATCCCCTAGCAAGAACACTTCAAACCCGCGAGCTCGTTGGCCTAGCGGGGGTTTGAACTCTGCTAGCCGCCACTACAACCGAGCGACTTAACCACCGAACCACACCCTTATTGGCATTTGATCTAAGAAACTAATTTCAACTACAAAACACATATTATTACTACAACACTACAAGACAGGTACTCGCCACTACATGGCACTTTTTTCTTCATTGCTTTCAATTCATCTTCTATCTTTTCTTTCACTTCTTTTCTTCACTACTACAATTTGTCCTCTTCCTTTTTTTTGACTACTTTTGTTTTATTTATTTGATTCGATTTATTCTTTGTTTTTAGTTTTATAGTCATTGTTATATTTTATATTTAATTATGTGGCTATAGTTTAAATTTTTTAAAAGATATGTTAGTTGTGCTTTGGTTTTTGTGTAAATGGTCATGACATGAGACTCCTTGTTGCACCTCTCAATATAATTAATTAAACTTAAATATGACTCTCTTTTCATGAATTCAAAATTGATATGTGTAAAGATATTTGAATTATCTTATTAATTCTGACCATGGCATGATATTATAGTAATATATACAAACAAGTTATTAGTTTCAATAAGCCAATCACATATAATTTTTCATTTCTAAAAATTTCAAAAAATATTTTGTAATATTTATATGATTATAAATAATAAAATTAGATAATTATCTCATATATTATTAGATTTTGTACAATCTTATAGTGCAAGTTTTTTATGTCAAATTTTTAGTCACTACCTATTTTCTAATTCCCTGCCATGTAAACTAATAATTACTCTTCTTGGCCAAATGACAAAATATATAATAATTGGAACGTGTTTTAGTGGGCTGGGCTTAAACAACACACTCTAAGCTTTGACTTAGACGTGTGTTGGTGGGCCCTCTCCAACTCTGTTTTGGTCTCAAAAAAATCCATTAAACATTCAACCACACGTTTCCACAAACTGTGACTGTCCTGACTCCCAGCTACTGCCCACGCGGTTAATTTTAATTTGGGTTAACTTTAATTTGAATGTCTCTCCCTCCCGCTCAATTCATCAGGGCTCTGTTTATGGGCGATGCTTTTTTCGCAGGAGTAGGTAGTCGCATTGCTTCACCATATACAACAAACAAATCTCCAAATCTTTGGTGGAAGCCATGTTTGGGTCGACCACTACTCATTGTGGAGCTGCACAGACGGTGTGATTGATGCTGTCATGGGATCCATTGCCATTACCATTTCTAACAACCATTTTTCCCATCACAACGAGGTAACTAGTTTCCATCCTCATTCTTGATGCCCTAGAAACACTATCCTCTGTTCCTTAATTCATAACATTTGTGGCATGCGATGCAGGTGATGCTGCTGGGTCAGTTAGCACTTGCTAGCGTACTACCAGCCTCCACCAAAATGGGAGCTTTGAAACTATTTAACTGAATGCCACAAAGAAATGTGGTCTCTGTTATCCTATTTTCCTCCATTCAGAGCTAAATAGTTAACCGGGTATTTTCCTTGAAAAGCCTTTGGAAAATGTTGCCAAAAAATGAAAAGTGCCAAATTGCCTAAAAAAAACTTACCATTGGAAAGAGCTTGAAAAAATAGGCAGGTTTGCTTTTTGCATCACCCTGAAATTCGACCAAACAAAGAAGTTATTCATGGTCAAAGTTTTGGTCAACATATATTTCAAATGTACATTTGGCGGGCTTGCAAATCTCCATCGGCCTTAGAAAATGATGAAAAAATTAGGTTATGTGCATTTTCTAAATGTATATCAGGCCAAGGAAAAGCATGTACATTTAGGGAATCTTTCGCAGGTCCTCGGGAATATTCCCAGTTTGTATATCGACGATATACAAGCAGGAGATGCAAGTGAAACATATAAGGTATATTGCACATTCATCGCATATTCTATCAAGATTCCCCATTTGTATGTTTGGGAGACCGTTTGTATATTTGCCTTTGTATTTTCGACATACAAGCAAATATACATTCTCTGGAAGGATACAAGGGCAGTTACAAGGATGGAATATACATTGCAGATTCCCAGAATATTTGCTGAATGTATATCGGGTCTGCATGTATGTAGGGGCTTGTATGTTCAGATATACAAGTGAAGATACAATCGGATATACAATGAAAAGATACATCGCGGGCATATTTCGTAAAGATTCCCTCTTTGCATGTATGTGGGTTTGTATATTGTGTTTGCATATTTAACATGCAAGGTGCAAATGTACATTTGCTATAGTGCTGCAAGGAAAATATATAAAGGCATTTGTATATCGCCAGCATACAAGAGGTGGGGCCTGCGCATATACAAGGAGGATTGTATGTTTCCACATACAAAGGATCACGTGAACAGTGGCTTGTATATCACGCATATACAAGGCTAAATGTACACTGGTGAAATGCAAACCGGATTTCAAACGAATATCAATTCTGGCACATTTAGGCTTCAGGTTCGGTTTGTATATACAACAGTGTTTGTATGTTCGCACATACAAATAAATATACAAGGAGTAGAGATACAAGCCGGACCCGACATAATAGTCAAATATAGTTAATGGTATTTTGGGGTCCGCGGCTTGTATGTTGGCAGATACAAAGGATTCTCAACTGTTGGGACCCACACATACAAGGGCGATTGTATGCATATACAAGTCATGATTACAAAGGGTAAAGTGCATGATCGTATGTGCTAGTTCGTTTGTATGTTTTGCTTGTATCTTTGCATATACAAACCGACATGCAAAGGCCGATATGCAAGAGGGTTTTCGACCAAACAGATGCAGTTTTTCAACGATAGGTCCCAGTTTTAGTTTGACGGCAAATCAGGAGGTGCCACATGGCAGTGGTGAATGCATATACAAAGGCTCTTGCACATACAAAGATGATTTAAAAGACAATTTCAAATGTATATCCTGAAAGCGATTACAAAGACCTTTTAGGCGCAAAAGACAGAGATACATGCAAAGCATTTTGTACATGCAGAGGTAGACTCAGAGGTATTTTCAGAGGCCGATATATACACAGATGCAAAAGTGATATATATATACAGGTAGTTGACCAGAACTTTGACCGCATGTTTCTTCCCCATTTCAGCGAATTTCAACATGCTGTAAGAGGCAAAGATGCTTGTTTTTGCCTCCTCTTCCATTTGAGCAGGTTTTTGGGGGGATTTTCCAGTTTCCATTTTTTGGATTTGGCTTTGCATGTTCGGGCCAATTGGACGTTTCAGCGGCCGTCTTGAAGTTTTGAGGGGTTTTTCTCCTCGCAGTGGCTCAGGTTGGTGAGGTTCTACAGGTGCATTCATGGCATATGGGCTCTTTGTCCTTCAGGACCATTTTCTTACGCATTGAATGGTGACTTTGGAGTTTTTCTTCTCCATCCCCTCTCCTGTCTTGCGTCATGGCTGTCGTCTTCCGCATTTTTTCCTGGCGACAGCATGGTCCATGTCCCTTCACCATGCCTCTACCCATACTTTCCTATTTCTGGCATTTATGGCCTTGGTTCTGTGATTCAGCGACTCCTTGCCCTTCTGGCAGGGGTCTAGCTTATAAAAGACTGGTAAAAAACTCTTTTACAGGAGGATGGTTGTTTTTGGGGCTGTTATGCTGCCATTTTTTTGTAGCTAGACCTCTTAGTGTAATTGCAAGGGTATGGGAATGTGACTCACTGTGCCCAAATCTGGCCTCTGTTGTCTTCCTTTAATCCACCAATGAATGTAATTAGCTATGTTGGTATACCCCTACTATGAAATATCTCTGTATCATAATAGTTTTTTGGACCTTCATGATTAATAGATGCTAATTTCTCGCCTCTCTTATGTCTGGATTTCTGTGTTTTAATTGAAGTTATAGTCTGTTCTATGGGTAAAACAGCTCCTCTGCAGGTTTAACTTTCATACCGAAGCCTCAACCAGTCATAAGTCTTTGTGAATCCCCCTCCAGCAACAAAAGATTCATTGTCGTGTCCACACCTTGACCACCATCACTCACTAAATCTGGTGTATCACCCCTTTTCCCTTTCAGTTTTCCTTCTAACTCTTTCCCCTGCAAGTTGTTTAGCACTAGATTTAGTATCACTGCTTTAAGTAATAGGCTTAGAGAAAGGAACCAGCCTTCTCTGGAGGTCTGATCTCAAATTGCAAGGTCTCGCACTTTGAGATCATTTCCATGTTACTCCAGATTGCTAAGGTCTAACGACTGCAACAAAGGGTGCAAATCTGGGTGATAACAGTTTATGGCACGCCCGGTGGGACCAAGAATTAAGAATAACAAGTTCAAGTACTACATTTGATTACTGGTTTTGATGTGTAGCCAGTGATATCTGGACCTGTAAGAGGTTGGAACTTGCACATCTAGCGACTCCAAACTTTGGTCTAACAGAATCGATGTATTTTCTACTTATGAGAAGAATACCTACCAGAAGCAGCTCTTCACCTTTCGAGTATCTACAATTATCCCCACCCAGGAGAAGAGGAGTAGCAATTGAGAAGCATAAGAAGACTCGTGTCCAGTCTAGGAGAGCCAAGTCGACTCCCCTACAGTTGGAGCTCAGTCTACCCCAAGGGCCTTAGTCACAATGATCCCTGCGGCCAGAAATCAGCCCTTTGTTGCTTTCAATCAAGGCAGCCCGTTGAATCTAGCTCAGCATGATGATATCCTGGTCGCTGCCCTGAGGAGTTTACCATTCTTTCATGGTGAAGATCAGACCGCTCCAGCTGAGCATATCAAGGACATTGCAAACCTATGTGTTTTCCATCATGTGATAGAAGAAAACGTAGCAATTAGGTTGTTAGCAGCTTCCCTAAAAGGGAAAGCTCTGCAGTGGTTTAGAAGCCTACCGGTGAATTCCATAGATTCCCAGGATTGCTTGGGAGAAGAATTGTGCAGTTTCTTCGAAGATAAATCAGATCATCTATCGCTGGTGGAGCAGCTATCTACAATCAAAAGAGCCCCTCATGAAGTAATGTCAGACTTCAACCACCGTTTCCAAAAGACGTGGGACAGAATCCCACCAACGGTAAGGCCTACAGCTGACCATGCATTCCTATATTTTTTGAGAGCATTAAATAGTGACATCTCTATCATGATTCAATCCGTGGGAGGTTTTTCCTTACCACAGGCTTATACCATAGCCATTAGGGCTGAAAACAGCCTCATTCAGGCTAGTAAAATTGCTCCTAGACCTCCTTTGCCAATTTTCCCTACTATTCAGCCACAAATCCCAACATATGTACCTCCCATAGCTGTTATACATGTTGCACCTATGTTACCAGTAGCTAATGTACAGCTAAATAGATCAGAAAGTGCAGATCAAAATCAGTCTTATGAGTTACAAGAGATCAAGGGATTGTTACAATCTTTTGGTAATGAGCTGACTAATATGAAAAAGCAACAATTCTAGAATAGGCAGCCCTATCAGCCATATAACCAAGGACAAAACCAGTCTTATCAGGGACAGAACCAACCCTACCAAGCTAATAGGCCACCTTATCAGAACAATTATCAAGGGGTTAGGCAGAACATGAACTAGAGACCTGTCCAGCCTTACAATCCTACATCCTCCAGTGCCATTAGTGACATCATCCCTATTTAGAACAACCTAGCCGCTGAGTATGAATGGTGCTCTCCAAGCAATCAGCTGCTCAGTCAAGCAACATGCCCAAATGGAGCCATAAATCAAGCTCTGACGGTGCAAAGTGTTGTACTTTCGCAGCCAAGCACATCTAATGAGGGGACTGTGCAGCAGATAGAGTAGCCTCAGCATGATACTGCCTTCATGAATTGGTAGGAAAATGAGTTTTGTGGCATGAATAGAGATGACACTCCAGTCACCGTGAACACGAGAGCCAAAAGAAGAAGTTATGAGATAGATCAGGGGGCAAGCAAAGGAAGAGGACCTGATGATCCTCCTACATCCCAATTTCCCCATATGTTACAAAGAAATATTCAAGCAACTACCAAAGAGTAGCCTCATTTACAGGCCGATATCGCCGCTGCCAAGCCACATCAGAAGGTAGGTGTTGCTGCACCTTTCAATATTATTGAGAATATGAAAAAGGCAAATGTGATAATATCCATGTGGGACTCCTTGGTGATTCTGGGCCAAAAGACATATTGCAGTTTGCTTTGTCCGGTTTAAAATTGTCAGATGATGCTACCACTGACCCAACTAGGGCTATCCTTACCAACTCACCTCAGGATAGCGGCAAACAGCTAAGCCAGAGTGTCAAACCACTTCCATTCTATGTGTCATTAATAATAGGAGATAAGCTAGTGCACAATTGCATGGTAGATAGTGGTGCAAGTAGTTCTGTTATGCCAAAACAGATCGCAGACCAACTGAGATTGAGATACCAGCCCCTAACAAAGGGTGTGCTCTAGCTAGATGGCACAGCTGTCAACACCGTAGGTGTGGTAAAGGACTTGAGCCTCACCTTGCATACCTGTCCAAACATTTCCATCACTCAGGAAGTGTTCATCATAGACCTACCTCCCCATTTTGCCATGTGTTTGTCAAGGGATTTCATAGCAAAGATAGGAGGATACTTATCCTCAGACTGGTCACACATGTTTTTTAGGACCAGATATGGCACCAAAGTAACCCTAAAATCTGAGTTGCTTTCAAATCATCACATAGAGCCCTACACTCCGAGTGTCGTTAATGCAAATTGCATTATCTCTGATGATCCTAAGCTTGTGGCTACTCAACAACTGCAAGCTGAAAGCATACCAGAGGTACTGTTAAGGGAATGGGCCTTAGAAGATGTTGTAGATGACCCTAAGGCATACATTCAAGAAACTAGTATGGGGATTTGCATACTACATGAGCCTGAAGCAGCAATACCAAGTCTTGTAAAAGATGTAGAACAATAGACAGAGCAGCAAGGAGAAGTATGGAAAATGTACTTTGATGGCTCAAGGAGCAGAAATGGATCCGGTGGCGGTGCAATGCTTGTATCTCCCCAGGGTGAGAGATATTATTCTGCTTTCTGTTTTGCCTTTTCATGCACCAATAACATTGCCGAATATGAGGGATTAATCCAGGGATTGCAGTGGGCAAGAAAGAGGAAGATTGGTTGTTTACAGGTGTTTGGGGACAGTGAACTAATTGTAAATCAGGTAAGAGGACTACATCTTACCAAAAATGATACCTTGAAGTGCTATAAGCATAGGGTGTGGGACATGATTGAAGAGTTCGATGCTTTCAATCTGGTCTCTATTCCCAGAAATTAGAATTACAATGCAGATAGGTTGGCTGCAATTGGGGCTCAGTTCGACATCCCTAGTGATATTCAAAGGGAGAAGGTGCGGTCCCATGTAAAAATAGTTGATAGACCCTCTATCCTTGACAATGACATTCATTGGCAGGTCTTCGAAAATGATGAGCAAATCCTACGTTTTTTGTTAGAAGAGGATGAGTTCTCTGTGGTGAACAAGGATAAACTCAGACAGCAGTATGGCAACGATCAAATTGTTCAGTTAAGAACAAACAAACTTCCCAAGGGACTAGTAACACTGGAGTCTCTTTTTGGCACTGATGATCAGATGAAGAAGACCAAAACTGGCATGCAAATAAAGGAGGAGCATTATGAGGAGCTAGAAATTTTTAAGGGTAGGCTTCTCAAGATTGGAAAAATCTGTTTGCCTAAGGATAGAAAGGCTTTTATTGCTCTGTGCCATGAATTTGAAGATGTGTTTGCCTAGGATTATTCAGACCTAAAAGGATTTGACCCTCACATAGCCCAGCATACCATAAAATTAGAGCCAGGTGCAAAACCTGTAAGGCAGAAGTAAAGGCCCTTAAACCCAAGGGTTGAGCCCCTGATGATTAAAGAATTGGCCAAGTTGATCGAGGGAAAGATCATTTTCCCGATCAAACATACTTCTTGGGTCTCCAACCTTGTCCCTGTTAGAAAAAAGAATGGGGAGATCAGACTGTGTGTTGATTTCAGAGATCTAAATAGGACCTCCCTAAAAGACCACTACCCATTGCCCTCAATGGAGCAGATCCTACAGGTAGTAGCTGGCTCAGAGAGATTCTCCTTGCTTGACGGTTTTTCCAGTTATAACCAAGTGTTAGTCAAGGAGGAGGATCGGTATAAAACCGCTTTTACTACCAAATGGGGCACCATGGCCTACAAAAGAATGCCTTTTGGTCTATCTAATGCTGGCTCAACTTTTCAGAGGGCTATGGATATGGCCTTTAAGGGTTTGCTGTATAAATTGGTGTTGGTATACCTAGATGACATCACAGTTTTTTCCAAGAATGCATCTGAGCATTTATTCCATTTGAGGCAAGTATTGGAGAGATGCAGAGAGTTTGGGATATCTCTCAATCCCAAAAAATGCATTTTCATTGTACATGAGGGCAAGCTGTTAGGGCACGTTGTGTCAAAGGAAGGCATCACCATTGACGCTGAAAGGGTGAGAGCCATTCTGGAATTGCCTTTACCTAGCCACAAGAAGGGACTTCAAAGTTTCATTGGCAGAATTAATTTTCTGCGAAGATTTATACCAGACATTGCAAATCTTCTGAAGCCCTTGACGTCCATGTTAAAAAAGAATGTAGTTTTCAGTTGGATGAAGGAGGCCAAGCTAAGCTTCAAGTCCATAAAAGAAGCGCTGTCGGTTGTGCCGACCCTGATAAATCTAAAATTCTCCAAGGATTTTATTTTGTATGCTTATGGCAGCCTAGATATCGTTTCTGCAATTCTAGTGCAGCAACAAAGCGAAGGGTTTGAACAACCAATTTCTTTTTTCAGCCAGGGCTTAGAAGAATATGAACAGAGATATAGCTTCATTGAGAAGCATGTCCTTACAGTGGTGATGAGCCTCAAGAAATTTAGGCATCTTATTTCTAATAATAAGATACATTTAATAGTTGCTTACCCTGGTGTAAAGGGTTCCTGCTGAGTAAGGACGTCAATGAGAAAAGAGCTGGTTGGATTACCAGGGTCATTGAGTATGACATCGATATAAAAATAACCAAGCTCGTCCAAGGAAGAGGGCTCAGTGAACAGCTTGCTGCTAGTACTGAAGATGAAGCAAGCAAGGAAGAGGCGGCATTTCTGGCCGTAGAAGGTGAACATCAGACGGACACAACTGTAGCGGGCACCAGTTGGGTTCATAATATGATACATTTTTTGCAGATTGGTGAATGTCCAGCAGGGTTAGACAGAGCCAAGAGAAGATACTTTAGATTGCAGTCTATCCCATATGTCTTAGTCAATGACATCGTTTTCCAGAAAGATTTTAATGGCATATTATTAAGATGTATTAATGAAGCTCAGACTGACAAAGTGCTGTGGGAGTTCCATGACAGAGTAGTAGGGGGTCATTTTGCCCCAAGGACTACCACTTGGAAGATAATGAGAGCTGGGTATTATTGGCCCAGCTTATTCAAGGATGCTTGCGCATGGGCTAGGAAATGTGTGAAGTGTGCCCTTTTTGCAGGCAAGTCAAGGTTACCAGCTCTGCCCCTGCAACCAATTCAAGTGGAGCAACCCTTCATAAGGTGGGGTATCAATTTCATAGGCCCCATCACTCCACCATCCAGTGCAGGCCATAGGTGGGTGCTTACTGCAACTGATTACTTCACAAGGTGGACTGAGGCAGTGGCCCTAAAGGAATCCAATGAAAATTTTGTTCTGAACTTTTACAGTGACCTGGTAGCTAGATTTGGAGTACCTGAATCTATCATCTCAGACAATGCCTTAGATTTTGTCAGATTAAAAATAACTGACTGAGCTATGAAAAATGGGATCTATTTGGGCACTTCATCAAATTATTACCCTCAGGGTAATGGCCTGGCAGAGTCCACAAATAAAAACCTCATAAGGATCATCAAGAGAACCATGGAAGATAACTAGAGGACCTGGCATACTAAATTAAAATCTGCCTTATGGGCAGATAGGATCACTCCCAAGAGGTCCATTGGGAACTCCCCATACATGCTTGTTTATGGAAAAGAGGCAAGGTTGCCTATATCTACAGAATTGCCAGCTCTGGACATCATGAATCAGCTAGAGATGTTTGAAGAAAAGGATCCCATGGCGGTCAGATATGCTCAGCTCATGGAGTTTGAAGAAACTAGAGATAGGGCTAAGAAGACTATGGAATATCATCAGCTTTAGACCAAGGGAATTTTTGATCAAAAGGCCATTCCCATAAACTTTAAGGAGGGGGATTTGGTGCTCAAGTGGGATGAATTAAAGAACAGGCCAGGGAGACACTCCAAATTTGATTGCATGTGGAGCGGCCCATTTCTCATCACTAAATGCAAGGAGCACAATGCATTTCAGTTATCAAATATGAATGGACAAAATTTGCCTATCCCAGTCAATGGGATACACCTGAAAAGGTGTTTTGAGGTATGAGTGCTCTGTAAATTGGTAGGTTAGGTCTCTATGCTTCTAATAAATGTTGTTGCACAATAGTTTAGATGCCTCTTTGTTTTCCCTAAGTGTTGTCTAGCACAGTTTGCGGGCTGCTGTCACGTTTTGTTTGGCCTACTTGTTCTCTTGTGTCCTTCATTACCGACATGCTGGGTTTTTGGGGTCAAGATGTTTGTCAAGGCACTTCCAGTTTCTTTTGACTCCATGCCCAATGAATAGAAGGCCACTGATCCTTTGTTTACTAGGCAAACACCCCATGGAGGTCGCAAAAAATGTTATCCTATTTTCCTCCGTTCAGAGCTAAATAGTTAACCGGGTATTTTCCTTGAAAAACCTTTGGAAAATGTTGCCAAAAAATGAGAAGTGCCAAATTGCCTAAAAAACCTTACCATTGGACAGAGCTTGAAAAAATAGGCAGGTTTGCTTTTTGCATCACCCTGAAATTCGACCAAACAAAGAAGTTATTCATGGTCAAAGTTTTGGTCAACATATATTTCAAATGTACATTTGGCGGGCTTGCAAATCTCCATCGGCCTTAGAAAATGATGAAAAAATTAGGTTATGTGCATTTTCTGAATGTATATCGGGCCAAGGAAAATCATGTACATTTAGGGAATCTTTCGTAGGTCCTCAGGAATATTCTCGGTTTGTATATCGGCGATATACAAGCAAGAGATGCAAGTGAAACATACAAGGTATATTGCGCATTCATCGCATATTCTGTCAAGATTCCCCATTTGTATGTTTGGGAGGTTTGTATATTTACCTTTGTATTTTCGACATACAAGCAAATATACATTCACTGGAAGGATATAAGGGCAGATACAAGGATGGAATATACATCGCAGATTCCCAGAATATTCGCTGAATGTATATTGGGTCTGCATGTATGTAGGGGCTTGTATGTTCAGCTATACAAGTGAAGATACAATTGGATATACAATGAAAAGATACATCGCGGGCATATTTTGTAAAGATTCCCTGTTTGCATGTATGTGGGTTTGTATATTGTGTTTGCATATTTAACATACAAGGTGCAAATGTACATTTGCTACAGTGCCGCAGGGAAAATATACAAAGGCATTTGTATATCGCCAGCATACAAGAGGTGGGGCCCGCGCATATACAAGGAGGATTGTATGTTTCGACATACAAAGGATCACGTGAATAGTGACTTGTATATCACCCATATACAAGGCTAAATGTACATTGGTGATATGCAAACCAGATTTCAAATGAATATCAATTCCGGCACATTCAGGCTTCAGGTCTGGTTTGTCTATACAATAGTGTTTGTATGTTCGCACATACAAAGAAATATACAAGGAGTGGAGATACAAGCCGGACCTGACAGAACAATCAAATATAGTTAATGGTCTTTTGGGGTCCGCGGCTTGTATGTTGGCAGATACAAAGGATTCTCAACTGGTGGGACCCGCACATACAAGGGCGATTGTATGCATATACAAGTCACGATTACAAAGGGTAAAGTGCATGATTGTATGTGCTAGTTCGTTTGTATGTTTTGCTTGTATCTTTGCATATACAAACCGGCATACAAAGACCGATATGTAAGAGGGTTTTCGACCAAACAGATGCAGTTTTTCAACAATAGGTCCCAGTTTCAGTTCGACGACAAATCAGGAGGTGCCACATGGCAGTGGCGAATGCATATACAAAGGCTCTTGCACATACAAAGATGATTTAAAAGGCATTTTCAAATGTATATCCTGAAAGCAATTACAAAGACCTTTTAGGCGCAAAAGATAGAGATACATGCAAATCATTTTGTACATACAGAGGCAGACTCAGAGGTATTTTCAGAGGCCGATATATACACAGATGCAGAAGTGATATATACAGGCAGTTGACCAGAACTTTGACTGCCTGTATCTTCCCCATTTCAATGAATTTCGACATGCTGTAAGAGGCAAAGATGCTTGTTTTTGCCTCCTCTTCTATTTGAGCAGGTTTTTTTGGGGGGGATTTTTCAGTTTCCATTTTTTGGATCTGGCTTTGCATGTTTAGGCTGATTGGATGTTTTAGCAGCCGTCTTGAAGTTTTGAGGGGTTTTTCTCCTCACAGTGGCTCAGGTTGGTGAGGTTCTACAGGTGCATTCATGGCATATAGGCTCTTTGTCCTTCAGGACCATTTTCTTACGCAGTAAACGACGACTTTGGAGTTTTTCTTCTCTATCCCCTGTCCTATCTCGCGTCATAGTTGCCATCTTCCACGTTTTCTCCTAGCGACAGCATTGTCCACATCCCTTCACCATGCCTTTGGCCATACTTTCCTATTTCTTGCATTTATGGCCTCAGTTCTGTGATTCAGCGACTCCTTGCCCTTCTGGCAGGGGTCTAGCTTATAAAAGACTGGTAAAAAGCTCTTTTACAGGAGGATGGTTGTTTTTGGGGTTGTTATGCTGCTAATTTTTTTTGTAGTCAGACCTCTTAGTGTAATTGCAAGGGTATGGGAATGTGACTGACTATGCCTGAATCTGGCCTCTGTTGTCTTCCTTTTATCCATCAATGAATGTAATTAGCTACGTTGGTATACCCCTGCTATGAAATATCTATATCGTAATAGTTTTTTGGACCTTCATGATTAATAGATGTTGATTTCTCACCTCTCTTATGTCTGGATTTCTGTGTTTTAATTGAAGTTATAGTCTATTTTATGGGTAAAATGACTCCTTTGTAGGTTTAACTTTCATACCAAAGCCTCAACCAGTCATAAGTCTGTGTGAATCCCCCTCTAGCAGCAAAAGATTCATTGTCGTGTCCACACCTTGACCACCATCGCTCACTAAATCTGGTGTATCACCCCTTTTCCCTTTCAGTTTTCCTTCTAACTCTTTCCCCTGCAAGTTGTTTAGCACTAGATTTAGTATCACTGCTCTAAGTAATAGGCTTAGAGAAAGGAACCAGCCTTCTCTGGAGGTCTGATCTCAAATCGCAAGGTCCCACACTTCTAGATCATTCCCATGTTACTCCAAATTGCTAAGGTCTAACAACTGCAGCAAAGGGTGCAAATCTGGGTGATAATAGTCTCATGAAATACCATGACTGCAGGATATCAAGCAAATGCAATTGGCAGGGGTAAAGCCAAACTTTGCAACCTTTGCCAGCATCCTCCCTGCCTGTCCCAAAATGCGAGCTTTGAAACAACGTATGAACATCCATTGAAGGATATAAGACAGAGGAATTTTGTGAGATGTTGTAGTTGTAACTGCCTTGGCAGACATGTATGCAAAACGTGGAAGCACAGACATGGTATGTGAACTACTTGACATGATACCTCAAAGAGATGTCATCTCATGGAATGCCATGATTGCAGGATATGCAAAATATGTAAATGTAGACAAGGCACATGAACTGTTTGACAGAATGCCTAAAAGAAATGTGTTCTCATGGAATCCCCTGATTGCAGGATATTCACAAAATGGATTTGTTGAAAAGGCTCTAGAAACTTTCAAGCCAGAAACCTTTGCCAGCATCCTCCTAGCCTGTGCCAAGTGGGAGCTTTGGAACAGGATATGGACATCCATCAAGGCGTAAAGGACAGATGAATTTTGTCAGATATTATAGTTGCTACTGCTTTGGTAGACATGTATGCAAAATATGGAAGCATATACAAGGCACGCGAACTATTTGACAGAATGCCTCAAAGAAATCTGGTCTCATGGAATGCCATTATGCAGAAAATGGATTTGTTGACAAGGGTTTAGAAACTCTCAAGCAAATGAAATTGGCAGTTGTAAAGCCAACATCCTCCCTGCCTGTGCCAAAATGGGAGCTTTGGAACAGGGTATGAATATCCATCAAAGCATAATGGAAGGGGGTTTTTGTCAGATATTATAGTTGGAAATGCTCTGGTAGACATGTATGGAAAATGTAGAAGCATAGACAAGGAACAAGAACTGTTTGACAAAATGCCTCAAAGAAATGTGGTCTCATGGAACACAGTGATTTTGCTATATGCACACAATGGATTTTGCAAGGATGTTTCCAAAATCATTGAATTAACGAAGCACTTTGGAACATATCCTGACATTACAAGCAGGTTTAGCGGATGAGGGCTGCACATGCTTCAATCATATGAGTAACCCTTATTGCATTACACCTACAATTGATCAGTATGTGTGCATGGTTGACCTTTATGCCCATGTTGGCTATCTTGAGGACACCCTAAACTTTATCATTAAGATGCCAGTTAAACCTGTGTTGTTTTTATGCATGTGTTTTCTTGGTGCTACAAATCACATATGAATATAGGCTTGGGAGTATTTATAGTGATGTTGCTTTTTTATTTGGACCCTAAAAATATACCATGACTTATGTTCTCTCAAACATCCATGAAAAAGTGAGCAGGTGGTGTGAGGTTCAAATCGTAAGGAGATTCATGAAAGATAAAGGAATTATAAAGATCCCTAGATGTAGTTGGATTCAAGGCCATAAAATGGTACGTGCTTTTTGTGTCGGAGACATATCACATACATAGACATAGGAGATCTATGCAAAGTTGGAGAAATTGGCTTGGGAGATGAAGGCAGCAAGGTATTTTCCATTTCCAAGACATTTACTTAGTGATGTGGAAAAGGAGGAAAAATAATTATTTATCTATCACCATAGTGAAAAAATGGCAATTGCTTTTGGTTTGTTAGGGGAGAGGACCCAGTAGTTGAGCACCTTAACTTCACGCCTCTCAAAATCATACGTGGCAATTTCAAATCACTCCAAATTTGTACAATAGCTTACTTGGCAAGGCCCTTGCTTATAACTAAGGTTTGAGGGCCAGATCATCTAATATGATGCCACATCAACATGGTTTTTGTTGAGGTGTCAAATAGTTCCCCAAAAAAAGGTGGACCAATAAGTGTGCATTAAGTCATGTTTTGTTGGTGGGTTGATGTGGCATTACATGATTGGTTCTTTTTAAATCTAAAGGGCACATTTCATTCAATTATTAGTACTTATAGTAAGACTAACAACCTTAAAGTCACAACTACTAGTACTAAACTTTTAAAAATATTGGGTCTTAAATGCACAAATACTATCTCAGCCATTGGAACTATCTCACCTGTTTGGTCTTTTCCCCTAGACAACCCCTAGAACAACTATTGGAGTTGTTAAGAACCTTCAAGTATGTGTTGATTGTCACAATGCAATGAAGTTTATCTCCAAGATTGTTGCAAGAGAAATTGTTGTGAGAGATGCGAATTGTTTGCATCTTTTTAGCCTAGGAGAATGTTCTTGTGGAGATTATTGGTGATGCTAAACGAAGTGATTTAAAAAATAGGTTCACACTATAATAATGTGCACCATGTCAGACCTACACTAATAATGAAGGAACAAGGTTGTATTTTTAGTTACTAGGAAAAAAAAATGGTTTTGTTTTTGTTTTGAGTATTTGGCAATCTAGACTATGATGTTGACTTCATAAAATTAGATGCAAAGAGTGCAATGGAGATCAGTACTTATATACACTATTGGGGTATCTATCAAAGACTTATTTTATGCTAACATGGATGTTTAATTGAATTGTTTTCATAAAACCTACATATGTATGAAATGAAAAGATGGAGGAGGTGGTGGATAAAGAGTGAAAAACAAAAGGTGAGGAACACTTCAAGTAAATGGAAACATGCTTGAGCAATAGGAAATGGGAGAGGAGGGCTCACAATTACCCTTGCCATTTTGTATAGTTCTTTTGTTTTGATTAATCGTATTGTCTTTTGCCTATGTTAGGTTAAGCATTTAATTACACATTCTAGATTCAATATGTAATTTTTTATAAGTGTGTAGATTTTGTGTTATTTATGGTTAGATATTTCTAATGTTGCTTCACATCCCTTTGATTGATGAGATAGCTAATAGATTTGTGAATTCATGGATATTTTTTAATTTGATTTGATTTCAATTGAATGTTTGTCTTCAATTTGAAAGAAACCACTATAATTTATATGAAGTAGAAAAAGAAAAATTACAAGTGTGTTTATGTTGTAATTAGTAGTTATGCATGGCACTTGAAAAACTCTCATAATGAGGTGTATAGATTGATGTTAGATAGAAAAGAATAACATTTGTCTATGTAAAAATAAAATAATGATTTAATATCACATTGTAATTGCACATTCGTGGCATTACAAAATTGTGCATGATGAGATTTATAAATTACTATTAATGAGATGAGGGTATGAAGGTGGTAGGAGAGAGCTAAATAGGGCATTTCATAAGTGTATGGAGTGACAATAGGATTTAAAACAAGAGGAACTCAAAGGGATGAGGGGAATTTTAGAGAAACACAATGGAAGACATCATAGGTTAGAAAGGAATATTATAATTATATCCATGATATGGTCAAATTGACTACTTTATTCACTTGTGCAAACCTAACAAATGGTAGTCAAGTTAAATTTTGTTTGGTAATCTATAGGAATTGAATAACTTTGCACTAGTCACATATCTAGCAAATGCTAGTGAAGACTAAATTCCATATGCCACTCCTAATGTTTGTTTACAATCCTTAATCACAATTGCATTAAGAATCTTGAATTCTTGTACTTGATTCATGTCAATTTAATAATGAGGGATTCATTTCATAATGTCGAAAGACTTATGATATATAGCTAACATTTTTTGTTTAGTTGATTTTAAAATGGAGTGTTATCATAAACATACATGTTTGTATACAATGAAAGTAAGAAAAATAGCCTTTTTTGGAAAGAATCTAGAATGATGAACTTTAATTCTTCATCTCATGTAAATGTATTTGACGACTTTGTGATTATAAGAAAACATACATTTCTAGGTTAAAATAATTCTTTATAATGAGTGTATTCTTAATGTTTACAATAGAAGAAGAGGATTTGTCATAAATCACCTTATATTCTTATAAAAACTAGATCACTTTGTATCTATCATTGATAGTATTACATCAGAGGTCCCCAGGGATGTCTAAAATTATAGATGAATATTTTTGTGTATGGATTATAATAGTAGGTGACATTTGAATGGAAGCAACTCTATTGTCATTAAAAATAAAAATAACTATAAAATAATCCCATAGATCACATTACAGAAGTGGGAAATAAGGTAGTGGTTCTTGAAATCACGTGTCAAAATGATCCCGTAGATTGGATATTGCATCACAAGGGACATGTTGAATAATTATTTTTGCATGATGACATGAAGCACATTGACTAAGAGCCTTGCTGGATAGGTTGGATTAAGCTCTTAGCGGTGGATTTTAGGACACTATAATTTCTTCTCGCTATGGCTCACCATTTTTGTTTTGTGGCTATGCTCTATCTAGAATGGTGAATTTTTCCCTCTTCATTATTGGTGAGTTCTTTTGTCTCAGTGCAATGGCCTTTGGAAGTAGCTTAGGGACGATGTAATGCTAGGATTGTAGGGTGGAGGCATCAAAACAAAAGGGTAGTGATGAGGTATAAATAACCTCATTTTTATCATTAACCAAATGACCCTTTCTGTGCCATTAGACTACCTTGAGCCATGTTAATTTATTAGTCTTATATGCAATAATTGTTTATTTTTGAAAGAATGTTGTACAAATCTTTGTTCTTGAATTGACTAGATTTGGTCACTAATGTTGATATGATTTTGTGAAAGATCTGTGTATTGATATAGGTTTTTGAGTATATCTTAGTGGGAGGAATAGACATTAATGCCGACTGTCCAAGTTAGTAGCGCCGAAATAATAGGGCGCTAAAATCTCAAGAGATACATGATCAGGGACTTTAGTCTTTTATTACCATCTGACCACCTAGCAGATTCTATCACTTTCTATTATTTAAGAGCACTTAAGACATTTTATAGCTCAACTTGTAGCCTTTGATATGTTGTATTTAAAATATAGCTAGTTCAGTTAAATTCTATTTTTTATCTTGTTGAAGATTTTTTCAGTGGCATTAATGAGTCGTCCTAGTAATATAAACAATCTTTCTTTGAGGTATAATTTAAAATTATTTCGTGATATTCCCATTTAAATTTAATATAAACAAAGAGTCTAGTACTAATATATGTAAGTGGGATAACAATTGATGATAGACGAGGAGCTTATAGAAGTTCATTAGGGTATTCTCTCTACCATTTAATTTGGCTAAGACTTGATGGTATAAACTTCTCTACACATCTAACCTTTTCTTATTGTATGCATTTCCTTTTTTCTAATAATTAAATATATTAATTTATATCAATGTTTCTTTACTTTTACAACCTATTCCAAATGTGAGTGATGTGCCACCTTTCCCAACATGCTTTAGTAGGACTTTTGATCATCCAATAAGACCATCATTCACTAAATGACTCTTTGACGTTAGCAACAAGTCAAAGTAATCGAATTGGATTTTTCTTTAACTAATAGTTTAGATTTTATAGTTGAATATAGTGATTTAGATGTTAATAATTTTTTCTACACATCTAACCTTTTTTAGTTTTGTGAATTTCTTTTTTTGTCAATAATTATATATTAATTTATATCAATGTTATTTTACTTTTATAGTCTATTCCAAATGTGAGAGATGTGCCAACTTTCCCAGCGTGATTTTAGTAGGACTCTTGATTATACAATAAGACCATCATTCACTGAACGCTGCTTTGAATGTTAGAAATGAGTCAAAATAATTGAATTGAATTTTTCTTTAATTGATAGTTTAGAGTTTATAGTTGATTATAGTGATTTAGAGGTTAATTGAATTTATTATGATTATGTACATGTAATCTTATGTTGGACTTGTCATTTTTCATACAAGAACTCTTTGTTGGTCCACCCACGATGATTCCTTCTTAGTTGATGCCATAGGCCTCATTAGTGGTATATGTTTGTTTTGCCATGAAATGAAACTACTTAAAGGGACTGACCTATCAACTAAACCAAGAAACATGTCACTAAAGATTTTAATCACTAAAAGGATTGTTAGTGATACCATGCCAACAAGGATGTTACCTTGCAAGAAAGTGGTCGCCTTGTAGCATTAAGATAATCTTATTATCTTTTAGATATATTCATGAGTCAAATATTGTCAAAATCACTTTAAAGAAAGTCATGAAAATCAAGTGGGCTATCTTGGGATTAATAATGTACATCTCAATTTCTGACAACTTCAAACCATTTGACCATGCCGACAATGAATACATTCTTGCAAAATGTCTCAATTATGTTTAGTGTAAGGGCAATAGTAGACATTTTTTGTTCTACACCTCGTGGGACCTAACTGATGATGCCAACACATTAGGGTGCGTGGGTGAATGCTAGCAAAGGCCTCATTTCATTCCCTAGATGTCCTGATGCCCACACATGAAGCCTCATCCATCTCCTTGGCCAATTCCTTGATACATAGAACTAGGAGTAGTGATCAAGATTTGTAATCTCCCTTTCTAGACATAGATGAAATTCTCCACCATCTTGGTGCTCTCCACCCTCTCCTTTTACCTCTTACCCTTCTGTTTTGATGCCTCCACCCTATAATCCTAGCGTTTCCTCTTCCCTAAGCCACTTCCAAAGGCCATTGCACCAAGACCAAAGTGCTCACCAATAATAAAGAGGGAAAAAATTCACCATTCTAGATAGAGCATAGCCACAAAACAAAAATGGTGAGCCATAGCGAGAGATATTATTGTGTCTTAAAAACTACTGCTAAGAGCTTAATCAAACCTATCAAGCAAGGCTCTTAGTCAATGTGCTTCATGTCATCACGCAAAAACAATTATTATTGTCCCTTATGATGCAAGATCCAATCTATGGGACCATTTTATGTCACATGATTTAAAGAACCACTATCATATTGCCCACTTCTATAATGTGATCTATGTGATTATTTTATAATTATTTTTATTTTTAATGACAATGGAGTTGCTTCCAATCAAATGTTGCCTACTATTATAATGCATACACAAAAATATTCATTTATAATTTTAGATGTCTCGGGGACCTCTAGTGTGATACCATTAGTGATAGTTACAAAGTGATCTAGCTTTTATAAGAATAGAAGTTGAGTCATAACAAATTCCTTTCTTCTATTGTAACATTAAAAATGTAGTCATTATAAATATTTAAATTAACTTATAAATTTGTGTTTTCTTATAATCATGAAGTTGTCAAATGCATTTGCATGAGATGAAGAATTAAAGTTAATCATTCTAGATTCTTTCCAAAAAAAAGTATTTTTCTTGCTTTCGTTTTATACAAACATGTATGTTTATGATAACATTCCATTTTTAAATCAACTAAACAAAAAATGTTAGCCACATATCATAAGTCTTTCGACATTATGAAATGAATCCCTCATTATTAAATTGACATGAATCAAGTACAAGAATTCAAGATTCTTAATGCAATTGTGATTAAGGATTGTAAACAAACATTAGATGTGGCATATGAAATTTAGTCTTCACTAGTATTTGCTAGATATGTGACTAGTGCAAAGTTATTCAATTCCTATAGATTACCAAACAAAATTTAACTTTACTACCATTTGTTAGGTTTGCACAAGTGAATAAAGTAGTCAAGTTGACCATATTATGAATATAATTATAATATTCCTTTCAAACCTATGGTGTCTTCCATTGTGTTTCTCTAAAATTCCCCTCATCCCTTTGAGTTCCTCTTGTTTTAAATCCTATTGTCACTCCAAACACTTATGAAATGCCCTATTTAGCCTCTCCTAACTACCTTCAAACCCTCGTCTCATTATTATTAATTTATAAATCTCATCACACACAATTTTGTAATGCTGTGAATGTGCAATTACAATGCAATATAAATCGTTATTTTATTTTTACATGTACAAATATTATTCTTTTCTCTATAACATCAATCTATACACCTTGTTATGATAGTTTTTCAAGTGCCATGCATAACCACTAATTACAACATAAACACACTTGTAATTTTTCTTTTTACTTCTTCATTATAAATTATAGTTGTTTCTTTTTAATTGAAACCAAACAAATTGAAATCAAATCAAATTAAAAAATATCTATGAATTCACAACTCTATTAGATATCTCATCAAGCAAAAGGATGTGAAACAACATTAGAAATATCTAACCATAAATGACATACACTTATTAAAAAAATTACATATTGAATCTAGAATGTGTAATTAAATGCTTAACCTAACATAGGCAAAGACAATATGATTAATTGAAACAAAAGAACTATACAAAATGGCAAGGGTAATTGTGAGCCCTCCTCTCCCATTTCTTGCTGCTCAAGCATCTTTCCATTTACTTGAAATGTTCATCACCTTTTGTTTTCACTCTTTCTCCACCACCTTCATCTTTTCATTTCATACATATGTAGGTTTTATGAAAATAGTTCAATTAAACATCCATGTTATCATAAATTAAGTCTTTGACAAATACCCCAATAGTGTATATAAGTAATGATCTCCATTGCACTCTATGCATCTAATTTTATGAAGCCAACATCATAGTCTAGATTGCCAAATACTCAACAAAAACAAAACCATTTTTTTCCTAGTAACTGAAAATACAACCTTGTTCCTTCATTATTAGTGCAGGTCTGACATGGTGCACATTATTATAGTGTGAGCCTATTTTTTAGATCACTTCATTTAGCATCACCAATAGTCTCCACAAGAACATTCTCCTAGCCTTAAATGATGCAAACAATTCGCGTCTCTCACAACAATTTCTCTTGCAACAACCTTGGAGATAAACTTCATTGCATTGTGACAATCAACACATACTTGAAGGTTCTTAACAACTCTAATAGTTGTTCTAGGGGGGGAGGTGTCTAACAAACCAAAAGCAATTGCCATTTTTTCACTATGTTGGTAGATAAATAATTATTTTTCCTCCTTTTCCACATCACTAAGTAAATGTCTTGAAAATGGAAAATACCTTGCTGCCTTCATCTCCCAAGCCTATTTCTCCAACTTTGCATAGATGTCCTATGTCTATGTATGTGATATGTCTTCGACACAAAAAGCATGTACCATTTTATGGCCTTCAATCCAACTACATCTAGGGATCTTTATAATTCCTTTATCTTTCATGAATTTCCTTACCATTTGAACCTCACACCACCTGCCCACTTTTTCATGGATGTTTGAGAGAACATAAGTCATGGTATATTTTCAGGGTCCAAATAAAAAAGCAACGTCACTATAAATACTCCCAAGCCTATATTCATATGTGATTTGTAGCACCAAGAAAACACATGCATAAAAACAACACAAGTTTAACTAGCATCTTAATGATAAAATTTAGGGTGTCCTCAAGACAGCCAACATGGGCAAGAAGGTCAACCATGCACACATACTGATCAATTGTAGGTGTAATGCAATAAGGGTTACTCATATGATTGAAGCATGCGCAGCCCTCATCCACTAAACCTGCTTGTAATGTCAGTATATGTTCCAAAGTGCTTTGTTAATTCAGTGATTTTGGAAACATCCTTGCAAAATCCATTGTGTGCATATACCAAAATCATTGCATTCCATGAGACCACATTTCTTTGAGGCATTTTGTCAAACAGTTCACGTTCCTTGTCTATGCTTCCACATTTTCCATACATGTCTACCAGAGCATTTCCAACTATAATATCTGACAAAAAACCCCTTCCATTATGCTTTGATGGATGTTCATACCCTGTTCCAAAGCTCCCATTTTGGCACAGGCAGGGAGGATGTTGGCTTTACAACTGCCAATTTCATTTGCTTGAGAGTTTCTAAACCCTTGTCAACAAATCCATTTTCTGCATAATAGCATTCCATGAGACCACATTTCTTTGAGGCATTCTGTCAAACAGTTCACGTGCCTTGTATATGCTTCCACATTTTGCATACATGTCTACCAAAGCAGTAGCAACTATAATATCTGACAAAATTCATCTATCCTTTACGCTTTGATGGATGTCCATATTCTGTTCCAAAGCTCCCACTTGGCACAGGCTAGGAGGATGCTGGCAAAGGTTTCTGGCTTGAAAGTTTCTAGAGCCTTTTCAACAAATCCATTTGTGAATATCTTGCAATCAGGGGATTCCATGAGAACACATTTATTTGAGGCATTCTGTCAAACAGTTCATGTGCCTTGTCTACATTTACATATTTTGCATATCCTGCAATCATGGCATTCCATGAGATGACATCTCTTTGAGGTATCCTGTCAAGTAGTTCACATACCTTGTCTGTGCTTCCATGTTTTGCATACATGTTTGCCAAGGCAATTACAACTACAACATCTCACAAAATTCCTCCGTCCTATATCCTTCGATGGATGTCCATACGCTGTTTCAGAGCTCCCATTTTGGGACAGGCAGGGAGGATGCTGGCAAAGGTTGTGGAGTTTGGTTTTACCCCTGCCAATTGCATTTGCTTGAGAGTTTCTAAAGCCTTTTCAACAAATCCATTTTATAGATATCCTGCAGTCATGGTATTTCATGAGACCACATTTCTTTGTGGCATTCGGTTAAATAGTTCCAAAGCTCCCATTTTGGTGCAGGCTGGTAGTACGCTAGCAAATGCTAACTGACCCAGCAGCATCACCTGCATCGCATGCCACAAATGTTATGAATTAAGGAACAGAGGATAGTGTTTCTAGGGCATCAGGAATGAGGATGGAAACTAGTTACCTCGTTGTGATGGGCGAAACGGTTGTTAGAAATGGTAATGGCAGTGGATCCCATGACAGCATCGATCACACCGTCTGTGCAGCTCCACAATGAGAAGTGGTCGATCCAAACGTGGCTTCCGCCAAAGATTTGGAGATCTGTTTGTTGTATATGGTGAAACAATGCGACTGCCTGCTCCTGTAGAAAAAGCATCGCCCATAAACAGAGCCCCGATGAATTGAGCGGGAGGGAGAGATATTCAAATTAAAGTTATCCCAAATTAAAACTAACCGCGCGGGCAGCAGCTGGGAGTCAGGACAGTCACAGTTTGTGGAAACGCGCGGTTGAATGTTTAACGGAATTTTTTGGGACCAAAACGGAGTTGGAGATGGCCCACCAGCACACGTCTAAGTCAAAGCTTAGCGTGTGCTGTTTAAGCCCAGCCGTTTTAGTGTAGATTGTGTATATATCTTCCTCCTAGAGTCCTAAACATCGATGTCCGTTATTTTCAACTAAATTAATTTGTATCAATCTATCTTTTCAATTTCCAACCAAACAAGACAAAAACATAGTTTGAATTTTGAACAAGAATGCTTTAAATATCTGTGGTTTACACTGCAACAATTGCTCCATAATTTTGAAGCTTGCAACAATTTTTGCCACGCATCACTCCACAACATTGTTAAGATGGAAAGAATTACATGGACAAGAATTTAGCCGTATAAAACTTAATCTGCTAAGATATTTGTGTAGCTGACTTCAAAAGAGCTGAATTTGGCGATTGTGGAGCCTTCCCTACTGCAACGTGTCCTCTAATGCTTTCATATTTAATGCTTTTTCTTGTAACTTTATACACCCACGAAAATGAAAACATAAAAAAAGATCTTTTAGTTTTCTATCTTCCAACGTTTCATGTGGGTAGATTTGTGTTGCAAAGTCATACACTTGTTTATAGAGAAAATTGGTCTTGGGAGCATACCCTTATATTAAGTCGTCAAAAAAGTTACAGTTGATGGCTGTTTCAAAAGGGAGGGCTTCAAACAAAGATCCTGAGGTATACTAACAAAATCCTTAATGGTTGTATACATTCATGCTTTGTAAAATAAATCTATGTTTTGAGCCTTATACATTTATTATATAACAGAAAGTCTAAATTTATTAACACTGTTACCCCTCGATTTCATTAACCGCATCGCCTTCACTATTTGCAGAGTCGTCTTCCAGTGTAAATGTCCAATCAACACCATTCTATGGCATCACCCCAGTGGCAAACTTTAGAAAAGCTATTCCCCATTTCTCCTGATGAATGCGAGGACCATCGTGGATGCCCATGGTAGAAATGAACAGAAGATCCAACAGAGGCATGAACAGAAGACCATAATCCGCTTCCAGTAGGGAAGCTTGAACCCGGGACTGCCATGTCGAGTGTTGTATTGAGGCCCAATCTCCACTAAGGCTTGATTAACGCCATGGACACCATTCTAACTGCTTCAACAAATTCCCCTACCTCCAAGAGAGCTCTAATGAACATTACCACTATATCAGTATTGACACGGTAACGATAGTTAGCCAAAAGGAACAATTCCCCCAAAACCATTCGAATTACATGCACCATTATAATAGCTTTCACCTTAAGAATGATCTTAATTCTCACATCAGAAACCTCCCCTAGACATGAAATATGTCTCTTCTTCACATATAACCTTACATTGGTATCACTCTATTTAAATATCATCCATTTCAATGGTGAAACAACCAATAGTGATTTTACACCTCATTCACAACAAAAAGTGGTGCTCCATTGAATCTTGATTTGAAAGTCTTTTGTCAAGAATGGGGAGATCGTTGCCTTAAACCTACGAAAACTATCATCCCATAATTTCCTGTTGTCAGCAATGTGTCCTTGACGGCTGTTTTTAAATTTCATCCACTTCAACAGTCAAAAGTTAATTTTGGCCAATAAAAATAGGACAAATATTTAGCACTTTTTGTTGTGGATGAGGTGTAAAATTGCTATTGACTGTTTGACCATTGAAGTGGATGATATTTAAGTAGAGCCCTCCTTGACAAGACTTTGGCAGTGAAATCCCATTCATTACAATAATTCTCCACTATCTCAGTGCATAATGTCCTCCCAATGGAATCAAGATATCATGAAATAAGGATGGACATCAAGAGAGCCATAAATTTAAATCATTCCGTACTAGATGCCTTGAGTAGTAATCAATGCTAAAGTTGGCTAATGCATCTGCATGAGCATTGCCCTCCCTAAATACATGTTTGATGGAATAATCTTCAAAATTACTTAATAGGAGCCACATTTGATTTATTATTCTATTTATTTTCTAATATTGGGCCTCTTTCTTCCTTAATGCATTAATAATAATTTGTGAATCTTCTATTTCCAATTTCTTGATACCCAATTGTGAGCTTACATTTGTAAGCTTAAATAAATAGTGCATGGGCCTTTGCTTCGTTATTTGTTCTTTGCCCGAGGCCTTTTGAGGCAGCTCCAATCATGTGTCCGCCATGATCTCTCACAATGCAACCAATATCGGAGATGTTCGGGTTGCTCCTTGAGGCCCCATCAAAGTTTAACTTGCTCCATCTAATCAATGGAGCTTCCCACTTAACATCTTTTCTAGAATTTTGAGTGAGATTAACCCAACTAGCCCTGTGGACAGGGATTATATATATATATATATATAATGTAAATTTGATGTTTTTTAATATTTATATTTGTATAATTGTCCAAAAAAGACTCTTTCTAAATTTATTTTATTTATTTTTAATTTTTTACTTAAATTTTTTAATAATTTCAAATTTGTTTGTACTAATAGTTTTTTAAATTCATATTACAAAATGTAAAAGAAATAGAGTACTAAATCAGTCAATATTTACCAATCCTTTGCTTAACCTAATAAAAATAAACTACTAATCCTTTAACTAACCATAAACTATACTTTTAATTATACTATAATAAAAAACTAAATATCACATGTAACACCTATTAATTTTTAATTTTATCTATAATTTATTTATTAATAATTATTGAAAACAAAATCTTTATAATAAAATAAATACATTTACATTCACCTCTATAAATTTTTACATCAATATTTGAAATCACACTAAATAGATCCTTTCAAATAAAAGAATTGCCTCTCTGTCATATTAGATTTTTGGGGGGGTGGCGAAAGGGGAAGTATTGAACCATGTTGATGTGATGAGGTCATCAATTCAACACATCAACACTGCATTTGTTCGACACATAAATTTTTGCAGAAGCATCCAGACAAATGGGCAATCCGACATCAACCAAAAACATATTTGAGATTTGGTTATCAATTTTGGTGTGTTTTGATTTTATTTTGGCATCTCATGGCTTTTGGTGTATGTGGCATGTTGGAAATTCGCAAGTTTCAGTTTTGTCGTATTTCGGGTGTCGACGCACAACAAGCTGCCTTCACGAGAACAATTGTTTAGGAGGATCGGTGAAGTTTCGGGACAAACCCTCTTATGAGAAAATTGTTGACTCTGCCCTGGATTTGATGCCAAAGATTTTATCATCATACACCTTACAGTTTTAAAGATGTAATTGTTTTGCAACTTGTACTGGCAGATTGGCGAAACTTTAAAATTTTGCATTATGTGAGGTCTGAGATAGAACAACTTGGTGGGGGCCTTAGGAATGATGAAATGCACTCCTTTGCAAGTTTTTTTGAGATTATGAGTTTCTGGCAAGAAGTTCTATCAAAAGTCAATTTTAGCTTTGTGTGGTAATTTCACAATTTGATCTTTCTTCAGTTTTGGATCCATTTTGCTTGTCGATGGTTTTGTCGCAATCACACATGGATCTCCTTTAGTTAGTCCAGCAGTTTCACAAGGAATACATGTAGGTTACAGAGCCATTGGGTGAATTCTATAAAAACCAAATGAGATTTAGACTATGGATCTATGTTACACTAGCAAGGTAAATAAATATTTATCATTTTGGGCAAGATTAATTATTTTATTGGCTGCAACAAAATAGGTAATAAGTGAGATTTAACGCCACATTTGGAGTGGATTTAAAAGTTAAAAAAAATGAAATAGTTGATATAATTTGAAACGCCTAAGAGAGGGAGGAAAAGGCAGTTTAACGCCTCATTTAGAGGCTCAAGAAATCAGATTTAAGAGATAATTTTTCAACACAGAAATCAGGAAGTTTGAAATGCTTCATATGAGAAGAAAGAGACTGCGTGAGGAAAGGTAACGCCTCATTTGAGGCATATTAAAACATCTTTAAATTATATTCTTTTCTGAAAAGAGCTGAAAGAAGAGGAAAAGGCGCCTCTTTTAGAGGTTAAAAAATGTAATATTTTTAAACAAAAAAAGTAGTGGGAAATAAAGAGAGTGCCCAACATAGACTAAGGCATAAGAATGAGATAAGAGAAAGAAAAATAACACCAAGTTTAGGAGAAATAAGCACGCCATTGTTGAAGATCAATAATGTTGCCTTGACAAAATAAGAAAAACTACAAAACAGAGAAGTGGGATCGACCTCATCTGGGTGTAGAGAAAGGAGTAGACACTGGGAATTGAGAGTGTAGATTGATGAGCAAAGTCATGAAGGCAAATATGTAAATTTGTTGTAGACTTTTATATCACCATTGAATTGAAATACAATAAGGAAATTTTGTGTTGCAATCTTGTGTTATTTTTATGCAGAGCATTGTTTGTCTGTTTGAGTTTGTGTATTGTGGAAGTTTGTTTGCGAGTAGAGAGTGTGTCTGCATTAGAAAGTGGATCGAGGAAAGACAAGGGCCCACATTTGGAGCTTAGCTTCACACTTTAAAACACTCCACTCCAAAACTTCTTCGATCAACAAGCTACAAATTGCAAACAAACTATGGTTTCCAGACTCAATAGATATTTAGACTTTGGAAGCCTTTCGTAGTTTGCACATCTACAAAGTGCAATTAGGTTCCAGGCTCCAAACCAACACCACATCAGATTTCAGAACTCATTAGCAATCTGCACATTTACCAAGTGCAAGTGGACACCAAATTCTGAACACACTGACCAATCAGACTTTAGAAGTCTATGACAATTAACACTTATGTAAGTGTGGTTGACTTCTGATCCCTGGCCAACTTACCACCTTGGACTCTAGAAGCTAGACGCAACGTACACTTGTACGACATGCATCGAGTTTCCAAGCTCTAGTAGAATGACACTTCAAGGTTTGGACTGCGATTGCAACATGCAATTCAGATTGGCAACTCTACCCTACAATATAGTTTAGACTATAACTCTGACCTGGAAAACAAAGAGTAGAAAACACTAAGGTAGGGGAAAATAATAAGGATGCTTTCCCCACTCAACAAGGCATAATTTTTTCATTTTAAGAGCTATTCATGAATGGTCTTAGGGGTACATTTGTGGGGGTGGGCTCTAACTTGACCATGTGAAATCCACCAGAAGTACACAGATCCCAAGATATAGAAAGATAAGTGAAGTTCACTCTAAAACTCATAAGATACTAAAATTACAATCCTAACATGATAAAAGCAACTCAAAAAGCCATGCTTGTTCAACACCAACATTGAGATAGGCTAAACATAATGATGGAGCTATCATCCATAATGATACCACAATATAAATCGACTCCAAGATAAAGCATAGAACAAAAGTTCAACTTGCAAAGAGGACTCCAATGTCTTTATCATACATTTCCATCAATAATATAAAATTACATGATTACATGAGGGTGGGTGCAAAAATATAGGGGGCCAAAAGTGGCCAACTTTTATAAAACTTTTTAAAAAGCAATAACGTGAGTGCGTTATATCTAACTATTAAAAAAAAGCAACATTCAACCTCATTCTTCCATCTCTATTTTCCTACAAACCTACGGCCTGCAAACAGGGGAGAGTGCGCTCATGTTATTGGAGGGTAGATTGTCACCAAATTTTCACTGATTCATCATCAAAATGCCGCCATGACGTCAGGGAGGCTGAAGGAGTAAGTTTTGTTTGTTTTTTTGTGTGAATTTGTTACTAAATAGGTAGATTTAAGTGGTTTTTTGATGTAAATTTCTTTAATTTACAGAAATTGATAATGCACCTCCTCCTAAAAATCCTCAAAATCCTCCATCACCTGAACACCAATTACATGCTGAAGAACAACCCCAACAACAAACACCTCCAGTAATTCCTCAATATGCCCTTGGAACACAAGAAAATTTAATGGGGCAAATTGAAAATAATAAAAACAAATTGAGGATGTAATTGCAAGGTTGAAATATCCTACAATTTCAACCTCGCATAGAGCCACGCTTACTCAATCTCTTGAATCTATGTTATTAAATGTAGTTTCAATTAGCAAGTAAATCTCTAGTTGGTCAGATAAGAGGAGAGAGTTAAGAGAGTTCTATGCAGACAAGTTATCTTGTGAACAAGTCATTAATGAAAAAAATTACAAAATTTGACTTGTGTTCCCTTTTCATAGACCCACGAACAAATCAACCTCTACCCGTTACATGCAAGAGGTTCCCTATTCATTGGTGCAACAACCAAGAGATAAAGGACCATTTTGGACAGAGGTGGTGGATAGTTTTTGACCATCTCCATGAAACAATAATGAGGTCCCGCAATATTTTTTGAGGAAACTCTACTGCGAGTTTGTCCTCAATAAAGTGCCAAACTATTTTGATATGTGGGACTTCTAGGGTAGAGGTGGGGGGTCAACACAGGATAGGCTAGGGGCACGTGTTGATCCACATCGGCCAACGAGATGAGCACTCGTGAGACTATCCCATGAGCATGTGTCTATCCCTTTTGTTGTGGAGAAGAGTGCTAAGGTCGAGACACTATGGTCTATTAGTTCCTTGACCTAGAGCATCATAGAGCATGCTAGTCCTGCAACATAGTGTGAGCCAAGGGAGATTTCGAGGAGTAGGGTTCCACCCCATACTTGTCAGGCTTGTGGGTCAGCATGTGGTTATGACCCCACAGATAGTCAGGACACAAATGTGCAGGCTACATCTATGGTGCAGGGGCATCAGGGGCCTTATAAGCATAATTTTTGTCATGTTTGGGCTTTAGGTTGTTTGAGTGTTTTGGAGTTTCATAAGGTCATTTATGACCATGGGGATCATGTTGATCCATTTTTGGTGTGTTAATAGGGTCTTTGGTTAAAAATTGTAAAAGTTGTCATGTTGCTAGAAAAAAGACACAGTTACAAATCAAAAATCAAGAAACAGTTACAAGTAAATCAAGAAAATATTTATAAATAGTTGGAATTGATTGGAAATGTATAAAGGCACCCTCCAAACTTGAATAGGGGATTAGAGACACTATTTTTGAAGTTTTGGTGAATGAAAGCAATCATTTTCTGTGCATTTCCAATGTTGCAGACCTGTTCCTTCACTTTGTACAAACTATATGGTCCATATATTGGTCTGAAATTGATTGGCTTGAGTTGGCATGTGAATCTTCTTTCATTTGCTTCTGGTGGCATCAAATTTCATTGAGTTATTAGAAAGTTATTGCATTTTCTTTAAAAACTGTCAAAACCCTATCTAGGGTAACTAGTGGGTAGAAAACAATAATGTAATTTGACCTTCCACGTATGGGAAATCTCCAAAATGGGTGGAAAGGTCTGTGTACATGTATTTTATCATATTTCAAGTTTGTAGGGGCCCAAGAGAAGGTTTGGCACGTGCTTGGTTCACAAGTAGGTCTGATATTTGCATGTATCAGATTGTGTAACAACAAAGGCAAGGAAGAATAGATGAATCAAGGTCTGGTTTTGTTTGTTTATCATAGGTAGTGATAGGGAAGTATGGAGAGAAGTGGACTGTATTTCTGGACCAAAAGGTTTTTGAACACTTTTGAAGGATTGATTCGAGTTATAATTGACTGTCCCAAGAGGACTGGTTATCCAGTCATAGGTATGATGTTAGTGTCCAAACAAGACAGGGTTGTGTAGGAGTCTTGGAATTGAATACTTGATGGAATCACCTTTAAAACATTGGAAAGAGGCCTCTAAGTTAGTGGTTGAGAGTTTGAATCAGTCTATGTTGGTGTAGCCTTAGTACATTGAAGTTCTCTCCTAGGTTGATCAATACAAGGGTTGTGAGTCCCATAAAATGTTGCATTGTTGAGTCATACATGGAAGTTGTCCCCAATCACTTAAGCCTCAAGACAAGTTTGCCCTTGATGTTTGTACTATCCCAAGTAAGTTGGATCAAGCCTCTAAGGGAGTTCAATGCTAGGGTCTAGAAAGGTGCCACTAGGAGCAGCAATGGAGGTGGTGTAAGAATACTTTGTCTTTTTTGTGTTGTCCTAAAGAAGGTCCTTCCTCTGCATCAATATGCAACTGAGCAGATGGTGATGACAGATGCCCTCCTGAATGAGACTTTCAGCCTTGATACTCAAGTAAATGTTAGCAAGTTCATTGAATTTAATTTATTAAATTTCATTTTTGAAATGCAAGATTAACTAATTTAGTTTAATGATTGTAATGAAATTTTTTATTGTCATAGCGTTCATTTAGTTTTTAGCAGTTCTCCACCTCCATATTACACTATGACATGTACTACCGAGGTATGTAACTAGTAAACAATTATAATTATTACATGTGAATAGCAGTGTTATATGAATGGTATTCTCATATATGATTTTAGATGTTGAATAGGTTAATCTTGGAGATTTCACGGCAACACCTCCTAGTGGAGGTGGAGTTCAAACCTTCACTCAGGTAACAAAATAAAGAGTTTAACTAATGAATTGTACTTACTAGATTTTTGTAGTTTATATTCATATCGTTGATTACATTGCATTGCACATCTTTCAGACTTAAAGCATTACTACACATTGCATAACCAATAAGTAGATGTTGATAGATGACAAAATTTGAATTACAATATAGTTTTTTGAAAAAAATGCCTCAAAGAAATGTGGTCTCATGGAATGCCATGACAATCAAATGCATAGACAAGGACATCACCATGAGACCACATTTCTTTGAGGCATTTTTTCAAACAACTCATTGCCTTGTCTATGCTACCATATTTTCCATACATGTCTACCAAAGCTTGTTGATCCCCTCCACACTATTCTTCAACAAATTCTCTCTAATAAACTCATCCAATTACCACCAATTAGATCCCTTGAAACAAATCTTCCCCTTTTAAAGACATACGATCCCAAAGGTTTTTTCTAGTATCACCATGCCCCAGGACATGACACCAGAGAGGGGCACAAGCCTATGACATCTTATATAGCATATGATTGACTCCAACATCATCTAGGTTTTAGGTATTAATTATGGGGGTAACAAGTCACCCCTAACCAAAATCTTCAAATCTACACTAACCCATTCCCCTACAAACTATGTCAATCCTATTGCCTCAATTTCTTCCATCCCTACTTTTGATCCTACATCTAACCCACCTAAGTCTAATGAGGACCCTTCCTCTAATACTACTATATTCTTTGAGATGATAGATGAATTATACATTCAACCTTATAATTTCATTGTTGAACCCACTCCTACACCTACCATCACCTTCTTACTTGACAATGTACCTACTGATGATTCTAACTATCCTCTGTAGATTGAGGCACAAGTACACTATAAAATGATAGTTGAATCAAGGTGGATCTTTTGAGCCTTATTAATGTAGTTATAGAGGAACACTTATACATCACTCTAGGTTGCAAAGAGATTCTTATCCCCCTCAGATATCTCCTATTGTACACATAATGACACTTATATACCTACTTTTGACTCCCTCACCTTGCTAATCTAGGTAGGACCTAAATGCCTAGATGTCTCATGTATATCATCCCCACCTTAGACCACTATCTATTCTCTTAGGTCATCCTTGGCTCATTGCAATGTGGGTTGTCCCTGAACTGTCATCCACTAGTGCCTTAAATTCCCCATGATGGTCATGTCTTCACCATTTCTCATAGCCCATACCAACTAGTTGTTACCTTAAGACACATATCCTTAGATTATTTTTTGTCAACCCCTTCTAGTCCACCTCAACCTCATACCAATACCCTCTTTCACCTTTACCTATCTTATGCCTCTAAACACATTGCTCCCCCCACCCCACAACCTCTTTCTATTACTTCACCTACTCCATTAGCTATGCCCCTATCTTCCCCACCACGTATCCACCTATTACTACTGCACCTTCCTTGTTGACTTCTATCTCCCCTCTAACACCCCTCCAAGATGAAGTAAAAGAAAAAGTGTAGGACCTTTCCCCATCCACTTCTAAAAGTAGGCCTAAGAAACTTCCCCAAAACTACACCTAACCTAATAACCAACCCATATCTACCCTACCTATTTCCTAATCCACCCCTACCGGACATCCTAGACCCAGTTTGCTTCTAATCCACCCCCTGACAAACCTCAAGACAAAGAAAATGATAAGAAATTTTTAAAATAAGGTTTTTCTTGTCTTATCTTTCCTCCCTCCTATTATCCCACAAACTCTTGATATTCCTTCTTCCCATAAACCCATAAACTTACCTAATGTCTATGTGATTTCTAGTGCCATTCTTGTATCCCTTGTTCTACCCCTCATTACCATCACCAATATTTTCCTGACATATTAAAACCCTCTAGCTTAGGCATTGTCCTACCTCCATCACTACCAAACAAACAAAAATTTGAGCACTACCCTACCCCACCCTATCACCAACCTAAACCTAAACTAACACCTTCACTCCCTCTTTGACTTCTTCTACATCTACTATCTCTCTAATTGAGGTGGCTCCTCTTCTAAATCCTTATTATCCTATTATGCTCATGTCTACTGGAATCATAGAGGATCAGAGATTAGTGGAATATTCTCTACCTGAGCCATCAACCCATGTAGTTGGTGGGTGTCTCTTTGACTTAATTGTTTATTTTCACACGTTATCAATAATATTCACTCATTCAGTGACCATCATTCCTTCTATAGACATTCAGGAGGGTACTGATCTTGTTGCATCTAAAAAAGTCCCCTTTTTACTTATCTTGATGCTACTATGGTCCCTCCTTTGTTCACCCTTATACCACACAATAGTCATGAATCCTCATATGACCATGATTGGGATAAGGATGACTTATTGGATGAGGAGTTCAATGAGTAGGCATTGTATCTTCGTCTAATTTGTATATGCAAGTGACTTGTGTGCTTTGTTGTGTGTACTTCCATGTTTAGGTGAATGTGTGTGTATGTTAGGAGCCATGACCTGCATCACTATTCTAGTTTTTGTAATTGAATAATGTTGTTTTATTTTCATATAATGCAGGTGGAGACACCTCCTGATGTTCATGTGGCAATGGAGCATGGTGTGTCTTCCACAATTGATAGCTCCATGCCTTTGATGGGGGTATGAGCCAAATTAGTAAATTTCAAATTACATTCGTTGTTATAGTTGTTTATTATTGAAAAATCAGATGATTATTGATTTAAAGTTTAATTTGTATCTGGATGCTTTCTATAGAACATTACAATGCCACAATTTGATCCTGCTATTGTGGCAAATGAGAAGAGAAATTATTTGGCAGCGGTAAGTGATTATTTTGTTAAATGTTTTATTTTTTATAATCTAATTTCTATATATTAATGTCTATACTTTTTATTGTAACAACTACAACTCCATGATAAACTAAATAGGAGGAGCAACCCTTGGGTTTGAAGTAGACCACTCTCATATACGCCATCCCCTCAAAGATCAAAGGCCGCTCGTGATCTATTTTCTTCACCCAGAGGGGAATGACTTTTTATTGGGTTCCTTTGTTGTATGCCTATATGGCATTTGTGGACATATATTTTGTATTGCATATAGTTGACATTATATGCCTATATAGCATTCTTGTAAGCCTATATGGCTATTTTGTATATATGTTATATTTATATCGACAGATATTGATGTATGCCTATATGGCTATTTGGTTAATACACATCTTTTTGTTGATGGTGTCCATATTTGCATTATAAATCCACGTGTATGCTTCATGCTACCATTCACGTGTATGCTTCATGCTTCTTGTGTATACTTCACGTATGTTATCCTATTTTCCTCTGCCCAGAGTCAAATGGTTAACCTAGTATTTCCTTGAAAATCCTTTGGAAAAGGTCCCTATAAAACAAAAGTGCCATTTTTTTCCCAAAACCTTGCCTAAGAAACCTTACCATTGGAAGGAGCTTAAAAAAATAGGCAGGTTTGCCTCTTACACCACCCTGAAATTCGGCCAAATAAAGAAGTTATTCATGGTCAAAGTTTGGGTCAACATACAGTTCAAATGTGCATTGGCGGGCTTGCAAAATCTCTATCGGCCTTAGAAAATGTGGAAAAAAGTGAGTTGTATGCATTTCTGGATGCATATCGAGCTCAAAAGGGTGCATGTACATTTAGGGAATCTGTTGTAGATTCTAGGAATATTCCGGGTTTGTATATCGGGTCACAAGAAAAGATGCAAGGAAATATGCAAAGTGAATATACATTGAAGATTCCCCAGAATATTCCGCCCTTGCATACCAAGGGGCTTGTATATTGCTTTGTATGTTCGCACATACAAGCGACTATATACAATGAAAAGTATACATTGCGGGTATATTCCATCGCGATTCCCTGTTTGTATGTGAGAGGGTTTGTATATTGTGTTTGTATATTTGACATACAAAGGTGCCAATATACATTTTCTACAGTGCCGCGAGGGGAGATACAAAGGGTCGCTACAGAAAAGCATACAAAGGCATTTGTATATTGCCAAGATGCATGAGACGAGGCCCTCACATATACAAAGAAGATTGTATGTCTTCTACATACAAGTGAGCATGAACAGTGGAATGTATATCGGCTTGTATGTATGAACATACAAGGCTAATATACAAAGTTTATACGCATCGGCTACAGTGAACATACAAAGGAAGGTGCATCTGGTGGGGTCCATGATATATAAAGGGGTTTGTATATTAGCGATGTACAAAGAAAGACGCAATTCAAATGTACAAGATGGACCCGAGCCACACAGTCAAAGCAGTTGATAGTTTTTGAGGTCCGCAACTTGTATATTTGGCATTTGTATATCATGCAATATACAAAGCTGACATACAATGGTAACATACAAGCCAAATTTCAAAATGTTTTCAATCTGCTTTATAAAATTTTGAGGTTCGTGCAGTTGTATGTATATTTGTGATTGTATATTATGATATACAAGTCAAAGGTGCAAAGGGACATGCAAGCCGGACCTGATACAGAGGTAAATTCTGGCATATGCGGCGTCAAGTCTAGATTGTATGTATAGGTGCTTTGTATATTTGCATATACAAAGAGATGTACAAGGAAAAGTGATACAAGCCAGACCCGACAGAACAATCAAATACAACTAATAATCATTTTGGGGTCCGCGGCTTGTATGTTTGCATATTCAGAGGAGGAGATACAAATGGTGGGGTCTGCCAAGGTATAAGCACTTTGTATGTATCTTCTACTTGTATGTTTGCTTGTATATTTTCATATGCAAGACCAGATGCAAGATAACATACAAGAGGTGGGGCCTGCACATACAAGGGAAATTGTATGCATTTACAATTTCAAAAATACAAGACATACACAAAGCCCGATATACAAAGCGCCATGTATGTACAAGGGAGTTGCAGAGAAAGGTTTTTTGAATGCTGATTGGGGCGGCAAATGCAAGCGATATATACACAGATGCAAAGTGATATATACAGACAGTTGACCGAAGCTTTGACCGCCTATATCTCCTTCGTCCTGACAAATTTCGACATGTTGTAAGAGGCAAAAGTGCATGTTTTTGCCTCCTCTTTCATTTGGCATGGTTTTTGAGGGGATTTTTTGGTTTTCATTTTTCAGATTTGGCTTTGCATATTTCAGCCGATAAGACGTTTCAGCAGCATCTTGAAGATGCGGGGGACTTTTCTTCTCCACAGTGGCTCTGGTTGGTGGTTTCTGTAGGTGCATTCATGGTGTATGGTCTTTTGCCTTGCAGGACCAATTTCTGTGCGATTGGACGACGATCTTAGGGATTTTCCTCCGCGCCCTGTCCTATCTCGCATCCTGGTAGCCATTCTGTACTGTTTTTCACCCTATCAGAGGCATGGTCCCTGTCCCTTCACCATACCTCTGCCTATGCGCCCCTGTTCTGGCATTTATGGCCTCAGATCCATGAATCAGCGACTCCATGCTTTTCTGGCAGGAGTCTGACCTATAAAAGCAATGTGAAGCTCCCTTGTGAAGGAGGATGGTTTTTATTGGGGCTGTTATGCTACCGAATTTTCTGTAGATAGATCCCTTCTGTTTCTGAATAGTTTGCATTGTAATGGTCTTTGGACCTTCATGATTAATATATGCTAACTTCTCACCTCTCTTGTGTCTGCATTTCTATGTTTTAATTGAAGTTGTAATCTATTCTGTGGGTAAGACGGCCCCTCTGTAGGTTTAATTTTCATGCCAAAGCCTCAACCAATCATAAGTTTGTGTGAACCTCCCTCAGTATTAAAAGAATCATTGTTGTGTCCGCACCGTGACCACCATCGCTCACTAGATCTGGTGTATCACCCCTTTTTCTTTCAGTTTCTTTCTAGCTCTTTTCTCCTACAAAATATTAGCACTAGATTTAGTTGCACTTCTCTAAGTGATAGGCTTAGAGAGAGGAACCAACCTTCTCTTAAGGTCTGATCTCAAATCACAAGGTACCACACTTCGTGATGCAGAGGTAAAGGTAAAGTTGTTGAAGTTCACTCAATGAACTTAAGTCACTCAACTTCCTTCTTAAAGGTTTACAAGAGTGTTTGTGTTTACAAAGCCTACACAAGGCTATTTCTGAGATTTATTTAGCCTAGGACCACTATCTAGTGTCCTCCTCACAAGCTGTCCAACTCTCACCTTGGAGAGTTACTACTCAATCCCACCTTTTCTACACAATCCACCTTGGTTTGACTCACAACTTCCTACCCACACCTCTACCAACAATACTCACATACATACTTGTCATGACTGTCATGAGATCTCTGACCTAAAGACTGATTTCTGCCTTCTATATGGCAAGGGACAGTAATCATAGTAGGACTGTTCTAGGACAGTGTTTGGAGAAGGCTTAAGTCTTCTAGAATTTGTTTAATCAACCCCTCAAGGCCTCAAAAGAACATCAACACTCAATGCATACTAACCACTCAAAGTGAAAGAGCAACCATTTACTCACATGCAGGCCCACACTGTGTTATAGAGGACAAAGGACAGCAAATGGCATCTTGACTATCTTATGACAGTGCTGCAATGACAACTTATATCTTGTAGCTTTTATGAACCACAACACTAGCATTTAACTCCCCTATCCACAAGGATCTTCACACCAATGCAATTTGTACCTACTGAGGTAGAATCAATATGGCAACACTGACTCAACACCAAATTTGTACCCAAAAGGTACAGTGGACAGCAAACTACCTTTGACTGTCCTAAATAGACAGTATTTCAATAAAGTTTTAGTCCTTGTAGCATAAGGAATGAATAATCAACTACTGACTCCTCTAAACCCCAAATGAATTTCACCACTTAATGCACAATCCAAATGCCTATGTTGAGCACATACTATTCCTTAACCATGCAAACCGTACTGTGCCATACTGTCAGCAATTTAGAAACAACAGACTATTTTCTTTCTCAAAGCAAAGGTCTAATTCAGAGATTGCATGAGAGGGGTATAGCAAATCAGCCTTCTCAGGCTCTACCAAACAACTGCAGAGGGCTGTCCTTCAACAAAATACAAAGTTCCAAACTCCATTGGACTAAGCATGTGGCTGTTTTCTGAACATGCACTGTTCTAGCTTCATTTTCTTGCTAACTAGTCACTGTAAGACTAGAAAGTCATCATACCAAACACCCTGGAGAGGAGCATACAACCTGCAAAACCATGGAAAACATAAAACCTGGTCTATCTTCCTCCATCCCACCAAGAAATCGCGATCACATTCAGAGGACAGAGGAAGGAAGTTGCATTTTGTACAAAACCCTTGCTATGGAGGGTTTAAGACTAGTTTATCTAAAATGAAATGAAACTTCCTTCACAAATAATGTCAAGAACCCTAATTAGATGCTCATGAAAGGTATTTCACAACCCTAACAAATTTCATAAATTTTGGCTTATGAGTAATCCGTACCAGGCTGTACCAGCAGACTGTCTTCAACAGAAAATCAGAAAATCACTATTTTTTCTTATAAAAAACTCCTCTCCTTCATATATCTTTGGCATGTTTTTACAACTGATGTTTATAGGAACTTTCCAAATGTTTGCCCTTCCTTCTCAGTCTGTACAACTGCCCAAGAAAGGCAGGAAACCGAAGGAAAAAGGTTGTTTTAACAAAAATAATAAGTTTTATTTTCATAAAAACAAGTTTCTAAAAGAGAACTTCTTATGAAATAGTCCTAAGTTCACTCCATATTAGACTAGTCAATCAAATGACTAAGTCTTATTACAAAACAAGAAAAAATGGCTTTCAAAGCCTTAGGAAAGACCAAAATTAACAAGGTCACAAAATGATATAGTCCAAAACTAAAGCTCCTGCACCACTTCGAGATCATTCCCATGTTACCCTGGATTGCTAAGGTCTAACAACTGCAGCAAAGGGTGCAAATCTGGGTGATAACAGTTTCTGGCATGCCCGGTGGGACCAGTATGATGTACTTATCATCAAAATACTGAGAGATTTGGTGTTTCTCCCAGTATGATCAGCCTTTGGAGGCAGCAAAAACAACACCATGGTGACTCTAATGGCGAATCAGTTGGTTACAACAATCCAGTTTCCAAGCAGCTAATGAGGTTGGTACTACTTGTTAGTTTTACTATCATTTGACAGTTTTCTTAGCACCTGGTGACTCCATTTGGTGTTACAACTCACATCCTGATGTGCAAGACCCTGTGGTCTATGTTCATTCTTAATTTATTATCTAGGCTTACCTATGTTCATGATTTACCCTTGCAATGTCTAGTTATCAAAACCATAATGGTTATTCTCCTCCATTCCATGAAGATTCAGACTTTTGGCCCCCAAACAGTTCTTTTCCTCATTACAACCAGCATTACCAACAAGAACATTTTCAAGCCACTCTTGCTTATCCTTGTTTGCAGCATATTCATACCTATAATCAGCCTTGTGAAGCCCATTCTACTCTAAATCAAATGTGCAACCTCCCTAGTCAGTCCCAAAATGATCCTGATTTGGGTAGCATTAAGAGTTTGTTAATGGATTTCCAAAGGCAAATTTCAGAAATAGATAGAGAAGTGTAGTATAACAGGCAGCAAGAGGAGCTTGCATATCAAGCTTATTTGTCAAAGCAAGAGGTAGAAAATAGGAGGGTGTATGAAGTGGAATGCTTGATCATACAACGTGTAGCTAGGGAGAAACAAATAAGAGAGTTTCTTGCTCAAGAACAGGAGCTCAAAGTAAATAGTTTCTCTCCTGTTCCTAGCTTCAAGCAGTTTCATCCTTCAAACCAAAGTCAATCTATGAAAGAGCCTTAGACTTCTCTATCATGGCAGCCTTCTTGGAGCAATCATCCTGGTTATAAAATGCCAAACCTTGTGAAGGCCAATCCTCTCTTACCAATTCAAAATCAAGGGGAGGAAAAGGTTGTAGAATCCAAGCCTGTCATATTTCCAAGTTTCAGGTAGCCTTCTGCCTTTAAGTTTCTAAGTTGGAAAGGGCCATCTTTCTCACCTTGTGAGGACCCTCCACCAAACACACAAACGGAAGCATGCTTTAGCATCCAACTAGCAAAAGAAGAGCAAAAGAGGAATTTTTTGACTCCTTTTCAAAGGTTGGAAACTTAATCAACTATTTCTTTTCCAAATACATTCTTTGAAGAACAGGTTTCCAATTTCAGAATAACAAGCTTTAAGCAAGATGAGTCCCCTGAATTGAATATTCCAAACTTTAGAGGGTCTCATTCACTGAAGGAACCTATACTTAAACAAGAGCAGCCTATTTGTCTACAAGAGACCAAGCCAATTCCTCAGGTTTCTTTGTCAGATCAACCTTCCTGTCCCTTTACTATCCGTATGTATCCGGGTGGACCTGTTGTCTACCAAGATAATTGGGAGGATGAGCCAAAAGAGGAGGTGGAAGAAGCTAAAACTAATAAGGAGCAGTCTGTCCCTACACTCAAAGAGAAAAAAATGTTTGAACCTATTGCGCCTGTGAGTATTGCTAAAGTCACTTCAGTGATGGATGATGCTGCCCTACTTCATGAGCTACCTGACTATGTTGAAGATGAAGAAAGCGGGTAGCTGGTTGTGAATATGCAGCAACAAGTGAACATAGAAAATAATGACAAACTGCTGTAGGTTGAGGTTGAGCATGACAGTGAAGTTCCAAACCATAAAAGTCTTGATTTGGAGGGCGCTTCTTTAAGTAATAATGAAATTTTTGAGCTTGGGCCAGCTGTTTGTAAAGGTTTTCTAAACGCTGATTGCTTTGATGAGCTTATGGTTGTCCTAGTAAAGGAGGATGTTTCATTGACCATAGAGGAGGAATCAACATGGAAAACTATCATGTAAGGTGAATATAATGATATCATTTCTGAGCTTTCAAATTGTCTTATCTCTTGTCCAACCTTAGCCATGAACCAAGACAACCATGAACAAAAGGTAGAAAGGTTTGAAGAATGCAGCTATGATAACATTATGTCAGCCTTCTTGGGTTCTTTGAAGGAAGAAGGAGAAGGCCATGAGGTCCCAAGTCAGCTGTTTCACACACAAGCGCAAAATGAGAGCAAGGTGGAGGTCATCATCATGCCAAATGAGGTGTAAGAAGAGAAAAAATCAGAGCAAAGACATGAGATCAAATATGTTGATTTGCATGTCATTTCAAGGGGATGCCCAATCAGGTATCTAGCTCAGCTGGAGACATATCAAGAGGAGTCACCACTTGTCATGCTTACCTCTAAGCATGAAGTTGAGTATCAAAATGAGTGGGATCAGCCCATTTATTCACCACACATTAGCAACATCAGCAATCAGTCCAGGTGGATAGGTGAGTTTATCTCCATTTTGTGTGGGATGCTTTATCAATTTGTTATATACCCATTCCCCCCTCGCCTCTTTTTAACTACCCACATACATAAAGAACATTGTAAATTGTTAAGGAAAGGCAGTTACTTTCAAGAACCAGTTAATGGCTTTGTTTAAAGTCATGACTGATTGGTTAGTTTAGGATTAGAGTAGGTTTCATTTTTGTTTTAGTTTTCCTTTTCCATAAGTGCTTCTGCACAGGCTGCATTGTCATTAGGAGAATGCAGGCCCTTTCCCCTTTTGTGTTTTGGAGGCAGTTTCCATTTTTCCAGCATGTTTTAGACTTGACCCCATGCCCAATGGATGCTTAAGGCCACTGATCATTTATTTAGCAGGCAAAGACCCCATAGAGGTCGCCAAGAATGTTATCCTATTTTCCTCTGCCCAGAGTCAAATGGTTAACCTAGTATTTCCTTGAAAATCCTTTGGGAAAGGTCCCTATAAAACAAAAGTGCCATTTTTTCCCAAAACTTTGCCTAAGAAACCTTACCATTGGAAGGAGCTTAAAAAAATAGGCAGGTTTGCCTCTTACACCACCCTGAAATTCGGCCAAATAAAGAAGTTATTCATGGTCAAAGTTTGGGTCAACATACAGTTCAAATGTGCATTGGCGGGCTTGCAAAATCTCTATCGGCCTTAGAAAATGTGGAAAAAAGTGAGTTGTATGCATTTCTGGATGCATATCAGGCTCAAAAGGGTGCATGTACATTTAGGGAATCTGTTGCAGATTCTGAGAATATTCCCGGTTTGTATATCGGGTCACAAGAAAAGATGCAAGGAAATATGCAAAGTAAATATACATTGAAGATTCCCCAGAATATTCCACCCTTGCATACCAAAGGGCTTGTATTTTGCTTTGTATGTTCACACATACAAGCGACTATATACAATGAAAAGTATACATTGCGGGTATATTCCATCGAGATTCCCTGTTTGTATGTGAGAGGGTTTGTATATTGTGTTTGTATATTTGACATACAAAGGTGCCAATATACATTTGCTACAGTGCCGTGAGGGGAGATACAAAGGGTCGCTACAGAAAAAGCATACAAAGGCGTTTGTATATCGCCAAGATGCATGAGACGAGGCCCTCGCATATACAAAGAAGATTGTATGTCTTCTACATACAAGTGAGCATGAACAGTGGAATGTATATCAGCTTGTATGTGCAAACATACAAGGCCGATATACAAAGTTTATACGCATTGGCTACAGTGAACATACAAAGGAAGGTGCATCTGGTGGGGTCTGCAATATACAAAGGGGTTTGTATATCAGTGATGTACAAAGAAAGACGCAAGTCAACTATACAAGCCAGACCTGAGCCACACAGTCAAAGCAGTTGATAGTTTTTGAGGTCCGCAGCTTGTATATTTCGTGTTTGTATATCATGCGATATACAAAGCTGACATACAATGGTAACATACAAGCCGGATTTCAAAATGTTTTCAATCTGCTTTATGAAATTTTGAGGTCCGTGCAGTTGTATGTATATCTGCGATTGTATATTATGATATACAAGTCAAAGGTGCAAAGGGACATGCAAGCCGGACCCGATACATAGGTAAATTCTAGCATATGGGGCATCAAGTCTGGATTGTATGTATAGGTGCTTTGTATATTTGCATATACAAAGAGATGTACAAGGAAAAGTGATACAAGCCAGACCCCACAGAACAATCTAATACAACTAATAGTCATTTTGGGGTCCGCGACTTGTATGTTTGCATATTTAGAGGAGGAGATACAAATGGTGGGGTCCACCAAGGTATAAGCACTTTGTATGTATCTTCTGCTTGTATGTTTGCTTGTATATTTTCATATGCAAGACCAGATGCAAGTTAACATACAAGAGGTGGGGCCCGCACATACAAGGGAAATTGTATGCATTTACAATTTTGAAAATACACGACATATACAAAGCTCGATATACAAAGCGCCATGTATGTACAAGGGAGTTGCAGAGAAAGGTTTTTTGAATGCCGATTGGGGTGGCAAATGCAAGTGATATATACATAGATGCAAAGTGATATATACAAGCTGTGAGGGGGAGAATGAGGTTAGTCAAATTAATGAAAACATATAACCCAAACACCAATGGAAGTTGAAAGCAAAGAAGATTAAACCAAAATGAGTAAGAACATACTTACAAACTCCTTTACCTGTCGTTTTCCATTGTTTGCCTATCTTTCTTTGATCTTGATTGTGAAGCCCTCAGAAGCTTTCCTTGCTTGCTTGCTTGTTGAAGATGACAAAGGAAGAATGGCTCTTGATATGTGTTGTGTTGAATGTGAGCTTCAACACATGATAATGGAGGACACTTGAAATAGAATGAATAAGAGAAGAAGAGAAATTTGGGTATAGTTCTTTTGCCAAATGAAGTGCCTCCCTAATGGCTTAGAAGAGGGTTCTATGTATAGATTTTCAAAAAAGGTAATGGAGGGTGAGGATCAAAAGATGAGATCAATGGCTCTCATTTTTTGTGAATCTTTAATTCATAATGGATGAATTAAAAATTCTTTATTTGAGAATAGTGGATTATGACAATTGAATTAAATATTCAATTGGCAAAGGCTAGTGGGGAACATTGAATTTAAATATTCAATTAGTGAAGGCTAGTGGGGAACAATGAATTAAATATTCAATTAGTGAAGGCTAGTGGGGAACATTTGAATTAAATATTCAATTGTTGAAGGCTAGTGGGGAACATTGAATTAAATATTCAATTGGTGAAGGCTAGTGGGGAACAATTGAATTAAATATTCAATTGTTGAAGGCTAGTGGGGAACATTGAATTAAATATTCAATTTGGTGGAGAATAATTGAATTAAAGATTTATTTTGGAAAAGGGACGATATTAGCTAATTAAATATTAAGAATATTTAATTATATGTGTAACATGGTGAGGTGGAAGAGATGAAGTGGATTGATGAGGTGGATTTTGGACTTTAGACATTAGAAGAGTTTAGGGAATTTAAATAAAATGACTTTTATTTAATTATGGGACAATGAACCAATTAAATAAATTTACAATATTTATTTAATTGACAGAAGAAAATGAGAATTAAGATAAATATTAAAATATTTACTTAATTCGACCCAAGCCAATTTTAGGTGTATACATAAGCAGTTGACCGAAGCTTTGACCGCCTATATCTCCTCCATCCTGACGAATTTTGACATGCTGTAAGAGGCAAAAGTGCATGTTTTTGCCTCCTCTTTCATTTGGCATGGTTTTTGAGGGGATTTTCTAGTTTTCATTTTTCAGATCTGGCTTTGCATATTTTGGCTAATAAGACGTTTCAGTGACCGTCTTGAAGATGCGAGGGACTTTTCTCCTCCACAGTGGCTCTAGTTGGTGGTTTCTATAGGTGCATTCATGGCGTATGGGATTTTGCCTTGTAGGACCAATTTCTGTGTGATTGGACGATGATCTTAGGGATTTTCCTCCGCGCCCTATCCTATCTCGTGTCTTGGCAGCCATTCTCTACTATTTTTTTGCCCTGTCAGAGGCATCGTCCCTGTCCCTTTGCCATACCTCTACCCATGTGCCCCTGTTCTGGCATTTATGGCCTCAGATCCGTGAATCAGTGACTCCCTGCTTTTCTGGCAGGAGTCTGACCTATAAAAGCAATGTGAAGCTCCCTTGTGAAGGAGGATGGTTTTTATTGGGGCTGTTATGCTGCCAAATTTTTTGTAGACAAATCCCTCCTATTTTTGAATATTTTGCATTGTAATGGTCTTTGGACCTTCATGATTAATATATGCTGACTTCTCGCCTCTCTTGTGTCTGCATTTCTGTGTTTTAATTGAAGTTGTAATATGTTCTATGGGTAAGACGACCCCTCTGCAGGTTTAATTTTCATGCCAAAGCCTCAACCAATCATAAGTCTATGTGAACCTCCCTCAGTATTAAAAGAATCATTGTTGTGTCCACACCGTGACCACCATCGCTCACTAGATCTGGTGTATCACCCCTTTTTCTTTCAGTTTCTTTCTAACTCTTTTCCCCTGCAAAATATTAGCACTAGATTTAGTTGCACTTCTCTAAATGATAGGCTTAGAGAGAGGAACCGGCCTTCTCTAGAGGTCTGATCTCAAATCGCAAGGTCCCACACTTTGAGATCATTCCCATGTTACCCTAGATTACTAAGGTCTAACAACTGCAACAAAGGGTGCAAATCTGGGTGATAACAACGTGTTCATGTGTATGATTCATGCTTCATGTGTATACTTCATGTTTTCACGTGTATGCTTCATGCTTCCTGTGTAGGCTTCATGTATTACGTGTATTCACATGTATGCTTCACGGTTCCTTTGTATACTTCACGTATTATGTGTATTCACGTGTACGCCTCACACTTCATGTATTATGTTGCTAAGCACTAACATAAAAGGGAGAGCAATTTATCATTGAGAAAGACATCCATAACATCCCTGAATAATACAATTAAGAATACAACCTTAGGAAATATTGCAAATAAATGAATTTAGGTTCTCACGAATAGTGATGATATGATTTAGGTTCTAACATTTCAAAGGTGAAAAATTGTGACCCTTCGAATAGGAAAGACTATGACCCTTTTATAATGAAGGGTGGTGACCATACCTGTAACAACCCCCGTGTTCGCATTTTGCTTTTGCTTTTCCTTGATGGATTCCGATGGCTGTGTATTTGGTATTGGATTATTAGTCCTGTCATTATTTTGTATTGGCACTGGTGATGTACAATCTTGATACTATTATGATGTTGACATGATTATTACTTATGATGAATTTTATGCTTACATGATTAGATGTTGTTATTGTTACTTTTATTTGATTATGTATAAGAAAAGGATGTATCGTAACACTCGTATCAGAGAGGCTTACGATGTCATGACCCTCTTCCTGATGGTTGATGTTGCTTCAGCTATATGAGATATGTTATATGCATAGGTACTTTGACGTGTGCTTGGAGTGTTGCAGGTACTGAGTATCGACTCCGCTTAGATTCACAAACTTGAGAGTACTCTTATTATCCCCGATGGTGGTTACTGGAGATAGTCACAAGCCCTTTTCCCTACCCTAGCCCACTGCACCTAGTTAGTGCAATGTTCCCGTGTTGTGGTCTTACCATCCGGTTAAATAACGGTAACTTCCGGATTACCTTATAGTCGTATGTGGTTTACTAGTATGTCTTGTTGAGGTATTTAGTCATGGTTTCTGTTAATCTTATATTGTGGTCTTATTTACAATTTTAACACCCTCTTGGAGGTTCTTTTCTTTTCTGACGTGCCATTCATGGCTGTTGTCTAGTCTAGAAACCTTGTTATTTGGGTTTAATGGGGCTTTTGTTGGTTATGGTCATTATTTTGATGTGTGTTTTGATTGTTGATTTGATTGGCTAGCCTCTAGCATGGTTGGTTTTGAGCTCTAGTCATTTTTGAGACACTCCTTGTGGCTCTTGCCAGTATGGTCCTATAGTTTGTTAGAATTTGCTTCACAATCCTAGAAATTCACCCCTTTCGATGAGCTTGAATTACTTGTTTCTAAAGTTTCCTTGTGTTCTTAGTTTATCATTATACTAAGAACTCAAGTGGAGGACTATAAAGCATTGGTTTTATTAGCTTGTTGGTACGATCAAATTGCAATCTTATCTAATATATGTATGAACTACTCTAGGGGTTGAGTTTGTAATCTAGATCATAATGCCATATCCAAGCATACGAGACTTTAGGTATAACTTACTTTTCTTCTTTTGTTTCTTAGAGTATTACCAAATGTGATTTTATGGAGTAATTTACTTGTTTGGTGAATCGACATTGCATGGAAAGGAGAAGTCCATAATGATCTCATGATGTTGGAGTTCAGCCAAGTGAACTTTACTATGCAATATTGCAGACCCTCCAATTGAAATGTGATAATGCAATATTATAGTGCAACTAATTGAACATGAGGATAAAATGCTTTCATTTCAGAAAGTTAAGTAGTTACAGTTTCGCTCAACACAATAATATTGTATTATGAGAATACAAGTATTCTATGGAATTTTGAGTTGTTAGAAATTAGATCTTTTTTTAGGGAGAAAAGAAATCAGTTTATTATTATTTTATTTAACTCTTACTTGACCATACGATGGCTCTTGGGGAGAAGTTGGTGAGGGGGTTAAATTCAACAAAAATATTTGGTGATGGGTCACCCATTTTGGAGAGGGGAGTGATTGCCAAAAAGACATCTTAAAGGCAGATGGAAGAAGGCGTGGGAAATGGGAAAGTCAATGGCTTGAAAAAAAATGAAAGGGGACTCTCTATTTTGGAAGGGAAACACCATGATTTGGGGAGAGCCGAGAAAAATAGGGAACAACAATACTTAGGAGTGTATTAAGCTGCAAGATTTGAGGTGAGGAAGGGGAGAGTGTTCAGATTTGAGGTATTTACCTCAGTTATTTGTTTTTCTCCAGAACAAAAACTAAAACCTGTTTGCTGTGATTTCTTTTCGAGCACAAAAACTAAAATCTGTCTGCTGCAATTTCCTTCACCATAGAAAATTGAAACCTGATGCTGCCATTTTTAATTATATATGCTAAAATATATTTCAATCCAAGATATTTACATTGCCTCTTTCTTGGAATTTATCTCTTTACATGTAGAATAATTTCCTTATTCTTTAGATAAATAGGTTTTCAAAGAAAGATCATGTATTTCTGATTTATATTTTAAGGTAAAACCAGGGTTTGATTCTATAGAGAATATAATGAGGGAAGACATACAATAACTGGGATGCAATGGTAGAAAATGAAGAGATCTAAGTCCCATGAAACTTTTATGTTATACGATGCCTTCTCTGAAAGGATTTTCACCACAACTCTTCTTAAGATTGTTGAGTGCCCTTTTGTTTGGTCATTACAGTCATTTATTTTCTGCTAAACATTAGCATTGTGGAAACCATCACCCCTGAGTTAAGGAATGACATGGCACTAAAATACCTTAGATTCAATGATCTGTGCATATGCATTGAAATCTGGTCACATAATTTCTAATTAAGAAAATTTGTCACGCAATACAAGGATCTAAGAGAATTACTGTAGGAGGAAAAACAATCAAGATTTCCTTTTTGTAAGTGTTTTTAACATTCTATTTTGTTATGTTAAATATGGTAGATAATATGTAAAATTCAGGCTATGAGTAGACATGCAATACTAATTGTTGTGCTTTCCTTATTATATCCGTGCATGCCTTTGTGAAGAGTGATCAAATTGGGGTCACTAGAGTTATTACACAACTGATCTAACTGACAAAGGTCTATTTTTAATAAAATTACACTGTAATCATAAGTTTTTGTCTTGTAGATCACATTTTTTTTAGATTCAAATTTATTACTCAGTGTTTCAGTCAATTTTGGATTCCTTGTTTGGTTAAACAGGATGAACTAGGTCTAGGCATTAGAGTGGTCATTTGGAGTGGCTCTCTATAGGCCTGGGGCCCGCAAGTGGCTGCTAGGGGAACTAGTAGCAGAGTTATAGTAATAAGTGATAACTACATAACAAAATATTGGGGTAAAAACACTAATTATAAGATAACAAGTCCTCGTGTATGGCCTTGAACACTTGTAAAGGCTAAGGATGCAACGAGAAGGCCTATCCATTTGTGGGACGTCGATTTATCCATTTGTGGGACATCGAGTTATCCATCTGCAGGGCGTTAATTCAGGCATGATTGAGTCTCCTTGTCTATATGAGATGTGTACTTGGTTTCGTGTGGTACCATCCCTTTGAGCACGCATGATGACACTCCATCTGATTTACACTCTAGTATCTAGTGCCTTAGTAGTCATGAGTAGTACCCGACCTATGATTGGATGAGCACCTCTTTCTTACAACACTGGCTTTATGCATTGTTTTCCATGTCTGCTCCGTGATTGATGTGAGTGTTGGCCATTGTGTATACCCATACTTGGTTACTTCTGTTTGGGCCTTGTGACTACCTCTGAGCACGGTGGGGTGATCTCTTATGAGTCCACATGGTTGGGAGGTGTTTCCACCGCCATTGGGGACCAGTGAATAGGTTATTAGAGCACCAGTTGGAGATGTTCTCTCTCTCATGTTACTTTATCAATTGTTGTACTTAATCATTTATTGTATCATATTCATGGCTATGCCATTGTACTTGTATATTCTTTTATGTAATTGTACTCTCTTAAGAGAGAAGATGTAATCATGTAATTTAATGAGAAGAAATGAGATGTTCCTTATTTGGTTGATCGATTCTAGTGTGGGTATCGGATCTGCTTGTACTACGATGATTATGGATTCATGTTTATATTTGGAATGGGTATAGAAACATTTAGGTTGGTGTTTAAAATGAATGTAGTTTTTACAATGTTTCCTTTGGAGAGTAATTTATTCCTCTCCCGTGGGTTGTGCATTCGGCCATACTTGTCCATGAATGTTGTCAACTTATTGAATCAACAACCATATCATGTGTATGTTATCTGTTTATGTCAAAAAATTTATCTTGTCCTCTTTTGGCTCTTACCCTTCAGGGGTTACGTAGCGGGATGTTACATTTGGTATCAGAGCCCATGTTCACACACTGGGAGCTTTGGCATACTTGAGCCTTCTATGTTTTGATATGTTTGGTGTGTGTGGCGTGAGCTTGTTATATTGTTTTATAGTCTTGTTGTTATGATTTCATGCCTTAGTATGGTGCATAGGTTGTCCTTGTGATGATCCATTTTGATGTGTTATTTGTTTCCTTTAGGATGCCTCCTAGGGGCAGAGCCAGAGGCACAGTTAAAGGTATAGCCACTATTCTTCGATGTAGCACCCAGCGTAATGCCAATCAGGGTAATCAAGGTGAGCATTAGGAGGAATTGCGCGCTGAGAACCTAGCCGAAGGGCTCGGGGGTGCTCAGGTTTTAGCCCTTTTACAATAGATTATGGACTGATTAGGACCTCTTCAAGAGGTATCTCATGAGGAGGAGTCACACCCTTCTCGTCAGGATGGTCAGGTTGCTAGAGATGAGCATGAGCATTCCCGTAGTCTGGGTTATTCGAGAACAGTTGTTGTGAGGGATAGGGTGGATGGAAACAGTGTTCCTGCATGTCACATGATGGATCTTCTTAGAGCTCATCCCCCTATTTTTGATGGTTTTGGTACAGGTACTGAGGCAGAGACTTGGTTGATCGATCTTGATCGATTCTTTGCTATGCATCCTTATAGTAGCAATACTAGAGCTCGATGTGCCATTGTGCATCTTAGATGTTTTGCGTATACATGGTGGAGAGGAGAGGAGTAGAAGCTTCACCTAGACATTGCTTCTATTTCTTGGGGACTATTCTTAGAAAGGTTACGTGCATGATTTCTTTTAGATTACTACCGGCAGAGATGTGCTGATGAGTTCCATGAGCTTCATCAGTTGACTATGATGGTAGATCAGTATGAGCACCATTTCTTTGAGCTTAAGCAGTATGCTAGCATTTCTGATAACGAGCCAATGTTAATGCAACATTTCATCAGGGGCTTGAATGCTTATATTAGTGGTGGTGTCCGTGTGTTTGAGCCGAAGACCTTAGAGATCGCCGTGGAGAAGGCGAGGTTGATAGAGGAGAATTTGGATAGAGGCTTTGGTGGTTAGGTAGGTGTTCAGATTGGTAGTGCCCCTCCTTTAGGATCAGTTGCTCAAGGTACACAGTCTCAGGGAGCTGGACCGTCTAGATCTCAGTCTGCACCTTCTAGATCTGGTTAGCGACAGAGGCATAGGTCTGCTCAGTCTCAGCAGAGTGGGCAGAGTCTTGGTACTCCATTTTCTAGAGATCATCTACGTCATCGTTCTCAGAGTAGGTAGGAGAGTGGTTCAACACAAAGTTATCAGAGTGTACAGCAAAGTTCTAGGGGTGGTGGATCCCAGCAGTCACGTGCACCATTTTCGGGATGAGGTTTTGGCAGAGGTGATTGTTTTTCTTATGGGCAACATGGTCATATAGTTGTTCATTATCCTCATAGATCACTGGCTAGAGGTAGTCAGAGATAGGCCACTTCAGAGCCTATAATAGGTGATGCTGGCAGATTGCATAGAGTTTTTGCGGTAGTTGATAACTGTCAGGCTGAGCATCAGGGCACCGTGGTTGAGTATTCAGGTGTGTTATGTGGGATTACCACATCTATCTTGTTTGATTTAGGAGCTTCAGATTCTTTCATTTCTCCTTCTCTCGTGTAGCATTGTGGACTCGTGGTGGCAAGGCAAGATGTTGGTTGGTAGGTTGAGTTAGCTACTGGAGCCAAGGTGGCTGTAGACTCCCTTGTTCGTGGTTGTGTTTTGGATTTGGGCATCTTCACTACCACAATGGATCTCCGTGTATTACCTTTGGGGTCCTACGAATTGTTTTAGGCATGGATTGGTTGGAGACCCATCTAGCTAGTATAGATTGTTGGCGTAAGTCAGTTTAGTGTGTAGACAATGTTGGAGGGTGTGTTGAGTTAGTTGGGGTTCAGAGACCCATTTCTCTCTGTGTGATTTTGGCTATATAGCTGAAGCATGCCATGTGTCAAGGTTGTCAGGTGTTCACTATTTTAATTAGTGATCTTGCTGAGGGTGGGATTTAGGAGGTATCTCTTAATGATCATCCTATTCTCCAAGAGTTTGTAGATGTCTTTCCAAGTGATATTATAGGTATACCACCTAAGCATGATATAGACTTCCGTATTGACCTCATTCCTGGTATGGAGCCTATTTCTTGGGCACCGTATCACATGACTACTCAGGAGTTGAGTGAGTTGCGGTTGCAGTTAGAGGAGTTACTGGAGAAGGGTTTCATTCATCCTAGTGTATCCCCTTGGCGAGCTCCTGTCATCTTCGTGAAGAAGGATGGATCTCTTCTCTTATGCATGTTAATTGTCGCTAGTTAAACAAGGTGACGGTGAAGAATCGTTACGTGTTACCTTGGATAGATGATTTGTTTGATCTGATGAGGGGAGCCAAGGTGTTCTCCAAGATAGATCTAAAGTCAAGATACCATCAACTTCGCATTCATGAGGTAGACATTCATCAGATGACATTTCATACATGCTATGGGTATTATGAGTTCACGGTTGTCCCTTTCGGGTTGACCAATGCTCCATCAGTTTTCATGAGTTTGATGAATGGGGTGTTTCACACCTATCTTAACTAGTTTGTTCTCATGTTCCTTCATGATATTTTGATTTATTCAAGGACTATGGAGGAGCATGAAGGTCATTTGCGGCAAGTGTTGCAGTGCTTGCAAGATAATTAATTGTTTAGCAATTTGGCCAAATGTGAGTTCTTCCAGATTGAGGTGAGATATTTGGGCCATATCATCTCAAGAGAGGGTATCTCAATGGATCCCTCTAAGATTCAGGCCATTGTGGATTGGCCAGCGCCAACAAATGTGGCTGAGGTTTGCAGTTTCATGGGATTGGCAGGTTACTATCGTAGATTTGTAAGAGATTTCTCTCGGGTAGCCCATCCCATCACTTCTCTTTAGTAGAAAGGGAAGAAGTTTGTGTGGTCAGATCAGTGTGAGTCAGCTTTTCAATCTCTTAAGGAGCGACTGACTAGTGCACCTATCTTGGTAGTGCCAAATCCTATAGGTGATTTTGTAGTGTGCACCGATGCTTCATTGGAGGGTGTGGGGGTAATTCTTATGTAGGAGGGACGAGTGATTACATATGAGTCCTGTAAGCTCAAGGATCATGAGCTGAACTACCCCACCCATGATTTGGAGTTAGCAGCTATCGTCCATGCACTTGTGCGTTGGAGACATTTTGTTTTGGGACATCGGTTTGAGTTGCATAGTGATCATCACAATTTGTAGTATATCTTCACTTAACCGAATTTGAATGCTCAGCAGTGCTGTTGGATGGAGTTCCTCTGTGAGTATGACTTCAAGGTTTGCTATATCTAGGGTAAGGAGAATGTTGTTGCCAATGCCTTGAGAAGTAGGAGACATGAGATTTTAGTTTTGTCTCTTGGAATGGATTTGCGGAGCCGTATTTTGGAGTCACTTCCTAGTGATACTTGGTATTAGGAGGTAAGAGCAGAGATTGAGTCTGGGAGAGTCCTTGAGGGCAAGTTTGCAGGTTTCTCTCTCGAGTTTGATGGACTTTTATGACATCTTGGTTGTATTTATGTTCCAGATTTTGGTGATCTTTGTTCCTTGGTTTTGTCAGAGGCCCATTGTCCACCCTATTAAGCTCATTCAGGTGTCACGAAGATGCATGCCAATCTTTGACAGTTGTATCATTGGGCAGGTTTGCGGTGAGATATTGCCAATTTTGTGGCTTGGTGTCTTGAGTGCCAGTGGGTGAAGGCAGAGCATCAACACCCAGCATGACTGTTGTAGCCTCATTCCATCCTTGGATGGAAGTGGGATACGATATCTCTTGATTTTATAGTGGAGCTACCTATGTCTTCACATCGTCATGATGCTATTATGGTTACAGTGGACAAGTTGTCCAAGGAGACACACTTCTCACCCATGAGATCTTCGTATACTGCAACATTTGTGGCTCAAGTGCTTATGGAGGATATTATGCGTCTGCATGGTATTCCTCGTAGGATCATTTCCAATTGTGATCCAGTGTTCACTTTAGCTTTATGGACTTCTCTTTAGCATGCTTGAGGAGCTCAACTTAATTTCAGCTCTGTCTACCATCCCAAGATTGATGGATAGACGGAGCAGGTTAATTAGGTCTTAGAGGATATGCTTCAGATGTACATTATGGATCAACAGTCTCGTTGGGAGGACTACATATACCTAGTTGAGTTTTCTTATAATAATGGGTACCACAATTCTATCAGTAAGTCTCCCTTCCAGGCCTTGTATGGTAGGCCATGTCGCACTCCATTGATTTGGGATCTCTTAGAGGACTGAGTTCTTTTGGGTTTGGAAATGCTTCAGGATATGGAGCAACAGGTAGTGTGGATCAGAGAGCAGTTGGCTACAACTCAAGATTGACAGAGGAAGTATCTCGATGCTCATGGGTTGGATTGCCACTTCTCGGTGGGTGACCGTGTGTTTCTGAGAGTTCGTCCACAGAAGAGCCCCATCCGTTATGGGAAAGGCTCGAAGTTGGCACCTCATTTTGTTGGACCTTTTGAGATCCTTGAGAGGATTGGTCCTGTTGCCTATTGCCTTGCATTTCCACTGAGTCTATCACACATTCATGATGTTTTCCATGTTTCAGTTCTTAGGTAGTATATTCCTGATGTGACCGATGTTCTTGATTGGACTGCTTTGCAGGTCGAGGTGGATGGACAACTTTCTTTGGAGCCCGTACACATCCTTCAGTGTTAGAGGTTGACCCTCAGGGGTTGGGACATAGAGCAGGTAAGGGTCCAGTGGGATCCTAATGGTGAGTCCTCAGCATCTTGGGAAGATGCGGCGAGGATGAGAGACCTTTATCCATATCTTTTTGCAGGCTTTTGGGAGTAAGCCTAGTCCTAGGGGGTAGGATGTAACAACCCTTGTGTTTGCATTTTGCTTTTGCTTTTCCTTGATAGATTTCGATGACTATATTTAGTATTGGATTGTTCATCCTGTCATTATTTTGTATTGGCACTCGTGATGTGCAATCTTGATACTATTATGATGTTGACATGATTATTACTTATGATGTATTTTATCCTTACATGATTAGATGTTGTTATTGTTACTTTTATTTGATTATGGACAGGAAAGAGATGATGTCGTAACACTCGTATCTGAGAGGCTTACAATGTCATGACCCTCTTCATGATGGTTGATGTTGCTTCGGCTATATGAGATATGTTATATACACATGTACTTTGACGTGTGCTTGGAGTGTTGCAGGTATTGAGTATCTACTCCACTTGGATTCATAGGCCTGAGTGTACTCTTATTATCCCCGATGGTGGTTACTGGAGATAGTCACAGGTCATGTTCCCTACCCTAGCCCACTGCACCCGGTTAGTGTAGTGTTCTCGTGTTGTGGTCTTACCATCTGGTTACCTAACAGTAATGTTTGGATTACCTTATGGTCGTATGTGGTTTACTAGTATGTCTTGTTGAGGTATTTAGTCATGGTTTCTATTAATCTTATATTGTGGCCTTATTTACAATTTTAACACCCTCTTAGAGGTTCTTTTCTTTTTTGACGTGCCATTCATGGCTATTGTCTGGTCTAGAAACCTTGTTATTTGGGTTTAATGGGGCTTTTGTTGGTTGTGGTCATTATTTTGATGTGTCTTTTGATTGTTGATTTGATTGGCTAGCCTCTGACATGGTTGGTTTTGAGCTCTAGGTCATTTTTGAGACAATCCTTGTGGCTCTTGCTAGTTTGGTCCTATAGTTTGTTAGAATTTGCTTCACAATCTTGGAAATTCACCCCTTCCGATGAGATTGAATTGTTTGTTTCTAAAGTTTCCTTGTGTTCTTAGTTTATCATTATACTAAGAACTCAAGTGGAGGACTATAAAGCATTGGTTTTATTAGCTTGTTGGTATGATCACATTGTAATCTTATCTAATATATGTATGGACTAATCTAGGGGTTGAGTTTGTAATCTAGATAGTAATGCCATATCAGGCTATATGAGACTTTGGGTATAACTTACTTTTCTTCTTTTGTTTCTTAGAGTATTACCAAATGTGATTTGATGGAGTAATTTACTTGTTTGGTGAATCAAAATTGCATGGAAAGGAGAAGTCCATAATGATCTCAGGATGTTGGAGTCTAGCCAAGTGCACTTTACTATGCAATATTGTAGTCACTTCAATTGAAATGTGATAATGCAATATTATAGTGCAACTGATTGAACATGAGCATAAAATGCTTGCATTTCAGCAAGTTAAGTAGTTACAGTTTCACTCAACACAATAATATTGCATTATGAGAATACAAGTATTTTATGGAATTTTGAGTTGTTAGAACTTAGATCTTTTTTTAAAGGGAGAAAAGAAGTTAGTTTATTATTATTTTATTTAACTCTTACTTGGCCATATGATGGCTCTTGGGGAGAAGTTGGTGAGGGGGTTTAAATGCAACAAAAATATCTGGTGATGGGTCACCCATTTTGGAGAGGGGAGTGATGGCTGAAAAGACATCTTGAAGGTATATGGAAGAAGGCGTGGGAAATGGGAAAGTCAATGGCTTGAAAAAAAAATGAAAGGGGACTCTCTGTTTTGGAAGGGAAGCACCACGATTTGGGGAGGGATTTGAGAAAAATAGGGGATAACAATACTCAGGAGTGTATCAAGCTGCAAGATTTGAGGTGAGGAAGGGGACTGCGTTCAGATTTGAGGTATTTACCTCAGTTCTTTGTTTTTCTCTAGGACCAAAACTAAAACCTGTTTGCTGCGATTCCTTTTCCAGCAAAAAAACTAAAATTTATCTGCTGCAATTTCCTTCACCATAGAAAATTGAAACCCCATGCTGCTGTTTTTAAAAATATATGCTAAAATATATTTCAATGCAAGATATTTACATTGCCTCTTTCTTGGATTTTATCTCTTTACATGCAGAACAATTTCCTTATTCTTTAGATAAATGGGTTTTCAAAGAAAGATCATGTATTTCTGATTTATATTTTAAGGTAAAACCAGGGTTCGATTCTATAGAGAATATAATGAGGGCAGCCATACAATAATTGGGACGCAATGGTAGAAAATGAAGAGATCTAAGTCCCATGAAATTTTTATGTTATACGATGCCTTCTCTAAAAGGATTTTCACCACAACTCTTCTTAAGATTGCTAAGCACCCTTCTTTTTGGTCATTATAGTAATTTATTTACTGCTAAACATCAACCTTGTGGAAACTATCACCCCTAAGTTAAGGAATGACATGGCACTAAAATACCTTAGATTCAGCAATCTGTGCATATGCATTGAAATTTGGTCACATAATTTCTGATTAAGAAAATCTGTCATGCAATACAAGGATCTAAGAGAACTACTGTAGAAGGAAAAATAATTAAGATTTCCTTTTTGTAAGTCTTTTTAACATTCTATTTTGTTATGTTAAATATGGTAGACAATATGTAAAATTCAGGATGTGAGTAGACATGCAATACCAATTGTCATGCTTTCCTTATTATATCTGTGCATGCCTTTGTGAAGAGTGATCAAATTGGGGTCACTAGAGTTATTACACATTGATCTAACTGACAAAGGGCTATTTTTAATAAAATTACACTGTCATCGCAAGTTTTTGTCTTGTAGATCACATATTTTTTTAGATTTAAATTTATTACTCAGTGTTTTAGTCAATTTTGGATTCCTCGTTTGGTTAAACAGGATGAACTAGGTCTAGGCATTAGAGTGGTCATTTGGAGTGGCTCTCTATGGGCCCAAGGCAAGGGGAACTAGTAGCAGAGTTATAGTAATAAGTGATAACTAATACTAAAATATTGGGGTAAAAACACTAATAAGATAATGAGTCCTCATGCATGGCCTTGAGCGCTTGTAAAGGCTAAGGATGCAATGAGAAGGCCTATCCGTCTGCGGGGTGTCGTGTTATCCATCTGTGGAGCGTTGATTCGAGCATGATTGAGTCTCCTCGTTTGTATGAGAGGTGTACTTGATTCCATGTGGTGCCATCCCTTCGAGCATGCATGATGACACTCCATCAGATTTATACTCTAGTATCTAGTGCCTTAGTTGCCGTGAGTAGTACCTGACCTATGATTGGATGAGCTTCTCTATCTTACGACATTGGTTTTATGCATGGTTTTCTATGTTTGCTTCGTGATTGATGTGAGTGTTGGCCATCGTGTATACCCATACTTGGTTACTTCTGTTTGGGCCTTGTGACTACCTCTGAGCATGGTGGGGTGGTCTCTTATGAGTCCACATGGTTGGGAGGCATTTCCACCACCATTGGGGACCGATGAATAGGTTATTGGAGCACCAGTTGGAGATGTTCTCTCTCTCTCCCATTACCTTATCAGTTGTTGTACTTAATCATTTATTGTATCATATTCGTGGATATGCCATTGTACTTGTATATTCTTTTATGTAATTGTACTCTCTTAAGAGAGAAGATGTAATCATGTAATTTAATGAGAAGAAATGAGATGTTCCTTATTTGGTTTACAGATTTCAGTGTGGGTATCGGATCTGCTTGTACTATGATGATTATGGATTCATATTTATATTTGGAATGGGTATAGGAACATTTGGGTTGGTGTTTAAAATGAATGTAGCTTTTATAATGTTTCCTCTGGAGAGTGATTTAGTCCTCTCCCATGGGTTGTGCATTTGGCTATACTTGGCCATGAATGTTGTCAACTTTCAAATCGGCAACCGTATCATTTGTATGTTATCTGTTTATGTCAAAAAAATTATCTTGTCCTCTTTTGTCTCTTACCCTTCGGGGGTTACGTAGCGAGATGTTACAATGCCTAGTGTAGATGTGCCCAAATGGATGTGTTGGTGCTAACGGTTTGGCCCCACGAAGAACAAAACAAAAAGTAGCCTACTTGCAACTTTACACTACATGCATCTAATGATTTTTAGAGCATCATAAAAACTTTCACCACGGGCAAATGCCTCAGAGATATCAAAAACCAAGAGAGGTTATTGTAGAGGGGCCTGTTGGTTTAGGTCCAGACAACTGAGAGGGGGGGTGAATAAGTTGTCACACATTTTCAATCCCTTTTACTTTTATTCTTCCTTTACCACTTAGAATCAAATTAATGATATAACATTTTAGCATCAATCAATAACATATGAACAGAAAACATTGATAACATATTTGACACGAAGATTTTGATGTGGAAACCCGGTTAAGGGAAAAACCACGGTGGGAGTTAACCCACAAATATTAATACCCTGTTAAAAGTATTTTTACAAATGGGAATGCACATACATTTAGGCCCACTGTCCAGAGCTCACTGCTCAAATGGAGGCTCACTATCTATGGAAATATTACAAGAGAATGACAAAGATTTGAATTGATTAATAGCATCTATCTATGCAAGAAATTTAGTTCCGGTTAAGTACAAAAATTGATCTTACACATTTCATCTTTGCTTTGCTCTTCTTACTATTCTTCCTTCATTCACACTTTGGATTTCTACTTTTCTCACATACACCACATGCTCTAAATCATCTAATTTCATTAGCTATATATATTTGCAACATGATCTACAATCATTCTTATCAATCATCTTTAACAACACTTAGAACTTTTATGAATGTTCTACTTTGTCGGCTAGATCTATGCATAACTTAAGGTGCCGACTAAAACTTGCTCTTGAAAATCATTACTCATGTCAGCCACACTCACTGATCATCACTATTTGTCCAACAAACAACTTCCATACATCCAGAATCAAGATTTTCTGCAAGGTCGGCCTATTCTTCTTCTGTCTGCTCTGACAAACTAGAACTCGGTACTCAGAGGCTAATAAATTTTTGAATCCTTCATCACTGGAGGACAAAAATCTAGAGTTAGACTATCTTGACAATGCATATGACTCCCCTAGATCTACATCTAATCATGAATTCCCATCGGAGAGATCCAGACCAAAATACCGGACCCTGTTACTGCTCTGTTCCTAGCTGCCCAAACTTAGACAAATTTTGAATCTGACTTCCGGTATGAACAAATTGTGTTTTGCAGATGATTGGGATGATCTTAGTTGCCATGAATGACAACACCTACAATGCAAAGTAGTTTCTCTTGCCAACAATCTCCCCCTTTGGCATTGATGGAAACACTTAGTGAAAAATGCGTAAGTGTCTAGTGCAACTCCCCCTTTGTTTGTACACTCGTGTACTTCACTTATTTTGGTGCTCCCCCTTTGTTGAATACCTCATTTTTCACTACCCTTCACTCCCCCTTTGACATCAATGGCAAAGGGTGGGGTCCGCAAGCCAAAAATCTCTAAAATTTTTGTATATACTGCCGCATATGTACAATTAATAATTAAGTCTCATTTACATGAATTTGAGAATGTCTCCAAAACTGGTTTTTATTTGTACAAGTTCAAAGGCCCAAGTGCTCTTCATTCCATCCAAAATGGAGATGTACCCACTTAGGAAAAATGAATATGCTTCTACTTTTGACAGATCTGCTGGACCACTAGTCTGTGCTGCACTCTGAGCTTCAGATAGTGCATTATACATTGTCTCTAACTTAGGAGCAATTAATCCCCAAAGCTCACACATTCTCTTCATAATGTTACTTTTTTCTTTAACAAGCCTCTTTATCTCATCTGTCAGGATGATTACTTGACATTCTTGACTTATAGGCGAAACTATTAGAGGATCAAAATTTTGAGAGAGATCTGACAATTTTTGTTCTTGCTCCTTTATCTTTTTCTCAATATCCTCATTAACTTTGGGCCATGATAGATATAATGTGTACATATCACTTCCATCATTTAGAGCATTCTGAATACTTTTTATGCTAACACCAAGTATTCTTCTATCATTTCCTATCAGATTCTTTATTTCACAAAATTTCTTATCCAGGAATGTTTTCTAAACTTTTGCCTTCGCAAACTTCTCAAAGGACTCAAAATGAGTATTCATAGAACTTACAAGATTTCTCAGTTGATCAGAGGGGGAAAGGAATTGACACTTCTGGTAGGTAGGCATTAACTTTTCCAAGATTCCAGATGCAAGCCCCAGTAGTTCATTGTCCTCCATGTGGAATTTTAGCATCTTTTCTCTGGCCTTTACTTGGGTGAATGATGCTATTTTCATCAATTGAATTGGAGAGAGAGCATCTTGATTGGCTAGACCTTGGAGTAGTTTAGGTTCATCAAGCTCACTCATCTCTTTTTCAAGAAGACTTTTTATTGCATTTGCAGTGTCTCTTGCAACATTTTTTGAACCATCCTTTTGTTCATTAGATTTTTTAGTATCTACTTTATGTGTTTCAACATTTGCACCATCTTCTTCTGCTTTATCTTTCTTTGTGTTCTCTACAAAAGGACTCTTTCCTAATCATTCATCATTTGCTATCTGATCCGGAGGGCTTTGTGAAGTGGTAATATTATCCTCTTTCCCTGATGTATCAGGTGGATTGGGAGTATCTCCTGCACCAACTACTTTATCCAACATTTTTGTATCCTCCTGATTTGCTTGTTCTATTTTCAGAACAGAGGCTTCACCCAACTTAGATTGCTGCTCAATAATGTTTTCTTCTTCACCATCTAGAACTTCTTTTGTGACTATGGGAAAATTGTGCTTTCTCAAGGCTTTCAAAAGAATCTCTTGAGTTTCTTTAACGATTTCACTTGTTTCTCCAAGCATGAGTTTGTTCATTCTTTTTTTGCTTCTAAAGTCATCTTTGACTTCCTTGAATATCATATCTATTTGATCAGGAGAAATTTGAGGACACAAATTTATTAGCTCATGTTCCCTGATCGATATATCCTTGCACTTGGCATTTTCTTTTCTCAACTCCAAGATATTTTCCAGACTTTGTGGTAACTCAGAAGTTATCTCAATCAGTGCCTTGTTGTAGATGTTGAGGTATCTAACCGTTGCTTCCTCCAACACCCTTTTATCCATATCATTGTATTCATCATAGAATTCAATCACGGGTTTTAGATTACCATCCACAGTGACTGATTTTATCACATCTTCTAGGGAGAGTGTGGGCTTCTAAACATATTCCTCATAATCTTTTGTCTTTTGCTTTTTGCTAGTCCTTTTGCTTCCGTAGGACTTTTCTTTGGTTAGTTTTGCAGCTTTTGTTCTAGTGACCTTTAGTTCCTTGATTTCAATGTTTGAGCCTGTATATCTTTCTTCTTCTCTTATGCTTTCATAAGTTCGGGATGCTTTTGTTTTCTTCCTTTTCTCGCATCTTCCAGATGATTTTGCTTCTAGTTTTGTAGTTTTAGAGGCAGTAGCAGAGCTTCTAGTAGTTCTTGAAGTGGAAGAGAGTTCCACCGGATCACCTATTTGTTTCTTATCTTGTTTCTCTTTCTCATCCTTCTTTGTTCTTTCTCTAAATTTCTTCACAACTTCCTTAGTTAGGCCCAGATTTTCAACTAGCTGCACAACTTCTTTCCTTACTCTCCTATTAGTTTCAGGTTCTCTGAGTTCAGTATGCAACTTTAAACTCAGCTCTTCATAGGTTCCAAATCTTTCAACTGTTGTGTCTTTGGGCTTGCTTAGAAGATGTTGAGCATATATGTCCAGGATCCTTTCATCTACTTCATACCCCATGGGCATGATCCAAATAGTTCTGGGTTCCACTGCTTCCATTAAACACTGATCAGTAACAACCATGAAGCATATTTCATTTTTGTACTTGTCAACAATTGAATTAGGGATTCTTTCCCTTGAGTGCATCATACTCTAAAAATTCTTGAAGTAACCCCATATTGCAATTTTCTAAGCTTTGAAATCACTAATGCTATGAAGATGATTTCTGATCTGAATGGCAACTGGCACATCCTTAGTCCAGTGCACACCTTTTATATCAGATACTTCATTCATAAAGTAAAAGAATAGACATAAAATTAGTGTGCCATACTTGAAAGTGTTTTTCTTATCTTTCTTGATTTTGTTTAAGTTTTCAATTAGTTGATTCTATAGTAGTTCACACAAGTCATAATCAATATTTTCCTTTAGCATCTTGTAAGCAACATATATGGCTATTCCGAAAACAAAATTTTCTCCTCTCGAGTGGTAAATCTTGTACCCAATCACCATGGAGGTGAATTTGACATCCAGTTCAATAATGTCATTAATGGTCATTGCCCTTGTGTCAAACTTAGCACTGGTAACATCAATCACTTTCTATTTTTTCACGGCTTTCAGCATGGGCAATCCTATGGTTGAGTTTAAACTAGTTACATTTCTGATAGCATCCTTGGTAATCTTGAATGGTTTTAACAACCAAATGAATTCATCATGCATCCAACTCAAGACATATCAGACCCATTCATCCTCATCAAATGTTGGAAACCCCATAATCTGAAGAATGTGTTTATCCTGTAGTACCTTATACTCGGGTTTAAGTTCGTCATTTTCATCCTTGAGTTGTTTCTCAAACAAATCTACATACCTTGAATCTCCAAACTCATCTATATTTGCATGAATATAAACCCTAATGTCTTCTACATGTCGCACACCGTACGAAACACTTAAAAAAGCACCTAATGGGTCGACTTCAATTGATTTGTGAGGATACTTCTTGAATTTAGGTCGAGGCCTTTTAGTAATGTCAACAACATGAGGAGTAGCCATCTCAACAGATTTTAGATTCAAAGTTTTACAGAGAGGTACCTTTTTCTTTTGTAGGGTTAGGGATGATCAATTTGCTGGTCGAATTCTCTTTGTGTCAGTCTCTAGATTTGTAGCTCAAATGCTCTTCTTATTGTTTTATTTGAATGCAAGGTGATTCAAATGAGTGACCAAATGATCTTTTATCTTTTGCAAAACCTAATTTGGCATTGTAATAAATGTGATGCCCTAATTATATCCAGTTACATTGTTTTTGATTAGTTCTTCATGAATCACTCTACAAAACATCTTTTCTTCTAGAAATTCTTCCAAAGGTTCTGGACCAATTCAGAATGTTCCCTCCTTTTTATTGTGCCAAACTCAGGCACCCACTTACTGACCGGGGGAATTTGATGTTCTATGTAGCTCCCCCTAAACCAAAGCTTCTGACTTAATTCCTGGAGGAATTGTTAGCACCAGATTTTGGTGTGGACCCATTGCTATTATTTATTGTATCTTTCTTTATCCAAATCTTGTTCATTTCACTTTGTATCTCGTTCACATCAATTTTTCTTTTATCTTTATCTTGTTTCTTCTCATCTGGCTTTCTATTTATTGAACCTCTTCTTCCATTGTTCCTATTTCTGTAGAATCTTGCAGTATGACCAGATTTATTGCAGTTAAAGCACACTTGATTTTCTCTTGATCTGCACTAATTAGCCATGTGTCCAAATCCATTGCAAGCAAAGTAGTATCCATTGAAAGAATTACCATTTGAGTTATTCATTAGTATACTTCTACATTCATTGGATTTGTGACCATACCTCTTGCATTTGAAGCATTGACCGGTGAAGGATGGACCATTTTGATTTTCTCTGCTTCTGCACTAAGTATCTTTATGACCAAATTTATTGCAATTGAAACAATTTCCATTAAATGATGGATATCTTTGAGCATTAGGCTATCTTACCGGAGGTTTTCTAGTTTTATTCCTTGCTTGGAAATTTCTTTGTCCAGATCCAGAGCTTTCACCTTTCTCATGTTTACAATTACTCTTCTCATTATCCTTTTTATGTTCTTCAATTAGTGCTTCGAGTTTAGCTGAGCTTATTTTGAACTTCTCCTTATACTCATTTGCAATTTCTAGGTCATGTCTAAGAGTGATAACCTGTCTCTCAAGTTCTCTCTCATTCTTTCTACTTCTTTGTAGATTAGATTCTAAGAGACCAGCTATTCCATCCAATCTGTAGCATTCTTCATTACTTTCTTTTAGATTTTGCTTCATCTCTTCTTTAGATTTTTTTCTATCTTCAATTTCCTTGGTTAGTCTCATCACCCTAGTTTCCATCTCATGTTTTAGGACACCAACTTCTTTAGCTAACTTTTCACATTCTTTTGTCTTTTCTTTTAGGGCCTTGTCTTCCAGTAGAAGTTGCTCCTTTTCTTTTGCATTAGATTTGCTCAACTTTTCTTTTAAGATCTCAATGAAGTCTTCAAACTTTTTGAGATTATCTTGTAGTTTTTGGACTTTTGCCTTGGACTGCTCAAGATCATCTAGGGTGAGATTAAGTTGTCCTTGAAGATTATATTCATCCATTTTTACTGCCTTCCTAAATCTTCCTTAAGTTGTTAAACTTTTCCAAAGGAACCTTGCTCTGATACCAATTGTTGGTTTAGGTCAGGACAACTGAGAGGGGGGGTGGTGAATCAGTTGTCACACATTTTCAATCCCTTTTACTTTTATTCTTCCTTTACCACTTAGAATCAAATTAATGATATAACATTTCAACATCAATCAGTAACATATGAACATAAAATATAGATAACATATTCGACACCAAGATTTTGACGTGAAAACCCGGTTAAGGGAAAAGCCATGGTGGGGGTTAACCCACAAATATTAATACCTTGTTAAAAGTAATTTTACAAATGGGAATGCACATGCATTTGGGCTCACTACCTAGAGCTCACTGCTCAAATGGAGGCTCACTGCCTATGGAAATATTACAAGAGAATGACAAAGATTTTAACTAATTAATAGCATCTATCTATGCAAGAAATTCAGTTCTGATTAAGTACAAAAACTGATCTTACACATTTCATCTTTGCTTTGCTCTTCTTACTATTCTACCTTCATTCATACTTTGGATTTATGCTCTTCTCACATACACCTTATTCGCATACACCACATGCTTTGAATCATCTAATTTCATCGACTATATATATCCGCAACATGATCTACAATCATTCTTATTAGTCAGCTTTAACAACACTTAGAACTTTTATGAATGCTCTGCTTTGTCAGCTAGATCTATGCATAAATTAAGGTGCAGACTAAAACTTGCTCTTGAAAATCATTACTCATGTCAGCCACACTCACTGATAATCACTATTTGTCCAACAAATAACTTCCACACATCCAAAATATAGATCTTCTACAAGGTCGGCTTGTTCTTCTTCTATCTGCTCTGACAAACTGGAACTCAGTACTCATAGGCTAATAACTTTTTGAATCCTTCATCACTAAAGGACAAAAATCTAGATTTAGACTATCTTGACAATGTATATGACTCCCCTAGATCCACAGCTAATCATGACTTCCCACCGGAGAGATCTGGACCAAAATACCCAACCCTATTACTACTCTATTCCTAGCTACCCAGACTTAGACAAATTCTGAATCTCACTTCCAGTATGAACAAATTGTGTTATGTAGATGATTGGGATGATCTTAGTTGCCATCAATGACAACATCTACAATGCAAAGCAGTGTCTCTTGCCAACAGGGCCCTACATGATCCTGTAGCCTCAGACGAAATATTTCTGAGTGACATGGTTTTTGAGTAACAGCTCATCAAAGATTGCTACCTTTTTGCACTTTGGACTCTTAAGGGATATCACCAGTACAATGTAGCTCAGACTGTTTCGGCATGTTTGGGTGCAAAAAAGGACCATGCCTAGCTAAAAGTACCCATACAGGTGCATTGGAACTATTAGTTTGGTTGGGCGAGGAGTAGATTGAAAGTTACACCCCTTTGCAACTTTACACTACATGCATTTGACACTTTTTCCATCAACTAAAAACTGGGCATCACGGGCAAACGCCTCAGAGATATCAAAAAATGAGAGAGGTTGTTGTAGAGGGGCCATACATGGTCTTGTAGCCTTAGACAAATTATTTCTAAGTGACACAATTTCTGAGTAATAGCTCGTCAAAGATAACTACCTTTTTGCACTTTGGACTCTTAAGGGATATCATCAATACAATGTGGCTCGGTCTGTTTCGACATGTTTGAGTGTAAAAAAGGACCATGCCTAGCCTAAATGTACCTATCTGGACATGTTGGAACTATTGGTTTGGTTTCACGAGGAGCAGAACGAAAGTTACACCCCTTTGCAACTTTACACTACATGCATTTGACACTTTTTCCATCAACTGAAAACTGGACACCACAAGTAAACGCCTTAGAGATATCAAAAATTGAGAGGTTTTTTTAGAGGGGTCCTACATGATCTCATAGCCTTAGATAGAATGTTTCTAAGTGACGTGCTTTCTGAGTAATAGCTTGTCAAAGATTGCTACCTTTTTGCACTTTTGACTCTTAAGGGATATCGTCAGTACAATGTAGCTCAGATTGTTTTGGCATGTTTGGGTGTGAAAAAGGACCATGAATAGCCTAAACATACCCATCTAGATGAGTTGGAACTATCAATTTGGTCGCATGAGGAACAGAACAAAAGTTACACCCCTTTGTAACTTTACACTGCATGCATCTAACACTTTTTCCATCAATTAAAAACTGGACACCACAGGAAAACACCTTAGAGATAACAAAAACTGGGAGAGGTTATTATAGAGGGGACCTATGTGATCCTGTAGTCTTAGATAGAATGTTTCTAAGTGACATGCTTTTCGAGTAACAACTCACCAAAGATTGTTACCTTTTTGTACTTTGGTCTTTTAAGGGATATCACCGGTACAATGTAGCTCAGACAGTTTCAGCATGTTTGGGTACAAAATAGGACCATGCCTAGCCTAAACATACCCATCTGGATGTGTTGGAACTGTCGGTTTGGTCACACGAGGAGCAGAACAAAAGTTACACCCCTTTGCAACTTTACATTGCATGCATCTGACACTTTTTCCATCAACTGAAAACTGGACACCACAGACAAATGCCTTAGAGATATCAAAAACTGAGAGAGGTTATTATAGAGTGGCCTTACATGATCTTGTAGCCTTAGATGGATTGTTTCTAACTAACATGCTTTCCCAGTAAAAACTTGTCAAAGATTACTGTCTTTTTACACTTTGGACTCTTAAGGGATATCACCGGTACAATGTAGCTCAGACTGTTTTAGCATGTTTGGGTATGAAATAGGACCATGTCTAGCCTAAACACACCCATCCAAATGCATTGGAACTGTTAGTTTGGTTGCACGAGGAGCCAAACAAAAGTTAAACCCATTTGCAACTTTACACTGCATGCATTTGACACTTTTTCCATCAACTAAAAATTGGACACCATGGGAAAACACCTCAGAGATATCAAAAATTAAGAGATGTTATTGTAGAGGGGCCCTACATGATCCCATAGCCTTAGATGGAATGTTTCTAAGTGACTTGCTTTCTGATTAATATCTCGTAAAAGATTGCTGCCTTTTTGCACTTTGGTCTCTTAAGAGATATCACCAGTACAATGTAGCTCAGACTATTTCAGCATGTTTGGGTACGAAACAGGACCATTCCTATTTTAAACGTACCCATTCGGATGCATTGGAACTATCAATTTGGTTGAACAAGGAGCAGAATGAAAGTTACACCCCTTTGCAACTTTACACTGCATGCATCTGACACTTTTCCATCAACTGAAAACTGGACACCACGAGAAAACACCTCAAAGATATCAAAAACTGAGAGAGTTTATTGTAGAGTGGCCCTACATGATCCTGTACCCTCAGATGGATTGTTTCTAATTGACATGTTTTCTGAGTAATAGCTCATCAAAGATTGCTACCTTTTTGCACTTTAGACTCTTAAGGGCTATTACTTGTTAACACCCCTTGTTATTCCTTTTCATGATTGTGTTTCAGGTGAAATGATTATTGAGGAAGGGTCTCCTAAGTCTGATCTAGGGCTACAAAGGTCAAGTTTGAAAAGTGAGGTCTCCAGATGGTCAAATGGTGAAACCATAAATATGCATATAATCTGCCAAATATTCACTGTATATGTGTAAAAATGTAGCAGCAAAAAAAGACAAACATATGTAAACTTGGAACCAAAACATATGTAAACTTGAAATATAGAAACAAAAGGTCTAACTATCAACTGCAATACATTAATATCAATAACATGACTTTACAGAATCAATTTACATACTTACAAATTAATCCAACAAACCATCTGGGTCTGCTCTACTCTTTATGTGTCAAGTATTGCCTCATGGTTAGACTCACGCACTTTCCACAAGGTCTTGTTCAAAGGTCTACCCTGATATTGTATCAAATGAACATTGGATGCCACGACAAGGTTCAAGTAATGAAGAATATTCTAATGTGTGTCAAAGTCCTGAAACAACCAAACATTAACACTCTTATGTGGGTACCTTTTAAGCCATGTTCTAGTAACATCCACCGAGCCTGTACGGTATTCAATGTTTTCTCCATCTATAACTGGGGCCTCCAATTTCTTTTTGACCTCAACACAATGACACAAGTAATAATCTATTCCCTCTTCATTGTCTTCATTTGTAATAACTGCATAAACATGCTCTACATTGATATGTGCAGCAAATTAGATGAAATTATTTAACATTACAAAAACACTACAAAGTAAGATAACATTAGGAATTTTAAAAACTATGCAAGTAGATATATTACCTAGTTGAACTAGATCTGATATGTGGTCAAAGTCAACTGATGATTCCATCTATGTCAGTTCCAGTCCCGTCGGGGGCCAATAGTGTCAAGTGGCCTAAGATAACTTAACCACCATTCGTCAACCCACTCCTCTCACTCATTCTAGGCTTGAATTGTACATGAAGAACAAAAGCATGCCATCTTCCGCATATGGATACTCCATGAACTTGCATTTGAGCTTCTAAAAGAGTGTAGCTCACTTGATCCTGTCAGTGTACAACAATCCTCATATGGTGCAATGTTAGTATCATCTATGAACCAAAAAAATCTACAAACTGAAGACTTACCTTCATTACATGGACCCATTGAAGCATTACACCACTTGACAATTGATTTTGCATCTGTCAACTTTGCATTGTCTTTATACTTTAACTTTTCTCGTTCTATGGCTCTTTTGATACATGCTCCTGCACCATCATGCTCCCCCTTTCCATGCCCTGCCTCACAAAAGTTCCACATATGTTGAACACCTATAATATTATGCATCTTGCTTAGCCAATAGAACATCTACAAGTTCTTGAATTGTGATGCACAATTATCCGACCATATGATATGTTGACTGAATGACCTGAAAGAAACCTTGCACAAACTTCGTAGAATGCGTGCGATCATCACTAATATAAAAATGATACTCCCTTATGATCTTTTTGTCATCCTCTATACTATCATTCACATGAATGAATGCAACGTGCACAAATATAGAAACTTGTGTGGAGTTGTTGCAAGTATGTGCCTAATCGGTGTTGTCATTGATGTCAACATATCTGTGCTATCATTGGTGTCAACTGTGCTCTTATTTTGTTTCTTGTTTGTAATAAGGGAGATGCTTTGTATTTACTTATGTAAGTGATCTTGATGTTGAGGATATTGACAAAATTAGCTCCTCCAGTAGAAATAGTGAGTTACAGTGGAAACAATGTATTGCATACAGAAGAATAATCCAGAAGATTGCTCCACATTTCCTGTAGGATAAATATATTTGTCTACGGATTGGAAGTTATTTAGAAGTCTGCCTGAAGATGTTATATTCTAGGTTTGAGCCTCCTGTATGAATATTTGACTGAGTTATGTTCACTAGAGTGAAAACTGCTTTTCCTACATGTTTGGTGGTAACAGAGAGAAAGTGTTATGCTCCACATTCCTTCGCATTGAAGTATTTCTGTCTGTAGTTCTAGAGTTAAGTCTAAAATGATGTTAAGTGCCTTCAACTTAAATGATTAGTGATTTGGTGGTCTGCAAGTGATCTTTTCCTTATGATAGTAGTTGGTTGTGTTGTTTATGTGCTCCGGTTTGAAGAATCTTCTTGACAAAGTGGTTAGAAGTTGTGCTGTTGTTTCCTAATGATTTCAATGTGCTTGTGGATGTCTCTTGATCGTGTACCTACCCTTTGATTGGTCTACAAAGAGAAAGTTGGATCATGAATGAAGAATGTTCTTAGAAGACCTAGTGTTCTCACTAGTCTTGGCCGACTTGGTTGATTTCACTAATTGCGGAGATGCCTTGAAGATTGTGGAAGCATGTTGTGGTGTGAAGAATTGCATTTGAGTCCCAACTAAGGTGTGGCATGATCAACATATATCTTTACATCTTTCCCTTAGCAATTTTTTGTATTAGGTCCATACCTATTTCTATGTATGTTTTTGTAATGCCGACCTTGGAGATTGTTCCAATGGTTGATGAATGTATTGTCAACCTTGATGTACATTCCAAGGTTGATGACTTGTATAAAGACTTCTAATGAATTGGAAAAAAGTGTAGAAGTGTGCAAAAATGAATAGATAAGTGCGAAGGTGTTAAAGAGCAGAGTAGAGAAGTTATATTGTGCTTCAATGGAATTGAACCTAGGCATGGAGTAGATTCTACTTAATCAGTTCACCATCTTTTGGTGGTGAGCCACCCCTTGGTAGTGAGTCGTTCTTGGCAGTAATCCATTGTTTGCAGTGAGCAATTTGGGTAGTGAGCCTCTATTTTTCGGTATTGTTATAACTCATATATTTTGTGGGCTAACATCCACCATGGTTTTTCCCTTTTAAGGTTTTCCACGTAAAAATCTAGTGTCTACTATGTTGAATGTGTGATTGTGATTAAGTCTATGATTTCATTCTTTCATGATTAAATCTGATTATCAATAATTAAGTAGTTGATGGTTTGATATTCATATGAAGTGAAGTTTTTGTGACAACTGATTCACCCCCCCTCTCAGTTGTCCTGTGCATTTCAACAAGTGGTATCAGAGCAAGGTTCCTCAGAAGAAAGCCTAACAGCTTGAGGATGATCTAGGATGTCTTTTAAAAAGGAAGCACCATAGTTTGATGGGATAAATTATGCTCTATGGAAGGTACAAATGAAAAGCCATCTCCTTTGTCTTGGTTATAAAGTGTGGAAAGATTTAGAAACATAATACACCATACTTGAAAATGGTTTGACATTTGAAGATGAAATCAAAGAATATGAGTTGAATACAAAAGCTAGAGATGCCTTGTTAAGTGCTTTGTTTGACACTGAGTTGATAAAAGTCATGGATCTAGAATCTGCAAATGGGGTTTGGCAAAAGTTGAAGAAACTATATGAAGGAGATGATTCTGTAAAAGAAGCCAACCTACAAAGCATGAAAGAAAAATATGAGAGCTTAAAGATGAATGAAGATGAAAACATTACAGCCTTCATACAAAGGGTTGATGAACTTGTCAATGGAATAAAAGGTATGGGAGGAACTATTGGTGATAAGGAAGTTGTGATGAAAATTCTTAGATCACTACCAAATTCCTACATTCACAAAGTAGCTATAATTGAAGAAGTAATGACTATGAAAACTATTGATAGAGATCAATTACTTGGAAAGCTTATAGACTTTGAGATGAGAGAGTTTGGTGATGCTCTGCCAAAAGTTGAAACTACTTTCAAAGCGAGTACTTCAGAAAAGATCTCCAGAGCTGAAAAATATAAGGTGGAACCTGATGATGACTTTGATGAAATCGAAGCTAACTTTGTTGACAGATTGCAAAGAGGTTTCGGTAAGTTCAAAGGCAAACTACCTTTCAAATGTTTTTCATGTAGTAAAGTAGGTTATTATGCTTCCAGATGTCCTGAAAGAATTGAAAGGAATAGAAAAAGATTTGAGAACATGCCTAGAGCTCCAAAGAAATGCTACTGTGTTAGAGATTTTGATGATGAAGGTGTGACTGATGATGAATTTGATGATGCTAGTACTAGTGCAAATGAATGCTTGTTTATTTCTATTAAAGAAGAACCTGTGTCTACTAATCCTCCTAGCTATGTGAAGGAAGAAAAACTAGTGGAAGAAAGTGCTTTAGCTGTTCAGGTTGAGAAAGATAAGGATGAATGGATTATTGATAGTGGATGCTCACATCACATGACCAGTGACAAAAGTAAGTTTGTAAGTTTAGAAAAATATGATGGAGGACTGGTTAGGTTTGGAGACAATGCAGTTGGTAAAATTTGTGGAAAAGGATCTATTTCATTTGATGGAAAGCATAATACTGACAATGTCCTGTATGTGAAGGGTTTGAAGCACAATCTTTTGAGTGTTGGTCAGATGTGTGACAAAGGCTATGATCTAACATTCAAAGACAATGGATGCAAGATCATGGAAAGCTCCAGAACTGTGATTGCTACCGGTAAGAAGACCAGAGATAACATCTATCAATTAAGAGGAACTAATGATTATTGTTTATTAGCCCAAGCAAATGAGAGTTGGTTGTGGCATAGAAGGTTGTGTCATATAAATTTTGATAATATGGTAAATATAAGTTTAGGTCAGACTGTGAGAGATTTACCAAAACTTGTGAAACCCACCAATACCATTTGTAAGGAATGTCAGTTGGGGAAGCAGAAAAGAACAAGTTTCAAGAGTAAAGATAAATTCTCTACCAATTTGCTAGATCTAGTTCATATAGATCTATGTGGTCCTACAAGGATAAGAAGTCTACAAGGTGACAAGTACTTCATGTTGCTTATTGATGATTATTCTAGAATGACTTGGGTTACTTTTCTAAGAAACAAATCTGAAGCCCTAGACAAGTTCAAATCCTTCAAGGCAATGGTTGAAAATGAAATAGAACTAAAAATCAAATGCTTGAGGTTTGATAGAGGAGGTGAGTTCACATCAAATGAATTCAACATTTTCTATGAAGAGTAAGGAATAAAGAGATAGTTGTCTACACCTAGGACTTCTCAGCAAAATAGAGTTGTGGAAAGGAAGAACAGGACAATTCAAGAGGCTACTAGAACAATGATGAAGGAAGGAGGCCTGCTGGAAGTTTTCTAGAAAGAAACTACACATACTATTGCCTACATTCAGAATAGGGTTCAAGTGAAAGGTAATGGTACTAAAACCCCCTATGAATTATGGTACAGAAGAATTCCAATAGTAATATATTTCAAAGTCTTTGGAAGCAAATGCTATATCAGAATAGATGAAGACCTAGGGAAATTTGATGCAAGATGTGATGAAGGAATCTTCCTTGGATACTCTACCAAGAGTAAGGCCTACAGGTACTACAAAAAAGGTTGAAAAAGATTTTTGAGAGAGTAAATGTGAAGGTGGATGAAGGAAAATGAAGAACATCAGATCAGAGTGGCTATGAATTAGATGAACCTACTGCTATAACTTATGAAGAAAAAGTTGAACAAGAAGATAGTCAAGATGAAGAAGAAAATGCTCCAGAAATTGCTGCTAAGATCCCCAGGTGTGTAAGAATCAATCACTCTAAAGATCAAATTATTGGAGACAAAGAAAAAGGAGTATTGACAAGGAAAAGAGCTACAGAAGAACAAGTGAATTACTGTTTGCTCTCTACAGTTGAACCAAAAACTGTGAATGAAGCCCCCAATGATGAAAATTGGGTAAAGGCAATGGAGGAAGAACTAATGCAGATAGAGAAGAATGAAACTTGGGAATTAGTTCCTAGACCTACTGACAAAAATATTATTCAAACCAAATGGGTTTTCAGGAACAAGCTAAATGAAAATGGAGAAGTTGTAAGGAATAAAGAAAGGCTTGTGTGCAAAGGATATTCTCAAATTGAAGGAATAGATTTTGTAGAGACTTTTGCTCTAGTAGCTTGGATTGAAGCAATTAGAATGTTTCTGGCATTTGCAGCTCACAAAGATTTCAAAGTATTAGATAGATGTGAAGTCTGCATTTCTGAATGGTGAGTTGGAAGAGGAAATATACATTGATCAACTAGAAGGATTTCAACTATCAGATCAAGGTGATATGGTATACAGGTTGAAGAAAGCATTGTATGAACTCAAACAAGCTCCTAGGGCCCGGTATGCAAGGTTGGATAAGTACTTTTGCAGTTAGGATTCAATAAAGGTACTGCTGACAGTAATATGTATTTCAATATTAATGGTGATCAAATTTTGATTGTTGAAGTCTTTGTTGATGATATCATCTTTGGAGGAAATGAAGGTATGTGTATGAAATTTGTTGGTGAAATGCAGAAAGAGTTTGAGATGTCTATGTTTGGTGAGATGAATTTCTTTCTAGCTCTGCAAATCAATCAATCAGATAAAGGAATCTTCATATCTCAGTCTAAGTATGTGAAAGAGTTGTTAAGGAAGTTTGGGATGGAAGACTCTACACCGGTATGTGCTCCCATGGTGACTGGCTGTAAATTGAGCAAAACTGATGAATCACCCAAATTTGATCAGAAATAGTACAGATCCATGATTGGAGGATTGCTTTATCTAACTCAAACCAGAACTGATATTATGCATGCAGTTTGTCTTGTTGCAAGATTTCAAGTAGATCCAAGAGAATCACATGTGATGGCAGTAAAGAGAATCTTGAGATATTTAAAAGGCACTCTAGATTATGGCTTATGGTATCCAAAGGATAATGATTTGACTCTTAGTGCTTATACAGATGCTGATTGGGCTGGAGATGTTGATGATAGGAAGAGTACAAGTGGAGGTGTTTTCTTTTTGGGTAATAGATTGGTTTCATGGCTGAGAAAGAAACAAGATTCAATCTCTTTGTTAACTACAAAAGAAAAATATATTGCAGTAGCATGTTGTTGTACTCAAGTGTTATAGATGAAGCAGACCTTGAAAGACATAAGAGTTGTGTATGGAGATCCAGTTGCAATCTTCTATGACAATAGAAGTGCTATCAATTTTTCAAAGAATCCAGTAATGCATTCAAGAACAAAGCATATATCTATAAGGTATCACTTTTTGAGAGAAAAGGTGACAGAGAATGAAGTAAAGTTGGAATATGTGTCCACAAAGGATCATATTACAGATATCTTCACCAAACCTCTACTTAAGGATACTTTTGATATCTCAAAGAAAAGTTAGGGGTCATTACCCAACCTACTCTAAACTAAGATGCATGGGAATGCATCAGTCCACTGGTGTCCAAAGTCTCATTCCTTGATTTGGATTGATGTTTTGAGAGCTACCTCTCAGGGGGAGTAGCTAGATGTGTTGGTAATAGTTTAGTTGGATCAAGGAAGTAGAATGCAAGTATGTGCCCTTTGCCATTGATGTCAAAGGGGGAGAGAAATCATGTAAAAAAATTAGGGGGAGAAAGAATGCAGGTGTGTAAAGAGAAAGGGGGAGAATTTTGTCTTGATGGTCTTTTCAGTTTTTTACATCATATGTTGCCATCAATGATAAAGAGGGAGATTGTTGCAAGTATGTGCCTAATCAGTGTTGTCATTGATATCAACATAGCTGTGTTGTCATTGGTGTCAACTGTGCTCTTATTTTGTTGCTTGCTTGTAATAAGTGAGATGCTTTGTATTTACTTATGTAAGTGATCTTGATGTTGAGGATATTGAGAAAATTAGCTCCTCTGGTAGAAATAGTGAGTTGCAGTGGAAACAATGTATTGCATACAGAAGAATAGTCCAGAAGATTGCTCCGGGCATTTCCTATAGGATGAATATCTTTATATGTGGATTGGAAGTTATTTAGAAGTTTGTCTGAAGATGTTATATTCCAAGTTTGAGCCTCCAGTATGAAGATTTGAGTGAGTTATGTTCAGCAGAGTGAAAATTGCTTTTCCTGCACATTTGGTGGTAATAGGGAGAAAGTGTTATGCTCTGCATTCCTCTGCATTGAAGTATTTCTGTCTGCGGTTCTAGATTTAAGTCTAAGATGATGCTAAGTGCCTTCAACTTCAATGGTTTGTGATTTGGTGGTCCACAAGTGATCTTTTCCTTATGATAGTAGTTGGTTGTGTTGTTTATGTGCTCCGATTTGAAGAATCTTCTTGACAGAGTGGTTAGAGATTATGTGGTTGTTTCTTAATGATTTCAATGTGCTTGTGGATGTCTCTTGATCATTTACCTACCCTTGGATTGGTCTGCAAAGAGAAAGTTGGATCATGAATGAAGAATGTTCTTAGAAGACTTAGTGTTCTCACTAGTCTTGGCTGACTTGGTTGATTTCACTAATTGTGGAGATGCCTTGAAGATTGTGGAAGCATGTCGCGGCATGAAGAATTGCGTTTGAATCCCAACTAAGGCATGATGTGAGCAGCATACATCTTTACATCTTTCCCTTAGCAAATTTTTGTATTAGGTCTAGACCTATTTCTATGTATGTTTTTGTAATGCTGACCTTGGAGATTGTTCCAACAGTTGATGAATGTATAGCCGACTTTGATGTACATTCCAAGGTTGATGACTTGCATAAAGACTTGTAATGAATTGCAAAAAAGTGTAGAAGTGTGAAAAAATGAATAGATAAGTGTGAAGGTGTAAAAGAGCAAAGCAGAGAAGTTAATCAATTCAATGGAATTGAACCCAGGCATGGAATAGATACTACTTAGTCAGTTCACCATCTTTTGGGAGTGAGCCACCCCTTGGCAGTGAGCCTAGTTGTTTTTCGGTAATGTTATAACTCATATTTCTATGGGCTAACACCCACCGTGGTTTTTCCCTTTTAGGGTTTTCCAGGTAAAAATCTAGTGTCTATTGTGTTGAATTTGTGATTGTGATTAAGTCTATCATTTCATGCTTTCATGATTAAATCTAATTATCAGTAATTAAGTAGTTGATGGTTTGATATTCATATGAAGTTAAGTTTTTGTGACAACTGATTCACCCCCCCTCTTAGTTGTCATGTGCATTTCAACACTTGTAATATTGTGATTGCACCTCATGTTGTGGCTGTAGAGTGCATAAATTAAATTGCAAGTCCAACCATCGAGCTCTATGGGTATGCCTTGCATACTCATACACTATACTGTCATGAAATATAGACATAAACTAATACACTGGAATCTTTTGAATGACCAAATCACACCTCTTTGCTTCTTTACCATCTTTTGTATTGCAGGCCACTATTTTATACTTGTTGAACTCTACTAGTTCATTTCCAACCGCATGTGTGCTTTCCATATGTTCACATATTGGCATACGTTGCAAGCCACCGTAATGCTGACATGTACCATCCAAGCATAATTCCTTATAGAATATTTGACCTTCATCTCTTTCACATATTATTGTTGATATAAAGTCTCTTGAATATTTGACCTTCCTCTCTTTCACATATTATTGTTGGGGCATGTATACCACAATCCTGTAAAACATTGTTAGTATGCAAATCTAAACATATAGATCGATAAACATCAAAATGGTTAGAAAATTCAATATGTAATCTATAACAACAAGTAGTGCATGTGTGATTTATTTTGACATAGAAAGGTTTTAGCATTTCAAAATATCTTTGAAAATTTTTAATTTGAGGATACATCTCTAGAAATTTACCAAAAAATTGTGTTTGAGTTGTATCCAAAAAATGCTTTGGATGTGGCTCATGGTTTCAACTACGAATTCTCCTTCTCACCACATCCCTTTGATTCAAAGATACCCTTGTGTAATTCTTCCAAAAGTCTTCAATTAGTGATCTCAGTGCTTCAACAATTGGTTTATTTTTTCTGGTAGTCTCCCTAAGAATTCCCATAATTCATTGGCATCGGTGTCCTTGATTCTTTGGCGCCTTCCGATGACTCTCGATTACTTCTGAATGCTTGACTCGTCTTTCTAATGAGATGAGATTTCCTTGTTTGATTCTATTAATTCTCAATGCTTGGTCCTCATCTTTCTAATGAGATGAGCTTTCCTTGTTTGATTCCTTACTATTGTCGATGTAATGACATGTCATGTGACATTACTATCTTTTGTGTGTAAGGTGTTACCCACACTCTCATATGCACTCATTAGATTCGTGACAATAGATTTTTCACTTGAAGCCTCCAATGTTCTCAACTCAAGAATCTGCATGATGGACCTATACTTTATACTTCACATCATTTCAACGAATAGTTGACATCTTGTGGTCTCATTTAACTTTTCAAAAAACACTTTCCAAATCTTATGAGCATATCTTCTACAAGTGCATTTTAGAATCTTACCTTCCATTGGATGCAAAATATTCTCATCAATATCAATCAAATACTTTGTCTTTCTATGTAAAATTCTAGGTGGTGTTGTGAAAAGTAAATTCATCTCAACATTAGGAATTTCATCAATATTTAAATGAGATGGGCTAGATGGCATACCTTCGATCGGAGATGGAATAGATGGCATACCTTGAGGTTGAGGTGGGAATGATGGCATACCTCCTTCCTCACATGTGAGTGATGATGTACTCTCAACTTGAGATGTAGTAGATGGTGTCCCTCCATCTTGACTTGCGGTAGAGGACGTGTCTCCATCTATGGTATTCAAATCTCTCATAGTACGAAGTTTTTGCATTCATTCCCTTTGTGCCACCAATACCATATCTCTTGTTGATGGTTGAGGTTCCTCTTCAATTGGCATGTCTTCGACAATCATGTCCAATTTCCTTTTCTCACGAAGTTCCCTCATACCTACTGCTTTCTTTGCATTCTTAGCTTCTTTCTCTTCATGTGTTGGTTTAATCCTTGATCGTTTCCTCGGGATGACGGATAATTTATATGTAGCATGATAAAGAGACAAATATTAGTTCCTCAAAAATGAATCCATACAAATAAATAAAATATATGTCAGTCAACCCTTCATACAACATGTACATACAATCATCATGTAGAAGAGTAAATGTCACTCAACAAAAATGGAAAGCAAATTTTTTTGAAGTATTTCTACCTTGCAAGAATTTATCATGTGACTTTTCTCTAGCCATTTTCTAATGTATGACCTACCAATATAATGTCCACAAATAGACATGTATGGAAAATGTGGTAGCATAGACAAAGCACATAATTTTTTTGATGGAATGCCTTAAAGAAATGTGGTCTCATGGGATGCCATGATTGCAAGATAAGCACAAAATGGATTTTTTAAAAGACATTACAAACTTTCAAGAAAATACAATTGGGTTGAGTATAAATCCAAATTCCACAACTTTTGTCAACATCCTACCCTTGGAACAAGGTATGGGCATCAATCAAATCATTGAAAGAAAGGGGGATTTTTGTCAAATGTTATAATTGCAACTCCCTTCGCAGCAATGTATGAGAAATGTGGAAGCATGGACAAGGCATGTGAATTGTTTGACGAAATGTATCAAAGAGATATGTCATGGATTGCAATGATTGTGGGATATGCACAAAATGGATTTGTTGAAAAGGTTTTGGAAACTTCCCAGTAAATGCAATCAGTTGGTGTGAATCCAAATTCTACAACATTTGTCAAGATCCTCCCTACCCATGCCAAGAAAGGATATTTGGAATAGGATATGGGCATCCATCAAAGCATTAAGGATAGAGGCTTTTTTAAAATTTATAGTGGAAACATAGACAAGATAGGTGGATTGTTTGGAAAAATGCCTCAAAGAGATATAGTCCCATGGAGCATAATGATTGTAGAATATGCACAAAATGAATTTGTTAAAAAGTTTTTAGAATCTTTCAAGATAATGCAATTGGAAAGTGTAAAGCCAAAATCGACAACCTTTGATAGCATCCCCCTACATTTTCAAAAATGGGCTATTTAAAACAAGGTATGGGCATGATCCCTCAAAGCATAATGGAAGGGGGATTTTTGTCAAATGTTATAGTTGCAAATTTCCTATTAGACTGTATGCAAAATGTGGAAGAATAGACAAGGCACATGAACTATTTGACATATAATTGCTCAAAGAAATGTGGTCTCATGGATTACCATGATTTTATAATATGAACAAAATGATTTGGTAGAGATGTATGTAAAATGTGGTAGCATAGACAAGGCAATGAACTGTTTGAAAAAATGGCTCAAAGAAATGTGGTCTCATGGTGATGGACATTCTTTCTGACCAGTCATTCTAAACCATAAAGCAACAAAACTTAAAAACCTATAAAAAGAACATTTTCACAATAGGGGCAACAAATTACTGCATACTATAACAATTCATAGATTGATTTTGAGCCATCCCTTGCAAATCTCTTTCCACCACTAGATCCGGTGACATATACACATCAAATAAATGAATACTAATATACATATAAAATATACAACTAATATAAATATAAGGTATCCAATTACTAGATTCTCTTCTCTTCTCTAATTATCATGTAAATTTTATAATTCAGACGACATTTCTTTGAGGCATTTTTTTTAAACAGCACATTGCCTTTTCTATGCTACCACATTTTACATACATGTGTGCCAAAGCATTTTATCAAACAACATAGACAAGGCTAAGGTTATAATGAGAAACAAACAATGATGAACATGGAATATGCATAATAACAAAATCAAAGCATTGTATTAAGCATGTATGATAAGGGATGATAAAGAAACATAATAGAATTAAGGAAAATGTAAAGAACATGTGTAAAGACTTGACATACCTAAAAAATGGAGATTCAAATGGAGAGACTACCCAATTATGTAATCTTTTTTTCTTCTTGCATCAAACTCCTCAACAATTTGAGTTTTTCACAAACTTGCTTCCTTTTCAATGTTTAATTGTATATCACTCAAATAGAATTACTAACAACAATACAATTTACCAATGTATAATGTTAAATTCCTACAATTCAATCACAATTAACATTGCAACACTACAAAAATTGAAACTTGAATTGATATATATCAAATACGATGTGAAAACTATGTTATTTCCTCCTTAAGTTGGCAAACTAGAAAAAGGTGGTGGAAAGTTCATGCAAAGGTGGTAGAATGTGAAAAATCTGCACGTGCACTTCCCAACAACATCAAAAAGCTTTTTTTTGTTAGAGCATGTCCATAACCAGTAGAATAACAGAGTATGTTGGCCTGGATCATGGGTGTCTGAGCTATTTACTATTTGTATAGAAAGATAAAATGCATTCGCATTATAATGCGAACGCATTTTAGCTTGCTATACAAAACTCCTTACCTCTCCACCTCTCTCCCTCCTCCTTACCCATCTTTCCCTCAAGTTGTCAACTTCACTCTCTCATTTTCTTCTATCTCTCCCCTCACCTCTCTATCTCTCACCTTTGTCTCCCCCTCACCTCTCTACCTCTCCCCTCTCTAGGTCTCTTAGTCACTCCTTATCTGGCTCTCCATCCATCCTTAGCCATCTAGGTCTCTCACTTAACCCTAAACCCTATCCCTAAAGCCTCATCCCTCAACTCTTAAACCTAAAATCCTAAACCCTATCCATAAACCCTCAACCCTTGACACTATACCTTAAACCCTAATCCCTTAAACCTAAACCCTAAACCCTAAACCCTATCCTTAAAGCCTAAACCCTTAAATTTTAAATCCTAAATCCTATACCTAAACTATCAACCCTCGACACTATACCTTTAACCCTAATCCCTCAACCCTAAACCCTAATCCCTCAACCCTTAAACCTTTAATACCTCAACCCTCAACCCTTAAACCCTAAACCATTGACCCTTAAACCATAATGCCTTAAACCCTCAACCCTTATCCACCCCTCTCCTTCCCTATCTATCTCACCCCCATCTCTCCTCTATCTCTCTCACCCCTCTCTCCATAGGTTGTAGGTCTCTCACTTGTATCTCTTAGGGATCTCTAGATATTTCCCTTCCTCTCCACCTCTCTCCCTCCTCCTTACCCATCTTTCCCTCAAATTGTCAACTTCACTCTCTCATTTTATTCTCTCTCCCCTCTCCCCTCACCTCTCTATCTCTCACCTCTATCTCCCCCCACCTATATACCTCTCCCCTCTCTAGGTCTCTTAGTCACTCATTGTCTGCCTCTCCATCCATCCTTACCCATCTAGGTCTCTTATTTAACCCTAAACCCTAAACCCTATCCCTAAAGCTTCAACCCTCAACCCTTAAACCTTAAATCCTAAACCCTATCCCTAAACCCTCAACCCTCAACACTATACCTTAAACCCTAATCCCTCAACCCTAAACCCTAATCCCTTAACCCTTAAACCCTTAATACCTCAACCCTTAAATCCTCAATCCTTAAACCCTAAACCCTTGACCCTTAAACCCTAAACCCTTAGCCACCCCTCTCCCCCTATCTACCTCACCCCCATCTCTCCCCTATCTCTGACCCCTCTCTCCCTAAGTTGTAGGTCTCTCACTTATATATCTCTCAGGGCTCTCTAGATATTTCCCTTCCTCTCCACCTCTCTCCCTCCCCCTTACCCATATTTCCCTCAAGTTATCAACTTCATTCTCTCATTTTATTATATCTCTCCCCTCACCTCTCTATCTCTCACCTCTGTCTCCCCTTCACCTCTCTACCTCTCCCCTCTCTAGGTCTCTCAATCACTCCTTGTCTATCTCTCCATCCCTCCTTAACCATCTAGGTCTTTCATTTAACCCTAAACCCTAAACCCTATCCCTAAAGCCTCAACCCTCAAACCTTAAACCTTAAATCCTAAACCCTATCCATAAATCCTCAACCCTCGAAACTATACCTTAAACCCTAATCCATTAACCCTAAGCCCTAATCCCTCAAACCTTAAACCCTTAATACCTTAACCATTAAACCCTAAACCCTTGACCCTTAAACCCTAAAGCCTTAAACCCTCAACCCTTATCCACCCCTCTCCTCCCCTATCTGCCTCACCCCCATCTCTCCCCTATCTCTCTCACCCCTCTCTCCCTAGGTTGTAGGTCCCTCACTTGTATATCTCTTAGGACTCTTTAGATATTTCCCTTCCTCTCCACCTCTCTCCGTCCTCCTTACCCATCTTTCCCTCAAGTTATCAACTTCACTCTCTCATTTTATTCTCTCTCCCCTCACCTCTCTACCTCTCCCCTCTCTAGGTCTCTCGGTCACTCCTTGTCTATCTTTCCATCTGTCCTTAGCCATCTAGGTCTCTCACTTAACCCTAAAACCTAAACCCTATCCTTAAAGCCCCAAACCTCAACCCTTAAACCTTAAATCCTAAACCCTATCTCTAAACCCTCAACCCTCGACACTATACCTTAAACCCTAATCCCTCAACCCTTAAACCCTTAATACCTCAACCCTTAAACCCTCAACCTTTAATCCCTAAACCCTTGACCCTTAAATTCTCAACCCTTATCCACCCCTCTCCTCCCCTATCTGCCTCACCCCATCTCTCCCCTATCTCTCTCACCCCTCTCTCCCTAGGTTGTAGGTCTCTCACTTGTATATCTCTCAGGGCTCTCTAGATATTTCCCTTCCTCTCTGTTGATAACTAAGAGGGGGGGTGAATCAGTTATCTTACTTTTTTTCTGCTTTCTAAATTTCCTTATCAATTAGTGCAACATTAAATTAAATAAGCAAACATAACCATGAAATGGAAATAACATCAATACACATGACACAATGATTTTGACGTGGAAAACCTTGTTAAGGGAAAAACCATAGGGTGATTAACCCAAGATTGTATTCTCTATTAGAAGAATAAGATAGTACAAAATGGTACTTGCCAATTAGGGCTCACTGCCTGAGCATACTACTCACAAGAGGCTCACTACCTACAATAGTTTATACAAGGAAACTAGATACCTGAACTGATGAGAAGCATCCACATATGTTAAGGTTCAGTTCCGGTTAAACCCAATATACTGATATGCTACACTTCATTCTTACTCTCTTAGGTGTTGCTATCCTGTTACATTCCAGACCTGTCTTACTGTCTTCACACTGCTCTTCTGCTTTTCTTTGCACCACTCAATACACCACACACACCTTCACATCCAAATCTATCTGGTATATATATATATCTGTACAAAGGATTTTCATCCTCTTTCTAGTCGGCATCAAGAGTAGTCAATATTTTATCAAACTCTAGTCTGTCGGCTGAATCCTTGCTTACCAATTGATGCGAATCAAGGAGATACTTGTAGAAGTCATCTAACATGTCAGCCAATCATGAATGATACCTTAAGAACCTTGATCACCATCAATATCTCATCCAGAATAATTTTGATGCTCTGTCGGTCAGTTCTTCCTCTGTCTACTCTGCCAAACTAGACCTCAATACTTAGATGCTCATATCTCTTTAGTCTTTCATCACTGGAGGCTCAATCCATGGAATCTATTAGTCAAGGTGTTCCTATTGACTTCCCCAAGTCTATACTTTACAAAGATACTTCCTCTAAGAGATCTGAACCTGACTGTTAGACCTTGCTGCATGCTCTGTTCTTGCTTACCGGACCAAAGTATTCTTCAATCTGACTTCCGGTAAAGATACACCATGTCCTGTGGATGTGTGGAATGGTCTTTGTTGCCATCAATGACAACACCAATGAAGCCACACAGTGTCTCTTGCCAACAATCTCCCCCTTTGGCATTGATGGCAACACTTAGTGAAAAATGACTAAGTGTTATACTACACTCCCCCTTGGTTGATGCTCTGTTCTATTGTACACTTTATCAGAACCCCCCCTTAGCTGGATTCCATATTTTTCACTGCTCCTCACTCCCCCTTTGACATCAATGGCAAAGGGTAGGGTCCACATACCAAAATTTCCAAAAATAATCTATACTTAGCCGCATAAGTATATATACATGCTTATACTTACATATACTAAAGTATATCTGCAAAAGATGTCTTCAAATGGGCAAATTTTGTTGCCCAACTCAGCTTCATCCTATCCAAAATTGAGATGTGACCACTCAATAGGAATGCAAAAGCTTTTGCCCTTTTGAGATTTGTCAGATCACTGGTCCAGGCTGTGGCCTGAGCAGCAGTTAGGGCTTCATGCATGGCCTCTAACTTAGGGATAATCATCCCTCTAAGTTCACCCATTCTGCTTAATATGTTCTTCCTCTCCTTTTCAAGCTTCTTAATCTCATTCATGATTACAATAGTTTGACATTCCTGGCTTATTATGCATACAGTGAGAGGATCAAAATTCTGAGAGAGGCTTGACAGTTTATCCTCTTGTTCTTTCACTTTCTTCTCAATATCCTTTGTTACTTTAGTCCAGGATATACAAAATTTATACAATTCTCCTCCATCCTTAAGAGCATTTTCTAAGCTCTTTATCCCAATATCCATATTTCTCCTATCATTGGTTATAAGCCCTTGTAACTCTGAGAATCTCTTATCCAAAAACTCTTTTTAGACTTTTACCTCAGCTAATTTCTCTAAAGACTCAAAATGAGTGCTAACACTATTTACTAGAGATTTGAGATTACCAGATGAAGAGACCGAGGGATTTGTCTGAAAAGATGGCATGATCTTCTCTAATACACTGGATGCAGTTTCTATGAGCTTACAATCTTCCATGTGAGACTTCAGAAGTTTTTCTTTTGCCTTTGCTGAAGTAAAGGATGCTAGATTCATGGTTTGAACCGGGGAGAGGGAGTCAAAATTGAACGGTCCTTGAAGAAGTTCTGGTTCATCAAATTCTATCACCTCCTTGGTTAAGAATTTCTCAACTGCTTCTACTGTGTCTCTTGCTAGTGACAGGGTTTTGTCCCCTTTTGCAGCCTTACCACTATCATCTGTGGTTTTTTCTGTTGGAGTTTTCTCTCCTTCTGCACCCTTATTACTGTCATCTTCTTTTTCCTTTTCCTCTGCTTCTTGACTGATCTTTTCTTCTACTCTTTCTTCTTCTTTAGATTCGAAGTCAACAGTGGAAACTGGAGGAGAGATGTTTGCTTGATCATGGACCTCCTCTTCTGGAGTAGAGGAATCTAAGTCCTTACCATTTTCTTCACCTGTCTCCTTTACCTCTTATATCACTGTCTCAGTAGATTCTTCTTCAACATCTATAGCTGAGGGATCATTACCTAAGTCCTCTACAATAGGAATGTTGAATCTTTTGTATGCATTCTGGAGAATCTCTTCTGTCTCTTCTCCTATTTTGTCATTTTCACCAAGCATAAGATGATTCATTCTAGGTTTGCTCTGGAACTCATCCTTGCAATCTTTGAAGATCATATTCATTTGCTTTGAAGTGATTGAAGGAAAGAGCTGAATGGCTATCTGTTCCCGGATCTCAAGATCCTTTGCCCTAGCATTATTCTTTCCTATCTCTAACTCCTTCTCTAGGTTTTTGGGAATGAGAGAAATGATTTCAATGAAAGCCTTATTGTATATGTTTAAGTACTTAACTGTGGCTTCCTCCAAGATCTTTTTATCTGTATCATTATATGCATCATAGAATTTTGTTATTGGTTGCAGGTTTCCATCCATCGTAACTGCTTTAACTACATCATCTAAGGACAGAGTGGGCCTTTCAACAAATTCTTCTGATACTTCTTTAGTAGAGGGTTCACCAGATGTTTTCCTCTTCTTTTTCATTTTCTTTACTTCCTCATCTGATTCTATCTCTTCATCATCCTTCTGACTGATGTAAGACCTTGTTGCCTTTTTCTTGGTTCTCTTCTCTCCTTTTCCAGATGATTTTGCTTCCAGTTTTGATGCCTTTGAGCTCTTTGCAGTGGTAGGTGCAGAGGTTTTAGAGGATCTGGTCTGGGAGGGGACTTCCACTGGAGCACCTTCTTTCTCTGCTTTTTCCTTTTCTTTCTCTACCCTTTATGTCTTCTCTCTATTTGCAACAAGTGCCTCTTTTGAAATTCCATGCCTCTTGGCAAACTCTTCTACTTCCCTCCTCACTTTTCTTTTTATTTCCAGTTGTCTTAGCTCCACATGGATCTTCACACTTAATTCTTCAAAGGTTCCAAACCTTCCTGCTTTAGGATCCTTGGATTGACTAAGCATGTGTTGAACATGTAGCTCAATGATTTTTTCATCTACTTCATACCCCATTGGCATGATCCAGACTATTCTTGGCTCTACTGCCTCCATTAGACATTGATCAGTTTCTACCATAAAGCATATTGTATCTTTATATTTTTCAACTAAAGATTGGGGGATTCTCTCTCTTTCTTGCATCATGCTTTGAAAATTCTTGAAATAGCCCCAGAGAGCTGTATTCTATGCCTTGGCATCACCAATCCCATGTATATAATCTCTGATTTGAATGGCTACTGGTCTATCATTTTGCCATACCCAGCCACTGGATCCGGGAAGCTCATTCATGTAATAAAAGAATAGGCAGAGTATCAAACCACCGTATTTGAAAGAATTCTTCTTATCTTTCTTTATCTTCTGCAGATTCTCCAAGAGTTGGTTCAGAAGGAGCTCACAAAGATCATAGTCTGCATTCTTCCTCAACATTTCATAAGCAGTATATATAGCAGTTCTAGATACTGAATTCTCCCTGCTGGAGTGATATATCTTATATCCAATTATCATTGATGCAAACTTGATATCCAGATCTGTGATATCCTCAATTGTCATTACTCTTTTATCAAACTTCGATCCGGTAGCCTCACTTACAATTTGGTTTTTGACAGATTTGAGAGTAGGCATTCCACCGGTTGAGTGAAATCTGGTTACTGCCCTAATGGCATCCTTAGTGATCTTAAATGGCCTGTTCAACCACATGAAGTTGTCATGCGTTTTGCTCAAGATATACCGGACCCATTCATCTTCTGGAAAACAGGGGAAATGAATGTATTGTGCAAAATGTTTGTCCCAGATAGCTTTATACTGAGTTTTGAAATTGAATGAGTCATCTATCAAATGCTTGTGATAGATATCGACTAGCTTAGATTCCCCAAATTCTTTAATATTCGCATGAATATATGCCTTAACATCTTCTGCATGCAGAACCCCATGTGGAATGCTTAAAAAGGCGCCTAGGGGATCAACTTCTAGGGATTTATATGGATGTTTCTTGAATTTAGGACGCAGCCTATCAAAAATCTTTATAACATTTGGAGTAGCCATCTTCAAAAGATTTACAGAGAGATTTTCAGCAACAGAAAATACCTTTTACACTTCTAGGGTTCGCTGAATGAGCCGGATTAATTTGCCTGATGAATCGACTTCAACGGTTGAGAATCTGAGATAATTTGTTGCAGAGATTCTTTTCTCTTCTTCTTGAAAGCAAATGTGCAAATGATAGATGAATGAGCCTTTTTATTTCTGGGAAAACCCTAATTTTATATTTCAATAAATGCACAACTCAAGTTATTCTGATTGCCTAGTTCTTCTTATTTTGAGAAAGATCTTTTTCCAGATCACTGAGATATACTTAGAGTTATCCTTAGTGATTAATAACAAACTATCTTACTTTCCCCAAACACTTGATCTATCCACTGAACAAGATGCCTCGAATTTGAATCATACTAGATTTACTTGTGATAATCCTGTTTAACTGGATGACTGTTAAACCAGATCAATCTTGGAAGATTAGACTCTTCAAATCTTCCTGCGGATCTTCCATATCTTTACCAAGATTTATTTAGATGTTTCTCTAAAAATCCTTTTATCCTGCAACTTCCCATGTGCCAATATCAGGCATCAATTAACTGGCTAGGGAAAAATGTTTTTCCTTGTGTCTCCCCCTGAGCCAGAGCTCACTTTTTAATTTCTGGAAGGAATATCAGCACCAGATTCTGGTGCGGATCCATCCCCTACATTTTTTGTACTTCTCTTGACCCAAATCTTGTTCATCTCACTTTTAACTTCATCCACATTTACTTTTCCTTTTCCTTTGTCTTGATTCTGATTATGATGCATTGGACCCCTTTTGTCTTGGTTCTTGCTTTTACAGAATTTGGCAATATGACCGGATCTATTGCAATTGTGGCAAACAACATTTCTTTGCATATTTGAATGATATCCTCTTGATCTGCATTGATTAGCCATATGTCCCATTCTATTGCATGCAAATCATCTACCATTGAATGAATTGTTCATTTGCATATTTCTACATTCATGAGATTTGTGACCATACCTTTTGCAGTTGAAATACTATTCAGAGAAGGATGTATTAGTCTGATTTATTCTCTTTCTGCACTGATTAGCTTTATGACCAAAGTTATTGCAATTGTGGCAGTATCCATTGAAGGATGGATATCTTTGAGCATTAGGTTGCCTTATCGGAGGTCTTCTAGGCCTGTTCCTTAGATTTTCTGATCCAAAACTCTTTTGACCAGATCTGGAGCTTTCACCTTGTTGGTTTTTTCCCAGACTGGATGCTTATTCCCAGATTTCCCTACAAGGTAGCCATCAATGATCAATAGGATCTCTGGGCCAGGGGCCAACAGTATAGGAGATAGACTCTATTTTTATCTCCTCTTCTTCTTCAGGCTCTACAAAACCTAGGGGGGTATTCCCTATTCAACACCCATGAGAATATGCATACAAAGGCTGGGATGCTGACATGAAGTAGATAAGTCCTCCTATAAGTAGACCAAAACTGCAAGATAAGAGCAAAGGGGCTAGCTTTGGGCCTATTTTCAGTTGTAGACAGAGGACTTGGGATCCTAAAACTAATTCTACTGTCCTAATGGTTGTTTTGGAGTTTGATTTTGATGTTATGTGTTTGGATGCAAAGCTAGACCTGGTGTATAACCTCAACACAGAGCTAGATTGGTGCCTATCCAGGGCTTGGAGTCATAGACATACACATGTAAATGTTCAGCATAAACATATTAAAACTGGATTCAAGGGGATTTCATCATATTTGCCTTACAAATATATCCCAGAACAGAGTGTTTATACATCTCTACTTATGATATCCTTACTGCAATATGCTTTCCTCAATACTTAACCTGAAAACAGTTTAATCTATCCCTTGAACAAAAGTTAAGAGATCAAGCATTCAATATAGTAAACCTATATCCTAGAACCCAAGACACCCCTTAGATATCCAGATTCAAAAGGAAAGCATATTCAATACAGGAGACAGACAACAAAACACATGCAATATAGCATTACTCATCTAAATCAGCATGAAACCAATGAATTTATGCACAAAACATAAGGCATGAGACTCATAAACTCACAAAATCCACTACACAGAGCAACCAAAACTAGATGTATTTTATTATAGAGCCAAAATGTCTAGTTTTCAACAACGACAAAATGGGTCACACAGTCTGCTTAAATAGCAAGAGAATGGACCCAACAAATTAATCACATGGCTCCCCAAAATTTTGCTAGATACACAGCATCAGAAAAATGGCGCTCAGAATCATAAATGCTGCAGAGGGACAAGGAGGAGGGAACAGGTGAGATCGGGATCTGGGTCGCTACCTAAAGATTTACATCATAAAAAAGGTGGTTGACCTGTCCATCATCATCCCATACCTCTTTAACAATCACCATTAAAGTTTCATCTACCCGTAGGCCCTAGAGCGCAGCCACAGCAAGTTTCTCCTGCCAAAATAGTCGTAGGTACTCAAGAAAAAAAAACCCACGATGCAACTTTAAAACTTGGCCATCGATGATTTCCTAGTCACTGAGATCCACGGCCCCAAAAAATGTTGAAAAGTCACCCACCAACCAAATCGTGCCACGTAGGCACTTGTAGTTTCTATCACTAATTTATTTCACTTACCCTCCCCGCCGAAAGCTTATTACTCGTACCTCACGTGGAAGCCACCACGTGGCAAGCCCCGCGACACTTTTGAAACCCATAGAAACTCCCTCGGAAGCATGGCGGATGCAGACACATGGTGGGCTCCGCGCCACCCTTGAAACACACAAAGAAACTTTAAAGAAACCTTAAGGAAACTTTAAGGAAACTTAGCGGAAGCAGCCACGTGGTGGCTTCCGTGAAAATCTTGAGAAACATAAAGGGTCCCTTCATTGAAACCTCTGCGGAGGCTGACAGGTGTTAAGCTCCGCACTCTTCTTGAAACATAAAAGAGTCTCATTTGAAACACTATTGAAACTCTTGTGGAGATTGACACTTGGCAGGTTCCGCGTTAACCATGAAAGATATAAAAACTTAAGAGAAATAGTCAGAAGTCTCGAGACCCTCCGCCATGTGTCACAATCTGCCACACTTAATATTTATGCCGGGGCCCACCTCCATGTTTTGTTTATTGTTGCAATAAAAAAGGAATAGACCTGCGGAAGCTGACACATGTCACGCTCCGCAGCAACAATAAGGGACAAATGGCGCATTCCATGCGCCTGTTGCAATATACCGAAAGTGCCCCCGCTGATTGACACTTGGCGCCTTCCGCGCATTTGAAACATGAGACACATTAAGAAACGGGGCCCACAACCTCCCATTCGCCACACTCAGAAACTTTGAAAGGGTCCTTCGAAACTCAGGCGGAGGTTGCCACTTGGCAACATCCGCAGCAATAGGGACACTTAACTGGGACCCACCTTCTCTTCACCACACTCAGAAACAAAAAGAAACAATCACGAAAGCTGACACCTGTCAGCCTCCGCAGCAACCTCAAGTGATACGTGGCATCTTCCGCCCCTGCGTAGAAACTTAAAGAAACTTCAGTGGAGAGTGACATGTGGCACGCTTCGTGGGCCTTGAGAAACATTAAGGGTCTTCAAACCCTTTGGAAACTTGGCAGAAATTGTGAAACTTTTTAGGGTCACTCAGGTGCCTCCACGTGGTGCCTCCCACGGCACCTTGAAACATTTAGAAACTTAAAAGAAACCTCGGTAGAAGCCAACACGTGGCGCCTTCTGCAGCAGCAACTACTAACTAAAGGAAACACATGGGACTCCCAAAGAGACTGACACTTGGCAGGATCCGCGGCCACCAAAGAAACTGAAACACTTCTGAAACTCCTGCTGAGGCAGCCACTTGGCGTCATCCGCTATGGCCTAGAAACTTAAAAGCAACTTCTTGAAACATGGGCAGAGCCCGACACTTGGCACTGTCCGTGGTGCTGGTAGAAAGAAACCCTCGCAGCCACACCTAGAAACATTTAGACACAGAAGCTGTGACCCAATATGCATTCTTATGCATTTGACCCATTTTTAACATTTTTTTAGGGGCCGATGGAGATTCCTGACCTGCCACTGCATATTTTGATCCGCACCAACTGATTTCTTGCATTTTTTATAACTGCAAAGGCCAAAATGTGTTAGGATTTTTGGATTTTTGGGAAGAGACCTGACTTGAAACCCCAAACATAAATTATTACTAACTGTGGCTCCGATTGGGGACGTGTAGGTGCAAGACTGCAGCGAGAACCTCAGATCTCTAGGATGCAGACCAGTCCCTTATTTATTGGGCACAGAGTCAAACTTGCACCAATCTGCATCACCAAACACATTATTTCAAAATAAACATGGTGGCCCTGGGCCACCAAAAAGGAAAAACCATAATTTCCCTTTGTCAAACACCTGATTTTCTTTTGATTTCTTCAAATGAAGCCTAAAAGCATTTGACCACTTGCAACAACCTTCTTTGCAATTATTTGTGCTACTGCCCATTTTTCTTTCTTTAACAATTCTACAACTAGCTTCATCAGCATACATTATCATCAGTTGTAGAATGTCATCATCATATGAGTCATTGATGTTGCTTGGAAAAATGATAGACTCACATGAAACAAATGAATCCACATCAGAATTTTGCCCTTCTTCAAAAAATAAGAGCTCCTCTGTATCAAACATGCAATATTCAGGCACAAACAACATCTCATAATCAAATTTATCTTTATAAACATACAGATATTCATCATCATTGTGCTCAGCAATTTTGCCACTAAGGTCCACCTGAAATATCTCAAGAGAAGGCATAAAAAGCTCAGAGTGCAGCCCTTCATCAAAAGCTTTGTAGTTACCCATCCAACCAACACTATCACCAACTATATGAGCACACACATCTGCAATCTGCCCATTCACCTCTGAATAGTGACCCTGTTTTTCCTCTTCACCAATGCACTGATACCCAAAAGTAAATTTTTCAACCTCTGCATTGTGAAAATGGTCAGGAACTTCAAGGAAACACTCATATTCATCATCCAAATATATTTTATCATCTGAAAGGCTCATACATGCATCTAAATGCTGACAATCACTAATACATTCACTGTCATCCCTTGAATCAATGTTTTCTATATTCAAAGTGAAGCTCTGCATATCCACCTTATATAGATAATCAGGAATAACTGGGATATGCCTATCACTACAGGATGCAACTTCATGTATATCTTTCATTTCATCATTTGAAGAACATTTTGCATCTGCAGGCTTGTTTTCTAAAGCCTTATAACAATCTTTGTCTACATCATTATAGGATGTGCCTACATTTTCAACAACATTTTCTTCATGTATCACATCATGGCTGCACACATTGTTCTGAAATACATTTCCCTTTACACAATCATCTTTCAATGCACATACTGGGAAAGCTGAAATATATTCACTTTGATAACTGCTTTGACAACTTGCAGCCATGAAACCTACTGGCATTCCATATTTCTCATTGTTTTCTATATCCATAGCAAATTGGAAAGCTTGGTGAAGTGTGACTGGTTCTTTATCTCTCAATAGATAACTCATTTCTTCATCAAATGTAGCCAAATAAATTGTCAAGTATAATGCATTATTGGGTCTCATATATTCAGGAATTTGCCTGAGCAACTTAATAAACATTAAATTAAAGGCTGGAACCAGCTCCTCATCTTCCTTTTGGATATTCATAAAATGTATGATCAGAGAGGCCACATCAAATCTTTCACCAAACTGCCCTAGGAATGCAACTTCTAAATCTATCCATGAAAAAACTAAACAAACAGGCAGGTCTGAAAACCATATTCTAGCATCATCTTCTAATGACTGAACAAAGAGTCTCATTACTACATCTTCATCCTCTATCTCATAATCTTCTATTAAATTAAAAAATCTTTGCAGATGTTTGTTTGTTGATTCAAAATCTAATCCACTATATTTTGGCAAACATTTTCTAATTTTATTGGGAATAACATTTGGGTAACCATATATCCCTGTGAAATCTAGGGCTTTATACCTTTCAATAAAAAATGGTCTCCTTTGAGAGCACAACCAGGCCTACTGTTCTAAACTTAACATTTTGAATCAAAAATGCAATACCTGGAAATATGTTGCAGCATTGATTGGTTCAATCAACAAAGTCGCCACCTCTCACAGAGAGGACAAAAATTCAACAAGGCACATGTATTTTCTGGATTCACCACGCTAGCAGAGCACCATATGGTTACTTGATTTTGCTGCAACAACTTCACTGGAAACTAGATTTCCCAGCCTTCAAATCACTTGACTCTCTCTTTCCCCAGTAGAGTCGCCAATTTCTGTTGGTTTTTTCCCAGACTGGATGCTTATTCCAAGATTTCCCTACAAGGTAACCATCAATGATCAACAGGATCTCTGGGCCAGGGGCCAACAGTATAGGAGATAGACTCTATTTTTATCTCCTCTTCTTCTTCAGGCTCTGCAAAACCTAGGGGGGTATTCCCTATTCAACACCCATGAGAATATGCATACAAAGGCTGGGATGCTGACATGAAGCAGTTAAGTCCTCCCATAAGTAGACCAAAACTAAAAGATAAGAGCAAAGGGGCTAGCTTTGGGCCTATTTTCAGTTGTAGACAGAGGACTTGGAATCCTAAAACTAATTCTACTGTCCTAATGGTTGTTTTGGAGTTTGATTTTGATGTTATGTGTTTGGATGCAAAGCTGGACCTAGTGTATAACCTCAACACAAAGCTAGATTGGTGCCTATCCAAGGCTTGGAGTCATAGACATACACATGTAAATGTTCAGCATAAACATATTAAAATTGGATTCAAGGGGATTTCATCATATTTGCCTTACAAATATATCCTAGAATAGAGTGTTTATACATCTCTACTTATGATATCCTTATTGCAATATGCTTTCCTCAATACTTAACCTGAAAACAGTTTAATCTATCCCTTGAACAGAAGTTAAGAGATCAAGCATTCAATATATTAAACCTATATCCTAGAACCCAAGACACCCCTTAGATATCCAGATTCAAAAGGAAAGCATATTCAATACAGGAGACAGACAACAAAACACATGCAATATAGCATTACTCATCTAAATCAGCATGAAACCAATGAATTTATGCACAAAACATAAGGCATGAGACTCATAAACTCACAAAATCCACTGCACAGAGCAACCAAAACTAGATGTATTTCATTACAGAGCCAAAATGTCCATTTTTCAACAACGATGAAATGGGTCACACAGTCTGCTTAAATAGCAAGAGAATGGACCCAGCAAATTAATCACATGGCTCCCCAAAATTTCACCTTATACACAGCATCAAAAAAATGGCGCTCAGAATCATAAATGTTGCAGAGGGACAAGGAGGAGGGAACAGGTGAGATTAGGATCTGGGCTACCGCCTGAAGATTTGCATCATAAAAATGGTGGTTGACCTGTCCATCATCGTCCCATACCTCTGCAACAATCACCATTAAAGTTTCATCTACCTGTAGGCCCTAGAGCGCAGCCACATCAAGTTTCTCCCACCAAAACAGTCACAGGTACTTGAGAAAAAAAAACCCATGATGCAACTTTAAAACCTGGCCGTCAATGATTTCCTAGTCACTGAGATCCATGGGCCCAAAAAATGTTGAAAAGTCACCCACCAACCAAATCGTGCCACGTAGGCACTTGCAGTTTCTATCTCTAATTTATTTCACTTACCCTCCCCGCCGAAAGCTTATTGCTGGTACCTCACGTGGAAGCCACCACGTGGCAAGCCCCGCGGCACTTTTGAAACCCATAGAAACTCCCTCGGAAGCATGGCGGATGCAGACACATGGCGGGCTCCGTGCCCCCCTTGAAGCACACAAAGAAACTTTAAAGAAACCTTAAGGAAACTTTAAAGAAACTTAGCAGAAGCAGCCACGTGGTGGCTTCCGTGAAAATCTTGAGAAACATAAAGGGTCCCTTCATTGAAACCTCTGTGGAGGCTGATAGGTGTCAAGCTCCGTGCTCTTCTTGAAACATAAAAGAGTCTCATTTGAAACACTACTGAAACTCTCGCGGAGATCAACACTTGGCAGGTTCTGCGTTAACCATGAAACATATAGAAACTTAAGAGAAACAGTCAGAAGTCTCAGGACCCTCCGCCACATGTCACAATCTGCCACACTTAATATTTATGCCGGGGCCCACCTCCATGTTTCATTTATTGTTGCAACAAAAAAGGAACAGACCTGCAGAAGCTGACACATGTCACACTCCGCAGCAACAATAAGGGACAAATGGTGCATTCCGCACACCTGTTGCAACATACCGAAAGTGCCCTCGCTGATTGACACTTGGTGCCTTCCGCGCGTTTGAAACACAAGACACATTAAGAAACGGGGCCCACAACCTCCTGTTCGCCACACTCAGAAACTTTGAAAGGGTCCTTCGAAACTCAGGCGGAGGTTGCCACTTGGCAACATCTGTAGCAACAGGGACACTTAACTGGGACCCACCTTCTCTTCGCCACACTCAGAAACAAAAAGAAACAATCACGGAAGCCGACACCTGTCAGCCTCCGTAGCAACCTCAAGTGATACGTGGCATCTTCCGCCCCTGCATAGAAACTTAAAGAAACTTCAGTGGAGAGTGACATGTGGCACGCTCCGTGGGCCTTGAAAAACATTAAGCGTCTTCAAACCCTTTGGAAACTTGGCAGAAACTGCAAAACTTTTTAGGGTCACTCGAGTGCCTCCACGTGGTGCCTCCCGCGGCACCTTGAAACATTTAGAAACTCAAAAGAAACCTCGGTGGAAGCTGACACGTGGCGCCTTCCGCAGCAGCAACTACTAACTAAAGGAAACACATGGGACTCCTGTGGAGACTGACACCTGGTAGGATCCGCGGCCACCAAAGAAATTGAAACACTTCTGAAACTCCCGCTGAGGCAGCCACTTGGCGTCATCCGCTACGGCCTAGAAACTTAAAAGCAACTTCTTGAAACATGGGCGGAGCCTGACACTTGGCACTGTCCACGGTGCTGGTAGAAAGAAACCCTCGTAGCCACACCTAGAAACATTTAGACACAGAAGTTGCGACCTGATATGCATTCTTATGCATTTGACCCATTTTTAACATTTTTTTAGGGGCCGATGGAGATCCTTATCCGCCATTGCATATTTTGACCTGCACCAACTGATTTCTTGTATTTTTGATAACTATAGAGGCCAAAATGTGTCAGGATTTTTAGATTTTTGGGAAGAGACCTGACTTGAAACCCCAAACATAAATTATTACTAACACACCTTTCTCATATCCCAAGCCATGCTTGTCATCTACCCTCTTTTGGCTTTCAAGAAGAACTTCAAGTTGAGCAGAACTTATCTTGAATTTCTCTTTGTATTCATTTGTTGTTTGAAGATCCTTTTTAAGAGTGTCAATTTGATCCTCAAGTTTTTCTTCATTATAGCTAGCATCTTCAAGATCAGATTCTAGATGCCTGATTATTCTATCCATTTTGTGGCAGTCTTCTGACTTCTCCATGAGAGATTGTCTTAGATCATTTTCAGTTTTTCTTTTCTCTTCAATTTCTTGGGTGAATTTCATAACTCCTGATTCCATTTCATGTCTTACCATAATGACCTCTTTTGATAACTTTTCACATAACTTGGTTTTCTCCTTCATATTTTCATTTGTACCATTGTCTTCACTTTGACTTGCTAATTGCTGAAGTAGATCTTTTCTCTTTTTCATAGAGATACTCAATTTCCCTTTTAGTTCATTTATGAAATCATCAGCCTGTTTGAGTCTTTCCTTCAATTCACTGACTTCAGAGTTTGATTGGTCAAGATCATCTAGGGCAGACTGAAGTTGCTCCCTCATACCATACACATCCATTTTAGTTCCCAGATCTTCCTCAAGTTGTTAGGCTCCTTTTGGAGGAACTTAGCTCTGATACCAATTGTTGATAACTGAGAGGGGGGGTGAATCAGTTATGTTACTTTTTTTCTGCTTTCTAAATTTCCTTATCAATTAGTGCAACATTAAATTAAATAAGCAAACATAACCATGAAATAGAAATAACATCAATACACATGACACAATGATTTTGACATGGAAAACCCTATTAAGGGAAAAACCACAGGGTGATTAACCCAAGATTGTATTCTTTGTTAGAAGAATAAGATAGTACAAAATGGCACTTGCCAATTAGGGCTCACTGCCTGAGCATACTACTCACAAGAGGCTCACTGCCTACAATAGTTTATACAAGGAAATTAGATACTTCAACTGATGAGAAGCATCCACATATGCTGAGGTTCAGTTTTGGTTAAGCCCAATATACTGATCTGCTGCACTTCATTCTTACTTTCTTAGGTGCTGTTGTCCTGTTACATTCTGGACCTGTCTTACTGTCTTCACACTGCTCTTCTACTTTTCTTCACACCACTCAATACACCACACACACCTTCACATCCAAATCTATCTAGTATATATATATCCGTACAAAGGATTTTCATCCTCTTTCTAGTCGGCATCAGGAGTAGTCAATATTTTACCAAACTCTAGTCTGTCAGCTGAATCCTTGCTTACCAATTGATGCGAATCAAGGAGATACTTGTAGAAGTCATCTAACATGTCGGCCAATCATGAATGATACCTTAAGAACCTTGATCAGCATCAATATCTCATCCGGAATAATTTTGATGCTCTGTCGGTCAGTTCTTCCTTTGTCTACTCTGCCAAACTAGACCTTAATACTTAGATGCTCATATCTCTTTAGTCTTTCATCATCGGAGGCTCAATCCCTGGAATCTATTAGTCAAGGTGTTCCTCTTGATTTCCCCAAGTCTGCACTTTACAAAGATACTTCCTCTAAGAGATCCAGACCTGACTGTCAGACCTTGTTGCATGCTCTGTTCTTGCTTACCGAACCAAAGTATTCTTCAATATGACTTTTAGTAAAGATACACCATGTCCTGCGGATGTGTGGAATGGTCTTTGTTGCCATCAATGACAACACCAATGAAGCCACATAGTGTCTCTTGCCAACACTCTCCATCTCTCTCCCTCCTCCTTACCCATCTTTCCCTCAAGTTGTCAACTTCACTCTCTCATTTTATTCTATCTCTCCCCTCACCTCTCTATCTCTCACCTCTATCTCCCCCTCACCTCTCTACCTCTCCCCTCTCTAGGTCCCTCAGTCACTCCTTATTTTCCTCTCCATTTGTCCTTAGCCATCTAGGTCTCTCACTTAACCCTAAACCCTAAACCCTATCCCTAAAGCCTCAACCTTTAACCCTTAAACCTTAAATCCTAAATCCTATCCCTAAACCCTCAAACCTTGACACTATACCTTAAACCCTAATCCCTCAACCCTAAACCCTAATCCCTAAACCCTTAAAACCTTAATACCTCAACCCTTAAACCCTCAACCCTTATCCACCCCTCTCCTCCCCTATCTGCCTCACCCCCATCTCTCCCCTATCTCTCTCACCCCTCTCTCCCTAGGTTGTAGCTCTCTCACTTGTATATCTCTTAGGGCTCTCTAGATATTTCCCTTCCTCTCCACCTCTCTCCCTCCTCCTTACCCATCTTTCCCTCAAGTTGTCAACTTCACTCTCTCATTTTATTCTATCTCTCCCCTCACCTCTCTATCTCTCACCTCTATCTCCACCTCACCTCTCTACCTCTCCCCTCTCTAGGTCTCTCAATCACTCCTTGTCTGTCACTCCATCCATCCTTAGCCATCTAGGTCTCTCACCCTTAACCCTAAACCCTATCCCTAAAGCCTCAACCCTCAACTCTTAAACCTTAAATCCTAAACCCTCAACCATCGACACTATACCTTAAACCCTAATCCCATAGCCCTAAACCCTAAACCCTATCCCTAAAGCCTCAACCCTCAACCCTTAAACCTTAAACCCTAAACCCTATCACTAAACCCTCTACCCTCGACACTATACCTTAAACCCTAATCCCTTAACCCTCATCCCTAAAGCCTCAACCCTCAACCCTTAAACCTTCAACCATAAACCCTATCCCTAAACCCTCTACCCTTGATACTATGCCTTAAAGCCTAATCCCTCAACCCTTAAACCCTTAATCCCTCAAACTTTAAACCCTTAAACCCTAAACTCTCAACCCCTAGATACCGTCAAACCCTTAAACCCTATACCCTATACACTTAACCTTGGACACTCAACCTTGAACATTATCCCTCAACCTTCAAACCTCTACCCTATACCCTATACCCTCAACCCTATACTTATGCCCTAAACCCTCAACCCTCATCCATATGCCTTATACCCTCAACCTTAAACCCTAAACCCTATATCTTAAACACTCAACATTGAACATTATCCCTCAACTATAAACTCTCAACCCTCTACCATATACCCTCAACCATATACTTAAGCCCTAATCCCTTAATCCTCAACCCTATACCTTAAACCCTAAAACCTACACCCACAAACCCTCATCCCTATACCCTATAACCTCACCCTTATACCTTAAACCTTGAATATTGTGCCTCAACCCTATACTTAAAACCTAAACCATACACTCTCAACCCAAATAACTCTATGCCTTATATACCCTCAATCCAAACCCTAAACCCAATATCCTAAACCCTAATCCCCATACCTTACACATTTAATCTTATACACTCAACAAGTTGAATATTATGCTTGAACTGTAACCCTCTACCCTCTATCCTCTACCCTCTACCCTCAACCTATTACTTAAGCCCTAATCCCTCAACCCTCAACCCTATACTTTAAACCCTAAACCCAAAACCTTAACCATCAACCCTAAAAATAATACAAGCTCAGGTCCTTATATACCCTAAACCCAAAACCCTTACATACATACATACAGGCATACATACATACATATAGGCATACATAGATACATAGATACATAGATACAGGCATACATACATACATGTACATACATACATACATATATACATACATAGATATAAGCATGCATTCATACATTCATACATACATACATACATACATACAATTTGGCATACATACATACATACATACATACATATATACAAACATACATACATACATATATACAAACATACTTAAAAACCTTGAATATAAAACATTCCAAGCGAGACATAACGCGAGCACGTTATAAAGCATTCGTGTTATGTCAAACTTGACAAACATCGGACAATATTTTACAAAAAAGGAAAAAATGCAAAACAAAACATAACATGAGTGCGTTATAACGTGAGCACATTATAACGCGCTCACGTTATATGTTGCTTTGGGAATCCTAAGCCTTAGGCTCAGGATTTGCTTTGGATTTCCAACCCAAAGGCTTGGAGTGCCTTCCTAATATCTAAAGACGTGTTTTTACATATTCTATAGGATTTCACATAATCTCGTTTGTGCTAACCCTCAGATTTGCTTGTATTTCAAGGTTGAACAAATTGAACACTTGGGTAATGTTAGGCTTTCTCTTAGCTATTTAATGATGTAATTTTTTTCACATTTTGACAATGTTAAGCCTTTCATCTTTAATTTCTTTTGTTTATATGTCCATTTTTTGGCAAAAACCAGTGTTTGGTATTTTTTCTTTATAAATTAACCGTTCATTGAAATTTCAAATAAATTACATTTTTATAATCTAAACTCCATTCTACACATTAAAAAAAATTGATTTTCAATTAGTTTTCAAAATTTATAGGGGTAGCATGACTAAAATTCTATTTTTTAGGATGTGTCCACTTTGAAAATTAGTAAAAAAACAAATATTCATTAAAAAATTATTAGAAAAATTGGGCATAAACTACATGCTGTTAGTTAATTTCTCACTGAAGTGATTTTATAAATACCAAAAAAAAAGTTAACCTTTTGAGGGAGGCACAAAACACGCTATGTTATGTGTTTTTGATAGAAACAACACCAATTTATGTGGCTCCCTTTTTTGAACCCCTTAATCTATACCATTTTAAAAAAAAAATAGTAGTTTAGAAAGTAGACTCGGAGCACTACGAACATTGTTTTTTGTTGCATCTTAAAATTTTGAGTGTAACTATGCTCAATTTCTCATCCAAGGTCAGTATTTCTTGATTTCAGAAAAAAATGGCCACTTAAGACCCCTTTTGGCCCCCCATCTTCCTGCACTTGCCCATGACATAAGTGACTTTCCAACATGGAAGGATCACACTCTAATATATAAAAATCACACAAATAAAAATATTATAATAATGTCAAGTCATCTCTAAGGTGCTCTAATGATCATAAATCACAATGAGAACATAACACAATAATGAGCAAGGAAATCCTACAGTTGCCACGAGATCTTCATGTATGGACCAATGGGGAATGTTACCCACCTCCTAGCCATATTACCATTGTCGAGCACAATAAATGTCTATGCCACTCTAGGCAACCCCCAAGCTACGAAGAAGAAGATCATAGATACACTATTTTCCAAACCAAGATCACATAATATAAGGGTCTCAAGAAAGCATCAACACTCAAACAAGAGTCATACAAGTTGGTCTCACACACATACAACAACAAAGGCTATCTCAACATAGAATTGGTTGCACTCAATCCAATCAACAAGGACAAGAGGAGGGTAGATAAGACAAAGGAGCAGACTTCCCCTTAGTTCTCCAAAACCAAGCTAGAAAGTGAAGTAGATCACAAAGGTCTCCAGTAAGCATTCAACCCGTGGACATTTCTCAAGAGGCAGTAGGGACACTTCTTCAACGTACTCTACAATACCCCATATTTCATTAACAAGTTTAATTAATTGCATTTCTTAGATTCAAGATTTCATATTTTATATTACATAATTGATGCAAGAAAGGCTTCTTTAGCTCTTTGCCTCCAACCTCATCCAACGAGTTGAGTGTTTTGACACCCTTAATTACTCATTTTAGGCAAGAATTCTTTAGCACTTTGCCTCCAAATGTTTCCTAGTGATTTTGGGAGATTGGCCACCCTAAGTCTCTTACGGATATCCTTCTATCCTATACAATTCGGGGGTGTTAGGAATAGCAGGTAGAAGATATCAATTAAATGCAGATAAAGATTAAACAGAGGAATGAAAATACACAAAAATAAATAGTGAGAGACAATTTTAATGTGGTTCACCCAAACTTGAGCTACACCCACCAACAAAGAGTCTAATATTATTATCCAACAAAAATAGAACTGATTACAACTAGTAATCTCTTGCAACTCAATACCGCTGCAATATGCTACAATACAATATCAACGGAAACCCTAACCCCAAGCCTTTTCACTTTCTCCAGCCATTTTTATCAAGACTTATATCAATTACAAAAATAGGGTTTTTATATGTCGGCCAATAGAAAAATAATTGTCGATGCCTTTATAAAATAATAGAAAATTTTTGCTTCAGGGGTGCTGCCCTCGAGCCCCTAGCTAGGGGCACTACCCCCAGACCCCTACCATGAGCTCCACCCCCTTCTAATTCACCCGTTAATTAATTTGGGGGGAAAGCATGATGACAAAAGTGGGGAAACTTTAACCTCTGAGTCTGATTGGGCTCCATATAACAACAATATTTCACTTGGAGACTGATCAGACTCCACACTATATCATCTCCCACTTGGAGATGGATCATAACATCGCTACCCCTTGTAGCTCCCACTAGAAATAAGCACCATGGACCCTATTGTTCTAAATTTATTATTATCAATCATGAAGGCCAACCAAAGATGAAGAGGAGCTCAACTTCTCCTTTGTCACTGCCTTTGTAAACATATCTGCTTGATTATCATCTGTATGTATCTTTTCCAGCCTTAACTGTCCATTCTCCAACACCGACTGAATGAAGTGATACCTCAGTTGTATGTGTTTAGTCTTTGAATGCGAGGTAAAATTCTTTGCAAGATGTATGTCACTCTGGCTATTTGTAAACAAATAACTTTCAACCTATTATTTGCCCAATTCTTCCATGAAAAATTGCAGCCATATCATCTCCTTATTGGCCTTTGTTGTAGCTACATACTCTACCTCCATGGTGGATAAAGCAACCACCTTTTGTAACCTTGAGATCCAACTCACTGTTGTCCCACCTACAGTAAAAACATAACCTGTAGTACTCTGTCTGGTATCAATATCCCCTACCAAATCTGAGTCCACATAGTCTTTTAAATTAGTATTAGAGCCCCCAAAACATAAATGTTTATTGGATGTACCTCTCAAATACCTAAGAATCTATTTTACTGCATTCCAATGCTCCAATCTGGGATTACTTATATACCTTCTTACAACTCCTACAACATGTGCAATATCCGGTCTCGTGCATACCATGGCATACATTAAACTTCCTACAACTGAAGCATATGGTACCTTGGACATTTTGTCTTCCTCCTCTTGTGTCTTTGGACACATCTCCTTAGTCAATTTCAAATGACTATGCAAAGGTGTGCTGATAGCTTTTGCATTCTCCATATGGAATCTCTACAACACCTTTTCAACATAATCAACTTGAGATAGAGTCAATTTTTTGTTCTTCCTATCTCTACAAATTTTCATACCAAGGATTTGTTATGCTACCCCCAAATCCTTCATAGCAAATGATTTTGCTAACTACTATTTTAACTCACTTATGTGATCCATGTTAGACCCTGCGACAAGCATGTCATCAACATATAAACATAAAATAATGTAGCTGTCATTATTCGACCTCTTAAAATAAACACAATGGTCAAAATTACACAAACTCAATAGTAGAATTTTGGCAAATAAACAACTACGTGACTAAAACTTTTAGTCACGACAACTAAAAATGACTAAATTCTACTATTTTTTGCAGCATAGCTATAAATGACTAAATACATGACTAATTTGATTGCCGAGTAAAAAACACAACTAAATAATTAGTCACACAAATAAAAATGACTAAATAATTAGTCACAATATGATATTAAAGTGGGTAATTTTTCTGTCCTATCCTCATAGAAAAACTCACTTATACAACAAGATTTTAAAGTTTTGATTTTTGAGGCATTTTTCATGGAGGGAAAATGGACAAAACGTAAGGTTTTGATTTTTGAGGCATTTTTCGTGGAGGGAAAATGGACAAAATCTAAGGTTTTGATTTTTGAGGCATTTTTCATGGAGGGAAAATGGGCAAAACCTAAATTCCTATTTTGTTGTTTTTTTGCAGACAGTATGTGGTGAACATTTCTCTTCATGGAGGCATCAGAACGACTACTAGGACAAAGAAGAGGGTTTAAATAACTTATTTTCAAATGGCATTGACATTCTTTCCTACATATCCTAGTCTATCCAAGCATCATGTCATGGATTTGAACAGGTAATGGTTTAAAATATTGTTTCATCAGTGCGTGTGCCCTTTATTCGTCACTGTATTTTTCATTGTACATTCTACATTTTGCATGTTCTATTGTTTGCTAGGGCACTTCCAATGCGTACAAAGAACCAAACATGGTTTGCGTTGATAGGTTCCTATGCGGCTTGTCGATTCACAACCATTATGACAATGATTTCTCCAATAATTTGCTTATCGATTCATAGAGAAAAGTTATGTTCACACACTCCTAGACCCCTGTTACCCAAAGCATGAAGTTGTTTGGACTTTTCTTTTTTCTCTATTGGGGGATCACTTTTCATAAATGGAAATGCCTAAAAGATTTGAGAAGGAAGGGGTTTTGATTCCATTCATTCATTTTTCTCTATTTTTCTCTCTTCTTCTTCTTGTGAATATGAATACTTTCATGGGAGGATTAGATGGTGATAACAGGGGTAGGTAGCTGGGTATCCAGGTTGAAGGAATCATGAGGAATGAATGGAGAATCAGGTAAGTGAATTTAATCTAAATTTCTTGGTATTGCATAATTTTTAGATGGTAATGTTTCCAATGGTTCTTTGGATATGTCATATCTCTAGTTAAGAATTTATTTACAGTATTATTCTGGGAGCTATTTTGCATATAATCAAATCTCTCTGCCATCCACTCATTAATTTGCCTTTGCATGATAATGGCTTCAAATATGTACTTTTAATTCCTCTACATGTCAATGGTATTATACCATAATGTTTTTACACCTGCTGGGCGTGGATCTTCTCTGTATGTTCTTAATATTTTATTCCATAACTTTAGAATCTCTTAAAATTACAAAATTACTACGTTAAAATCTTTTATAATTATAGAATGTTAGTTTATAAGATTTTAACTTAGAAATTTTATAATGGTTGTTTAAGTAGATAAACATCATCACACTCGTGGACCCCTATTACCAAGAGCATGAAGTCATTTTAGGTATCTCATTGTGTGGCTCATCACACCATTTCACAGTCCTTAAGGAGGGTACCAAGGTTATACTAAGTCATTTCACAGTCCACATCAAATGACATTATGAGCATTTTCAATGATATTGAGCCAGGGATAGTCATATAACAGTCCTAAGAGCTGAAGAATTGGAAGGCTATGGCAGAGTTTGTAGCAAAAGCTCTGCACCAAGCTGCTTCCATTTTTGCTGCGGTTAAAGATTTGGACGAAAAGGTCAAGTAGGTGGGAATTGATAGTTTGGGAGATTACAAGGAGATGGTCGAGTTCCTTGCTAAGTTTGGGGCGACTAATAGCCCATAGTTCCTTGTTTCTGCTATTTTTTTGTTGTCATCATTGCTTTTGTGGTTTTTGATTAGTTATTTTTTGGTTTGCTATTCAAGAGTTGTTTATCTACTGTTTCTAGCTCAGTAAAGGCCTAATGCTCGGGGGGTTGTTTTGTTAAAGGGATTTGGACCCTCTTTCCAACTGAACTAATAAAAACAGTCCTAACTGAGTCTTTTAAACCATTTTCAAGAGTCTTTGTTATCATTTGGTGCCATGAAGTATGATAGAACTCATAAAAGTATAGAGTGCTCATGGAATAAAGGGACAATCCACATGTAAAGGAAGCCATGTTATTGTTGATAGTGGTTTTAACACGCAACAACACAGGTGTGATTACTAGTTTCACACCTCTTGAAAAGTATCCTACCCTAGGTAAGACTACTCCAAGGATAATATAGCTAGGTCTTAGCTTTCTTGGAATCTCTCAATTGATATGTTCTAGTTGTGCCTACAAGGGGTCTTACATGTAATCTATAGATCTTCAAGTTGGAATAACAAATAAATATAAACCCTTCAAGATTTCAGCTGATAAACAATATAAAATGCTGCTGAAATTCCTAATCTAACCAAGGTTTTTAAAGAAAATGCAAAAGGTATAGGGTTTTAGAGGAATCCTAAGTGACATTCACAATGCATACATTTTACTTTAAGTAGACAAATGCTCTGAAACTTAACCAGCTTTCTGAGGTACCAAACTAAAATGGGTGTTACAGCACTACAGAAAATGGTGCTATCTTCAATGGAAATCTAGAGATTTTCATATTACATTCATTCATTAAATACCCAATGGCTGGTGCAATTTAACTCACAAAATGCAATTGAACTAAGCACAACTGATAAGTCCATACTAACTTTACACAGCCATTTACCATCAGCAAATAACCAAAAGTATGGACTAGGGCATTCATCAAATACTTTTAGCAAACCATAAACATTATAAAGCACAACTAACTAAATATGGGAGAGCAAGAAGCGAACCATGAAAACCAAAATGAGCCAATACAAGATACAAATTCTCAAGATAATTGCAGAAATTTACTTTGTATTACTGCAAATGGCAGAGTGTCAACAATTCAGTATCAAAATCTCTTACAAAAAGTGGAAATGACAGCCCTTTATATAGGAAACCAACATATCAAGTTTTCAAATGAATGATAGAGATTAACTCAACACTGATGGTCCAGATTACATCAATAAATGCATTTGTAATAGCTTATATTAATTCCCGGACTACACTTTATCTTTTATGAAAAAGATGAAAAATAGCCTCCAAATACATTGAATCTAGTCAATTTGACTAGCCAACTCAATATGTTAATAGAAAAGAATATTTTTAAAGCATAGAAAAGACAAAATAGAGTCACACGCTGCCCTGAATATAGCAATTTACAATTATGACGGGATTATATTCTTAAAATATTCAAAATAATATCAAGACTTTTCATCTAAATTAATTTTGTCTTCATCAGCCAGCTTATTGAGATAGGTTAGCCATGCCTCGAGCATAGGATTGATCTCCAAGGGATCTAGATTCTTCAAATGATTGACCCAATAATCGAACGTCTCCAGTTCCTAGCTAAATCTATTGTATATCTTTTTTATCTCTGCACTAGCCTTGTGGAATGCTTTGAATTCGGCTCTGAGGTCACTTACCTTATCCAACCTATCTTCCATACTGAGCTCGATACTTTCAAAAATTAGCTTATGTAATTTGCTTTTACATTTCTCGATATCATAAGGGGTGTAGTCATCATAGGATGTTTCCAGGTAATCCTTCAAAGAATCATTGATATCATATATAATTGACCGCAGCTCCTCATCTGCTGGATTGTATGCTTCCTTTATGTTTTCAAAAGTTTCTTTCCTCAAAAGTAGCTATTGACACCATTCAATGGCTTTGGACAGATTGTTCCCAGTTAGAATATTTTCTACTACCAGAGTCTAGGCAGGCAAATCCCTGATGCTCTTTATCCATGGAAACATATGAGAGTAATATTCATCGAAGGAGTCACATTCTCCATGCAGATCTTTCCATTATTTATGAAATTCCACTAGCTTCTTATGCCCTTGAGTAGAGGCATCGATAGTCTTGCATCCCATTTCAAAAACTTTAAACAACCAATTTTCAGTAGCTTGGGATTTGGACCTTACCTTGCCTAGTCTTGCTATTTCATCAGTAGACAGGAAAGTGGGCACTATCCTTATATCTCCTCCCGCATCGACTGGCTTGACCAGAAACTGGAGACAAGTGTGGAGTTCTTCATTTTGCTGTTCTAACTCCTTCTTGGACATCTCATCTTTGTCTAATTGTTCCAAAATTGATGTAACTGATCCTTTAAAGTCATCCACTCTTTGAGCATGAGTGGCGGGTCCCAAATCAACTGTGGAGATTACACAATCTTTCGTCCTGACTTGTTCTTTGGCTGCATTAGTTGGTGGGACAACTATCTCTGCAATTCTGGAACCTAATTCATCCTTATAGATTCTTGACTGTATCTTTGCCTTCTTTTATTTCTTGGGCCTTTGGGTTTGTGACAAGATAGTGCTCAAATCTAGCTGCATTATCTCTACTTGTGGCTTAGCATATACCACTCTACTTTGCAACCATTCGGGTGCTGAACATTTATTCAATTCAGTGGCTTTATCATTATTAGTTATAGTCAGTTCTTCAAGTGGTTCTTTCTCTTGCTCTGGTTCTTCATCTTTATCTGTACTCATCTCCTCTTTTTCTTTGTCTTCCTTATCTGTTAAGATTCTCCAATTTATCATTATATTCTCTTGGGCTTCCTTGAAAACTTCCTTTGTTTGACCTTTCTCTAGAGGGCTATCAGATATATTAGTGATTTCAACATTGGTTAGAGGTTCATTTGAAGCTTCATTACTTACTTCCACCAATACATCTTTCTCTACCTTAGGTAATAATTCTGCTTCAGGCTCATGCAAACCCAATTCTACACATACTTTCTCAATTTCAAGTAGTAGATGTACGACCAAAGAGGTTGAGTCTACAAGCATTTGTGAAATAGGAACTGCAGAAGATATGGGTGGAACATTGGTGTGTGTTAGATTAGCCAATCTTGCTGACAAGGTAGAAGAGATGACAAGGGGTGAGGGAAAAGGTAGTGAAGGTAGAGGAAGAGAAGGCAAAAGGATAGTGGAAATAGGAGGTAATGCTATGGGGGTGGATAATTGAGTGGAAGAAGTAGAAAGTGTAGGTGTAGTAATAGTAGAAGGACATGAAGTGACAACAGTGGAAGAAATAGGGTTGCTAGGGGCATTGGAAGATATTACCAATGAGTAGGAAGTAGTTGAAATGGTGGAGGTAAGAGAGGTGATAGCAGGGGATGTTTCTTGGACAATGGCAGTTGAGGTCGTGGGTGAAGTGGGTGCAGCAGTAGTAGAAGTAGTAGAGGAAGAAGCAGCAGTAGAAGCTACAGAGCTTGAGGCATCCATGTTTACACTTGGAGCAATAGGAGATGGGGAGGTTGGCAGATTAGTATTTTCTTGTGTTGTAGCATCCTCCTTAGTTACCTCCTTCACCCTAACTTTCTTGGTCTTAGAACCTTCCCCAGCGCCACTTGGCATATTTCTTTTCTTGGAGGCCCTTGTCCTGGTGGAGGGAGATTGGTCTTTCTTTGAAGAAGGCCTTGCAGATGGCTTCTTAACTTTCTTTGCTTTTTCTGCCAAAGATATATGTTCTTCATTATCTGATTTCTATTTTCAACTGGCTCTACCTCATCTGTGACATTCATTGGTTCATCCACCTCACCCTCGGAGTCCTTGTCTGATTCTAATGCAGTATAGGTAAGCTATATTCCTTGTCTCTCTAAAGCAGCCACTTGACCTCTTACCTAGGCCTTGCTCAATCTGATTGGTTCTCTCATTATGGTATCCAAAGAGTTTTCTTCTGCATTAGCCCAATTCGGTAATGGGATGGGTTGATGATATTGTGCCTCCCAAGCTCCTCTGACCATAACATTATCATCATCTTCTAACTGATCTGGCACTGCAATAATGTGGAACTTCCTGATGAATGCTAGAGACAGCCTTGAATGACCCTTCTTCATTACTTCATAGTCGTCCATGCAGTTGGCCCAAAAGTCTTCAATATGTATCTTATGAAACAATTTCTTACTTACGATTCTTTCCATCACCTTATTTGGATCGAAATGATCCCTTGCATTGTAGTAGTCTAAGTTGAGGAGTTGAAGTTCCTTGTCAGAATGTTCTACTGATGCCAAGGAAGGGCATACATAATTCCCCTTGCCAAATCTGATAGGAAACTAAACATTGGTTCTGTGTAAGTGCTTGAGTTTCTCAGCACAAGGTATCAACTGTCTAGTTAATTCTAGAAGCACTATTTTGTCATCAGGATATCTGGGAAGTCTATAAGCCATCCCAGTTAAGCCTTGTACTCTTAGATATGTGAACTTTTCAAATTGAATATACCATCTACCATATCTAGTTACTTCATTCATTGCTTCAGTAGAAATCCTCAAGGTTGTATTATCTTGCAGCAATCTGGCTATATACATTGTAAAAGCATCATTTACCCTTTTAAAATGTATCAAAGATTGAGATGAGGTCAGCTGCGGGTATACTTTTACTTGGGTTTGCTCATCATTTCCAACTTCTCCAATCTTAGACAACCCAACATAGTGATTTCTCCTTGCTAATGCATAGATAACATAAGATGTCCATCTAAAGTATCTCTTCTCTTTGAAGTTGTTGAAGGCTACATGAATGTTGTCACTAAGGATTTGGGACCTTTCAGTATCTCAATTATGATAACGAACATCCACCCCTGAAAAGTGGAGGCTGTAGGTAATCCATATATTCTGCTTAGAAAGGTTACCAAATCTCCAATCATATCATGGAAATCACTTCTATATAGCACTTGAGGAAACTTGCTGAGGGAAGACGTTCTGCTTTTGGCCCAATGATCATTCATGTGTTTTCTGCATCCATCCACATCTTTGTTGTAAGTCTCCTTTGATCCTTGTTTGTCTGGCATTGTCATAACTGTGTGTCATGGAATATCAAAGGTCTCAGCCAGAGAGGGCGAGCTTAAATCAGCCAAGATATCCCCATTAGTAGTTTGGATTGTCCTTGTCATGATATCATATCTATCTGCACATGTTACCATCAATTTTGCACACTACACTGAGGTGGGGAAGGCATCAGCCTGTGATATACCATTGTCTTTGAGTATTTTGGCCCTAGGAGTTAGATTTGGGCCAAAGATTCTCAATCTGAAGTCATCTAAGTCTATTCAACCTAGATCTGTGTCTCCTACATCACTCCACCCAGAATGAATCTTAGTCTCTGGAGGGATCCCCTTGAATTCATACTTTATGTTTGAGCTTGGGCAGTCATCTAATCTGCAAGACTGGACCTTATAAGTTTGATACTGTCATGCCCACAATTCCCATGCAGTCACAACACGTATTCATGCGTGTCATGTTCACATGTGTCATGTGGTCATGATACGAACTATCAAAAAATTTTCCCACGCTTCCCTAGAAACCCCCTCGCACGCGTAGGCGTGCTCAACGGCGTACGCTTAAGGCAAAAATAATACAATTGTTGGCGGGGTACCAAATACATGTGCGCACACCCTACGCAAGGAAACGCGTGGTTTCCTGACTTAGGTTAATCTCACGAATTATATTTGAACAACAGTTGTTTTAGGTGATAGATCATTTTTCAGCAAAGCACGATCATCTGATTCTTCTTTCCATTTTCTAGAATTTATTATTAATTTTTCCTTCTTCAGACTTAGCATTTTCAACCAAGCCCGTTTATTTGCCCTCTCTTCCTTTTCTTGGAATTTAATTTTGATTGTATTTCTATCACGTTCATTTTACCTTTTCTCTAAAATTTAATTTTGATTATATTTCTATCTCATTCCCCTTCCCGTTGTGCAAGATCTTCTTATGTTATCCCCTTTTTTTTTTCTTCACGTTCTTTATCGAACAACGTTAACACTGTATCCTTTACATTATTCCTAATTTCTTGGTAAACTAGATCACTTAAACAAGGTTGGCTAACTTCACTCGACTCAATCCCCCTAGGGTTCCATTCTAGGTTTTAGTTCAACGTTTGAATTAATTTTAATAATCAACCTGTTCCTAAACAGGATTAATGGTAGGTTAAACTTAGTTCACTTAGCCCTGTTCGGAAATGCCACGCATTTTCTCCTCTTTGTTTTCCAAGGTTAGCTGTTCTTTCTCTTTCTCTCTATTTTTTTTCAATTGGACGTTTATTCTCTAAATCTACAGTTGAGTTTAAAATGGCCACTCATGGAATGCCTGTGATGGCTTGTTTGCGTTTATTTCCAGTGTCCTTTGTAAATGAAGGGATCATACTTTCCTCTTCATTTTCCTGTCTTTTAATTTAGGATAATTGTTAAAACTTCCGAGAAACTCTTCCTTAAAATTAAAATATATTTACCTATGCTCTTTTTAAGTTGTAATTGTATAAACAATGTATTTCTGAATTGCAACTCTGAGTTTAAACATCTATTCAATTCGTATTATACATTATGCATAAATAAATCCCACTTTCCTCGATTAAAATTTCTATTTCAAGTCAAATGTTTTAAACTACATATAGTTTACCTTCAAATGAATAGTGAAAAGTGAATAGTAAAAGTAAATAGTGAATAGTAAAAATGAATAGTGATTAGTGAAAAGTGAATAGTAAATAGTGAAAAATGAATAGTAAAAGTGAATAGTGAAAGTGAATAGTAAATAGTGAAATGGTCCCCATCCTAGGAAGAGACCCCGATATTGACTCGTATTTACTCCTCTATTATATTGATTTATTTAATTACCATATTTATTTATTTATTTATTTTGTTTCATTTCCTTGGTATATATTAACCAATTACAACTTCAAGCTCTCCTCTAAATTTATCATTTTCACAAGTCAAGAAATGAATTTAATTAATACAAATCTATTTAAATCAGCAACTAACTCTCAACTTAACAGATTAGGAATACAAGAAATGTAAACAATTCTAATGTCCTTTTAAAAACAAACAATTTTCTTTATTGCTTTTCCCACAATGGTAAAATGAAATAAACTATAAAATCATATCTAACAACACATTAAGGGAGGAATAGCTCTCTTCTCCCAATTACAATTTTAACAACTCAGAGGGAGAAAATCTCTCCTCTAGAAAATTCAACCAGGATGAAACTTTAAGAAACAAGCTCTCTTTACAAGTAAAGAAGAGATACATTTCCCTAAACAATAAAACTCCTCCAATCCTCACAATAAGCTCCAAGAGAAACCTGCATAACAAACAAGAGAAAAATACACCACTCAACTAGCTCTCCTTCCTACCGTAGACCCGCAAGGGGGTCACCCCTAAGCTAAGGAGATCATCCACACACCCAGGGTAGAATAGACCAAAAACCACTTCTCAACAATAGAAACAAACAACACACAAAAACTCAACTAAGGTGAGTTTAAAGAGGGTAGGGAAGTAGACTCACTCAACTCAAGGGTGTCATTCTTCTCAACATTTTATCACAGCTTTTCTCATGGCCTCAAGCCAACAAAATTAACACCCTTTAATTAAATTTCAACATAGTTTCTTTCTCATGGCCTCAAGCCAACAAAATTAACTTTTCTCATGGCCTCAAGCCAACCAAATAATCAAAATCCCAGGGATATCACAATTAGACTCTCAAGCCTTATAACCATTTGCTCAAAATTCATAAAAATGCCCTCAAGGATTCCATTTTCCAAGAACAAGAATGTACCTGAGGAGGTTCACACCTTCCCTTCCCCACACATGATGAACATTTTCTTCCAAGTGGAAGAAGCTCTTTCAAACACCTATCACAAACCCAAAATAACAGAAATACCACATAGACAACCTTTGCAAAACAACATTCATCAAACAAGTAACAGAACATACAAGAGTGAGTAAACTTGCTCACTAACCTTTACAAGCCCTATTATGGATGTAGTTGAAGAAGAGCTCCACACCTAGCCTCCTCTTCCAAGTTCTCCTTCTTTCCTTTAATGGCTTAGAGAAGGGTCTCATTTATAGATTTTCTAAAAAGAGAATAGATGGTGAGGATCAAGAGTTGAGATCAAGGGCTCTCATTATTTATGAATTTTAAATTCACAGTGGAGGACAAAAATGAATTAAAGATTCATTTTTGGGAAGAGCGGATTATGACAAGTTGAATTAAAAATAACCCCACTCCTTTTTCCACTATCCCAAGTGGAATTAAAAAATATCCCCACTATCCCAAGTGGAATTAAAAAATATCCCCACTATCCCAAGTGGGATTAAAAAATACCCCCACTCCTTTTCCACTACCTCAAGTGGGATAAAAAATTAACCCCACTAGTGAAGTCCCCCACTATAGCCCTTTTCCATCACATGGAGGAATAAAATATAATAGGTAAAATAGAAATAAAAAGGGAGTGGATGACACACCACCCTTTTTATGGGGAACTCCCACCAAAAGAGCGGCACAAAAAAACAAAGCACTCCATTATTTGGGGGATCATGGATTCATTCCATGACTTGGAAGTGGGCTTGAGTGTTGATTCCACTCATTCTATCCTTCCCATACCTCCAAATTCGTCACTTAACTTCACTGTGAAGTTAAGGTGACCATACGGAGGTTAACCAAAGGTTATTCTAGTCAAAAGTGACCCTAGACCCATAGGGTATAACCCAGGGTCAATTTAAACTTAGTTGGGACACCCAGGGTCAAGTTAAGACACAAGAAAAGGGTCTCAAAAATTTAAATTAACAAAAAAATGAAATTCAAATACAATTCTTACAACACAAATCATAATTCAATTTTACAAAAGGGTAGACCTAACCCATTCAACCTCATGCAAGACAATATTACAACATTACAACATTGCACCAAACACAAAGTTGATCTTGGTTCCTCGTGGAACTAGATCGGCTTCACAAGGGATTACAACATAAGGTGTGGAATAATCTCCTGTATCTGTGGTTTTGTTAGAAATACCTGCACACTCAATCTCAAAGTTAATTCCACATATACATATCATAGCTGAAGCAAATTTAATACATGCATTTCTAAAGCATACCTCAGTTCTTTTAAACATAATGAAATCACATGACAATTTTCTATCTAACATCACCCAATTAGTTTTCCTTTAACATAATAAGATTTAATAGTTTGAAAATCTAGGAACAACAGTCCCATAAATATAAAAATACCAACAATAGTAAGCTAAATAGTCACATGTACGAAAATGAAAAAGTGTAGGCCTCACAGATACCTTGAGAAATGTTCACAAACTCCTAAGTTTGAGATGAATTTTAATGAATCTGCTAACACTACTGATATACACTTTTAAAGAATCACCAATCTAACAGTTATTACCATTGCACCTACTTTATAGCAATTCATTATTAATGCATGCAAAAAACATTTAATGTTGTAAGACATCTCATTGGAAGCATGAAAAACAACATTATCTACATTTTACAACATTAACTACATCATTCCTGACATTTTCCCCTTTGGAAATTCTTAAAATACAGTCATTTTGCTTCATTTGCGCTAGTTTTAGGGTCAACCAACCTGTAGGTAGAAAAGCGCTAAAATTGAGGTCCACCGACCTCAGTGAGAAAAATGGGCTTGTCCGACCCAAGGTTCTATTAGTGTTCATATGTTTTCTTGCTTTTGCGTGGGTTTTGGATGTTACTGACTTGCGTGACTTTTGAAGGTCACCGACCTTTCATTGGATGTTTAATTAGTCGGTCGGACTTTAGCGCAAGGCTATTGAGATCACAATTGCGCAGGATTTGGCTTTGTCAGACCTACGCGAGTTTTGAGGTCAACCGATTGAGTTGGCAAAGGCATGTTTCAGCGTAAGGTTGGACGGGATTAATTTTAGTGCAAAGCCATTTTTCTTGTTTCCAGCGAGATTTTGGACGTCACCGAGTTGCGGAGATATTCTAGGTGTCCAACCAAGTCAGAGACGGAGTCTTTTAGTGCAAGGTCGGTGCAAAAGGTTTTTAGTGCTCAGTAGCTTTCCAAAGTTTACAGGGTTTTTAAGTCCCACTGATCTAATCAGTTAATGTAGCAAAAGCTATGTAGGTTAGAAGTCAACTTTTTCAATGCTAAATGGGTTTTAAAGCACAACGTGGGTTTTTATGGCCATCGACCGACTGGTTGAGATAAAATGTTTATAAGTTGGTCAGACCCAAGTTTGTTGCAAGGACCAGATGATTCTCCAGTTTATGAAAAGGTCCAAATTTGTTCAAACTACGGCTAAGCCTTGTTAAGTTGTTCTATTTAGCCCATGGCAATCCAACTATATTTTCAAGGAGAAATTCGAACTAGGTTTCAGGGAGAAACAAACAATTTATGCATAAAACCCTAGCTGAAACCCCAAAAGCATTGCTCAGAAAGAAAATGTACTTGAATGAAACTCTAACTGCACACAGTAAAAGCTCAAAGAGGCAAGGTGGAACCCTACCTGGTTAGTTGCAGAAAATGCGTTCGGGTTGCATAGGCAGGAAGCGGTCGTGGGATCAAACTCCAGGGCAACGACGGCGAAAAATGCTCGATAGGTTGCAAAGGGGCTCTCCAAAATCTTTATCAAAATGTAGAAAATGATTTGCAAGTTAACCTTTTATTGTCTCCGGCCAAATTGTCATTAATGCGTGATGTACATAGTGTCAGTCGACAAATTAGGGTTTTCGCACGACTTTTCATTCACTCTGACTTGGCGGGGAAATTGGATGTGACAGACTTAGTCGGCGAAAGGTCTTTTAAAGGATGCAACCACATACTCAATGTTATGCAGTTTGCGGGACTTTAAGGCCCTTCGAACTTGCGGGAATTTTGGTATCCTCTGACTTAGTTAGTGATTAAACAATACAGCATAAGTCAGAGACAATTGATTTAAGCGCAAAAGTCCATCGGGAAGGAAACTAGCACCAGAGTCGGTGATGAAGGGTTTTAATGCAAGGTTGGTTGGGAGGCAAATCAGCACAAAGGTCGGTTGGGAGCAATTTAGTGCAAAAGGGCTATTTAAAGCCATCGGAAGAGATACAAAGATCTAACTGAGAAAATTCTTGAAATGATTTTCAACATCATCATTCAAATATGGCCAAAATGTACTTTGACCACTTGTCCACTTAGGAGGTGAAAAAATCCACTTGACATTCTAGACCAAATTTGAAAGAGGGGGTCCCTATTTTGAAATGGGGCGTGTGTGCGAGGCACAACAGTTATGACTGTCAAAAGAATGATAGTCCTTCAAAGAAATGAAAGATTTAGATAACAATAAGTGGAAGGGTAAGAGGGAAGTATAATAGTTGGGTAGTTAGTAGAATGGAAGAGGGTTTGGCAATGCATGACAGTAGTTCTCAAGACAATAATATGTTCCCTATAGAAAGTCCACATATCGACACATGCAAGTTGAGGTCATGAACTTCATTTGTGTATTGATTTTGTAAAAATAATAAGATTATATTGTCTACAACATATCCTACGAACAAAATATTGATTCACTTATGCTACTGTCAAGTATAACCTACACGGTGCTTGGAGCTTTTAAATTTTCACATCTTTTTTTGTGTAGTTAAGACAATCATCTGTAGATCAACAAAAAAAAATTATCATTATTTAATTACTTTAATAAATGGACACAACAATTGTGTAAATACCTTGGTGAGTATGATCATAGTTTTAAGATAGTATCTTTTTCATTCATTAGTTACTCCTAGAGATTAATATTCTTATTTGATAAGTGAAATATTTCATTGGAATCACAATTTATTCTTGTCATTTGAGCTCTAAGTTTGCACAGAACCTGATTTGTAGGCTTGTCCAAGGCTGATAGAAAGGTTCAAAGAGTGAGAGGAAAATGTTAAAGTATTAATATTTTGCTTCTATTTAAGTTTTAGATGAATGATGTCATTTTCTTGTATTTTATTATTTCAACTTCTTGTTAATTCTCCTGTAGATGGATGTGTTTAATGCCTTTATTGAGTTGTTATGCTAGACTGGGAATGTGACTAAAGGATTAGGGGATGCTTGACATTCAAGGCAAGTGTTTAATGAAATATGAAGAGCTGATATTACTTGTAATTTTGCAAATTTTTCTCATAATAGTATCTATTAGAGGTTTGTTGGTTACCTTGTGCATCGTTGTTTGACCTCCAAGTGTGTTATTTTAAGGACAAACATACTTTTTACTAAGTCTATTGGTTTTGTTTCCAATTTTCTACTGTTAGTTATCGAGGCCTTTGTAATTTGTTGATGAGTACTTTGGATGAAATGACCAATAACAAATGAAATCATTTATCTTTGTGAAATCTAGATGAAGTTGACAAATTGGGTACCCTAAAATAGAAACCTTATATACAAAATGGATAGAAGGAAACCCCTCTGTATTTACCATCAAAATAACCATTTGCATCAATGATTATGGCTTGGTATTCAAAACTATATTTATCTTAGGCTTGAGCACATACTCATGAAAATATGGACACCTTCCTCTTTCAAATTCTCATCCTTGCATAATTTAGATAGTCAACTATTATCTAAAGTTTGTAGCCATACAAAGAAAAGAAGAAGAATATCAAGTCCTTTTGTAAAATGTCTAGAAGAATAAAATGGGTGCCCTTTAAAATGCTCTAAGAAGGAAGAAGTCAATCAGGCTACCAAAATTATATATGAAAGGGCTAAAAAGAAGGAAAGTTGTCTTTATTGATGTGAAGAAAGAATAGCTAAATTATATGAAGAATTACTTATCTAAAAATGTGAACTTTCGCCATGGTAGGTTATATGCAAGATCATAAAGCTATCTAAAGATATTTGCTAAGGAATCAGTCATTACCAAGATGTAGATGAATTTTGAAATAACAAGAGTGTATGTTGGATCTTGTGTAACGTATTTGAGCAATTTAAATTAGTTACCTGAGAAAATATCAGAGCAAATTAAGAGTTCCAACTAAGCTACCACGAGTTGATAACATGAGTTGAAGTTGGTAGATTTGTCATAAGGTTTTATTTATCTGTCACAGGTAGTGGTGTTAAACAGAAGAAATGGTAGGAGCTCAAATCTTTTTTGTAAGGGGTGAAAGGTCAAAAATTAGTATTAGGATTTATTACAAGATCTTTGTTTCACAGACATTTTTGAATGAGCAGTTTTGAAATAACAGGAGTATATATTGGGTCCTGTGTAGAGTGTTTTAGTTTTACCGAGGCTTCTAATAACTGAAGGTATTTGAGCAATTTAAATTAATTGCCTGAGAAAATATCATAGTAAGAGTTCCAACTAAGCTACCATGAGTTGATAAACATGAGTTGAAGCTGGTAGACTTGTCATAAGGTTTCATTTGTTTGTCATAAGCGATGGTGTTAAACAGAAGAAGTGGTAGGAGCTCAATCTTTTTCTAAGGAGTGAAAGGTCAAAAAGAAGTATCATGATTTATTACAAGATCTTTGTTTCACAAACTTTTTTGAATGATCTAGTCTTTGCTATACAAATATTGTGAACAGTGTAACCATATTGCTACAGAGACTATCATCTCTTTCAACAGTCCGGTGCCATAGAGAAACCTTATCAGAGATTGTTACAACTTGACATAGGTAGGGAGGATGCTGGCAAAGGTTGTGGAATTTGGTTTTACACCAGGCAATTGCATTTGCTTTAAAATTTCTGAAGCCTTTTCGATAAATCCATTTTGTGCATATCCTGCAATCATTGTAGTCCATGAGACCACATTTCTTTGAGGCATTTTGTCAAATAGTTCACGTGCCTTGTCTATGCTTCCACATTTTGCATACATGTCTAATAGGGCAGTTGCAACTACAACATCTAACAAAATTCCTCTATCCTTTATGTTTCGATGGATGTCCATACCCTATTCCAAAGCTCCCATTTTGACATAGGCAGGGAGGATGCTGGCAAAGGTTGTGGAATTTATCTTTACACCAGCCAATTGCATTTGCTTTAAAATTTCTAAAGCCTTTTCAACAAATCCATCTTGTCCATATCCTGCAATCATTGCAATCCATGAGACCACATTTCTTTGAGGCATTCTTTTAAACAGTTCATGTGCCTTGTCTATGCTTCCACATTTTGCATACATGTCTAATGCTCCACATCACTTTTTCTCCTGCAAGCACTTCAAGTCATGCCTACAGTCATGCGGGAAAGCCTCGCATCACTGCAGGCATGACTTGAAGTGCTTGCGGGAGAGTGGGTATCCATGATATCACAAGCAAGATGCTGGCAAAGGTTGTCAAATTTGGATTTACACCTGCTAATTGTAGTTGCTTGAAATTTTCTAAAGCCTTTTCAAAAAATCCATTTTGTGCATATCCTGCAATCATTGCATTCCAAGAGATGACATCTCTTTGAGCCATTCCATCAAATAGTTCACATGCCTTATCTATACTTCCACATTTTGCATACATTTCTACTCGAGCATTTCCAACTATAATATCTAAGAAAAATCCCTCTTCCATTATGTTATGATGGACGCCCATACCCTGTTCCAAAGCTCCCATTTTGGCACAGGCAGGGCATGAGACCACATCTCTTTGAGGCTTTATGTTAAACAATTCACATGCCTTCCACAACTAAATGTGGTCGCACAATTCCCATTGATGAATTATAGTAGGAAATGCATGTTGTCATTAAAATTTCATGCTACAGTTGTATGTAGTCATTCAATAGTTGTCAACCTTCATTCTCTAGCTGTACACAGTCACTCAAAAGTTCAAGACTTCCTTCCAACTGTTGTATGCAATCGAACATTTGTTCTTTCACAGTAGATTTTTTTTGTCCCAAGATCCAAGATGGTTGTGTGATGTCTCAGATGCCCCAGCCATCCAAATCCATCTTTGTTGATACAAAGATCCCAAATCACACTCACATATACACCATTTAGTTTAGGATAATTAAACATGGTCCAAGCAAAGGACCTGATTCTAAAACATTTTATACAACCCTTACATTAACTTGTAAAGATCATTGTTTGCTATAGTAGGCACACTGTACATATATAAAATAAATGACAATAGCTTAAACAAGACATAATGTCTTAAATACAAAACACATACAGATTCCCTTTGAAAGTCTTATTTAACCATGTCTATAGAATAAAAAGCTTCAGATCACACTAGTCTAGCAAGCAAGGACACCGGTTCTCACTTCTACAGACTCAACTATCAAAAAGGGGGAACAACAGACCATGACATATGATACTGTAATAATAAGACACATGAAGAGTCCATGAGTGAAGCTTATCTAGATCATTGAGAGAATTCAATTCAGCCACATCACTAGACCAAATGACAATCTAAATTCCACCACAACGACAAAGAATGTGTTGCAATCGTTGCAGTCCATGAGACCACATTTCTTTGAGGCATTCTGTCAAATAGTTCACATGCCTTGTCTATGCTTCCACATTAGATTCTGCACAAAGACTTTTGGTTTGAACTTAAGTGTTATTTATCTAGTTTGGACCCAGACATTGGAAGAAAAACTATGCAAAGTTGGTGAAATAAGGAAAATAACAAGTAAATACTAAATTGATAGTGGCACTGGCAAATATTACAATGGTTGAAACTTCTTACCTTTATTCTAGATTTAAATTTTAGACCAATCACCACAATAGATGAAACATTTTCACCAAATATAGAACTAGGGACATTTTTGGCCCACTACGACATGTTTTTTTGTGGGTAATTGAATGTACTGAACTTATATTTGTGATTGAATCTTAAGTCTAACCATATGGTACATTTTGTTTTTGAAAGGTGGTAGGTAAATCTTGTTTAGCCCCTAAGCTTGCTATTGCAAGACTAGATACCTTTCGAAATTTAGACTAGTTTTTATTGAAGAGGAGACATTTGGAAAATGATAGCCTAAATAGATTTGATAAGACTATCAAATTAGTGAAAGGTGCAACTTTTTTCCAAAGGAAGGGATTTATTCAAATTAAAGTTTTAAACTTCTACATTTCCTCAAGTGGATACATTCTATGGTAAACAAACCCAGTTTTGCATATTGCACGTTCTACCTATTTAGCTGCATGGGTCTTCAAAGATTTAAAATTCTTAGCTATAGTGATTAGAATTAATTTGAGTAATGGCAAGAGATAGAGCAAGAGTTATGGCAAGAGTTTTGCATATTGCACAATGAGCAGGTTTATTTGTACATTATCCTTTTTGAGAAAATCTTAGGGCTTCTAGTATACTTTATTGTGCATGCATTGATGACTTATTTGCTTCTAGTATTCTTTCTATTTGTTACAGTGGATATTTATGCATCTCTCGTATGCTTTTGCAGCATATTGTACTGGTCTCTTGTTAGCCCATCGGGTGTTGAAGCAGTTGGAGATGGATGATGAATATATTGGCAATGAGGAGGTGATGCATGAGTTATTTGATGCATTTTCTTGTCTTCTGTGGAAGAGTTATTAGTTAGGCAGACGGTTTAAGGAAGTCTTAAGACTTTCTTCCTCTTGACAATAATCACCATGCTACAGTCTAGATTTTTGGACTCTCAGGAAGCTTATAATAGATGCATGTCAAACTATTCAGGGGCCTTTTCCACATTGGTAACCACAAGTATAGGCATTCACTGTCATTGGATCTCTAATGCTGAGAATTAATAAAATGGATCCAAACCTATCCCCTGTTTCAGTTTCCAAATTCTAACAATATCCTAATTGCCTTATGGTAACAGTTGCCTAACAAGGCTAAAACAGTAGCTATCAGAGATAAGGACAGTTTATTGCTACAAGTAACAATTCACAGTGTCAGCTTATGAACTAGAGCAAGTTGGGTGCATGAGACAGGATCTCTACAGAGATGACAATGTGATCTTGAACTAGGACAGTGAGCTTCATGGGACAGTCATGGATTTGTGAAGAAGACATCTATGAATGTCTTTGTGCTTCTATGCTCAGTGATACTCAGAAAATTGGTTTCTTGCTCATTCTTTGAGCTATGTATTGTAACCATGAAGGTTTTTTTAGCAAAGAGAAAGCATTGTAACTTATTTTCAGATCTGTATGCTATTTGTAAGCATTTTTATCAATAAAATAAGCTTTTATTACCTTCTCAAAGTTGTTTCATTGTGCAAGCTTCAAAATGACTAAATATACTACTAATTGACGTTAATTACTAATTAAATTGAGTAAATATACTACCAATTGATAGAAATCAATAAACAATGAATAAATATGACTAAATATATGACTAGTGTTAAATCAGTGAATAAAAATGACTAAATATACTACCAAATTGATCAAAATGATGATTAAATTTAATGACTAAATACACTACCAATAGATAGAAATCAGTGAATAAAAATGACTAAATAAGTGACCAGTTAACAACAATCAATGACTAAATTAACGACAAAATATATCAGTGAATAAAAAATGACTAAATAAGTGACCAAATTATAGCAATCAATGACTAAATATACTACCAAATTGATCAATCAAAACAACCAATAAATGACTAAAAATGGTTTAGTCATCAATTTGGTTGTGTTATAAATGACTAGAAATAAACTACTAATGGTTGTTGGCAGTGAGCTGCCCCCTTGTTAGTGAGGCGTTCAATGCTGACCTCGGGATTCATGACATGGCAGTGAGCCTCCCATGGATCTGGGTTAAATCTGGCATTTGTAGCGAGCGTTGATAGCTCGAGCTTTTGGTGCAATGGCAAATGATTCCTACAATTGGTATCAAAGCCAGGTTCCATTTTGTAGCCTAATCAGCTTGGGTAGATTCTGTGTGTGGAGTACCATGGGAAAGAAGAATAGAAATAAGGTCTTGAATAGAGAAAAGAACGATGTTGATCAAAAGATGGTAAAACAAGCCTTAGTTAAACCTAGCAATGATATGTTGCATATGTTACCCCTGAAAAAGAATGATTCTGTAGTTGAGAATTTTGATAAAAAAAGGAGACTTCAATATGAATGTAAGAAGACAAGAACTTGATGAAACTAAAGATAACTTTGCTACTGAGATTGATGGTAAAGAAGAAGAATTCTTTATGGATAAAGATGAACAGGAGTTTGATGAAGATAATAATGAAGTTGATTTAGAAGGTGAATTATTGTGTGCCCTAGATACAATCAAGCAACTTAGAAAAGAGAATAAGAAATTAGAAGATCAACTTCAACATGAATTAGTCTCTAAGGACAAAGTTGTTTCAGACCTTGAAGAGGCTAGAAATCTAATTATGGATTTAAGAAGTCAAGCAAATGCTTTAGACAAATTGATTATTACTATGAAGGCAGAAGTAGAAGAAGCAAAAAGAGTTGTTGATTTTTCCAAATCTGATTCTGAAGCTAAAACTAACGAGTGTCTAAAACTAGAATTAGAAATAGTTTCTTTAAGAAAGGAGTTAGAAAAGGCTTCCTCTAAGTTGCACAAGAATCTGCTGTTTGAGAAGAGTACTAAAGAAGGAGAGTGTTCCAAACTCAGAAATGCTCTTGCTGCTTCTAAGGAAGACAAGAAGAAAGAAAAAGATAAAGCTTCTGATGATGCAAGAGAAAGAACAAACAGACCTCCACCTGTTAAGCAATACCATGCAATAAGGTATAATTATTCTCAGTTTCATGGATATTGTTATTCTTGTCATATCTATGGTCATAGAGCTAGAGATTGTAAGACTTATGCCAGAAATGATGTTGAGTGGCATAAGAGCAAAAGTCTTTCTAGAATGACAAATAAGAGTTCTAATACAATATGTTACCATTGTAACCAAGTTGGTCACATAGAAAGAGATTGTTGGATGCATAGAAGATATGGTTATGGGAATTCTTTTGGCATGTCAAAAAGATATGATTTCTTTAGTCCTCTAATTGGTTATAATGTCACATGCTTTAAGTGTCATAATCTTGGGCATAAGGCACAGTTTTGCAGGAATAGATTGAAGACATCTAGAGAAGACACCTTAAGCAAAGAAAAGAAAAGGTTTATACAGGTTTGGAGAAGAAAACAAAGTCAGGACAAGAAGGATCCTAAACTTGTGCATCTTGCATAAGTTACATCATTAGTTGGATAACTGAGAGTATGAAGTAAGGGGGAGTTATTCATGTTCTATCAATTATCCCCAAAAAGGTTTCAGGAGGTGCATGTCAGTGAAATAGGTGATCAATGGTTCATGATGTCAATTGCATACATGTTGTTGTTAAGATGTTCAATAGTTCTCTCTGTACAAAGAGTTTGTTGATGTTGAGTAATATTGATCCTTTTATATCTTGTTCATATCTTGTTGAGTTGGTATGATGTTGCAGTTCAATGAGATCTTGATATGGCGTAGTGTTTGTTGTCATGCCAAAGAGATTAAGATATTTCCAAAAGCTCTTATCAGATATTAATATGTGTTGGCTGAGGAGCTTGAAAATAGAAGAAGTCTTTGTCTCTGCATTTGGTTTTGTAAAATGTTGTTGCAAGAAGATCTTGTTTAGCTGATCTGATTTGAATGATAAAGTCAAGAGACATCAATCTTTGTTGTTTGCAATATATATCAAATTTGACATTGTGTTGCAAAAAGTGTCATGTGCAGGATGTTTGTCCATATTGGAAGTCTTGGCAAAATCAGCTCTGAAATAGTCATCATATCATCATGAGTCAAGATCATGATAATGTATGTGGTTCAGATCAAATTGAAGAGTGGTTCAAAGTATTATCTACATGGCCTGTTATATGCTTGTTTAAGGAATGTTCTTGATATTAATCTTCATGTATTTTGATCATGTTGTTTGATCTATATGTCTTGTATGAGAATTGGAGCATTCAGGTGGATTAGAGTTGGTGTCAAAAGAAGATTGTGGACTAGATAGTCATGATCATATGGAGATGTTTCATTGATGATATTCCTCTCTAATTTGTTTTAGACAGTGTTCTTCAAGTTATTACATTGATGGTGATATCTTATATTTCTTCAGAGGAAGTTAAAGGTATGTCTTGAATCAGCAATAGCAGATGGTAATGTTCAAAAAGGTTTGTCATATGTTGGCTTCAGGATTGTTATCATCATAAATCATTACTTGTCAAAAGGTTAACAGGAGTTTATGCCTTCAAAGTGTTCATAATTCAATATGATTATAATGGTTATGATCATGCTATAACAACTTTAAGTGGAGTTGTTCTCAAGGGGAGTTAATCAGAGGATTGAGTTGTCACAATCATGGGAGATTTGAAAAGGTCTTATCAAAAGTGGTCATCATGTCATCTTAAGTTGGGAACTGTGTGTTAAGAATCTTCATGTTTGTTACTTGCAAAATTGTTCATCAAAGAGTATTGGTGTGTTTATGATTTCTTTGCAAAGTGTTCAAGAATTTGGTATTTGGTTGCAGAGTTATGTCTTCTTCATCCTCATATTGGTTTTGTGTCAAAAAGTGATATTATGTTTCAGAGATTTGTTTGACTTAATGAAAATGGTTCATTACAAGGATGTCATAATAATCTTGCTGAGTGCTTGTTGTCTTTACATTGATACAAGAAAAGTTGATTGTGATGTCAAAAGGTGTTTTGATTTTTCTTAGCATGGAAGGTTGAATGTCAGTAATTGGATGGTATTCTTTAGGTTGATATGTTGCTTTAGGACTAATTCAAAAAGGGGGAGCAAATTTTTTTGAGTCTTTGTCATCAGATGTCAAAAAGGGGGAGAAAGAAAAAATTGCAATCAGATGGTTTTGCCATCAATGACAAAGGGGGAGATTGATGATGATAGTTTGTCATTGATGTCAAAAGGAACATCAATCAGGAGTTGTTCATTTGGACAGAATAAGTGTTGTCAGTTGAGTTGGCTTGATTAGTGTGTATCTTTCAAATATAGTGTGGTATCTTCAAGGATGTAGTAGCAGTATGTGGCAGGAATCAAGTTGTTTGATGGTGATGCAAACGGTTTATGAAAGCATGAAGTGTTTATAAACGGTGCATAACTGTGATCATTGAGCAAATGGATGTCAAAGGAGGTAAATTACATACTCTGCTAGAATTTTGTATCATGTGTAGAAAGATCATCAGTGGATCCTAATTAGAAGATGATATAATCATGGAGGAACAAATTCACTAAAATCCTAATCTCATCTCGCTTTGAAAATGCTTTAAGATCCATATTCACCTTAATTGTTGCTTAATTGTTCTAATTGGTCAATGACTTGTTAGTGCAAGTCATATAACTCAAGATGACCTGCAGAAGGGTTAAAATTACGTAGGTAACCAACCCCTTAAACTTGTTAACCTGCTACATTGATCATTCTTTAAGGAGCTCGAGCGGGAGACGCATCAAATGTTTTGTTTAAACAGAGTTATCAGCACCAAAAGTAAATCATGGTTTCCATTTAAAAGCGAAGAGGACATGGATTTGTGTGGAGATAAAAGGGGAGCTCGATGGAAGTTTATTTTCTTCGTTCAAATTTTTTAGTGGAGAGTTTTTAAAAAAATAAAGAGTTTTATTTTTATTGCTAAAAGACTTTAAGTGGGGTTCGGATTTTCATTGGCTTAAGTTTAGAAGACTTTTTGAAAGATGTGTGAATTATCCATAAATGGCCCTGTTTCTAAAGTTTAGAAACTTTCTTTAAAATTTCTATTTTATTTGCTTTTTAAAATGCATGAAATAGAATATGGAAAGTATATAAGTTTTTGTAAGGAGTTTTTAAAGGAGATGGTGGATTTTTTTTAAAGCAATTTTTTTTTGGGAAATTATTTCTAAATTCTCTTCCAAGCCATTGAAGAAATAATTGAAGATTTTTTATATGAAGGGTTATTTTTTGCAGAGATATGTTTTGGAATATGGAAGGTTTGGAGATGTTTTTTTTTGCAGATTGAAGAATACAAAGGATATTGTTTTTACAAATGAAGATAAATTTGGAGACAGAAGAATATCAAGGATATTTGTTTTTGAAATTGAATATCTTTTTAAAGAAATTTTAAACAGGAGCAAAATGATTTTTTGAAGATTTTTTATTGTAGAATTTGAGGAGTTTTTGAAGAATTTTTTTTTCTTACAGGAATATCAAGAGATGAATTTTTTGAAGGAACAAAATGTTTTTATTAATTATTTTGTGAGCAGGGCATTGGATGAAGTTTTTAGTTTTGAAGATAATATTTACAGAGAAGAGAACATGAAAAGATTCATTTGAAGACATTGAAGAAAATATGAAGAGGATTCAAGTAAAAGAGATTTTATTTTCTCCTACAAGGCATTGTTTTTTTATTGAAGACAAAATGTTCAGTTTGAAATGAATATGAAAGGTCAATGAATTTTTGAAAGGTCAATGAAATTTTGAAGAGGATTTTTGTAGAGGAAAGGAATATGAAAAGATATTCAGAATTTGTATATAATATTTTTACAAGTACATTGACGGTGTGTGGAATTGAATAGAGAAATGAAGACATTTTCTAATCCTTTTGAAGAGAAAAGAATACATGATTGATATGCAGTGTTGTTGAATAGATCAGAATAAAGGAATGATATGCAGTGTTGTTGAATGGATCAGAATACAGGATTGATATGCAGTGTTGTTAAATGGATCAGAATATAGGATTGATCTGTAGAGTTGTTGAGTGGATCAGGATACAGGATTGATTTTGAATATCTGAGTTTGTACATGATTTGGGTTGATAAAAAGAATGGCCATTCGACAGATACATGAGACAAAAGAAATGTTTTGTATTGAAACAGAGAAACCCTTTGAGTTCTTGTTTTTAGTTTGTTCTGTTTTAATGGTTGGTGCTTCTAAACATTGTTGCCAGTGAGGCTTGTAGGTCAGTAAGACCTTTCAATTGTCAGTGAGACATAATATTCAGCCAGTGAGGCTTTGTAAGAAGTTTTTAAAGTTAAGCCAGTGAGGCACTTCATGAGTGGTTTTTCTACCCCGAGAGGGTTTTCCACTCCAAAAATTTATGTGTTATAATTTGTCTCTATGTGTGCATATTTGTGTTTTGTTGATAAGTTTTTGGTTCACATCTTTCACTATCAGTCTTGTGCATATGACCTCAACAGATCATTAATGTCTTTCTTTCTACTTGTCTTGTAAAGTTTGCAAAAAGTTAAGAATTTACACAACACTGATTCACCCCCCCTCTCAGTGTTGTCAGTGACTCCTACAATTGGTATCAGAGCCATGGGTCACAGGTTCAAATCCCTTGGGTTGCGTTGAGGGGGGATTGTTGGCAGTGAGCTGCCCCCTTGTCAGTGAGGCGTTCAACGCTGACCTCAGGATTTGTGACATGACAGTGAGCCTCCCATGGATCTGGGTTAAATCTGGCGTTTGTAGCGAGCGTTGATAGCTTGAGCTTTTGGCGCAACGGCAAACGATTCCATCAATGGTCACGTGACCATGTTTGGTCATTTATAAGCAGTTTTTAGTAATATATTTCTCTTTGTGTACTAGTGATTGTAGCCTTACTCAGCCATAAAACTATCAAATTTCAAGTACCATTGCCGAGGTGCTTGTTTCAAGCCATATAAACTCTTCTTCAATCTGCACACCAATTTATCGTTACCTTTGACCTCAAATCCTTGAGGCTATTCCATATATATCTCCTCCTCCAAATCACCATGGAGAAAGGTAGTTTTTACATCTAGCTATTCTAAATGCAAATCTTCAGCAGCCACAATACTTAAAACAATACGAATAGAAGTCATCTTAACAACTAGAGAAAAATCTCATCAAAATCAATGCCTTTTTTCTGTGTAAATCCTTTTACAACTAACCTGGCTTTAAATCATTTCTTACCTCCATCTTCCTCTTTCAGCGTATAAATCCATTTGTTTGGTAAATCTTTTTTACCTGCAGGCAACTTACATAATTACCAAGTTTGATTTTTCAGCAAGGGGTCCATTTCTTCCTCCATTGCATGCTCCTACTGAACTTTTGTATCCACTTGCATGGCTTCATCATACCCTTCCAGTTCACCAGCATCTATTAACAAAATAGAATAAAAAGAGGGAGAAAACTTTTTGGGAGGTCTACTTATCCTTGTTGACTGTCTAACATTCACTGGAGTTTGTGGTATTTGTTGTTGCTGTTATGAAGCATGAGGAACCACTAGAACATCACTATCTGGGGTATCATCCAACACCACAAAATCCTTTTCTTTCTTCTCATGCTACTGCAACTAATCTTTGTACAACACCTTCTCATTGAATACAACATCCTTGCTTCTCACAATTTTTAGATTTTCAAAATCCCAAAGGCTATAACCAAATTCATCAGTGCCATATCCAACGAAGATACACTTTTTTTGATTTTGCATCCATCTTGGTTCTATTTTCAGAATCTACCTATGCAAATGCTTCACACCCAAAGGTTTTGAGAAAAGAATAACTCACCTTCTTACCTGTCCATGCTTCCTCTGGAATACCACAACCCAAAGGAACTGAAGGACCTCTATTAATTAAATATACAGTGATATTGGCAGCCTCTGCCCACATGTTTAAAGGCATCCCAACATGCAATCTCATGCTCCTTGCACACTCCATTATTGTCCTATTCATTCACTCAGCCACTCCATTCTCCTGTGGATTCCCTGGAACCATTCTCTACCTACGAATCTATTAGAAGAACAATAATTCTCAAACTCTTTTCTATAATACTCACCACCATTATCAGATCTGAGACATTTTAATCTTTTACTCGTCTCATTCTCAACCAAGTTTCTCTATTTCTTAAATTTTTCAAATGCATCAGATTTCTGCCTAAGGAAATAAATCCAAACCTTCCTAGTTGCATCATCTATGAATGTAACATAATATCGAGAGACACCAAGAGAAAATACCTAAGCTAGTCCCCATACATCCATATGCACAAGGTCCAACTTTTTGTCTTTCTTTTGCTTCCCATCCTTGAGAAAACTAACTCTCTTTTGTTTGCCATATACACAACTTTCACATAATCCATATTAATACATTTCAGACCTGGTAAAACTTTCTTAGAATGAAGTACCTTCATACCTTTTTCACTCATATGTCCAAGTTTGTTATGCCATGGTGATGTCTTCGAACCCGCAACAACTGTTTCAATCTCTGCCCATGAACCTGCAACAACTATTCCTAAACCTATTTGATTTTTCTTTGTAACAACTAAAGTAGAAGGAACAATATGACTTGAACAAAGATATAAGGTGCGTACTTTCACACCTTTTTCTACTATTAAGACACCTCTTGTAACCTTCCAAATTTTATCACTAAAAGTAACTATGCAACCTTCATTACCTAGCTACCCTGCTGAAATTAAATTCTTACTCAGCCTTGGAATGTACCTTGCCTCTTGTAGTAGCCAATGATTCCTATTCTACAACTTAATCCTAATTCTTCCCTTTCCAACAATCTGACAAGGTTCGTTATCTCCCAAATAAACCAGCCCAAAATCCCCTTGGACATAATCAAGAAAATAACTTCTATGGGGTGTAGCATGAAATGAGGCCCCTGAATCTAAAACCCATGAATCATCAACATTATCTAGGGAAAGAATCAAAGAATCATCTTCAGATTTATTACTTACCACATTTGCCTCCTTATTGCCTTCTTGTTTGTCTCCTTCTTTATTCTTTTGAGACTAGCAATCTTTCTTTAGATGACCTGGTTTCCTATAGTACCAACAATCCTTCTTTCCTTTGGATTGGGACCTCTTTCCCTTTGATTTTCCTCATGACCTCCCATGACCTCCAGAACCTTTTCCTCTCTCCTTTGATCTGGCCCTACTTTCTACATTCAAAACATTGCCTAATGTGGATCCACCTGAGCTTTTCCTATGAATTTCCTCACTCAGAATAACACCAACAACATCATCAAATTTTAGTGTATTCAAACTAGAAACAAAGTTACTAGTTGCCATTACCAAACTATTCAAGCTTTCAGGCAAAGAACATAATATCAAGAGAGCTCTAACTTCTACATAGAAATTTACATTTACAAAAGTCAAATGACTGGTAACTATGTTAAACTCATTTAAATAATCAGTAACCAATCCACCTTCTACCATTTTCATATTAAATAAACGCTTCATAAGAAATACCTTATTCGAAGCAAAAGGCTTTTCATATAACTGTGCCAATGTCTGCATCAACTCATCCGTTGTCTTCACATTTGAAATATTAAATGCCAGTGATGGCACCAAGCACAAACAAATGCTTCCCAGTGCCTTTCTGTCTAGAAGTTCCCAATCCTCATTAGTCATTGCTGCCAGTTTCTTGGCTTTCCCTTGCAACTGCCTCCATAAATCTTTTTGATAGAGATAATCCTCCATCTGCATCTTCCATAACTGATAGTTCTACCCATTGAATTTATCTACCTTTAATTTACCCTTGTCTACCATTACTCCCACTTAACCTTGAGACTCCAACTCAACCATGAGACCTTCCTATAGAGGATAATCAAACACAACCTACTCTGATACCACTTGTTAGGAATAGTAGGTAGAAGATATCAGTTAAATATAGATAAAGATTAAACAGAGGAATGAGAATACACAGAAATAAAGAATGAGACAAATTTAATGTGGTTCACCCAAACTCGGGCTACATCCACCAACAAAGAGTCCAATATTGTTATCCAGCAAAAATAGAACTGATTACAACCAACAATCTCTTGCAACTCAATACCGCTGCAATATGCTACAATACAATATCAAGGAAAACCCTAACCCCAAGCCTTTTCACCTTCTTCAACCATTTTTATCAAGACTTATGTCAATTACAAAAATAGGGTTTTTATATGTCGGCTAATAGAAAAATAATTGTTGATGCCTTTATAAAATAATAGGCAATTTTTGCTTCGGGGGCACTGCCCCCAAACCCCCATCGCAGGCTCCGCCCCCCTTCCAACTCCCCCACTAATTAATTTGGGTGGAAAACGTGCCAACAAAAGTGGGGAAAATTTAACATTTGAGTCTGATTGGGCTCCATATAACAAGGGGTCAATTTTCTTTAAAGAGCTTGAGAATATGAAAGGAACAATTTTCTAAGAAAACATGCTTCCCCAAGCTCATACAAAACAAAATTCATGGAAGAATACATAATTCCACATAACAAACACTTTTCAATTTTTTAAAAATGAATACAATAAAATAATTAATTTTCTAAAATAACTAGGGTCCACCATTGATGGATCTTAAAGCATTCATCCCAAAATTTCCCAAAATTTTTCTCAAATTTGAAAAAGATGATTTTTTTTTTCTAAAGATACCCTCTTATACTAAATTCACCCAACATCATTCTTTTCAAATCACATAACAATTTTGAGAAGATTCAATTGGGTTTAGAAGGCAATCTGTATATTTTTCATAAAAATTAAAAAATGCATAAACTAAAATTGTAATCATACCCTCTTGGCCCAATCCTACCCAACAAAACTCTTTTCACATTTCTTCTAAGATTTGGAAACATTTGCCATAGTTTTGGAAGGAAAATCTATTTTTCAAAATAATTTTCTACAACCTAAAAATTCAAATCTTAAGCATAAACAAGATAGAAATTACCTCAAGGAATCCAAAGACCACTCTAAAATGATTCTTCTTCTTTCAAAAATCAATTCAAGCCACTCCAAGCAATCTCCAAGCAACCCAAAATTCAATTTTATTCAAAGAGGGTTTTGAGATGTTTTCTTTCTTATATTTTGCTCTCCATTTTGCAAATGCATATCCCTTAGAAAAACAAGTCTTTTCCCCATATATGCCTAATAATCGAAATACATAAAACCTTGTCTTTCTTTTCCACTAAGCATTTTCACTTAAAACAATTACCTAAAGATAAATATTTCTATCAAATAGAAAATTAATCTATTTCCAAGCATTTAATAATAAAATACCATGCTTTCCCATAACTAAATTTATTAGCTTAAATTAAATAATTGTTTTTCTCTTTTCTAACCATTGATAGCATAAACTATTTATTTCAAATGGACTATTGAATCCTTTTGCACATATCAAGTAGAAGCACAAATGCAAACACGATAATTAAACATACCCAAGAAGACATCTATATGAGTCTAACACAATGGGTCTAAAATTATAATTCATTCAGAGAAGGTTTTCACAGGTTTTGACATTAGGGAAAACAAGTAAGGTGAGGTGGTTAAGTGATATCCATGTCAACATTCTCCACATACCAACCATTGGTCAATACCCTATAAATTCCTGCACACCCACTCAAACATTATGTACATCTATCTAACACATAACAATAGTTGAAGGAAATGATAAAATTGTGTAGTTAAATAATAACATTTAATGGACATATTTCAATTAAATCATTCATTCTTGTAAACTGATCAAAGTGCAATTAATCATTAAAAGACTAATACTAAAAGAACTAGATCTACCCACCTAGCATATCATTTAAATGAAAACAATGAAGCTAAAACACCAATAAATATAAACATACACACACATATATATAAAAGTCTTATCTATCCAAATATTGACATCTCGAGTATCCAAAATGGAACATTGGTATCCACAAGAGATCACTAATCTACAATACAAAATAACACATCATAGTATCATATAATTTCAATACATTAAAACAAGATGAAGAGAAAGGAACAAATTCTTGTGGGCCTTATATCCCCCCACTTGAAATAGGCTTACTACTGGAAGCCTACCATAGACCAAAGACTAGCACCCACGGGCCATAACCATATTATTAGGAAATTACTAGGTTGATCACACCAATTCCACATAACCCTACGAGAGACCATTATGCATGCAAGCTTACAAAATAACCATAATGCAAAGATAAAAATAAAAATACAAAATAACAAAAGATATCCTAGGAAAACCCTCAGAGGAAAAAACCCAGCCTCTAAAAGCATCAACACTCAATGTATTATTCAGTAATGAAACATTACAATACACTTACAGAGTCTCCATGAACACTTCTAAAACATCAATCTCATCTAATGCATCCTCCATGTATCCAAGCATGAATACACACATCCCATGCCATGCTTTACAAATGCACTCACAAGAGAAAATCAATACAATGACAACCCACTCAAACAACCAACTAGCCAAATAATCAACCCAAATCACTAACCATGTGCTTTCTTTTATAGATTCAAGCTCACACAATACAACTTGTGGTATTGGGTAAACCGTATGACTCAAAAACCATGAGTAAGCAAAACCATTGACCCTCATTTAATTATTGGTACTAAGTTTTTCCTTTTATTGCATAATTTCCCAATGTGCAACCCCACGTTAAATATTTTCCCAATGTTATATACAACTTTACAAGTGGACCTAAATAGATATTTAATGTGGCTAAACACATCACATAGGATGCAGCATAAATAAATATTTATTTTACATAATTAAAATATTATGTTATTATGCAAGGTGTACAACACACCTTTTCCTAACACATATATCCTTCTCAAAAATTAAGAACACCACAAAGCTACTCCACTAGACATTTACTAGGTCCTTGCCTCAAACTTGAAGGCCCTACCTTCAATGCTACTAACTGTGGATGGTGTTGGTGCCTGAATTCACTGTCAGTTAATTTAGCAATTTTCATGCAGGCACCATCCCGAAATATCCAAAAGGTTCTAAGTTTTGGCACCCCTTCAGTGTTTTTCAGCATCTGCATCTCATTTCTTGAGGAGGGGTCTTCGTCTTTTCTCCATCGGCATGCGTTCGTTTTTGTGTCTTTGACATTTTGGTTTGAACTTGAACCCTTTTTCTCTAAGTTCAATGGTTCAGCGGTTCGAGGTTCATTTTTCTTCTAACGGGTCGCATTATGCATTTGCCTTGCGCAAATATTGCATCGTTGAGCCTCCCGCTTGAACCTTTTTGTTTTGGTTCAAGGTTCAATGGTTCAAAGCTTTTTTGCCTATGGAGTATTATTTTTGATGTTTGAACTATCGCGTTGAACCCTAGTGTTGAACCCTTTTGGTTCAGGGTTCAACGGTTCGAGGATTTGTGTTTGTGTTCGGCTAATGTTCTTTTTGAAGTGCTCCGTTCGGCATTGAACTTCTCGGTTGAACCATCGGGTTGAACCAGTTCATGGTTCAACGGTTCAACAGTTCAGCGCTTTATGTTTTTGGTCTTATCGGAGTGATCAGCCTCATCGGCGAAAGATTTCTTGAGTGCTCCGATTGTTTTGGTCTAGCCGATGGATGTCCATCGGCGTGTGTTTGGCTGTCGGTGAAGCAAATTTGTGGCCCGCCGATGTAAGGAGTTTGGCCGATGGAGGAGCAGTGTGTGGCTGGCGAAGATGTTGTTGGTGTGACCTTTGAGATCGGCAGGAAGCTTTTTGGATGCTCCGATGGTGTGTGTTACACCGACGGAAGGGGAAGAGCCAGGGTCTATCGGCATGGGTTGTATTGTCGGGTGAACGGTGAAATGGTTGGTCGATGGACTAATCTCTGGCCGATGAAGGGAAGTGTTGTGTATGGTCTTCGGTGTGACTTGTGTTGTCGGCGAGGATGGATTGTGGTGGGCCGACAGTAGGAGTTTGGCTGATGGAGGAGCAGTGTGTGGCTGGCGAAGGTAGCGGTCGGCGAGACCGTTGAGATCGGAAGGAGAATACTGGGGTGTGCCGATGGCTTGGGTTTTGGTGATGGGCTTTTGGAGAAGGCTTATGCGTCGAGCACGGCAAAAGGTGCTCGACACCTATTATGCTCGCGACCATGTTTTTAAGGTATTGAAGGAGTCTCCGTGGCACCAATGTGGGACTATTCTTCCTGCACATTTGAAACTTCAGTAAAGTGCATTTTGGCGGGAACTTCTGTTTGAACGCAGCGACAGTTTCCAGGTAGGCTGTGGGTGGTTGAGGCCTTTAATGGCGACGGTGCAGAGGTATGGGCAATGGTACACATGATCATGTCACCTAATTTTTGAGTGAAGACTCCCAGATGGCGGCGTAGGGCTCGAGGCTTCTCTTGTCTGTTGCTGCAATAACTTCTGAGCACCATTCCTTTGTGGAGTCTGTATCTGGCAGATTTTTGATTTTCGACCATGTAATTAATTGCTACGGGTACACTTTCTGGCCAATATAGGCAGACTGTGTTACCATTTTTTACGTTGTTAAAAACTGGACATTTTGGCTCTGTAATAAGATACAACTGGTTTTGGTTGCTCTGTGCAGCAAAACTTGCGAGTTTATGTATCTCTTGTTGTACGTTTGTGCATGAATCCACTGATTTCATGGTCAATTTTATATGAATAATGCTATGTTTGCATGTGTTATGCTGATTCTGTCTCCAATTTTGCATGTATCTTTCTTCTGAGTCCAGGCATTCAAGGAATGTCTGAGATTCTAGAACATAGAATTCCTGTGTTGAATGTTTAATCTTTTAACTTCTGCTCAAGGGGTAGATTAAACTATTTTCAGATTGAATATTGGGAAGGGTATACTGCAATAGGGATGCCATAAGTATATACAGCTTAACACTCTGTATTGGGAGATATCTGTAAGGTAGATATCATGTATATCCCCCTGAAATCCAGTTTTAGTTGTTCATGCTGATCATTCACAGGTGTATGTCTACCGACTCCAAGCCTTGGATAGGCACCAATCTAGCTCTGTGTTGAGGTTATATACCATGTCCAGCTTTGCATCCAAAAATCAAATCAAACCATTTCATCCTTCCACCTGTTAGTTGTAGGAGTAGGATTAGGATCCCTGCATGCTCTCATACCCAACCAGACATCATGTCCAAGAATGTTACCAACCTTGTGATTTGTTACACAAATCTTGGTCCATACATGAGAGTATTCTGCCTGTTACTGTCAAGTTAAATCCTTCTGTCATTGAGCTAGTCAAGGTTATACTTTTATCAAAAAGGGACACCCCCCTTGGTGTGGCAGAACCAGAAGTGAAGGGGAGGAGCTCACGCAACCTCCTGTATTCAGTTGGCTGAATCTGCCTGTGCATTAGAAGTGGCAAACCCTAATGCTGATTTAGAAGAAAAACCAACAAAAATGGTGACTCCACTAGGGATGGTGATTTGAAAAATGGCGACTCTACTGGGGATGGTGATTTGAAAATTGTTATTTTTGTCCTCCCTAGTGAAATATCTGTGTGCCCATCCGAGTCACCAACAAAAATGGCGACTCTGCTGGGGAGTCTTTCATGTGAATGATGATGCTCTGCTGGTGGTATGAACTCAGAAAAATATGTGTTGAGCTTTCAGCTGCTGTAAATTTTGTCCTCTCTGGAGAGGTGGCGACTCTGCAAAAGATCTAAATGCACATGAAAAGTTGATGTGTGTTGTGACAAAAATGTGTTGTTCAGACTTCAGCATCTGTATGAGAAAAGGTACCTTGTTCCTTCCCCTTTATATTTGCTATTTTACTGCATAAGTTAGATGCCAGGGGAAACCTTAGGTCTTAGGCAGACAAAGGATGTCTAAGAGTAAGATTTTTATGAATCCAAGTATGAATTATCCCATACTCAGTGGTGAAATGTTGGATAAAAGAATAGAAGAGATAAGAAATAGGTTGATATTCTTAGAGGCTGAGCAGACCCAGTTAAAAAACAACAACCCTGTTGTGTCTGCCAGTCAGAAAGCTAAACCTCCTGCCACCCCTTTTGATCCTTTGTATGACCAATTAGATTTGTCATGGGTTGACTATAAAGTAGAAACTATGCCTGCTAGGATATACTGTCAGATGCCCAGATTTAGTGGTCACAGTGTATGTGATGGGAATGCACATATCCAAAATTTTCATGAGTTCATGGGAAAGCATTCATTTAGAGATGAGGATATGTGGATGAGGTTTTTTGTTAGGTCCTTTGATGCAAAAGCAAAAGACTGGTATTTGAGCTTTTCAAAAGGATCCTTTGCCTATTGGGATGAGCTTGCTGACTGTTTTAAGGAAGAATTTGCAAAAGAACCGGCTGATCTTGTTGCAGAATTGATGAGAATCAGAAAACAAGATGAAAAGCCATGTGTTGATTTCAGTCATAGGTTTGCAGTAGCCTTTTCACAGATCCCAGAAGTCTTCAGACCTGATATTTCAACCTGTGTAGGCATATTCTTTGAGGCTTTTGAGGAGGGCTCTAGTGCATTACTGAGGGATTTCAAGGTGACAAGTATGCAGATGGCATACAAGTTCGTAGAAAATATAGAAAAAATCAGAAATGAGCACTTGTTGAAACCCCTGTCCACAGGCTTTGGTGTGAAAAATAGTTGTGAAGCTGCAAATGACCAAATAATTAAAGCATCATGTACAGATAAAAATGAAAATGAAAGCATAGAGGTTGAGACTGTTGTATCTAAACATAATGCTAACAATACAGCTCAACTGGATTGTTCACCAGTTGAGGATGCCAATGAAGGAACTAATGAAAACTCCCATTGCAATGATGAGGCAGCTGGCCATGAAAACCACAATGAGGTTGTGGACAGTAATGAGCAACTTTTGGAATGGACCTGTGGAGACAATTGTGAGTGTTGTACTCAAGACAAAGAAGGTATAAGCAAACAGAAAAATAGTCCCATGTGTGACCCATTGCCTACCTTTCAAACACATGGAGATCATGAAGAGCATTCAGAAATTGAAATAAGTGCTAGTGTAGAGCATGATTGTTTTTCATTCGATGGCTGTTTTGCTTGTGACACACAGGCTGATACTCCTCCACAGAGTGAATCCATTGGTGATGAAGATGCGTGCTCTACTGCCCATGAACCAATGGCATACTACGATGAAACTGATGCACCTGGGTCACCCATTTATGACACATGTGATGATGAGGATCTGTCTGAGTATGGTGAGGATCTAGACATTATTTTTGACTTGGATTCTATTTCTCATCCTGATGAAAGAGGAAACAACATACATCAGGTAAGTGATTGTAAAGATGTGCCAAATTGTAAAAAGATGCCAGAGCCTGATCTTTTCCAGTTTGGTGCTGCTATTGGTTGTGTGCATGATGTGCACAATTGTGAATTTGAAAGCTTTTCTTTTGAGAGGCTAGCATATAAAGAGAGCCCTATTTTTCCTAGTTGTGTGGTGGACTTCGAGTGCTTTCAATTTTCAGTCCAGCTAGGAGATTATTTTGTAATGCATAGTGATGATAACCTATGTTCTATGCCATTTGAGTATGCATTGCTTGATACATTCTACATCCATTTGTTGCCTGATGCTGAGGGTTGTTTGCATAAGGGTGACAGTGACAAACTGAATCAGAAGGTTGAACATGCAAATGACCAAGGTAGCTTATGGTCAGATCATGGTAGCACTCTCAGGCTTGACCCAGTGTATGCAGATGAGAACAAGGTGTTTGACAAGGGGAAATATTGGTTTTCCTTTTCTTGGTGGCCTTAGGCCATCAAGTTTGATTGGTGATGCAGATCATGGTAACTTCATGACTCTATGCCCAATGGATAAGGCACTGGTCTGCATCCCAGAGATTTGGGGTTCTCGCTGCAGTCTTGCACCTACACGTCCCCAATCAGAGCCACTGTTGGTGCTTGAATTCACTGTCAGTTAATTTAGCAATTTTCATGCAGGCACCATCCCGAAATATCCAAAAGGTTCTAAGTTTTGGCACCCCTTCAGTGTTTTTCAGCATCTGCATCTCATTTCTTGAGGAGGGGTCTTCATCTTTTCTCCATCGGCATGCGTTCATTTTTGTGTCTTTGACATTTTGGTTTGAACTTGAACCCTTTTTCTCTAAGTTCAATGATTCAACGGTTCGAGGTTCATTTTTCTTCTAACAGGTCGCATTATGCATTTGCCTTGCGCAAATATTGCATCGTTGAACCTCCCGCTTGAACCTTTTTGTTTTGGTTCAAGGTTCAATGGTTCGAAGCTTTTTTGCCTATGGAGTATTATTTTTGATGTTTGAACCATCGCGTTGAACCCTTTTGGTTCGGGGTTCAACGGTTCGAGGCTTTGTGTTTGTGTTCAGCTAATGTTCTTTTTGAAGTGCTCCGTTCGGCATTGAACTTCTCGATTGAACCATCGGGTTGAACCAGTTCGTGGTTCAACGGTTCAACAGTTCAGCGCTTTACGTTTTTGGTCTTATCAGAGTGATCGGCCTCATCGGCGAAAGATTTCTTGAGTGCTCCGATTGTTTTGGTCTGGCCGATGGATGTCCATCGGCGTGTGTTTGGCTGTCGGCGAAGCAAATTTGTGGCCTGCCGATGTAAGGAGTTTGACCAATGGAGGAGCAGTGTGTGGCTGGTGAAGATGTCGTCGGCGTGACCTTTGAGATCGACAGGAAGCTTTTTGGATGCTCCGATGGTGTGTGTTACACTGACGGAAGGGGAAGAGCCAGGGTCTATCGGCATGGGTTGTATTGTCAGGTGAACGGTGAAATGGTTGGTCGATGGACTAATCTCTGGCCGATGAAGGGAAGTGTTGTGTATGGTCTTCAGCATGACTTGTGTTGTCGGCGAGGATGGATTGTGGTGGGCCGACAGTAGGAGTTTGGCCGATGGAGGAGCAGTGTGTGGCTGGCGAAGGTAGCGGTTGGCGAGACCGTTGAGATCAGAAGGAGAATTCTGGGGTGTGCCGATGGCTTGGGTTTTGGTGATGGGCTTTTGGAGAAGGCTTATGCGTCAAGTGCGGCAAAAGGTGCTCAACACCTATTATGCTCGCGACCATGTTTTTAAGGTATTGAAGGAGTCTCTGCGGTACCAATGTGGGACTATTCTTCCTACACATTTGAAACTTCAGTAAAGTGCATTTTGGCGGGAACTTCTGTTTGAACGCAGCGACGGTTTCCAGGTAGGCCGCGGGTGGTTGAGGCCTTTAATGGCGATGGTGTAGAGGTATGGGCAATGGTACACATGATCATGTCGCCTGATTTTTGAGTGAAGGCTCCCAGATGGCGGCGCAGGGCTCGAGGCTTCTCTTGTCTGTTGCTGCAATAACTTCTGAGCGCCATTCCTTTGTGGAGTCTGTATCTGGCAGATTTTTGATTTTTGACCATGTAATTAATTGCTGCGGGTACACTTTCTAGCCAATATAGGCAGACTGTGTTACCATTTTTGACGTTGTTGAAAACTGGACATTTTGGCTCTGTAATAAGATACAACTGGTTTTGGTTGCTCTGTGCAGCAAAACTTGTGAGTTTATGTATCTCCTGTTGTACGTTTGTGCATGAATCCACTGATTTCATGGTCAATTTTATATGAATAATGCTATCTTTGCATGTGTTATGCTGATTCTGTCTCCAGTTTTGCATGTATCTTTCTTCTGAGTCCAGGCATTCAAGGAATGTCTGAGATTCTAGAACATAGAATTCCTGTGTTGAATGTTTAATCTTTTAACTTCTGCTCAAGGGGTAGATTAAACTATTTTCAGATTGAATATTGGGAAGGGTATACTACAATAGGGATACCATAAGTATAGACAGCTTAACACTCTGTATTGGGAGATATTTGTAAGGCAGATATCATGTATATCCCCCTGAAATCTAGTTTTAGTTGTTCATGCTGATCATTCACAGGTGTATGTCTACCGACTCCAAGCCCTGGATAGGCACCAATCTAGCTCTGTGTTGAGGTTATATACCATGTCCAGCTTTGCATCCAAAAATCAAATCAAACCATTTCATCCTTCCACCTGTTAGTTGTAGGAGTAGGATTAGGATCCCTGCATGCTCTCATACCCAACCAGACATCATGTCCAAGAATGTTGCCAACCTTGTGATTTGTTACACAAATCTTGGTCCATACATGAGAGTATTCTGCCTGTTGCTGTCAAGTTAAATCGTTCTGTCATTGAGCTAGTCAAGGTTATACTTTTATCAAATAGGGACACCCCCCTTGGTGTGGCAGAACCAGAAGTGAAGGGGAGGAGCTCACGCAACCTCCTGTATTCAGTTGGCTGAATCTGCCTGTGCATTAGAAGTGGCAAACCCTAATGCTGATTCAGAAGAAAAACCAACAGATGGGATGCAAAAAAAAGATGGTCTCCCAACTCTAGCTATAGAATCAACAATAGAAGTCCAAAGATCAACTTGACAATTAGCCATAGTATACACTTAGTGTGATCTACCAACATCACCTAACATCAACTTTGACACAACACCTTGTCCACCAGTTGATATTGCACTTTATGGACAATCCCTCAAAAAATGGCCCACCACACCACACTCATAACAAGATCCCCTTAGACAAAACTATGTGAGTTGAGGCCTACTTGGCTATTGAAAAATTGAGAAGCTAGAACTAGCCTAACTTCTACCAACTTGTTGATGTAGTGGTGAAACAATTCTACCTTGAGACTACTCTTGACACTCCTTGCAATGTTACCTACGTTGAAACTACTTAGATCCCTAACCAAACTATTGTTAAGGTGAAGAAGGAGGAATGGATGATGTCCAAGCACCACTCTTAGGTGGGAGATTAGATTCTTGCACCCTTGAGTCTAATCGAGAAGGAGCACGAGCCTACACTGTCAATTCCCCGCCAAAGCCCTATACCAAGTTTTCTTCAATCAAATTGGCTTTCTCAATGGTGGATTATAGGGTTTTTTGGTTCAAATACCTGAACACTACCATTGATATGTGCATTTAGACCTCTTACAAAGCTCTAAACTAGAAACCCCTCATCATCAATTGAGCTCACATATTAATTTAGCTTAGAGAATTAACTCTCATACTAATCCATGGTCATGTCCAACTGATGAAGCTCATGAAACTCACCCACATAGTGCTACCTGAAATGATAAAAAAAGGTATCATGAATGAAACCTCTACAAAAAGGTCTCCCATGAGACTGTCACAATATCCAAGTGATGTTTTTTCTCCTCTTGACACCACTAGCTAGAAGAAAACCCACACAGATGCATGATGGCACACTACTTCTTGATATTGCTACCATAGGGATGCATCACAAAACATCTATCCAAGGCCAAGAGCCAATTCTTGGCCTTAAATCCTTATGAAGACCCTTCAAAGGTGGGTGGATTAGTTCATAAAAGATCTCTCATGTGAAATGATAGCATATTATGCTCATCCACCAACTTCCTAGCCTCCTGATGAGGCCTTTCTTGTTGGGGCTACTCCCTTTCCCTAAACTGGGATAGACTCTTGGAACACACACTCTCAGAACTAGCGTCTCTCCATTTTCCTGAGATGGTTGGGAAACTTTTACTCTTACCTAAGGGGAAGCTTGGTCAATAACTCTCGCAACAACACTGCTATATCTAAAAGTCCAACCTCTTCATTAGGTTGTGATCATCTCAAAGGAGGAGAATTATCACTATGGATTTCTAGTTATTTCCAATCAAGGTTACCCAAACCACCTCAACGAGTGTGATAGCTCCTAGGAGGCATCCTCCTAAATAAGCAAAACACACAAGTCAACACCACACAAAATCACATCATAACAAAAGCACAATTAAATCCAAGCACACCACACATGTAAAAAAACAAAAATGATAAATAACCTAGAGCTCCCAATGCTATAACATGGGTTTTGATACAAGATGTAATGCCCTAGATTTTACTCTAAGACATTAATGGAAAAAAGACAATCAAACAATTTTTTTGTGAAACAAATGTGGTAATTGATAACCACACAATAAAACAAAATGCTCAAGGTGTCACTGTTGATAACTGAGAGGGGGGGTGAATCAGTTATCTTAATTATTTCAGCGTTCTGAGCTTTCTTAATAATTAGTGCAGCATCAATTCAAACAAGCAAACATAATCATGAAATGGAAATACACATGACACAATATTTTTGATGTGGAAACCCTGTTAAGGGAGAAAACCATGGGGTGATTAACCCAAGATTGTATTCTCTGTTAGAAGAATAGGATTACAAAATGGCACTTGCCAATTAGGGCTCACTGCCTGAGCACACTACTCACAAGAGGCACACTGCCTACAAGAGACACACTGTCTACAATTTATAAAGATTGTGATACAATACTTGAACTGATAAGGAGCATCAACATATGCTGGAGTTCAGTTCCGGTTAGGCTCTGTACACTGATCTGCTGCATTTCATCTTTCCTCTTCTTTCATGCTACTCTCCTTTCACATACTGGACCTTCCTTTCTACTTTTATTCGGCTCTACTGCTTTTATTCACACATCACCAAAAACCACGTCACCTCTTACAACTAAATACATCTTGTATATATATGCACACAAGTGATTTCATCACCTTTCTAGTCAGCATCCAGAATAGTCAATATTTTCCACAAACTTTGATCTGTCGGCTGAATCCTTGCTTACCGTGATGTGGATCAAGGATATACTTGTAGAAGTCATCAATCATGTCGGCCAATCATAACTTATGCCTTAAGAATCTTTACCATCATCAGTAACACATCCAGAATAAAGTCTGATGTTCTGCCAGTCAGTTCTTCCTCTGTCCACACTGCCAATCAGGAACCCGATACTCAAGTATTCATATCTTTTTCCTCATCTATCATCGGAGGTTGAATCCTCAGAATCTATCACTCAAGGTAGTCCTCTTGACTTGCCCAAATCCGCACTTCACCAAGATACTTCCTCTGAGAGATCCGGACCTGTCTGTCGAACCTCGCCACATGCTCTATTCTTGTTTACCGGACCACAACATTCTTCACTCTGACTTCCGGTATAGACATACCATGTCCTGCAAATGTGTGGGATGAACTTTGTTGCCATCAATGACAACAATCATGAATCCATATAGTGTCTCTTGCCAACAATCTCCCCCTTTGGCATTGATGGCAACACTTACTGAAAAATGACTAAGTGTTTACACTATGCTCCCCCTTGGTTGATGCTCTGTTTTTATATACATTTTCCAAAGCTCCCCCTTCGTTGGATTCCTCATTTTTCACTGCTCCTCACTCCCCCTTTAACATCAATGGCAAAGGGTTGGGTCCGTACACCAAAAATTTCAAAATTGCAACTATACTTGGCCACATAAGTATATACATATGGCATACTTACATATACTGAAGAATGTCTACAAAAGTTGTCTTCAATTAGACAAATTCTGTTGCCCAACTTTGCTTCATTCTATCCAAAATTGATATATGACCGCTCAACAGGAATGCAACGCATCTGCCCTTTTTAGATCTATCGGATCACTAGTCTGGGCTATGATCTGAGCTTCTTTTATGGCCTAATGCATGGCCTCTAACTTAGGGATAATTATCCCTCTGAGCTCACTCAACCTGCTGATTCTGTTTTTCTTTTCTTTTTCAAGCTTCTTAATTTCATTCAAAATTGCAATCGTTTGACATTCTTGATTTATTATGGATGTAGTAAGTGGATCAAAATTTTGAGAAAGTTTTATCAGTTTATCCTCCTGTTCTTTCATTTTCTTCTCAATCTCCACTGTTGTTTTAGACCAGGATATACAAAATTTGTATACATCACCTCCACCCTTAAGGGCATTTTCCAAACTTTTTATCCCAATACTCATAACTCTTCTGTCATTTGATATTAACCCTTGCAGCTCTGAGAATCTCTTATCCAAAAACTCTTTCCTGACCTTCTCCTCAGCTAATTTCTCTAGAGAATTGAAATGTGTAGTAATTCTATTGATCAGAGATTTGAGATTACCGGATGAGGAGGCTGTGGGATCCTTCTGAAATGATGGCATAATCTTTTCTAGCACTCTGGAAGTAGCTTCTATCAACTCACAGTCTTCCATGTGAGACTTCAGGAGTTTTTCTTTAACCTTTGCATTAGCAAATGAAGCTATCTTCATTGTCTATACCGGAGAAAGATAATCAAAATTAAATGGTCCTTGTAGAAGCTCCGGTTCATCAATCTCCATTGTTTCTTTGTTCAAGAATTCTTGGATAGTTTTTGCACTGTCTCTTGTCGGAGATAGATTTTTCTTCTCTTCTGCATTCTTAGAGCTGTCTCTTGGAGCTTTCTCTCCTTCTACATTCTTACCACTAGCAGTTGTGGTCTTCTCTGTTGAAGTCTTCTCTCCTTCTACAACCTTAGTACTGCCATCTTTTTCCTTCACCTCTGCTTCTTTCTCCTGTATTCTTTCTTCTCCTTTAGATCCGGAGACTGTAGGGGAAACCGGAGGAGAGATATTTGTTTGTTCACGAGCCACCTCTTCTAGAGTAAAAGATTCCAAGTCCTTATCCTTTTCTGCACCGGTGTCCATGACTTGCTTAGTTGATTCTTTTTCAACACTTGTGGTCAAGGGGTCAGTACCCAAGTCCTCTATGATTGGAATGTTGAATTTTTTAAAAGCATTTCGGAGGATCTCTTCAGTCTCTCTTGCCACTTTATCAGTTTCACCAAGCATGAGCTGATTCATCCTGGCTTTGCTCCAGAACTCATCCTTGCAATCTTTGAAGATCATGTTCATTTGATGCGGAGTGATTGAAGGGTATAGCTGAATTGCTATCTATTCCCAGATTTCTAGATCTTTTGCTCGAGCATTGTTCTTCCTCATTTCAAGCCTTTTCTCTAAGCTTTTGGGAATTAGAGAGATAATTTCAATAAAATCTTTATTGTAAGTGTTCAAAAACTTAACTGTGGCTTCCTCCAGAATCTTTTTATCTGCTTGATTATATGCATCATAGAATTCTGTTAAGGGTTGCAGGTTCCCATCCACAGTGAATGCTTTCACTACAACATCTAAGGATAGAGTGGGTTTTTCAACAAATTCCTCTTCCTTCTCTTCTTCTCCTTGACTGGTAGAGTGTTCACTAGATGATTTCTTCTTCTTCTTCAGTTTCTTTATTTCCTCATCTAATTCAGTTTCCTCATCATCCTTTAGGCTAACATAGGACCTTGTTGCCTTTTTCTTTGTTCTCTTTTCTCCTTTTCTGGATGCCTAGACTTCCGGTTTTGATGTCCTTGAGCTTTTAGCAGTGACAGGTGTTGATCTCTTTGATGATCTGGTCCAGGTGGAAGATTTTACCAGAACACTTTCCTCACCTTTCTTTTCTGCCTTTTTCTTCTCTTCCTCAGCCCTTTCCATCTTTTCCATGTTGGCATCAAGTGCCTCCTTTGATATGCCATAGCCTTTTGCAACATCTTCAACTTCTTTTCTTACCTTCCTCTTGATCTCTGGTTGTCTGAGCTCCACATGAACTTTTACACTTAACTCTTCAAAGGTTCCAAACCTTTCTGCCTTTGGATCCTTTGGCTGACTTAGCATGTGTTGAACATGTAGCTCCACAATTTGTTCATCAACTTCATACCCCATAGGCATGATCCATACAGTTCTAGGTTCTACTACCTCCATTAGGCACTGATCAGTCTCTACCATAAAACATACTATGTCTTTGTATTTCTCAACAAGAGACTGGGGAATTCTCTCTCTTGCTTGCATTATGTTCTAAAAATTCTTGAAATATCCCCACAGGGCTATATTTCTTGCTTTAGCATCCCTAAGCCCATGCAAATAGTCTCTGATTTGGATGGCAACCGGTCTGTCATTCTGCCATACCCAGCCATTGGATCTGGGAAGCTCATTCATGTAATAAAAGAATAGGCAGAGTATCAAGCCACCATACTTGAAGGAGTTCTTCTTATCCTTCTTAATCTTTTGTAGATTTTCCAAAAGTTGGCTTAGAAGAAGTTCACACAGATCATAGTCAGCATTTTCTTTTAGCATTTGATAGGCTGTGTAAACTACAGTTCCTGGTACTGAATTTTCCCTACTGGAGTGATAAATCTTGTAACCAATTATCATGGATGCAAATTTGACATCCAGTTCAGTGACGTCTTCAATTGTCATAGCTCTCTTGTCAAATTTTGATCTAGTTGCATCATTTACTGTCTGATTCTTGACAGATTTGAGAACAAGTATTCCACCGGATGAGTGTAGACCGATTACTGCCCTAATTGCATCTTTGGTGATCTTAAATGGTTTATTCAACCATAAGAAATTGTCATGCACTCTACTCAACACATACCAAACCCATTCATCATCTTCAAAACAGGGGAAATGAATGCATTGTGCAAAATGCTTATCCCGGATGGCTTTATACTGAGGTTTAATCTCAAAAGAATCATCTATTAATTGTTTGTGATAAATATCCACTAACTTTGATTCCTCAAATTCTTTAATATTCGCGTGTATGTAAACCCTAATGTCTTCTATATGCAACACACCATGCGGAACACTGGAAAAAGCTCCTAGGGGATCTACTTCCAAAGATTTGTATGGATGTTTCTTGAATTTGGGGCGAAGCCTATCAGAGATCTTCACAATATTTGGAGTACCCATCATTCAAGGATTTATAAAGAGATATTTGATAACGGAGAATACCTTTTGCACTTTTCAGTTTCACGGAGTTAGCCGGATCAATTTTTGGATGAATTGATTTTTGCAAATGATCTTTGATGAGCTTGAGGATTTTGTTGTAGAGCTTCACTTTTCGTTTCTTCTTGAATGCAGAATGAACAAATGCTTAATGAGGAAACCCTTGTATTGCTCCGCAAACCCTAATGTCAAGTTGCAATAAATGCTCGACCTAAGTCATTCCAGTTTGCCTTATTCGGATGACTTGAAGAATTGGATCAATCATGATCTTAAAAATCTTGTGGATCACCCAAATCTTAACCATATTTTATTTAGATGTTTCTCTTAAGAACCCTTTGATCCACAACTCGTCTTGTGCCAGTTCCGGCACCAATTGACTAGCTGGGGGAACAAGGTTTTCTTTGTGTCTCCCCCTGAGCCAGAGCTCACTTTTTAATTTCTGGAAGGAATATCGACACCAGAGTCTAGTGTGGATCCATCCTCTACATTCTCTGTACTTTTCTTCACCCAAATCTTATTCATCTCACTTTGAACTTCATCTACATTCACCTTTTGTTTTCCCTTATCTTGATTCTGATTATGATATACCGGACCTCTTTTGTCCTGATTCTTGCTTCTACAGAATTTTGCAATATGACCGGATCTATTACAAATTTGGCAAACAACATTTCTTTGCATATTTGATTGATATCCTCTTGATCTGCATTGATTAGCCATATGACCTATTGTATTGAATGCAAAGCATCTACCATTGAATGATTTGTTCATTTGCATATTTCTGCATTCATGAGATTTGTGACCATACTTTTTGCAGTTAAAACACTATCCAGAGAAGGATGAATTAGTCTGATTCATTCTCTTTCTACACTGATTAGCTTTATGACCAAAGTTATTGCAGTTGTGGCAGTATCCATTGAAGGATGGATATCTTTGAGCATTAGGCTGCCTTACCGGAGGTCTTCTAGGCCTGTTCCGTGGATTTTCTGATCTAAAATTCTTCTGACCGGATCTGGAGCTTTCTCCTTTCACATATCCCAAACCACACTTGTCATCTACCCTCTTTTGACTTCCAAGAAGAACTTCAAGTTGAGCAGAACTTATCTTGAATTTCTCTTTATATTCATTTGCTGTTTGAAGATCCCTTTTGAGAGAGACAATTTAATCCTCAAGTTTTTCTTCATTATCTTTAGCATCTTCAAGATCAAATTGAAGATGTCTGATAATTCTATCCATCTTGTGGCAATCTTCTGATTTCTCCTTGAGAGATTGTCTTAGATTATCTTAAGTTTTTCTTTTCTCTTCAACTTCTTGGGTAAACTTCATAACTCCTGATTCCATTTCATGTCTTACCATAATGATTTCTTTTGATAACTTTTCACATAACTTGGTTTTCTCCTTTAGCTCTTCATTTGCATCATTTGCTTCACCTTGACTTGCCAATTGTTGAAGTAGCTCCTTTCTCTTTTTCATAGAGAGACTTAATTTATCTTTTAGTTCTCTCATGAAATCATCAGCCTGTTTGAGTCTTTCCTTTTGTTGGTGCCTGAATTCACTGTCAGTTAATTTAGCAATTTTCATGCAGGCACCATCCCAAAATATCCAAAAGGTTCTAAGTTTTGGCACCCCTTCAGTGTTTTTCAGCATCTGCATCTCATTTCTTGAGGAGGGGTCTTTGTCTTTTCTCTATCGGCATGGGTTCATTTTTGTGTCTTCGACATTTCAGTTTGAACTTGAACCCTTTTTTCTCTAAGTTCAGTGGTTCAGCGGTTCAGGGTTCAATTTTCTTCTAACGGGTCGCATTATGCATTTGCCTTGCGCAAATATTGCATCGTTGAACCTCCCGCTTGAACCTTTTTGTTTTGGTTCAGGGTTTAATGGTTCAAAGCTTTATGTTATTCGTCTTATCGGAGTGATTGGCTTCATCGGCGAAAGATTTCTTGAGTGCTCCGATTGTTTTGGTTTGGCTGATGGATGTCCATCGGCGTGTGTTTGGCTATTGGCGAAGAAAATTTTTGGGCCGCCGATGTAAGGAGTTTGCCCAATGGGGAATGCCATCGGAGTAAGATTGCATATCGGGCTAGCAGTGGAGGTTTCACCGACGAGGGTGTTTTGGTGGCCATCGGGGAGAGTTGGTCTATCGGCCAAGGAAGTTTTTGGGCTGGCTGATAGACTATGTCTGGCTGACAGAGGCTTGCGGAGGTGTCGTCGGTGAGACGATTGAGATCGGCGAGAGGTTTTTGGGGCAAGCCGATGGTGTAGATTTGGCCGATGGGCTTTTGGCGAAGGGTCATGTGTCGAGCGCGGCAAAACGCTTGACACCTATTATGCATGCAGCTATGTTTATAAAGTGTTAGTGTGGTCTCGGCAGCATGCATGTGGGACTATTCTTCCTGCATTTTTTTGAACCTGTGGTAAACATGTGTTGGCGGGAAACTTCCATTTGAACGCAGCGACAGTTTCCAGGTAGGCCGTGGGTGGTTGAGCCATCAATGGCGACTGTAGCAGGGGTAAGAGAAATGATACACATGATCAGGTGGCCCGATTTATGGATGAAGACTTCCAGATGGTGGCGCAGGGCTCGAGGCCTCCCTTGTCTGCTGCAGCAATAACTTCTGAGCGCCATTCTTCCTGTGTGATCTGTATCTGGTAGATTTTTGAAAGCCATGTAATTAATTGCTGTGAGGTACACTTTCTGGCCAATATAGGCAGACTGTGTTACCATTTTTGAGGTTGTTGAAAACTGGACATTTTGGCTCTGTAATAAGATACAACTGGTTTTGGTTGCTCTGTGCAGCAAAACTTGCGAGTTTATGTATCTCCTGTTGTACGTTTGTGCATGAATCCACTAATTTCATGGTCAATTTTTATATGAATAATGCTATGTTTGCATGTGTTATGCTAATTCTGTCTCCAATTTTGCATGTATCTTTCTTCTGAGTCCAGGCATTCAAGGAATGTCTAAGATTCTAGAACATAGAATTCCTGTGTTGAATGTTTAATCTTTTAACTTCTGCTCAAGGGGTAGATTAAACTATTTTCAGATTGAATATTGGGAAGGGTATACTGCAATAGGGATGCCATAAGTATAGACAGCTTAACACTTTGTATTGGGAGATATCTGTAAGGCAGATATCATGTATATCCCCCTAAAATCTAGTTTTAGTTGTTCATGCTGATCATTCACAGGTGTATGTCTACCGACTCCAAGCCCTAGATAGGCACCAATCTAGCTCTGTGTTGAGGTTATATACCATGTCCAGCTTTGCATCCAAAAATCAAATCAAACCATTTCATCCTTCCACCTGTTAGTTGTAGGAGTAGGATTAGGGTCCCTGCATGCTCTCATACCCAACCAGACATCATGTCCAAGAATGTTGCCAACCTTGTGATTTGTTACACAAATCTTGGTCCATACATGAGAGTATTCTGCCTGTTGCTGTCAAGTTAAATCCTTATGTCATTGAGCTAGTCAAGGTTATACTTTTATCAAATAGGGACCACCCCCTTGGTGCGGCAGAACCAGAAGTGAAGGGGAGGAGCTCACGCAACCTCCTGTATTCAGTTGGCTGAATCTGCCTTTGCATTAGAAGTGGCAAACCCTAATGCTGATTCAGAAGAAAAACCAACAAAATGGCGACTCTGCTGGGGATGGTGATTTGAAAATTGTTATTTTTGTCCTCCCTGGTGAAATATCTATGTGCCCATTCGAGTCACCAATAGAAATTGGCAACTCTGCTGGCGAGAGAGAGAGTTAAGTAACCTGAGGGTTGGAAAATCTAGTTTCCAGTGAAGTTGTTGCAGCAAAAAGGAACCATGTGGTGCTCTGCTGGGGTGATGAATCCAGAAAACAAAAGTGCCTTGCTGACATTCTGTCCTCTCTTTGAGAGGTGGCGACTCTGTTGAAAGAACCTATCAATGCTGCAACATATATCTAGGTATTCATCTTTGATTCAAAATGTTGAGTTTAGAACAGCAAGCCTGGTCGTGCTCTCAGATAAGACCATTCTTTATTGAAAGATATAAAGCCCTAAATTTCACAGGGATATATGGTTACCCAAATATTATTCCCAATAAAATTAGAATATGTTTGCCAAAATATAGTGGATCAGATTCTAAATCGGCAAACAAACATCTGCAAAGATTTTGTAATTTAATAGAAGATTATGAGGTAGAGGATGAAGATGTAGTAATGAGACTGTTTGTTCAGTCATTGGAAGATGATGCTAGGATATGGTTTTCAGACCTGCCTGTTTGTTCAGTTTCTTCATGGATAGATTTAGAAGTTGCATTCCTAGGGCAGTTTGGTGAAAGGTTTGATGTGGCCTCATTAATCATACATTTCATGAATATCCAAAGGGAAGACGAGGAGCTGGTTCCAGCCTTTAATCTTAGGTTTATTAAATTGCTCAAGCAGATCCCTTAATATATGAGACCTAATAATGCATTGTGCTTGACAATTTATTTGGCTGCATTTGATGAAGAAATGAGTTATCTGTTGAGAGATAAAGAACCAGTCACACTTCACCAGGCTTTCCAATTTGCTATGGACATAGAAAACAATGAGAAATATGGAATGCCAGTAGGTTTCATGGTTGCAAGTTGTCAAAGTAGTTATCAAAGTGAATATATTTCAGCTCTCCCAGTATGTGCATTGAGAGATGATTGTATAGAGGGAAATATACTTCAGAATAATGTGTGCAGCCATGATGTGATGCATGAAGAAAATGTTGTAGAAAATGTAAGCACATCTCGTAATAATGAAAACAAAGATTGTTATCAGCCTTTAGAAGACAAGCCTGTAGACACAAGGTGCCCTCCAATTGATCAAATGAGAGGCATACATGAAGTTGTGTCTTGCAGCAGTGTGCATATCCCAGGTATGCCTGATTATTTATATGAAGTGGATATGCAGAGCTTCACTCTGAATATAGAAAACATTAATTCAAGGGATGGCAGTGAATATGCTAGTGATTTCCAGCATTCAGATGCATATGTGAGCCTTTCAGATAATGAAATATATTTGGATGCTGATTATGAATGTTTCCTTGAAGATTTTGGCCACCTTCATAGTGCAGAGGTTGAAAACTTTGCTTTTGATTATCAGGGCACTGGTGAAGATAAAAAACAAGGTCACTATTCATAGGTGGATGGGAAAATTGCAGATGTGTGTGCTCATACAGTTGGGGATAGTGTTGATTGCAGGGGTGACTATGAAGCTTTCAGTGTAGGGCTACATTCTGAGTTATTTCTGCCTTCTCTTGGGACATTTCAGGTGGACATTAATGACAAAACTGCCATGCATGATGATGATGAATATCTGTATGTTCATCAAGATAAATTTGATTATGAGATGTTGCTTGTGCCTGAATATTGCATGTTTGATACAGAGGAGCTCTTGTTTTTTGAGGAAGGGCAAAATTTTGATGTGGATTCATTTGTTTCATGTGAGTCTGTTATTTTTCCAAGCAACATCAGTGACTCATATGATGATGACATTCTACAACTGATAATTATATATGCTGATGAAGCTAGCTGTAGATTTGTTGAAGAAAAAGAAATGAGCAGCAGCACAAATAATTGCCAAGGGGCTTGCTGCAGACAGTTAAATGCTTTTAGGCTTCATTTGATCAAAAGAAAATTAGGTGTTTGACAAAGGAAAAGTCTAGTTTTTCCTCTCTAGTGGCCCTGGGCCACCATGTTTATTTTAAAATAATGTGTTTGGTGATGCAGATTGGTGCAAGTTTGACTCTGTGCCCAATGGATAGGGGACTAGTCTGCATCCTAGAGATCTGGGGTTCTCACTGTAGTCTTACACCTGCACGTCCCTAATCAGAGCCATTGTTGGTGCCTGAATTCACTGTTAGTTAATTTAGCAATTTTCATGCAGGCACCATCCCAAAATATCCAAAAGGTTCTAAGTTTTGGCACCCCTTCAGTGTTTTTCAGCATCTGCATCTCATTTCTTGAGGAGGGGTCTTTGTCTTTTCTCCATCGGCATGGGTTCATTTTTGTGTCTTCGACATTTCGGTTTGAACTTGAACCCTTTTTTCTCTAAGTTTAGTGGTTCAGCGGTTTAGGGTTCAATTTTCTTCTAACGGGTCGCACTATGCATTTGCCTTGCGCAAATATTGCATCGTTGAACCTCCCGCTTGAACCTTTTTATTTTGGTTCGGGGTTCAATGGTTTAAAGCTTTATGTTTTTGGTCTTATCGGAGTGATTGGCTTCATCGGCGAAAGATTTCTTGAGTGCTCTGATTGTTTTGGTCTGGCCGATGGATGTCCATCAGCGTGTGTTTGGCTATCGGCGAAGCAAATTTTTGGGCTGCCGATGTAAGGAGTTTGCCCAATGGGGAATGCCATTGGAGTAAGATTGCATATCGGGCTAGCAGTGGAGGTTTCACCGACGAGGGTGTTTTGGTGGCCATCGGGGAGAGTTGGTCTATCAGCCAAGGAAGCTTTTGGGCTGGCCGATAGACTGTCTGGCCGACAGAGGCTTGCGGAGGTGTCGTCGGTGAGACGATTGAGATCGGTGAGAGGTTTTTGGGGCAAGCCGATGGTGTAGATTTGGCTGATGGGCTTTTGGCGAAGGGTCATGTGTCGAGCGCGGCAAAATGCTCGACACCTATTATGCATGCAGCTATGTTTATAAAGTGCTAGTGTGGTCTTGGCAGCATGCATGTGGGACTATTCTTCCTGCATTTTTTTGAACCTGTGGTAAACGTGTTTTGGTAAGAAACTTCCATTTGAACGCAGCAACAGTTTCCAGGTAGGCCGCGGGTGATTGAGCCATCAATGGCGACTGTAGTAGGGGTAAGAGAAATGGTACACATGATCAAGTGGCCTGATTTATGGATGAAGACTTCTAGATGGCGGCGCAGGGCTTGAGGCCTCCCTTGTCTGCTGCAGCAATAACTTCTGAGCGCCATTCTTCCTGTGTGATCTGTATCTGGTAGATTTTTAAAAGCCATGTAATTAATTGCTGTGAGGTACACTTTCTGGCCAATATAGGCAGACTGTGTTACCATTTTTGACGTTGTTGAAAACTGGACATTTTGGCTCTGTAATAAGATACAACTGGTTTTGGTTGCTCCGTGCAGCAAAACTTGCGAGTTTATGTATCTCCTGTTGTACGTTTGTGCATGAATCCACTGATTTCATGGTCAATTTTATATGAATAATGCTATGTTTGCATGTGTTATGCTGATTCTGTCTCCAGTTTTGCATGTATCTTTCTTCTAAGTCCAGGCATTCAACGAATGTCTGAGATTCTAGAACATAGAATTCCTATGTTGAATGTTTAATCTTTTAACTTCTGCTCAACGGGTAGATTAAACTGTTTTCAGATTGAATATTGGGAAGGGTATACTGCAATAGGGATGCCATAAGTATAGACAACTTAACACTCTGTATTGGGAGATATCTATAAGGCAGATATCATGTATATCCCCTTGAAATCCAGTTTTAGTTGTTCATGCTGATCATTCACAGGTGTATGTCTACCGACTCCAAGCCCTGGATAGGCACCAATCTAGCTCTGTGTTGAGGTTATATACCATGTCCAGCTTTGCATCCAAAAATCAAATCAAACCATTTCATCCTTCCACCTGTTAGTTGTAGGAGTAGGATTAGGGTCCCTGCATGCTCTCATACCCAACCAGACATCATGTCCAAGAATGTTGCCAACCTTGTGATTTGTTACACAAATCTTGGTCCATACATGAGAGTATTCTGCTTGTTGCTGTCAAGTTAAATCCTTATGTCATTGAGCTAGTCAAGGTTATACTTTTATCAAATAGGGACACCCCCCTTGGTGCGGCAGAACCAGAAGTGAAGGGGAGGAGCTCACGCAACCTCCTGTATTCAGTTAGCTGAATCTGCCTGTGCATTAGAAGCGGCAAACCCTAATGCTGATTCAGAAGAAAAACCAACACCTTTAACTCATTGACTTTAGAGTTTGATTGTTCAAGATCATCAAGGGTAGTCTTGAGTTGCTCCCTTAAACCATATGCATCCATTTGAATTCCCAGATCTTCCTCAAGTTGTTAGACTTTGTTAGGAGGAACTTGGCTCTGATACCAATTGTTGATAACTGAGAGGGGGGATGAATCAGTTATCTTAATTATTTCAGCTTTCTAAGCTTTCTTAATAATTAGTGCAGCATCAATTCAAACAAGCAAACATAATCATGAAATGGAAATACACATGACACAATATTTTTGACGTGGAAACCCTATTAAGGGAGAAAACCACGGGGTGATTAACCCAAGATTGTATTCTCTGTTAGAAGAATAGGATTACAAAATGGCACTTGCCAATTAGGGCTCACTGCTCACAAGAGGCACACTACCTACAAGAGACACACTGTCTACAATTTATAAAGATTGTGATACAATACTTGAACTGATAAGGAGCATTAACATATGCTAGAGTTCAGTTTCGATTAGGCTCTGTACACTGATCTGCTACATTTCATCTTTCCTCTTCTTTCGTGCTACTCTCCTTTCACATACTAGACCTTCCTTTCTGCTTTTATTCAGCTCTACTGCTTTTATTCACACATCACCAAAAACCACGTCACCTCTTACAACTAAATACATCTTGTATATATATGTGCACAAGTGATTTCATCACCTTTCTAGTCGGCATTCAGAATAGTCAATATTTTCCACAAACTCTGATCTGTCGGCTAAATCCTTGCTTACCATGATGCGGATCAAGGATATACTTGTAGAAGTCATCAATCATGTCGGCCAATCATAACTTATGCCTTAAGAATCTTTACCATCATTAGTAACACATCCGGAATAAAGTTTGATGTTCTGCCAGTCAGTTCTTCCTCTGTCCACACTGCCAATCAGGAACCCGATACTCAAGTATTCATATCTTTTTCCTCATCTATCACCGAAGGCTGAATCCTTGGAATCTATCACTCAAGGTAGTCCTCTTGACTTTCCCAAATCTGCACTTCACCAAGATACTTCCTCTTAGAGATCCGGACCTGTCTAATAGACCTCGCCACATGCTCTGTTCTTGTTTATCAGACCACAACATTCTTCACTCTGACTTCCGGTATAGACATACCATGTCCTGCGGATGTGTGGGATGAACTTTGTTGCCATCAATGACAACAATCATGAATCAATATAGTGTCTCTTGCCAACAGTCACAACCACCTGTAATGACATTCTTGGCACTCACACCAATGCATGAAGAAAAGAGACACTAACAAAAGATGTAACCAAAAACCTTGGGACAAGGCACCAAGGTTGGCACAAAAAATGAGACATGAAGGAGAGATAGGGTTTCCAAAACCATTGGAAAACCTTCCTAACTTCCCTACCAAACCACCCTCTAGATTTCACATAAATACAATAAGTGGAAAGGCAAGAAATGCTAAGGTTTAGGTTTCAACAAGGACCTATAGGCAGGCCAGACTTCAAACTTGAGTTGCAACAAGTGCAACACTGTAGATAGTCAAGTTTGGAATTTGGGATGCAAGTGCAACTCACAACCCCACGAACTTCACACTTTGAACCACTCAAATTTAAAACTTCTATCAAAAAGCTGCAACTTGCAAATGGACTGTGGTTCTTGGACTCAACAGACATTCAAACTTTGGAAACCTTTCATAGTTTTCACATCTACAAAGTGCAATCAAGTTCCATAATCCAAACCAACACCACATTAGACTTCAAAACTCACTAGCAATCTACACGTCTAAAAAGTGCAAATGGGTACCAATTTCTAGACACAACAACCTGTTAGACTTTGGAAGTCCATGATAATTTGCACATATGCAAGTGAGGTCAACTTCTAATCCCTGACCAACTTGCGACCTTGGACTCTGAAGCTAGATGCAACATGCACTTGTGTGACATGCATTAGGTTTCCAAGCTTTGGTAAAACGATACTTTGAGGTTTGAACTCTGATTGTAATATGCAATTCAGACTAGCAACCTACCTTGTAGTGCAATTTAGACTGTAACTTTGACCTACAAAATAGAGAGTAGAAAAAGCCTATGGCAAGGAAAAACAAGGATGTTTTCCCAACTCAACAAGACATAAATTTTTCATTTTAAGAGTTATTTACGAATGGTCTTGGGGTATGTTCATGGGGGGTGGGATAAATTCAGATAGGAAAAATCAACTGGAAGTACATGGATCCCAAGATATGGAAATATAAGTCAATTTCACTCTAAAACTCAAAAGATACTAAAATTACAAGCCTAACATGATAAAAGCAACTCAAAAAGCCATGCTTGTTCGACACCAACATTGAGATGAGCTAAAGATAATGATGGAGCTATCATCCATAATTATACCACAATATAAATCAACACCAAGGTAAATCATAGAACAAAAGTACAACTTGTAAAGAGGACTCTAATGTCCTTATTATACATTTCCATCAATAAGATAAAATTAGATGATTACATGATAGAGGCTACTTCCCAACATGGAAGGATTACACTCATATATATAAATATAATACAAATAAAAATATTACAATAATGCCAAGTCACCTCTAAGGTGCTCTAGTGATCTTAAATCATAATGAGAACATAACACAATGATGAACAAGGAACTCATATAGCTGCCATAAGATCTTCATGAATGGACCAATGGGGAATGTTGCCCACCTCCTAATTGTATTACCATCATCAAGTGAAATACATGTCTATGCCACTATAGGCAATCCCCAAGCTACAAAGAAGGAGACAATGGATACACCACTGTCTAAGTCAAGCTCACACAATACAAGGGTTTAAAGAAAGCACCAAAACTCAAACAAGAGTCACACAAGTTGGTCTCACACACATACAACAACAAAGGTTATCTCAACCCCAAATTGGATGCACTTAATTCAATCAAAAAAGACAAGAGGGTAGCTAAGGCACATGAGTGAACTTCCACTTGATTCTCCAAAACCAAGGTAGAAAGTGAAGTAGACCACAAACGTTCACCCAGTGGATGCTTCTCAAGAGGTGGTAGGGACACTTCTTTAGTGCACTCTACACTACCCGATCTTTCATTAAAAAGTTTGATTAATTAAATTTCTTAGATTCAAGATTTCATATTCATTTTATATTACACAATGCAAACAAGGCTTCTTCAGCTCTTTGCCTCCAACCTTGTCTAATGAGTTGGCTGTTTTGACACTCATAATTATTCATTTTAAGCAAGGCTTATTTAACACTTTGCCTCCAAACCTCACCTATAAAGTTTGGGAGATTGGTTACCCCAATCCTCTTATGTATATCCTCCTATCCTATACAATTGAAGGGTCAATTTTCTTCAAAGAGCTTGAGAATAGGAAAGTAACAATTTTCTAAGAAAACATGCTTCCAAAAGATCATACAAAACAAAATTCATGGAAGGATACATAATTACACACAAAAAAGACATTTCAAAATTTCTAAAATCTACCAAAATAAAATAATTATTTTTCTAAAATAACCAGGGTCCACCATTGATGGATCTTGAAGCATCCATCCCAAAATTTCCCAATTTTTTTCCGAATTTTGAAAAAGATGAAAACAAAAAATTCTAAAGATACCCTCTTATCCTAGATTCACCCAACATTATTTATTTTGAATCACATCTTGAGAAGATTCAATTGGGTTTAGAAGGTAGTCCATATATTTTTCACCAACGTTGAAAATGCATAAACTAAAATTGTAGTCATACCCTCTTGGCCTAATCCTACCCAACAACACTCTTTTCACTTTTCTTCTTAGATTTGCAAAATTTTGCCATACTTTTGGTAGGAAAATCTATTTTTCAAAATAATTTTTTGCAACCTAAAATTCAAATCTTAGGCATAAAAAATATATAAATTACCTCAAGGAATCCAAAGATCACTCTAAAATGATTCTTCTTCTCTCATCAATCAATTCAAGCTACTCCAAGAAATCTCCAAGCAATCTCCAAGCAATCCAAAATTCAATTTTCTTCAAAGAGGGTTTTGAGATGTTTTCTCTCTTCTGTTTTTCTCTCCATTTTGTAAATGCATATACCTTAGAAAGACAAGCATTTTTCCTATATATGCTTAATAATTGAAATACATAAAATCTTTTTTTTTTCCACTAAACATTTTCACTTAAAAGAATTACCTAAAAATAGAAATTTCTATCAAATAGAAAATTAATCTATTTCCAAGCACTTACTAATAAAATACCATGCCTTCCCACAATTAAATCTATTAGCTTAAATTAAATATTTTTTTTCTCTTTTCTAACCATTGGTGGTATAAACTAATTATTTTAAAGGGACTATTAAATCCTTTTGCACATATCAAGTAGCAGTACAAATACAAATGTGATAATTAACACACTGAAGAAGACACCTATATGAGTCTACCACAGTGGGGTCTAAAATCACAATCGATTCGGATAAGGTTTTCATAGGTTTCAACATTAGGGAAAACAAGTAAGGTAAGGTGGCAAAGTGATATCCAAGTCAACATTCGAAGTGAATGATAAAATTATGTAGTTAAAAAATAACATTTAATGGACATATTTGAATTAAATCATTCATTCTAGTAAACTGATCAAGGTTCAATTAATCATTAAAATACTAATACTAAAAGAACTAGGTCTACCCACCTAGCATATCATTTAAATGAAAACAATGAAGCTAAAATACCAATAAATATAAACACACACACACACACACATATATATAAAAGTCTTATCTATCCAAATATTCACATCTTGAGTATCAAAAATAGAACATCGGTATCCACAAGTGATCACCAATCTACAATGTGAAATAACACATTATAGTATCGTATAACTCTGATACATCAAAACAAGATGAAGAGAAAGGAACAAACATCTGCGGGCCTTATAGAATTGAATGTGCCATCTTAGAAACTCTGTCCACAACTACAAATATTGAATCATGTCCTCTTTTAGTCCTAGGTAGTTCTAGTACAAAATCTATACATATATCTTCCCAAGGTCTCTTTGGTACTACTAATTTTCTTGATCCAAACCAACATTTTGACTGCTTCCTTTTGCAACTTGACAAGTCCAACAACCTTAAACAAAATTCCTTATGTTCGTATATACTTGTGGCAAAAATAGTTCTTATTCAATAATGCTACCATCTTGTCTACCCCAAAATGTCTTTCTAAATTGTCACTATACTTCTCCTTAATCAAATTTTCTCTCGTTGAACTTCTTGGAATGCACAATTGACTACCCTTAAACAACATCTCATTTTGAAAGAAGTAATCCAACCACTTAACTTATATCCATGCTTACTAGTTCATCACCATCCCTCCATGCTTCTACAAAATTAGGACCAATTTCATACAAATGTTTTAGCTCTTCAAATTCAAGTACTTCTACTCTCATTTCTATTAGAAACTTTTGTCTCTTGTACTCAATGCATTAGAAACCTTGTTTGACTAGACCTATGTTTCAACACAAAATTATAAATCGACATAAACTCAACCCATCTCATGTTTCTCTAGTTTAACTTACCTTGGTTGTTGAAAAATTTCAATGCCTGATGATTCGTGTACAACAAAAACTCCTTTGGAAACACTTGCAATGTCTCCATTTCTTTAATGCTTGAATTATGACATAAAATTCATGGTCATAAACTAAATATCTCTTCCTTGCATCATTCAACTTTTCACTAGAATATGCTATTGGTCTCCCTTCTTAGCTCAATATTACTCCAATTGTATTCCTACTTTCAACATAATCAACCTAATTGGTTGTTCTATCAATTGAAAACTTTTATATTCTCTTAATATCCACTTGAACTCCTTATGTGCCCCCATTGTCTTAGTTAGCGGTACATAAATACCACTAAAATTTATAATGAAATTCCTATATAAATGTTCCAAACTATGAAAAGATCTTACTTCTCCAACATTTGCTAGTATAGGCCATTCAATAATTGCTCTAACTTTCTCCAGATCCATCTTCAATCCTTGAGTTGAGATTACAAATTTTAAGTATACCAACTCTTTCTTCATGAAACTAAATTTCTTTAAATTGATCAACAACTTCTTCTCTTAACCTTTACAACACAAATATGATATACTCTAGATGTTCTTCCTAAGTCTTATTGAAAATTAGAATATCATCTAGGAAAACAATCATAAACTTACCCAAAAATTTCTTCAATACCTCATTCATCAACCTCATAAATGTATTTGATGCATTAGTATGCCTAAACGACATAACCAACCACTCATACAACCCTTCATTAATCTTAAATGCTATCTTCCATTCATCTCCCTCTCAAATTTTGATTTTATAGTAACCGCTCTTCAAATCAATCTTAATTCACTCCACTCAAACAACCCATTATGTCATCCATCCTTGGTAATAAAAATCTATATATTATAGTGTTCTTATTAATTTCTCTATAACTAGTACATATCCTCCACTCACTATTCTTCTTGGGTGCTATTACCACGGGTATCACACATGGGCTCAAACTTTCTCTGATCAAACCCTTCCTCAATAACTCTTCCACTTGCTAGTTCAACTCTTCATTTTCTGCTAGTGTCATCCTATGTAGTGCTTTATTTGGAAAAAATCTCTTGGAATTAGATCCATATGATTCCTGATACTCCTTAATGGTGGTAATGCATCTGACATATTGTTTGATATGATGTACTTATATCCTTTCAACAATTTTGAGATTTCTTCTTCTAATATCTCCTCAATATTTGCAATGGTGTTCTTTATACTTGTGGTGTCACACATTTTAAGAATCAATGCAAAACATACATTCTCATGATCAAACCATCTAAGAAATTTCTCCCATTTACCAAATAAAGATAAACAAATGGTTATGAGAGGTGGAAAATAAATCCAAAAGAGGGTGTGAGACTCAACTACCCAAAAGTGTGTGAAAGTGACACATATAATTGATGGATTATGCCATGTGTTCTCATATTAACCATGCCTAATTAATCTAAGAAAGATTAATAATATGTGTAGGAAAAAATAAATATCCCAAACATAAGGCAAATAAAAACCTACACTAACACTCCCCCTTAAGCATATCTTAGGTGGGTGAAAAGATGGGTCTTAACAAATAAAGCCTGATGAGGTACCCATGTACAGTGATGAATCATCTAAGAAGATGAGGAGGAGAAAACCCATAGGTTAAAACTCCCTCCAAGAGAGAAGAAGAGAGACCATGCAATCCCCTGAAATGTAGAATCTCCTATACTAAGGGTGGATGCTCGACATAGGATTTTGAAGATGATTTAAGATCATTGAACAATGTTCCTCCCCTTAGGAAGAAAGAAAATGAAGGATGTATAAAGGATATCTTCCCATTCCTAAAAGGAATATAAGGGAAAAATGCTTAAAATGTATGATGTCTCTGGAAGTTGCTCAAGTGTCACCATGTTAGTCCCAAAAGGTGCCACAATCAAATTAGGAGTCCTAGGCCTAATTAAAAAAAGTGACAATCTTGAACCAAGTGAAAATTGAAGTAGAATAGGATCCAAATATGAGGATGCCTACTCTAAATGTTGCTCAAGGATCTCCAATTCAATGCTAAACTGTGACAAATGAATAGGTGGAGAAAGAAAAGGAGGGTTTGATTGTGCCTTCATATCATCTAAAGAAGAAGAAGAAACTCCATAGAAGCTATCACAAAAGGTAATACATATGTCCCCAATGCTATCCTCCAAATTTAAATGTGGGAATCTATAAACAAGCAAGATATGTCTAGTAGAAATGTGTCCCAATGATTTGGATCATGAAGACTGATATGAATTTGTTGCACCATTGTAATGTTGATCCTAGAAGAAGCAGGAGGAGGAGAAGAATAAATACAAGTCTTAAGAACTAGATCAGTTGTGAGAATACCAAGGTTTGAGTGACCATACTTCTCCTTAGATACATAATTCACACTAGGAGTGTGAACAAAAGCCAAAGGATCAAAGCCATCATCAGGGGAAAAGTTTGAAAAGGTATATAACTAAGATGCATGATCAATCATACCAATAGCAATTATCTCTCTACTGTCCAAGTCTCGAATGATAACTGAATCAGGTGTAAATTACATAATCTTTTCTACTCCACCATGGGTAATCTAATAAATAGAAATAAGATTGTTTGACAAATGAGGTACACACAAAACATCATTGAAAGTGCCATCCCCAATATCAAAAGATACCTTCCCAATTGTATTCATGTAAGTAATGTTACGGGCATTAAAATGGGTGGTACAATACAAGGCTTAAAAGAAGAGAACAAAGACTGTGATGATGCCATATGGTAAGATGCTCCAAAATCTAGAAGCCATCTCCTTTCTCCATGACTTGTAGAAACACAAAGTGATTTACCTTTGAATTTATCTATCCTAGAAGAAAAACTTGGATGGCTTTTTTTCTTACTAGATCCTAATTATTTTGAATGGAAAGAAGAAGAAGAAAACTCAAATGTTCTAGAAGATAGATTGATGTTATTCTTATTAAGATTGTATGCCAAATCATCAAGATCCTTCTTATAACAATAATGTTCCTCATGTCCAATCTTCTTGTGGTATGCACAAGTAGGCTTCTCCTTCTTGGATTAGTCTTATTCATTTGTGCTTGATCTATGTGTGGTTTTTTCTTTGATTACTTATGTTTCTTATCATGAGGACTTGAATCTTTTTGTCTCTTAGGCTGACCAACCAACAAAGCTTGAAACTATGATGGCTTTAAGAGACCCATAGAAATAAGCTTCTATTGCTCATGAATTAACATCTCAAAAAAGATTCAAATGAAAGCATAGTGTATGCAAATCCCAAAGTTAGATTGTGAGTGTGAAAGCTAGAAACAAAAGCTGCATATTCATGAACAAGTTTGTTGAATGCATTATAGATTAACTAAATATCTTTGTTCTCAATACCACATGTTTTACATTATGCTCTTAGATCATTAACCTATTGAACACACTGAGATGCTGAGAGGAGGGGCATGAATCAGCATATACAAAAACTTAACTTTTTTATTTGCATATCAAATCAAATTACTTAGAGGATAGAAAGTAAAACATGCACCACATTAATCAACACATTGACACCATGACTTTTATGTGGAAAACCTAAAATTGGGAAAAACCACAGTGAGTGTTAGCTCACAATATAATGCTCATTGCTTATAAAAGTTTACAACATTATTTTAGGGCTATAACCCAAGGAAGCTACAAATCCCTGCTAACTTTGTTTTAGGGCTACAACCCAAGGAAGCTACAACTCCCTAAAGAAAGATGACTACTACTAAAAATTACAATGACAACATAACTAGGAACTGCTATGAAGGAAGCATCTGACTTATGCTAATGTTTTAGTCCTCTTTTTTTGCACAATTACTTCATCATATTGACTTTGCACACTTCATATAGCTCATTCAGCTCTATCATATTTGATCACCCTTATCTTTTCCACAAATGAGTTTGTTCTTCTATATATATCCTCCACAACATCTCAAAACGTTGATTAGGTCGGCGCCAAAAAGACCCTTAAATGAAACGTGTGGTTCTTCATAGGTCAGCATCAAACATATACAATATGAAGAGTAAATAGGTTGTGGATCACAACACATCACAATAGGACCCAAAATGCATCACAACATATCCTCCAATTCCAAAGCAACAAATCATGATCCACCACATATGAAGGAAACTGAAATGTCAGCCCAAACAACAGTACCATTGCTATCTGACCATCTTCACATCACCAAGGAGAAGCCAAAAACATTATGTGGACCAAGATTTAAATCATGTATCTTCTCATCACTATCCATACACCCTTCAAACCTGAAGTATCTAATCATTCTATGCATCCACAAGACATGAACCATGTTGAACTAATGAAAATAAGGCATTCCAGACTAATAGTGACACATCAAAACTTAGGATATTGCATTGCGAACCACCAAGTCAACTAAAATACTCATGAATGAACTTATGTAACACTATGAACATATCATTAGATCCGTACAATCATATCTATCATTTCTAGAGGAATGCAAAGACATTTGACTTAGTTGCACAATGATCAGTATTCATGTATACTCATAACTCAAGGTGACTTGAACACCTTATGTAGTACAGGAAATAAGAGAGAATTGCATGTGATTCAAACCTAGGATACTATGAAGTATGTAGATTATCCACAAATACTCATATGGATGATCTATACCTTCTCCACCTTCCGCAAGTACTCAAACATGTGTTCTATAGAGTACTTCTGCATCCAAAATTGTCTGTGTTACTTCTGTCACTTGAAATCTGATCTTGCGGACCATAAGAAACCTGATACTATGAGGAAGCACGCATTACACATCTCTGAACATATTCACAAAGGCACATGGGCACAACGTCTCTTTCAGAGGAATACGGAGCATTCCAACAATAGGTCTCCACCATTGTTTTGCATTGTCAAGTCATAGTCCAGAACTCTACTACTTATAACTTTCTCTGTTGAAGGCGTAATGAGATGAAATCTTGGATATAGCATGTTTATATGTCAATAAACTTATCTTCTAAACCACAAGACTAAATCTTGCACTATGGAGGAATGCGGACCAAAATGTAGTAACTCTGCCTTAGTATGTACACTGTGAAAACCTTAGCCAAACTTCTGCAAATTTTCTCTAAGTGTGGTACTCCTAACCAATAGGATATCATTGTAGATATATAGAAAACATGGTAGAATAGGTTTACCTTCTTCTACATCACACTTAGACATCAGGTTGATCATCATTCTTTCTCATTTTGCAATGTTGACTAATATTACTGCATATTGACTATCTTCGGAATGTGTACTATGACATCCAATCTTACTTGCACATACTTTTGACATCAATGACAACTAATCTTATCAAGATGCCAACATAACCTTAGTAATATAATCTTGGATGTTTCCAAATTTCTTTGGATTAAGGATCATCAAATCATTGTTGATCTGATAGCCTCTGACTTCATCTGTTGCACCATACAATTATTTTAGTTTTTCTAGGAACCATGTGAATTTGTACATGCTTCAATATGAAACCTACGATCAAGGGAAACAAGGCTATGAAGACATTGAAGTGTTTTTTTATGTACAAGTATCCATTTTATCTTTTTCTTATCATCTATGGGTTTATCTATCTAATATTCAACATATGGAGTATACCCAAGTTGCATTAAGGTGTCACATACATGTTGATGCCAAGTTGCACATTTGTGGGGTGTTAGCAGTAGAACCTTGAAATGATCCATATGTGAAGAAAAAGAAGAGCAAAAGAAAACAAATTAAAAAACACACCAAGAGATGCCTCCCAAATTAGTCAATCAAATAACCCCAAGGAAATATGATTTAGCACTTTATATTTAGTGTAGTTACAATTGCCACCAACAAGAAATACAAGGTGGACTCAACTTCAATGCTTTATAACTTGCCAAAATAAGGCCTTATGTTGGAAGTATAATTTTTTTATTACAATGAGTACAATCTAATAGCACCACTGTGAAGTACACAAAAAATTATGCACTTTTAAAAAAAATACACCAGAAAAGGAGTTCATGTGAGCCTAAATGGAGCCCTGGAAGTTCCCAAAATGAGAACTATACAACAACACCTACGACAAATTACAAATTCTAAAAAACATGTGCATCAAAATTAAAAAAATTGTTTGCACTAGCACATAGAGCATGAAAAATTAGCCCAAATAAAAAATGCTCCAAGAAAGGAGGTCTTGAGCATAAGCTATCAGCTTCCGAAGCTTGATTGAAAATTAAAACTTTCTAATGGAGAGGGGGGTTGTATTTGAAAAAATCCATGTTGATGTCAACACAACATCACAACAAAACCAGATAGAATTGCTACCAAATATAGTGGTACCACCAAAAATAGAACTTTGTCAGATAAAAAAGGAGCTTCACCAAATTTGAAGGCACTACTGAATATGGTGAACCTGCCAAACTGGTCACCAAATGTGGCAAAGGAATAGATATTGAGGAGGTACTGGTAGAGGGTTTGAAGGGCCTCAAAGGCCAAAGCACATGGGTTTGGGAGGCCACACTCCAGTCCACATAGAGGGGTCCACGAAGGGGTTAATCCCCTATTGTGTGGGGCTGAGCCTTATGGCTCTGGGTACCCTATAGTACCCTATGGGTATGGGGCTGAACAAGGCTTACACAAGCCTGTTGGTACCCAAAATCCCCTTTTATATATATATTTTAATTTTTTTTTAAAAAATCAAAGTTAAACTTTATAATAAATTTAAAAAAATCGAGATTTAATTTTTTGTTTGAGTTTTTTTGAATTGCAAAATATTAAAATAATTTTTCTGAAATTTTTTATCTTGCCATACTATACAATACATGCAAAGGGGCTCATATGGCTTGAGGGTAGATAATTTTTTACTTAGAGGCTCCTGACTTAGGTTTCAACATTTGAACAGTCAATCTTTATGTTTTTATGCCTTCTAAGCATGATTGTGGGGTTTGTTTGGGATGAAAGTGCTCAGAAATGATAGCTACCCACTAGATCCATGCTTCAAACATGTGTTTGCAACTTGGTCTTTTGATCTTTGCTTTTGGTTAAATGAAAGCCAATCTTGACTTTCTCGAGCCTTGTGGATGCTATGGATCAACTGAAAATGCTGCTAGGATTACTCAAAAGATGCAATTACCTGGTTTTCACAAGAACATATATGCAAACTTAGAGTATTATAGATGCTTGTTTTTCTTTTAAACTATTGTTATTCCCTAGATCATCCAAGGATACAAGAGAAGAGCATACTAGGTTTTTGAGAAAAATATTAGCAATAATTAGCCTCAAATCTCTCAAATAATAGAGGACAATAAAATGATCTATACCAGACAACTATGCTTTGATACCATGTTAGATTCTATGAGAAGTGAGAATCTAAAGAAGGATTTATTATCGAATTTAGATGTTAGGAAAATGGTGTTGTCCACCTTGCACAAGAAATGAATTATTTTAATGATGTAAAATAAATATTTGTCTATGATGCATCTTAAGGGGTGTGTTTAGCCACATTAAATATTTATTTGGGTCCACTTGTAAAGTTGTATGTAACATTGGTTAGATATTTTATGTGTGGGAGACATAGAATAAATATTTAATATTGGAAAAACATAGTACCAAAAAGTAAATGAGGGGGTCAATGGTTTTGAGCTCTCATAGTTTTGCTATTACCACAAGTTGTATTTGTGTGATTCTATAAAAGTAAGTACATGTCTAGTGGTTGACATTGGATGATTACTTGGGTTGTCATTGTATTGAGCTCTTCTGAAGAGTGCTTATGTGAAGTATGGAGTGGGATCCGTGGTTAACTTCTTGGACACATGGAGGAGCTTAATGTTTCTAAAGTGTTCATGGAAACTCTGTAAGTGTATTGTAATATTTTATTGTTGAATAATACATTGAGTATGGATGCTTTTGGAGGTTGGGTTTTTCCCTCTTGAGGGTTTTCCTAAGGTATATCTTGTGTTATCTTGTGGTATGTATTTTTATCTTTGCATTATGGTTATTGTGTAAGATTCTATGCATCATTTTCTCTCATAGGGTTATGTAGGGAATGGTTTGATCAACCTGGTAATTTCTTAACAAGTGGTATCAGAGCTATGGTTATAGGTAAGGGAGGTGTGAGCTCCCTGGTTTTGTCTAACCCTTGTTTGAGTAGATTAAATGCAAAGTTGAATCCATGACAATGCTAGAAAGATTTGAGACATTTCATGGTATAAGGGTTTTGTGTAGGTTTTGTGAAAATGTAGATTTAGCATTTGCATATTTGTGTATATTTAGATCTAGGGTTTGAAAAAGATTTGATAAAAAGGGTTTTTTGAGTGTTCACCATATGAGGGTTTTGTGGAGGAAGTTGCAGAAATGACCTCTTGAGACAAAATGTACCTCACCATTGGATCTAAGAGGCCTGAGACATGAAGATTAACATAAAACTTGTTATATTTTGGCCACCAGGGCTTGGAAGTGGAAAAAACACCCCCTCCCCCTATTCAACTGTATGACCATGTCACATATTGGAAAATAAACAATAAAATAAAATAAAGTTCAAAATAAATCCTGTGTAATAAGAAATTTTTTTAAAAAATTATTAAAAATTTAGGGTGGTGGTATGGGTTTTTCATGGTCTCACATTGACTTGATAGTTGTGACAAGTTTTAATGGCGTGGCAAGTTTTACAGTGGTTAGAATTCAAGGTTGGTTGGCCCCCTGCTGGTTGGTGGTTGCCATGACTAGTAGGCCCTTTGGCCATTTGTCATAGGTCCCCATCTGGTGACCTGGACTACAACCCCCACAGGCATTCAAAACATTTGAACTAGAATTCAAAACACATAAACTAGAATATATACTATTTTGGGTTCGCCATGGTGTTGGTTTTTTCCTTGATTGGATACTTTCTCCCAGATTTCCCTACAAGGTAGCCATCAGTGATCAACAGGATCTCTGGGCCAGAGGCCAACAGTATAGGAGATAGACTCTATTTTTATCTCCTCTTCTTCTTCAGGCTCTGTAAAATCTAGGGGGGTATTCCCTATTCAACACCCATGAGAATATGTTTGTGAGTTGGCTTGGGATGTTGATACAAAGCAGATAAATCCTCCTGTATGAAGACCAAAACTGTGAGATAAGTGCAAAGGGGCTAGCTTTGGGCTTATGTTCAGTTGTGAATCAGAGGATCTTGGCCCTAAACTACTTTTAAGGTCCTAATGGTTTGATTTGGAAGTATGAGTTTGATTTATGTTTGGATGCAAACCTGGACCTGGTGTATAACCTCAACACAGAGCTAGATTGGTGCCTATCCAGGGCTTGGAGTCGGTAGACATACACCTGTGAATGATCAACATGAACACACTAAAACTGGATTTCAAGGGGATTTGTGTGATATCTACCTTACAGATATCTCCCAGTACAGAGTGTTAAGTTATCTCTACTTATGGCATCCCTATTGCAGTATATTCTTCCCAACACTTAATCTGAAAACACTTTAATCTACCCCTTGAGCAGAAGTTGAAAGATCAAGCATTCAATACAGGAATTCTATATTCTAGAATACCAGACACCCCTTAGATATCTAGATTCAAAAGAAGGACACATGCAATATTGGAGACAGAATTAACAAAACACATGCAAATACAGCATTACCCATATAAAATCAATCATGAAATCAGTAGATTCATGCATGAGACATACAACAAGAGATACATAAACTCACAAGACCTCCTGCATAGAGCAACCAAAACCAGTTGTATCTTATTATAGAGCCAGATATGTCCAGTTTTCAACAACCTCTAATGAGAAACACAACTTGCTATATATAGCAGGAAGGTCCTCAGCATTAATTACATGGCAAAAGTCAAAATTCGCCAGATACAACTCATTGAGAAAATGGCACTCAAACATTCAATGCAGTAGGTGGGAGAGGAGACAGGGAGTGATCTCGAGCCTTGCACCGCCGCCTGGGGATTCACATTTTCAGTCAGGTACTAGATCCGTCTACACCATCGTCCATACCCTGTAACATCCACCATTAATGTCCACCTACTCGCGGCCTTGGGAAAAATAGTTAACTGTGCCCTTCTAAAACTTTCCCACCAAGATGTATCATCCTGATATTTCAAATTATGTAGGAACAAATTATCCCACATGCACCCCGTGGCAACCTCCTCACCACCTTATATACTAGTTCGCGAGCATATATGATGTTGGTGCTTTTGCTCCCGATGACACTAGTATAAGTCTTCATCATCATCATCCTCCAGCATGATATCCGGATACTCAATATCACCCTGACATCAGTATCATCATCTGCATGAGCTCACCTTGATAATTCACATCACCCTGATGTGAAATATCACCCCGCAGAAAATATCATCCTGCGGGAAAGTATCATGCCGTCTGCATCACCTGATACATCGGAGGAAGATCCTCCTGCTTTGCCGATACCCTGTGTCTGGCCGATGAACATCCTGATGACGTCACTGTCATATTTGCATATCGTGCACCTCCTCATATTCGGATGATGTCATTGTCATATTGGCACCGGGGTGATATTCGTAAGATCAGCCGATATCCAACTACATGCTACCAGTGCACCACCACCATTGCCCATTCATTTCCCTTACATCATGCTTACATTAAAGTGATGATTTCATGCATATAGACTATACAGATAGGGCCACATTTGGCTATTTTTAGCTCTCAGAGTACCTTTTCTTCCAAGAGGCATAATTTTCACCCACAGTATCAAATTTTTGACTTCTTATAGGCATAAAAAAGGTCTCTCCTGAGGACTATGTAGTTGTATAGGTTTGGTTATTAGATTTATAGTTTGCGTTAGAATTTAGTGCTTGAACCCAAGCATTACTCTAGAATGGTTAATTGGTCGTAACTTTCACATACAAAATTAGATTTTAGATTTCAAATAGGCATTGTAGAGAATTTGTAGCATACTACTTAGTGAATTAGGTAGTTTTTAATTTGGATGAGCAGAGAGTGTTTTGTACTTGTTTGAGCACTTGTGGGAGCCTTAGATTTAAGGTGTGATTGTGTAAGCATCTAGATGAATTTTTGGGCAAAAACTTATGGGCTTGTGCATATTTTTATGAGACCAATATCATGGTATAGAAGGTTATCTAATTTGGTGATTCCTGATATAGGTATATAGGTGTTTTTATAGTATGGACTTTGATGGAGACAAGTACATAGGTTGTCTGCTACTTTGAGGACATGGTTGATACACATGTGACACTAGGAGAATTGGTTCAAAGTGAGTTGAGTGCACGTACAATGATGGTTATGATTATGGTGTCATGAATATTCATGTACTTTTGATCATTAGCATGACATGATCATGCATGCAATTGATAGGTTTGGGTTGTGATGATTGATTCATGACTCTAGGTGGTAGTGTGGTTCAGTTTCAGTAGTTTGTTGTTATCTCATTTATGCTTGATTGGTTCCTTGTCTATGGTTACTCATTTATGGACTTGTTTGGCAAATCCAATTTGGGGCCGATCTAGTGTTTGAGTCTTGAGGTCTACATGTTATCTTCTTTGTTATCTTGGTTTGCAGTTTACTGATGTGATGATGAGTTTGCATGTTTTAATGCTTTGGGATCTACAAGTGATGCATATTGTGGGTTTGGTACAACCCATTGGTTGCAGTGGGATGACTCGAATGTGGATCGTCTATATCCACAAGATCGATTCAGTGTTGATGCAGACTTTGTTAGTTGGCCTTGGCTGTGGTCATTTATGCATTGTTATATGTTGCTTTGGGATGAGGGGATGGATGATTAGAGTATGTGCCAATATGATTAGAGTGCTTGGAGTGCCTAATTGACAAAAGTGACAATCGAGAACCAAGTGAAAACTAAAGTAGAACAAGATCCAAAGACAAAGATGCCTCCTCCAAACACAAGGATGCCTCCTCCAAATGTTTCTCAAGGATCTCCAAGCCAATGCTAAACTATGACAAATGAATAGGTAGAGAAAGAACAAGAGGTTTTGACTGTGCCTTCATATCATCTAATGAAGAAGAAGCAACTCCATAGAAGCTATCATCAAAGAGAATACATATGTCCCCAATGCTATCCTCCAAATTTGAAATGTGGGACTCTATAAACAAACAAGAGATGTCTAGTATAAATGTGTACCAATGAGCTAGATCATGAAGACTGATATGAACTAGTTACACCACTATAATGATGATCTTGGAAGAAGTGGGAGGAGCAGAAGAAGAAATACAAGTCTCAAGAATTGGATCAAATGTGAGAATACCAAGGTTCAAGTGACCATACTTCTCCTCAGATACATAATTCACATGAGGAGCATGAAAAAAAGCCAAAGGATCAAAGCCATCATCAGGGCAAAGTTTGTAAAGGTGTATAACTAAGATGCATGATCAACCATACTAGTAGAAGTTATCTCTCTACTCTCCAAGTCTCGAATGATAATTGAATCAGGTGCAAATTCCATAATCTTCTCTGCTCCACCATAGGTAATCTAATAAATGGAATGAAGATTGTTTGACAAATTAGGTACACACAAAACATCATTGAAAGTATCATCCCAAATATCAAAAGATACCTTCCCAATTGCATTCATGTAAGTATTGTTACCCATTAAAATGGGTGGCATAATACAAGGCTCAAAAGAAGAGAACAAAGACTGTAATGATGCCATATGGTGAGATGCTCTGGAATCTAGAAGCCATCTCCTTGATCCATGACTTGTAGAAGCACAAAGTGATTTACCTTTGACTTTATCTATCCCAGAAGCAAAACTTGCATGGCTTTTTTTCTTACCAGATCCTGATTGTTTTGAATGGGAAGAAGAAGAAGTTGACTCAGACATTCTAGAAGATAGATCAATGTTCTTCTTAAGAAGATATTTCAACTCATCAAGATCCTTCTTATAATAATAATGTTCTTCATGTCCAATCTTCTTGTTGTATGCACAAGTAGGCTTCTCCTTCTTAGATGATTCCTATTTATTTGTGCTTGATCTATGTGTGGTTTATTCTATACTTGCTTATGTTTCTTATCAGGAGGACCTAATTCTTTTTGTCCCTTAGGCCAACTAACCAACAAATCCTGAGACTATGATGGCTTTAAGAGACCCATTGAAGTAAGCTTCTATTTCTCATGCATTAGCATCTCAAAAAAGATGCAAATGAAAGCATAGTGGTACCACTAAAAATAGAGCTTTGTGAAGTAAAAAAAGAGATTCGCCAAATTTGGAGGCATTGCTGAATATGGTGAACTTGCCAAACTGGCCAACAAATGTAGAGGGTTTGAAGCGCCTCAAAGGCCAAAGCACATGGGTTTGGGAGGCCACACAAACCACATTCCAATCCACATAGAGGGGTCCACAGAGTTGTGTGGGCCTGATCCTTATGGTTTTGTGTACCCTATAGTACCCTATATGTGCAAGGTTGAACAAGGCTTACACAAGCCTGTCGGTACCCAAAAACCCTTTTTATATATATTTTTCAATTTTCTCAAAAAAAAACTAAAATAAAACTTTACAATAGATTTAAAAAACTATGATTTAATTTTTTATTTGATTTTTTTTAATTGCAAAAAATTAAAAATATTTTTTTTGAATTTTTTTTATCTTGTCATACTCTATGGTGTGTAGAGGGGGTCATATGGCTTGAGGGAAGATAATTTTTGACTTAGAGGCTCCTGAATCAGATTTCAACCTTTGAATAGTTGATCTTTATGTTTTTAGGTCTTCTGAGCATGATGGTGGGGTTTGTTTGGGTTGAAAGTGCTTATAAATGATAGCTACCCTCTAGATCCATGTTTCAAACCCATGTTTGAAACTTGGTCTTTTGATCTTTGATTTTGGTGAAATGAAAGCCAATCTTAGCTTTCTCAAGCCTCCTGGATGCTATGGCTCAGCTGAAAATGCTGCTAGGATTACTAAAAAGATGCAATCACCCAATTTTCACAAGAACACGTATGCAAACTTAGAGTATTACAAATGCTTGTTTTTCTTTTAAACTATTCTTATTCTCTAGACCATCCAAGGATGCAAGAGAAGAGCATACTGGGATTTTGAGAAAAATATTAGCACTAAATAGCCTCAAATCTCTCAAATAATAGAGAACAATAAAATTAACTATACCAAACAACTATGCTTTGATACCATGTTAGATTCTATGAGAAGTGAGAATCTAAATTAGGATCTATTGTCGGCCGTAGATGTTAGGAAAATTGTGTTATCCACTTTTCACAAGAAATGAATTATTTTAATTATGTAAAATAAATATTTATTTGTGGTACATCTTAGGGGATGTTTTTAGCCACATTAAATATTTATTTGGGTCCACTTGTAAAGTTGTATGTAACATTGGTTAGATATTTTATGTGTGGGAGACATAGAATAAATATTTAATATTGGAAAAACTTAGTAGCAAAAAGTAAATGAGGGGGTGAATGATTTTGAGCTCTCATGGTTTTGCCAATACCAAAAGTTGTATTTCTATGAGCTTGATTCTATAAAAGCAAGTACATTTCTAGTGGTTGAGGTTGGTTGGTTATTGGGGTTGCAATTGTATTGAGATCTCCTAAAGAGTGCATATGTGAAGCATGGCATGGGATGTGTGGTTACTTTCTTGGACACATGGAGGATGCATTGGAGGAGCTCGATGTTTCTAAAGTGTTCATGGAAACTCTAAAGTGTAATGTTATATATTATTGTTGAATAATACATTGAGAATGGATGCTTTTGGAGGTTGGGGTTTTCCCTCTTGAGAGTTTTCCTAGGGTATAGCTTGTGTTATCTTGTGGTATGTCTTTTGATCTCTACATTATGTTTTTTTTTAAACTTGTATGCATCATTTTCTCTCATAGGGTTATGTAGGGAATGGTTTGATCAACCTGGTAATTTCTTAACAAGTGGTATTAGAGCTATGGTTATAGGTAAGGGAGTTGTGAGCTCCTTGGTTTTGTCTAACCCTTGTTTGAGTAGACCTGATGCAAAGTTGAAGCCATGACAATGCTAGAAATATTTGAGACATTTCATGATATAAGGGTTTTGTGCAGGTTGTGAAAATGTAGATTTAGGATTTGCATATTTGTGGTTATTTTTGTAGATTTGGGGTTTGAAAAATATTTGGTAAAAAGGGTTTTTTGGGTGTTCACCATATGAGGGTTTTGTGGAGGAAGTTGTATAAATGACCTCTTGAGACAAAATGGACCTCACCATTGGATCTAGGAGGTCTGATACATGAAGATTGACATAAAACTTGCTATATTTTGGCCACTAGGGCCTGGAAGTGAAAAAATACCCCCCTCCTATTCAGTTGTATGATCGTGTTGTAGAATAAAATAAAATAAGGTTCAAAATAAATCATGCGCAATAAGAAAAGTTTAAAAAAATATTAAAATTTTAGGGTGGTGGTACGGGGTTTGCATGGTCCCGCATTGACTTGATAGCTGCAACATGTTTTAATGGCATGACAGGTTTTACAGTGGTTGGAATTCAGGGTTGGTTGGCCTCATGCTAGTTGGTGGTTACCATGGCCGATGGGCCCTTTGGTCACAGGCCCCAGTCCGGTGACCTATAATAAAACCCCTATAGGCATTCCAAACATTTTAACTATATTTCAAAACACATAAACCAGAATATATACTATTTTGGGTTCGCCATGGGAGGTTTTGGAATTTGAAACATTCAAGCGGATTCAAAACTATTTGGATTCTGCCACTAATCCACCACCGAAGGTTAGCCTGAGTGCCACCTATGTGCCACTAGTGCACCACCATCATTGCCCATTCATTTCCCCTGCATCATGCTTACATTAGTGATGATGTCATTCATACGTAGTATATGGATAGGGCCACATTTCGCCCCTTTTTAGCTCTTAGAGTGCCTTTTCTTCCAAGGGGCATAACTTTCACCCACAATATTAGATTTTTGACTTCTTATAGGCATAAAAAAGGTCTCTCTAAGAACTATGGAGTTGTATAGGTTTGGTTATTAGATTTTATTGTTTGTGTCATAATTTGGTGCTTGAACCCAGGCATTACTCTGGAATGGTTAATTTCTCATAAATTTTGCATACGAAATTAGATTTTGGATTTCAAATAAGTGTTGGAGAGAATTTGTAGCATACTACTTAGTGGATTAGGTAGGTTTCAATTTGGATTACTAGAGAGAGGCTTTTGTACTTATTTGAGCATTTGTGGGAGCTTGAGATTTAAGGTGTGATTGTGTGAGCATCTAGATAAATTTTTGGGCAAAAACTTATGGGAGTGCATATTTTATGAGACCAATATCATGGTATATAAGGTTATCAAATTTGGTGATTCCTGATATAGGTTTATAGGTGTTTTCAGAGTATGGACTTTGATGGAGATATGTACATAGGTTATCTTCTGGTTTGAAGACATGGTTGATACACATGTGAGACTAGGAGTCTTGGTTTAGTGTGAGTTGACTACAGGTACAATGATGGTTATGATTATGGTGTCATGAATATTCATGTACTTTTCGGAATTGGCATGATATGATCATGTGTGCCATTGAGAGGTTTGGGTTGTGATGATTGATTCATTATTTTAGGTGGTGGTGTGGTTGAATTTCAGTAGGTTGTTCTTATCTCTTGGATGCTTGATTGGTTCCTCAACTATGGTTACTCATTTGTGGACTTGTTTGGTAGATCAGATCTACGGTTGATCTAGTGTTTGAGTCTTGAGGTCTACAGGTTATCTTCTTTGTTATCTCAGTTTGTAGGTACTAATGTGATGATGAGTTTGCATGTTTCATTGGTTTGGAATTTACAAGTTATGCAATCTTGTGGTTTTGGTACCACCCATTGGTTGTAGTGGGATGACTCTAATGTGGACTATCTATATCCACAAGATCGATTCAGTGTTGATGCAGACTTTGTTAGTTGGCCTTGTCTGTGGTCATTTATGCATTGGTATGTTGCTTTGGGATGAGAGGATGGATGATTAGAGTGCCTAGAGAGTTAGTTGTTGGGACTTGTAACATGTTTATCATGATGACATGTGTAGCTTGGAATCACAGTTAAATGGGAGATTTTGTAGTGATGTGTATTCGTCACCTAGTGATGGATGATCTTCTATAGTGGTTGTGGGTGTCATGGAAAAGCTCTTAGATCATGATTATTATTGCAATGAGAGTGCTTTGACATCCTAAGTTCTATTGTTAGGGGATGGGTATCTTCATATATTTGGGGATGTTGACATCTTCATTTACCATGGAGGACTCTTGGCTCCTTTTGGTTGAGGTGTCATTTTATGACTTGTCAGTTTTTACATGTGATCCTTTGTTGAGAATATGTTTTTGTATTGTGTCTTGGTTTACTCTAGATGCTACTTGGAGTTTTTACATGATATAGGTTCTATTGAGAGTAGGATATGTGCATTGGAGAATGTGATCTCCTAGGAGGAGATGATAGATCCTAATGTCATGATGTGTTCCTAGATTCTAAAGCTATGCAATGGGAGCTTTGATAGTGATCTGGTTATTTCTCTTGGTATTGAGTACATTAGTCATGTTCTTGGGAGCTTCATGATACTGTGTTATTGTATTTGGATCTTAGCATGGATTGATTAGTTGTAGGTGCTCATGGATACTTGGAGACTTGGGTGAGGCTAGAGTTCTCTTGGGTTTAGAGACATTTGTTGAGATAGTTACTCTTTGGAGGTTTTAGTAGGAAGAACAAGGAGCCTACACTTGGACATGGATGTGATTTCATGATGAACCTGAGAGGAGATTGTTCTTAGAGTCATTGTGGCTTGGTGTATCCTGGAGGAGCATTCTCATTCCCCACTCTTGGTCTACTCAGTGGATAATCATCTGATAGGTATTGCCCATCTTTTTCAGATGCATTTTGTTTTATACTTTATCTTCTCATGGATATGGATCTTGAGCTAGGATTTTTAGTTCTGGAGGGTTCATTTGAGTGGTGTTTAGCATGGTTATCTCCTTGTGCATATGAGTTTGATTTATGATGTCATTTATGAGGGTTTAGGAGATGTTTATTAGGCTTATTCCTTTTTTTAGGAATGGATTTTTTATTTTAATCTTCCTTGGTTAGAGAGGCTTACATCCATGTTGGTTATTACATGACACATATGTTTCGTTTGATCTATGAGATTGAATGGTTGGTTGTTGTTAAGGATTTTCATTTGGGGTTGTAAAGGAGATCATACTTGACACATCTTAGCACTTTGAGGTGTTGGTAGGACTTGTTATATGATATAATTTGTAGGTTCTCTCTTTGTTCTATGGTTGCTTCCTAGAGGTTCATGTTCATATGGTTTGTTGTAGTAGATTTGGGAGAGTTATGATGACATGTTGTGAGGGAGTATACAATGATTTGTGTTGCATGTGTGAATCATTGTGATTGTTATTTGTTACTACATGTATGATCATTATCCACACCTTGTTTTGAGTGTTTATTGGTAGACTTGGTATGCCTTGATCTATTTTTAGATTTGACATTACCCATGTAGTGGGAGTTCTTGGATGTGTGAGTTCTTTATTGAGAGGTTTTATATAGGGAGCTTGTGATTGCAGTTTATGGGTTGGATATGTTGTTGGCATCAGTTCTACTAATGTTGTTGATACCTAGGAGGTATGGATGATTGGATGTATTAGCATTTGTTGTGGGTGTTATTTCTAGTCAAGTGGGATTTAATCTTGACAACTTGAAGCCTTTGGTATCACTTGGATTTGATGCTTGTGTTCTTTGGATTGGTGCATCTTCACCTTGTCTTGATCCTTTTCTTCCATAGGATACATGTTGGAGATGAGAGGAGTTCTTTCTTGAGATGGTGGTCACCTTGGTTTTATTGCAGGTATCTTGATATAGCACAAGAACATGCTGGAGATTCATGTGGTTTCATGGATGGCTATGATGATGTATTTCATATATTGACCCTTATGCAATGTATACAAGTGGGACAATGTTAGGAAAAGGGCATTGTACATCTTGCACAAGAAATGCATTATTTTAATTTTATAGAATAAATATTTATGTGGTGCATCTTAGGGATGTGTTTATCCACATTAAATATTTATTTGGGTCCACTTGTAAAGTTGTATGTAACATTGGTTAGATATTTTATGTGTGGGAGACAGAATAAATATTTAATATTTGGAAAACTTAATACCAAAAGGTAAATGAGAGGGTAACCAATGGTTTTGTGCTCTCATGGTTTTGCCAATACCACAAGTTGTATTTGTGTGAGCTAGATTCTATAAAAGAAAGCACATGTCTAGTGGTTGAGGTTGGCTAGTCATTTGAGTTGTTGTATTGAGCTCTCCTGAACAGTGCATATATGAAGCATGGCATGGGATGTGTGGTTACTTTTGTAGACAGCTAAAAATGTTCTTACCATCAAACTGACTCTTGACATCCCTAAACATACCAATTTCCCTTCTAATCAATTAATTAAATTTTTATTTAATTAATTATCCCTTCATCACCTAATTTTTCATCATTTTATCCCCAACAATTGAATTAATTCTATTAATTCAATAGTTTAAACTTTAGCTAATTGATTAAATAAATATGTAATATTTATTTGGTCAATTTCTCCCTCCTCACTAAATCCAATTAATTAGCTAAACCATGTTTAACTAATTAATTCAGCCTATTAATTGACCTATTCCTACCCTAGGTAATTAAATAGCTATTATTTAATTGCCTACCCTAGCCTACCTCATCCTAGCCTTAGGATTAATTAAATACAACCTTATTTAATTAATCTTAAACCTCTCATTCAAATGGTCAAATCCATCTTAACACCCTTCCCCACATCCTCTAAATAAAAAATTGGAATATATCCACATAAGTCAATTTTTTATTTAAAATAAGTCTAACATCACATTTAATATCTCTTACACCCCTTACCCATGCCATGCCTCATTTATGTCCACTCATCCCTAAATGAATTTTTAATTCATTTTACCCTTCCCCATGTGAATTTTTAATTCACACATATTCCATCTCACCCATACTCATTTAATTCACCCTTTTCCCAAAAATAAATATAAGATTCATATTTATTCCTAGCCCTCCATTCCTCCAAGATGAAATCTAGGCCCTCCACATCACTTTCATCCTCCACCATTGATCTCCCAAATCAATCTCAACCCTTGGATCAAAACCTCTCCAAAATATCTATAAATACAACATCCTCCAACTCATTTATCCATCTAATTTTCATGTAATGTTACCATGCCAAAATATCTATTGAGCTAGCTTGTGAGTTGCAATTAGGATAGAGCATTTCACATTTATCTTCATCAACTAGGGTATATCTTAGGAGCTCTTGGGTGCAAAAGCTTCTTCCCCTTTGATGAGATTGGGTCTTCTTGTCGAGGTATAACTTCTTGTTTGTATGCATTTAGTTTTGTGTTTCACCTTTGATTTGGATTTTCTAATCACATTGGCATGCCCGGTGGGACCCGCAAGGTCCATATCTAATCTTTTTTTTGTGAGTTTTGTTTTGGAGACGTGTTTTTGCAGGTGTGGCGATATCTACCTGCACAATGGCACCATCTTTGGCGCATTTTAGCACTATATGTTGTTTTAGCGCTATTTTATAGGGCACCTTCTCTCTCAAATTTCACTCACATATCCTTCTCATTTTTGGTTTTCCTGCCATTTTCTGAGATTTTTTCACTCTTTGTTTTTGCAGACATCTTGTATGAAGAGGGGAAGGTTATGCTAAATTTTTCTAAAAGAAACAAACACATATTTTGGCTTTTATTTTGTCTTGGCTTCCATCCATTAGTATAACAAGACTAACAAGACCTCTTTTCTTTACAGTCTAACCCTCTGTTGGTTATGAAGACCTCTGTTTTGTAGGATTGACAAGTTCAAGCTCGTATCGGCGCTATCAGCACCCAGAGTGGCGTTATTTTCAACTATGACTAGACCATTCAACCGCATGCATAGTGGCACCTTATTATATTCATTTTAGCGCTATTGTTTGTTTTAGCACCTTATGTATCTCATTTTAGAGCTATTTTCTATCTCAGTGCTTTCTATATATTATTTTAGCGCTATCATCTATTATGGCGCAATCTGTATCCTATTTTAGCACTATTTTTTAAATCAACACAATCTATATGTATGTCAGCGCTATTATCTAGGGTATTAGGTTTTTTTTGTCAGTTTCTATTAGTAGTGCCATTGCAGTCCATAGTGGCGCCATTCGGTCTCTATTTTAGCGCTATGTTTATAGGCTAACTTTGGGTTCTATGCAGGGACTGATAAGTTGTTTGCAGGTTATCACCATCATTTTACGGCCACTAACAAGTTTTTGCAGGGTGTTTATCTTTATTTTAAAACAAACACTTCAATTGGGACTTAAAAGGAACCCTTGCATGTTAGCTTAGAAACAAACATTTCAATTTGGTGCAATAAAATTGATCAACAACCAACAAACAAATCTTTGTGTGCCCTAGCTTAAACAACATTTGAATTTGGTGCTCTAAAACTCACAAGTGTTTGCCAACAAATCCACAAATATTTCAATTTTGGGCTTTAAAAAGAACCACAAAGTGCATCAATAAACTCAGTGGATTAAGAAGAACAACAATCTACATTTTTCACTCATTTAAACAAGAAAGTAAATCAAATTTGTGTGAAGTGTTTTCGTGATTATGTTTGGAGTGTGAAAAGTGTATGCTCTTCCCTTGCACCATTGGTGACCTTGGGAATCAAAAGCTTCTCACAACACTTGCATAAATCACCCCCAACATAATCCAAAGAACTAAAATGAACCTTGTTTAGTGTGATGCAAGCACAAAGTATACATATGCTCTCCCCTTGCATCCTTGTATGAACTTGGGGATCAAAAGTATATTTGTGGTTGTGTTTCTTTTGTTAATCCTTAGAGGGCCTACCACCCTGCTTTGAAAGGTGGGAACGACCCAAGCGGCAACAAGCTAAAGCCAAGCTCTTTCGAGCTGCTATATAAAATAATGTGTTTGTGATGAAAGTCACAAGCAACAGGTGTTGTTGTGTCATATCGACAGCCAACCTCCCCCAAAACCCTCGAAGGTGTAACCTTTGGAGGCTGGGAGACTCCATAACGGAGAGTAGCGCTGTCGCATGTATGGCCACTTGAACGAATGCACTTACTACGAACCTTTGTTTTAGAAAGCCAAAAACCTTCTATTTGTTGATGCAGAAGGGAAACCTTTGAAGCGGCCCCGATTCATGCGGTTCTTAGCCGAGGTAGCAGGGACAATCCTAAGGTTTGGTGAGGGACAAGACTTTGTGGAAATCTAGATCTTGGTATGCGTGAGAAGTGAGTGCACTGTAAGGGGGAGCTGGTGCTACCAAGATCCTGGAGCTACTGCTTTGAATAGGCACAGCTAGGGGATTCAACAAATACTGTCATATCTTCACCTTAGGTTGTGTAAAGTGTGTGTTTAAGAAAATCACATGTCTTTTCACAAACAAAATCTTGGTTATTGTGTGTTATTGTGCTTAAAAGTGCTTTCAAGAAACTTGCCAAGAGACAATAAAAATCATTTGATCAAACTTCATATCAAAACAAATCCAAATCTGTAATCAAAATCCATCTTTTTGAGAGCCTCAACCAACATTGGCCTGTTTTAGCGCCATCTCTGTTTGCTTTTGGCACCATTTCACCTGTGGATTGGTGCTATTTGCAGATTGACTTGCCTAAAACTAGAGAAAATTCCATTGTGATCTTTAGGACCTGCCTTGTCATAATCCATAATCACCTTCCAAAAATTCATCAATACCCCACTCATTATTATCCAAAGTTTTCCAATCATACCATAATTTTGACCTTAGAGAATCAATCATCATCATTATCGGACCCTTTGATAGACCATAATCCACTCAATTTCATCCTCATTGATCTTTGCATACCTTTTGGACTAAAACAAACATCCTTACCACAAACAAATCATTCTAAAATCCTTTCACTTCTCTCATCAAAAACATATCCAAAATCTTCAAAAATCCAAACACCCATCAAAGAACCATCAATCAAACATCCAAAACTCGTCATCCCTTTGAGCTAAAGCTAGATCTAGATTTCATCTTTTTCATCATATTTTGCTTGGAAAGTCATTAGTCAACCTTTCGAGTGAAATAATCATCCTCCTTTGTGTAAGGTCATTAGTCTACCCCAAACAAAGAGAAATATCCATTTGTGTGACACAAACCTAGATCTTACTTAATCCTTTTCAAAAACATCATCCTAATCTCTCATACCAAACATCAAAATCAACATCAAAATCCCTTCCATCAAATCATTCTCGAGCAAACATCATCTATCATCTACCTTTTGGTCCAAATTTGTGCAAAAGTCAAACACCGTCCACTCTTAGACTTATCATCCTTCATCACACTACAATCACCCCTTCATCTTTTTCTCTACTCCATCTCACTACCACATCGATCTTTGGGTCCAACAAATCAATCCAGATTCTCTAAGGTCTCCATCCCCATTTCACTCCACCTCTAAATCAAATCCATAATTTGCATGCCCATAACTAGATCAAAACACAAGAAGAATCAAGAAATGGCAGATTCTGGACAATACATGGGCATAGGAATGCCTAATACCAATGACAACAACCTACCAATCAACCAAACACACAATCTACCTTCGGTCTTTCAAATCCTGACATACAATGCCAATGAAAACCCCTTCCATTTCTTGCAACCACCACCACCACCACAACCACCCATCCCTAGCCAAGATGACCTAGATGTCTTGAACTTTACACAAGACGCCGACAACATGGACTTGCTTGACAAAATCCTAAGGTCGGATCCAAATAGATATCTTGACTACCTCCTCAAAATTGGTGCCCAACCACCCCACAACATGCCATCATCCCAACCATCCACCTCTAACATCAATCCTACCACATCCTCCCAACCATCTACATTAGGCACCCAACCTATCGTCTCACAAACCTCAACTCCCATCGTATCTACTGCCACCATAAGCTCTAATATTACCACATCTACAATCCTCGCAAGTGTCTCCAATCCTACCACCTCCCAACCTGTCATCACATCCACTACCACAACTACTTTAAACTCTTCCATTCCGCAAATCACCTTGGGCATACAAGGGAACCTCTCACACACAAGTGCTTCCACCAATGTGCCTCCACTCAACCCTCAAACCATAGCCTACATGCAAAAATTCTTTTGACAACCACCTTACAACATGACCAACCCATCTAATGTCACCACATCTCATATTAATCCATCCAATGTCAATCCGTCTCATCTCACGTATCTACAAAACCCCATAGCATCATCAACACATCATAATCCCAATCCTCAAATACCTCCCCATATTCTCCAACAAATCCATGCTTATCAACAACAACTTGCACAACTCAACCAAAACACCACCCCACAGTACCAAAACATGACCCCCCAAAACCTCCAACATCAAATCCCACCCAATCTCCAACATCTCATCCATCAGCAAACCTACACACCACAATTGCCACCAACCCCAAATCTCACAAGCGTTGTACATGCCTTGATTCAAAAGGTAGACGATATGCAAATTGGGGGCAAATGCAAGCATTATTCCTTTGAGGATATTTGTCCCTATCCATTTGATCAGACATTGTACATGCCCCCTTTCCCCAAAAATTTTGAAACGCCCAAATTTGACAAATACAAGGGAAAGGGAGACCCTAGGGATCATCTTAGGGAGTTTTACATTTCTTGCTTAGAAGTCTTGAACAGCAATAAATATCTAATGACACTATTTCCAAGAAGCCTCGGTGGTCAAGCCGCTGAGTGGTTCGCACATCTTCCCTCGGGCATTAGGTCTTTCCCTGAGCTCGTGGAAAAATTTGTCAGTCATTTCTCCTATAACTTCAAACATGAAATATCTATGATAGACCTTTGCAACACAAAACAAAAGAATGGAGAATCTTTCACTTCCTTCTTGCAGAGGTGGAGAAGCTTAGCAAGCAAACTCCCTTGGCCAATTCCTGAAAAACAACTAGTCACCATGTTTGTGAATAACCTTAACCAAGAAATAGGGTTTCATCTACAAATCCTTTGTGTGTCTACCTTTGAAGAAGTCATTGACAAAGGTACAACCATAGAAAGGGCCCTCATCGCCAAGGGCTTGATCAAATTATATGACAAGTCCAACAACAACAACAACAAACTCAATATCAATGTCCCTAATCCAAACAACAACAACACGCAATCAAACAAAAAGCCATGCTATTGGGGAAAGAACAAAAATACCTTGAACGACAGCGTCACTGATGTGAAGGCCATCCAACATGTACAGAATCAAACACCCTCAAGTACAACGTAAATACCCAAAGAGGGCAATTTAAACAAAACAAACCTCGAAGACAATTCACACCTTTAGGGGAACTGATTGAGGATATCCTTGACAGATATCTAAAGAAAGGTTTGATCACTCTCCCACCTATTAAACCACACCAAGAGAGTGAGCTCAAAGCTGCGTGGTACAATGAAAATGATTATTGCGACTACCATCACATTGTGGGCCACAAGACCACTAATTGGATGAAGTTAAAACATTGTGTGCAAGACCTCATCGATCAGAACAAAGTCAATCTTGAGCAAAACACCCACCCATCACCTAATGCTAATCTAGGAGCTTACAAGGATCCACTGCCCAATCATAACAAAGCCTCCTCATCCAATCAAGCCTACAACGTCACCCCACCTCCCACATCATATGACTATCATAGGGTGGATAGAACCATCATCTAACTATGTCAACACAATCACCATTTGGGCTCAAGCACCCAATTGTACAGTCACAACTCGTTGTGGCTGCATATCCATCCGCATAGCTCCTACCACTGATCAAACATCCACATCCACATTAGACCCCCTACCCCCTTGTCCAACCACACGTCCATCGCCTACCAATCAGTACAACCTCCTAGAACATCTAGGAAAGACCCCAACGCAAATCTCCATACTTGAACTACTCCACACATCACCTCTCCATAAAGATGTCCATGACAAAGCACTCTTGGAAACCCAAGTTCCCGCCAACCTGAATGTGAATCAATTCCAAGCCATGGTGGGCCATATCACCGCTCCTCATCACCTCACATTTTTAGAAAAGGATCTTCCCGCTTCACAACACTCACATAATGATGCCTGACACATCGAAGTCCGCATCCACAAGCATATCATCAAGAGAGTCTTAATAGATGGTGGCTCCGGCCTAAACATATGCACTCTTAAATTACTAAAACATTTGGGATACTCAGATGTGGTTGTAGACACCAGTGAATGCATAACAATAAAAGGGTATGATGACACTGAACGACTCTCTGAGGGTACTATCAAGCTCCCTATCCAAGTGGGACAAAAGATAATGGAGACAAAATGTCAGGTCCTTGATCTTGATCTCCCCTACAACATTCTTCTCGGTCAACCATGGATCCATGGCATGCAAGCGGTCCCCTCCACATTCCATCAATGTCTAAAGTTCCCTCACAACGGCACGGAAGTAACTATCTATGCCGATCCCCGCCCCTTCCAATATTGTAGATTCTTGGAAGGCCATGACTACACCTTCTGTCCATATAACAAAGCCATCACCAAAGCCAATCCCACAACTTCCACCTCATACATCGACCCCGCTAACATTACCACCACTTCATCCCAAACACCTCCACTGCCTGAGATCAAGATCAAGCTTAGTGACATGGGATGTGGGGAGTACGACCTACATGGCACCTTTTGTGTGGGCACATTACCAAACCCTAAAATGTTTGGTACCCCAAAGCAAGAAGAAGCCAATACAGTTGTCATCAAGTGCAAACCATCACCTACCTTTGAGAGGAAACTTCTCCTTGATCAAGATGTGCTTGAAGACATATCATCCTGGCTATATAAAGATGAGGAAATAGCCTAAGAAGCTCCCACAATACCAACAGAGATTTATGGTAAAGGGTCAGAAATTGTCTAAAACACGGGATATAAAGGACAAGGCAGTATCGACCTTCATGAACAGGGTATTATGGAACCAGTCCAAGTGACAAGAAATCCTTATACCCAAGGGTTAGGATATGGTCAACGACAATGTATCCTCACTACTGGCGAATGTATCCTAGCCGAGGTCACTATAGTCTCCCCTGAAGTCGATAATGTCAATGAAATGGGCCATCAAGATTCTTTTAGTGACTTCGTCGATTTCTTTGACTCATCCATATGCACCATATACACAGTCACCACCCTAGCCTCTTCATCCAATGATTTACCCCTTGTATACCCAGACCTCATAGACTTAGACCAACGGGGACCTTCTGTCTTCAACATAGCACCAAATGATGAAGCCATCGCTGAAATGATGGGGGTCAGAGATCACTTCCCCCTAGGAGATCACAGAGAAGGATACATCATGGAACTTGATACGGCTACCTATTTCAGGGAGACAACCCTTGCTTCCAGTCACAAAAATATAAAATCAAACAAGGATCTGATGGTGAAAACTGCTCCGTGGCAGTGTCAAATCCCAAAAAAGTAAAAATAAAAGACGTATCTCCTAGTTAAAACCTCCATGAGGTGCCAGGAGATGGAAGCATGGGCCTTCTCGAGATAGAGAAGGTATACCTCAAAAAATCACCCGTCCTGGTAGAGCCAGCTCAAGAGATGAATCTTGGGATAGAAGAAGAGCCAAAAATCACCTTCAGGGCAAAATCTCTCAGCACACAAGAGCAGGAAAATTTCTTGGCCTTCTTCAAATGCAGAAATTGCAATTTTGTGTGGACTTATGCAGACATGCTAGGGCTCGATCCCGCTTTGGTCATCCATCATCTTACAATACGCCCTGATGCAAAACCAGTGAAATAGAAGCTCAGAAAAATGAACCCCCAAGTGGCCCTCCTAGTCAAACCGAAACTGAAGAAACTAATGGACGTTAGCTTCATCCGACCAATTGATTATCTTGAATGGGTTTCCAACCTAGTACCAGTAGCCAAACCAGATGGCCGAATCCGCTATTGCACCGACTTCCAAGATCTTAACAAAGCCTGCCTGAAGGATGACTTCCCTTTACCAAACATTGACATGATAGTAGATCTTACGACAGGACATGAGATGTTATCCCTCATGGATGGCTTTTCAGGGTATAATCAAATCAAGATCGCAGAACAGGACCAACATAAGACAGCCTTTATATGTCCATGGGGGACGTACTATTGGGTAGTAATGTCATTTGACCTAAAGAATGCTAGAACCACATATCAATTAGCCATGACTGTCATCTTCCATGATCTTTTCCACCACATCATGGAAGACTATGTGGACGACTTGCTAGGAAAATCAAAGACACTGGAGGAACACCTGGATGTATTAGAAAAGATCTTTGATTGACTAGAGCAATGCAATGTTCGTTTGAATCCAAAAAAAGTGTCTTCGGGGTCACCTCCGGAAACGGAAGGGGAATAGAGGTAGACCCCACAAAATTCAAGGCCATCACTGAAATGCCTCCTCCGAAAACACTAAAACAACTAAGAAGTCTGCAAGGGAAACTCTAGTCCATTCGTTGGTTTATTGCTCAACTTGCCGATAAATGTCAACCGTTCCAACATTTACTCCGAAAGGATACAGCTTTTGTCTAGAACACTCAATGTCAGGCTACCTTCAACCAGCTAAAATATTACCTAGCTAATCCCCCTATTCTAACTCCACCAAGGCAAGGAGAACCCCTCCTATTATACATCTCAACAACAGAGACAGCTATTGGAGCCTTATTAGCACAGCACGATGAGCAAGGAAAGGAAAGAGCCATCTATTACATCAGCCACACTTTGATATCCTATGAGCTAAACTATAGACCAATTGAGCGAGCATGTCTAGCCCTGGTCTTTACTTCACTAAAACTAAGACACTACATGCTCAACCACAAAACTAAGTTCATCGCCAAGATTGATCCACTAAAGTATCTGCTAAATAGAGCCACTCTTACTGGGAGAGTGGTAAAATGGGTCATGATCCTCATTGAATTTGACATTGAATATATTGAGAGAAAAGCCATCAAGGGACAGGTTATCGTTGATCAGCTAGCTGAAGCGCCCATTCCTGCAGAACATCCTACACTGGCAGAGTTCTTTGATGAAGCCATCTTGACAATAGCACCGGCAACAGAAACATGGAAAATGTACTTCGATGGATCATACACACATAGAGGCTCGGGGGTAGGCATCCTATTTGTTACCCCTCAATGTGACACAATCCCCAAGTCATTTAAAATCACATTCCCATGTACCAACAACATGGAATAGTATGAAGCCCTTATCACACGTCTCCGAATGGTAATCAAATGGAAAATTGAGAAGCTGACAATGTATGGAGACTCTCAACTGGTCATCCGGCAGGTAAACAACAAGTACAAGACTAAGGATGATAAACTCCTACCTTATAAAAAGATGGTCAATGACTTTAAAGACTATTTGGATGACATCCACTTCAAGAAAATCCCAAGGTTAAACAACAAAGCTATAGACGCCATGGCCACCATTGGATCCCTGGTCGACATGAAGAAAGACAACAAGAAGTGTGAATTCCTAATAGAAGAACTCCCTATCCCAGCATATGACACCTCTCAATCAGAGTTAGTGTGTGAAGTCATTGGTCCCCTATCCCTATGGTATCAGGAAACCTATCTATATTTCCATGACAACATCATCCCTCCTAACCTATCTACCTCACAACGAAAATCTTTCATCCGTCGAGCCTCCTATTTCACCCTTGTAGGAGATACCCTATACAAAAGGAGTCTTGATGGCATGCTTTTACAATGTTTAGACTCTAGGGAAGATGAAGTGGCCTTGCAAGAGGTACATGTAGGAATCTGTGGGGCACATTCAAGTGGACCCAATCTTGCTAAAAAGATCCTAAGGACCAGATACTATTGGCCAACCATGGAACAAGACGCCTACTAGTTTATAAAAAAATGCCTACCATGTCAACAGCATGGAGATCTCATTCACGCACCAGCTCAGGAATTGCAACCAATCACGACGCCGTGGCCTTTTTCATAATGGGGACTCTACCTCGTAGGCAAAATACATCCACCATCGTCCAATGGCCATAAGTTCATCATCACCACTACCGAATACTTCACTAAGTGGGTGGAAGCCATACCACTCACCTTCACCATTGGAACCCAGATATCCAAATTCATCCCCCATTATATCATATGTCATTATGATATACCTCATTCCATCATCACTGACAATGGAAAGCCATTCAAGAACCAGGAAGTTCACACTTAGTGTGAAAAATTCCAAATCCAACACCATTTCTCCACTCCATATTACCCTCAAGGAAACGGTCAAGCTGAAGCTTCAAATAAAACCATCCTCCGCATTCTAAAGAAGACGGTTAATGAAGCTGGCCATGACTGGCACCTCCAGCTCAACCCTGCCCTATGGGCCTATCGCATAAGCATTCGCACCCCCACAAGAGCCACTCCATATTCCCTTGTATTCAGATCCAAAGCCATTTTACCTATCAAGGTCGAGCTCCCATCCCTAATAGTATCTCTGCAAAACATAATCAATGATGAGGAATACCGAGTCGCAAGGTTGCATCAACTAGAATTACTGGATGAGAAACATTTAGATGCGTTGAACCACCTACAGGCCTATCAAAATCACCTCAGAAGAAGCTATCACAAGAGAATCAGAAACCAAAAAATTGAAGTAGGTGACCTTGTCCATATGGAGAATCAGAAAAACTTGCAGGAGCGCCTTACGAAAGGAAAGTTTGAACCCAATTGGCTAGGGCCATATGTCATCACAGCCAGCTATGGATCAGGAGCATACTAGCTTGCAACACCTAAGGGGCAGCCTCTGGATAAGCCGATGAACATTCCACACCTAAAGAAATTCTACACATAACACATCGAGTACCCAAATCAAAAAATAAAAAAAATCAAAAAATAAAAAAATAAAAAAAAATCAAAAAATCAAGAAAAACCTGAGTGCAATAAAAAACTTCCAATGGTGAAAATCACTTCGGTGATGCTTTGGATAAGGACCATGGTGAAAACTTGTTTCAGGCACCATGTGTAGTGCTGGTTCTACCATCTAATAAGTCCTCTTTCTGATAAAACACTCCATATCGCACACATCCCATGGCTTGGAATTTTGAAACATCAAGTCCTATCGCCCACCCCGCAATATCCCACTCAAGCCCAACTCATGGAATGAGGATCCTTGTAAGCTTCCTTCTGTACAACCAAAAATCACAAAAATCCAAAAACAATAGAAAATCACAAAAATCCAAAAACAATACAAAATCAAAAAATCCAAAAACAATACAAAATCGCAAAAAGCCAAAAACAATACAAAATCAAAAAATCCAAAAACAATAGAAAATTGCAAAAAATCCAAAAACAATACAAAATCAAAAAATCAAAAAACAATACAAAATTAAAAAATACAAAAATAATAGAAAATCACCAAAATCCAAAAAATCCTTTAATTCACTGCAAATCACCCATACATCGATCTTGCTGCAATCAAACTTGATCAACTCCCAGCATCACACCCATCCTAAACCATTTCCACATCATCAAGTCCTACCAGAACTACATATTCATCTCACCCGCATCTTGAAAGTACCTTGATCCTATGGACACAGGGTATGTAGGCAGTCTGGAATATGAAGAATGTATCCAATACTCAGGTACATAAGATGCACCCATCCAACCTGTTTGGATGGTCCCCATTCACTGAGCTTGCTTGACCTAATAAATGATACACACGCTAAGTATACACTTGAAACATGGTCCCTAACGCAAAAATCATCAATCAACATACCAACTATAATCCTACACATGGCTTGACTATCCTTTTTCCCACCTTTCGAATATTATCCAACCAAATCCAACTGATTCGCGTCCTAGGATATATCATTCCCACAATGGACAAGAATCTGTCATTCTATCATCATGTATCTTGGCAAGAGCACACGAAGGCTATTTGTATCTTTTCATTAGTCTTTTTGATTATTGATTTATATCTTTTTGTCTCACTCTAAGTCACTTCCAAAGCTACCTTGATCGCATTATATCATGGTAAGTGGCAGACAACACCTGGAGTAGACACGGTCATTGTTTCTGTATGTTGTGCTTGTGGGTTGGTTTCATTACTCTAAGAATAGTATTCATATCTTGAAGCTTGGGTCGGTTCTAGCATGATGTGCCCCATTTGCATATACAGGCATTAGAACCTTATATGTACTATTAGCACTCATCGCTATGAGTCCCCTTCCTAGGCTAGGCAAGGTTATACTACCTTGGGCACGCATGAAATCAACCTATTATTTGCATGTCTAGTCCATGCAATCGTGGGATATATATCATCACCTAGTTCATCTCATACCTTTGTGAATTGTATCCTACATTGCTATAATAAACCAAGAAATGCTCTCAATTAATGTTATGCAACTACTATTACTAGCTCAAATCATCTTGCTAATCATTTATTCAACTATACCATTTGGGCCTAGATTTCATTATCACCTAGCCTATTTCCCCCCCCCCTTCCCAAATCCCCTCACTAATCCCACTCCTCCCACTTACTCTCACTCAACACATACCAAACCAAACCATGTCCCCCCCCTCAATGACATGGTGTTTCATGACCTATCAACTCCCTCATTAACCATCCCAACCCCCCCCCCCAATCTAGCTGTAGCCAATCATACCTGTACCCCATCCATCCATCCTTATCCTCTCCCCACCCATTCCTCTATCACATAGCCCCACCACCCAGGGTCCAACAAAGAACATCATGTGTATCAAGACTTAATCATCTTGCATATCACCTAATTTGCATCTCACCTATCACCTACTTTGCATCTCACAAATCATTTAAACTTCAATATTATATACCATTTAATTTGCATTTTAGTAATCATTTAAGTTGCATTTAATTAAGTGCATTTTAGAATCCTTTAGTTTGCATATCATATATCATTTACATTTAATTAGCTACATTTTATCTCATTTAACATTGCATATAATAATCCTTTAGGTTTGCAATTCATTTAGGTGCACTTTAGAATCCTTTAGTTGCATATCATAATCATTTAGTCATCACGTAGGTGCATTTTAAAAGCATAAATCATTATATTCCATAATCATTACATTTCATTCCATACATCATAACATAATCATTTAGTTACATTGCATAATCACAATCATAATCATTTAGCTGCATTTTATAAACATCTAGTTCCATATCCATATTTCCATACATAACATAAACATACATTTCCATTGCATTACATTTTACATCCATAATAAATGTTTATTAATCTGAACATTTATTTTGCATTATACATCATAGTCCATAGATCGCAAATATGCATATATCAAAACAACTAAACCATCATTACATCCATTAGGTTACATCCATAGGTACATCCATAACATCAACATAATAAATTACATAAACATAACACATCCATAGCATATAATCCATAAAGCATACTGCATCCATCAACATAAGCATCATCATAATCATATAAAAGCATCATAAATAAACAAGTAGGCCATCAAACAACATCATATCATATATCATCATCGCAAAAATGTACATCACTCATATATATATATACATCAAAAAATATAATGTCATGATACAATGCCTCTAAGGGCCAACATGATACAACTATCACATAGAGGACCCTCTCTCTGACGCACTAGGAGAGCCTGGCCCTGGTGGTAGCTGCGGTCCTATCTATGGCTGTGGCTGCGGCTGTGGCTGAACCTGAACCTGTGGAACCTGCTGGGGCACATGTGATGGGGGACCCATCACCTGCTGAACTGACTGAACCGATCTAGATCTGTGTGACCTAGATGACTTGGACCCACTAAGCTCACTGTAGCTCACCGCACGCTGCTCTGCTAGCACTATCGCATGATAGAGAATCTGATAATAATCTGCTCGTCAACTAGCCTCTGACAACTATCCCTATGCCTGCGACAATTATGTCTGCATCAATGACAAAACTAGGGCCATACAGGCACCTAAGGCTTGTAAACTGCTCACAGTACCCTTTGCTTGCTGAGCTCTCGCAAGCGCCGCATCCTGCTCTGCTATCAGAACCACTATCTCACCTTGAGCCTGGGCTAACTATGCCCGCAATATAGCCACATGTCCATCTGAACCATCTAATAAAGCCACTATCCCCCGCAACTGCACCAACTCTGGCTCAAGGCTCTCCAAAGCCTCCTGCAGGATAGCTACCTGTGCCCGTAGGGTCTCAACCTCCTCCTCCTCTCCACTCTGAGGCCACTGATGAGAGGTTGACCCTCGAAGCCCTGCCTCCCCACCTGCCCCTGATGGGCCTACCTCTGCCTGTTGTCCTGCTGCTGCTGCGGTACCTACGGTGGGGGTAGACCCCCTGTCCACCCTCGGCTATCCCCCACACTGTAGAGGCCCTCCATGCTGTCGTACCACCCCAATCTGAACTTGCTCAATAGGCACCTGCTGTACAAGTACTTGTTGTCTCACCTACTGCTAGGGCACCTGTCTAGCTACCGCTGTTGCTAGCACATCCATCAGCTGCCCATCCCTCCCAACCTCCCTCTCCTCTCCATCCCCTCCAACCTCTATGAGATAGTCTACAATGATCTCCTCACCCTCCTCCAGGAAATCATCTCCATTAGAATCGTCATCCCCATCCTCCTCTGACTCCTTATCCCCTGAACCAGTCGCCTCCTCTACAAGAACAACCTCATCTACCAGATCAGTGAACCGAGTCAGTCGCCACATCTGCCACCATGTCTCATATGCAGGCGTAGTACTTGCATCCCTAACAGTACTCTGCCAATCCCATGGCAACAGTTGCAAAGCCGCAAAGTCCTCCAGAGCAACCTGCAGTTGTATGGCTGCAGGCCAATAATGCGCATCTCGATGGGTCCATGCAAAAATAGCCATCTGCTGTAGAGTATCCTACCACAACCCAAACTGTCGCATAACCTGCAACGGTAGATACATGTCGATCATATGGTCTCCATGACCTATCAAATAGCACTACTGAGAAGTAAACAGCATGTGCACATCATCATCTGGCCACGGCTCCACTCCCACGTAGGGTCGCCATGTAACTTGAATGACATCATCCAGCACCCGTCTCCAATACCGAACCTATCTAGTATATGTGTACTCAGCATCCTGATACAGGAACACAAAGGCCTTAAATGGATGGTGATAGTACCCACATCTCAGCTGAGTAACTGCAATATGCTCCCAGATCCACACATGCAGCAGAGTAACCCCGGCTGATAAAGCTGAATCATAGTGATAGACAACTATATGCATCTCATGATACTGCTGCGCCAGCATCGCCGGTCCCCAGGCATACACGGTCTCATGTCTGACCATCCCCTCAATCATCTCTCCCCAGCCAACTAGAAATCCCCTACCCCTCCTATCAGGCATCACTACACCACTAATCAATGTGCACAGGAATAAGGCAAAGTGATCTACACCCACTACCAGTGACCCCTCATAACTCATCTCCCACTCGTCTACTGACAAAGCCATGTGATCCTGACCAAACAGACTGATCAAGGCCCTTCGTCCCCTCCTCGTGTCGTATCTCACCCGACGGCCATGAATAGGTATCTTGAGGATGTGATAAACATCCTCAAGAGTGATAGTAATCTCACCAGTCATAAGCAAAAAGGTACAAGTCTCTAGCTGATATCGCTCTACAACCGCAGTAATCAGAGCTCTATGAGCTTGCAGCACTAGCATCGACGCAGCTGTCAAGAGTCCCAACCTAGCCAGTAGGGCCTGGGTGGCATCATCAAACTGGTCAAATAGTGCTATCACAGATGGCACGTGTCGCTCCCATGAGGACACTATAAATGACCTTGTCTCCTGTATCCACAACTTTCTAGTAAAAAATCTACCTATCTTTTTCCGAATCAACCCTTTCTTGTAAAGTTGAAAGCCAAAAAATAATTTGGCACCAAAATAGACCATACTTTGCACCATTTTTAAGAATGGCGCTACCATTTTTCCTCATGGTGCTATTATAGATAATAGCGCCACTGCGCAAACCACTTTGCACCATTTTAACAAATGGCACCACCCTGCCACTTGGTGCTAATCTAAGGAATAGCGCCAATTCTCCCAATAGTGCATATATCACATATTGCGCTAATCCTCTGCATAGTGCTAAAATAAAATATAGCGCCACTACCTAAAATAGCGCTAGTCGAGAACATCGTGCTACTCTAATACCCATTTAGCGCTAAAACGCCAAAACCCTAACTCTTTCACACATGGCACTACTACAGAAGATAGCACCAAAACACTAAACACATGGCGACAATCTGCCTCTATTCTACCCTAGTGGATGGCGCCAATCTAGAGGATTGGGCTAATCTGCTTATTTTTCGCGCTGCGCGATCTTGCGATAGCGCCACAATCCCAAAAACCCAATTCCTAAACACAAAAAATGTGACAATCAAAAAATCACAAAGCCAGGGTTAGGCGCTACCTGGGGTCCAGCCTCCGGTACCCGGCCAAAGGATCAGAAACGCTCAGAAATGTGTGTGAGTTGCAAGAATTGGGGGTTACACTCTACCATCTCTCCTTTGCTCCTTCTTCTCACTAGGTCAATGTGTGTAAATGTGGCATCCTTAGGGCCCACTAGTCCTAATATAGTAAGCCATGTCATCCTTCCGACCACTCGTTTTCCCCTCTAGGGTGCAAATCACAACCTTTTTCCTCCATTTTTCTTCCTGTCATCTTCTTTTTCCATCCTCTATCCAACTTTCACTTCCGTCGCGTCCTTTCGAGAGTTCACCCTAAAAATTTCTTTTTTTTCCGCTGACCTCTCGAGGGGGCATCCCTCACCCATCTTGTTTCTTCCTAGTAGCTGGGGCATATTCTTCTTTGACCTGACACCATTTCCCTCCTAAGTCCTGACACCATGTCAAAGAGGGGCAAATGTAGACAGGTAAAAATGTCCTTACCATCAAACTGACTCTTGACATCCCTAAACATACCAATTTCCCTTCTAATTAATTAATTAAATTTTTATTTAATTAATTATCCCTTCATCACCTAGTTTTTCATCATTTTATCCCCAACAATCTATTAATTCAATAGTTCAAACTTTAGCCAATTGATTAAATAAATATGTAATATTTATTTGGTCAATTTCTCCCTCCTCACTAAATCCAATTAATTAGCTAAACCATATTTAACTAATTAATTCAGCCTATTCATTGGCCTATCCCTACCCTGGGTAATTAAATAGCTATTATTTAATTGCCTACCCTAGCCTACCTCATCCTAGCCTTAGGATTAATTAAATACAACCTTATTTAATTAATCTTAAACCTCTCATTCAAATGGTCAGATCCATCTTAACACCCTTCCCCACATCCTCCAAATAAAAAATTGGAATATATCCACATAAATCAATTTTATATTAAAATAAGTCCAACATCACATTTAATATCTCTTACACCCCTTACCCATGCCATGCCTCATTTATGTCCACTCATCCCCAAATGAAATTTTAATTCATTTTACCCTTCCCCATGTGAATTTTTAATTCACACATATTCCATCTCACCCATACTCATTTAATTCACCCTTTTCCCAAAAATGAATATAAGATTCATATTTATTCCTAGCCCTCCATTCCTCCAAGATGAAATCTGGGCCCTCCACATCACCTTCATCCTCCACCATTGATCTCCCAAATCAATCTCAACCTTTGGATCAAAACCTCTCCAAAATATCTATAAATACAACATCCTCCAACTCATTTATCCATCCAATTTTCATGTAATGTTACCATGCCAAAATATCTATTGAGCTAGCTTGTGAGTTGCAATTAGGATAGAGCATTTCACATTTATCTTCATCAACTAGGGTACATCTTAGGAGCTCTTGGGTGCAAAAGCTTCTTCCCCTTTGATAAGATTGGGTCTTCTTGTCAAGGTATAACTTCTTGTTTGTATGCATTTAGTTTTGTGTTTCACCTTTGATTTGGATTTCCTAATCACAACTTTCTTAGACACATGGAGGATGCATTGGAGGATCTTGATGTTTTAGAAGTGTTCATAGAATCTCTGTAAGTGTATTGTAATGTTTTATTGCTAAATAATACATTGAGTATGGATGCTTTTGGAGGCTATGTTTTTCCCTCTTGAGGGTTTTTCGAGGGTATATTTTGCATTATCTTGTGGTATGTCTTTTGATCTTTGCATTATGGTTATTCTATAAGCTTATATGCATCATTTTCTCTCATAGGGTTATGTAGGGAATGGTTTTATCAACCTTGTAATTTCCTAATAGTAGATCACATGCACTCCAATTGATAGATGATCTAAGATCAAAATAATAGAATGGAGAGATTATCCTAAAAGAGAGAATTCATGAGACAAAACTACAAGAGAATTTAGATAATGCTCACATTACTCTCACTTACTATCTAAAGTAAGAGGTGAGTGTTGAATACATAGAAGAATAGAGGAATATACATCTAAGAGGAGTAATAAATCCAACTGTCAAAAATAAGCGGGAGTTTTACCTACTTGGTAAATGCTAAAATACATGGTTGTACTTACTTAGGTAAAGACAAACATATGGTTATGAGAGGTGGCAAATAAATACAAAAAAGGGTGGGAGTGACACATGTAATTGATGGATTATGTCATGTGTTCTCATATTTACCATGCCTAATTAACCTAAGAAATCTTAATAATATGTGTAAGAAAAAATATCCTCAAACATTAGGAAAATAAAAAACCTACACTAAAAATGAAAATAAAGAACCTATCTCACACCTAACTATGCCTTCGATTGAGAAAGAGTGCAAAAAATAAATAAAAAGACAATAAACTTCTCACCAACACACTCTTGATGCCTTGGATGTGCTCAAGATTTGTTGTTATTGAGAAGAGGAATGTGTTTTCTCAAGAACCTAGTAACATGACCTTGTTTTTCTTCCACCTTGATGCTTGATAAGTGCTTGGGAGATGAGGGTTGTATATATTTTTATAATGGAGATCATGGATGGTTTGGATTTGATCTTGGATTGGAGGGTGGAGATTTGGAGGGATATGATTGATCCATTTTCCTAGGGAAGTGAGATGCTCACAAGTAGAGGCTTGGGATAGGTGCAAGTGAATAAGATAAGGATTGAGGAAGATAAAGGGTGGAGATTACCTTATTTTGAGTGGAGGGTGCAGATCAAAAAAGTATTTTTTGGGTTTTGGTGGATGTTGAATTTATTTATTTTTAAATAAAGTGGTGGAGGAATGTGCAAGGTTAGCTCTATCCTTGTGTGAATAGCTAGGATTAAAAGATATAGTAGGGAAATGGATGGTGGGAATTTGAGATTAGTTTGAATTTTGGATTTTAGCTAGTCATGGATGTTTACTTTATTTATAAATAAAGTGAGGGAGGAATGTGCAAGATTAATTAATTAACTAATGGAATATGTTTAGCTTGATTAATTAAATACCTTGTATTTAATTAATCGATCATGGGTGGAGATTAGTTGAATTGATTAAATGAATATGATTTATTTAATCAATTGGTAGAGGAATGCTAGAAAGTTAGTTTAATGAATAATTGTGATTTATTTAATTAATTTGATGACGTGGAAATGTGAAATTTATTAGTGTGATGTTAGGACATGGTGAGATTTAAGTGTCTATATTTTACCCCTCTTTGACATGGTGTTGCAACTAAGAGAAGTAACAATATTTCAAAGAAAGTAGATATAGGCACTTGGTGGGGTGACATTAGTGATAACATGCCCTAAGTGTTGATCTTTTTATCATGGATAAAAATAATCTGGCTTAGGGATGCCACCTCAAGAGGATAGGTGGGTTTGAAGAATATGAGTGTGCTCTCTAAATGGATGAAAAAGATGTTAGTAAAGGTGCTTAGGGATGAATGGAAAAGAAGGATGTGAGTAGATTGGGATGTTAATGATGGATGAAGGGATTGGGAAGAACATATAGAATAGTTAAAGTATGAATGTTAAGGATGAAAAAATGATTTGAGGAGTGGAAGGGATGGATATGTTAATGGATGGGGTGGAAGATATATACATGTTAGTAGGTTGAGCAACCTAGTGTTTGGTTTAGCATAGGACATGATGCATCATGGTATGAGGAACCATAATGGCATTGTGCCATATGCATGAAAGATTGACCCAAAAGAAAAGGTCAAAAGAAATTATGTGTCATATGACACCATGATATAAAATACCATGATGGTGTTATTGCAATATGTTGCAATGACTATTACAGATGAAAAATAAAACAATAAAACACTCAAGAAATTAAGAAAGCATGCACAAACAATACAAATACAAACAAGATTTTACCCCTTGTCAAGCTAAAAAATAAAGATTGATAGATGATGATGATAGCATTGTTGATTTGGGAATGATATATCCCAAGAATAACGTGAGAATTAGGAACAATATATCCCAATAATAGTGGTTTGTGTAGAGTGGATCAAGGCTTATAGAAAGGCTAGGAACAAAACCTATAAATGCTTTTGGATAATTTGCTAGATTGTTGGGATAGATTTGGTTGGATTTTTCTTCTTTGCTACTCTGTTTGGATGAATTGCTTTGGGATAGTGGGATTGTTGCATTGGATTGCCTTTTGTGTATAACCAATGACAAGGGAAAACCAAGTCTAGAGACAAGGATCAAGGGATGATTGGATGGAAGGATTCAGGGATTTTAGATAGTGGATGGAATGGATGTAGGGTTGGATTGATGGAGGGATTTAGGATGTGAGCTACAAGGACTACATCTCATAGGAACAACATGCCCCACTCTATATATGCCACTCATGATGCTACACTAAAAAGATTATAACTATATGTTGTAATATTTGGTGAAAAAGATTCAATATATCAAGAGGTGTGCAAAAAATGTTTCAACATTATGTCCTTGTCCTTATCAAGGTTGAAAGTAGGAAGGAAGGATGGATTGGGTATGATGAGTTAGGCATGTAGTTATGATGGATGGGTATGATAGGATGGGAGAAACGTGCCCCCAAGTGTAGGGTGCACATAGGTAGATAACTTACATATGACACCTGAGAATGGATTTTTATCATGGTATTTGTCCAAGGCACCATAAGAATGGTTTTCACCAAAGGACAATTTTTCTCGTGACTTTTTAATTTTTAATTTTTAATTTTTTTTGGATTGGGAGTTTTGGATTGAGCTTAGGATGGAGATTCAAGTGTTTGTTTCCATGGTGAGCTAATAATATCCCATTCTAAATAACTACTTCACATTGACCATGCTATTTGTGTTCCGTTATATGGATGTTGTTGGGAAACTTGTTGATTGCTAAGTTGATTTCTCTTAAATGTAAACATGGTACCATAATAGTGATGGAGACAAGTTGTCATTGATGTCAAAAAGGTGTTGAGTTGTTGAGTGGATATCTTAATGTTGTCAGGATGTTATGTCATGAAGAATTATTTTATGTTAGATGGCTTTTGCATATGGCTTCATGTTGTGTGGATAGTGTTGGTGTTGGAAGTTATATGATACATTGGGATCCTATTTATAGTTCATCATGCTTTAGGATCTTGGGTCTGATACTTCATGATAGGATGTGTGTTGCTTCAGTATGGTCAAGATCTCTTCATGTTGATAATGTGTTCTCAAGGACATAAGAGCACAATGTATCTTCTTTTGAATCACGAGTTGCACAGTGTGGCAAAGTTCAACATTGAAGGTTTGGTTGTTGTCATGATTCTTACCATTGTTGTTATGATGCTCACCATTCTTCATATTATGATGATCATGATTCTTGGGTTGAAGAGAGTTGACATGGGTGCTTAAAGTTGGTATGTTGCTTAATGCCTTGTTTTAGTTAGTCTTCATCATCTTACCTCAGTAAGTCTTCATCTTCATGCAGTACTCTTACATTCTTAATAGTTTGTTCTTGATGTGTTCATGAAAGTTTGTTTTCCATTAAGAATAATGGTTGGGTGCTCAGGATAATCAATGTTGACATAACAAGATCTTTCTATAAGATGTAAGATTTATTATCAAAGGTTTTTGTAGATAGTATTGTCAAAGGTTGAAGAAGTGTTATGCCTGTTACATAATGTCAGGGAGGATGTTTTCATAATTCTCATTATAACATACATCATTCAAATCAGGTTCACAGGGCAGAAATGAGGTAGATATGGCAAAATTTGACAGAAATAATGCAGGTATGAGCAGAGTTTGACAGAGATAAGGCACAGAGTGTTATATTGTTATCATTTTTTAATAAGGGCACTGATGTTGTAAATCCTAAATGCCTTTAATTTCCTTAAACCATCTTTCTTTGCCCATCATTAGACTAATGTTGCTTTTTGTTATAAATTGAAAGTGACCTATTATTATAGGTCATCACTTAAGTGATGACCTTCTAAAGGGGTTTGGGGTCATTAAGTTGACCGGGCATCTAAGGGCATCCACCGATATCACAAATTTGCTTTTAAATGAGTTGAGCACCAATACTATATCAATGGTCATGTTTAAATATGGACTGAGCGTGAATAAGAAGATCCATGGTCAGTGTTCAAACTAAGACATCCTCTCTCCTTTTTAATTTTGACATTCGAATGGCCATCATCTGTAGATAAGGTGCTTTAGAAAAGGTTATTCTTAGTATGTTTGATGGCAGATTTTTTGTGGTTATTTCTGAGAGATTTCTTTCTATTTTTAATATTTCATAGTGAGCCTCCCGAAGTGTTAAAAGCTATATTAAAGGAGATTTTTATTTCTTTTTAAAAAAATAAGAAAGTTTCTTTTTGAGAAGGAAGCTTAAGACTTTTGAGATCCGAATACATGATTGAAAGTTTTTTCTTCTTTACAGACTAATAAAATATTTTTGAAGATTTTTTTTTAAGAAGTTGAGAAGATTTTTTCAAAGAGCTTGCAGGAAAATATTGGATCAAGGAATTTTGCACAAGATTTATGAAAATAAAATGAAAGAATTTATGTGAGGAAATAAAGATTATTATCAAGAGCAGAGGAAGAGATTTTTGACAGAGAGAGGACAATGAAAGATCAAGGGTTGAAGAGTGTTTGGTGACAAGGAAATTGATTTAATGTTTTGATTGAAATTTTTTTAGATATATATCTCTTTGTTGTATGTTGTATGCAGGGCAAAATTAACTAAAGATTTTTAAGGAGAAGATGAAAAGATTGAAGAGGTTTTTAAAGTTCACATAGAGATATGAAAAGATATACAGAGAAAATAAAAATGGAATATGGAAATATTTTTATTTTCTCTTACATGGATGCAAGAAGAAATACATATATGTTTTTATTTTGCAAGTGGAACATATTTTTGAAAAGAGGAAAATGAAAGTGAAATTGAAAAAGCAAAGAAGATGAATGTGAAAAGTCATGAGAGGACATTCAACTTCTTTATTTAATGTCATCACAGGTGCCTTGATGGAGTTGATGTTGTGCAGATCAAAATGTCATGATGAAGATAATGAAAATTCAAATGAATGTATGTGTGAATAAAAATTTAGAGGAATGAATCAAACAAGGATGAAGACAATATAAAATTAAATGTGCATCAGGTAAATCAAAATTGCAGAAATAAGAGTATTGTAAATTTATAGGAACTTATTTGCAGAGGAGTTATTTTGTATAGTCTTGACTTGAACATCAAACATGAGGTATAAGGGTGTATGATGAAACACAAAGTATACAATGGTGCAAATTAGATTGAATGGCAATCATATCTTGTACATTAAGCTTGATGTTTTGATAATGGTGATTGTACATTGTGTCAGTGAGACATGTTATGCTAGTGAGGGATTGATGTAAGTCAGTGAGACTTTTCTGTATGCCAGTGAGGCAATCACAAGTTAGTGAGACTTTGTAAAGTTGAAGATTTCATACTTAAGCCTGCAGTAAGGCATTTTGAGTGGTTTTTCTACCCCAGGAGGGTTTTCCACTCGTGAAAAGCATGTGTCTTGATTCATGTTGTCTTCATCTGTATGTGTGTATATTAATGCTTTGCTTATAAGTTTTTTGTTCACATCTTTCATTATCAATCTTGTGCATATGAGCTCAACAAATCTTTAATGTCTTTCTCTTTGCTTGTCTTGTAAGATAAAGATTGCAAAAAGTTAAAAATTTATACAATACTCATTCACCCCCCCTCTCAGTGTTGTCCTGGACTCCAACAAATAGCCCCTACATTAGAGGATGGGGCCAAGGAAAATGGACTGGAAGGTAGGTTGGATGAAAGATGTATGGTGGTTAAGTGAAAGCTTGGATTAAAGGGGTACATTTGTGGATGTATGTTAGATAAGGGATTTTGTTATGTATAAGGGTTGGATGGAAGAATGTGATTGTGGAGGCATGAGTAAATGTCATGGGACCAATGGGAATCAAACCAACAATTTCACACACCATGTTGCATTCTGTGATTGAATTTCCTTTGGCTGGGATGATGGATTTTGAAGCTTTGGATTTGGATTAGGGATTTTGGGTATATGGGATTCAAGACTCATAAGGATGTGTGGATTTCATATTTTGAGCTTTAGGGACCTAGATGGAGTTGAACTTAGGATTGGGATGTTTGTATTTGAATATGGAATTAGATTTTGGAGGAACAGATTTGAATGCTCCACTTGGATACATTTCTTCTCTTTGCTTTGGGACCCAAATTGTTTTTACGCTTCCTTTTTTATTTGTGGGCCCATGTTTCCTCTTTGATCCATTTTAATTTTTGACTTGATTCTAATTTGATATTGCATGTCAATGCTTTGAGACATGGTGATCCTTGGATTATTATGGCTCTTTTCTTCATATGTTGGTGTATCCAAATCACTTCCAAAGTCTATATTATGGTCTCATGGGGAAATATAATCATGGAATCCATGAATTTTGTGATAGCATTGTCATTTTGGAATAAGTCAAATGATGTGTAATTTCGTTGGTCCTAATTGGTGAGTTTAGATGATGGATGGTCAAGGTTGGTGATAGGGATAGTGGTTTCGATGAAAGTGATAGTGGTGTTGACAAAAGGGGTAGTGGTAGAAAACTCTTTATAGGAGCAATGGGAGGAACCTATTTTGATGTTTGAAGAAGTTTCCTTAGGATTTGCAGAGGTGTTACTGACATCTTTAGTTTGTTCATTAGGAGACTTGTAGCCAATGCCTTGAAATCCTTGATTTGTACTAACATGTATGGGCTCCAAGATTCCTTTCTCATGAAGGTCTAATCCTTTGCCTTGATAGTTCATGATTTGACACATTCAATTTGTAATAGGATACTTGTCACTTTGGAAACAAGACACAAATCCATCTTTAGATATGCAAGAATTGGTAGTAGTTGTAAGTTGCTCTTCTATGAGAAGACCAAACTAGACAAAGGTGGTTGGACCAAACTGATATGATTTTTATGTTAGTATGGTATCAATGTAGGTGAGTTGACCTGAAAACTATGTGGGATTATCTTGGGTCTTGGATCTTGATTTGTCTAGGGACAAGTTTGAGATGCTTTGGAACAAGCTCTTGACATATCTTTATTTGCTTTCTCGACAAGATGGATGAGTGTCATTTTTCTTCAACATTGACTTTAGTAATTAATGTGTGGATATACTCCCCTATTTTTGTACATGGATGGGTGAGGGGTCTTTGACTCTTATGGATTTTATGGGTTTTGGGGATTTTAGATTTGATGGACCTTTAAAATGTTGACATTTATTTTCCCACATAGGTAGACTTGTAGGGGTGATGGCTTTAGGAGGATCTTGGAAATTCTTGATAGGATTTAGGTTGATAATTACATTGTCAACAACACACTTGTATTTGCTAAAGGGGGATGACATTGTATTTGCAATGTTGCATGACTTGATAACTTTTCTCTTATTATTTTGGTTATGGTTTTTTGCTAGTAGTCCTTGGAGAAAATTTGTCATGGCTAAGTTGTATGAGATAGGATTGGATTGTGGATAGTAGGTTTGATAAGATCATGGATGTGATTGAGTAGATTGGTTAGATTATGAAGGATTTGAGGAAGATTTGCATAGGAGGTTGAGGCTACTAGTGGCTCATGTAAGGTTGGGGTTTTAGATGTGGGTTGGCTATGAGGGCCTTGGGCTAGAGTGGCATTTCGCTTGTGAAAGGCACCATAAGGATGACCAATGGATATTTAATTTGGGTTTGAGGGATAGTTAACACTAGGATTTTCTTGGTCTAGAGGCTCTTAATTATTTATGATTGGGCGATTAAAGCCTATGGAAAGCTTTCTCAATATAATACCAACAAAGGTATTATCATGATATTCATCTTAATCTACAATGCTATCAACATCATCATCTTCAAAGGGGTTTTTTAGATTGGTTATGATGAGGGGACTCATCAAAATGAAAAGGATTTGTAATTTCCATGATTTTTGTTTGGATTGTGGATGGACTTTGGTAGATTAGATTTTAAGATTTTGGATTTTGCAAAGGTTTGAGTTTTGGATTTTTTAAAAAATTTAAGACTTTGGATTTGGTTGATTTAGGATTCCTAGGACCTTAAGTGGTTTGATTTTGGATTTTGATTTGGATATTGGATTTTGGATGGATTTTGACCTTATGATTTGTTGCAATTTTGGAAGGTTTTGGGATTTCATATTTTGCAAGGTTTAGACCTTATGATTTGTTTTGATTTAGGACTTTGGATTTGTTTGATTTTGCATACATATAACCTTAGGTGATTTTTATTTTTGTATGATTGGAGTTTGGATGTGTTAGGGATTTGTTTTGATTTTGAAGACACAGGAGCTTAGACAATTTGATTTTGGATGAGGAATTGATTTTTCATGTTGAAGTTGTTGGATTTTGAAATCTTTTGGATGATTGGATGACTTGAATTTTGGAGAGTCTAGACTTTCTTTAAAAGATCTAGGATATATGGATTGATTTGATTTTGAAGACCTAGGTTGTTAGACAGTTTTGATTTTGGAGGTTGAATTGATTTTGATTGGGTTGATTTGAGTTTGGGGATTTTGGATCTTAGGTAACTTGATTTTTGGATTGAGATTTTTGTTTGATGGGTTTGACAAGATGTGGGATCTTAGGTAACTTGATTTTTGATTGGGGTTGGTTTAAGATTTTTGGATAGTTTGAGATTTTGGATTGATTTGGAAGATTTAGGATTTTGGATGGGTTGATTTTATAAATTTGGGTTTTGGATGGATGGAATTTGACTGTGGATGATTTGATTTAGAGAGTTGATTGACCTTTGAGATTTTTAGATTTTGGAGACCTAGGATTTTAGAGAGTTTGACTTTAGATTTTGGATTTGGATTACCTAGGACATTGGATGGGTTGATTTTGGATGGATTTCTTTTTTCTTTGGATGATTTGAATTTGGGTACCTAGGACCTTAGGTGGACCATTTGATTTTAGGATTGGGATCCTTTGGATTCTCTTGGATTGTGGATTTTTTGGCTTTTTGGTGCAAGAGCACCTTCATAAACTGATGCTTCATAGACTAATTTTTGGAGTTTGATTAAATTTTAATGGTTCAACATTGTAATAAGGTTATTTGAGTCATCTTTCATGTGTTAAGGTCCTAGGAGGGGTTTAATGTTTAAGTCTTATGTCCATTTGTCATACAAAATGTAAAATTTCAAAAGATGTAAAATGAGGGAAGGTGAAGAGTCATTTGGCTCTTAGTTCGTTCCAAGGAAGTTAGGAACTGAAGAGTCAAGTTGGAATGCCTTTAAAAGGCCTTGTAGCCATTAGGAATTCGTGGGTGGTTGAATGTAAGAAATTGATCAAATTAAAACACTATTTTCTGTGTATTCCTTCAGAAATTCACTATTTCTTGACTATGTACGGCCTGGTACGGATGGGAAATGATGCCTAATTAGTTGCAAGTGGTAATATAATCAATCACCCTCCATTTCCATTTTGTTTCATGTAGTTTGGTATTGTTTTGAGTTAGATATTGTGGTTCTTCTAAAAACTGTCAAAACCCTCTGTTAGGGTAATCAGAGATAATGAAAATAGTATTTCTCTTGTTTTATCCTTTGGAAGTTGATCATACTTGGTGGAAATGATCTTAGTATCTTTTGTTTTCATATTCTTGGGGTCTCCGACCAAATGACTAAGATTGATGTGGGGAAAATAGGAGTTTAAAATTGTAAAACTATGCAAAGTTCTGGAAATGGACAGTGTCCAGTAGATATTTTGTGTTTTGGATAATGCAAGGGGTATTCTCGTTTGGTGACATTGATTTGAAAGGGTATATTGTTTATTTTGAGCTCTCTCTAAGTAGTGGTTGTTGAAATAAGAAGGTCCTTGTGTCCATTTATTTACTGATCTGTGTATGGCAGTTTTGAGGACAGTCACTGTCAGAGTTTTGTTAATGAAGCCTAGAACCTAGGGTTTGTGGAGAGGCCTTTCAAATGAGATTTCTAATGAAGGAATAAGCATGAATGGACCTGACCACACATGATCCAAGTGTTGGTTTTTGGAGTCAAGGTTTGGAGATAGAAGAATCAATAAGCCCTTTGGTGACAAGGCCTAATAGGCCTAATTTGCACGTTGTCAGTCCATTTTTGGATAGTTCTTTACAAAGCAACATATAGTGATTTCTTGATATGATTTAAAACACCTTAATGGGTACTCAAAATGCCATCACAGTCATAAGAAGGGTCCTATGGTACAAGTTATGCTTTGACAGTCCCTTAAAAAGGGCTACTAGCTCTTGGACAGTCAACGAAGGAATAGTAATTTGATGAAAGGTCAGGTATTGGGAATTGTTTGTTTTGATTGAGTTAAGGTAATTAAGGGATGAGAAGGCATTGTGAAACCTAGTTTGGGCCAGAAATATTGAAACTCAGTTTGGTGCCACTATTTTTGTGGAAGATCTCTTGTGAAGCTTGTAGATCCTATGGATTTGAAACCCATTGTTGTGCATATGCTAGTAAGCAGTTGAGTTTAATCTTTTTCCTCTGCATCAAATTGGTATCAAAGCTAGAAAAAGCTCTAGGTAAAGTGTTGTGTATCAGAAGGCAGATAAGGAGTTAGAGTTGTGTTGGTGACCGTTATTTTGTTTGCTAAGTTGTTTGGTTGCAGGTGCTTGGTCCATCTAGTTGCAGAAGGATGTTTTCTGAGGTTGTGTGTGAGGGAAGACAAGAGAAGGTCTATCATGACCATTCTCCACTGGAGATTAGGCTAGATAAGGGTGCAGAGAGAAGCCACTGAGGAGAGAGTGGTAGGTGCATCACCAGAATTTGCTGTTAGGTGAGATGGATGGTTTGGTGAGTTAGTGTTGTGAAGCAGTAGAGAGATGGATACCTGACTGAAGAAGCACTTGATGTTGCAGCCTGAAGAGTACTCCACTGATGGGAGTAGAAGAAGCCTGAAGAAGCTCTAAAGTTGATAGTTTGATTTGTTGGTTGGTTGGTCATCATTTCTATTAGTCTAAAGTTTGGAAGATTGAAGCTGAGAAGATTGAAGAGAGAGACAGACATAGGAAATGCAGAAAAAGATTTTTGTTGCAGGTACATTTCCAAGGGACTTGGAAATTTTGTTGGTTGGTTGTATGGTGTAGGAGCACCTTCATAAATTGATGCTTCATAGACTAATTTTTGGAGTTTGATTAAATTTTAATGGTTCAACATTGTAATAAGGTTATTTGATTCATCTTTCATGTGTTAAGGTCCTAGGAGGGGTTTAATGTTTAAGTCTTATGTCCATTTGTCATACAAAATGTAAAATTTCAAAAGATGTAAAATGAGGGAAGGTGAAGAGTCATTTGGCTCTTAGTTCATTCCAAGGAAGTTAGGAACTGAAGAGTCAAGTTGGAATGCCTTTAAAAGGCCTTGTAGCCATTAGGAATTCATGGGTGGTTGAATGTAAGAAATTGATCAAGTTAAAACACTATTTTCTGTGTATTCCTTCAGAAATTCACTGTTTCTTGACTATGTATGGCCTGGTACGGATGGGAAATGATGCCTAATTAGTTGCAAGTGGTAATATAATCAATCACCCTCCATTTCCATTTTGTTTCATGTAGTTTGGTATTGTTTTGAGTTAGATATTGTGGTTCTTCTGAAAACTGTCAAAACCCTCTGTTAGGGTAATCAAAGATAATGAAAATAGTATTTCTCTTGTTTTATCCTTTGGAAGTTGATCATACTTGGTGGAAATAATCTTAGTATCTTTTGTTTTCATATTCTTGGGGTCTCCGACCAAATGACTAAGATTGATGTGGGGAAAATAGGAGTTTAAGATTGTAAAATTGTGCAAAGTTTTGGAAATGGACAGTGTCCAGTAGATATTTTGTGTTTTGGATAATGCAAGGGGTATTCTCGTTTGGTGACATTGATTTGAAAGGGTATATTGTTTATTTTGAGCCCTCTCTAAGTAGTGGTTGTTGAAATAAGAAGGTCCTTGTGTCCATTTATTCACTGATCTGTGTATGGCAGTTTTGAGGACAGTCACTGTCAGAGTTTTGTTAATGAAGCCTAGAACCTAGGGTTTGTGGAGAGGCCTTTTAAATGAGATTTCTAATGAAGGAATAAGCATGAATGGACCTGACCACACATGATCCAAGTGTTGGTTTTTGGAGTCAAGGTTTGGAGATAGAAGAATCAATAAGTCCTTTGGTGACAAGGCCTAATTTGCACGTTGTCAGTCCATTTTTGGACAGTTCTTTACAAAGCAACATATAATGATTTCTTGATATGATTTACAACACCTTAATGGGTACTCAAAATGCCATCACAGTCATAAGAAGGGTCCTATGGTAAAAGTTATGCTTTGACAGTCCCTTAAAAAGGGCTACTAGCTCTTGGACAGTCAACGAAGGAATAGTAATTTGATGAAAGGTCAGGTATTGGGAATTGTTTGTTTTGATTGAGTTAAGGTAATTAAGGGATGAGAAGGCATTGTGAAACCTAGTTTGGGCCAAAAATGTTGAAACTCGGTTTGGTGCCACTGTTTTTGTGGAAGATCTCTTGTGAAGCTTGTAGATCCTATGGATTTGAAACCCATTATTGTGCATATGCTAGTAAGCAGTTGAGTTTAATCTTTTTCCTCTGCATCACTTTTCAAGGCTTTGGATTTGTTGGATTTGATTGAACCTTTGAGATTGATAAATTTTCAAGAATTTGGCTTTTTTTAGGATTTTTTATGTTTTAGACTTTGTTTGGATTTTTCACAAGGTGCAAACAAGATAACTAGAAGAACAACCTAATTATTTGAGTAGGAGTGTTCAACTTATGAGCTCACAAATATACTTGGATTTGGTTGTAAATAGTATTGGCCCATGATCTCAGAGCACTAACCATAAGAATTTACCCATGGCCTACTATTTCGGTTCCAAAGGCATGGTGTGAGTAACTTCTTGAGGCTAATTGCTTACCAATGCATCATAAGTGACAAATGACTAAAAGGCTCATATGCTAAGTTGAACAATGGATTACTAAGGGAGTCCTCAATATACCTTGTGGTATAATAGGCCTAAATCTATGTGAGAAAGGTGTTTTCTAATGGATTAGCTTGAGAGGGTAACCCCCCTTGTCCTTCACCTGGAAAACTATAAAGTGGATGCTAGCTTAGCCTGAAATTACAGCTCCTCAGAATTTCTATACCCCGCTAGAACATAGGGTTGGAGCCAATACTTAGTAATGAAATCCAAGTCATCTAACCCCCTAAAAAGAAATAAAGAAAGAGGATAGCCATTTTTTATTTCCAAGATCACTGTGTAGTGTGAGGAAAGAGGATATAAAAGATAGTCTTTCAAGAGAAAAAGAGTGAAAAGATAATGTTTTTAATTCTCAAGGTCACCTTGTGGCATGAGAGAATAGTATACACACTCACTTTACACACAAGCACAACACACAATGTTCATTAACTTTAAAACAAAAATATGGAAGATGTGGAGACAAATGTGAAAGAGGATGCTTTTGATTCTAAAGGTTACCTTGTAGTGTGAGAGAAGAGCATACACAAATACTTTACACACAAGTCAAACAAGCAATGTTCATTAACCCTTAAAATAAAAATGTGAAAACAAACATAAAGTTTCAAGAATTGCCTTTGACAAATGGACCTACAAGCACCACAAGTTAGTAGTTTATGCTATTTCTTGATCTTTAACTAGCAAACCTACGAGAAAAGAGGTTAATACACAAAATAAAACAACAAACACAACTTGCAAAACCAATGTTAGAAAGTTGTGAAATTGGTTATTCATGATATGATGATGGTTGCACCCAAAAAATAAATGTCATAAAAAACACAAATAAATTGTACCACTATATAGAAATAAAAAATAGAACCCAAATATGAGTTTGTTTGTGAAATTTATAAGGCTTTGAAGCTTTAAAAATTATGACTACACAACAAAAATTATGAGAAAACATATTTTTTAGAAAAAAACGAGTCATGAGAAAAACTAGTGATACCATGGTGAAGAGCATGAAATTATACCCTATTTCAAAAAGAAGCTCAAAAAAATATTTTCGTATGGCTAATTTAGAGCATCTCAAAGTTTGGCTCCTTCACTCAAAGTTACAATGAAGAGGGAACATGGACCCTAGTGGCAAATTGGCAGCCCATCTGTGGTTGAACAATGGTGTCGGTAATGGATGGGTGGCTAACAAGTGATGATTGGGTTGTACAGTGGTGGTGGGATGGTGACTTGATGGTGGCTCATTAGTGGTGGACTAGGCGAAGCCACTCGAGCAACGTTGTGGTACTTGGATGGATAAGGGGTGGTGGAGGGTGGAGGAGGGCTGGTTGACTAGAGTTGTGTGGGTTGTTGGTGGTGTACGGTTAGAGGGCACTATGTTTAAGCATCGAAGTACTTAAGCACTAGGTGTGAAAGATTAGCAATTAATGTTTTAAAAAATAGTTTTGAATTTCTTTTAAGTTGCTAGAAAATGGTTGGTAGTAGTTAGGCATTGGCAAGGTCAACATGCCTTGTACCTTGCCTACATAGGGTATAAAAATGTCTTTTTTTAGTTTTAAAAAATTAGGTGACATTTTTTTTAAACTGAGGTAATCTGTAGAATATTCCACTGTAGGGCTGGCTGCATGGTACATACCATATGGTTCATAGGGATTCCATATAGATATACAAAAAACCAATTGTGCAAAAAAATTTAAACCCCCAAAATGGTAAAAAAATATAGGTTTTTCGGCTTTCGGGACTCAATTGTGAGGTCTATTTTTTTTTCCCAAGATGCTCCCAACAAAAATTTATAACTAAATATCTCCAAAAAAGAGTAAGAACTTGTTGGAATAGGTGTGTTGTACACCTTGTATAACATTGATATTATTTATTTGTGGTGCATCATGTGATGTGTTTATTCACATTAAATAATTATTTAGTGCCACTTGTATTTAAAGTTGTATGTAACATTGGGTTATTTATTTATCTGTAATTATTTGATTATTGGGAAAACTTAGTACCAATAATCAAATGTGGGGGTCAATGGTTTTGTAGACTCATGGCTTTGGGGAAAATGATTTTAACATACCACATATTGTATTTGTGTGAGCTTATCTCTATAAAAGCAAACACACGAGTAGTTGGAGAGGTAGGTTGTTTAGCTTGTGAGATTGTTGTTTGGGTTTATCTTGTTTGAGCATCTCTTACAAGTTGCATGTGTGAGGGTTTGAAGCATAGCATTTGATGTATGGTTACATGCTTGTTCACATGGAGTGCAGGTAGAGAGCTTGATGTTTCAGAGGTGATCTCTGCATATGTATTGTAATCTTTATTGTTGAATAATACATGAGAGATGGATGCTTTTGGAGGCTGAGTTTTTCCCTCATGGAGGGTTTTCCCAGGGTATATCTTGTGTCACCATTGATGGTATGATTGTCTATTTCTTTTGCATGTGGATTTTTGGTTATTGTTGCATATTAATCTCTTATTGGGTTATGAGGAATTAGTCTATATGGCTGCATATTTCCAACATTTAGTATCAAAGCTTTGTTGCTTGATTATGGAAGGAAATCCATGTTTGATAACCCTAGCTATGAGTGGATTTTTTGTGTATAGTAGAATCCATGGCTTTGCAGGAAGAAATGAAGGCATTTTAAAGGTTACAAGGTTGTTTGCAAACTTGGGTTGTTGCAGGTCTAGGGTTTGATGGAAATTTAGCATGTGAGATTTTTGTTTTTGGGCTTTTTCTATAGAGGGTTTTAGAGGTCAGATTTTGTAGGAAGCCTCCTCAACAAAAATAGACGATTCCATTGGATTCAGAAGGTCCCACAGGTTAAGAAAAATATATAACTCGACATGTTTCAAAGATAGGAAAGTTTTGGCCATTTTTCATGCCCTAGGGAATCTTTATAGTGAATATTCTGTACGACCGTACAAAATCCATGCAATCGTACCATGCATCAGGGCATTGCATTAGCGCAGGTATGCTTGTTGCAAAAAATTAAAATTAAAAAAATATATATTTTCCTTCTTGGTCTGCAAATGTTTTTAAATATTAAAAAAATTTCATGGGGGTCAATCCCTTGTACGGGGTTTGCAAACCCCCGTACTAGGGGTCCTCTTGGCTGACACAGCCTGGCCAGGCCATAGGGGCTTGTCCCCTGTTGGTCGGTAGGCCCTAGTCGGTAGGTCGGCAGGCTTAAAGCCCGGTCCGACGGCAGTTCGAGGAGTCTCAGCCGGTTCGGTAGGGCTAGCCTCAGCCCACCCCTTTAGGGTATTAAAATATTAACAATTAAACTTCAAACATTTAAAATGCAAATTAAACCTTTTTAAAACACAATTTTAAATCTATCGGTAAGTAACCACTATGGTGCAGAGGCACCTACCTAACAGCTGGCCTCCTTGAGGCAGTTAATTTGTTATAGGTCCGCATGATGACATACATGATCAGGATATAGGATAACATGATTAGGATATAGGTGAATTGTCCGCATGATGACAGGGTAGTAGGCTATTTTTAGTATGTTTGACTTTATCATGTAATAAGGTCCATTGGACCGATGCTATGTATTAGTTCAGCCTAGGAGTATGTGTAGGCAGTTAGAGATCGGGATAAGGTTATCTGAGCTGTCCTCTCTCCCAGCCGCTTGGAAGCTCCCAGCCGCTGGGAAGTGAGTTGGTAGTACTCGAAGGATTTGTTATAGATACCTTCGATCTGTTAGGGTTTAGACACAGTTCATATTGATATTGAGATTGATGTTGATAGATGTATTGGTGTTGTGTTGAGTTGAGAGCAGTTCAGACATTGTGAATCTGTATTCAGGACTTTTGAATTTCAATTGAATAAGATCTCATCTTTTGCAGTATCTGGTTGTATCAGTTGTATCTGTGTTGATTTCCTTTCTGTTTGCAAGTTAATGGGTACTTTCAACCCTTCCACCGGTTGATCCTGCAAATCGGTGGAATGGTCCTGTATCATAGCTTAGGTTGCATTTGTGTTTTCTGGTTATGCATTGCATTGTTCATGAGATCAGTTAGGAGCATGCTGTAAATCAGCCTAGCATCCTCATGTGCTAGGTATAGAAAGGTAAACTGTTAGATTTTGGTTTGAAGGTGATCCGGCCCAGTCGTCACATCATCTTTGTGGAATTGAGCGGTTCGGAGTGTTTACATGCAGTGGACGGATACACAGGAGTCTGCATGTGCGTTTCCAGTCGGAGCAAGCCGCATCGTCATCTGCGAATGCATCGCCATCAGGATCGGGTCGTGAAGCTGTTGAAGTTTGCAAGTTGCAAGTGCATCATGATGTTTTGAGTTGGATATATACTCAGTGTATATATCGCAGTCAGGATCATCTCTCGGAGAAGCTCATCATCCGCGTATCGCTAGCAGATGCGGGTGTGAAAGTTCAGTTTTTGTCTAAGTATTGAAGAGTTCATCAGGATGATGTGTGATGTCATCGTCATCAGGATATGACATCATCGTCATCAGGATATTGAGATATCCCCCTATGCATATTGATCCTGTCGTCGCTAAGGGTTTAGGTATCAGCGAAGGCTCTCGGCAGAAAGTCGTGAAACATCATCAGGAGGTGTATCGGCGTAGGCGGAAAGTTGGGTTAACATCATCAGGATGTTCCAAGACAACCGGATAAATCGTATCATGATGCTGTTGTTTGTATAGACGGCTATCGGGACATCAAAGGGAAGCAGTTGAAGGAGATCGTCATCAGGATATTAGAAGCTACCGGATATTTGGATATCCTGCTGACGAAGGTAGTGTTGAAGATCATGATGATGATGCCTGTGTTTAGCGCCCGATGAACAGTGCAACCGGAGGATGTTCGCGCCCGTTGATTATCATGATGATGATGATAGGCGACAGGCGGAGGAGGTGAATAGTAGTCGGCAGGAGGATAATTGCGATCATCTGAAATATGATGATGCTGTTGAAATATGATGATGCTGAGCTGATAAGGATTTTTATCAGGTTGTTTGTATTGTTGGCAGCTCCTTCCTGTTAGTTAGCCTCCGTTGCGTTTCGCTCTGCATCACACTAGGGCATTGTTGATGCTCCATAGCCACCGGCCCAGCATCGCCTAGCCACCGGAGAGCCACCAGGTTTTGCCCTATAAGCCTAGTTGGGCATATTTTTCCAGGGGGCATAACTTTCGCCTAGTATGTCAAAATTTCAACTTCTTATAGTCAACGAAAATCTCTTTCTGTGTACTACATAGTGGTGACAAAGATTTTTCCACATTTTTCCATTTTGACTAGTTTTTGCCAGTTGGAAGCTAGATGTGTGTTTTGAGCTTTGACCAGACATAACTTGTGCATACAGAGTCGGATTTCAAACTTCTTATAGGCATTGGAAAGGTATTTCTAAGAACTATGTAGTGGAGTAGGTTTGGAGGTGATTTTTTAAGGTTTGTTTAGTTGGTATCAGTTTGAGCCTGTTTTGGTTCCTTTGACTTTTTGGTGCGATTGTGAGTTGATGGCAAATCATATCTGGGATGATTTGGTGTTTGAGTCATTGCAAACTTATAGGTTTATCTCTAATTATCCTTTGTTGACAACATTATACATGTATTGTTGAGTTTGCATGTTGCATTGTGAAATCTACAGGTTGTGCAATGTTGTAGGTTGTCTATACTTGCAGGTTGCATATATGACTTGGATGTGGGTTGTCTATGCCTGTACATGTTTCAGTGCTGATGCAGATTCTAATTTGTGGCTTGGTTTAGTCACATGTTGCATTTGTTTTCTTTTCATTATGAGATATAAAAAGAGATGGTATTACCTGATACAGTCATGATTTGGGACCTATGTTTGTTGACTATATGTTATAGTTGTGTGAGATTTGATGGGAGTTTTGTGCAGGTAAATTGGGTGGTGATCATGGTGTCATGGATGTTCCTTTTTTTGGTTGGAACTTTTGCATGACATGATTATTTTACATGTGCAATTTTGGTGGTGATGTTTGGTTTATAGGTTTTGTTCATCTTCTTAGTTTGGAGATTATGGTTTACTCAAACTTTTGGGAGATATGTCATTACAGTGGGATTCTTTGATTGTGTTGGAGACATGGATTCTCTTCATTTAGGAGATGGTTATCATGATGTCATGGATAGCTTGGTTACATGTTTTAGTGGGAGCTTTTGACAGTGATGGTTTGATGTTTATGATGTTGCCATGTATAGCTCTGTATCACGATTAAGTGGGAGCTTTGCCAGGATATGGTTATCCTCATGTGATTTGGAGATGTTGATCCTTGGTTTAGAGATGTTGGTATTGTGTCTTGGTTTACTCTTGGTTTCAGATTAGAATGTTGGCATGATACAGGTTCTCTTGAGACAGGATGTGTGCATTAGTGCATGTGATCTTCCTTTGAGGAGATGAGTAGATCATGATGTCATGATATGTTCCTTGGTTACATGCATATGTGTAGTGGGAGCTTTGGCTATGATCTTGATGGTTCTCTTGGTATTAGGTACATTGGTCATGTGCTTGGGAGATTCATGATAGTGTGGTGTTGCACTTGGAGTTCAGGATAGGTACTCATGGATACTTGGAGACATAGGCGAGGCTTGAGTTCTCTTGGGATTAGAGACATGTGTTGATATGGTTAATCTTTTATGAGGATTTCAGTAGTAAAACCAAGGAGCCTACACCTTGGTTGGATGTGAGTTCAATGTGGACATGTTGAGGAGATTATTCTTGGAGAGAGTCTTTGAGGCTTGGTGCATCTTGGAAGAGCAATGTCAGCCCCACTCTAGGTCCACTCAGCGGTGAATGATTTGATAGGTATGCCCACTTGATTTTCAAATGCATTCTTTATTTGTATCGTATCTTCTCATGCTTGAGTCTTGAGCTATGGATTATGGTTGTGAGGACTTGTTTGAGGAGTAGATGCATGGTTATGATTAGTTATCTCATTATGTTTGACCCTGAGTTGTTGTGAGATCATTGTGTGTAATGGAGATAGTTATTGGCTTTTGGCTTATTCCTACTTTGGGATGGTTATGAGTTTGATCTACCTTTTGGTTTGAGAGGCTTGTTTCTTGTTTTTGGGTTGTAAAGGAGATCATACTTTTCATAGCTATAACACAATAGTGTGGATAGAAGGACATGGTTATGATTTGCAGGTTCTCTCTTGTTTGGTATTAAATGCTTCTTCCTAGATGTTTGTGTTCACATGACATTGGAGTTGAGATTGTTAGATTTTGAAATGGAGATTACAACCCAAAATCTAGAAAGCTAAAGGCAAGCACAAACAAAAGATCAAAATGGAGGAAACAAAGAGATCATATCAGAATAGTCTGAATAGATTGCTCACAAATAGAATGGAATGGAATACCAAATACAAGCTAGGTAGTGAGTTTATATAGACCAGGGAGAGAGTGGAGGTGGCAAATCTGACCAATAGGGAGAGGCCATCATACAGGCTAAAGATAGAAAGAGCATCTTCCCAAGATAAAAAATGCCACTTCCCTTGTAGGATGATGACACCTCAAATCACCCACTCACTAATTAAACCCACTTTATCAACCTAAGCAAGCTTAATAATATGTGTAGGAAAAACTTTATGAAAAGGAATAGAAAACATACACTAACAGCCCCCCTTAAGCATAGCTTAGGTGGATGAAAAGATGGGTCTCGACAAATGAATCTTGATGAGGTACCCATGTACAAAGATTTCCCCCCAAAGAGAGAAGAAGCCCTCCCCAAAAATAGAGAGAGAACACCCCGCAGAATAGAGAGAGAAAAGAGAAGGACAAAGAAACCCCACTGAAGGTAATCAACTATGCCAATGGTTGATGCTCAAAACTAGATGTAGAAGATGGTCCACGATCATCGAACAATGTTCCTCCCCTTGGGAAGAAACAAAACCAAAGGTGTATGCAGAATGTCTTCCCATTCTTGAAAGGAATATGAGGGAAGAAGGCTCATATATGAAATCTTTGAAAACTCCATGTCAATGTTGAAAGATGTCACAACCAAATCAGGAGTCTTAGGCCTAACTGATGAAAGTGACAACCCAAAACCAAGTGTAAATTGAAATAGAATAGGATCCAAAGATGAAGATATCTCCTCTGAAGACAAAGACGCCTCCTCCAAATACTTCTCAAGAATCTCTAAGCCAATGCCAAACTGTGACAAATACTGATGTGGATCAGGTACCATAGAAGAGGCTAGTACTTCTGCAGAGCATGACAACATGAATGATGAATGAGCCGTGTTGGGATAAGGTGCCATTAACCTTGTAAATCCCAGTATTGTATTTATTCCATTTATTATTTGTAATTACCCATAAGGGATGTACAAGTTTCACAGGTAGTGGTAAAAATTAATTATCGGGGGTAGTAATTACAGAGTTACTACATTGGTAAGTTCCAGAGTTACCGACAGTAGTTATGGAGCAACATTTTATGGTTGGTAATTGTAAATATCAAGAGTAATTGAGGGTAGGTGCCACCTTGGAGGAATCAACTATTTTTGGCATGTATGACACACGTCATAAAGTTGTTGAGTGTATGTAAGAGAATCTATGACAGCTGCAAGTTGTCATAAGATTCTATGACAATATGACAACTTATGACGGATAATTATTAGTTGTAAGTTTCTATTCTTGGCTCTAGGAGCCCATATTGGGAAGATGCCTTTTGGGGGGTGTTATGACAAAATCTATGATCGTTATGACATGATTTACTACCCCGTAAAAGTCTATTCTTGTCCATGGACACCCAAGGTTGCATTGTTGACTCTTGACAAGTGTTATGATCTTGTAAGAAGTCATTGAATGTTGCATAATGAAGATTCCTAGGTGAAAGAAAATGGACGCCTTGTTTTAGGAGTAAAATACTTCTATAAGTACAATGCCATGTATGTGTTGCATAGCTCAGTTTACAAGTACACATGTGCTACTGGATTGAAGAGTGAAGAGGAGATTGGAAGTGGATGTATTGTAATCTTGTTTTGAAGATAATACAACTTAAGCCTCTCTTCTTGGTGGAGTTTTTTTCCCGCAAGGGTTTGTCCATGTAAACATTGTGTTATGTGTTTATTCTTCAGCTCCATTGTTACCTTGTGTTGTGAGATCTTGCATTCTTATGTTGCTGATTTGTGCCTCTATGTTGCTATTATCTTATGGTGATGTTATTGACGTTATAAGTTCATCTAAGGTGGTTTTATCAAGCATGTTAGAGTGGTTGATTTTAGCATCATAAAGAAGTTGAATCTCTTCATGGTATTTCAAGGATTAAGCAAACTTATTTTTAGATTTGCATACAATTTTCAGATTTCTATTTTGTAGTAGTCAAAGCCTTGTATCTCACCAATTGGTATCATATCTTGGTGATTTGATGATTAACAATTGGATTAGAGATTGTTCATTTATTCCAACAATTGGTATCAGAGCTTAAGGTTGTTCCATGGATTGCATGTGCTCGTATGTGCTTGCATGTTCTTGCATGTGAGTTGCATGTACTTGCATGTTGCTTGCATGTGTTTGCATGTGCTTTCATGTGAGTTGCATGTACTTGCATGGACTTGCATGTTATGGATTCATGGTAATTTGGTTCTGGGTATTTCTCCATTTTTGAGTTTAGCTTGTAAAGCTTGTAAATCTATTGGAAGGAATTGTAGAATGTTGGAGGTTTTTGGGCTACAGTGGATGTTCTATATGTTGGCATTGTTTTACAAATATCTAAGATTGGAAACCATGGTATCTAACTTTCGAATGGATATTTTCAATGGAATCTATGTTGAGTTCTTGAGGTTCAGGGTTATGGATCTTCATGGAGTTGATCTTGTGGTAGTAATCTGAAGCTCCAGTTTGGCAATTTGTGATAATCCTCTTGTTTGGTAGTTTTATTCCTTTACCTTGTGGTCATGTGAAGTGAATGGGTGTTCATGTTGGATGGTTTCTTTTGGTGCCCTGGTCACATGGAAGAACATTTATTTTTTGGACTATAGTATGGAGTGCTTATGTTGGATTCATGGTTTTAGCCCTTGGTTACATGAAAGCACTGGTTGATTTGCCACTGGTTGCATGTGGGTTGTGGAGTTGGTATTTTTGTGATATGGGCACTCCTAACAACCTGGTTTCTCCTTTTTCATAGTCATGTTACTTTGGATATGTAGGTTTTATAGTTTTCCTATTTCAAAAAGCTATGGAATCGTAGATCTATGATATTTCATTATTTTAGATGACATATATGGTGTGAATATCTGGATGTTTAAGTGATTTTAGATTTACAGAGAGATGGTTTTACAGGTTTTACATGTTAACTAAAATCTATGGAAAGATTGTATTCGGACTCTTAGAGTGTTCTAGATGGAAACAATTACAGATTTATAGGGCTGCTTGTTGGGTTCTTATGATCCATGGTTACTCTTATGTGGATTTGTTTGGCAAATCAGGTCTAGTGTTGATCCTGGTGTTTGAGTCTTGGAAATCTACATGTTATTCCTAGCTATCTTTGTTTTGCATGTCACTGGTGTGGTGTTGAATCTATTTTTCAGTTATTTGAGATTGGAGCACTAACCATGTTTTTCTCCTTTGAGATGTTACATGAGTGTAGATCTTATAAATTGTCTAATGAGGATTCTGTTTGGTTGGGTTCTTCTTGATCACCTCGATTACATTGGTATGTTTATTGCAGTGAGACGGAAGGATGGTTTAGAGTACTTGATATAGTTGTTCATTAGAATCTATAGCAGTAAGTAATGGTGCATGAAAAGCTTTGTTCACTTTTAGTGGATTTTGATAATGATGTTGGTCATGAGACCATGTATACAACTCAGTATCACTTTCAATGGGAGTTTTATGTAGTTACATAGTGTGTTCTATCTTCTTGGTTTGGAGATTATGGTTTACTTTGTCCCTTTTGGGAGTTGTTGTCGTTACAGTGGGATTCTTTGATTGTGTTGGGGCCATGGATGATCTTCATTTAGGAGAAGGTTATCATGATGTCATGAATAGCTTGGTTACATGTTTCAATGGAAGCTTTTGACAGTGATGGTTTGATGTTTATCTTGTTTCCATGTATAGCTCGTTATCATGATTTAGTGGGAGCTTTAGCAAGATATGGTTATCTTCATGTGATTTGAAGAGGTTTTAACATCTTGTTTCATGGAGGACCCTTAGAGTCTTTGGTAAAGGTGTTATTGTTCTTCCTTTGGAGAGGATGTAGTTCTCTTTGGTTTTGAGTATTAATCATTTGCTTGGAGCTTCATGATTTTGCAGGTTGCATTTGAAGTTGGCATGGATTAATTGGTGGGTGCTCATGAATACTAGAGAGACTTGGGTTAGGCTGGAAATCTCTTGTACTTAAGAGATATGTGTTGGAATGGTTACTTGTTATGAAAGTTTTTCAATAGTAAAGACCGAGGAGTCTACACCTAGAAATGGATGTGAGTCCATCATAGACCTGATGAGAAGGTTGTCTTTATTGAAAGCTTATATTTCTTGGTGTTGTATGCATAGGACAATCTTGTATCCCACTCTTGGTCTACTCAGCAGGTGAATGATCTAAGAGGTGTTGCCCATCTAATTATTAGATGCATTCTTTATATGTATCTTGTCTTCTCTTGTGCATTAGTCTAGAATGTTGAGTTTTGAGGGCTTGTTGAGAAGTAGATGCATGATTTTATGTATTTCCATTGTTCTCCTTGTAATCTTAAATTTGGGTTAGTTCTAAAGATTTGGTAGGAAAGGTACAGGAGATGGTGAGTGGCTTTGGGCATATTCCTTTATGTTGTGGGAATGTTTGGCTAGTTTTATCTACTTTCTGTGAGAGGTTTTACATCTATTTCTGTCATGTTTCATTATAAGTTGAATGGTTAGATGTTGATATCCTTTCAGTTTGGAAGTGTTGAAGGAGATCTTACTTTACACAGTTTGGCACATGTTAGTGTGGTATAAGGACATGGTTTGATTTGCAAGGTCTCTCTTTCATACTGTCTTCTTCTTGAAGGTTCTTATGTTTATGGAGTTGAGGTTTATGAATGGAGTCATGTGTTGTTGTTTGTACTTCATTATTTTTTGGCAACAGTTTGGTAGCTCCTTGATCTCTTTCTTCATTGGTTTGGAGGACTTGGGAGAGTTATTTGGATTGGTAATGAGAGATGTATTTTGCATATCATTGTATGCTTCTTTGACACTATGATAGAAAAGTTAGCCACATCCTCTATGTGAAGTGCTATAGGAGTACTTGTTAATGTTGTGGTCTTGTTTTCAGATTTGACATTACCTATGCAATGTGAGTTCCAGAAGGTATGTGTTTCTATATGGGAGGGGCACCTCTCTTGGACTGGTTACACTTTACTGCAATGAGTTTCTTTAGAGGTTTTTTATCACATGTCTGTGTGTTATTACCTTGGAGACTTCTTTTGCAGGATGGTGGATATACAGGGACTTGTTTGCAGATTTGGGTTGTTATATTGATATCATGAAGTTCTACCTATGATAGTTTTTTTACCCTGGTTTGAGGTATGGATAGTTTGGATGAGCTAGCAACTTGCTATGGCTGCTATTCCAATTTGGTATGAGTGTGGCAGTCACTCAGAGTCTTTTGTTATCATTTGAATTTAATGCTTGTGTTCATGTATAGATTGGTGTAGGTTTTAGTGACATTGATATGTTTCACCTTGGCATGTTCCTTGTCCTATCCTAGGTGATATGATGTGAGGTTTTCTTTCATGGAATGGTGGTTATCATGGTTACTTTTGTAGGTATCTTATTGGAACACAAAAGCATGTTGAAGAATCAATGGTACATGGTTGGCTAAGGGATGTTTTTCCCTTGTTGAGTTTTCCTATGGTTTGATTTACAATGTATAATGTCAAGTGGGAGAATGTTGGGATAAGGTGCCATTAACCTTGTAAATCCCAATATTGTATTTATTCCATTTATTATTTGTAATTTGTAATTACCCATAAGGGATTACAAGTTTCATTGGAAATGGTAAAAATTAATTATCGGGGCTAGTAATTATGGAGTTACTACATTGGTAAGTTCTGGAGTTACCGACGGTAGTTATGGAGCAACATTTTATGGTTGGTAATTGTAAATATCAAGAGTAATTGAGGGTAGGTGCCACCTTGGAGGAATCAACTATATTTGGCATGTATGACACACGTCATAAAGTTGTTGAGTGCATGTAAGAGAATCTATGACAACCACAAGTTGTCATAAGATTCTATGACAATATGACAAATTATGATGGATAATTATTACTTGTAAGTTTCTATTCTTGGCTCTAGGTGCCCATATTGGGAAGATGCCTTTTAGGTGTGTTATGAAATAATCTATGATGGTTATGACAACATTTACTACCCCGTAAGAGTCTATTCTTGTCCATGGACACCCAAGGCTTCATTGTTGACTCTTGACAAGCGTTATGAGCTTGTAAGAAGTCATTGAATGTTGCAAGATAAAGATTCCTAGGTGAGAGAAAATGGACGCCTTGTTTTAGGAGTAAAATACTTCTATAAGTACAATGCCATGTATGTGTTGCATATCTTAGTTTATAGGTACACATGTGCTATTGGATTGAAGAGTGAAGAGGAGATTGGAAGTGGATGTATTGTAATCTTGTTTTGAAGATAATACAACTTGAGCCTCTCTTCTTGGTGGAGTTTTTTTTTCCCGCAAGGGTTTCTCCACATAAACACTATGTTATGTGTTTATTGTTCTGCTCCATTGTTACCTTGTGTTGTGAGATCTTGTATTCTTATGTTGCTAATTTGTGCCTCTTTGTTGCTGCTATCTTATGGTGATGTTATTGTTGTTATAAGTTCATCTAAGGTGGTTTTATCAAGCATGTTAGAGTAGTTGATTTTAGCATCATAAAGAAGTTGAATCTCTTCATGATATTTCAAGGATTAAGCAAACTTATTTTCAGATTTGCATACAATTTTTAGATTTCTATTTTGTAGTAGTCAAAGCCTTGTATCTCACCAATTGGTATCATATCTTGGTGATTTGATGATTAACAATTGGATTAGAGATTTTTTATTTATTCCAACAATTAGGATGTGTGGAATCATGAATGTCTACATATACTGTCATTGTAGAAGCAAATGTAGGCAAAGAAGGAACAAGAGGGTCTAAATGTGCCCGCAAAAAATTTGAAGAAGAATCAACTCCATCAAAGAGAAGATGAATGCAATCAATAGTGTCTCCAAAATCTACAATGTGGGACTCCACAAACAAAGATGAGATGTCTAGTAGGAATATTTCCCAAGAAACTGTCTCTAGAAGACCAATGTGAGCCTCCTGAATCATTGCAATGCTAACATCTGTAGAAACAAGAGGAGGAGAAATACAAGGTTCAAGAACTGGATCAGATGTGAGAATACCCAGGTTCAAGTAACCAAAATTCTCCTCAAAATCAAATGACACACAAGGAGTGTGGTCAATAGCCAAATGATTAGAGCCATAATTAGGTGCAAAGTCTAAAAAAGAGTATAACTGAGATGCATGATCAACCATTCCAATAGCAACAATCTCTCCACTCTCCAAGTCTTGAATGACAATTGAATCAGGTGTAAATTCCACATTCTTCCCTACTCCATCGTGGGTGATCTAATAAATTGAAAGAAGATTGTTTGTCAAATGAGGTACACACAAAACATCATTGAAAGTGCCATCCCCAATACCAACAGATCCCCTCCCAATTACATTCATGTAAGTGTTGTTTCCCATCAGAATAGGTGACATAACACAAGGCTCAAAAGAAGAGAACATGGACTATGAAGAAGCCATATGGTGAGAAGCTCCAGAATCGAGAAGCCATCTCCCTAATACAATACTTGTAGAAGCACAAAGAGATTTACCCTTATTTTTCTATGACTCAAGCAAAACTTGCATGGCCTTTTTCTTTATTAGATTATGACTGTTTAAAATTGGAAGAAGAAGAAGACATTTGACTCAGACATTCTACAAGGTAGACTGATATTGTTCTTCTTAAGAAGATGTTTCAATTCATCAATATCCTTCTTATAACAAGAATATTCTTCATGTCCAGTCCTTTTGCAATATGCACAAGTAGACTTCTCCTTCTTAGATGATTCCTCTTTTGAAGAGGATTTGTTCTGTGCTTGATTTGTGTGTGGATTTTTCTTAGATTTCTTTTATTTCTTGTTAGAACGACCTGATTCTTTTTGTCCCTTAGGCTGATTATCCAATAAGGCCCGAGTTTGTGAAGGCTTAATGATACCTATAGAAAGAAGCTTCTGTTGCTCATGCATTAACATCTTAGAAAAATATGCAAATGAAGGCATAGTGTATGCAACTCTCATAGTTAGCTTGTGAGTGTGAAAGCTAGAAACAAAAGAAACAAATTCAGGACCAAGTTTATTCAGTACATTATAGATTAACTGAATGACCTTTTTCTCAATACCACATGCTTTACATTGTGTTCTTAGATCATTAACCTTAGTTATATAATCCTAGATGTTGTCAAAGTTATTAGGATCAAGGCTCATTAAATCATTGTCAATCTGATAGCCTTTGACTTCATCTGTTGTACCATACAATGTTTTCAATTTTTCCCAAGCATCATGTGAATTTGTGCATGCTTCAATTTGAAACAAAAGATCAAGGGAAACATGGCTACGAAGACATCCAAGAGCTTGTCTATGTTCAAGCATCCATTTTATCTTTTCCTTATCATCTATGGGTTCAGTTACCTTTTCTTCAACATATGCAGTATACCCAAGTTGTATTAGGGCATTCCATGCATGTTGATGCCATGTTGCATAATTATAAGGTGTAAGCAATGGAACCTTAGAATGATCCATCTGTGAAGGAAAAGAAGAGCACATGTAACCAGATCAAAAACCACACCAAGAGACCCCCCTTTTTCACTCAATCAAGAATCCCCCCCCCAACAAAAATGATTTGGCACTTTATAGATCAGTGTGTTTACAATGCTGAAGTTAAGTTTTCTAGAGTTTTACAATATCCAAATGGACCCAAATAATGAAAGTATAGAAATATTTCAGAATAAGAGCCTCAAAACAACACCAATGTGTAATGCTCAGAAAATATCCACTTTCAAAAAGAATGAGCTCGATCCAAGATCATATGTGAAAGTTATAGCCATTTGAAGTTCTAAAAATTGAAACTACCTGTCAGATCTGATGAGAAAACTGAATTTATGGAAAAACGAGATCACTTGAGAAAAAACTGATTACACCACTACAAAGAGTGTGAAATTATACCCTTTTTCAAAAAAATTGCTTGAAGAAAGGAGGTCGTGAGCTCGAGATATGAGTCTTCGAAGTTGAATTGCAATTTCCAAAGTGTCAACAGAGGGGGTAAATTTTGAAAAATCACCTGTTGCTAAATTTAGTGGAACTACCACCAAAGTTAGCAAATTTTCCAAATGTAGAACCTGCTAGCAAAACTAGACCTCTGCCAGAAAAGTCAAATCTCCAGATAAAAATAGGCTCTGCTAAAAATGCCACCAAATGATAAAAGCCCTGAATGACCGCCAAATGTAAAGCCAATAATGGAGATACTGCTAAAAATAGTGGAGTTGGTGGCATGGATGCTGAGAAAGAGGCACAAAGGCCAAGATACGTAGATCCTGATGGCCAAAAGGCTGAGAAAATTGCAGGTTTTTCAAGGCAGAAAAGGTCGAATAAAAAAAGTTTTATTTTTTTAAATGAAATGTAGGGCCCTCTTAAGAAGTCGTAAGCCTCTTAAAAGAGGCTACAACCTCTTAAAGAGGCTTGCTTCCCTTTTAAAGGGAGCATAGATCTGCATAGGGGTACCTTGCACAGGTACCTGTATGGACCTGCATAGGGGTAAATCACCTTTTTAAATTTGATTTTTATAAATTTTTAAATTTTTTTGCAATGATTTTAAAAAACTAAAACCTGTAGAATGAAATATATATATTTTTTATTACAAGAAATCAAAAAAAAAATTTGAATTTTTTGGAATAAAGTCACCTCAAACTGTGTGCAGGGGCCAAGGAGGCTCCCGAGCAAAAAAATTTTGCCTCTGGGCAACTTTGTCTGATTTTGATGAAAAGACAAGCGATCTTAGGGTTTTCGACCCTTTTGAACACAATGGCAGGGTTAGTTTCAACCCAAACTGCTTTGAAATGGTGGCTCCCTATTGGATCTGGCAATGAACCTCCATCTTCAAACCCTCATAAAAAAGACTTCTGGTGTCCGATCTGGACAAAACAAAGCTTCTAACTTTTCCAGCATCTCTGAACTCAATGGTGATCTCAGATTTACTCCAGGAATCTCCTAAAGCTACTTGCAACACAAAGCCACATACAAAACCCTCCCTGAAAACTAGTATTTCTATCAAGTTTTTCTAATTCTCTAGGTCATTATCGGATGCAAGAGAAGAGCATACTCAACTTTCAAGAGTAACCAAGATCTCAAATCCTAGATCTTCTAAATGACTAACCACAGGCAGTCACTTACTCTGATACCATGTTAGATTTTGAAATGGAGATAACAACCCAAAATCTAGAAAGCTAAAGGCAAGCACAAACAAAAGATCAAAATGGAGGAAACATAGAGATCATATCAGAATAGTCTGAATAGATTGCTCACAAATAGAATGGAATGGAATACCAAATACAAGCTAGGTAATGAGTTTATATAGACCAGGGAGAGGATGGAGGTGGCAAAACCGACCAATAGGGAGAGGCCATCATACATGCTAAAGATAGCAAGAGCATCTTCCCAAGATAGAAAATGCCACCTCCCTTGTAGGATGTGGACACCTCAAATCACCCACTCACTAATTAAACCCACTTTATCAACCTAAGCAAGCTTAATAATATGTGTAGGAAAAACCTTATGAAAAGGAGTAAAAAACCAACACTAACAGAGATGTGTATGGAGATATTGAGACTCTTTGACTTATTTCTCTTATGATGTGGAGGATTTGGGAGAGATATGGACTTAGGAGATTTATGTTGCAGCTATTTAGTTTGTAGATTTTGCATATCTATGTGTGTGTTCTTTGATACTATGTGATAGAGGATTTAGCCACATCTTCTATATGTGTTCTATTAGTGGATCTTTGGATGCCTTGATCTATTTTTAGATTTGACATTTACTCATGTAATGGGAGTTCTAGGATGTATATGATTCCTTTGTTGGATGTTCTCATTATGATGTGGTATGGAGGGTCTTGAGGTTTTTTATCACATGATTTGTGTTGTTACCTTGGAGGACTTCTTTATGCAGGACTGAGTATATACAGGGACTTGTTATGATTGTGATTTGAGTTGGATATGTTGATGGAATAATGTTTACTTGTAATCCTTTGTATACCGTGATTTGGAGGTATGGTTAGTTGACACATTAGGAACTAGCTGTGGTTGCTATTTGAGCTATGTTGATTGATTCTTGTCAGCTACTTGAGCCTATTTGTTACCATTGGAATTGGTGCTTGTGTTTGGATATCAATTGATGCAGGTTTCTTGCTCCTACGTGACAGTCTAGTGTGGCATCTCTTTGGAGGATCTTATCCTTCATGGTTTGGCTAGATGGAGGATGAGGGGATTCCTATTTGAGATGGTGGACACCTTGATTATTGTTGCATGTATCTTGGAGCATGTGGATGGTTATATGGTACATGTTGGGCATACGGATGGTTTCCCTTGATGTTTAGAGTTTACTTGTTGATCCCTTATGCAATGTATACAACAAAGTGGAAGAATGTTGGAGTAGGTGTGTTGTACACCTTGCATAACATTGATATTATTTTATTATGTAAAATAAATATTTATTTGTGGTGTATCATGTGATGTGTTTATCCACATTAAATATTTATTTGGTGCTACTTGTAAAAGATGTATGTAACATTGTGTTAATTAATTATTTGTAATTATTTGATTATTGGGAAAACTTAGTACCAATAATCAAATATGGGGGTCAATGGTTTTGTAGACTCATGGTTTTGGGGAAAATAGTTTTACCATAACACATATTGTATTTGTACGAGCTTATCTCTATAAAAGCAAACACATGGGTAGTTGGAGAGGTAGGCTGTTTAGCTTGTGAGCTTGTTGGTTAGGTTTAGCTTGTTTGAGGAACTCTTGGAGGTTGCATGTGTGAGGGTTTGAAGCATGGTATTTGATGTATGGTTACATGCTTGTTCACATGGAGTGTAGGTAGAGAGTTTGATGTTTCAAAGGTGATCTCTGCATATGTATTGTAATCTTTATTGTTGAATAATACATGAGAGATGGATGCTTTTGGAGGCTAGGTTTTTCCCTCATGGAGGGTTTTCCCAGGGTATATCTTGTGTCACCATTGATGGTATGATTGTTTATTTATTTTGCATGTGAATTTTTGGTTATTGTTGCGCATTAATCTCTTATTAGGTTATGAGGAATTATTCTATATGATTACAAATTTCCAACAAAACCTACAAGATCAAGTTAGTAAAATTATACAGAAATAAAGATTAGATAAGGGATAGGGTCCCACTAGGCATTGCAAAATGTGTGCTAAACTATGAGATAAAATAATGAACAATGCAATGAAAACAAGGAACCTATTTCACACCTAACTACACCTCCAATTAAGCAAAAAAGTGAAAAACAATAATGAAAAGACAATTACATTTTCACCAACACACTCTTGATGCCTTGGATGTGCTCAAGAGTTGTTGTTGTTGAGAAGAGGAATGTGGTTGCTTAAGAATCATGTAGCATGACCTTGCTTTTCTTCCACCTTGATGGTTGAGAAGTGCTTGGGAGATTAGGGTTTTATAGAATTTTGATGGAGATCATGGATGGTTTAGATTGGAGGATGGAGATTTGGAGGGTTATGATTGATTTATTTTCATGGGGAAGTGAGATGATCACAAGTGGAGGCTTGGGTTAGGTACAAGTGAATAAGACAAGGATTGAGGAAGATGAAGGGCGGAGATTACCTTATTTTGAGTGGAGGGTGGAGATCAAAAAAGTATTTTTTGGGTTTCAGTAGATGTTGACTTTATTTATTTTTAAATAAAGTGGCAGAGGAATGTGCAAGGTTAGGGCTATCCTTATGTGAATAGCTAGGATTAAAGATATGATAAGGAAATGGATGGTGGGGATTTTAGATTAGTTTAACTTTTAGATTTTAGCTAGTCATAGATTTTTACTTTATTTTTAAATAAAGTGAGGGAGGAATGTGTAAGATTAATTAATTAAACTAATAAAAGAGGGTTAGCTTGATTAATTAAATACTCTGTTGTATTTAATTAATTGATGATCTAGGTGGAGAGATGATCTAGGTGGAGATTAGTTGAATTGATTAAATAATTATGATATTTAATTAATTAATTTGATGATGTAGAAATGTGAGAGGTAATTAGTGTGATGATAGGACATGGTAGGATTTAAGTGTCCACACATACATATTAGGAACCAATGGAATTATGTATTATGAGGGAAAACTCTATATTCTAGATTTACTTGATATTAAATAACAAATATTAAAAGATTCCCATGATATACTTATCTCTAGTCATCCTAATTTTCAAAAGACTTATTTGTCAATAAAATAAAATTATTTCTTGCCTAAAATGAGATAAGACATTTGTAAATATGTTTAGCAATGTTGGAACTGTCAAAAGGTTCAAGCACAACAATATAAGAAACTTGGTCAATTACAACCCTTGTCCATTGCAAATTGAAAGTGGGAATTGGTAAGTATGGATCTCATCATTGATCTACAACCAATAAAGGTCATGATTCAACTTTAATTGTAAGTCATTTCTTCAAATATTTCCCATCTATTTGTTAAAGAAATATGTTGATTACAATGTCTTCCTAAAAAATTAGTATCAAATATGAGATATTTGATAGTCAAACTAAAAGAATTAATAAGATAATTGAAGATATTTTGAGAATGTAACTACTAAAAGACCTAAAACATGGGAAGATTATTTACATTGAGTTGAATTTTCTTATAATCAAGATTATTATTCTACTATCAAAATGTCACCTTCTGAACAATATCATGGTCAAATCCATTCCATAAAACATGGTATGAACTAAAAATCTCCAAGAAATAGAGGAAATTATTAACAAAGAAAAATGCAACATGAAAGTTACTCAAGACAAATACAAATGTTGGACACATTATAAATGATCTATTTGCCAATTTGACATTGGTGATCAAGTGTTTCTTAGGGTAAAACCTAAAAGGATTTTTTAAAACTTGGAAAATATGCTAAATTAGCTCCTTGTTATTCTTAGGGTAAAACCTTTTTAGTTGCAAAGAATTCATAATGTTCTACATGCCAGTTTGGTCAAAAAATATATTTATAATTTTAAACGTGATTGATTAGAAAAATATAACTGTTGAACCTATATGTGAGTTTGCTAAGTATGAAAAATGTGAATGATGACAACTAGGATGCACACTAGATCAAACCCTTTTTCATATAATATTCAAGGACAAGACCGAGCCAAATCACTACCAAATTAAGGTGGACTCAACTACAGATCTTGTGCTCAAGTATGCTATAGAGGAATTAGATTTAATTCAGCCTTTCTATCAAACCCTAGGTTAACAATGCATGAAACCCTAGTTTAATAAAGATCATCTCACAACAGAGAAAGTACAATAGCAATCCAGAAACCAATTGCACAGGGATGATCAAGAAGATGATAGAACCTATCTCCCAAAAGAAGAGGTGTCAGAGGACTAATTTAGGACCACCCAAGTCCTAACTGGAAGATTCTACCTAAGATCTGAACTAGAAAGATGCTGTAGATGTTGCCTTGGTGATGAATTTGAAGTCAGAAAGGGTAGAAAGACTAGGGTGCCACCGCCCAAGTCTTGGACAGAGGAATATTTTGTAACGATTGTCAAAACTTGAAACCCTAATCTTCACTCAGTCTTCCTATATCTTCATATTCTCCAGATCTTGATCATGTAACCTACACACAAGACAACAAGAGAGGGTTTGGGGGGTTATTGTGTTTAGGGACTTGCCTCAGGCAAATCCTCGGATAGCATTCAAGCTTCCTGACACCGTTGTTTGATAGAGAGTACATGCCCTCATGGGGGTAGAGGCTAAAAACAAAGATAATAATGATGAATCAAATGATGATAAAAAACAATGATATCACCTATGTGATGATCCCTTCGAGTAATGAAGATCCTTCAAACCCTAAGGTGGATAGATGATAAGTCCATGCCTGCAACAAACACACAATAACAACACACAAATCTACTCTAGAATCACAATGAATGCTCTTGCTTTCTTTCCTTCAATATCTCAAGTTAGCTATCTCCATCTTGCCTACAAATGAATTAAAAAACACACTTATATATGTTTTCCCGCTAACAATTATGAAATTAAACCAAAAGAGCTGATAGAGAGAAACCTTTTGAAAGGTCCTAGGTTGACATAAACTTGATTTTTCCCTGACTAGTTAGGAGGGACTTGGGTGGTGGTGCTCAAGTCTTTGGGCTCCCTTTGGGTGCGGGATAAGATAAAATATGGGCCCCTTATTCCCAATTTACATTGGTGTCAAGCAATTTTGCATTGGGATGAACATTTAGAAAGAGTAGTGTAATCATGGGGACCTAGGAGGTAAACAAGGAAGTAAAAAGACACGTGGACACTTTTTACTCCACAATAGAGTTTAAAATTGAACTTGAAGAAATTATTGATAAGATTGAAGCAAAAATTTACAAAATAGAATTGTTTGTGAAGTTAAGTTTAAATGGACATTTTGTGATGCTAATAGTGCTACATGAGAAAAGATTAAACACGTTCATAGTCAAGTTTTCTTTAGGATTGCATTGGCCTAGCTATGCACTTGTTTTAGTCTTGTGAACTTTGTTCATGTTTCTAAGGGTTGAATCTAAGTACTAGTTGTCAATTTGCTTGTTAGACTTGTCGTGGATCCCCTTTCTAGCTTTAGAGTTAAATTTGGAGTCTCCCAAGATTTTTGTATTCAAAACAAGCCTTGTCCACTATCCAAAATCACATGTTTTTCTATGAGCAATTTTGACTAATAATACAAGCGATTCTCTATGAGTATAATATTATAGTGTATTTGGTGGTAATAAATAATGTATTGGGATGCATATGCTTTGTAAGTCATCCCACTAGTTAATTAGAATATAAGTATTTATCCCATATGTATGGGTAAGTGGTAGTGGAAGGTGTTGAGTAGTATGTAATAGGGGCATGAGACATATGGGAGATGTCAAGAATATTGTATGTGTTTGGATCTCATATTGAGATATGATCTGGAGTGGTTTCCTTATAATAAGGAACATTGTATGATGTTTCCCTATCTCAAGGGTTTGATCTAAGAATATTATATGTGTTTGGATCTCATATTGAGATATGATCTGGAGTGGTTTCCTTATAATAAGGAACATTGTATGGTGTTGCCCTATCTCAAGGGTTTGATCTATTTTCTAAATACATTTCAGTATTTCAAGTATTGAGTTGTGTGATTTCTCTTCTATTATTGGGTTATTTTCATTATTTTATGTGAGGTTCATAACATTTGGTATCCGACCTATAATAAAAAACATTTAGTATCAGAGCTCTTTCTAAGGAAAAGTGGTACTAAATTTTGTGTTGCTGATTTTTTCCATTTAAAGTCAAATTTCTTGCAAAGGATTGTGTGCCTCACAAAGGTCTTCAAAAAAGGTGATTCTGGATTCATTGGAAAGAGGACTTTAAGAGTTTTCTGAAAAGTGGTCACATTAAATATTTTGATCAATATCAAAAGAGATATGACAATTTGACGTTGACTTTGCGATTTTGATTTTTTTTTAAATTTTGACGTGCAATTTTTGAGAAAAAAATCATATCTTGCAATTCAAGTGAGGAAATTACTTTCTATTTTTGCAAGTGGATATAAATATTGAAATGTACTTTTCTACATAATTTAATTCTCAGATCTATGGTAGAAAAGGAGATTTTTTGAAACCTTAGTTTTCATGGACATTCTTAAGTTTGATGGAAGTGGTTATGCATTAGAATGGTGGCACCAATTTAAAAGAGCTTATGTTCTAAAGTTATTTTGGAATGTACGTCTTTTCCCACTTAGAAGGTATAGCTCACTACTGGTTTTGGACAATGCATAAAGACATTTTTTCTTGGGATAAAATGGAACATTTTTTTTTAGATAGATAGACACAAAAAGAAATAATAGTTGATAAAGATGATAAAGTATAAATTAAGGATGAAGAAAAAGAAGAAAAATTAGATGGAGAAGAAGAAGGAGATGAAGAGAAAATGAAGGATACAAGTACATGCAATTTTAGTCCAAGGAAGGAAGATTCAATCCTTCAATTTCATGGATGCATTCAAAATGTAAGGATCATTATTTCTATAAAACCTAACACTAGGTATGATTTCATTAGCATGGACTTAATCAAGCAACTACAAGTAAAATCAAAGCAAATCAAAGACAACCAAATAGAGGGTAGGGATATTCATTTTTTTGAAGATATGAAGCTCTTTATAGATAAATATGTTTTTCATTCAAATTTTTATGGTTTGGAGATGGATGGATTAGATATTGTTCTTAGATATCCTTGGTTAGAATCTTTGGGAACAATAAACATGAATGTGCAAAAAAATTTATAAAGATTTGGTATAGAAAGAATAAAATCACATTGCATAATATTACACATAATGGAGACCAAAGCAATGTTAAGGTATAACAAGTTCAGGAATTTACTAAAGATTGCATTAAAGAATTATAGGACAAACAAGAGGAGAAAGGTGTATAAAAAAGAGGAAACAATTATTTCCCATCATGATCCAACAAAACAAGTGGCACATAAGGGTGAACAGTCAAAGAAGGTTCCATAGATAGCAAGGGGTGCAACATACATACATCCATATCATTGTGATAGGTGAGAGTCATGGAGGCAACCATTGTGGAGGCATGGTACTACATGGAATAAAAAAACCAATCACTATGGGTATACACAAAACCAAAGGAGCAATTACAAATACCATTGGAATCATAGAAGTAATAACAACCTAGAGCCAAATAGGAGGAATTATCATAGTGGTGCATGGAAGCATAATGGATATGGATCAAGGATGGGATCTAGGTACCATCAAGAACAACATGAAGCAGAGGTTGTGTATGGTTGGTTAGATGAGAGAGAATGACACCATATTTGTACTGATTTGCATTAGTTTTACTTCTTGGCTTATTCTCACGTTGTGAGGGAAAAACATGTCTAAGGGGGATGGAATGTAATGTACCTAGGGGTATAGTATTATACTATATTAGGTGGTAATAAATAATGTATTGGAGTGCATATGATTTGTAAGTCATCCTAGTAGTTAATTAGAATAAAAGTATTTATCCCACATGTATGGGTAAGTGGTAGTGGTAGGTAGTTGAGTAGTATATAATAGGAGCAAGAGAATCATATGAGATGTCAAGAATATTGTATGTGTTTGGATCTCATATTGAGATATAGAGTGGAGTGGCTTCCTTCCAATAAGGAGCATTATATGGTGTTGCTCTACCTCAAGGGTTTGATCTATTTTATGAATACATTTGAGTATTTATATTATTGGGTTGTGAATTCTCTCTTCTATTATTGAGTTATTTTTATTATTTTATGTGAGGTTCATAATAGATTCTAGGATAGCTGGGGGTGATTTTAACTAGTAATAGGGTGATTTGCTCAATAGGAGTGATTCTAAAACAATGGATAGCTATCAATGTTTTCTAGAAATTTTTTCTAAAGGAAAGTTAAATCTTATGGTCTACTTTTCCTTCCCATCGACATGGTTTGATGTGTTTGTATATTCTTGTGTTCCTTTCATTAAATTTAAGTTGTACTTGTGTTCTTGAGTGTGTTTGGTTAGTCTCTAGTGAGACCTAGGTGGGTTGTCGTATCTCCCTTATGATCAACTTCTCATGGCATGTCTTAGTGAATATTTTGGTATGGTGCATTTATTCTTTTAGATGTTTTCATATATGCTTATAGGATGGGATGAGAGAGGGATGAGATTTGGCTTGTGCTTTAGTGCTTCCCATTCTTTACCTTTGTGGTGTTGAGGATTAGAGTAGTGCACTCTATTATCAATAGGGAGGAGATTTTATCTCCTCTATTCTTCATCATGTTGGTATTATCCCACAATGGTCATGTAAGTCTTTCAATTGTGTTATTCTATTTTGGTGTTTGTAGACATTGTACAACCATGTATAAGGTAGTGTCATCATGTGTTTTGGGTGTGATGCCATTTTGTTTAGTGACCTCATAGTGTGTGAGCATTGTAGCATGCATATGTTGCGATTATAACACAAAAAAGTTGTTAGCCTATGTTTTGTTTGTTAATGTCTTGATGTAAAAGTTGGGGCATTACAAGGTGAGAAATGTTATAAAACTTTTACCTTGAGTAAAAAGAAATACTATGTAAAGTGACCTCTGTAATAAAGGGGCAGATAAAAAGAAATAGTGAAATCACTTTGTAAAAGACCTTTTTGAAAATTGGTTAAATATTGTAATTAAGTAATGAAGTTATGCAATGTTGTTATGAAAGAGCGTGTTTGATAATTGTAACCAATGGGAAAATAATATATAAAATAGCATTATATTTGGAAATATGGCATAGATGAACCTCTTAAATGAAAGTGCAAGGCAGACAATGGGCATTAAAGAAAGGGCAAACAATGTAAGTCCAACCAGGGATAAATAGTATATCCTAGATGGTTCCTAGCCAAGGCACATAAATAATTGTTTGATATTATTCTCTTTGTTTGACCATTAGTCTAAGGGCCTTTGTATCTATTCATCAAAAGGGTGCAAAGCTAATTTTTAAAGGGCAATTAGATAGGTATTTAAACTTTTTACGAGCATTATTAATAAAAAACTTTAGTTATTTAATTATTGTAGATTATAATTTGTATTGATTCATTTTATATGTTATTTAAAATTTGGGAAACTAGTGTATGATGATGACTCTCCTCATACAAGGTGGTGAGACAAGTGGCATGAGACCAAATTCTATGTTGAGTTCTCTGAAGCACAAACCAATGACTTTAACTTTCTATAAACAAACAACATCAAATGGGCCAAGTTTCTAGCATGTGGACCAAACAAAAAACATGTGAGAATCTTATGTAAGTTCACACACACTCCATGAAATAATGTTCATATGGAAGGATCCTCCATAGAAAGCTTTGGTTGGTTGTTTTCATCTATTAACAACACAAAGTTATTACCCAAAAGTTAGCACTAGTTTTACAATAGATAATCACATAGTGAAACCAAGTGATATTTCCCCCTATAATCTCACATCTATGAGTTATTGTCATGAAGCAATAGTCTTCAAGAATACCTAGAGGGTCAAGAGTTCATGATAGAGGTGCCAATAGATGAATGTTGGCTTGGAACCAAGACAATTTGAGTAGTTTGGCTAAGGATTGGGTCCTTACTATGAAGGACCAAGTCACTCTTATGCACATAGTGCTAGGTTTTGATCATAGAGGACAATACTTCCATCTATAACAAGTTTGAAATGATTTATGTAGGTAACCTTCTATGTAAAATGATAGATACCTACTTGAAACTCTAGGGACTCTTTAAGGTTAGAGGTAGGGTCCACCTCAACACAAACCCCCAAGTGCAAGTTTTGATTGAAAAAAACTTTTTAGGCTCATGGAAGATAAAATACCCAGTAATTGGATAATATGCTTTAGGAAAGCCAAAAAAGAGTAATTAGGAAACTTGGAAGATCTACCCATATGAGGACTTTGAGTGAAGCTTGCTTGGAGACTTTAAAATCCTAGGTCCAACGAGATAACTCTAGATTTGTGTTCCTAATAAACTAGCAATTGGACTTGTTGAGGAGTATATAGACTTGTTGGGGTCACTAAATAAGAACAAAAATATCCCTTAGTCAGGTTATGAACTATGGTGAACTTGATGTCATGGGGCTCCCAAGAGTGCTTGCAGTCTACATAAGTTATAAGATTGTAGTTTTCATACCATTGACATACAAAATCTATTGAAAGAAAAAAATCAACCAAATATCATAAACATTACCTTATTGTAAACTTTCAAACTTATTTTGATGCTTCCTTGTATCATTGGCAACAATAATTGGAGAAAGTAGAATAAGAGCTGTAATAATAGTCCTAATATACCTTAAAAACAAAATTAAAGGCAAGATTAATGTAAAAAAACCTCAAAACTATCTGAATGAAAAAATAAAAGGAATGTCAAAGGGCCCTTGGTTTGCTGGTGAACTTGAAAAGTTCTGAATGAGCCCACCAGGGATCAAGTTTTGCTAAGTGCAAGGCTCTCAACACCATTTAGGATGAGGTCCAGCCTAAAGCTTGTGTGCTTCCCCATCAAGTAGCAAAAATGATATGATCTCCGTCAACCAAAAAAAAAAAAAAAAAAAAAATTCTCACAAAGAAGACCATAGCTAAAAAACAAAATCTCGAAATTTTTGTTGTTCCTAGCCTGCCTTCTACATCTCAACAATTTTCTGCCTTCCCCTGGCTCACAAGAAACTGTCCATGTTTGTCCAGTGCAATGCATTTTATGCAGATTCATATAGGAAATTACATATATTGTTTTCGAAGGCGCATAAAAAATTCCTAAATTCACGTACATCTAATCTAAGCTTACTTTTTGCAGTTTAATGTATAATGGTATTGCACTGGCACTCTCAAAGGGTTATTCACAAATTCAAGAGTCGCAAGAATTTTTTTATATGCAAGAGCTTCAATACTATATCAAGCTATCGATGCACAGAGGAGGTAGAAGGTATATCATCGCATTACAATCCGAATCCCAACACATATGCTTGTCTATTGCAGGCATGCAGCAACATAAAAACACTCACCCAAGTGCATACCCGTATTTTCATAGATGGGTACAGCCAAAACACTTTTCTAGCTACCAGATTGATGAGCATGTATGCCATTTGTGGCAGTTTGAAGAATTCACGCCTTGTTTTTGACAAAATAACAAACAAAACAAATGTTTTGTTATGGAATGTTATTATTGGGGAGTATGCAAAGAGTGGGTTGTTTGGTGAGTCTCTTTCACTGTATTACCAGATGAAAAAAGGAGGAATACAAGCAGACAATTTTAGTTACACCCTGATTCTCAAAGCCTGTGCAGGTCTCGGCCTTTCGGCTATTGAAAATGGTTATGGCATTCATGAAGACATCGTGAGAGCTGGATATGAATCTGATGTGTACGTAGCCAATTCACTTATTGGTATGTATGCAAAATGTGGGTGTGTAGAGTTTGCACGCCAGATGTTTGACAAAATGCCGCAAAGAGATGTAGTGTCATGGAATTCTATGATTGTGGGGTATGCCCAGAATGGTAATGGGCATGAAGCATTGCGAATCTTTGCTCAGATGAGAAACTGTGGCATGGTCCCCAGTAGTATAACCATAGTTAATGTGATGAGGTCATGTGCCTGGTTAGAAGCTACACAACATGCTAAGTGGATTCATGGTCTCGTAGTTAAATTTGGTTTTGACTCGGATGTAGTTGTGAGCAATTCTTTATTATCTCTATATACGAAGTGTAGGAGCATAGATCTTGCGGAACTGGTGTTTGACGAAATGCCTAAGCGAAGTTTGGTCTCATGGAATGCAATGATAGCTGGGTATGCCCAGAATGGGCTGGGGAAGGAAGCACTGTTACTTTTTAATGAAATGCTCTTAGCAGATGTGAGAACAGATACAGTGACTCTGGTGTGTGCACTTCAAGCGTGTGCCCATCTAGGTGTTCTGCGGCAGGGAAAGTGCATTCATGATTACATAGTTAGAAAAGGGTTTGAGTTGGATGTCTCTCTGGGGAATTCACTTGTAGCCATGTATATTAGGTGTGGGAGTATAGAGAACGGGCGAAGGGTGTTTGACAAGATGACTGCAAAGGATGTCATAACATGGAGTACACTCATTGCTGGGTACAGTCAAAGTGAAAATGGCAGCGAGAGCATGGAACTCTATAGTCAAATGCAATTAGCAAACATAAGACCTGATTCTTTTACCATGGTAAGTGTGCTTCAGACATGTACCCAAATAAGAGCTTTACTGGAAGGTGAGATGATGCATGGCTACATAATCAAAAGTGGGTTTGAATCAGATGTTTTCATAGGAAATTCTCTTATAGACCTGTATTCCAAGCGTGGAAGAGTAAGTCTGGCACATCTTTTCTTTGAGAAAATGTCTGAAAGAAATGTGGTCTCATGGAATTCCATGCTTGCTGGATATGTTCAGAATGAAAATGCCAGGGAGGCCTTGACTGTCTTTTATCAAATGCAACATACAGATGCAACTTCCGACTCCTGTACTATGGTAATTATCATCCAGGCATGTGCCCATTTAAGAGCCCTGCATCAAGGCAAGTGCATCCATGGTTACATAGTTAAGGCAAATTTATATTTGGATGCTTTTGTGCAGAATTCCCTCATAGATATGTACGCCAAGTGTGGGAATGTAGATAGTGCACGCCAATTATTTGATAGAATGACTAATAGAAACACAATATCATGGACTGCAATGATTGGTGGGTATTCCCAAAGTGGGCTTCCCAGTGAGGCTATGGCACTCTTTCATCAGATGCAACTAGTGGCTGTGAAACCTAACACAGTGACAATGGTGAATGTACTTCTGTCATCTACGCATTTTGCAACTCTGCATCAAGGTAAGCAGATTCATGGTTACATAATTAAAAGTGGATTTCATTCTGATGTTGGAGTGGGGACAGCCCTGATCGACACATATGCCAATTGTGGAAGTGTAGAGATTGCACGCCGATTGTTTGACCAGATGCCTGAAAGAAATGTGGTTTCATGGAGCACAATGATTGCTGGTTATGGAATGCATGGGCTTGGTAAGGAGGCAATTATGCTTTTTCTTCAAATGCAGCTGGCTGGTGTAATGCCAAACCACATCACCTTTATTTCTCTTTTGTCTGCCTGTAGTCATGCAGGCCTGGTGGAGCAGGGCTGGCATTATTTTAATTCTATGACTCAAGATTATTCCATTGTTCCTAAAGTGGAGCACTATGCCTGTATGGTAGACCTCCTTGGACGTGCTGGGCATCTGAATGAGGCATGGGACTTTATCAGAGCAATGCCATTAGAACCCAGTGCCAGTGTGTGGGGTGCCTTGCTTGGAGCATGTAGAATCCACGGCAATATTGATTTGGGGCATTGTGTGGCAGAACACCTTTTGGACCTAGAGCCTGACAATGCTGGATGTTATATACTGCTTTCAAACATTTATGCTGCAGCTGGCAGATGGGACGATGTAGCAAAAATGAGATTAATGATGAAAGACAGGGGACTGAAAAAGACTCCAGGATACAGCTCGATAGAAGTAAGTAACAGTGTTCAAGCATTTCTTGTTGGAGACAGATCGCATCCTCAATCAGAGAAAATATACAAAATGCTGGACACCTTAGCTCTGCAGATGGAGGAGGCAGGATATGTGCCTGACACAAATTTTGTTCTTCATGATGTGGAAGAGGAGGTGAAGGAAGATATGCTGTCAACTCACAGCGAGAAGTTGGCCATCGCATTTGGCATTATAAACACAAGCCCTGGAACTCCACTTCGGATTACAAAAAACCTTCGTGTTTGTGGTGACTGCCACAATGCTGCCAAGTTCATCTCCAAGATTGCTGTCCGAGAAATTTACATGAGGGATGTAAACCGTTTCCATCACTTCAAAGATGGATTATGCTCTTGCAGGGACTATTGGTGATGCCAATATACATGGGTAACTACCAATGTGTTAAAGTTTGCTATGTTCATCTCTGTGTGTTAACTTTGGAGCACAATTAACTCCTTGAAGCTGCAGCCATTTGTTGTCGAAGACCTCATTTACATTTGTCTGGGATGAACATTTTCCTGTATAAGGGTATAGTATAATTAAATGAAGCTTATGTATATTTGTTTGGAAGTGTTTGAATAGATGAACATGTCTCTTACTGTCTACAAAACAACTATGCTACAGGAGGTATCCGTATCATTTAGGAAAGTTGCAAACAATGGCCAAGAGGGGTAACTGAGACATGCTGGTAACTTGGTTGATGCCAACAACAAAGTTCAATGCTGGAGACAGATCATAGTATCAATTAAACAAACTATGAGATGCTGTTGATGTTGTATTGGCATATAGAGCTATGATCTGTTTTCAATGCGAACTTTGTGCCACACAATGTTGAAAAGGTGAGAGCAGCTCTTGGCTAATGTTTTTGGGATTATTAAAACAGTCCTTGCAATCCTACTTGGACTCACAAATAACCTTCTTGTTTGTTGTGACAGTCACAGTGCGACCAGTTTCATCTCTAAGATCGCACCTGAAAATTTACATCAACATTATGGACTCCATTATTTCAAGGGTGGAATATTCTCATGCAATGACTAGTGATGATCTTTAGTGAGGACTAATATAAAAACAAGCATGGTAAACTGCAAACATTTCAGAAGCTGTCCTGTGTGCCCTTTGGAGATATGTTGACTTCTTAGAGACCCAATGTGCAGCAATTTCTTTATTAAACATCTTGTTTACATCTTACAGGGATGAATGTGTCTTGCATGTGGTGATAGTATCAAGTCCAACAAGCTCATGTATGCGTGGCTTTGGATGCATTTACATATCCCCATTTCTATTGTCCATCAAACATCTATTCCACAGATAAAAAGGCATGATCATTAGGAAAGACAGGAGACAATCATCGAGAGAGCAGTAGATGACATGTAGGTTATAAATTGGTTAACCTATATAAGAAGTTCAAGCATTCACTGTGGGAGATAGATCACTCTCAGTCAAAGAAAATTGATGCAATGCAGTTGGGAATGGCTGAGAAGACAGAGTAAGGGTTTTCGCAGGCCACAAATTTTTTTCTACATTATGTTAAGAAGATCAACCCAGATATGGTTTCCACTTACAGTGCGAATTTGGCCAAAGCTTTTGGGATTATTAACAGAATTCTTGGTATTCCACATTGAACCTTACAAGAAAGCTGCCAGGTGACTGTCAGAGTGCTACACATTTCATCAGTAAGATACTTCTTAGAGAAACATGAGGGAAGTGAGCTATTTCCACTATTTTGAAGATGGGTTGTAATGCTTCATAGATCGAATCATTAAGATAAACTCATCAAAAATTCAAAAATATCAAATTTTTGCTAGTGAATCTGATGTTGTACATTATAGCATATATTTATTATTGAAAATCCAGCGTGCAGTAATTTGTTTATTAAATATTTCAATTGTATTTACCTGGGATTGGGGGTTTTCTGTTGTGAAAGCATAGCAGCAAGAAACTCAATTAGATGTGTGTGTATGCATTGTTGTTTGCTTATATCTGTAAGTAAACATTCCTGTTTGCCTACAAAAATATTTGGTGGTGAGCTGGATTGTTTAGCAAAGGAGAACAATGAGTAAGGCTGCATTAGACAAGACACAAAGTTGTGAATTGGTACAGGTAAACAAGATGGTTCAAGTGTTTGTTGCGGGAGATAGATTGCACTTTCAGTCAATGAAAACTCAATAGAATGGTGAACATTTTGTGTGGAGAGATAGAGTGGGGATATTGTCTGATATACATGATTATCCATCTATTCTATTATACATGTGATATGACTGATGACTGTTCTCATGTTGTTCCCTCTTCTGGGTGGTCTTTCATTTTGCAGTCATGTGGTTCTGGTTTCACCTATAGTTGTTCAGCTCAAAGTTATCCTGATTACTGGTTGAAATGTACCTACGATGGTTTCAACAGCTTCTCAACTGATTGGTGATAAAAGAATGGAGATAGAGATTCAGGTGGAATGAATGCTTTGGACTGACTTCATGTCCCTGGAGGAAGCTAGAGCAATGGACAGAAGGAATGAAGCTATAATGTCTCCAAGTTGCTGAGCCTCCACTTTTCTCACAGCCTGTAATTTGAGGGGAAGCTTGATTCATTTATCAACAAATTCCTTGGTCTCCTGAAGTTGGCACGAGGGCCTTTAGGGCATTTATGCTCTCTTTGACAAGGGTTCTTTCAACACTTGTCTATTAGGACAAGGGGGGAACCTTCAATCCCATGTTTTTCCAAGCAGTTGTGAAGCTAGAGCGATGAACAGAAGGAATGAATCTATAATGTCTCCAAGTCGCTCAAGCTTCACTTTTCTCACAGCCTGAAATCTGAGGGGAAGCTTGATCCATTTATCAACAAATTCCTTGGTCTCCTGAAGTTGGCACGAGGGCCTTTAGGGCATTTATAGTCTCTCTGACAAGGGGTCTTTCAACACTTGTCTATTAGGACAAGGAGGGAACCTTCAATCCCATGTTTTTCCAAGCAGTTGTGAACAACTACTGAATCCTGATGGCTGAGCCAGTGATTGTTAAATGTGCATCACGTTATGTTTGTAATGCAATTACGAGATTGATCAAAGGCAGTGCTACAGGTATATCTGATGTAATCTTCCCATTGTTTTTAACACAATCCCTTTTGTTCCTCTGTACTAGGAAACCATTATCATAACTGTCATTGTGCTAGAATGTTCATCACTTAATTTGTCTTCTAATAGATTTATGAATCATACTAGCCATTTTTTTTGTTTCAAATATAAACTGTGCTCTTGCAGGGATGTTTGGTAATAATGCTGATAAGACTGATTTACAGTATTCCATGGGGATGCATCCTTGGAGATCTGGGTGATGTCCCGGGGACTTGGGGAGTTTGAAAGGGACATCCCTTTTTTTATTACCAGACAGTCTGCTCCATTTGATGTATGAAAATAAAAAATGAACTTCTTAAGAAAAAAATATATTAAAACCCCTAGAAAGCTAAAAGGAGGAAGATTGCCTTTGCAAAATTCAGCACATTGTATTTGCTTTTAGTTTGTTTATGTTATTAATATAGCTGTCCTCCACCATCCCCAAAATTCAGGAAAAAAATTGCTGTTCCCACAACTGTGTCCCCTGTACCCTCATCATCCCATCCTAGAAACTCAAAGAAACATTGCTGATTTACAAATATAAAAAAGCAGAGTTGACTACAAACTTTGTTATGGTAGCCGAATTTACTTCATACCTTGTCTACAACAATTTGCTTATGCAAGATCTTTTTGCATCCTGCTAAGCTGGAGGTTTTCTTGTTGAGTTTCAAGGTGGTAGGGCAATTCCATGAAGCCCTTGGTATGCCAGGGTTCCTATGTTTCTCATTGTCAAAGGAACATGAAGGCTTTGTGAAACATAGATATATCTTGGGTAACATCATAATGACACATGATATGACGATACTACGCATTCTCTCAAAAATAATAAGCATAAGGTGTGATTTTAAAAATAAAACCTGTTATCCCTGTGCAACAAGATCTACAAGATCATACCAAAGGCTATTGTAGAAATATTGTTCAGTTGTTTCTCCTAGAAATCATTTTGGTGGAACAAGGAGGATCTGTGAAAAGTAGATAGATCTTGGATGATATCTTAATGACACGAGACTTTGTGTTCACTCAAAAAGGTAAACAAAAGGGTATGATTTTAAAATTTGGCATAGCAAGGGAGCATGGTTGAGTTAATTGATGTTTTTTCGAAAGATACCTTGCTTTTGGTTTCTCCTCACTATAGATAGAATGGGTGTTGGAACTAAATGACCAATGCCCACTTCATAGTGTTGGTTAGTGGAAGTTTAGTGGGCTTTTTCAAGAATTCTAGTGACTTGAGACAAGGGGACCCATATCCCCTTGTATCTTCATTATCATGGTAGAGGCCCTATGGAGAACTTTGGAGAGTAAAAACAGGGAGGGGATCATCTAAGGTCTTCAATTCACCTCCATTGGTGATGCTGCAACTCATCTTCAGTTTGTGGATGACACTATCCTCTTAGAATGACAAAAGCAAGAGAGGCTAGAATTTTTAAAGCTATGTTGGATTTGTATGAAAGAGCTTTAGGGAAGCCCATCAATAGCAAGAAATCAAATCTTTTCTTCAACATCCCTCCCTAGAGTCAACAACATATATAAGATATTTTGGGATTTCAAATTGGTTTGCTGGCAAGTAAGGATCTTGGGATCTTGTTCTTCATTGGAATTGGGTAAATCTAAAATTTGGAAGGAAAGTCTTGAGAAAATCAAAGCCAAACTAGCCACCTAGAAGATCTAATGGCTTATTCTACTTGGAATATTGAGTGTAATAAAAATTGCCCCACATATCATTCCAATCTTCATGTTTTTGGTTCTTCATGCTCCAAAGGAAGCAATTAAGTAGATTAACACTGAGAAAACGTTTTTGCTATTAAGGCAAGAAAACGTGTCAAGGTGAAAGATATAAGTGGAATAGGATTGAAAGAATTAGTTCTCCATAGCAAAACCGTGGGAGAAACATTTGTTTTGGGAATGTATGAGGAGAATGAGAAGTCTTGGAGTAAGTTGCTTAAAGAGGTTATTGTTTGGTTTCAAATGCCTTGGATATAATTTCCACCTTGGCATTGCTTTTGGATGGATCACACATGGACAATTTCATTGTGGAATCAAGAGACTTGATCTATAGCCACCTTATAGGGGAAGTTGGGAATGGATAAAAAGGAAACTTTTGGAAGGATTCATAGCTTGGTTAACCACATCTAGGGAATAAATTAACTTGAAATAATAGTCTAGGAGTTTTGGAGTTCCAAGATGAAGGGTTATTGGGTTAAATTGAGGGCAAAGTACTAGAAAGTTAGATCCTAGTTCCTAAAGTTGTGTCCAATTTTGGAATAATATTAGGAGCACCTATAGGATGTATTGAAGGAAAGGAGGATCTCAGATGTGGAAATAGAAGTTTAGATAAGGTGGAATGAGGATAAGTTGGGGAGATACAACATGAGCATAGGTTACAAAATAATTATGGAGACAAATCCTACACCTTTGGATTGGCTTGCTAAAACTGTATGGAATATACCCCCCCCCCCCCCCCCCCCCGACACAAAAAAAAAAAAAAGAAAAAAAAAACTACTTTTTTGGTTGGTAAGTTAAAACATAATTTTGACTTGTGAAAAGATTTGGAAACATAACTTCTAGAGGCCCTTGATGTGTTGTTTGTGTAAAACAATAGAAGAAATAACATACCATTTATTCATTCACTATGAATATGCTAGTAACATTTGGAAAGCCTTCTCTCCAAGTTACTTATTGAAAGATATATTTTAACCTCCCTACGTGCGTGTGCCTAGGAGATTATTAGATTCTTTCTTTTATACTCATTAAGCATAAATCAAATAAGAAACATAAGATATAGAAATAAAATTGTTGTGATCCAATCTAACAAACAAGTATAAGAGTTAGGAAGTGCTAAATGTAAATTGAAGAGCCACAACAAAGAAATGGAACAAGTGCATTTGGGATTATTATAAATCTAATTTTGAAAATGAACTCAAGAGGTCAAGAGAATACTTTGGTAAATTTTCAACACAAATAGAGAACTTTTAGACTTTGGGCATTACAACTACATAAGGTGGGTGTTGTAGCAATGTAGGGGTGTTGTAGCAGTGTAGGGGCATTGTAGTAGTAGGGCACATCTAACCCTAAATATGAGAAAACCTAAGCTAAGGATTGAGATGAGGGGTAAAAGGGTGTGCTATTAAGGAGACTACCTCAATCAAATCCCTAGGTGGTGGATTTCAACCTCAATAGAATGCAAATTGAAATAGGGAGTGTGTGTAGACCCAGTGATGATGTGTGAGTGGTGTGTGCAAAACATGGTGTTCACAAAGACAAACCCTAGGGGCAAAACTAAGCACAAGTGGTGTGATGAAAACACAAAGGGGTTGATGAGCCCCATAATTGCCCGATTTATCTCCTCTTTTATCTCCTCTTTTCCTGTTTCCAAGTACCTTCTGCTGATACTTTTATCATATTATGGCTAAGACTTGATATTATACTTTGATTAAAGCACTATATTAATTACATAATATTTAATGGATGTTGTGTAGTTAAAATGGTTATTTTATATGCAATGTGAGTGAATAAGTATGTTTGCAATAATCTTTATGGTTAGATAAGTTTATGGGACTAACACTTCATTCAACATCCAAGATTACTATCATGAAGTCGTGCCACAGAGTTCTTGCAGCCACACCACAGACATCCTGTAGCTAAAGTGTAGAGGTTTCTAGAGTCACACGTACATGAGTTCATGCAGCCAAAGGCTGATTCCTATAGCAAAGCATGCAATTATTGAACATTTGTCTTACAACGACTTGCTTTTTTTGGAAGATTGAGATAAGATGAAAGGGGACATCATGATAGGATAATAACTCTTCAAGTGAAGACGTGTGAAGCTGAGATAACTGTTTCCATGCTTTTGGGGATATGGTGGTTCCATTTCAAGTGTTTCAGTTAGAATTCTCTTTCTAGTTGATCAAAGCTTTTGTTTCCTAGTTTAGTTATAGCTTTGCAAGAATAAGGAATCCTCTCCTTCTATGTAGGAGAGTGGATCAGTTGTTATGGTTTTCAATTAATGTTTGAACTATAGTTGGTGTCTATATATATTCTTCTATCCAAATATCTAGCATGTAGATTTTCTCAAAAGTTTTGCATTCACTTTTGATTCTAGTCAATAGAAAATATATCATTTCATTTGCATATCGTTATGTTCTTGTTTCATTTGAAGATTTGAAAGTAAATGCATTTATTTAATACTTAATCAGTAAAGGAAGGAAGTCAACCCAAGCAAGGGCCCACTTGTGGTTAGGCTGTTCCCTGTTAGCTTCAATCTTATGTGAGTAGATTTGGAGATCTCAAATTAGATTGTGATTTGGTTTTCAGTTATTAACTAGATGTATGATTCAATTTATAGTTATTATGCTCTTGTATTTCAACAATAATAGAGTTTACTTTTTGTACTTTGTGATTTCCTTTCATCATTACTTAGATTTTATTTTAGCATTGCTTTAAGTTTTGTTTGTTTGAACTATACACAACTAAGCACTTGGTATTTCTCAGCTGTACATATAGTATGAACATCATTTCAAAAATCACGTCCCTGGGTTGATAATTAAATGTAGCATCTCTTCACCTGTTGGTCTACTTGATTTAGGGATGGTGACATCCATTAGGTTATATGCATAGCTTAGCTGCATTATGTTTAGTGGCAAATACAATTGCTCTTCATTTTTGGCACCGTTGCCGGGGATGGTGTCAAGTTTTTGAATTTCTGGGTCCTTATAAAATTTCTCTATTTTCTTAGCATACAAATTTTATTTTTAGTATTTAGGAGTAGATTATCCAATCAAAAATAGAAATATCAACTAACATTTGCAAGAGAGTAATTACTAGCTTGAGTATGATTGCATGTGGAGAAGAATAGATTCCTTAGGGAGATTTCTTCCGATAGATTGGAATCCCATTGAGACAACAAATACAAATACATGAGAAGAAGTTGTAGCAACTACCGCAACTAAAGATGCTACAAACCTAGATGATTTAGCGTCTTTGTTCCAAGACACAATGGCAAACGAAGAAGTGGAGAATCTGGTAGAACCGGTTACATTTGCATTTCCCATTGCTAATCAAGAATGGGTAGCCACCATGAAAAATATACCTCTTTCAACATTGTCCAATTTTTATTGTCTGATCACCGAAGATCCTGATACTTTCTTGTTCGAGTTCGACATGCTCTACCACAACTATGATTACACAATTGATGCTTACAAATTAAAACTCTTCCCAACCACTCTCAAAGATGTTTCCTTACGGTGGTTCATGGGATTGGGAAGAGATGCTGTTGCAGACTGGAGAACAATGAAGGAGAAATTTATTAAGTACCAAGATTATTGTAGAGGCAACAACATGAGAGGAGATGACATCTTCAGGATGTCACAAAAAGAAGATTGAGCCTCTTGAAGACTATGTGGAAAGATTTCTGTTCTGCCTTTAGAAATTAAGACAAAACAGACTTACTCTAGAATCTCAAAAACTGGTATTCTTGAGAGGGGTAAATGAGGACTACATGGATGCCCTGGACTTAATAGGAGGAGGAGATGTTTCTTATCTTAGTTTTGATGAAGTCTGTGAGGTCTGCAGAAATTATTCAAGGTCTACCATGAAGAAAACATGTGGCCTTAGGGCTTTATCAACCACCAAGACTGTTGTAGGAGTCTCTCGGGTAGAACTTAGTAACCTACTGACAAACATAAAGTAGGACTTCATTAGCCACTTGGCTACTCAATTGGGTACCTTACATATAAAGAAAAAATAAGAAGCGGATGCAACATTTACAGAATACTGCCCTCATTGCAGGTAGAGAAGAGTTAATTGTAAACGCAAAAAGATGGCCAGGATCACCAAAGACAAGAGAGAGAAGTCAGAATTTTAGGAACTAGAAGATAATGAAGGTCAAGTATTCTACTTGGCTTAGTGCAAACCATGGAAGCAGAGACAAGGTATGTCTCAAGATCCTCTATCTTATAATACATCATTTCTGAATTCTTCCTCAAATTTTTCTAATTGGTATAATGCACCATGGAACAACATGCAAAATCAACCTTGGTAAAATATGCCACAACCTAGCTGGAACCCACAACAAGGAGCACGGCCACAACAACCTTATAACCCTCAACCACAAAAACCAACAGTGGTAGACATCACAAAACCCATGGTCCCAACAATGGCAAGGAAACTAGCAGTGGAAAAACCCCAATGCAGGTTACCTGCAGCCACCGTAGAATATACCACAACAACCAATATTAATGCCAAACACTGCTGCAACTGCACCCACTCCGCCTAGAGCAACACAACTGCCTGCTCAACCTGCACCTAATCCAAATGATAAGCTTGCCCAACATACTTATTCTAACAAACCTTTGCAATATTCAACCTATGTAGTTGAAGTTAGCAATGTGCAATTGTGTTAAGGAAGAATGTTAGATGGGCCAACTTCACTGCTCATCATAGAACTCCTAGAAGAAGAAAATGTTGGTAATACCAACATACATATTAATAACTAGCATACCCATCCTGAGCAACTAGCACCACAAGCAGAGTAGAAACTAATAAGCCCCTCAACCACCAAGACTGCTGCAAGAGTCTCTCGGGTAGAACTCAGTAACCTACTAACAAACATAAAGCAAGACATCATTAGCCACTTGGCTACTCAATTGGATACCTTATATATAAAGAAAAAATAAGAAGAAGCGGATGCAACATTGATAGAATATTGCCCTCATTGCAAGTAGAGAAGAGTTAATTGTAAATGCAAAAAGATGGCTAGCATCACCAAAGACAAGAGGGAGAAGTCAGAATTTCAGGAACTAGAAGATAATGAAGGTCAAGTATTCTACTTGGCTTAGCACAAACCATGGAAGCAAAGACAAGGTATGCCTCAAGATCCTCTATCTTATAATACATCATTTCTGAATTCTTCCTCAAATTTTTCTAATTGGTATAATGCACCATGGAACAACATGCAAAATCAACCTTGGCAAAATATGCTACAACCTAGCTGGAACCCACAACAAGGAGCATGGCCACAACAACCTTATAACCCTCAACCACAAAACCAACAGTAGTAGACATCACAAAACCCATGGTCCCAACAATGGTGAGGAAACTAGCAGTGGCAAAACCCCATTGCAGGGTACCTGCAGCCACCGTAGATTATACCACAACAACCAATATTAATGCCAAACACTGTTGTAACTGCAACCACTCCGCCTAGAGCAACACAACTACCTGCTCAACCTACACCTAATCCAAACGATAAGCCTGCCCAACAGGCTTATTCTAACAAACCTTTGTAATATTCAACCTATGTAGTTGAAGTTAACAATGTGCAATTGTGTTAAGGAAGAATGTTAGATGGGCCAACTTCACCGCTCATCACAGAACTCCCAGAAGAAGAAAATGTTGGTAATATCGACATACATATTAATAACCAGCATATACATCCTAAGCAACTAGCACCACAAGCAGAGTAGAAACTAACAAGCCCCTATTTCCTGAGAGATTAACCATACAAAAACAAGTACCAGAACCTGAGTTTGATTTTGTGGGCCAATTAAAGAATGTATTAAGATTCCCTTGTTCCAGGCTATTAAGGATGTACCCATTTACAACAAAATAGTGAAATAACTATGTCTCAAAAAGCTAGGTAGGAAACGCAAAGATCCCCAAACTGTCTTGCTGACATTATGTTAGGTCATGTGGTAGTCTCAAAATATGCAGACCCTAGTAGCCTTGTTGTAGATGTGCATATTAATGGCACCCTCATAAAAAATGTTAGGAATTTACAAGTAGATCAAACCAATTCCACATAACCCAAAGGAGATAATGATGCATACAATTTTACAGATTGATCATAATGCAAATATCAATAGATAATCAACAAGATAACACAAGATATACCTTGGGAAAACCCTCTTTGAGGGAAAAACACCTAGCCTCCAAAAAACATCTATACTCAATGTATTATTCAACAATAATAATTTACAATACATTCACAGGGTCTCCATGAACACCTCTGAAACATCAAGCTCCTCTATTGCAACCTCCATGTATCCAAGCATGAATCCACACATCCCATGCCATGCTTTTCAATATGCACTCACAAGAGAAAACTCAATACAATGATAGACTCTCACACACCTCCAGAATAAGAGCCAACCCTTACCACTAACCTTGTGCTTGCTTTTATAGACTCAAGCTCATGCAAATACAACTTGTGGTATTGGATAATAACAATGTGACTCAAAACCATGAGCACAAAACCATTGACCCCAAAATTAATTATTTTGCACAAATAATTAATATTTGTCTTATGTCTCCCAATGTTAAATACAACTATTACAAGTAATACCAAATAAATATTTAATGTGGCTAAACACATCACTTAAGATGCACCACAAAAGAATATTTATTTTACATAATTAAAATTAATTAATGTTATGCAAGGTGAACAACACCTTTTTCCCAACAAAAAATACATTGATTGATCTTGGGGCAACCATTAATGTGATGACCAAATAAATAATGGCACATTTGTAATTGCTGAATTTAAGGTCAACACCCACCATCTTGTAGCTAGCAAATAGATCAATAGTCAAACCCGATGGTGTAATAGAGGATTTGTTTATCACACTAGATTCCTAGGAATACCCTGCTGATTTAATGGTCTTGCAAGGTTGGGCTACGCTAGGCGGATACTCACTTATTCTAGGGAGGTCATGGTTAGCGACTGCTGATGCCTTCATTGGCTATAGGTCAGGCAACACGATCATATCCAATGGCAATGTTATGAAAAAACTAGTCTTATACCCTCCAGCCCAACCTTTCTCTGATATGAACCAATTTGTATGGCTAGACCCAGAAGACAACAATCAATACTCCATTCAAATGCTTATGACGATAGAGAAAAGTCCATTACTAGTCAATGGGGATGGGACAATGTGATTGCAAATATACTATAGAACAATTATGGAGTAGACCCATTAATGGATAAACGGTTGACTTGTGTATACTACCCTTTGTGGAATATCTTACCAGAGGAACACTTGTCTAACTATGATTCTAATATCAACACATTTCACCACTTGTTTCCCCATAAATGCTACCTCACAATGTCTTGTTCCAACATATCCACCATGCAATCTCTAACAAAACAAGTAGAAATTACCCTAGGTTGAATGCTGAACATCAATAATCAATTGACCCTGCAGCAACAAAATGAATGGATCCCTATGCTGTAGGCTCACAAAACCGCTTTTGCATGGGATTACCATGACATGAAAAGATTAGACCCAAACCTCTGCACACACCATATTTATATCAACAATGATTGTAAACTTATCAGACATCCACAATGTAGGGTGAACCCAACAGTCCAGAACATACAAGTGAAAGAGGAACTCAAGAAATTATTTGATGCCGATTTTATCTACCCCATATTGAATAGCCAATGGGTTTCTCCTTTGGTGATAGTGCCAAAGAAAGGTGGAAAATGGCATGTTTGCATAGACTATAGAGAACTTAACTCTGCCACACACAAATACCATTTCCTCTTACCTTTTATTGATTAGGTTCTAGATTCCTTAGTAGGAAAGAAATACTTTTCCTTCTCAAATGGTTTTAGTGGATATAACTAGATAAGAATTGCACCTGAGGACCAGGATAAAACAACATTTACATGTCCCTGGGGAATGCATGCTTATGCAATCCTTCCATTTGGACTGTGTAATGCCCTTACTACTTCCCAAAGGGTAGTTCTTAGCATTTTCTCTGATATTACTCATAATTGTTTGGAAGTCTACATGGATGACTTTATAGCTCATGATAACATCTACACCGAAGCCTTATCCAATTTAGAAAAAGTCCTGCAATGCTATCAAGATCATAATCTTTCCCTCAACAATGAAAAATGCTATATGATGATGGAAGAGGGAATAGTTTTGGGGCATTAGTCTTGCAGGGGGGTATTTAGGTAGACCCAACCGAGATACAAGTCATTTCTAATCTACCCATACCCTAGAAAAAAAGATGTTAGAAGCTTCCTTGGCCATGTAGGCTACTACTGTAGATTTATAAAGGATTTTAACAAAAGAATCGCACCTTTATTTACTCTGCTTACAAAAGATGCTGAATTTGATTGGACACCTACATGTCAAGATGCTTTTCAATCATTGAAAGACTCCTTGATCACTACACCTGTGCTAAAAGGACCAAATTGGACACTACCTTTCCACATCCACACTGATGCCTCTGATATATGTTGTAGGAGCTGTTTTAGGATAAAAAGATAGTTCTGTAGAATATGCCATCTATTTTATTAGCAAAAAACTCCAAGCAACAAAGTTGAATTATACTGTCACTGAAAAAGAGCTCTTGGCTATGGTCTATGCAATTAATAAATTGAGGCATTATATAACAGGTTATCCTATCTTTGTCCACACTGATCATGCATCAATCAGGTACTAAATGAACAAACCCATAGTCAGTGGTAGATTGGTTAGGTGGCTGCTGCTACTTCAAGAACTTGATACAACAATTATTGATAAACCAAGAAAAGTAAATGTTGTAGCAGATTTCATTTCTAGATTGACATGTAATACTGAAGAACCCATTATTGATGACTCATTTTCGGATGAGCATTTGTTTGCATTAACTGTGCAACTCCCTTGGTATGCAAATATTTCTAACTATTTGGTTGCAGGCAAAACACCACCTCACTTCTCACCAAGAGAGAAGAAACAACTGGGAGAAAAGAGTCTTTCATTCTCATGGATTGTTGGATATCTATTCTACACTGGCCCTAATAACATCGTGATAAGATGTATCGAAGAAAATGAGATTTATGATATTTTGAAAGCCTGCCATGATGAACCTTGTTGAGGGCATTTTGCAGCAAAGAGGACAACATTCAAGATTTTGAAGACTGGGTATTATTAGCCAACATTGCATAAGGATGCAGTTGTCTACACTAGAAGATGTGACAATTGTCAAAGGATGGGGAGATCAACTAAGACAGATGAAGTGCCCTTGCAGCCTCAACTAGTGCAAGAACCTTTTGACAAATGGGGTCTAGACTTTATAGGGCCCATTGATCCAAAGTCAAACAACAAAGAATACATTCTGGTCTGCGTTGATTACTTGTAAAAGTGGGTGGAAGTTAAGCCTCTGACACATGCAAGAGATGAGAAGGTGGAAGAATTTCTTTATGAGGAAATATTCAATAGATATGGAGTGCCTAAGGAGATTGTTACTGACCAAGGACCACAATTTACTTCTGAGTTAATTGCTACACTTGTCAAAGAATATGCACTTCGTCACAAGAAGTCTACACCTTACCATCCATAGTCCAATGACCGAGTGGAGGTCACCAATAGATAAATTGAGGCCATTCTGACAAAAAATGTAGCTTTGCATAGAAAAGATTGGGCGGACTGCCTTCCTGAAGTAGTTTAGGCCTATAGAACAACATGGAAGACCACCACATGACTTACACCTTATGAGTTGGTATATTGTAAAACAACAGTCTTACCTATTAAATTTGAACATCAAACCTTAAGGACAACATTGGAACTAAGAATAGATCTTTCAGTGGCACAACAAGAAAGGATAACTCAACTCAATGCTCTAGATGAATTCAGAAATCATACATAAATTGTGTAAAAGCAACAAATCAAGTGGCATGATAGGTTTATCAAGAGTAGAGCATTTCAGCCCACTGATTGAGCACTTCTATATGATTCTTTCTACAAAGATCACAAAGGGAAACTACAAACAAGATGGCTAGGACCCTATAAGATAGCTAAAGTGTTTCCAAATGGAGCAGTCAAGTTAGTCATCATTGACCCTATCAGATTCTCTTTGATAGTCAATGGACATCGCCTCAAGCTCTACAAAAGGCCACTCAACAAGGATCAATTCATGCAACAGATAGCACATGACAATCAAATGGAGATAACACTAACACATCATCAAACAGAGAATGAGCCTTACAACTCAGGCCTATCCTCTCTCAGGTATAACCTCTTCACTATGCACACACACAAAAAAATAAAATTCAAATTGATAGTGAAAACCCTTTGGGTGTTGTTAATTATTCCATAATAGTGCAAGTTCGCTTGCACACCTTCTTGTGCGTCAGTATTTTATGAGTTTCTTTTCCTGCAGCATCACCTGTTACACCATGCAACATCAGTACTTGCAGCCTATGGAATTCCATACCTTCTTTCTTGTAGCAATAGGTGTTCTTTCCTGCAACATCAACACCTACAATTTGCAGTGTAAATACCTATTCTCCTACAGCATCTGCGGATTCACTGCTACAACTTGTATAAATACTTTCATGTAGAAACACGTCTCCTACAACACTATGAAAGCTTCCTGCAACATCATTACTTTGGGAATCTTGTCCAATTGCTTTGACCCACTTCATGCAGCACTCATGCAACATACCCCACCATGCGTGCCGTTGCTATCACATTCAATAAACTTATACTTGTTCACTGACAAACATGTCACACTTGTCACATCCATCAACAATCTTCATCAATAAGAAGCACGATCAACAACCTGCCGATATCTTTGCCATCACCAATCAACATCAACACATCATTGCAACATGCCATACAAGGTGTTGTAACTAATTTTCCTCCATTCACATTAGATTATAATTATTTTTTTTATACAACATTTATTGTAACATGTAGTAATTAATAATGTGCTTTAGCATTTCCCTTTAACTATGCCATGTCAACATGTCATTTCCTATCATTTCATGCCTACTAAGCCGTGAGGACATGTGCTATGCTCAATTGGGGGGTGGTAGTAGTCTTTTCGGCTATTTAAACCTATTTATCAACCATTAACTGACATATGCCAATGCCAAATCATATTGTACAAACCATTACCTGCCTACATCATCAGCTTGTGAGCCGTGGATGTTCATACATATGCAACATCATTTGAACTTAATGTTCAAATTGGTGCATTTGCTACGAATATCCAACAACAAACCCATAGCATTCACAGTTGTTGGATAGGTTAGCCCAAGTGGTTGTGGAAGAAATGAATGAAGAAATAGAGATAAATGAGTAGAAGACATTGTTTACTACAAGGCATGATATCCCTTCTATTGGTGACTGCATGAATATTCATGTTTCAAGAAATTGATTTTGCAGGGACCTTCACAAAAAATTCAAAAAGTTCTAAGTCAGGGTTTCTGTCACCCTGATATTCTTGTGGGGGCTCATATTTCATATATGACCTGATCTTCCACTCGGGGGTGATGTTCCAAATATTAGTCATATTCAAATATCACCCTGATGCTACTGCAAAGTTTTGATGTGACCTGGTATTCCGAAGGGGGGTGATATTTCGAATATCCCTCATCTTAGTGAGGATCACCCTGATGTCACGATATCACCCCGATGTTGCTTTATCACCTCATGTTCGCTTGATCCATGAAGTACCTATTTAATGGCTTCATCATATTCTGTGTGGGGGTCATGTTTCAAATATCACCTCATCTTACACGATCACCCCGATAGTGCGAACGTCAATTTTAAGTGAGGGTTGATATCTGCCTGCCTAGCGACCTGATTTTCTTGCAGGGGGTGATATTCCAAATATTAGGTCATCTTACGAATATCACCCTACTTTGCCGATATGACGATGACATCATCAGGATCCAGTGAGATGCATCATGTGGTCTCCGGCATGATATTATCAACAAATATGATGAGGGTCCCCCTGATCGCCGATGAGGACATGAGCAAATACAGGTGGATCATCGGTGAGGTATTTGGTTTGAATATGATGAGGAGGATCTTTTTTCGATGCGTCAGGATTGCACCGATGAGGGTGATCATCAGGGTGATTTTGAATATCAGGTAAGCTCAACATGAGGTTCGCTATTATCAGGGTGATATTTTATATCAGGTGATGTGTTCGGTCGGGTGATATTCCGATGGAGGTGATATTTTATATCAGGGTGATATTGCATATCAGGATATCATGCAGGAGGTTCATCGTTGGCACGGGTCATCATGATGGGGTCTTGGTAGATGGTTTGTTGGTCACGCAAGGTAAAATTGTGTGACATCATATGTGCTCATGACCTAGTTTATAAAGTATTGAGGAGGTCGTTGTGGGGTGAATGTGGGATAATTAGTTCCCACATAATTTGAAAAGTCAGGTCATGATTCTTGGCAGGAAAGTTTCAAAGTGCACAGTCTACTGCATTTCCCAAGGCCGCGGGTTGGTATGCCATTGATGGCAGATGTTACAGGGTATGAGCGAAGGCATGGACGGATCAAGTACCCGATTGAAGATGTGAATCCCTAGGTGGCGGCATAGGGCTCGAGTTCAACCACCCTGTCCCCTCCTCTACCTGCTGCATTCAATGTTGAGCGCCATCTTCTCATGATGCACTGTATCTGGTGAATTTTGAATCGCCCAGTGATTAATGCTGAGTGCACCTTCCTTGCTGTATATAGCAGGTTGTGTGACTCATTTGTTGGTTGTTGAAGACCTGGGCATTTTTGTGTGAATAGCAAAAAATAGGACATTTCCTTGCTGTTTTATCTCATTTTTGGAGTTTATGAGTTGCATTATGAATGTACATTGCAGATATTTTTAGTTTCATTGTTGTTTTATATGAAAAATGCTTATTGCATGTGTCTAGTTGTCACTCTCCATTTGTTGCATCTGTTTCTTCTTCTGAATTTGGTTGCTAAGGGTTCCTCAAATTCTAGAATACAGATTTATGTATTGCATGCTTGATCTTTAGACTTCCATTCAAGGAGTGAATTAAATTGTTTTAAGTTGAGTATGGAGGAGATTGTATGTCAACTGGGATATCTGTAAGTAGAGACAGTTAAATACCCATTCTTGGGTGATGTTTGTAAAGCAAGCATCAAACCTAACCCCTTGAAAACTTGAATCCAAGATGCAATCCATTCTTGTGTATACGTCTAGTTGACTCCTTGCCCTGAGATAGGCACCGGTCTGCTTCTGGATTAGTAGTTATGACCCAAAACCCCCTGTCTTGCATCCAAACCATCAAACCAATCATTCCATATTTCCAACCTGTTAGTTGTAGGAGTAGGATTAGGACCCCCCTGCATACTCTCATCCATAACCAGACAAATATGTCCAAGAATGTTGCCAACCTTGTGATTTGTCACACAAATCTTGGTCCACACATTAGAGTATTCTGCCTATTGATGTCAAGCTAAATCTTTCCATCACTGGGCGAGTCAAATGTTACATCTTTAGCTTTAGGGATACCCCCCTTGGTGCGGCAGAACCAAAAGTGAAGGGGAGGCAGCTCACGCAACATCCTGTATTAGTTGGCTAAATCTGCTTGTGCATTGGAAATGGCAAACTCTCTGCTAATTCAGAAGAAACACCAACACCTTCCACTTTATCTGGTCCTCCCAACCATCATACAACTACACATATAGATGGTCCTTCAATTGATTATTTGTTATGGAGAAGGTATAAGGAAATAAGAATGATGAAGAGGAAGTGGGATGAAGAGAAGAAAGAAATGGAGAAATAGTTTGAAGAAAAGATGAAGGAAAAAGAAAAATAAATTGATGAATTGGGATGGAGAATAGAGAAAATGGTAGAACTCACTGGTCAAATAATACAATGCAGACCCCTACTAGAGTATATACATTGTTTTTAAGAGAAAAGTTTTTAATTTTTCAATTTATGCAACTTGTAAGTAATCTTCCATTGCTGGTAGACACTATACAAAGATTTTTTTTGATCTTCAGGACATCTTCCACAGAGTTGTAGGACCAACTTTGTGAGTTTTATCTACATGATTTCGTTGTTCCTTTTGACTTATACTAGAACCCCATTCTCTATATAGGGGATATACAAATTAGAGCATTCACTTGTTTTATTAGAAATGAGTATGATAGAGGAGTTTAGATGAAAAATTATTAGGAAAAAGAAAATTCTATGGCTTTGATGATTAGGGTAGGGGTAAAGGACCCCAGTGAAATTGATGATGAATGATTTGTTTTGCAGAAGAATCCAAGTGTGGCTAGGAAGCTCCTCAAAAATCAAATGACCATCTATGCAACTTACCAAGAAGTAGTAAGAGAAAAAGGAAATGATGCATTTGATAGTTGCAAAGCTAGGTGGCAAGAACTAACAGTAGATTTAAAGAAGAGGGAACCACATTCTTTATATAATTTCCATGTAGCAGTTAGTAGGGGCCACAGGTACGTTAATCTGGCCAAAGTACATGGACTAGCATGGTTGCCACTTACCTTTCATCCACCTCTTCTGTGGTATCCTATTTCCCACTGGACTGGAAAGAGAGCATACAAAGCAGTTCAGATGAAAACAATAGGTGGGAGCGCATAGAAGCTCAAAGAGGATTCTTCTTAAAGGAAAAAGGACATGTTGACCCGTATGACTTTAGGGAGACTGCACTCATGCTCAAATCTAGACCTTAGTGTTTAAATTGCTTAGTTCCTTGATTGCTCGAGGACAAGCAAACCCTTAAGTTGGGGGTTGTGACGAGCCCCATAATTGCTTGATTTATCTCCTCTTTCCTTATTTCCAAGTAATTTCTACTGATACTTTTATCATATTATGGCTAAGACTTGATATTATACTTTGATTAAAGCACTATATTAATTACATAATGTTTAATGGATGTTGTGTAGTTAAAATAGTTATTTTCATATGTAATGTGGGTGAATAAGTATGTTTGCAATAATATTTATGGTTAGAAACTTTTATGGGACTAACTTTGCATGTAGAATCCAAGATTACTATCATGAAGCCATGCCACAAAGTTCCTACAATCACACCACAAACATCCTGCAGCCAAAGCGTAGAGGTTTCTAGAGTCGCACCTATAGGAGTTCATGCAACCAAAGGCTGATTCCTGCAGTAAAGCACACAATTATTGAATAGTTGTCCTGCAGTGACCTACTTTCTTTGGAAGACTGAGATAAGATGAAAGGGGACATCATGATAGGATAATAACTTGTCAAGTGAAGACATGTGAAGTTGAGATAATTGTTTCCATGGTTTTGGGGATATGTTGGTTCCATTTCAAGTGTTTCAATTAGAATTCTCTTTCTAGTTAATCAAAGCTTTTGTTTCGTAGTTTAGTTTTAACTTTGAAAGAATAAGGAATCCTCTCCTTCCATGAAGAAGAATGGATAATTTGTTATGGTTATTCAATTAATGTATGAACTGTTGTTGGCGTCTATATATCTGCTTTTATCTAGATATCTAACATATAGATTTTCTCAATTTTTTTGTATTTAGTTTTGATTCCAGTCAATAGAAAATATGTCATTTCATTTGCATATCATTATGTTCTTGTTTCATCTGAAGATTAGAAAGTAAATGCATTGATTTAATACTTAATCAGTAAAGGAAGTCAACCCAAGCAAGGGCCCACTTGTGGTTAGGTTGCTCCCTGTTAGCTTTAGTCTCATATAAGTAGATTTGGAGATCTCATATTAGATTGTGATTTGGTTTTCAATTATTAACTAGGGGTAAGTGCACAAAGATGGAGGACCAAAAGGGGGTCTTACGATGCTACTTTTCTTCTAAAATCAGGAAAGACTGATGTTGTATGAGAAATTGAATATAGTTACACTCAAAATTTGAAGATACAACAAAAACGAGAATCGTAGTGCTCCAAATCTAGTTTCTAAACTACTAATTTTTTTCAAAAATGGTTGAGATTAAGAGGTTAAAAAAGGGGGAGCACACAAATTGGTTCCATTAAAAAAACAACAACATAAGATAGCGTCTGGTGTGCTCCCCCTAAAATGTTAATTTTTTTTTAGTATTTTAAAAATTGCTTCGGTGAGAAATTAGCTAACACCATGTAGTTTATCTTTGATTTTTCTGATAATTTTTTCATAAATAATTGATTTTTTACTAATTTTCAAAGTGGACACATTATGAAAAACAAAAAATTGAGTATGTTCCTCCCAAATTTTTTTTGAAAACAAATCAAAAATCCTAATTTTTTTTGAATACGTGTAGAATGGAGTTTAGTTTCTAAAAATGTAATTTATTTAAAATTTTGATAACGGTTAAAAAAAAGTCAAAAATACCACACACTGGTTTTTGACAAAAAATGGATACACTAACAAAAGAAATGAAAGATGAAATCCTTAACACACTCAAAATGTGAAAAAAATTATATGGTTAGAAAGCTAAGAGAGAGCTTAAGATTATGGTGGTATTTTTTTGACTTGTCATTGAAACATGTGCAAACATGATGGGGAGCACGTTCTAGATTATGTAATTTTTGTTACGATCTGGAAAAACATGTCTTGGACATCCAAAACACAGTCCAAGCCTTTGGGTTGGAAGCCCAAGGAAAATCCAAGACAAAGGCTTAGAAATTACCAAAGCAAAGCATAACATGAGCACGTTATAATGCGCTCACGTTATGGTGAAATAAGATCATCTCACTCCCTCTCTCCTTAACCCTCTCTCTAGTATTCTCTCTCTCCCTCCCCTCTAAGTCTCTCCCTCCCCTCCTCTCTCTCTCTCTCACCTCTCTACCTCCTCTCTCTCTCTCTCTCACTCTCTACTTCCCTCCCCTATCTACCTCCTACCCTCTCTCTCTCTCTCTCACACACACACACACCTATCTACCTCCTAGTTTTCTTTTTCCTAGCTTTCCTAATTTTTCTTTTCCTTTCCAATTTCCCTTTAGATCCCACCAAATTTTCCCTATTTTACTATTTTCCACCTCTCCTCTCATCATTCTTCCCATCCAATGAACTTTAGTTTTATCTTGTTTCTATTTCATCCTCCCAATTTATATCCTCATCCCTGTTTGCATGTCCTAGTTTTCTTGTTTCCATTTGCTTTGTTGATAAGGGAGAGGGAGAGGGAGGAAGAGGGAAAGAGGGTGAAGATGGAGGGGAGAGAAAGGGAGAGATAAAGAGAGAGAGGGGGGAGAGATAGGGAGATAGAGAGTGAGCGAGATATCTAGAGAGATAGCGAGAGAGATTGAGAGGTAGAGGGATGATAGAGATAGGTAGATAAGGGAGAGATAAGGAGATAGAGGTTTAGGGTTGCTTAGGTCTAGGGTTTAGGGTTTAGGGGTTTGGCGAGAGGGAGGGAGAGAGAGAGAGAGAGAGAGAGAGAGAGAGAGAGTACTTTTGACATGCAACCCTAAACCCTAAAACTGAGCAACCCTAAACCCTTAAACCATAAATAATGCCCCTAAACCCTACACCAGAGAAACCCTAAACCTCTAAACCCTAAATAATGCCCCTAAACCCTAAACCCAAGAAACCCTAAACCTCCATCTATCTATCTCTATCATCCCTCTAGCTCTCAATCTCTCTCCCTATGTGTTTGGCTATGTCCCTCACTCTCTATCTCCCTATCTCTCCCCTCAATCTCCTCTAATCTCCCTATCAGTCCTCTCTCTCTAAACCCTAAACCCTATACCTTTAAACCTTAACCCCTAACCTTTAAACCCTAAATAAGGCCCCTAAACCTTAACCCCTAACCCTTAAACCCTAAACCTGAGCAACCCTAAACCCTAAACCTGAAACCCCTAAACCTTAAACCCTAAACCCTAAACCCAAGCAACCCTAAACCTCTATCTCCCTAGATCTCTCCCCTATCTCTATCATCCCTCTACCTCTCATTCTCTCTCCCTATGTCTCTGGCCATGTCCCTCACTCTCTATCTCCCTATCTCTCCTCTCAGTCTCCTATATATCTCCCTATCAGTCCTCTCTCTCCCTCTCTACACCCTAAACCCTAAACCTCTAAACCTTAACCCCTAACCCCTAGACCATAAACCCTAAATAATTCCCCTAAACCCTAACCCCTAAACCCCAAAACCCAAAACCCTAAACCCAAGCAACCCTAAACCTCTATCTCCCTATCTCTCCCCTATCTCCCGATCTCTATCATCCCTCTACCTCTCAATCTCTCTCCCTATGTCTCTGGACATGTCCCTCACTCTCTATCTTCTTATCTCTCCCTTTCATCTCCTCTATTGCTCCCAATCTCTATCAATCCCCTCTTTCTCTAAACCCTAAACCCTAAACCCAAGCAACCCTGAAACCTTAAATGCTAACTTCTAACCCTTAAACCCTAAACCCTAAAACCAAGCAACCCTAAACCCCTAAACCCTAAATAATTCCCCTAAACCCTAAACCATAAACCCTAAACTTGAGCAACCCTAAGCTCATAAACCCTAAATAATGCCCCTAAACCTTGACGCCTAACCCCTAAACCCTAAACCCTAAACTCGAGCAACCCTAAACCTCTCTCTCTCTTAGGGTTGCTCGAGTTTAGGGTTTAGGGGTTAGGGGTCATTGTTTAGGGGCATTATTTAGGGTTTATGAGTTTAGGGTATCTGAAGTTTAGGGTTTAGGGGTTAGGGGAATTATTTAGGGTTTAATGATTTAGGGTTGCTTGGGTTTAGGGTTTAGGGGTTAGGGTTTAGGGGTTAGCGAGAGATAGAGAGAGGCGACCGATAGAGATTGAGAGAGATAGAGGAGACAAAGGGGAGAGATAGGGAATAGAGAGTGAGGGACATGTCCAGAGACATAGGGAGAGAGATTGAGTGGTAGAGGGAATGATAGAGATAGGGAGATAGGGGAGAGACAGGGAGATTGAGATTTATGGTTTCTTGGGTTTAGGGTTTAGATTTAAGGGATTTGGGGGTTAGGGTTCAGGGGTTTAGGGTTGCTCAGGTTTAGGGTTTAGGGTTAATGGTTAGGGTTTAGGGGCATTATTTAGGGTTTAGGGTTTATGGTTTAGGGGTCAGGGGTTAAGGTTTAGAGGTTTAGGGTTTGTTGACACCTAAAAAAATTAGTCTCCAAAATGCCCTATTGTCTCTTCATATTCCCACTTGAACCTATAGCTTATAACCGATCAAAGACATATCTCATAGGTTTTCATGTCTTTGCCACTTGAAATGCAAGGTGGAAAAGCCCAAAAATTGGCTAAGTCCTAAGTTTCCCAAGGTTCCCTTGTGTTTTCACCCCTGTCAGAGTTTTGGGGGTCAGGGTTCTAGTCTTTTATCTTCCCTTGTCTATCAGCTCCGAGTTCTAACCTCAAAATGTGCCTATTTTGAAAATTCTAATTAGTCAGCAGAGTGTTGGGAGTCGGAGCTCTAGTCTTCCATCTTCCTTCTAAGGGAATGCAGTGAAAGTCTCTAAAGAGTGTGCCACTTGTCAGGCGAACACAAGTTCTATACATCGTTAAGAAAATACTTCCAAAAAATTATGTCAGCTCAACACTTGTCTTGGATGCGTTCTGCGGAAGGCTTGATGGCCGACCCTCAGTGGGTAAAGTTCAAGGCTTTTTGCCTTTCTTGATTCCTTCAATAGGACACATGGTAGGATATCACAAGCCTGCACATCGCTGAAGATGATGTCATATCTCCACCACGTGGCTGTGAAATAAGGATAGGTGTAAAGTATATCGTGGCTTATGTCCATAATATCAATGATTCAGAAGGATGAAATAGATCGCACTAGGTGTTGAAGGATGAAGCGAAGAGGTGGGGTCGTTAAGGATCGAACGGTAGTGCAATGTCGTAGGAGGATTTTTTTGCAGGAAAGATTCTATGCACAACTATTAGATGTTGACACATAGCCTGTTCCTTTGTTCTTCCTCCCTTTCGAAGAAAATGACATGCAACTTCCAAGGTGCGCCATGTGTCGATGCAGTTTAAGCCCTACACAAAACAAAGGAAAGTTTCACTCAAGTTTGTGTGAATTCCACACATGGTGGAGGACAAAACTTAAGTTCTAGTAATGCATTTAGTTAGAAACTGTGGCATTTTCACTAAGAATCTTACCTTCGCCGAGCCTCATCTAGACTCCTTGCGAAGTCGCAAAAATTGTCACATGGGAAGAATCTTTGGGCCTCAATGCAAAATCAAAAGGGAAAGCGATGGCCGTTAATTATAAAAGAAGACTCATCTATGACTAAAATTAAAAAGAAACTTTCAAGCATCCCAAAGGTAGGAAGATACATGAATTCAGCTAGGCGGCATTGTAGGGGCCAATTTTTTAAAGGATTCAAAGCTGATGAAGACATAGAGACTCAGGGGTTTGAATTTTAAAGTGTTGTATAATATTTTCCTGGTGAATTTGAAGAGATTTGTCTCATATGGCATCAATGGAGGTGCTATGCCTCTCAGCTGCACCCTCCTTTTCAGATATTTGTTGCATTTATGGTTGTAGATCAACAAATCGGTTGTGTGCATTAAAGCAGAAAATATCATCCATCTGCCTCAAGACCCTATATATTTTTGCAGTTATTTTTGGAAGATAAATGTCCCTTCTGGCTAAGATATTTTTTGACAAGGCCCATAAGATGCTATATATGCATGAATGTAAGATGTAAAAAGGGTTGGTCGCTGAACCAATTTTCTGGTCTAGAAAATGCCTAAGATTTTAGGGCATCAAGAAGAGAAAAATATCTGGGCAGTGAATGAAAGAATGTGTCTAATATAGCATAGGAAGGATTGTAACATGCATTGGTATGTCTACACGGTTCTTTGTAATAATTTAGGGGAATGCATTATCACAGCTTTGTATTTTGCCTTCACCACATTTGCTGGTGCGATTGTAATGGGATTTGATAATATATGACAACATTTAAATCAATACAAGCTTTGTGTTGGGTCAGTTCTCTATTGTAAGTAGGTTATTATAGTTTGGCTTTGGATAAATAAGTATGTCTAGTGCATGAAGTGTAATATGAGAAATGTATGTGAATATGTTTTAGTTTTCTGAATTGATGCTAGTTCACCCTTTTTCTTTCCTTATTATTGTTTATGACTCAGTTGCCCAATGGAATAGGCACCAGTCCATATTGGTGATGGATCAATCATCATTTTAATCAAAATCTCATCCTGTTAGCTATAGGAGTAGGAGTAGGTTTAGTTTAGGGTTTCTCATGTTGTTCATGGTTCTGTTTTATAACTAGGGATATCTCTGAAGTGATGCAAAATTGTTTTAATCATTTTTGAATCATGAACATGTGTGCCTACACTATGTATCTTGTGTATGAGAAGTTAAGTGGATTCATTTCAAGAAGTATAGTATTGCCACGATTGGATGCAAATGCATAGTGCGGTAATTAGCTATATAGGGCTTAATGACAACTAGCTATTTTAGGTCTAGTGATAGTCTATAGGGCCTAGAAGGCAGTCTGGGTTTGGTTGTCCTGTTATTTTTAGTTGTTCATCTAATTCAAACTTAATACCTATTGATGTAAACCCCTTGGAATATCCCTCCTAGGTTTAAGCTAAGCCTGAAGTGCGGAGGAGTTAACCCACTCCTGCAGGTTGCCTAGAATCATCCTTGACCTATTGATAAACCTCTTTCCATCACCTTGATGACACTCCTGGCCCTGGTGATTGTGAAATGTTTTAGGGTTTTGGGTTGTAGTTATTTTGGGAGTCAACATCTTGATTGGTGCTGTTGTCAGGAACAATTTAAGGGTTCAAGGAAATTGAAGACTCTGCTGGTGTGTTGAACCTAGAATCAGTTTGTGGCCTTGAAGATTAGTCACAGTTTAAGGAATTCCTCTTTGGAAGAGGTGGTGACTCTGCTACTAAAGAAAAAAATTTATTACTGCCGTCTCCTTGGTTGCTGTTGGTGATCTAAATGCTCCATCCTAGTGTGCAACAACTGGTGAAATAAAGGTACATGGTTTTCTTCCTAACCTTTGAAGTTATTGTTCCTGTCATGTTGAAGGAACAAATTCCTATGTCTAAGTTTTTTGGCCAACATTATAGGATGTTGTAGTCATGTCCAATTGGTATGAATATGGATACCCTAGGGATGTTCTATCATTTGAGTCTTCATATATATCAGACTCTAGAAATTACATTGGCGTGGATACCTGTGACTATCCTAGCAATGCATATTCCAGTCATGGCTTTGCATGTTATACAAACTAAAACCTATATGAACCCATGCAAAATAAAAATTACTTAGCAGCTCAATAGTATGAAATTGACAAAACCAAGGACTAGGGTGCAGTCCAAAGCATTCCCTATTGCCCCCAAAAATTAGTTGGCCGAGTTCCCTGTTCCTCCCTTAGACCCTATATATGATTAGCTAGATCTCTCATGGGTTGATTACAAAATAATGAGTATGCCAACCAGGGTCTACAAACAGTTGCCCAAATTTGATGGGTATAATATTTTGGAAGGGGACACACATGTTGATGAATTTTTGGAATTCATGGATACACATTAGTATGAGGATGAAGACATGTGGATGAGGTTATTTGTTAGGTCCTTGCATGGAAAGGAAAAAGAATGGATCCAAAGTTTCCCATGGTAGTCCTTTGCCTCATGGAATGAACTTGTGGCAATGTTTGAAAATGAATTTGCCAAAGGTCTTGACCCTGCTGATCTTGTCATAGAGATAGAAAAAATTAGAAGACAAGAGGGAGAGTTAAGCAAGAATTTTGGTCATAGGTTTGTTGTTGCCCTCTCCCATATTCTTGAAGGTTTCAGACCTAACATTCGCATTTGCATTGATATGTTTTTCGAAGCATATGAAACTAGATTGAGTTGTGTGCGAGAAGATTTCAAAATAACGAATATGTAGCAGGCATATTTGTTCCTAGACTCCATGGGGAAAATAAGGGATGACTACATAAAGGGTTTGTTATCCACAAATACATGTATTATTGGTAATGAACATGTTAATCCAAACAACAACAGTATGGATATAGGCAATCAAATGAATGCAACGTCAAACGAGGATAATTGTGTAGTCAGAAGGGTAGACGTGGAAGATGGTGCATCATATGACAATGATGTAGATGATGAAGGCAGTGTATGCACTTACCTTCAGCTGGATAGCTCATCAAGTGAAAATGTAAATGATGAGACCAATGGTGACTTCCAGCATAGTGATGAGGTATATGGTTCAGTGAACAATGAGGATGTTGTGTGTATAAATGAACAGTCAGATGGTCAATTGTTGAAGCTAAGTATGAAGATTATGTACAAGTGAATGAAATAGATAATGTGCAAGAAACTTGTTTCTTGTTTGATGTATTGCCCTCCTTTGTTCCTGTATGTGATGAAGCAAGTAGTGTATGTTTGCATGAAGATGATATAGAGGTGGTTGCATCTGATGATAACCGATTAGAGACAATTATTGGTACAACTATGGAGTTTCAGTGTGAAGAGCTTGCCTTGGATTTTGAGGATGGTGATCATGTGGATGCATATGATCACCTATTTCTTTGGTGCAAGGTATGTTCTCTTCCTCATATAGAATGTGCTTCATCTCAGCCACTAGGAAATGATATAGAAATGAAGGAAGAAGAAATGTGTCATCAGTTAGTTTGCTGTACCATATATGACACATCAGATTGCCAAAGTGCTTTTGAAATAGAGAGACAATTGGAAGAACATGGTTCTTCATTTGAGGTGTCTCATGGTAATGTTTTATGTACTGATGTTTTGAGTTGTAGCCTGAGTCATGCTTATGATTTAGAATGTGAAGTCTATAGCAGCACATATGAAATTTTTGTTCAAGAGCTTGATGGAGTTACAAATGATTATGAGTTCTTTAATTTTGATGTGAAAGACTTGTTAGCTCTTGAATGTGTTAGTGTTACAGTAGAGGTTGAATCCTTTGTGTGGGACATTGATGTGAATGAGTAGCAAGGCATTTTTATGCCTAAATTTCAACATGTTGCAGCCCAATTAGAAGGTATACCTGAGCTGGAATCCTTCCAATTTGTTGTACAAAATGAAGTGTCTTCTCTTGTGGATCAGTACTGCATTCAGACATAGTTTTCCTTGCCATGTGAATTGGAGATGTTTCCTTTTCCCCTCAATTTGCATGAAGAAATTAGTAGGTATAATAGCCTGGCACTTGATGATGGATGTTTGCTTCCATCCATTTATTTTACTCCTGAGCCGGTTTTATATTTTTCACCTCTTGCTGCCTGGGACAAGCATGATATGGAAATGAATAGGTCAAGTACCTATCTTTTATGGTTGACATGTAATAATTTCATTGGTAAGGTTAGCCTTAGCTTCATAAACATTTGTTACAGATTGGTGCATGTAGATCACAACCTTCAGTTGTTGCAGTTGGGTAAAAAATGCAAATTTGGTTTGAGGGAAATCAACTCCTTCATTCAGCTTGTCTTTGATAGAGGCAAATAGTTTTGGTCATTTTGTGCAGGTTTGACCTGCAAGTGCCTGCAAATTTTGATTACAATCAACTTTCCTATTGTGTCCCCATGCTTATGACTATGTGCCTTGTAAATACGTTGTTCCCATGTTCATTTTAGTTTTTTGGTCTGCCCCAAATATTTTGGATTCTTGCTATGACACTGCTTGTCACACATCTCCAACTAGAGCCAATGTTGACACCTAAAAAAATGTCCCCAAAATGCCCTATTTTCCCTCCATGTCTCATTGATATTCCCACTTGAAATTATAGCTTATAACCAATCAAAGACATATCTCATAGGTTTTCATGTCTTTTCCACTTGAAATGCAAGGTGGAAAATCCCCAAAATTAGCTAAGTCCTAAGTTTCTCAAGGTTCCCTTGTGTTTTCACCCCTGTCAGAGTTTTGGGGGTCGGGGTTCCAGTCTTTTGCCTTCCCTTGTCTATCGGTTCTGAGTTCTAACCTCAGAATGTGCCTAAGTTTTGAAAATTCTAAGTAGTTAGCGGAGTGTCAGGTGTCAGAGCTCTAGTCTTCTGTCTTTCTTCCAAGGGAATGCAGTGAAAGTATCCAAAGAGAGTGCCACTTGTCGGGTAGGCGCAAGTTCTATACAACATGAAGAAAATACTTTCAAAAAACTACGCCAACTCAACACGTGTCTTGGATGCATTTCGTGGAAGGCCCGATAGTCGACCCCTAAGAGGTAAAGTTCTCTAAGGCTTTTCACCTTTCATGATTCCTTCAATGGGACACATGGCAAGATATTGCAAGCTCGTAGACTGCCGAAGCTGATGTCATATCTCCACCGTGCGGTTTTGAAATAAGGATAGGTGTAAAGTATATCATGCCTTATGGCCATAATATTAATGATTCAGAAGGATAAAGTAGATCGCGCCAGGTGTCGAAGGATGAAACAAAGAGGTGGGGTCGTTAAGGATCAAACGATAGTGTAGTGTCGCAAGAGGATCTTGTTTGCATGAAAGATTCTATGCACGGCTGCGAGATGCTGACACGTAGCCTGTTCCTTTGTTCTTCTTCCTTTTTGAAGGCAATGACATGCAGCTTCCAAGGTGTGCCATGTGTCAGTGCGGATCAAGTTCTACACAAAACAAAGAAAAGTTTCCCTCAAGTTTGTGCAAATGCTCCACATGGCGGAGGATGGAACTTAAGTTTCGGTAGGGCATTTCATTAGACATCGTGGCATTTTCACTAAGAATCTTACCTTTGTAAGCCTCATCTAAACTCCTCGCTAAGTTGCAAAAATTGTCACATGGGTAGAATCTTTGGGCCTCAATACAAAATCAAAAGGGAAAGCGATGGCCATTAATTCTAAAAGCAAACTCATCTATGACTAAAATTCAAAAGAGACTTTCAAGCATCTTGAAGGCAAGAAGATACACGAATTTAGCCAGGCGACATTGCAGGGGCCGATTTTTAAAGGATTCAGAGCCAATGAAGACACAGAGACTTAGGGGTTCAAATTTTAAAGTGTTGTAAAAGCTTTTCTTAGTGAATTTGAAGAGATTTGTCCCATATGCCATCAATGTAGATGCTATGCCTCTTAGCTACCCCCTCCTTTTTAGATATTTATTGCATTCAACAAACTGGTTGTGTGCATTAAAGTAGAAAATATCATCCATCTGCCTCAAGACCCTAGATATTTTTGTAGTTATTTTTGGCAGATAAACATCCCTTCTGGCTAAGATATTTTTTGATAAGGCCCATAGGGGGCAATTTATTGTAACCTAATTAAGTTAATTAGAATTAGATGATATATATGCATGAATGTAAGATGTAAAAAGGGTTGGTCGTTGAACCAATTTTCTGGTCTTGAAAACATCTAAGGAAGATTTTAGGGCATCAAGCAGAGAAAAATGTCTGGGCAGTGAATGAAAGAATGTGTTTGATACAGTGTAGGAATGATTGTAATGTGCATTTTCATGCATTGGTATGTCTCCACATGGTTGTTTGTAATAATTCAGGGGAATACATTGTCGCAGCTTTGTATTTTGCCTTCACCACACTTGCTGGTGCGATTGTAATAAGATTTGATAATGTATGATAGCATTTAAATCAATACAAGCTTTGTGTTGGGTCATTTCCCTATTGCAAGTGGGTTATTATAGTTTGGATTTGGATAAATAAGTATGTCTAGTGCATGAAGTGTAATATGAGAAATGTAACATGAATATGTTTTAGTTTTCTGTTGATGCTGGTTTGCCCCTTTTCTTTCCTCTTTATTGTTTATGACTCAGTTGCCCAATGGAATAGGCACTAGTCCATATTGGTGATGGATCAATCATCATTTTAATCAAACTCTCATCCTGTTAACTATAGGAGTAGGAGTAGGTTTAGTTTAGGGTTTCTCATGTTTTTCATGGTTCTATTTTATAACTAGGGATATCTTTGAAGTGATGCAAAATTGTTTTAATCATTTGTGAATCATGGACATGTGTGCCTACACTATGTATCTTGTGTATGAGATGTTAAGTGGATTCATTTCAAGGAGTATAGTATTGCCATGATTGGATGCAAATGCATAGTGTGGTAATCAACTATATAGGGGTTATTAATGACAACCAACCATTTTAGGTCTAGTGACAGTCTTTGGGGCCTAGAAGGTAGTTTGGGTTGGGTTGTCCTGTTATTTTTAGTTGTTCATTTGGTTTGAACCTAATATTGTTCAGGTATACCCCTTGGAATATCCCTCCTAGGTTTAAGATGAGCCTAAAGTGCAGAGGAGTTAACCCACTCCTGTAGGTTGCCTAGAATCATCCTTGACTTGTTGATAAACCTCTTTCCATCACCTTGACGACACCCCTGACCCTGGTGATTATGAAATGTTTTAGGGTTTTGGGTTGTAGTTATTTTGGGAGTCAACAGGGTTTAGAGAGAGAGGACCGATAGGGAGATATAGAGGAGATTGAGCGAAGAGATAGGGAGATAGAGAGTGAGGGACATGGCCAGAGACATAGGAAGAGAGATTGAGAGGTAGAGAGATGATAGAGATAGGGAGATAGGGGAGAGATAGGGAGATAGAGGTTTAGGGTTGCTTGAGTTTAGGGTTTAGTGTTTAGGGGTTTAGGGTTGCTCATGTTTAGGGTTTAGAGGGAGAGAGGACTGATATGGAGATATAGAGGAGACCGAGAGGAGAGATAGGGATATAGAGCGTGAGGGACATGGCCAAAGACATAGGGAGAGAGTTTAAGAGCTAGAGGGATTGTAGAGATAGGGAGATAGGGAAGAGATAGGGAGATAGAGGTTTAGGGTTGCTTGGGTTTAGTGTTTAAGGGTTTAGGGTTACTTGGGTTTAGGGTTTAGGGGTTAGGGGTTAAAGTTTAGGGGCATTATTTAGGGTTTAGGTTGTATGGTTTAGGGGTTAAGGTTTAGAGGTATAGGGTTTAGAGAGAGAGGATCGATAGGGAGATATAGAGCAGACTGAGGGGAGAGATAGGGAGATAGAGAGTGAGGGACATGGCCAGAGACATAGGGAGAGATATTGAGAGGTAGAGGGATAATAGAGATAGAGAGATAGAGATTTCTAGGGTTATTTGGGTGTAGGGTTTAAGGGTTAGGGGTCAGGGGCATTATTTAGGGTTGCTCAAGTTTAGGGGTTTAGGGTTGCTCGAGTTTAGAGTTTAGGGTTGCATGTCAAAATTAGTCTCTCTACCTCAGGGATGGTGACATTCGTCAGGTTATATGCATGCCTCAGTTGCATTAGGTTTAGTGGGAAATGAAATTGCTCTTCATGGGTGATGGAGATCACAAAGAGGGATGTAAAAGAAAAGAAATGATGGGATTTGACTAGGAAGGCTAATGGCTAGGTGTTTCAAATTATGGATTAGATAGGATAAAGATATATGGCTTCCTATGGGGGAGAATGATGGACTAGATGGAAGAACAAAAGAATGGAGAAGGCTCAATTACTAAGATTATTTGGCTTAAATGTCGCAAAGGGGCTTCAAATCTCCAAACTTTAGACTTATACCTTGTTACCCTACTCTATAATGAAATCCTTGCATATCACTTGTGAGTGGAGAGAGAGAATTGAATACTAACTTTTCTAAAATTCATTATTGTGAGAGCGATCATTCCAAAAAGGGATCAAATTAGGCTTATAGTAGGTTTTGGGGGAAAACTATTATTGAAAGTGTAGTAAGAATTAAGGAAAAAATGGGTGGGGAAAGTCACTTTCTAAAATTTGAACATAGACACTAGTGTTGTGAAAGGCCCCAAGCTTACACTCAAGACATTAATGAACAAAAATTGGATGAACAATTTTTTTGTGTGACAAATGTGACATTGATCATGCCACATTGCACATCTACACTTGCAATGTGTCATGATGTAGCACGATGATGCACCCAACATGCTTACCAAGCACTATGCACGATGATAAGTATATGGCTAACTAGGTCATAGGTTGAAGACACTTTGACTGACTCAGATATGTAAAACCAGAGGGTAATCAAGGGTTCATTACCCAAGTATGCCAAATTTTGAGCATATGAAAAAGTGGAGAGTTGGAAGTTATACTACATTAGGTTGGACTCTAGAGGGGAAAATGTAAGAAATTTAGGCTTATAGGATAAAATTGCAACCTAGAAGCACTAACTTAGGGTTTAGAGTTAAGTCTTCAAGGATCTCGAGCTTTAAAGGCCAAGCTACCAACCCTGAGCTATCTCAAAGTTCTATCCAAAGATGATTCCACACATAATGTAGGCTTCTTTAACTTCTAATTTGGTTTGGTGGCTCCTCAGACTTTGAAGTTTGAGTTAAAAATTTGAGGATAGAATAACTCTCTAACCAAGTCCAAAACCTTGATCTATGTTACCCTAAGGTACCTTGAAACTTACCTTGGACTTCAAGGTTTGAGAGACATCCCACACTCCATTGGAAACCCATTATCTAACATTGAGATGTTAAGCATCGAGACTATAACATGCTGAAGGGTCAGACTTAGGACCTCAGGGACCACCATGCTACTCAACTTTGATACCCTAGGTGGTCTTTCTTTGGACTTCAAAGTCCAAAAAACTATGAGCTTGTAGACTTCATAATCTAAAGTGCATTTCACACCAAGCCAACTTTGAACCCATTGAGCTCCTGTCCTTCTCAAGCCCTAGACTTTAGAGTTTAAAATCTTGTGAGCATTCAGACTTTGGAGTCTAAAATGCACCACTCACCATACTAACTTTGATCTAGCCAGATTAAACACACTCATGCTCTCATACTTTGGGGTCCAAATTACAATGTACATTGAAACCTTGGGGTTTGAGACACACCTAGCAACCCCAGGGTAGTTTGCACTCCAATTCATCGAATGTCAATACATCAAGATATCATAAGACCTTGAGGGCTTTGGAACTCTAAGACTCTAGGCTTGTTAAGCAAATAAAACTTTAACTCCCTAGCATCTTGGACTTTAGGGTCCAAGGAAGAATTTATGACTTGGTTTGCATAAAATTTTCCTAAGGTAGGACATCAAGCAGAATTTTCTTGATTGACGAGGCATAACTTCCTCAATTTGCATGCTAATTGAAGACACCCTAGAGAAAGAACTCGAGAATACATGGGGCTCACATTAGTTAAGCATGAGATCCCCCAAATGCCTTGAAAAGTGGTCCAAGCCAATGCAAGGTGGAACCCACTTTCTCAAGAACATGCCATGCAATCTAAAGTGAAAAATTCAAAGGAGAACAACCAAGGAAGATGACAATCAAAAGCAACTGATGTAGTAACATGCAAACATACAAAATAGGATATGAAGCCCCAATAAGATCATGATTCAACTAAACAAATAAGATCGCATGCTTAAGGAATAACATTTTCTAAGCTACAAAAACATGATATAAACGATACAAGATCCCAAGTTTATGACCTGATTAAACTATACAATTAATGAGATCACATTACCTCCAAGGATAGAAATTAGTACATTACATTATTGATCAATAAAATCTTATACATTTTACAATAAGAACTATAAAAGTCTTGAATTTAATACCTTTACTACAAGAGCATAAAATGATCATGATACCAAATGAAGAGAAAATGGAGTCCATGCATGCTCTCCAAATTGCTCCAAGAATCCATGAGATACCCTAACATGGTTCATGCTACCCAACCATGTGGAACCCTTAGGCCCACATCCTAAATTGGGGGATAGCTGATCTAGGTAGTCCAATACACTCACAATCCATATACGGGGTTGGACAAGCACATAAACACCACCATACAAATAAGGCTCAAACAAGCATGCATGAAAGAGGAATCACATCCACCATATCATGCATACACATACCAAAAACATAATCACAAGATAACACCAAATAATTAGGAATGAGGAGAACATCCAACATCGCCAAGCAAGTGCTTGAAAACTCATACAAGGCATGAGATATGCAAACACATGACAGTGGGAAAGGCACACCAATCATGCATAAGGAAAAGATCACAAGACCTCATTTGAGGAGAAATCCAAGGTGTAAAAGGAGGAGGGATTAAGCACTCCTATGTTATCCACATCACATATGTGGGATTCCATACAACAAACATGGGAGGGAAGCAACCTTTTACCAAGCATACACAATCTATTTATAATAATACATGGAATACCAAGCATGCACACATGAAGTCCTACCAACACCATCCAAGCATACACCTGCTAGGTCTAAAAAGAAACCAAGATTAACAAGTAAACATGCATGAGGGTTTAACTACACCATTAATGCATTATAAGGGGTGTAAACATATCACCCATGAGACAACTATAAACAAGGTGGACAAAAACACACCAATCAAGAACCAAGATATCACATGCACATGATCTATACACAAATCCAAGCACAAGAAGTAAGAGAGTGTTAACCAAGCAGGGTACGTTGAAGAGGATATCCATTCCTCAACCACAACATATGCATGCTAGTCATGCCCAAATTATGAAATCCTTCCAAACAAAGCATAAACAAGGAATATGTACTCAAAATGCAAAATCTCAATTTTCCTTTTACCACATTCAAGCTTTTTCTTCAAATCCCCAAATCCCCAGTGATGAAATTATGAAATTTTAAACATCCAAAACCAAAATTTCAAGCATAACGTTTTGGAGGTAGGGATTTCAAATAAACACATTTTAAGACACAATTGTGGAAATCTTAGCTACATTACAACATAAATCCAAAAACTCCCAAGACCCTTAAGAAATCATAATAAAACAACCCTAAAGCAATGAAATAAGAAAATCCTCCCACAGAATAAGCTCCATGAAAGGATTCCATATGCTCCACCAAATGTGGACATGAACAAAATGCAAATGAGACCAAATTTAGGAAATAAGTGTGACGATAAAATCCTTACCTTCAACTGAACACTGTACAAATAGAAGGGTAGAAAGTTATGGTTGTAACTTCCTCCCTACATAGTTGTAACTCTTCTCACCACCACCTATGCATGAGAATAGCTCCAGAAGATTCTCCTGCAACAATGAAGGAGGGAGAAGGAATGAAGATAGGCATGGAGGATGAGATCATGCACTCTAATCCCCATGTCCCAACTTGCCCATCCAAGGCCACCATTCCCACGACCATTGGCATATATGAGGAAGGAAGTAGGCATGGCATTTTGTAGCAAAACTCCTACCAAAACCAACTTTCCTCACCCAAAAAGCTCCACCAAAATCAACTCCCAAAATGGGCTCTTTTTTATTTTATTTCCAAACGCCCTTCTTTTTGTTTCCAATTAAAATAGTACATTTTATTTAATTTACCATTAACCTTTTACACTTCCCAAAATAATACATTTGATTTAATAATTTAGATGCAAGCACATGGGAAAGCACATGTTTTGCATAAGATATAATAACAATTTTCCCAATTAAAACATATGTTTCATTACTTCATGCAATGACATTAATATACATTGCAAAAAATTTAAAACCATAATTAAATCAGCTACTAGCATAAAATTCATTTGCTAGCACACAAAAAGGCCTACAAAATTTTTAATTAAATACACTTAATCACAAAAGTCAAGCAACTTTTAAGGGAAAATAATTAAATAATTAAATAAAATCAACGGAGTTAGGCAAACACAGAAACAAATATAGGTTTTCACATGAATCATGGGTCCAAAATAAATTAATTTTAACTTAGGATCACAGGTTCACACAAGAAACATCTCATAGCTTGACTTCGAGTGAGACAGGTTAAAATAAGACATAACACCTTTACACATTTTTCAAATTTACCCAAATCGATTGTCTCCAAATAATCACTATTGGAGAAAACCTATGCATGTAAACTCAAGGAAACCATCAGATGTACCTTTCTAATATAGATTAATTGAATTATAGTATGCATATATCCACCAAGAAGATAATATCAAAATCCACGAAAACCATCTAGCATAAGCATGATTTAGATATACCGATGTGTAATAGTTAATCCTAGTGCTAGAATCAATGAGCAAAGGAAAGATCACATGTCATAATAAATAGTGAGGCTTGGGCACAATTGAGTCCAAGCATACATCAATCCACACCTGCATGAATATCCAACACACTCAAGCAAGACATCAAATCCAACAATGAAACTCATAGATGAAGCAACATAAATTGATTGAAGTACATGTAATCTAGCAAGGTACACATCCTTCCTACAATTACACCATATCAAAACCATCTTATTAAAAACTTTAACCCAAACATAGAATAATTAGGACAAGGTAAGATTCAATACATGGGTGGCACTACATCCTCTCCCCCAAGGGTTTGACTTACTCGTAGAAGTCAACAAGATTAGGATACAATTACCACACCACACTTATTTCACACTAAATAAGGAAAGAAACATAATAACCATCCATAGGGTGGAACCATCACCAGAGTACACACACATAACATAGTCACTCAACATAATATAAGGCATGGTAAGATGGATGCTACTAAAATTATCCTTTCACAATCATGTACCCAATGACTGAAACTCATCTCAAAATGGAATTGCATACTCATAATTATTTTCTACATGTACATAAGACTCACCCATTCTAATGCATGTCTACACAAGATCAATCACTCATATGCAGATACACTCTATGCATATATTATACAAAGTTAACAACTCATAAGTAGATACATTTGATGCAGAGTTTTCATGATAACACATAATTTCATTCATCCACATCATAGGGATCAACAACACATGGCTCACATATAGGTCCACGGGGATACCATGGTCGCATCATAGAACCAAGTACTCTAAGAAGTAGTGTCAAGTAACCATAAAACATGTGGAATGACAATCTTAGGGCCACATAGAAATCAAGGAGCATGCACCATTATATGGAGGTCCTTTATGACACTGGTATAAATACACAAGCCTATCCGAGGATCCATGGTCTCATAAATGCCATAGCGTCCTAGCTGCCCTTTCATTGGGGCCCATCCATACATTTCAACAATTGACCTACAGGTATGTGCATGGAAATGGGGGACCAAAAGGGGGTCAAAAGTGACCACATTTTTTCTTCTGAAATCAGTAAAAAACTATTCTTGGATGAGAAATTGAAGATAGGCATGCTCAAAATTTGAAGATGTGACAAGAACAAGATTTTTAGTGCTTGGAATCTAGTTTCTAAACTACTATTTTTTTCTAAAAATGGTAGAGGTTAAGGGGTTCAAATAGGGGGAGCACACAAAGTGCTCCTATTTTTATCAGAAAAATATAACATTATGTCTGGTGTGCTCCCCCTAAAATGTTGACTTTTTAAAGTATTTCACAAATTGCTTTGGTAAAAAATTAGCTAACATCATGTAGTTTATACCTTAGCTTTATGCTATTTTTTAATGAAATATGATTTTTTATAAATTTTAAAGTGGGCATATCCTGAAAAATGAAAATTTGAGCATGCTCCCCCTAAATTTTTTGAAAACTAATTGAAAATCATTTTTTTCAATGTGTATAGAATAGAGTCTAGAATCTAAAAATGCAATTTGTTTCAAATTTTGATGAATGGGTAAAAAATGACACCAAAAATAATATAAATAGGTTTTCGGCAAAAAAAGAAGACAATAGCAAAATAAATTAAAGATGTAAACCTTAATGTTTTAAGATTTTAGAAAATATTACATGGTTATAAAGCTAATAAGAAACTTGAAGTAATCATGGCATTTTTTAGATTAACATTGAAAAACATGTAAACCTGATGGAGAGCACACTTGAGATTTAGTTGTTTTTCTACGTTTTCTTGAAAACATATCTTTGGACACCTTACATGTAGGCCCATCCCTTTGGTTTGGATATCCAAGCCAAATCCAAGCCTAAGGATGGGATTACAAAGCAAATTTAAATGAAATGTGTGTGTGTAATAACACACATGCATTATAAATTTAAATAAAGGGCATTTTCTTTGTTTTTACTTAAGAAATAATGCAAGTCCATTATAATGTACCCACATTATGGTTTAGGATTTCTGAGCCATAATGCTAGTGTGTTAAAATGTGAGCACATTATAACACACTCACGTTATAGCTTATTTGGACCAAAAAGTGGTTTTGGCCACTTTTTGATCCCCCATCTTTGTGCACATGCCCCTACCTCTTGTTCGTATAAGGGGGTTAGCCTCCAAGATGTAGTCACCAAAAGAATATATCGCTAGGAAGATAAACAGATAATAACGGTCCCATACCGATCCACTTTTACTTCCATCCTCAAAAGTCTCTTGTGTCTACCTCCTTATATACACTCAACTAGAGGTTGCTCTTCATTGACATGGTGAGAAGAACATCACAACACAAGGATCAATGTTTGCAAGTAGAAATAATTCTAGTTTAGCCACCACATTCCAAAAATACCAAAAGAAAGGGAATTTCAAATCCAACAATAAGGTAAGTAATTGCTAGCAATTTTAACAATACATAAAACATATACTTGAGAGTCATGTGAATGAAATCATTGAAGCTTTGTCGCTAAAATAATTGTAACTAAAGATAAATAAGCATTGTTAGCTTGCACAAGCAAGATAAAAAGGTCACAAATAACTGAAAGAAAATCCATAATTCTCAAAATTGCACATTATAGCACTATGTGACTTAATATCAAGTCACCAATGAGGAGGCAGGGAATTCATGGTCATGACTATTACATAATCTTTTTTGTGTGCTTAGTAGAAAAGGCATACACAAGGCCCACATAACATGGTCATGTGCCTTGCGGATTAGACATAAAAAGGCCACATGCCACTTGATAGAGGTTGGCATGACTAGGCATGCTCATATGCTATCCTGCCCCTACCCACACATGTATCATAGAAAACATGAGGTCCTTTGCTACATATGAAAATGAGCCTCGTCCAATAATGATGTCCCTCATAGCAGCCATGTAGGAGAAATACATAAGTGCCTTCACTCAATACTACATGGAATCATGTTCTTGATCCTAGCTCACTTCCTAATAGCAACACGCCATCACTACCTACACTATGTTGAAAAATTAGTGTGGTGTGGCATCACACCCATACACTCCATGTCAGAACATGTGTAGGGCATGAAAATTAGACAAACTCAAAGTCTAATCATAGCATAAGTCAAAGTGTCATGCAATTACTATTCTAACATGTTTTAGAATAATAACAATTTTATAACTCCCAACTCTATCATAGTGCCAAATTTTCTCCAATATAATATAATCCATACTTGCAATGTCAGATACCAATGTAAGAGAAAACTTGCACCAAGTAGCATGGCCTTAAGTGAAACATCATGCCTATACCATGTCATCACCAAGATCATATATTAGATGCCAGTAGTACCATTAGGAGGAAACATGTAAGATAGGTTAGCACTATGAACCACTCAAGGGTCCATTCACCAAGTAAAAGTAGGAGGGTACTCTCACATAGAAAGGTACAATTAGTAGGGTCACCACTATCTAATGCCATAACATGTCACCATAGCATCCTAAGTTTTCTTCTCCTCTACTTAACTCCACACATGTTGAGGTCATCAGGGTGTACAAACAAGTAGCTATATAAGTATGACTCCACCATATGAGTAATTATGCACACAGTCCAGGGTGGATACCTTGTATCACGTGCACATGGATACACCAATCACGTATAGGGTGTTCACAACTCATCCAATGTACACACATGATAGGGTTTTCACATTAACAAAGGAACACATAACAAAACTCCCTCTTTCCTGTTCATTACTTAGTGTTCAAAGCAACTTTCATATACAACATTATGCAATAAAACATCACAAGGTTTCCTAAGAAGTTCATGCAACATCAATTAGAATTAACCTTTTTCATATACAAATGTATATATACACATATACATATATATGCATTTATATACATATATATATATGTACACACATGTATGTATATATGCATATACATGTATGTATTATAAATGTATATATATAATACATTTATATGCATTTATATATTATATGTGTATATAAATATATTGTAAATACACATATACAATACATATATATATACATACATGTATATGCACATACTATATGTGTAAATATATACATATGCATAAAAGTATTGTATATATACATATACATACATATATATGTATATATGTATGTATGTATAAATATATATCTATGAATATGTATATATGTATACACACACACACACAAGTGGAGCCTAAACAAAATTTCACATTTAAGAGCATCACAATGCATCAAGGCAAGCTCATCCATGCGCTAGTATTTACATACTAGGCCATAATAAAAATCAAAATAGTATTTCCATTAACATAGTGGTGCATCATAACATAACACACAACATAAAGTGTTCTACTATGAGGATCACCCTTCCCTTGCAAGTTCACTTGCACTTGGTGGACAGATCTTAGACCTATTGATTTTGGACACTCCTTGTGTTGGTACCTGAATATGTATATGCAAGCCCCTTCCCAAAAGTCCAAAAAAGTTCTAACACTTTTAGCCTCTGCAGTAGTAAAATTGCAAAAAATTAGTTGTATGCAGATGTCTTTGTATATATAAGGGTGTTTGTATATACATGCAGATCTAATGTGCATTGGTGGGCTTGTAAAATCTTAGCCGGCTTCCAAAAAATGATAAAGAATTGAGTTATATGCATTTTAGATGCATATCGGGCTCAAAAGGATGCATGTACATTGGGGGAATCTGTTGAAGATTCCAGGAATATGCCGCTGTTGTATATCGGGTTTGCTTGTATATATTTTGTTGTATGTCCAAATATACAACGGCTACATGCATTAGAAACATACAAAGGAAATGTACATTGGTGGGGCCGGTGGATATGCAAAGCAGAATGTACATCGGGTGGCAAATATACAAGTCAACATGCAAACGCACAAATGCAAAGGATATACAAGTCGGATTTCAAAGGGTTTTTCCAATCCAATTCATAAGAATATGGAATCCACGCCTTGTATGTATATCCATGTATGTTCACACATACAAGCCGATATACAAGGAGAAAGCATACAATTCAGACCCGAGGGAGAAATCAATTGCAGTGTATGAAATTTGAGGTCCGTTGTTTGTATATTTGGCTTGTATGTTCACATTGTATATGCAACATACAAGAAAATATACAAAGGAGCAATGTACAAGCCAGATCCGATGTGAAGATCAAATTCAACGAATTTAGGGTTGGCATCCGTGGCTTGTATGTTTGGGTGCTTGTATATGTGCCGATATACATTGCGAAGATACAAATGCTAGATACAAGCCGGATTTCAAAGCAACTTCAAAATGCTTCATAAAATTTGAAATCTGCGCCTTGTATGTATAAAGTGAATGCATATGCACATGTACCAAGAAGATATGCAAGGAAAGATGATGCAGGGTGGACCCGATTGAAAATTCCAATTTGCTCTATGACAGTTTGGGGTCCACCTTGTATGATGAACAATTGTATGTATATGCTCTTACATATACAAAGATTTGAAAGGCAAGCGATTGTATATGCATTTGATCATCAATATACAAGGGCAGAAAAAGGCAAAGTGAGAACAGGAAAAGCCAGCGATAGGAACATGGAGTGCCTACGTGGAACGTAATCGTTGGTTGGTGACTTTTCAACATTTTTTGGGAGCTGTTGATCCTGGTGATGGGAGTAGATCGACGGCCATGTTTTGAACCCGCAGCGAAGGTTTTTTCTTGTGTATTTGCAATCATTTTTGAGCAGGAAAACAACAGATGCATCCGCTGCTACATTTCAAAGGGGCCTATGGGTAGGTGAGGCAATAATGGCAGACTTGCAGAGGATGATCGATGGAGTTGACAGGTCAACCACCCGATTGATGAAGAAAATCCTTGGGTGGCGGTGCAAATCCTGAGTTCATCTGCTCATTCCTCTTTGTCTCTCTGCTGCATTTACTCTTTCTGAGCACCATTTCTCATGCATTGTATTTGGCAAATTTTTGATTTGCCTTGTAATTAATTTTGCGGAGTACATAGTTTTGCTCTAAAAAGTAGACTGTGTTACTCATTAGAGGTTGTTGAAGACTTGGGCAATTTTTTGTGTGAATAACGAAATACAAAGCATTTCCTGTCTGTTGTATCTCTATGGAGTTTATGAGTTGCATCTGAAGTGTATCTTGCACATTCTTTTCAGTTTCATGTCAATTTTATATGAGAAATGCTTATTTGCATGTGTTTTAGTTGTCTGTCTCCATTTGCTGTATGCATTTCCTTCTTCTGAATCTGGTTGCTAAGGGTTACTTGAATTCTAGGGTATAGTTTTCTGTACCACATGCTTGATCTTTTGACTTCCATTCAAGGAGTGGATTAAATTGTTTTAGGTCAACCATGGGGAAGTATGTATGTCAACCAAGATATCTATAAGTATGGGCAGCTAAAATACCCATTCCTGGGTGGTATTTGTAAGGCAAATACCAGCTTTGACCCCCTGAAACTTGCATGCAGTTGCAAACCATTCACCTGTATACGTCTATTTGACTCCTTGCCCTGAGATAGGCACTGGTCTACTCTTGTTTAGTACTTATGATCCAAAAACCCCTTGTCTTGCATCCAAAGTATAAATCAATCATTTCAATACTTCCAATTTGTTAGTGTAGGAGTAGGATTAGGACCCTTGCATACTCTCATTCACAACTAGACACATATGTCCAAGAATGTTGCCAACCTTGTGATTTGTCACACAAATCTTGGTCCGCACATGAGAGTATTCTGCCTGTGATTTTAAAGCTAAATCTTTCTGTCATTGGGTGATTCAAGGTTAAATCATTAGCAAATAGGGATACCCCCCTTAGCGCGGCAGAACCAGAAGTGAAGGGGAGGCAGCTCATGCAACCTCCTGTATTAGTTGGCCGAATCTGCCTGCACATTGGAACTAGCAAACCCACTGCTGATTCGATTACCACTAGATGGCGACTCTGCTGGGGAATTGATGAAAAAAGAAGTGTTATATTTTATCCATTCGAGTCACCAACAGATGGTGACTCTGCTGGGGAGAAGGAGTCAAGTGATTTGAGGGCTGGAAAATTTAATTTCCAGTGAAGTTGTTGCAGCAAGATCAAAAAATGACCATGTGGTGCTCTGCTGGCATGGTGAATCTAGAAAATACATGTGCCTTGATGATATTCTGTCCTCTCTATGAGAGGTGGCGACTCTGTTGATTGAACCTATCAATGCTGCAACATATTTCTAGGTATTCCATTTTTCATTCAAAATGATGAGTTTAGAACAACAATCCTGGTTGTGTTCTCAAAGAAGACCATTTGTTATTGAGAGATATAAAGCCCTAAATTTTAAAGGAATATATGGTTACCAAAATGCTATTCCAAATAAAATTAGAAAATGTTTGCCAAAATATAATGGATAAGATTCTAAATTGGCAAACAAGCATCTGCAAAAAAATTATAATTTAATAGAAGATTATGAGGTAGAGGATGAAGATGTTGTAATGAGACTCTTTGTTCAGTCATTAGAAGATGATGCTAGGGTTTGGTTTTCGGACCTACCTATGTGTTCACTTTCTTCATGGGTAGAGTTATAAATTGCATTCCTAGAACAGTTTGGTGAAAGGTTTGATGTGGCCTCATTGATCATACATTTCATGAATATCCAAAGGGGAGGTGAGGAATTGGTTCCAGCCTTTAATCTAAGGTTTATTAAGTTGCTTAAGCAAATCCCTGAATATATGAGACCCAATAATGCATTGTGCTTAGCAATTTATTTGGCTGCATTTGATGAAGAAATGAGCTATCTATTGAGAGATAAAGAACCAGTCACACTTCACCAGGCTTTCCAATTTGCTATGGATATTGAAAACAATGAAAAATATGGAATGCTAGTAGGTTTCATAGCTATAAGCCTTCAAAACAGTTATCAAGATGAATGTATTTCTGCTATTCCAGTGTGTTTATTGAATGATGATTTTGTAGACAGAAATATATTTCAGAATAATGTGTGCAACCATGATGTGATGCATGAAGAAAATGTTGTAAAAAATGTAGACACATCCTATAATGATGAAAACAAAGACTGTTGTCAGCCTCTAGAAGAGAAGCTTGCAGACATAAAATGTCCTTCAACTGATCAAATGAAAGATATACATGAGGTTATGTCTTGCAGCAGTAGGCATATCCCAGTTATTCCTGATTGTTTATATGAAGTGGATATGTAGAGTTTCACTTTGAATATAGAAAATGTAGGTTCAAGGAATGACAACGAATATGATAATGATTGTCAGCATTCAGATGCATATGTGAGCCTTTCAGATGATGAAATGTATATGGATGCTGAATATGAATGTTTCCTTGAAGATTCTGACCACCTTCACAGTGCAGAGGTTGAAAATTTTTTCTTTTGATTATCAGTGCATTGGTGAAGAGGAACAACAGGGTCACTATTTAGAGGTGAATGGACAGGTTGCAGATGTGTGTGCTCATATAGTTGGGGATAGTGCTGGTTACAGGGGCAACTATGAGGGTTTTGACATAGGGCTGCATTCTAAACTATTTCTACCTTCTTTTGAGACATTCCAGGTGGACCTTGATGATAAAATTGCTGAGCACAATGATGATGAATATCTGTATACTTATAAAGATAAATATGATTATGAGATGTTGATTGTGCCTGAATATTGCATGTTTGATACAGAGGAGCTCTTATTTTTTGAAGAAGGGCAAAATTCTGATATGGATTCATTTGTTTCATGTGAGTCTGTTATTCTTCCAAGCAGCATTGGTGACTCATATGATGATGACATTCTACAGCTGATGTTAATATGTGCTGATCAAGCTTGTTGTAGATTTGTCAAAGAAAGAGAAATGGGTAGTAGCACGAATAATTGCAATACTGGGTGTTGCAGATAATTAAAAGTTTTCAAGCTTCATTTGAAGAAATCAAAAGAAAACAGAGTATTTGACAAAGGAAAATTCTAGTTTTTCCTTTTTGGTGGCCCTAGGCAATCAAGTAAAATTTAATAAGTGTGATTTGTGATGTAGGTTGGTGTAATGCTTCAACTCTGTTGCCCAATGGACAAGGCCCAATTTGCGAAACTAGAGATTCTGAGGTTCTCACCATGCCTGCAAGAGGCATGCATCCCTAGACAGAGCCTGTGTTGGTACCTGAATATGTATATGCGGGCCCCTTCCCAAAAGTCCAAAAAAGTTCTAACACTTTCGGCATCTGTAGTAGTAAAATTGCAAAAAATCAGTTTTATGCAGATGCCTTTGTATATACAAGGGTGTTTTTATATACATGCAGATCTAATGTGCATTGGCGGGCTTGCAAAATCTCAATCGGCTTCTAAAAAATGATAAAGAATTGAGTTATATGCATTTTAGATGCATATTGGGCTCAAAAGGATGCATGTACATTGGGGGAATCTGTTGAAGATTCCAAGAATATGCCGCCATTGTATATCGGGTTTGCTTGTATATATTTTGTTGTATGTCCAAATATACAACGGCTAAATGCATTAGAAACATACTAAGGAAATGTACATTGGTGGGGCTCGCGGATATGCAAAACAGAATGTACATCGGGTGGCAAATATACAAATCAACATGCAAATGCACAAATGCAAAGGATATACAAGCTGGATTTCAAAGGGTTTTTCCAATCCAATTCATAAGAACCTGGAATCCACGCCTTGTATGTATATCCACGTATGTGCACACATACAAGCCGATATACAAGGAGAAAGCATACAATTCGGACCCGAGGGAGAAATTAATTGCAGTGTATAAAATCTGAGGTCCGTTGTTTGTATATTTGGCTTGTATGTTTGCATTGTATATGCGACATACAAGCAAATATACAAAGGAGCAATGTACAAGCCGGATCCGATGTGAAGATCAAATTCAACAAATTCAGGGTTGGCATCCACGGCTTGTATGTTTGGGTGCTTGTATATGTGCTGATATACATTGTGAAGATACAAATGCTAGATACAAGCCAGATTTTAAAGCAACTTCAAAATGCTTCATAAAATTTGAAATCCGCGCCTTGTATGTATAAAGTGAATGTATATGCACATGTACCAAGAAGATATGCAAGGAAAGATGATGCAGGGTGGACCCGATTGAAAATTTCAATTTGCTCTATGACAGTTTGGGGTCTGCCTTGTATGATGAATAGTTGTATGTATATTCTCTTGCATATACAAAGATTTGAAAGGCAAGCGATTGTATATGCATTTGATCATGCATATACAAGGGTAGAAAAAGGCAAAGTGAGAACAGGAAAAGCCAACGATAGGAACATGGAGTGCCTACGTGGCACGTAATTGTTGGTTGGCGACTTTACAACATTTTTTGGGAGCCATTGATCCTGGTGATAGGAGTAGATCAACGGCCATGTTTTGAACCCGCAGCAAAGGTTTTTTTCTGTGTATTTGCAATCGTTTTTGAGTGGGAAAATAACAGATGCATCCGCTACTACATTTCAAAGGGGCCTATGGGTAGGTGAGGCAACAATGGCAGACTTGCAGAGGATGATTGATGGAGTTGACAGGTCAACCACCCAATTAATGAAGAAAATCCCTGGGCGGTGGTGCAAATCCTGAGTTCACCTACTCATTCCTCTTTGTCTCTCTGCTGCATTTACTATTTCTAAGCGCCATTTCTCATGCATTGTATTTGGCAGATTTTTGATTTGCCTTGTAATTAATTTTGCGGAGTACAAAGTTTCGCTCTAAAAAGTAGACTGTGTTACTCAATAGAGGTTGTTGAAGACTTGGGCAATTTTTTGTGTGAATAACGAAATACAGAGCATTTCCTGTCTGTTGTATCTCTGTGGAGTTTATGAGTTGCATCTGAAGTGTATCTTGCACATTTTTTTCAGTTTCATGTCAATTTTATATGAGAAATGCTTATTTGCATGTGTTTTAGTTGTCTATCTCCATTTGCTGTATGCATTTCCTTCTGAATCTGGTTGCTAAGGGTTACTTGGATTTTAGGGTATAGTTTTCTGTACCACATGCTTGATCTTTTGACTTGCATTCAAGGAGTGGATTAAATTGTTTTAGGTCAGCCATGGAGAAGTATGTATGTTAGCCAGGATATCTATAAGTATGGGCAGCTAAAATACCCATTCCTGGGTGGTATTTGTAAGGCAAATACTAGCTTTGACCCCCTGAAACTTGAATGCAGTTGGAAACCGTTCACCTGTATACGTCTATTTGACTCCTTGCCCTGAGATAGGCACTGGTCTGCTCTTGTTTAGTACTTATGATCCAAAAACCCCCTGTCTTGCATCCAAAGTATAAATCAATCATTTCAATAGTTCCAATTTGTTAGTGTAGGAGTAGGATTAGGACCCTTGCATACTCTCATTCACAACCAGACACATATGTCCAAGAATGTTGCCAACCTTGTGATTTGTCACACAAATCTTGGTCCACACAGGAGAGTATTCTGCCTATGATTTTAAAGCTAAATCTTTCTGTCATTGGGTGATTCAAGGTTAAATCATTAGCAAATAGGGATACCCCCCTTAGCGCGGCAGAACCAGAAGTGAAGGGGAGGCAGCTCATGCAACCTCCTGTATTAGTTGGCCGAATCTGCCTGCACATTGGAACTAGCAAACCCACTACTGATTCGATTACCAACACCTTGATTTACATATTTTGTTATAGACATATGGTCATACTATTAGTTGATATAGACATTGATACTTTGATTAGATTAGCTTAATCATGCATGGACGCATGGTGATGTTATGGCATATTAACATTTTTATGTGATGGATGTATGTTTGCACATGTTTGTTGATTATTATGAATTGATTCTAAATATCACTATTAGTTATGCCTTTTAATTATCCAAGTTAGCTAGTATCAAATTGAATTGACAATGTATAAGGATATTGGTGCATGTTGTATTAGGATAATTGTTACAAAATAAATGTGAAATTGTATTGATTTAGTAATGTAATTGTGATGATCAGTTTATTATGAGGATGACATGAATTATGGAGTTTGTAAAATAGATGATGATTATAGAAGTGCAAATTAAATTGCTTTAGCTATTTTATTGGATGTATTAATGCATGTTGTCAAGTGTGTAGGCAAAATTTCATGGCCAATGGAAATATCAAAGGTCTTGTAGGAAACCCTAATTGTGATTAGCCCTAGTGATACCTTAACCTTAGTCCATGAAGGGACTAAGGCCTTCATTTGTTAAAATATGTTGTAATGTGATAAATTTGTGATGCAAATTATTTTCTATTTTGTTCTAAGGTTATATGAGTGAGTCATGGGGGTGAGTTGCTCGTTTATGTGGAAAATTTTAGATTTGAGCTTGGTGGGCTTTTTAAATGGTCTTGAAATGTCATTTTCTTGAGTTTTTTGAGGAAAATCGGTCTCTAGGGTAAATACCAGGGGTTGGGAACCTTTTGGGTTATGAACTTTGGGTTTTAGGGTAGAATTGACTACTCCCAAGTCCCTTGGGAAGAAATTTGCATGAGTGGTCTCTAGGAGAGGGATGGTTGACTTGTCACCATCCAATCTCCCTTTCCTTGGTTCATGGATAAGGGGTGGGTCAAGTACACCCCCATCTCAATGCCTCACACATGTGGGAGCATAACCTAGGAGGATTTTTGGGGAAGAGTGTAGAAACTTACACTCCTCTCCCCTAGGTCTTACACACATGTGAGCAATTGAGGAGTCAAATAACTCCTTGGGATTTGGATGAAGAAAAGAGAGGGAGTGAGTTGGAGGTGATGTGTCACCTCCTCATTGAGAGAGGAGGAGTGACATGGCACCTATTACATATACCCCTCTTATAAGGTTGGAAAGGGGATTTCTACTTCATATTTCTTCTTCTTCCTCATCTTCTCCTTCTTCTTCTTCCTCAGAGAGAGAGCTACTTAGTCAAGTGAAAATCAACCATCCTTGGAGAGATTATTGAGGTAGGCCCCTCATTATCCTTGTTAGATGGATTTAATGAGATTAGGGATTAGGGTTAACCCTATTATGTCATATGATACAACATAACACAAATGTTAACATGTAATAATAAATAAAATTAAGATAATCTATTATTAGATTCTTGATGGAAGGAACAATTATTAGTAGTGAGAAATGACCAATGATGCAACATACAAGAATTCAATAACTAGAATAAATCTTTCATCAAATTCACTTGTCTATGGAATTAGAGAGAAAACCCAAGTTTACTTTTATGCTAGAATCCTAATGGATTAGTCTTTTGGTTAAGATCAAGTTAAAACCATACCATGGATAGAACATGAAATTCATATAAAGAAGAAAATAGGAGAATATGCTAGAGGAAACTAAAGATACAAATAAAATAATTGTTATGCTATACTAGTTAACATGTTTATTTTTATAAAATTATCTAGGATTTCTAGGCATTTATTAGTAGTATAGAGATGGTGTTACATGTTGGTATTAGATCTGAGGTTTAACACTATTGACCTCAATAATTATATGAGAAATTTTCTACGTGTATATGTGATAGTTGACTAGCTCATGTTCATTCTACTTTGATAGATGAGACAATTATGTTGAATATTAATATATTTTAAGGTCTTAGATGAAGCTAACTTACATGAATGACCCATTTCATGTCTTAAGCCTATAGGTTCATGATATGGTGCATAAGAAATCTAGGAACTGGATAGTAAATTCATTTGATAGAAGCTAGGAAGTCGAGAAAGAAATACCCCAAAGCATTAAAAAATTAAAATAGTTGTATATAGAAGATAGTCCACCTCTAAAATCCCTAGAGGTAGAAATTATGGTTGTTCTCAAAGAATTTTGGGATATAATGCTCTTGAGATTGTGACAAAATCTAGAGGAAAATCACGATCCTTTCCATTAGCCTAACTTGAGCATACATAGGAGAAGAACTAGTTCTCTACATAATAGAGCATCTACTTTAGGGATTTAGGAAAATAATGTACACTATAGAGAAGAGATTGTTTTTCAAGGGTTGAAGAGGTTAAACTCACTCAATTTTGATAGGAGGACCTTTGGAACTAAGGACGAATCTTGGATGGTAGGAGTAAAAGAATGTTTTAGTTTCAGGTATTTTTCTAGTAATGGAAAGGTTTTGTTGGAAAATTTCTAGCTAATTGAGGAAGCATCCATATGGTGGGATTATTAGAAGAATATTCTTGGTCAAACATTATAAGTGTCACCTGGGAAAGGTTCAAGGAATTATTTTGGAAGTAAAATTTATTGGAAACCTACTTCACTAATTATATAAATGAGTTCCAACACTTTGAATAGGGGAAATGTTAGTAGATAACTATAGTTCCAAACCTGTGAACCTTCTTAAATATGTTGGATACATTAACAATAAATCAACCAAGCTAAAATGGTATACTAGAGGTCTATCACCAACAACTAGGAGTAGAGTGTGCACTTAAGAACCCATTACACTATTTGATACCTCTCAAAAGCCTTAATTGGTTGAGGAAGATTTTCCCATAGCCAATCCATCATCAAGAAAACACCATGGAATATATAATTTCTAAAAAAAAGGATTTTCATCCCACTATTATTCCAACTTTAGGAAAATTCAAAACTGGTAGTAGTACAAAGGAAGGCATTGAGCATAAGATAGTCATTGGGACTGACATTCATTTGTGTGGGTCCCTAATGTCTATAGTGGTTAAAGTTAGCATCAATCTAATCCAACTTAGAAATGATGATCACAATAATCTTCAAAGTAGTACAAAAATAACAAAATAAGTGGGTTTCCTAAGAGAAGTAGTTAGCAAGGTTAGAACATTATCATTTTCTACATTGTGAAGGAATACACTATACCCATAACTTCCTACCTTGGTCAATGCAATACCTACCTCCTTCACAAAATGGGCTTTGGTAAGATAATGAAATCAGATAAAATCATTGCATTAACATAGTAGTATAAGGTTGGTGGGTAGGGTAACAAACCTTAGAAGTGAATCCTAACTTATGAACAATGTTACCCTTTTCAAAGGTTTTGCACAAACCTTAAAACAACAAATTAATTTATTTGAATTAACACCACCAAGACTCTACTATATGTAAAAATCTATCATTTTGTCTAAATTTGTAAGGAATTTAGGGACAAAGTTTCCTTAAGGGGTGAGTTATGTAGTGCCCCTCAGGAGACATCCCTCTAGATATATCCATTTAGGATAATCTAGGGAATACCCATCTTTTGATTCCATTTTAAACTTAGTTGCATGTATTTATATCATATTATTTTGTCTTCATATAAAATAATCCCTATACTTTGTTAGAAATGAAGGTACAAACCACACAACATAAATCTGATTCAAACCTTATTTATGTCCTCTAAACAATGTAGAATCAATGGAGATTGCAACATAAATAAACCCACTACACAGAAATAACATGCATTAAGAATTGAACACATAACACAATATGTAATGTGGAGAAAACCCTTTCAGGTAAAAAAATCCACCAAGAGAAGAGGCTCCAAGTTGTATTATCTTCAAATATGAGATTACAATACATGCACTTCCTCTTCTTCTTTAGTATTCAATCTAGTGGCGTCTGTTACTCTCAATGATGTGCTAAAAACATAGTACAAATATCCTTATAAAAGGGGGTTGCCTTCTAGGGAAAGAAACTGACATAATATCAACCGTTAGATCTGTGACCTAATGATGAGTGGTCCAGATTTAAAATGATAAAATTTGGCTCCGGGGGTGCTGCCCCCAAGCCCCCACTGGGGGGATGATCCCCCTGGACCCCTCGCAGAAGGGAAACCCCCTGTGACCCCCTATCGTAGATGAATTAGCATCGAGGATTGGATATAAACATGTGGTTGAAACAAGGTCACTACTGGTGAAACCTTTCATCCCTTATGGGTGATTTACAAACAATATTAGGAGTAATTAATTACATAGGATTTACAAGGTTGATGGCACCTTAATCCTAATAGGCTTAAGTTACAACAATTAGTATCTTGGTTATAATAATTTGTTGAGGCTATAAGTTTAAGGGTTTACATAGAAGTTATGATTTAAATATTAACTGATAATTATTATAAAAAATATTTATTTAAAGTGTTTCAAGTTGATCAAATTTTCTTGATGGTAATTTAAATATTAATTGATTTCACAAGGCAATATTATGATCTCATTGGTTTAAATGTGTAGACTTCATATATTGAAGAATTTCCAAAATCAAAGTTAAGTAGAAGAGGGTGTGATTGGTTCCATGGGGTTGTAATTGAGTTGACCTAATAAAGGTGTCTCCAACACAATATTAACATCTATACATTGAATAATTTATTAGGTCACCATCTAATCTTTTTGGAACAACACATGAAGAGCCTACACTTTAGGAGGGTGTAAACCTACTTGGCAAATTGGTTATTGATTGATAGATGATTGAGTTGGGAAATCTAATCCAAGAAAGAAAGGATTAAATGCTATGGCAACTCAATTTTAAGGAAAGACAATCCACGAATTCAATTTAGGAATGCAATGGCATCCAAAGTAAGAGAGACCAATGATAGAATTAGATGGGAACCTACCAATAAATTAATGGAAAGAAGGAGTTAGGATCCAAGAAACTAGTGTGCTAGCTCAAAAGTTAATGAACTTAAGAAGGAAGCTAGGGAAAATAGCAATAAAACATGATATATGGATAGGAAACCATACTGGAGTAGTTCGAGAGTAAATTTCCTAGAATATAAGGGAGAGAAAAGATATGTCTTGTTAGAATTGGAGAAACATAAAATGTGTCAGGAATAAGACAAAAGAGTGAACCAAAGTTAATAAAAGAAAGTTACAATTACCTAGAAAAAAGAGACGAGGTGAAACCTTATAAAAAGAAAAGAGACATGATTGGTGTTTTTGACCTATGTGAAGCAAGTGGAGGAAATTATTTAATGGAGAGGAAGAATTGAGACTAGGAAGTGTATTGTTATGAAAAGTAATTCATAGTGGTTAAACTAAGAAAGAAAATTGTGTGTTTTGTAGAAATTAATCCTAACCTTAGAAAGATGTTGTGTTGAAGGTCTAAAATCTTTACCTAGTAATATTTGTTGATATGTACCACAATCTTTTTGTAAAAGTTATATAAGTTGATTATCTCCATTTTGGTCATGGAGACACTATATGATTTTATGTGTATGATTTGGATGTTATTATTCCCTAAGGCACTCTATTGCAAGAGGTTTAATGGTTTATGTTATGTGGGTTGGGATGTTGGTAAGCCAATCCTAGTATAATTGTATTGAATTAAGTTGGGTAGTAGTTGAGGTGGGTAAATCTATACTTAGTTAAAAATTGGCTAATCACCATTAAAAATTAAACCAATATGTACTAGGCCTAAGGGAGGGCATGTGGGAGGGAGAGGGGGGATTGAGGGGGTGGTTGAGGTGAATATTTAATTAGTGGCCACTAATGAAAGGTGATGATCCCTTGGCTGGTCCATTGGTTCTTAGATTAAACTATTGGTTATAGATTGAATTGTGTTGTGGATGAGGAGGAAAATTTATAAACCAAAAAATGAATTAAAGACCCTAGATAGATGCACTGAGTGTAGGGAGTGATTAGATATTCTAAAGGCTTGAATGCGATTTGTAATGATCATCTAACTAGTTTAGTAGGATCTTAGTTGTGTTTATATGTATGTGAGGATTGTTGAAGTAATGCTCTTATCAATGCATTCTCACTATATGGGATTTGATTGGAATCTACATATGTGTGATTTTATATTGTGTGTTACCTTTGAACCTAATTTTCTTTCCCAGTGCATGGTGGGAAGGTGTTGAAGGAGGGAAGTGGAGTAAAATGGCAATCTAGTTTAGATAAGAAATGAATCTATGAATCAAGAAGCTCTCCTCATTACCTCCTATGGAACCCCACACCTAGTGTGAGGGTGGATAGTGTTATGGAGTAAAACGTGGCCACATACCTTTTTACCTCCTAGTTTAGCTCCTAGGTCCTATTTGCTTCATTATATATTCTAATTGATCATCCTAAAGGAAAATTCCTGACACCCATGACATTTTGTACCCTTGAGGTCTCCTTTAGCTTAACCTTGACCCAATTTAAGCCCTTGGACTTGGGTGCTAAGTATCTCCTAATTGGTCGGGGCTAACTTTTGGTATGTCAGCTTGGGCCCTTCCAAAATGCTTATCCTTGTCAGATTTTGTGATTTAAATTTGTAAATGTTAGCAGGAAAGCATACATAAGTGAGTTTATGACTTCATTTTAAACCTAGATGGATAATGTGAACTTATGATATTGGAGTAAAGAGCATTCAAGGCATTCATTGTGTTGTTGTTGCAGATTTGTGTTTGTATTTGTGTGTTTGTTACAGATCTGGCATCATCATCCATCTCCTTATGAGTTGAAGAGATTTCATCCTCCTAAGGACTTCACGTTCAAGGTGACATCATTTCTATTTGAATCATTCGAATCCTTTCATCATTTGGATTATCTTTAGCCTTTGCTCTGCAAGGGCACACTCTCTCATTAACAATGGTGTTGGGAAAGATTGAATGCTAACCCAGGATTTGACTAAGGTAGATTCCTAAACACCACAATCCCCAAACCCCTCCCTTGTCATCTTGTGTGCAAGTTATAGGTACAGGTTTTGGGAAAAGTGGATCTACAGGAAGGCAATGAAGGAATTTAAGTTTTGGGATCCGAAAATAGCTCCAGAATATTCCTCTAACTAGACTTGGGCAATTGTTGCCCTAGTCTACAAGGCTTCAAGCTTCTAGATCTAGTTTCCAAGCATCATTTGTAGTATCTTCTCAGTTTTGACCTCTGGCAGAATCCTACTTCTAGACTTGGGTGGTTGCCAAATTTATCCTTTGACACCTCTACTTTTGGGAGAAAGGCTCTGACATCTTATTGATCATCTCTGTACTTTTAGTTTCCAGATTTCTATTGTCAATCATCTATTTCAAGCTGATTATCTCATAACTAGGGTTTGATAAAAGCTTGGTTGAATCTTATCTTTCCTTGACAAACAAGAGCACAAAAGCTATAGCTAAGTCCTCATCCATCTTGTAGTGACTTAAGCTCAATTTTGTTCTTGGATGTTATTGTGAAAGGAGGGTTTGATCTAGTGTACACATAGTTTGCATTCATCCCCCTTTTACCATATAACATTTTGGTGAACCCATGTTTTTACTGAACTCACATCTTGCTGAGTGTTTAAATCAGATTTTGCATTACATCATATCATACTTGTCATTCTTTATTGAAAAATCTTACATACATTTGAAAAAATTGAAAAAAAAGCATTCTAGGCTTGCATAAAGGCATATTTTTGCATTATTTCATTGCATATCATTGGATACATTTGAAAATATGATTTTTACACCAAATCTGAGATTAATTGCTGCAATTAATCATTTCATGATCTCACATCTTGCATTTGCATATATCATTTGTCAAAAGGTTTTGTTGAGATTTTGCATTTTTCATCTAGCCTAGTTTTTGCAAAAAGCTCGTGTTTGTAGTCAAAATCTTGTTTCAAATTTTGATGCTCCTTCAAACACTCATTCAAATCTAATTTTGAGTTGTAGTGTGGCTTCATTGTATATCCTTGTAGGGTAAGTGCAAAAAGTTGGGGGGCCAAAAAGTGGCCAACATTTAAAAAAAAAATTAAGACATAACGCGAGCACGTTATAACATGCTTGCGTTATAATGCACTCACATTATGGTTTGGTAATGACGAGCCTAAGGCTCGGCAAAACCAAACCATAACGTGCTCGCGTTATAACACGAGTGCGTTCTGTTTAATTATATATAAAAAGAAGAGCATTTCTGCTCATTCATTTCTTTTATTCTCTCTACACCCGCGGCCTGCAAACCCTAAGGAGTGCGCTCACATTTTTGAAGACCCAATTTGACACCAAAATCTCACTGATTCATCACCAAAATGCTGCCACAACGTTGAGCAAGCCAAAGGAGTGAGTTTTATTTTCTTTTTTGTCTGAATTTGTTTCTAAATAGGTAGGTTTGAGTTGATTTTTGATGTAAATTTCCTTAATTGTCAGGAAATGTTAATGCACCTCCTCCTCCTCCTCAAAATCCATAAAATCTTGAATAGGAAATACCTGCTGAAGAACAACCCGAACAACAAACTCCTCCATCCATTCCTCGACATGCCCCTGGAACACAAGAAAATCTAATGGGGCAAATTGAAAACAATAAAAAAGAAATTGAAGACATAATTGCAAGGTTGAAAGATCCTTCAACTTCAACCTTGCATAGATCCATGCTTTCTCAATCTCTTGAATCTATGTTATCAAAAGTAGATTCAATTAGCAAGCAAATATCTAGTTGGTCAGATAAGAGGAGAGAGTTTAGAGAGTATTATGGAGACAAGCTATCATATGAAGAAGTAAAAAAGTTACAAATTATAAAATTAGACTTGTGTTCTATTTTCACAAACCCACAAACAAATCAACCTCCACCCATTACATGCAAGAGGTTCCCTATCCATTTGTACAACAACCAAGTGATAAGGGACAATTTTGGGCAGAGGTGGTGGATGGTTTTTGACCATCCTCGATGCAACAATAATGAGGTCCCGCAATACTTTTTGAGGAAACTCTATTGCGAGTTTGTCCTCAATAAAGTGCCAAACTATTTTGATATGCGGGAGTTTCAAGGTAGAGATGGGGGGTCAGCACAAGATAGACCAGGGGCATGTGTTGACCCACAATGGCCAGTGAGATGAGTAATCAGCAGACTAGCCCATGAGCATGTGTCTATCCCTTCCATTGTGAAGGAGAGTGTTGAGGTCGAGACACTTTAGTCCATTAGTGCCTTGACCCAGAGCATCATAGAGCATGCTAGTTCTATAGCACAACATGGGTTGGGAGATAGTATGAGGAGTAGGGTTCCACCCCATACTTGTTAGACTTGCGGGTTAGCCTATGGTTATAACCCCATGGATAGTTAGGACGCAGGTGCGCAGGCTATATCTGCAGCTGAGTAGATGGTGATGACAAATACCCTCCCGAGTGAGACTTTCAGCCTTGATACTCAGGTAAATATTAACAAGTTCATTGAATTTAATTTATTAAATTTTATTTTTGAAATGCAAGATTAACTAATTTAGTTTGATGATTTTGATAAAATTTTAAGGTCATAGCATTGATGTAGTTCTTAGTAGTACTCCACCTGCATTTTAAACTACGACATCTACTATCGGGGTATGTAATTAGTAAACAATTATAAATATTACATGTGAATAGCATTGTTATATGAATGGTATTATAATATCTGATTTTGGATGTTGAATAGGTTAATCTTGGTGATTTCATGACAACACCTGCTAGTGGTGGTGTAGTTCAAAGCTTCACTAAGGTAATAAAATAAATAGTTTAACTAATGATTTGTACTTATTAGATTTTTCTATTTTATATTCATATCATTGATTACATTGCATTGCACATCTTTCAAACTTAAAGCATTATTAGACATTGCATAACTAATAGCTAGATGTTGATAGATGACAAAATTTTAATTACAATATAGTTAAATTTAAAAAAATGCCTCAAAGAACTTTGCTCTCATGGAATGCCATGAGAAGCAGATGCATAGACAAGGACATCACCATGAGACCACTTTTCTTTGAGGCATCTTTTCAAACAGCTCATTGCCTTGTCTATGCTACCATATTTTCCATACATGTCTACCAAATCTTGTTGATCCCCTCCACACTATTATTTGACAAATTCTCTCTAATAATGTCATCCAATTACCACCAATTAGACCCTAGGACATGACACCAGAGAGGGGCATCATTGTATGACATCTTATATAGCATATGATTGACTCAAACATCATCTAGGTTTTAGGTATTAATTATGGGGGCAACAAGTCACCCCGAAGCAAAATCTTCAAATCTACACTAACCCTTTCCCCTACAAACTTATGTCAATCCTATTGGCTCAATTTCTTCCATCCCTACATCTATAAGAAAGAGCTATAGTATATCACCAAGAGAGCAAAATCTTCACTGTGATTATGTGTATTATGTGTCTAGTTGTATCATAGTGATGCATTGTTGATAATGAATATCATAGTGTGCTTTATTTTGTGTACTTCCATGTTTAGGTGAATGTGTGTGTATGTTAGGAACCATGAATTGCATCACTATTTTAGTTTCATAATTGAATAATTTGTTGTTTTATTTTCAGATGATGCAGGCTACAGAGACACCTCCCAAAGTTCATAGGGCAATGGAGCATGGTGTGTCCACTGCGATTCATAGCTCCATGCCATTGACGAGGGTATGAGGCAGATTAGTAAATTTTAATTTACATTCATTGTTATAGTTGTTTATTTTTGAAAAATCAAATGATTATTGGTTTGAAGTTTAATTTCTATCTGGATGGTTTCTATAAGACATGACATCACCACAGCCTAATCCTGCTACTAAGGCAAATGAGGAGGCAGATTATATGGTAGCGGTAAGTGATTATTTTGTTAAATGTTTCATTTTTTATAACATGCAATTTCTATATATTAATGTCTATACTTTTTATTGTAACAACTATAGATCCACGAAGAACTAAATAGGAGGAGCAACCCTCGAGTTCGTAGTAGACCACCCTCATACACATCTCCATCCTCCCGAAGATCAAAGGCTACTCGTGATCTATTCCCTTCACCAAACAGAGGGGAATGAATGCTTATTGGGGTCCTTTGTTGTATGTCTATATGGCATTTGTGGATATATATTTTATATTGCATATATGAGACATTGTATGCCTATATAGCTATTTTGTATATATGCTATACTTATATCGACAGATATTGATGTATGCCTATATGGATATTTGGTTAATACAAATCTTTTTTATTGATGGCATCCATATTTGCATTATAAATCCACATTTCAATGGATATTTGTAGATGGTTACTTCAAATATTTAAAGTCCAATTGTATTACATAGGATGTTTGTTGATCCAATGAGCCATCTATTGTTATTCAAGTATCACCTAAACCTCATTATGGAACTAAAAGATAAAAGTTGTATTTAAAATAAAAATGAATCATGTTGAATAGAAAATATTCATGTTCTTTATGAGTTGCTCAATTGAAAATATTCAAATGAGTATGCTGATCCATATTCTTTATGAGTTGCTCAATTGAAAATATTTCTTAATTTCTTGTTATTATACCATATTGGGATGCAACGAGTATGTTGTTTTGAATAAGATAGTTAAAATCATATGCTTATGAGCACCTGCTAACCATTGTGGTTATTAAATGTAATTCCTCTTGCATATAAGGTGAGGTTATGAGAGTACTGTTATCACCCAGATTTGCACCCTTTGCTGCAGTTATGAGACCTTAGCAATCTGGGGTAATGTGGGAATGATCTCGAAGTGTGGGACCTTGCGATTTGAGATTAGACCTCTAGAGAAGGCTAGTTCCTTTCTCTAAGCCTATTACTTAGAGCAATGATACTAAACCTAGTGCTAAACAACTTGCAGGGGAAAGAGTTAGAAGGAAAACTGAAAGGGAAAAGGGTGATATACCAGATTTAGTGAGCGATGGAGGTCAAGGTGTGGACACAATAATGAATCTTTTGCTGCTGGAGGGGGATTCACATAGACTTATGACTGGTTGAGGCTTCGGTATGAAAGTTAAACCTGCAGAGGAGCCATTTTACCCATAGAATAGACTATAACTTCAATTAAAACATAGAAATCTAGACATAAGAGAGGTGAGAAATCAGCATCTATTAATCATGAAGTTCTGGAAAACTATTACAATACAGAGATATTTCATAGCAGGGGTATACCGACATAGCTAATTACACTCATTGGTGGATAAAAGGAAGACAACAGAGGCCATATTCAAGCACAGTGAGTCCCATTCCCATACCCTTGCAATTACACTAAGAGGTCTGACTAAAATAAAATCGGTAGCATAACAGCCCCAAAATCAACCATCCTCCTTTTGCAAAAGAGTCTACATGTCTTTAATAGGTCAGACTCCTGCCAGAAGAGCATGGAGTCTCTGATTCATAGAATCAAGGCCATAAATGCCAGCAACAGGGGGCCTATGAGCAGAGGCATGGCAAAGGGACAGGGGCCATGCCTTCGCCAGGCCAAAATCACAGAAAAACTGTAGCCAGGATGCAAAAAGGTCAAGACATGGAGAAGGAACCTCCAAAGTCATTGTCCAACACGCAAGAAATGGTCCTGAAGGACAAAGAGCCCATACACCATGAATGCACCTGCAGAACTCACCAACCGGAGCCACTGTGGAGAAGAAAAGTCCCTTGCATCTTCAAGACAGCCGCTGAAACGTCTTATCAGCCGAAATATGTGTAAAGCTAGGTCCGAAAAATGAAGACCAGAAAAACCTCCCAAAAACCCTGTCAAATGAAAGAGGAGGCAAAAATATGCACTTTTGCCTCTTGCAGCATGTCAAAATTTGCCAGGATGGAGGAGATACGGGCGGTCAAAGTTTTGGTCAACCACCTATATATATCACTTATACATATCGCTTGCATTTTCTGCCCCAATCAAAATTCAAAAAACCTTTCTCTGCAACTCCCTTGTACATACATGGCACTTTGTATATCGGGATTTGTATATGTCTTGTATTTTTGAAATTGTAAATGCATACAATTTCCCTTGTATGTGTGGGCCCCACCTCTTGTATGTTAACTTGCATCTGGTCTTGCATATGAAAATATACAAGCAAACATACAAGCAGAAGATACATACAAAGTGCTTATACCTTGGCGGACCCCACCATTTGTATCACCTCCTCTGAATATGCAAACATACAAGCCGCAGACCCCAAAATGACTATTAGCTATATTTAATTGTTCTGTCGGGTCTGGCTTGTATCACCTTTCTTCGTATATTTCTTTCTATGTGCAAACATACAAGCCAAATTTCAAACCTTTACACCTTTGACTTGTATATTCACAATATATAATCGCAGATATACATACAACTACACTGACCTCAAAATTTTATAAAACAAATTGAAAACATTTTTGAAATCCGGCTTGTATGCTACCATTGTATGTTGGCTTTGTATAACACATGATATACAAATGCCAAATATACAAGCTGCGAACCCCAAAATGACTATTAACTGCTTTGACTGTGTGGCTCGGGTCTGGCTTGTATATTTGACTTGTGTCTTTCTTTGTACATCGCTGATATACAAACCCCTTTGTATATCGCAGACCCCACCAGATGCACCTTCCTTTGTATGTTCACTGTAGCCGATGCATATAAACTTTGTACATCGGCCTTGTATGTAGAAGACATACAATCTTCTTTGTATATGCGAGGGCCTCGTCTCATGCATCTTGGCGATATACAAACACCTTTGTATTCTTTTTTCTATAGCGACCCTTTGTATCTCCCCTCGCGGCACTGTAGCAAATGTATATTGGCACCTTTGTATGTCAAATATACAAACACAATATATAAACCCTCTCACATACAAATAGGGAATCTCGATGGAATATACCTGCAATGTATACTTTTCATTGTATATAGTCGCTTGTATGTGCGAACATACAAAGCAATATACAAGCCTTTTGGTATGCAAGGGCAGAATATTGTGGGGAATCTTCAATGTATATTCACTTTGCATATTTCCTCGCATCTCTTGTGACCCGATATACAAACTAGGAATATTCCCAGAATCTACAACAGATTCCCTATATGTACATGCACCCTTTTGAGCCCGATATCATCCAGAAATGCATACAACTCACTTTTTTCCACATTTTCTAAGGTCGATAGAGATTTTGCAAGCCCGCCAATGCACATTTGAACTGTATGTTGACCCAAACTTTGACCATGAATAACTTCTTTATTTGGCTGAATTTCGGGGTGGTGTAAGAGGCAAAGTTGCCTTTTTTTTTTAAAGCTCCTTCCAATGGTAAGGTTTCTTAGGCAAGGCTTTGGGAAAAAATGACACTTTTGTTTTATAGGGACCTTTTTCAAAGGATTTTCAAGGAAATACTAGGTTAACCATTTGACTCTGGGCAGAGGAAAATAGGATAACAAGTACATTGAGTCTTACCTAATTTTAGTATACAACATAACATTGGGGCTATAGGCTTCCATAAGTCATCAACAATCAAGGTTCAAGGTTGTCATTGAAGTCAAAGGGTCAAGATTGTTTGTCATTGATGTCAAGGTTGATGCCATGATGTTGATAAGATGATACAGTGATTCAAGGTAGGTGATGGGTCATGAGGTGCATGATGTTGTGAATATGATTTTCATGATAAGGTCTCTCAGTTCATGTTGATGCTGCACAAGACAAACATGGTTCATATGATGCAAGGTTCACATTCATGGTGGATGTGGTTTTGTTCATACAAGGTTTTGTTGTAAATATGGTTTTCATGATAAGGTCTATCTTGGAAGGTTGATATGATGCAAAGTTCAAGTTCATGGTGGATGTGGTTTTCTTCATGCAATAAGAAGTCAAAGAAGACACAAGATTTCATAATCATAATTCAATGTCATCATCAAGGAGAGTTATATTTATCAAGGGGAGTCATGAGTTTGATTCGAATGTGAAGTTGTTCATGTCTTAGAACCCTAAGCCTATGATAAGTGTCATACTCTAATGTCTTTCTTTTGATGTCCCTGAGGTCTCTGAAATGTCCTAGATATCTCTTGATGAAAGTTAGAATGTTTAAGTCTTTCTTATTGATAGTTAGGGTTTGCATATTGGGCATTACACCCTAAAAAGAATCTACTTTTCTTAAGACTTTAAAACACTCAATTGTCTGTCATGTGTAAAGTGCACTTTTGTTTTAATTTAATATTGACTTATAATCACAGGTTACTATCACTTAATTCAAACTACTAAAGGGTCTTTAAGTCTTTAGTTCACTAGCCCTTCAACCTAACTCAACCGGCCTCTCCGGTAAACTCTCATAAGCTCGAGCGCCAAATCATAATCGAAGGTCATATTTAATTGATATGAGGGTGGGAAAAAGGATTGGAAGGTCAGTATTTAAAAGGAATTTGGAATACAAATAGTCATCTCTATGCAGTTGAATTTGATGGGCATGCCTTTATAAAAGGCTAAAAGACAACTTTATGCAAGATATCATGGTATTTGTAGTGTTTGAAGATTGAAGACTAGTTAGTGTTTGTAGTTCAGACTATTTTGGTATGTTTGGGTGCAAAACAGAACCATGCCTAGCCTAAACATACCCATCCAGACGTGTTGGAACTATTGGTTTGGCTGCACGAGGAGAAGAACAAAAGTTACACCCCTTTGCAACTTTACATTGCCTCCTTTTGACAATTTTTGGGTAGCAGAAAACCTTTCACCATAGGTAGAAACGTCAGAGATATAAAAAATTGAGAGAGGTTATTGTAGAGGGACCCTACATGATCACGTTACCTTAGACGGAATGTCTTTAAGTGACACAGTTTCTGAGTAATAGCTCGTCAAAGATTGCTACCTTTTTACACTTTGGACTCTTTAGGGATATCACCATCACAATGTAGCTCGGACTATTTCGGCATGTTTGGGTGCAAAATAGGACCATAACTAGCCTAAATGTACCCATCCAAATGCGTTAGAACTATCAGTTTGGCCACATGAGGAGAAGAACAAAAGTTACACCCCTTTGCAACTTTACACTGCCTCCTTCTGATGATTTTTGGGGCAGCAGAAACCTTTCACCATGGGAAAATACCTTAGAGATATAAAAAACTAAGAGAGGTTATTGTAGAGGGACCCTACATGATCGCGTTACCTCAAACATAATGTCTCTAAGTGACATGGTTTTCAAGTAACATCTCATCAAAGATTGCTACATTTTTGCACTTTGGACTCTTCAGGGATATCATCGGTACAATGTAGCTTGGACTGTTTCGGCATGTTTGGGTGAAAAATAGGACCATTCCTAGCCTAAATGTACCCATCCAGACGTGTTAGAACAATCAGTTTGGTCACTTCAGGAGTAGGTCAAAAGTTACACACATTTGCAACTTTACACTGCCTCCTTCTGACATTTTTTGGGCAGCAGAAAACCTTTCACCATGGGCAAACGCCTCAAAGATATAAAAAATGAGAGAGGTTATCGTAGAGAGACCCTACATGATCACGTTGCCTTAGATGGAATGTCTCTAAGTGATACAGTTTCTGAGTAACATCTCATCAAATATTGCTACCTTTTTGCACTTTGGACTGTTTAGGGATATCGTCGGTACAATGTAGCTTAGACTATTTCGGCATGTTTGGGTGAAAAATAGGACCATACCTAGCCTACACGTACCCATCCAGATGCATTGGAATAGTTAGTTTGGTCACATTTGGAGCAGGATGAAAGTTACACCCCTTTGCAACTTTACACTGTCTCCTTCTGATGATTTTTGGGGCAGTAGAAAACCTTTCACCACGGGTAAACACCTCAAAGATATAAAAAACTAAGAGAGGTTATTGTAGAGCGATCCTACATGATCGCATTGCCTTAGATGGAATGTCTCTAAGTGACGATTTCTGAATAACATCTCATCAAAGATTGCTGCCTTTTTGCACTTTAGACTCTTCAAGGATATTGTCAGTACAATGTAGCTCAGACTGTTTCGGCATGTTTGGGTGAAAATAGGACCATGACTAGCCTAAACGTACCCATCCAGATGTGTTGGAATAGTCAGTTTGGTCACATCAAGAATAGGATGAAAGTTACACCCTTTTATAACTTTACACTACCTCCTTTTGACAATTTTTAGGGCAGCAGAAAAACTTTCACCACGGGAAAATGCCTCAGAGATATTAAAAACTAAGAGAGGTTATTGTAGAGGAACCCTACATGATCATATTGCCTTAGATGAAATATTTCTAGGTGACATGGTTTTCGAGTAACATCTCATCAAAGATTGCTGTCTTTTTGCACTTTAGACTCTTCAGGGATATCGTCGGTACAATGTAGCTCAGACTGTTTCGGCATGTTTGGGTGAAAAATAGGACTATGCCTAGCCTAAACATACCCATTTGGATGCTTTGGAATAATCAGTTAGGTCGCATCAAGAGCAGGACAAAAGTTACACCCCTTTGCAACTTTACACTACCTCCTAACGATTTTTGGGGCAGTAGAAAACCTTTCACCACGGGAAAATGCCTCAGAGATATAAAAAAATGAGAGATTATTATAGAGGAACCTTACGTGATCATGTTACCTTAGATGGATTGTTTCTAAGTGACATGGTTTCTGAGTAACATCTCGTCAAAGATTGTTGCCTTTTTGCACTTTGGACTCTTCAGGGATATCGTTGGTACAATGTAGCTCAGACTGTTTAGGCATGTTTGGGTGAAAAAAAAGACCATGCCTAGCCTAAATGTACCCATCCAAATGTGTTGGAATAGTTAGTTTGGTTGCATCACGAGTAGGATGAAAGTTACAGCCCTTTGCAACTTTACACTACCTCCTTCTGATTTTTTTGGGGCAGCAGAAAACCTTTCACCATGGGAAAACGCCTTAGAGATATAAAAAACTAAGAGAGGTTACTGTAGAGGAAGCCTACATGATCATGTTTCCTTAGACGAAATGTTTCTAAGTGACACATTTTCTGAGTAATAGCTCATAAAAAATTGCTGTCTTTTTGCACTTTGGACTCTTCAGGGATATCGTCAATACAATGTAGCTCAAACTGTTTCGGCATGTTTGGGTGAAAAATAGGACCATGCCTAGCCTAAATGTACCCATCTAGATGTGTTTGAACTGTCAGTTTGGTCGCATCAGGAGAAAGACACCAAAAATGCAAAAATGCAAAAGTTGCTTTGTGCAACTTGACAACATTGACACTTTTTTGCAACAAGACTCAAAGACTCAAATTGACCCCAAATGACTCAAACTGACTCAAAAAATATGAAATGGTCTTAGAAGACCTTATTACATACAATTGACTCAATCAAAACAAAATTTCACTTTTTGACCCCTCTTGGAGTCATGACAACCTGGGTGCCCCTGCACCATTAGTGCAACTGAAGTCGATAAAGTTTTCCTATTAAGAAAAAGAGCTTCCCTTAGCTTCAAGAAATATAAATATTCTATACTGACAAGGCCAACCACGTGAAGGTGGAAGCTCATGTGGCCTCACTTAAGACCTAAGACACATGTATTCTAGTAGATGTAGGACACTTAAGACACCTATTGTATAGTATGTATCTAGATTTTATAGACATAGTAGACCTAAGACACCTAGTCTTTATACCTTATCGTAGTCTAGACCTAAGTCAACTAGACACCTAGATTATAGTTCTACCTAAGACACCTATTATGGTAGACCTAGTTGACGTATAGTACCTACTTAAGACACCTAGATTAAATTATAGAAGACACCTAGATCATTCTAGATTATACCTTAATCTAGTCTCTAGACAGGTCGTTAATATATAGTATCTACCTAAGACACCTAGATTAGATTAAATACCTTTTTTCTAGTCTCTATCTACCTAGTTGACATATCGTATATACCTAAGACACAATTAGAGATACCTATTATCTAGTTAGAAACTAAGACACCTATAGACACCTATATTTTATACATTACCTAGATTTTATACATTACTCTCAGGATCAACTTCATCCATCACTTAGGTCTAACCCCATGAAGCATAACATGATGATGTAAAAATGTGTATATGTGTAAAAATGCAGTAACAAAAAAAAAGACAAACCTATGTAAACTTACAAATTAATGTGCATACTTACAACTCAATGTAACATGACTTTACAAAATCAATGTGAATACTTACAAATTAATCCAATGAACCATCTGGGTCTGCTCTACTTTTTATTGTGTCAAGTATTGCCTCATGGTCAGACTCATGCACCTCCCACAAGGTCTTGTTCAAAGGTCTACCCTGATATTGTATCAAATGAACATTGGATGCCACGACAAGGCTTGCGTAATGAAGAATCTTCTGATGCATGTCAAAGTCCTGAAATAACCAAACATTAACACTCTTATGTGGGTACCTTCTAAGCCATGTTCCAATAACAACCATTGAGCATGTAGGGTATTCGATGTTTTCTCCATTTGTAATTGGGGCCTTCAATTTATTTTTAGCCTCAACACAATGACACAAGTAATAATCTGTTCCCTCTTTGTTATCTTCATCTACAATAATTTCATATACATGCCCTACATTGATATGTGTAGCAAATTAGATGAAATTAGTCAACATTACAAAAACACTACAAAGTAAGATAACATTAGGAATTTCAAAAACTATGCAAATAGATATATTACCTGGTTGAACTAGATCTGATATGTGGTCAAAGTCAACTAATGATTCCATTTGTGTTAGTTCCAGTGCCGTTGGGGGTCGATACGTGCAAGTGGGCTAAGATAACTTAACTGCCATTTGTCAACCCTCTCCTTTGATTCGCACTCATCCCAGGCTTGAATTGTATAGGAAGAACAAAAGCATGACATCTTTCGTGCATGGATACTCCATGAACCTGTAATTGAGCTTCTGAAAGAGTGCATCTCACTCTATCCTGTCAGTGTAGAACAATCCTCATATGGTGTAATGGTAGTATCATCTATCAACCAAAAAAATCTATGAACTGAAGACTTACCTTCATTACCTAGACCCATGGAAACATTACACCACTCGACGATTGATTTTGAATATGTCAACTTTGCACTGTCTTTATACTTTGACTCTTCTCATGCTATGACTCTTTTGATACATGCTCCTGCACCATCATGCTCCCCCTTGCCATGCTCAACCTCACAAAAGTTCCACATATGCTGAAACCTGTAAAATTATGCCTCTTACTAAGCCAATAGAAATTTCATGAGTTTTTGAATTGTGACACACAGTTATCCAACCATATGATATGCTGACTAAACAATATGCCCCTCCTAGCCAAATCATTGTAGAACACCTGAAAGCAACCTTGCACGAACTTCGTAGAATGAGTGCGATCATCACTGATATAGAAATGATACTCCCTTATGATCTTTTTGTCATCCTTTGTATTATCATTCGCATGAATGAATGCAATGCACAAATATAGAATTCATCTCAACATTAGGAATTTCATCAATATTTAAATGAGATGGGCTAGATGCAATACCTTTGATTGAAGATGGAATAGATGACATACCTTGAGGTTGAGATGAGAACGATGGCATACCTCCTTCATCACATGTGAGTGATGATGTACTCTCAACTTGAGATGCGGTAGATGGTGTCCCTACATGTTGACTTGCAGTAGAGGACGTGTCTCCAACTATGGTATTCAAATCTCTCATAGCACAAAGTTTTTGCATTCATTCTCTTTGTGCCACCAATACCATATCTCTTTGTGATGGTTGCGGTTCCTCTTTAATTGGCATATCTTCAATTATCGTGTCCAATTTCCTCTTCTCATGAAGTTCCCTCATAGCAGCTACTTTCTTTGCATTCTTAGCTTCTATCTCTTCTTGTGTTGGTTTAATTCTTGATCGTTTCCTCGGCATGATGGAGAATTTCTCTATAGCATGATAAAGAGACCAATATTAGTTCCTAAGAAATGAATCCATACAAATAACTAAAATATATGTCATTCGACCCTTCATAGTAAATGTACATACAATCATCATGTAGAAGAGTAAATGTCACTCAACCAAAATAGGTACAAAGCATTAATGCAGCCATACAAAGCATTATGGTATAAAGTTCACTTCGGTCCTAGATGAGGATAAGGTCAAAGGAGAGTCACCTATTGAGGCTACAAGTGAAGAGTACATGGGACTTCATGTTGACTACTTGTTGATAACCATCTAGTCATGAAAGGATATGTGATTGAGATCGTGGGAGACATCACACTAGGGCATGGTTTGGATTAATGTAGAGGGTGAAGAAGGGATATCAAGAGATACTTATTAAAGTCAAGGCTCATTAATATGGCAATTCCAAAGTCAAGTAGATAATCATGTGCATTTTAGAGGCAAATTATTCCAAGCTGAAAACTCATGGTTTTAGGCAATTAAGTTGCATAAGGGTTAGGGTTTGTAGAGAAACTCTTTGGAAGGTGTTTGTAATGATTGAAAAGGTTGAGGCAGACCCAATTTGACATGTTTGGTGTCTTGGTTTGAAGATTGGAAGCTTGGAGATCAAAAAACCTATAGTGACCTATTTGCACAAGCCTAATTAGGCCTCTTGTCAAGTGGGATAGTCAATTATGGAATGATGAAGGCACTATGACATGATGAATTATACGATTCATGAAGACAATGATGGAGATACATGGAGAAAACTAAGGAGGACAAGATAAGACCAAATTTGTGAAGTTACCAATGGCAACAAATTTACCACTGAGCTGTCCTTAACTAATCCATGATTGCAAATGGATGTATTTTGGCTTCTATTGACTAAAAGTGACTTATTTATGATGAATATAATGCTCGGAATTGTTAAATGTTAAATTCCTAAAATTCAATCACAATTAACATTACAAAACTACAATCTATAATTGTTAAATCACATGTCTTCTTTTGGTGAAAAGTGATGCTTTCAAGTAGGGTTTTGATGAAAGAGCATTGTTAAAGTGTGGATGATAGTTTAGGAAGCATAAGCAGAGATATTATGATGTGTTGGAAGCATTGGTAAGGTGAAACAAAGCCTAAGGTATTGAGTTCCAATAAACCCACCTTGAGCATGCCTAGAATGGCCTAAATAAAGGTTTAATGATTTGGTGAATAGGGAAGTGATCTAGAGGATAATTTTTTTTTATTTTGGCTATTTGAGACTTGGTTGAGATCAAGAAGTTGAAATTTGGAATTGAGAAGGTGTTTTGTTGGTATTAGGGCTATTAGGATTTGGGTGGCTTGTGAAGGAATAGACAACAATTGAAGAGTGTAGACTTGAGTAAGGGTTTAAAATGGTTGTGTTTGAGTTCCTGAGGGTAACAAGACCTCTAGTAACCTTGTTAGGTTTTGAAGTATTGAAGACCCTCTTTGTGCCTTTGTATAGGGAGATTGCTTGAGAGGAAAGCTTATAAAATTTGAAGAAACTATTGGTATGAGCCCATTGTTGTGAAATATGCCTCCTTTGGATTGAGTTGAATCCTACCTCTACATCACATACCAAGGACTATCATAAAAATCATTAGACTAATCTCTGTAATTTAGGGTATTGAACCGTATATAGTCGATCAAGGTAACCACCATCATGTGCTAACAAAGGACAATTAGGAAATTTTGAAATATTGTTGTGTCATGTGCATACAAATCATCATGAATGGGTGCATAAGGAATGTCCTAGCCTAGGATATGTGCATACAAATCATCATGTCATGTGCATACTTGTATGATCTTGGTACCTATTCATTTGTATTTTAACTTGTTAATATGACAAAGATAATAGTGGGATTATATTTTTATTATGTTGTAAGGATTTATTCTTGCATAGTTTGACATCATGGTATGTTAAGTTCTATTTATTACACATAATTATTAAAGAGCCCAAGTGTAGAAAATATACATGGCATCATGTGAGATTGTAGGCTGCTTTCTTGATTGGGAATGTGTCTATTTTAATTAATGTTGACCTTTGAGATATCTTTTATTATGCATACCATGAACTAATTTAAAACATAGTCTATTATATAAACACAAGATATGTATACATAGTGTTTTATTATGCATATTGGATACAAGTGATATAAACATGTATGATAAAGCATAATAAAGTAATTCAAATAGAATTAAGGAAAATGTAAAGAACATGCATGTAAAGACTTGACATACCTAAAAAATAGAGATTCAAATGGAGAGAGAACCCAATTATGTAGTGTTTTTCTTGTTTTTGCATCAAACTCCTCAACAATTTGAGTTTTTCACCACTTTCTTCCTTTTCAATGTTAAATTGAATAACACTCAAATATAATTAGTAACAACAATACTATTAACCAATCTATAATGTTAAATTCCTAAAATTCAATTACAATTAACATTGCAACACTACAAAAAATGAAACTTGAATAGATATATATCAAATTTGATGTGAAAACTATGTTATTTCCTCCTTCTCAAGTTGGCAAAATAGAAAGGTGGTGGAAAGATCATGCAAAGGTGGTAGAATGTGTAAAATGTGCATGTGAACTTCCCAACAACATGAAAAGACTTTTTTTTTTGTCAGAACACGCACATAATCAACATGAAAATAGAGCATGTGGGCTTGGATCACGGGGGTCTAGGCCTTTTTACCATTTCTATAGCAGGACAAAATGTGAGCGCATTATAACGTAGTCACATTTTGTCCTAATATAGATTGAACCATAAATATTTGTGCCTATCTCACCTTTGAAAGCACCTTTGCAATATCTCATCTCTAGTTCCATTAGCTCATGTTCTATCTCTCACCTCTCTATATCTCACTTATCTCTTCCCCTCACTTCTCTACCTCTCCCCTCTCTATGTCTCTCAGTCACTCCTTGTCTACCTCTCCATCCATCCTTAGCCATCTAGGTCTCACTTAACCCTAAACCCTAAAGCCTCAACCCTCAACCCTCAACCCTTAAACCTTAAATCCTAAACCCTATCCCTAAACCCTCAACACTTTACCTTAAACCCTATTCCCTCAACCATAAACCCTACACCATATCACTAAACCCTACTCCCTATCACTAAACCATAATCCCTTAACCCTTAGCCCTAAAGCCTCAACCCTCAATCCTTAAACCTTCAACCCTAAACCCTATCCCTAATCCCTATACCCTCGACACTCTACTTTAACCCTAATCCCTCGACCCTCAACCCTATCCCTAAACCCTCAACCCTCAAACCTCAAATCTCAACCCTCAACGTCAAACACTAATCCCTCAACCCTTAACCCTAATCCCTCAACCCTCAACACTATACCTTAAACTCTAATCCCTCAACCCTAAACCCTAAACCCTATCCCTAAACCCTAATCCCTCAACCCTCAACCTTAATCCCTTAAACCCTAAACCCTAATCCCTTATCCCTAAACCCTCCAACCCTATCCCTAATCCCTATGCCCTTGACACTCTACTTTAACCCTAATCCCTCGACCCTCAACCCTATCCCTAAACCATCAACCCTCAATACTATCCCTAAACCCTCTAACCCTTATCCCTAATCCCTATACCCTCGAACCTCAACCCTCAACTCTCAATGTCAAAACCTAATCCCTCAACCCTTAACCCTAATCCCTCAACCCTAAATCCTATCCCTAAACCCTCAACCCTCAACACTATACCTTAAACCCTAATCCCTACCCCTCAACCCTTAACCATTAAAACTTAAACCCTAAAACCTATCCCTACATCCTCAACACTCAACACTATATCTTAAGCCTTAAACCCTAAACCCTCATCCCTAAAGCCTCAACCCTCAATCCTTAAACCTTAAACCCTATCCCTAATCCCTAGCCTCAACATTCTACTTTAACCCTAATCCCTCAACCCTCAACCCTATCCCTAAACCCTCAACCCTCAAACCTCAACCCTCAACCCTCAACGTCAAACCCTAATCCCTCAACCCTTAACTCTAATCCCTCAACCCTAAACCCTATCCCTAAACCCTCAATGCTATACCTTAAACCCTAATCCCTCAACCCTAAACCCTAAACCGTATCCTTAAACCCTAATCCCTCAACCCTCAACCCTAATCCCTCATCCCTAAACCCTAAATGCTATCCCTATTCCTAAACCCTCAATGGGCTCGATACTATACCTTAAACCCTAATCCCTTATCCCAAAACCCTCCAACCCTATCCCTAATCACTCTACCCTTGACACTCTACTTTAACCCTAATCCCTCGACCCTCAACCCTATCCTTAAACCCTCAACCCTCGAACCTCAACCCTCAACCCTCAATGTCAAACCCTAATCCCTCAACCCTTAACCCTAATTCCTCAACCCTAAACCCTATCCCTAAACCCTCAACACTATACCCTAAACCCTAATTCCTCAACCCTCAACCCTATCCCCAAAGCCTCTCTCATTTTATTATATCTTTCCCCTCACCTCTCTATCTCTCACCTTTGTTTCCCCTCACTTCTCTACCTATCTGTAAACCCTAAACCCTATCCATGAACCCTCTACCCTTGACACTATACGTTAAACCATAATCCATTAACCCTCATCCCTAAAACCTCAACCCTCAATCCTTAAACCTTCAACCCTAAACCCTATCCCTAATGTCTCTACCCTAAACTCTATCCCTATTCCTAAACCCTCAACCCTCGACACTATACCTTAAACCCTAATCCCTTATCCCTAAACCCTAAACCCTATCCCTCAACCCTTAACCCTTAAAACTTAAACCCGAAAACCTATCCCTAAACCCTCGATGCTCAACACTATATCTTAAACCCCAATCCCTTAATCCTTAGCCCTAAAGCCTCAATCCTTAATCATTAAACCTTCAACCCTAAACCCTATCCCTAATCCCTCTACCCTTGACACTCTACTTTAACCCTAATGCCTTGACCATCAACCCTATCCCTAAACCAACTCTACTTTAGATTTAATACTCTACTATTTAACACTCTACTATTGCATTGATTTAATACTCTACTATTAAAGCTTAGCATTCACACAAATGCAGATGTTCATATTATAGAAGACTGCATTATATTAGACTATTAGAGATCCCTCAGAAAAATGTAATAACAAAACTACTTTGCCTTATGTTAGGGGTAAGTGCAAAAAGTTGGGTCCACTTTTAGTGGAAGCCTCAGCACAAAATATTTTCAGAAATAATGGATTTTGGCAATATGGTTGACAAACATTTTTTTAGAAATTTTGTATGAAATTAAAACCCATTTAAGATGACAATGTCTAGTTTTAAAATATATAATTTTTTTTAGTTTTGGATATATTTTTGTATTTATTATTTATTTTTTAAACAAAAAGCTTCAATTTTTCCGAAGAAATGGACTTTGCCAATATGGCTAATGAATTTTTTAAAAGAAGTTTTTGACAAAATTAAAACCAATTATAGATGAGATAGTGTAGATTCTAAATATATAATTTTTTTACAATTGGATTATCTTTTCTATTTTTCAATTAATTTCTAATGAAACAAGTCCATAAGCTTTAATTATCAAGGTTTTTTAGTATTTTAATAACATTTTATTAAAATAATTTTTTGAAAAACAAATTGTATGAAAACATACTTCAGACAATTCTTTTCAATTTGAAAAAAAGAAAATTCAAAAAATGATAAGTTTAGGTCATCTTATGCGTGACGTACACGACGATTTTTCAAAACACCAAATATGGCCAATAAAAAATTAACCAGAAAAAATTCTATTCAATAGAAAATTACAAAAAAATATAGAAAACATGCTTAAGTGAGTTAGAAATATTTTCCCAAAAGTATTTTAAAAAATATGATTATTTAGGTCAAAATATGGATGACGTACATGTGCATGCTATAGTAAAAAAAAAGTGACTTTTAAACAGTGGTTTTTAGAAATGCCTATTGAAAATCAATTTTTATTATCTGGGTATTCAAGTAAATTACATATTTAGAAACTAGACTCTGAGTACTACATTTTATAATTAGTGACTTTTTTCAAGATTCCATCTCTAAGTGCTTTAAATTTTGGGGTCAAATGTGACAAATTCTGAAAATCAGGGAAAACACTTCCACTTTTTGGCCAAAAAGTGGACTCAACTTCTTGCTAGCACCCTTAGCTTACAATTAAACCCATTCTTTTTGACACTCTTCTCTTAATAAAGTAAGAGTAATAAGAACAGAAGGCAGAGAATTTGATCTTACTAGTATGCATGGTCGGTTTACATTCCGTGACTTCATTTTCATTGAATAAAAAGGTTTATCTGATTTGAAAGGTGGGGAAGAGTTCACTGTCATGTGCTTTTCTAGATGATAGGGTCCATAATGTCTAGGGTTCTTCAAAGAAAGGCCTGTAACAAAATTAAGTTTTTGTTATACCAATCCTCTTGGTAAAGCTACAATTCAAATGCCTGCTTTGAAAGTTGAAATAAATTAAATTAGACTTACAATTTTGATTTTCTTCCATTGCTTCAACAACATCATTGTTTTCTTCATCAGAAACCAATTCAATCAGCAACTTGATGCCCATTGGTTGACTTGAATTGCATCCTCTGTTAGAAGGTCATTTTTTATCTATAGCAATGTTGGTATTCATAAGTTGAAGAGCATTGATATTTTTCACACACCCTATTCTTTGAAATATTTTAACCTTAAAATATGACTTGGATATGTACTTGAACACAGTGAAATCTCCAATCTCCAGCCCATGATGATTCACAAAATTTCCCCAACCTTGCCTAAATTCCAATTTATTTATGGTACCCCCTAATTGTACATCCCACTCCTGCCCACCTAGACCTTGTAACACCATATGTTTGTCTGTGTTGTCTATAAACTGTGAAACAAATGTAGGAGGAATGCAATGCCATAAACACATTACACAATTAGATTTTACAAGTTCTTAATAGTGTACAGGAAATAAAAGAATGAAAAATAATGCATAAAGTTACTAGTTTTTGTGTAAAGTCTCCAAGCATAATTTTGAAGGAGGCACACCCATTAAACCAATTCATTTAGCAACTTGCTGCCCATTGGTTGACTTGAACTGCATACTCTGTTAGAAGAAGGGCATCTTTTATCTGTATCAATGTTGGTATTCAGAAGCCGAAGAGCATTGATATTTTTCACACACCTTGTTCTTTGAAATATCTTAACCTTAAAATATGACTTGGATATGTACTTGAACACAAAAAAATCTCCAATCTCTAGCCCATGATGATTCACAAAATTTTCCCAACCCTACCTAAATTCTAGTTTATTTATGGTACCCCCTAATTACACATCCCACTCCTGCCCACCTGGGCCTTACAACACCATATGTTCATCTGTGTTGTCTATAAATTGTGAAACAAATGTAGGAGGAATGTGCTGCCATAAACACATTAAACAGTTAGATTTTACAAGTTCTTAACAATGTACAGGAAATAAAAGAATGAAAAATAATGTATAGAGTTACCAGTTTTTGTGTAAAGTCTCCAAGCATAATTTTGAAGGAGGCACACCCATTAAACCAATTCATTCAACAACTTGTTGCCCATTGGTTGACTTGAACTGCATACTCTGTTAGAAGAAGGGCATCTTTTATTTGTATTAATGTTGGTATTCATAAGCCGAAGAGCATTGATATTTTTCACACACCTTGTTCTTTGAAATATCTTAACCTTAAAATATGACTTGGATATGTACTTGAACACAACAAAATCTCCAATCTCCAGCCCATTATGATTCACAAAATTTTCCCAACCCTACCTAAATTCTAGTTTATTTATGGTACCCCCTAATTACATATCCCACTCCTTCCCACTTGGGCCTTGCAACACCATATGTTCATCTGTGTTGTCTATAAACTGTGAAACAAATGCAAGAGGAATGCGCTGCCATAAACACATTACACAATTAGATTTTACAAGTTCTTAACAATGTACAAGAAAAAAAAGAATGAAAAATAATGTATAGAGTTACCGGTTTTTGTGTAAAGTCTCCAAGCATAACTTTGAAGGAGGCATGCCCATTAAACCAATTCATTCAACAACTTGCTGCCCATTGGTTGACTTGAACTGCATACTCTGTTAGAAGAAGGGCATCTTTTATCTGTATCAATGTTGGTATTCATAAGCTGAAGAGCATTGATGTTTTTCACACACCCTGTTCTTTGAAATATCTTAACCTTAAAATATTACTTGGATATGTACTTGAACACAACAAAATCTCCAATCTCCAGCCCATGATGATTCACAAAAGTTTCCCAATCCTGTCTAAATTCTAGTTTATTTATGGTACCCCTTAATTGTACATCCCTAAACCCTAAACCCTAATCCCTAATCCCTAATTATAATTTATGGTACCCTAATCCCTAAACCATAAACCCTAATCCTTAATTATAATTTATGGTACCCTAATCCCTAAACCCTAAACCCTAATCCCTTATCCCCAAACCATAAACCATAAATCCTATCCCTAAATCCTCAACCCTCAACACTTAAACCTTAAATCCTAAACCCTATCCCTAATGCCTCCACCCTAAATGCTATCCCTATTTCTAAACCCTCAACCCTTGACACTATACCTTAAACCCTAATCCCTATCCCTTAAACCTTAACCCTTAAAACTTGAACCCTAAAACCTATCCCTACACCCTCGACACTTGACACTATATCTTAAACCCCAATCCCTTAACCCTCATCCCTAAAGCCTCAACCCTAAATCCTTAAACCTTAAACCCTAAACCCTATCCCCAATCCCTCTACCATTAACACTCTACTTTAGCCCTAATCCCTTGACCATCAACCCTATCCCTAAAGCCTCAAGCCTCAAGCCTCAAGCCTCAACTCTCAATATTAAACCCTAATTCGTCAACCCTAAACCCTAATCCATCAAACCTAAACGCTATCCCTAAACCCTCAACCTCAACACTATACTTTAAAACCTAATCCCTATCTCTCAACCCTTAACCCTTAAAACTTAAACCTATCCCTACACCCTCAACACTCGACACTGTATCTTAAGCCTCAACTCTAAAGCCTCAAACCCTCATCTCTAAAGCCTCAACCCTTAATCCTTAAACCTTCAACCCTAAACCCTATCCCTAATCCCTCTAGCCTTGAAACTCTAACCCTAATCCCTTGACCATCAACCCTATCCCTAAATCCTCAACCCTCAACCCTCAATTCTCAACAATAAACCCTAATCTGTCAACCCTAAACCCTAAACCCTCAACACTATACTGTAAACCCTAATCTATCAACCCTAAAACCTAATCCCTCAACCCTCAACCCTCAACCCTAAACCCTATCACTAAACCCTCAACCCTCGACACTATACCTTAAACCCTAATCCCTTAACCCTCAACCCTAATCCCTCATCCCTAAATCCTAAATGCTATCCCTATTCCTAAACCCTCAACCCTCAACACTATACCTTAATCCCTAATCCCTTATCCCTAAACCCTAAACCCTATCCCTCAACCCTCAACCCTTAAAACTTAAACCCTAAAACCTATCCCTAAACCCTCAACGCTCAATACTATATCTTAAACCCCAATCCCTTAACCCTCAGCCCTAAAGCCTCAACCCTCAATTGTTAAATCTTCAACCTAAAACCCTATCCCTAATCCCTCTACCCTTGACCATCAACCCTATCCCTAAACCCTAAACCCTCAACCCTCAACTCTTAACATTAAACCCTAATCCGTCAACCCTAAACCCTAATCCCTCAACCCTAAACCCTATTCCTAAACTCTCAACACTATTCCTTAAACCCTAATCCATCAACCCTAAAACCTAGTCCCTCAACCCTAAACCCTCAACCCTCAACACTATTCCTTAAACCCTAATCCCTCAACTCTAAACCCTAATCTCTCAACCCTAATCCCTCAACCCTAAACCCTATCCCTAAACACTCAACCCTCATCACTATACCTTAAACCTTAATCCCTCAACCCTCAACCCTCAACCCTAATCCCTCATCCCTAAACCCTAAATGCTATCCCTATTCCTAAACCCTCAACCCAAGACACTATACCTTAAACCCTAATCCCTTAACTCTAAAACTTAAACCCTATCCCTCAACCCTTAACCCTAAAACCTTAAACCCTAAAACCTATCCCTAAACCCTCAACCCTATACCCTCAACCATATACTTAAGCCCTAATCCCTTAATCATCAACCCTATACCTTAAACCCTAAAGCCTACACCCACAAACCCTCATCCCTAGACCATATAACTTCACCCTTATATCCTAAACCCCAGATATTGTGCCTCAACCCTGTACTTAAATTAAACCTAAACCATACGTGCTCTCAACCCAAGTCACCCTATGCCTTATATACCCTCAATCTATATCGTAAACCCTAAACCCAATATCCTAAACCCTAATCCCCGCGCCTTACACACTTAATCTTATACACTCAACAACCTGAATATTAAAACTCAACTGTAACCTTCAACCCTCTAATCTCTACCCTCTACCTTCTATCTATTACTTAAGCCCTAATCCCTCAACCCTCAACCCTCAAAACTATACAGGCTCAGGTCCTTATATACCCTAAACCCAAAACACTTACATACATACATGCATGCATACATACAAACATAAATACATACATAAAAACATGTATACATACATGTACATACATACAATCATGCATACATGTACATACATACAAGCATGCATACATACCTACAAGCATACATATATACATCCATGAAACATACTTATGAAACTTGAACATAAATCATTCAAAGGAAGACATAACGTGAGCGCATTATAATGCACTCGTGTTATGTTGAACTGGGAAAACACTGACAAACATGCAAAAAGGAAAAATAGCACAATATAATGCTAGCGTGTTATAATGCGCTCGTGTTATATTGTGCTTTGGGAATCCCAAGCCTTAGGCTTGGGAACTGCTTTGGATTTCCAACCCAAAGGCTTGGAGTGCCTTCTCAACATCCACAGACGTGTTTTTGCAAATTCTACAAGATTTCACATAATTTTATTCGTGCTAACCCTCAGATTTGCATGTGTTTCAAGGTCGAACAAATCAAACACTTGGGTAATGTTAGGATTTCTCTTAGCTATTTAACGATGTAATTTTTTTCACATTTTGATAATGTTAAGCCTTTCATCTTTAATTTCTTTTGTTTGTGTGTCCATTTTTGGGTAAAAACCACTATTTGGTCTTTTTTTCATTGTAAATTAACCATTCATTGAAATTTCAAAAAAATCTACATATTTAGAAACTAGACTCCATTCTACACGTATTAAAAAAATAATTTTCAATTAGTTTTCAAAATTTATAGGGGTAGCATGGCCAAAATTCTATTTTTTAGGATGTGTCCACTTTGAAAATTAGTAAAAAATCAAATATTCATAAAAAAATTATCAGAAAAATCAAGCATAAACTACATGCTGTTAGCTAATTTCTCACCAAAGTGATTTTAAAAATACCAAAAAGAGTTAACCTTTTTAGGGAGCTACAAAACATGCTATGTTATATTTTTTTGACAGAAACAAAACCAATTTCTGTGGCTACCTCTTTTGAACCCCTTAATCTATACCATTTAAAAAAAAAATTAGTAGTTTAGAAAGTAGACTCGAAGCACTATGAACATTGTTTTGGGTACATCTCCAAATTTTGAGTGTAACTATGCTCAATTTCTCATCCAAGGCCAACATTTCTTGATTTTAGAAAAAAAGTGGCCACTTAAGACCCCTTTTTGGCCCCCCATCTTCTTGTACTTACCCTGCATTCAAATTTCAAATTTTACAATTACACATTGTGTATTTCAACAAACATAACTACCTTAATCTTGTTGATTGTACTCTTAGTTTGTGCATTGAGTGTTATTGGACTTTGCATGAGTTGTATAACCCACTACCCTACTAGGAACATCTTTTTAAGAAGAAGTTGTAGACTAATGGGTTCTAATGCTATTGATAACAACGATGTGCAAACATCAGAAAATCCATTATACAACCACTTTACAAAGAGTGAATCAACACCTCTACATGACATCTTTAATTATAATATAGAAGAACCAATAATTCCTCCTCTTGAAGAGATGGGTAACAAAGATATACATGTGCCTGAGGAACATCTTTAGAAATTGGACAAACAACTAGTTGAATTTCAACAAATTATAGAACAAGCACATCTAGCTCAAGAGGTGGTACCTATTGTTGAAGGTATAAGAGGATTGTTACAAGAAGGACAAGAAGGTGTTGAAATGCTCCATGGATTATCCCACATAGTGGATCATAACATAATGCATACAACTAGCTGCATGAATAACATTGAAAATGTGTCACCACTGAGGTATATAAGCTCACCAATCTTAGTACCCATACCGACTACTAGAATATCCACTTTTACATCATCAATTCTCACCACCAATCTACATGCTTGTAGTAATGCTACTACTACCAGAGGAACATCTACTAGAAATTACAAAGCCATTGGATTTAATTATCAAAATTCTACACCTCATGTATCCATACGAATGCATACATATTCTCAACCACCTATTACCACTACCTATTCTCAACCACCCATCACTTCCACTTATTACCATCAACCCTACAATTTCACAACCACTACATCTACTGTACCTATTTCAAATCCACAAATTACCTCTTCATCCAATGATACTCTCTTAAACCAACTTTTGCAGAGTATGTCTTCCTTACAACAGAAAGTGACAAATTTAACTAATGCTTCCTCTCAACCTGCTTTGTCAACATATTGTGACCGCAATCCTTTATCCTATGCAATTCTAAGGAATCCAATTCCTGACAAATTTGAGACTCCTCGCTTTGAAAAGTACGGTGGTAAAGGTGATCCTAATACTCATCATGTGGCAACATTCACAATGATGTGTAGTGATTACTTCTTTAATGAGGATTTGTTAGCAAAACTCTTTCCTTGATCTCTAAAAGATACAGCTTTGGAATGGTTTTTCTCTCTATATCCTAATTCAATCAATTCCTTCTCATAGCTAGTTGATCAATGCTTGCAACATTTCCAAGAAAACATTGGACCTACTATCTCCTTAATTGATTTGGTTTATTGTAAACAAGGCTTGAAAGAGAAATTAACAGAGTTCATTATTCAATATCAAAGTATCATCTCACAAATACAACATCCAATTAAAGATTAGGATCTTCAGAAGGTATTCATTATGAATCTACAACCGAACATACACGACAAGATATTGTTGATGAAGTGTAGTTATTTTCAACACTTATGTATAGCTCTCTGAGATTACCAACTTTTAGCTAGTCAGTATGAGAATCACACCTCATTGACTCCTGTTGGTCAATCCATGGCTGGACCATCTCAAAATTCATTCAAGAAGAACAACAATAATTTCATCAAGATTAATGGGAAACATTCAAATAATTTTCACTCACAAGTGTCTACTATTACAAAGCCTTCAAGGCCACCATTTCAATTTAAATAGGAACAAAGATAGTTTACTCCATTATCAAATTCTCTCCATTTGGAAATGACACAAGTAGTAAATAACAATCTTTTGAAACTTCCTCTTGCTCATCCTTTTGATAGTACTAGGCCACAAGGATCTTCATTCAATGCTAATGCTTATTGTCACTATCACTTCTCTCCGAGACATGATACTGAAAGTTGTATGCATCTTAAACATGAAATTCAAGACCTCATCGATTCTAATATGATACAAGTTACTGGTGTGAATGACAATGGAAATAAGTTGGTGGCACCTTCGAATAAAAAAACTACAAATCTTCACTGATCCTTTTCCTAAGCATAGTGACAATAATATGGTGGAACATAATAGTATGGAGATTGAAGATGATTATCTTGACTATGATGGCATAGTGGGTATGTTAGAAGTGGATAAGATGATAAATGAAGATTTACCTCACCCACACGAAAAAGGTATCTATGCTGAGGTTCCTCCTTTGTTAACCCTTTATGGATTGGGAGATAACTAATGTGCACAAGATATGCAACTCGAGCAGCCTATATGTAATCACTTAAAGCAAGAGTTAGTGGTACCGATGAGAAGCATTCCATTTCATTGTGAAAGGCTCATAAAGAAGAATGAGAAATCAAAAGGAAGGAAAAGAACAAGGCGACTGTCATCGGTGGGAAATAGTAATGATTCTTCTCCTCATAAGCAACAAAAGATTTTAGACATACAGGTTATTGAGAAGCAAGCACCATATGGCTATTTTAGAAACAAGCATCAATTAAGTATGACCTCTTCACACAATCTGTCACACTTGATGGAGCACCTATCTAAGATGCTCGCAAGATTAGCCTCTTCTTAGATATATATGTTTACATATGTTGTGTTGTGTTATATGTTGTTTAGGTCTCTTTGGATGACCCTTGATACTCTTGCAAGGACAAGGATACAAGGAGACCACCTCTGTTGTGACCATTCTTCTATCTTTCTTCTCATCTATTTTATTGTTGTGTGTTGTGCCTTGGGGGCATAACACCAGGGAAGATGTCTTGGGGGCATCTTCCCATGTTGTAAACCCAAGTCACTCTTGTCTCCTCTCTCATTGTATTGTTTACATTCTTCAGTGGCTCTACTAACGGTGGGTGACAAAAACAAACAAATACTGATAAGGACTGTGTGTCCCTTCAGTAAGAATTCCAAAATGGACCCAGTCCATATATGAAGATGGGGTTGATTTATATATATCTGATGCTTGACTAGTAGAATCACTCCGTGTGATGTATCATGTTGTGAAATCTCTTGTAACAAAGTTTTGCAATACTCTAAATCTGCTTCCATGAACTTTGGATTGTTTTGTATCTCACCTTGTTGCTACACTCGGTCTTGAGATACCTATAGTATAGCCCAATGGCTATGCTTGATTTTGAACCCGCAAGTGTAGCCTTTGTCTTTGATGTCATCTAATATATGATTTATGAATAAATTCTATGATGTGATTTGGTTGTTCTAACCAAAGCTCATATCTTGTTGATTATCTTATAAAATCTTGATGTGTTTGTGGGAACATTTGGCGATCATGGCACATGTTACTTTAGGGCATGGGCTTTGCAAAAGCTCTTGTTCCCTTGCATGTTTTCACTCTACCTTAATGTGCTTGATAACAGAAAACAAGATCAACCACCTTAAGGTGGGGGCATATATAATGTTATCTGCTTGATTACTTTTACACTGACAAAGCGTGTTTGAAAGCCCTCACCATAGGGTGGGATGGCGTATCTATTGAGCTAGTGCACATCCTTTTAAAGAAAGAAAAAATCCCTCATTGTGAGGAGGGATGGCATAACTCTTGAGCTAGTGCACATCCTTTTATACAAAGTCCTCATCGCAAGGTGGGATGGTGTATATCTTGAGCTAGTACACATCCTTTTATACAAAGTCCTCATCGTGAGGCAGGGTTGGATCTTGAGTCATTCACCCTTAAGTGTGTCTTTGGTGGTTATGGTAGCATAGCTCAACTGTCAGGTGTTTTTGGCATGTTTTAGATAGTGGAGTAGTGATGAGCTCCTCCCTATCGCTCGTGTTTTTTGTGTATAAGATGTATAGTGTGTCTATGGCATACTATGCGGCGCTCGTATATTCCATGTGTCTTCCTATGTTTCACATGCCTTCCTTGCGTGTCTTGCATGTTTGTGGCATGGTCTAAAGTTGTGTAGAAATGAGTCCCTCCCCACGCTCTATGTGTTTTACGTGTCTTTACATGTGTATTTTTTTTACTTTAGTTAGCATTATATATATATAGATATGTAATTGCTTAATCATGTCTTCTCTTCATGTATACTTTGTGTATTGCATGACTGCATTTATGTCTTCTCTATGTATTGCGTGCTTCTTCATTGTATTCATTGTGTCTTACGTGACTGTTAAGTGTTTTCTTATGTTTTCCTAAGCTTGGGGGCTAGTAATAGTCTTCAAACTTAGGTTGTGTTTGATGTGCTTTGACTATACTCTAATGCATATATGGATCATAAGATCATACACACATTAAAGTGGGGGCTAAATGTTATGGAGTAAAAAGTGGCCACATGCCTTTTTACCTCCTATTTTACCTCCTAGGTCTTATTTGCTTCATTATATATTCTAATTGATCATCTTGAAGGAAACTTCCTGATACCCATGACATTTTGGACCCTTGAGGCCTCCTTTAGCTTAACCCTAACCCAATTTAGGCCCTTGGACTTGGGCGCTAACTGCCCAAGTCTCTCCTAATTGGTCAGGGCTAACTTTTGGTATGCCAGTTTGGGCCCTTCAAAAAATTTTCTCTTTTTCGGATTTTGAGATTTAAATTTGTAAATACTAGCAGGAAAGCATATATAAGTGATCAGTTTATGACTTCATTTTAAACCTAGATGGATAATGCAAACTTATGATATTGGAGCAAAGAGCATTCAAGGCATTCATTATGTTGTTGTTGTAGATTTATGTTTGTATTTGTGTGTTTGTTGCAAATATGGCATCATGATCCATCTCCTTTTGAGTTGAAAAATTTCATCATCCTAAGGACTTCACCTCCGAGGTGACATCATTTCTATTTGAATCATTTCATCATTTGGATTATCTCTAGCCTTTTGTCTGCAAGGGTACACTCTCTCATTAACAACGGTGTTGGGAAAGCTTGAATGCTAACCTAGGATTTGATTAAGGCAAATCCCTAAACACCACAACCCCCTAACTCCTCTCTTATTGTCTTGTGTGTAGGTTACAAATATAGGTTTCAGGAAAAGTGGAGCTACAGGAAGGCAGTGCAGGAATTTAAGTTTCAGGATCCAGAAAAAGCTCCATAATATTCCTCTAACTGGACTTGAGCAGTTACCACCCTAGTCTACAGGGCTTCAAGCTTTTGGATCTGGTTTCTAAGCATCATTTGTAGCATCTTCTTAGTTTTAACCTCTGGCAGAATCCTACTTCTAGACGAGCAGTTACCAAATTTGACTTTTAGGAGATAAGTTCTGAACTCTTACTGGTCATCTCTATACTTTTGGTTTCTAGATTTCTATTGTTGATCATCTATTTCAAGCTGATTATCTCATAACTAGGGTTTGATAAAAAGCTTCGTTGAATCTTATCTTTCCTTGACAAACAAGAGCACAAAATCTGTAGCTGAGTCCTCATCCATCTTGTAGTGACTTAAGCTCAGTTTTGTCCTTGAATGTTGTAGTGAAAGGAGGATTTGATCTAGTGTACTCATACTTTGCATTCACCCCCCTTTTACCATATAACAGATAGATGGAATAGTAACTTTGTGTCCTCTATTTTGGCATTGAAGACCATCTAACAACAGAGTTGCAAACATATTATTGCTGAAATATTTTTATCTCTTATTCCACTCTCTTAGGATATGTTAAATAGAAATGAGTTAATGAATGAGAATGGTAGAGTTGAATTATTTTTTAAAAATCTAGATCTTAGAATTATATCAATATTGTAATGTTTTTCTATGATTGTTGAAAGTGAAGGAAGGGGCATGGGTGATTCCTATAATGAATACATGAAGGAGATTAGATTGAGAAACCTTAACTGAAGAATAGAGACAAATATTGTGTATTTTAAGAATAAGTTTGTTATAATATTGTAAGCCTAGATGAAGGCTTTAAGTAGTCTATATATGACCGACAATATACATATAAAGGGTGGAAACTCATTCTCTCTCTATATGTGATTAATTGTGACTGAAAAATTACATGTACGTCATTTTGATTATTTTAGCTTGTTAATTTATATTTGTTGAAATTTGAGGTAGTGGCTTTATTGTGTAGCTCTTCCAAAGTCCTAAAAGTGCATAACATGGAAATGTATGTACTTTTAAATTTAAATAAGATAGTTGATTATATATGCTTCATGTTCCTTACTTTACTTTTGATTGTGAGTGAGAGATTTGTAAGGAAGCGAAAAATTATAAACATTTTAAAATAAATATTTGTAATGAAATATATTGCATAGAAAAAAGAAATCATACATCATTTTATAATAAAAATTTCATGAATACAATAATGATCCATAAGCTGAAATGATTACAATTTAGTTTACATACACCCAACTTAGTGTTACAAAACATCTAATTACATAAGAAAAAGATTTTCAAGAATTTTGATACAATTTTCAAATCTTGGTAGTAAAGCCATACATGAATATATATATATATATCAAATAATAATAAAAGCTTGGTTGTCTCAATCCACTGATCATTTGCAAACCAAGTCCAAGAGAGTGGTTGAGGTGCTTTTTCCACCCAATCACGAAGTATGGAACTTCCTCGGGTTTCTTCTTATCTCAAAGAAAACATCGACCCTACACAAGGAGCCTAGCATCCTAGAACGGTATAAGCAGGTGGGAATCACTTGATGCGTGGCTATTGCCTGTATGCATCCTAATCCTAGAATGACATAACTCATGCAACAGGATGTGGCAGAGACTACAAAGTTCTAGGATTTTTAAAATAAACCATCTATTTCAATGGTACAATTGCTTGGCCAAGTATAAAAAAAATGATAGTTTTAGAAAAGGTAAAACTATCATCTCTGTAATTCCACATTCAACACCCTGTCCTAAAAATTCATACTTTACCATATTTTATAATATACAAAACAATTTTTCTATCATACAATAATAATGAAAGTAAAATAATTTTTCTCAAGAATACAAGTTATCACTATATTTACCAATTTTGTAGGAATAACCTTAAATCTATGTAACCAAACATTGTTTAAATAAAACGAAGATAGATATTTCCTTATCCTTATTTACTTAAGACTAGAATAAACTCAAAATAGGGTGATATTTATGAAGGAGATGAATTTTTTTGACTCTTATTACTTCTTAGTTGAAATATATCAATATTCAAATCTATGCACTCACTAATTCATAGATAAAAAAAAAAGAATTAAGAATCATTCTACAGACAAAATAACCATCTTTTAGGACTAACTAGATCATAAACTATGTTTATTTTAAAGTAACAATTAATCACTAAATCTCATTAATAATTCAATGTTGATAAAAAAATAGACTACACAACAGGTTCAATTTTAATTAAAAATTTCTAGAGAACGATATCTATAGCTCAAAGGCGTTATGGAGAAATGACTAAAAGAGGTGCCAAAAAAATGAGTAAATAATTGGATAAGTAAAGGTATGATCTATCATAAGAAAATGCAGACTTAGTCATTAAAATAGATTGCTCATTAAGATGTTAAAGGTAATTAGGATGATCTAAATCCGATTGACATAGAGTGATGGAAATTACTGCCTAAATGAAGGAAGAAAAAGATAATTTAAAAGAACAATTACATCCATGAGAAAATGCACTATAAATACTTCTGAGACAAAAGTTTAGATTTATTTAAAGATTAATCAATATAGGAAAACAATAGCAGGTCGGTTATATTGAAAGAATCAAAAGTGCTAAAGGTATTACGGAGAATATGAATGATATAGCTAAAACAGATCAAAGAAATAATTAGAGAGAGAGAGAGATGTTACTAAAGATCAAATCGGTTATAAGAGAGTTGTGTTATACTTACAACCGATCAGGAAAGAATGGATGATATAATAAAACAATAGAATATTGAAAATAACGCACTTCTCAATTTAGTATACAAAAGAAATGATTATAAAGGCACTATTATAAATAAGATATCTGGATGAGTAAAACATAAATGATTCACCGATGTAGCTCTTGCGAATCTTGGTGCTCTAGTTATGACTGTCAAAGGAATGTAAATTGAAGAAAATAAAGACTATGGTTTCTGGTATATTTGATTTGTATGCAACCGATCAAATATAACTAAAATAAAAATAAAACACGCGGTTTAATTTGGACAAAATCTATGAATCTGTAATCTGGACCAAGAGAAAATATAAACAAATAAGGAGAATAAACATCCAACTGAAGGCATCTTGACACAATTGATTTTAACAATTAACAGATCAATTGATGCATAAGGTAAGGAAATGTATTGGTAGGTAGGTTACAAAAAGAAAAGAAAGAAGAATTATACTTCGCATAAATAGATTGATGAAGTTTACTTTTTCCACACGAAGTTGGTTAAGAGAATGTGATAGATGCAAATGATGTGCTCTAAAGGAAGAACTGGAATAAAAGCAATTTAAAAGTATTCAACAAGGCTTTTGTCAGGATAACAATAATCATTTCCATTGAAACAGAGAGCGAAATTATCTTTTGTAGACTAAAACTTACACCCAACAAAGATACAGTCAAGAATTAATAGAAATGCCTAGATTAACCTATTTTGAAGCACTATCGAGGTATTGATCAGTTTAAAATCCAAGCATCTACAGATTAAAGAATCAGGCGTAGCTATATCATATTTTGGGTATGACTATCATATAATGCAATAAATGAATCATCAAATGGATCTAACCATCAGAATCAAGATATTTACAGATAAAACAAGATTTCAAACATAATCAGCAATAGATGAATTAAGGTTAAATAAGAACCTGGAAAAATTAGCTCCAAAGCAATGAAATGCCTAATTTTTCTTACAAGATTCCTTGATCTATATTTTTTTTTCTCTCATGCCCATACTGTTCTCCCACCAATTTTTTAATTTTGATTGCCAATACTGAGAAACATTTGAATGATCTTTTTTAGAATGAGAGAGTTTTTTTTAATAGAAGCTTTTTGGTTGTTTCCAGAAAAGAATGTGTAACATCTTTTTTAGTTCTTTCAACTTCTAGTCCCCTCATTTCTTTATTTTTTAACAATTTTAAGTTTTTGTCTTCTAAAATTTGTTCTAAAATTCTAAAACAATAAATCTATCAAATTTAATACTTGAACAAATTAACAACTATTCTATTTGAAGAAAAATATAAACACACAAAATATTGAATAGTAATAAGTAAAATAAACTAATTAAATTCATTATTAACTAACTATGCTATAAGATATAATGCAACTTATCGATTAAATTATTGCATATGCAATTATGTGTATCTATATAACACTACGTGAAGTGTGTATGATATCCCTCCATCTTAACCCTGCCAGGATGCTAATCTCCTTTTCCTCAACCACTCTCTTGTCTTCGGCAACCTGTCAAAACTAAACTCAAATTCACATTAATAAGTTAGTAACGAATAGCTGAAGCATTTCTAATATGATTTTTTTTATTTTTTTTATTTATCAAATTAAACATTCAAATAATAGCTTAACTATCTAACATATATAATTGTTCATAGATTATTCCAATTAAACACAACCATAATTAGTACCAAAATTTGAGACGTGACATCCTTCCCCACTTGGAAGAGACATCATCTCGATGTCTTATAGCCAAAACATCTACTTGAAGCATCCATAATAAAATAAATGTTATCATATGCATAATACAAGTATCTAGAATCTCAAATGAGGAAACAATCTATCAATGTCCTCTACATTCTCCTAGGTGGCATCATCCACCGAATATTGGTCCCACTGGACCCTATACTACACCACATTGCGGTTTTGCAACTTAACGTTGCACATTTCTAGAATCTTGGCGGGTTCCACTAGCACCACCCCTGGATCTTGAACTTGCAATACATGCTAGTCAAGAATATGAGATGCATTTGGATGATATGGCTTAAGTACTAAAACATGGAATACATTATGTATTTGGGATAGAGCGGGCGGCAGAGCAAGCTGGTAAGCAATCAGATTAATAACCTCTAATACATCAAATGGTCCCACAAATCTAGGGGAAAGCTTTGACCCCTTTCCAAAAGATATAGAACTTTTCTTAGGATGAACTCTCAGAAAGACCTTATCTCCAACTTAGAACTGTCTAAATGTTCTATTTTTATCTAGGCAATTTTTTTTTGTCGATTAGAAGCTTGCTTCAACCTTTCTTTAATGAGTTTCATTTGATCTTCCATTTCTCTTAACATTTCTAGTCCTACAACAATCCTGTCTTCGACTCTATCCCAGCTGATAGGCGTCCAACACTTGTGACCATACAAAGCCTCAAAAGGTGCCATACCCAAAGAAGCATGGAAGGAATTATTATAAGCAAATTCAACTAGAGGTAAATATTCCTCCCACTTATGCTGCTGATCCATATAGTACACTCTAAGAAGATCCTCTACTACCTAATTCACCCTCTTAGTTTGACTGTTCGTTTAAGGATGATAAGCAAAACTAAAGTTCACCTTTGTTCCCAAAGAGGCATACAAAGTGGTCCAAAATCTAGAGGTCATCCGAGTATCACAATATGAAATTATTGTCTTTGGTACACCATGCAAGCGGAAAATCTCCTACACAAATTTCTTTGCCAAAACTAAAGAACCATCCCTAAGGTTCCCTGGAATGTAATGGGCAACTTTTGACAATTTATCAACTACTACCAAGATGACATCATGTCAAGTCTTTGTCATAAGCAACCCTTGAATGAAATCCATAGTGATAACCTATCATTTGTACTCTGGTATCATATGAGGGTAAAGAAGTCCTGCTAGGTGAACATGCTCGGCCTTCACTCGTTGACATTCTAAGCATCAAGCTACAAAAGAGATAACATCTTTCCTAAGTCTAGGCCAAAAATATAATGGTCTTATACCTTCTAACATCTTTGTTATGCCAGGATGCCCAGAACAAGGTGCATATGAAACTCTTCTAATACCAGTTCCCTCAGTTTGGTTATATTTGGAACATACATACGTCCTTGATATCTCAAGAGTCCATTAGACTCAAATACATATCCCTCATATTTGTGATCCGAAGGATCCTGTTCTAGAGCTTGCTTCGTTTTATCATAAAACTCATCACCTGTCAAGGCCTGCACTACTTGCTGTCTGAAAGTCGATCTGACTATTACCATGGTGGCGATATTTCTTCTCCTACTTAGAGCATCTGCAACTCTATTTTATTTTCCTTTTATATATTCGATACCAAAATCATATTCACTCAAGAACTCCAACCATTTTCTCTGACAAGCATTCAAGTTGGGTTGGGTAAATATATATTGCAAACCCATATGATTTGTCTTAAGTTTGAAAGGTTTTCCCAACAAATAGTGCCTCCACATTTGAAGTGCGTGAACTATAGCAGCCAACTCCAAATCATGTGGACCATAATTTAATTCACGTTGCTTCAATTTCTAGGACTCATAAGCCACTACTTGACCTTCTTGCATAAGAACTACTCCTACATCTTCTCCTAATGCATCTGTAATAATTGTAAAGTGTCCATTTGGATTTGGTATAATCAGAATAGGTGCAGTAGTAAGTTTCTCTTTTAGTAACTAAAATGCCTGCTCACATTTATCATTCAATTTAAACTTCTCTCCTTTTCTCTGAAGTGCAGTGATAGGTGCTGCAATTGTGGAGAATCCCTTCACAAATTTTCTATAATAACCTGCAAGTCCCATAAAACTCTAAACTTCTGACACATTTTGTGGTGCTGGCCATTCTAAAATTCCTTTTATCTTTTCTAGATCCACTGCTATCCCCTTAGCTGAAAAAACATGGCCCAAATAATGAATCTTAGTTTGATAGAAAGCACATTTTGACATTTTTCCATAGAGTTTATGATCTCACAATTGCTGCAATACAATCCTCAAATGCTGGTCATGTTCTTCTTCTAACTTGGAGTATATCAGAATATCATCAAGAAAAATAAGAATAAAATCATCTAAGCAATCTCGTAAAACACTATTCATTAAATTCATGTAAGTTGTAGGGGCATTAGTTAACCCAAAAGGTAACATCGTGAACTCATAATGCCCATATCTAGTTCTGAAGGCCATCTTTGAAATATCTTCATCCTTGATTATAAGCTGATGATATCCCGACCTTAAATCTATCTTTGAAAACACCTTTGCCCCCTTCATTTGATCAAATAACTCATCAATTCTAGGAAGTGGATACTTATTCTTGATTGTGGCCTTATTCAACATTCTGTAATCGATGCATAATCTCAGGGTACCATCCTTCTTAACAAAAATTACAGGTGCTCCCCATGAAGACACACTTGGTCTAATGAAACCTTCCTTAAGAAATTCTTGTAGTTGCACCTTTAGCTCATATAACTCAGTTGTGTTCATTCTGTATGGTGCCTTAGATATGGGCTCAGTACCAGGTAATAATTCAATAAAGAAGTCAAATTCTCGTTTTGGAGGCAACTTAGTCAGTTCATCAGGAAATACATCTTTGAACTCCATTAAGATGGGATGATCATAGGCTAATGACTCAGAGCTATCCAAGTCCCTAACCTTAACTGCATAAATAACACACCCTTTTCTACTGGCCTTCTTTAGTTGCATAGCAGATATTTGCCTTAATTGTAAAGGTCTTTTGAATCCATGTATCTCAACCTGATTACCATGATCATCCTGGCATCTTACTATTTTCTCTTCACAATCTACCACTGACTTATGCTCAAAAAGCTAGTTCATGCCCAAAATCACATCATATGATCCTAAAGGTGCAACATACAAATTGACCTGAGTTTCAAAACTTGGAAGCTTAAGCTCACTGCATGCTAGACATTGCTCTACCGTTCTCTCTACCTAGTTCCCATATTGTAATTTCCATGAGTTAGCCATGAATCTAGGTCTAATTGGTATCTTAGATAAAACACTTGGATCAACAAAATAATCAATAGCACCAGTATCTATCAAAATGGAAACAGGGCATCCAACAAGTTTACCTGATAATTGAATAGGAGTTGCCTAAAAATCTGCTTGTCGGTTGTCTACTGCTGCATGGATGTGGTGCTGATTTCTATTCTTCTGATGTCTTTGAGGACATACACTAGCATAATGTTCTCAACCACAAGTATAGCATCCACCTCGAGGTGCTTTAGATCTATCAAATCCTTCTCTTCCTTTGTTGTTATTGTAATTAGTCCTCTTATTGCTATTCTGATGTTCTTAAAAATTATTTCCTCTCTTAAGATTCCTGATTTGTCTGTTGTTGTTACCTCCTTGATTATTTTGGTTTTGATTATTGCCTTGAGATTTCTTGTTACCAAATTTTGTATCTCTACTCCTCCTGTAATTAGCTACTTGCTATAATTTTTGTTCTTTCTTAATAGCCTTCTCAAAAGCTTCATCCATGGTGGATGGATTATGTATATCCACATCAGATCCAATTTGAGGTCTAAGTCCCATGATGAACTTATAGATTCTAAAACTTTCATCTTGTTGGTATTGAGGCACATATTTCAGCAAATGAGCAAATTTCTCCCAATATTGTGTGACCGTCATACCACCTTGAGTGAGATTTTGAAATTCAGCCATCTTCTTATCAAAATATAGCTACGGTAGCCATCTCTTTCTAAAAATCTTCAAAAACCACTCCCATGTTACTTCACTAGGCAACAACTTCTTTTCAGCCTTTTCATTATCCCACCAAGTGGCAGCCTCACCAGTGAGTTGATAGGTTCCCCAAATAGCTTTTGTTTCACTTGACAAATTCCTTAGAGAGAAATACTTTTCCATTTCTATTATCCAGGCTTATGCTCCATCTCCAATAGCCTTCCCATCAAATTTTGGTGGTGTAACCTTCTTTATATCTTTTCCTAATTCTTTTTCCACCTTTTCTTGTTTATTAGAGTTTCTTTTTGTCTCCACAATGCAAACCTCCTCCCTATTTTCTTCTATATTCTCCTTTTGTTGTCCCACTCGCATTTCTTGTTCTAACCCATCCATTCTAGCTTCTTGCCAATTCAACATAGCAACAATCTGATCCAGTTTCTCAAACGGATCACCCTGAGATCCACGTCCACGCTGATAAGTGAATCTGGTATCCATTTGGATTACTCTGGAAAAGAATCATTCAAGCATTGTTAGGCTTAGGTCCAAGAACTGAACCTACTGCTCTGATACCAAATGTAAGGAAGCAAAAAATTATAAACATTTTAAAATAAATATTTGTAATGAAATATATTGCATAGAAAAAAAAATCATACATCATTTTATAATAAAAATTTCATGAATACAATAATGATCCATAAGTTGAAATGGTTACAATTTAGTTTACATACACCCAACTTGGTGTTACAAAACATCTAATTACATAAGAAAAAGATTTTTAAGAATTTTGATACAATTTTCAAATCTTGGCAGTAAAGCCATACATGAATATATATATATATATATATCAAATAATAATAAAAGCTCGGTTGTCTCGATCCACTGATCATCTGCAAACCAAGTCCAAGAGAGTGGTTGAGGTGCTTTTTCCACCCAACCATGAAGTACGGAACTTCCTCGGGTTTCTTCTTATCTCAAAGAAAACACCAACCCTACACAAGGAGCCTAGCAACCTGGAACAATATAAGTAGGAGGGAATCACTCGATGCCTGGTTGTTGCCTGTATGCATCCTAATCCTAGAATGACATAACTCATGCAACAAGATGTGGAAAAGACTACAAAGTTCTAGGCTTTTTAAAATAAACCATCTATTTCAATGGTACAATTGCTTGGCCAAGCATAAAAAAAATGATAGTTTTAGAAAAAGTAAAACTATCGTCTTTGTAATTCCACATTCGGCACCCTGTCTTGAAAATTCATACTTTACCATATTTTACAATATACAAAACAATTTTTCTATCAAAAAATAATAATGAAAGTAAGATAAATTTTCTCAAGAATACAAGTTATCACTATATTTACTAATTTTGCAAGAATAACCTTAAATCTATGTAACTAAACATTGTTTAAATAAAATGAAGATAGATATTTCTTTATCCTTATTTACTTAAGACTAGAATAAACTCAAAATAGGGTGATATTTATGAAGGAGATGAATTTTTTTGACTCTTTATTACTTCTTAGTTGAAATATATCAATATTCAAATCTACGCACTCACTAATTCATAGATAAAACAAAAGAATTAAGATTCATTCTACAGACAAAATAACCATCTTTTAGGACTAACTAGATCATAAACTATGTTTATTTTAAAGTAACAATTAATCATTGAAGCTCATTAATAATTTAATGTTGATAAAAAAATAGACTACACAACAGGTTCGATTTTAATTAAAAATTTCTAGAGAACGATATCTATAGCTCAAAGGTGTTATGAAGAAATGACTAAAAGATGTGCTAAAAAAATGAGTAAATAATTGAATAAGTGAAGGTATGATTGGTCATAAGAAAATGCAGACTTAGTCATTAAAATAGATTGCTCATTAAGATGTTAAAGGTAATTAGGATGATCTAAATCTGATTGGCATAGAGTGATGGAAATTACTGCCTAAATAAAGGAAGAAAAAGATGATTTGAAAGAACAATTAAATCCGTGAGAAAATGCACTATAAATACTTCTGAGACAAAAGTTTAGATTTGTTTAAAGATTAATCAATATAGGAAAATAATAGCAGGTTGGTTATATTGAAAGAATCAAAAGTGCTAAAGGTATTATGGAGAATATAAATGATATAGCTAAAATGGATCAAAGAAATAATTAGAGAGAGAGACATTATTAAATATCAGATTGGTAAGAGAGTCGTGTTATACTTACAACCGATCAGGAAAGAGTGGATGATATAATAAAACAATAGAAGATTGAAAATAATGCACTTCTCAATTCAGTATACAAAATAAATGATTATGAAGGCACTGTTAATAAATAAGATATCTAGATGAGTAAAACTGAAATGATTCACCGATGCAGCTCTTGCGAATCTTGGCGCTCCAGTTACGACTCTCAAAGGAATGTAAATTGAAGAAAATAAAGACTATGGTTTTTGGTATATTCGATTTGTATGCAACCGATCAAATATAACTAAAATGAAAACAAAACATGCAGTTTAATTTGGACAAAATCTATGAATCTATAATCTGGACCAAGAGAAAATATAAATAAAAAAGGAGAATAAACATCCAACTGAAGGCGTCTTAACAAAACTGATTTGAACAATTAACAGATCGATTGATGCATGAGGTAGGGAAATGTATTGGTAGGTAGATTACAAAAAGAAAAGAAAGAAGAATTATACTTCGCATAAATAGATCGATGAAGTTTACTTTTTCCACATGAAGTTGGTTAAGAGAATGTGATAGATGCAAATGATGTACTCTAAAGGAAGAATTGGAATAAAAGAAATTTAAAAGAATTCAACAAGGCTTTTGTCAGGATAACAATAATCATTTCCATTGAAACAGAGAACAGAGTTATCTTTTGTAGACTGAAACTTACACCCAATAAAGATACAGTCGAGAATTAATAGAAACGCCTGTATTAACCTATTTTGAAGAACTATCGAGGTATTGATCAGTTTAAAATCCAAACATCTATAGATTAAAGAATCAAGCGTAGCTATATCATATTTCAGGTATGACTATCATATAATGCAATAAACGAAGCATCAAACAGATCTAACCATCAGAATCAAGATATTTATAGATAGAACAAGATTTCAAACATAATCAGCAAAAGATGAATTAAGGTTAAATAAGAATCTGGAAAAATTAGCTACAAAAAGCAATGAAATGCTTGATTTTTCTTACAAGATTCCTTGATCTATACTTTTTTTTCTCCCGTGCCTAGACTATTCTCCCACTAATTTTTTAATTTTGATTGCCAATATCGAGAAACATCTGAATGATCTTTTTTAGAATGAGAGTTTTTTTTAATAGAAGCTTTTTAGTTGTTTCTAGAAAAGAATGTGTAACATCTTCTTTAGTTCTTTCAACTTCCAGTCCCCTCATTTCTTTATTTTGTAACAATTTTAAGTTTTTATCTTCTAAAATTTGTTCTAAAATTCTAAAATAATAAATCTATCAAATTTAATACTTGAACAAATTAACAACTATTCTATTTGAAGAAAAATATAAACACACAAAATATTGAATAATAATAAGTAAAATAAACTAATTAAATTCATTATTAACTAACTATGCTATAAGATATAATGCAACTTATCTATTAAATTATTGCATATGCAATTATGTGTATCTATATAAAACTACATGAAGTGTGTGTATGATATCCCTCCATCTTAACCCTGTCAGGATGCTAATCTCCTTTCCCTCAACCATTCTCTTGTCCTCGGCAACCTGTCAAAACTAAACTCAAATTCACATTAATAAGTTACTAATGAATAGCCGAAGCATAGCTGAAGCATTTCTAATATGAATTATGTATTTTTTTTAATCAAATTAAACATTCAAATAATAGCTTAACTAACATATATAATTGTTCATAGATTATTTCAATTAAACACAACCACAATTAGTACCAAAATTTGAGACGTGACAAGACTTGTACCACATCTATTAGGTTATCAACCTTAGACTCTTGCCAAATTCCAGATTTCCATAAGGCTTTGCAATAATGTGTTATTTTTTTATATTAAACATGGCCCATATTGATTGTGTGTTAGCTATCTTACCATTGACCACATTTTTTTTTCCTGAAGAATAGCAGTCACCTTCTGTGATGGTGAGATAAACCCTATGATAGGCCTGGGCAAAGGAAGGACTAATTTCCCTCATATTAAAAATATGTGATTCTATACCCGTATGAATGCCCTAGGGTATTAATCACTCTTCTAGACTAAAGCTTTGAATCCCCTGATATATTGTAAGCCAAACCCTAAATTTGAATTGGTTTACATCCATGATGTAGAGCCCTATAATCACTAATTAGAACAGTCAGATCATTTTTCAATTATTGATGGAGCCAATTCCTAATGAATCTAATCCTCTTGGTTTTTGCAAAATGATTTTGATTACATGGATGAGTCAGAAATATGTTTTTCCTTATGCAAATCTTTGTTTTTCAAAGACATTCATATTACTATCAGATTTACCTTGGTGTTTAGAGGATGTGATATCATTCTACATGTTGGGATCTTTTTTAGCCTGATTCCTATATTTGTGTTTATTTCTGGGTAAACTGGTTAGTGGAAAGCATCTTGAATTGCTGAGTCTATGTAGGATTGTGGCAAGTGTCAAGGATTGATAGGAGCTCTCAGAAGATATTTTTTTTCTCAAAATAACATTTGGCTCGATATGGTTTACGAAGATGATACCCTGTGTAAGTCTAGTTTAATGTTCACAATCAATATGGCATAAGTTTCCCCTTTGTGATAGAGGTTTGTTGTCGATATAGTTATTATTTGTGACAAAGGGTAGTTTCATAGGGTTTATCAGGTGTTAATGCAGAGCGTGCAACATAGTGACACATGGCCAAATTTAGGAATGAGAGGTTGTGTTAAGTGTCACAATCTCAGGACTATTGTAGTATCAGAACAATTGGGCAAGGAAATAATTCCATATAACTGAGAAACACTCTATCAGAGATGTTGAGTGAGATCTTGATAGGTGTTAGTCTCTCACCACATTGCTCTAGATAAGAGCAATCAGGTGGGAGAAGATATTAGACAATGTCTAAATATGATATGTTTAACTAGTCTAAAAGTACATCATGTCTAAAGTTCATATCAGGAGGTTTTAACTCTCTAAATTATCATTTTCCTTCCAATATGACTGGTAGATCCAATACGAGATTTCAACTCAATGAAATCCCTGTTAGGGATGGAGTCTGTTTCCTCATTTAGAAAATTTAACTGGTGCCTCAATATGACTTTTGCTTCTGAAATTCCACATTGGAGGTCATCTGGAATTTCAAATTGGTTAAATGCTCTATTGGGTTCGAAACCTTGTCACTCTAGATTTCATAAAAGGTGGAAGTCTATTGTTGCTGATATAGACATTTAACTTGATAGAGGTCCATTGCATAATTTTGGCATTGGATTCGATGGTTCCAATGGGCCCTGGAAAACTAAGGAAATTGACTACATATAGATTTCTATTAGATGGATTTGTTTCATTGGAAGGACACTTTCCTTCGATAAAATTTTGGAGCCAATATCCATTTTCAATCTAGTTTAAATCATGGTCAAGTCTAGAAGTCCCTCATAGGTAATCTCCACAATGTTCACTCTCTTGGGTGTCAATAGCTTATTAACTTAGACTAATTGATTAAAATTAATTTGTAACCCAGGGTCTCTTAAGATTACAATGTTGTAAGGTTTTTGATTAATGGTAAAGGTTTTTTTGAAAGGGCCCAAACCTTTTTACAACCATGATATAGAAAACCACAAAACAAACAAGAAGTAACAATCAATAAAGGTATAACAAACAAGCAGCTTCACAAGATTAACTATCACCCCTAACCTAGGTGTGGGATTTTGAAACAAATTTAGGAAGACCTTTCTTCCTCCTCTGAACAATAGTCCACAACACAAGATTACCATCATCCTCAGAGTAGGGGGAGGGTAGGGACTCCTCGATTGACACCATGGAATGAGTAGGGAAGGAGTGAAGATTTCTAACCAGAGAAGCAAGGATCCAAGCAGGCTCAACTAACTGCAAATCTAAGGCAGGAGGGCTAGACCCAAAAGAAGTAGGAGCTAAGGAAACATCCACCATAGAAGGGATGGAATCAATAGCTATAAGAGAAGACTAAGCATGAATAGAAGAGAGACACGTAGTAGGCCTAAAGGCTTTAATCCAACAATGGGAGTAGTCAGTGAAGGCATGATAGGAGTAGGTTCTTCCAATAAAGAGTCAACATCATCATGGTCAGCAGTAAGTGGCAGGGAAGAGCATTTTGCACCAAGAGATTGAGCCCAAAACCCTATGGTGGGGGAAATCCAAAGCTAAGTGTCTTGTAGCAAAGCACCACTAAAATAAAAAATGTATGCCCTTATAATTAGGAAACTAGACCTAAGACTCATCAACCACTTGCAGGACAACATCTATAGGAAAGGACTTAGAAATATCAATGTCCACCAAAATGCGAGTATAGGTAGTGTGGCTGATAAGTGTAGTAGTTGAGTCTACATTTAGAAAATGCCCTAGATAATTTTTGATAGCCTCATAACATGAATCACAACAAAAATGGAGAGGGAGGTTAGTTAGACAGATCCAATTCGACATGATATTGAGAGATTTAGTGAGAGGGTTGAAGGAGGGAAACCAAGGTTTGACCATAAGAGAATCTTGGACCAATAACCACACCCAAACATCCATCATTACATCTGTTGGAGACCAAAATTACCAGCTTCCAAAATGCTTCATTTAGCCCCAAAAATCCTAGAAAATCCATTAAAATTTCCCACCTTTGCCTTTGAATAAGTCAAAACCCATCAGTTATACCTGATCTGAGATTATCTTTCATGGGTTCCCTTCAGAAAATTTCTAAGCATAAGTTCCCCCTTTCCTCCCTTAGAAAATTTGTTATTTTCTGCCTTTATCGGCAAATCGGCATTTTTCCAAACTTACGAACTAGTTTGTAAGTTCGCTTGTTTGTTGATTCACTGATAAGGCGATGGCAAGGCAGTGGGACACAAGGATGGATGCCGCGGAAAAAGGCAAGACATCAAAAGATGCTGTGACGAGTGAAATGTTTCTAAGGAAAAAAGGAAGAAAAGTTTCTCTATTAGTGAAAGTGGAGGTTCAGGAACCTCCAAGTTCGTCAATTGGGAGTTTTCCTAATAGAAGATTTATTGACTACATGCAAGGGAGACAAAGGCCACGGAAATAAAAATGGCTAAGGCAAGAAGAAGAGGGAAGGGGAAAACAAGTGCTTCATCACCAAAGGGATGAGTTTGTGAACCATGAGGTTCGCCGATGGAGGATTTCATTGATAAGGCAAAAGGCCGATGCTGAATAGATAAACAAGAAATTGACTAAGGTAAAGTTAGGAATGGCTATATTGGGGAATCAACGAAGTCCCTAACTCACCAAAAAGTTTGATTTTTTCATGGTTCGCTGATGTGGTGATTTATCGATTTGGGAGAATAGAAGGTTCGACAAATTAAAGATTTGCTGATGGTGATGATGAGGCCAAATAGAGAAGAGGCCAGCCAAGTCAAGGGTTCATGATGAGGAGAAATAGCTGACTAGGCCAAGGGAGGAAAAGGATAAGGAGCCAGATAGTTTGGTAAAGTGAGGATTCACGACAAAGAAGGAAAAATAGTGAAAGGGGGGAAGTTCACGAAACGTCCATTCTGCCGATAGGGCAAACAAGATGAAAAATTGGCTAAGGCAATGAGAACAAATGGTTTAGTCAGGGAATTAGATAAAGGCTAAACTTGTTGAAAGAGTTTAGAAAATTAAAGATTTACCAATAAAGGAAAAAGGGGGCTTGGTTCAGAAAAGGTAAAAGTTACCAACAAGAGAATAAAGAGATGATGGTTCATGATGGGTGACTTTTGCTGACTAATAGATAAAGTTCAAAAAATTAAAGATTTGCCGGTAAAGGCAAATGAGTGAAGAAAAGGTGCCAAGTAGTCAAAGTTTGAAAATGATAAAATTTATTGGCCAAAGGCAAAAGGCTTTCTAGTTTTGAAAATGTGGAATTCACCAATAAGGCAGATAGGATTGTGAGAAAGAGTTCAAGAAAATGAAGATTCGCCGACAAGAGGAAAAATGAGAAGACAATACAAGTTCAAGAAAATGAAAAAATTCTGATAAAGTATGGAAGGCTTGGTTAGCAAAAGTTGGAGTTTTCTGACAAAGGAGAATAGGAAGGTGCCCAGTACGTAGGGGAAAATGTAGCTAGAAATCAGATGGCCCGATAATGATAAAGATGAAGGGGATTGTAAGTAAAAATTAAACAACACTTTTAAAGTGTTGCAAGAGCTTTGAAGAGGTGATCTCCTAAATCTACACTATGATTGTAGATGAAACTTGTAGGCCTGTACTCTGCATTAATATGTTGCAGGCCAGGGTCAACTATTGGTAGTTGAAATAGTATAAATCTTCAATGGAAAAGAACCAAAATTGAATGAGTGGATGAAGTGTCCCAGCAGGCAAATCTTTCCGCAAGTACTTTCATTCCTGAAGGACGCTAGGGCATGTTCACCTGCAAACCTTAGAGTTGTCAGGGTGTGGGATTTCCTTCCAATGTGTTGATCTTTTTATAGAGGCCATGGGCCTTGTTGATGTTTAATTTTGCAAGTAATCACCAACAATGAGAAATTCCAAGAATGTGGGATTGACTCTTGAAATAACTTCTAGATTTTAAAGAAGTTGGTTCTTCTCTATGGGTTTTGAGGAAAAGGGAAGACAAAAATAATATTATAAATGAAATACCTAATTTGTTAAGGCGATGCACCAAAATCATAAGCTAACTCAATAGCATAGTGATTAAACCTAAAAGAGCCCACTGATAACATTAAAGAGAAGATAGCATGATTAACATTTCCAACATATTATATCATATTTAACCAAAAGGCTTAGAATAGAAAGAAAGAAGAAATAACCAAAAACAAATTGTAAAAGGCACAAAACACCACTCTCTCTTTATTATTTGATAGGATAACAAAGTACATAAGGAAGAATGCATAGATTACAATATTCATTCCCTCATGAGAGGCACCTATTGAGGCAAAAAAATGCTTCTATCCTAGCAGCTAAAATTCTATGATAATTCAAACTGCCTTTCTGCTGATGATTTATACTATATATAACCAAAAACCCCTTCTAAAGATGCTCTGCAACTGCCAAAATATCCTAACTACAAATCTTGCCAATCTTGGCTCTGATAACTAAGACTCCAGTTAATTGATTCTTTTGTTTTACCCCCATAAGCTATGGCTTCCTTTCTGCTTCTTGAAAAGAAAATTCCCACTCATTTTTACTTGCTATAGTTTTTTTAACATGAGAGACCAAATAAAGCGATGCTTTAGTTTCTTTAAGAGGTTGCATGTAAAAAGTTTCTTTTTGATCTTTTATCTCCCCGTGAGTCATAAGATATATGAGTCTTATTTAATAAAGCCTTCAACTTTATTTAGCTTGAGGGAGGGTCCCACAATATGACTCAGCTCATATTTAAAGACTCTTATTACTTTATTAAAATCTTATTTTCAACCTCTCGTGACCGTTTAAATCTAAATGAGATTCTTTTCATTGAATAAAGCTCAACTTTATTTAGAGGGTCCCCACCATTATTAGAGTCTTATCTTTAATTTAAATCTTTTAAAGATTTAAATAAAGAAACCTTTTAATGAATCACTTTGACTCATATTTATTTTCATGACCCACGTGACTCTATTAGCACTCCTTTAAAAGATTTTAAAATGAGTCCTAAGTGAAAACCTCCCGTGAAGAAAAGAGTCTTCCACTTCCCCCATGTGGCAACATGGCGCTCCTCTTGGAGCAAATTTTTTTCCTTCCCTTACAAACTTGTGCCATTGAGCCACATGTTTGAATGACACTCCTTCTTCTTTGGTGCTCCTTTGTTTTCCTCTCCTAAGTGCATGGACCATTGATTTATCTTTGATCTACAGAGGCTGAGCATTGCATTTGACTATGTACCATTTCTAACATTGCTTGTGCTTCGATTTGATATGACTCTGCTTTTAAGTATAGAGGTTGTGCTTCCATTGTAGTTGTTGTGTCTTTTGATCTTGAATCGCTGCCCCATGTGAAATTTGCAAAGGCCACGCCATATATTATTGATAAGGTTGTGCCTTGTATTGTAGTTGCATGCCATGGTTTTTAATAGACTCCGCCTTAGTTTCAAACTGGTTGTGCACTGTGCGAAAATGACTATGTCTAAGATTGGTGTGAGTGGCACCTTGGATTCATTGGGCTGAGATGTTCAAAATGGCTACATGCTACATTTATTAGGATGATGCACCATGATACTACTATTGGTTGTGCACCATTCATTTGTTTAGGCAGCCTTGTATGGGTTGTGCCTTGTATTGATATGCTTCGCTATTTAAGAGATTGTGCCCTATATTGATCCTTTGTATTGTACGCCATGCCTGATGATAGCTGAAGTTCTTTCTTAGTATGTTTGCATTGGTTAAATGGCTTCACATATTTCTTAGTATGGCTCTTCATACATACTAATGCTTGTACCATACATAATGATTCTTGTGCACTATATCTAAATAGTTGCAGACAACTTCATGACTTTGTATCCACTTATTAATGCTTGGGCACCATACTTATCTTCCACTTATTAATGCTTGGGTACCATACTTATCTATGCGCACCTATCATTTGATCCGCATAGATAATTGGAAAGGTTGCGCATAATTTGAAGACCTTTGGACCTTGCTCTTTGAATGCACCATATACCAATAGATATATTTTAAGGTACGCTCAAGATGCTAAACATTGACATTGGAATTTGGAAGTGTTTGGATTAAATATAAAGGCTCTGAGTCTCATTTAATGGTTGTGCTAGATTTGAAAGCTTTAACATCTCATTACCATGACCACACACATCTGGAATGCTTGAGCATATCCTAGTGTATCTTCGATAGACCAACCAATTGATCCATATTGCATTTGAAACTCATACCCACATTTCTCTAGGATTTTAAGCTTTTGGCAATCAAACCAAGAGTCCCTAGTTTTATCAATTACAACTGTATCATTTGATAGCATGGCATGAATGTGTTTGAATTGATAGCAGTGGCACCACTTCTATTTGATGATGTCTTAAACTCTATAAAAATGACTGTCTCTTCTTAGAATGGCCGAGGCTTCATATTACTTTGAGTTCCTCTTATATTTGCACTACTCACTTGACCTTAAAAATGGCCACGTGAGCCTTTTATGACCCCATGCCTTCATCAATGGATGGCTTGCTTCATAGGCCTACACCATCCTTTGTTAGCGCACTTGAAGACTCTTAAAACTGATTGTGTGCTTACTTGATACTGATTGCATTATAAATGCTGGGACTTGTGTCTTCAATAGGTGCCCTTACCTTTGCTATGTATTTTGAAATGGCCGTGGTGCCATTATAATATTAGATACTAATATACTCATGCAGCTTTCTTTAGATTAATGCACCCATCTTTATGGACTATGTTTTGAAACACATAGAGCGATGCCTTGAGTTTGATAGGTCCATCCTCTTACTGATTTGTACCATGTGATATGCCAGACTGAGACCTTGAAAACTCTATGTATTGTTCTTTTGTTTCATTTTCTGCACCACATATCACATTACCTGTGCCTTGAAACACATAGGTGGGGCTTTACATCTTGTTATGACTGGCCTGTAACCTTCTCATGACTATGTTGGAGATTTTGCAAAGGTTGTGAATGAACCAATCTTCATTGAATCCTCATTGGATGTTCATGTCACTGAAAATGAATCCTTGAAACTAAATTTCCTTCTGTGAACCCTAATCCATATTATATCAAAATTTTAAAATGGTATGCTAAAACTGCACAACAGTTCTTGGTGACTGGTTGGGAAAGTGTGCCTGCACCCTACGAACTCTAGAAGAAATGGCTTGTTTTCCATTGGGCATAGAGTTGGAAAACTCAAAAATAAATCACCTGATCACACAATTGCTAAGACAAACTGCCAAGCAAATGCATTGGATCTAAAACTGATCTACTCTTGAACCACCGAAACTGACTTTTCACAATTGAGACCAATTGATGACTACTGAAACTCAAAATCCTTTATTGCAACTAAGACTTATTGAAAGAAAACAAACTAAAACTGAAATAAATGTTGCAGTTGTAACATATTCTAAATCACTAAACCTAAACTGCATTCAAATTAGATTGATAGGGATATGCCCATTTATAGGGACACCAAAATAACTGCCGTATCTAATGATTCTTCTCCACTGAATCCACATTGAACTGATAATGGACCAAATGAAATACATGAAGAAGTATAATAGGAACTTGTACCTTTTGTCCTTCTTGCATTATGGAGACTCTCTTTTGACATCAAAACACCATACAAGCTGATATGTATACTGTTCTTGCTTGACCGGAGGGTGGGAAGGGCATATCGAGCATTGGAGCTCATCTCTTTGCTTGCATGTGAAATCTTTTGTTAACAGGACTTCATCAGTGATCTCTTTTGCATGTTTTTGTGCATGCTCATGATCTAAGATGATACCAAAATTAGGCATGAATATGATGGAGCTGCCCATAGTTGTCTTGAATCTGATTGGGATTTCTTCTTGACATAAGAATGGAGTATTATGCAATTCTTTATGCAACTCTTCACTATTACAAATGTCTCTTGAGGTCTCATTACTAGAATCTTTACATGCCTTTGTGGATCCTCATCAAGAAAAAGAGAATACCCATTTTCAAAATAGAAAATAGATCAATGATGACACCTACCTCTTCTTCAAAATTTTCTCCATGATCCTCTAAAAGAGGCTTTGCAAATGAGCCATTCACTTGCTCAATAGTGAGATTTCCTTCATCCAAAATCTGATATCCTTGTTGAAAAACTGAGAATAAATCCTCATTTTGCTACTCCTCATGCTCAAGCATCTTTGTACTATCCTCTGTAAGATGTGAAAACTCATGACAAAAATAAAAGTAGTCACTCTTTATAGATTTTGTAGAAATTTCCTTTACAATTTCTTCCTCAAGATGAGGTAAAGACTATGCATCATTCTCCACCCAGTACTTTTCAGCTTCAAAACCCCTTTTCAAGTACTTTTTATCTTCTAGAAGAGTCAAGTCATCATCATCATCTAAATCTTCTTCATCACCTAACTAATTTTCTGAATCACACTTTACTACATGTGCATGATGCTCAGAATCAAAAGAACACACTGAATAAATAGGAGCTACCTCTTTTTTTGTATGTGGATTACATTTTTCTTTGACCTCAAAGTGAAAAAGTACCCGATCTGTGACTTCTATTGGCTTATTTGTAGCCACAAAGGTTTGTAAAGCACAATTTTCAAAATAAGAGGGTCTCTTCTGTGCCTGAGGGAGGATCTCTTCCATAAATTGACTGCATTCATATTGCTGTCCAAATTTGGGTCTGCCTGATATGTGCTTTGATATCTTAGGTCATTTAGCTCATGGGTGAAAGATTTTATAAGCTCTTTTATTGTGCTCACCTCTTTATGATTTAGCAAATCAACAGGGAGGGTGGGTGGATCAGAACTTATACACATTTGACTATAGATATGAAAGGGATTGGGATGGAAAACTTGTATGAGGCATTATTGATTTTAAAAGTACACGAGGCAATTTACCAGCTTCTATGAGGCTCATTTCAGCTTTAATAGTAAGATTATATGATTGAGGCAGGGTTTCACCTCCTAAGGCTTGTATCATAACAAAAATTTCAGGATCTAAAGCCTTCAAATAATACAAAAATGCAAAAACTGGAGGAGGTCCCATATCTTCAAATGACTCACAAAGCCAAGAATACCTGCAAAGCAAAATTATCTTCCACAAGAAAAAATGCAAGAGAATAATGTTGAATTGGTGCAACCAAGAATCACACACTGAATTAACATTTCTAGATGATCAATGTACAAGAGATGCCTTGCTTATAAAGGAAAGGTTGAGAGATAAGAAGTTGTAGTCATGTGACAAGTGTTATATTCCTATTACATGTGACAACTAGAGGGTAAGATGCCAACTAGTTGATGTGTAGGATATGACAACTATAAGACAACTATCAACAACTAGAAACAACTAGAAGTATCTAGAAGGCTCACTAAGTCAACTTAACATGTGAATATGAGTGTGAATATTATTTAACTAATAAATAGTTAAATAATATGAATTATCCACACAACAAGGGAAATAACTGGTTAGGTAATATCCCTATTCACACTAACAATGAGCAGATATTTTTGTGATATTCATCAAAATCACAAAATATAGAACAAAGATTCAATGAAAACAAAAACTGAACTCTCTTTTTTAGTCCCACCATGGTTGCTAGAAACTGTTGTTTAATTTTGCAAGTAATCACCAACAAAAAATCCAAAAATGTGGGATTGACTCTTGAAATAACCTCTAGATTTTAAAGAAGCTGGTTCTTCTCTATGGGTTTTGAGGAAAAGGGAAGAAAGAAACAAGATTAGAAATGAAATACCTAATCTGCTAAGGCGATGCACCAAAATCATAATCTAACCCAACAACACAGTGATTAAACCTAAAAGATTCCACTGATAACATTAAAGAGCAGATAACATGATTAACATTTCCAGTATATTATATCAGATTTAACCAAAAGGCTCAGAACATAAAGCAAGAAGAAAGAATCAGAAACAAATTGCAAAATGCATAGAACACCACTCTCTCTTCATTATTTGACAGAAGAACAAAGTACATAAGGTAGAATGCATAGATTACAATATTCAATCCCTCATGAGAGGCAGATGTTGAGGCAAAAAAATGCTTCTATCCTAGCTGCTAAAACTCTCTGATAATTTGAACTATGTCTTTTTGCAGATGATTCATGCTATATATAACAAAAAACCCCTTCTAAAGATCCTCTACAATTGCCAAAATATCCTAACTACAAATCTCACCAATCTTGGCTTTGATAACTGAGACTCCAGTTAATTGATTCTTCTATTTTTTCCCCATGAGCTATGGCTTCCTTTCCACTTCTTAAAAATAAAATTCCCGCTCAGTTTTACTTGTCATAGCTTTTTTAACGTGAGAGACCAAATAAAGTAATACTTTATTTTCTTTAAGAGGCTGCATGTAAAAAGTTTCTTTTTGATCTTTTATCTCCCTATGAGTCATAAGATATATGAGTCTTATTTAATAAAGCCTTCAGCTTTATTTAGCTTGAGGGAGGGTCCCACAATATGACTCAGCTCATATTTAAAGACTCTTATTACTTTATTAAAATCTTATTTTCAACCTCCTGTGACCCTTTAAATCTAAATGAGATTCTTTTCATTTAATAAAGCTCAGCTTTATTTAGAGGGGCCCCACCATTATTAGAGTCTTATCTTTAATTTAAATCTTTTAAAGATTTAAATAAAGAAACTTTTTAATGAATCATTTTAACTCATATTTATTTTCATGACCCACATGACTCTATTAGCACTCCTTTTAAAAGATTTTAAAATGAGTCTTAAGTGAAAACCTCCCATGAAGAAAAGAGTCTTCTGCTTCCCCCACGTGGCAACATGGCACTCCTCCTGGAGAAAATTTTCTACCTTCCCTTGCAAACTTGCGCCGTTGAGCCACGTGTTTGAATGACGCTCCTTCTTCTCTGATGCTCCTTTGTTTTCCTTTCCTGAGTGTGCAGACCATTGATTTATCTTTTATCTATGGAGGCTGAGTGCTGTATTTGACTGTGTACCATTTCTAACATTGCTTGTGCTTCTATTTGATATGACTATGCTTTTAAGTATAGAGGTCGTGCTTCCATTGTAGTTGATGTGTCTTTTGATCTTGAATGGCTACCCCATGTGAAATTTGCAAAGGCCACGCCATATATTATTGATAAGGTTACACCTTGTATTGTATTTGCGTCCCATGGTTTTGAATATAGACTCTGCCTTATTTTTGAACTAGTTGTGCACTGTGTGAAAATGACTGTCTAAGATTGGTGTGAGTGGCACCTTGGATTCATTGGGCTGAGCCATTCAAAATGGCTACATGCTACATTTATCAGGCTGATGCACCATGATACTACTATTGGTTGTGCACCATTCATTCGTTTAGGCCACCTTGTATGGGTTGTGCCTTGTATTGATATGCTTCTCTATTTGAGAGATTGTGCCCTGTATTGATCCTTTGTATTGTACGCCATGCCTGATGATGGCTGAAGTTCTTTCTTAGTATGTCTGCATTGGTTAAATGGCTTTGCATATTTCTTAGTATGGCTCTTCATACATATTAATGCTTGCACCATACATAATGATGCTTGTGCACTATAAATAAATAGTTGTAGGCAACTTCATGACTCTGTATCCACTTATTAATGCTTGGGCACCATACTTAGCTGCACACACCTATCATTTAATCTGCGTAGATACTTGGAAAGGTTAAACATAATTTGATGACCTTTGGACCTTTCTCTTTGAATGCGCCATATACCAATATCTATGTTTCCAGGTGCGCTCAAGACATGTGAAGATTGGCGCTAAAATTTGGAAGTGATGGGGATTAAATATAAAGGCTATGAGTTTGATTTAATGGTTGTGCTAGATTTGAAAGCTTTAACATCTCATTACCATGATGGCACACATCTAGAGTGCTTGAGCATATCCTAGTGTAGCTCTGATAGACCAACCAATTTATCCATATTGCATTTGGAACTCATATCCACATTTCTCTGGGAGTTTAAGGTTCTGGAAATTAAACCAAGAGTCCCCAGTTTTAGGAATTACAACTGTATCATTTGATAGCATGGCCTAAATGTGTTTGAATTGATAGTGGTGGCACCACTTCTATTTGATGATGTCTTAGACTCTATAAAGATGACTATCTCTTCTTAGAATGGTCGAGGCTTCATATTACTTTGAGTTCCTCATATATTAGCATTGCTCACTTTACCTTAAAAATGGCTACGTGAGCCTTATGACCCCACACCTTCATCAATGGATGGCTTGCTTCATAGGCATGCACCATCCTTCGTTAGCGTGCCTGAAGACTCTTAACACTACCTGTGTGCTTACTTGATATGGATTGCATTATAAATGTTGGGACTTGTGTCTTCAATAGGTGCCCTTACCTTTGCTATGTATTTTGAAATGGTTGTGGCACCATTATATTAGATACTAATGTACCTTTCTCTAGATTAATGCACCCATCTTCATGGACTATGCCTTTAAACACATAGAGAGATGCCTTGATTTTGATAGGTCCATCCTCTAATTGATTTGTGCCATGTGATATGCCAGACTGAGACCTTGAAAACTCTATGCATTATTCTTTTGTTTCATTTGCTGCACCACATATCATATTGCCTATGCCTTGAAACACATAGGTGGGGCTTTACATCTTGTTATGGCTGGCCTATAACCTCCTCATGATTGTGTTCAAGATTTTGTAAAGGATGTGACTGAACCAATCTTCACTGAATCCTCATTTGATGTTCATGTCATTGAAAATGAATCCTTGAAATTGAATTTCCTTCTATGAATCCTAATCTGTATTATATCAAATTTTTTGAAATGGTGTGCTAAAATTGCACAATAGGCCTAACTTTAATGCAACATGGGTTGCTTGTTGACTAGTTTTCTAGCTCCCTGGGATGCACAGTATGAGATGAATTGCTATATATACATGTTTGAGAGACATCCTCAGGGTTGGTCAGTGAGCCAATTGTTTAGTCTGTAGTGCCTCAAGATAGTTTCAAGGCTTCGAATCAAGCTAGTTAGGGTGCTAAGTAGAGGAATGTGTGTTGAGGTAGCACATAAATGAATTGTAAAGCATATTTTATGCATTGGTATGTCTCCATGGCCATTTGTAATGATTTAGAGGAATGTATAATCATAGTTGTATGTTTTCTTTCACCACATTTGCTGGTGTGATTATAATAGATATTTGATAATGTGTGATAACATTTTTAAGTCAATACATGCTTTGTGTTGGGTCATTTCAGTTTGTTATTGTGTGTAAGTTTGGCATCTCATCAACTTACGCCCATATTTTGGCATCGTTGCCGGGGAACGAAGTTATTTTAGCCATTGTTGGGTTTTAAGCAGCTTGAGCATCTTCATGCCCTTGGTAACAATAATTTTGTAGTGGTGCAATTTGTTGTTGTGTGTAAGTTTGGTAGCCCATCAACTTACACCAACATTTTGGCACCATTACCATGGATAGAGTTACATTAGCCGTTGCCAGGTTTTTGGCATCTTGATTATTTTTCATGCCCTTGGTAACAATAAGTTTATAGTGGTGCAATTTGTTGTTGTGTTTAAGTTTGGCAGTCCGTCAACTTACGCCAATAGATTGGTGCCATTGCCGATGATGTACTACTTGATTAGAATCAATTGAAGACTTTGCTAGTGAGCTGAACCCAGAATCAGTTCGTAGCCTTGAAGATTAGTCACACTTCAAGGAATTCCTCTTTGGAAGAGGTGGTGATTCTGTTGTCAAAGAATAGAAATTTGTTACTGTTGTACCATGGTTGCTATTGGTGATTTGAATGCTCCATCTCAATATGCAGCAACTGGTGGAATTAAAGGTACATGGTTTTCTTCCTAACCTTTAAAGTTTGTTGTTTCTATCATGTTGAAGGAATAAGTTTCTATGCTTCAGTTTTCTACCCTGCATTGTAGGATGTTTTAATCATGGCCAATTGGTATGAATATGGATACCCTAGGAATATTCTTTCATGTGAGTCTTCATATGTATCAGACCCTAGAAGCTATATTAGTGTGGATTCCCATGACCATCCTGACAATACATATTCCAGTCATGGCTCTGCATGTTATACAAACCCAAACTTATATGCACCCATGCAAAACCAAGGTGACCTAGCAATGGAGCAATGTGAAATTGATAAAACCAAATAGTTGTTAGAGTCTTTGCAGCAACAAGAAAAATAATTAAAAAATCAAATCATGCTATGTCAGTTTGAGCTGCAATCCAATACCTTTCCCGTTGTTTCCAATAGCTCATATTTTTGGCCCCCTCCCATTGCCACTGAAAACACATACAAATAGTTGGACCTTTCATGGGTCAATTATGAGAAGCAGTCTATGCCCAACAAAATCTATTATTAGATGCCTTTATTTGATGGGTGTGAAGTTTATAATGGGAAGACACATATCAAGGCATTTTCAGACTTCATGGACAAGTTCCAGTTTGAAGATGAAGATATGTGGATGAGATTTTTTGTTAGATCCCTTGGTGGTGTGGCAATACAGTGGTTGGTTAGTTTCCCTGACCAACATTTTGCTTCCTGGGATCAATTAGTGGCTACATTTGAAGAGTTTACCAGTGGTTTGGACCCTGTTGTTCTTGTCCAAAAACTTGAAAATAATAGAAGCTATGAGGGAGAGTCAAGCATGGAGCTCAGCCACCAATTTGCAGTTGCCCTGTCCCACATCCTAGAGGATTTCAGACCTGATCCTCTTGTTTGTATTTACATGTATTTGAGAGCTTATGATGTTATCTTAAGCCCAGGTTCTATATAGGAGGAGTTCAATCTAATGAGCATGCAACAAGCATACATGTTCATTGATTATGTTGATAGAACTAAGAGGGAAACAATTGTAAAGTCTTTTTCCTCAGGTGCAAAAGTGGCAATGAATAGGTTGTTGTGGACAACATGGATGAGGGTGCTTCATGTGATCCAGGCATAATGTCAGGTGATGATTGTGTGTGTAGGAGGGTAGATGAAGGTGCTGGTGTAATGTATGATAGTGATGCAGAAGATAAAAGTAGTGAATGCACCAGCATTCTATTGGACAATTCATCAAGCGATAATGATAGATTGATGATGATTTCCATCTTGAGTATGAGGTGTGTGGCTCAGTGAACAATGAGGATACTATGTACATGAGTGAGAAACAAGTTGAATCAGCTTGTAAAGTTGATTATGAAGATTGTGCACAGGTAAATGAAATAGATAGTGAGCAAGGAACTTGTTCCTTGTTTGATGCATTTCCCTCCTTTGTTCCTATTTATGACAAGGAAGCAATTAGTGCTTGTCTGCACGAGGTAGATATGGAGGTGGCGACATTTGATGATAATCGATCAGAGACAGTTGTTAGTGCAGCCATGGAGTTTCAATGTGAAGAGCTTGCCATAGATTTTGAAGATGGTGATCATGTGGATGCATATGAGAACCTATATTTGTGGTGCAAGGTATGTTCTCTTCCTCATGCAAATTGTGATTCACATCAGCCACAAGGAAATGATGAATAAATGAATATGGAAGAAGATATGTGCCAACATTTTGTTTGTAGTAGCCAGTATGACACAGTAGATTGTGTCAAGGAGTACAAGACTAAGAGGTAACTTGAAGATTGTGAGTCTTCACTTGAAGTGCCTCAAATTTCTGATCTGTATGATGATAGGGTAGAATTGGATTTGAATCAAGTCTTTGATTCAATTATGAAGGAATACACTAACATATGTGGTGCAACTGGTTTGCAAGAACATGAATAATCATATGACATAGCCCAACTTGAGGCCACATTTGAGTTAGATGCATGTCACCTTGGTTTTCAAGAGGATAGTTTTCCTCATGCTAATATTCATGCATGTCTAGGTATGCATCATGCTAACAAGGATCTTGAAGGTGAGCAATGTTATGTGAGTCAACATGATGATGAGCCCTATTATTTATGGCTGCTATATCCTGATGACAATCATTTTCATTTTCAGCATGATGATTTAAATAGTTATATTTTGCTTGTGCATGAATGCAAAATGTTTTTATTTATGATGTTGGGTGATCAATGCATCAAGGGATTGAGAGAGATCAACTCCTTTAATAGGCTTGTCTTTGATAGAGGCAAGTAGCTTCACTGGTTTTTTGTAGGGGTGGCCTGCAATGTCCTAAAATTTTGGTTACAATCAATTTTTAACTATTGTTGTTTTGTAAATATGTTTTGTGTCTGTCCCTTCGTGTGTTTTGGTCTGCCCAAAGATATTATGAGGTTCTCGTTGTACCAGATTTGCCACATGTCCCCAACTAGAGCAAGTGTTGGAGCCCAAAATTACCAGCTTACAAAATGCTTCATTTATCCCCAAAAAACCTAGAAAATCCATTAAAATTTCCCACCTTTGCCTTTGATTTATTCAAAACCCATCAATTATATCTGATTTGAGATTATCTTTCATGGGTTCCCTTCAGAAAATTTCTAAGCATAAGTTCCCCCTTTCCTCCCTTAGAAAATTTGTTATTTTCTACCTTTATCGGCAAATCGACATTTTTCTGAACTTACGAACTAGTTTGTAAGTTTGCTTGTTTTCTAATTCATTGATAAGATGATGGCAAGGCAGCGATACACAAGGATAGAATGCTGTGGCAAAAGGCAAGACATCAAAAGGTGTTGTGGTGAGTGAAATGTTTCTAAGATAAAAAGGGAGAAAAGTTTCTTTATCAACGAAAGTGGAGGTTCGGAAACCTCCCAGTTCATTAACTAGAGGTTTTCTTAATAGAAGATTTGTCGACTATAGGCAAGGGAGACAAAGGTCGCAGAAGTAAAAATGACTAAGGCAAGAAGAATAGGGAAGGGGAAAATAAGTGCTTCATTGCCAAAGGGATGAGTTCGCAAACCATGATGTTCGCCGATGGAGGATTTTACCAATAGGGTGAAAGGCTGATGCTAAATAGATAAAAGAGAAATTGACTAAGGAAAAGTTAGGAATTGCTATATCGGGGAATCGACAAAGTCCCTAACTCATCAAAAAGTTTGATTTTTTCATGGTTTGCCAATAGGGCAATTTTTTGACTTGGGAGAATAGAAGGTTCGGCAAATTAAAGATTTTCTAATGGTGATGATGAGGCCAAATAGAGAAGGGGCCAGCGAAGTCAAGGGTTCGAGATTTGGAGAAACAACTGATTGGAACAAGGGAGGAAAATGAGGAGCTAGATAGTTTAGCAAAGTGAGGATTCACCGACAAAGAAGGAAAAATAGTGAAAAGGGGGGAAGTTCAGAAAAAGTGCATTCTACTGATAGGACAAACAAGATGAAAAAATTGGCTAAAGCAATGAGAACAAATGGTTCAGTCAAGGAATCAGCTAAAGGCCGAACTAGTTGAAAGAGCTCGGCAAATTAAAGATTTGTCGATAAAGGCAAAAGGGGGGCTTGGTTTAGAAAAGGTAAAAGTTGCTGACAAGAGAATAAAGAGATGATGGTTCATGATGGGTGACTTTTGCTAACTAATAGATAAAGTTTGACAAATTAAAGATTTTGGGCTAAAGTCAAATGAGTGAAGAAAAGGTGCCAAATAGTCAAAGTTTGAAAATGATAAAATTTTCCGACCAAAGGCAAAAGGCTTGCTAGTTCTGAAAAGGTGGAATTCACCGATAAGGTAGATAGGATGGTGAGAAAGAGTTCAAGAAGATGAAGATTTGGTGACAAAAGGAAAAATGAGAAGACAAGCCAAGTTCAAGAAAATGAAAAATTGCTGATAAAGGACGGAAGGCCTATTCACAAAAGTTGGAGTTTGCCGAGAAAGGAGAATAGGAAGGTGCCCAATATGCAAGGGAAAATGCACCCAAAAATCAAATGGCCCGATAATGATAAAGTGAAGGGGATTGTAAGTAAAAATTGAACACACTTTTAAAGTGTTGTAAGAGATTTGAAGAGGTGATCTCCTAAATTTATGCCATGATTGTAGGATGAAATTTGCAGGCCTGTAATTTGCATTAATATGTTGCAAGCTAGGGTAAATTGTAGGTAGTTGAAGTAGTATAAATCTTCAATGCAAAAGGACCAAAATTGAATGAGTGGATGAAGTGTCCCAACAAACAAATCTTTATGTGAGTACTTTCATTCTTGAAGGACACCAAGGTGTGGGAACTTGCAAACCTCAGAGTTGTCAAGGTGTGGGATTTCCTTCCAACGTGTTGATCTTCTGATAGAGGCCATGGGCCTAACTTTAATGCACCATGGGTTGCGTGTTGACTGGTTTTCAAGTGTCCTGGATTGCATAGTAGGAGCTGAATTGCTATATATATATATATGTTTGAGAGACATTCTCAAGGTTGGTCACTAAGCTAGTTATCTGGTCTGTAGTATCTGAGGATAGTTTTAGGGCTTCAAATCAAGCCAGTCAGGGTGCTAAATGGAGGTATGTGTATTGAGGTAGTGTAGGAATGAATTGTAAAGCATATTTTATGCATTGGCATGTCTCCATGGCCATTTGTAATGATTCAGGGGAATGTATAATCGTAATTGTATGTTTTCTTTCATTACATTTGCTAGTGTGATTGTAATAGAGATTTGATAATGTGTGACATTATTTATGTCAATACATGCCTTTTGTTGGGTCATCTCTTTGTTGCAAATGGGTCATTGTGGCTTGGTTCTGGATAGTTAAGTATGTCCAATGTATGAAGTATAATCTGAGAAATATATGTAAATACATTTTAGCTTTTTGTTGATATTGATTTAGTCCATTTCCTTCCTCTTTAGTGCTTTTGACTTAGTTGCCCAATATAGTAGGCACTGATCCATATTGGAGAGGGATCAAACACTCTTTATAAATCAAACAAATCATTCACATGTGGTTTAGGGGAAAACACCATCTTTCCTGTGTGTGTACATTCGCATAGTTGACCTATGCAATCACTTTGTCTTGACCTAGTGACAACTCTTGGGGTCAAGTGTACATTGGGTATGGCTATGTTTGTTTAGTTGTATTTTATTTCATGCCTCTAGGAATATCCCTCCTAGGTCTAGCTGAGCCTAAAGTGTAGAGGAGTCTACCCACTCCTGTTAGTTGGCCAAGATCACCCAAAACTCATTGATAAACCTCTCCCTATCACCCTGACGAAAATCCCTGGCCTAGGTGATTTAGGAATGTTTTAGAGTTTTAAGTTGCAGTTATTTTGGGAACCGACAACATCCTTGTCAGATGTCGAGTCAAAAATAAATATAAAGAAATGCTTGGCACACATGTGTAAATCTTGAGTTTACCCTCAATAAAAGGTCACTAATTCTCAAAACCCATTGATACAAATTAGGAAGGCATGGCCATAGTTTATTGCATCTACAAATTATACCCTTCTCAGAAAAATATGCCTCATGTTCAATAACATCTAACCCAAGAATAACAAGGGAAGACTAGCATTAGAAAAAGCCCAATCTTACCATGCATAGGAGGGAGAAAATCAATCATATGAACAAACCCACTGCACATAGCCATCACAAATGAGCAAGGAACCGTATTGTCCAACAATCTTGAACCAGTAGTAGGATCCCCAATGTTGAAAGATATAGTAGAGGATCCAACATCCACACCAAAACCCTTCATACAACATGTGCCTTGTAAAGACGTGTGAATAGAGGAGGGCATCACAACCACATGAGAGAGAAAACCAACACCCTAACGAGTAAGAGAAACAAAAATAGTAAATATATTCAAATTAATATAGATATTAGGTTTAGAATTTAAACTAATTTTAAATGGGATATCATATTTGGAGTGTATATCATAGTTATTTAGAGTCCCATTGAATCTTAGCTTCTAATAAGCATAATTGTACAACAAATGTTAGATTTTAACTTGAGTTTATTTCAAGAAGGTTAGGGTCAATCCAAGCATGTCACAAGTTTAAGTATAACACAAGCCTTTACATAATAATAGATAACTAGAGTTAATCATTTATGAAATTCTCAATGGAAGGAGCCATTATAAATGATGAAAACTGTGATAATGCATCATATTTGGATTAGATAACTAGTATAAATATTTAACCAAAGTAAATTGTACATGGAATTAAAGAACAAACTTGAATTGACTTTTATGCTAGAATCTTATCATATAACTCATTCAAGTAAGATCAAGTTAAAACCACTCTGCAACTAGACAATGATATTTTTATTTAAAGATAAAACTAGGAGAATATACTGACCAAATTAAAACAAGAAATAAGATAATTGTTAGATTATACTCAAGTGGAAGCATGGAGTTGCATCCCATTATTTCTCCAACTAATGCAAACACAAAGAAAAATCTACTAAAATCACATGAGGGTTTGATCTAAGGGGGTTTCAATTAAGCCACATCAATAGATGTGTAGTGCTAGATGGTGCCACATCACAAAGGGGGTTTGACCAAACCCTCTTTAACCAAACCTCCTCTTGTTTGCACCCCAAACAACTCTAACCAACTTCCAAGCTTCCTCTTTGAGGTTTTTTCTATTGCTTTCTCATTTTTTTAGTTTTTTAGTTTTTCTATGGATATTTTTTTTGATAAAAATTAGAAATATATTAATAAAAAAAGGATGTATAGGCCATTATTACAAGAGAAAAAAAGACCAAAATCAAAGAAGAACTGATAAATCAGGATAGCCATAGGCATAGAGAGAAATATTAGTAATATTTCTCACCAACCAAGAGCTAATATACAATGGATTGAAACTAGAAATGTACTTAGAGGATAACTTCAATTCATTAAAGGAAAGAAGATTGTAACTCCTAAAAGGCATGAGAGAAATCTTTAAGCACATCAAATACATAAGAAAATGACTAAAAGCAACCTCCCTATTATAACTAAAAAAGCTACTACAACATCGATAAAAAAATTAGAACATGAGAAAAAACATTGACAAAAGAGTATAAACTAAAAAAAGAATTAGAAGCAGAAGTAGGAAACATCTTAAAAATTCATTCAAAAGATAGAGATGCCTACATTCCATAACAAGATCCTAATGCTCCAAAAATCTAAATTCAAACTTCAGAGAAAAGATAGAAATAACCATCATTAGCTTGTTGTAATTGAGTTATCCTCCTTAATGAAAATTTGAAGTTCCATATAAAGAGGGAAGTTGATGATCCTAATTGAATATTATTTCTAGTTATAGATGGGAGGATAAATTATTATGTTTCTTTAGAGTTATTACCTATGTGAAGCAACTGGAGGAAATCATTTAATGGAGAGGAAGAATTAAGACTAGGAAGTGTGTTGTGAAAAGTAATTCATAGTGGTCAAACAAAGAAAGGAAATTGTGTGTTTTTTAGAAATTAATCTTAACCTTAGAAAGATGTGTTGAAGGTCTAAAATTTTTACCTAGTAATATTTGTTGATATGTACCACAATCTTTTTATAAAAGTTCTATAAGTTTTGTATCTCTGTTTTAGTCATGGAGACACTATATGTGATATTTGGTTGTTATTATTCCCTAAGGCACTCTATTGCAAGAGGTTTAATGGTTTATGTTATGTGGGTTGGGATGTCTGTACGCCAATACTAGTATAATTATACATTGAATTAAGTTGGGTAGTAGGTGAGGTGGGTAAACCTATACTTAGTTAAAAATGGGATAATCACCATTAAAAATTAAACCACTATGTACTCGGCCCAAGGGAGGGGAGGGGGGAGGGAGTGGTTGAGGTGAATATCTAGTTAGTGGCCACTAATGAAAGGTGATGACCCCTTGGCTGGTCCATTGATTCTTAGATTAAACTATTGGTTATTGATTGAATTGTGTTGTGGATGAGGAGGGAAATTTATATACCAACAAATGAATTAAAGACCCTAGATAGAGGCACTAAGTGTAGGGAGGGATCAAATATTTTAAAGGTTTGAATGTGATTTGTAATGATCATCTAGCTAGTTTAGTAGGATCTTAGTTGTGTTTATATGTATGTGACGATTGTTGAAGCAATTCTCTTATCAATGCATTCTCCCTAAATGGGATTTAATTGGAATCTACATTTTTATATTGTGTGTTACCTTTGAAACTACTTTTCTTTCCCAATGAATGGTGGGAAGGTGTTGGAGGAGGGAAATGGAGTAAAATGACAATTTAGTTTAGATAAGAGAAATAAATCAATGAATTAGGAAGCTCTCCTCATTACCTCCTATGGAAGCCCACACTTAGTGTGAGGGTGGATAGATGGAATAGTAAATTTGTGTCCTCTATTTTGGCATTGAGGACCATCTAACAACTAAGTTGCAAACATATTATCGCTAAAATATTTTTAACTCTTATTCCACTCTCTTAGGATATGTTGAATAGAAATGAGTTTATTGAGAATGATAGAGTTGAATTATTTTTTTAAAATCTAGATCTTGAAATTATATCAATATTGTAATGTTTTCCTATGATTGTTGAAAGTAATGGAAGGGGCACGGGTGATTCCTAGAATGAATACATGAAGGAGATTAGATTAAGAAACCTTAAATGAAGAGTAGAGACAAATATTGTGTACTTTAAGAATAAGTTTGTTATAGTATTGTAAGCTTAGATGAAGGTTTTAAGTAGTCTATATATGACCGACAATATGTAAGGGCACCTAACTCTATTTATTAATTATGATGTTTCATTTTGAAATAATTAGCTGGATAAATTATTTAATATTGTAGGTACTTTCTTATTTGCATGTTTTATAAAGTCTTCTTTAAATTCTATTTTGGAAAAAGAAGTGGTAGTTTTCTTGGCATATGAAAAGTCAAGAGGTTCAGTTTTTAAAAGATCAAGAAAGGAATGAAGGAGGGCACGGATATTGCATCAACATGTTGGCTTTTAAAGGAATCATCAGTGGAGGGTTTGGGAGGTCGGTAGGAGAGGATTCCGAGATCAAGAGTGGACTATGAACAGATCTGGATGAAATTATAGCTGTTTCCTACCCATTTGATTCGCTTGTTAGATGGATGGCATACGGCTGATGCCAGCCTTCTCTGTTAAGGGATTGTGCAGCTGGAATCGTCTTGAGCTCATCTATTGAGGTATGTGGCACTGTGGTAACTTGGATGCAACATATTACTTACTTTACACATTTACACTTTATTGTAGGTCTATTGAGGTATATCACACCAATAATTGGATATATTACATATTAACATGCCTTTAAAGGATTTGAAATTGGGGTTTTGCAGAAAGATCAATTGATTTACAGCTTGAGCTTGTCCGTTGAGGGCTAAAGATAATTGAAAATTACAAATTAACACATCCTTAAGGAATTTGAAACTTGGTATTCTCTGTATAGCCTATTGATTTACCACACGAACTCATCTCTATTGAAAAGGAAAGAATTTAACTCTTGCAAATTAAGTGACTTTTGCACTAGTGTTAATTAATTTGATTTCGCTCATAATGTGTAGAATCTTTAAACTGTATGTAAGACATATCATGCAAATGGGAGTTGAGATCTCTACATTTCTGTGTTGTCATGTATGCCTTGACTATTTAGTGTACATTGTCAGCCTTACAGATCAGAAAGAAACATAAGGATTTGCTTGTTGTCCTAGAAATGCAATCACCCTTTTTTTACCATGGCTACAGTGGAATAATTCTTTTTCCTGTTCTTTCACAACATTATATAGACGTCTTGTTTCTGCAACTATATTCCATCACCCCTATCTTTCAAGCTTAATTTGAGTCCAAGATCCAACTGGATTGTGTAAAATGGAGGTGAGAGTATTAGGAAATTATTATTTACTCTGCTTTAGAAAACCACAATTAGTGCAGATAATATCATTATTTGATATATTGAAGAAAAGCTTAAGTTCTGGGAGTCGCGGCTTCATGGGAGCCACGGCGCCCCACTGTATTAGTATATGACAGGTAAGGTTTTATTTTATCATGCGTTATTCAAACTAGCATTTTTAGTATAACTGGAATCTAGTATAGTTTCCTCTGCAGTATAGTAAGACTTGGATCATATATTAGTTAACGGGAATTTTAGTTTATTAGACAATAAAACTTAAAAGGCTTCCATCCAAATAAAAGTCGTAAAGGTTGATTAATCGGCTAGTTTCCTCTATAGTCTAGATGTATAAGAAATGTCTCGTAATATTTTAAGAAATTATAAATTGAATTGATTTGGGTTAACTATAGTTTGAGAATCCTTAGTTTATCTGCACGACATATATGATGTTCGGTGCTGTTTATATAGTTTTGTTTGAATTATTCTTTGCATTTTGTTGATTGCATTTGTTATTATTGTGACGAGTACTAGAGAGTGTTGTATTCTTATCTCCTGTGCACCATCGAATCAGAATTATAATTATGAAGGATCAGTTACAAAATAGTCTAATATAACGGTAAGTTACAACTGTAAAATCTTGAAATAGTAATGTCAATAATAATGTCAGTTTTGATATGTTTCGTTAAGGTATTCTTGGAGCACGGTTTTGGTTAAGGCCGACGGGAATAATATTTCTCTTTCATATATATATATATATATATATATATATCCTAATGGTATAATATTATGTTCTTACAAATAAGAAAAGTTTTCTGTAGATTGAATCGACTTGATTTATATCATAGAGGGGATTAAGATGTTAGGAAAAAAAAAACCTGTTATAAAAAAAATATGACTGCTACTTAGGTTTCTACAAGTTTAACTAATATTGTGTGACATGACATCAAAATTAAGACAGTGACAATCTTTTCACATCGTTGTTGATTTTCTTCTCCCTTTAATGCATACGATTCTTTATTATAATGAATGTAAACAAGCATGGTGGCATATTATGTTGCTGATGGAATTTAGAGCATATGGGCTTTTGTCTGTGAAAGATTTATATTTAGGGTTCGTTCGCCTGGTAGGATTTTACTGAATTCTTCTTTTTATATTTTTTCTAGCATATTATGTCGTTAATGTAATTTAGAGCATATCAGCTTTTCATTCCGGAAAGATTTTAAAAAAACTAGGGTTTGTACGTCTGGTAAGGTTTTTACTAAAAACTTCTTTCTGTAGTTTATGCCAGTTTTGTATTCTCCTTAGGGTTTTGAAGGTGCTTGCAATATTTGTGGTTTTCTGCTGTATATAAAATTAATAAGCCCTACCTTAAAAGGTGGCATTTCTGGCAAGCATAAGATCTGGCATGTTCCATGACAGAAAGTTTAAGCCTTTGCTTAACAAAAGTGTTAGGCCGAGTCTCCATGGCTGGGTGCTCTTCAAGGGTCACAAATAAATAGGGATCCTTATATTTGCCATCTACGGCTAACATTTAATTGAATATATCATTTCACATGAATCCGAGTGAGCACCTACCTTTAAAGGAAGGTAATCTTTGTTAAAATTACTTGGTTAGTTGTTGAATTAGACGTTTATGTATGACTTGGAGTAAAGGATGTTCTTTCATAGTTTCTAAGTGAGAAGTTAGTGCAAACTTTAGTAAGGGGTCGATAAAGAATTTATGAGATTAATGATAAAATGTATGGTGAAGTTTTATTAGCCGATAGGCTTATAGTGGGAGCTTTTTGCTCTCGGAAATCGTCGGACGCCGGAAATGTATGACGCCAGAAATAGTTTCATCTGCCCGGGAAATTCCGCCGGTTTTTCTGTTTTGCTGTTTTCTGTTCGATCCGCTATCTGCATTTGGGACGCGGGTGAATTACGATCCCTACGCCATGGGAATGATGGAGAGTATCTGGAGTGCCGATTGCTTGGAATTCAAGTCGGAGAGATGGTTCAAGATAGGTGAGAATGGATCGTTAGTCTGTATGGCAGAGAATGCATTCAAATATCCAGTGTTTCAGGTCGAACCGCGCATTTCCTAGAGGAAAGAAATGGCTTTTACTCAGATGAAATGCATCGTTGCCAGTGTCATCACAGAATTTAGCTTGGAAATTCACATCGACTTCAAGCCCAAGTTCGTATCGACATTAACTTCAGGTATGAGTGGTGGGCTGCATGTAAAAGTTGTGAAGAAAAGGATTAACAGTTAGAGGTGTTAGCAGTTTCATGATATAAGGAATCAATGCTCGCACACATACAAATGGTCAGACAGGGTAATGGATTGTTTGTCTATTGGAAAAGTAGAGTGGGAATAAATAATGAAAATGTGATTGAAATTGGTTGTTTCCTTGTGTACAAAAATTAGGATCGAGAGTGAAAGTAATATGTTTGTTTTCTTTTAGTTTCTTCCTGATTTCTAGCTTTGGACACAGGATTTCCATAGGTGTTGAGACTTCCTTTGGTAGCTTGGCATTTTGTGTTTTAAACTGGCGCTTGAAAATGATTGAAATGGTGTCTAAATCCTTGGGTTTTATTTCTTGAAGACTTCTAGAGCGTCCTCCTGTTGGTCACGTTTTGATATGCTAACTAAGGCATGACCTGTCTTGGCATGGAGTGTGTGGACAAATGACTGGGTGCTGAGTGGGCTTTGAACTGGGCATTTATTGTTGATCTGGAGGCGCATTGATGCTAGATAAAGCACGTGGGTTTTTCTATCATAACACTTTCCTCCTTTACATGGCACGCTGAGTTAAGCTTTGAAGTGCTTTCTCTTTGTCTTATTTTTAAAACCTTTGGTTTGGCGTGCTCAACTCCTATGAGACGCGCCTCTATAAAAGACTTAAATTTTTTATTATTTTTATTTTTTTGTCTTTGATTATTTTTTTAATTATTATGATTTTGTTATTATCATTTTTAATAATAAATTACCAATGATAAATTTTTTTTTTAAAAAAATTGATAATATTTGATATTATTATATTATATTATATTTGATATTGTTGTCCCTCCTTTTAATATATAATATTTAATATAATTATATTTGTTGTTATTTAGCATATTTTATATAATGTAAATTATTAAAAAATGAGATAGAGAGACATAGAAGAGGATAGAGAAAGAGAGGTAGAGGAAGAGAAGGGGAGAGATGGAGAGATAAACGGATACACAAAGAGAGAGGAAAAGAGAATTGGAGAGAGATGGAGAAAATGAAAGAGAGAGAAAGACAAAAAGAGAGGTAGAAGAAGAGAGAAAGGGAGAGACAAAGATTTAGACCAAAAGAGATAAATACATAATATAGAGAGATAGACGAATAGAAAGAGAGAGGGAGACATATTTAGTATTTATAACTTAATTATATTTATTTTATATAATATATAGTCTCTAATATAATTGTATTTATTATTACATATAGTATATTTTATATAATATAAATTATTTAATATATTTTAAAAATACTATTATATTATAAAATTATTTATTTATATTAAATATTTATTTATAATATAATCATATTTATTTTATATATAATATCTAATATTGTTATTATATAGCATATTTTAAATATAATGTAAATTATCTAAAAGTGAGATAGATATAGAGGAGGCTAGAGAAAGAGAGATATAGAAAGAGGGAGGGAGAGAGGAAGTGAGATAAAGACATGGAGAGAGAGAGAGAGAGAGAGAGAGAGAGAGAGAGAGAGAGAGAGAGAGAGAGAGAGAGAGAGAGAGAGAGAGAGAGATTAGTCATGCTAACTACTTGGATGCATTTCAACATTTAAAATAAAAATGAGTCACTATTATTTGCATAAATATTTTTCCTACACGCTAAAATTACTTAGAGGCTATCAATTACATTTTAAGACACTCTCAAAACAATGGAGGCAACTAAACAAATACACTAGAAAACAAACATGGTCAAACATATAATGCAATGTGGTCTCCACCTTCTTGACACTTTTCAAAATGGTACTATTTAGAGAAGAATAATGGTTTCACTATACAATTAAAGTTTCAATAATGCTTTTCACTCTTTGACAAAGATGGGGCTAAGACTGTACTCCAAAACATATGAATGCAAAGGAAATGTACAAATGCCCTCCTCTTAAAGTTATAGGTACAAAAGAATAATAGTAACAAAAAATTAAACAAAAGAAACACATAAATACTAAGAAGCCATAGTGAAAAACCAACAATATGAGTTTCTATCGTAATTGATATAATATTATATTATAAAATCATTTATTTATAATTTAATCATATTTATTTTATATATAATATATAATATCTAATCTAGTTATATTTGTTATTATATAGCATTTTTATATAATGTAAATTATGTAAAAGTGAGATAGAGAGGCATAGAGGAGGCTACAGAAAGAGAGCTATAGAAAAAGGGAGGGAGAGAGGAAGTGAGATAAAGACATGGAGGAGGATAAAGGAAGAGAGATATAGAAAGAGAGAAATATAGAGAGAATGAAAGAGAGAGGAAGAGAGGTAAAGGAAGAGAGAAGAGGAGAGACAGAGAGATAAAGGGATACATAGAGAGATAGAGAGGAATAGAGAAGTGAAGAGAGATAGAGAAAATGAAAGAGAAAGGAAGAGAGACAGAGAGGTAGAGGAAGAGAGAAGGGGATAGACAAAGAGAGATGAATACACACACACACACACAGATTAGTCATGCTAACTAATTGGATGCATTTCATCATTTAGAATAAAAATGAGTCAATATTGTTTGCATAAATATTTTTCCTACATGCTAAGATTACTTAGAGGCTATCAATTACATTTTAAGATACTCTCAAAACAATCCAGGCAACTATACAAATACACTAGAAAACAAGCATGGTCAACCATATAATGCAATGTGGTCTCCACCTGTAATATGGCCTTTTTGTCCTCCTTAGCTAAGCCGACTTCACCTAAGTTAAAATTGAAGTTAAGTGTAGCAAAATCGACTTAGATATTTGGAAAATTGGTAAAAATGACTTAAAGTTTAGAGAATGGAAAGTCACTTTTATAAAAGGGAAAATAAAGTATAATAAAATGACAAAATAAAAGATTACTTTATTGTCAAAGTTGGAAGTCCCACTTGGAGAAGGAAAAGTGAAATAAAATAATATTTTAATCCCAAATTATGGTGGTGGACATAAAATTTGTATAAAATATTGCAAAATTGGGTGCTCCACTTGAGGGTTATAAAATAAGGTGTTTGGGAGGTCATTTTCATCATTGTGTATTTTGTCATTGGCATTTTGGATATTTTCCTTTGAGCTGCAACATTGGTCCAGCCATTTTCTAAGGAGGGAAACTCTCAGCAAATTTGTGGATTAGACGAAAACCTAATTCCACTTTGAGAGGTGAATCCATGCAGGGTTTACCATTGAGTTTATTGTAGGTTTTTGGCATGGATTTGGAGCTGCAATGAACATATTATTTGTAGGTTTATATCAACTAGAGTTTGAAGGCCAAATTGATGAGATTTGTGCCAAATATCAATTTGGATGAAGGCGATTTGGAGAGATATTGGCGCTAGGGTTTGATATGGCATCATTATTCATGTTTGATTGCTATGGATAGCCCAAGGAATGATTTATGAATGTATTATTATGCAGATCTGGGTCATTTCATGGTGAAATTGCTATATATTTCCCATCGCCTAGGGTTAGATGCTTGTTGGAGGGCTAATGCTCATATTGGAGGGATCGTGGGCATTTTTCTTATCCTCATTTGCAACCAAATTTTATATCAGACTTTATATAAGATTTAAAACTTCATATTAGCTCTATAGATTGAGGGTTTTTGGAGACATATTCATCATCTTTTGGTACCTATTATCATCCAGGGTTTGGTGGTCATCTTGGGAATCAAACACTACACCATTGAAGTAGAATCATGGGATTCGAAGTAGGTTTATCAAACATTTTAGACATCAAAAATTATGTATTAAATCTGCCCTAAATTAGAATTGTATATCAACTTCTATGTATTATATGTTTTGCCTTCTTATGCATCCTATTGTTGAAGATATCAATCGAGTATGCCTATGTATTGAAAACTCATTCAAATCTTTAATTTGAATAAAGAATACCTTGCTGTTCCAAGTATATTAGACCTCTGGCTTGTTATTTAATTCTACTTGTTTATTGTTATTTCATTTTCAAAGTACTCTGTTATGGAATTATCATATGGCAAATGCATTCATAAACTAAAATTTCATAAAACCCATTCAAACAAGAAAAACAAACCAATTCATAAATTTAGAAACTTAAATCAGATTGGGTAAGGGTTCTTATAGTGGTATCAGAGTAGTGTATCTTGCTAGTATGGAGGGTAGAATTCAATTTGGAAATCAAGTTGCAAGACAATTAGGTTTTGGAACAGCTAGCACAATGGGTGATAGAAGGAATAGTATGAGTCCACAAAGAAATGAACGACATATGAAAGAGCTTAAGAATGGTATGAATAATTTGGTAAAGTGTCAACAACAAATGATAGACTCCTATATGCAATACCAACAATAATTCATTATAGCCATTGGACTACTTGCACAAGAAGAAGAAGGAAGAGCAAAAATTAGTTGAGGAAAGAAGATGAATCAATGATTACAAGTTCATTTCAGTGGAATGTCGATATGGAAATTGTCAAACTAGCAACTATTGATCATACATATGAATTCTCTAAAAAAAGGTATGATGAAAGTTCTAATTTTCTGATCAAGAACAATAGTCCTTTGTCTTCACATGATCATAGTGGTAATTTAAGGCTATTGTCACTCTTTTGTTGTGACGCTCCGTGGTTCTATTTTTTTATATTTTTAATCTTTGAAAACATGAAACTTCATTCACATTATAGAATATGGCTCCTTAAGGCTTGGAATTTTGCCATACTTCAGTCGAACACTTCTTGGTTTATTTATTTTAAATTGTAATTTTTCAATCTTATATTTAAATTTGATTGTAATAATAATTTTTTTAACATTTTTTTAAAGATTTGAATAATAGAAAATTATAGGAGTTGAAATTGTATATGTTTATTTTAAATTAAAAAATGAAAATAGAGAAGGTATAGAGGATGTATGTATGAAGACATGGGCTCACAAAGAGAGGAAAAAAAAGAAGCTCATACATATTTAAACATTATTTCAAAAGGTGAATAAATTAGAGCATAGATCAAATGCCAAAAGAAGCTCATATTTAATAAAATGACATGGCGTACTAAATAAGATACAAACTAAAAACATTTGTATGAATATCAAATACAGCCACACAAAAATATCAAAAAGAATAATATTTTAAAGTGAAGCCCACATGAAATGAATACGAGGTTGTAGGTAGTATTAAAAGGAGAATCTAGTAGTATTTTATGAAATTTAATGCATAAAAAATTAATATTTTAAAATAATTAATTTAGATTTTTAATTATTAATATATTTAATATATAAAATTTAATATATTTACTAATGGTTATTTATTTTTATGATTTTATGGAATGTAATCATAATTTTGTTTATTGTTTTAATCTAAGTAAAAACAATGCCAATTTCTTTTAAAGAGCAGCTGTTTAAAAAGTGCACTGGAAGGCTTCTTGTTCAATTTGTTTCTCAATATTTCTACAATTATTTCCCAACGTCTTTAATGGAATGCATCATTTCAAATTTACGATTACAAATTGATACACCCTAATCATATACAATTAAAAATATGTTCTTTCTAAATATTCTTGCATTAAAGCTTTATGGTTACAAATGAGAAAAATTATACACCCTATCGGCTATTCATTGTGCATAAATTTCATGCAACTGCTAGTTTATAGACTATCATACTAAGGTTGTCATATTAGTTGAAAAAGATTGACTCATTCTTGCAAACCTTGTGAGGATTATGTATTATGAGCTTTAGCATTATCTTTTATTAAATTACACGACTAGCATGATAGTGTTAATGACTATGCTACTAGTTTCTGTCGTAATAATTGAGTCTCAACATTTAGCATTTCTATTGAGTCGGGGAAATTGTTTTAGGAGTTGATCTTGTGTATCTATTAATTTAGACGTATTTTGTCTCTTTCTTACTAGATGATTTGAAAGTTGACATTGTATGTGAGATTAGTTTTGTAAAGAAAAGTATAGGTCTATAATGGTTGACCATTTGCTTGTGCAAAGGAATAGCTGAATTTGGAATATTATTTTGTCTAAATGAGACTTTTCTTATGAAATTGATGTGTTTTAGGTGATTTATTATCATCAATGACATCATCGTAGGATTTATATTTTATATTTAAGACTATCTATTTGTCTATAGATGACTAGACTTCTAAATGAGTGTATTCATATTTTGTTCTTTAATGATGAAATATGTCTAATGTCTCACGAAAGGTACTATCTTATACTTCAACAGGATTATAAGGTGTTTCAGTTTTTGAACTATGACGTCTCTATGCTACACATACGTAGGCAAGGCCATCATGAGCCCTCGAGACATTAGGTCGGCCCCTTAGGGCCTTAGGCTTGTCATTTTATGCAATTGATATTTGTTTTTTGAGTATTTAGTGACCATGCAGAGATAATGTTTATTTTTAGTGTGCAGATTCAAATCTGACTACCATACAGGATTCTGGAGTTAAGAAAATATTTTCCACTTTGTGAAAGGAAGATCATAAAAGAATTATTGTAAAAGTGTATCATTGTATAAGAAATGTTATATCTTTAATTTCCATTTTTTATGAATGAATTTATACTTACGTTTAATTTTGAAGTTTATCAGTTAAAATTTGAAAATTCTCTCCTATAATCTTATTATATTCCCATTATTTCTGACTAATTTAATACTATTTTATTATTTCCTTCAGTAGGCATTACACAATATAAATATAAATGGTGGAAACTCATTCTCTATATATGTGATTAATTGTAATTGAACAATTACATGTATGCCATTTTGATTATTTTGACTTGTTGATTTACATTTGTATTTAGATCTATTGAAATTTAAGGTAGTGGCTTGATTGTGTAGCTCTTCCAAAGTCCTAAAAATGCATAATATGGAAATGTATGTATTTTGAAATTTAAATAGGATAATTAATTATATATGCTTCAGGTTCATTATTTTACTTTTGATTGTGAATGAGAGACTAGTACCGCATCTATTAGTTTATCAACCTTAGACTCTTGTCAAAAATGAAGTATTCTAGATTTCCATAAGGTTTTGCACTAATGTGTCATTTTTTAATATTAAACATGGCACATATTGATTGTGTGTTAGCTGTCTTACTATCGACCCCATTTTTTTCTCGAAGAATAGCATAGTCACCTTCTTTGATGGTGAGATAAACCCTATGATAGGCTTGTGCCAAGGAAGGACTGATTTCCCTCATTAAAAATATGTGATTCTATACCCATATGAATTCCGTAGAGTATTAATCACTCTTCTAGGCTAAAGCTTTAAATTCCCTGATACACAGTAAGCCAAACCCTGAATGTGAATTGGTTTACATCCATGATTTAGAGCCGTACAATAACTAATTAGAATGGTCAGATCAGTTTTCAATTATTGATGGAGCCAACCCCAATGAATCTAATTCCTCTTGTTTTTAGCAAAATGTTTTTTCTTACATGGATGAGTCTAGAAAATATATTGTTCCTTAGGCAAATCTTTGTTTTTCAAAGACGTTCACATTACTATCAAATTTACCTTGGTGTTTAGAGAATGTGATATTGTTCTATGTGTTGGGCTCTTGTTTAGCCTCATTCCTATATTTGTGTTTTGTTCTAGGTAAACCGGTTAGTGGAAAGCATCTTGAATTGCTGAGACTATGTTGGATTTCATCACCTATCTTAACGGTTTATGTAGGACCATGGCAAGTGTAAAGGATTAATAGGATCTCTTAGAAGATATTTGGTTCTCAAAATGATATTTGGCTTGATATGGTTTATGAAGTTGATACCCTCTGTAAGTCTAGTTTAATGTTCATAATCAATATGGCATAAGTTTTCACTTTATGATAAAGGTTTGTTGTCGATATAGTTATTATCTATGACAAATGGTAGTTTTCATGGGTTTATCAGGTGTTATTGTAGAGCATGCAACATAGTGACACATGGCCAAATTTAGGAATGAGAGGTTGTGCTAAGTATCACAATCTCAGGACTATTGTAGTATCAGAACAATTGATGATATTGAGCAAGGGAATAATTCCATCTAACTAAGAAGCATTGATCATGCAAGATCTTGAAACATTTCATCATCTTAGCAATAGCACTCTTTCAGAGCCGTTGAGCAAGATCTTGATAGGTGTCAGTCTCTCACCACATTGCTCTAGATAAGAGCAATTAGGTGGGAAACAATGTTAGATACTATTTAAATCTCATATGTTTAACCAGTATAAAACTATATCATGTCTAAAGTTCATATCAGGAGGTTTTAACTCTCTAAATTATCATTTTCCCTCCAACATGGCTGGTAGGTTTGTTGGAATTTAATCTTCTGTCAGAGCATTTAATTCAGCTAGCCCCTATGTCAGTTTTGGGGATCTCCTCAATCTGCCCCAGCAACTATTTGTCCTACCAGTAGTTATCACTATAGTTAGAAAGTTAATGTGGTAGGTTATTTTGAATCTGATTTGAGCACCTATTTTCATGGGCATGTAAACAAGAGAAAAAGAGAGAGAGAGAGTAAGATATTGAGAAAATAAATCTTACAGTAGTAAAAGGAATATTTTGAAGAGAACACCGGAGAGCAGAAGAATTTTGCAGCAGTGAGCAGTAGTTTGTGTGTAGCAGCATAGGGTATACATAGGCAACTACAGAGTTTCAGCAGTCAGCTCCAGAGTTGAAATAGTTTGCAGTTCCAAAGATTGGGGCAAGTTAGAAAATAGAGAAACAACTCTGAATGAAGTTTGCATGAAAGTTTTGAATGTATTTTGAAAGTGAAAATATATAATATATATTGATGCTGTGTGTATTCTTGTCTCTCTTTGTGTGTTTGTTTTTTGCTATGCACATTGTTGTAGCAATATGTTTTGGACAGCCGGCAAATCTCCCTGCCTACCAAGAAGGTCTAAATATGAGATTTCAACTCAATGAAATCCCTGTCAGGGCTCGAGTCTGTTTCCTCATTTTGAAAATTTGATTGGTGCCTTAATATGACTCTTGCTTCTGAAATCCACACTGGAGGTCATCTAAAATTTCAAATTGGTTAAATGCTCTATTGGGTTTGAAACCTTGTCACTCCAGATTTCATAAAAAGGTGGAAGTCTATTGTTGCTGATATAGACATTTAAGATGATAGGGGTCCATTGCATAATTTTTACATTGCATTTGATGGTTCCAATGGGCCCTGGAAAAATGAGGAAATTGATCGCATATAGATTTCTATCAGATGGATTTGTTTCATTGGAAGGACATTTTCCTCTGATAATTTTTTTGAGCTAATATCCATTTTCAATCTAGTTTAAACCATGGTCAAGTCTAGAAGCCCCTCATAGGTAATCTCCACAATGTTCACTCTCCTGGGTGTCAATAACTTATTAACTTAGACTAACTGAATAAAATTATTTTGTAACCTAGGGTCTCTTAAGATTAAAATGTTGTAATGTTTTTGATTAAGGGTAAAGGTGTTTTTAAAGGGCCCAAATCTTTTTACAACCATGATATAGAAAACCACAAAACAAACAAGAAGCAACCAATCAATGAAGCTACAACAAACAAGTAGCTTCACAAGACTAACTATCACCCCTAATCTAGGTGTGTGATTCTAAAACTAATTTAGGAAGACCTTTCTTCCTCCTCTGAACAATAGTCCACAACACAAGATTACCATCATCCTTATAGTAGGGGGAGGGAAGGGGCTCTTCCATTGACACCATGGAATGAGTAGGGGAGGAGTGAAGATGTCTAACCAAAGAAGCAATGATCCAAGCAGGCTCAACTAACTGTAAATCTGAGGTAGGAGGCCTAGACCCAAAAGAAGTAGGAGCCAAGGAAACATCCACCATAGGAGAGATGGAATCAATAGATATAGGAATAGACTGAGTATGACCAGAAGAGAGACATGTAGTAGGCCCTAAAGATTCTAAACCAACAATGGGAGTGTTGGGACCCAAAATAATGGTAACACAAAACTCTAAAACGTTCCTAAATCACCTAGGCCAAGGATTATTGTTAGGGTGATAGGAAGCAGTTTATCAACAAGTTTTGGGCAATTTTGGCCAAATGACAGGAGTGGGTAGACTCCTCTACTCTTTGAGCTCAGTTTAAACTCTGGAGGGATATTACAAGGGGTATTATACCTAAGTAGGTATTAAAATTAGACCAGATGAACAACTAAAAGTATTAACAACCAAACCCAAATTGCTTTCTTAGCCCCAAATCTGTCACTAGACTAAGAAAAACTAGTTGTGTAAGATCCCTATATAGCTGATAATGGAAATCTTAAATAATGAGGATGCATTAAGACTACTTCTACTTCTAAAGATAGGATGTATTGTTTTGTTTTGAAGATGGGTTATCTAAGGCTACTTAGAGTGGTGCCTATTCCAATGGGCTGCATAGTCAAATGTGAAATGGAGGAAAACAACCACATGGGAGTGTATAACTTCCTATTTGATAAATCAAATGCAAGAAAATCAATATTAGATTATTGAAAATATTTAACAATCTAATGCTACACCATATTCTTCCCTATGCAATATTGAAATGACCATTTACAAAGCTTGGAAATGGATTAAGAACTGTCATATTCATCAAATCAGAGCTTACATTCATACCGCTAAATGTGGAAAAAGAAAACTATAACTGTGATTATGGTTTGCTAAGAAAAATACCTATAGCAATGGAGAAAAACAATAATCTGATTCAAAGATTTGCAAATTACATTACATACACTTTAAGACTGACTTCATGTTAAACAAAGACTACAAAATATCCTTTCTTGATCTGCGTCTTGGAGCTCACAATCCTACTGAGAAATTACAAAAACGACCAACCCTTTTTACAATTCAAACTTATGCATATATAGCATTTCACTCATTGCAGTTTCCTAGTTGCCGCACCCTATCCAAGATTGTACCCACATTGTCATTAACTCCAATCCTAGTATGTTAGAAGATTTGCACATTGGAAATATTTCCCATACTATGTCACTTCTACAAACAATCAGAAAGAGATTGCTTGCACTCTTCTTGTACCCTGAGAAATAAAGAGGGAAGGTTCCAATCCTCTCCTTGCTACCTACAACTTTGACTTCTCTGATTCATCCTTTGTGCATTGAAGAAGTCCACTGTACCAACCACCTGCACAACACTGTTCTGCAGGCTCATTAAAATCTAGGTACAAATTAGTTTGTATATCATTGCAATCATGGCATATATTTAGGGAATTATATATTTCAAGCATATACAACATTTCCAATATGTTGTCCTATTTTTCTATTTGAGCCATCTGACCTTGACTATACCACTCTATGTGTTGGGCACCCTTCATCGACCAATGCTCTTCAACTTCTAAAACTTGACTCATTTTCTCCTTCAGTTGACAAAACTTGGTTTTTCCAAACTAACCTTACTTTCCCTTTATCGGTAAAATATCTCTTTCCAAAACCATTTCTATCTCCTTTCTCTCTCTTGTCAGTGAATTTTATCTTTTCAGAACCTTCATTTGTTTTGCCTTTTTATCACCTTCATTTATTTGCCTTATCATAAAATCTCAAATCTTCGAACTTAGTCTAAGTACCTTGCTTTTTCTTTCCCTATCACCTTATTGGCGAATATGAAAATATTCTAACTTTTTGGAAATTTAGGCCTTCCATCGGTTTTGCTGAAAAAATAATCTTTTCAATTTTCCTTATCGGCAAATATCAACTTTTCCAAACCTTAACCTAAGCAAGCCCTTTTCTTCCTTTTACATGCCTTAGAAAATTTGCATATTTCACTTTTACCTTTATCAGAAAAGCACTCCTTTATCACCTTATCAACAAACTATGAAACTTTCAAACTATTTGACTAGTTCTTTCTTCCTCTGGTTTGTCGATAACTCTTGCCTTAGTCATTTTTTCCTTCTATTGGCAATCTTGCTCTTTTTCAAACTAGCTTTATCTCCTTATCAACAATTTTTTATTTTATTGAACTATCTTCTTTCTTTATCCTCTGTCGGCAAATTTAACATTTGTCAAACCAAGCTCCTTTTCTTCAATCTATTGCTTTATCAACAAAAATGCCATTTGCTGAACCAAGGGCCTTACTGCCCTTTATCGAAAAAATGGAACTTTCCTGAACCTTTATGCCTTAGTCAATTTTTTCCTTCCTCTGTCGATGAAAGCTACTCATCATGAACTAGGCCACCTCTCTTTTTTCTTTTTGCTTCCATCAACTCTATCAGCAAAAAATTGCCTCTTCAAAACCAAGAAGGAAGCACTTCATTATGGCCTTATCGGTGAATTTCCAAATTTTTGAACTATTTCTTTAGTTCGTCCTTCTCTCAGTTTGCTGATAGACTTTTGCCTTAGTCAAATTTTCTTCCTATTGGTAAACCTTCTTGTTTCAGAACCAAGCCCGCTCCATCCTTTTCTCTGCCAATGAAAATGTCATCGGCCGAACCTCATATCAGTGAACTTTTAGACCTTCAAACTAAAAACATAAAGCTGACTAAGACCTTTTCTTTGCTCTTCATCACTTGCCACAGCCTTTCCTATCTCCTTCTACCTTGCCATCGCCTTGTTGGTGAATTGACAAACTTGAGAACTTGTGAACTAGTTCGCTAGTTCGGACATTCGTTGATTTTCTGACCAAATCCAGATAATGAAAAATTTTCTAAGGGGAAAAAGGGGAAGAGACATAAGGGACCAACACTTAGCTATTTTTGAGAGTAAAGATCCCTAAAAACTATCTCTAATCAGATTTCAACAAGGGGTTTTTAATGTTAAAGGCATAAAATGGGGATTTGGGGATTTTGGGGTGAAATAGGGCATATTTGGGAACGAATTTTTTGCAAGTCCCAATAGTGGCTCTGTTTGGGGACATGTGACAAGTAGTGTCACAACAAGGATTCAAATCTTTGGGCAGACCAAAAAGACACAAAACACAAAAAAAACATAAAAGGGAAAACACACACACATATTTATAGCAAGGCCTAGATATACAAGGCAAAATACAGTCATAAACATTAGAGCACAAAATACTATTGACTATATTCAAAATTTAGGGGAAGTGTTACCTATGAAAAATAGTGTTTCAGATGCTGTCCATGAATAGGTAGCTCCAAAAGCACTCCTTCTAGAGTCATCAAACAGTAAACATTGAGCTCCAACTTCTCAGCTACCCCATATGGCCCAAGCCATAGTGGATCAAATTTGTCATGTTTCCCCTTATCTTCAGATTTGGCATTCCAAAGAAGCACCAAGTCACCAACCTAGAAGCCTCTTGATATAGTACTCTTATCAAATAAGAGCTTCATCTTCTACTTATGATTCAACATTTTGTCATGTGCACCTATCCTTTGTTCTTCTTATTCAGTCAACTAGAATATCCTCTTGGATATTGCATCAAACTAGTCCTCTTTTGTATCACGTAGCAGCTAGTATACTGGCAACTCCATGCTAATCCTCTGCTCCATACACCATCCCAAAAGGGCTCCTTCCAATGGATCTTTTGAAGGTTATCATGTCAGCCCATAGAGCATACTTTAGTTTATCATCCCATCTCTTTTTATTCTAGTCCAATGCCTTTTTTATGATCTTTATCAAGCTTTTATTATTGGATTCAACTTGTCCATTACTTTGGGGATGATAAGGGGACAAATGCACTAGATTTATGCCAAACTTAGAACACACATCCAACATCTCTCAAGACCTGAAACACATGGCATTATCAGTCAAAATCCTGGCTGGCACCCCAAATCTAATGATTATATTGCTAATTATGAAGTCAATAACCACTTTGGATGTTGCATTACGAGTGGGTATTGCTTCTACCTAGTTGGTGAAGTAATCAATGACCACATGAATACACTTAAACCCATTACTGGACCTTTCCTGTATTTCTCCAATAAAATCAATTCCCCACTGCTGAAAAGGTGCATCAATAGCAAGGGGCAAAAGGGGTAATGCCTCAACAAATTTCATCTTGCCAGAAAAATGTTGGCAAGCATCACATTTTTTGATCTTTTGTGCCACATCAAGTTAAATAAAGTAGGCCACAAATACCTAGCCTTAAGTATTTTGTGGTCAGTGGTTTTAGCTTTAAAATGTCCCCCACAAATACCATGATGACATTCATTCATCACATCTTTAGCTTTCTCTTGATTCAAAAATTTGAGCAATATACCTTCATGATTTCTCCACATGAGCTCATTCTAGAACATAACATACTTTGAGTTTTCAACTTGAGAGTCCTTTTCTGACTCTCATCCATACCTGGTAGACAATCCATGTATTCAAGATAAAACAAAACATCCTTGTACCATGCACTATCAGCCAATGAGCAATGAGGAGCTGTATTTACCTCTGTCTCATTTATTTCAGTAGGTTCAAGGTTAGAATTAGCCATTAACTTGGCTAAGCTTTGGCCTCTTACTAACTTGGTGACTTGTATGTCCATATCATATTCTTGGATCTTGTTGATCCATTTGCACCTTTTACCTGAAGCTTCTTGTTGCATGAATATGTCTTTCCCTACTGTGTGTAGCACATATGCAATGATCTTGGCCCCTATGAGATAGGATCTAAAATTTTTTGTGGCTTTGACCAATTCATAAGTGTGCTTTTCCATAATGGAGTAATTCAACTTAGTAGCCTGTACGGATTTACTAAAAAATCCTATAGTCTGCTTAAGTCCATCTTCATTCTTTTGCAATAACACAACAGCCACAGTATAAAATTAAGCGAAGGAAAAGAGCCTAAAAGACTTGGAATAGTCTGGGCTTACCAGCACTGGTGCATTTTTGAGAGCCTCCTTTATGTCAAGAAAAGATTCAACTGATTCATTTTCCCATATGATGGATTGTCCCCTTTTAAGCATCTTGGAGATGGCTTTAGTCTTCTTAGCAAAGTTAGGGATGAATCTCCTTACGAAATTAATTTGCCCAAGGAAAGACTAAATACCTTTGACTATTTTAGGCTGAGGGATAAGGTCAATAGCCTTAACTCTTTCTAGATCAATTCTGACCCCATCCTTGGACACAATATGTCCCAGCAATTTTCCTTCTTCCACTCCAAATTGACATTTTTTGGGATTTAAAGAGATCCCATACTCTAAACATCTCTCAAAAATCAGATGCAAATGAATGCAATGATCATTTCTATCCTTTAGAAATGTAGTTAGATCATCTAGGTAAACAACCATGATCTCATCAATGAGACCGGCAAAGGCCACATCCATTGCTCTTTGAAATGTAGATCCTGCATTCTTTAATCCAAATGGCATTCTCAGATACACATACGTACCCCAAGGAGTGGTGAATATTATTTTGTATTGTTCTGACTCCTTGACCAGTACTTGATTATAGCCCGAGAATCCATCCATCATTGACATCAATTCTGAACCAACAACCCTCTACAAAAGATGATCCATGCTTGGAAGAGGATAGTTATCCTTGAGGGATTTGATGTTCAGATTTCTAAAGTCGACAAATAGTCTAATCTCCACATTCTTCTTCCATACTAGGACAAGATTAGACACCCACTCAAAGTGTCTGATAGGCTTAATTATGTTGCAAATATGTGCCTAATCGGTGTTGTCATTGATGTCAACATATCCTTGTTGTCATTGGTGTCAACTGTATCCCATTCTAGAAGACTTGTATGTTGAGGATATTGAGAAAATTAGCTTCTCCAGAAGAAACAAGTGAGTTTCATATCTCTTTACAAGAGACAATGAAGATAGTGCAGTTCAGTGAAGTAGATTGCTTTGTACTCCTAGTGAGATGATGATCAGAGTCTGTGGACCAAAGGGTGTTGTAAAGGATTGTCTAAAGTTGCTCCAGTTAAGATTTGAGGGATCCGCATGAAGAATTGGGGAAGTTATGGCCATCTGAGTAGAACTATGTTTTGCATGTGTTTAAAGGTGATAGAGTGACAAGAATTTGGTCCGGATTGATCCGCATTAAAATATTATGATCTGCAGATCTAGAGGTGTGTTTGGGATGTTAGTGTGTATCCTCCACTCAAGTGGTTTGTGGTTTAGAGGTCCGCAAGCAATCTTTCTAGTATGACAGTCATGACAGTTGGTGTTCTTGAGTTCCCTGATGAAGGTGCAAGTGATTCTGGTGATTGAGGTGGTACAGTTGTTCATGTTGATTTCATTGTGCTTGTGGTGGTCTTTGGATCGTGTGCCTACTGTGTTGGTGGTCCGCATTGAGGATTGAGCTCATGATTGAAGATTTGTCCTTGGGTGTTCCTGTTCTTTCCAGTCTTGGCCGATCAGATGCTTTGTGCATGTTGCAAATGATCTAAGAAAGGTGCTATGAAGTGTGGAGTATTGTTTAAGGAAGATTTGGGTCCCAGCTATGTTTGGCCGACAGTATAGTGATTTGTATTAAGTCAGATGTTTGTAGTGCCAACCTTGATGTTTATTCCAAGGTTGATGAAGAATATAAAAATGTGTGGTTGACTTGTGGAAATGCATCCTTGTGTGAAAATGATACAATCATAAGAAAGGAAGAAAGGTAGAGCAGAGGAGAGGAAGAGCAGTAAAGGATGAGGAGATAGAAAAGAAGTGTTTGAGTGACAGAGTAGAAGTGTTGTGTGCATCAATGGAACTGACCTTGGTATGAAGAAGATGTTTTCCAATTCAATCTTTTCTGTGATAAACTTATAAATATTTCTATAAGCAATGAGCCTCTTTTGAGCAATGAGCTCTGGGCAATGTGCCCGAAGGCAAGTGCCTTCCCATTTTCTATTCTTTTAACAGAGAATAAATCTTGTGGGTTAACCCCCACCGTAGTTTCTTCCTTAACTGGATTTCCACATAAGAATCCTAGTGTTATGTGTGTTGATTGTGTTTCTGCTCATGTGTTGTTGATTCATGCTTTCATGGTTATATCATTCATCTGTTAATAAGTGGTAAAGAAGTTTAATTGCAGCAAAGGATAAATTTTTTTGTGACAACTGATTCACCTCCCTCTCAGTTCTTTGCCCTTATTTCAACAATTGGTATCAAAGCTAGTTCCTCTAAAAGAATCTTGACCGCTTGAGGAGATCTAAGATGTCGACTTACAAGAAGGACAATCTGGGATTTGATGGAACAAATTACTCTCTTTGGAAGAATCACATGGAGTGCCATTTGTAATGTATGGGTGATGCTTATTGGTTGATAACTAAGGATGAGTATAAGCCTCTGGAGAAAGATCCCTCAACTCCATATCAACTCAAAGATGCTGAAAACAACATTCAGACTAAAGAAGCATTGTTGAGTTCCCTAACTGATACATAAATGACAAATGCCCTGGAATTAAAAACTGCTCATGAAATCTAGAAGAAGTTGGAAACCCTATATGAAGTTGATGATTATGTCAAATGTGCTAAGTTGCAGAGCCTGAAGGGTAGGTATGAAAATTTGAGGATGAGTGAAGATGAAAACATCACTTCCTACATGCAGAAGGTGAATGAACTTGTGTGTAGTATCAGGTGTGCTGGTGGAAAACTGGAAGAATCAAAGATTGTTGGCAAAGTGCTCAAATCCTTACCTACTTCATATAAACATAGAGTAGCTACTATTGAGGAAATCAGGACTGTGACAACTGTTACAAGGGATCAGTTAGTTGGCAAGCTTTTAGCATTTGAAATGAGTGAGTTTGGTGATTGTCTTCCTAAATCTGAATCTGTATTTATGGCCAGTGTTTTTGGAAAGCAAAGATTTGATCCAGGTGAAAGATCTTCAAGAAGACTAACCAGATTAGAGAAGACAAGGAAGGATCTCGAAGAAGATGAATCAGAGCTTGAAGAACTTGAAGCCCTTTTTGCCAAAAGACTACCAAGAGGACCTAGTAAGTATGAAGGAAAGTTAACTTTCAAATGTTTTGCTTGCAATAAGATTGGTCATTTTGCCTCAAGATGTCCGGAGAGGGTTTCAAAGCCAAAACCTAACAGACCTAGGATTTAGAAGAAATGCTACTATGTTCAAGAAGCTGCTGAAGGAGTTACTGATGATGAATCTGATAAGGGAAGCACCTCAGGAAATGAATGGTTGTTCATTACCATCAAACAAGAAGATCCGATGCCTATTGAATCTACTAGCTATGTGAATGTGGAAAGAGCCTTGGCTGGTCAGGTTGAAGAAAAGGATGAATGGGTAATTAATAGTGGATGCTCTCATCATATGACATGTGATAAGAGCAAGTTTGTAAGTATGGAAAGGTATGAAGGTGGAATTGTGAAGTTTTGAGACAATTCAGCTGGTAGAATCTGTGGCAGAGGATCCATCTCTCTGTATGGTAAGAATAACACTAATGATGTTTTCCATGTAGAAGGGTTGAAGCATAATCTTCTCAGTGTTGGCCAGTTGGTTGACAAGGGATATGATCTCTGATTCAAGGATGGAAAATGCAGAATCTTAGAAAGCTCTGGAACTGAGATTACATCTGGTACACAAACTAGAGGTAACATCTTTCATTTGAGTGGTATTGGTAAAAGTTGTTTAATTGCTCAGATTGATCAGAGTTGGCTATGACATAGGAGAATGTGTCATGTAAGCTTTGACAACATTGTCAAGATAAGTTCTACTTAGGCTGTAAGAGATCTTCCAAAGCTTGTGAAACCCACCAATAGCATGTGTAAGGAATGTTAATTGGGCAAGTAGTGCAGAACTACATTCAAGAGTAAAGAACAATCTTCAAGCGGATTGTTGGAACTTGTGCACACTAATTTGTGTGGTCCTACCAAGGTTAGGAGTCTACAAGGAGACAAATACTTTATACATTGGGTATGTGCAGGATCATTACGGGCCAAACAGTGGCAATAGGAAAAAAAATCGCATTTTTACTTAGCCAAATTTGTGACTTGGCAAAGTTTGGCTTTGAAACGGATATCTGTTTTGGTTTGGTATCTAAACCCAAATGGATATCCGTTTTGAAAATGGATATCCGTTATCAAAACAGATATCCATTTTCTTTTTTCTCTATTGTTTTCATTATTTTTTATTTTATTATTTTAGCATTTTTAGCATTTTACTATTTAGGCATTTTAGCTATAAAATACAATCTAAATTTTAGAAAGACTGTATCATATGAAAGGGGCAACCTTGTCATCTTTTGGAATGCATGATTTCTTTTAGTTCCATCCATTTTGGCATCATTTATTCTTGTGATTGAGAGTTCTCTCCACCCTTGATTGAACCATTACTTCCCCTAACTAATTCTCCTATCCTCTTGACTCTCAATCAATTCTTTAGTCCACTCCCAATAAGTCTTCTATAATCTCTCAATCAATTATTTAGTCCACTCCCAATTAGTCTTCTATAATCTCTCAATCAATTCTTTAGTCCACTCCCAACCAACCCCACCATTCATGTTGCTTCTTCTACTATTAATACATCTCTCGCCATCATTTTTAGGGGAGACTATCCATTTCTTCCATTTATGTCAAATTCTTGTTAATATCTCTTATTCCATTTTCCATTGATCCCAACACATCATGGATAGTGAGTCACCTCAAAAGAGTTAAGCCATATTTTCATTACAACCCCCACAATAATTATTATACTTTTATAGTCCTAACTTTGTGAGCCTTTTCCATTTCAATTTTAAGGATTTGAAGGTTCTTACACTCTCCATAAAATCTCCAAGTTCTCAAGGCATCCTTATTCTTCCCATTGTCATCAAGAGGATGTTCTAATTTCTACAAAGGAGGATACCAAAATGTTGGATCCTTGAGGACAAAAGCTAGCACAGGTGCCATAAAAAGATTCCTTGAAGCTTCGCATGTTTTTTACATTATTTTAAAAAGATTTCAGTAGTAATTAGAAAACTTAAATTTGCCTAAGAAAAGTAACAATTTGTTGCCTCTTACCTCTTCTTGGTTATTTTAAAAAGCAACAAGGTGAAGTGACACATCCTTATGACTAGCATCAAGAAGAACAACAGGAAGTGTATTTGGATCTTGGAAAAGATCAGGAAATAGAGGAACATCCAGTTGATGAGAATAAAGAGCAAGATAAAGAACAACCGGATGACTGAGATAAAGAGCTCGATGTGGAACATTATATGACATAGAACCAACAAGATGAACATCAAGTTGAACAATGAAAAAGTGGTATTAGTTGCACCTATATAGAGAAGTGGTTTAGAGGTTGGTTATGGGAATTATTTAGGGTTTAGAGGTTTAGGGGTTTAGGGTTTACAGTTTAAAGAGAGATAGAGAGAGGGGACTAAAAGAGTTTGGGAGAGATAGAGGAGACAGAGGGGAGAGATAGGGAGATAGAGAGTGAGAGGCATGTCCAAAGACATAGAGAGAGAGAGATTGAGAGGTAGAGGGATGTTAGAGATAGGGAGATAGAGGTTTAGGGTTGCTTGGGTTTAGAGGCATTATTTAGGGTTTAGGGTTTAGGGTCTTGGGGTTAGGGGTTAAGGTTTAGAGGTCTAGGGTTTAGGGTTTAGAGAGAGATAAAGGACCAATAGGGAGATATAGAGGAGTCCGAGGGGAGAGATAGGGAGATAAAGAGTGAGGGACATGGCAAGAGACATAGCGAGAGAGATTGAGAGGTAGAGGGACAAAGGTGATAGGGAGATAGGGGAGAGATAGGGAGATAGTGGTTTATGGTTACTTGGGTTTAGGGTTTAGGGGTTTGGGGTTTAGGGTTTCTCAGGTTTAGGGGTTAGGGTTTAGGGGCATTATAATTTAGGGTTTAGGATTTATTGTTTAGGGGTTAGGGGTTAGGTTTAGAGGTTTAGGGTTTTGGATTTAGGGTTTATAGAGAGAGAGGAATGATAGGGAGATATAGAGGAGTCTGAGGGGAGAGATAGGGAGAAAAAGAGTGAGGGACATGGCCAGAGACATAGGGAGAGAGATTGAGAGGTAGAGGGACAAAGGTGGTAGGGAAATAGGGGAGAGATGGGGAGATAGTGGTTTAGGGTTACTTGGGTTTAGGGTTTAGGGGTTTAGGGTTACTCAAGTTAGAGGTTAGGGGTTAGGGTTTAGGGGCATTATTTAGGGTTTAGGATTTAAATTGTTTAGGGGTTAGGGGTTACGTTTAGAGGTTTAGGGCTTTGGATTTAGGGTTTATAGAGAGAGGAATGATAGGGAGATAGAGAGAGGAGATCGAGGAGAGAGATAAGGAGATAGAGAGTGAGGCACATGGCCAGGGACATAGGGAGAGAGATCAAGAGAGGTAGAGGGATGATAGAGATAGGGAGATAGGGGAGAGATAGGGAGATATAGGTTTAGAGTTGATTGGATTTAGGGTGTATCTAGGTTTAGGGTTTCTCAGTTTTGTAGATAGCTAGATAGAAAGAGAGAGAAGACAGATAGGGAGAGATGGAGGTGACAAAGGGGAGAGATAAGGAGATAGAGAGTGAGCAAGATGTCCAGAGAAATAGGGAGAAGGATTGAGAGGTAGAGGTCGATGATAGAGATAGGGAGATAAGGGAGAAATAGGAGATAGGGTTTAGGGTTGCTCGCGTTTAGGGTTTAGGGGTTAGGGGTTAGGAGTTAAGGTTTAGGGGCATTATTTAGAGTTTAGGGTTTATGGTGTAGGGGTTAAGGTTTAGAGGTTTAGGGTTTAGTGTTTAGAGAGAGAGGACCAATAGGGAGATATAGAGTGAGGGACATGGCCAAAGCATAGGGAGAGAGATTGAGAGGTAGAGGAATGATAGTGATGGGGAGATAGTGAGATAGGGAGATAGAGAGATAAAGGTTTAGGGTTTCTTGGGTTTAGTGTTTAGGATTTAGGGGTTTATGGTTTCTCAAGTTTAGGGTTTAGGGGTTAGGGGTTAGGGGTTAGGGTTTAGGGGTTAGGTTTAATCATGTGTTAATACAGGTTGTGGAGTGAGAAATGGGTGGTATGGGAGATCGGAAGACTAGTTTAAAGTTGGACCGATGGATATATGTCACAGTGAAAGGTTCAAAGGCTTGTCAAAAGTGGAGTGATCGGAGCATCGGTATAAGAATTTTTGAGTTGGCCAATAGTGTTTATCTTGCCGATAGGAAGAATGTATATGATTTGATGTTATTTGGGACTTTGAGAAGGTTTCTTAAAGCTAATTAAGCTTTAATCTATTTGAACTATGGGTTTTGATGGGTATTTCACTGTGTTTTGAGAGCTTCCATTGTGTGCTTTGCATCAGACCAATAGGGAGATATAGAGGAGTCCGAGGGGAGAGATAGGGAGATAAAGAGTGAGGGACATGGCAAGAGACGTAGAGAGAGAGATTGAGAGGTAGAGGGACAAAGGTGATAGGGAGATAGGGAGAGATAGGGAGATAGTGGTTTATGGTTACTTGGGTTTAGGGTTTAGGGGTTTGGGGTTTACGGTTTAGGGGATTAGGGTTTCTCAGGTTTAGGGGTCAGGGGTTAGGGTTTAGGGGCATTATTTAGGGTTTAGGATTTAAATTCTTTAGGGGTTAGGTTTAGAGGTTTAGTGTTTTGGATTTAGGGTTTATAGAGTGAGAGGAATGATAGGGAGATATTAGAGAGAGGAGACCAAGGAGAGAGATAAGGAGATAGAGAGTGAGGCACATGGTCAGGGACATAGGGAGAGAGATCAAGAGAGGTAGAGGGATGATAGAGATAGGGAGATAGGGGAGAGATAGGGAGATATAGGTTTAGAGTTGATTGGATTTAGGGTGTACCTGGGTTTAGGGTTTCTCAGTTTTGGAGATAGCTAGATAGAAAGAGAGAAGACAGATAGGGAGAGATAGAGGTGACAAAGGGGAGAGATAAGGAGATAGAGAGTGAGCGAGAGAGATTGAGAGCTAGAGAGACAAAGGTGATAGGGAGATAGGGGAGAGATAGGGAGATAGTGGTTTATGGTTACTTGGGTTTAGGGTTTAGGGGTTTGGGGTTTAGGGTTTCTCAGGTTTAGGGGTTAGGGGTTAGGGTTTAGGGGCATTATAATTTAGGGTTTAAGATTTATTGTTTAGGGGTTAGGGGTTAGGTTTAGAGGTTTAGGGTTTTGGATTTAGGGTTTATAGAGAGAGGAATGATAGGGAGATATAGAGGAGTTTGAGGGGAGGGATAGGGAGATAGAGAGTGAGGGACATGGCTAGAGACATAGGGAGAGAGATTGAGAGGTAGAGGGACACAGGTGGTAGGGAGATAGGGGAGAGATAGGCAGATAGTGGTTTAGGGTTACTTGGGTTTAGGGTTTAGGGGTTTGGGGTTTAAGGTTTAGGGGTTTAGGGGCATTATTTAGGGTTTAGGATTTAAATTGTTTAGGGGTTAGGGGTTAGGTTTAGAGGTTTAGGGTTTTGGATTTAGGGTTTATAGAGAGAGGAATTATAGGGAGATAGAGAGAGGAGATGGAGGAGAGAGATAAGGAGATAGAGAGTGGACATAGGGAGAGAGATCAAGAGAGGTAGAGGGACGATAGAGATAGGGAGATAGGGGAGAGATAGGGAGATATAGGTTTAGAGTTGATTGGATTTAGGGTGTATCTGGGTTTAGGGTTTCTCAATTTTGGAGATAGCTAGATAGAAAGAGAGAGGAGATAGATAGGGAGAGATAGAGGTGACAAAGGGGAGAGATATGGAGATAGAGAGTGAGCGAGAGAGATTGAGAGGTAGAGGGACAAAGGTGATAGGGAGATAGGGGAGAGATAGGGAGATAGTGGTTTATGGTTACTTAGGTTTAGGGTTTAGGGGTTTAGGGTTTAGGGTTTCTCAGGTTTAGGGGTTAGGGGTTAGGGTTTAGGGGCATTATAATTTAGGGTTTAGGATTTATTGTTTAGGGGTCAGGGGTTAGGTTTAGAGGTTTAGGGTTTTGGATTTAGGGTTTAGATAGAAAGAGAGGAGACAGATAAGGAGAGATAGAGGTGACAAAGGGGAGAGATAGGGAGATAGAGAGTGAGAGATATGTCTAGAGAAATAGGGAGAAGGATTGAGAGGTAGAAGGACGATAGAGATAGGGAGATAAGGGAGAGATAGGAGATAGAGTTTAGGGTTGCTCATGTTTAGGGTTTAGGGGTTAAGGTTTAGAGGTTTAGGGTTTAGTGTTTAGAGAGAGAGGACCAATAGGGAGATATAGAGTGAGGGACATGGCTAAAGCATAGGGAGAGAGATTGAGAGGTAGAGGAATGATAGTGATGGGGAGATAGTGAGATAGGGAGATAGAGCTCGATAGAGGTTTAGGGTTTCTTGGGTTTAGTGTTTAGGATTTAGGGGTTTATGGTTTCTCAAGTTTAGGGTTTAGGAGTTAGGAAATAGGGGTTAGGGGTTAGGGGTTAGGTTTAATCATGCATCCTAGTCATTCCCCTATCATTCCTATATATCCTATCTCTCCCCTCTATCTTTCCCTCTCCCTTATCGATGAAGCAAATGGAAACAAGAAAACTAGGACTCCCTTTCTCAGGTTTAGGGTTTAGGGCTTAGGGGAATTATTTAGGGTTTATGGTTTAGGGGTTAGGGTTTAGTATTTGGAAGAATTATTTAGGGTTACTTGGGTTTAGGGTTTAGGGGTATTATTTAGGGTTTACGGTTGCATGTCAAAAGTAGTCTCTCTCTCTCTCTCTAAATCTGTAAACCCTAAATAATGGCCCTAATCCCTAACCCCTAACCCGCATCTACCTCTCTCCTGTATCTACCTCTCTCCTGTCTCTATTCAAAAGTGCCTTTAAAATACGATGAGATACCTTAGTATAAGTAAATCATATAAAAATCAATTATATATATATCATCATAATCCTATATAAATTTTGATAGTATTTTATAGCTAAAATGCCTAAATATCATCATAATCCTTTATAAATTTGCTTGTATTTTATAGCTAAAATGCCTAAATACTTAAAATGTATGCAATGCTAAAATAATAAAATAAAAAAAATGAAATACAATAAGGAAAAAGAAAACGGATATCCGTTTTGGAAACGGATATCCATTTTCAAAATGGATATCTGTTTTGGAAATCATAAAAAGCAAAAAAGACTACATTTTTGCAAACCCACGGCTTGCAAAAACGCAGTCTCATCTTCAAAAAAATGGATATCAAAGCTGAGGAACAGATATCCGATCCAAAGAGGTAAGATTTCATGCATTTTTTTGGTTTGTTTTGTATTTTCAAGCAATTTTTTTGGTTTTTTATGCTAAGTGGGTATGTTTTATAATTTAATTAGGTAAAATGGATGCACAAAATGAAAACCCAAACCCTCCACCACCAAACCCTCCCCCTCCAACAGTAGAAGAGAATATTCAAAGAAATATTGATCATATAAGCAGGATCATAGAAATGTATCGCTGCCACCCTCGATTGTCTATAATGACATCGAATTTAGAGGGAATCATTAATCATATTCAAACCTTGTCTACCCAACATGAATCATTTTGGCAATGGCGAGAAGCCAAGAAGGCTGAATATGCTGACGGTTTGTCATATGAGGAAGTCAAAGATTTAGAGATTACAAAAACTATGTTGGCCCAACACTTTGTCAATCCTAAAACCAGATTGCATGTTGATGTCCGTAAGCTGAAATTTTCAATCAAATGGTGTATTCATGAGGGCATTAGTCAAAACTTTTGGGATCGTTGGTGGATGGTTTTTGATAAACCACCCAACAACAATTTAGATGTGCCTTTGTATTTCCTCCGTAAACTCTATGCAGAGTTCCTCATGGGTCAACATGTTAACTATTTTGATTTTAGAGAGTTTCAAGGAGTGGGCAGAGGAATGCCTCAAGATAGACCTGGGGCAATTAGACAAGTACAAGGTCCCTATATTCCCCCTCCTGCTATCCCTTCTCCACCCCCAATGCAGCACCCAGATGTTGTTGCAAGTGCAACACAACAGGGCCTTAGTGCCATACACTCTTTGACCGAGCATTTGATTATTCAGACATCTCAGTTTGCACAAGCACATGATGAAGGTGATGATATTAGATCACCTAGTACCACTAGACCGTTGTCATCTAGACATATATGTGTGCCCCATCATTGCATTTCTTGCAATCATTTATGCTTGGGTCCTATTATGGAGAGTAGTGAGCCACCGTTGAACACATCAGACTATGATCTCCATTCACGAGATGAGGCAATGGGGTCCAGAACTCAAGCTGAGGGGTCAGGGACAAGAGTAGAAGCTACCGGATCAGTAAACATTAGAGAAGGAGAAATGCATGAGCAATCTTTTGTGCAGGTAAAATTTAAAGTTAAATTTTATGGTCTATTCCATTTGAATATATAAACAACTTTATTAGTACTAATGTATCTAAGTGGGATAACAGTTGATGACAGAGGAGGAGTTGACAGAAGTTCATCATGCAACTTTGTCTGCCATCCAATTTGGCTTGGACTTACCGGTATAATTTGTTGTACACATTAACTTTTTTTTATGCATTTATTTCTGTGAGTAATTATATATTAATTTATATCTTGATGTTAATTTTATTTTATAGCCAATCAAAAATGTGAATGATGTGGCATCTTTGCCAATAGTCTTTTCTCGAACTCCTGATCAACCCAAGGGACTATCATTTGTAGAACGGCTTTCTCAACGCCAACAAAGGGTGGAGGTAATTTGATTGAATTGTACTTTAATTGATAATTTATAAAACTTAAATATTTGATTATAGTCATTTAGAGTCTTACATTCCTGTCCTTTTTAATTGATGCAGGAGGCCTCGATGGTGGTATGTGCTTGTTTTCTAGTGGATAAGTTTTTGTGTAGTGCATTTCCTATTTTAAATGTATGCATTTCCTATTTTGCTTAATAGTTATATATTAATTTATTTCAATGTTACTTTGCTTTTATGTAGTCTGTTGAGAATGTGAGTGATGTGCCACCTTTGCCATCATGCTTCACTAGGACACCTGATTGTCTTAAGAGAAAATCATTTGCAAAACGATTGTCTGAACAACAACATAGAGTCGAGGTAATTGAATTGAATTTTTCTAAATAATTGATAGTTTATCTAGCAGTCTTATAGTTGATTGTAGTGATTTAGATGTATGTTAATAAATGAAAGTTCTTACTTGTAGTAGATAAGAATCTATTTACTAACTTTAACTTGTGTTTTGACTTGTTAATGCAGGAAACTTCACCTCCATGAATTACTAGACATTTTGGTACAAAGAGGACACTTTTTCAGGATCCATCATAGATTGAGGGTCAAGTGGACTTGTAGTATTTGATGTAGCTATTTGGCATGTAGATTGTATATAGATTTTGAGACATGGCATATGCCACATTTTGTAAAAAATATTTTGAGTTGGCATATTTGCCAAATTTTTGTATATGTCTACCATTATGGACTAGATTTTAATGTATATACACCTTGATATACAATATAATTTAAATTCCTTATGTGCAAGTCATGATACTTCCCATGATGCCATACATTATGATGATACTTCTTTAGTCTATTGATGATATGTTTAGCATTGAGAATGGTTTTAGATCAAGAGAATGGTTTTAGATCAATAGAATCAATATGAAAAAATTCCTTATATATGCCCTAATCAAATAAGGTCATGATAAACCATTTCATCATGTATTTAGTCTTCATCTTGTCAAATTTTGTAAATATGTCAAAGTTGTCATATGAAAAATGTAAAAAAAATGCAAAAGTATGGAAGATGAATAGTCAAGTACTCAAGAGTCAGTTGGAGACTATTGGTTTCCCTCAAATCATGTATAAATATGCATAAACCTTCGTGGAAAAGGCATTGGAGATGTATTGAAAATATTTTGAAGATGAATTGAAGACATGTTTGAATGAAATTAATGTCAAGAAACTCTATGTCAAGGACACTGGGGGCACATTACAAACATAAAAAACTTACATCTTGGGGGGAGGTGCCAATAAGGCCAATAAGGATACTATTTTAGTTGGATGTGTGCGTGTATGCAAATCCCATTTATGGCCGAGAAGCTCTCTATTTACTATTATTTACACATTAGAGTATGACTATCCTAAAACAACATCGTGTATATGCTCATAAAAGCCATCAAACTCTGAGAATAAACTCGTCATTAGATAAGGAGTGGAAGGCTAAAGTCACATTCCCAAAAACCTCTTAAAATCACATGTCTCCTCTTATGAAAACTAGGGTCTTTGCCGATACATTGTTCTGTAAGAGCAAAGTCACTTAAGATCCTAAGAGCAAAAACATTGCCAGTGCCATATTTTTTGTTCTGCTCATTGTGGGGTCGAACGGACTACGCCAACATGTCGGGGTGGGTGGGTAAATGCTAGTGGAGGTCTCGTTTCATGCGCCAAGTGTCCCAGTCATTCCAAGCAGAGGCTACTGACAAAGTCCCTTAAGATCCCTGAGACCAAAAAACTACCAAACTTTGACCGGGCAGTTCTCAGAATTTGTGAAAGTTGTGAATGTTTTGTTTGGATCTACAGGTGCACGTGACATCCTTCCACAATAACCTCTCTCGTTTTTGGTCAACTCCATTTCGTTTGACCGTGTTGAAATCAAACGCATTAGCACAAAATGCTTCAATTTGATGCACTGGAAAGGTGCTAGGTGCAACATTTTTCATTCCATAGCTCGTGCGGTCGAACGGACTGCGCCAACGTGTTGGGGTGGGTGGGTAAATGCTAGTGGAGGTCTCGTTTCATGCGCCAAGCATCCCAGTCATTCCGAGCAAGAGGCTACCGGCAAAGTCCCTTAAGATCCCTGAGACCAAAAAACTGCCAAACTTTGACCGGGCAGTTCTCAGAATTTGTGAAAGTTGGGAATGTTCTGTTTGGACCTACAGGTGCACGTGGCATCCTTCCACAATAACCTCTCTCATTTTTGGTCAACTCCATTCCGTTTGACCGTGTTGAAATCAAACGCATTGGCGTAAAATGCTTCAATTTGATGCAGTGGAAAGGTGCTAGGTGCGACATTTTTCATTCCATAGCTCGTGCGGTCGAACGGACTGCGCCAACACATCGGGGTGGGGGGGTAAATGCTAGGGGAGGTCTCATTTCGTGCGCCAAGCGTCCCAGTCATTCTGGGCAAGAGGCTACCAGCAAAGTCCCTTAAGATCCATGAGACCAAAAAATGCCAAACTTTGACTGGGCAGTTCTCAGAATTTGTGAAAGTTGGGAATGTTCTGTTTGGACCTACAGGTGCACGTGACATCCTTCCACAATAACCTCTCTCATTTTTGGTCAACTCCATTCCGTTTGACCGTGTTGAAATCAAACGCATTGGCACAAAATGCTTCAATTTGATGCAGTGGAAAGGTGCTAGGTGCGACATTTTTCATTCCATAGCTCGTGCGGTCAAACGGACTGTGCCAACGCGTCGGGGTGGGGGGGTAAATGCTAGGGGAGGTCTCATTTCGTGCGCCAAGCGTCCCAGTCATTTCGGGCAAGAGGCTACCAGCAAAGTCCCTTAAGATCCCTGAGACCAAAAAACTACCAAACTTTGACCGGGCAGTTCTCAAAATTCGTGAAAGTTGGGAATGTTCTGTTTGGACCTACAGGTGCACGTGACATCCTTCCACAATAACCTCTCTCATTTTTGGTCAACTCCATTCCGTTTGACCGTGTTGAAATCAAACGCATTGGCACAAAATGCTTCAATTTGATGCAGTGGAAAGGTGCTAGGTGCGACATTTTTCATTCCATAGCTCGTGCGGTCGAACGGACTGCGCCAACGTGTCGGGGTGGGCGGGTAAATGCTAGTGGAGGTCTCGTTTCATGCGCCAAGCGTCCCAGTCATTCCGGGCAAGAGGCTACTGACAAAGTCCCTTAAGATCCCTGAGACCAAAAAACTATCAAACTTTGACCGGGCAGTTCTCAGAATTCGTGAAAGTTGGGAATGTTCTGTTTGGACCTACAGGTGCACATGACATCCTTCCACAATAACCTCTCTCATTTTTGGTCAACTCCATTCCGTTTGACCCTGCCGAAATCCAACGCATTGGCGCAAAATGCTTCAATTTGATGCAATGGAAAGGTGCTAGGTGCGACATTTTTCATTCCATAGCTCGTGCCGTCGAACGGACTGCTCCAACGCATCAGGGTGGGGGGGTAAATGCTAGGGGAGGTCTCGTTTCGTGCGCCAAACATCCCAGTCATTCTGGGAAAGAGGCTACCGGCAAAGTCCCTTAAGATCCCTGAGACCAAAAAACTACCAAACTTTGACCGGGCAGTTCTCAGAATTCGTTAAAGTTGGGAATGTTTTGTTTGGACCTACAGGTGCACGTGACATCCTTCCACAATAACCTCTCTCATTTTTGGTCAACTCCATTCCGTTTGACCGTGTTGAAATCAAACGCATTGGCGCAAAATGCTTGAATTTGATGCAGTGGAAAGGTGCTAGGTGCGACATTTTTCATTCCATAGCTCATGCGGTCGAACGGACTGCGCCAATGCGTCGGGGTGGGCGGGTAAATGCTAGTGGAGGTCTCGTTTCGTGCGCCAAGCATCCCAGTCATTCCGGGCAAGAGGCTACTGGCAAAGTCCCTTAAGATCCCTGAGACCAAAAAATGCCAAACTTTGACCGGGTAGTTCTCAAAATTCGTGACAGTTGGGAATGCTCTGTTTGGACCTACAGGTGCACGTGGCATCCTTCCACAATAACCTCTCTCATTTTTGGTCAACTCCATTCCGTTTGACCCTGCCGAAATCAAACGCATTGGCGCAAAATGACTGGGACGCTTGGCGCACGAAACGAGACCTCCACTAGCATTTACCCGCCCACCCCAATACGTTGGCATAGTCTGTTCGACCGCACGAGCTATGGAATGAAAAATGTCGCACCTAGCACCTTTCCACTGCATCAAATTGAAGCATTTTGCGCTAATGCGTTTGATTTCGGCAGGGTCAAACGGAATGGAGTTGACCAAAAACGAGAGAGGTTATTGTGGAAGGATGCCACGTGCACCTGTAGGTCCAAACAGAGCATTCCCAACTGTCATGAATTTCAAGAACTACCCGGTCAAAGTTTGGCATTTTTTGGTCTCAGGGATCTTAAGGGACTTTGCCGGTAGCCTCTTGCATGGAATGACTGAGATGCTTGGCGAACGAAACGAGACCTCCACTAGCATTTACCCACCCACCTCGACGCGTTGGCATAGTCCGTTCGACCGCACGAGCTATGGAATGAAAAATGTCGTACCTAGCACCTTTCCACTGCATCAAATTGAAGCATTTTGCGCCAATGCGTTTGATTTCAACACGGTCAAACGGAATGGAGTTGACCAAAAATGAGAGAGGTTATTATGGAAGGATGTCACGTGCACCTGTAGGTCCAAACAAAACATTCCCAACTTTCACGAATTCTGAGAACTACCCGGTCAAAGTTTGGCAGTTTTTTGGTCTCAGGGATCTTAAGGGACTTTGCTGGTAGCCTCTTGCCCAGAATGACTGGGACGTTTGGCGCACGAAACGAGACCTCCTCTAGCATTTACCCCCCACCCCAACGCGTTGGCGCAGTCCGTTCGACCACACGAGCTATGGAATGAAAAATGTCGTACCTAGCACCTTTCCACTGCATCAAATTGAAGCATTTTGCGCCAATGCGTTTGATTTCGACAGGGTCAAACGGAATGGAGTTGACCAAAAACGAGAGAGGTTATTGTGGAAGGATGTCACGTGCACCTGTAGGTCCAAACATAACATTCCCAACTTTCACGAATTCTGAGAACTGCCCGGTCAAAGTTTGACAGTTTTTTGGTCTCAGGGATCTTAAGGGACTTTGTCGGTAGCCTCTTGCCTGGAATGACTGGGACGCTTGGCGCACGAAACGAGACCTCCCCTAGCATTTACCTGCCCACCCCGATGCGTTGGCGCAGTCTGTTCGACTGCACGAGCTATGGAATGAAAAATGTCGCACCTAGCACCTTTCCACTGCATCAAATTGAAGCATTTTCCGCCAATGCGTTTGATTTCAACACGGTCAAATGGAATGGAGTTGACCAAAAACGAGAGAGGTTATTGTGGAAGGATGTCACATGCACCTGTAGGTCTAAACAGAACATTCCCAGCTTTCACGAATTCTGAGAACTGCCCGGTCAAAGTTTGGCAGTTTTTTGGTCTCAGGGATCTTAAGGGACTTTGCCGGTAGCCTCTTGCCCGGAATGACTGGGACGCTTGGCGCATGAAACGAGACCTCCCCTAGCATTTACCCCCCCACCCCGATGCGTTGGCGTAGTCCGTTCGACCGCACGAGCTATGGAATGAAAAATGTCGCACCTAGCACCTTTCCACTGCATCAAATTGAAGCATTTTGCGCCAATGCATTTGATTTCAACACGGTCAAACGGAATGGAGTTGACCAAAAATGAGAGAGGTTATTGTGGAAGGATGCCACGTGCACCTGTAGGTCTAAACAGAACATTCCCAACTTTCACGAATTCTGAGTACTGCCCGGTCAAAGTTTGGCAGTTTTTTGGTCTTAGGGATCTTAAGGGACTTTGTCGGTAGCCTCTTGCCCGGAATGACTGGGACACTTGGCACACGAAACGAGACCTCCCCTAGCATTTACCCCCCCACCCCGACGTGTTGGCGCAGTCCATTCGACCACACGCTATGGAATGAAAAATGTCGCACCTAGCACCTTTCCACTGCATCAAATTGAAGCATTTTGCGCCAATGCGTTTGATTTCGGCAGGTTCAAACAGAATGGAGTTGACCAAAAATAAGAGAGATTATTGTGGAAGGATGCCAGGTGCACCTGTAGGTCCAAACAGAACATTCCCAACTTTCATGAATTCTGAGAACTACCCGGTCAAAGTTTGGCAGTTTTTTGGTCTCAGGGATCTTAAGGGACTTTGCCGGTAGCCTCTTGCCTAGAATGACTGGGATGCTTGGCGCACGAAACGAGACCTCCACTAGCATTTACCTGCCCACCCCGACACGTTGGCACAGTCCGTTCAACTGCATGAGCTATGGAATGAAAAATGTCGCACCTAGCACCTTTCCACTGCATCAAATTGAAGCATTTTGCGCTAATGCGTTTGATTTCAACACGGTCAAACGGAATGGAGTTGACCAAAAATGAGAGAGGTTATTGTGGAAGGATGTCACGTGCACCTGTAGGTCCAAACAGAACATTCACAACTTTCACAAATTCTGAGAACTGCCCAGTCAAAGTTTGGCAGTTTTTTGGTCTCAGGGATCTTAAGGGACTTTGCCGGTAGCCTCTTGCCTGGAATGACTGGGACGCTTGGCGCACGAAACGAGACCTCCCCTAGCATTTACCCCCCCACCCCGATGCGTTGGCGCAGTTCGTTCAACCCCACGATGAGCAGAACAAAAAATATTGTTCCAGTTGACACATTCTCAATCATTGACATGGATGATATCTCAGTACTATTCCTTTAGGCACAATATGAGCTTCCAATGGAAGGCACAATTGTGAGGTTAAGATGATGAAAAGTGTGCCTCATTCATAGTCATGTTTTACTTGTCTTCAATGATGATTCCTTGATTCGACTTAATCCTTTGATAATACATTTTAACCTCCTTGTGAAAGCGCACTTTCAAGGTTGCTTGAGCAAGGATTAGATTAGCGCATTTTTAGATTAGTTTGATAGAGGATTAGCACCTTCATTTCTAGGCAGAAGTTTGGAGTTGAAATACATCAAAATAACAAGTTTCTTCATCACTTCAAACATATTTAACACTTTGAAGATCTCCAATGCATGATTGAATATCAAGAAACCAATGTATCATTTCATGAAGGTCTTAAGTGTTGTAAATATGCATCTTCTTATTTAATCATGTGTTGTAAATAAAGGAATGCAATGATTGCAATATGTGCACAAAATGGAATTTTTGATAAAGATTGAAAGGAAATGTTAAGAAAATGCAATTGGCGGGTGTAAATCCAAAGTGTGGAAGCATAGACAAGGCATGTGAATAGTTTGGCATGACACCTCAAAGAGATGTTATCTCATGGAATGCAATGATTGCAAGATATGCACAAAATGGATTTTTTAAAAAGGCTTTAGAAACTTTGAAGCAAATACAATTGGAACGTTTAAAACCAAATTCCATAACCTGTGCAAGCATTCTCCCTACTTGTGCCAAATTAGGATCTTATATATACATATATGCACATAATGTCATGAAAATAATGTATAGTGTATATATCAAGCCATATAGGCATGTACAAATAAAACCATATGGGTATATACAATGATATACATCGATAACATACAAAAGTATGTTTACAAAGCCAAATACACATATGTAACAAAATGTCCCAAAATCAAATCTCCTATGGATTGCTATCAAATAATCTATGGCTCTTGCTAGGCCATGAAGATGGTGAACCAGTCAATGACTCATCTTCCATCGCTCATCGACTAGACCTCCTCGATAGAGATTTTTGAATTTCTACCTATTAATACAATTAAACAACATACACATTAATATAGAATTTAATATTCAAAATATATAACATGACATAAGTAATCAATCACTTACCACCAATTGGTGATACCTTTTGATCATTTGTTGTCTCTCTTCTTCTATAGAGCTAGATGGGTAGGGGAGGTGACGTCCTGTGAGAAGCATGAACAAGCAGATTTAAAAGTAAACATGAATATCATAAATATGTACATTAAATGCTGCGCTTATTATAAGACTATTCTAGTACTATTTTAGGACTGTTGTAGTTAAAACTATCCTAGTAGACATGTATAGGACTGTTATAGGACTATCATCTCATGGAATACAATGATGGCAAGATTACTATCAAGATTAGTATGAAGATTAATTATGACTGTTATAGGACTTTTATAAGAATGCAAAGTAAGGAAGCATAGGCAAGGCACATGAACTGTTTGGTGGAATACCTCAAAGAAATGAGAATTTTGTCAAATGTTGTAGTTGCAATTGCCATGAGACACATGTATGTAGTATGTGAAAGCATAGACAAGGCACATGAACTATTTGGCAAAAGACATCAAATACATGTCACCTCATGGAATGCCTTATGTAGAAAAAGGTACAAATGTGCAATATTAAGAAATACAAATGAGAACTAAAAATCATACCTTGAGTATAGTCAAAATAACCTACGATGCCATATAAAATAATTTACAATGCCATGCAAAATAATCTACGATGCCATCTAAAATAACTTTATTCGCTGTCCTGTATAGTCAAAAGCATGCATTATAGTTATTAAAGTAACAAGATTTTTAATAAAACAATTCTAAAAAATAGAAAAAACAAGAACAAGTTAAGATAAAAAATGTCATACCTATCCATCTGGAAGTTTAAATGCTAGTCAAGCGTACCTGAGGGGTCATCTCTTACCTTCAAAGTATCCAATATTGCTTCATGATCAGCATTACTAATTGTCCATAGTTCTTTTGATTTTGGTCTTCTACGATGCTTTAGTAACTTGACATTTGTTGCTACAACTAGGTGAGAATACATCAATATGGTTTTATGCTTCTCAAAGTCTTCAAAGGCCGGGATGCCATTCTTTTTAACCATATATGTTCGTAACCAAGTCCCAGCAATAACAACTGATCCTGTAGGATATGTGAACCCATCATCATCTGTCATAGGTTGTGTTAGCTTTTGTTTTCTCGGTACACATCGTGCCAACCAATAGTCTGACCTCTCTTCATTTCCATGCGGTGCAACAACTGCATAAACATGACCTGGCTGTACAAGGTCTGAAAGATGTTCATAGTCAAATGAGCTCTCCATTTCATTGACGGAAGATGATTGACCTTCATATAAAGGGACTAAATATTGTGGAATCCATGCATCTACCCACTCACTTGACTCACAATTGTTCCAATTACATTTAATACAACTCTGACAAAAACAAGCTAATTCTCGTGTCCAAATAGTCCATGTACTTGCATTTGAGCTTTGAAATGAATGCATCTTTGATGATTCACTGATTCTCTAACATTCCAATTTCTCTATCGCTATCCCATCAGCAACCAACCAAAAGAACCTGCGCACTTCAGAATCAAGAGCCACTCTTTGTGACAATGCATAGTTACACCACTTAACAATGGAATCTGCATCACTGAATGTAGCACCACCTCTAATCTTTAGTTGTTCTTTAAAAAGAGCTCTCTTCACGCATGCACCTGCTCCATCATGTTCACCTTTTCCATGCCCGGCTTCAAAAAAATTCCAAATATGAGGTATACCCTTCTCCACATGCATTTTGCTCAACCAATAGAAATTACGAGCATTCTTGAATTGACCAGTGCAATTATCTGACCAAATGAGATGTTGATCTATTCTAATATCTTTTTCTTGCAAGAACCCATAAAATTGTTGAAAACAATATTGCACAAACTCTGCTAAATTAGATCAATCATCACTCATGTAAAAATGGTATTCTCTGACAATCTTCCTGTTCTCTTCTATACTCTCGAGGGCATGTCTGTATGTGATGTGAACAAAAATAGCAATCTGAATAGAATTGTAGTACTGGGATTGAACTTCATTTTGGGGTTGCAATGTATAGTTTTCTGCAAAATCAACTACAGAGACAATAGTTCCAATCAGGAAAGAGTCTTTACACATCCTGAACTGTTGATCTAACCATTGAGACCTGTGGCTATGTCTGACATACTTGTAGAAAAGATTTTTCTTAAAATCATCAATAAAATCAGCAATACTTACCTCTCTTACAATCAACTCACATCTAGAACCTTCACCTCCACTTTTCAAATTGTATTTCACTGTCTCATATCTCTTTTTCTCAACTATTCTATTTCCAAAATCATGCTCGTTGCCCTCATGAAAACATGATACAAATTTTGATAACCCACCACATTGTAAACACTTTTCATTTAAACAATCATTCTTGTAGAACATGCAACCATCATCTCTAATACATAGAAATAAATCCAATAAGTCCCTAGATGACTTTGGTAGTTGAATTGCACCACACTCCTGTAACATTTCGTTAGTGTGCAAAGTAGAACGAATATTGCATAATAATTCATGGTACATAGAAAATTCTACATGGTATTTTCAACAACATGTATTACGAACTTTAAGAGGAACACAATAAAATGGCTTAAGAGATTCAAATGCTCTTTGTGAGATTGTCATACCTAGGTGAGTTTCACAATATTGTTTGTACAATGTTGTTTGGCTACATTCCAAGTAATGTTTAGGATGTGGTGTGTGGTCTTTATCACCAATTCTTAACTTTACAACATCTTTTGCATTCGGTGATACCCTAGAGTTAGTGTGCCAAAATCATTCAATTTCTTCCTTTGTGCTATCAATTAGCTTCTTGTCAACTCGTGGAAGCCTACCACTGAAAGCCCAAGTATCATTGGCAACATGACTATCTAGCCTTGATCTTAATGCTAGTGCTTTTGACAATGTTTTATGATTCAATCTTAAGTCAACACAAGTTTGCCTCATTAATCAAGCATTTCTTAATTGTTTGCTTACTATTGAGGTTGTTCTTACTCTACGGGCAGCTCTTTTATCTTTCTCCTTGCTAGTCTTTCCAATAGAATTGAGTGCATTGAAAAGACTTCTTACAATAATTTTATTCCGATCGGACACTTTGTTTAACCGAATCTTTAATTTCTTTAGTAAAGGTCTCATTTTGTACATCTTTAATAATTGCACAAAAAGTTGGCATTGTTCGGTTAATGTTTTCTTCTCAAAGTATTCATTGAAGAGTTTTGTAGCCCACAACTGAACCGTTCGTGATGACCTCTTGCCTTCAAGTTTTTCCATTATGTTCTCATCAATTTCAAGTAACCATTTTGGGGTTTTTGGGTGTTTTCCAATTTCATCACAGTTATTCTCTTCTTGACAAATGTCCTCTCTTCTTATGAAATTTGGAGATACATTGATTGTTCTTGTTTCATCCATGTTTTCAACCTCATCAATTTTATCAACAAATGGATTATGGAGTGCAATTTCAATATCATGATGTTCATATCCACTTTCTTCAAGTGCACGTCTTTGTTTTTCTTCTTTTTCTTTGTCCATGGTATTGCTATTATGAATAGGTGTTTCATAACATTTTTCAATATTTTCATTTGCAATATCATGGTGAATTTCATTCTTATCTAACATTTCATTATAATCAAAATTAACATCTTCAATTTGCATGTCATTAGATGGTAAAGAAGAAGATTCACCTTGATGAGCATCCGCCAAACCCACCCTTCCAATCCTCTTCCTTTCCCTATCTTTTTTCCTAATTGCTTCAATTTCCTCCAATGTAACTTTCCTCCTCCTTTTTGCTTTACGACGACTATTGCTCCCCATTAGGGGAACAAAAATATCACCCTTATGATTGTAACAAGAAAATTGTGTCTCCAAAAGTGCATAAAAAATATTCCTTTCACTGTCATAGCCAGAAATCACAAGTATTTCGACAGCAGAGGGTCTCTGGTTGCGGAAGTCGGGCCCAGAAATATTCCTTTTGTCTTTTTTTTGCTTTTCCAAAATGGATATCCGTTTTCAAAATAGATATTCATTTTGGAAAACCCAATTCTTTGCAACGGACACTTGCAACGTCCATATGCCTACTACAAAATAGATATCTAGTTTATTATGTACATTTGGATTCTATACTAGGGATTCATTGTATTATTCAATAAACTTGTGAATTACCATCTAATTTCAATGTTTACACACTAATCCACCTAGGTATCAACTTAATAAAGCTCTGGATATAAGCCATTATTTGATTTTAGGCTATCATTAAATGAGGAGCTTCTAAAGGCAAAAATGTTGTCCCAAAAGAAGACTCAATGTTATTCGTAAAGACATTAGATTGTTAAAATACAAATTCGAGGTTAGATATTCCTTGGGCTATTTTAGTATAGAGAAGCAAAATTGCAATATATGACTATCCTAGGAATTAGAATGGTTGATCATAGGATATTCATGGCATTTTGATATTAATGGATGGATTGATGGATGTTTAGGGAGTTCAAGTTTAAATGTAATGTATGAGAATTCTTATTTATGAAGGATCTAATATGTCTTATGTCTTATTTGCAGGCCATTCAAGAAAGAAATGAAAAGATACCAAGGACTATCATAACACCTATTATAATTAGGTGCATCAAAGGATTGTCATCCAGGACCTTACCAATATGGGAAGTTATCAAAACCATGTCATGTTTAAAATTAAAGGCTTTATCACCTCTTTGTCCCTATAGGCCTATTAGAACAATAGGTCACATTTTATTCATATACCGGGGTTGAGAATAAACACTAAGCATTTGTAGTTATGGCAAGTGTAAATGGAAATAGATCACAACTTTAGACAATCTATCCTCTCCTAGATTACACTGACTGAGTGGAAATTACAAATTCCCTATTAATGTCCTTTATATACTGAAGGTATGGGTGAGAAAGGTAAACTTTGTATGTTGTAGACAAGTGATGCAGAGCAACACAGCAAAAACTTACAAACAAGGTGTAAAATACCCATTAACCCACCAATTGCTCAAATAGCTTTTAAAATATCCTTCCCAAGGTCCAAACGAGACTGAAATACACTCTTTCTTTACTATCAGCAAGACATTTCTAATGTCTCATCAAACTATGCTTCATATGTTCTTCCTTTCTCTATTGTCGGCCAGACTTATCATTATCGGTAACCTTCAAATTTGTTAGCCCGATGTGGGACCTCTCGCCAATGTGTAGAATCCATCACTCAGGCTTATGCTGTCGATGTGACTCCTCCGTTGTTCTCCGATATTTATAAGAGGATGGATCAAAGTAATTAGCATGCTCCCTTCAAAGTAAAGACATGAGAATATAGCACTTTGTGAGATGGTTATTGTAAAGGGACAAATCAATTAGAGACATGCAGTTTCCTAGAGAATTTGGAATGCTTCCACTCAGGCGATTGTAGGACAAACAAAGACGTTCTAACTTCCCCAGACCACCAAATTCTGCAAGTATACTCCCCTTCAAGTTGTTGTGTGAAATTCTTTTCCAGTGAAGTTGTGAGTAATTGGCAAGAGATTTGGGAATAGAACCCTCTAGTCCATTTCTTCTTAAGTCAAGTATCTTCAACGCTTTCAACTGCTCAAACCAAAGTGGAATCCTTCCCTTGAAAGAACTAAAAGAGAGATTTAAAGTGCATAACAAGGAGAGACCTCCTTTGGATGGAAAAAGGGTACCTTTTAATTCCAATTGAGGGAGAATTATGGCCACCACTCTATTGGTATGTTTCTTGTACCAAACACTGGTCCAGAAGCACACATTTTCTGAATTAGTAGAAGTCTAGTTGGAGAAATGTGGTCTCCTCGACTACTATTATTGTAGGATATGCATAAACGGGTTTCTTGAAAAGGCTTTAGAAATTTTCAAGCAAATGCAATTGGCAAGTGTAAAGCTAGATTCTGCAACCTTTGTCAACATCCTCTCTACCTCTACCAAAATGGGAGCTTTGGAATAGGGTATGGACATTCATCAAAGCATAATGGAAGTGGGATTTTTGTAGATATTCTAGTTGGAAATGCTCTGGTAGACATGTACGGAAAGTGTGGAAGCATAGACAAGACACATGAACTGTTTGAAAAAATGCCTCAAAGAAATGTGGTCTCATGGAATAAGATGATTGCAGGATATATACACACTTACTCCGATGTGAGATTCACCACCCTTGTCTATCGGTAAGACCAATACCCTCAGTGAGACTTTTTACTTGCATTCTGACGTTATAACTCTCCCCAATGTGTTTACCGTCCATTAGTCATCGATAAGACTTCTACATCGGTCAGACATTCTCTTCAATTTCTGATATCGTATCTCACACCGAAAGAATAAACACTGAACTACACCATCGGCAAGACCGCCTCTATCGGTGACACTTTTCTTCTCGCCTCTGAGAGTCCATCTCTTTCTGATGTTCCTTCTGTTGGTGTGGCTCCCTCTCATCGGTGTAGTTCTCAACTGTTCTTCCGATGTGCCGATAAATAACCCATCAGTGACACTTAATGATTGTCACCCCGATATGACTTGATCTGTGAGATCAATGTTGTCAGCTCAATGGAACTTTGTCTCTCCGATAACTATTGTTAGTCGGATGTCTTTGATTTAGCCTATACATAACATGACTTGTTATCACTGGTCAACTAACGTATCTTTTCCCAATTTTCCCAATATGGCCGGTCAACCTTTGTATCCTTTGACATGTACATTCACCATTTACAACCACGATAAATGATAGCAGGATATACACGAAATGTCCATGCATACATAAACGATATACCCATGGATTGTATCTTTGGTGAAACAATACCAATGGTACAAAATATGTTGCTTCTCAAAACTAATGGCACAAAATTTTTCATAGATCAACAAAATGGATATCCGTTTCTAGAACGGATATCCGTTTTCAGAACAGATATCCGTTTCTAGAACGGATATCCATTTCTAGTTGCTTTTACCAGAGCAAAACAGATATTTGTTTTGATTGTTGACTTTTTATGGATTGTAACGTGTTTTAATGTTTCAGTCTCTTCTTCGAACTTCACCCTTCGTGTTGACGACTTTTTTTTAATGCAAAATTGATAAAATGAAAAGGGTTTATAGAAAAAATTGTTAGCTTTCTAAAAATCTAAGATTTATTTGGTTATCATTTTATTAAATAATTATTAATAATTTTCAATATACTGTGTCTCTGAAATCCTGATGGACACACTGATTGAAAAACATCCATAGCTTTCAAACCATTTCACCTTTTTGAGATTCGAAACCTGCATCACACTCTATGCTTTTCTGGCTATAGGTTAAAAAAAAAATTTGAATTTTGATTTTTTTTTATCGAGTTAGGTTGGCTGGAAAATTACTTTTTATTTTAAAAAAAAGTCACAATAAAAAAATCATAACTAATTATTTTATTACAAAAAAATTTCAAATAAATATGCATCACATCCGGACATGAGTCCTCTACTTATTTTGAAAGTTTCAAAAATATATATATATATATTTACTCATAGTTAGGTTGGATGGACAGACACCCACTTTTTATTTTTTTCTGAAAAATTTAATAGCTATTCATTGAAATATTCAATTTTCACTAAGTAAATTTAGTTTTTTTTTTTTTAAAATAGTAGCCTATAAACTAGATTCAATTCTCTACAAATTTCATTCTTACATCTTTTTCAAATTGTATAGATAATCCATTCAAAATTTCACATGAACTTGATAAAGTCTGATTTTTTGTATTTTCATTGCCACTTAGAGGTATAGTTTGGCCCATCATGATCTTGCACATACCCCATTGCTGATTGATGATCATTCTCAGATGATGTGGGTCACTTTCTTGAGAAAGAAATCAGAGGCTCTTGACAAATTCAAAGTATTTAAGGCTATGGTGGAGAATGAGATTGGTGTGAAGATAAAGTGTCTGAGATCTAACAAAGGTGGAGAGTTTACCTCCACTGAGTTTAATGCATTTTGTGAAAAGCATGGAATAAGAAGATAGTTGTTTGTTCCTAGGACTCCTCAGCAGAATGGAGTTATGGAAAGGAAGAACCAAACTATTCAAGAGGCTGCTAGAACCATGATGATGGAAGGAAATGTTCCACATGTCTTTCAGAGAGAGGCTGTGAGTACTGCTGTCTACACTCTTAACCGAGTGCAGATCAAAGGTAATTCTGGTAAAACACCTTATGAACTGTGGTTTGGTAATGCCCCTTCTGTGAAATATTTCAGAGTTTTTGGTAGTAAATGCTATATGAAAAGAGATGAAGATCTAGGCAAGTTTGATACAAGATGTGATGAAGGAATATTTCTAGATTATTCTAATCAAAGCAAGGCATAGGTTAGTGCTTTAACAAGAGATTGAAAAATATTGTTGATAGTGCTAATGTCAAGGTTGATGAAAGAAAAGGGAGACCTTCAAGGTTTCATGGATATGAATCAAATGATCAAAATAAAAGTCCAAATGAAGGAAAGCAAGTTCAGTTTACTCAGGAGAATCCAGTGACTCAAGATGTTAATGCAGATGTTGAGGAACAAGATCAAGAATCAGAAGTTGAAGAAAATCCCAAAACTCCCAGGTACGTAAGATTGAATAATTCTAAAAATTAGATCATAGGAGATAAAAAATAAAGGTGTTCAAACTAGAAGAAGAATTGTTGAAGAACAAGAGGAGTATTGTCTAATTTCAAAGATTGAACCAAAATTAGTGAATGAATCTTGTAATGATGAAAGTTGGGTAAAAGCAATGGAAGAAGAATTAATGCAAATTGAAAAGAAGCATACATTAGATCTTGTTCCTAGACTTGAAGACAAAAATGTAATTGGAACTAAATGGGTCTTTTAGAATAAATTGAATGAAGATGGTGAAGTTGTAAGAAATAAAGCAAGATTGGTGTGCAAAGGATATTCTCAAGTAGAAGGAATTGATTTTGAAGAAACCTTTGCTCCGGTGGCAAGAATTGAATTAGTCAGATTATTTCTTGCCTTTGCTACTTACAAAGATTTCAAAGTCTACCAGATAAATGTCAAGTCAGCATTCCTGAATGGAGAGTTGGAAGAAAAGGTCTAGATTGAGCAATCGGAAGGATTCCAGTTGTCTGATCAAGGAGATAAGGTCTACAGATTGAAGAAATCATTGTATGGACTTAAACAAGCCCTAAGAGCTTGGTATGCAAGATTAGATAAGTATATGCTAAAGTTAGGCTTTAGCAAAGGCACTGCTGATAGTAATCTTTATTTCAAAATTGATCATGAATACATCCTGATTGTTGAGGTATTTGTTGATGACATCATCTTTTGTGGAAATGAGAGTATGTGAATTTGAGATCTCCATGCTTGGTGAAATGAATTTCTTCTTAGGTCTGCAAATCACTCAGTCAAAAAAAGGCATCTTCATTTCTCAGTCTAAGTATGTGAAAGAGTTGTGGAAAAAGTTTGGAATGGAGGATTTAAAACCAGTGAGTACTCCTATGGTAACTGGATGCAAGTTGAGTAAAGATGATGATTCCCCTAAGGCAGATCAAAAGAGGTATAGATCAATGATTGGAGGACTACTTTATCTGACTCATACCAGACCTGATATTATGAATTCAGTTGGCCTTATTACTAGATTTCAAGATGATCCTAGAGAATCTCATGTTGTAGCAGTCAAAAGAATTTTTAGATATCTAAAGGGAACATCTAATTATGGCTTGTGGTATCCTAAGGGTGATGATTTCACTCTTCATACATATATAGATGCTATGTGGGCAGGAGATGTGGACGACAGGAAGAGTACTAGTGGAAGTGCATTTTTCTTGGGAAAGAGAATGGTTTCTTGGTTGAGCAAAAAGTAGGAGGCAATATCTTTGTCTACTGCAGAGGCAAAATACATAGCAGCAACAAGTAATTGTACTCAAGTTTTGTGGATGAAGCAAATGTTGAAGGATATCAAAGTTGTGTTTGAAGAACCTATTACAATCTTGTGTGATAATTCAAGTCCAATAAACATTTCAAAGAATTCGGTGTTGCATTCAAAGACAAAGCACATATCCATCAAGTTTCACTTTTTGAGAGAGAAGGTAAATGAGAATGAAGTCAGATTGGAGTTTGTTTCTTCAAAGGATTAGATTGCAGATATCTTCACTAAGCCTCTACCTAAGGATACTTTTGAGTATGTCAGAGTAATGCTAGGGGTTATTACCCCTCCTATTCTAAACTAAGGTGCATCAGTCCGGTGGAATTCACAGTCATATCTTGTCACCTGGATTGGTGTTAAGGAGTTTCTACTCAGGGGGAGTAGTCAGTATGTTGATTCTAGATTAAGAAACAAAAAGAAGAAGAGATGATTTCAAATATGCACCCTTTTCCATTGATGTCAAAGGGGGAGAGAAGTCATGTGAAAAACTTGGAAGTAAGCAGTTGATGGTGAAAGGGGGAGCAATAAAGAAAATGGTTACATGTCTGATAAGAGAAAGGGGGAGAAGTTCTTGTCTTGATGGTTGAAACAGTTTTTCACATCATATGTTGCCATCAATGACAAAGGGGAAGATTGTTGTAAATATGTGCCTAATCAGTGTTGTCATTGATGTCAACATATCCTTGTTGTCATTGGTGTCAATTGTATCCCATTCTAGAAGACTTGTATGTTGAGGATATTGAGAAAATTAGCCTCTCCTAAAGAAACAAGTGAGTTTCATATCTCTCTACAAGAGATAGTGAAGATAATGCAGTTTAGTGAAGTAGATTGCTCTGCACTCCCAGTGAGATGATGATCAGAGTCTGTGGACCAAAGGGTGTTGTAAAGGATTGTTTGAAGTTGATCCAGTTAATATTTGAGGGATCTGCATGAGGAATTGGGGAAGTTATGTCCATTTGAGTAGAACCGGGTTTTGTAGGTGTTCAAAGGTGACAGAGTGACATGAATTTGGTCCAGGTTGATCCGCATTGAAGTATTATGATCTGTGGATCTAGAGGTGTGTTTGGGATGTTAGTGTGTATCCTCCACTCAAGTGGTTCATGGTTTGGAGGTCTGCACGCAATCTTTCACATATGACAGTCAGTGTTCTTGAGTTCCCAGATGAAGGTGCAAGTGATTCTGGTGATTTGAGGTGGTATAGTTGTTCCTGTTGATTTCATTGTACTTGTGGTGGTCTTTGAATCATGTGCCTACTGTGTTGGTGGTCTGCATTAAGGATTGAACTCATGATTGAAGATTTGTCCTTGGGTGTTGTTGTTCTTTCCAGTCTTGGCTGATTGAATGCTTTGTGCATGTTGCAGATGATCTAAGAAAGGTGCTATGAAGTGTGGAGTGTTGTTCGAAGAAGATTTGGGTCCCAGCTATGTTTGGCCAATAGTATAGTGATTCACATTAAGTCAGATGTTTGTAGTGCTGACCTTGATGTTTATTCCAAGGTTGATGAAGCATATAAATATGTGTGGTTGAGTTGTGGAAATGCATCCTTGTGTAAAAATGATATGATCATAAGAAAGGAAGAAAGGCAGAGTAGAAGAGAGGAAGAGTAGAAGAGGAAGATCAGTAAAGGATGAGGAGATAGAGAAGAAGTGTTTGAGTGACAGAGCAGAAGTGTTGTGCGCATCAATGGAACTGACCTTGGCATGAAGAAGATGTTGTTTTCCAGTTCAATCTTTCTGTGATAAACTTATAAATATTTCTGTAGGTAGTGAGCCTCTTTGAGTAGTGAGCTCTAGGCAATGCACCCGAAGGAAAGTGCCTTCCCATTTTATATTCTTTTAATAGAGAATAAATCTTTTAGGTTAACCCCCACTGTGGTTTTTCCCTTAACTGGGTTTCCACGTAAAAATCCTAGTGTTATGTGTGTTGATTGTGTTTCTGCTCATGTGTTGTTGATTCATGCTTTCATGGTTATATCATTCATCTATTAATAAGTGGTAAAGAAGTTTAATTGCAGCAAAGGATAAAAGTTTTTGTGACAATTGATTCACCCCCCCTCTCAGTTCTCTACCCTTATTTCAACAAATTATACCTCCCTCTTTCATTTTTAGCAACTCCTTTTGCATTTTGGGAGCTATGGTGGGATTTATAGGCCTTTGTTTTTGCCTAAATGGTTTTTCATCAAGTTGAAGGGCAATAGTATGCTGAAACAAATCCTCCATATAAGCTTTTAGCTCATCATGTGACCATGCAAAACACTTTCTGAATTTCCTCAATAAAGCAATCAACATTTGCTTTTCATGAGGCTTTAGCTTCTTGCCTATGTAAACCATTTTTGGTGCATCCTTGGTTCCAAGGTTAACACCTTCTACACTATCTTCTTTAACTAGTTTACCATTGCTTTTCTAGTAGTCAGCATTGTCAAACATCCTCTCCAATGCCACCAATCCCTTGGGAATGTTATTGGTCTTCAATTGCACCACCTCACTACCAAAATAATTTTTCCTTACCACTATCCCTTTCAACCATAGGTTGTTAGTCAATTACTTGATTGTCAAACTCATCCATATAGTTTAGAAAATTGAAAATTTGACTACTATCATTAAATACTTGCCAACTATATATATATATTGTTTAGAATAGTCAACCTTGTAAGTACTTCAGCAACTTGATGGTCATGAAGAAAATTTGACCAAGGATTATATTTGGATGCAACTATAGCCAGGGTGTCTACCTATTCATTTTTTGGTCTATCTATCCACTCAATACCAATGACATCAAACAACCCCATGGTATCCCATACTGCGTTTCTATATGATTTCAGCTTGTTGGCCTTGTCAGCAAAAGTTTTTCTTATCTACTGTACAATCAACTCTTAGTTGCCATGTATTCTCAAGCACTGGACACCATGTCTATGAGCCACATTCAAACCCAATAGCAGCGCTTTATATACTTCCACATTATTTGTGCATTGAAAATCTAGTCTAAAATACATGTAGGACTGCTAACTGTCTGGGGATACTAAAATTATCCCAGCACCTGAACCATCTTTGGAAAATGCACCATCAAAGTGCAATGTCCACAAATCAGACACATCACAAATAGCTTCAATAGGGTTAGAAGGTGAAACATTCACACAAGGACCATCATCACTACAATATGCCATAAAATGATTTATTTCAGTATCAAAGAAATTTGCATGATCCTCTTCTATTTTATATCTATCTTCAATGTTCTTATCTTCCACCTTCTTCTCCCTATATAATTTCACTTCGACGCCATGGACTAGAAAGGTAGCATATGATAGGTCCATCTGAATACTTCCACCCATAGACGCCATCCATTTCCTTGATAACGACATACCTCACTTGGCAGGACAATCCACAATGATTATGTCCATCAGGAATGATTTATCAGGATATGTAGCTAATTTGACCTCAACATCTTTGATGAGACCAATCACATTGACTTCCCTAGAATCCATGGAAAAGAATTTGCCAAAACATCCCAACTCATTCATAATTTCTAGTGGCATGACATTACTAGATGCCCGAGAGTCAAGCATACAATTATGTAACAACCACCCATTGATGATCAAAGTGGTTTAAAAAGGGTCAACTCCCATCTTTCTATTAACCATGGAAGACGCTAAATAAACCTCTACTATTTTCTTATGACCCACAACCTCCTCATTACTTCTAGGAATAACAACATGTTGTTTTTGTGCATCTACAATAGTAATAAGAGACTCTACCCTATCTCTATGTTCAGGGATTCTAAGGAGTTCCACTATTGGCATAGAAATTTGAATTTGGCTAAAAACTTGAGCCATGTCAATAGGGAGATAATTGGGCAAAGGAGTATCACATGAAATAGTTACATCATTTGCAGAAGGAATGTAAGGTACATTACTTGACTAGAGGAAATATCCTTACCTTTTTCCTTTGTCTTCTCCTTCTCTAGTTCCTTTTGTGCCTGATGTTGATCATGCTTATAACCACCTTTTGGGTAATGGACCCCTAAAATGGGTGTAGTAACTAGTTGCTCGGTTGGTGCTAGATTCTTTTGCACATACTTTTTTTTGGCTACTAGTGGCTACACTCGAAGCTTCTTCTTATTAGGCATAGTCTTATTTTTAGCGCTACTACTTTTCTGTTCCATGTTCCCTTTGGATATGTCCCTATCCCCATTCAATTTTTGATGCTTTGATTCCTTGGTAGGGGCATTGTACAAACCTAGGGACAGTTCTATTTCTCAGTTGATAACTTCCTTAGACTTGCAAGATCGTTGCATCTGTCAAGTCTTTCATGTCTTCTTTTGAAGGCTTGGACTGTTGACATTTTTTCTGCATAAGGTCATTTAAATGCCCAAAATCATGAGCTGGTAACTGATACTTTTTTGGACCTTCATCAAAATCATATTAAAAAATATGATCATTTTCTTCATAATTGTCATAATCAACACCCTAACCTATCTACTCATAATCACCAGCATCAAACTGATTTATTTCTTCTTCATAATACTCAGCTACACCCTCTTCATTTGGAAATTCTTCCTCTCTTCTCAATGAATGAGCCACCACATAATTCATTGGGTCATGGGGAAGGAAGCAAGCCTAACACCATAATGCTTCATCTTGAAAATTAACTTGATCCTTTCTCAAAGGATCAGGGGTGTCCCTTTTAGGCTATTTGAAACTTACATGCCTGGGACAGCTTGTCTATGGTCTCTTAGACCAATCAATATTATAAGGTCTATTATGCAACCTTTTTCCTTCATTAAAATATGTTGTAACACCTTGAGGTGGCAACCCTTTATCATTTCTGCAACCTTATACATCAAATCTTTCACAACCCCCATAAGTTTGTCCAACTTATCATCAGTAGTGAGGAGTTTATTAAAAATAGGCTTATCTAGTTGGGATATAACTTTACATAAGACCTTTTAATATGCTTCCCTAAAGTTCTCATATTACTCTCAGTATTTATAGATGTAGCATATGCCTCCCTTAATGTTTGGGGACTCTTGTCCCTCAAACAATAACCAAGTTTCAAATTAAATGCACCACAATATAAAACTAAACACATTGATTCATTAGGTCTCATATGAAGAGGTACCTTTCTCATAATCATGATGAATCAGCTCTTGAAATTAGCTATTGTCTCATTGATGACCATTTTGATGGCTGTGAGTTCATGGATGGAAAACTTGGGGTCAATCTTATCCCCATACTATATTATGAAAACTCTCATGAACTCCTCCCAAGAATCAAAGCTATTGTTAAGGGGAGCCTTGTACCATTCTTTGGCGCTTTCTTCCATTGAGTGCACAAACAAGTTCATCATCACATCTTCATCTTCAATCTCATACTCATCAGTGACATTAATAAAATGTCTCAAGTGTTCCTCACCAGTGACAATGTTATTGTCTTGAAATCTTGGAATCTTCCCTCTAATCTTAGTTGGAATGGGATTAGGAAAATCAGGAATGCTAATGAAATTGAACTGCTTATAGCTTTCAGCGCCCAATGGCTGCCTCTATGTAATAAACCTTTGTTCTTGTCTTCATTGTGCATGCCCAACATTTTGAATGTTGCCATGCTGCTGGTTAGCTTGGTTTTGTGGTGGCTGAATATTGATATTTTGAGCATGGGCCTGATTTGCACCCTATTGTCCCATTTGATGTTTCTGTTGTCTTTGGTTATGTTATTGATTGTAGTGTTGTTGAGGTGCATGTTGCTAATTAACATTATGATTTAGGCCCTGCTACTATCCATTCTGATTTTCTTAGGCCTACTGGGCAAGTTGAGCTTCTTCTTGTTCAAGTAAAGCCCGTACTTCCCTTTGTTTATTTATGCAATGATCAAGTAGATCCAGTTCATCTTGGATTCTTCTCTCTTTCCTCATCATCAGGTTGTTGCTTCTGATCACCCTCATTAGGGATAGTGTCATGTTGACCTCTAAATGATCTAGTGGGGGAATTAGGATGCCTTGTATTATGATGCATTTCTTCATTCTTACTAGCATTCCCAAATGGCCTCAAATATGGAGCCTGAGACCTATCTCTATTGCCTCTACCAATAACATTCTCATTTCTTCCTACATCATACTCATTTCTATTTTGTCTTCTATTTCTTCTGAGCATGTTATTTGCAAAGTCCTCAGAAGTGTATTTATATTGGCTTCTAAGGCTGACAAATATATTGTCTTGGGAGTTTCTTATAGGCACCACATTGGGTCTTCTTACCCTATACCTACTCCTATTTCCAACATTGTTAGAGGATTCCTCACATCCAGACTAGTCTTGGTTTCTTCCTCTATCCATTATAAAACTTTTTCCAAAGTAAAATTAATTCCAAGTTAACAAAATGGAGGTGCCACTTCCCCTGCTGGGAAGACACATTTAAACAAACACTATATTTTAAAATCACAACAACCAGAAATAAAATATTGGCTCCCCGACAACAACACCAATCTGTTGGGATCCAAAATAATGGCAACACAAAACTCTAAAACATTCCTAAATCACCTAGGCTAGGGACTGCTGTCAGGGTGATAGGAAGAGGTTTATCAACAAGTTTTGGGCAATTTTGGTCAACTGACAGGAGTGGGTAAACTCCTCTTCTCTTCAAGCTCAACTTAAACTCTGGAGGGATATTCCAATGGGTATTATACCTGAGTAGGTATTAAAATCAAACTAGATGAACAACTACAAATATTAACAACCAAACCCAAATTGCTTTCTTAGCCCTAAATCTAACACTGGACTAAGAAAAGCTGGTTGTGTAAGATCCCTATATAGATGATAATGACAATCCTACACAATGAGGATGCATTACGAATACTTCTACTTCTAAAGATAAGATGTATTGTTTTGTTTTAAAGATGGGTGATCTAAGGCTACTTAGACTGGTGCCTATTCCAATGGGTTGCAGAGTCTAATGTGAAACAGAGGAAGACAAGCACACAAGAGTGTATAACTACCTATTTGATAAATCAAATGCAAGAAAATCAATACCAGATTACTGAAAAATACTTAACAATCCAATGCTACACCATATTCTTCCCTATGTAATACTAAAATGACCATTTACAAAGTTTGGAAATGGATTAAGAACTGTCACATTCATCAAATCAGAGCTTACATTCATACCACTAAATGTGGCAAAAGAAAACGATAACTATGATTATGGTTTGCTAAGAAAAACACCTATAGCAATGGAGACAAACAATAATCTGATACAAAGATTTGTAAATTACATTACATACACTTCAAGACTGACTTTATGTTAAACAAAGACTGCAAAATATCCTTTCTTGATCTGCCTCCTAGAGCTCATAATCCTGCTTAGAAATTACCAAAACGACCAACTCTTTTTACAATTCAAACTTTTACATATATAGCATTTCACTCATTACAGTTTCCTAGGTGCCGCACCCTATCTAGGACTGCACCCATGTTGTCATTAACTCCAATCCTAGTCTATCAAAAGATTTGCATATTGGAAATATTGCCCATACTATGTCGCTTCTACAAACAATCAGAAAGAGATTGTTTGCACTCTTCTTGTACCCCAAGCAATAAAAAGGGAAGGTTCTAGTCCTCTCCTTGCTACCTACAATTTTGACTTCTCTAATTTATCCTTTGTGCATTAAAGAATTCTACTGTACCAACCACCTACACATCACTATTCTACAGGCTCATTAAAATCTTAGTACAAATTAGTTTGTATATCCCTACAATCATGGCATACATTCAAGGAATTATCTATTTCAAGTATATACAACATTTCTAATATGTTGTCCTATTTTTCTATTTGAGCCATCTGACCTTGACTATACCACTCTACATGCTAGGTGCCCTTCATCAGCCAATCCTCTTCAACTTCTAATACTTGACTCATTTTCTCCTTTAGTTGGCAAAACTTGGTTTTTCCTAACTAACCTTACTTGCCCTTTATCGGCAAAATATCTCTTCCTAGAACCATTTCTATCTCCTTCTTTCTCTCCCCTGTCGGCAAATTTTATCTTTTCAGATCCTACATTTTTTTTCCTTTTTATCACCTTTGTTTATTTGCCTTATCGGCAAATCTCCAAATATTTGAACTTAGTCTAGGTGCCTTGCTTTTTCTTTCCCTATCACGTTATCAGTGAATCTCAAAATATTCTAACTTTTTGGAAAGTGAGGCCTTCATCCGGTTTTGCTAACAAAACTATATTTTCCCTTTTTCTTAGTCAATTTTTGACTTCCCATGCTTCATATCCTCCTTATTGGCAAATATCAAGTTTACTGAACCTTAACTTGAGCAAGCCCTTTTCTTCCTTTTACCTGCCTTAGAAAATTTGCATATTTCACTTTTAGCTTTATCAGAAAAACACTACTTTATCGCCTTATCAATGAACTATGAAACTTTCAAACTATCTGACTAGTTCTTTCCTCCTCCAGTTTGTTGGTAACTCTTGCCTTAGTCAATTTTTCCTTCTATCGGCAAACTTGCTCTTTTTCAAACTAGCTTTATCTCCTTATCGACAATTTTTTATTTTACCAAACTATCTTCTTTCTTTACCCTTTGTCGGCAACTTTAACATTTGCCAAACCAAGCTCCTTTTCTTCAATCTATTGCATTATTGGCAAAAATGCCATTTGCCAAACCAAGGGCCTTGCTGGCCTTTATAGCTGAAATGGAACTTTCCTAAACCTTTATGCCTTAGTCAATTTTTTCCTTCCTCTGTCGGTGAAAGCTCCCCATCATGAACTAGGCCACCTCTCTTTTTTCTTTTTTGCTTCCATCACCTCTATCGACAAAAAATGCCTCTTCAAAACCAAGAAGGAAGCACTTCATTATCACCTTGTCAGCGAATCTCCAAATTCTTGAATTATTTCTTTAGTTCATCCTTCTCCTGGTTTGTCAATAGACTTTTACCTTAGTCAATTTTTCTTCCTATTGGCAAACCTTCTTGTTTCAAATCCAAGCCCGCTTGATCCTTTTCTTTGCCAACGAAAATGTCGTTGGTTGAACCTCATTGTTGGCAAGAGACACTATATGGATTCATGGTTGTTGTCATTGATGGCAACAAAGGTCATCCCACATATCCGCAAGTCATGATGTGTCTCTACCGGAAGTCAGAATAAAGAATGTTGTGGTCCGGTGAAGAAGAACAGAGCATGTGGCAAGGTCCGACAGATTGGTCCGGATCTCTCAGAGGAAGTGTCTTGGTGCAGTGCGGATTTGGGGAAGTCAAGAGGACTACCTTGAGTGGTATATTCCAAGGATTTAGCCTCCGGTGATGGACAAGGAAAAAGATATGAACAGTTGAGTACCGGATTCCTGAGAGACAGTGAAAACAGAGGAAGAACTAACTGACAGAGTATCAGACTACTTTCCGGATGTGTTACTATTGATGATAGAGGTTGTGAAGGCATGAATCATGTTTGGCCGACATGATTAATGATATCTACAAGTATATGCTTGATCCGCATTGCTTGGTGAGGAAGGATTCAGCCGACAGAATGAGAGTTTGTAAGAAACTAGACTGTTCTGGATGCCGACTAGAAAAGTGATGAAATTACTTGTGCGGATATATATAGAGGATGGATTTAGTTGTGAAGAGTGTGATGGTGTGAAGATATATGCGGATAAGTCCAGAACAGAGCAGAGGTAGCAAAAAGGATCCGGTATGTGAAAGATAGCAGAATAAAGAACAGAGGAAAGATGAAGTGCAGCAGATCAGTGTACTGAGCCTAACCAGAACTAAACTCCAGCATATGCAGATGCTTCCAATCAGTTCAAGACTGTGATTCTTATCACTTTGTAGACAGTGTGTCTTCTTGTAGGCAGTGGGCCTCTTGTGAGCAGTGTGCTCGGGCAGTGAGCCCTAATTGGCAAGTGCCATTTTGTAATTTCCTATTCTTCTAACAGAGAATAATTTTGGGTTAATCACCTCGTGGTTTTCTCCCTTAACAGGGTTTCCACGTCAAAAATACTGTGTCATGTGTCTCTTATTTCATGATTAATGTTTTGTGTTTGATTCTATGCTACATCAATTAAAAAGGAAGTTCAATAAGGGAAATAATTAGGATAACTGATTCACCCCCCCCCTCTCAGTTATCAACACTCATATCAATGAACTTTTGGACCTTTGAACTAAGCACATAAAGTTAACTAAGACCTTTTCTTTGCTCTTCATCACTTGCCATAGCCTTTCCTATCTCCTTCTACCTTGTTGTCGCCTTGTTAGCGAATTGTCAAACTTGCAAACTTTCGAACTAGTTCACTAGTTTGGACATTCACCGATTTGCCGACAAAGGACAAAAAATGAAAAAAATTCTAAGGGGAAAAGGGGAAAAGACATAAGGGACTAACACTTATCTATTTTTGAGAGTAGAGGCTCCTAAAAACTATCTCTAATCAGATTTCAAAAAATATTTTCAATGGTAAAGGCATAAAATGGCGATTTTAGATTTTTGGGGCGAAATAGGGCATATTTGGGAACATAACTTTTGCAGGTCCCATCAGGGAGTAGTCAGCGAAGACATGATAGGAGTAGGATCTTCAAATAAAGAATCAACATCATCATGGTTAGCAGTAAGTGGCAAGGAAGAGCATTTTTCACCAAAAGATTAAGCCCAAAACCCTACGGTAGGGGAAATGCAAAGCTAAGTGTCTTGTAGCAAAGCACCACTGACATCATAAAGGTAGGCCCTTATAATCAAGAAACTAGACCCAAGACTCATCAACCACTTGTAGGACAACAACTATAAGAAAGGGCTTAGAAATATCAATGTCCACCAAAATGCGAGCATAGGTAGTGTGGGTGAAAAGTGTAGTAGTTGATCTTCCACCTTTAGAAAATGCCCTAGATAATTTTTGATAGCCTCATAACATGAATCACAACAAAAATGGAGAGGAAGGTTAGTTAGATAAATCCAAATCGACATGATATTGAGAGATTTAGTGAGAGGGTTGAAGGAGGGAAACTAAGGCTTGACCATAAGGGAATCTTGGACCAACAACCACACCCAAACATCCACCAATGCATCCCTGTCAGATGTCAAGTCAAAAATAAATCTAAAGAAACACTTGGCACATCAGTAAATCTGGAGTTTACTCTGAATAAAAGGTCACTAATTCTCAAAAACCCATTGATGCAAATTAGGAAGGCATGGCCATAGTTTATTGCATCTACAAATTAACCCTTCTCAGAAAAATATGCCTCATGTTCAATAACATTTAACCCAAGAATAACAACAAGGGAAGAGTATCATAAGAAAAGGCCCAATCTTACCATGCATAGGAGGGCGAGAATCTTACCATGATTTTTAATTTTTTCAATGTTATGAATAGACTATTTGGGATTGTTGATTGAAATCCTATGGAATGAATTAATGCAAAATATTGTTGTGATTGTGGATATTGTTATCCCATAAATTTGTGTTGTGGCTACTAAGTTTAGCTAATTTGATAAAATTCCCCGACTTAGACTACATTATGGTCACACTTGATTTATTGTTGAAATTGAACTCATTTTATGCCTTATTGTTTGAATTAGTTTTTTTCTTACACTTTGGTGTTCCTTTTTATTTTTTATGTTGGCTATGCCTAAATGTTTTAACTGCTGGTTATGTTTCATGTAATATTCTCTATCATGTCCTTAATGGGCCTCTAATGGACTGTATAAGGGAGTAGATTGTAGAGAACGTACTAGTTCTTGGTGTGAATAATCTCACTGATTGGTGTGTATGTCATGCCTGGATAGTAGCGAATGATGTAAATTGAATTCTTGTATGAGCTTAAATGCTATTATTTGGCTATTTTCTATGTGAATGGATTATGTTGATATCTTTATTTAGATTATATCTTGCATTTAGTATCTTGTTTGTGGTTGGGTGTTGACTTAGTCCACCAATTGTTTTTGTTTCTTCTTGTCTCTTTATGTTGTCTCAACAATAATACCATGCCTCCTAGTGTTTCAACATCAGTGGAGTGTATGATGCTATGTACTAGACAAAAGGCCATATTATTACATAACATGGAGGTGCACATCATGTCATTTAGATACAAGTTCCATAGCTACACTAATTTTATGACATCGTGTAGGGTATGATGGTGTGTTAGTAGTGCATGAGCACTTATTATTTATATATTTATTTTATTATAGTTGTTGCCTACTCTTGTTGAGTTTCTATCTTTGAGAATTTGATTTCCTCATTGAGCATTAATTCTTTATCTTGTTGGTTGTTTAACCTTTTGGTTTAGAATAGTTGAGCATCAAAGTACTATTGAGAGTAGATTTTCTCCTATTTTCATGTGTGTTTGGCTCCTTAGATGTGTTCCTTGTGAGTAGTGGGTTGCTAAGCATTGTTTGTTGGAAATGCTTAAATGCTTGTAAGAGGATGTAGTCTAGATTTTTTCCCTTTGAGAACTCGTAAGTTTGAGCCTAGTTTTGTGTGATGTGGAGGTAAAGTGTTAGAGAAAACCCTCTCTTTATAAGAGTGGAACATGAAGAAAGACCTCATGGAGAGAAAACACAATTGGAGATGAGTCATACTTTAGGTGACCATGAAGGTGAATTAATGGTTCCTGTAGCCTTTAAGACTTGTGTTGCCCTAACCTTTGAGTTTTAGTATTGTGGCTAGTATCCTCAGTCTCAAGAAGGACCATACTGAGTGTAACCTTGCATTGGAAAATCTCCTTGAGAGAAAATTTTGTAGCATTGTGAGGGTGTCTTTAGCTTCTAAGTAGAGAGGTTGATAAGTTACCCAACATAGTAGTAGTCCTGAGTTATAGGGATTTGAGTTGCTTGTGGTTAGTTGGGACTTTTGGCTAGATCCTCTCCTTATTTGTGGTGGTAGTTGAAGGATAAATTAGTGTAGTCACAAAGGAGTTGGTCAACATAGTGGTTGGCTTTGACCTAATTGGTGCACCTTTGGAGACTTGTTATGTTGATTTGAGACATGGAATTGGTGAAGGTCTAGGGAATTGATCTTTTGAGATATGTTTTTTTTGTGAAGCATTGTGTATCATGGGTACCTTATTCTTATATTTTGTAGGCTTCTAGGAGTAAGCCTAAACCTAGTGGGGGAGGATGTAATGCCTGCCCTACTATTTTTGTGTTGTGATTTCTTATTCTTATGTTATATATGTTGTATTGAGTGTTATTAGTGTATTATGTGATTCTTGTGCAATGAGTTGTTGTACCAAACTTTCTGATGAGGTTTGTTGTGCTATCGAGGGGTTCTAATGGTGTATTCAAGATGTTTTTCTAGATATGTTTTGCATGACCATTGAGGTGTTTCTGATGGCATTTTATATTAGTATTGGGTTTTGACTATGCATTATGGAATGCATATGTTGTGTTTGTGTATGTTAGACCATTGTAACATTTTAGCTTCACTATTTTCACTATATCTATTATAGTTGCAATTATTATATTGTTTCAACATCATGAAATGTTGTTGATTATGCATGATATTCTTGGATCATGATAGTTGTTGATGATTTACAATAAATGTGATGATTTTAAATCATGTTATGATTTATGCCACATTGGGGTGGATTATGTTGCTTTAGCTATTATATGTGGAGTAGTTCCACCTGATGCTTGACCTAAGTGTGCAAGTACAAGGTTCTTTCCCCAACAATGGTTATATATTGGAGATGGTTGTCTTTGGGTAAAACATGTGTGTTAACCTCTATGGGTGTGTGCAAGAAGTTGGGTCTACTTTTTGGCCAAAAAGTGGAACTGTTTTTCTTGAAAATCAAAGTTTGTCACAGTTGGACTAAAAATTTGAAGCACTTACATATATAGAATCTTAAAAGAGTCCAATAATATGAAATGTAAGATTTTGAGTCTAGTTTTCAAATATGTAATTTATTCTAATACCCAGATGATACAAATTAATTTTGTATAGGCTTGTAAAAAAACCACTTTTTAAAAGTCACTTTTTTATGACCATACCATGCACATGTCTGGCAAGCATAATTTGACCTGAATAAAAGTATTTTTCTAATTCCTTCTAGGACATATGTGTATTATACTAAATATTGATGAGGTTATTTTTTATTATTTTTTTCCAAATATTTTTTTAATTAATTTTTTATTAGTCCTAATTGCTATTTCTAAAAACCCCAAGTGTCCGACAAGCATAATTTGAGCTAATATAATCATTTTTTTATTTTTTTTCATTGTGTAAAGAATTGTGTGTAGACCGATGACATGCTATTTTTTAAAATAAACTTAAAAAATGGGTATATGCAAAGAGGTGAGGGACCAAAAAGTCACCAAATGACTTTTTGGTCCCATACAAGTCAAAACATGAGCACATTATAATGTACTCACCTTTTGCAAAAGAAAAACTCAAAATAAAAAGCAAAATCAGAACATGCCACGACTCATTTGGAGTTTTGGGATGCAGGTTTGAGCTTTCACAATGTGAGCACATTATAGGAAGAAGGGTTCAAGCAATTTCTAAGTGTAATCGACATATTCACCATGCCACCTCACCAATCCTTCTCCCGAGGATGTCGTGAACGAAGTGTAGACTATGTAGCAGCTGAACAAGGTAGGGTTTGATTGTTTTTTTGTGAATTCAAAAAGAAATTTTAAATTTTGCAATGTTTGATTGGATTTTTATGTTGAATTTTTAGTCAATAAGGCACCACAAAACCCTAATCCAATAGAGGAGGCTTAAAACAACCCCCAAAACCCTCAAAACCCCCCACCTTCATGTCCTCTCCATGAAAGAGACACCTGGAAACTATTTAGGGCAAATTGAAGAAAACAAAAAACATCTTGAAACCCTAATTGAAACGTTAAATAGTCCAAGTGCAAGCACCAATTGTAGGAGAGCCCTTGCCAAGTCATTAGAGGTGATTGTTTCTCACATTGAATTGGTTACAAACCAAATGACTGAATGTAATGACTATAGGGACAGGAGTCAACAATACTATGCTGACAAATTGTCTTAAAAACAAGTGAAGGACAAAAAAAATACAAAATCTCAATTATGTTCACATTTGTCAATCCTAAAATTGGCCAAACACTAGAAGAGACTTGAAAACAATTCCTGATTCATTGGTGTGTGAACTAAGATATATCCCAAATCTTTTGGGATAGATGGTACATGGTCTTTAATGAGCATCTTTGTAATAACAATCAGGTGCTGCAATATTTCTTGAGGAAACTTTATTGCAAGTTCATCCTCAAGGAGATTCCTAATCACTTTGACATTCGAGAGTTCTAGGGCAGAGGTGGTGGCTCTACCCAAGATAGAGAGGGGGTACATCAAGACTAGAACCACGTACCTAGACCCCTCATGAGGCCAACACATGTCTCACTCCCTTCGACTTTGAAGGAGAGTGTTGAGGTGGAGACACTGCATTCATTGTGTTTTCTCACTTAGTCTCTAGCACAACATGGCAATGATCTCACCTAGGCTAATGAGGGTGAGAGTAGGCATTGTTTGTCCCCACATATTTGTAGTTCATGTGGGAACTTGTGTGATTATGGGATGCAGGACTCTTGCTAGGGCACTATAACGCAGGGGCAGCAACCAGTGATGGACACATCCATATTGGATGATATTGTTCTCACAAATGAACTCTTACAACATACGTTTGGTATTGAATTCTAGGTAATTTTTTACAAGGTTCATCTTGATTTAATATATTTGTATTTGAGATTTGTAATTAATTATATGACTATCTATATTATAAGTCAAAATTAATGTATGTAATTGTCTACACTATGAAATTCCACGGTCAAAGTCTTCATCCTACATCTGTTAGTCGTTCAGTGCAGGGTTATAAGAGGAGGTCGAGTCAACAGGTACGTAATTTATCACATTATCATAAATATAGTAAATATATCAATGGTAATCTTATTTAGTGGCAATTTGATAATGAACATGGAGCTTCATCACCACCTCCATGTTTTCCTTGGTCCCCTAGATGTAGAACCACTTTCATGGAGGTAAATTTAACCATTTGTAATAATTATGCATTTAAATAATGATATGTATCTATTTTGGTCAAATAATCATGAATTCTATTTTCAAATGTTGAATATGGAGACTCCTCATCTTTGTCAATTAGCAAAGGTGGGCATTGCTACAACTATTTTGTCTACAAATCCTTTGATCGAGGTATGAGCCATTAAGATGTAAATGTCATTTTGTATTTCTTGTTTTATCTCATGTCATTTGATGAACATAAATGATATTCATGTTTACTCAATTTTTCTTCTTGATACTTCTCACAAGAGATCACAACTCCAACCTATCCAGTTATGGATGAAGAGAGACAAAAAATGATCGAGAGGGATCATCAGCTAGCAATAAGTGATTGATTACATATGTGATGTTATATATTTCATGTTTTCTATATTAATGTGCATATTTTTTTATTGTATTAATAGGTGCAGCTTCAAAAATCTCTATCAAGGAGGTTTAGTTGACCGGAAAGAGGATGAGTCAATGATTGACTCTCCATCTTCACAATCAGGCAAGGGCTGCCGATTATTTGATAGCAGTTCATAGGAAATTAGATTTTGGGACATTTTTTGTATGCCTAGATGGATTTCTATACATACTTTTGTATTTTACCAATGTATATCTTTGTATATGCCTATATGGTTTTATTTGTACATGCCTAAATGGCTTTATATATAGACTAGATGTTATGTTCATGACAGTTAAAATTGAATATAATATGATGATCAATTATGGTTACAAGAATTTGGTTTTACACGTGCCAATTGTATTTGCTTGAAAGTTTATAAATCCTTTTCAAAAGATCTATTTTGTGCATATCTTGCAATCATTGCATTCCATGAAACTATGCATTTCTTTGAGGCATCATGTCAAATAGTTCATGCGCCTTGTCTATGCTTCCACACTTTGCATACACATCTGTGAGGGCAGCTACAAATACAACATGTGACGAAATTCCTATATACTTTATGCTTTGATGGCTATCCACACCTTGTTATGAATATCCCATTTTGGCATAGGCAAGGAGGATGTTGGATAAGGTTGTGTAATTTGGTTTTACATGTGCCAATTGTATTTTCTTGAAAGTTTATTTTGTGCATTTGCTTGAAAGTTTCTAAAGACTTTTTGAAAAAATCCATTTTGTGGATATCTTGCAATCATTGCATTCCATGAGACAACATTTCTTTGTGGCATCATGTCAAATAGTTCATTTTCCTTGTCTACTTTTCCACACTTTGCATACATGTCTCCTAGGCCAATTGCAACTACAACATATGTCAAAATTCCCATATCCTTTATGCTTTGATGGGTGTCCATACCATGTTCTGAAGATCCAATTTGGGCATAGATAAGGAGGATGTTGGATAAGGTTGTGGAATTTGGCTTTACACCCGCCAATTTCATTTGCTTGAAAGTTTATAAAGCCTTATAAAAAAAACCATTTTGTGCATATCTTACAATCACTGCATTCCATGAGACAACATTTCTTTGAGGCATCATGTCAAATAATTCACCTACCTTGTCTATGCTTCATCACTTTGCATACATGTCTCATAGGGAAGTTGCAACTACAACATCTGAAGAAATTCCCATATCCTTTATGCTTTGATGGATGCCCATATCCTGTTTCAAAGATCCCATATGGTCATAGACAAGGAAGATGTTGGCTAAGGTTGTGGAATTTGGCTTTACACCCGCCAATTGTATTTGCTTGAAAGTTTCTAAAGCCTTTTTGAAAAAATCCATTTTGTGCATATCTTGCAATCATTGCATTCCATGAGATAGCATTTCTTTGAGGCATCATGTCAAATAGTTCATGTGCCTTGTCTATGCTTCCACACTTTGCATGCATGTATCCTAGGGCAGTTGCAACTACAACATCTATCAAAATTCCTTTATCCTTTATTCTTTCATGGTTGTCCATACCATAGAAGAAAATAGTAAGTACATTTCACAACAACAATCTCCTTAACCTCTTGAAATACCTCTTAATTTTACAATAGTGGCAAGCATTTCAAGACAACAATGTCTTGTCTCAATAATGTTTCATATTAATCATTTTTATCATTAATATTTCCTATAATGTTGACTACAATATTGATGCCCATATTAATTGACCATAGTACTAATAAGGATGATACTAAAACACCATACTGATCAGGAATGTATAGGTCACATTAATGAAAGTATGCTTTTGATTAGTGATCATAAGAAGATTACTAATCACAAAAGAATAGTTATGTCCAAAGACAATGATGATGACAACCATCTCAACTGGTACAACATTATTAACACCTACTATATAATTATGAAAATTGCCAAATAATTGCCTCAATAATACAACTATTTTACAAATGAAATAATGACAACAATATCCATTGATAAGTACAAATGACAACACTAACATTTATGATGCAATAATAATGACAAGCCAAAGGATAGAAAAATCATTTGACAGTTTTGTCTAGTAATGACTATGCCCATAAATCATAAATAATGACATAAGTGTTTGTTGTTGTCAAAGGCAACAATGATTATCACTAATCACAATAACAATAGTGATAGTCACATTCCCTATTTACAATGTTTTCAAACATGATTATACCAAGTGTCTTCATAACTGTACATAACTATGTTCATTTATGAAATAACAACAACAATAATTGTTGTTGCCCCTTTGCAACAAATCTCACTGCTATATAGTAATAACACCTCTAAATCTTAACAACTACTTACACCATTTAAGGTGTATATCCCATTTATAAAAGTTCAAGAGAAGAATGATCTAAAAATTACAGGTTTGATTCTTATATAGAGAAAAAGATAATTTATTGTGATATTACCAGTGATATATCACCGATAATTTTGTAAGATATTGGTGAAATTTTGTAAATTGCTTGAAAGTTTATAAAGCCTTTTCAAAAAATCCATTTTCTACATATCGTGAAATCATTGCATTCCATGAGATGGCATCTCTTTGAGGTGTCATGCCAAACTATTCACATGCCTTCTCTATGCTTCCACACTTTGTATACATGTCTACAAGGGCAGCTAGAAATACAACATGTCACAAAATTCCTATCTCCTTTATGCTCTGATGGTTGTCTATACCCTATTTCGAAGATCGCATTTTGGCATAGGCAAGGAGGATGGTGGATAAGGTTGTGAAATTTGGATTTACATTTGCCAATTACATTTTCTTGAAATTTTCTAAAGCCTTTTTGAAAAAATCCATTTTGTGCATATCTTGCAATCATTGCATTCCATGAGACAACATTTCTTTGAGGCATCATGTCAAATAGTTCATGTGCCTTGTCTATGCTTCCTCACTTTGCATACATGTCTCCCAAGGTAGTTGCAACTACAACATCTATCAGAATTCCCATATCCTTTATGCTTTGATGGATGTCCATACCCTGTTCTGAAGATCCCATTTGGGCATAGACAAGGAGGATGTTGGCTAAGGTTGAGGAATTTGGCTTTACACCTGCCAATTGCATTTGCTTGAAATTTTCTAAAGCCTTATTAACAAACCATTTTGTGCATATCTTGTAATCATTGCATTCCATGAGACAACATTTATTTGAGGCATCATGGCAAATAGTTCACCTGCCTTGTCTATGCTTCATCACTTTGCATACATGTCTCACAGGGTAGTTGCAACAACAACATCTGACAAAATTCCCATATCCTTCATGCTTTGATGGATGTCCATACCCTATTTCGAAGATCCCATATGGGCATAGACAAGGAGGATGCTGGCTAAGGTTGTGGAATTTGGCTTTACACCTGCTAATTACATTTTCTTGAAAGTTTCTAAAGCCTTTTTGAAAATCCATTTTGTGCATATATCTTTCAATCATTACATTCCATGAGACAAAATTTCTTTGAGGCATCATGTCAAATAGTTCATGTGCCTTGTCTATGCTTATACACTTTTCATACATGTTTCCTAGGGCAGTTGCAACTACAACATCTATCAAAATTCCCATATCCTTTATGCTTTGATGGATGTCCATACCCTGTTCTGAAGATCCCATTTGGGCATAGACAAGGAGGATGTTGGCTAAGGTTGTGGAATTTGGCTTTACACCCACCAATTGCATTTTCTTAAAAGTTTCTAAAGCATTATCAAAAAAACCATTTTGTGCATATCTTGAAATCATTGCATTCCATGAGACAACATTTCTTTAAGGCGTCATTTCAAATAGTTCACCTACCTTGTCTATGCTTCATCACTTTGCATACATGTCTCATAGGGCAATTGCAACTACATCTAACAAAATTCCCATATCCTTTATGCTTTGATGGATGTCCATACCCTGTTCTGAAGATCCTATATGGGCATAGACAAGGAGGATGTTGCTTAAGGTTGTGGAATTTGGATTTACACCCACCAATTGCATTTGATTGAAAGTTTCTAAAGCCTTTTTGGAAAAATCCATTCTGTGCATATATCTTGCAATTATTGCATTCCATGAGACAACATTTCTTTGAGGCATCATGTCAAATAGTTCATGTGCCTTGTCTATGCTTCCACACTTTGCATACATGTCTCCTATGGAAATTGTGCAACTACAACATCTGTCAAAATTCTTTTATCCTTTATTCTTTCATGGCTATCCATACCTTGTCCCAAAGATCCTAATTTGGCACAGGCAGGGAGGATGCTTGCAAAGATTATGGAATTTAGTTTTACACATGCTAATTGCATTTGCTTGAAAGTTTATATATCCCTTACATTCTCATGCAAATAGATAAACTATGTTTTCATCTTATAATGGATAATGGATGCATACATGTTTGCTATCAATGATAATGGATGTGTTCTTTGTATAATTTTCAAGAAATGTAAGGGTTGAAGTTACATTGCCTCATAAAATTTACCTTCTTGTCCTTACCTTCAAGTAGACTTGTTTCCTAACACTCACTAGTTAGTGAGTGAAGTTAGCTACAATTCACAATAGAAATTATGGAAATACATGTGATAACAACTCTCTTATAGATCTTATGCAAATTTCTCATTACCTATGTTGACTGTGCATTTGTATTTCTCTTGAAAAATGAGGAAGAGAGGAAGAGAGAGACACACACATTTGGCATGATTCAAATATCCTCATTTCACCTTCTATATGGTTTCTATGCTTTGCATACCCTCATTTCAGCTTTCTACATTTTCTTTACACTTGCTACTTTGCATAAATGTCTATTAGAGCAATTGTAACTACAACATCTGACAAAATTTCCATATCCTTTATGCTTTGATGGAAGTAATTAAAACATATTGGATCAAGTGAGAACACCATTTAAACCTAAGGAGAGTAGAGAAAAGAACTAAAAATGAAGATTACAACATAGCTTTTAGTTTGGTTTCATCTACAAGAAAGGTGCTAGGAGTGAAATTTTGCATTCCATACCTCATGGGTTTGAATTAACTATGCCAACATGTTGGCATGGGTAGGTGAATGCTAGGGAGGTGTCTTTTCAGTGGTGAAGCCTCCTGGTCAGTATTGCCTACATCGAATGCAGACAATCTCTTAAGAGCCCTAAGACAAAAAAGGTGTCAAACTTTGGACCGACTGTTCCATCAAACTGTGACACCTAGGAACATCTTCTTACATGTATAGGTGGATGTCAGGTCCACCTACAAATACCTACCTCAGTTCTTTTTAAATCAATTTAATTTGCCTACGGTGGCAAGGAATGCATTGCTTAGAAATGTTTTAGTTTCATGTAGTGGAAAGGTGCTAGGAATGAGATTTTGCATTCCATAGCTCGTGGAGCTAAACTGACTATGCCAAAACATTGGGGTGGCTAGGTAAATGCTAGGGGATGTCTTGTTTTGAGGGCCAAGTGTCCCAGTCATTCTAGGCTGCAAGCTACTGGCAAAGTCACTTAACATCCCTAAGAGCCAAAAAATTACAAACTTTGACAGAGCAGTTCTTGGAATTCGTGGTAGCTAGTGATGTTTTGTTTAGATCTATAAGTGCACATGGGGTTTGTCCACAATAACCTCTCCTAGTTTTGGTCAGCTTCAATCCGTTTGACTGTGCTAAAATTAAATAAATTCTTAGAAAATGTTTCAGTTTCGTGCAGTGGAAAGGTGCTAGGAGTGAAATTTTGCATTCCACATCTCGTGGGACTGAACCAACAATGCTAATGCATTGAGGTAGGTAGGTAAATGCTAGGGGAGGTCTTGTTTCGTGCACCAAGTGCCCCAGTCATTCCGGGTTGCAGGCTATCAACAAAGTCGAAAGGTGCTAGGAGTGAAATTTTGCATTCCACAGCTCGTGGGGCCAATCTGACTGCACCAATGCATTAGGGTGGGCAGGTAAATGCTAGGGAGGTCTCATTTTGTCCACTAGGTGTCCCAATCGTTCTGGGCTGCAGGTTACTAGCAAAGTCAAAAGGTGCTAGGAATGAAATTTTGCATTCCATAGCTCATGGGGCCGAATCGACTACACCAATGCGTCAGGGTGCATAGGTAAATGCTAGGGGAGGTCTTGTTTCATGTACCAAGTGTCCCAATCATTCTGGGTTGCAGGCTATTGACAAAGTCGAAAGGTGCTAGGAGTGAATTTTTTCATTCCACAGCTCATGGGGCCGAACCAACTGTGTCAACGCATCAGGGTGGGTGATTAAATTCTAGGGGAGGTTTCATTTCATGTGCCAAGTATCCAGTCTTTCTTGGTTGTAGGCTACCAACAAAGTTGAAAGGTGCTAGGAGTGAAATTTTGCATTCCACAGCTCGTGGGGCCAAACCAACTGTGACAATGTGTCGGGGTGGGTGGGTAAATGCTAGGGGAGGTCTCGTTTCATGCGCCAAGTGTCCTAGTCATTCTAGGATGTAGGCTACCAATAAAGTCAAAAGGTGCTAGGAGTGAAATTTTGCATTCCACAGCTCATGGAGCCAAACCGACTGCAACAATGCATTGGGGTGGGTGGGTAAATTCTAGGGGAGGTCACGTTTCATGTGCCAAGTGTCCCAGTCATTCCAGGTTGTAGGCTACTGACAAAGTGTAACACAAAATGAGACCTCACCTAGCATTTACTTGCCCACCTTGATGCATTAGTGTAGTCAGTTTGGTTCCACAACGAGTTGAACAAAAAATATGGATCTTGGCAAGGTTGTGTTGCATGTTATTGATGCATTTTGTAATAATGCATTTCATTTCGGCATGGTCAAATGAATTGGAGTTGACAAAAAATGAGAGAGGTTATTGTGGACAGACCCCACATGCACCTAGAGTTCCAAATGGAACATTCTCAGCTTCCACGAATTCTGAGAACTGCTCCGTCAAAGTTTGGCAGTTTTTTGCTCTTAAGATCTTAAGTGACTTTGCTAGTAGCCTATAGCCGGGAATGACTGAGACACTTGGAACATGAAACGAGACCTCCTCTAGAATTTACCCACCCACCCTAATGCGTTGGCATGGTCAGTTTAGCTCCACAATGATTAGAATGAAAAATATGGCTCCTAGCAAGGTTGTGTTGCATGCCACTAATGTATTTTGCAAGAATGCATTTCATTTGGCACTATCAAATGGACTGGAGTTGACAAAATTTGAGAGAGGTTATTGTGGCTAGACTCCACATGAACCTATAGGTCCAAATGAAACATTCCGAGCTGCCATGAATTTCAAGAACTGCTCTGTCAAAATTTGGTAGTTTTTTACTCTTAGGGACCTTGAGTGACTTTGCCGGTAGCCTACTGTTTGGAACAAATCAGACACTTGGCACACAAAATGAGAGATCCCCTAGAATTTACCCATCCATCGCAATGCGTTGGCGTAGTTGATTTAGCCTCAAGGTGAGCATAACAAAAATATGGCTCCTCGCAAGGTTGTGATGCATGCCACTGATGCATTTTGTAAGAATGTATTTAATTTCAACACGGTCAAATAGATCATAGTTGACCAAAACTAGGATAGGTTATTGTGGATAGACCCCACATGCACCTATAGGTCCAAATGGAACATTCCTAGCTGCCATGAATTTCGAGAACTACTCTGTCAAAGTTTGCCAATTTTTTGCTCTCAGGATCTTAAGTGATTGTTGGTAGCCTACATCCAAGAACAACTGAGACACTTGGCACATGAAACAAGACCTCCCCTAGCATTTTTCCACCCACCTCAATGTGTTGGCATTGTCGATTTAGCCCCATGAGCTGTGGAATGCAAAATTTCACTCCTATCACCTTTCCATTGCATGAAACTGAAGCATTTTGTAAGAATGCATTTAATTTCAGCACGGTCAAATGGCTTGGAGTTGACTAAAAATGGGAGAGGTTATTGAGGATGGACCACATGTACACCTGTAGGTCTAAATGGAACATTCCCAACTTCCACAAATTCTGAGAACTTCTTTGTCAAAGTTTGGTAGTTTTTTGCTCTTAGAATCTTAAGTGACTTTGTTGGTAGCCTGTGGCTGGGAATGACTGAGACAATTGACACACAAAAATAGACCTCCCCTAGCATTTAATTACCCACCCCAATGTATTGGCATAGTTATTTCAACCCCATTGCAAAATTTCACTCCTAGCACCTTTCCACTGCATGAAACTGAAGCATTTTGCAAGAATGCATTTGATTTCAGCACAATCAAACGGATTGGGGTTGACTGAAACTAGGAGAGGTGATTATGGATGGACTCCATGTGCACTTGTAGGTATGAACAAAACATTGCCATCTATCATGAGTTTCAAGAACTACTCTGTCAAAGTTTGGCAGTTTTTTGCTCTTAAGATCTTAAGTGACTTTGTCGATAACCTGCAGCTAAGAACAACTGAGACACTTGGCACAAGAAATGAGACCTTCCCTAGAATTTACCCAACCACCCTGACACATTAGCACAGTCAGTTCAGCTCCATGAGCTATGGAATGCAAAATTTCACTCCTAGCAGCTTTCCACTGCATGAAACTGAAGCATTTTACAAGAATGCATTTGATTTCGACATGGTCAAAGGGATTAGAGTTGACCAAAACTAGGAGAGGTTATTGTGGATAGACTCTATGTGCACCTTTAGGTCCCAATGGAACATTACCAATTGCCATGAATTCCAAGAACTACTCCGTCAAAGTTTGGTAGTTTTTTGCTCTTAGGGATCTTAAGTGACTTTGTCAGTAGCCTGCTGCCAAGAATGACTGGGACACTTGGCGCATGAAATGAAACCTCCCCTAGCATTTACCCACCCACTTTGATGTTTTGGCATAGTCGGTTTGGCCCCATGGGCTATTGAATGCAAAATTTCACTTCTAGCACCTTTCTATTGCATGAAATTGGAGCATTTTGGAACAATGTGTTCCTTGCCACCATAGGAAAATTGAATTGATTTTAAAAAGACTGAGGTAGATATTTGTAGGTAGACCTGACATCCACCTATACATGCAAAACAAATCTTATTAGGTGTCACAGTTTGACGGAATAGCCAATCCAAAGTTTGACACCTTTTTTTTGTCTTGGGTCTCTTAAGAGTATGTCTCCGTCCAATGTTATCGATAACGACCAAGAGGCTTCACCACTGAAAAAGACATCTCTCCTAGCATTTAACTGCCCACTCGGACATGTTGGCATCATCCCTTTGGCCCCAGGAGATGCCAAATATAAAAATTTAGTCTTAGTACCTTTCTAGTAGATAAAAATTTAGTACTATAAAGGTGCTCTCACTTGATACAATGTGTTGTAGGGCATCAATCAAGGCTTCCCTTACCATTACTATCAATTGTTAGCACCAAATGTGAAGAAATAAATGAGGGTTTGTCATTAAAACTCATAGTAACATCATTAAAACTCATTAAAACTCATTATGAAATATCATTAAATGGCATATCATCATGAAATAATCATGAAAACCTACCTTAATTTCCTTCCAAAAGCAACTTCATAAGGATTATGCCTATTGCCATCATACTCAAATCCTGCATGCAAATGCAATTGTACTATTTAGCTAAAATGAGTACACCAATGAACTCTATCTAATGGGTACTTGATGTTTTCTCCATCTATAATAGGGGCATCTAATTTTTTTTTGCCTCAACACAATGACACAAATAACAATCTATTCCTTCTTCATTGTCTTCAGCTGCAATAACTACATAAACATGCCTTGCATTGATATGTGCATTCAGTTCAATGAATATAGTCAACAATACAAAAAAAACTACAAAATAAGATGAAATATATTAAATTTTATTAAATTTGAATGCTGATAATACCTCGTTGAACTAGATCTGAAACATGGTCAAAGTCAATTGATGATTCAATCTCTGTGAGTTGTAGTAATCTCAGGAGTTGATATGTGTCAATCAGGCTTAGGCTTCTTGTACACCATTCATCAACCAACTCCTTTGACTCACAATCATACCAAGCTTGTTCTGTACATGAAGAACAAACACATACCATCTGCCACATATGAATACTCCATGACCATGCATTACATCTTCTAAAAGAGTGTAGCTCGCTCAATCCTATCAATGTACAACAATCCTCATATTTTGCAATGTTAGTATCATCAACCAACCAAAAATATCTATGAACTGTAGACTTACCTTCATTACCTGGACCCATTGTAGTGTTACACCATTTGACAATAGATCTTGCATCTGTCAACTTTAAATTGTCTTTGTACTTTAATTCTTCTCGTGCTAATGCTCTATTGAGACATGCTCCTGCACCATCATGCTCTCCCTTTCCATGCTTAAATTCCACATATGTTGAACACCATTCATCTTATGCATCTTGCTCAACCAATAGAACATCTATGAGTTCTTGAATTGTGATGCACAATTATCTGACCATATGTTATGCTGACCAAATGATATGCTCCTGCTAGCCAAATCATGGTAGAACATCTGAAAGTAGCCATGCACGAACTCTGTAGAATGTGTGCAATCATCACTAATATAAAAATGATACTCCCTCAATATCTTCTTGTTGTCCTCTGTACTATCATCTGCATGAATGAATGCTATATGCACAAATATAGCAACCTTCCTAGAGTTGTAATAATGTGATTGCACTTCATTATGTGGATGTAGTGTGTAGTTCTCTACAAAATCAACAATTAAAATGATGATATCAAGCTTGGAAACGTGTCCTTGCGTAACTTGAATTGCAAGTCCAACTATCGAGCTCTATGGGTATGCCTTGCATACTTGTAAACTATATTCTCTAGGAAAATAGAGATAAACTGATACACTAGAATCTTTTCAATGACTAATTCAAACCTTTTTGCTTCTTCACCATCTTTTAGACTATATGCCACTATCTTATATTTTTCAAAAATTACTAGTTCATTTCTAATTGCATGTGTGTTCTCCATATGTTCACAAATTGGCAAATGTTGCAACCCACCACAATGATCACACGTGCCATCCAAGCATAAGTTCTTGTGGAATAATTGACCACCCACTCTTTGACATAAGATGCTCAATATAAAATCTTTTGAAGATTTAGGCGGACACTTTATATTACACTCATACAAAATATTGTTAGTATGCAAATCTACACATATATATCTATAAACATCATAATGATTAGAAAACTCAATATGTACTCTACAAGAAGAAGTTGTGCATGTGTAATTTATTTTGACATAAAAAGGATTTACCATTTTAAAATAACTTTGACTAATTTTGATTTGTGGATACATCTCTTGAAATTTCTTGAAAAACTATGTTTGAGTCACATCCAAAAAATTCTTTGGGTGTGGCTCACGGTTTCGACAACCAATTCTCCTTACAACATCTGTTGCATTAGGAGATACCCTTGTGTTATTTTTCCAAAATTCTCCATTGAGGGATCTCAAGGCTTCAACATCAACTTTATCTTTCTGTGGGAGCCTCCCAGAGAATGCCCACAATTCATTGGTATTTGGGTCCTCAATTCTTTCACACCTTCCAACGGCTCTCATCATAAATTTTGTACATATTTTCAATGCTTCACTTGTATTTCTAATGAGGTGAGCTTTCTTTGTTTGATGGTTTACTATTGTCGACGTAATGGCATATCATGTGACATTACTATCCTTGGTGTGTGAGGTGGAACCCACACTCTCATATGCACTTATTAGATTCTTTACAATTGATTTTTCACTTGAAGCATCCGATGTTCTTAGGCCAAGAATCTTCATAATGGGCCTGAATTTTAGATTTATCATCAATTCAACAAATAGTTGACATCTTCTAGTTTCATTTGAGTTCTTAAATAATAATTTCCATATCCTATTGGCATATCTTTGGCAAGTACACTTGGGAATCTTATCCTACATGGGCTTCAAAACATTCTCATTGATATCAATTAGAAACTTAGGCTTTCTATGCAAAATTATAGGAGGTGTTTTCAATGGTAAAGTTGACTCGGTATTAGGAATTTCTTCAATATTTACTTGAGATAGGATAGATGGCATACTTTCAATTGGAAATGGAAAAGATGAAAAGCCTTGAAGTTGAGATGGAGAATATGGTGTACCCTCAACTTGACATGTGAATGATGGTGTGCCTCCAACTTGAGAAGAGAATGATGATGTACCTTCAACTTGACCTATGAAAGATGGAGTGCCTCTAACTTGAGAAGAGAATGATGGTGTACCTTCAACTTGACCTGTGAAAGATGGAGTGACTCCAACTTCAAGATTCAATTTCCTCATTGAACGGAGGTTTTGCATTCATCGCCTTTGTGCGATCAATTCCATCTGTCTTATATTGATTAGATGATTCATGTTCCTCTTGAATTGGCAACAATGGCATGTTTTCTTCTATGGTTGACAATTTCCTACTTTCACAAAGTTGCCTCATTCATTCTCTTTTCTTCACATTCTTAGCTTCACGCTCTTCTGGTGTTAGATTCCTTGCTCGTTTCCTCGGCATGATGATGATTTCTATATACATCATGAATACTTGAGATAGATAAATTAGTCCATCTTGGTATAATAGAGTAACGTAATCTCATACACAAATCTCAAACACGCTTGTCTCCTTCACCTAGGTGAATTGGGAATGCAATTTCCAAGGTAACAACTTTAGTTGACAAGCATAAAATATTCTATAAGAATCTTAAAATCATGTAGTATTCCTTATTTTATCATAAATCTTCAATAGAAAGGAAACTTCCTTATAGCAATAGAATAATTTGCTACCTTTTTTACCTTCTTTTATTCTCATATTTATAGTTAAAATTTTATGGAGCTTGGTTTTTTTAGAACAACAAAAAATGAGGTCATCAAATCAATAATTTCTCCTTTGTTCATCTCATTCTCTTAGCCAAAATTTTACTTGATCTTGTCTTAGGTTCCCTTTTAGTACTTTCTTCCTCTATCATATTCTTGTTAAAATAGTGTATGTAGAGAAACCTCCTACTAGTTAGTAAAAAATTGAGATAAATGAAAAATCAAACACAAAGGATTTAATAAAGATCAATGAAAGATCTAAAAACATGACAAGTTAGATTAAAGATGCAACATGTTCATTACTATTTAGGACAAATACATTATCTAATCCTTCTCCCATTCCTAGTCAAATTGGTTGTCAAATTATAATCAAGTGTCAAATTTAGTTTCTTTTTGCAAATTCACCAAATTTGGTGTCCTTTTGATCTTGATTGCTACTTCATGATGCATGACTCTTTCATTTCATGAAAAGGCTATGCACCCACCAATATCAATACTCTATCTTCCTTAACTATCTAATAACTCCTTGACAAGTCACTATCTATTCAAGACAACCTCATTGTGATTATAATTGTCCTAATAACTATAACAATGACATGTATGGTTATCTTTTAGTTGAGCTATTTCGCCATATAGTGTCCACGACAATCTTCCCTACCATATGAATATACTTTCAAGACCACCTCTATGTTTATATAGTACCATGGATACCTTTTTGCATGGATTTGAGATTTATTGACTTATCATTTAGTCTTGATTGTCACCTTGTGTATAAGTTTCTATCCTAGCCATGGGTGAGAGGTCATAACTATTCCTAGGGTTGCATTATTGTAAGGAAAGCACAGGTGCGGAAAACAGCTTCCCTAATGTTAATTCCCAGGGGACAGTGTAGACCAGTCACTTTTTAAATTACAATAACACAGATGAATACACAAGAGACAGAATTACGTGGGAAAACCCTTACGGGTAAAAAACCCACCACCACAAGAAAACAATCTTTATTACAGTAAGATATACAGTTACAATAAAGAACTCAGCTTCTTGCTCTGGTGTTTTATTCTCGACATCATACACAGTTCATCTCCCTGTACATTTACAGAACGAACCTTTATTCCAGTCTCATCATCATAATACCAACGACACCTATAGACATATCATTCTATTTCCAATCTGTCAGAACAAGAGTCGTTACAGACTTCTGCTCTAACTGATAGAACAAATTCCTCATACGTCGCTGCCATCTAACCGTCGCAACGGTTCACATTTCAGTGAGGCGTTTAGTCCCACATGTACCAAGTCGCAAAGGACTTTGCAGTTTATAACCGCCAACAGGCGAAAGAGTATTGTCAGCAATTTTGTTGCCGACAATACCAAGCCTCCAAGTCCATCGGCATAACAACTCCCATCGGCCCTCAGACTTCACCTCCCACCGATGAGCATTGTCTCCCCGATCACCAAGGTTACCATCGGTATGACATTCTCCATCGGCAAAAGATCTAGCCCTCGCTCCGACAGAGGTTTGTCTCACCGATACCAATAAGACTTCCATCAGGATGTCCGCAGTACATCGGCCCAACACCTTTAGCCGACGGGTATTCTCTTGCCGATAGACACCATCGGAGTGACTACTCCTGTCGGAGTAACTCTACAGAGTTTGGCCGATAGGCCTTGTCGTGCCGACGACCAACCCGTAACCTTCGTCGGAGTGACTACTCCTGTCGGAGTAACTCTACAAAGTTTGGCCGATAGGCCTTGTCTTGCCGACGATCGTATCCTTCGTCGGAGTGACTACTCCTGTCGGAGTAACTCCACAAAGTTTGGCCGATAGGCCTTGTCTTGCCGACGGTTGAATGCTTCCATCGGGGTGACACTCAGCATCAGACAAACCTTCGATGCTTATTCCGACGGCCCTTGTCTCACCGATGCCAATGGTCTTCAACACGGTCCTGCCGATAGTGCTTCGTCACAGCGATGCCGACATCGCATATCCTCAGACCAATGAACCAAGGAACAGTTGAACTAAAATTCATTGAACCTACCAAATGAACTCTAGAAAGGTTCAACAAAGAGGTTCAAAACATAGGTTCAACTAAGAGGTTCAAGTAGTAATTTGAGACACAAGTTCTCTTCAATCTCCCACTTGTCGAAGACATTACTGCTACCTCTTAGTCCTCATTCGATTATTGAGAACGATGGGCCCGAAGACCCATTTCATCTGAGCACCATTTGAACTTGGTTGTGTTCACTGGTTTAGTTAAGGCATCAGCAACATTTTCCAAAGTGTCAACTTTTTCCAGCTTCACCTTCCTGTCTTCCACCATATCACGAACAAAGTGATATTGGACATCAATATGTTTTGTCCTAGCATGAAATGTAGGATTCTTTGCCAAACATATGGCACTTTGACTGTCACAATGAATTTGTATTTGCCCTGCATTAAAACCAACATCAGAACACAACCTTTTCAACCAAACAGCTTCTTGGCATGCACGAGTGGCTGCCATGTACTCTGCCTCTGTTGTGGACAAAGTGACTACAGCCTGTCGCTTGCTCATCCAACTGATAGCACCACCATGTAACATGAACACGTATCCACTGGTGGATCTCCGACTGTCAATGTCCCCTGCCCAATCAGAATCAACATATCCCTGAATACTGATAGATCTCTTAGACCCTTCTGAGTTTCCATGATAACAAATAGCATAGTCAGAAGTTCCCTTCAAATACCTCATAACTCTTTTCACAGCATCCCAATGTGATCTGCCTGGATTCACCATGAATCGGCTCAAAACTCCCACTGCTTGGGCAATGTCTGGTCTGGTACAGACCATTGCATACATTAAACTGCCAACAGCACTTGCATAAGGTACTCTCTTCATGTCATCAATTTCATTTGAAGATTCTGGACAATCTTCAACAGATAATTTCGTTCCCTGCAAAACTGGAACAACTAACTGTTTAGAATCAGACATATGAAACTTATCAAGAACATTGGTAATATACTTCCTCTGGCTGAGCCAAATTTTTCTCTTAGATCTGTCCCTTTTGATCTCCATTCCCAGAATGTACTTTGCTGCCCCCAGATTTTTCATTTCAAATTTCAAGGACAACTGAGATTTTAATTCTGAGATCATCCCCTTACCATTGCCAATGAACAACATGTCATCCACATATAGTGCAATTATAAGAATCTGGTCACCTTCAGTTTTATAATAGACACAATGATCAGATTTAGATCTCACATACCCCAAGGATAAAACATACGTATCAAACTTTTGATACCACATTCTGGGAGACTGTTTCAAACCATAAAGAGACTTCTTAAGTTTGCATACCAGATGTTCTTTACCTTTTTCCACAAAATGCTCTGGCTAAGACATATAAATTTCTTCTTCAAGGTCTCCATGAAGAAACGCTGTTGTCACATCCATCTGCTCAATTTCAAAATCATATGCTGCTGCAAGTGACAACAGAAATCTAATGGATGTCAACTTAGCTACAGGAGAAAAGATTTCTCCATAATCAATACCTTCCTTTTGGGAATACCCCTTAGCAACCAGTCTTGCCTTGTACTTCTCAATACTACCATCTGGACCATATTTCTTCTTAAATACCCACTTACAGCCTACAGGTTTTCTTCCTTCAGGCAAGGGCACCAGATCCCAGGTTCCATTCTTCTCCAATGATGTCATTTCACTATGCATGGCTTCCAACCAAGAATCTGAATCAGGTACACTAATAGCTTCTTTCACAGTCCTAGGTTCATCAGTATTAGTAAGTAAAGCATAGGCACAAGTTGAATCAGGTACTGAAAATCCATACCTATTTGGTTGTCTTCTTTCACGTGTAGATCTCCTCAAAGGTTGAGGTGCAGGTTCAGGTTCTTGCTCTGGATCAGAATCTTCGGAGCTACTTGAACTCTTATCTGAACCATCTACACTTGGTGCTTGTTGTTCCTCTTTTACAGGAGTCAGAGGAACATTCACAACACTCTTTTCTTTCTTTTCTTCTGTCTTTTCTGGCTGAGGATCAACAACCAATGGTTTCAGCTCTCTGAAAATTACATTCCTGCTGTAGATTACCTTTTCAGTTTCAGGATTCCAAAGCTTGTATCCTTTAATACCGACTCCATAGCCAACAAAGATACATTTAACTGCCTTGTTATCCAACTTAGATCTTTTAACTTCAGGAATATGAGCATATGCCTCACAGCCAAAGACTCGAATATGTCTTAGAGAGGGCTTCTTACCAGACCATGCTTCCATAGGTGTCTTATCAACCAATGCTGATGTAGGAGAACGATTCAGCAAGTAACAAGCTGTAGCAACTGCCTCAGCCCAGAACTTCTGTTCAAGACCAGCATAACTCAACATACTTCTTGCTTTCTCCATCAACGATCGATTTAACCTTTCAGCAACTCCATTCTGTTGTGGAGTATAAGGTGTAGTTTTATGCCTTTTAATTCCATGGTCTACACAATACTTATCAAAATCCGCATTGCAATATTCACCACCGTTATCTGTTCTCAAGCATTTTAGTTTTCTACCAGTCTGATTTTCCACAAGAGTTTTAAATTCTTTAAATCGACTGAACACTTCTGATTTGTTTTTCAAAAAATATACAAATGCCCTTCTTGAATAATCATCAATGAACGATACATAGTATCTTGATTTAGATAAAGAAGGAACATCAACTGGACCAAAAACATCAGAATGCACATAGTCCAGAACACCAGAAGATTTATGAGAACTAGAGTAAAATGAAACACGGTTTTGCTTTCCATATATACAATGTTCGCAGAAATCGAACTCCAGATTACAATCAATCAGCCCATCTACCAGATTTTTGTTTTTCAAGGCTTTTAAACCTTTCTCACCTATGTGACCAAGTCTATGATGCCAGAGCATTGTTTTCTCTGCAGGAAGTTTAACTTCCATAGAATTTACGTCATGTGTTACAATAGTAGCCTGTTCAGATTTTGCAGAGACATTATTACAGCACACTGGTTTAGCATCTAACCTATACAGAGTTCCAATGCGTTCACCTTTTGCTAGAACAATAGAACCTCTAGTCATCTTACAGCCACCATTCACAAAAGTAACTTGCACTCCAACATCATTAAGTTTACTAACAGAAAGTAAATTTTGAGCCAGACCTGGTATATGAAGAACTTCATTCATTCCCTTTATTCTGCCATCCGGGAACTAGATTCTGACTCGACCTCGGCCAACAATTTCTAGCGTTGAATCACTAGCCAGGAACACCTTGCCACCAGCATAGGGTTCATACTTTGTGAACCACTCTCTATGAGATGTCATATGAAAGGATGCTCCTGAATCAATCAGCCAAACATCTTCAGAAGCAGGTGTTGCCAGAGCAGCAATGAAAGCATCAGCATCACTGTGTGAAGACTCAGAGTCAGAGAAGTTCTTCTTCTTCTTTTTCTCCTCTTTGCAGTCTTTCTTGACATGACCTTTCTGTCCACAATTCCAGCACTTCACCTTGGACTTCTTGCCAGGAGATTTTGATTTCCCTTCTGATTTGGACTTAGACTTCTTGTCCTTCTTCTTGCCTCTTTCCTTTGATCTACCACGAACTGACAGAGCCTCTTTGGCCATTCCAGAAGATTTCCTCCGCATCTCTTCAGACAACAAAGAGGCAACAATAGTTTCCTGAGAAAACGTAGTTGTTGTACTTCCAATAGCCATCACCAGATGGTCCCACGAGTCAGGTAAGGAACATAACAGAAGCATACAGCGATCTTCCTCTTCTATTTTTACACCTATAGATGTCAACTGAGCAACAATCGTATTGAATGCACTCAGATGTTCTGCTACAGATGCACCTTCATCCATCTTCAGAGAATACAATTTCTTTCTGAGGAAAAGTTTATTTACCAAGGACTTGCCCTGATAAATATTATTCAACTTTTTCCACAAATCACTTGCAGATTTCTCCTCATGGATGTTCAATAGAACAGAGTCGGATAAACTCAGTCTTATCAGTCCTTTGGCTTTTCTGCATATCAGTTCCCAATCTTCTTGCTTCATGCCTGTAGGTTGAACTCCAGACACAGCAACCCAAAGATCTCTATAGACTAACATGTCTTCAACTTTAAGTTTCCACAACTCAAAGTTTGTGCCATTGAATTTCTCAATGTCTATTTTGTCTGATGTACTTGCCATCTCTATTTAATTTAAAAAATAACTTTCTACAGAACTCCCACACAACAGAATTAACACAAAAAACCCAAACTACCGACAAGGATAACACAACGGGCCAGGCTCTGATACCACTTGTAAGGAAAGCACAGGTGCGGAAAACAGCTTCCCTAATGTTAATTCCCAGGGGACAGTGTAGACCAGTCACTTTTTAAATTACAATAACACAGATGAATACACAAGAGACAGAATTACGTGGGAAAACCCTTACGGGTAAAAAACCCACCACCACAAGAAAACAATCTTTATTACAGTAAGATATACAGTTACAATAAAGAACTCAGCTTCTTGCTCTGGTGTTTTATTCTCGACATCATACACAGTTCATCTCCCTGTACATTTACAGAACGAACCTTTATTCCAGTCTCATCATCATAATACCAACGACACCTATAGACATATCATTCTATTTCCAATCTGTCAGAACAAGAGTCGTTATAGACTTCTGCTCTAACTGATAGAACAAATTCCTCATACGTCGCTGCCATCTAACCGTCGCAACGGTTCACATTTCAGTGAGGCGTTTAGTCCCACATGTACCAAGTCGCAAAGGACTTTGCAGTTTATAACCGCCAACAGGCGAAAGAGTATTGTCAGCAATTTTGTTGCCGACAATACCAAGCCTCCAAGTCCATCGGCATAACAACTCCCATCGGCCCTCAGACTTCACCTCCCACCGATGAGCATTGTCTCCCCGATCACCAAGGTTACCATCGGTATGACATTCTCCATCGGCAAAAGATCTAGCCCTCGCTCCGACAGAGGTTTGTCTCACCGATACCAATAAGACTTCCATCAGGATGTCCGCAGTACATCGGCCCAACACCTTTAGCCGACGGGTATTCTCTTGCCGATAGACACCATCGGAGTGACTACTCCTGTCGGAGTAACTCTACAGAGTTTGGCCGATAGGCCTTGTCGTGCCGACGACCAACCCGTAACCTTCGTCGGAGTGACTACTCCTGTCGGAGTAACTCTACAAAGTTTGGCCGATAGGCCTTGTCTTGCCGACGATCGTATCCTTCGTCGGAGTGACTACTCCTGTCGGAGTAACTCCACAAAGTTTGGCCGATAGGCCTTGTCTTGCCGACGGTTGAATGCTTCCATCGGGGTGACACTCAGCATCAGACAAACCTTCGATGCTTATTCTGACGGCCCTTGTCTCACCGATGCCAATGGTCTTCAACACGGTCCTGCTGATAGTGCTTCGTCACAGCGATGCCGACATCGCATATCCTCAGACCAATGAACCAAGGAACAGTTGAACTAAAATTCATTGAACCTACCAAATGAACTCTAGAAAGGTTCAACAAAGAGGTTCAAAACATAGGTTCAACTAAGAGGTTCAAGTAGTAATTTGAGACACAAGTTCTCTTCAATTATAGCTATTGCGGTATAATTTAGTATTTAGGTTGATATGATAGTTCTTGCAAGTGATTATGCTTGAGTGATAATCCTTAGCTTGATTTTGAGCATGATGATAATTCTTTGACTAACATGATTTCCCTTAGTATCCTTTTAATTGTTTAGGTTAGTGTTTGAATTAAGATAATAGCAACGTGATTGCACATCTAATCCACAATGAAAGTGTTTCCATGACCTTTCTCTAGTTTAGGATTATCCTTTAATGTTGATAAAGATCCCTTCATAAATATATACCAATACTATCTTGATGATTTCCTTTTATCTCAAACATGTTTGAGTACAAGATCACTGAGAGGGGAGGTTGAATCAGTAATCTAAAACCCTATAAAACTTTTACACTTATCAATTCACTGAAATACAAAACACATGAGACATCAAAGCTTGCTTGGACACAAATACACAAGAATAGTTATGTGACTAATGAACAAGACATTAAACCATAAGAGCATACAAGTAGACAAGATCATGAGCCATAACACAAAAATTTGATGAGTGGAAAAACCCTTAAAAGGGATTAAAAAACCACTCTTAAACTCCTCCTTTTTATTGCTTCACTAGCAAAACAAAATATCTCACTGACACATAATGAGCCTCATTGGCTGATGAATGCCTCACTGGCAAAAGGAAGCCTCACTGGCTGATACAAAAATCAAGAATACAAATTGAATCAATTCAAGGGCTTACCCTGATTCAATTTTGTACAAAAACCTTATCACTCCTTTAGATTTCACTCAATGAAATTTTCTTTATTCAGAAGCTATTCAAGCTATACACATACTGCAATTATCATACTACAAATACCATACTGCAAGCAATTCAACCCTGTTATGATCACATACTATAAACACCATATAGCAAGCTATTCAACCTTCCTATACTGCAAATATCATAATATCCTCTGGCCCTCTGCATGCTAATCTTCATCATATTGTTGATAACTGAGAGGGGGGGTGAATCAGTTATCTTAATTATTTCAGCTTTCTGAACTTTCTTAATAATTAATGTAGCATTAATTCAAATAATCAAACATAACCATGAAATGGAAATACACTTGACACAATATTTGTGACGTGGAAACCTTGTTAAGGGAGAAAACCATGGGGTGATTAACCCAAGATTGTATTCTCTGTTAGAAGAATAGAATTACAAAATGGCACTTGCCAATTAGGGCTCACTACCCGAGCACACTGCTCACAAGAGGCTCACTGCCTACAAGAGACTCACTGTCTACAAGTTGTAAGAAGAATAATAGGATCCTTGAATTGATGAGAAGCATCCACACATGTTGGAGTTCAGTTTCGGTTAGGCTCAGTATACTGATCTACTGTACTTCATCCTTTCTCCTCTTTTATGCTGCTGTCCTTTGACATACCAGACCTTCCTTACTGCTTTCCTTCTGCTCTGCTGCTTTTCTTTGCACACACAACACCACAACAACAACACTCACTCTCATAGAAATCCATTTGGTATATATATCCACACAAAGGATTTCATGCTCTTTCTAGTCGGCATCCGGAATAGTCAGTATTTCCCAATCTTTAGTCTGTCAGCTTAATCCTCACTTCCCAAGTGATGCGGATCAAAAATATACTTATAAAATTCATAACATGTTGGCCAATCATGAATGATGCCTTGGGAACCTTGATCATCATCAATATCTTATCTGGAATAATGTCTGATCCTCTGCCGATTGGTTCTTCCTCTGTCTGTTCTACCAAACAGGACCCCAATACTTGAATGCTCATATCTCTTCACTCTTTCATCACTAGAGGCTCAATTCCTGGAATCTATTAGTCAAGGTACTCCTTTTGACTTCCCCAAGTCCACACTTTCCAAAGATACTTCCTCTGAGAGATCTGGACCTGACTGTCAGACCTTGCCACATGCTCTGTTCTTGCTTACCGGATCACAATACTCTTCAATCTGACTTCCAGTATAGGCACACCATGTCCTGCGGATGTGTGGGAAGAACTTTGTTGCCATCAATGACAACAATCATGTAGCTACAATGTGTCTCTTCCCAACAATCTCCCCCTTTGGCATTGATGGCAACACTTAGTGAAAAATGACTAAGTGTTATACTATACTCCCCCTTTGTTGATGATTTCTTCTAATGAACACTTTACCGAAGCTCCCCCTTATCTGGATTCCACATTTTTCACTATTCCTCACTCCCCCTTTGACATCAATGGCAAAGGGTAGGGTCCGTAGACCAAAATTGCCCAAAAATTCAACTATACTTAGCCGCATAAGTATATAAACTGGTTATACTTACACATACTGTAGTATGTCTACAAAAGTTGTCTTCAACTATACAACTTCTATCGCCCAACTCTGCTTCATCCTGTCCAAAATTAAGATGTGACCACTCAACAAGAATGCAAAAGCTTCTGCCCTCTTAAGATCTGTCGAATCACTGGTCCAGGCTGTGGTTTGAGCATTAGTTAGAGCCTCATGCATGGCTTCTAACTTAGGGATAATGATCCTTCTAAGTTCACCCATCCTGCTTATTATGTTCTTCCTCTCCTTTTCAAGTTTCTTAATCTCATTTATGACTACAATAGTTTGACATTCCTGGTTTACTATGGATACAGTGAGAGGATCAAAATTCTGAGAGAGGCTTGACAGTTTATCCTCTTGTTCCTTTACTTTCTTCTCAATATCCTTGGTCACTTTAGGCCAGGATACACAAAATTTATAGATATCTCTGCCATCTTTAAGAGCATTTTCTAAGCTCTTTATCCCAATATCCATATTTCTCCTATCATTACTTATAAGACTTTGTAACTCAGAAAATCTTTTATCCAAAAACTCCTTCCAGACCTTTCTTCTACTGACTTCTCCAAGGAATCAAAATGCATATGAACAGAATTTACAAGAGACTTTAAATTACCAGATGTGGAGGCCAAAGAATCCTTTTGGAAGGATGGCATAATCTTCTCCAAAACACTGGATGCAGCTTCTATGAGCTCACAGTCTTCCATGTGAGACTTCAAAAGTTTTTCTTTTGCCTTTGCTTGGGTGAAGGATTCTAGCTTCATGGTTTGCACCGGAGAGAGGGAATCAAAATTGAACGGTCCTTGAAGCAGTTCTAGTTCATCAAAATCCATCATCTCTTTGGTTAAGAAATCCTTGACTGCTTCTGCTGTGTCTCTTGCCGGAGACAGAGTTTTCTCCCCTTCTGCACTCTTACCACTATCATCTTTGGCCTTCTCAGTTGGATTTTTCTTTCCTTCTGTAGCCTTACTATTGTCATCTTCTTTTTCCTTTTCCTCTGCTTCTTTTTCTTCTACTCTTTCCTCTTCTTTAGATCCAGAGTCAGCAGTGGAAACCGGAGGAGAGATGTTTGTTTGATCATGGGCCTCCTCTTCCAGAGTAGAGGAATCTAAGTCCTTACCTTTTCTTCACCTGTCTCCTTTACCTCTTCTGCCACTATCTCAGTAGATTCATCTTTGTCATCCATGGCAGATGTTTCATCACCTAAGTCCTCTATGACAGGAATATTGAATCTTTTATAGGCATTCCTAAGGATTTCTTCAGTTTCTTTTGCCACTTTATCAGTTTCTCCAAGCATAAGCTGATTCATTCTAGATTTTCTCCAGAACTCATCTTTGCAATCTTTAAAGACCATGTTTATTTGCTTTGGAGTGATGGAGGGATAAAGTTGAATAGCAATTTGTTCCTGAATTTCTAGATCTTTTGCTCGGGCATTGTTCTTCCTCATTTCAAGTTCTTTCTCTAAACTTTTGGGAATTAGAGAGATGATTTCAATAAAAGCCTTATTGTATATGTTTAAATACTTAACTGTGGCTTCCTCTAGAATCTTTTTATATGCATCATTGTATGCATCATAGAATTCTGTTATTGGTTGCAGGTTCCCATACATAGTGACTGCTTTGACTACATCATCTAAGGACAGAATGGGTCTTTCAACAAACTCTTCTGCCTCAGCCTCCTTATCTTCACCAAATACTTTCTTCTTCTTCATCATCTTCTTGATCTCTTCATCAGATTCTGTCTCTTCTTCATCCTTCTAACTGATATAAGACCTTGTGGCCTTTGTCTTAGTTCTTTTCTCTGCTTTACTGGATGGTTTGCTTCCGGTTTTGATGCCTTTGAGGTCTTAGTAGTTGTAGGTGCAGACCTCTTAGAGGATTTGGTTCGGGAGGGGGCTTCTACCGGATCACTTTCCTTTTTTGCTTCTTCCTTCTCTTTCTCTGCCCTTTCCATCTTTTCTCTATGTGCATCAAGTGCCTCTTTTGAGATTCCATGCCTCTTGGTAAATTCTTCTACCTCTTTTCTCAATTTTCTCTTCATCTCCGGTTGTCTGAGCTCAACATGGATTTTTATACTTAATTCTTCAAAGGTTCCAAACCTTTCTACCTTAGGATCTTTGGGTTGACTAAGCATGTGTTAAACATGTAGCTCAACAATTTTCTCATCTACTTCATACCCCATGGGCATGATCCAAACTATCCTTGGTTCCATAACCTCCATTAGGCACTAATCAGTTTCTACCATAAAGCAAACTGTATCCTTAAACTTTTCAACTAGAGATTTTGGAATTCTCTCCCTTGCTTGCATCATACTCTGAAAGTTCTTGAAGTAACCCCACAGAACTGTATTTCTTGCCTTAGCATTCCCAAGCCCATGTAGGTAGTCTCTGATTTGAATGGCAACAAGTCTGTCATTTTGCCATACCCAACCATTAGATCCGGGCAGCTCATTCATAAAGTAGAAAAACAAACACAATATTAGTCCACCATACTTAAAAGAGTTCTTGTCCTTCTTAATCTTATGTAAGTTTTCCACCAGTTGGCTTAGAAGGAGTTCACAAAGGTCATAATTTGCATTCTTTCTCAACATCTCATAAGCAGTATACACAGTAGTTCTGGGTACTGAATTCTCCCTACTAGAGTGATATATCTTATAACTAATTATCATAGATGCAAACTTGATATCCAGATCAGAGATATCTTCTATGGTCATTGCTCTCTTATCAAATTTTGATCCGGTAGCTTCACTCATAGTTTGGTTTTTGACAGATTTGAGAACTGGTATCCCTCCGGATGAGTGCAAGCCAGTTACTACCCTAATAGTATAACACTTAGAGTTATTCTTGGAGAATAGTGATAATCTATCTTCCTTTCCTTAATCATTTGATCTATCCACAGATCAAGATTCCATAGTTTGAATCATGTCAGATTTAACTGTGAAAAAACCTACTACTCACCGGATGACTGATGAACCGGATTAGTCTTCAACCTGTTCAAAACTTATTGCGGATCTTTCATCTCTTAACCAAACCTTATTTGGATGTCCCTTTGTGAACCCTTTAATCCACAACTCTCCTTGTGCCAGTTCTGGCACCAATTAACTGGCTAGGGGAAAATGTTTTTCTTTGTGTCTCCCCCTAAGCCAGAGCTCACCTTTTAATTTTTGGAAGGAATATCAGCACCAGATTCTGGTGCGGATCCATCCCCTACATTTTCTGTACTTCTCTTCACCCAAATTTTATTCATCTCACTTTTGACTTCATCTGCATTCATTTTTCCTTTTCCCTTGTCTTGATTCTGATTATGATGTACCAGACCTCTTTTGTCCTGATTCTTGCTTCTACAAAATTTGGTAATATGACCGGATCTATTGCAATTGTGGCAAACAACATGTCTTTGCATATTTGATTGATGTCCTCTTGATCTACATTGATTAGCCATATGACCCATTCTATTGCATGCAAAGCATCTACCATTGAATGAATTGTTCATTTGCATATTTCTACATTCATGAGATTTGTGACCATACCTTTTGCAGTTAAAACACTGTCCAGAGAAGGATGTGTTAGTCTGATTCATTCTCCTTCTGCACTGATTAGCTTTGTGACCAAAGTTATTGCAGTTGTGGTAGTATCCATTGAAGGAGGGATATCTTTGAGCACTAGGTTGCCTTACCAGAGGTCTTCTAGGCCTATTCCTTGAATTTTCTAATCCAAACTTCTTCTGACCAGATCCGGAGCTTTCACCTTTCTCATATCCCAAACCACACTTGTCATCTACCCTCTTTTGGCTTTCAAGAAGAACTTCAAGTTGAGCAGAACTTATCTTGAATTTCTCCTTATATTCATTTGCTGTTTAAAGATCCCTTTTAAGAGAGATAAATTGATCCTCAAGTTTTTCTTCATTTTCTTTAGCATCTTCAAGATTAGATTCAAGATGTCTGATTATTCTATCCATCTTGTGGCAGTCTTCTGATTTCTCCTTGAGAGATTGTCTTAGATCATCTTCAGTTTTTCTTTTCTCTTCAATTTCTTGAGTAAATTTTATAACTCCTAATTCCATTTCATGTCTTACCATAATGATCTCTTTTGATAACTTTTCACATAACTTGGTTTTCTTCTTTAGATCTTCATTTGTATCATTTTCTTCACTTTGACTTGCCAATTGCTGAAGTAGATCCTTTCTCTTTTTCATAGAGAGACTTAGTTTCCCTTTTAGTTCATTTATGAAATCATCAGCTTGTTTGAGTCTTTCCTTCAGTTCATTGACTTCAGAATTAGATTGCTCAAGATCATCTAGGGCAGATTGAAGTTGCTCCCTCATACCATACACATCCATTTTAATTCCCAGATCTTCCTCAAGCTGTTAGGCTCTATTTGGAGGAACTTGGCTCTGATGCCAATTGTTGATAACTGAGAGGGGGGGTGAATCAGTTATCTTAATTATTTCAGCTTTCTGAACTTTCTTAATAATTAATGCAACATTAATTCAAATAAGCAAACATAACCATGAAATGGAAATACACATGACACAATATTTTTGACGTGGAAACCCTGTTAAGGGAGAAAACCACGGGGTGATTTGTTGCAAGTATGAGGTGAACCAGTGTTGTCATTGATGTCAACTTACTCATATTGCATTACTAAGAAGGTTTGGATGAGTTGTGTGCTGTTGTTATTGAGAAAATCAGTCTCCATCCAGAACAGTAAAGAACAGTGATGAGAAGAAGGCAAATGTACTGTATAGGTTGAGAACTAGAGGATGCGGATTAAAGGGTTTGTAGATATGAGTCTTGAAATGCTTCAACTAAGATTTTAGAGGTCCGCATGAAGATCTGAAGAAGTTGTGGCTGTCTATGTGGAACCGGTTCCGGCAAGTGTTCAGAGGTGACAGAGGATCACAGAAAGGTCCGGTGAGGTCCAGAATTGTATTATCCTAATCTGCGGATTGGAAGGAGTGTTTGGGATGTCCTTGTGATGTGTCATCTTGAGTTGTGTATGATTTTTAGGTTTGGAAGTACCTTTTGCATTGTGACAGTGGCGACAGACTGTGTTCTTAAAGTACCGGATGATGAAGAGAAGAATTCCAGTAAGCTGATGAAGTGTAGATGTTTTTGATGATTCAAGGAGGCTTATGATGATCATTGGATCATATCTAGTTCATGTTGGCATTCCGCATTGAAGTTAGAGTTGGATTTGATGTTATGGCTACCAGTTGTTGGTGTTCTTCCTGTAACAGGCCAACTGGATGTTCTACACGCCTTGCAAATGTTATTGTGATGTTTACTGACTTAGATGATTGTTCCTAAGTCGATGTCTTGTATAAATAAGTGTTTGAGAATTCATTTTAAAGTGTGGATTGTGTGGATGAGTGTGGCTTAGCGAAGAGAAGTGTGAAAGGCAGAACAAGGGTTTTGGGCTTAAATGGAACTAATCCAGACATGGTAGAGATGTCATTCTCCAGTTCAAGATTGTGATTCTTATCACTTTGTAGATAGTGTGTCTCCTTGTAGGCAGTGTACCTCTTTGTGAGCAGTGTGCTCGGGCAGTGAGCCCTAATTGGCATGTGCTATTCATTTTTTCTTATTCTTCTAACAGAGAATAATCCTTGGGTTAATCACCCTGTGGTATTTCCCTTAACCAGGTTTTCCACATCAAAATCTTGGTGTTCAATGTGTTGATGTTTATATGCTCTTGTGTTTATGCATTATGCTTTCATGGTTGATTAATTGATATGCTGTTAACAAAGAAGAATCAAGTGTTTGAAGTAAGAGCAAGTTTTTATACAACTGATTCACCCCCCTCTCAGTTGTATGCCCTAGATCCAACAATTGGTATCAGAGCCAAGTTCCTCTGAAAGGAGCTTAACCGCTTGAGGAGATCCAGGATGTTGTCATACAAGAACGATAGTCTGAAGTTTGATGGAACCAACTTCACTCTCTGGAAAGGTCGCATGAAATGTCACTTGGAGTGTATGGGAAAAGCATACTTGGCCATGGTCTCAAAACCATATGTACCTCCACAGGGTGGTCCAACAACTCTGAATGAAATCACAGATGCTGAAAACAATCTGTGGACCAAGGAAGCTCTTCTAAGTGCATTGAATGACTCAGATCTCTCAAATGTTATCAACCTACCAACTGCATATGAGATCTTGACTAAACTGGAACTTTTGTATGAAGGAGATGAGTTTGTCAAAGGTGCAAGGTTGCAAAGTCTGAAAGGGAAATTTGAAAGATTGAAGATGAGAGAAGATGAAAACATCACTACCTTTATGCCAAGAGTGAATGGGCTGGTATGTGGAATTAGAAATGTTGGTGGAACTCTAGATGAAAATGAGATTGTTTACAAAATTCTCAGATCCCTTCCTGCTGCCTACAAAATCAAGGTTGCTGCCATTGATGAATTCAGAGCCCACACAACTGTCACAAGAGAACAATTGGCTAGCAAACTAGCTGCATTTGAAATGACCAAGTTTGGAGATGATCCACCCAAGACTGAATCTGCTTTCAAAGCCAGTGCCTATGTGAAAGGCAAATAGAGATTTGATCGGGGAGAAAAGTCTTCAAGGAAGATGTCATGGTATGATCAAGCAAGAAGAGACATGGAAGAAGAGGAAGCAGAAACAGCTCAACTTGAAGCCCTCATTGCAAAGAGACTGCCAAGAGGATCCGGTAAGTATGAAGGAAAACTACCTTTTAAGTGTTTCAACTGCAATAAGATTGGTCATTTTGCTTCAAGATGTCCAGAAAGATTTGCAAGGTCTAATACTAACAGACAAAGGTTTCAAAAGAACTGCTATTATGTTCATGAAGAATATGACAATGAAGAAGTAACAGATGATGAATCAAAACTAGGAAGCAAATCTGAAAATGAATGGGTGTTTATTGCCATCAAGGAAGAAGATTCAATATCCTCTAAATCTGTCAATCACAAGGTTGTGGAAAGAGCTTTAGCTGCTCAAGTGGAAGAAAAGGATGATTGGGTTATTGACAATGGATGCTCTCACCATATGACTGGTGACAAGAATAAGTTCTTAGATTTGGAAAGGTATGAAGGAGGAATGGTAAAGTTTGGTGACAATTTTGCTGGTAGAATCAGAGGTAGGGGGACTATTTCCTTTGATGGAAAGAGCAAAACAGGTAATGTACTATATGTTGAAGGATTGAAGCAAAATCTTCTCAGTGTTGGTCAGTTAGTGGACAAAGGCTATGATCTCCGGTTCAAGAATGGAAAATGTAGAATCTTTACAAGCTCCGGAACTAAAGTTGCATCCGGTGCTCAAACAAAAGGTAATATCTTTCATTTGGTTGGTTCAAATAAAAGTTGTCTGTTTGTTCAAGTTGATCAGAGTTGGTTATGGCATAGAAGAATGTGTCATATAAATTTTGATAACATCATCAAGATAAGCAATATTTAGGCTGTAAGAGATCTTCCAAAATTGGTGAAACCTACAAATAGTTTGTGCAAAGAATGTCAGCTAGGTAAATAGAGCAGAGTCTCTTTCAAAAGCAAAGATCAGTCCTCTACCAGATTGTTGGAATTAGTACATACTGATCTCTGTGGTCCGACAAGAATCAAGAGTCTGCAAGGTGATAGATATTTCATGTTGCTAATTGATGACCATTCCCGGATGATGTGGGTTACCTTCCTAAAAGAGAAATTAGAAGCCCTTGAGAAGTTCAAAATCTTCAAAGCTATGGTAGAGAATCAAACTGGATTGAAACTGAAATGTCTAAGGTCTAATAGAGGTGGTGAATTTACATCCGGTGAGTTCATTGACTTTTGTGAGAAGCAGGGTATAAAGAGACAGTTGTCTACTCCTAGGACTCCACAGCAGAATGGAGTAGTTAAGAGAAAGAACCGGACCATTTAGGAAGCTGCCAGGACAATGATGTTGGAAGCAAATGTTCCTCAGATGTTTTGGAAAGAAGATATCAGCACTACAGTCTACACTCTCAATTGAGTTCAAATCAGAAACAATACCGGTAAGACCCCCTATGAACTTTGGTTTGGCATCACTCCTACTGTGAGATATTTCAAAGTATTTGGTAGCAAGTGTTATATTAAAAGAGATGAAGATCTAGGAAAGTTTGATGCCAGAAGTGATGAAGGAATTTTCTTGGGTTACTCCACTCAAAGCAAAGCATACCGATGTTACAATAAGAGACTGAGGAAGATGACAAAAAGTACTAATGTGAAAGTCGATGGAGGAATTGAGAAGCCCTCAAGGTTCTATGCATGTGATGAAGATGATCAGAATGATCCTCTGGTGCAAGAAGCTCCTTCCTCCTCTGAAATTCAGATCCAGACTGATCCGGTAAATTAGGAAGAAGAAGTTTGTCTGAATGAGCCTGATCAAGAATTAGTAGTGCAAGAAACTCCTAAAGTTCCAAGGTATGTAACTCTAAATCACTCTGAAGATCAGATCATAGGTGACAAAAGTAAAGGGGTACAAACAAGAAGAAGAATTGCTCAAGATTCAAATGAATACTATCTGATTTCAAAAATTGAACCTAAGACAGTAAATGAAGCTTGCAATGATGAAAACTAGACCAAAGCAATGGAGGAAGAATTGATGCAAATTGAGAAAAATCATACTTGGGATCTTGTTCCCAGACCTAGAGACAATAATGTGATTGGAACCAAATGGGTCTTCCAGAACAAACTGAATGAAGCTGGTGAAGTAATCAGAAACAAAGCTAGATTGGTTTGCAAAGGCTACTCTCAAATAGAAGGAATTGATTTTGAAGAGACCTTTGCTCCTGTGGCAAGAATTGAAGCAGTCAGATTATTTCTTGCATTTGCTGTCTTCAAAGACTTCAAAGTATATCAGATGGATGTCAAGTCTGCCTTCCTAAATGGTGATTTGGAAGAAGAAGTTTACATTGAACAACCGGATGGATTTCAATTGTCTGACAATGATGATATGGTCTGCAAGTTGAAGAAAGCATTGTATGGATTGAAGCAAGCCCCAAGAGCATGGTATGAAAGGTTGGATAAGCATCTTATGCAGATTGGATTCAACAAAGGCACTGCTGACAGTAACTTATATTTCAAAATTGATCATGAAAATATTTTGATTGTTGAAGTGTTTGTGGATGATATCATTTTTGGAGGAAGAGATAGTATGTGCAAAACTTTTGCAAATCAGATGAAAAGTGAGTTTGAAATGTCTATGCTTGGTGAAATGAATTTCTTCTTGGGTCTATAAATTACTCAAACAAAGAAAGGGATCTTCATTTCTCAGACCAAATATGTGAAAAATTGTTGAGGAAATTTGGTATGGAAGATTCAAAGCCAATGAACACTCCTATGGCAACCGGATGCAAGTTGAGCAAAGATGATGACTCTCCAAAGGCAGATCAGACAAAGTATAGATCAATGATTGGTGGATTGTTGTATCTCACTCAGACTAGACCAAATATAATGCAGGCTGTTGGTCTTGTGGCAAGATTCTAGGCTGATCCTAGAGAATCTCATGTTATGGCAATCAAAAGAATTTTTAGGTACTTGAAAGGAACAGTTGAGTATGGTCTATGGTACCCTAGAGATCTGGATTTCTCTCTTCATGCTTACATAGATGCAGATTGGGCAGGAGATGTGGATGACTAGAAGAGCACCAGTGGTGGAGCATTCTTTTTGGGGAAGAGATTGGTTTCTTGGCTAAGCAAGAAACAAGATGCAATATCTCTATCTACAACTGAAGTAGAATACATTGCAGCAGCAGGTAGTTGCACTCAAATCTTATGGATGAAGCAGATGCTAAGAGACATTAAATTTGAATATGAGGAGCCTATCACAATTTTCTGTGATAATTCAAGTGCAATTATCAATGATTGGTGGATTGTTGTATCTCACTTAGACTAGACCAAATATAATGCAGGTTGTTGGTCTTGTGGCAAGATTCCAGGCTGATCCTAGAGAATCTCATGTTATGGCAATCAAAAGAATTTTTAGGTACTTGAAAGGAACAGTTGAGTATGGTCTATGGTACCCTAGAGATCTGGATTTCTCTCTTCATGCTTACATAGATGCAGATTGGGCAGGAGATGTGGATGACCAGAAGAGCACCAGTGGTGGAGCATTCTTTTTGGGGAAGAGATTGGTTTCTTGGCTAAGCAAGAAATAAGATGTAATATCTCCGTCTACAACTGAAGTAGAATACATTGCAGCAGCAGGTAGTTGCACTCAAATCTTATGGATGAAGCAGATGCTAAGAGACATTAAAGTTGAATATGAGGAGCCTATCACAATTTTTTGTGATAATTCAAGTGCAATTCATATTTCTAAGAATCTGGTATTGCATTCTAAGACTAAGCACATATCTATCAAGTTTCACTTTTTGAGAGAACAAGTGAACAAGGAAGAAGTCAGATTGGAGTATGTTCCCTCCAAGGATCAAATTGCAGATATCTTTACTAAACCTCTTCCCAAGGACTCTTTCAAATATCTCCAGGAGAAGTTAGAGGTCATGGCCCCTCCGGTGATGAACTAGGATGCACTGATGTGCATCAGTCCGGTGGATATCACAGTCATATCTTGTGATCCGGATTGATGATGGGGAGCTACTACTAAGGGGGAGCAGCTGGTATGATTCTGATGTATTAGAATTGCAAGTATGAGCCCTTTGCCATTGATGTCAAAGGGGGAGAGAAGACATGTGAAAAAACAAGTGGTTGATGATCAAAGGGGGAGCAGTAAAGGAAGAGAAGACATGTGAAAAGTTGTTGTTGATAGGGGGAGCTGTGACAGAAAGGAGAAGTTCTTGTCTTGATGGTTTTTCACATCATATGTTGCCATCAATGACAAAAGGGGAGATTGTTGCAAGTATGAGGTGAACCAGTGTTGTCATTGATGTCAACTTACTCATATTGCATTACTAAGAAGGTTTGGATGAGTTGTGTGCTGTTGTTATTGAGGAAATCAGTCTCCATCTGGACCAGTAAAGAACAGTGATGAGAAGAAGGTAAATGTACTGTATAGGTTGAGAACCAGAGGATGTGGATTAAAGGATTTGTAGATATGAGTCTTGAAATGCTTTAACTAAGATTTTAGAGGTCCGCATGAAGATCTGAAGAAGTTGTGGCTATCTGTGTGGAACCAGTTCTGACAAGTGTTCAGAGGTGATAGAGGATCACAGAAAGGTCTGGTGAGGTCTGGAATTGTATTATCCTAATCTGCGAATTGGAAGGAGTGTTTGGGATGTCCTTGTGATGTGTCATCTCAAGTTGTGTATGATTTTGAGGTCCGGAAGTACCTTTTGCATTGTGACAGTGGCGACAGACTATGTTCTTAAAGTACCGGATGATGAAGAGAAGAATTCCGGTAAGCTAATGAAGTGCGGATGTTTTTGATGATTTAGGGAGGGTTATGATGATCATTGGATCATATCTAGTTCGTGTTGGTGGTCCGCATTGAAGTTAGAGTTGGATTTGATGTTATGGCTACCAGTTGTTGGTGTTCTTCCTGTAACAGGCTGACCAGATGTTCTACACACCTTGCGAATGTTATTGTGATGTTTGCCGACTTAGATGATTGTTCCTAAGTCGATGTCTTGTATAAATAAGTGTTTGAGAATTCATTTTCAAGTGTGGATTGTGTGGATGAGTGTGGCTTAGCGAAGAGAAGTGCGAAAGGTAGAACAAGAGTTTTGGGCTTAAATGGAACTGATCCGGACATGGTAGAAATGTCATTCTCTAGTTCAAGATTGTGATTCTTATCACTTTGTAGACAGTGTGTCTCCTTGTAGGCAGTGTGCCTCTTTGTGAACAGTGTGCTCGGGCAGTGAGCCCTAATTGGCATGTGCCATTCATTTTTTCTTATTCTTCTAACAGAGAATAATCCTTGGGTTAATCACCTCGTGGTTTTTCCCTTAACTAGGTTTTCCATGTCAAAATCTTGGTGTTTAATGTGTTGATGTTTATCTGCTCTTGTGTTTATGCATTATGCTTTCATGGTTGATTAATTGATATGCTGTTAACAAAGAAGAATCAAGTGTTTGAAGTAAAAGCAAGTTTTTATACAACTGATTCACCCCCCCTCTCAATTGTATGCCCTAGATCCAACATGATTAACCCAAGATTATATTCTCTATTAGAAGAATAGAATTATAAAATGGCACTTGCCAATTAGGGCTCACTGCCCGAGCACACTGCTCACAAGAGGCTCACTGCCTACAAGAGACTCATTGTCTACAAGTTGTAAGAAGAATAACAGGATCCTTGAATTGATGAGAAGCATCCACACATGCTGGAGTTTAGTTCTGGTTAGGCTCAGTATACTGATCTACTGCACTTCATCCTTTCTTCTCTTTTATGCTGCTGTCCTTTCACATACCAGACCTTCCTTACTGCTTTCCTTCTGTTCTGCTACTTTTATTCGCACACACAACACCACAACAACAACACTCACTCTCATCGAAATCCATTTGGTATATATATCCGCACAAAGGATTTCATCCTCTTTCCAGTCGGCATCTGGAATAGTCAGTATTTCCCAATCTTTAGTCTGTCGGCTTAATCCTTGCTTCCCAAGTGATGCGGATCAAAAAGATACTTATAGAAGTCATCTAACATGTCGGCCAATCATGAATGATGCCTTGGGAACCTTGACCATCATTAATATCTTATCCAGAATAATGTCTAATCCTCTGCCAGTCAGTTCTTCCTCTATCTGTTCTACCAAACAGGACCCCAATACTTGAATGCTCATATCTCTTCACTCTTTCATCACTGGAGGCTCAATTCTTGGAATCTATCAGTCAAGGTACTCCTTTTGACTTCCCCAAGTCTGAACTTTCCAAAGATACTTTCTGTGAGAGATCCGGACCTAACTATCGGACCTTGCCACATGCTCTATTCTTGCTTACCGGATCACAACACTCTTCAATCTGACTTCCAGTATAGGCACACCATGTCCTGCAGATGTGTGGGATGAACTTTGTTGCCATCAATGACAACAATCATGTAGCTATAATGTGTCTCTTGCCAACACATATATCCTTTATCATGAAAATACTTCAACCACAATCCCCATTTTCATCACACAAATGCTCTCTCTTATCTAAAATCAAAATCATATCTGTATGTATAAATAAAATCTTCTATTTTTCTACAAAAATGTATCTGCATCCTCTTCATAATTAACAACATCCTCTTCTATTTCACAATACCCTCTTTGATACATTTGAAATCATACTTCAACTTTGATCCATTCAAAAACATAGTTTTTATACTTGTATCCATGACAATATACACATATATATAGGTATGATTCTCTACATTACATATAACCATTGAGCATCCATAAAACTATCATACAGAGAAAGTTATCCAATTTCCTGGCCCTCCTGGTTCAATTTTATAATTGTAGGAACAGATAGGACTTTTAATCTTCCAACTTCTCTTTTTTAAAAAATAAAACACCCTTCTAAAAATAACTTTAATATGCATGATTAGGAGAGAGAGACCAAAATAGCATAAAGCATATTGAGACTTTATTTCTTTGAAATCACCAAAAAAAACTGCAATGTAAAAAGACTAAAAATAGCCATAAAAAAAACCTTAATCATCGCTGTCACACAGAAATGACGTTCAAATGCACATCAATGTGCATACTTGAGGGAGGAAGTTGTAGTTTAAATCTCATCTACTGATTTCATTCTGTGCGCTCATAAAACTTTAAACATCAGTCATTGATTGCCTTTTCCCACCTGATGAATGAAATACCAACCAGTGCCTTCGGTACGACTAGGGAGAAAGGGCCGGTTACCCAATGACAAAAGGTGGCTTAAGTTGTGACTTAAGTCACCTTGCCATCGATGACTTCAAGTCACCTTTAAAAAAGAAAGAAATGCGTCCCATCACTACAACCTTTTCAATGTTAACATTTAAACTTCTAAGGGTGTTGAATGACAAACCCTAAACACTAAACAGGTCTTCATCTAGATAAGAACATCCTACACAATTAATTTCTGATTTGCCACTTGAAAATGTACACACTGTACTCTTCTCGTGCTATAATTTTGTTGAAAGTAAAGGTCACTTTGAACCAAGATGAATGTACTCCCTTTTTCAGTTGAACACTAAGTTGACTTGTAGCAACTTTCATGCACTTTACAAGTTCATAAGATTTTATGCTCTTCAAAGATCTTATGGCATTGCACTTGAGAACATAGTAACATGATCCTTTAGTGTTATTGTCCTTCAGAGAGTGACAATGATGTAATCTTAGACAACCACAATGTCTTCTCATTGTATAACTAGGATTCTACCCTTTCTTCTAACAACCAAGGTATCAATGCAACTTATGGACATAATCAACACATTATCTCAACTTCACAACAAACATATCTCCTGCTGATAATAAACATCAACCATATGACTAAGATCTTTATAAACAACATGAACTTCTGATTATAACTTCCTGTTATGAAGCATCATGAAGGGTTGAGCAATGAACACCTTATTATATCATGCATACTACTAGGCAAAACCTATTGATCAACATAGCATGTAGTATGAAAACATGAATCTCAAGACCATGGAAGCTAAGATCTCAAACAACTACATCATGTGACCCTTATCATAAAGACTTGTAAAGACACAATTACATTGATTGAGTTATGAACACCAACATAACAATCCATAATACCAATATCATCACCTTTGTAGCAGACCCTTATCACTGTATGAACTCCTGAAAAGTGAGCAACATGAAGTAGATCTAGAAACATAAAGATGATCACCAAGTTCTGATATGATCATTGACATTGAAGCTATGAACAAGAAGATAAGGTGATCCAACATGATCAAGTTATCACATGAACTCCATCAACATCCATGTGAACATCCTAATCACACTGAACTAATGAACTAGAAGTATGACAAACAACATGTATGGAGATCAAGACAACTCAATCTATCACTTTGATGTATCTGCATGGGTGATCATATGAATATCTCTCTGATCAACAATGACAACCAACTTGACACCTTTTTGACATCAATGACAATCAACCTCCATCAATCTCCCCCTTTGTCATTGAGGACAAAACTACATGATGTATTTTCTCTCTCTCTCCCCCTTTTTGACATCGGATGACAAAGGATGAATTAACTCCCCCTGTCTTGAACTCCAAATAGCAATACTCACTTAGCATTGAGTCCAAATGCCTTGTTTCAAATTCTTCAACTTGGACACAAGATAAGGTGTTGTTATAACTTGAACAACAAGATAAGGTGATCCAACATGATCAAGTTATCACATGAACTCCATCATCTATTTGATATCTTTGCCACATGTTTTTCCATCACATGTTTGATGTCTCTTCATGACAATCACGTCAAAATCCATCTGAACATCCTAATCATACTGAACCAATGAACTAGAAGTATGACAAACAATATGTACGAAGATCAAGACAACTCAAGCTATCATTTTGATGTATCTGCATGGGTGATCATATGAATATCTCTCTGATCAATAATGACAACTAACTTGACATCTTTTTGACATCAATGACAATCAACCTCCATAAATTTCCCCCTTTGTCATTGGTGACAAAACTACATGATGCATTTTTTCTCTCTCCCCTTTTTGACATTGGATGAGAAAGGATGAATTAACTCCCCCTATCTTGAACTCCAAATAGCAATACTCACTTAGCATTGAGTCCAAATGCCTTGTTTCAAATTCTTCAACTTAGACTCAATATCCATTCATCATCTCAACATAAAGTACTATTCCAAGAAGGCACATCTGATCTAGTGAAGTCAACTTTGACAAACCAACATGATCATCACCATGATTATCCATAAGCATGGCTTGCAATCAATACCATCACTAAGAAAAATGTGAACACCCAATATAAACCATATCAATTCATACCACTACTTGCACTGTAAATCATGAAAGAGATTAGAATAGGTCTGTGATAGTGATCATTTTGCAGAAACACCACAATGAGACACCTCAATAAAATCTGTGACTTACCTCAACTTTAACTCTTGAGCCAAGTTTCATGACAAGATAAACAGCTATAGCATGAAGCATTCAAACCATGCTTTCATACACCAATGTCTAAAATAGAATCTCTGCTGCACCAAAGAAGGTCTACTGCACCAACAAATCAACAATACCATCAATACAATTACTGCACCATGACTGTCACTATGTTTGCTTGCACTATTATGCAAAACATCCTTCTGTTGTTCCCTTTTTACCTTTCAAACAATTCACATATCATTGGCACTTTTAAAAACATATTATAGTCAATGTAGATATTCACTGCCTTGCAAAGAGACAACATAACCTGTATTTCCATAACTTGTCAGAGACTATTCTACCAAAGACACATAATATTAGCAAAGATGGATTCAATTGAAGAACTATTGCATAAAAATCTGTACCATCATATAGGACTGTCATTACACAAGATTAGATAATGGGCACTGTAATCATTATCATACAAAACTTTCATCTCCACATTGTCATGTCAAAGTAGAATATTCTATCAATGCACAAACATCTATCATTGAACTTTGTCATCAACAAAAGCAACAACACAAACATTGCTAATACTGCAAAAACAACTGCAGAACCAAAACTAGTATGCCAAGTGTGAATTGCCCTACCAAATATGAACTTTAAAAACACCTGCACCTACCAATCAGGACAAAATGTCAGATCTACTGCATCACTGATCATCATCATCATGAACAACTGTCTGCCAAGAACCTCAACTACTATCAATGTTTGAAACAAGAATGCAAGGAAAAAAATCACTATTCTCATGTCAACCTGACTGACCTCTACATGTGCCATTAGCAACAAAAAGTAATATTTGATATGTAACAAGTCTAATACTAAACAAGGTCTGAGGTTTGGCTGCTAACAATATTAGCTACAAAAGCAAGATGCCAACAAACTACAAGGAAGAACAAGGTCTGCTACCAAATATCAAAGGGCTACATCATGACTTCTCTACTCCATAATGCAACATCATACAACTGGGTCTATAACAATAGGAATGATAGCAACCCACAATGTAAGGCACTGAACCACTATATTTTATTATCAAGAATGTATCTTTAAGATAATGATGAAGACATCTTGAGAGTACTAAACACTGTCACATTATGAACAATATCACCTTCAAAACATAGAGATACTATCCCTTGAGTACTACCACTAAATCTCTGTCAAGATTGAATGTTATTAGGGTGCTTTGCAACTCCAATAAAATATGATGAAGATAAGATATCCAAAAAAATGATAACTAATGACACATGAGAGATGAAGCATAAATGACCAATAGAACTTCCGCTAAACATTCCCTTTGATGAAGACCTATCAGTTTGAGGTCATTATGAACAACTTTTGTCTGCAACATGTATGAGATCAACAAATGAAGACCAAGACTACACTAGATCAATTTTTGAACCAGGCTCAACACCAAACATAACTCATTACAATCATTGCATGAACATCATGAGGAAAGCATAACATCTTGATATACCGATCCCATGTGAGGTACACCAATGTCACACTAGCAGGACCATCTTTATGGTAAGGAAATCAGCACTAGAGACCAATATTCACCATGCTCAAAATGTATCAAACATGCCTTGATAATGCTTCTCAAATTGCTCTTCATCCTGACTTTCACCTTGGGGATAAGAGATGGATCATTGAACAACTCCCCCTAGCATTATGTTGTTACTTATGCAATTGATGATATGACTTGTGCAAGATGCATAAGTTTAGGATCTATCTTCTCTTGGCTTTGTTTCAATCTCCAAACTTTCACAAATTCTTTCTTCTATTCAGGTTTCATCTTCCAAACCTTTTCAACCTTTTTCCTTTTCCAACCTTTCAAACCATGTGGTACTATTCTTCCATACATTCTGCAATTTCTTTGTATGTGACCAACATTATTGCACTTGTAACACACTGGATCAACATTAGATTGACTTCTTCTGCAATCAACTACTTTGTGTCCAAAATGATTATAGGTAAAACAATAACCAAAAAATGAATAATTATATTTGTACATATATGCTTGTCTTGCTAGAGCAGCCCTTCTTAGATTTCTTCTTTGATTGTGCATTTTGAAAAACTCATCTTTAGTTTTCGCCTCAGCTTCAATCTTCTTTTTGCCTTCACGAGTAGCAGCATGATAACTTAGATCAATTTTCTTTCTTGGAGTCTCTCTGACTTTAGAAGTCTACCCTTTTTCATATCCTAAACCTGTGGTGTCCTTATAGTGTTTTTGTCTGCCCAACATTTCATGCAACTTGTTTGTGCTTTTTTCAAACTCCTGATATTTCTTGGACAAAACCTTGAGATCTTCATAATCTTTTCTCAGATTGACAATTTTAGCCTTTAGTTTTAGACATTCAATTGATTTGATTTCACATTTAGACTTAGTAATATTTGTTATTCTCTTGGCTTCATCAATTTGTGTCCTTAAATTCACAATCTGATTTCTTGCCTCTTCAAGATTAGATGATACTCTTTCAAGTTTTGAACATGCTTTGTCTTTGAAGTCTTTTTCTTGTTGTAGCTACAACTCTAATCTTTGGTTCTCCTTTTTGTATTTCTTGATTTCACCCAAAGCACACATGAGTTCTCCTTCAACATCAACCTCACATTCTTGTTCATAGTCATTCATAATGTGATCTTCTTCTTCTGAATTAGATTGGACCTCACCTCCTTCATATGAATGTCTTCTATCATTGTCACTTTACTTAGACACCAAGTTGTCCTCTCCTTCAAGTGCATCACCTTGATAGATTCTAATTAACTCCTTCCACACATCTTGAGCTATTTCACAATGCATAACTTTACAAGAAACTTCATTAGATAATCCAGACAAAATAGCCTTCTTTGATGTATGATTGCATTCATAAGTCTCTTTGTTACTTGTAGTATTAGGTGATTGAGAAGAAATAAAATACCCATTCTCAACTGACATCCATATACCATACCCTAAAGAGGATAGATAGACTTGCATTCTAATACACCAAATAGAGAAATCTGAACCATCAAAGAAAGGAACCCCAGAAAAATCTTCCTCTAACTTAATACCTGATTCAACTTGTGAGACATTTCTATCAATCAATTACAGAACCTCATTTGAATTTGGTATAGATGGTGCCTTTTGACAAGTATGTGGCTTGACATTTCTCCTGCCCTTATTTCTTCTACATTTTCTCATGGTACTCCACTATCAGGAGCTACCCAAGTCTGTTAGACTTCAAAAGGGAACCTATGCTCTGATACCAGTTGTTGGAGTACAAGATAACTGAGAGGGGGGTGAATCAGTGATCTAAAACCCTAAAAAACTTTTACACTTATCAATTCACTAAAATACAAAACACATGAGACTTCAAAGCTTGCTTGGACACATATACACAAGAATATTGATGTGACTAATGAACAAGACATCAAACCATAAGAGCATACAAGTAGACAAGATCATGAGCCATAAAACAAAAATTTGATGAGTGGAAAAACCATTAAAGGGATTAAAAAACCACTCTTAAACTCCTTTTTATTTCTTCACTAGCAAAACAAAATATCCCACTAATACATTTAATGAGCCTCACTAGCAAAAGAAAGCCTCACTTGCTGATACAATCATCAAGAATACAAATTGGATCAATTCAGGGGATTACCCTGATTCACTTTTGTACAAAAACCTTATCACTCCTTTAGATTTCACTCAATAAAATCTTCTTTAATCACAAGCTATTTAAGCTATACACATACTGCAATTATCATACTACAAATACCATACTACAAGCAATTCAACCCTATTATGATCACATACTATAAACACCATATTTCAAACACCATATAGCAAGCTATTCAACCTTCATATACTGCAAATATCACAATATCCTCTGGATTAAATTCTTTGGCCCTCTACATGCTAATCTTCATCATATATCCTTTATCATGAAACTACTTCAACCACAATCCCCATTTTCATCACACAAATGCTCTCTCTTATCTGAAATCAAAATCATATCTGTATGTATAAATCAAATCTTCTATTTTTCTGCAAAAATGTATCTGCATCCTCTTCATAATTAACACTATCCTCTTCTATTTCACAATACCCTCTTTGATACATTTGAAAGCATACTTCAACTTTGATCCATTCAAAAACATAGTTTTTACACCTGTATCCATAACAATTTGCATATATATGTATAGGTATGATTCTCTATATTACATATCACCATCGAGCATCCATAGAACTGCCATACAAAGAAAGTTATCCAATTTCTTGGCCCTACTGGTTCAATTTTATAATTGTAGGAATAGATAGGACTTTTAATCTTCCAACTTCTCTTTTTACAAAAAATAAAACACCCTTCTAAAAAAAACTTTAATATGAACGAGTAGGAGAGAGAGACCAAAATAGCATAAAGCATCTTCAGACTTTATTGCTTTGAAATCACCAAAAAAAATGCAATGTAAAAAGACTAAAAAAAGCCATAAAAAAACCTTACTCTTCGCTGTCACACAGAAACGATGTCCAAATGCACATCAATGTGGATACTCAAGGGAGGAAGTTGTAGTTTAAATCTCATCCACCAATTTCATTCTGTGTGCTCATCAAACTTTAAACATCAGTCATTGATTGCCTTTTCCTGCCTGATGAATGAAATACTAATCGGTGGCTTCGGTGCCACCAGGGAGGAAGGGCCAGTTGCCCAATGAAAAAAGGTGGCTTAAGTTGTGACTTAAGTCACCTTGCCATCGGTGACTTCAAGTCACCTTTAAAAAAGAAAGAAATGCCTCCCCTCACTACAAGCTTTTCAATGTTAACATTTAAACTTATAAGGGTTTTGAATGACAAACCCTAAACACCAAACAAGCCTTCATCTAGATAAGAACATCCTACATAATTAATTTTTGATCTACCACTTGAAAATGTACACACTGTACTCTTCTCCTATTATAAGTTTGTTGAAAGTAAAGGTCACTTTGAACCAAGATGAATGTGCTCCCTTTTTCAGTTGAACACTAAGTTGACTTGTAGCAACTTTCATGCACTTTACAAGTTCATAAGATTTTATGTTCTTCAAAGATCTTATGGCACTACACTTGAGAACACAGTAAAATGATCCTTTAGTGTTATTGTCCTTAAGAGAGTGACAATGATGTAATCTTAGACAACCACAATGTCTTCTCATTATATAACTAGGATTCTACCTTTTCTTCTAACAACCAAGATATCAATGCAACTTATGGACATAATCAACACATTATCTCAACTTCACAACAAACATATCTCCTGCTGATAATAAACATCGACCATATGACTAAGATCTTTATAAATAACATGAAATTCTAATTATAACTTCCTGTTATGAAGCATCATGAAGGGTTGAGCAATGAACACCTTATTATATCATGCATACTGCCAGGTAAAACCTATTGATCAACATAGCATGTAGCATGAAAACATGAATCTCAAGACCATGGAAGCAGAGATCTCAAACAACTACATCATGTGACCCTTATCATAAAGACCTTGTGAAGACACAATTACATTGATCCAGTTATGAGCACCAACATAATGATACATAATACCAATATCATCACCTTTGTTGGAGACCCTTATCACTATATGAACTCTTGAAATATGAGAAACATGAAGTAAATCTAGAAACATGAAGATGATCTCCAAGTTCTAATATGATCATTGGCATTGAAGCTATGAACTACAAGATAAGGTGATACAACATGATAAAGACATTGAAGCCATGAACAACAAGATAAGGTGATCCAACATGATCAAGTTATCACATGAACTCCATCACTTGTTTGATATCTCTGCCACATGTTTTTCCATCACATGTCTGATGTCTCTTCATGACAATCACATCAACATCCATGTGAACATCCTAATCACACTGAACTAATGAACTAGAAGCATGACAAACAACATGTATGGAGATTAAGACAACTCAAGCTATCACTTTGATGTATCTGCATGGGTGATCATATGAATATATCTTTGATCAACAATGACAACTAACTTGACACCTTTTTCACATCAATGACAATCAACCTCCAGAATAAATATAAAATTTCACTTTGTCATGAAAATTTAACTTGTCAAAATGATAATCCTCTCACTTCCCTCATACTTGTCTTATAACATAATATTTCATGCTTTAACATAATCATAAAGTGAAGTAAATGAATACATAAAGAAGATATACCTTAGATTTTGAGATTTGAGTTGCCCAATCCTCAAAAATGTAGCTTCAAAATGCTAAAAAATTTGAGCTTTTTGGTAAGTTCCTTTGTATTTAATGTTGAATTCTATATAACTCTAATAGGATTAGTCAAACTTATGAAAAAAACAAATATATATCATCAAATCCAATCTAAATACATGAAAATTAGCATTCAAACAATATGAAACATGAAACTATTCATTTAAATTATCAAATTTTGTCTAAAACATCTAATTTACTTCTTCTACATTGAGAAACCAAAAAAGGGTGGTGGATTAAGTAAAAAATGGTTGTCAAAATGTCAACACCATGAAAAAGTGTTTTCTTGTCTGATAATGCATGAAAAGTAGGGAATAACAAAGCATGTGGGTTTTAAGTGCATGAAAAGTGGGGAGGGAGGTAGAGAGGTGAGAGAGAGAGGGTAGGAGAGAGAGAGGATTTGACATGCAACCCTAAACTCCTAAACCCTAAATAATGCCCCTAAAACCTAAACTCGAGAAACTCTAAACCTTTAAACCCTAATAATGCCCCTAAACCCTAAACCCAAGAAACCCTAAACCTCTATCTCCCTATCTCTATCATCCCTCTACCTCTCAATCTCTCTCCCTATGTCTTTGGCCATGTCCCTCACTCTATATCTCCCTATCTCTCCCCTCGGTCTCCTCTATATCTCCCTATCGGTCCTCTCTCTCTAAACCCTAAACCCTAAACCTTAATCCCTAGCCCCTAAACCATAAACCCTAAACCCAAGAAACCCTAAACCTCATCTCCCTATCTCTATCATCCCTCTACCTCTCAATCTCTCTACATATGTCTCTGGCCATGTGATGTAGCCAACAACATACACTCAATAAAATTGTGCCATTAATCATGTGTGAGAGCCAAAGATTTGGGACACTGAAAAAAACTTCTATTCACCAACTTTGCTACTACAATGAGACAAAACTCTCTTATATCCAAGAAAACAAAAAAATCAAAAAATTACCTTTTTTGGCAGATTCGACAATTGTCAGATTTTGCCATTTTAGGTAATTTTACAATCATATCTTGAGAATCTAGTTTTTTCCCAAAAACTTCCTAAAGCTAAGGTAGGATGAAAAGCCAACTAACATCCTAAATTTGAAACATGAGTTTCAAGTTATTAAAAAAAATGACTTTTAAAAAACTAGAAAAAAACACGAAATTTTCATTTTGAAGGCCAAGATGAAAGTTTCAAGCCCCAAAAAAGTGCCAAGACGAGGTCCAACCGACTAGGGTGGGTTGGAAAACCACTAGCCACCTCATAATGTATCCACCTATAAAATTTTGTAGAAAATCCACATCCGAGTCAAAAGTTATGACCTCCGGAAATCCCTGCATCACCATGTCCCTCACTCTCTATCTCCCTATCTCTGCCCTCGGTCTCCTCTATATCTCCCTATCGATCTTCTCTCTCTAAACCCTAAACCCTAAACCTCTAAACCTTAACCCCTAACACCTAAACCATAAATCGTAAACCCTAAATAATGCCCCTAAACCCTAACTCCTAACCCCTAAACCCCAAACCCCTAAACCCTAAACCCTAAAACCAAGCAACCCTATACCCCTATCTCCCTATCTCTATCATCCCTCTACCTCTCAATCTCTCTCCCTATGTCTCTGGCCATGTCCCTCACTCTCCATCTCCTTATCTCTCCCCTCGGTCTCCTCTATATCTCCCTATTGGTCCTCTCTCTCTCTAAACCCTAAACCCTAAACCTTAACCCCTAACCTATAAACCATAAACCCTAAACCCTAAATAATGCCCCTAAACCCTAACCCCTAACCCATAAACCCTAAACCTGTATCTCACTATCTCTCCCTTATCTCCCTATCTCTATCATCCCTCTACCTCTCAATCTCTCACCCTATGTCTTTGGACATGTCCCTCACTCTCTATCTCCCTATCTCTCCCTTTTATCTCCTCTATCCCTCCCATTCTTGATCGGTCCCCTCCCTATCTCTCTCTAAACCATAAACCCTAAAACCCTAAACCCTAACTCCTAACCCCTAACACCTAAACTCTAAACCTGAGAAACCCTAAACCCCTAAACCCTAAAAATTCCCATAAACCCTAACCTCTAACCCTAGGCTAAACCCTAAACCCTAAACCTGAGCAACCTTAAACTCGTAAACCCTAAATAATGCCCCTAAACACTAACCCCTAACCCTTAAACCCAAGAAACCCTAAACCTCTATCTTCCTAGCTCTCCCCTATCTCCCTATCTCTATCATCCCTCTACCTCTCAATCTCTCTCCCTATCTTTGGACATCTCTCTCTCTCTCCAAACCCTAAATAATGCCCCTAAACCTTAACCCCTAACCCTTAAACACTAAACCCAAGAAACCCTAAATCTTTATCTCCCTATCTCTCCCTTATTTTGCTATCTATCATTCCTCTACCTCTCAATCTCTCTCCCTATCTCTCTAGACATTTTGCTCACTCTCTATATCCCTATCTCTCCCATCTATCTCCTCTATCTCTCCCTATCTATCTCCTCTCTCTCTCTCTCTAGCTATCTATCTCTCCCTATCTCCCTATCTCTTGCCTCTCTCCGCTATCATTCCTCTATCTCCCTATCTCTCCCCTCTATCTCTCCCTCTCCCTTATCGACAAAGAAAATGGAAACAAGAAAACTAGGACTCTCTTTCTATCTCTCTCTTTCCCTATCTCTCTATCTCTCTCTCTTTCCCTATCTCTCCCCTCTCTCTCCTCCATCTCCCCTTTCTCTCCCTCTTCCTCCCTCTCCCACTCTCTTATCTAAAAAGCAAATGGAAACAAGAAAACTAGGACATGCAAACAGGGACAAGGATATAAATTGGGAGGATGAAATGGAAATAAGATAAAATGAAAGTTCATTGGATGGAAAGAATGATGAGAGGAGAGGTGGAAAATAGTAAAATAGAGAAAAAATGGTGGATCTAAAGGGAAATTGGAAAGGAAAAGGAAAACTAGGAAAGCTAGGAAAAGGAAAACTAGGAGTTAGAGAGAGAGAGAGAGAGAGAGAGAGAGAGAGAGAGAGAGAGGGGAGGGAGAGGGAGGTAGAGAGGTGAGAGAGAGTAGGAGATAGAGAGAGGGGGGGAGGGAAGTAGAGAGTGAGAGAGAGTAGGAGGTAGAGAGGGGAGGGAAGTAGAGAGTGAGAGAGAGGGTAGGAGGTAAAGAGGTGAGAGAGAGAGGAGGCGAGGGAGAAACCTATAGAGGGGAGGGAGAGAGAGAATAATAGAGAGAAGGGTAAGGAGAGAGGGAGAGAGACAATAATAGAGGGGTAAGGAGGGAGGGAGAGAAGGTGAGATGATTTTATTTCACCATAACATAAGCATGTTATGCTTTTCTTTGGTAATTTACAAGCCTTTGGCTTCCAAGCCAAAGGTTTGGACTAAGTTTTGAACGTCTAAAAATGTGTTTTTACAGCTTGTAACAAAAATTACATAATCTAGAGCATGCTCCCCATTAGGTTTTCACTTGTTTCAATGATAAGTCAAAAAAACACCACGATAATCTTAAGCTCTCTCTTAGCTTTCTAACCATATAATTTTTTTCATGCGTTGAGTATGTTAAGGTTTTCATCTTTAATTTCTTTTGTTAGTGTATCCGTTTTTTGTCAAAAACTAGTGTGTGGTATTTTTGAATTTTTTTAACCGTTCATTGAAATTTCAAATAAATTACATTTTTAGAAACTAGACTACATTCTACACGTATTCAATTTTTTTTTGAATTTTTCATTAGTTTTCAAAACTTTAGGGGGGCACACTCAAATTTTTATTTTTCAGGATGTGTAGACTTTGAAAATTAGTAAAAAATTAATTATTCATTAAAATTATTAGAAAAATCAGGGATAAACTACATGGTGTTAGATAATTTCTCACTGAAGTGATTTTTGAAATACTAAAAAAAAGGTTAACATTTTATGGTGGCAACACTAGACGCTGTTATATTTTTTTGAAAAAAAATAGGACCAATTTGTGTGGCGCCCCCTTTTGAACCCCTTAATCTCAACCATTTTTGAAAAAAAAAATAGTAGTTTAGAAATTAGATTCAGAGCATTACGACTCTTATTTTTGTTGCATCTTCAAATTTTGAGTGTAACTATCTTCAATTTCTCATCCAACATCAGAGTTTCTTGATTTCAGGAAAAAAAAAAAAAGTGACATCTTAAGACCCCCTTTTTGTGTCCCATATTTGTGCACTCACCCAAATTAAAAGTTATTAAAAAATATGAACACTTGACATTTCAAGTTTATGAACCAGTTTCCTCATAAATTAATTAAAAAAAGAAAAACAAATCCAATCATAAAAAAAATTACATATGTGAAAACTAAACATCTTCATCTATAATGAGTTTTAATTTCATAAAAAAATTTTGAAAAAAAAGTTGACAGCTATATTGCCAAAGTTAGTTTTTTCTCTTGCTATTGACATGACCTTGTACTTGTAGGTCTAATGCTAAGGGTTAGGTTACCATGCCTTTCCCAATCCTAAAAGCAAACTTAAAAGGCGGGTCGACTTTTCAAATTTTTTGGAATGAGATCCTACTTTAAAACAGGTACCCATTTTAAAAAATGAGTGAGAGACCATTTTTAAAAAAAAATTACTTTTGAGAAATGGGGCCCTATTTCTAAACAGGGTCCTATTTAGGCTCAAGACCCCAAAACATAACAGGGTCCCGTTTCTATTTTTTTGAAACAAAATCTCGTTCCTATTAGGATTTTTTTGCCCAATGCTTCCCCTATGTGGACCCAACTTCTTGCACATATCCCTATCCCACTCAGTTTGAATGTGAGATGAGTCTTGTGAATCCTTTTGTTAACTTGAATATAAATCAGTGGTGATTCTGGAATTTGTATGTTGTGGAAACCCATAAAGTGTGTGAGTCCTTTGCATGTGTTTCCTTTAGATTTTTGCACTAGAGTGAGTGCAGGATCAACATGGACCAAATAGTGGCAATAGGCAAAAAATACATCTATACTTAGCCAAAATCTCGAAATGTATATTTGACTTTTTGTTGGGGTGAGATAAAAGTTTGAGTTTAGATTGGTAATACCAAACCAAAATGAATATCCATTAATAATGAATATCACGGAAAACTTCAATGAACTTTAAAAAAATGAAAACAAATCTCAACAAAAGGTTAAGAAAAACCAAATCTATGATATTTCTCTTTTATTATGTTTCCTTTCCTTTTTTATTGGATTTTTTTAAAGACAACTCAGTTTTTTTGTGGAAAGAAAGCTAAAAAGATGGAACAATTTTAGAAACAACAGTCTTCACTGAAGTTTTCCATTGCAGGACAAATGGTTGTTTGAAATAGAAACGATGTTTTGTCTGTTAAAATGGAAATGGGGAGCATACGTTGCATTTTTGGTAACATAGGACAAGACACGAAGTTGTGAATTGGTTGAGATAAACAAGAAGGTTCAAGTGTTTGTTATGGGAGATAGATTGCACTTTCAATCAATGAAAACTTAATAGAATGGTGAACATTTTGTGTGGATAGATAGAGTGGGGATATTGCCTGATATACATGATTATCCATCAATTCTATTATACATGTGATATGACTAATGACTGGTATCGTGTTATTCCCTCTTCTGGGTGGTCTTTCATTTTTCCATTCATGTGGTTCTGGTTTTACCTATAGTTGTTCAGCTCATAGTTGCCTTGATTATTGTAATATGAGGGGAAGCTTGATTCATTTATCAACAAATTCCTTGGTCTCCTGAAGTTGGCATGAGGGCCTTTAGGGCATTTATGCTCTCTCTGACAAGGGGTCTTTCAACACTTGTCTATTAGGATAATGAGGGAACCTTCAATTCCATGTTTTTCCAAGTAGTTGTGAACAACTACTAAAGCCTGATGGTTGAGGCAGTGATTGTTAAATATGCATCCTAATGGCTATGTTGGAATATGAAGCAGAATAGCCTTAACGATTGTTTCTTGTTTTTTCCACTCTTGCCACTATCCTTTCATATTCTATTTGAAGGCCTATTGAAGGTTCATATTAACATTATAATTGGTAATTTTTGAGCTTTTAGCAAGTTGCTATTGCTACTATGATGTATTGTAAAATATAGTTTAATAAAAGTGGAGAATCCCTTGCTTCTTTGTGGATGTAGCCTATAAGGTGAACCACTTAAAAATTTGTGTCTTTATTTTTAAATCTGTGATTGTTTTTATTTGTATTTTTCATTAACAATTGGTATCAGAGCTCGATGACAGAGATGTTCGGAAATCTATGATGAATTTCTAGAAAAATGGAGGAAGCAGATAAATGGAAGATCAAAACATTTTTGAGATAGAACTTCGGTTTGTGGAAGCTTCAGATTCATGCTTTGCTGATTCAGAAGGATCTCGCTATTGCACTGCAAGGGAATTCTAAGAAGCTGGAGAAGATGTCGGATGATGATTGGGATGTTTTTGACGAAAAATCAGCTGCAACTATTATTCTTTCGCTATCCAACAATGTTCTCTTCAACGCTACCATGGAGACAATAGCTAAACAAATTTGGGATAAGTTGTGTGATATGTATGGAAGGGCTTCAGCAACAAATCGAGTTTTCTTGTTAAAGAAATTGGTCAATTTGAAGATAAAAGAAGGTAACATCATCTCAAACCATTTAAATGAATTTAATGTTGTGATCAGTTAATTAGTTTCCGTGGATGTCAACTTTGAAGAAGAAATGAAAGCCATGTTGCTTTTATGTTCTCTTCCTGATAGCTGGGATAGTGTGATTATGATAATTAGCAATTCAGTATCCAGAAAAAGGAGATCCCAAGAAGGGGGGATAAGAAAAAAGAATCAATGTTGAGGTATGATGATGTTGTTGCTACACTTCTCAATGAAGACATGAGAATAGGGCAAAACAAAACAACCGGAGACACCTTGACTGATGTTAGTAGGAGAAGGCCTCAAGATAGAGTCATAAATAATAATAAAAAAAGGTCCAAATCTGCAAGAAGATCGAAGTTCAGGGGTAGAAATGGTGAGTGTTGGTTTTGTGGCAAAGTGGGTCACAAAAAAAATAATTTTTGGCATTACAAAAAGGTAAAAGAAAAGGTAAATGACAACGAAGCCAACACTACTTATGACAAAGATGAAGGTGTTCTAGTTTTATCAGCAAGTGACACTACTGCGGATTCATGGGTATTGGATTCTGGTGCCTCTTTCCATGCTACTCCATGCTAAGAGGTTTTCACAAACTATCAACAAGGTCAGTTTGGTAGAGTTTTTCTTGGTGATAATAAAGCATGTGAAATCATAGGCAAAGGTGATGTCGTGTTGCAATTGAAAAATAGAAACAAATGGATTTTAAGGGATGTAATACATGTTCCCACTTTGAAAAGAAATCTGATATCTGTAAGCCATTTATATGCTCAAGAGTGTAACATCAATTTTTCCTTAGATTCATGGAAAGTAACCAAGGGAGCCTTGGTGATTGCAAAAAGAAATAAATTAGGCAGCCTATATGTGCTAGAGAATAAGGTTGAAGTGGGAGCTAGAATGGCGGTTGTTGACAGCTGTTCTGAGCTTTAGCATAAAAGGCTCAGACACATGACCAAAAGGGGACTTGAAGTCATGCTTTAAAGGGATCAACTTCCAGGTCTAAAATCTGTTGATTTGGAGTTATGTGAGCATTCCCTCTATGACAAACAAACATGGACCAACTTCTTAACAACCGGTCATGACAAGAAATCTACACCTTTGGAGCTCATGCACTCTGATGTTTTCGGTCCTACAGAGGTAACCTCCATTGGAGGGGCTAATTACTTAGTTACTTTTCTTGATGATTGTACTAGAAAATTATGGATTTATATGATGAGTAAAAAATTAGAAGTGTTTTAAATATTTAAAACTTTTAAAGCCATTGTTGAAAATCAGATTGGGCACAAAATAAAATGCTTAAAAACAGACAATGGGGGAGAATTTTGTTCTTTAGAATTTGATACCTTTTGTGTAGATAATGGTATTCGTAGAATTAAGATAGTTCCTTTCACCCCTCAAGAGAATGGCACCGCTGAGAGGTTGAACATAACTATTCTTGAGAGAGCTCGATGTATGCTCTCTAATGCCAGATTGGGGAAAGAATTTTCGGCAAAGGCATGTAATACCGCAGTCTACTTAATCAATCGGGCTCCTTCATCTCCATTAGATTTTGATATTTCGGAGGAGAGATGGCTTGGGAAACGAATCTCTTACAATCACCTACGTGTCTTCGGCTATGAAGCATTTGTTCATGTTTCAAAGGAGCTGCGAACAAAGTTAGATCCCAAATAAAAAAAGGTGTATATTCATCAGTTATGGTGAGGAACAATTTGGTTTCCATCTTTGGGATCTAATTGCCAAAAAGTTTACTCGTAGTCGTGATGTGGTATTTAATGAGAAAGTATTCCTGACTCGAATTGATATGTATGAAAATGCAACTAATGTGAAAGAAGCACAGTGGAGAATCAACGTTTCACAGCTTGTAGAAAAGTCTACACAGCCTTTCTTAGACCATTCGCTGCCTTCAAGATCTGCTACGCAGCCTGGAATTAAGTCAACACCATTTTTTGAAAAAGATCAAGAATTAATACAACAGTCTATTGGAGACCGTACGCATCTTGTTGAAGACCATACACAGCCCCTTAGAACCTCCACGCAACCCACTTTGACTGGCACGCCAGCTGTCAGGAGAGATGAGAATTTGTGGTTTCCACACAAAAAGCACACAGTCGCAGATGTTGAAGAGAGTGGTGCTCTTTTCACCCGCCCCTTGCCTAGTTTATTTGACAATTTCTTGCGTGAGGAAGACTCCTCGCGGCCCAGTCTAGGTAATCATCTGCCGCTGGTCGACTCGCACTCCAGGCTGCGGTCAACATCAAACTCAGAGCATTTTCAAACCATATCTGTGCCTATTTCCCAAGTCACACAATTGCCACCCAGTTCTTCACTGCTTACATCTTTTAGAGAAATCTCCCCTAATTTTTCCACAGCAGCAGGACATCTTGTTGAAACACAGAGGACTCTTGAAGCAAAGAATAATGTTGTCACAGAGCATCCAATTCCAATTACAATTGTTGGAATATGAAGCCCAATAGCCTTAATGGTCGTTTCTTGTTTTGTCCACTCTTGCCGTTGTCCTTTCATATTCTATTGGAAGGCCTATTGAAGGTTCATGTTAACATTGTAATTGGTAATTTTTGAGCTGTTGGCAAGCTGCTGTTGCTGCTATGATGTATTGTTTAAAACAGAGTTTAATAAAAGTGGAGAATCCCCTGCTTCTTTGTGGACGTAGCCTATAAGGTTAATCAAGTTAAAAATTGTCTTCATTTTTAAATCCGTGCTATTGTTTTTATCTGCATTTTTCATTAATAGGCTGAGCCAGTAGGATGCCAACATGCTTTTATCCTTGGGAGTCTCCAAAAGGAAAATAAGGCAAGCAAAGAGGTGTGACATGCCATGACACTAGCATCTCAAGGAAGAAAAACTCACGACATCAAATGGATGATGAATGGATCTTGAGGCTTTGGCCTCCTACGTCACCACAAGCAAGAGAAATGTTGCAAAGCCCATCAACATGACGAGGAAGGATCCATGTGAATAGAGGCTTGGGGGGGAAAATAAATGTATAGAACTATTGAGTATAGCATTCTAAGCTCTTCAAAGAGACTAAAAACAAGGGTCATGAATGACACCAAGATGTTGTAAGCTAAGGGAAATCTTCCCTAGACATTATGACATCTATATCTCAATCATGAGTCATGTAAATAACAAGTAATGATCTAGTATTTGAAGAAAAGAACCCTGAGAGAGTTGGAAAGGATTAGAGTTTAAAGAAATTTGCCAAAAAGAACTTTAGAAATCCATCTATATTAGCATAGATAACTTAAAGGAAGTGTATTAGGAAAACACACTATATTGATATCTTCATCTAAGTGAATCTTAAAATTCTAAAATATTAGGAAACCAAATTTTACATCTATTGCAACACTTATTGATCATTAAATTTGGAGTTAATTGTCACATTTAATTTGTTTAACTTTGGACATTTAATAGCATAGATAACTTAAAGGAAGTGTATTAGAAAAACACACTATATTGATATCTTCATCTAAGTGAATCTTAAAATTCTAAAATATTAGGAAACCAAAATTTACATCTATTGCAACACTTCTTGATCATTATATTTGGAGTTAATTGTCACATTTAATTTGTTTAACTTTGAACATTTAATTTTAATAATTTTAATTATCAATTTTATATCATTTTATTTTTATTGATTGTTTACATTTAAATGCTAAGACATATATAAATTGCATGAAATATGTACTAAGTTGGCTCGTGATAGAAATAAAATGGGCAGAATTTTGAATTTGAATTTTTAAATTTTAAGAGTCAAATCCCCGTATCATAATTTATTGATATATAATTGTATTAAATCTTTCTCAACCCAGAACTAAATGGAAATATGCAAATTTCACCATTACGATAAAGATACTCATATTTCGTGTTATAAACATTTGTAATTGTATCAAATTTTATATTTTATGCTTTGCCTCTAAGTGCAGAATGGACAATGTTTAACGAAATGGTTTTAAGAACACGAACGAACAAGTTTAAACTCAAGGATCTGCCTCTCTCTCTGCACCTAGATCAGCGGTATAAATGGGGTCTTACAAAGCCAAACTTTCAATTTGAAATGTCAGAAAACAGTTCCAACAAAAAGCTTCGAACTTTTAAGTAATTTCCACAATACAAAGAAATTTTAAAGGGAATCATGAAGGTCCAGGATTCCCTTTAAAAAGCTTTGCTTTTCTGATACCTGTACGTGGATGAGATTAGCCGACATGTGAAAGAAAACAAACAGAAACGGGGATCTTTTCACGCCATACCTACTGTTTCTCCTGTGATTAATTGACGTGTGCTCGTTTTCAGATCAGTGGAGGAAGATTAGGATAGAGAGCATACATATTTATTTTAATTGATGTGGTAGTTGGTCAAATTTAATCCAATTAGAATCAAATTAGTTAAAGTCTCATGTGGAGGGCTCCTGGGATTTCACGCTTTTGAAATCCATGGCTATTTACTTAAGATTTGATGTTAGTAGGGGTAACCATCACACGGGCGGCCTGCCACTAACTCCCTTCGAATAATTTGAACGGTACACTTGGTGGGTGATGAATGAGCATTCAAAAATCAAATCATGAAAATCGAGTTGGAAATATTATAAATGCTACTGGGTTAGACTGACTCAAATGCCATTAGAGTTTAGTAACCCATTGACTGGGAACGTAGCCTGCTCTTTTTAATGGGGAGGATTACATTTGAAAAGTAGCTATTAGATCTGCATAGAGATGGACGTTTGGAGCGTCTTTTCTCTGCTGTTAGCCTTGTTCATGGCTGGTTATGTTGTGAGAGCAGGAAGCATAGAGCCTGCCTCAATCTATATAGTCCATATGGATAAGTCTGCTATGCCTAACGAATTCCCTACTCACATTCATTGATATACATCCTCCCCTTCCACATTCAAAAGAACATTGACGAATGTGGGAGATGATATATCGTATTATAACGCCGTCGTTGAGGTGCCCAAAGGACTCAAAGTGCAGGTGGTTCCTGAAGTTGTGGAATTTAAACAGAAATTTGAGAAGGTGAATTTTACTCACGGTGGAGGTGGACGTGGACGTGGAGGAAGGTGTGGGAGACGAAATTGTGTTACACGGATATTTGAGTTGGATTGATAAGAATGGCCACGTTGTGAAGAGCCCTGTGTTGGCACTATTCCAATAAATATTGCGATTGATGTGTTATGATTTTGTACAATGGGTACTTATGCTATGAATTAGTTGTGTTTTATTACTATATGTGATATTTTGAATTACAATCAATGTATGTTATTCATAAGGTTTTATATTATCATTTGTTGTTAGACTATGTATTATAGGATGCACATGTCTTGATGTTATATGCTTGGATTCATGTATGTGGATTGGTATATGTTGAACTATTTCGAGTTTCAATGTCACTGTTCTCACCATTTGTTTCTAGTTTGTAAGCTATATTGAGGTGGAGCTAAGTTCCCAACACTTGTTAAAGTGCCATCCAAAAAGTAGAGGAGAAAATTAGATCCCTATCTGAAATAATCTTGCACAACACTCCACATGTGAAGCCTAATTATGTCATCCAAGAAGACTTTCACCACTATTGTTTCATTATATGTGACAAACTAGTTCTAAATTTTGATATTTGACTCATTAAATAATTTTCAAATGCACAAATACAATTTTTTTAAAACTACATATAAATATAACACGATTACAATTCATCATGCAACAAAAGATAAACTCATCAATTACATTACTTTCCAATAACGGTCATTACATTGGTTTGGATGAAAATATACATCCTACAACTAAATACAAGGCTATCATTCAATGATCACATATAAGTTTATACAAAATACTTTCAATTTCTAGTAATATAATTTCATGATCAAATATTTCCTCGAGTATAAGTTTCTTGGCGTTTTATCTAGATGCATGGAGGGAAAGCATCATCTAGGCACTTTTCCTCTAACCATAGACCGACAATCCCTTGCACACCTTCTTGTTGGATGTGGCCCTACCCTTCGCGAGGGTGACAAATAAAGGTATCTGTAAATGTACCATAATCATTTGAGAACCAAGTGTATAGTGTATTGACATGATTATATGCAATCTGTCATACAACCATAGATAACTGTAATGTCCCCTTTTAGATATTCTTATTTTTTAGCCTACACACAAATACAACCTCTTAAAAGGAACATTAGTAATTAGTAAATTAATGATAAAACCAAAACATTAATTTGGATTAGTAATAACATGAACATTAATGAATATATATATATATATATATATATATATATATATATATATATACATACATACTCATTTCCTCTTACTTATTCATATGGAGCCTCATAGTGTACTTCGGGAATGATAGTGCCTGGTCACTAATCTAATCTAGCCCTAGTAGAGGATAGGTGTATACTATTAGGGTGTGGGATAATAATACCCAAGGGCTTCATTGCACACTCGGCAATACTTCACCTCTTGGCTCAAGAGCTTCATTGCACACCTAGCAATACTTCACTACTTGAGGATCGTTGCCCCACTATCATAGGCCCAAGCGCTTCATTGCACACTTGGCAATACTTCACCACTTGGCTCAAGGGACTTCATTGCACACCCAGTAATACTTCATCCTCTTGAGAGTCACCTACTGTGTAAGTCATCTCCATAGGTATAGGCCCAAGAACTTCATTGTACACCCGGCAATACTTCACTACTTGGCTCAAGGGACTTCATTGCACACCTTACAATACTTCACCCACTTGAGAGTCACCTACCCTATGTGAGAATAATCATAATGATCCACACTTCCTTAACTACTTAACCGTCTTCCTAAGGGTATTAGATAAGATTAATGACATGGCATGTATTGCTTGTCCCTAGTATATTATGAGCAAGGTTAGAGTATTCATACCAATAAGGAGCTTGTCCTCTTGATCTACTGATCCTATGGACCACAAAGATAATATCCTTTTATGATTATTGTTCCTCTATGGGAGCTAGATTTTGTACCATCATCATGGGATGGATAAATATAAGGCAATTGTTGCCTCTTATATAATATGTTCAATATGAAGTTATGCACAATCCCCTTGCTAGGTTGGCTGAAAATAACATTGATTTGCAATAATGAAAGAATACCTTATGGTGCTAATTGAATGATAATATGATGTTATTAGATCATTGATCAATTGCTAATGCAAGATAGTATTCGCCTTCGGTTGTTGTTGTTTTGATTTATAAGCAGATATGTGAGATGTAATTGATTGATAGGAAGTGCTTGTTCGCTGATGAAGGATATTTGATTGATTGTTTGGGAGTGATGGAATGAACAATTATTGATTACTGCTATGAAGGTTCAATGGATTGTGTGTATTTCCATGATGAGTTGTTTATATGATTCGTTCCTTCTTGATCCTCTTCGATTTGCTTCATATTTATATCCTCCCAAGGAGACATGACTCCTCATAACCACCATTGTTTATGTTGTTAAGTCTTACCACTTTGTATATTAACATTTGTTGAGGACATAATCATTGTTTGTCTTTATTTAATATAATCGCTGCCTCCTATGTAAATCAATGTTTGTAAGTCTTATTAATGTCACTTCATTGAGTTTTAGTTAACATTGCACTTTGTTTATTAATTGTTGGAACTTAGGATTCTCTTAGATGTGGTGACTCTAGCTTGTAATCGTTGATTTATAAGGATCGGCCATCTCATTTATGGGCTTTGCCCAATGGCTCCTTATGATATTTAATTATTAATAATTAATTTATAATATCTACCTTATAATATTTATAATATTTAATACATATTTATTATAATATAATAATAATATGTATCATGATAATATCTATTTATTAATGTTTATAATATATATTGTTATTATATATTATCCTTATTTTGATATTTATATTTATTAAATAATATATATTATTATTCTATATTATTTGGTTGATTACAATATATTCATATTTTTAATTTGAATGAATAGTGCATAATCGATTCAACTAATAGAGGGACATGACAATGCTTGCATCAAAATATAGATTTTAATAAAAGATTTGAAAACTATTGTGCAAACCCAAAAATCTATATTCAATGCAATAGAAAAGATTAATGATAAGACTATAGAAACCACATAAAAAATAAATGTTACTGAACTCGTTTAAATGTGGTTGCTCAAATATTATAGCATAACTCTGATGTAAAATTTGCCAGGGGGAGATAATTGAAACTGAGGGGTAGGTTTTGTAAAGTTTGGTGGGATGGTTCATGGGTAGTTGAATAGATTTTTGGTTAAGTAAAAGGTAGAAGGTAGTAGGGATTCTTTTAATTTTTGGGATTAGGTTTTGGTTAAAGTTAATAATAAATTAAAGTAGTTAATTTTAATTTATTATTAAAAAGAGGTTTAGGTTAAGTAAATAATAAATTATAATTAATTTATTATTTATGGGAAATGGAGTAAAGTGGAGATTTAATTAATTAAATTAATTAATTAAATCTCATACAAAGGGTAAGGGTTAGAATTAAGGGTGAACTTAGGGATTAATTACAGGTCAATTTTTTATGTCTACAAACAATAACATTTAGCTAAGCATGACAACTGACTAAGATGCAAACCTAAAAGTATTGTGAACTAACAATGCAAGTAGCTATTGCACTACTTTGGCCAAAGCATTTAATAAAATCACATTCTATTTTATGGATATGTAGGTCGTATGTGTATACACGTAAAAATGGCTAAGTCAAATTAAATAAATATTTTAATATTTATTTTGTTCTCATTCCTCTATCAATTAAATAAATATTCTAATTTATTTGATTGGTTCATTATCTCAAAATTAAATAAAAATTATTTTATTTAATTAAATTCCCTAATTCTTCTAATGTCTCATATAATTAAATAATTCTAAATTATTTAATTAATCCCAAGTTCCTCTATCCCAAAGTCCTAATTTCATAAAATCCACATCACATTATCCATGTCACCTTTCCACCTCACCCTGTTGCACATATAATTAAATATTTTAATATTTAATTAGCTAATATTCCCTCACCCATATGTCCTATTTATCCTCTAGTCAAATTAGTTAACTCATCAATCAAATCTGTTAACTAATTAGTCAATTGAGTTCACTGGTCAATCTACTCTGTTGACTCCCCAATCAACCCAGTTAACTGATCAATCATCTCAGTTAACTCTTCAATCTATTTTGTTATCTCCCATAACTCATGAAGAAGGCTTGGACACTTGTCATCTCCTGATTCGCGCATATTCCCTCAAGTCTTTTCAACCGTACACCTCATAGGTAATTCCTCCAGTCATGGATCTATTGACACTTGGATTTGGTCTTCCCTCAGCCTACATAAGCAAGGTTTTCATGCCCATTTGGATCCATCTAAGATTAAGCAATCTTACTCTGCAAGAATCATTACAGCATGCCTTTGGAAAAATCCCCTTCATTGCATTATTGCATTATCAATCCATTATCATCATCATGTGTCCATTATCCTTCACCCATCTCCATTATAGTTGCATTGTAGTTTAGTCTCCATTGCACATTCCATATCACAGCCATTCTACTCTTGTCATCTTCAACAACAAGGAAGTGCACACTTCTGAGAGCTCCATTACCATCAAGATCAAGAGGAGATAGGCAAACAATGGAAGCATAGAGGTAAAATGGTCTTTGAAGGTATATTCTTTGTTTACTTGTGTTTACATCAATTTCCATTGAGTTATTGGATGATTAGTTATTTAGTACTATTGTTCACATTTTCTGATAACCTTTCTAGCACCCATCGTGGGGCCTTCCCCCCCCTTTTAACTTTAATTTAAGTGTTTTGTAGAGGTTATGTCATGAAAGGTCATTCCTGCGCATACAACTTCCAGTTCTGCGCTTTCAACACTTTCTGCACCACATTCAATCTTTCTACGCATATGACACTTCCTACTGCGCATCTGACACATTCTGTTGTGCTTTTGATCTTTCTGCACATACAAAGCATAGTCCTATGCATGCAATACACAGTCCTATGCATTTAATCGTTATTGCTACACTTTTGTAAATCTGCACAGATGAATCGCAGTATTATGCATATGACTTGCAGATCTGCACATATAATTTATTAGAGAAAGTTGTAATTTTTTTATGAGATCTTCCGTACTAACTCTCATTTGCAGATGTTAGAAGCTAGACTTAGTCATTTTAGCTACATTATTAAGCCACCTAGAACTAACTAGGAAAGAGAGTAACTGAATATGTTCATGTAACTCATCACATAGACATAACTAGGAGGAAAGTAAATCATTTTGTTGTATCACAACTTGCATCTAGTCCCAACCTAGGGGTTAAAACTGAACAATTTCTTTATGTTTTTGCTATCTTGCACTACAATATATCATATAGCTTAATAGGAGAAAGTAACACTTGTTTATTTCTTCAAGCAACAATCTACACCTAGATTTGTTAGAAGGCTAAAATAAACAATCTTTTCTAAGTTATTGCTATCTTGTTACAAATTTCTGTGCTTGGTAGAATTAACACATTTAGTTATTTTCCTTTTAACTAGGGGGATAAAGAATCAGTGTTCTCTGTGTTTTTAGAATGATAATAGGACTATGCTCTCCCCTTTTCTAGGTGAAAAAATGCCAAACTTATCATTTTGCATGTTTAACCTTTAGTGAGGCTTGCCCTTTGGAATTTCTTCCTTCCAAGTGGGATGACCTTAAGTGATAATGGGCTAAAGCCAAGCCACCTCTAAGTCACTATAACTAAATTGTGTTTGTGATGAAAGTTGCAAGAAACGGGTGCTGTTGTGTTACACCGACCAATGTTTCCCCCAAAACCCTATGGAGCATAACCTCTACAGGCTGGGAAGCCTCCTTATTGGAGTGAATGGCTGCATGTGTAACCATCTGAATGGATGCCTTGACTAAAATCCTTTTGTTCTAGTAAGCCAAAATCCCCTATTTGGTGACACATGAGGAGGAACCTCTAGAGCCGTCCAATGTCATACACTCATTTAGTGTAGAGACGAAAAAGTTTAACTCTTTGAAGGAACTGTAACTTGGTATGTGTGAGAAATGAGTGCTGTGGAGGGGAACTGGTGCTACCAAGTTAGTAGCTTTCCGCCTTTATGCAAGTGGTTGGTGTAAAAACCAAGCTGGAACATCAAATGTTGTCCTTGCCAACTTTAGGATTGTGCTTTCTTTTTGGTCAAAAATTTGTAAAAACAACATGGAATCTTCTTATGTGTTGTGTTTTCTTGCACCAAATTGATACAAATCATCAGAAAAAATACCAGTCTTGCTTCAAGAAACATTGTGAAAATAAGCCAAGATCGAGAAAATTGAAACAAAAAAGGACAACACTACGTTGTGAAACAGGAACCGCAGACGTAGGGGTCTGGGTTGAAACTAATTGTCCACTGGCAGGATCATATCTGATGGGTTCTTGAACAGTAGGAACTTGAGTCACAAGTTTAGGACCTTTATACTGGGCTTGAAGATATGTATGAGCATTACTAGGGAAATTCTTAAACTTAACAATCCGTTCAGTGGCTGCTTTTCGCATAGCCAAATGAATTGAATTAGCTTCAGCTGAAATGGCTTCCCTAGTTTCTTGAGATTCAACCCGAAGGGAATCGGCAATACGTATCTGAGAAGCTGTGAGAGAATGAATCTCCTCAGATATTTCTTGTAATCTTTGTCCATTATGTCGAATCTGGACATTGGTTGTACCCAGCTGTGAACTAAGAACGTCACAGTCTGCTTTGATTTCTTGTCTGACCTTAAGAACCAAATCTCTTTGTCTTTCCATGGCTGCTTCACGTTCTATTTTCCAGACTTCTGCTTTGTGCTTAAAATCTTGATACTGATCTTTTAATTCGTGGAGAGTAGTTTCCACTTTCTCTTTCCACTCCTGGGTTAACCTTTTCTCAATTAATTCTAAAGTGGAGATTAAACTATGGCTATTTGCCTGCATACTCTGGAAATTCTTTTCATACTTAATGGCTTCAAGATCAGCCCAGATGCGGCGATCTTCTTGCAGCAGGATAGATTTCCTAAGACAAAGATTTGTCCAATTCAAGAGATGACTCTGACTTGGAGCATTATCACCTAAGGGAGTGACATGTAAAGGCCAGCATTTAGCTTTATACCTACCAGAGGTATCTAACAACATAAAATCATGAAAGGGCGGAATACGACCTGGAATTGTACTAGCACCACCAGGATTATTCACAATTTGGGTATCTATTACAGAGATACTATTTTCTGGCATAGCTACAGAATACTCTGAATACATCTTAGTACTACTCATCATTCTAATCCTAGCAGTCTTTGGTGGGAAGACGAAAGAACAATCTTCACACTGGTACAAGCCACTTTGCAATATGGAATATTTGGAATGACTGCAACTAGAAGTAGGAGCTTTATTTTGGAATGATGATTGTTGTGACACAGAAGGTATTCTGAATAAATTTTTGAAACCTTGTGAGGGTTGCAAACGGACACTGTGAGTCTTTGGCACAATAGATGGGATAGGCTCATTATAATGGAATGGTATATCCTTGGATAATTCCTTGGAGGACTGACCACGCAGTAAGGGACGACTGGGTCTGGTCTCTGTACTTCCAAATTTTATCACAGCCTGATCATCTATTTCTTCCAGTGAGATTCCTCTCAGCTGGGGATTTTTCTCCTGTTCTATTTCAGTGATGTTATCTTGTTCCCATAATTCCATAGCCCATTCTTCTGGCAATTTTATGTCCTTATGCCTGACAATCTTTGGGGCTGTTAACTTAGTAGTATCACTGGAGGAACTCCAGATGGTGGACAAACCATCCATACCTCTTTCACGTGGATTTCTGGGATTAATCATGAGAGGGATGACCTTATCATATAACCGGTAATGAACTAAAAAGACCAGTGAATGATCCACTGAATCCTTTTTCATAAATAAGTTCATTGTTTTGAATTTGTATTCCAAAACATCTTTGAGATTTCCATCTAACAGACTTACTGGGTAGTCTAATAGGCAATCTACAAAGATAGGACCTTTGGCCATCGAATCACATCCAGCACCTAATAGGGAATGGGATAACTTATAGAACCTTGCATCTTTTAACATCATTAAAGCTATTATAGGCAATCCTTTTCTGTAGTGTCCACAGATGCCTATTCTAATGTAAGATAGATGCATGAACTGCGGATTCTTTTTACTTTCCATTGCTTTTCTCCTAAACTTCTTAACCAATTCATCTGTGAAAATATTTAATTTTCCTTCATTTCCTCCTTTGACAACATGGGAAAGTTTGGCAACATGACAGTTAAGTGAAGATTTATAACCAAACCAATCTCTAAGGCCTATGGACTTATTATTAAACATATCCACAATACTCTTAGGTACATCCCGGTATATTTGATGAGGAGGGATCTTAGGTACCTTAAAGGGTTTTTCATCTTCAGGGGATACTGCATAATTTTCTATATCATCTATACAATTTCCTAACTCAGACGCAGTACTGAAACAACTTTCATTATTAGCAAAGAAGTTGGTAAACCTAACCTCTGAGTTCCGCTCTGCGGTCATGTCAGAACGACTGTTGTCCTTCGTCTGGGAAGAAGAAGAGGAATCCATCTATGCTCGAACTTCGCTCGAACCTGCGCTCAAAAGACCAGATTACTGCCCTACTACCCTTATGCCAACCACGGCTTTGACGGGTCTTACTCACGGGACTTACAACATGTAAGACGGCCTGAGTCAATACAGGGAGACAATAAAGGAGCTTTACAGATATTCAGAATTGGAAGGAGTTAACGTTAGACAACAACGTAAACAACAGACAACAATATCGTCACCAGAAGCTCTGATACCAAATTTAAGCTGCAATAGACAAACACCTTGCGCAACACTATATCGTGCTCTTATATGAATAGTAGAACCATTTTCATTAACAACATGCAGGAAGCTTACATTTATGTTCATCTTTACAATGCTCGCTAAATACTTTCATGACTGAAAAGCAGGAGATATTACAACTAAGCTTAAAGCTTTTACAACACTTTAACTCCGAATGGAGTGACTGACATTACTGACTTTTCTTCTAACTTAGAACTATGACTTCAATCTAAGACTCAAGACTAGAATTCTTTGCATTCACTTCTCTCGCCAAGAATTGCCTGAAGAATGCAGGCGGCCCGGTCGGCCTTTATAGGCAGGAGCGGGCAGATCTTTTAACCCCGACTTCATAATTCCGTGAGATCCATCAATGAAAAGAGGACACGAAGCAGCATCTTATTCGGAGAGCATCCCATGTGAAGAAAGTCTTCTGGTGGGACCCAATTACTCATGAACGAGATAAGATGGACACAACCGACCTAATTACAGGACGTTCCTTTTGGGCCCAAGAGGAATAACTTGGTCTCACGATAAGGTTGTGAGATAACCCCTTTACAACGTGGTAGGGTCCACGCCTTATCTTTAATCATGAGGAGATAAGATTCCTCGATAAGTGACAAGCCCACTTATTAGCTAAGACCCCGTGCTGTCGGTGGATAGATCTTCATTATGAAACCACGCGCACTCCTCACAAAAAGCTTTATTGGGATGATGGCATGTCGGTGTTGTATTCCTTGGAGGGACCCTTGGATCGTGTTCTGAGTGATCTTCACAGTTGTAACAGGTCTGAGTGGAGGCGTGAGGTAGGCATCCTGTCATCAGCTGTGGTTCTCCTTCTTTCCATATTATGGACATTACTTTGAGCTTGTATGGTCCATAAATACCTCGCGTCATAGACAGAGGTGTTGCTTCATTCATTCTGTAAGTCTTCACATGAATCCAGATAGGAACCTGATGAGCATGGAAATATCTAATCCTATTTTTTACCGTCCAGTGCTCGAAGACTGATTCAGGTCCACATGGTCCATACTGCTGAACTAGATGCCTGCTTAAAGGAGTATCTTCTCCTGAGTTCAGGGTTAGCCTAAAAATACAACCCATGTAAGCAGTTGAATTACCAAAGTTTAAAGTATCAGCAGGAGGATATGGTCCAGAGAATAAATCTCTAATTAAATCTTTACCATCTTCAAAGTTTAACCATTCCTCTGGCTTACCAATAGCTGGATTATTAAATTGAACTGGAAGACTGAAATCACCACACCAGTTGTTAAGAATATGTCCTATATCAGGATCCACTGGTTCCGCTTCGGCAGAAAACTGGAAGAAGGGAACTTCTGTCCAAATTCCCGGAGAGGTTAACAGCATTTGGGCTTTCAACATTTTGAAACGATCATACAGAAAATCATTAGCCATTCTGAAATTGTGAAGATCTCTCCTGGGAAAAGGGTTAGTACTCCATTCATTGCGACTGGTTTCATGCCATCGCTGTTCTCTGATGCAAATGTGCATCACTCTGATTTTACCTTTTACCTGTCTGTTCTTTCCTTTTGGTTCTGGCTCCGGCTCAGGTTCATGACCTTCTCTTGATACAAAATCAGCAACTACATTCTTAGCTCCTGGAATATGAACACAATCAAATTCGTAAGTACATAAAAGCTGAGCCCACCTGAGTAATCTTCCCCTGACTACTTTGTTGCGTGATTCTTTCTTGAAGAATCCTCTGAGATTTTGCAAGTCACTTTTTAACAGAAACCTTTTATCAGCTATGAACATCTGAAAGGCTTGAAAGGTGTTTACTACTGCAAGAATCTCTTTATGTGTGCTATGATAATCCTTTTCTGAACTATGGAAACTTCCTGAGACTGTTCAGACTATCTGCCCTTTATCCTTAGGATCATACTCAGTTGTTTTCTGTTCTCTTAAGACACTAGCCCATGCAAATTCACTTGCATCTGTTTCAACTATTTTGTACCCTGGACCAGGCAACTTTAATGGTGGTAACTTAGCACACTTATCCTTGATATTCTGGATTAATCTATCATGTAGAGGACTCCAAGGTGGTGGTTTTTTTCCTAAGAGTTTATTCAACTCCAAGCGGTCTTCTGCTAACTTGTAATAGAAGCCTGAGATATAATTGACCAAACCTAAAAACCTCTGTAATTCCTTGATATTTGTGACAGGTAAATTTTAGATTTTTGTAAGAATATGTTCTTGGACCTCCATCCTCCCCCTCGAAAGAAGCTTGATCCCGATGAATATTAACTCAGGAACTGCAATAACTGACTTAGGGGGATTGACAGCTAAACCGTTATGTTGGCAAATAGACAGAAATATGCGGAGGTGATCAAGATGAGCTGCCATATCTTGGCTGAAAATAAGGATATCATCAATATATGGTTGTATAAACTTGGCATGAGGCCGGAACAGGATATCCATTTTTTACTGAAATATAGAGGGAGCCGTTTTAATACCAAAGGGTAAAACAGTCCATTCATATAGACCTTGGGGTACTGAGAAGGTTGTTTTATAATAATCTTCACTACGGAGATTTATTTGCCAATATCCCTTGGTTAAATCAAACTTTGAATATACATGACTTCCTTGAATAATTTGCCAAATATGGTCTTTACTAGGAATTGGATGTCTGTGGTCAACTAGACCATCATTGAGGGGTTTATAATTTACTACGAGGCGTTTTTCGGGTAACTCTACTCCTCGTTCATCTACTTTAGGTACATACATTGCATGACATGAGAAGGGTGAATCAAAGACTTGTATGAGACCTAAGGCTTCAAGTTCTGCTTTTTCTTTTGCACAAACTTGGACTTCAGAAGAACTCATTAAAAAGTAATTAGCTTTAGCTTTGGGAAGAAGTTCCTTACCTTCAGCGTCTCTTTTCAAAGGTAAACTGCAAGTAAGAGCGTGCTGGAATTTCTTCAGATCTTTGGTCATTACAGTATTAGCAAATACCTCTTTGATCTGATTGAGTTCGTCCTGTTTATCCTTGAACTGCTGATGAAGCCAAACCTGATTGACAGGTTTCCTTTTCTTCTCATCTGTCTGGATTCTGGAGAAAGATGTAGGCTGATAGATGCGAGGCAACTGATATAAACCTTTGAAGGTTAAGAAATCTTGTTCTATCATAAATGGTTGCCATTCACTAAGAGTATTACTTCCTATTACTCCATCATAGTCTTCAACTTCATAATGTACAAAAAGTGTATTAAAAGGTTTATCTTCAAAACCTAGTTGAACTGGAGCAATATAGAATTGGTGACTGAAAGATTTCTCATTATTACCAAATGTAATATCAGTCTTACCATCTCTCCAAGCATCTTCTGGGAAGGCATTCTTCCTGGCAATGTTCAAATCTGCGCCAGTGTCTATTAGAAAGGCAAGAGGGTAAGCCATAATTCCTGGAAACTTTATGAGCAAAACTGCTCCAGGACAGTGAGTTGTTGCTTTGGCTGCTCGGTAGTTATTCTTGATAACACTGAGCTTTCCTCTGCTGCTTTGGCCTTCTTCATAGATCTGAATTACTTCTCGAGCTGGACTCCCTTCAAATGCATCTTCAGAAAGATATTGCAAGGGATCTTCTTCAGGCTCGATCTTCAAAACTTGCGATTTGACAGGAGGTCGCTGTGGTTCACTTTGTCCAATAGAGATGGACTGCATACTTTCGCTGATCAACGGGCTGTATGGCTTTTCTTCACAGAACAGAGCTCTTTCTGTACTGGTGATAGGAGACAGCATTTTTACACCAGAAATAGAATTGAATCTATTGATATACTGATCCAATTCTCTAGTGGATTCTTCCATTCTTTGCTCTTCTGCTTCTTCTATGGTAAGGATGTCAATCTCATCAATAACTTGAGCTAGCACCTTATCAAGAAATTCCAGGCGATGTTTTCGCCATAATCTTCTTGCCATACTTCCTGGACTAGGAGCTTCTAGGATCCCCTTTTGCTCTATCGGAGTGGTAGCGGTGATCACTGATTCAATTGGACCAGCTTCTCTCAGAGCGGCTACTGAAGCTCTCGGTTGGTTGTACCATGGTGAAGGGCGATAACCATGGGAAAATCCACGAGGCGAAGAACCAAAGCCTCTTCCTCTTGACTGATAAGGGCGTGGATTTAGTTCCCACTGATCTTCTTCTTGCACTCTCCTTGCTGGAGGCTTGCTTACTTTGGGCTGCAACAAATAATATTTGCGGCTCTTTAGTTGCTCAAGCCGACTCTTCAATTTCTTCCATGTCTCTTGACCCATATTCATTTCTTTCAGCTGCTGCTCAATGTGCAAGATTTCACCAATGATTTGATCTAATTCTGAAGTCAATCCTTTCATCATTCTGTAATAGAATGAAACATCAGAAGTATCTGACTCAACCTCAGGATCTGAATCTGAACTGGAATCAGAGAGAGGCTGCTCCTTAGCTTTCATCAACTTGAATTGAGCCTGCTCTTCGCGAGCTGACTGATATTCTTCTTCAGACTCTGAGTCTGAATATTCAGGACTTGAAATGACTATATCCTCTGAATCAGAAGGATATGCATTTATATAGTCATATTCATCCAGCGAGATGCCAGCACTCTTAGCTGCACGCATCTTTGCTTTTCCTTTTTTCTTGTCCTTTTTAGGACACTTATTGGAGTAGTGCTCACCTTTACAGATGTAACACATTGGCTTTCGTTTCGATCCACCTTTCTTTCTTTTGTCCTTCTTACGAAAGAATCCTCTTTTCTTTTTAGATTCTTTCTTGTAATTTTTCTTTTTCTTTTTAAAGCCACTTTTTTCCTTTCGACATGGCTTGCATTCAAATTCATCATCTTCATATGCTGACAGCCTGTAACACACGGAGGATGATAAAAGGGGTTGCACCTTTTTCTTTTCTTTCTTCTCCTTTACTTCATCACAGATGTCAGTATTGATTTGCTCCAGAAATTGAACTAACTGTGGAAAAGTCAGTTCTTTCATATCTGTCTTATCATGCACCAAATTCTCTAAAACTTTTCTATGATAATAATCACCAATAGTGTTACCAAAGCTTTTTAGAAAAGTTGTATACATGAACTCATGATTTTGTTCCTGTCCTGAGAAATAGAAATTTTTCATACTATTTTTTACAGTAGGCTTTAAAATTTCTTAAATCCTTGCATTTCCCTTTTACAAATTTCTTGTAAGAGAGCTGCTCTATTACATCTCTCTTTCCCACAAACATTCTTGCCAGTTGAGCACATACCTGATCTGTGCCGCTATCCAGCAATACTTCTCTAAATTCATTTTCCAACTTATCCCAAACTATTCTTGCCATTCCTGTCATTGAATTAAGTGCTTGCTTAATCACTTCTTTTTCATCTGCATCAGGATTAGTTGACATATAGTTTGTGATCCATGATCTCATTGCATCAATGCCTCTAGCATTTTCCACTTCTTCAAATTTATCAAAATTTACTAGTGGTGGTGTGTCAGCCTTATAGGACTGAATATTCTTAAATGGATCAGTAGTTGGGTATGGAAATGCACCTGATCCCCGGTTTAAACCATTCTGCTACACATATACAAGGTTCTGCTACGCATTTAATCCTACCATGTATTCAAACCATTCTCCTACACATATGACAAGTTCTACTATGCATTTAATCATGTTACGCAATTGACCCATTCTGCTATGCATTTGAGACATTTTGTTGTGCATACGATACTTCTGCGTATTTGATGCATAGAGCAGTGCATGCAAACCACAATGCCACGCTTTCAAAAATTAGTACATTTCAACCAAACTTGCACATTTGATCTACATAGCTACGCATTTGACCATTCTTCATGCGCATATGAAGCTGCACATGCAAAACAGAGAGCTATTCCATACACTTTTGAGAAAATTTTAAACTAGTTCTGGATACCCATTATTGCGTATACCTTGTTTATGATCTCAGGAAAACTATACAAATCAGTTTCGCATCCATTTTCCAAACATTTCCATTTGCCATATCATCCAAAGCAAAAGCATCAAAACAAACCAAGTTTCCTACTAAGGTGTCCTTAAAATCTTTGAAAAACTCAAAACAAAAATCTAGTTGGTTTCATAACAGGACATACCATCCTTCATCTTGAAACTACACTAGTGTAATCTTGATAAAAGTAGTCCATATCAATAGAGGTGATCAACTCTCCCCTACTTTGACTATATTTTACCTCAAGTGCACATTTGTTTGAGCAAACAGTAGATCAAAATTTAAACCTTAGGAAAAATTTTGTCATCTCAACCTTTTCACAAGCATTTTTCATCCGACATTCACCCCCATCAAACAGTTTTTATGGTTGTGCAACTAGATCAAAATCCAAAGAAAAGCAAGATATGGATCCTTTGAACAAAGACATACCCTCTTTGTCTCATAGTGATGGAGAGGAAGAAGTCCCATATGAGGACATAATGGATGCTATACAAGACTCAAAATTTCAAAAGATGATGGACAAAGTCTTAAACATGGACCCTTAAAGGTATTTCCTTATGCTAGCACAACAGGGGACCAAACTTCCAGCAGATTTTGACACCACCTTAAAAGACACCACCTATACAAGTGACATGGGAACTCCCAAGATCACACAAGAGGTTCCCAAATAGACAAGGCTAAGGATACAATCAATCCCTTGGATATATTGACAATGCAAATCCAATCCTTACAACAACAGCTTGTAGACATTCAAACTGGAGCATCAACAAAACACTATTCTCTAGAGGATATTTCACCATATCCTTTTGACAAGACCTTGATCATGATACCTTTCCCCTCAAAATTTGAGGTACCAAAATTTGACAAATATCGAGGAAAGGGTGATCCAAGAGACCATATTAGAGAATTTAGTGTAGCATGTCTTGAAGTCGCCCACAATGAAACGTATCTCATGCGACTATTCCCAAGGAGCTTGGGAGGACAACCTATGGAATGGTTCTCTTGCCTACCTCTTGGCATCCGAACCTTCAACGAACTAGTGGACAAGTTTGTCACTCATTTCTCCTATAACATTGAGCATGAAATCTCAATGTTAGACCTGTGTAACATGAAACAAAAGGGTGGAGAATCCTTCGCTGCTTTCTTGCAAAGATGGAGATAGCTAGCCAGCAAATGTCCATATCATATGCTAGAAAAACAAATGCTTGAGATGTTTATACAAAACGTAACGCTGATCTTAGCTACCAAATACAAATCCAATGTCCTACTTCATTTAGTAAGGTCATTGAAATGGGGTTACTCATTGAAAAAGCTTTGATAGCAAAAGGACAAGTCAAAATCTACAAGTAAACCCCTAGCTCAAATAATAACATGGACAAGCTGAGGTTTTGGACTAAGAATAAAAACATTGTCAATGACAGTGTCGTGGATGAAAAACAAGTGATCCCAAAACAACCGATCTTCAACTTCTCTAATTTGCAAAACAACACACTACAAAACAAGCCCCAAAACAATGTGTCACGACCCACTAACTTTCCCCCTCGATGAAAGTTCACACCTTTGGGAGACTCACTAAAATCAGCCCTACGGAAGCTCATATCGAACAATGTCATAACACTTCCAACGGCACGCGATTATGAACCTAAATTCAAACCCCCTTGGTGGAAAGACTTAGACTTCTGCGAGTATCATCGAAGCAAGGGACACACGACCAATGACTACCAAAGCCTCAAAAACTTACTTCAAGACTTGGTAGATCAAAGGTGGTCAAAGTTAAGGGACAAGGATCCAATCAGGACCATTTGGCATATCAGAATCCACTCCCCAACTATGAAGAGGGAGGTTCTTCAAACCAAAACAATAACAAGGGTAACAATACAAACTATACAAATGTGTCTTATGACTACGTTGTTAACCACATTTCTGAAAGTGATGTGCATATCAATGTCATCACTATAAACAAAAACCCCAATTGTAATGTGACCACCCATGGTTGAAAAGTTACTCTTCAAGGGGCTCCATCCCAAACTCCATCCATGTCTAACCAGTACAATGTCTTAGAGCAGCTCCACAAAACACTAGCACACATTTCCATTTTGGAGCTCTTGCATCTATACCCATCTCACAGGGCCATCCTCGACCAAGCTCTCACAAAAATCACAGTCCCAACTAATCTAGCAGAAGAGCAATTCGAGGCCATGGTAGGCCACCTAACTACACCTCATTTCTTGACCTTCACTGAAAAGGATGACATGTCAATCACCCAACCACACAATGCATCTCTCCACATCAAAACCTTCATCCACAAGCATAAAATAAAAAGGGTTCTATCGATGGATGAGAAGGTTTAAATATTTGCACCTTAAAGATACTCCTTGCATTGGGGTTTTCAGAGAAGGCTATCGATCCTAAAAAGAAAATCACCATCAAAGCTTACGATGAAGAGGAAAGAACTTCAAAGGGAACCATTGTTTTGCCTATCAGAGTGGGACATGTAGTGTGTCAAGTACTTGACATGGAACTTGCATATAATATTCTCCTTAGAAGACCTTGGATACACGCAATGAAGGTGGTACCATCAACCTATCACCAGTGTATCAAATTCCCCTATGACGACCAAGAGATCACCATCCAAGGCGATCCCAATTCATTTCAATATTGCAACTCCATACAACCTAAATCTGATGTTGTGATTCCCAATAAATGTGCCTCTATTTCATCCTCATCCTATGTTGACCCAAAATCACTACCTTCTTCCTCAAAGGCATTTGAAATCAACCTCAAGCTCAAAGACAAGGGTGTCAGTGAATATAGAATTGCACAATCCTTTTGCTTAGCACAACTACCTATATCCCCTAGATCCTATGGAAAGCCATCAATGAGCAAACCCAAGGCATTAGAAAATCCTAAAGGTCCATTTGTAAAATGGGAAAGCCTTGAAGATGAGAGCGATGAGAAAGACATCCTATAATGGTTATATAAGGATGAAGACAGTCTATCTAAGCAACAAGACCATCACTCAACATTGCAAACAGAACAGTATGGTCAAGGATTCCAAATCATACAAAGAATGGGATATGAAGTGTTAGCATAATATCGCTATTACATTGTCTACGTAACCATTGGCTGTTAGGGTGGTTACGTTGGTTTCTGCAATTACATTTTAACTGCCAACTGATGTGTTAGTTCCACACAGTATTTATATCTACTTTGTATCTATTTTTAATCAACGAATACATATCTTCTTCTTTTGGCTTACCATTAAATGGTATCAGAGCCTTCTCTGATCACTGGGCATTTCCTATGTGAAATGGAGTATCCTGTGAGTAGTGATGGGCAGCAATGTTGACTGTGACGAGTAGAAGATACATGCTAAGGATGAAATTGCAGTGGTGAAGCTTGAAGTTTAGCACATGAAGTTTGAAGTTTGGCGCTATGTAAGTCTGGAATCTGTTGAGTTTGTCTCTTCGCTGGAATGAGACCTGTATGTGGCTAGAGGAAGACATAAGGTACTTGAAGACTGAGTTGAGGTGTGTAGAGGGAGACACCTGATGAACTTTGGCACTGTTTGGTGAAGTATAGACTGTGACAAGGCCCTTGGAAGAGGAAGACATAGTCTGCAAAACCCGGCAATCAAAGAAAAGTGGATGTCAAACACACCCGATGCCAGCAGTGTGGCCAGTAATCATGCAAATGAGCCACCTCGAGGTGGACGTGCTATTTCAAAAAGCTCAGGCTTCTACTTTGCCCTTTTAGATGCCCTGCAAAACACTGGTAATCTCCAATTCGATGAATTGTTTAGGCAAGGATTGCTAGATTACTTTCTAATAGTTGTACAATGTCAAGCAATGAAGATTAGAGCAAAACTAGACGAGGGTTATGATGCTGATGATGAAGATGAGGTAGAATGCACACCAAAGCGTCCCCGTCTCATAGCACAGGCCTATCGTGCTCATCTTCGTGCCACAATTTCCTCTTGAAAGTGAATGTATTGTCAAATAAAATAATAATAAATTTGTTGTCTGGATTTTTTTTTTTTGAAAAATGTCTACCCTGATATTGCTTCTTTCCGATGCTCAACTTTTGAAAGGGCCAAATTATGCCGCATGGAAGACAAAGATGCAGACTATTCTCATTTTTGAGGAGCTATGGGGAATTGTCATTGGTGACATAACCAGACCGAAAGACCCAGATGATAGGCAAAAGTTTGACAAGGCCGATGCCAAAGCATTGATGTTGATAACACTCAGCATCACCGATGAAGTCAACCTCACATTTGGGATGCAGAAACATCAAAGGCGGCATGGGAATCTCTCTCCACAATCTACCAAGTGAAGAACCAGACGAAGATCCTCCATCTACAGTCCAAGCTACATACACTCAGTATGCAGGCTGGCGAGAAAGTTGAGGAATTCTTACGGCGGGTATCTGAACTGCGAGCTGAGCTTGTTGCACTTGGCGAAAAGGTGGAGGACAAACTATTTGTCCCAATCACGCTGAGAGCACTACCATCTCAGTTCAAAATCTTTGTCACCACGCTGAACATCACCAAGCAAAATGTGTCATTTGATGAATTGGTGAATTTGTTGCAGCAGGAAGAAGCCATTCAATTTGTCCAAGGTGAACTTGAAGACAAGGCCCTAATCTCCAGATAATCAAAAGGTCAGAAGTATCGTGGAAAGTAGCCACAGAAACAACAAGAACATCAACAGTCGAAGCCTCCAAAGGCAAACCGATGGTGTCATATATGCAACAAGAACAATCATGACACTCTCAACTATTGGTACAATGCCTTAACAAAAGGCAATTCAAGTAAAGAAGGCTTTTCTGGTTGCAGTGATACTCAGCCATCCAAATGCCGTCATCATCGTAGAAGGCACAAAGGAAATGTAGCAGCCCAACAAGATGATGCATCAGGAGAAGATGAACCAGAAACAGCCAACTGCGGCACTCATCACAATCTAGTCCTTGTCTCCCAAACCTCGTAGCCCACGAGGGATATTTGGTTGATAGACTTGGGTGCTAGCAAGCATATGATAGGCAATCGCAAGCTGTTCGATGCACTGATAGAACAACCTACTAGAGATAGAGTTTGAATTGATGACTATAAGGAGTATGTTGTAGAGGGTATAGGCAAGGTCATCATTCCTCTTGGGACAAGCTGTTGTACCCTCACCAAGGTTCTGTATGTTCCTGGTTTGACAACAAACCTACTCTCTATCAGTCAGCTTCTGAACCACAAACTGAAAGTTGAGTTCCAGGTGAAGGAAGGGGTCAAGACTTGTCTAATCTCAAGAGAAGGTATGATACTTGCTAGAGCATTTATGAAGGATAGACTATTTGCATTAGATGTTGTCTCCTCCCCTACAGTAGCTCTATCAGCCTCAACAATAGAATCTACAGGACTCTGGCACTATTGCTATGGGCACCTTTCAGTCAGCTTCTTGCATTAGCTTAGCTCCAAACAAATGGTAAGAGGTATTCCTCCAATTTCAAATTCATTGCCTATATGTCCTGGATACCTTGTAGGTAAACAACACCAGGATCCGTTCGAGGCTAGTAGCTTCCATGCTAAACATCACCTTGAGTTGGTACATACTGATCTGTGCAGACCCATGCCTGCTTCATTTTCAGGCCATAAGTACTTCCAATTGTTCGTGGATGACTTCTCCCGAAAGACCTGGGTGTATTTTCTCAAGAAGAAAGATGAAGCCTTTGCCAACTTTCAGGACTTTCACAAGCAAGTTGTCAATGAAGCCGACTAGTCTCTTCTTGTCCTCCGGTTAGATCGAGGGGGGGAATTCACCTCCAAGGAGTTCGTGGCATACCTGAAGCATCATGGCATCAAGCAGCACCTAACTGCTCCCTATACACCCCAACAGAATGGAGTTGCAGAACGTCGCAATCGGATTGCCATGGAGATGGCTCGATGCATGCTCTCCACAGCCAAGTTGGAGGAAAGATTTTGGGCAGAAGCAGTACAGACAGCTGTATACCTCATCAATAGGGCACCAACAAAGATCCTGCAACACAAGACACCAGAAGAGGTATGGACTGGACAAAAGCCTTCAATTTCTCATCTAAGGGTGTTTGGTTGCACTACATACATGCATGTCCCTACCAATAGGAGAAAGAAGACTGATCCTAAGATACTTCAGTGTATATTGTTGGGATATAGTATTACATCAAAAGCTTATCGTCTCATAGATCCTGAGACAATGAAGATACATGAGAGTCGAGATGTGGTATGTGATGAATCGTCATTTGATTCCTTATCACAGAAAGAAGAGCAACAGCCTCCTACTTCTCATAAATTGCTCTCACAATCAGATGATGAGCATGTGGAAGACTCTCACAGAGAAAGTGAACTACAAGGAGAGTTGTATGTTGATCTGGGCCCTCTAGAAAACATTGCACACTAGCAACAACACAGTCAACCTTCAAAGTGGTTCCAAAGTACAATTAGGGACTCTAACCTGCACACTCTTCCAGACACTTCGTCAGGAATCAAAACCAGGAGTCAGACAAGAAATGAAGTGAATCTTGCACTCATGAGTACTGTTGTTGACAGCACTGAACCTGACACAGTTCGAGAGGCATTAAGCCAACCTTAGTGGAAGAAGGCTATGGATGCAGAGTATGATTCTCTGATGCAAAATCATAATTGGGAACTTGTCGATCTACCAGAAGGGAAGAAACCCATTGGCTGCAAATGGATCTTCAAAATAAAGTACAAGGCAGATGGATCTATTGACAAGTATAAAGCACGACTTGTTGCAAAGGGATGTGCTCAACAGGAGGGCATTGATTATGAAGAGACCTTTGCACCCACTGTGAAGATCAAAACTATCAGAATGGTTTGTGCATTGGCAGCACAGAAGGGATGGAAGCTTCAGCAGATGGATGTCACGAGTGCTTTCTTAAATGGTGATCTCAAAGAAGTGTACATGACCCAGCCAGAAGGGTTTGTTGATGAACATCATCCACACAATGTATGTCGTCTTATCAAATCACTTTATGGCCTTAAGCAAGCTCCTAGGGCATGGTACATTAAGATTGATGGTCACCTATTGTAGCATGGATTCACCCGTAGCCCCTCAAATCCTAATTTGTATATTAAGAAGCTAGGCACAGAGGTTGTCATTCTAGTTTTGTATGTGGACGATCTTATTCTCACTGGCAGCTTAGACAGTCTCATTGATGATGTAAAGAATGATCTCAAGAACTCCTTCGACATGACAGATTTGGGGCTACTTTATTATTGTCTTGGCTTGGAGATATGGCAGAAGAAGAACCACATATTCATCTCCCAAATGAAATATGACAAGACACTCCTGGAAAAGTATGGAATGGTCAACTATAAGCCTATTTCCACTCCAATGGAGAAAGGTTTGCAACTATCCCGTTTCTAGGATTCACCTCAAGTAGATGTTACTCTCTATAGGCAACTGGTTGGGAGTCTTATCTACTTGACCTACACCAGACCAGACTTGTGTTTTGTTGTAAGCTATCTCGCTAGATTCATGCAGGAGCCAAAGAAGTGTCATTGGGTTGTAGCAAAGCATGTGTTGAGATATATCCAAGGCACAGTTAATTATGGTCTGGAATATAAGAAGAATAATCAGTTCTTCTTACAGGGATATACAGACTTGGATTATGCAGGATCTGTAGATGATAGGAAATCCACCTCAGGTTATGTTTTTCATCTTGGATCTGGGCCAATTTCATGGGTTAGTAAGAAGCAAACTATTGTTGCTCTTTCATCCACTGAGGCTAAATATTGCGCCGCACGAGGAGCTGTGTGTGAAGCGATTTGGTTATGTTGCATTCTGGCAGATCTAGACATTCCTGAAGAAAAGTCACCAGTTCTCTATAGCGACAATCAGGGTGTGTTAAAACTTGTGAAGAATCTAGTTTTCCATGAGTGCACTAAGCATATTGAGGTCGAATGTCATTACATTCGGGATCAAGTTTTGAACAACAACATCCAGCTCCAGTACTGCCCTACAGATACTTAGATAGCAGATATCTTCACCAAATCTCTTGGTAGGATCAAATTTGAATTGTTTAGGGGGTACATTTGTAAAAACAATGTAATAAGGGGGGGAATGTTAGCATAATATCGCTATTACATTGTCTACGTAACCGTTGGCTGTTAGGGTGGTTACGTTGGTTTCTGCAATTACATTTTAACTGCCAACTGATGTGTTAGTTCCACACAGTATTTATATTTGCTTTGTATCTATTTTTAATCAACGAATACATATCTTCTTCTTTTGGCTTACCATTATGAAGATCATGGCCCCATAGGATTGAGGAAAGAAGGTATCATTGAGCCCATCCAACCTCCTTCATTAATAGCCTGAGACGCTACAAGGCTAGGTTACACCTGCAAAGCAAAGACCAAAGGAACAAACAAGCATAAAGGCAAGCAACCATAAATATCTCCTACTAACCTAGTAGAGAAAATTCACCAACTAAAAGGATAGAGTGAGATAGACTCCAATGAGTATGAATGGGATAGTCTCTCTAAACTATCTTGTGATGAAAAAGATGTTGATGTGGTCCATGAATTTGTCCCAATCCATGCAACTCATGAGAGACAAAACTCAAGGTCTAGACCTCTAGAGTCAGATCCGCATACTAATGATAGTGAGATTTGTGAGGAAAGAATGATACCACACTTGATAGATCAACTTGTGGAGAGTACCATCACAGGCATTGTCAATGTTTAAAATAGCCACATTAACTCCTCCATCTTGACCATCACTACCCTTGAACCAGACCAATTCGATGACCCATTACCACTAGTGCATCCAGAACTCATATATTGGGATTTACAAGACTCTACCCTTGAGCTAGATACCTTTTAGAATGATGAAGCCATCATAGACTATCTAGAGCTTAGAGACCACATACCCGCAGGAGATCATAGGGTTGGCTATGCCATAGAACTCAATGACACGGCTTATTTTGGAGAGAGTGCCAAGCCTTTCAGTCTCAAAAATGTAAAAATGAAAGATAGATCTAATGGTGAAAACCACTCTGCGATAGTGTTAGATCATGAAAATAGTAAAAATATAAAAGATCTATCCAACAATGAAAACCTCTCTGAGGCGCTGAAGGATGAAAGGCTTGACCCTCTTCCTAATCTAACACATCAGGAGAGATCCTCAATCTTGATGGAACTAGTAGAATAGATCAACGTCGGTACAAGTGAAAATCCAAGGATGATTCATATGGCACAATCTTTAACTGCACAAGAGAAGCCACAGTTCTCAAAATTTTTTAAATAGAAACAAATCAACTTTGCTTGGTCATATGCAGATATGCCAGGTCTAGATCCAAACTTTATAATGCATCACTTATCACTAGCTCCGGGAGCTAAGCTGGTTAAACAAAAACTCAGGAAGATGCACTCGCATATCACACTCATGGTAAAAGAGGAACTCAAGAAGCTGCTAGATGTCAGGTTTATTAGACCAATTGACTATCCAGAGTGGATTTCAAACATAGTGCCTATTGCCAAACCAAATGGAAGAGTTTGACTGTGTAATGACTTCAAGGATCTGAACAAGGCTTGTCCCAAAGATGACTTCCCCCTGCCTAACATCAACATCATTGTAGACCTCATAGTAGGGCACACTATGTTGTCTTTAATGAAAGGATTCTTCGGATATAACCAATCAAGATAGTGCTAGAGGATCAACATAAAACAACATTCACATGTCCTTGGGGTACCTATTGTTGGTGCGTCATGCCATTCAGGCTAAAGAATGCGGGGGCAACATATCAGTGGGCAATGACAACAATCTTTCGTGACATGATGCATACCATCATGGAAGATTACGTAGATGACATTCTAGCCAAATAAAAAACTAGAGAAGGGAATCTACAAGTCCTAGACAAGATCTTCACAAGATTAGAGCAATTTAATGTACAGTTAAATCCAAAAAAGTGTGTTTTTGGAGTCACATCCAGTAAACTCCTTGGATAAATTATATCAGCTAATAGAATAGAGGTGGACCCGGCCAAGGTCAAAGCAATCATGGAAATGCCGCAACCTAAGAATCTGAGTCAATTGAGATCTCTACAAGGGAAATTGCAGTCCATCAGAAGGTTCATCTCTCAGCTGGTAGATAAGTGTCACCCATTCACACATCTCCTACACAAAAACATTCCTTTCAAATGGGATGACATGTGCGAACAAGCATTTCAACATCTAAAGGAGTATTTGATGAATCCACCTGTATTAATGCCGCCAATTCAGGGCAAGCCATTGCTACTCTACATTTTAGCCACACCAACAGCTCTGGGAGCTCTGATAGAACAACTGACTCATGAAGGAAAAGAAAAAGCAATCTACTACATCATTTGAACACTGGTAGGTTACGAGCTACAATATACACTAATTGAAAGAGCATGTCTCGCTATTGTTTTTGCTTCACAAAAATGGAGACATTACATGCTATCACATTCCATCAAGGTAGAAGCTAAGATCGATCCATTGAAATACTTGCTCAACAAAGATACCTTAACACGTAGAATATCAAAATGGAGTCACGATACTTAGTGAATTCAACATCGAGTATGTAGACAGACAGGCAATAAAAGGGCAAGTGATTGCAGATCAACTAGCAGATGCACCTTTAACAGATGACAACCCATTGAGCTTTGAATTTCCAGATGATTCTATCTTTCACATAACAACAACAACTTGGAAACTCTACTTTGATGGATCATATATTCAGCATGGGTCTGGGGCAGGTATCTTGTTGATCACACCTAATGGAGACACCATTCCTAAGTCATACAGACTACTCTTTCCATGCACTAACGTGGTGGAGTACGAGGCCCTAGTCATTGGTATCAAGCTGGTAGTAGAATGGAAAATCATAGAACTTCATGTGTATGGCGACTTGCAACTTGTCATCAACCAAGTGAACGATGACTATCAAACAAAGGACGAGAAGTTAATACCATACAAGCGTATGGTAGACGACTTCAAGGAATGCTTTATTGTCATCTCTTTTGAGCAGATACCAAGGTTGGAGAACAAAGCAGCAGACGCCATGGCAACGATTGCATCTCTCCTTGATATTCCTAAGAATCAATCACGTTATGAGTTCTTGGTAGAGCGAGTGTCCCATCCTGCATACGACACCCCCGAATCCCACATCATTTGCCATATTGTAGGATCTAATTCTCCCTTATACAAAAAAGTGTATACTTATCTAAAAGAGAACACCCTACCTCTTGATCTATCAAGTAACCAAAAGAGAACCTTTATCCATCAAGCCTCCCATTTTACCATAATCACTAACACCCTATATCAATGAGGACTCGATGGTACTCTCCTTAGGTGTATCGATAGTGAGGAATATCAAACGGCCCTAAGTGAAGTTCACAACGGTATATGTGAGACCCACTCTAGTGGTCCTACCCTAGCTAATAAACTCATACGTACATGGGATACTACAGGCCGACTATGGAAAAAGACTCCTATCATTTTGTGAAGAGGTACAAAAAATGCCAAATCCACAGGAACCTAATACATGCACCAGCACAAGAGCTGTAGCCTTTAACGACTCCTTGGCCTTTCTGTCAATGGGGACTTGACTTAGTGGGAAAGATACACCCTCCATCATCTAGTGGACACAAATTCATAATCACCGCAACTGAGTACTTTATAAAGTGGATCGAAGCTGTACCCCTCACTAATGTCACAGGCAAACAAATCACCTCTTTCATGCTGAATTACATCATCTGCCACTATGGCATCCTTGTATCCATTATCATAGATAATGGAAAACCATTTAAAAACCAAGATGTCAGAGAGGTATGTGACAAATTCCACATCTAACACCGCTTTTCCACCCCATATTACCCCCAAGGAAACAGCTAGGTAGAGACATCAAATAAAACCATCTTAAAAATCTTGAAAAAGACTGTCAATGATGCCAGCTGTGATTGGCACATCCAATTGAATCCCATGCTGTGGGCCTACCGCACAAGTATTTTCATACCCTGGGTGCAACGCTATATTCCCTAGTATATGGCTTTGAAGCCATCTTGGCCATTGAAGTCGAGATCCCATCCTTGTGAGTTTCGTTAAAGGGCCTCATATCAGACGAAGACTACAGAGTTTCTAGACTCCAAGAGTTAGAACTGCTGGAAGAAAGAAAACAACATGCATTCAATCACCTAAAGGCTTATCAACAAAGGATGTCTAGGAGCTACAATCACAGGGTCAAACCCTGAGTATTTCAAGTTGGTGACTTAGTCCTCAGAGAAAATCCCAGGAATCAACAAGACAGAGAGAAGAAAGGTAAGTTTGAATCCAATTGGCTAGGTCCCTATGTCATCATTGCTGCCTATGGATCAGGTGCTTATCAATTGGCTACGTCAGAAGGTGAACTGTTCGATGATCCCATCAACAACATGCATCTTTGCAAGTTCTACACTAAACCCCAATGCAAGGGAGTCAAAAATAGCAAAAACATAAAAAAGCAAAAAAATCACCAAAAAAATAAAAAAATGGAAAAATAGAAAAAATAATTAAAAAATGGAAAAATAGCAAAAAAAATAAAAAAATGGAAAAACAACAAAAAAAATTGTCCTCTGGTGAAAACCTGGTAAACAAGTGCCTGAGATAGATACCATGATGAAAACCTAGCAAACAAGCGTCATGTGTATTTTAGCTATCGTGCAAATAAAAGCAAGTGGTGAAAACTTGGTAAACAGACGCTACTTGTGATACACCATCTCCTCCATCTTTTCAGACCTTGTTCCTCATTCATCCCTCTTAACTACATCCACCCAATCACATCGAGATACCTACCATGTCTTGTTGTTTGCTTGCCCTTATCGCCTTCCTCCACCAGACGGCCAATCCAAACTTGCATCCATCTTGTCATCCATCCTTAACCAATCCATTGAACCCTTGTCGAACTACGTCTCCTCTAAGCTATCATGTAGGCAAGGCCATCATCCATGTGCCTTGAGGCTCCTTTCCCATCCATTCCATCTCGTGTCACTCATCCTTTGGCCCATCTGAATCCCATTTTTCCCATTGCCTAGGTCTTAGGTCCACAAAAGTCCACACCCCAAACTACGTTGCCTCTGCATCATCACATAAACAAGGCCATTTATCAATGAGCCCCTAAGGCACTAGGTTAGTCTCTTAGGGCCCATCTTGTCGTGTCTATTGTCAGTCCATCCACAATAAATCAATCCTTTCCTTGACTGGGGGTAAATCCTTGACCTACTTGGAGAATTGGATTTTGGAATGTCATGCCCCTTAGAAGATAACAATAAGGATCACAATACTATCACCAGATAGTAGGTAGCATTACAAACACACTTTTTCAAACAAAAATGCTTGACGCAAGAACTGGACCTATTAAACAAGACACAATGAGCCTCAACGACCATGATGATTGTATCTATTTTTGTTGGAAGAAAACATAACTATGGCAAGAAAATTTGTGCTTATTAAAAAGGTTTAAGCCATAGAGTCTTAATTTTTGTTATTATGTCTTTCTATGTTACTCAAGGATGTCAAAAACTAGAGGAGCTATGATGGGTGCATAATTATCTTATTTGTTTGTTGTTTATGGATCAATCTTTAGTAATGTGACAACTTTGTCTCACGACATGATCAACAAAAGATCATCGAGGATGTTCTAGGTCTTAACATGAACCAGGGAAATCCTTGTCTATTGACATGCAAGGCATACTCAGGCCATCTAGATTCTGTACCAACTTTCTATATCAAAATCCATGTAAGTAATACTTAGGTCATCATAGTTTAATTATACCTAGATGCTTGTATTTTCTTACAACATAATAAAAGTTCAATGATGAAACAAAGTACTTCAAAAACTTGTATCCGAAGATGACAATCCACAAATCCATACATATCACATTACATTATAAACATTGCATCCTTGACCAAATTCCAAGTGTCGAAAGATCTATTTATCCAAGTCATTTCTTTTAAGACATTCATTTATCCCAGTTATTATAGTACATTCTTCTCAAGTGTATTATTATTAAGATTGAGTATACTTGGAACAACAAAAACAATTCATTTGCATGTCATGAATAGGTGTGTCATCATATAGTATCATCACATACAATGCATTAATAGTAATAAACATTTAGATCATGTTTTACATATAATGTCGTCATTTAGATGAATAAGTCACCATAACATTACATTAACCAAAAATCTCACAAAAACATAGCTATCATCGCATTTGCATATTAGATCATCATCCATAAATAAAACAATGGGAAATGACATAAGTAAACATCTAAGTTATCACAATATCTGCATTAGATCATCATAGAATGTGAAAATATAGGGTCATAAACATGCATATAGGCCATCATGTCTAGCATAATAGCTCATAGAAACATCACATCACATAAACATAAAGTGCATCATAGAATCTAATAAATATGTTAGACACATCACATATAACCACAATCATGTAAGGTCATCACATAGGTCATCATGTCCATCACATAAACATAAACATATGCATCATAGTCATAAACCACATAGGTCATCTATAAGCATACCATATCATAACATCATAATGTCAGTCGTATCCATCACAATAGATCATAATCATAGTCAGTTGAATCATAATATCCTATAATCATCCTCAAAAAGAATAAAAATGTCCAAGTATACAATGTTCTCAAAATAACAATACTTCTCGAAGTGTCCAAATCGATGTTGTGTATACATGTCCAAATAAAGGTACTAAGACTGATAAATGTCTCAGAATAGCTAGGAATGGCTCCCCCCTAATGGTGCTGGCTATGGCGGCGGGATACCTCCTCCTCCTCCCCCACCTGCTGTCCTTGTCCCTAGTGCACCTCCTTCTGATGGTCTCCGAGGTGGCCCCATAGGTCCCATCACCCCATCACTCTCTGTAAGACCCTCTGTGATCTGTTGCGGTCACTAGGGTAGTAACTACCTTCCCTATGTTTTGGTGGCACTGCCTTCTCATATAAAGCCCACTAGTAGAAGATCTCTTGGCCTGCCCTCACCATCTTTGTCATTGTCTAGCCAATAGGACCCTATCCCGCAGTCAGCTGTACCTGCTCTAAGAGTGCCACCTCCCTGGTATACCTTTGAATGGCTATATCTCTCTCTAACCGAGCAGTCTATAGCTCACTCTGTAGCTATATAATCTAGGCCTGCATCTGCCCTATTTGTCCCTGCTGCTATCGTAGCATAGACTGTGCCTGAGCCAGCTAGGCTTGTAACCCTGCTATCACCTGATCATCTGGCCCTTGTCCCTGTGGCTGCATTGGAGGCTGAACCTATCCCGGTATGACTAACTAAGCCTACTGAGTAGGGTCAATCCTCCACCGAACCCTCCTCCCATCTCCATCTTCACCATCATCCCCATCACTACCATCATGTCCACCATCATGACCTCCTCCTCCGCCACCGCCATCATTCCCACCTCAGCCACCTCTACCTCCTTGTCCTCTACGTCTCCTGTGTCACCTCTGTGGCCCCTCCTCATCCTCCTCCCGATCATCTAGAACTAGGCCTCGCTCTCTTGGACCGGAGTAGCGAGGAAAGGGATATGTTGCAAACCAGTCAAAATAGTCCTGTGTCACCCCCGCATCTGCCACTCCCCTGTGCATTGGCCAGGGCTGATATGGAATATGTAGAAACTCAGCATGAGCTGCCTCATAAGATGGGCTGGGTCCCCATCGTCCCAGCTCCTTGTGTGTACGGGCAAATATGGCATTACCCATGGGTATCCCCTGGATTATGCGAAACTGCCTATACACACGTGAAACAATGTGTCTCTCTAAAATATAGGGTGTCCTCCCTATAAGCCATCTCATCTGAAAGCAGTAAGGTAGCTCATGTGCATCCTCATCCCATACCTCACAATCCAGGTATGGTCACCAAACAACTGAGTCAACATTATCAAAAGCATGCCTCCAGTACTCTAGCTTTCCCAACTTGGGTTGGGAAAGGCTCTCCTAAAACATATAGGAGTAAGGATGATCCCGACCCCAAGTACCAATGCCAATAGGACGAGTAATCACCATGTGAGTCCAGGCCCATATCTAAAGTAGTGAAACTCCACAAGCCAAGCTAGAGGAACCATCATATATGGACTGGTGTAAATCATGATACAAATTTGCAAGGATGCACACTCCCCAAACATATCTGGTACCCTCATGCACAATCTGTTCTAATGCTAGACCCCATCCAACTGCAAATCCATGAGAGCATCTGTCAAAACACACAATACCTCCAATCAACCCTGCCACAACTATAGGAAGTTGCTCATAGTACACTAGCATGTCAGCCTAGCTGATCTCAGTACCCTCGATGCTATCATCATAAAAAACTTGCCTGCACTCATCCAAACCTGCCCCAGTCTGGTACTCATACTCCACAAGCTCTCCATCGATGGGTATGTGTAGGATCCTGTGAATATCCTCCAGAGTAATTATAATCTCCCCAGTGGGGAGATGAAAGGTCCCGTCCTCATTGTGAAAGAGCTCTGACAAGCCAATTAGCATACCGAGATTCACACAAATCTCAGGCATGAAGCAAACAAGAGACAATCCCACCGATCTAAGAATAAGAAAATTAGTCTCCGTAAGCTGAGGCCTCAACAACTCTATAATTGGATAATGCTCTCTCGACATGAGAACATTGTCTAGCTTCTCCTGCAATCAAGCAAGTGCGCATTAGTCCATCAAATCGACTACACTGCAAATCTATCTATCTAACATCAAAAACTTAGCAATTCTAACAGGAACACTTTCCTATCATCTCTCCAAAGATTTAATCAATCTCAGAGATGACCTATCAGTTGACCAGCATAGTCGCATAATCAACTTTATGAAATTTCTAAGTGTTTTGGTAAGCAAAATTAGATGCGCAGTTCTACCAGTTAAATGCACACCTTTACCTTATGTGCGCATGTTTAATCCAAATGAACAGTTTTAAATTATTTGTGCAGCTTTAATTCACATGCGCGGGACTGCACTTCACATGCATAGTAGGATCTTGCATGCGCAGTCAAATATCAAATGTGCAGAAACATATTAACTATGTACAAATGAGTGAACTATGAACCCAAACTCCTATATATAGCACATAGAACCCTAATGAGAGGTGCTTGACCTTGTCCGTGCTGGGGCATGATTTTCACATAGTCTTTCTTCCGCGTTAACCAATTTCTTCACCCACCTGTCATTCAACCTATCTCATCGTGAGATCATCCGTCATCCTATCGTCACATTCTTCCCGTCCAATCCCCCAAGGGGGTATCCTATCGTCATAAACATGTACCAGGGGCAAAGTAGGGCATGTGTCATAACTGAAAATTTTTAATTCTTTGAAACAACGTGATAAAACACATTGCATCAAAGAGGGGCAAAATGTATACACCTAAAAATGGCTAAGTAGAATTAAATAAATATTTTAATATTTATTTTGTTCTCATTCCTCTATCAATTAAATAAATATTCTAATTTATTTGATTGGTAAATTATCCCAAAATTAAATAAAAATATTTTATTTAATTAAATTCCCTAATTCTTCTAACGTCTCATATAATTAAATAATTCTAAATTATTTAATTAATCCCAAGTTCCTCTATCCCAAAGTCCTAATTTCATAAAATCCACATCACCTTATCCATGTCACCTTTCCACCTCACCCTGTTGCACATATAAATAAATATTTTAATATTTAATTAGGTAATATTCCCTCACCCACATGTCCTATTTATCCTCCAGTCAAATTAGTTAACTCATCAATCAAATCTGTTAACTAATTAGTCAATTGAGTTCACTGGTCAATCTACTCTATTGACTCCCCAATCAACCCAGTTAACTGATCAATCATCTCAGTTAACTCTTCAATATATTCTATTATCTACCATAACTCATGAAGAAGGCTTGGACACTTGTTCTCTCCTGATTTGCGCACATTCCCTCAAGTCTTCTCAACCGTACACCTCACAGGTAATTCCTCCAATCATGGATCTATTGACACTTGGATTTGGTCTTCCCTCAGCTTATATAAGCAAGGTCTTCACACCCATTTGGATCCATCTAAGCTTAAGCAATCTTACTCTGCAAGAATCATTACAGCGTGCCTTTGGCAAAATCCCCTTCATTGCATTATTGCATTATCAATCCATTATCATCATCATGTCTCCATTATCCATCACCCATCTCCATTATAGTTGCATTGTAGTTTAGTCTCCTTTGCACATTCCATATGACATTTGTTCTACTCTTGTCATCTTCAACAACAAGGAAGTGCATACTTCTGAGAGCTCCATTACCATCAAGATCAAGAGGAGATAGGTGAACAATGGAAGGATAGAGGTAAAACAGTCTTCGAAGGTATATTCTTTGTTTACTTGTGTCTACATCGATTTCCATTGAGTTATTGGATGATTAGTTATTTAGTACTATTGTTCACATTTTCTGATAACAATATGTTCACACACTATAATCTCATCTTGACTATGTGTAAAACAATCTAGTTTATTGACTACTCACTAAAATCACACCATTCCAAGCATTTAACTTAAACAAAATAACTATGCGGCTTAGTTGACCAGTCTCATACATGACTAACCTTAAGGCTTTTTCTCACCTTACTTGGAATTAGTCAAATATGTGGTTGTTCAATCAAGTCCTACAACTATAACAACACTTCTCAATAAATCAACATGCATACAAACACTGTTTTCACAAATTTGAGGAAGAATTATGACATAGACTGCTTAAATGCTAAGCATGTCCATAATTTGTAGCTATACTATTGAAACAAATTATATTAAATCACTCCATTGCTTTGTGACAACCAAGCAACCAACCATAATTAAGTTGTGAAGTTCTACACAACTAAAAGAAATAATCTTTTCTCTATTCAACAATCTTCATCACAATTTATCGCCACATATATATCACATAATGAGTAAAGATCATTCTAATGCTATACACAATTGATATCTTCACAATAATTGTAAAATTTAATAGTATATAATGTTATTTGTTTGTAGAGACAATCTTTGTATTGACTATGATATACTCATCAAGAGTAATATTGAGGCTCATCGAAAATAGTGACGAATACTTGATTGAAACAAATATACACTCTATTATTCCTAATCATAAATAGTTCATAAACTAAGTACAAATAGGCTATTCACAAAAGATAATGTCATGCATTAATAACAACATTGAATATTGGTTACACCTTAAGGTATGCACTACTAGTACAATCATGGGTAGCCAAAACGAGGCTTACAAATCACACATCATAATAATAATACAATACTCTACCTATGATGTAAGTCATTTCTTATACCATAGTTATATTACTGGTGTTCACTAACAGATATAATGATGAGAAGAAATTACTCGTAATCTTGACTTTTCCCATATACAGAGTATTGGATATAACCATGAAATTCTATTCAATTAATATTGGCTAATAGTGCCATACGTTTAGTGATATAGGTTCTTAGTTGTTCATAATATAAAAAACTTCTTCAATAAGCAGTAATGGATCACTAGTTTAACAATGATTAAATAGGGATAAATTTAATATTTAAGTTGCGAACAACACTGACAAAACAAAGAGTAAGTCAATGTTAATAATACCAAGCATTTGATCAAGGTATGAACAAATAGGAATCAAAGAATAAGCCCTTGTTATGACAATAAGCCCTTGGTTCATCTATGAATAGAGAGAAATTGACTTGTTTGAAATTGCGAACAACACTACCAATTCAAGAAAATAATTCACTGATATAATTTAAATACAACTCTCAATACATGCATACATATGAATGTGAACTGGATCGTTTAATAATATAATTTCCCAATATGCAAATATACAAATCATGCATAATATTCAATAAAGGTAGAAGATGTTTCCACTCAAGTAGTTGTTTATACCAGGTGTGCAAATGGATTGAAATACCGAATTTTGTCAACACCCAAATGCAGATTTCAGTCACTTAGAAATAGAATAGGATATTGTTATATGTATCAATCTCAAGGAAAAATCCAAGTAAAATAGACACGTTGAAGCTGCCACAATCTTAGCGGCCAAGTAAACAGAATACAAGGGTTTAGAACAAATGAAACTTTCAAATATAATTTTGATATGAATAAATTTTCAAGAATACAACGTTGTAATATATATGTATATGGAATGCAAATAATAAATGTAAACATCCCTTAGGTGTAGAAATAAAGGCTCAAAAAGAGAGTAGCCATAACATTAGACAATAATCACACATCCCTGAAGAATAATGTGAATTGAATACATCAAACTTACCTACAAATGTACACTCTGATATAAACTTCTAGTCCCTCGAAATCATCTGCAATCTCCTCCTTTTTCCTTTCTTCTCAATTGGTGCCCTCTTTTGCCTCTTTTCTCTCTTTTAATACCTTTTGAAAACCCTTGAAATTTCCCTAATTTTGGATGATTAGCATTGCCCTCAAACTCTCTATGGTTTCCAGCATCACGAATGCAATAACACTCAATCACTCCCACTCCCCCAATCCATTGTGGAAGAGTAGTTTCCCCTCTAAATTAAGCAATGATGAACCATTATGGCCACCTAAACTTCACTTTACTCCACAAACCCTTGACAACCTCCTTTCTTAATCTTTCACAACTTCACCATAATAAAAGAGGAACAAAAGGAAAGGTTTCATACTCTTTAAACAAAATTGATTCCACATTCTTAATTTCATTAAGAACATAAAAATAATTTATGCCAACTTTTTATTTAAGAAAAAAACAAGTTCGCTTGACAAGCCTACACAATGACCAACTGAAGTTAAAATCACTTGATGCCAACAAGTGAAAAAGCGACATTAAACTACATTGATTAATACAAATACAACATCAATGAAGATAATGTGATAAAATAATGACACAGACAATGCCTTGCAATGCATCACCAGATTACATTTGCAAAAAAGTGAAGTGTATGTAAGTTCTCAATTGTCATGGTACAATTTGCTGCATCACCTAATGTATCACTCTCTCCCAGATGATACTCTCCCTCTTCAAATGAGAGGGAGGAAAACTATTCTTGCATTCACCTCATGCCCATGAAAATAGTGGTTAGTCTGAAATAATTAATCAAAAACTCATAATCATGAAATATTAATTACTATAATACCAATTAATCATAGTAATATTTGTTTAATCATAATAATTAGTTTTCATTCTAAAATACAACCATTATTTCAAGGAAGACCTAAATTTGATGTCTGTATGACCGTATTTAGGCATTTTTGCAGAAGATATTTTGAATAGACTGTCAAAATTTATATAGAATTATGATGCTATATATATTTGATTTATATATAATTTTACTTATACTAGAATATATCATAATATTTTAAGAGCTATATATATTTGATTTATATATAATTTTACTTATACTAAAATATATCATAATATTTTAAGAGCACTTTTGAATAGATAACTGTGATTAAAAAATAGCATGACAGGCAAGGTCAACCGTCAAATTTAAACCCTGATTTCAAGGGTGGAAAATTCTCATGCGCTACAGTCTACGTTACCATCAGAAGCACAACGTATGCTCCCCATTTCCCGTTTTAACGGACAAAACGGCGTTTCTATTTGAAACAGTCGTTTTCCCTGTCCGAAACAAACTTCAGCGAACTAAAAAATGAAAACAATCTCAATAAAAGGTTAAGAAAAACCAAATCTACAGTATTTGTCTTTTATTCTGCTTCCTTTCCTTTTTTATTGGATTTTTTTTAAAGACAGCTCAATTTTTTTTGTGGAAAGAAGCTAAAAAAGATGGAACAGTTTTGGAAACAACAGTCTTCGCTGAAGTTTTCCATTGCAGGAAAAACGGCCGTTTGAAACAGAAATGCCGTTTTGTCCGTTAAAACGGAAACGGGGAGCATACGTTACGTTTCTGACAACATAGGCCGTCACAAGACACAAAGTTGTGAATTGGTTGTTCGGAAACGGGGAGCATACGTTACGTTTCTGGTAACATATGCCGTCACAAGACAGAAAGTTGTGAATTGGTTGAGGTAAACAAGAAGGTTCAAGTGTTTGTTGCGAGAGATAGATTGCACTTTGCATGAATGAAAACTCAATAGGATGGTGAACATTTTGTGTGGAGAGATAAAGTGGGGATATTGCCTGATATACACGATTATCCATCTATTCTATTATACATGTGATATGACTAATGACTGGTATCATGTTGTTCCCTCTTCTGGGCGCTCTTTCATTTTTGCATTCATGTGGTTCTGGTTTTAGTTGCCCTGATTACTGGTTGAAATGTACCCAGGGCCATGCTACGAAGGTTTCAACAGCTTCTCAACCGATTAGTGATAAAAGAATAGAGATAGAGATTCAGGTGGAATGAATGCGCTGGACTAACTTCATGTCCCGGGAGGAAGCTAGAGCGATGGACAGAAGGACATTTGAAGCTATAATGTCTCCAAGTTGCTGAGCCTCCACTTTTCTCACAGCCTGTAATCTGAGGGGAAGCTTGATTCATTTATCAACAAATTCCTTGGTCTCCTGAAGTTGGCACGAGGGCCTTCAGGGCATTTATGCTCTCTGACAAGGGGTCTTTCAACACTTGTCTATTCGGACAATAAGGGAACCTTCAATCCCATGTTTGTCCAAGCAGTTGTGAACAACTACTGAAGCCTGATGGCTGAGCCAGTAGGATGCCAACATTGTTTTATCCTTCGAGAGTCTCCAAAAGAAAAATAAGGCAAGCAAAGAGGTGTGAAATGCCATGACACTCGCATCTCAAGGAAGAAAAACTCACGACATCAAATGGATGATGAATGGATCTTGAGGCTTTTGCCTTCTAAGTCACAACAAGGAAGAAAAATGTTCCAAGGCCAATCAACATGACGAGGAAGGATCCATGTGAATAGGGGGTTTGTGGGGAAAAGAAATATGTAGAAGAATTGAATATAGCATTGGAAGTTCTTTAGAGAGACTAAAAAGAACCAAATTTTAGAAAAAGGGGTCATGAATGACACCAAGATGTTGTAAGCCAAGGGAAAGCTTCTCTAGACATTATGACATCTATATCTCAATCCTGAAAGGGATGTAAAGTTTAAAAAAGTTTGCCAAAAAGAACCTTACAAATCCATCTATATTAGCATAGATAACTTAAAGGAAGTGTATTAGGAAAACACACTATATTGAGATTTTCATCTAAGTGAATCTTAAAATTCTAAAATATTAGGAAACCATATTTTACATCTATTGCAACCTTTCTTCATTATCAAATTTGGAATTAATTGTCATATTTAATTTGTTTAAGTTGGACATTTAATTTTTAATAATTTTAATTATCAATTTTATATCATTTTATGTTTGTTGATTGTTTGCATTTATTTAATTAACCTAGATAATTTTAATATAAAAGGTACTTACTCCTTTATAATAAAGAATCATATCAATTTATGAAAATAATGTTATTTTCATTCAAAAAAACAATTCCACCAAAATGGGAGCAAATATGAGTGCATAGAATGTTTTATTTAGAAGGCAAAAGTCTCTAGTATATAGATGCAAAGTAAAATAACCTTTCACTAATATTAATCTAGGCTGAGTGAGTAAGATGCATACTTCAAAGCATAAATCAATACTTTTAAGTTACAGGTTAATAGGTTAATAATTAGATAATTAAACTTTAATTTAAGAAATTAAATATAAGTAACAAGATATTTAGTTATAAGTATAATGAAGATGCATAATTTTAATGTTGTATTAAATTTCACTTGTTTTGAAATTAAAAAATAGTTCCTCTTTATTATATTATATTTCAAAATCAAAATAATTTGTTAAGTTTATGGAAGGTTGAATGTGCATTGAGTTATTTTTATAGATGTGAATTTAATTATGTATGTCTTCTTCTAATTTGTCTAATTTGTTACTCTTATTTGATTGTCAAAGACTAGTGGTATTAGAAAATATCTTCAGGAGGCTGCCAAATCACTAAGATCAAGTTCTGATAAATCCTTGAAAAAATAGACTTTATGGTTGTGAATATAATCAGGATTATTATCACGAATGAACAAGTTTAAAGTCAATGATCTGCCCTGACTGGGTGGGTATGTGACTAACTTTCTTTGTGGTAACCAATTTTCGAGCCTTTCTCTCTCCACCTAGATCAGCGGTATAAATGGGGTTTTACAAGGCCAATCTTTCAATTTGATATGTCAGAAAACAGTTCCAACAAAAAGCTTTGAACTTCTACGTAATTTCCACAATACAAAGAAATTTTAAAGGGAAGCGTGAAGGTCCAGGATTCCCTTAAAAAAGCTTTGCTTTTTTCATACCTTTACGTGGATGAGATTAGCCGATGTGAAAGAAATCGAAAAAGTATCCCATTTATTCAAACGAAATGAATGCAAGCAGGACTTTGAAGCAATGTATCTATCCCATCAATTGGTGATGGAATCCAGAAACAGGGATCTTTCCACGCCATAGGTACCGTGTCCCCTGTGACTAACTGACGTGTGCTAATTTTCAGATCAGTGACGGAAGATTAGGATAAAGAGAATACATATTTGTTTTAATGGATGTGGTTGGTGATCAAGTTTTTTCCAATTAGAATCAAATTAGTTAAGATCTCATGTGGAGAGCTCCGTCGATTTCACCCCTTTTGAAATCCATGGCTACAATCTAAAGATTTGTAATTAGTAGGGGTGACCATCACATGAGCGGCCTGCCACTAACTTCCTTTGAATAATTTGATAAGTACAATTGGTGGGTGATGAATGAGCATTCAAAAATCAAATCATGAAAATCGAGTCTGAATGACTAGGAAATATTACAAATGTTACTTGGTTAGACTGACTCAAATGCAATGAGAGTTATAGTAACCCCTTGACTTGACCTTGACAAATAAGGATTTGACAGGAAGGTAGCCTGCTGTTTTTAATCAGGAGGATTACATTTCGAAAGTAGCCATTAGATCTGCATAGAGATGGACGTTAGGAGTGTCTCTTTCCTTCTGTTAACCTTATTCATGGCTGGTTTTGTTGTGAGAGCAGGAAGCATAGAGCCTGCCTCAATCTATATAGTCCATATGGATAAGTCTGCTATGCCTAATGAATTCCCTACTCACATTCATTGGTATACATCACTGCTTTCATCTGTAAAAGGAGTAAACGGGCAGCAGAACATAGAGAAGCAGGATTCGTATCTTTACACTTACGATACTGTAATGCACGGTTTCAGCGCCATGCTAACACAGTCGCAGCTGGATATGCTGGAGGAGATGCCTGGTCACCTATCATCTTTTCCCGATTCGTTGGGAATTATGGATACCACGCATTCCACTGAATTTCTGGGACTCAGCCCTGATAAGGGTATTTTGCCAAAGTCCCGATTAGGTCAAGACATAATCGTGGGCATTCTGGACACCGGAATTTGGCCTGAGAGCCGGAGTTTCCGTGACGATGGAATCGGACCAGTCCCGGCCAGATGGAAGGGAATTTGCGAAAACGGCACAGCCTTCGCCTCTTCTCTCTGCAACCGAAAGCTGATAGGAGCACGCTCTTTTAACAAAGCTCTGATGGCCAAGTATGGGAACGTTAGCCTCGACGACGACTACAATTCTCCGAGGGATTTTAGAGGGCATGGAAGTCACACGTCGTCCACTGCAGGAGGTAACTACGTGGAAGGCGTCGATTTCCACGGTTACGCTCCTGGTACGGCTCGTGGCGTGGCTCCTGCAGTGCGAGTGGCCATGTATAAAGTGATATGGTCAATTGGGAGTATGGGATCCGACGTGTTAGCTGCAATGGAGAGTGCAATTAGCGACGGAGCTGACGTTTTGTCTCTCTCATTGGGCTACGCCTCGGCTCCCTATTTCCATGACGTAATAGCCCTTGGAGCCTTTGCGGCTATAAAGAAAGGCGTTGTCGTCGTATGCTCTGCAGGCAACGACGGGCCGGAGCGGGGAATTATTCACAACGGTGCGCCGTGGATTTTCACGATCGGGGCCAGCACGATCGATAGAGATTATGCCGCTACTTTGAAGTTGGGCGACGGTAGTGTTACCACAGGCTCCAACTTCTACACAAACCCTAATCAAAACGGGAGCTTTCACATATCTCAGACCAAGCTTATTTACCAAAGCGGAGACCCTGCATGCCACAGACAATTCGACTCTGCCACAGTGAACGGAACGGTGGTGTTTTGCGCGAATACGAGCTCTTCGCTTCTAGAAGCTTTGAAACGCGCCGGAGTCCGAGCGTTGGTTTCAGTGTCGAAGACCCACAGCTCCTCATTGTCTCCGGATAACCGGTTTCCGATTGTCGTCTTGAAACCGGAAGATGGAGCAGCTTTAGTGAAATATGTTTCTTCTACTTCAAGTCCCGTTGTGGAAATACAGTTGGGCCTGACGGTGCTAGGGGTTAAGCCGGCGCCTGCTGTGGCGTCTTTTTCGTCTCGGGGGCCGTATCCACGAAGCCCTAATATTCTGAAGCCAGACGTTACAGCCCCTGGTGTTAATATCCTGGCAGCGTGGCTTCCGAATAGCACAAGGGGAAACAATTACATCCTCGACTCAGGCACTTCCATGTCATGTCCGCATGTGGCCGGACTCGCAGTTCTAATGAAAGCCGTTCACAGCGAGTGGAGTCCCGCGGCGATAAAATCTGCCATGATGACCACTTCTTACACGCTCGACAATTCCAACAACGCCATCATCGACCTCGGCTACAACGGCAGCCCCGCGACGCCTTTTGATATGGGTGCAGGCCACGTCGATCCTGAGAAAGCCATCGACCCTGGACTCGTCTACGACGTCAGCGTGGAAGACTACGTTAACTATCTGTGCACTCTCAATTACACCGCCCAGCAAATTCAATCAATTACCGGAAGTGGAACGCCTGTTTCATGTCCCAGCGGCCTTGACTTGGGTTCCGACGGTCTAAACTATCCCTCCTTCACTGCAATTTTCAACAAGAATGCCACCTCGTCCTCGTCTTCCACATTCAAAAGAATATTGACGAATGTGGGAGATGATATGTCGTATTATAAGGCAGTCGTTGAGGTGCCCAAAGGACTCAAAGTCCAGGTGGTTCCTGAAGTTGTGGAATTTAAACAGAAATTTGAGAAGGTGAATTTTACTCTCACGGTGGAGGTGGAGGAAGGTGTGGAAGAGGAATTTGTGTTATACGGATATTTGAGTTGGATTGATAAGAGTGGCCACGTTGTGAGAAGTCCTGTGCTGGCACTCTTTCAGTAAAATTTGTAATGCGCGCTAGTGTGTGCTATTATCCTTTCTAATGAGCTTTTGATATTGCCATTGATGTGTCCTGATTGTGTACCTTGGGTACTTGTGCAATGATTTGGTTGTGTTTTATTACTATATGTGATATTTTGAATTACACTTGATGTTTGTTATGGATGAGGTTTTATATTGGTATTTGTTGCCCAATTATGTATTATAAGATGCACATGCCATGATATTATATGCTTGGATTTAGGTATATGTATTGGTATATGTTGGACTATTTCAATGTTTCATGTTATCACCATTTATTTCTAGGTGGTAAGTTATATTGAGGTGGAGTTGAGTGTCCAACACGGCTATTCTTAAATATCATCCACTTCAACAGTCAAAGGTCAATTTTTGCCAATAAAAATAGGACAAATATTTACCACTTTTTATTGTGAATGAGGTGTAAAATTGTTATTGATGTTTGACCATTGAAGTGGATGATATTTAAGTAGAGTGGTCCAACACTTGTTAAAGTATCATCTAAAAAGTAGAAGAGAAAATTAGATCACTATCTAAAATAATCTTGTACAACACTCTTATGAAGTTTGATTATGTCATCCAAAAAGACTATCACCACTATTCTTTCAATATAAGTAGTTTTGACAGGGCAAAATTTGTAACCTTGGCCAACTTGTTGACCATCACCATGATATTGTCATGGTGTCAGGGTGATGATGGAAGACTTACTATAAAATCCATGGAAATGATATCCCATTTCTATTTAGGTATCTCATGTAGGTAAAGGAGTCTTGTTGGGTGTTGATTCTTGGCCTTGACCCTTTAACACTCAAGGCATTGAGCTATAAAATTTGTAATATTCTACCACAAATTTTCCCAATAATATATAGTTGTTAGAGATCTACATGAATTTTCTTTACCCTAGGACGTGCCACCTATAGTACCTTGTGAGCCTCTATCAAAACCAAAGTCAAAATCTTCACTTAAGTGGACACATATTTATCTAACCATGTGATGGTGCAACAACACATCTAACTCTAAAGAATATTTTGCATACTTCCCTTAAGGGTCCTCTGAGACTACAACTCCTATTGTACCTCCCTAAACCACCCATCTTTTTGCAACTATAATGCCTACTTGGACACACACATACAAGTGAGCACTCACACATGTGGAACTACAAAATTTTTCTATGATTAACAAAGAATTTAGATATAATTTAACTAAATTTTGATAATCACCTATGGATTTCCTACGTCACTTGACTTGACGTCAAAAGAATATCATACAATTGTATCGACACTTACTGTTGTCTAAGTTTTAACCTAATCAATTCCAACTAATGGAAGAAGAATCGTTTAAGTGATAAGAGCATGATTAAACATGACAAGATAACCCAAATCATTAATGCCAAGTAATTAGCCGATAGGCTTTTATATGTGAGCATTATAGTGCTCAGAATTGCCTCACGCCGTAAAAAAATATTCACGCTCCAAAATTTTCTAAAGTCGTCGGTTGTTCCTATCAACGTATTCCTTGAACCTCCTATGGGTGCAAGTGCTAGTTATTACATTGAAAGAAAAATGCTTATTAGCTAATTAAATTATTTAGTCAAGGATACAATCAAAAATGGTAATAGAATTTTAATCATACAAAATATTTAATTCACAAAGAGATAAAAATTTGATAACTCACATAATTGAAGATATTCCATAATTTTAACATTAAATAAGAGAATTATAAAATTCTATCAATTCAATAAATTAAATACGCTAATAAGTTTCAATAAAATTGAGGTATTTAGTTGTAAGCATAATGAAGATGCAAACTTTTAATGTTGCATAATTAAATCTTAATTTAAGAAATTAAATATAAGTAATAAGGTATTTAGTTGTAAGCATAATGAAGATGCAAAATTTTAATGTTGCATTAAATTTCACTTGTTTTAGAATTAAAAAATGGTTCCTCTTTGTTATACTTTATCTTGAAATCAAAATAGTTTGTTAAATTTATGGAAGGTTGAATCTACAACATTGAGTCATTTTTATAGATGTGGATTTAATCATGCGTTCCTTCTTATAGTTTGTCTAATTTTCTACTCTTCTTTGATTGTCAAAGACTAGTAGTATTGAAAAATATCTTGGGGAGGCTGCCAAATCACTAAGGTCAAGTTCTCTATAATGTCCCCTTCTGGTAAGTCAAAATTTTCCTTAACCTTGCACAAAATTTTAGCTTACAAAAGAGAACATTAATATTCAATTCTTCTTTTCATATTTAGAGTTAATAACTAAGTATCAAACTCATATATTTTCCACAATTGTATTTAAGGCTTATAATCTTTAATTATAATCACATATATTTCATCTCTATACTTATAGTTATGATTCATATGAAGTTCATACATTCCATATTCATATTATTTCTCTCATCGTTCCCATGCATAATCTAAAGAGAGTTCTTGGTTAGCCCTATCATTAATCAATCTTGTCTTCTACATCAGCATGGTTTGTTAAGGCGTTAACCATCCCACACGGAGGCCCAAAGGTTTCTCCCAACACCCGGGGTCCTTCACCGTTTGGCTCAATGGAACTTCATGCAACACCCGGAATTCTTCATCCCATTGAGAGTCACCAACCGTCGGGCACATTTATTATGAGCTCATAATACCATAGGCCCAAGAGCTTCACTCACACCCGGAGTTCTTCGTCTCTTGGCTCAAGGGACTTCACACACACCCGGTGTTCTTCATCCACTTGAGGGTCACCTAGGTCCAATTTACATCCTTAACTTAACCCCATACTCATAGGTTGATAAGATGATTAAGGATGAGGCTTGAACATCCCTTTTCGAATATGTCATGAGTTGTGAATTATCAATTATATTTGTGGATTGCCATTCATTAACATTATATGCTTTTCATCATTCTAATCAACTTTCTTATTTCATATGTTATTTACATGATAGTCATATCTATCATAGAGAATACACTCCATTTATATGTTGATCCTTCTTTATATAATTATTCTTTATTATTTGATTTTAGATATAGTTAAGACATTTCTTATGAGCCATAATGATTTACATAAATTCTTATTAACTATGCCTACTTGGTTTTATATATATATATATATATATATATATATGGATATATTACATCTTAATAATTAAATATATTAAAATACTTACCTGCTGTTTAGACGGATTTGCAGATACCTTTTTAGGCTGCTATAAATATTTATTCTCTTATCTTTCTTTTTTCTGATTGATTTCCTACTTTTGTTAGAGGGGTCAGTTAATATTTATAAGTTTGAAGGGATGCAATTTACCACGGGTCACCACCCTTAATAAATAAATATTATTAAACTTTGATGATACTTGATGTTTGAATTAGTTAACCTCTCGTCATTGGAGATGACATCTTCTGAAGAGACCCAATTCCATATATGAATGCCTTTATATTATACAATGAATAAATATATATTTACTATTATATATTCTTATTATATATATATTATAATTACTATTATATTGATAATAATAATTAAACTGATAATATTTATAGTTATATTATTAATATTTATATTAATAATCAAATATATGATTATAATAATATTTAATTTAATGTTTATATTTATATATTAATAATTATATTTGTTATTTATATTATTAGATATATTTATAATATATTATATTTATATATATTGTTATTTATAATATGGATATTATATTTAATTATAATAAAATATTCATACAATAATATTATTTATTAAATAATATATAATGTATGTAATTATTTCTATTATCAGAAATAATATTTTAGAAACCATCTTTATCGTGTTCAAATCTTTACTTTAACAATGTCTTGATATGGGGACATGACAACCCTCCCCACTCAAGATTGCTTGTCCTCAAGCAATATAATTAGGTATCCTATAGTATTTTATAAGATTATATTTTATTGAGGTTTATGTACACAATAATAAATATTTTGATCTAGTTGTTTACATTTTTTTAATTCGTTTTTCTCGTGTCATTTCAAGCAGTGGGTTACCCATAGAGATATTTTAATTATTTTATTTTAGTATATTTACTTAATGTAATTTTAAGAGTTATTTTATTCTTATTTATTTTTTACCTTATTTACTCATTACTTATTACATATTTGTAAGTAAATTTTAAACTTTTCTTTTTTATGTTGCATGATAACATATTGAGTAAATTTTAATTTTTTTTAATGTTACATATATATATATTTTAAAAATATTTTAGCAATGTATTAAACACCACTATTCCAGCAATTCATGAAATTCACTTGTTTTTTTTATAAATTTTATTATTATTATTATTATTAGTATTTTAAATTTTTATTTTATTTAACTATTATTCACAGGATGGCAGGATGACTGCTCTGATACCACTATAATGTCCCCTTCTGGTAAGTCAAAATTTTCCTTAACCTTGCACAAAATTTTAGCTTACAAAAGAGAACATTAATATTCAATTCTTCTTTTCATATTTAGAGTTAATAACTAAGTATCAAACTCATATATTTTCCACAATTGTATTTAAGGCTTATAATCTTTAATTATAATCACATATATTTCATCTCTATACTTATAGTTATGATTCATATGAAGTTCATACATTCCATATTCATATTATTTCTCTCATCGTTCCCATGCATAATCTAAAGAGAGTTCTTGGTTAGCCCTATCATTAATCAATCTTGTCTTCTACATGAGCATGGTTTGTTAAGGCGTTAACCATCCCACACGGAGGCCCAAAGGTTTCTCCCAACACCCGGGGTCCTTCACCGTTTGGCTCAATGGAACTTCATGCAACACCCGGAATTCTTCATCCCATTGAGAGTCACCAACCGTCGGGCACATTTATTATGAGCTCATAATACCATAGGCCCAAGAGCTTCACTCACACCCGGAGTTCTTCGTCTCTTGGCTCAAGGGACTTCACACACACCCGGTGTTCTTCATCCACTTGAGGGTCACCTAGGTCCAATTTACATCCTTAACTTAACCCCATACTCATAGGTTGATAAGATGATTAAGGATGAGGCTTGAACATCCCTTTTCGAATATGTCATGAGTTGTGAATTATCAATTATATTTGTGGATTGCCATTCATTAACATTATATGCTTTTCATCATTCTAATCAACTTTCTTATTTCATATGTTATTTACATGATAGTCATATCTATCATAGAGAATACACTCCATTTATATGTTGATCCTTCTTTATATAATTATTCTTTATTATTTGATTTTAGATATAGTTAAGACATTTCTTATGAGCCATAATGATTTACATAAATTCTTATTAACTATGCCTACTTGGTTTTATATATATATATATATATATATATATATATATATATGGATATATTACATCTTAATAATTAAATATATTAAAATACTTACCTGCTGTTTAGACGGATTTGCAGATACCTTTTTAGGCTGCTATAAATATTTATTCTCTTATCTTTCTTTTTTCTGATTGATTTCCTACTTTTGTTAGAGGGGTCAGTTAATATTTATAAGTTTGAAGGGATGCAATTTACCACGGGTCACCACCCTTAATAAATAAATATTATTAAACTTTGATGATACTTGATGTTTGAATTAGTTAACCTCTCGTCATTGGAGATGACATCTTCTCAAGAGACCCAATTCCATATATGAATGCCTTTATATTATACAATGAATAAATATATATTTACTATTATATATTCTTATTATATATATATTATAATTACTATTATATTGATAATAATAATTAAACTGATAATATTTATAGTTATATTATTAATATTTATATTAATAATCAAATATATGATTATAATAATATTTAATTTAATGTTTATATTTATATATTAATAATTATATTTGTTATTTATATTATTAGATATATTTATAATATATTATATTTATATATATTGTTATTTATAATATGGATATTATATTTAATTATAATAAAATATTCATACAATAATATTATTTATTAAATAATATATAATGTATGTAATTATTTCTATTATCAGAAATAATATTTTAGAAACCATCTTTATCGTGTTCAAATCTTTACTTTAACAATGTCTTGATATGGGGACATGACAACCCTCCCCACTCAAGATTGCTTGTCCTCAAGCAATATAATTAGGTATCCTATAGTATTTTATAAGATTATATTTTATTGAGGTTTATGTACACAATAATAAATATTTTGATCTAGTTGTTTACATTTTTTTAATTCGTTTTTCTCGTGTCATTTCAAGCAGTGGGTTACCCATAGAGATATTTTAATTATTTTATTTTAGTATATTTACTTAATGTAATTTTAAGAGTTATTTTATTCTTATTTATTTTTTACCTTATTTACTCATTACTTATTACATATTTGTAAGTAAATTTTAAACTTTTCTTTTTTATGTTGCATGATAACATATTGAGTAAATTTTAATTTTTTTTAATGTTACATATATATATATTTTAAAAATATTTTAGCAATGTATTAAACACCACTATTCCAGCAATTCATGAAATTCACTTGTTTTTTTTATAAATTTTATTATTATTATTATTATTAGTATTTTAAATTTTTATTTTATTTAACTATTATTCACAGGATGGCAGGATGACTGCTCTGATACCACTATAATGTCCCCTTCTGGTAAGTCAAAATTTTCCTTAACCTTGCACAAAATTTTAGCTTACAAAAGAGAACATTAATATTCAATTCTTCTTTTCATATTTAGAGTTAATAACTAAGTATCAAACTCATATATTTTCCACAATTGTATTTAAGGCTTATAATCTTTAATTATAATCACATATATTTCATCTCTATACTTATAGTTATGATTCATATGAAGTTCATACATTCCATATTCATATTATTTCTCTCATCGTTCCCATGCATAATCTAAAGAGAGTTCTTGGTTAGCCCTATCATTAATCAATCTTGTCTTCTACATGAGCATGGTTTGTTAAGGCGTTAACCATCCCACACGGAGGCCCAAAGGTTTCTCCCAACACCCGGGGTCCTTCACCGTTTGGCTCAATGGAACTTCATGCAACACCCGGAATTCTTCATCCCATTGAGAGTCACCAACCGTCGGGCACATTTATTATGAGCTCATAATACCATAGGCCCAAGAGCTTCACTCACACCCGGAGTTCTTCGTCTCTTGGCTCAAGGGACTTCACACACACCCGGTGTTCTTCATCCACTTGAGGGTCACCTAGGTCCAATTTACATCCTTAACTTAACCCCATACTCATAGGTTGATAAGATGATTAAGGATGAGGCTTGAACATCCCTTTTCGAATATGTCATGAGTTGTGAATTATCAATTATATTTGTGGATTGCCATTCATTAACATTATATGCTTTTCATCATTCTAATCAACTTTCTTATTTCATATGTTATTTACATGATAGTCATATCTATCATAGAGAATACACTCCATTTATATGTTGATCCTTCTTTATATAATTATTCTTTATTATTTGATTTTAGATATAGTTAAGACATTTCTTATGAGCCATAATGATTTACATAAATTCTTATTAACTATGCCTACTTGGTTTTATATATATATATATATATATATATATGGATATATTACATCTTAATAATTAAATATATTAAAATACTTACCTGCTGTTTAGACGGATTTGCAGATACCTTTTTAGGCTGCTATAAATATTTATTCTCTTATCTTTCTTTTTTCTGATTGATTTCCTACTTTTGTTAGAGGGGTCAGTTAATATTTATAAGTTTGAAGGGATGCAATTTACCACGGGTCACCACCCTTAATAAATAAATATTATTAAACTTTGATGATACTTGATGTTTGAATTAGTTAACCTCTCGTCATTGGAGATGACATCTTCTGAAGAGACCCAATTCCATATATGAATGCCTTTATATTATACAATGAATAAATATATATTTACTATTATATATTCTTATTATATATATATTATAATTACTATTATATTGATAATAATAATTAAACTGATAATATTTATAGTTATATTATTAATATTTATATTAATAATCAAATATATGATTATAATAATATTTAATTTAATGTTTATATTTATATATTAATAATTATATTTGTTATTTATATTATTAGATATATTTATAATATATTATATTTATATATATTGTTATTTATAATATGGATATTATATTTAATTATAATAAAATATTCATACAATAATATTATTTATTAAATAATATATAATGTATGTAATTATTTCTATTATCAGAAATAATATTTTAGAAACCATCTTTATCGTGTTCAAATCTTTACTTTAACAATGTCTTGATATGGGGACATGACAACCCTCCCCACTCAAGATTGCTTGTCCTCAAGCAATATAATTAGGTATCCTATAGTATTTTATAAGATTATATTTTATTGAGGTTTATGTACACAATAATAAATATTTTGATCTAGTTGTTTACATTTTTTTAATTCGTTTTTCTCGTGTCATTTCAAGCAGTGGGTTACCCATAGAGATATTTTAATTATTTTATTTTAGTATATTTACTTAATGTAATTTTAAGAGTTATTTTATTCTTATTTATTTTTTACCTTATTTACTCATTACTTATTACATATTTGTAAGTAAATTTTAAACTTTTCTTTTTTATGTTGCATGATAACATATTGAGTAAATTTTAATTTTTTTTAATGTTACATATATATATATTTTAAAAATATTTTAGCAATGTATTAAACACCACTATTCCAGCAATTCATGAAATTCACTTGTTTTTTTTATAAATTTTATTATTATTATTATTATTAGTATTTTAAATTTTTATTTTATTTAACTATTATTCACAGGATGGCAGGATGACTGCTCTGATACCACTATAATGTCCCCTTCTGGTAAGTCAAAATTTTCCTTAACCTTGCACAAAATTTTAGCTTACAAAAGAGAACATTAATATTCAATTCTTCTTTTCATATTTAGAGTTAATAACTAAGTATCAAACTCATATATTTTCCACAATTGTATTTAAGGCTTATAATCTTTAATTATAATCACATATATTTCATCTCTATACTTATAGTTATGATTCATATGAAGTTCATACATTCCATATTCATATTATTTCTCTCATCGTTCCCATGCATAATCTAAAGAGAGTTCTTGGTTAGCCCTATCATTAATCAATCTTGTCTTCTACATGAGCATGGTTTGTTAAGGCGTTAACCATCCCACACGGAGGCCCAAAGGTTTCTCCCAACACCCGGGGTCCTTCACCGTTTGGCTCAATGGAACTTCATGCAACACCCGGAATTCTTCATCCCATTGAGAGTCACCAACCGTCGGGCACATTTATTATGAGCTCATAATACCATAGGCCCAAGAGCTTCACTCACTCCCGGAGTTCTTCGTCTCTTGGCTCAAGGGACTTCACACACACCCGGTGTTCTTCATCCACTTGAGGGTCACCTAGGTCCAATTTACATCCTTAACTTAACCCCATACTCATAGGTTGATAAGATGATTAAGGATGAGGCTTGAACATCCCTTTTCGAATATGTCATGAGTTGTGAATTATCAATTATATTTGTGGATTGCCATTCATTAACATTATATGCTTTTCATCATTCTAATCAACTTTCTTATTTCATATGTTATTTACATGATAGTCATATCTATCATAGAGAATACACTCCATTTATATGTTGATCCTTCTTTATATAATTATTCTTTATTATTTGATTTTAGATATAGTTAAGACATTTCTTATGAGCCATAATGATTTACATAAATTCTTATTAACTATGCCTACTTGGTTTTATATATATATATATATATATATATATATATATATATATATATATATATATATATATATATGGATATATTACATCTTAATAATTAAATATATTAAAATACTTACCTGCTGTTTAGACGGATTTGCAGATACCTTTTTAGGCTGCTATAAATATTTATTCTCTTATCTTTCTTTTTTCTGATTGATTTCCTACTTTTGTTAGAGGGGTCAGTTAATATTTATAAGTTTGAAGGGATGCAATTTACCACGGGTCACCACCCTTAATAAATAAATATTATTAAACTTTGATGATACTTGATGTTTGAATTAGTTAACCTCTCGTCATTGGAGATGACATCTTCTCAAGAGACCCAATTCCATATATGAATGCCTTTATATTATACAATGAATAAATATATATTTACTATTATATATTCTTATTATATATATATTATAATTACTATTATATTGATAATAATAATTAAACTGATAATATTTATAGTTATATTATTAATATTTATATTAATAATCAAATATATGATTATAATAATATTTAATTTAATGTTTATATTTATATATTAATAATTATATTTGTTATTTATATTATTAGATATATTTATAATATATTATATTTATATATATTGTTATTTATAATATGGATATTATATTTAATTATAATAAAATATTCATACAATAATATTATTTATTAAATAATATATAATGTATGTAATTATTTCTATTATCAGAAATAATATTTTAGAAACCATCTTTATCGTGTTCAAATCTTTACTTTAACAATGTCTTGATATGGGGACATGACAACCCTCCCCACTCAAGATTGCTTGTCCTCAAGCAATATAATTAGGTATCCTATAGTATTTTATAAGATTATATTTTATTGAGGTTTATGTACACAATAATAAATATTTTGATCTAGTTGTTTACATTTTTTTAATTCGTTTTTCTCGTGTCATTTCAAGCAGTGGGTTACCCATAGAGATATTTTAATTATTTTATTTTAGTATATTTACTTAATGTAATTTTAAGAGTTATTTTATTCTTATTTATTTTTTACCTTATTTACTCATTACTTATTACATATTTGTAAGTAAATTTTAAACTTTTCTTTTTTATGTTGCATGATAACATATTGAGTAAATTTTAATTTTTTTTAATGTTACATATATATATATTTTAAAAATATTTTAGCAATGTATTAAACACCACTATTCCAGCAATTCATGAAATTCACTTGTTTTTTTTATAAATTTTATTATTATTATTATTATTAGTATTTTAAATTTTTATTTTATTTAACTATTATTCACAGGATGGCAGGATGACTGCTCTGATACCACTATAATGTCCCCTTCTGGTAAGTCAAAATTTTCCTTAACCTTGCACAAAATTTTAGCTTACAAAAGAGAACATTAATATTCAATTCTTCTTTTCATATTTAGAGTTAATAACTAAGTATCAAACTCATATATTTTCCACAATTGTATTTAAGGCTTATAATCTTTAATTATAATCACATATATTTCATCTCTATACTTATAGTTATGATTCATATGAAGTTCATACATTCCATATTCATATTATTTCTCTCATCGTTCCCATGCATAATCTAAAGAGAGTTCTTGGTTAGCCCTATCATTAATCAATCTTGTCTTCTACATGAGCATGGTTTGTTAAGGCGTTAACCATCCCACACGGAGGCCCAAAGGTTTCTCCCAACACCCGGGGTCCTTCACCGTTTGGCTCAATGGAACTTCATGCAACACCCGGAATTCTTCATCCCATTGAGAGTCACCAACCGTCGGGCACATTTATTATGAGCTCATAATACCATAGGCCCAAGAGCTTCACTCACTCCCGGAGTTCTTCGTCTCTTGGCTCAAGGGACTTCACACACACCCGGTGTTCTTCATCCACTTGAGGGTCACCTAGGTCCAATTTACATCCTTAACTTAACCCCATACTCATAGGTTGATAAGATGATTAAGGATGAGGCTTGAACATCCCTTTTCGAATATGTCATGAGTTGTGAATTATCAATTATATTTGTGGATTGCCATTCATTAACATTATATGCTTTTCATCATTCTAATCAACTTTCTTATTTCATATGTTATTTACATGATAGTCATATCTATCATAGAGAATACACTCCATTTATATGTTGATCCTTCTTTATATAATTATTCTTTATTATTTGATTTTAGATATAGTTAAGACATTTCTTATGAGCCATAATGATTTACATAAATTCTTATTAACTATGCCTACTTGGTTTTATATATATATATATATATATATATATATATATATATATATATATATATATATATATGGATATATTACATCTTAATAATTAAATATATTAAAATACTTACCTGCTGTTTAGACGGATTTGCAGATACCTTTTTAGGCTGCTATAAATATTTATTCTCTTATCTTTCTTTTTTCTGATTGATTTCCTACTTTTGTTAGAGGGGTCAGTTAATATTTATAAGTTTGAAGGGATGCAATTTACCACGGGTCACCACCCTTAATAAATAAATATTATTAAACTTTGATGATACTTGATGTTTGAATTAGTTAACCTCTCGTCATTGGAGATGACATCTTCTCAAGAGACCCAATTCCATATATGAATGCCTTTATATTATACAATGAATAAATATATATTTACTATTATATATTCTTATTATATATATATTATAATTACTATTATATTGATAATAATAATTAAACTGATAATATTTATAGTTATATTATTAATATTTATATTAATAATCAAATATATGATTATAATAATATTTAATTTAATGTTTATATTTATATATTAATAATTATATTTGTTATTTATATTATTAGATATATTTATAATATATTATATTTATATATATTGTTATTTATAATATGGATATTATATTTAATTATAATAAAATATTCATACAATAATATTATTTATTAAATAATATATAATGTATGTAATTATTTCTATTATCAGAAATAATATTTTAGAAACCATCTTTATCGTGTTCAAATCTTTACTTTAACAATGTCTTGATATGGGGACATGACAACCCTCCCCACTCAAGATTGCTTGTCCTCAAGCAATATAATTAGGTATCCTATAGTATTTTATAAGATTATATTTTATTGAGGTTTATGTACACAATAATAAATATTTTGATCTAGTTGTTTACATTTTTTTAATTCGTTTTTCTCGTGTCATTTCAAGCAGTGGGTTACCCATAGAGATATTTTAATTATTTTATTTTAGTATATTTACTTAATGTAATTTTAAGAGTTATTTTATTCTTATTTATTTTTTACCTTATTTACTCATTACTTATTACATATTTGTAAGTAAATTTTAAACTTTTCTTTTTTATGTTGCATGATAACATATTGAGTAAATTTTAATTTTTTTTAATGTTACATATATATATATTTTAAAAATATTTTAGCAATGTATTAAACACCACTATTCCAGCAATTCATGAAATTCACTTGTTTTTTTTATAAATTTTATTATTATTATTATTATTAGTATTTTAAATTTTTATTTTATTTAACTATTATTCACAGGATGGCAGGATGACTGCTCTGATACCACTATAATGTCCCCTTCTGGTAAGTCAAAATTTTCCTTAACCTTGCACAAAATTTTAGCTTACAAAAGAGAACATTAATATTCAATTCTTCTTTTCATATTTAGAGTTAATAACTAAGTATCAAACTCATATATTTTCCACAATTGTATTTAAGGCTTATAATCTTTAATTATAATCACATATATTTCATCTCTATACTTATAGTTATGATTCATATGAAGTTCATACATTCCATATTCATATTATTTCTCTCATCGTTCCCATGCATAATCTAAAGAGAGTTCTTGGTTAGCCCTATCATTAATCAATCTTGTCTTCTACATGAGCATGGTTTGTTAAGGCGTTAACCATCCCACACGGAGGCCCAAAGGTTTCTCCCAACACCCGGGGTCCTTCACCGTTTGGCTCAATGGAACTTCATGCAACACCCGGAATTCTTCATCCCATTGAGAGTCACCAACCGTCGGGCACATTTATTATGAGCTCATAATACCATAGGCCCAAGAGCTTCACTCACTCCCGGAGTTCTTCGTCTCTTGGCTCAAGGGACTTCACACACACCCGGTGTTCTTCATCCACTTGAGGGTCACCTAGGTCCAATTTACATCCTTAACTTAACCCCATACTCATAGGTTGATAAGATGATTAAGGATGAGGCTTGAACATCCCTTTTCGAATATGTCATGAGTTGTGAATTATCAATTATATTTGTGGATTGCCATTCATTAACATTATATGCTTTTCATCATTCTAATCAACTTTCTTATTTCATATGTTATTTACATGATAGTCATATCTATCATAGAGAATACACTCCATTTATATGTTGATCCTTCTTTATATAATTATTCTTTATTATTTGATTTTAGATATAGTTAAGACATTTCTTATGAGCCATAATGATTTACATAAATTCTTATTAACTATGCCTACTTGGTTTTATATATATATATATATATATATATATGGATATATTACATCTTAATAATTAAATATATTAAAATACTTACCTGCTGTTTAGACGGATTTGCAGATACCTTTTTAGGCTGCTATAAATATTTATTCTCTTATCTTTCTTTTTTCTGATTGATTTCCTACTTTTGTTAGAGGGGTCAGTTAATATTTATAAGTTTGAAGGGATGCAATTTACCACGGGTCACCACCCTTAATAAATAAATATTATTAAACTTTGATGATACTTGATGTTTGAATTAGTTAACCTCTCGTCATTGGAGATGACATCTTCTGAAGAGACCCAATTCCATATATGAATGCCTTTATATTATACAATGAATAAATATATATTTACTATTATATATTCTTATTATATATATATTATAATTACTATTATATTGATAATAATAATTAAACTGATAATATTTATAGTTATATTATTAATATTTATATTAATAATCAAATATATGATTATAATAATATTTAATTTAATGTTTATATTTATATATTAATAATTATATTTGTTATTTATATTATTAGATATATTTATAATATATTATATTTATATATATTGTTATTTATAATATGGATATTATATTTAATTATAATAAAATATTCATACAATAATATTATTTATTAAATAATATATAATGTATGTAATTATTTCTATTATCAGAAATAATATTTTAGAAACCATCTTTATCGTGTTCAAATCTTTACTTTAACAATGTCTTGATATGGGGACATGACAACCCTCCCCACTCAAGATTGCTTGTCCTCAAGCAATATAATTAGGTATCCTATAGTATTTTATAAGATTATATTTTATTGAGGTTTATGTACACAATAATAAATATTTTGATCTAGTTGTTTACATTTTTTTAATTCGTTTTTCTCGTGTCATTTCAAGCAGTGGGTTACCCATAGAGATATTTTAATTATTTTATTTTAGTATATTTACTTAATGTAATTTTAAGAGTTATTTTATTCTTATTTATTTTTTACCTTATTTACTCATTACTTATTACATATTTGTAAGTAAATTTTAAACTTTTCTTTTTTATGTTGCATGATAACATATTGAGTAAATTTTAATTTTTTTTAATGTTACATATATATATATTTTAAAAATATTTTAGCAATGTATTAAACACCACTATTCCAGCAATTCATGAAATTCACTTGTTTTTTTTATAAATTTTATTATTATTATTATTATTAGTATTTTAAATTTTTATTTTATTTAACTATTATTCACAGGATGGCAGGATGACTGCTCTGATACCACTATAATGTCCCCTTCTGGTAAGTCAAAATTTTCCTTAACCTTGCACAAAATTTTAGCTTACAAAAGAGAACATTAATATTCAATTCTTCTTTTCATATTTAGAGTTAATAACTAAGTATCAAACTCATATATTTTCCACAATTGTATTTAAGGCTTATAATCTTTAATTATAATCACATATATTTCATCTCTATACTTATAGTTATGATTCATATGAAGTTCATACATTCCATATTCATATTATTTCTCTCATCGTTCCCATGCATAATCTAAAGAGAGTTCTTGGTTAGCCCTATCATTAATCAATCTTGTCTTCTACATCAGCATGGTTTGTTAAGGCGTTAACCATCCCACACGGAGGCCCAAAGGTTTCTCCCAACACCCGGGGTCCTTCACCGTTTGGCTCAATGGAACTTCATGCAACACCCGGAATTCTTCATCCCATTGAGAGTCACCAACCGTCGGGCACATTTATTATGAGCTCATAATACCATAGGCCCAAGAGCTTCACTCACACCCGGAGTTCTTCGTCTCTTGGCTCAAGGGACTTCACACACACCCGGTGTTCTTCATCCACTTGAGGGTCACCTAGGTCCAATTTACATCCTTAACTTAACCCCATACTCATAGGTTGATAAGATGATTAAGGATGAGGCTTGAACATCCCTTTTCGAATATGTCATGAGTTGTGAATTATCAATTATATTTGTGGATTGCCATTCATTAACATTATATGCTTTTCATCATTCTAATCAACTTTCTTATTTCATATGTTATTTACATGATAGTCATATCTATCATAGAGAATACACTCCATTTATATGTTGATCCTTCTTTATATAATTATTCTTTATTATTTGATTTTAGATATAGTTAAGACATTTCTTATGAGCCATAATGATTTACATAAATTCTTATTAACTATGCCTACTTGGTTTTATATATATATATATATATATATATATATATATATGGATATATTACATCTTAATAATTAAATATATTAAAATACTTACCTGCTGTTTAGACGGATTTGCAGATACCTTTTTAGGCTGCTATAAATATTTATTCTCTTATCTTTCTTTTTTCTGATTGATTTCCTACTTTTGTTAGAGGGGTCAGTTAATATTTATAAGTTTGAAGGGATGCAATTTACCACGGGTCACCACCCTTAATAAATAAATATTATTAAACTTTGATGATACTTGATGTTTGAATTAGTTAACCTCTCGTCATTGGAGATGACATCTTCTCAAGAGACCCAATTCCATATATGAATGCCTTTATATTATACAATGAATAAATATATATTTACTATTATATATTCTTATTATATATATATTATAATTACTATTATATTGATAATAATAATTAAACTGATAATATTTATAGTTATATTATTAATATTTATATTAATAATCAAATATATGATTATAATAATATTTAATTTAATGTTTATATTTATATATTAATAATTATATTTGTTATTTATATTATTAGATATATTTATAATATATTATATTTATATATATTGTTATTTATAATATGGATATTATATTTAATTATAATAAAATATTCATACAATAATATTATTTATTAAATAATATATAATGTATGTAATTATTTCTATTATCAGAAATAATATTTTAGAAACCATCTTTATCGTGTTCAAATCTTTACTTTAACAATGTCTTGATATGGGGACATGACAACCCTCCCCACTCAAGATTGCTTGTCCTCAAGCAATATAATTAGGTATCCTATAGTATTTTATAAGATTATATTTTATTGAGGTTTATGTACACAATAATAAATATTTTGATCTAGTTGTTTACATTTTTTTAATTCGTTTTTCTCGTGTCATTTCAAGCAGTGGGTTACCCATAGAGATATTTTAATTATTTTATTTTAGTATATTTACTTAATGTAATTTTAAGAGTTATTTTATTCTTATTTATTTTTTACCTTATTTACTCATTACTTATTACATATTTGTAAGTAAATTTTAAACTTTTCTTTTTTATGTTGCATGATAACATATTGAGTAAATTTTAATTTTTTTTAATGTTACATATATATATATTTTAAAAATATTTTAGCAATGTATTAAACACCACTATTCCAGCAATTCATGAAATTCACTTGTTTTTTTTATAAATTTTATTATTATTATTATTATTAGTATTTTAAATTTTTATTTTATTTAACTATTATTCACAGGATGGCAGGATGACTGCTCTGATACCACTATAATGTCCCCTTCTGGTAAGTCAAAATTTTCCTTAACCTTGCACAAAATTTTAGCTTACAAAAGAGAACATTAATATTCAATTCTTCTTTTCATATTTAGAGTTAATAACTAAGTATCAAACTCATATATTTTCCACAATTGTATTTAAGGCTTATAATCTTTAATTATAATCACATATATTTCATCTCTATACTTATAGTTATGATTCATATGAAGTTCATACATTCCATATTCATATTATTTCTCTCATCGTTCCCATGCATAATCTAAAGAGAGTTCTTGGTTAGCCCTATCATTAATCAATCTTGTCTTCTACATGAGCATGGTTTGTTAAGGCGTTAACCATCCCACACGGAGGCCCAAAGGTTTCTCCCAACACCCGGGGTCCTTCACCGTTTGGCTCAATGGAACTTCATGCAACACCCGGAATTCTTCATCCCATTGAGAGTCACCAACCGTCGGGCACATTTATTATGAGCTCATAATACCATAGGCCCAAGAGCTTCACTCACACCCGGAGTTCTTCGTCTCTTGGCTCAAGGGACTTCACACACACCCGGTGTTCTTCATCCACTTGAGGGTCACCTAGGTCCAATTTACATCCTTAACTTAACCCCATACTCATAGGTTGATAAGATGATTAAGGATGAGGCTTGAACATCCCTTTTCGAATATGTCATGAGTTGTGAATTATCAATTATATTTGTGGATTGCCATTCATTAACATTATATGCTTTTCATCATTCTAATCAACTTTCTTATTTCATATGTTATTTACATGATAGTCATATCTATCATAGAGAATACACTCCATTTATATGTTGATCCTTCTTTATATAATTATTCTTTATTATTTGATTTTAGATATAGTTAAGACATTTCTTATGAGCCATAATGATTTACATAAATTCTTATTAACTATGCCTACTTGGTTTTATATATATATATATATATATATATATATGGATATATTACATCTTAATAATTAAATATATTAAAATACTTACCTGCTGTTTAGACGGATTTGCAGATACCTTTTTAGGCTGCTATAAATATTTATTCTCTTATCTTTCTTTTTTCTGATTGATTTCCTACTTTTGTTAGAGGGGTCAGTTAATATTTATAAGTTTGAAGGGATGCAATTTACCACGGGTCACCACCCTTAATAAATAAATATTATTAAACTTTGATGATACTTGATGTTTGAATTAGTTAACCTCTCGTCATTGGAGATGACATCTTCTCAAGAGACCCAATTCCATATATGAATGCCTTTATATTATACAATGAATAAATATATATTTACTATTATATATTCTTATTATATATATATTATAATTACTATTATATTGATAATAATAATTAAACTGATAATATTTATAGTTATATTATTAATATTTATATTAATAATCAAATATATGATTATAATAATATTTAATTTAATGTTTATATTTATATATTAATAATTATATTTGTTATTTATATTATTAGATATATTTATAATATATTATATTTATATATATTGTTATTTATAATATGGATATTATATTTAATTATAATAAAATATTCATACAATAATATTATTTATTAAATAATATATAATGTATGTAATTATTTCTATTATCAGAAATAATATTTTAGAAACCATCTTTATCGTGTTCAAATCTTTACTTTAACAATGTCTTGATATGGGGACATGACAACCCTCCCCACTCAAGATTGCTTGTCCTCAAGCAATATAATTAGGTATCCTATAGTATTTTATAAGATTATATTTTATTGAGGTTTATGTACACAATAATAAATATTTTGATCTAGTTGTTTACATTTTTTTAATTCGTTTTTCTCGTGTCATTTCAAGCAGTGGGTTACCCATAGAGATATTTTAATTATTTTATTTTAGTATATTTACTTAATGTAATTTTAAGAGTTATTTTATTCTTATTTATTTTTTACCTTATTTACTCATTACTTATTACATATTTGTAAGTAAATTTTAAACTTTTCTTTTTTATGTTGCATGATAACATATTGAGTAAATTTTAATTTTTTTTAATGTTACATATATATATATTTTAAAAATATTTTAGCAATGTATTAAACACCACTATTCCAGCAATTCATGAAATTCACTTGTTTTTTTTATAAATTTTATTATTATTATTATTATTAGTATTTTAAATTTTTATTTTATTTAACTATTATTCACAGGATGGCAGGATGACTGCTCTGATACCACTATAATGTCCCCTTCTGGTAAGTCAAAATTTTCCTTAACCTTGCACAAAATTTTAGCTTACAAAAGAGAACATTAATATTCAATTCTTCTTTTCATATTTAGAGTTAATAACTAAGTATCAAACTCATATATTTTCCACAATTGTATTTAAGGCTTATAATCTTTAATTATAATCACATATATTTCATCTCTATACTTATAGTTATGATTCATATGAAGTTCATACATTCCATATTCATATTATTTCTCTCATCGTTCCCATGCATAATCTAAAGAGAGTTCTTGGTTAGCCCTATCATTAATCAATCTTGTCTTCTACATGAGCATGGTTTGTTAAGGCGTTAACCATCCCACACGGAGGCCCAAAGGTTTCTCCCAACACCCGGGGTCCTTCACCGTTTGGCTCAATGGAACTTCATGCAACACCCGGAATTCTTCATCCCATTGAGAGTCACCAACCGTCGGGCACATTTATTATGAGCTCATAATACCATAGGCCCAAGAGCTTCACTCACACCCGGAGTTCTTCGTCTCTTGGCTCAAGGGACTTCACACACACCCGGTGTTCTTCATCCACTTGAGGGTCACCTAGGTCCAATTTACATCCTTAACTTAACCCCATACTCATAGGTTGATAAGATGATTAAGGATGAGGCTTGAACATCCCTTTTCGAATATGTCATGAGTTGTGAATTATCAATTATATTTGTGGATTGCCATTCATTAACATTATATGCTTTTCATCATTCTAATCAACTTTCTTATTTCATATGTTATTTACATGATAGTCATATCTATCATAGAGAATACACTCCATTTATATGTTGATCCTTCTTTATATAATTATTCTTTATTATTTGATTTTAGATATAGTTAAGACATTTCTTATGAGCCATAATGATTTACATAAATTCTTATTAACTATGCCTACTTGGTTTTATATATATATATATATATATATATATATATATATATGGATATATTACATCTTAATAATTAAATATATTAAAATACTTACCTGCTGTTTAGACGGATTTGCAGATACCTTTTTAGGCTGCTATAAATATTTATTCTCTTATCTTTCTTTTTTCTGATTGATTTCCTACTTTTGTTAGAGGGGTCAGTTAATATTTATAAGTTTGAAGGGATGCAATTTACCACGGGTCACCACCCTTAATAAATAAATATTATTAAACTTTGATGATACTTGATGTTTGAATTAGTTAACCTCTCGTCATTGGAGATGACATCTTCTCAAGAGACCCAATTCCATATATGAATGCCTTTATATTATACAATGAATAAATATATATTTACTATTATATATTCTTATTATATATATATTATAATTACTATTATATTGATAATAATAATTAAACTGATAATATTTATAGTTATATTATTAATATTTATATTAATAATCAAATATATGATTATAATAATATTTAATTTAATGTTTATATTTATATATTAATAATTATATTTGTTATTTATATTATTAGATATATTTATAATATATTATATTTATATATATTGTTATTTATAATATGGATATTATATTTAATTATAATAAAATATTCATACAATAATATTATTTATTAAATAATATATAATGTATGTAATTATTTCTATTATCAGAAATAATATTTTAGAAACCATCTTTATCGTGTTCAAATCTTTACTTTAACAATGTCTTGATATGGGGACATGACATTCTCCTAGGTAAACTCTTAGAAAAATAGACTTTATGGTTGTGAAAATGATCAAGATTATTATCTTTAGATGTGCATATGCTCTAAAATAATTATATAGATTTAGGTTTATTTTAGTGCTCTAATTGAATTGTTCCTAAAATGATTCTTCTCTCCAGTGCATATGATTTTACAAATGATTCAATTTGGATGATAAGAAGATGATAAATAAACGCACATTGAATAACTTTAAATGCTAAGACATCAATAAACTGCATGAAATATGTACCAAGTTGGCTCGCGATAGGAATAAAATGGGTAGAATTTTGAATTTGAATTTTTAAATTTTAGGAGTCAAATTCCCATGTGCATGATCGATTCTACACCCATGGGATTGACTCGAAACATGGCAATAATGACATCTATGTAGAGAATGAAAATCAAGGCATAGTTGGAAGTAATAGGCATAATGAATGTCTGGTGCAGAAGCACCTCGAAGACATTAAGAATCTAGAAGATTCCCTACATTTTATGTTATGTCCAAAGTGTAATATTGTAAGGCCTTCGTGCCCCATGGAGTCATACATGGCCAAGTAACGGCATAATGTTGAGTAGTTTGTATACGTGTCATTACCATTTGTAACCGAACTGAATGTCTGAAAGGTTTGTAACCGATTGGCAGGGTGGTTATAGGTGATTCACCTTCCACCGTGTGTAACTGTCAAGATAAGAGTCTTTATATAGTTGGTCTCTGTTCGTGTAGACAAGGAGAGAAGTGAACGAACAGAGTTAAGAAGAATTGTATTTTATTCTGAAATAGAAGAAATAAAGAAATTCTGTGTTTTCTGGTCAAACTACAGAGATACCGTTTGGAGTCATTCCACTGGTGGATTTCTTTGAAATCAGTGGAATGACCTCCATGTAGGTAGATTTATTTTTGTTCTGTAGGTTTGTAGTTTTTTGTGTGTGTTGTGTTCGGTTACAATGTGCAGAGAAGGAATTAGCACTTCATGTGTATACAAATGTATGCGAGATCAATCGGTGTGTATACGTCAATCGTATGACAGAATAACTTGTATGTATTTGTCCTTTGTATTTAGTAAGACATACAACCGGTTGGGTCAAAGACTGTGGACCCCACAGTTTGCAGAACGAATTATAGGTATGCATCGGTGTGAGTTTGTAGTTCGGTGAACAAGGAAAAGGCTACACCGATGGTGTAAGTCTGAGCGATGGACCCTATTCATCGGAGCGAGTTTGACCATCGGGTGGAGGCATTTGTGTGTTTCCGATAGTGAAAGTCTTATCGATGGAAGGGATTGTTAGACTCATCGGCATGAGTGATGTGGTCGGGGAGACATTACACTTAGCGACCGACGAAGTTTGTCTGGCCGATGGGCACATAAGAGAAACCGCTCATCGGAGTGAGATGACATATCGGCGGGAGAATATTGAGGGTTGCCGATAGTTAAAGTGTTGCCGACAGTAAAGAGGGTGGTAAGTCTATCGGCGCAACCCGCGATGTCGGCCGGAGATTTAAGGGATTCGCCGACAAGCGATGTCATGCCGATAGGTAAATCTAACGAAGACTTCATCGGTGTGACCTGGAAATCGGGGTGAGTTGCATTTGATGTGCCGATAGTCGTTGTTAGCCCGATAAGTCTACGTCGGGGAGAAAGTTAAAATGTCTTGCCGATAGGCAAGAAAATGTCTATTTCAGTGAGACAATCCAAAGGTCTTGCCGATATACACTGTAAAGGCTATTTTGTGGGCCTTCCAAGGATTATTCAACCTTGTGTTAATGTTCAACTGGTTTTCCTCTGCATCAAATTGGTATCAGAGCTAGTAAAAGCTCTGGGAGGAGATGTTGTATTGGTATTCTGTCACTGAATAGGTAGAAGAAGAAAGAAGAAGAAGAGAGAAGCAAGAAGCTGAAAGTGTGCTAGAAAAGAATTTTGCTGACTTCCGGTTGCAGGTGCAGATTCACTCGCTACAGTAGGCAGATGAGAGATCTGTCATGGGCCTGAGAAGGAGGTCCAGTTGGTGTCGCCAAAAGTCCTGGGGAGAGAGGCAAGCGAGGACTCCTAGGTGAGGGACAGATGTGTTGGTGTAGCATGAAGGAGTGGATTTCAGTTGTTGCATTTTGGAGGCAGCCATTGATAGAAGGCACAGTTGAGGATGAAGAAGACGCAGCAGAGGCATCCAGTTAGTATTGCAGACATCGAGAAAGTCAAAAGATATTGCAGGCTTTTCACTGAACATTTCCATGGGACATGGAAAATTTTCAAGTCTGGGAGTATGGTGCAGAAGCACCTCGAAGACATTAAGAATCGGGAAGATTCCCTACATTTTATGTTATGTCCAAAGTGTAATATTGTAAGGCCTTCGTGCCCCATGGAGTCATACATGGCCAAGTAACGGCATAATGTTGAGTAGTTTGTATACGTGTCATTACCATTTGTAACCGAACTGAATGTCTGAAAGGTTTGTAACCGATTGGCAGGGTGGTTATAGGTGATTCACCTTCCACCGTGTGTAACTGTCAAGATAAGAGTCTTTATATAGTTGGTCTCTGTTCGTGTAGACAAGGAGAGAAGTGAACGAACAGAGTTAAGAAGAATTGTATTTTATTCTGAAATAGAAGAAATAAAGAAATTCTGTGTTTTCTGGTCAAACTACAGAGATACCGTTTGGAGTCATTCCACTGGTGGATTTCTTTGAAATCAGTGGAATGACCTCCATGTAGGTAGATTTATTTTTGTTCTGTAGGTTTGTAGTTTTTTGTGTGTGTTGTGTTCGGTTACAATGTGCAGAGAAGGAATTAGCACTTCATGTGTATACAAATGTATGCGAGATCAATCGGTGTGTATACGTCAATCGTATGACAGAATAACTTGTATGTATTTGTCCTTTGTATTTAGTAAGACATACAACCGGTTGGGTCAAAGACTGTGGACCCCACAGTTTGCAGAACGAATTATAGGTATGCATCGGTGTGAGTTTGTAGTTCGGCGAACAAGGAAAAGGCTACACCGATGGTGTAAGTCTGCGCGATGGACCCTATTCATCGGAGCGAGTTTGACCATCGGGTGGAGGCATTTGTGTGTTTCCGATAGTGAAAGTCTTATCGATGGAAGGGATTGTTAGACTCATCGGCATGAGTGATGTGGTCGGGGAGACATTACACTTAGCGACCGACGAAGTTTGTCTGGCCGATGGGCACATAAGAGAAACCGCTCATCGGAGTGAGATGACATATCGGCGGGAGAATATTGAGGGTTGCCGATAGTTAAAGTGTTGCCGACAGTAAAGAGGGTGGTAATTCTATCGGCGCAACCCGCGATGTCGGCCGGAGATTTAAGGGATTCACCGACAAGCGATGTCATGCCGATAGGTAAATCTAACGAAGACTTCATCGGTGTGACCTGGAAATCGGGGTGAGTTGCATTTGATGTGCCGATAGTCGTTGTTAGCCCGATAAGTCTACGTCGGGGAGAAAGTTAAAAGGTCTTGCCGATAAGCAAGAAAATGTCTATTTCGGTGAGACAATCCAAAGGTCTTGCCGATATACACTGTAAAGGCTATTTTGTGGGCCTTCCAAGGATTATTCAACCTTGTGTTAATGTTCAACTGGTTTTCCTCTGCATCAAATTGGTATCAGAGCTAGTAAAAGCTCTGGGAGGAGATGTTGTATTGGTATTCTGTCACTGAATAGGTAGAAGAAGAAAGAAGAAGAAGAGAGAAGCAAGAAGCTGAAAGTGTGCTAGAAAAGAATTTTGCTGACTTCCGGTTGCAGGTGCAGATTCACTCGCTACAGTAGGCAGATGAGAGATCTGTCATGGGCCTGAGAAGGAGGTCCAGTTGGTGTCGCCAAAAGTCCTGGGGAGAGAGGCAAGCGAGGACTCCTAGGTGAGGGACAGATGTGTTGGTGTAGCATGAAGGAGTGGATTTCAGTTGTTGCATTTTGGAGGCAGCCATTGATAGAAGGCACAGTTGAGGATGAAGAAGACACAGCAGAGGCATCCAGTTAGTATTGCAGACATCGAGAAAGTCAAAAGATATTGCAGGCTTTTCACTGAACATTTCCATGGGACATGGAAAATTTTCAAGTCTGGGAGTATGGTGCAGAAGCACCTCGAAGACATTAAGAATCTGGAAGATTCCCTACATTTTATGTTATGTCCAAAGTGTAATATTGTAAGGCCTTCGTGCCCCATGGAGTCATACATGGCCAAGTAACGGCATAATGTTGAGTAGTTTGTATACGTGTCATTACCATTTGTAACGGAACTGAATGTCTGAAAGGTTTGTAACCGATTGGCAGGGTGGTTATAGGTGATTCACCTTCCACCGTGTGTAACTGTCAAGATAAGAGTCTTTATATAGTTGGTCTCTGTTCGTGTAGACAAGGAGAGAAGTGAACGAACAGAGTTAAGAAGAATTGTATTTTATTCTGAAATAGAAGAAATAAAGAAATTCTGTGTTTTCTGGTCAAACTACAGAGATACCGTTTGGAGTCATTCCACTGGTGGATTTCTTTGAAATCAGTGGAATGACCTCCATGTAGGTAGATTCATTTCTGTTCTGTAGGTTTATAGTTTTCTGTGTGTGTTGTGTTCGGTTACAATGTGCAGAGAAGGAATTAGCACTTCATGTGTATACAAATGTATGCGAGATCAATCGGTGTGTATACGTCAATCGTATGACAGAATAACTTGTATGTATTTGTCCTTTGTATTTAGTAAGACATACAACTGGTTGGGTTAAAGACTGTGGACCCCACAGTTTGCAGAACGAATTATAGGTATGCATCGGTGTGAGTTTGTAGTTCGGCGAACAAGGAAAAGGCTACACCGATGGTGTAAGTCTGGGCGATGGACCCTATTCATCGGAGAGAGTTTGACCATCGGGTGGAGGCATTTGTGTGTTTCCGATAGTGAAAGTCTTATCGATGGAAGGGATTGTTAGACTTATCGGCATGAGTGATGCGGTCGGGGGAGACATTACACTTAGCGACCGACGAAGTTTGTCTGGCCGATGGGCACATAAGAGAAACCGCTCATCGGAGTGAGATGACATATCGGCGGGAGAATATTGAGGGTTGCCGATAGTTAAAGTGTTGCCGACAGTAAAGAGGGTGGTAAGTCTATCGGCGCAACCCGCGATGTCGGCCGGAGATTTAAGGGATTCGCCGACAAGCGATGTCATGCCGATAGGTAAATCTAACGAAGACTTCATCGGTGTGACCTGGAAATCGGGGTGAGTTGCATTTGATGTGCCGATAGTCGTTGTTAGCCCGATAAGTCTACGTCGGGGAGAAAGTTAAAAGGTCTTGCCGATAGGCAAGAAAATGTCTATTTCGGTGAGACAATCCAAAGGTCTTGCCGATATACACTGTAAAGGCTATTTTGTGGGCCTTCCAAGGATTATTCAACCCTATGTTAATGTTCAACTGGTTTTCCTCTGCATCAATGTCGAATGTATAGGGATATGTATATATATGTATGACATAAGGTCGAATACATGAAAATGTATGTAAATGAAACTAGGTGAAGGATCGAAGAATGAACCCAACTTCATACAAAATTATACCATAATTTATTGATATATAATTATATTAAATCATTCTCAACCGAAAACTAAATGAAAATATGCAAATTTCACCATTATACTACTCAATATTTCGTGCTATAAACAACTATAATTGTTTCAAATTTAATATTTTATGCTTTGCCTCTAAGTCCAGAATGAACAATTTTTAACGAAATCATTTTATGAACACGAACGAACAAGTTTAAACTCAAGGATCTGCCCTGACTGGGTGGGTGAATGACTCTCTTTCTTTGTGGTAACCAACTTTCGGGCCTGTCTCTCTCCAACTAGATCAGCGGTATAAATGGGGTCTTACAAAGCCAAACTTTCAATTTGAAATGTCAGAAAACTGTTCCAACAAAAAGCTTCGAACTTCTACGAAATTTCCGCAATACCAAGAAATTTTAAAGGGAATCACGAAGGTCCAGGATTGCCTTTGAAAAACATTGCTTTTCTGATACCTATAGGTGGATGAGATTAGCCGATGTGATAGAAATCGAACAAGTATCCCATTTATTCAAACGAAATGACCTCAAGCAGTACTTTAAAGCAATGTATCTATCCCATCTATTGCTGATGGATTCCAGAAACAGGGATCTTTACACACCATAAGTACTGTTTTGAAATCCAACAAGTATCCCATTTATTCAAACGCTTTGAACGCAAGCAGTACTTCGAAGCAATGGTCTATCCTATCTATTGGTGATGGATTCCAGAAACAGGGATCTTTACACGCCATACGTACTGTTTCTCCTATGACTAACTGACGTGTGCTAATTTTCAGATCAGTGGGGGAAGATTAGGATAAAGAGCATACATCTTTATTTTAATTGATGTTGTAGGGGATCAAATTTCTTCCAATTAGAATCAAATTAGTTAAAATCTCATCTGTAGAGCTCTCGCGATTTCACGCTTTTGAAATCCATGGCTATTAACTTAAGATTTGATGTTAGTAGGGGTAACCATCACATGGGGGGCCTGTCTTTGAATAATTTGAGGAGTACAGTTGGTGGGTGATAGAATGAGCATTCAGAAATCAAATCATGAAAATCGAGTTTGAATGACTAGAAAATATTATAAATGTTACTTGGTTAGACTGACTTAAATGCCATTAGAGTTATAGTAACCCATTGACTGGTTATGTTGTAAGAGCAGGACGCATAGAGCCTGCCTCAATCTATATAGTCCATATGGATAAGTCTGCTATGCCTAATGAATTCCCTACTCATGTTCATTGGTATACATCACTGCTTTCTTCTGTCAAAGGAGTAAACGGGAAGCAGAACATAGAGAAGGAGGATTCGTATCTTTACACTTACGATACTGTAATGCACGGTTTCAGCGCCATGCTAACACAGTCTCAGCTGGATATGCTGGAGGAGATGCCTGGTCACCTATCATCTTTTCCCGATTCGTTGGGAACTATGGATACCACTCATTCCACTGAATTTCTGGGACTCAGCCCTGACAAGGGTATTTTGCCAAAGTCCCGATTCGGTCAAGACATAATCGTGGGCATGGTGGATACCGGAATTTGGCCGGAGAGCCGGAGTTTCCATGACGATGGAATGGGACCAGTCCCGGCCAGATGGAAGGGAATTTGCGAAAACGGCACAGCCTTCGACTCTTCTCTCTGCAACCGAAAGCTGATAGGAGCGCGCTCTTTTAACAAAGCTCTGGTTGCCAAGTACGGGAACCGTAGCTTCGACAACGACTACGATTCTCCGAGGGATTCTCAGGGGCATGGAAGCCACACGTCGTCCACTGCAGGAGGTAACTACGTTGAGGGCGTCGATTTCTACGGTTACGCTCCTGGTACGGCTCGTGGCGTAGATCCTGTCGTGAGAGTTGCCATGTACAAAGTGATATGGTCAATTGGGAGTATGGGATCCGACGCGTTGGCTGCAATGGATAGCGCAATTAGCGACGGAGCTGACGTTTTGTCTCTCTCATTGGGCTACGGCTCGGCTCCCTATTTCCGTGACGCAATAGCCCTCGGAGCCTTTGCGGCAATAAAGAAAGGCCTTGTCGTCGTATGCTCTGGAGGCAACAACGGGCCGGTAAGGGGACTTATGCACAACGGTGCGCCGTGGATTTTCACGATCGGAGCCAGCACGATCGATAGAGATTATGTCGCTACTTTGAAGTTGGGCGACGGTAGTGTTACCAGAGGTTCCTCCTTCTACACAAATCCGAGTCAAAACGGGAGCTTTCACATATCTGAGACCAAGCTCATTTACCAAAGCGGAGATCCTGCATGCCAGAGACAATTCGACGCTGCCACAGTGAACGGAACAGTGGTGTTGTGCGCGAATAGGAGCTCTTCGCTTATACAAGCTTTGAAACGTGCTGGAGTCCGAGCGTTAGTTTCAGTATCGAAGACCGACACCTTCTCTTTGTTTCCGGATAACAGTTTTCCTATTGTAGTCTTGAAACCGGAAGATGGAGCAACTTTAGTGAAGTATGTTTCTTCTAGTTCAGGTCCCGTTGTGGAAATACAGTTGGGCCTGACGGTGCTAGGCGTGAAGCCGGCGCCTGCTGTGGCGTCTTTTTCTTCTCGAGGGCCGTATCCACTAAGCCCGAATATTCTGAAGCCAGACGTTACAGCCCCTGGTGTTAATATCCTGGCAGCATGGAGGGGAAATAATTACGTCATCATCTCCGGCACGTCCATGTCATGTCCGCATGTGGCCGGACTGGCAGTTCTGATGAAAGCCGTTCACAGCGAGTGGAGTCCCGCGGCGATCAAATCTGCCATGATGACCACTTCTTACACGCTCGGCAATTCCAACAACGCCATTATCGACCTCGGCTACAACGGCAGCCTCGCGACGCCTTTTGATATAGGTGCAGGCCACATCGATCCTGAGAAAGCCGTCGACCCTGGACTCGTCTACGACATCAGTGTGGAAGACTACATCAACTATGTGTGTACTCTCAATTACACCGCCCAGCAAATTCAATCAATTACTGGAATGCCTGTTTCATGTCCTAGTGGCCTAGACTTGGGTTCTGACGGTCTAAACTATCCCTCCTTCACTGCAATTTTCAACAAGAATGCCACCTCGGCCTCCTCTTCCACATTCAAAAGAACATTGACGAATGTGGGAGATGATATATCGTATTATAAGGCAGTCGTTGAGGTGCCCAAAGGACTCAAAGTCCAGGTGGTTCCTGAAGTTGTGGAATTTAAAGAGAAATTTGAGAAGGTGAATTTTACTCTCACGGTGGAGGTGGAGGAAGGTGTGGGAGACGAATTTGTGTTATACGGATATCTGAGTTGGATTGATAAAAATGGCCACGTTGTGAGAAGTCCTGTGCTGGCACTCTTTCAATAAATAGTGTGCATTTTCAATAAATATTGTAATGCACACTAGTGTGTGCTATTATCTTTGTAATGAACTTTTGATAAAGCCTTGTATTGCCATTGATGTGTTATTGTGTACCTTGGTTATTTGTACAATGATTTAGTTGTGTTTTATTATTAGCATATTTATATTTTTAAAAATATATCTAAAGTATGTTGAGAGATATCTTTTTCGAGGCGCTTATTTTAATCAATTTACCACATATACGTGGAATAGGCACCTCGAGAAGGATATTTTTCAGCCTACTCTAGATATATTTTTAAAAATATAAATATGCTAGTGGCATTCAAAGCCACAAACGTAATCATAACCATAACACTAACCCTAACCCTAAATCTGACCTTGATTGTAATTTTGACCCTAATTAAAATACTAATTAAATTTGTAACCCTAACCCTACTTGTAATTTTAAAAACAGGTTTAGAATTAGGGTTTTTATTGGTAGGGTTAGGGTTAAGATTAGAATTAGGATTATGCTTAGGCTTTTTTAAGAGTTACAATTATGATTATGATTAGAGTTATGATTTAAATTAGTGTTAGGGTTAGCATATATTTTTTTAGAGAAATCTATGCTAATTGTAATCTTATGATTATGGTTTAAATTAGGGTTAGGGATAAAATGATGGTTAGAATAAGGTTTATGGTTTGAGTTAGGGTTAGGGCTAATCATATGTTTATAAATATAGTTAGATTTAGGATTTTAATCATGTACAAAGTTATGGTTAGGTTTAGGGTTGGAATTATGGTTTTGGTCACTATATCTATCTTTTGAAGAATCTAAGGTAAGTGTAATCTTTGGTTAGGTATCGTATTAATGGTTGCAAACCATGGTCTTAAACTGAAATTGTAACGCGTAATTCATATTATAATGGAGAATTTTTTGTGAAATTGTCTTTCTACAAATTTTTTTTCTTTCTAGAATTCATTAAAAATAACAAATCATATGATAAATAATAAAGGATTAGTTAAATTAAATTATACAAATGGATATATTTATATTAAATATGGGTTAGATTAATGGTTATGATTAGAATTATGGTTACGATTAAAATCATGGTTAGAATAAGGTTTATGGTTTGAATTACTTATTAGATATAGGGTTTTAATAATGTTTAAAATTATGGTTAGGTTTAGGGTTGGAATTAGGTTTAGGGCTAGTACATCTATCTTTTGAAAAATTATGTGGTAAGTGTAATCTTTGGTTAGGTATTTTATTAATGGTTGCAAAACATGGTCTTAAAATTGAGTGTTAATTTAATCATTTTAAAAATAAAATTATCATTCCCTAACTTTCCCTTAGAGAAAATCCATGTCCATGCCATATGTACATAAATGGTGGCATTATTTTAAGATGTAATTGCACAATTAAGATTTTTTTTATTGTTTAGTTTGGTGAAGCATAATTGCATGCTTTATTATTAGTTTAATGAAGTATTGATCCACTTATTTAATGTCGGTACTACATTTTTTTCCCAACAATTAAATATTATAAATAACATCCCAATGTTATACAGATATTTTACAAGTGGCCTCCAAATAAATATCTAATATGGTTAAACACATCAATTAAGATGCATGACAAATACATATTTATTTTATATGAATAAAATAATACAATATTATGCAAGGTGTACAACACCTATTTCCCAACATTCTCCCACTTGTTGTATACATTGCATAAGGGTCAACCAATGAAATACATTATCATAGGCAAACATGAAATCACATGAATCTCCAGCATGCTTTCATGCTCCATCAAGATACTGCAATAAAATCCAAGTGACCACCATCTTAAGCAAGAATTCTCATCCTGCAACATGCCAAGGTGAAGATGCACCAATCCAAAGAACACAAGCATCAAATCCAAGTGATAACACAAGGCTCCAATCTGCTGTCAAAGGTAAAAACCCACATGATTGGAAATAGCACCCACAACATATGCTAATACATACAACCATCCATACCTCATAGGTATCAACAATATCAACAAACTCATGCCAACAACATATCCAACCCATATACTGCAATCACAAGGTCCATGTATAAAACCTATCAATGAAGAACACATACATCCAGGAACTCCCACAGCATGGGTAATGTCAAATCTAAAATAGATCCAAGGCATATCAAGTCTATCAATCAACACTCAAAACAAGGTGTGGCTAATCAACAAGCCAATATAGTATCAAGAACAATCACAATGATCCACACATGCATGATAAATTATTGCATACTCTCTCACAACATGTCACCATAACTCTCCCAAGTCCAACCATATCAACATGATCCTCTAGGAAGTAGCTATAAGACAAAGAGAGAAAACCTGTAAATCATAATGTCCTTCTACAAACACCTCAAAGTGCTAAGTTGTGTCAAGTATGATCTCCTCTACAACCCCAAATGAAAATCCTCAACAACACCCAACCATTCAATCTCATAAGATCAAATAAACATATGTAACATGTAACCAACATGGATGTAAGCCTCTCTAATCAAGGTAGATCAAACTCATAAGAATTCCATAACCAGGAATAAGCCCAATCACATCTCCTAAACTCCTCATAATGAACACCATAAATCAAACCATATGAACAAGAAGATAACCATGCTAACATCCCTCAAATGAACTCTCCAGAACCAATAACTGTAGCTCAAGATCCATATCTATGAGAAGATGAAACATAAAGCAAAAAAAAATCTAAAGGATGAGCACTATCTCATAGATGATAAACTCCCAAGTAGACCAAGAGAGGGGAATGATAATGCTCCTCTAGGATACACCAAGCCACAATGACTCTCTCTAGGAACAATCTCCTCTAGGTCCATAATGAACTCACCTCCACATCAAGGTGTAAGGATCCTCAATCTATCTGCTGAAACCTCCAAAGAGTAATTGTCTTAACAAGTGTCTCTAATCCCAAGGGAACTCTTGCCTCACCTAAGTCTCTAAGTATCCATGAGCACCTCCATGATCAATCCATGTTGAAACTCCAAATGCAGCACTGCACTATCATGAAGCTCTCAAGCAAATGACCAAAGTACTCAATACCAAGGGAACCAACAAGATCACTATCAATGCTCCTATTTCATGGTGCATCTACATAATCAAGAAGCCCATCATGACATCATGACATAACCATCTCCTCCAAGGAAGATCACATGAACTAATCCACACATCCTATCTCAAGAGAACCTATATCATGTCAAAACTCTAATCTCGAATCAAGAGTCCATTAAGATAATATCAACATCTATAAATAAAGGATAAACATGTCAAACTAAAAAATCATAATCTGACACCTCAACCAAAGACTCAAAAAGGTCCTCCATAGTAAACCAAGATGTCATCATCGCCACTCACATGAAGATAACCATCTACTAACAATGGAAATCAGGATGCCAATGTACTCTCACTGAAACAAGAACCATAATCCAAAAGCCTCTCCAAGACACCCACAACCACTATAGAAGATCATCCATCACAAATGATGAATCCACATTGTAGCTACCAAAGCTCCCACTGAATCATGATACCAAGCTATCCATGACAAAAAAGAAACCATCTCCTAAATGAAGATTATCCATGTCCCAAACCAATCAAGGAATCCCTTTGTAACATCAACAGCTCCCAAAAGGTCGAGTAGAAATATAATCTCCAAACCAAGAAGATAAAACCATCTATTTGGTGTGGAGTTTTATCAGTCTCCAAGTGGGAGATTGTTGGTATGTGGCAACTGATCATGCAAGTACTGTACAAAAGTTATGTATCATTGTCGGGGTTTGAGACCGGGCCTCGAGCGCGCCCCCGACAAATTTTTTTCCCTCTTTTTTTGCACGATCAGAGTCGATTGTTAATTTTTGTTAACCAACAAAAGAAAAATGACATTGCAAAACCCTAATTCTAGAAGCTTCCTAAAAGCTTGTTATAAGCAGCTAGAATGTATGATACAACTATGTATTCATGAGATTGTAATGTGTTTTGCACTGGATAATAAAATCATTGGATGGCTGAGTTTCTATGAATGTAGCCCATATTGGGTGAACCATGTTAAATTTCTATGTTGATCTCTTTTGTGTTATTCCTCATTGTTATATTTGGGTTATTTAATCTGCATATAATTATTAGTGTTTATTTCTTTGATCTGCCCTAACCCTAACAACTGGTATCAGAGCGGGTTGTGTTTGATTATCATCTGCAGGAAGGTCTCACAGTTGAGTGGGAGTCTCACGGTTAAGTGGGAGCAATGGTGGACGAGGGTAAATTGAAGGTAGATAAATTCAATGGGTAGAACTATTAATTATGGAAGATGCGGATGGAGGATTATCTCTACCAGAAGGATTTATGGAGGCCGTTGGAAGGAGTAACCAAGAAACCAGTAGCAATGACTGATGAGGATTGGGAACTTCTAGATAGAAAGGTACTGGGAACCATTCAGCTGTGCCTGGCACCATCTGTGGCATTCAATATAATAGAAGCGAAGACAACAAGTGAATTGATGAAATCTTTGGCCAAATTGTATGAAAAACCCTCAGCCTCTAATAAAGTATTTCTCATGAAGCATTTGTTTAATCTGAAAATGATTGAAGGTGGATCTGTGTCAGATCATTTAAATGAGTTTAATACGATTACCAGTCAGTTAACTTCTGTAAAAGTGAAATTTGATGAAGAGGTAAGGGCTCTCTTGGTTTTATGTTCTTTGCGAGAAAGTTGGAATAACTTGGTAATGGCTGTAAGTAACTATGTCTCTGGTTCAAATACTTTAAAATTTGATGATATTGTTGGTGTTATCCTTAGCAAGGAAATGCCACAGAAAAGCATAGGTGAGACTTCAACATCTGGTAATGCTTTGACTGTAGAGAATAGGGGAAGAACAAAGGAAAGAGGAAAAAGCCCTACAAATTGTGGGAAGTCACAAGGAAAGTCAAAGAAAGGCATATCTAAATCCAGAGGAAGAATGGATTGTTGACACTGTGGAAAGCCAGGACACTTGAAGAAGGATTGTTGGTCTCGAAAGGGCAAACAAGGAGATGGACAACATGATGATAGTAAGGAAGCTAATGTTGCAAGTAATAAATTACAGGATGCTTTAATTCTGTGTTTAGATAATGCTAATGATTCCTAGGTAATAGATTCAGGGGCTTCATTTCATGCCACACCCCATAGGAAATATTTTGTAGATTATGTTCAAGGTGATTTTGGACAAGGATATTTGGGTGATGATGAACCCTATCAGACTGTTGGAAAAGGAAAGATAAAAATCAAGTTACTAATGGAAATGAATGGTTGCTATAGGAGGTAAGGCATGTTCCAAATATGAGAAGGAATTTAATCTCTACAAGACAATTGGGTAGTGAAGGCTGCATAGTTACCTTTTCAAACAAAATCTGGAAGGTCACTAAAGGTGCATTAGTAGTAGCTAAAGGTGAAAAGGTAGGCACATTGTATTTGTGTACTGGTAATACTTACTCTTCCTTAGCTGCTACAGAAACAATTATTACTGAGACAGTTATAACACTTGCTGCAGGGACATAAACAAAATTGTGGCACCATAGACTTGGGCACATGAGTGAGAAAGGGATGAAGATTCTTCACTCCAAAAATTTGCTACCGGGTTTAAAGAAGATTGACTTGGAGTTCTGCAAAAATTATGTTCATGGAAAACAGAAAAGAGTCTGATTTCTCAAAGTTGGGAAAGAGAAGAAGAGTGAGAAATTAGAGTTTGTGCATTCAGATGTATGGGGACCAACTCAGGTATCTTTTCTTGGTGGCTCTTTCTATTATGTTACTTTTATTGATGATGCAACTAAGAAAACATGGGTGTATTTCCTAAAATAAAAATCAAAAGTATTTGAAACTTTTAAAAAGTGGAAAACTTTGGTTGAGAATGAGAGAGGAAAAAAGTTGAAGTATCTCAGATCTGATAATGGAGGTGAGTATTGCAGTAGAGAATTTGAGAATTACTATTCATATAATGGAATATGTAGGCAGAAAATAGTTCCTAGAACCCCACAAGAAAATGGTGTGTCTGAGAGGATGAATAGGACCATTATGGAGCGTTCAAGGAGCATGAGATTGCATGTTGGACTACCCTTACACTTTTGGACAAATGCTATACATACCGTTGTTTATTTAATAAACAGGGGACCTTCAAATCCTTTGGATGGTGGCATTCCAGAGGAGGCATGAACGGGCAAAAAGGTAAACTATTCATTTCTGAAAACCTTTGGTTGTGAATCTTTTGTCCATGTTGATATTGAAATAGAACTAAGCTTGAGGCTAAGTCTAAAAAATGTACCTTCATTGGATATGGAGTAGATGAATTTGGTTATCAGTTATGGGATTATGAAAATCATAAAATCATTAGGAGCAGAGATGTTATATTCAATGAGAAGGTCATGTATAAGGATTAGCTATAGGAAAAGAAGCATGAACATGCCAAAAAGGAATATGTGGTACTGGATGAGATTCCAGAAAATAAAATACCAGTGGTACTTGATGCTTAGCAACAACAAGTTATCCCATAGACTCCTGCAAGTGTTAGACGTTCTACAAGGATAACTAGACCTCCTAAAAGATTTTCTCCATCATTATATTCTATATTATTAACTGATTCTGGTGAACATGAAAGTTATGAAGAAGCAATGTAGGTAGATACCAAAGAGTAGTGGGAGATAGGCATGAAAGAGGAAATGGATTCCTTGCTGTAGAATCAGACTTGGGACTTAGTTCAATTGCCTATAGGTACAAAAGAGCATTACCAAATAAATAGGTTTACAGGTTGAAGGAAGAAGATGGAGGCAAGAAAAGATATAAGTCTAGACTCGTGGTAAAAAGTTTTGCACAGAAAAAAAGTATAGATTTTGATGAAATATTTTCTCTGGTTGTAAAGATGGATTCTATTAGAGCAATTCTAAGTTTTGTGGTTGTGGAAGACTTGCATCTTGAATAGTGAGATGTGAAAATAGCTTTTTTGCATGGGGATCTGGAAGAAGAAATATACATGCAGCAACCACAAGTATATGAGCTCAAGGGTAAGGAGGATTTTGTGTGCAGGTTAAAGAAGAGTTTGTATGGCCTGAAGCAAGCACCTCGGCAATGGTATTTGAAATTTGATAGTTTTATGGCTGAACAAGGTTACAAAAGATGTCATTCTGATTATTGTGTTTATTTCAAGAAATTAGGTAATGGCAACTATATTATCCTATTGCTTTATGTTGATGACATGCTTGTTGCTAGGTCTAACATGCAGCATATTAATGAACTTAAGCAGAAATTAGCAAATTCATTTGCTATGAAGGATTTGGGTGCAGCAAAACAAATCCTTGGTATGAGGATCACACGGGACAGGACAAACAAAAAATTATTTTTGTCCTGAAGTGAGTATGTAGAGAAGGTGTTGAAAAGGTTTAAAATGCAGAATGCAAAAGCAGTTAGTACACCTTTGCCTAGTCATTTTAAGTTGACTAAGGAGATGTGTCCAAAGACACAAGAGGAGGAAGAAAAAATGTCTACGATATCATATGCATCAACAGTTGGTAGCTTGATGTATGCAATGGTATGCACAAGGCTAGATATTGCACATGTAGTGGGAGTTGTGAGCAAGTATATGAGTAATCCAGGAATGGAACATTGGAATGCTGTAAAATGGGTTCTCTGATATTTGAGAGGTACTACTTCAAAGAAACTATGTTTTGGAGGAACAAATTCTGCTCTAAAAGGATATGTTGACTCTAATCTAGTGGATGATATTGATAGTAGGAGGAGTACTACATGGTATGTCTTTACTGTAGGAGGTACTGCAGTTAGTTGGATTTCAAGACTGCAAAAGGTTGTGTTTTCAACCACTGAAGATGAGTATGTTGTTGCTACAGAAGCTAGCAAGGAGATGATTTGGTTACAACATTTCCCAGAGGAATTGAGGCAACAACAAGAAGATAGCCCTTTGTACACTAATAGCCAAAGTGCCATTCATCTTGCTAAGAATTTAGCTTTGCATTCAAAAACTAAGCACATACATCTTAGATACCACTTCATCCAGTCAGTTTTGGAGGATGGGTAGTTGAAGCTAGAGAAAATTCACACAAGTGAGAATCTTATAGATATGTTCACAAAGGCAGTTACACGGGAGAAACTGATTTTCTCATCAGTTTCTATTGGCCTTCATGACTGATAATGGTGGACATAAGAAACTAGCCAGGCCTATAATCCAGTGGGAGCTACAAGCGCAGAGGTGTCATCCAGGACTAGTCTCCAAGTGGGAGATTGTTGGTATGTGGTGACTGATCATGCAAGTACTATACACAAGTTATGTATCCTCGTCGGGGTTTGGGGCGCGGCCCCTGATTTTTTTCCCCTCCTTTTTTGCACAATCAGAGTCGATTGTTAATTTTTGTTAACCAACAAAAGAAAAATGACATTTCAAAACCCTAATTCTAGAAGCTTCCTAAAAGCTTGTTATAAGTGGCTGGGATGTATGGTACAACTATGTATTCACGAGATTGTAATATGTTTTGTACTGGATAATAAAATCATTGGATAGCTGAGTTTCTATGGATGTAGCCCATATTGGGTGAACCATGTTAAATTTCTGTGTTGATCTCTTTTGTGTTATTCCTCATTATTATATTTGGGTTATTTAATTTGCATATAATTGTTAGTGCTTATTGCCTTGATCTGCCCTAAACCTAACACCATTACTATCAAAAGATCACATAAAACCATGTATCCAAGCTCTCCATGACATTGTGATAAACATGATACAAGTCCCAACAATTGACTATCCAAGCACCCTAATCATCCATCCTCTCATGCCAATGAAACATACTAATGACGACAGACAAGACCAACTAACAAAGTCTACACAAACACTAAATCAATCTTGTGGATATAGACAATCCACATATGAGTCATCCCACTATAGCCAAGAGGTAGCTAATACATAAAACTACATAACTCGTAGATCCAAAACAAATGTAACATGCAAACTCATCATCACACTAGTAATATGCAAATTGAGATATCAAAGAAGACAACTTATAGACTTCAAGACTCAAACACCAAATCAACACTAGATTTGATTTGCCAAACAAGTCCACAACACAAGTAACAGAGTCAAGGAACTAATCAAGCATCCAGGAGATAAGAACAATCCCCTAAAACAACACCACAACACCACTTGTAATCATGAATCAAACATCATAGCCCATATCTATCAGTCACATACATGATAGTGTTCTGAAGGCTGGAACACTGCTGCGTATACTAGAACAATAGCTTGAAGATTGAAAAACTTCTCTAAAAAAGAATTCAGAGTCCCACTGTGCGTGCTAAAAACTATTGTCAATCAGGATTGCGCAGCTAGTCAAGTCAAGCTTGACTATCCTGTTGAAACATGGAAACCCTCTCAGATGTGGGTGATCTATGTCGAGAGGGAATCTCCAGAGAGAGTTGGTTCTCCTTATGATTTCCTAAACTAATGACTTGTTTGAGAAAAGGGATGAGAAAATAATTGAAATGCAAAACTAACTCTAATATTTAATTGAAATGAATTTCTGTCACTCACAAAACAGTTCTTTAGACATAAACTTTCACAATTCCACTAATTGTTTACCCCTAAAATATTTTGCAACAAGGTTTGATTTAAACACAAACTATAACCAGGGAAAACTATAATTTAACAACACTGAGACAGGTTAAAGGACCAAAAGTCACAATAAAAGATCAAATCAAGACTGTCAAATGTATAGAATAGGATAATTTGTCATTCTGAACTGGAAGGAGTACAATGCAATATGAAATAACTGAGCCAACTGCCTATAAACAACTCTGCCTATGAACAAGAGAGAAGAAACTGGTATCAATTAATTGAGAAAACTAAGTTTTTCTCCTATAAATGCCTCTAAGAGATCTCTCCAAAGAAAGCTTAAAAAAAGCTCCTAAAAATAGATTAAAAAAATCCATTTTCGAGCTTTAGAAAAAGCTGCCCAAAAATAGCACCAAACTGCCTCTAAATTGAGAAAACAAACTGCCAAAACCTTCTCTCAAGTGGCCCCCACCAAGATATGCTTTAAAATATGATTTATCTGCTCAGAAAACTTCTATTTTGTCTTCATCTATTCCAATTCGCCCAAATCTAGAAAACAAGATCTTGCTTGCTTATTTTGTCCTTACTGCATAAGATAGCTTATATTTTAAAGCAATTTATAAAATATTGCTTTAAAATATAGCTTTACAAATAGTTTTGTGGTTTTATCGCTGATTTGATTCTAATCTGATTCTTCCTTTACAAAAAGTTACAAGGCTTTTATTTGTAGTCAGCCAAGCATATTACATTCGTGGCATTCTATTTTTCTACTAAATCATGAAAATATTTCAAGGCATGATATGATGTTTGCAAAAATAAAAGCGAATAAGGCTTGACCTCCACCTAGTTCTGCAAAAGATACATCTAAGGCATCTGAACCTATCTCATATTTCAAAAGGTTTGCATATGGTACTAAAGGTATATGACCTATGTTTCATCTTTCAAAGTGAATGAAAGGACTCCAAGGTGACCAAATGGGTTCAAGGCTATGCAATAAAATCAAGTTGCACTAAGGCATATGGGATGTTGGTTTGTCTTTTAATCATGAAAAAGGAACCTCAAGGCATAAGCCTAGGCATTACACATATGCAAAAGAACAAAATACCCTCGGGGTATTAGTAAGGCACCTTAAATTTTAAAAATAATGTGACAAAACCTCATCAGGCCTTAGGGCTTTTGAAACCCTTAAGGCAAAAGACCCAAGCCCTAACGTTTCGGGCCATTCCACATTTGCAAGTTTGGAGAGATTGCTTTGCACACCATGGCCGCCATTGGAGATGGTTTTACCCTGAGAAATTTGATCTCCTTTACAACATTTTGATGGCCTTCATGGATTCCTCTGTCGATTTTGACAAGGTAAGACCCCTCGATCTATTTGATAGACTTATTTTTCATTCTCTGAGGTAGAAAAATCTTTTACAACTGTGGGCTCTCATGTTTATTTGATGCATTTTGCTTTATCTCTCTTGTTATCTCTTGTTGTACTTTGGGAACTACCATGGAATCATTGGTCTGAGCATGTGCGATCATCAACACGGCTCTTTATGGTAAGTTTTCCACCCTCAAAGTTCTACAACTTCCTTCACTTTCGAACATGATAATGAAGGCATCTATCCTTTCCTGTATTCTAAAAGAATATCATGAACTCAATATGCAACCTCTGGCCATGGCTCTAGCATTCATTACTGAGCATATTTGATTTATCTGTGGCTGAAAGCACTCTTTTTTTTTTGTATCTGTATTCAATACCCTTTACAGGCCATGGCCATATACTCTATTTTTATGTTTAATATTAAAAAAACCCCCAAAATGCATCCCATGACTGAGCTGTGGATGTATATAGCATCTTCACACATTTCTGAGCATCTGTCACTTTATGTGAACTTGAAACCTTCATTTCTCTCTATATGAACTCAGAGTCTTTATTCTTCTGTACACATTTGATATGGGCTTTGAGATTTGTAGAGATAGTTGCATAACATACTTTGTTTATCTCCTTTCCTTAGCAGTTTTATGGCATTTATAGGATATCACTATTCTCAATATTTTTGTTTATGAGCAAAGGTTTCGCAACTGCTGTCCCATTAGAATGCTGTCATGATACTATTGCACCACTCTAATGTATTGGTTGTATTGCTGTACTCCATTATGTACTTTATCCTCTTCTGGTACTTTTGAGATAGGAGCAATGTACTCCTTCTTACAATGACAAATGCACCTAATGTGAATTATTTCTCATCTGTATTCAAATGATTTATGTAGCTGTATATTCTTCTCTTCACCTGTAGCTTAACATTTTGGTCTCCTATAGCATACATTTTGTCAAACACTCCTGTTAGCTGTTCAGGGCACTTTATCATATGAGATGAAATAGATACATATATCATTTCCTCTACATTAGATAGCTCCTGTAGCTTTGTATACTTTCACTATCTTATACATAGGACTTGGTTGGCACATGCTCTTATCTCATACAGTAATATGTAATCAGTTGATCATACCTGCTTTTATCATTTGATCCTTGAACATTTAATGTATATCTTGTTCACACTAATTTGTGGTTGTTCATTATGTATATAACTCTCAATCACGAATGGCCTATGTATCAACACTGTACTTCAGAGTTATATTTCATTATGAACAGCTACAAATAGGGATTATCTTGATAATGTCTTTGTAAATTGATACTCTGCTTGAGCACAAGTCTGTCCTCTATTGTATTTGCATGCTTCTGTGATGTCTCAAGTCTAATTTTATGAAGTTTGACCTATCTAGATGACTGTAGCATGAAATATGACAGTAGTAAGGCATTCCAATGATGATAAAAATAAAGAAAAGTATATTTCCATAGCTACATTTCTGTATTTTCCAATTTGTCAAGATGACTCAGGCACTTTGAATATGTCTGATCTGATTTAATTAATTCTTATCAAAGTGAACGTAGTTTATTGGAGCAACTGCTCCTTTCATGATCATGATGGTACACTTTTCTACAAGTTGATTTTATGATACATGATATATCTTTGAATCATGCATCCTGTCTTTTATTCTGATATCCTTTTCAAATGAATAGAAAAGGGGAACATGTTGGGCTCAACCCTTGTGGAAGCCACATTTTCTCCACATGTTTTAATGTCTTCAAATTAGCAACATTACTTTCCCTATACCCGCACAGTGAACAAACAAGTTAGCATAAAAAAATACCTTATGGAGTTAATTAATCTTTCTCTTGATGTTCTGCTTTATGGCACATGTCTGATTTGATTCCTACATATGAAATGCATGATGTAGCAAGTTGATATGTCTGTTTGATAAAAGCATATGATGGTGTTAAAAATCCAATTCTCTAACAAGATTTTCCCCAATTTTTTGCAAGTTCACTTGATACAACTAGAGCTGAAGATAAAGCTATAAAGATCAGCCATCAATAAGTACATCAACCAACAAAGGATATCAACCTTGCTTTCAGGCAATGATGGATATTTAATATTATCATGTGTTCTTTCTCATTTCTTTTATCATCATATCTATAGCTTGCATATGTCTGCATTTCTCAGTTTAGTCACTCCCATGGCTTGTGTGGGACACATTTAAACACTTCTTTTAAACATGATCAGTTAATTTATCATATGCACTTGATTTATGTATATTTCTTTTCAATCAATGCATAGGATAGAATAACTAAAACTGAATGTATGTTCCAAATATGATATGAATGACAGTTTAATTGAATATCTTTTTTTCTTGCTTTCAATTATGATCATCTGAATAATCAAATTGTCTTATAACTCTTGAAAGATAAAAACTAGTTTAGATCAACTGCCTTCCTTGACTATTTGATTTCTTAACAATCTAACTCAATTGTCATGTTAATTTGACAGTCCTGATTGGACTGTTGGGTTATCCTGACAACTGATCATTATTTCTGCTTTGTCAAGACATCAAATATTCACTGAATGCAAAACTTTAAAAGTTTTCTTTTACTCCTTCTAAAACAACTGCCAATAGGTCTAACTAAATTTAGTGTGAACAAAAATTTAGTAACATTTTCGGTGACCTCTTAGGGGTGTTTGCCTGCTAAACAACTTAGAACTAGTAGCCTTGCAATTCCATTGGGCATATGAGTCTTACTATGTCCTTCTTAGAAACTTAGAAAACACTACAATTTAGCTCTTCCTTCCAGTCTAAATAGCAACAAAAAACTAAAAACACAACTGAAAGCAAACTAACAAGCCCTGATGGCCAAAATAAAATGCTGAAAACAAATGTGCATGAGCACTTATTGATTGAAAACACTACGCTAACCTACTCTAACCAGCCCTGGAAGCTGGTCAAACAAAACCATTCACTGACTGGGTGAAATAGCTACCTCTTCTAACCAACTAAGGATGTTTCTCATGTTTATCAATTGACAAGGAGTGAAAAATGAGAACACACCTTATAAAGTAGTGTACTGCAACTTGAAGAGTACAACCAAGGATCTGAATCACTCGATTCTGTTCAAACATTCCTCTAGTTTGCCATGAATGAGCAAGTTGGATTAGCTGCTCCTTGACTACAATCTCATTTCTAGGGGCACTAAAAACACTCTGAGACTTGTTGGTCACTTTATTGGCCAAATCCCTAATAGGGCATCCTCTTGACAAGATGAAACTTGGAGTCTCATTGCTGGCTTCTTCCTGGTTATCCACTATTTCAAACTCAACTTTTTGAGGGAGATCCTTTGAAAACATGTCACTCAATCTTGCACAAAACTCATCAATTATATTAGTACATAAGATATCATCAAATCCATAATCAGCCTCTTGATCCATAATAGGCTCTAAGGCACCTTCCCGACTGATTTTCTAAGAACTTGGAGGAATATTAAGGACCATACCTTGTAATGCAGCCTCATTCTTCTGCTCAATTTGGACAATGCTTGTAAGTACACCAGTTTCTCGACTATCCAAATTAAGGATGCTCTCATCTATTTGCTTGCTAGTCAGACCCTCATCATCATTTTTCTACTCAGAACTTGATAACTTTGTTAGTTCACATGAATTTTCCTCATTAATACTAACAAACAAAGGAAGTTCTTCAAAGGATTCAATCAAAACCTGAGTTTCAACACCCTCTTTTGTGTCTACAACTTGTTGTTCTATGGATTCTCCTTCAAAAGATGACTGTTTGACATCTAAAGTTGAAACAAAATTTTCAAGGTCATCCCAAAACATGTCCTCTTCATGATCCTCTTGACTTTCTTATGAAAGGGGACTAGTTTTAACCTCATGGTAGCACTCAATCAGCTGTGTAAGTTGCATGATAGGCTCTCTTTCAAGATCCTATACATGATCCAAAACCTTCTTACCAAATTGCTCAGCTTCAATCAACAGCTCACCAGATGGTTGAGGATCTTCATGTTTCTCTGAAACTGCTACTTCTGGTATGAGCATATCCTCCTCATCTGGTTCTACAAAACTAGGTAACTAATCGAACAAGGTTACTACATCTTCTTCATGATCTGATGCCTTCTCAGATGAAACTTGGGTTTTCAGTCTTTGCAATTGAAGGCTTTCACCTTGTGACTTATGCACCCTACTTTCATGCATCTTATGAACATCAGAAAAATTTTCAAATGACTCAAAATGTAAAGGGTTTAGTATCAGATTTGAATCAACTTTCTCTTCACAAATGGCAGCAACCTCTTCTTGTGAATCAACCTCTTGCACTATATGACTTTTTGAAAAAAAAATCCTCTTTTTCAACACAAGGAAGCTCTTTGGTGCGAACATCGCCAAATTCATTGGAAGGAATCTTCTCTTGCTCGATCCTTTTCTGCTCTAACCAGTATTGCTCTAAAGCTACATGTAGTAAATTCACTAGCCTAGCTTCCTTCTGATGGTTAACGGATTGGCCTCGAATGCTGACAGGCTCCTCAGAAAAATCAGATCCTCTGAGACTTGGGATTTTAACTTTCTAAGGAGTCTATTTGCATTCAAGACTAACATTTTGGTCTTCTGTAGCATACATTTTGTCAAACACTCATGTTAGCTATTCATGGAACTTTATCATATGAGATGAAATACATACATATATCATTTCCTCTACATTAGATAGCTCCTGTAGCTTTGTATACTTTTACTGTCTTGTACATAGGACTTGGTTTGCACATGCTCTTGTCTCATATAGTAATATGTAATCACTTGATCATACCTACTTTTATCATTTGATCCTTGAACATTTAATGTATATCTTGTTCACACTAATCTGTGGCTATTCATTATGTATATAACTCTCAATCATGAATGGCCTATGTATCAACACTGTACTTGAGAGTTATATTTCATTATGAACAACTACATATATAGATTATCCTGATAATGTCTTTGTAAATAGATACTCTGCTTGATCACAAGTCTATCCTCTATTGCATTTGCATGCTTCTGTGATGTCTCAAGTCTGATTTATGAAGTTTGACCTATCTAGATGACTATAGCATTAAATATGATAGCAGTAAGGCATTCCAATGATGAAAAAAATTTAAAAAAAAGCACCTTTTCATAGCTACATTTCTGTATTCTGCAATTTGTCAAGTTGACTCAGGCACTTTGAATATATCTGATCTAATTTAATCAATTGTTATCAAAGTGAACATAGTTTATAGGAGCAACTGCTCCTTTTCATGATCATGATGGTACATTTTTCTGCAAGTTGATATTATGATACATGATATATCTTTGAATGATGCATCATGTCTTTTATTTTGATATCCTTTTCAAATGAATAGAAAAGGGAAACATGTTGGGCTCAACCCTTGTGGGAGCCACTTTTTCTCCACATGTTTTAATGTCTTCAAATCAGCAGCATTACTTTCCCTATACCTACACAGTGAACAAACAAGTTAGCATAAAAAACATACCTTATGGAGTTAATTGATCTTTCTCTTGATGTTCTTCTTTATGACACATGCCTGATTTGATTCCTTCACATGAAATGCATGATGTAGCAAGTTGATATGTCTGTTTGATAAAAGCATATGATAGTGTTAAATATTCGGAGCTCTAACAGGATTTTCCCCAATTTTTTGCAGGTTCACTTGATACAATTGGAGCTGAAGATGAAGCTATAAAGATCAGCCATCAACAAGTACATCAACCAACAAAGGATATCAACCTTTCTTTCAGGCAATGATGGATATTTAATATTATCATGTGTTCTTTCTCATTTCTTTTATCATCAAATCTATAGCTTGCATATGTCTGCATTGCTCAGTTTAGTCACTCCCATGGCTTGTTTGGGACACATTTAAACACTTCTTTTAAACATGATCAGTTAATTTATCTTATGCACTTGATTTATGTATGTTTCTTTTTAATCAATGCATAGGATAGAATAACTAAAACTGAATGTATGTTCCAAATATGATATGAAATGATAGTTTAAATGAATATCTTTCTTTCTTGCTTTCAATTATGATCATCTGAATAATCAAATTGTATTATAACTCTTGAAAGATAAAAACTAGTTTAGATCAACTACCTTCCTTGACTGTTTGATTTCTTGACAATCTAACTCACTTGTCATGATGATTTTACAGTCCTGATTGGACTATTGGGTTATCCTAACAAATGATCATTATTTCTTCTTTGTCAAGACATCAAATATTCACTGAATGCAAAACTTTAAAAGTTTTCTTCTATTCCTTCTGAAATAATTGCCAATAGGTCTAACTAAATCTAGTGTGAAGAAAAATTTAGTAACAGTCAACACTCGGCGAGGTTTGACCACCAAATGGAATAAATAAAGACGGAAAGAACTTAGCGAAATCCACAACTCAAAATCACAACTTTCAAGTTACCTTTTTGTTTAAGTGACTTTTGTCACTTATTGTTAGTAACAGTTAGAAAATAAACTTTATTTTTGGAAAAGTGATGTAAAACATAACCAAAATTAAGGTTTATTATTGTATTGTATTTCAGAATGGTAGTTATGAAGTTGTTATCAGGTGGTTACAAGGTAGTTACCAAGAAAAAGCCTATAAATACAAGGCTATTTCAAATGTAAAAAGGGGATTGGAGGGAGAGGGGAACTTTTCAAAGACTTTTGAGCTCATATTTTTTACAAAGGAGTGTTTGAAGCTGTATAATTTCAAAAATAAAATGAAGAAACTATTTTGATCATGTGTTTGAAATGTTCTTCTGAGTTATTATTACTAATTCTTGGTATGTTGAGTTGGTGATCTCTTTTTTCTTCGTAGAAACCATTAGTCATCTTTTGAAGCATATATAAAGCATACAATTGATGTAAAGAAACACATTCACTTCTTGGTATCTTCATTAGAATGTGTTGATAAACTATATATTCATATATGTCGGGATCCATGCATTATCCCTCTTTCGTCGATGTTGTGTTTTAAAACATATATTGTTTTGAAATTCATCATAGAAGTTTAGAAACATAGTTTCTAACTTTTGTGCTGAAATCCCCTCATAATCTATCTAAGTTTGTGAAATCCGAACCAATATTCATGTGTCTATTGTCAGGGTTTCAGTAAATCATCTTTCTTGTTCGTTTTTCTCTTTTCCTTTCTATACTTTCAAGTTAAAAGTACACAAAAACCTTAAAACCCCATCATATGAGGGAGTTGCCCCTCTCAAATGTAGAGGAAAATTGTTAGTCTAGTAACATCTTATCCAACTATTGGAACATTTATCATTGCATGTTGGGTGAGTCACATTGAAATCTGCAGTGACAAATCTATTTACCAACAAGTCTCAAGGCTTGACATTAGATAGAGCTACAATAAACATAGGAGAAGTTGAGAAACAAGCACTTTTATTCACAACAATATCCAGAGTCAAGTCCATGGAGAATCTTTGCATAGAACTTGCATTCAATTTTGCATGCTACTGTAAAATGTAAAACAATTGGTATACAACAATCAGGAAGAAAGAAAAGGCTCATTTACAAATACTATCCTATAAACACATCCAGGTACATGTGTATGCTTATGCTTTTATTGACATTTCATGTTTCATCAATTCCTATAGTCTTGCCTCTTTTTTGAATGATATGTAGATTAATGGAGAGCATGAAGTGGTCACAGAAAATAGTGTTCCAAGATCCTACAACCTTCCTTCCCTCTAAATCCATAGATACAAGTGGTAAAGGTAATCCTTATACTATCTATTTAAATTACTACAATATTTAATACATTTGAAATCAATGTTAACACATATATTGTGAGTGATCTATTAAATTTGTATCCTTTAGAAACTTACATCCACTTTATGTATTTTTATTACTAATGTCAATTATGGGAAAGAAGCATTCTTGAATACACAAAGCTCACCATATACACAAACAAAGAGGCATGGATCACAATCTAGTTTCAAAACTTCCACTGCCTCCTTCTAGAGGAGGTCATACTAGATATATTAGAACTACAAATCCCCTACCTACTCGAAGAAAAAATGTCAAAGCTAATATGAGAGCCTTTAAGAACCACACCACCTATGTCTTATTCTGAGATCTTTGACTTCAAATATGACCATAAAGTCAGGTTGGTTGTTGACAATAACACTGGGCACATCAATATATACATTCAAGATTTTGACAAGTGGTCATATGGATTATACCAAGAGCTTCCTGATCTCTACCTTTCAAATTACATGCACAACATTCTTATAATCTATCCACTTCTCATTGTTAGGAATTTGCAAGTCAAACAAAACCAATTCCACATAACTCAATAGGAGAAAAAGATGCAAAAACTAACCATAATGCAAAGATCAAATGAACAAACACAAGATAACACAAGATATACCATGGGAAAACCCTCGAGAGGGAAAAACCTAACCTCCAAGAGCATCCTCACTCATATGTATTATTTAGAAATAAAAATATTACAATACATGCCATTAGTCTCCATGAATACCTCTGAATCCATCAAGCACCTCCAATGCATCCTCCATGTATCCAAGCATGAATCCACACATCACCTGCCATGCTTCACAATATGTACTTACAAGAGAGAGCTCAATACAATGATAGCCTCTCACAAACCTCCAATCCACCTAGAATGAAATAGCCAACCCACCCAAACCACTAACCATGTGCTTGCTTTTATAGACCAAGCTCACACAAATACAACTTGTGGTATTGGATAAAACCATGTGTTCCAAAACCATGGATACACAAAACAATTGACCCACTTATTTAATGTTGGTACTATGTTTTTTCTCCAACAATTAAATAATATAAATAATATCCCAATGTTACATAAAACTTTTACAGGTGGCCTCCAAATAAATATCTAATGTGGTTAAACACATCAATTAAGATGCACCACAAATAAATATTTTTTTTAATGAATAAAATAATACAATATTATGCAAGGTGTACAACACCTATTTCCCAACATTCTCCCACTTGTTGTATACATTGCATTAGGGTCAACTAATGAAATACATCATCATAGGCAAACATGAAATCACATGAATCTCCAGCATGCTCTCGTGCTCCATCAAGATACTCGCAATAAAATCCAAGTGACCACCATCACAAGCAAGAATTCTCATCCGCCAACGTGCCACTGATGGAAGAAAAAGGAACATGCCAAGGTAAAGATCCACCAAGTGATAACAAAAGGCTCCAAGTTTCAAGTTATATTTTTGTTTAAGTGACTTTTGTCACTTATTGTAACTAAAAGTTAGAAAATGAACTTTATTTTTGGAGAAGTGATGTAAAACATAACCAAAAATAAGGTTTATTATTTTATTGTATTTCAAAAAGGTAGTTATGAAGTAGTTATCAGGTGGTTACAAGGTAGTTACTAGGAAAAAGTCTATAAATACAAGGTTATTTCAAATGTAAAAAGGAGATTGAAGGGAGAGGGGAACTTTTCAGAGACTTTTGAGCTCATACTTTGTACAAAGGAGTGTTTAAAGTTGTATAATTTCAAAAAGAGAATGAAGAAACTATTTGGATCGTGTGTTTCAAATGTTCTTCTGAGTTATTATTACTAATTTTTCATATGTCAAGTTGGTGATCTCTTTTGTCTTCATTGAAACCATTAGTCATCTTTTGAAGCATTTATAAACCATACAATTGATGTAAAGAAACACATTCACTTCTTGGTATCCTGATTAGAATGTGTTGATAAACTATCTCTTCATATATGTCAAGATTCATGTGTTATCCTTCTTGTTGTTAGTCTAGTAACAACTTATCTAACTATTGGAACATTTATCACTACATGTTGGGCGAGGCACTTTGAAGTTTGTAGTGACAAATCTGTTTACGAACAAGTCTCAAGGCTTGACATTAGATAGAGCTACAATAAACATAGGAGAAGTTAAGAGACAAGCACTTTTATTCACAACAATATCTAGAGGCAAGTCCATGGAAAGAACTTGCATTCTCTTTTGCATGCTACTATAAAATGCAAAACAATTGGTATACAACAATCATGAAGAAAGAAGAGGCTCATTTACAAATACTAGATCCTATAAACACATCCAGTTACATGACATCTAGGTACATGTGTATGCTTATGCTTTTATTGGCATTTCATGTTTCATCAATTCCTATAATCTTGCCTCTTTTTTTGAATGATATGCAGATTAATGGAGAGCATGAAGCGGTCATGGAAAACTGTGTTCCAAGATCCTACAACCTTCCTTCCCTCTAAATCCATTGATACAAGTGGTAAAGGTAATCCTTATACTATCTATTTAAATTACAACAATATTTAATACATTTGAAATTAATGTTAACATATATATTGAGAGTGATTTATTAAATTTGCATCCTCTAGAACCTTACATCCACTTTACATATTTTTCTTGGTAATGTAGATTATGGGAAAGAAGCATTCTATCTGATATGCCTTGGGGTGTTTCAATCTCCAACTTCATCTTAGTCACCATCTCTTCTGAAACTAAATCATCTGAACTACCACTATCAATTATAACTTTACAACATTTACCACCTGATTTCCATAAGGTTTTGAACAAACTTTTCCTCTGTGGTGGTTCCTCATTTGTGTCTTCGTGAAATAGTGCTCTCCTCATGACAAGTGATTCTCCTTTCTCAAGTTTACCAAATGAACTAGGTGATCCAACAGGTTCTTCCACATAGGCTGCTCTTCCACTATTCGATGTCTTCTTGCTTGTAATCCCTTGATTACATTCAAATGCTCTATGTCCTTCACCTCCACACTTAAAACAGGTTCCTCTAAAATTTTTCCTATCAGGTCCTCTTCCATCTCTTTTGTATCCTTCACTTTGGTATGAACTAGGGTTTCCTCTATGGTAGAAAGTTTTGTCATCTTTCTGATATGCATTATTATCTCTGTCCTCCTTCTTGAATGTGCTCTCTTGTCAGTTTTACTCTGCATATGATCTCTCTCCTCCAGAAAATGTTCTACCTCTCTAAAATTTACCTCCTCTACCTCTTTGACTTTGCTCATGCTTCCTGTTCAACTTTTCTTCAACTTTTAGGGAAAACTGATATGCTTCTTCCAATGTTGTCATCCTCACCAGACTCAATTCTTCTTGAATGCTCATTCTCAGTCCATTGATGTATCTAGCTGCTTTTTCCTTGCTTGCTTCACTAGGTCCTATCCTTATGATCATCTTATGAAATTCTTCAGTATTCTCCTTCATAGATTTCTCCTTTTGTCTCATGTTTTGTAATCTTTTCAACAGTTCCAACTCATAGTCAGGGGGTATAAATTGATTCTTCAAAAATTTCACCATTCTATCCCACTTTGTAATCTTCTTTCCTCTTCCGATCCTATCCAACTAAACATCTTTCCACCATATAGCAGCATGTCCTTTCAAATTTGTCTTTACAAATTTCACCTTCTTCAGATCTTCAATTTCTGATCTCCAATTTCTTCATACTCAAAGTAGTCTTCTAGATCATTTATCCAATCAATCAGCTCTTCAGGATTCAAATTGCTAGTGTAATTTGGTACATCAACTCTAGGTCTTTTCCTAATCTTTGAAATAGCTCACAACATTTTGACTTGATTTGATTCTTCTTCTTCTTCTCCTAGGGTTTTGCCATTTTGATCAGTAGATTGAAATTCTTCATCATCATCACTTTCAACATTAGGTCTAGGTGTAAGTCCTCTTCTTCAATCTTCTTCAACAACATCCAAGTGAACTTGCATTGTCTTCATCATTTCCATCATCTCATCCATTCTTCCAGCCATAGTACTAATAGAAGGTATTCTCCTTGGCGACATCTCTTCCTCGGATCAAGTGTAACTACCTCAAATTTGGCAGTCAGGCTACAAGGTGACAACTACCTCACAATCGGTGATCAGTTGACAACACGAGTAGTTTTCCTTGGATTTGGTGATATATTTATAGCAAGATCTTACGGAATTCCTTCACCAATTGTTCTCACTTCACTCCCAAAGGATTCAAACTTTGCTCTGATACCACTTGGTGTTGTCACAGCTAGGAGGGTCCACAAAGTGAACAGTCTAGTCCATGTAGAAAGAGTAAACACAACGTAAACATCTCAATTATATGATGCAAATGTAGATTCAGACATTCAATATATCATAGATCCAAAATACAAACATGCCGACAACACGCAGGCTTACAATTAGGACTCACAAACCTAATTCCTTAGTTACAGTATATCACAAGATACAACTCTGAAGCACTTTACAAAAGAATTCAAACTATCAAATTATCTCTATGTGATTCACTACTGTCCTATGCATCTATTACATGAATATATCATCTTCAGAACACAAGATTCCTCTACGTCAACCAATGATGATTACAAACTCTGATGAAAGAGATGTAACATGTGTACACAGATAGGTCAGACATAAATAGATGGGAATCCTCAACAAGTGAATGAAATAGTGTGTGGATCTCAAGGAAGGTCTGCCACAGTCCAAAGTTCCTTGAATGATGTATCATTTAGCTCTTCAAGTCGTGAAATGCTCTGCAAGTCTTCTCCTTTAGCTGATTGTCTAAGACTGTCAGGGTGCTCTGCTCTGAGAAAATAGTTGATCTTCTGATAGCACTATCTTTCCGGTAACTTATCCAAATGATCTAAATTTTGGATATGATGTGCATGAAGAAGTCTAAATGCTAAGTCCAACTCCGCAAGGTCTCAAATGAAAGTACGACAAAATGCGGACCAAAATACTGAAACTGCTACTGACTGAATTGCTTATACTAAATTGGAAAATAAAAAGAAAAGAAACTGAAATGCAAATGTTTTTGGTTGATGCAAGATTGCTCTTGAACCAGAGATGCTCCTCTATCACATAATCTGAGAAGAAAAGTTTTGCCTTTAGCATAATGACTCTACCCACCCAAGACAACCACCTCCCCTTCCACGAGGCCATCCTTACTGAACATTGTTCTATTAGAGGGTTCCATAACTTGGATTTACTAACCCTCTCAAAAAGAGGGAGACACAGGTATTTACTAGGAATTATACCATTTTTCAAATCCAAAATTCTAAGAATTTCTCTATACTTCCTCTCTTCAGTAAAGAATAAAATTTTAGACTTCAATGGGCTCACAAAGTATCCTAAAGCAGAAGCGTAAATTTACAAAACTCTCCTTATACAAAATGCTTCCCTTCTTTTAGCCACTCCAAAAAGTATCGTATCGTCAGCAAATTATTGGTGTGTAATGCTGTCAACGTTTCTAGCAATTTGTAGCCCCTCCCAATATCCATAAGCTACCACCTTTGAAATGTAATGTCAAAATACATCTGCCATGATTATGAAAAGAAAGGGTGAAAGAGGATCCCCTTGTCTCAAACCCCTTGAGGCACCAAAAAAACCTTGAGGACTTCCATTAATAATAATTGAGTATCTTGGGCTGGCCACAAAGCTAAAAATCTAATCCAACTATTGTTTATCAAATCCAAAGGATTCCATCGCCTTAAAGAGAAATCTCCAATCCACCCTATCATAAGTCATCTTGATATCCAATTTCACCATCATCCCACTTCTCCAAGAAAATCCCAAGGAATGAATTGCTTCTTGAGCTAAAATTGAGTTGTCCAAAATAGACCTACCTGGCACAAACCCACTTTGCTCTTCTGCTATAATATCAGGAAATTATGTTTCAACCTATTAGCCACTACTTTTGAAAAAAATTGTAAATTGTGTTACATAGTGATATAGGTCTAAAATCATCAAAATTTCAACAACCTGATCCCTTTTAGGAATGAGTGCTATGAAGGTGTTATTTTTATCCTTTAGTAACCTTCCCTTTCTTCTAGATTCTTCCACTACCTCAAAAACATCCTTACCCACAATTCCCCAGTACTTATGATAAAAGCTCGCTAGGAATCCATCTGAACTAGGCTCTTTATCAGGGCGCATTTGCGAAGCTGCCTCCTTTATCTCTTATTCTGACAAAGGTTACTTCAACAAAAGGTTATGCTCCTTAACCAGTCTAGGAATACATTCCAAAATTTTACCTTAATTTAAAAAATCTGAACCTTCCCAATTATTTAGTAGTCCCTCAAAAAAGGATTCCACTTCTTCCCTAAATTTAAGATCATCTTCACATTCTCTACCATCAACTCTAATGATTTTTGTGATTTTATTATGCTACCTCCTAGCCTATGTTGAATTATGGAAGTATTTAGTGTTTCTATCCCCATCACCCAACCATAACTCTCTAGATTTTTGGCACCAAAAAATTTATTCCCTACTCAAAATTTTTGCATACCTTTCTAAGAGTGACTTCTCCTTTAAATAACATTTTTGATCCATTCCTTATGCCAAAACGTTTTCATTAACCTGTTCAAGCTACTTCTCAATATCTTCCTTTTGAATGAAGATGTCCATAAAGTGCTTTTTTTCAACTCTCTAAGTCTTTCTTTAACTCTCTTGAATTTTGTGAATAAAGAGAACATTTTATATCCTCTTTGTCCCTCCTCATTCCACCATCTATCTTCATTTGTCAAGAAATCTTTATCCCTCATCCACATATTTTCAAATTTAAATGGACACCTAAAAGGTTTCTTATCTTCCACTAAGAATAATTGTATAGGGAAATGGTCTGAACTTGAAATAAGTAATATACTTCTTTTGCAAACTCTTGGAAATGCACACAAATCTTTGTACCAAGTTTCTTTGTTATATTACTAAAACCCAACCTACAATTTTTCCAAGTAAACTTCCCATTATTCTTCAGCAAATTCATCGAATTGTTTTGAGATACAAAATCTACAAAATCCATCTGAGATTGACCCACTTTCTGAACACCCCCTATATTATTATCTCCACTCAAAATAGCATTGAAGTCTCCCCTAATTATAACAAAGGAATCCCCATTAGCTTGCAAAAATAGATCCAACTCACACCAAAGTCTTTTCTTCAACAATACATTGTTTGGACCATATACATTTATCAATATAAATTGTAAATTTAAAAGAAAACAATTCACTCTACATACCATCCAATTTCAGGAAGACACCAACAAATCCATCTTTACTAAGGTTTGTATTCAAAAGATAGCTAAGCCCCCTAATTCCCCCTCTGATCTTACCATAAAACAACCCCATCTGATTAACCTTTTCTTCATCGTTTCCATTTCTTGATCATCAAGTTTGTTGCCTGAAATTAAAAGATATCAACATCTAAAATGTCCATTTGATGCTTAACTAAGCACCTTTTGTTGAGGGAATTTAAGCCCCTAACATTCCAAGATGTGATATTCATGTCTCCCTAGGAAGGGTTATTCCCTTCCTAGAATTCAGCATCATTGTTGTGATTTTCATATGACATTCTGCATCTGCTTCTATTAATTTCACACTATTAGGTTTTCTATGTTTCTTCTTCTGATCACCACAATGTTGTGTTTCTATAGCTATCCAAGTTTGTTTAATACCCCTCTTTTCCAAATAAATCTCATCTAACCCTTCATCATTTACCCCCCTTGTTGAATCTCACCTTCCTCTATACCCAAATCCCTATCCTCCTTTTCCAACCATGGTGGAATGATTTCATTTTCAATGACCAGTCTTTCCAAATTTTCTTCCAAATTTATCCTATCTTCTCCATGATCTTTGATAATTAGAAAATTTTCCATTTCCTTAAAAAACTCTCTCCCTTCATTAGTGATTCCAAAAAAATCTAAATTTATTTTCTTCTAATCTAAAGTATCATTCTTAAAAGTTTCTTCTGACTCACCTTCTTCTTTGAACCAATCCCCTTCTTCTTCTAAAAATGCTTTTTTACAATCCCCTTCTTTTTCTAGGATATCTTCTGTTTGCACTTTGTCCTTCACCCTCTCCTCTCCTTTTTTTGTAGAATTCTTTTTCCTTAAATCTTTTCTATTATCACTTGGACCTTCTAATTCCACCTTCTGTAACCACACACACTACTGGATGAAATAATCTCAATATTATTTGGAATCTCTTCTTCCAGATTTATATTCACACAAATATGTGCATAAATTCCAAATTTTTCTTTACTCATTGTTTCATCCAACTCCAAAATAGTCCCTAGGCTATTACCAATCTCCTTCAAAATTTATTTTTCCCAATACTCCAATGATAAGTTGTATAATCTAATCCATCTAGGGGTTATTGCCATAACATGATTTATTGCATCAAAGTTTGGTTCCCAATCTTTCATATAAAACCCTACTCCATCCATTAACCACGAGCCTCCTTTCATTACTTCTTCTTTCTTGTCTTTTGATCCACAAGCAGCCATAAAGAAACCCCTCGATAGATTTCTCAGTGATAGCTCATCCGCCAATTTGCTTTGCACTAGTGAAATATTTTCTCCCAAGAAGGCCAATAGGTCACCCATTTCATAAAAATGTCTTCTCCTTTAGCCCTAAAACTATTTTTTCTGACTTCTTCTTATTGTTAATTTGCACCAGTGAAATATTTTCTTCCAAGAAGGCCAATAGGTCTCCCATTTCATAAAAAGTCTTCTCCTTTAGCCCTAAAACTATTTCTTCCGACCTCTTCTTATTGTTAATTTCCACTCTTCTGTTCTTCTCCATACCTTTCAAATGGATTTTGTTTGCTCTAGTTGCACAATTTGGAATATTTAAACTATCACATGTCGAAAAATCTTCATCCTCCTCCCTTGGAAGTTTCTCTTGCCAGGCCAAAATCGAAGGGTTTTGCCTAAAATTATTTTCCTCTTTTGCTTTCTCTCACTCCCTTGCTTCATTTGTTTTCTGAAAAAATGACCTCCTCCAATATCTCTCTGTATTTCCCCATCTTCTATCTTCAATAGTCCCCCATCTTCCTCCTCCAAAACCTGATTTCCAAAAATTCTTCTCCCTGAATGGATCCCTCTTCCATTCTTGATTCCTTGCCATCTCCTTCTGCAAAGCCTCTCTCTGCAAAATTGAGCTAAGGCTAGTTATTCACATTAGTTTATCTCCATTTTATTTGTATTATTTACTAAAAGATTATTTTTATTTATTTAATTTTAATTTTATTATTTTATACCTTTTAAGTATATAAGATGTATTAATTTTCAATTACAATTTGAAAAAAGTATACCTTAATAATTATATATTTTTAGGTTTGTAAAATCAGTAAATTATTTATAGTTTTTCAATTATGAAATTATTTTAAATTTTAATATAATAATTCAAATATTGTACCAAATGACCTCTTCTCTACGGATTGTAGGAGAGTGCAACAAAAAGCTATAAATATCGAGAGAATTTTGGTTTGAGGAGAGGATGTGGAAAGTAAACAAATTATGAACACAAAATTTGTCTCCCGTTAGTTAAGTCATGCCTAAATAGATTTAATTTTTTGCTTCATTAAACCTAAAAAATACTTTTTGTCAAAGGGAGAAAGTTATAATATTAATAATACTATTAAAAATATAGGGTTCTACAAATTTTATTTTATGAATTTTACATATTTTATTTTATTTTATGAAATTAGATTATTTTTGGAATTTCAATTTTATTTACTCAATTAAAAATCTAGTATTCTAATTTTATTTACTCAAAAGTTACAAATCTACAGTATCATGAAAAATATTTCGCCATGTTATTACATTTTTTATTTTATTCTTCAAACATACAATATTTTAATGCATTTTAAATTATTATAGTATTAATATTATTACATTTTAATATCCTAAGTAGACATTTCAAATCTCTATACACTCAACTAGGCCAGGGGTCTCCACATAAATACAAATATCCAGGCTTTGTAAAGATTAATTTTATGGATAAGAAAATATTTGTGTTATTTAATAGGCTTTGTAAAGTTTAGTTTTATAAATAAGGAAATATTTTAGTGCTATTTTATTTTTACCAAATTAAATTATTTTTGAGATTTCAATTTTATTTATTCAAAACATTTCAAAACGAGTTCACATAAATTTTTCCTTATTAATTTATTTATGGAAATATAATAGTCACAAATTTGAAATGATAAACAATTCTTTATTTTAGAAAAAAATATTACTAAACCACAATATTAGATTAATTAAAATAGTTAATATTATGTTCTCAAAAACCAAAAAATGAAGTGACTAAGATAAAATACTGTAGTGATATATGTTATTATTATTATATTGTGTAATTATTCTTCAAACTTACAATATTTTAATGCATTTTAAATTGTAATAGTATTCAATATTATTACATTTTAATATTTTAGGCAGACATTTCAAATCTCTCCACACCTAACTAGGGTTAGGGTTCTACACATTGTATTTTATGAAATTAGATTATTTTTGGGATTTCACTTTCATTTACTTCAGAGTTAAAAATCTAGGATTTTAATTTTATTTAGTCAAAAGTTAAAAATCTACATTATGATAAAAAATATTTAGCCATGTTATTACATTTTTAATTTTATTCTTCAAACTTACAATGATGCATTTTAAATTATAAAAGTATTAGTATTATTACATTTTAATATCCTAAGGAGACATTTCAAATCTCTATACACTCAACTACGGCCAGGGCTCTCCACATAAATACAAATATGCAGGCCTGGTAAAGTTTAAGGAGACATTTCAAATCTCTATACACTCAACTAGGGCCAGGGCTCTCCACATAAATACAAATATGCAAGCTTTGTAAAGTTTATTTTTATAGTTAAGGAAATATTTTAGTCCTATTTTACTTTTACCAAATTAGATTATTTTTGAGATTTCAATTTTATTTACCCAAGACATTTAACACTCTTCAAAAATTAAATTTTCAATTATTGGAATGCAATTTGTCTATACAACCAATAGCTAATCAACAAAAAGAATTACAACTAAACAAATACTATAATAACAACACTACAAGGCAGGTACTGGCCACTACATGGCACTTGTTTTCTTATACAGTGGCATAAGGGGATGACTGTGACCATCTTCACAAAAAAGTAAAAACAGCCAACATATTGTTTTTTAAAATTATAAAGTAAATGTTTTAAATTAAAAAAAATGACATAGTTTTATTAAATGAATGCTCCTAAGAATTATAAAGTAACTATTTTATTTTTAAAAAAATTATAATCCACATATTTTTTATTTAAATGAAAGCACACAAGTATTAAAATTTAAAATACATATAACCATCATAGTTTTATTAAATGAATGTACATTTTTATGCTTGCGTCTCCCTACTGTCATAACCAATTTAAAAATAATTTAAACTATTTAATGTTTTGGATAGAGGGAATCCTTTCCCCACTATCCAAAGCATTGGGACTGCAGTTCAAATGTTGTGGGTAGTTAGGGTTTGCGTTGGACTTGAATCCTCTCATGAGTTATAGATCTTCAAGCCAAAGAATCATTCTAACTTTCACTTTGCGCCATTGCCGTTGCAGGAATTACTTCTATTTCATGTTTTACTCTGCATCGTTCACCGTCCATTGCTTTTAACAGTGCTCTTGCAGGAATTTTCCTACAGAACGTAAGCCATCCATTGGTTTTGCCAGTGGACTTGCCGATTTTTGAAGTTTAAGGTAATGAATTTAACCTTGTTCATTTCATTTCATTTTATTTTTCTCTTTTTTTTTGTGGTTTTGTAGGGTTTGCGACTGTTTTCAGCCCTGCCATTAGTTAAAAAATGATATTTCATGTCTCCTACTAAAGAATATTTGTCAAAACTGTAATTTATGAACGTCCACTTTAGGTCCTGCCGTGAACTACATGTGAGATGCAACTTTAGTTGCTATTTTGAGTAGGTATGCAGTAGAATGCAATGTTATTACTGTCTTCTGAAGGTGCAAATTGCATGGTGGAAGTCTATATATTGGAAACTATTTTAGTCACCTTTGTGTAGGTACATCATAGAATGCAATACAATGTTTAGGCTATCTTGGCTACAATCTTACTCAATCAATCCCTTTTTAGAAAAGCCAAAGAAGCGCCCAAATGTGTTGAAAAAGTGATGCATGAATAGAGGACTAAACATGCAAATCTGTATCTCCTTCATGCAGATTTGTAGAATTAATTTAGTCAGTTTTTAGAGTAGTTTACAAACTTTTCTTTACTGAACTCCCAGTTATCTAGCACAGCAAATAAATGCATGTACCTATTTAATTAAGTTTTGTTTAGTTAAATATAATTTCATCTTAAGTTTTTTTTAATGTAAAAGCTGCAGTTTGTAATTTGTTCGCTCCAGTTTGTAATCTGTTCGCTGTTATATATTCTCAACAGCAGTAGTCATTTATTATGATATAAAGAAACAGTTATATCATCTGCAAATAATACAGAATCTCTACTATCTTAAATTGCTGTGGTGGTTTTTTTTATCTCTGTTGTTTCTTTTAGATTCTACATTTGGTATCAGAGCTAGATTTTTTCTTTTGGGTTAAAGATTTAGTAGTTGGAATTTCGCCAAAACTTTATCATGTCGAATTCTAACTCCTTGTCCATTCTAGAATTTGATGGAAATGAGTATGAATATTGGTGCATCAAAATGATGACATTTTTGATAGGAAAAGAATTGTGGGAAATTGTTGAGTCAGCTAAAGATGCCTGGAAGACTCTACAGGAAGCTTACCAGGGCAGTGACCAAGTCAAGGTTATCAAGTTGCAGACGTTGAAGAGAGACTTCGAGAATTTGAAGATGCAAGAAGCTGAAAGTGTGAGTGAATATTGTGTAAGAGTTAAAGATGTGGTCAATAAGATGGCTACACTTGGAGAAATTGTGACCAATGAGCCTTTGATCAAAAAAGTGTTGAGAACTCTCACACCAAGATGGAATCATGTTGCCATAATCATAGAAGAAAGCAAAGATTTGACAACCCTTTAGTTTGATCAACTAGTTGGCTCTCTTATGTCTTATGAAGAGAGATTAAGAGATTCATTTGAAGGTGATGTGAAAGCTTTTTCATCCAAATTGCAAATCACAAAGAATGAAGATGTCGGTAGTAGCAACAACAACAATCAAGGCCAAGGTAGAGGTGGCTCAAGAGGAAGAGGTGGTTCCAGAGGAAGAGGTAGAGGCAGATTTGATAAGAGGAATGTCTAATGTTACCATTGTAATAGGTATGGCCACTTTGAAATGGATTGCAGATTAAAAGAAGGTAAAAGTGTTAATTATGCTCAAGAAGGTAATGAGAATCCTTTAGATCATTTATTTTTATCCTATGCCAAAGGTGAAAATAATAGCAAAGATGTTTGGTATTTAGATTCTGGATGTTCTAACCATATGTCAGGGAATGAGAAGTTGTTTTCAACAATGGATGAAAGTTTCAAATCCAAGATCCAACTTGGTGATGACAAATCATTGAAGGTTGATGCAAAAGGAGCTATGGAAGTCCATACAAAAGAAGGTATAAAGAGTGTTAAAGACATTTATTACACTCCATAGTTAAAGCATAATTTGTTGAGTGTTGGACAATTGTGTGAGAAGAATTATAAAGTTGTGTTTGAAAATCAGCAATGTATAATTTATGATAAGAATCAGGGCAATAGAGTGGTTACAGTTGTGCCTATGACAAAGAATAGGATGTTCCCATTGAAGTTTGGTGAACATAACAGTAGCCAAGTGCAAATATGGCATATGAGGATACAAGTTGGTTGTGGCATCTCAGGTATGGGCATTTAAATTTTTATAGTTTGAAGATTCTAACATCACAAGCATTAGTTTCTAGTTTGCCCAAGGTTGAAGAGCACAAGGAGATTTGTGAAGGATGTGCTAAAGGCAAGCATGCAAGGGAAAAGTTTTCAAAGGGCAATACATGGAGGGCCCATTACCCACTTCAGCTTATTCATTCAGATATTTGTGGTCCTATGCAAACAAAGAGTTTGGGTAAGTCATCATATTTCATTACTGTTATTGATGATTACTCATGAATGTGTTGGGTTTATTTTTTAAAGACTAAGGATGAAGCCCTTGAGACATTCAAGAGGTTTAGAGCCCTTGTGGAAAAGGAAAAGGGGTGCAGTATCAAGTGCTTAAGGATAGATTGTGGAGGAGAATTTTGTTCAAGAGCCTTTCAAGATTATTGTGATATGCATGGCATCAAAAGGCAACTCACCACTACCTACACACCTCAACAAAATGGTGTAGCTGAAAGGAAGAATTGTACAGTGGTGGAGATGGCACGGAGTATGCTACAAACAAAGGAATTAAGTAATTCTTTTTGGGGAGATACAGTAGCTATAACAGTATATATTCTCAATTGAAGTCCCACTAGTGCACTTGAGAAGATGACTCTGTATGAAGCCTGGTATGAGAAAAAACCAAATGTTAATCATTTCAAAGTTTTTGGTTGTTTAGCCTATGTTCATGTTCCTGATCAAAAGAGACAAAAGTTAGATCCCAAAAGTGAGTCATGTGTTTTTGTGGGATATAGTGAGGAAAGTAAAGCTTACACGTTATATAATCCTCTCACTAATAGGCTTATTGTGTCAAGAGATGTAATTTTTTATGAAGGGGGAGTTTATGGTCATCAAAAAGGCCATATGGTGAAGTCAAAATCTGTTTTAAATGATATTATTATTGATGATATTGATCATGAGCAGCCCACTAACATTTCAGTTTCAAGAGCTACAAGTCCACCAAGTAGCCCCTCATCAATTCCAAGCTCAAGTCCAAGTTCTACAAGGAAGCTAAGAAGATTAAGTGATATTTATCAAAGGAGTGCAAATTAGGCACATGAAGAAAATCCAATAGGTGAGACAGCTAATTTTGCTTTATTTACCAAGGTTGATTTTGAACCATCATGTTTTGAAGAAGCATGTACTAATGAGGTTTGGATGCAAGCAATGCAAGAAGAGATAGATTCTATTCACAGGAATGATACTTGGGAGCTTATAGAGCTTCCACATGACAAGAAGAAGATTGGCACCAAATGGGTCTACAAGACCAAGTTTAACAGTGATGGGAGTGTTGAAAGGCATAAGGCAAGATTAGTTGCCAAAGGCTTCATACAGAGGTATGGGCTTGATTATGAAGAGACATTTGCACCAGTTGCAAGACAAGAGACCATCAGAATGCTAATTTCATTAGCAACTCAAAAGAAATGGAGCATACATCATATGGACGTGAAAAGTGCCTTCTTGAATGGGTACTTAGAAGAGGAAGTATATGTGGAACAGCCACAAGGTTATGAAGTGGAAAGAAAATAAAATCATGTCTACAAGTTAAAGAAGGCTTTGTATGGCCTCAAGCAAGCACTAAGAGCATGGTGTGCCAGGATTGATGGATACTTTCAGGATAATGGCTTCAAGAGAAGTAAGAGTGAACCTACCCTTTACTACAAACAAGAAGGTGATGATATTTTTATTGTAAGTTTGTATGTTGATGATTTGCTGTATATGAGTAGCAGTTCTAAGATGAAGGATGAATTCAAAGTTTCTATGATGAATGAATTTGAGATGAAAGATTTAGGTCTCATGAAATATTTTCTAGGAATGGAGATTTATCAAAGTGAGAATGAAATTTTTGTTTGTCAAACAAAGTATGCCAAAGATATGTTGAAGAAATTTGATATGGTTGATTGTAAACCAGTCTCCACTCTAGTTGCTCATGGAGTTGTGTTGTGTAGAGATGATGGTGTTGAAATAGTTGATGAGACAACTTATAGGAGCATTATTGGTAGTTTGATGTGTTTAACTCACACAAGACCTGATATTGCTTATTCAGTTTCACTTGTTTCAAGGTACATGATAGAGCCATCTGAAATACATATGAAAGCAGCCAAGAGAATTTTGAGGTCTGTGGGAGGCACTCTAAATTTTGGTATTCATTACTATACTTCTAAAAGCTTCAATCTTGTTGGATTTAGTGATTCAGATTAGGGAGGTAGTTTGGATGACCGAAAGTCTACATCTGGTAATTGCTTTTCTTTTGGTTATGGTTTGATTACTTGGAGCTCAAAGAAACAAAGTATAGTTGCCCTTTCTTCTACAGAAGCAGAGTATGTTGCAGTCACTTCAGCAGGTACACAAGCATTATGGCTTAGAAAACTTCTTGAAGAAATTGGAGAGATATAAATTCAGCCCACAGTAATTTTTTGTGATAACATTAGTGCCATTAAATTGGCCAAGAATCCAGTCCATCATAGCAGGACAAAACATTTTGATTTAAAACATCATTTTATTAGAGATTTGGTGTAGAAGAAGGTGGTAGAATTGAAATACATCAGCACAAAAGAGCAGTTAGTGGATATATTCACCAAGGCAGTTGCAAAGGATCAATTTTTGGCACTCAGAGATCAGATTGTGAGCTCTCTCAGCATCAAGGGGGAGTATGTTGAAAAAGTGATGCATGAATAGAGGACTAAACATGCAAATCTGTATCTCCTTCATGCAGATTCATAGAATTAATTTAGTCAGTTTTTAGAGTAGTTTACAAACTTTTCTTTACTGAACTCCTAGTTATCTAGTGCAGCAAATAAATGCATGTAATATGCATGTAACTATTTAATTAAGTTTTGTTTAGTTAAATATAATTTCATCTTAAGTTTTTTTTAATGTAAAAGCTGCAGTTTGTAATCTGTTCGTTGTTATATATTCTCAACAGCAGCAGTCATTTATTATGATATAAAGAAATAGTTATATCGTCTGCAAATAATACAGAATCTCTGCTGTCTTAAATTGCTGTGGTGGTTTTTTTATCTCTATTGTTTCTTTTAGATTCTACAAAATGTACTTACGACCCAATCAAATTCGAGGAATCTGTTCTCCACAGTTTTCCAGCTTCTGGTGTAGGAATCAAAAACATCAATGAAGGGGGAGTGTGTATGTATAACATAAAACTTGCCGTGAGCATAAGCACCTCTATAGTAGCCCAACATGGAGATTTTCAATTCGGGGAGAATCTCCCAGTTGCCCTCCTGCACATTGTAATACAAGGCATCTTGCCTAATTGGATATGGAAAGGTAGACTGTTTCACATTTTTGTACAAGAGGGTCAATGGTAGCAGAAATGGGGTTTTCTTCCGTTTTAGGGTGGCAAACAGGAGGATTGTTTTCACCATGTAGTAGAAATTTTCTGGCCAAACCAGTCTATGAATATAAAGAGCAAACTTTCATCAGGTGTCTTAAAATGTTGCTTTTGGGCTTTGTGCTTCGTTGGGATTCAATACAAAGCAAATTAATAGCATTTAGCCTAGTTGGTTGCGTGAGAACCATTTTACTTTTAATAGTTTTATTTTTTTTGTTTTATTCTAATTATATCTTAATTAACCATGAGAATTGAGGAGCCCCTAGGGTTCTTACATCTTAACCTGCACCCTCCTACAACTCCCGGGCCAGAGGCTAGCCCTACTCTGATTAGTATTGCCAGGGTTTGAACACAACTAATATTCTGTGTCTTCCAACGACTTATCAATCGGTCTACACCCGGGGTATTTTTCATTTATTAGCCGATAGGCTATTAGTGGGAGCTTTTTGCTCCCGGAAAGCCTCGTACGCCGGAATTGTCGAACGCCGGAAAATAGTCTTGACACCAGAAAATTGTCCGACTGCCGCCATGTTTCCTCAGTGGGGAATCCTATCACAGAGCATATGTTATAGCACTGAACATGGGCTTTCAGTTGTTCGTTGGCGTGGGTGGCCTGTCTGCCAGTCTCACAAACTATGGAACTACTAAAATCCACGACTGGGGATGGCGTCTCTCCCTTGCTCTTGCGGCTGTCCCCGCTGTAATACTGAGCTTAGGGAGTTTATGGCTTCCAGAGACGCCCAATAGTTTGATGGAAAGAAAAGGCCCTGAAAAGGCCAGAGCTATGTTGCAGAGGATCCGAGGCACTCTTGATGTTGAGGAGGAGCTAAGCGACATGATAGAAGCAAAGAAAATATCAGAAAAGGTGAAGCATCCCTTGCGCAATATGATGCAGCGGAAATACAGGCTACAGCTTGTGATGGCAGTGGTGATTCCTATGTTCCAACAGCTCACAGGCATCAATGCCATTGTTTTCTATGCTCCAGTGTTGTTCCGCAGAATTGGATTCCAGACCAATGCCTCTCTCATGTCTGCTGTTATTACAGGAGTCGTTGGCTTAGTAGCTACGGTGTTCTCCATGTTTGCTGTCGACAGATATGGACGTCGACTCCTCTTTCTCCAAGGAGGATTACAGATGCTTGTTTCCCAGGTACTTTGCTCTCTGCTTAAACTTTAAATGGTTCAAACAATCAGTCATAATTTTATCCCCCTTTCTTATTTGATTTATGTTATTAATATTTATATGTTATTATTGTTTGAACATGTGTAGCTATTACGACTCCAAATGACCACATATCAATGGCAAAATCGTAGGACGATGATGTAAGCAGAAGCTTGGGCGCTTTATAGGCTATAGTCGCAACATTTGGATCCAAGGGCTCTTTCTTTTCCAGTTTTTCCTTAATTTTAATGGCAAACCCAAAATATGATATTTTGATATTGTTCCCTTTAGCAGAAGGTTTTCAGGCTTGAGATCACGATAACAATAGCCCAGCCTGTGCATGTATTCGAGACCTTTCAAAATCTTAAAACACAGCCTCTTTACTGTTCTACTCAAGGAGGGTTCCTTCCTTTTCTTAACGATGCTCCATAGATCAGAATTCATATAATCCAGCACTATATGCAGATGTCCTCCTTCCTCGTAGGTATCCCGCAGTGACACAATATTGGGGTGTTGAAGTGCACATAAACACTTTTCTTCCTCCTCAAACAAGGATTCATAAAAGCCATCTTTCTTTTTCTTATGCAGCCTTTTCACCGCCACCACTTCCTTAGTCCATTGGTTAATGGCCTTCCAGCCACTTCCATAACCACCACCTCCCAACTTCTCAATGGGCCGATATTTACCCATCTTTTTTGTTCTTGGATAACAAGAGTACCCTAAAATTAAAACTTCGTACAATTAGGAGTTGCATGCTTAGCTGCAAAGGTTGCAACTCCGAGATTATTTTTATAACTTATTATAAATAATTATTTCTGATCACTTAAGTTTGCTTTGTGTTAACATTAGAAAGTATGTTGTAACTTAAAGGAAGTATAATTAATCTTTAAATATATTTTTTTAAACTAATATTTTAATATTTGGAAATGTTGTAACTTGAAGCATGTATAATTAATTTTTAAATATATTTTTTAAAATTAATATTTTAATATTTGGTCGGATGTTTCAAGCAACATAGCCTGAAGGGGTGCACTGCAGAGCATGAGCATCCTTGGGATTAAATGTCTCCCAGGAACTATAACCAGATTCTTCCCTTTGTTTCACATAGCATTCAGGTTGGGAAGGCTAGAGTTGAAAGTTATCGTCAACTCTATTGAGCTCGCCAGTTATATCTTGGTTTTCTTCGCTCACTACACTAATCTAGGTTCTCTTTATGTTTGCTTTACATGATCTGGTTCTTCTATTATTCTTTATGCTCTGTTTCAAGGTCTTTGGCTCTCTTTGTTGTCTTGGTACCTGACTACAGGTTTCTATGTATATCTACAATTATGGTGGTACTTTTGAAGTCTATTATGTATGTATTTAGTGATCCCTATTCTTGATTTGTTTATTTCCATGGTCTTATTGAGGTTGGGTATTATTATTTTCATTTACCCATTTTTTTCGTTAATCCAATAGTTGCACATGTGAAAGGACTTAATGAAAGCAATATAAGATCATCTAAGGTGGGAAATCTTCTTTAATGTAAAACAATACAATAGCTTTCCATTTCAATTATATCATCATGTATGAAGTTATTGTACTCTGGATTCCATTTTGGGAACTTTAAGAGCTAGGTATGTTAGGTGAATGGGGTAGTTTGATAAATTTTCTAAATAATGTTAAATTAATTTGTGGCATGGGTATTGAAGTAAGCCTTCCCTCTAATAAAAAATGGTCTAATGGTGAGTGTTCTCGAATACGAACTCAAACCTTATGACATAGGTAAAAACAATGCGGATCAATGAGAATAATTCTTGCTGTTTGACCTTCATTTTGTCTTAAAAACAATGCAGATTTTTTTTAAAGAGCAGCAACAGTTGGGAACCAGCTGCCGCTGCTTACCACCTATAATTTCATTTGTTTGTTTTAAATTGGTATCCAACTTAATGCAATAAACACATTAAAAAGGGCACTGGAAGCCATGCCAACAATTTCTTGGTCGATTTATTTCTCAATATTTTTATAAGTTATTTCAGGTCAATTTTGACCAATAAAAATAGGACAAATATTTACCACTTTTTGTTGTGAATGATGTGTAAAATTGCTATTGGTTGTTTGACTATTAGAATGGATGATATTTAGGTAGAATGTATTACTCCATTGCACATAAATTTCGTGCAACTGCTAGTAGTAATGCAGTATTTAAATTTTTATTTTTAAAATTCTATTTTTACCAGAGGTTAGAAACAGTTGGATTATCTGTGTACACCACGGGGAGGAAATTTTGGTTGCTAAGCATTCTAATTTATATCATTGTTTGAATATATGGACATAGTTTGTCCTTCGTGTATGTTTTAGTAGTCAATAAGGAGCTAACACCGGGCATTTTGCCTTTTTGGATCTAAAACTCAGGCTATATGCTTAGAAGGCTTAATTGAATTTTCACAGCCTTATTAGGAATCGCAGTTTTTTTTGGCAAAGCTCGTCTTGAAATATGTATTGCCATGGATATAATAGTATGAAAACAAGACTTAATAGTGTGATCTTTTGTTTGGATTTTAGGTGGATAAGTGACAGTCGTGATGAGTATACAACTGAACGGATATGTTGGTGGTGGATTATAAATCCACAAGACACTCAGATTTAAATCACATAGAAAAATAAATACACAGAAATATAAATCACATAAACACAAATATTGCTCAAATGTGTGCTGTTGCACAATATTCATTAACTCAGAACATCATTACATGCTTATAACGAATGCTGCTGCATTCTAATGATCACTTGATCATTACCGGCTTGCCTCTTCTTGCATTACATTATGCCTCTTTTATAGAGGGCTTTGCTCATGCCTTGCCTTTCTAGGCTCTTCTATTCTTCATCTAGAAATCTTATCCTCTAGAAGCTTTCTTATCTAGAACTCTCCTCTTTCTGGAAACCTCTGTCTTATCTGGACTCCTTTAAGAACTTTCTATTTTCTTCTTTTGTCTTTTTGCCTTTTTGTCTTTTTCCCTTTTAATTTTGTTTGTGGGAGAAATTACTTTCCAACACTCCCCCTTAATTTCGACCACCTATCATTCCAAATTTATCTTCCAAATCTTTGTCTTTCAATTCTGGTGACTCAAATCCTTTGCTTGCAAGATGCCTTCAAATCATCTTCACGATCTGCTGATCTTCAACTCTCACCCACTGCTGCGGCAGTCATTCAATCCTTGAAAAATATTTAGAACAACAAACTGGAAGTCCTCTTACTATCTGTATCTTTCAACTTTGCATGATGCCTCAATCCTTCAAACTTTTCCTGCTTGTTATCATCTTTCACAAATGAAGATCTATACCTAAACAAACTTTTCAGCATACTTGTAATTTGTTGCCAACTTGATCCATAACTCCATCCACAATCCATTTTCATGCAATCCTTCATAGATTCATCTTTCCACTGTCTTTGCCAACACATCTTTTCTGAATGATTTCTGAATCCACAATTGCTACATGGATGTAAATCCCAACACTTTTCCTTTGTATGTCCTTGCCTATGACAATGAGAACATTGAACATTCCTCTTTTCTTGAATCAGCTTGTTTGTACCTATAATATGATCCATTTTTCCATATCCAAGACCTACATACTTTGGCCAATGGGCTCCTTCATTCCTTGTCCATACTTGCCTAAACCTTGTCCTTTATAACCCATTTTCTTCATTATATTAAAACCAACATTCTCTTTATTACAATTAACATGATTTTTAGATTCAAACAACTTGTCATCTTTAGCTTTACATTCTTCATCAATAATATCACAACATGCAAATTTTGCTGATCCAATTTGGTCAACTTTGCATTCTTTAACTTCAACTACATCACATAAATCACTTGTATCACATGAGACATCACAAACCAATGTTTTTGCCTTTAAACTTTCATTTTCTTCTTTCAATTTTGATATTTCTTCTTTCAACCTTGACATCTCATCTTTTTGTAAACTGTTCTCCTCTTCCAATTTCTTATTATTTTCTTCTAATTCTTTATTCCTCTGTTTAATCTCATCAAACGATTTCAATCTTTCTTTTAACTCTTCTTGAACATTAATTAATTCAATTTTAAGATCAGAAATTTTTATCTCATGTCCTATTTTCTCTATTGAAACCTGCTTTAAATCCCTTAATAATTCCTTTCTTTTCTTTTCCCAATCATCTCTTTCTTTTTGGAAATCATTTTATGTCTTCTCTCTTTTAGCTTTTCCCATTTAGAAATAAATTATTTACTTACCTCAATCTGCTTGTCTTTGATTCTTGTTTTCCTCTTTGTTCGGCAGCTTCGTGCACCTCACTCCTTCTTTGATATTGTCTTCAGACTTGTCAATTTTTTTTAACCTACTGCAATCTACTTTCTGACAATCTCTAGAACTTTATAGAATTTCCTTTGTCACTGGCTATGGCCTTAATTTCACAATCTGTGACTTACAATTTCTAAATCTGCAACTTCTTTTGCTAGAAAACTGGACAACATACATGAATCACTCTTCAGAGTAACATCAGTAATATCTTACCTTTGCAATTGTTATATACAGGGTATCCTTCAGCACTGACTTTCACTTCTCTATCAAGATTTTGTTGTTCCGAATCTTAAAACCATCGCCACTCAAAACTTTAAAAAGGCCAAAAGACAAAAGAAGAAAATAGAAAGTTCTTAAAGGAGTCTAGATAAGACAGAGGTTTCCAGAAAGAGGAGAGTTCTAGATAAGAAAGCTTCTAGAGGATAAGATTTCTAGATGAAGAATAGAAGAGCCTAGAAAGGCAAGGCATGAGCAAAGCCCTCTATAAAAGAGGCATAATGTAATGCAAGAAGAGGCAAGCCGGTAATGATCAAGTGATCATTAGAATGCAGCAGCATTCATTATAAGCATGTAATGATGTTCTGAGTTAATGAATATTGTGCAGCAGCACACATTTGAGCAATATTTGTGTTTATGTGATTTATGTTTCTGTGTATTTATTTTTCTGTGTGATTTAAATCTGAGTGTCTTGTGGATTTATAATCCACCATCAACAAATGGTATCAGAGCAAGGCTAGGAGCCCCAAGCACCCGCAGTGTGGCTTAAGGGGGGGTGTTGGAAGTAAGCCACACCCGGACCGACGATGGGCTAGGCACAAGGGGCCAGTAGCTCAGTTGGTAGAGCACTCCAGCAGCAAATGGAAGGTCCTAGGTTCGAGTCCTAGCTGGTCCATATGAGCTGTAGCTCAACAGGATAGATGCCATAAATGATGAGTTTAAGTTATACCGGTGTCACACCATCATGAATTGCACTCGCACTTGCCCCAAGGGTTTAAATCCTACAAAACAAATTGCTAATATTAAAAAAAAAAAGCTTGCACTGATAAATTAGTGGAATCAAGTTGCCTAACATTAATTTTCATTTGAGTTGGACACATTCTATACATTTCCCTGTTTTTGTCCCAAGATGTTTTTTAAAATAAAGCTATACATTGTATACTTTCTCCTTCCAAATTCATATGATAATTGAATTGAATGTTGCATGATTATGCAATGAATTTATTATCATTGGGCAATAGGATTGCAGATAGAAGAGAGAGATCTTGAATTCAAGATTGATATTAAATATTCATTGTTGTATGATTTATTTGCTCCATCCATGGCATCACGTTCCACACTCAATTCAACTATAGTAATTGAAATTGCATGTATTGAAGATATAATGTTTTGTAGAAAGGTTTTGTTACATATAGAAAAGAAAAATAAGTTTTGATGTATTTGTAGGACTATATTGAAGCAAAACACGACAGAAGTGTGGAAATAGTTAATTGTCATGGAGATTGTTACAGGGTCCTGAGCATTCTTTTTACGCGAATTTTAAAAAAGTAACTAAGCTAAATTAGTGTTCAATTTTGTGAAAGCAAGAAAAAATGAGGTATACAACTTTTTTTTTTGTTTTTTATGTGATTCCTTCTTATTACAGTCTAGACTTCACACAATTGATTCTATTTCCAAGCAAGTAAATTTATATTTTTTCTCTCCTGTAGAACGTAGTTTTACTTGCAGGATGGTTAGAGTGATACCTGGTAGTTATATAGAAAAGTAAAGGTAGTGTTTTAGGTTACTCCAACTTACCATATATATTGTTCATATTGGGTGGACACACCCTACCTCAAACGGATTTTGAACATGTGCCTTTCCTATGTAACATGCATGCCTTCACCATAATTCTACTTAGGTTCTACATAACAGTCACCAATTTATTATGAGACTGCTCTCATGGAAGTGCCTAAGGGGATTGCTCTTCAATATTCTTTATATATTGCTTCTATTAGGAGTAGAATGTACACACCTTAACGTCCTTGTGTTTGAACACATCATATTTATAGTTTCTACATCTTCAATGAAGAAAATAGTTTCTCTGATGCTATGTTTACAATAGAGCAAATAATCGCTATACATTCTATTTTTGTGATGAAGAAAATAATTCTTCTATGGATTCTACATTTGTAATGGAGGAAATAATAATTTGATTTGTTTAAAGCCCTTCTATGGCCTCCCCAAGGGCATTGTTTTTCCATTTACTTGTATGTTATTCATATTTTGGTGTAAGGGGCGCATACACCTTATACCTTCTGAATTTGAATGTGTTTTCTGCATTTCTCTTCCTCCCCCCAATATTACATCAAATTCAAATGCTGTTTCTCAATTATGTATCTCTGAGTGGGGATAATTGGACTTTACGCTTCCAAATTGGATAGGACGAACCCTTTTGCTATATATGTAGAGGTCTGATGATTAGGCTTTTAGCCTTTCCTGGATTAGGTAAATCCTCATGTGATTGTCCATTTCTTTTTCTAGTGATTAGTTAAATGTTTAGATGCTTCAGAATTGAAAAAGCTGTGTGGTGTGTGTTTAAACCTGAGGTTCTGAATAAAAACTTATGTGTACTTTGAATTCGCTGTTTTCAATCCAAATGTTAGTCTTTAGACATGATATTTAGAAGTGTTGGGCATAAGCCGTTTTTCTTTCTCAGGAGTTACTGTGAGGTTTATCCATGGATTTGAGAACTTTTTTTTTTCATGGAGAGCTTGGAAGAAGACTGATCCCATACCTATTGATTTGGAATGTTTGGAGCAAATATATATAGTATTATCTATGCATTTCAGAAGCTATGTTTTCCTGTTTTAATTGTTTCAACAGTTAAAAGCTTTTGCATCAAATTGTACATGAAATAAAGGGTCTTAAACCCTTGCCTTTAACTAGCGTTACATCTCATTTGGTTTCACTCCAATAAATATGGTGTCTTATCAAATTCTTGGGTTCTTTCCTTTCTGAATTTGTAATCTCTCCACCTGGAAGTATTATTTGGTACTTATTTTGTGGATTTTTGCTTTTATTTCCTGCTGCAGAGCCGGTTAACAGAGCAGTAAAATAAAACAATTAGAGCTTACTAATTCTGGTTTTTAACTGAGTCTTAATGGTAATTAGCCAGATGTTGTGATCATGGTGTGGGTAGCAAATGAGTTCTCAAATTCTTAAATCTTCGATTAGCATTGTGCCACCTTTGAACTCTCTACATTTTAATAGAAAGGAAGAAAAAATAATTTAAAATCTATAATATTATATTTTAAGAGTTAAAAACATTTTAAAAGGAAAAAATTATAAAAAATACTTAAGATTTATATTTTAAAAGTCAAAAACATTAAAATTTTTTTTATATTTTATAATCTTATATTTTAAGAGCTAAAAACATTCTTAAAAAAAATTATATTCCATCTTTGGAAACATTCTAAACTAATATATTTTTTATAAAAAAATATTATTAAATAAAAGATATTTTTTAAATTATTTTTCTTTAAAATAATATATTAATTGAGTTAGAGTTAAAATTAGGGTTACAATTAGGGTTATGGTTAGGGTTAGTATTGGGGTGATGATTAGGGTTAAAATTAGTTTTAGAGATATAATTAGGGTTATTATTAGGATTAGAATTACAGTTAAGTTTAGTATTAGTGTTACAATTAAGCTTAGGGTTAGGGTTACAAACTTCTCAAGATTATAATTATAATTGGATTTATGGTTAGAGTTACAATTAGAATTAGGGTTAGAGTTAGGGTTTAGGTTAGAATTATGGTTAAAACTATGATTACAATCAAGGTTAGGGTTGGGGTTATAATTAGGGTTAGTATTAGCTTAAACATTAGGGTTAGGGTTATTGTTACAATAAAACAAGAAAGGTTATTTAAGTTTATATATATATATATATATATATATATATATATATATATATATATATATATATATATATATATATATATATATATATATATATATATATATATATAACTATGGTTAGAGTTAAGGTTGGGATCACGGTTGGAATTAGTAAGAGTAAGGATTAGGGATAGAATTAGGTTTATTGTTAGGGTTAGAATTAGAGTTAGGGGTGGCATTACTATCAAGATTAAGGTTAGAGTTATAGTAATAATTTGGGTTTGAATTAGTAATAAAATTAGTATTGGGGTAAGAATTAGGGTTAGGGTAAAATAGAGATTAGAATTATAATTGGATTTAGGGTTACTGTTCAAATTAGGGTTACAATTAGGGTTAGGATTATAGTTATAATTACTGTTAGAATTAGGGTTAAGGTTAGGATTTAGGTTAAAATTAGGGTTAAAACTATGATTAGAATCAGGGTTGGAGTTAGAATTAGGGTTGGTATTAATAACTTCTTATCGTAATAATTATTATAACCCTATTTATTTTTACTCTAATTATTTGTACCCTAAAAAATATATTTAGAGTTGTCTTTTAATCAATTTATTTTAAACTATGATTGTAATTATTGTATACTTTAATAATTTTGAATCATAATTATAAACTATTTGGGCATAAAATAAAAAAATATTTATAATAAAATAATAATAGTATAAATATATTATTATAATGTTTACTAATATTATACTACATAATTATGACTTAAAATTATTAAAGTATACAATCATTACAATTAAAGTTTAAAATAAATTGATTAAAAGGCGCCTTGAAATGGATAATTGTAGGCGTACTTTAGAAATATTTTTTAAATATAGCTATACTAGTTTATATAAATACAAGTAATAGCCAAACATAGATCACAAAACATCAAATGAGATAAGATAGAGCAGAAGAATATTGGAGAAGCAGAGGAGCAAAGTATAATTGCAGAAGTTATTTGAACCGTAAGTGCAGAAGTTATTAAATATCAATTGGAAGATGTCAATGGCGCTAGAATCTATGCAAGAACCTAGAATTATCACTCCTGGTCCGAAAAGAAGACTAGATGAGGAGACAGCAGCTGGAAGGTGGCCTGGCTGGCCTGGAGAGAGTGTTTTTCGATTGCTCATAACTAGTCAGAAGGTTGGTGGGATAATTGGTCGTAAGGGAGAGTTTGTGAAGAAAATGTATGAGGAGAGCAAATCTCGCATCAAAATTCTAGATGGAGTCCCAGGCATCCCTGATCGTGTTGTTATGATCTCAGCAAAGGATGAACCTGATTCAGCAATCTCCCCAGCAATGGACGGGGTACTTAAGGTTCATAAGCGCATAATTGAGGGCATAGATGCAATGACAATTTCAACTCGAATGCTGTTACCTGGGACACAGTCTGGAAGTTTAATAGGAAAGCAAGGATCAACAATAAAGTCTATTCAACAAGGTTCGGGTGCCAGTGTTCGAGTACTTGGTCCTGAAGATGTTCCACTTTGTGCCTTACCAGATGACAAAGTGGTTGAGATACAGGGAGAGGCTACAAGTGTACATAAAGCTGTAGAGCAAATTGTTTCTCATTTACGGAAATTTTTGGTTGATCGCACTGTTCTTCCTCTGTATGAATCAAATATGTCAATGGCCAAGCCCCCTGAGATAGAGCAAAACATGCCCCAACAGCCTTGGAGCCACAGCCACAATAACACGTTACCTAGCGGTGGTGGTAGTCTTGGAAACAACTCTCATTACACACCTGTTGCTCCTCAACGTGATAGTTATAATTATCCTCCATCAGATACTCGTTCACAGCATGGCTTGAACATGTATGATAGAGACCCATCACTTAACAGTCATTCATCTGCAAATCCACAACAAGCACCTGTTTTTACACAGGTTACTCAGCAAATGCAAATGCCCCTATCATATGCGGATGCTGTGGTTGGAACAGCTGGGTCAAATATCACCTACTGTCGTAGGGCCAGTGGAGCAATAATAACTGTACAAGAAACTAGAGGAGTGCCAAGAGAAATGACAGTCGAGCTACATGGAACTGCAACTCAAGTGCAAACGGCACAGCAATTGATCCAGAACTTTATCGCAGAGGCTTCAGGGCCACCTACAGATGCAAATAACACAGTTGATAACGGATATAATTCTTATCCCACTCAAAGCTCTATGTACACTTCCCCACGGCAAAAATACAGGACAAGATGGCCATTCTACTGGAGGATATGGTCCAAGTGCTGCTGGCCCCACTGGAGGTTATGCTCCAAGTGCTGGGCATTCGGGCCCAGCTGGAGGCTATGGTCCAAGTGCTGGGCATTCAGGCCCAACTGGAGGTTATTGTCCAAATTCTGGACATTCTACTGGGGGTTATGGTTCTCACTACAGCAGCTATCGATATTAGATGGAATAGTGCATGCATTGACTATCTATGCTTCTTCTTCCTAGGAACTACGAGAAGGTTCTGGATGTTGAACACAAATTGAAATGGCTTGGGTGCTTATTTAGACTGTGATTTGCACATTACCCGAGTTGATATCAATGCAACATGATGACTGAAATTCTTGAAATTTTGCAATGTCTATATGATGAATACTATGGGTTAGCCACTGATACGATCAACTTTCTCTTGTATGGTATGATGCCACTATTTTCATGGATGCCACTACAAAGTAAAATTTAATTGGGATGTTTATGCTATTGAGGATTTATCAATCTTTTTAAATAAAGAAAAATAACTATATTTAATTAGTTTTATCATATGAAATAAAGAAAAATCAATCATAAAAAAATCAAAATATATTATTTAACAATCTTAAAATTATTCGTTTTTATATTTTATTAGGGTTTTCATTTTATTTTCTGTAAAATCAATTAATATGTTATTTTATGTACAGTAGATTAATTTATTTTATAATGATATTTTATTAGGGTTAATACAAATCTTATATCCTCTGATGGATTGTAGGAGTCACATACTAGAGCAATATAGGCATCTACTAATCATTTTTCACTCCACAATCTTAGCCTATGGCACTTTGTTCACTTGAGAAGGTTGTAGGAGGTATGGGTTTTGTAGCGATTCTTTCTTCATGATCGATGTTGATGAAGACAAAGTCTATCCTCCTGTCTGAAACATATACACAACTCAACACTCAAGCAATTTAATGCTAAGAACATCAAAGACCCAGATTGCAACACAAATGCAACTAAAGATTTCTTTTATTGAAAATAATAGAGATACACATCTGCAAACAATCATTTATAATATTGACTTTCAATGGCCTTCCTCACAGGCACACAAAATATTGAACTTTCTTCTTCTACAACAGCAGTCCCATCACCAAATCTCTCTTCCTTTTCTCCAGGCAATGAACACTCTTAACTTATTACCACTCTCTGTCGATCCACTCCAATCGTTCACACAGCATCAAACTCATTCTTCAAACAAGCCTCAAAAGGCATTATAATTGCATAATGCTCAGGATTCCTCTGCCACACTGCCTCTCCAAAGTGCGCTCCAATCTACCTTCTTTCTCTGTCATTTCTACTTCCCTTCAACGCCTTTCAGACCATCTCTTTCCTATAGTGCATTCTGACACATTTGCCATCATTCCCATGGCAACTAATATTGTCTACCTGGCTGCATCCACTCCAATTAGGTTTCTCACAATTCTTGGACAGCGGACTAAGCTTGATTTTCAATGATTTTTGTTTTTATAATGAAGCCACTTTTTCCCTAGAAAATAAATGACTCACACAAATTAACTTGGGAATTATTAGAATCAAGGCTTACTCTTATCAGGCCCGCGGCCTCCACAGCCACTCGTTGGGCTTCTTTCAATCTTTCTACCTGTTACGCAGCTCACTCCACCTTTTCTATGGTTGTCGACCTTCCTTGACTGCGTTTCTTTTTCTCCTATGTTTATCTCTGGAAGCTCCCCCTACTTTCTCACGGTTCTTCCCTTTTTCATTACACTTCATTGTCTTGTTCCCACAGAAGATGAAACGTCCCTTTCCCCAAATGAAATTTAAAATATTTCAAGTCTTTTATTCCCTCTGCTGACCCATTCTGCCTTCTATGCTTTAGAAAGGTAATGAAACCAAATTCAACATGGTGTCCTTCTGATTTCCAACATTGGGATAGAGATATAAAAGTTTACTTTGTTAGATGTATTCACTAACAACAATAAATCCCTTAGACAAGGCCGCAACCCATGCATCATTTCCAATCGGCCATCACAAGAATAGAAGGCATGTAGTAGGCCATCAATGTCTCCGTCTTCAATGAGTTTTTTCTTTGCTGGGACTTGGAGTCATGATCCAAGAGGTTGCACAAGAGCTGGAAATATAGAACAACAAGGTATTTCACTATCTTTGCATGTAAAAACATTATCATTTGGGTCTGTTGTTTGGGGGGGGTTTGCATACAGATCTCTCTTGAGGAACTTATTTTATCTACCTATGCTGAAAAATAGACTTCACTATTTTTTTCCCTTTTGACCTGTTGTCACTAGATCGACATCAATTCCCTAATGACACCTGTCCCAGCAACGGCACAAAAAATGACCCGTTGTCATTAGATCGACATTAATTTCCTAATGACCCCTGTCCAGCAATGGCACAAAAAATGATGAGGGTTGTTATAGTCCTCATCATTTGATTTTAATAAATGTCAATCCAAGGCAGTGTCAATGGCTGTATGCAAGAGGGAAGGAGGAATAATTTGAGTGGAAACCTTTATACAAAAAGAATTGACAACAATGCATGAAACAAACTAAGGTTTAACTATTGCAATCAAATTTTATCTAAGAGTTGGTAAATGGAAATGCTGGAATCAAATCTATCTGAAGAATCTTGGAAATGGAAATAACAAGGAATGGAAAGATTACTGAAAAATAAACTAAACAATGAAACTACAAACAATTAATATTTTTTCTCAGGATGAGAGGGCCTTTACTCCCCTTTGGAATTAAGTGAAACAAACTAAACAAATGCTATCAAAATGTTGAACTTTATTATTTTCTAAAAACAACTTGATTCATACAAAAAGAAACTCTCTTTTTTCTTCTCCCCTTATGATTGATTGATTACAATATATTTATATAATACTTATTTCTAATCTACTAATTCAATCCCCCAATAATATGGATCTAAGATCCTATTCTTGTGGAGAAAAACTACAAGTGCTTCCTTCAATCTCTGTCACCTTTTTGTTAATCATTTTCTATCATGAACTACTCATTCATTTTTGTGAATCTTTTCAAACACCTTTAAAATTTTGTTCTTCTCATTTTTATCTTTCCAAATCATTTTGAAAATATAATTTTCATTAAGAAACAAGAGAGATATAGTCATTTTACCATAATTGTTTTCTCTACTCCTTTCTCATCAACTTTACTTTAGTCAATTTCTGTCACTAATGTTGAATCATTTTAACATATTGTCTCAAATGCTTGCGCCTTATACTCATATTTCCATAGTATTTTCAAATTCTAAATTTCATTAATAAATGAGAGATCTATCACTATTTTACTGAGGTTGAGTTTTTCACTTTTTTTCCTCTCGAGTTCGTCCTTCTTTCTAGCAAATCTTTTGGCACTGCAACTTGACTAAAAAATTACTTATTCCTCCATCTTTTGATAAAATAGATGTTGATTTAAAGATGAACATGCAATAACTAAATAAACTCATACATGGCACTAATTGTGTTATCTAAACAAGAAGTCTATTTGATGTTTTAGCTAAAACCTTTCAAACCATACACAAGTCCTCTTTAAAACTGATTTATTTAAGAAGAGATATATACTTTTATTTGGCTAATGATGAGATGATTTATGGTCTCATCAGTGACATTGGATTTGTCAAAACTATAATGTGTATATATTGTAATGCACAAACATTATGAAAAATGCATATGAGCCATACTGCATGCGCAATATCCAAAATGCAGGTGTGTTTTAAAAAATTATGAAAGTTTAAAAACTTTTTGGCCCCCCAACTTTCTACACCCCAATTGAAGAATAATAATTAATATTGTTGTCCCCACCACACTTGGGTATCTAATATGACCCATTAGATATACTAAGGAGTAAACACATTAATTTTCTGTCTACACATAAAATTAAATATACTAGACATAGGGATTTCCAAGGTAGATATCACTTAATCCTAACATCCATCAATGTTCTATTCATCCTATTTGTAACTCCATATTGATGAGGGTTGTATGGAGTTGTTTTATGTTGCGCAATGTCATTGTCCTTACAAAATCTATCAAACTCTATTGAGTAATATTCTCCACTATTGTATGTTCCAAATACCTTAATCTTTGTTTCCATCTACTTCTTCATAAGAGCCTTACACTCTTTGAACTCTAGGGGATTCACTTAATAAACCAATGCCATAGTATGTACATTTGTAGGGTACTAATAAACACCCCTAATTTCATTTCTACCCCTCAAATTTAAATTTTAATACCACATATACACACATTAATATAGTTTAGATATCTCCCTATTTTCAATAGGTATACTATGTACCTAGTTTTTTAGTTACATTTTTATATCCTTTTATTATACCTACCCTATCAACTAAGGGAACTACCCATGCTTACATCTAACTCAGAACTAGTTTTGACTAGCATAGCATACATTATAACCTTGACACAAAAACCTAGATGAGCTTATGACAAATATGTCATCATGCAAAACATTTTGATTAAAAATAACTTATACATCTCAACCTCCAAACCCTTTCTATGCTAAATCTAATAGTAAATTGCCCTAATAACATATATCTCAATTACATTATATATTTATCTAAATTATAATGAAAGGGTTTTGGAGATACCTAGTGATTCTTCTAAGTTGGGTCATGGCATTATAAAAAGGTGTCCAATAACTAGTTATAAGAAACTTGAGTAGGATTGTCCTAAGCCTACACTTTGGTGTGACCATTACTTCCTTTGTTAAATGCATTATATTTGGGGTTAAGTAAGCACAACTCAGATTATGAGGTTCTAACACAATGCAAGCCTATGTGATTAGAAGAAAGAAAACTTTACTATTCTAGCAAGAATAGCTTAGAGAATGACATTTCCTCTGATTGACCTAGATGCATAGTGAATTGTAGAGGATTTGAAATGCCACTTATAAACACTCCACCCTCTTATATGCATTCTTTTTCAACCCCAAATACCTACCTATATCACATTAACTAAATTATCCTGTTCCCCCTTATATTTTTAAAAAATTGCATCACATTTTTTTTATTTAGAAACGCAATATACATGCACATCTACTAGACCAAAACACTACCTATGAACTAAACCCAAAATTCTTGTAGGTCTAGATAAGATCTAACGAAATTAAACACAATTTTTCTTTCCATATAAATAATGTTCACAAAAGTCAAAATCTAAGGGACAATCAACCAACCCCTCTAAAATAATTTTATTTTTCAAGGCTCTAAACCTTTTCTCATGAATGTGGACCATGTGTTCATTCCACAACATAGTCTCTTAGTTGGTATCTTTCTCTATGAGGTAGAGTATGCATATGAAACCCAACTAAATGTCTAGATGATGCAAGTCACTTTTCTACAATTTAAATGTATATGTTGCTACATATTGTGATGTTGCATGTACCAAAGTTGTAGGTATAGTTGTTGCAAGTCTTTTTCTTGTAGGTATCACCAAACTATTATACTAAATGCAGATGCTACCATCAAGGGAGAAAATAATTCTAACTTGAACTCCCTTTACAAGAACTATATATCCACAGTTCATTTTATACCCATCCTTGTTGAAGACTATGTATGCACCTACATAATTCATCTTGCTAACAGATAATAGGTTTTGTGCCAAACCCTTGAGATGTGTAAAATATCCTAAGATACATTTGATCCTCCCATTAAAGAATCTAATATTGACTCATCTACATCCAACTATATTGAGAAAAGAGGTGTCACCAAGGTAGATATTTCCACCATTGAATCACTCATAATAAAAAACCACTCCTTATGGACGATCATGTGGAAAGAGGATCCAAAGTTGATTATCCATGCATGCATAGCCAAGGTTGCAACAAGCACACCACCACCATCATCCTAATAGTTTTTTGAATTTGAATAATCATCTAATTGATTATTGTCTTTCTCGTTGTAGCCATTCTATGTATGGTCTTTCTTACCATAATACCAATGTTTAACTTTTGATTTACCATAAGACTTAGATCTCCCTCTACACTTAGATTTTCCTTTATCTTTCTTCTTGTTCTTCCCCTTGCATTTCTCCTTTGATCTTCCTTGAACCACTAATGTATCCTAAATCAAATATAAATTTTTCCACTTCAAGCATAAGATTAGTGGTATTAATACCAATTTCCATCAACAAGTTGTCTCATGAGTCTAGCAAATTGAACACAACAAAGTGATACATGGATCATCATCATCCATTTATACACCTATAAACTACAACTAAGTCTTAACATGATGTTGAAAGAATTCAAGTGCTCTATAATTGAGTCCATGTCACCCATCCTCAAATAATAAAACTTATTCTATATAAAAATATTATTTATGAGTAATTTATCTAGGTATATGTTACCTAACTTCTTCTATAGGTTCTCCATGCTGGATTCTCCCTCTTCATTCAAGAGCACTAAATCTACCAAATAAAGCCTAATCAAGATTTTAACTTTTTGATCCAACACCACCCCACCTTTTTCCTTCATATTCAAGGGTTTGTTTTCCAAAATGACAATTCATAGATATTAATCTATGAACAAGTCCTCAATTTTAAGCTTCCATGACTCAAAATTTATGTCGTTGAATTTGTCCATCTCCAACTAAGATGTGCTTGCCATATTTTCCTTGAAATACAATCATCACTAGCCACAACTCCCACTTAAGTAGAAATTAGTTACAAAAAATTATTTTACCTAACACCAAGGAAACCATGAGCTAGCGAGGTTCTAATACCAAAAGAAAGGAAGCCAACTAAGATGGAACACTTCCTACACTAATCTTCAAAGGAGAGACATGCAATATAAACTAATATTTGACAATTTCAAAAAGATAAAGCATACATGTAGCAACATACAATCACATAAAAAAATATGACATAATGATTTACCTCAGGAAAAACCTTTCAAAAAAACCCAACAACAAAAGGAGTCTCAATGTATTATTTAGTCATAAACATATTGGTATTACAATACAATTAGAATATCCACTCCCACATCACACCATCTCTATCTAGATAAATTCTAATAGGATAACCACCAACAAAATCACAAGTCTACATATCTCCATCCAAACATCCAATATATAGAGGAACAGCAAGCCACAAACCACAAGTAATTTTACAAAATCATGAGTCAAGAGTCCATGGACTAAAAGTGGCATCTAAATCTAGACCCAAATCCCAACATCCCATTGATGATGGATCAACAATCTAAGAATAACATTATTCCAAGTTATGCATTTTTACCAGCCACCAAACTCAAATTCTCTAAGTTGGACTCATTATTTCTTTTCAAAGATGCTCTATGATGCATCATTCTTACACATTGTAAGTTGTTCAAAAGTCATAGTCCACTATACAATCTCCCTCTTACATGCTATTACACATTTCAAATTACACATGGCATAAAGTGTCATCTCAACTGGGACACCCTTTCTATGTGGACACAATAAATAATTCAAAATAAATAAATAATCAAACATTAAGATTTGTAAGGTGTATGACACCTAATCCCAACATATATTGAGTCTTTCCATGGCTATCTCTTAGTTCCTGCAACATGGAAGTAACTTTCTTCAATTTAGTAGCACACCATTTCAAAGTTTTGATAGCTATTATTAGCATAGCCTCCTTGACCACCTACTTTTCTATTCTAATTGAGGAATGTGTCTTCCTCCAAGGGTGTATCTAGGAGAGAGATAAATGTCACTATATTCTCAAAGGAAATCAACTCAAGAAGTTGTCCCATGGGCACATACCAATGATAACTTTAAGAAAAGACCCCTAAAAAGTTATAAAATCTTGGCGAATCCTAGCTAAGTGCTTTAATTTTCCTTGAAAATATTTCATTTTTTTGAAAAAATAATTAATTTTCTTAGCAAATCTATGCACATTATTAAAAAATATAAAATCACGGCAAATCCTAGTGAATACTCACTAAAGAAATTAAAGACAGTGACTAATCTTAGTGAATAATTACTAAAGAAATTAATTATAATGGTGAATCCTTCCTCTAAAAATTTGCATATTTGGTCAGTACAATTCCCCCATATATTATTTTGTTTTTTAACATTGAAGCAGGGGTCCGAGGGTGGTAGAAATAGGTAGGATCAAGGGGAAACACCCCTTGTGGGAGTCAAAGGACAATATCCCCTTGTGGGGGTCAAGACAACAGCACCCCCTCGCGAGGCTTGGGGATAGTGATCCCAATGCACTCCTGTCATGATATAGGTGGGGTCAAGGGGTGAAGGCCCTTGCCACCAATCATAAATCCACTATCCAGAATGTATTGGAGAACACAAATTAAATTTTTTTAAATATTTCACTTTAAAATCAAGACTAAAAGAAAAGTGAATTGTTGTCGTTGATTATCGTGATCAATCATATTATTGTAGTTGAATTTCGTGGCACTATTAATATGTGCCTTTTAAAATGCTTGCGAAGATATATATATTTTTTTGAGCCACATGACTATAATCTAATTGTGCAGCCCAAAAAAAAATTTACAACTCGACAATCCTTTTAAAAGGAACATGCTTAGAGTGCCACAGAATTCAACCACAACCATTCAATTAAAATGATAATCAACAGTGATGAATAAAAGTCATATTCAATGTAAAATTAGCCTTAAAAGTATATGAAAATTTATTAACAATGGTGATATTACCCCAAAAGTAATGACATGAATATAATATTAATGGAAAATCCAATTAAGATGTATAATTATATTATAAACTAATGGCGAATTGGCTCTAATGACACATTGTTAACTTGGTGAAAAATCTAATTTATTGTATTTAAAAATAATGCTTAGGTGATTTAACCAAGAATAAATTAAATTTTCAAAAAAATCAAGTGATTTAGTCCCTTGATGGTTGTAATATATTCACCAAATTTGAATTAGTGGATCTAAACTATTCACCAATTGGTGAATATTCGCCACTAAAAAAATTGTTGGCACATTCATAATGTCTTCATTATAAATGGTGTTTATTTCAACAAGATATTTTTATGCTAGATCATGTAGTCAGTATGCCTTAGAATTTTCATTGTATCAAACTAGAACACATTTGTGGCTTTTGGGTTCTAGCTTGTGGTAATTTTCTTCAAGAATGTAGGCCCACGATTCAAATCAAGAAAATTGAAGATGGTTTAAGACATATGGTTTCTTGGCCTTCAATTCTTTATATGGAATACACCCTTTTAGAGCATAAGTGGATGTTTGGATAATGATGAGGGTAGCATAAACATCACCTCCCCAAAACATGAAATATTCTTGGCATATAGCATACACCTTATCATCTTCATAATGGTGCAATTCTTTCTTTCAACAACTCTATTTTGCTAATAAGTTTAGTGTATTTTGTCTTGCCAAGTGATGTCATGATCTATGAGGAATCATTCAAATTCTTGCTAATATTCCTTTCTCGCATTTGATAAATTTTTTTTGATCTTTCTCTCATATCAGTTCTATGCAAGAGCCCTAAAGACTTTGACTCAAGAAATTGATTTAGCCTTATTTTTTGTAGTAGATGATCCACATAGATTTGTAGTCATGAATGAATGTGAGAAAGTACCTGACTCTTGAAGTATAAGATTTTCTCAATTGCTTATAGATCTTATTGTTGTAAACCCCAAGGTCTAAGATGCTATATTAACTTTGTTCTTTGGAATGACTTCTTGATGGTTCTTCCCTAAGAGGAATCATTTGTAGACTTTTTTGGGGGATTAATGGATGACATTCCCTGAATCACGTTATGAGTCCTTATGTGTTGAACAATGATCCATAGTTGGTGTGATCTAATTTGTGATGCTAGAGAGAATTTGTGTCATCTACATTTATATCCAAAGCCACAAAATCTAATTATTTGGATGATGGATCTGATTCACCAAGATGATACATCTTATTTGTTTCATCATTGTGTCTCAATGTGTAATGATCTTGAACATGTTGTTCCTGTCTTTTACAACCCACTTGGATAGCCAAAATTCAACCTTGTTATTTTTTGAAGGTTCATGTAGTAGAAAATATTAGATTAGAATCCATATCTAGAAGATGAAGAACTTATTTGAATCATCCATTACCCATAGATATATTGTCTCTTCCTAAGATGGTGAGATTATATTATAATTGATTGTAACTTGTTCTCCTCAATGCAAGGTGGAATAGCTGGTGACCACACTATTGTGACTAGTCATATTTCAACTTGTGCTTGAGTCAACTAGTCATTCAAAAGAAGTTCAAGAATCAGAAGAGATATCTAAGGTAGTGTGTAATTTTACCAATAACCTATTGCCACTTGTTTAGTTTACATGCTTTTTGAGAGCTTAAATTAGTATTTGGTATTCTCTTTTATCATGATAATGTTTGTTAGAGCTTTAACTCCTAGCCTGAACATGTCATTAGAGGATTTAACAGTGTGGGCTTGATAAGTGGTTTTCAATCTTTCAAATTTCCACATAGAGGCCTCAAGCAATTTGACTCTAGGACCCTTGCTCAAAAGATGGATCTTTGGACTTGTCAATGAAGGGGCAACAAATGTGAAGTTACATACAAAAATTTCACAGTTGGAATAGAGATTGTTGAGAAGAATACAAACATGCTACAAATCCTTCTTTTCTTGACATTATATTGCTCTAATGCTTGGTCAAATTTGGTTGAATTGTGAAATAATGTCTTTGACATAGTAACAACCAACAAGATTGAGAGTTTTTAGAAAATTGATCTAAGTGTTGTTAGTATTGAACAAATCCTTGAATTTGTCTAGTAGTTTAGTTGTATCACTTTCTTCAATGTAGTAGTACAAGGATATATCTTCTACTACAAGAGTGATCATCCCTTGAATCATTTCTCTACATTGTCTAACCTTGACCTTCAATTCAATTGTGTCTTCTAGGGGCAATCTTATTGAGAAATATACATCCATAGCCCCTAACTCTTGACATATGCATACAATTTAATCTTGAAAATGATACATAGCTTGAACCATGAAGATTCTTTAATCCGAAGTTGGACTCCATTGTTTTGGTTGATAACAACTACACTTGAACATATCAAATTGTATATCAATGGACAAATATCTAAACTAGCTTTCTGATGCTTCAAGAATGCACCTATTAAGAGTCAATATGCAATATTTATGACCTCCAAAAGGTCAAGTGCTTTATATGAAGCTCATACGAAAGTGATGAGCATATGACCATCAAAGTTAATTGGAACATGTGACAATCACTTTGATGTAAAATTTAATCCAACATAAGTGATGGGTATTTGACTATCAAATTTAACTCAATAATAAGTGACAACCATATAACCATCAAATTTAATCTATTATTAAAAAATTATAATTTAGTTGAGAATGCATCTAATTAGTTCATATGGATGTTGACATCACTAGTTGAAAATCTATTAATTTGGTGTATGGAAATTTTTTTATTTATATATACTTTCCCTTAAGATTTTACTTTTCTTATAAGATTTGATTTCTAGTTTTGAAGGGCTTAGAGGTCAAATAAAAAAGAACCCCTTTGATATTTTGCAGATGGATTTACAAAAGTCTAAGTATGACATAAAACACAACATTTATTTAAATAAGTTAGGTCTAGAAATATCTTCTTATAAAATATACATGTTATGGTGAAACTTCAAAGATGGGTTTGTACCAATGATCAGCTAGAAGAAAATGTAAACAATAGATCTTCAAATTTTTTTTTTAAAAAATTGAAGCAATGTAGTGACAAGAGACGGATGCACATTGAGTATATAGAGAATAAAAGGAAGGAGTTGGATCCTAAGTATAAGGGTGCATTACATGAGATTAAAGACCCTTTTGAAAGGATGAAGAAGAAACTAGAGAGAGCAAAGTAACTTTCTCAAAGACCCAAGCTACGTGCAATGCAAGTTGTTAAGACATCAAGAAAGAAAATTAAGTTTACCCTTCCACTCATTTTTTCTACCACAAATTCCCTATCCATTACAAGAGTGCTATCAAATAGAGAGGCCCATGAATAACATGTTGAATTGAACTCTCCAAAATTACATAAAATAGAAAACATAGAAGTAAAAATGCTCTTCTTATTCACAAAACAATTATCTGGTTGGATTTTAGTTGAGTGTATCCATGGTATAATATGAGAATTATAGGCCACCTCTTAAAGAGGGATGACATGTGATTTATTATTCTTCACACAAGAGAATTGATGCATTTCTTGATAGTCATTATGATACTTCAAGGTGCTATATCTTTTTAGCATGGTAACAATAAAGATTGGGAGATGATGGAGATTAAAGGTTTCATGTTTTTTGAGTGATCAAACACATGTGATGTGGATCATATATGGAAATAGAATAAAATCCCCTTTGTCTTATCTTTTTGATGCGTTGAATGTTGTATGTTGTTTTCCTCTATGTAAGTTTTGTTTAGGCTCGACTTCTATTATAGACAAACAATATAGTAACATCAAGGCTCGAGGAGAGACTCATTGTATGGGGACTAGTGTTTGACAATCTATTAAAGAAAAACTTTTTAATCCCTAATCTAGACATGTTGAAAAATTTCAAAAAACTTCTTGAGATAAATGACACTGGAAATACTAAGGTATTTATCACCCATGCTTCTATAGATGTTGATTTTCATGGAGAAATTGAAGGTGGGGATTAAAGACCTAGATATATTGGAATGGATGTGCCACATTGTTCTCCTAGAGGTGGAGAGCTTTATATAATGTGATAGCTCTAATGATAAGGGGTTTTTTAAAGAATGAGAGGGATTAGCCAAACATTTAGAGAGTAAATGGAATCCCTCAATAAGGAATTTCAAGTGGTGTACAATTAGAAAGAGGATCTACTTGCACTTGTTAATATCTAGCGTTCTGTGTTGGTGGGATGAGATTATCCATAAAGATAGACATTTGATGTTCTTAATCTTTTTTTATGTTGCATGCTATTTTGTCAGAAGGATCGGTTCATTCAAAAAAGTGGCCTCATATGGAACATAGCATGCAAATTTCAAATTTTTGGAGGATTCTAAGGTAAAGTGCATAGTCAAGAAGGATAGTTTCTCTATGGATGTTGTGTGTATACATGAAGGTTTGAATGTGTCTACTATTTTCACACAAAGGAAGGATCTTGTTGATTTCCTCCTATGTGTTTTATGAGGCGTCATTTGCATACATTGTTTGGGAATTAATGTAGGGTAGTCCTTGAAGCATATTATGAGTGCTTATGTGTAACATTGATCCATAGTTGGTATGATCCAATTTACAATTCTAGAGAAAACTTGTCTCATCTACAATTAGATCCAAAGCCATAAACTCTAATGGTTTGGATGGTGGATCTAATTTGTCAAGATTAGACATCTTATTTGTTCCATCATAGTGTCCTAATGCAATGATATTGAACATGATATCCATTTTATTTACAACCCGCTTAGATAGCTAAAATTTAAGGTTCTTATTATTCTAAGTAATGTGGTAGAGAAAGATTAGATTAGAACCCATATCTAGAAGATGAAGAACTTATTTGCATCTTCCATTACCCATAGATATATTGTCTCTTCCTAAGATGGTGAGAGTCTACCATTCATAACTTATTGTAATGTGTTCTCCTCATTGTAACTTGTAGAGTAGTTGGGGACCATGCTCTTGCGACTAGTCATATGTTGACTTATGCTTGAGTCAACTAGTCAATCAAAAGAGGTTCAAAAAGTAGAAGAGGTATGTAAGGCGATGTGAGGTTTAACTCGAAACCTATCCCCACTTGTTTCCTTAACATGCTCATTGAGAGCTTAAATTAATATTGGGCATTCTCTTTTATCATGATAAGTTTTGTTGTAGTGGAGACAACTATGTTTTTTCCTACATTTGCCTTTGTTAGGGCTTTGACTCCTAGTTTTCATCTCTTTAGAGGATCTAACAATGTGGACTTGATTTGTAGTAGTCAATATTTCAAAAGTTCCACATAGAGGCCTGAAACAATTTGACTCTAGGATCCTTGGCTCAAAAAAATAGATATTTGGGCTTGTCAATGAAGAGATAACACGTGAAAGTTACATAGAAATTTTGGTTGAATTGCTCTAATGTCTACTCAAATTTTGGTTGAATTGTGAAATGTTGTATTTCACATAGTTACAATCAACAAGCTTCAAAGTTTAAACTTTTATATTTAGACAATTGATTGAAGAAGTGATGTTGGTATTGAACAAATCCTTCAATTTCTCCAATACTTTAGTTGGATCACTTTCTTCAATGTAGTAGTACAGGAATATATCTTCTACTGCAAGAGTGATCATTGCATGAATCATTTCTCTACATTGTCTAACCTTGACCTTCAATTCAATTATCTTCTAGGGGTAAATCTTATTGATAAATATAGATCCATGGCCCCTAACTCTTGATATATGCATATAATTCAATCTTCCATGATACATATTCTAAACCATGAAATTTCTTTAATATGAAGTTGGACTCCATTGTTTTGGTTGATAACAACTACACTTGAACATATCAAATTTTATAGCAATGTAAAAATATCCTAACTATTTTTCTGATGCTTCGAGAATGGGCCTGGTTAGAGTCAATATACAATATTTATGACCTCCAAGAGGTCAAGTGTTTCATATGAAGCTCATACAAAAGTGATGAACATATAACCATCAAATTTAATTTGGAATATGTGATGAGTACTTCAATGTCAAGTTTAATCCAACATAAGTGATGGGTATTTGACTATAAAATTTAAGTTATTAATAAGTGATAACCATATCACCGTAAAATTTAATCTATTATTAAAAAAACAATTATAAAATTTGAGAATGCATCTAATTAGTTCATATGGATGTTGGCGTCACTAGTTGACAACCTATTAATTTGGTGTACATGGAAATTTTTTTATTTGAATCTACTTTTCCTTGGGAGTTAACTTTTCTTATAAGATTTGACTACCCGCTTTGAAGGGTTTAGAGGTCAAATAAAAGAGAACCCCTTCAATATTTTGCAAAAAAAATTATCAAATATGTTGTAAAATTTAAAAAATGACCTACAACACAATATTTATTTAAAGAAGTTAGATCTAACAATATCTTCTCTCCCTGTTATGGTGAAATTTCAAATATAGGCTTGCACCTTGAGAAAAATGTGAATAATAGATCTTCAAAAACATATTTATTTTATTAAATTGAAGCAAGCTTAAGCTAGTGACATCTGCTCTAATACCATCTTAAAAATATGTTAGGCATAAAGTTAATTAAAGCTTCAAATCTACCAAACATGAGAGGATTGGGAGAACCCATAGGTAAACCACTTTGTAAATAAGATATGAATGAATAAGATGAGAAACAAGGGCTGCGCTGCAACTGCAGTCCCTGCCTAAAGCTGTGCAATTTTGTTGGATAAAAAAATGCATTCTGTGTGACATATTTTCATTGGTTAATTGGTCGTGGCCAAGGAAAGTAATGATTCTGCAGATCCATCATGTTGATGTAACCAATCTTTACTAAAGGCAGTAGAGACATTTTTGCTCAAAGAGGATAATAGAGGTGTGTTTGGTCAGATCCTACAGAAGAGTGTGAAATTGATACTGCATTTTGGAGTATAGAGGTGTGTTTATTGCAAGGGAGAAGCTGAACAATTACAGATTAGTTCAAGATCATCCTACCATTCCTTAGTAATGAATAACAAAAAAATCTATTTCTACACAATACATTTTAGCTTTAAACAACAATGCATTTGGATTATGGACAGTCACTTGGGTATGATCTTTTCAAAGCTGCAAACCACAAAATATTGCAACAATCAATGAACTATACATTCATTATATCTGTGTTGGTAAGTTTGCCCATGGGGTTTTTGTATGTTCAAACTTCAGGGTTATTCGGGAGGAGCAGAAAAAGTAGTGGGCTCTTGGTAATGTTCATACAGAAGGCAGCAGTCGGTGCCAATGGAGCTGTGCAGGATCTGTTTTGAGGATTCTTTACCAAACATGTTTGAGGGTATGCACTGTTTGCATCGCTTTTGTCATTCCTGCATGACTTAGTATATACATTCAAGGTTGGAACATAAGAGGCAAAACATTTACTGTCCCCAGGACTCTTGTGGGGAATCCTTGTCACCTCAAGAATGCCATTATTTTCTGCCGTCAGAAATCTTTGATGAGTGGTCAGCTGTGATCCTGGAGGCCCAAATCCCTGAGTCAGAAAAGCTCTATTGCCCTTTTCCCAACTGCTCCGAGCTGCTAGTGAAGGAGGACATTGCAGGCATAAGGTCAGATGACATATTGAATGCAGAATACCCCTTCTGTATGCGGTGTATGGTGCCCTGGCATGTTGATCTTAACTGCACTGAATTCCAGAATCTGCCACCTACAGAAAGAAGTGAATCAGATTTACAGCTTTTCAAGCTCGCCCAGGATCGCAAATGGCAACGCTGCAGGAAATGCAAGGGCATGATTGAAATCAAGCAGGACAACCTCCATGTTTTTCTACTAATTCCAATCTACCCTTAATTGCTCTGCTGCTGCCCGATATATGTTTTCAGATACTCCAACAGCTAGCCTTCTCTGTCAATTAATTCAAGAACATAGTCAGACCTCCAATAATAGACATATCCCAAGAGAACTCTTGATATTAATCTTGTTGTACAAGAAATAAAAAGAACAAATGCAGAAACAGATATGCAAGAACAATTCAGAAAGAATTTAGTGATATGATCAATATTTTTCAAAAAAGTTGTCATATAATCTATGCTGTTCAAAATGTTGTCATATGCTCAATGCGGTAGCCTAAATTATAGGCGAAATGTGCAATAAGTAAATTAAGGTTAAATTTTGGGTGAAATAAAAAACAATCTTAGAAATAAAAACAATCTTAAAGAATACGAAGATGAAACACCTGGCATCCCATTTGGCCACTGCAGTGGCAAAATAGATCTTTGTCTTTATGGTGATTAGTTCTTGGCTGCCATGATAATTGACGGTGCCTGGTCTGTGCTTCCAAACAGTTCACGTGCCTGGTCTGCACTTCCACATTTTGCATACATGTCTACTAGGGCACTTGCAACTATAACATCTGACAAAAATCCTCCTTCCTTTATGCTTTGATTGATGTCTATGCCCTGTTCCAAAGCTCCAATTTTGACACAGGAAGGGAGGATGCTGGCAAAGGTTGTTGAGTCTGGCTTTACACCTGCCAATTGCATTTGCTTGAATGTTTCTAAAGCCTTTTCAACAAATCCATTTTGTGCATATCCTGCAATCATTGCAGTCCATGATACCACATTTCTTTGAGGCATTCTATCAAACAGTTCACGTGCTTTCACTATGCTTCCACATTTTGCATACATGTCTACCAAAGCATTTCCAACTATGAGATCTGATGAAAATCTGCCTTCTATTATGCTTTGATGCATGTCCAAGCCCTATTCCAAAGCTCCGATTTTGGCACAGGTAGGGAGGATGCTGGCAAAGGTTGTGGAATTTGACTTTACACCTGCAAATTGCATTTGCTCGAATGTTTTACAGAGGTTGCAAGTTACCAAGAAAACCTAAGGGGGGGATGCTGGCAAAGGTTGTGGTATTTGGCTTTACACCTGCAAATTGCATTGTGCATTTACAGATTTTACAGAGGTTGCAACTCACCAACTAGATAAACCAATGTTCAATATCACAGACTCACACATTGCCCCTCTTAACTCATATTGTCCAAAGCATGTGGTATTCCCATTCATCAAAAGCAGAGGCTTGGCAAATAACACTAATCATATATGCATTCCCATCTAAAAACCATAAAAGATTATGGACATCTTAATTGCCAGATCTAAAAAGGCAGAAAGTAGTAAATGAAGCCAAGATTTTGCAAACTATCTACAACTCACTTTGGTTTGCAGTGGATGACCATTAGCACGTGTCAATTTACAGAGTGCATTGGTGCCTCGTATAGATTCCTTCAAGTTATATCCATGTTTAATGGCGCATGTCAAGCTTCCTGGTAAACATTGTAACAAGCTGTCTACTTTCTCCTAAAAATGAGGTGGACACTTGTAAGAGTTTGACCCAGATTCAAATGCCTCCCACTATAATAAGGATGCCAATAACCTTGACTATGGGGAATGTAATGCCAATCACAGCTTCCTACCTTGCTGGAATACCTTGACTTTGGTATTTGCTATTACTCCAAGAGTAGTTGAGGGTTTCAAAAGACTTAAACTTGCGTTTCTTACTATCTTTCCAATTGCTCGAGCTATCATGAGCACCGTATCATAGGCCAATAGACCATATGCATTGAGCTCAGTGTTTTTCATCTTGGGATTGTCAAGTCAGAATTGTTCTTCCCACCTTTCAGTGAAATCATTCAGCTCTTTAGAATTTGGGATGTGTATTTTAACTCCAAGGAGACCTTGCATAGATGACATTGTAGAAGCATTTAACACATAATCATATATTGTAGGTACAGGGCCAGGAAAGACTTACAGTTGCTGGTTCCAGCCAGCAGCCAATAAGATTAAACAGGTCTCTGAAATATTGTTAATCGAAAATCAGATTAAACAGAAATTGTATTGAATTTTATCTTCTAGAAGCACATAGACCAATAATTTTCAAACACTACCATCAGCAAACACTAGAGAATGGGCATTTTATAAAGATGTGTGAGCACTTGATTGAAAGGGATTGTTTGATTGCTTACCCTACAACCCATGTCTTGGAAAGGCAAGGAAGACACCCTCTGTGGATCCATTCTTCGGGTTGGTAATAATCTGAGGCACTTTTGAAACTGCATCATTCCTATATCCTGCACCTCCATGAATAGATTCATGCCAAGACCACAAGGGGCGTGGACAACAAAAACACTTGATTCTATTGTCTTGATTTTATAAAGCTCTTCCCTTATTGTTTGTTTCTGTGCAGTTGAAGAAATCATTGATGTGTATATAATATCAGAGTCCAGATGTTGAAGGGTGTCACGTAACCAGGACATGGCTCCGGAACCAAAATCATCCTTTGAGTGAAGAAATGCAATGCTTCTCTAGCCGTAATGCTTAACCAGGGCTGCAACGGCTTTCATCTAAATGCGATCACTATGTGCCATGCGAACAAAATATGGGAACCTCTGGTTGGAGAGCGCAGGACTTGTGAAAAATCTATTGCAGCTACTGATTATTAATCTCCTATTGTAAATAGATTATTTTATTGCAGAAAAATAATTCATAGCAAATATTAAAAATAATCCAGCCACAACTTCACAAATAATCACGGAGATCAAAAAAATAAAATATGCAAACTAAACACAATAGTTTTGGACAAATTGTCCCTGGAAAAACCCCAAAGGGAAAACCAGTTAGCAGATAAGAATTTTATTCAACTGCAGAAAATCAAGAGATACAAATTTGCTTGCCTCTTATTGGCAAAGCTCCAGAAATTTTCTTTCCGATAAATTTCCTTCCCTCAATTGCTCCTGCTGAAATTGCTCCAGCAATAATTTTCTTCTCTGGCAATTCCACTGCTGCTCTCCAATGCTATCGCTGCATCCTTTGCTCTCACTGCAAATCAATTTGCTATTGCTGCAAATTTATTTATTTGCTATCACTGCAAATGTTTCTCAGATCTGTCCTCTCCAAATGCCCATTGATCCTCTTTTATAATCCTCTCATTGAAAACCAATGGCCATGATTTAATCTCAATCAATGGCTAGGATTAATTAGACTCTAACAAACCCTAATATCTAGAAGTCTCTCGAGAAATCAATTTTGTAGGTATGGAGATAATTATTCTAGTTGTGTTTCTAGCCTCGTAATCACCACCCAAGACTAGAACACCTGTCCAAGCTACATTTAAATTAACACTCCCTCTTAGCGAGGAAGGTGTTCTGCATAACACCCAACTTATCTCTGAAGAAGATGAATTTCACCTTCCCCAATGCCTTTGTCAAAATGTCTGCTACCTGCTGATCTGTAGGTATATACTGTAGCTAAACAATCCTCCACTGTACACAATCCCTGATGAAATGATACCTGATGTCTATATGCTTAGACCTATCATGAAACACTGGATTCTTAGATAATCTGATGCAACTCTAATTATCACAGTGTATCATCATAGTCTCAACCCTCTGACCAAACAAGGCTACCAGCAACTTCCGAAGCCATATAGCCTCACACATTGCCATGCTAGCTGCTATGTATTCTGCTTCTGTAGAACTCAGAGCCATGAACTTTTGCTTCCTACTGTACCAAGAGACAACTCCTGATCCCAAACTAAAGCAGCACCCTGAAGTGCTTTTCCTGTCCACTACACTACCTACCCAATCTGCATCAGTATAGCCTATCAACCTGATACCATCACCTCGAGCATATCTGATCCCATACTCGATTGTACCACGCAAATACTGCAACACATGCTTTGCCGCTATCCAATGCACTCTCTTCAGCTCAACCATGAACTGACTAAGAGAGTTTACTGCAAAGGATATATTTGGCCTAGTGTTGACCAAATACATGAGAGATCCAATCAACATCCTGTATAAGGTGGGGTCTACATCCTTTTCCTTGGATGAGTCTACCTTCTTCCAATTCGTGATCATAAGTGTAGACATGGCTCTGCAATCTTGCATCTCAAAACTCTTCAAGATTTCAATGCAGTATTTCCCTTGTCCAAGGAAAATCTCTCCATCTGTCTGCCACACTTCCATGCCTAGAAAGTAGTGCATAAGCCCCAAATCCTTCATCTCGAACTCTGCTGCAAGGTCCCTCTTACACTCCTCTATGAGCCCCAGTGAACCTGTTAAAAACAAGTCATCCACATATAGAACAAGAATGAGAATTTCACCCCCAACCACCAAGTAGTAGAGGTTAGCATCTACCTCACTCTTCACAAAGCCTATTCCCTGCAAGTATCTATCAATGCGCTCATACCATGCCCTGGGAGCCGCTTGAGTCCATACAAAGCTTTCTTCAATCTGCACACGTGGGTTTCACTGTTGTGTGCTACAAAGCCCTCTAGTTGTTCTATGTATACCTCCTTTGCCAATTCACCATTAAGAAATGTCGTCTTGACATCCATTTGATGGATCTGCCATCCCATATGCGCTGCAAGTGAGATTACGGCTCATATAGAAGTATACTTGGCCACTGGAGCAAATGTCTCCTCATAGTCTATTCCCTCCTTTTGAGAGAACCCCTTGGCCACGAACCTTGCCTTGTATTTCTTGATGCTACCATCTACACCATGTTTAATCTTATAGATCCAGCGTGATCCAACCACTGCCCTATCTGTTGGTCTAGGCACAACCTCCCACACATCGTTTTGCATTATTGTGGTATATTCCTCAACCATCGCATCTTGCCACACTTGTTGCTGTGCAGCCTCCTGATAGCTGGAAGGCTCACTATCTACCAACTGACTAACCAATGCCACATAGTCATTATACCTGGCTGATTGTTTGCACTATCTACTACTCGTCCTAGGAGCTCCCACAAACTCCTGAGTATCCTTATGTGTTTGTTGAACCTCACGGTTCCTCCTGTCAACTATAGAGGATGAAATATCAAACTCCATATCTTCTTGATGCATCTCTTAGATTTGTTGTATCTGTTGCTCCATACTCTGTGAACTCTCAGCACCTGAGCCTATGCTTGTACTAGTAACTATACTCGTACTTTGCTGCCCCTGTTCTGATTGAACAATCCTTGGAGCTTATGTTGGCTGCTCATTCTAATCATCTGTTGGCAAATCTCTGGACCTCCTATATGCCTTATCCTCCATGAATTTGACATCACGTCTGACTATAATCCTCCTGGTCCTTGGAATAAATATTTGATATGCCTTTGAGGTCTCGCTGTACCCCACAAAGTACCCTCTCTCTGCAGTCTGATCTAACTTGGAACGTGTAGCCCTTGGAATGTGACAAAATGCCAAACTCCCAAATATCCTGAAGTGACTGACATCTAGCTTCTTCCCTGAAAATGCCTCCTTTGGTGTCATCTTGCCCAATACCTTATGTGGAACCCTGTTCTGTATGTATACTGTTGTATTGCATGCCTCTGCCCATAAGTAATGTGGCATATCTTGGTCATACAACATAGCCCTTGCTGCCTCCGATATAGAATGATTCTTCCTCTCAGCAACCCCATTCTGTTGCGGGTTGTAAGGAACAGTCCACTCTCTCTTGATTCCTTCCCTGGTATAGAACTCCTAGAACTCTTTCCCTTTGTACTCGCCTCCATTGTCTGATTGAAAAACCTTTACCTTCCTGCCTGTCGAATTCTCCACAAGAGCTTTCAACTCCTGGAAGTGACTGAACACCTCATCCTTGGTCTTCAAGAAGTATATCCAAGTCTTCCTGGAGAAATCATCAATAAAAGTAATAAAGTACTCATATTCTTTGAGAGACTTCGTTGACATTGGTCCACATATATCTGAATGTACTAGATCAAGAACCCCCTTGGATCTGGTGTCACTCCTTGGAAAAGCTGCTTTCACAAACTTCCCCAACACACATCCCTTACATACATCATCATGCTCTGTGCTCACCTCTGGAACACCTATCACTATCTCACGAAGCAATTTAAGTGCTCCATGATGTATATGGCCCATCCTCCTATGACATAGCTCTCCTTGATCTCTAGGATTACTGTTGCTCACTAGTGCCTTAGGAGTATCAAACTGCAACCTATAAAGTCAGCCGCTCCTAACTCCAATAGCTATGGGTGATTTCCAATCCTTATGCTTGATTAAAACATGCGCCCCTCTAAAGAGTACATTGTAGCCTTTATCCTGAAGGATAGATACAAAAATTAGATTTATGCCCATGCCTGGCATATGCAACACATCATGAATGGAAATAGGCTTGCCATTCTCCCTCTAAAATAGAACAGTCCCTCTCCCAACTAGATTGCACTTGGACTTGTTCCCCATCTGAATCTGGAATCTGATGTCCTCCTCCTTGTAACTAGAGAAGTACTCCCTAACTCCTGTCATATGAAATGACACCCCACTGTCTATATACCAAACACCCTATGAGGTTGAGCTAGTCAGGCAAGCTATGAGTGCAAACTCATCCTCCATTCTACTAGAAAGCTCATCTACACTTGCTGAAGCTGCCATCTGCTTCTTGCCTTTCTTTTCATTTTTCTTCCTTTGTGGGCAATCGCTGACATAGTGGCCAAACTCGTGACAGCCATAGCATTTGATCTTAGATAAGTCCTTCTTCTCACTTTTTGGATTTGATCCTTTGCCAGATCCCTTCTTCGCTTTCCCTTTTCCTGCTAGGGCAACGTTTTCCTATTCCACCTCACTTTTCTGACTATTACTGCTAGTTCCACTGACAAGACTTAGTCTAAGCTCCTCCTGAGTGAAGTCACTCCATAGTCAATCCCAACTCAGTAAGGTGCCTCGTCCATTAATAACTTGAACAAAGACATCCCACTGCTTAGTAAACCCATTCAGGGCTATTCGTACTAGCTCGTCATCATTTGGTTTGTCTCCAACAGCTGCCAACTCATCCTTGACAAGTCTAAGTCTGGTGAGGTAACTTGTAACGTCTTCTCCCTTATTCATCTAGGTATTCCTCAACTTTTCTCTGAGAATCAGCTTCCAATTAGTGGTAGCATTCTGGTATAGATTCATAATGGCATCCCGCATCGTCTTCACTGTATCTAACTTTGTAATATGTGGAACAATATGATTCTTAACACCGTCAAGAATCAGCCTCCTCGCCTTGGCATCTTCCTTCTTATATGCTAAGAGCTGTGTTGCATCTATAGGTATAGGTACAACAGTGGTCACATATTCCTTGATACCATTCTCTTCCAGCAATAAAGAAATTTTAGCTTTCCAAACACCAAAATTTGAGGCTCCATCCAATCTGTCCTGATCTCTTAAACCTGTTGAGGCCATCTCAAAAGAAAATAATAATGATAATTTTGAAAAGGTCAAACTGGGTTTTATAAACCCTAGATTTTTTTATTTATTATTTTTTTCTTTCTCCCTGTGCCTGTTTTGCCCTCAGATCTGCTTTGATACCATGTGAAAAATCTATTGCAGCTACTGATTATTAATCTCCTATTGTAAATAGATTATTGTACTGCGGAAAATTAATTCACAACAAATATTGAAAATAATACAGCCGCAACTTCACAAATAATCACGGAGATAAAAAAATAAAATATGCAAACTGAACACAATAGTTTTGGACAAATTATCACTGGAAAAACCCCGAAGGGAAAACCAGTTAGCAGATAAGAATTTTATTCAACTACAGAAAATCAAGAGATACAAATTTGCTTGCCTCTTACTGGCAAAGCTTCAAAAATTTTCTTTCCGATAAATTTCCTTCCCTCAATTGCTCCTGCTGAAATTGCTTCGGCAATAATTTTCTTCTCCGACAATTCCACTGCTGCTCTCTAACGCTATCGCTACGCCCTTTGCTCTCACTGCAAATCAATTTGCTATTGCTGCAAATGTTTCTCAGATCTATCCTCTCCAAATGCCCATTGATCCTCTTTTATAATCCTCTCATTGAAAACCAATGGCCATGATTTAATCTCAATCAATGGCTAGGATTAATTAGACTCTAAAAAACCCTGATATCTAGAAGTCTCTCGAGAAATCAATTTTCTAGGTATGGAGATAATTATTTCAGCTGTGTTTCTAGCCTTGTAATCACCACCTGAGACTAGAACACCTATCCAAGCTACATTAAAATTAACACTTGTGACCGATAATGACAGAACTAGAACCTTGGTTACCTCTCCAAGATCTGATAGAAATGACATAGCCTCAGATGTTTCTGCGTCTATTAATGCCACTACTTCGTTGGCCAAAAGATCAAAAGTTGCATTCACCCCATAAAACTAAATCTCAAGGGGAACTAAATATTTCTGAATGATATTGAAAAAGGTGTCCAAAGTGGTTTTATAAATTATTACAGTGTCTAAACTCTAAATTTGAAAGCTGAGATCAATTAAATTTGAACTGAGAAAAAGGGTTAAAAAACACTAGCCTGATAACCCAATTGAATTCAACAAGATATAAATCCACAAGAGACATATTGGCTACAACAAAACCAGAGAAGATCCCATAATCGCACATGCTTTGAGGTTGACTATCTAGTTGCATTGGATATAAACCCCACAATGGCAATCACAGAGAAATGGAATGCAGTCCTAACCACGGATACAGGAGTAGATGGCCATGAATCCTTTGGAAAGCATAATGCATCAACAACTACCTCCAGAGCTGGTTTCTACCTCTCTACCTACAACGAAAAATGGGCCACACAAAACATGCAAATTCCAACACTGCCACGAGTTGAAGTTGCAACACACGCCGAGGCCCTGCAAAAACAAAGGAAACCCTAGGCAGAATGAAGCTAAACAAAAAACAACAAAATAAAACTATTTCAACTATATTGCCAATGGGCTAAAAAAAGAACGAGACAAAAAAAGAAAGGAAACCTATGCAAAGACAAGCTAAAATATTAAGAATCCAAAAACTATCTCAACTAAATTGCCAATGGGTAAAAAAATTGCCAATGCCACTTAGGTTTAACTTTGATTATTGTCATTGCACAGATATCAACAGAAAATAATACCAAGGATAGACTAAAAAGCTTAGGCTAATTTCGATTATAATACTTGCACAAAGTCCAACGCCCAAAGAAATGCTATTACAATGAAAACAAACTTAGGCTAATTCGATTATAATACTTGCACAAAGTTCAATGCCCAAAGAAATGCTATTACGGTGAAAACAATAGTTACCCTGCCGAAGGCAAGGACTAACAATAAATTGCCTTAGGGTCAACTACACACTATGAGAAACAAATTTCAAACTTACCACATTCTCGTAGTGAGGAGGTAGTGTTTTCAATATTTTATCTTTAAAAACATAAAAAAAATTATCTTCCCAAAAAAGCAATTGCACATAGTAGCTAAAAATAAAGAGGGAAATACTTTGCTACTCTTCACACTACATTCATTCTCTCGACTATAAATCAAGATTGGTTTACTAGTGGTATAATTAGAAAATACCGAGTTACTTATTAATGCTAATAAATACTTTTCTACTATAAAATATACACGTTAGTTACTCTCATAAACCCATAACACACAATGACAAATTATAGGATGGGCATGCATTAGGGGTGCCCCATTCTTAGGGTTAAGTTTGTAACAAGTTTAGGAAAAAATATTTTATTAAGTACAATTATTGTAAGAAATTAATGTTTTTCTTCAAATGGATGAAGAGACATTAAAGGGTATTTAAATGTTTCCATTATTAAGTATGGGGGATAAATGTTCATAAAACACCATTAATTTTGAGTTAGTGCATTCAAGGTGTTTTTTGGAAGTGTTCAGGGATTAATAATTTTTTGTTCATAAAATGTAAAAGAGCCAAAAAATCATGTCCTAAATTTGAAAAATGTATTTGTGTCATTATAAATTTACTCTAAATTTGCATGTATATTCATATTATTTGTTAGCATTTTAATTTGCACCTTTTGATGCAAACGTGTAGGGTAATACCTTTTTTTAATTAGAAGGGAAAACTCCTTGTAACAAAAAATAAAACAAAAACCCTAGAACCTAAGTACATAACTTCTAACTTTTTACAATACATACCAAAACCAAAAAATTGCAAGTAAAACACAAAGATTGAATTGGTTTAAATAAAGGATGCATACAAGATTAAGCAAATCATATGAAAGAAATTGCATACAAAATTGCAATGACCATACTTCACTAAAATTAGAAACACAAAGCCGACAACTTTTAAAGAAATGAATTTCATTTACCTAAATAACACATACAAGAACATAAAAAGCTTGAACATTAATTTCAATACGAAATAGGCAAATACCGAATTTCATTCACTTCTCTCTTTGTCTATAAAATTCTTTAAACAACAATCTTAAAAACACAAATAAAATTACTAGTGAAAATCAAGTACAAATGACACTAATTTATAAGTCTTGGCAAGACTTTGCATGAGAAATAATTAAAAAACCAACTACAGTTGCTATGCTATGAATAGCTTGCTTGCTCAAAACTGAAGTTTAATGTACAATTATGTCCACAAATACTAAAATCAATTTCTTATAAAGATAATTATCAACTAAAAATAGACCTAAAGGATTATCTAAAAATAACCAATCTATAAGTATTCATCAAAAGAATACTTCTCATAAAATGATTCTCTTCAAAAACGGTGACAACTAAAAATAGCACAGGCTATAAAATCAATTTGATAGTTGGCTCCTAGAAACAATTCTACTGAAGATCTTCCATTTTGAACATGGCCAATCCTTTGAAGAAGTTTTGGATCTATAATAAATCACCAAACAATCTTGGTGACTTGAATTTGATTTATCTTCCTTCCATTGATTTTTACACCAACTAGAATGTATGAAAATCCATTGTTTTGTATAATAAGTGATCAAAGACCATTTTGCAAACCCTTTTAAAAATGTCACAAAACTATTGTGTAATATCATTATCAGATGTTTTAAAAATTAGTGACCACAATGTCAAATATTTAATAAAATATAACATTTTAAGTATTGCTTTCCTTGTATTTTGGTGAACGATGATGAAAACCTTTAATTTAAAGTTATTTTATTTTATTTTACTTTAAAACTATTTAAAAATTATTTTATTTTGTTTGGTAAACTACTTCCTTGGGGGTAGTTCCCTTTTGTATTGATATAAACATTAATACAATAAACCATTACAATCCTTTATATTTACATACAGAGTATCAAAAACCCAGGACTCCATTTCTTCCTGGACTAAAAATTCTATATACTTCTCCTATCTGTTAAAACTAATCAAACATCTATCTATATCCTTTTGCAACTAAAATTCTTACAAAATTGACTAACACAGTCGCCAACTTTAACCCTAATTATCTATAATTTATCAACATATATACTATAACATCTTATAACCAAAATCAAACATTAAAACAAACTACATTCATGTTTCTGAGTTCACCTGGTAGTAGAAGTTGAGGAAATCATTCATCCATTCATACCCCTCTATTTTCCCTATCAAATTCTTTAGTAAGCTTGCTCTCATTTCTGCCCTATGCTTCCTCTCCTATTCCATAGAAGCTCTTGACACCATCACAAAAGGATGCTAGTCCATACTATCTCCCTTTTCATTGATCCTGTGAAAATCAGTTACAATTGGAATCCCTACTCCTAGTCTAGCCACCACTAGTACTTCATCCAAACCCGCAATCCAATCTTTAAACATGAATTCACTCACCATGTCCAACACATCTGCCTTGCTTTCTCCAATGTCCAATAGATAACCCATGAACATTACCACTACATCAGAGTTTACTCTATGCTTGTTTTCCTCCTTCATGTATTCATCCCCTAAGATGCACTCAATAGCAAAAAGGACTATACCGCTCTTCATCCTAAAACTCTTCATCATCCTCTACTCAGAAATCCCATGACAAAATGTCATTTGTCTTTTGATACCCTTCAACAAGATCGTATCCATTTTTCTTGCCTCTATTTCCTCACAAAATGCAATGAATAATGTCAGAAATCTGTTGGATTTAATAACTAACCCCCAACTTCTACATACTTACATTTCTGAAGTCGTCCTATCACCAACTCTTCACACGAATAAACTTACTCCAAGCCTATCAACAAAATGATTTCATTCCATAATAATCTCTACATCACGATCTATTACTTCGTTAGCCAAGGCATCTGCTCCCATATTACATTCTCTATACACGTGATTTATGATGAAAGCCTCCAGTTTATTTAGAAGAACTAAGGCTTCTTCTAAAGAAAATTTTAAATTCCAATTTACAATTTCACATCTCCTCACCGCATTGACCACCAATTGGGAATGACCTTCTAACTCCAATCTTCTTAGACCTAACTTCTCACATAATTTTAATGCCAGAATCAAAGCTTGAAATTCGGCTATGTTATTAATTCTTAGCCCGAGATGCTTAACAACCTTACCCACCACAAATCCTCTCCAATATTTTATGACACAACCCACACCTGAATACCTTGGATTACCTCTAGAGGTTCCGTCAAAGTTAAGTTTCATCCACCCTTCCTTCGGTGGTAGCCACCTACCCTCCAATATATTTTTTTGGCATTATCACCACAAGCCCCATTAATAGGGGAACAACTATTGCACTCCACTTACTTTTGTATAAATTTTCTTCAATCATGAAATTTTTTTCCTTACCTCCATTCATTAATCTATTTCTCACTACTTGAAGAATGGCTCTTTCTAATTTAGATTTTAAACCTTCAATGGTGAAATCTTTCTCCTGAAATATTCTTCTATTCCACTCTTTCCAAATTTCCCATACCACAATAGAGGGACTAATAATCCATAGAAAAGAATACAATGCCCTTCTATTCAGAGTTGGACATGATCTAAAGAGACTCTTTATATCATTGGGCATAACTCCATACCAGCCTAATTTAGCACATAGCCACACCCAAAATTCCTGAGAAAACTAACAACCAAGTAGTAAATGATCAACCATCTTTTCTTCTTTCAAACAAAAAACACATCTCAAAGGCCCTAAATACCCCAATTTTTTAAATCTATTAGTAGTAAGAATCTTATTATGCAATGTTGCTCAAGTAAAAATTCCCTCTTTGGGCAAATAAAGGTCGTAACAACATAAATGCACTAGTAATTCTAGTTTTTTAAAAATTCCCTTTAGCTACCAAATAACCAACCATTGCATTGTATTCTCCATCCTTCAAGCAATTCCACTTAATTATATCTTCCCCATCTACAATATTAATTCTCCTTTTTTTAAAACCTCTTTAATATTATTCACTTCCTCTATTGGACAACCTCTACGCTCCATGTCTTTCCAAGACCAACAAATTAGACCATTAACCATTCTTTGCTCAACATAATCTGCAACCTTATTGCCCCATAATCTGAGAAGAAAAGTTTTTCTCTGACACAATCCAAAACTAAGAAGAAAAGTTTTGCCTTCAACATAATGACTCTACCTACCCAAGACAACCACCTCCCCTTCCATGAGGCCATCCTTACTGAACATTGTTCTATTAGAGGGTTCCATAACTTGGATTTACTACCCCCCTCAGAAAGAGGGAGACCTGGGTATTTACTAGGAATTATACCTTTTTTGAATTCCAAAATTTTTAGAATTTCTCTTTGCTTCATCCCTTTAGTAAAGAAGAAGAAAATTTTAGACTTCAATGGGTTCACAAACTGTCCTAAAGTAAAAGTGTAAATTTCCAACACTCTCCTTATGTAAAATGCTTCCCTTCTTTTAGCCAATCCAAAAAGCATCATATCATCAAAAAATTGCTGGCGTGTAACTCTCTCAACGTTTCTAGCAATTTGTAGCCCCTCCCAATCTCCATAAGCTACCGCCTTCAAAGTGTAATGTCCAAATACATCTTCCATGATTATGAAAAGAAAGGGTGAAAGAGGATCCCGTTGTCTCAAACCCCTTGAGGTACCAAAAAAACCTTGAGGACTTCCATTAATAATAATTGAGTATCTTGTGCTAGCCACAAAGCTAAAAATCCAATCCAACTATTGTTTATCAAATCCAAAGGCTTTCATCACCTTAAAAAGAAATCTCGAATCCACCCTATCATAAGCCCTCTTGATATCTAATTTCACCATCATCCCAAATCTCCTATAAACTCCCAAGGAATGAATTGCTTCTTGAGCTAAAATTGACCTATCCAAAATAGACCTACCTTGTACAAAGCCACTTTGGTCTTCCTCTATAATATCAGGTATAATATTTTTCAACCTATTAGCCACTGCCTTTGAAAGAAAATTTGTAAATCATGTTACGTAGTGATATAGGTCTAAAATCATCAAAAATTAAAACACCTGATCCTTTTTAGGAATGAGTGTTATGTAAGTGTTATTTATATCCTTTAGTAACCTTCCCTTTCTTCTAGATTCTTCCACTACCTCAAAAACATCCTTAACAACAATTCTCTAGTACTTATGAAAAAAAACTCGCTAGGAATCCATCTGAACTAGGCACTTTATCAGGGTGCATTTGCAAAGCTACCTCCTGTATCTCTTATTCTGAGAAAGGTTGCTTCTTGACAAAAGGTTATGCTCCTCCTTAACCAGTCTAGGAATACATTTTAAAATTTTACCTTGATTTAACAAATCTGAACCTTTCCAATTATTTAGTAGTCCTTCAAAAAAGGATTCCACTTCTTCCCTAATTTCAAGATCATCTTCACATTCTCTACCATCAGCTCTGGTGATTTTTGTGATTTTATTATGTTGTCTCCTAGCCTATGTTGAATTATGGAAGTATTTTTTGTTTCTATCCCCATCACCCAACCATAACTCTCTAGATTTCTGGCACCAAAAAATTTATTCCCTATTCATAATTTTTGCATACCTTTCTAAGAGTGACTTCTCCTTTAAATAACAATTTTGATCCATTCCTTGTGCCAAAACATTTTCATTAACCTGTTCAAGCTACTTCTCAATATCTGCCTTTTCAATGAAGATGTCCTTAAAGTGCTCTTTTCCATTTTCTAAGTCTTTCTTTAACTCTCAGATTTAATTTTGTGAATAAAGAGAACATTTTAGATCCTTTTTGTCCATCCTCGCTCCACCATCTATCTATATTTGTCAAGAAATCTTTATCCCTCATCCAAATATTTTCAAATTTGAATGGACACTTGAAAGGTTTCTCATCTTCCACTAAGAACAATTGTATGGGAAAATGATCTGAACCTGAAATAGGTAATATACTACTTTTGTAAACTCTTGGAAATGCAAACAAATCTCCATACCACAAAAATCTATCAAGTTTCTCTACTATATTACTAAAACCCAACCTACAATTTATCCAAGTAAACTTCCCATTATTCATCAGCAAATTCATCAAATTGTTTTGAGATACAAAATCTACAATATCCATTTGAGATTGACCCACTTTCTAAACACCCCCTAACTTATCATCTCCACTCAAAATAGCATTAAATTCTCCCCCAATTATAACAAAGGAATCCACATTAGCTTGTAAAACTAGATCCAACTCACTCCAAAGTTTTTTCTTCAATAATACATTGTTTGGACCATATACATTTATCAATTTAAATTGTAAATTTAAAAGAAAACAATTCACTCTACGTACCATCTAATTTCAGGAAGACCCCAATAGATCCACCTTTACTGAGGTTTGTATCCAAAACATAGCTAATCCCCCTATTAGTGCTAAACTGTACCTTATATTACTTATTCTAAGTAATATATTTAAGCACATGGCTTTAAACCACATTACGTGCTATGTGTCAAACTTGGAGAGTTGTATTGGACTCTCCAAGCTATGTGTCAACACTTATTTGACACTTAGTGAGAGGAGTGTTGGAGTCAACTCCTAAGTCGACTCAACCTCTTCACCTCTCTCACCTATATATGTCACCTCTTGTTCATTGTTTAATCATTGCAATTCCTAATTGCTTTCACTCCATTTTCGATATCAGCTTTTGTCTTAGTAGATCATGGTTTCTAATATGGTATCAAAGCCTCACTAAGATGATGTCAGTTTGTTTGGAGATGAGAATCTTAGCTGTGATGAGGGTTTATGTGTATGCCTAGGTGCTGGTTCTAAGTTTGTGTGTTGGTTCTAATACATGGTCTATGCTCTGATGACCTCTGTTTATGAAGTCACCTTGCCTCCCATTTAGTGAGCTGTGACCTAGTCTTTAAAAGGAAAGCATACAATGGACTTGCAGGCTCTTTCAACCTCATTGGATAAGGTCCAATCGTGGGCTTGACCTCACAGATCTGTTGGTCTCTAGGCAAGCTGAAGGTTTATTTTGGAAAGCCATGACTCCTCCAGTATTCTACAATCTTGTGTCTTAGGCACAACCATAACCTACGTTGGGACAAACCACATAATAGAGGAGGTTGACTATTTTAGAAAAGGGTGAATGCCCTACCTTGAGGGTCTGATTTGGTGCTCATCAAGGCTAGACACCCTTGTTTGGGCTCAACCTCTCCACCTTCATTCTCTGTGGGCTGGAGTGGGGCAAACTGGCCTTGAGCGAGTCAAAAATGGCAGAAGTATGGTGTGCTAAAGTGGATCCCCAGTGGCCATCGTTATGAGGCCATTGTTGTTTGAAGGGATCGATCTGTATGATCCAAGGTTGTTCTACACATGGAAGGTTCTTGTCGCTAGGTCAATTTAGTGGAGGTTGCGCTCTTGTTTGTGATTGGAGGTTGATCTGTGTGCTTCTGTGATAGCTACAAAAGGGCCATGATGGCCTGATCTAGTCGAGTGTCATTCTCTTTCCTATGTTGTGCCTTCATGTAGGGCTTCTCTCTACTTGTATCAGTGCATAGATGCCTCAAGCAGCGCTGTAGGACATTTGAACCCCAGGTTGTGAGGAGCAGAAGGAAATCCACCCTCGTTTAATGATAGATATAGTGGAAATGTTGAAAACTAAGGTGCCATATTGTTGGCATAATAGTATATAATATTACATTGTTAGTTTATGCATATTAAATAAATATTATTTTATAAGTTAGGTTTTGGGAAGTTACTTTCCCGTAAGAAGTTATATACGGGAATAACAAGGCTTTTAAAAGCCAATGTACTGCATTGTAAAATCATCTGAAGACAATACTATATTATTCTATAATGGTTTAATTTTGTGTATGTTTGCTCACCATTTCTTAATATGGTATCAGAGCATTGATTATATCTTTGTGCCTATGATTGAAAAATGGTCTTGAAGAAGACAGTTATGTCTGCAACGTAGAGAGATGTTTGCTGCGGATGATGTGTCTACTAGGAGAACTATTGAAGTGAAGGTTACTTATGGGGAGAGTATTATCCTCTTTGTTTGCTATTTTATTTTGGTGTTGAACTTCTAAGTGCTGCACACTATTAAAGTATTGGAATTTTTCAAAGGATGTCCAATGTTTGGAAGAGTAAATTTGACTGAGTTGTGCCATTATTTTTAAATTATGGAGTATTGAATTTTGATGCTGGCCGCTACAATTTTCAGATTTAAGCATATTTTTTTTAATTGCTGCATTAACTGTTGTCAAGCATTGAACATTCCTCTAAGGCCTTGAAGATTTGATGAGGCATTTGTCAAAGGCATCTGGCATTCATTATGAGGCATTTTGAAAGACTATGCAGGGAGTTAAAACAAGTTTATTTACATGAATGCCAAGCACAGAAGTTTGGTGAAAGCAGTTAAAGTGTTTGCCCATATGAAAGAAATAAACATCTTGTGAATATATTATTGCAGCATATAGAAGACATTCCTCAGGTGACTTTAAAAATTGACTAAAATTTATTAATGTTATGCTTTATGAAATGTGAGCCAATGTGAAAAGAAAAAAAAAGATGTGTTGATGGGTAAAAGACATACGTGAGAAGTAAAATAAGTTTATGTTTCATGAAGGTTAAAACAAATATTGAAAAGTTTTTACCTTACGTGAGAATTAAAATAAGTTTATGTTTCATGAAGTTTAAAACAAACATTGAAAAGTTTTTACCTTTCTTGGGAGAAAGTTAAAAAGAAAACTTTTTAAAAAGGGAGAGATTTTTCATCTTTTAAAGAGTATTATTTTAAAAAGAAAGAAAAGTGGGGAGACATAAGTAGTAGAATTTTTATGAAGATATTTAATTTTATGAAAGGGAGACATAAGTAGTTTCCTTTTTTTAAGGGCATTTAAAATATTTAAAGAATTTATTTTTTGCCTTTGGAGTAATATGGTGGAAAACATTGGAGTTATTTATCATGGCTACATCAAACATTAGTTGTGCTCTTGGGGCCATTTATACTACACCTGATAGAGTTTTCAAAGGCTCATATGTAACATCAGTTGGATAAAGTGTAACCACATCAAATTGGAGGCAGGCGGCATTGGAGAATGGAGGATTTTCCATCATCTCAAGTTAGCTTCTCGCTTTGGGATGATGCTTTGCATGAGAAGCATTTTTAGTTTTGGTTGTTTTGTTTTTCTTTGTTGATGCTAACAAAGCTGACAGATTTGAAGAATGTATGTTTTGTGAAGATTTTGTTTTGGAGACAGGTTTGGGGTTTGGTGTTGAGCTCAATATGGATTGTCATCTAGCGAGCTTCAAAGAGTATATGATCTTGAATTATACCCTTTCGCGGTCACTAGACAACATGGCAGAGATCTGTCGTATCTCTTAGGGTTCATTGTCGAATAATTCAAGACTCTGTGATTTGAGAGCTTGGGACTAAAGAGCTCAAGAACACAGCTCGAAGCTACGCCTTTCTGAGGGTAGACGAGATAGCATAATGGAGCCTCACTTAGTTCAGGATTTGTTCTTTGGGAGAAGATCTTCTATAAAATATGTATTCATATTATGTAATCAGCTTTGTTGAGTATGTTAGCATTCAGGGGGGGTCCCCTGGTACTTTTGCGGGAACAATGTAATAAGGGGGGAATGTTGGCATAATAGTATATAATATTACATTGTTAGTTTATGCATATTAAATAAATGTTAGTTTATAAGTTAGGTTTTGGGAAGTTACTTTCCCGTAAGAAGTTATATACAGGAATAACAAGGCTTTTAAAAGCCAATGTACTGCATTGTAAAATCATCTAAAGACAATACTATATTATTCTATAATGGTTTAATTTTGTGTATGTTTGCTCACCATTTCTTAATACATATGCCATTTCGCACTAATGCACTAAGAAATAGGTAATTATTGTCTAATGCACTAAGAAATTTATGAAGTGCCACACAAATTTGGGGGTAAGCTAGCAAAGTGGGTTAGTCATGCACTAAATTATAAAGTGCCACAGAGTAGGGGGAACACAAAGTAAGGGGGGGTATCATTGAGTTATTTTCTATTTTCGTACTTCTAAGTCTGTAAAAACATCTCATCCAGATAATTTATTAAGTGTGATAAAATCTAACTGTAAGTACTTATGTTCTATTGTGACCTTGAAAACACCCAAGGGAGGGTCATTGAACAAGAAGTCATGAGCTAAAGCCCTCATAAGTATAACTCTAAATACTATAGAGGATTATGTCACCTAAATTAACTTAATGAGGTTGCAACTAAAATAAGGTGGATCAAATGATCCTTGGTTGAGAAACAAGTGGATCAAATGATCCTTCATTGAGAAACAGGTGGATCAAATGATCCTTCAAACATTTTTTGAGAGCCTATGGTAAATAATCTATAATGTTGCAACAAATTCTCATTGGTTCATATCTCACAATTGAGAGCCTATGGTAAATGAACCCGAATCTTGCATCGGATCACATCACAAACTTGGTTAATGTTCTAGAATACTCATGATACTAGCATCTATGGAGTCATCAGTCATAGTTCATCATCGACATCGGTACACAAGTAACTTCTAGATTCATGCATCTTTTTTGAACTCCAATAGCAAGAATGTTTGTAAATGTACTCACATGAAGTGCCGCAAAACTGACATGTGTGTTCCTCATGGAGGGAATTTGAGAAATTATTGTACATACACTAAATTATAAAGTGTAATGGGAGGTTATACTATCACAACATAGATTTGTGATTCTCACCTCATGTGATTGTGTCTTGGAGCACACATTGTACATCTCTACATTCTTTGCACACTCTCGATCTCAACTTGTCTATTCATATTATCTTAGCATTAAGGGGGTACTATGATGTTATTTCTTTCAATGAAGCAGAATCTTCTTTTTGGAAGGCCTCATGAACCTTCCTTCTAATCTTGATCTCTCGTATGGGGGATTAATTCAGTGGATCACAGTTTGAGGTTCTAGTACTCCTAACCATAGTACTATTTGTATTATCAACTTCACAGAGTTTGGTTGACTTTATGAACACTAGTTGAGTAGTGTTCATATGTTCTCTCGTGTAGTATTTTGTATCACAAATCTTGATCTACATCACATGTAGATTCATTGATTCCAATAGACACCAGTCCATCATCGATAGAGTTTGCAACTTCTACATGCTTAAGGATTTCTTCATGTTTCGATCATCAAAGGACATCTTTTCAGAAGGTCTTAAATCCTTCTCTTTCCTCTCTTTTGGAGGGTAGTTTTTTCCTAATGGGTTTTCTACATTCCTCCATTTTTTTGAGAGATTCTTTGTAAATGGGTACCTCCCCAGACTAGTAGCCCGGGACCCATTTCTCTTTATTGTACATGGGTACCTCACTAGGACTTGTATCTAGGACCTGTCTCTTCTTCAACTCACCTAAGCTGTACTTAAGGGGGGTGTTAGTGCTAAACTATACCTTATATTACTTATTCTAAACAATATATTTAATCACATGGCTTTAAGCCACCTTAGGTGCTAGGTGTCAAACTTGGACAATTGTATTGGACTCTCTAAGCTATGTGTCAACACTCATTCGACAATTGGTGAGTGGAGTGTTGAAGTCAACTCCAATGTCAACTCAACCTCTTCACCTCTCTCACCTATATATGTCACCTCTTGTTCATTGTTTAATCATTGCAATTCTTAATTGTTTTCACTCCATTTTTGATATCAACTTTTGTCTTAGTAGATCATGGTTTCTAATACCCCCTAATGCCCCCTCTGATCTTATCGTAAAACAACTCCATCCAATTAACATTTTCTTCATCCTTTCCATTTCTTGATCATCAAGTTTGTTTCTTGAAATTGAAAGATATCAGCATCTCAAATGTCTATTTGATGCTTAACTAAGTGCCTTTTGTTAAGGGAACTTAAGCCCCTAACATTCCACGATGTGATATTCAAGTCTCCCTGGGAAGGGATATTCCCTTCCTAGACCTTAGCATCATTGTTGTGATTTTAATTTGACCTTCTGCATCTCCTTCTATTAATTTTACACTATTAGGTTTTTGACCTTTTTTCTTCTGATCACCACCTTGTGGTGTTTCTATAGCCATCTGAGTTTGTTTAACACCCCTCTTTTCCAAATAAATCTCATCTTACCCTTCATCATTTACCCCACTTCTTGAATCTTACTTTCCTCTATACCCAAATCCCTATCCTCCTTTTCAACAACAGTGGAATGATTTTATTTTCAATGACCAGTCTTTCCAAATTTTCTTCCAAATTTCTCCTATCTTCTCCATGATCTTTGATAATTAGAAAATTTTCCATTTCCTTAAAAAACTCTCTCCCTTCATTAGTGGTTCCAAAAACATCTAAATTTTCTTTCTCCCAATCTAAATTATCATTCTTAAATTTTTCTTCTACCTCACCTTCTTCCTCTAAAACCTCTTTTTTAGAATCCCCTTCTTATTTTGGGATATCTTCTATTTGCACTTTGTCCTTCACCCTCTCCTCTTCTTTTTCTATAGAATCCTCTTTCCTTAAATCTTTACTATTATCACTTGGACCTTCTAATTACACCTTCTATAAGCACACACCGCTAGATGAAATAATCTCAATATTATTTGGAATCTCTTCTGCCAGATTTATATTCACACAAATATGTGCATAAATTCCAAATTCATCTTTACTCATTGTTTCATCCAACTCCAAAATAATCCTCAGGCTATTACCAATCTCCTTCAAAATTTCTTCTGCCCAATACTCCAATGATAAGTTGTATTCCATCTAAAGGTTATTGCCACAACATGATTTACTGCATCAAAGTTTGGTTCCCAATCTTTCATATAAAACCCTACTTCATCCATTAATCATGAACCTCCTTTCATTACTTCTTCTTTCTTGTCTTTTGATCCACAAGTAACCATAAAGAAACCCCTTGATAGATTTCTCAGTGACACTTCATCCACCCGATTTTCTTTGCTTGAGTTAGATATTTTCTCTTAGGAATGCCAATAGTACGTCTATTTCATAAAAAAGCCTTCTCCTTTAGCCCTAAAACTATTTCCTCTAACTTCTTATTGTTAATTTCCACTCTTTTGTTCTTCTCCATACCTTTCAAAGGGATTTTGTTTTCTCTAGTTGCACAATCTGGAATATTCAAACTATCACACATTGAAAATTCTTCATCCTCCTCTCTTGGAAGTTTCTCCTACCAAGCCAAAATTGAAGGGTTTTGGCTAGAATTATTTTCCTCTTTTACTTTCCCTCGCTCCCTTTGTTCATTTGTTTTATGAAAAAATGACCTCCTCCAATATCTCTCTGTATTTCCCCATCTTCTATCTTCAATAGTCTCCTATCTTCCTCCTCCAAAACCTGATTTCCAAAAATTCTTCTCCCTAAATTGATCCCTCTTCCCTGCCATCTCCTTCTGCAAACCCTCTCTCTGCAAAACTGAGCTAAGGCTAGTTATTCACATTAGTTTATCTCCATTTTATTTGTATTATTTACTATAAGATTATTTTTATTTATTTAATTTTAATTTTATTATTTTATACCTTTTAAGTATATAAGATATATTAATTTTCAATTACAATTTAAAAAAACACGCCTTAATAATTATATATTTTTAGGTTTGTAAAATTAGTAAATTATTTATAATTTTTCAATTATAAAATTATTTTAAATTTTAATATATTAATTTAAATATTGTACCAAGTATTTTTTACATTAGAGGCCTTATACAGTGGCAGAAGGGGATGACAGTGACCATCTTCACAAAACATAAAAAGAGCCAACATATTGTTTTTTAAAATTCTAAAGTAAGTGTTTTAAATTAAAAATATAGATGACATACTTTTATTAAATGAATACACCTAAAAATTATAAAGTAACTATTTTATATTTAAAAAATATATAATCCACATATTTTTTTACTTAAATGAAAGCACACAAGTATTAAAATTTAAATTATATATAACCTACATAGTTTTATTAAATGAATGGACATAACAATAAAGTTGACATAAAGGAGCAATTGCTTAAGTCCAATTTATTACTCGACTTACAACTTGTCGAAGAATCTATAACATAATCTGTTTTAAAATTAACGTATATGGAAACACTTGTACTCTTTAACACATAATGTTTATTTAGCCACAATCTTTGTTGCTATGTTATGGCTGATTAAGTTTCTATTTATGTCTTTTCTCATAAGGGCGAGCATTCAGCTCTAATGGAAATGTTATTTTCATTTGATTGTAAAATAATTGTAACCAAATGGTCTTAATATTGCCATTGGTCCAACTTGGTCAATAGAGAATGAAATCATGGCTATTCATAGCCAAAATGGAACTTATAATAGTCATTGATAACTTGGGTTCAATACGAGATAACACAATATTTTCATTTCACATTAAGTGCATACTTCTTAGACTTTATGGCTTCATACAATAATTGAGTCATATTTCGCTCACACTTTCCCTTGTGATACCATATCAAAATTTTGTTGAAACTAACTTCGTTTGAAAAATGCAATGCTATCGGCCTTGTCTTTAGAATGATATATATGTATATTAATCTACCTTATACAGACATAAATAGTTTATTCAAACTAATAGTCTTATTCTTTTGCTGGAGAGAAAGTAAAATTCTCACAACATACTGATCAAGTGAAGCCACAAAGATAAGAGCACAACTAATACATAGCTGAACAACCTTATACAGGCATTTTCAAGGATTTAACTTAGATATTGTCGGCCTTAAATAGGCACAAAGTATTACAGTTTCAAAAGCTTTCTATAAGAATTAGTAGTATTTTTACATCAACCTGCATAGGCATGCAAAAGGAAAGAACCAAAATTGGTTTTAATAAACGTTAAATTTGAAATACATTTCATAGAACCGCGGCCTCATACTGGTGCTCGTGGAAGATTGAAACTAATCTTTCCAAACTTTGAAATAAAGAAAGTAATCTATATGCATGAGAAAGACGCTTCTCAGTGCGGGATAGAGAACCAATCATAACGATTTTGCCCAACTCAAATTTACTCTTAAACCAGACTAATATAAATGAAAAATAATGCCCATATCCAGACGAAGTAAAAATACTTTCATTACAGTAAGATATAGAAATGATATGAGCTCAAACTATACCTCAGTGAAAGAAAAAGAGTGCTATGATTCTCTGTTTGCCCTCCCCAGCGATCCTACTATCTACTAATCTTTTAGTGTTTCCAAGATCTTATAAAGAAGAACTAAAATCGTGCCTCTTTGTACTATATCCATTCCAAGAGAATGGATGTCTTTATATATGCCACAAAGGTGGCGAATAACTATTTTTAAAACATATTTTAATTCATAAGGGACCATGGTCTCATGCCCTGAAATGGGGAGTGTGGAGCTACCGCTCCTCCCCACTCCTCCTTGAAATTAGGAAAAAGGTCAATGGGAATAAACCTCCATTAAAAATAAACTTCATTCTATGCTCTTTTACCCTTGAGCAAATAATTAATTTGAACCTAGACTTAAATGTTTGGATTATTCGATTAGAATTAAACAATAGTATACTCAAATATAGATGTCGATGATGCATGCTAAATGCTTTTATTATGCATTCGACAGGCACATTACTAACTTGATATGCTGTCATATCGAGTCGACTAGGCAAGCAGAAGCAAGCATAACCTCATTGTTGGCTGATGTGGAGGACAAATTCGTAGACATGATGGTAGTAATCATACGCAAGAAGAAAACGATTACATCATAAAAATATTACTAATGCAATCGATGATAAAAATATTAAGACTTACTTTTAAAATTGCTATAACTTCTAATGTGAGCGTGTATGTTCCCTGATGGCATGTTCTATAACCCTCTCCCTAGTGATGCTCTCCTTCCTCTTCTAAAGGGGAAAACTTTGTCCCTACATACACCTCATGTACACACGAGTAGTTATTCCATCACATAATCATCAAATTTCATAAATAACATTTTGAATACCACTTCATTTTATTGCATTTTAAATAAAAATATTAAATAAACTCATTTTTCAAAACTATTGTAACATCATAATCATCGTAATTACTTCTCTCTTAACTAGATTTTACTGAAATAAAAGATGAAATAAGTTTGTTTTTAAAATGGGGTGTAACAATTGGGCTGAAGACTTGTAATTCAAATGTTTTGAGCTAAGACCTCCATTTTTTTTTTGAGACTATCATAAGTGTATTGATTTCTCACTAAATTAAAGGATTTTAATAAATTCTCTTATTTTACTAAAATTATTTTTGAGCTCTACATGTTGTTAAATTATCATATGTTATGGTCTTCCTTGAATATTTAATGTAAAACTTCCTCCCCCTTTATGAGGAGTGTGAGGCAAGTTACTAAAAAATAAGTATTACTATTTTTAGGTTTAGCATGCAAATAATTTTGGTCCCTTGGATTAACCCTATTGGATATACAATTGAGATTACTTCTTTTGGCAATTTATATGTAAATGGTTTTTTCTCTTTGTAAAAATATTTTGGTTGTCTTTGTAATTTTATGTTGTGTGTTTTCTCTTGTCAAAATATTTGCATAGTCATTAGTCTTTCAACTATTTATTAATGAAATATCTTTATAAGTTTTTTCTTCATATCTCATCTTGAAGAGTGCCCTCTAGTCTAATTTTTGAAAATGTTTTTCCTTTCTCTACTTATGCCCTTGGATAAAAGTGTATTGTTTGTGTGTATTTGAATATCCATAAGCCATATATGTCATGTAATGTTGTTCTATACAATGGTATATTCATGTAATGTAAACTGAGTAAACCTTGCCCTAGGTATTTCCATGTCCATAAATGAGAATTTATTGTGTTGAAGAGACAACTAACTAATCTCTTTATTTGCATTCCTTTGCCCAATAATTTCATTTTATTTCACTAACTCTTATCTCACTTTCTCAACCTTATGCTTCCTCCTATCCATTTTTCTTGCAAGCATTAGTTTAACTTTAAATTTAGATAGGAAGTTGGCCTTCTTTAGAGCTTTCTCTTACAATGCCTTAATGCAAAACTAGATCTAGCTCACTCCAAAGTATTTTCTTCAATAATACATTGTTTGGACCATATAAACTTATCAATATAAATTGTAAATTTAAAAGAAAACAATTCACTCTACATACTATCCAATTTTGGGAAGACCCCAACAGATCCACCTTTACTGAGGTTTGTATCCAAAAGATAGCTAAGCCCCCTAATGCCCTCTCTGATCTTACCATAAAACAACCCCATCCAATTAAGCTTTTCTTCATCCTTTCCATTTCTTGATCATCAAGTTTGTTTCTTAAAATTGAAAGATATCAACATCTAAAATGTCCATTTAACATTTAACTAACCGTCTTTTGTTAAGAGAATTTAAGCCCCTAACATTCCACGATGTGATATTCATGACTCCCTAGGAAGGGTTATTCCCTTCCCAGACCTCAACATCATTGTTGTGATTTTCATTTGCCCTTTTGCATCTCCTTCTATTAATTTCACACTATTAGGCTTTCTACCTTTTTTCTTCTGATCACCACATTGTAGTGTTTCTATAGCCATTTGAGTTTGTTTAATACCCCTCTTTTCCAAATAAATCTCATCTAACCCTTCATCATTTACCCCTTTTGTTGAATCTCACCTTCCTTTATACCCAAATCCCTATCCTCCATTTCCAACAATTGTGGAATGATTTAATTTTAAATGACTAGTCTTTCCAATTTTTTTTCCAAATTTCTCGTATTTTCTCCATGATCTTTGATAATAAAAAAAATTTCCATTTCCTTAAAAAACTATCTCCCTTCGTTACTGATTCCAAAAAGATCTAAATATATTTTCTCCCAATCTAAATTATGATTCTTAAAAGTTTCTTCTGCCTCACCTTCTTCCTTGAACCAATCCCCTTCTTCCTCTGAAATCTCTTGTTTAGAATCCCCTTCTTTTTATGGGATATCTTCTATTGGCTCTTTGTCCTTCACCCTCTTCTCTTCTTTTTGTGTAGAATCCTCTTTCCTTAAATCTTTTCTATTATCACTTGGACCTTCTAATTCCACCTTCTGTAACCACACACCGCTGGATGAAATAATCTCAATATTATTTGGAATCTCTTCTGCCAGATTTATATTCACACAAATACGTGCATAAATTGCAAATTCTTCTTTACTCATTGTTTCATCGAACTCCAAAAGGCTATTACCAATCTCCTTCAAAATTTCTTCTGCCCAATACTCCAATGATAAGTTGTATAATCTAATCCATCTAGGGGTTATTGCCACAACATGATTTACTACATCAAAGTTTGGTTCCCTATCTTTCATATAAAATCCTACTTCGTCCATTAACGACGAGCCTCCTTTCATTACTTCTTTCTTATCTTTGGATCCACAAACATGTAACCGTAAAGAAACCCCTCGACAGACTTCTCAGTGACACCTCATCCCCCAGATTTGCTTTGCACTAGTTAAATATTTTCTTCAAGGAAGGCCAATAGCTCGCCCATTTCATTAAAAAACCTTCTCCTTTAGACCTAAAACTATTTCTTCCAACTTCTTCTTATTGTTAATTGTCACTCTTTTGTTCTTCTCCATACCTTTCAAAGGGATTTTGTTTGCTCCGGTTGCACAATCTGGAATATTCAAATTATCACACATCGAAAAATCTTCATCCTCTTCCCTTGGAAGTCCTAAAATTATTTTCCTCTTTTGCTTTCCCTCGCTCCCTTTCTTCATTTGTTTTCTGAAAAAACAACCTTCTCCAATATCTCTCTATATTTCCCCATCTTCTATCTTCAATAGTCCCCCATCTTCCTCCAAAACCTAATTTCCAAAAATTCTTCTCCCTGAATGGATCCCTCTTCAATTCTCGATTCCCTGCCATCTCCTTTTGCAAACCCTCTCTCTACAAAATTGACCTAAGGCTAGTTATTCACATTAGTTTATCTCCATTTTATTGTATTATTTACTAAAAGATTATATTTATTTATTTAATAATTATTTAATTTAATTTTAATTTTATACCTTTTAAGTATATAAGATATATTAATTTTTAATTACAATTTAAAAAAATATAGCCTTAATAATTATATATTTTTGGGTTTGTAAAATCAATAAATTATTTATAGTTTTTCAATTATGAAATTATTTTAAATTTTAATATAATAATTTAAATATTGTACCTAGCATTTTTTTACTCCAGAGGCACATAAGGGGATGACTGTGACCATCTTCACAAAAAGTAAAAAGAGGGGACATATTGTTTTTTAAAATTATAAAGAAAGTGTTTTATATTAAAAATATAGATGACATACTTTTATTAAATTAATGGACTTAACAATAAAGCCGACATAAAGTAACTAATGTATATAAATACAAGTAATAGTCAAACATAGATCACAAAATAATAAATGAAATAAGATAGAGCAGAAGAATATTGGAGAAGCCGAGGAGCAAAGTATAATTGCAGAAATTATTTTAAACAGTAAGTGCATTATATTTTATAGATTTAAATTTATTTTCTATATAGTGCACATTTTATTATATAACTACACGGTCATCAATTTTCTTTTCTTTTCTTTTCTTTTCTGCATAATGAAATTTAATATATTTATTTTTCACTTAATTTCATTTTCAATTATTGTTGTTTTATAAAAAATAAATTATCATAATCTAATATTTTATAACACTATATTTTATTAATCCCCATTTTCTCCAGAAGCAGGATTTATAGCCAGAGGCCGTGAGAAGCAGATCAACATTCTTTAATTTCTGTGGTGAAGCTCCAAGCTCTCTGCGTTGATACCTGGAAACTTTGGATCTGGCCGGTATCAACATCAATTGGAAGATGTCAAGGGCGCTAGAATCTATGCAAGAACCTAGAAATATCACTCCTGGTCCGAAAAGAGGAGGAGATGAGGAGACAGCAGCTGGAACTGGTCCCGATAAAAGGTGGCCTGGCTGGCCTGGAGAGAGTGTTTTTCGATTGCTAATAACTAGTGAGAAGGTTGGTGGGATAATTGGTCGTAAGGGAGAGTTTGTGAAGAAAATGTGTGAGGAGAGCAAATCTCGCATCAAAATTCTAGATGGAGTCCCAGGCATCCCTGATCGTGTTGTTATGATCTTAGCAAAGGATGAACCTGATTCAGCAATCTCCCCAGCAATGGACGGGGTACTTAAGGTTCATAAGCGCATAATTGAGGGAATGCATGCAATGACAATTTCAACTCGAATGCTGTTAGCTGGGACACAGTCTGGAAGTTTAATAGGAAAGCGAGGATCAACAATAAAGTCTATTCAACAAGGTTCGGGTGCCAGTGTTCGAGTACTTGGTCCTGAAAATGCTCCACTTTGTGCCTTACCAGATGACAAAGTGGTTGAGATACAGGGAGAGGCTGCAAGTGTACATAAAGCTGTAGAGCAAATTGTTTCTCATTTACGGAAATTTTTGGTTGATCGCACTGTTCTTCCTCTGTACGAATCAAATATGTCAATGCCCAAGCCACCTCAGATGGAGCAAAACATGCCCCAACAGCGTTGGAGCCACAGCCACAATAACACGTTACCTAGTCTTGGAAACAACTCTCATTACACACCTATTGATAGTTATTATCCTCTATCAGATACTCGTTCACAGCATGGCTTGAACATGTATGGTAGAGACCCAGCACCTGTTATTACACAGGTTACTCAGCAAATGCAAATGCCCCTATCATATGCGGATGCTGTGATTGGAACAGCTGGGTCAAATATCAGTTACTGTCGTAGGGCCAGTGGAGCAATAATAACTGTACAAGAAACTAGAGGAGTGCCAATTGAAATGACAGTCGAGATACATGGAACTGCAACTCAAGTGCAAACGGCACAGCAATTGATCCAGAACTTTATGGCAGAGGCTTCAGGGCCTCCTACAGATGCATATAACACAGTTGATACAGGACATAATTCTTATCCCACTCAAAGCTCTATGTACACTTCCCCACGGCAAAATACTGGACAAGCTAGCCATTCTACTGGAGGATATGGTCCAAGTGCTCCTGGCCCCACTGGAGGTTATGGTCCAAGTGCTGGGCATTCGGGCCCAGCTGGAGGTTATGGTCCAAATTCTGGACATTCTACTGGGGGTTATGGTTCTCACTGCAGCAGCTATTTATATTAGATGGAATAGTGCATGCATTGACTATCTATGCTTCTTCTTCCTAGGAACTCTGAGAAAGTTCTGGATGTTGAACACAAATTGAAATGGCTTGGGTGCTTATTTAGACTGTGATTTGCACATTACCCGAGTTGATATCAATGCAATATGATTACTGAAATTCTTGAAATTTTGTATTATATTTTATAGATTTTACTATAGAGTCATCAATTTAATTTTGTTTTTTTTCTTTTCTGCATAATAAAATTTAATTTAATCTTTTTATAAAAATAAAGTGTCTTAAACTAATATTTATAACACTAAGGTATATTTGAATAGTAAGTGCATTATATTTTATATATTTTCCTATACACTTGTCAATTTAATTTTATAAATATATTTTATTATAGTTTAAATTGTGTACAATGTATTGTGCTCATTTTATTATATAACTATATAATCATCAATTTAATTTTTTTTCTTTCCATAATCAAATTTAATATATTTCTTTTTCAGTTACTATTGTTTTGAAGAAAAGCCTTCTCCTTTAGCCTTAAAACCATTTCTTCCAACTTCTTCTTATTGTTAATTTCCACTCTTCTGTTCTTCTCCATACCTTTCAAAGAGATTATGTTTGCTCGAGCTGCACAATCTAGAATATTCAAATTCTTCTTATTGTTAATTTCCACTCTTCTGTTCTTCTCCATACCTTTCAAATGAATTATGTTTGTTTCAAATGGATTATGTTTGCTCCAGTTGCACAATCTGAAATATTCAAACTATCACACGTAGAAAAATCTTCATCCTCCTCCCTTAGAAGTTTTTCAAACTATCACATGTAGAAAAATCTTCATCCTCCTCCCTTACAACTTTCTCCTGCCTTGCCAAAATCGAAGGGATTTGCCTGAAATTATTTTCCTCTTTTGCTTTCCCTCGCTCCCTTTCTTCATTTGTTTTCTAAACAAATAACCTCCTCCAATATCTCTTCGTATTTCCCCATCTTCTATTTTCAATAGTCCCGCATCTTCCTCCTCCAAAACCTAGTTTCCAATAATTCTTTTCCTTGAATGGATCCCTCTTCCATTCTTGATTCTCTGCCATCTTCTTTTTCTACAAGATTTATTTACTACAAGATTTATTATTTACTTAATAATCATTTTATTAGTTGAATTTGTTTTTAATTTTAATTTAATTATTTTATACCTTTTAAGTATATAAGATATATTAATTTTTAATTACAATTTAAAAAGTTTATAGTCTTAATAGTATATTAAGACTAAAAAAGTAAAAAAAAATATGAAACTAAGTTGTGTTTTATATTGTATATAACTAGTTTAGAAAAGAATTTTTAATTCTTATGTACCTTCTTCAAAGAAAATTATTGCTCTGCATTTGTGAATTCAAGAGATTGAATTCATTTTGGAAGGAATACGTTGATATGTTGTTCTGCAAGTTTGAACTTAAAATCATTATTTATCTTCATCTTTACTTGGCACATGCTTGTCAACACAACAAAATTTTTATATTTAGAAAACTTATTTCCACTTCTCAATGGCACGCACTTCTATAAGTACCTGTAGATTTTTGTTTTTTAAATCATTCTTGTTCACCTTTAGGGGTGTGCACCCATTTCAATCTTGAAAACAACTCTTTCAAGAGTGGACCTTTGTAAAGGCATCTAATACATCAACATAAGCAAGAAACTATGATGTGGTTTAGTTGCAGAAACCAAGCCAATCTCTATCCTAATGCCAATTCCTCGGGCTTTCTTGCATTCTTCTTCGTGAATTGCATCCATTCTCGTCTAGAAAGAAATTTTTTAAAAAAAGTGAATTAAAAGAATCATTTGGAAATGAAATGCGTTTTTAATTTCTTATACTCTATTATTTGTATTCAAGTATGATTATGTATTCAAGTGTATACTCTATGACTTTGTATTTGTATTCAAGTGTATACTCCATGATTTTATATGTTCAAGTGTATATTACATGATTTATGTGTGTTAAAATGCATGTTCAAGTGCACACTTCATGACTTACTTGTATTTATGTGTATACTTCATATTTGTGTATTTTGTACGTATACTCTGCATGTTACATGTATACTTTATACATTACGTGCGTATACTTTAAGAATTACGTACATGCTTCATACTTTATGTGTTACATGTGTGGATTGCATGTATACTTCATATTGCATGCTTCACACTTTTTGTATCCAGTGTATGCTAGATGTTTCATGTATTATGTGCGTATACTTGTGTTCATGCTTCATGCTTAGTATACTCTTCTGTATTATGTGTATGTTCATGCTCCATTTATTAAGCATATAAGCTTTGTGTATGCTTCATGTATTATGTATACTTCATATACCACATGTACGACACATGCTTCACATATAGTTGTGTGTGAATGCTTCGCATATTCTGAACATCTATGTATATGCTTCATAAGTGTATATTTTGTATATACTTAGGGGTTTACTTCATCTCTTATGTATCACGTATGCAAAAGCTTACTCCATGTGTGTATTAAGAGGCTCAAAATTCATGAAAATACCAAATCTAGCAAAGCTTTTTTATCAAACACTTCTTGATAATGAAGGGTTGTAACTAGTGAAGTGAACAAGTATGAGCCCCCCAAAAACTTGAGGTATAAAAGGAGAAAAATTTAGTACCAAAACATAGAGATATGTAAAGAGGAGGATAAAAAAAACTTAGTGAAATTGAAAGATAGGATAGAGTTGAATATTAGAGTAAACCAATAGAGGTAAGTCCTATTACTTGTTAAGGAATGACTAACTATTGTACATCTTTCACTTAGCAAAGATAAGTGATTCAAAACCCTATAAACTCTTCATAAGAAATCACCTCGTCACAAACCTTGTTTGAATACTTACACAATTTTTCTCTCAAATCAATTATTCCTCAAAACACAGTTATCTTTTTCTATCATCATGGGATTTGTGTTGGCAGTGAGCTACCCCCTTGTCAGTGAGGTGTTCAACGCTGACTTCAGGATTCGTGACATGGCAGTGAGCCTCCCATGGATCTGGGTTAAGTCTAGCGTTTGTAGCGAGCGTTGATAGCTCAAGCTTTTGGCACAACGGCAAATGATTCCAACAATTGGTATCAGAGCCATGGGTCATGGGTTCAAATCCCTTAGGTTGCGTTGAGGGGGGATTGTTGGCAGTGAGCTACCCCCTTGTCAGTGAGGCGTTCAATGCTGACCTCAGGATTCGTGACATGGCAATGAGCCTCCCGTGGATCTGGGTTAAGTCTGGCATTTGTAGCGAGCGTTGATAGCTCGAGCTTTTGGTGCAACGGCAAATGATTCCAACAATTTGAACATGACTCTTCTTTGGGGAAAACTACAAGATGACACATATAAGATTGAATTCTGTGAATTCTGGGATCAAAGATCAAAATGTCTTTTGGGTCCTCCTCTCTAAGGACAAGAGAAAACTTATCATTAGCTACCAATGCTTGTTGTTGAGAGATATCAGAAAATACAAACACCTGAACCAAAAGAATATTTGTCATCTTAAAGAACAATGAAGCCAATGGAACTAAAACAAGAATACTAACAAAAATTCATTGAGGAGATCAATGATTCTAAGAAATATCATAGTTATAATTGCTTGAGGACAAGCAATTTTGGACGGGGTAGAGTGTGATGTCCCGATATTAAGGCATTGTTTAAATTAAAGATTTAAACATCATTGAAGTGCCTTCATTGATGATAAAGATATATAAATATTATTAATATATATTATTTATTTAATAAATAATATTAAATAATATTATTATGTAAATGATTAAAATATAATATATAATCAAGATGTATCGTTAGATTATATAAAATAAATACATTCAAGAAGGTGAGATGGTAGACTAGCCAAACGCATGTGGCAGACTTGGCTATTTAAATCTACGAACCAAAAAAACTACAATTTAACACCAAAGGAAGCTTTTTGAACTAAACTTTACATGGCTGGGTCCGACAAACCAATCTTATCCCCTGTACGACAACAAGTTTAGGAAAGTTGATATGCTACGATCAACACTCTTAGTATGGTCGACTTCTAGGAAAATGATGTGGTTGATCTCATATGAGGTATAGCGCCACATAAGACAAAACAAAGTCTATGATATGGGCGATATCGAGTCAAATATGTGGTTTCATAGAAACAAGAGGGACATTTAAGGAGTAATGATCATTATTAGAGTGATTGGAATTAAAGGCAGTACCAATATAAAAAGACTATGATTAGTGAAAGGGGCCAACTCATATTAAGAGGTGTAATTATCAAGAAGAGATCTTTATTATAAGAAGAAGATGACTAAGTGCTAACTAATCATTGTCAGATAAGGTGGTGCTAACAATCTTAAAGGATATTAATGAATCACTGTCATGAGGCAACACTAAGAGTTTTTAAAGGGATACGATGCTATGAATGGTCACCACCATTCCCAAAAGGCTTTTGATGAATGCATATAATAAGCCATTCGATAGAAGGAAAGTGACGAGGTAGCAAGTATTAGAAATACTAGAGCATTCGACTTAGAAATTAAAAGGAAATTGTGATATTTATATAATATAGATTCAGATTTGCAAATCAGACATATATTCAAGGTCAGTATACTTATTATGCATCACAGAATTATTGTGAACAGATCAGCTTTGAGTCTATATAAGTATTTCGTGGCTATTTCTAATAATCATCCATCATATGAGTGAATGATAGAAAGACCGAGGCTAGGAGCCCTGCCATACCCCCTAAGGCCAGTTTGAAGGCAATCTAATCTGCACCCCATCCATACCCCTCGTAGGGGCCAGTATGGAGGCCATGTATGACAACTTGATCCTACCAATCCCCCATTAGGACCAGTATGGAGGAAATGAACATGAGAACTACCATGCCCCCCGTATGGGCCTACATGGAGGCATCATGTATGAAGGAATGTTATGTCATCACCACTATGATGGAGTGGAATCCATGAATGTAACTTCATAACAATGAGTAGTAAATAAATCTATGTAACTATTGTTTATATGCAGGTTAATATTATCTAACATTTGTGTTCCAAGAGGTACATCATTTACCCATGTATTTTGCATCTATATTTCTATGTTATGAATGCAGATTTAGAGTACAAGAGCAATAAAAGTTGAAGATAATCTCAATGGTAATTTCAAAACCCTAACCCTAGTTTTTGGTATTTGAATTTCTCTTGGGCATTTTAGATAGGGGACATTACAATTGGTATTAGAGCATCTTTCCTGCCATCCTGTGTATACTTTGTGACTTATACACTCATGTGAATATTTTGTGTATTATGTGTATTCGCTTGTAGGCTTCATGCTTGTTGTGTATACTTTAGTATTACATGTACTCATGTGTATACTTTGTGACCTTGGGATGGTGGACAGGTTTGTGGTGTAGTATGGGATGCACTGAATCCCCCTCCCAGTTGTCCAATGGTATATTTACATGTATTAGTACAATTTATGTTTATTCATACCTTGTGACTCATGTGTATTCAAGTGTATACTCTATGACTTTGTATTCATGTGTATACTTCATGATTACGTATTTGAGTGTATACTCTATGACTTGTATTTGTATTCAAGTCTATACTCTATGACTTTGTATTCAATTGTATACTTCATGACTATGTATTTGAGTGTATACTCTATGACTTTGTATTCAAGTGTATACTTCATGATTATGTATTTGAGTGTATACTCTATGACTTGTATTTGTATTCAAGTATATACTCTATGACTTTGTATTCAAGTGTATACTTCATGACTAGGTATTTAAGTGTATTCTCTATGCCTTGTAATTGTATTCAAGTATAATTATGTATTCATGTATATATGACTTTGTATTCAAGTATGATTATGTATTCATGTGTGTACTCTATGACCTTGTATTCAAGTATGATTATGTATTCATGTGTATACTCTATGACTTTGTATTCAAGTATGATTATGTATTCAAGTGTATACTCTATGACTTTGTATTCAAGTATGATTATGTATTCAAGTGTATACTCTATGATTTTGTATTTGTATTCAAGTGTATACTCCATGACTTTTTATGTTCAAGTGTATATTACATGACTTATGTGTATTCAAATGCATGTTCAAGTGCACACTTCATGACTTACTTGTATTTATGTGTATACTTCATATTTGTGTATTTCATATGTATACTCTGCATGTTACATGTACACTTCATACATTATGTGCATATATTTTGACAATTATGTACATGCTTCATACATTGTGTTACGTGTGTGGATTGCATGTATACTTCATATTGTTACCATAATGTATTACATTGTTACGTAACCATGTAGTTACGTTAGTTGGTTCTGCAGTTATACCAAATGCCTTAGCATTTTCATCAACTGTTACATATTATATATACATATCTTGTAATGCTTTGAATCATCGAATAAACATAGCATTCTCTACTTTTTTCTCAAATGGTATCAAAGCCACCTTGGTGAGAGAGGAAGCGTTTGCTGAGATGTGTAGAAAGCAAAGAGTCTTCAAATTGGTGATGAATCTCTGCTGACAGTGCCGACCAAACAGCAAGGAAGAATTTTCAGTGATCGCCCAAGTTGAAGGCTAGTAAATGTTGGAAGGAAGGATTTGCAGTGGAATTGGAAGAATTTGCAGTAATCGCCCAAGAAGTGCTCATGACCAGCAGCAAGAAGGAAGCGCCCACATTGGAACTGTGTGTGAACGCTTTCAGGCAGATTGAAGTCATTTTTTCTACTATAGAGGTCGTTGTCTGGACTGAAGTTTCTTTCTCCATCCATAAGGCACTTGGAGTCTCAGTTGGTGTGTAGAGGAAGACATAGTCTGAAAAAAGTGGATGTCCACGGCACCAGATGCTAGCAGTGTGGCCAATAATCATGCAAATGAGCCACCTCGAGGTGGACGTGTTGTTTTAGAAAGCTCAGGCTTCTATTTTACCCTTCTAGATTCCCTGCAAAACATCGGTACTCTTCAATTCGATGAATTGTTTAGGAAAGGATTGTTAGATTACTTTCTGTTTGATGTACAATGTCAAGCAAGGAAGATTAGAGCAAAACTTGACAAGTGTTATGATGTTGATGACGAAGATGAGGTAGAACGCACTCCCAAGTGTCCCCGTCTCACAGCACAGGCCTATCATGCTCATCTCCATGCTACAATTTCTTCTTGAAAGTGAATGTACTGACAAATAAAATAATAATAAAGTTATTGTCTGGACTAGTTTTTTCTATTTGTGGTGAACAATGTCAGCCCCGAAATTGCTTCAACCCCAAAATTGCTTCTTTCTGACGTTCAACTTTTGAAAGGGCCAAATTATGCCGCATGGAAGACAAAAATGCGAACAATTCTCATTTTTGAGGATCTATGGGGAATTGTCATTGGTGACATAACTAGACTGGAAGACCCAGATGAAAGGCAAAAGTTTGACAAGGCCGATGATAAAGCATTCATGTTGATAACACTCAGCATCACCGATGAAGTTCAACCTCACATTCAAGATGCGGAAACATCAAAGGTGGCATGGGATTCTCTCTCCATAATCTACCAAGTGAAGAACCAGACGAAGATCCTCCATCTACAGTCCAAGCTACATACACTCAGTATGCAAGCTGGCGAGAAAGTTGAGGAATTCTTATGGTGGGTATCTAAACTGCGAGCTGAGCTTGTTGCACTTGGAGAAAAGGTGGAGGACAAAATACTTGTCCCAATTACGCTGAGAGCTCTGCCATCTCAGTTCAAAATCTTTGTCACCACGCTGAACATCACAAAGAAAGAGGTGTCATTTGACGAATTGGTGAATCTGTTGCAGCAGGAAGAAGCCATTCAATCAGTCCAAGGTGAACTTGAGGACAAGGCCCTGATCTCCAGACAATCAAAAGGTTAAAATTTTCACAGAAAGCAGCCACAAAAATAACTTGAACATCAACAGTCGAAGCCTCCAAAGGCAAATCGATGGTGTCATATATGCAACAAGAACAATCATGACACTATCAACTATTGGTACAATGCCTTAACACAAGGTAATTCAAGTAAAGAAGGCTTTTCTGGTTGTAGTGATACTTAGCCATCCAAACATTGTCATCATTGTAGAAAGCACAAAGGCAATGTAGTGGTCCAATAGGATGATGCATCAGAAGAAGATGAACTAGAAACAACCAATTGCGGCACTCATCACAATCTAGTCCTTGTCTCCCAAACCTTGCAACCCACGAGGGATATTTGGTTGATAGACTCGGGTGCCAGCATGCATATGACAGGAAATCGCAAGCTGTTCGATGCACTGACAGAACAACCTATTGGAGATAGAGTTTGAATTGCTGACAACAAGGAGTATGTTGCAGAGGGAATAGGCAAGGTCATCATTCCTTTTGGGACAAGTCGTTGTACCCTCACCAAGGTGTTGTATGTTCCTAGTTTGACAACAAACCTACTAGATCTGTCAGTCAGCTTCTGAAGGACGGGGTCAAGACCTATCTAATCTCAAGAGAAGGTATGATACTTGCTAGAACATTTATGAAGGATAGGCTATTTGCATTAGATGTTGTCTCCTCGCCTACAGTAGCTCTATCAGCTTCAACAATAGAATCTATAGGACTCTGGCACTATTGCTATGGGCACCTTTTAGTTAGCTCCTTGCATCAGCTCAGCTCCAAACAAATGGTAAGAGGACTTCCCCCAATTTCATATTCATTGCCTATATGTCTTGGATGCCTTGTAGGAAAACAACACCGGGATCTGTTCGAGGCTAGTAGCTTCCATGCTAGACATTGCCTTGAGTTGGTACATACAGATCTGTGCAAACCCATGCCTGCTTCATTTTAAGGACATAAGTACTTCCAATTGTTCGTGGATGACTTCTCATGAAAGGCCTGGTGTACTTTCTCAAGAAGAAAGATGAAGACTTTGCCTACTTTCAGGACCTTGACAAGCAAGTTGTCAAAGAAGTAGGCCAGTCTCTTCTTGTCCTCTACTCAAATCAAGGGGGGAATTCACCTCCAAGGAGTTCATGGCATACCTGAAGCATCATGGCATCAAGAAACACCTAACTGCTCCCTATACACCCCAATAGAATGGAGTTGCAGAACGTCGCAATCAGACTATCATGGAGATGGCTCGATGCATGCTCTCCATAGCCAAGTTGGAGGAAAGATTTTGGGCAGAAGCAGTGTGAACATATATATACCTCATCAATAGGGCACCAACAAAGATCCTGCAACAAAAGACACCTGAAGAGGTATGGACTGGACAAAAACCTTCAATTTCTCATTTAGGGTGTTTGGTTGCACATCATACATGCATGTCCCTGGCATAAGAGAAAGAAGACTGATCCTAAGATACTCCAATGTATATTATTGGGATACAGTATTACATCAAAAGCATATCATCTCATAGATCCTGAGACAAAGAAGATACATGAGAGGTGAGATGTGGTGTGTGATGAATCATCATTCGATTCCTTATCACAAAAAGAAGAGCAACAACCTCCTACTTCTCACAAATTGCTCTCACAATTAGATGATGAGCATGTGGAAGACTCTCACAAAGAAAGTGAACTACAAGGAGAGTTGTATGTTGATTTGGGCCCTCTAGAAAACATTACACACCAGCAGTAGCACAGTCAACCTCCAAAGTGGGTCTAAAGTACAATCATGGACTCTAACCTACACACTCTTCTAGACACTTCATCAGGAATCAGAACCAGGATTCAGACAAGAAATGAAGTGAATCTTGCGCTCATGAGTACTGTTGTTGACAACACTAAACCTGACACAGTTCAAGAGGCATTAAGCCAACCTCAGTGGAAGAAGGCTATGGATGCAGAGTATAATTATCTTATGCAAAATTATACTTGGGAACTTGTTGATCTGCCTAAAGGGAAGAAACCCATTAGCTGCAAATGGATCTTCAAAACAAAGTACAAGGTAGATGGATCTATCAAAAAGTACAAAGCACGACTTGTAGCAAAGGGATATGGTCAACAAGAGGGCATTGATTATGAAGAGACCTTTGTACCCACTGCGAATATCAAAACTATCAAAATGGTCTATGCATTGGCAGCATAGAAGGGATGGAAGCTTCAGCAAATGGATGTCAAGAGTGCTTTCTTAAACGATGATCTCAAAGAAGTGTACATGACCCAGCCAGAAGGGTTTGTTGATGTACATCATCCACACAAGGTATGTCGTCTTATCAAATCACTTTATGGCCTTAAGTAAGCTCCTAAGGCATGGTACATTAAGATTGATGGTCACCTATTGTAGCATGGATTCACCTGTAGCCCCTCTGATCCTAAGTTGTATATTAAGAAGGTATGCACAAAGATTGTCATTCTGGTTTTGTATGTGGATGATCTTATTCTAACTGGCAGCTCAGATAGTCTCATTGATGATGTAAAGAATGATCTCAAGAACTCCTTCAACATGACAGATTTAGGGCTACTTCATTATTATTTTAGCTTGGAGATATGGCAGAAGAAGAACCACATATTCATCTCCCAAATGAAATATGCCAAGACTCTCCTGGAAAAGTATAGAATGGTCAATTGTAAGCCTGTTTCCACTCCAATGGAGAAAGGTTTGCAACTGTCTTGTTTCCAGGATTCACCTCAAGTAGATGCCACTCTCTACAGGCAGCTAGTTGGGAGTCTCATCTACTTGACCTACACCAGACCATACTTGTGTTTTGCTGTCAGCTATCTCTCTAGATTCATGCAAGAGCCAAAGAAGTGTCATTGGGTTGCAGCAAAACATGTGTTGAGATATATTCGAGGCACAGTTGATTATGGTCTGGAATATAAGAATAACAATCAGTTCTTCTTACAGGGATATACAGACTCAGATTATGCAGAATTTGTAGATGATAGGAAATCAACCTCAGGTTATGTTTTTCATCTCAGATCTAGGCCAATTTCATGGGTTAGTAAGAAGCAAATGGTTGTTTCTCTTTCATCCACTGAGGCTGAATATTGTGCCACATGAGGAGATGTGTGAGAAGCAATTTGGTTACGTCGCATTCTGGCATATATGGACATTCCTGAAGAGAAGTCTCCAGTTCTCTATTGCGACAATCAGGGTGTGTTAAAACTTATGAAGAATCTAGTTTTCCATGAGCGCACTAAGCATATTGAGGTCGAGTGTCATTACATTCGGGACCAAGTTTTGAACCGCCACATCCGGCTCCAGTACTGCCCTACAGACTCTCAAATAGTAGATATGTTCACCAAATCTCTTAGTAGGATCAAATTTGAACTGTTTAGGGGGTACATTTGTTAAAATAATGTAATAAGGGGGGAATGTTAGCATAATGTATTACATTGTTATGTAACCATGTAGTTACATTAGTTGGTTCTGCAGTTATACCAACTTCCTTAATAGTTTCATCAATTGTTACATATTATATATACACATCTTGTAGTGCTTTGAATCATCAAATAAACACAACATTCTCTACTTTTTTCTCACATATTGCATGCTTCACACTTTTTGTATCGAGTGTATGGTAGATGTTTCATGTATTATGTGTGTATACTTGTGTTCATGCTTCATGCTTCGTATACTCTTGTGTATTATGTGTATGTTCATGCTCCATGTATTAAGCATATAATCTTTGTGTATGCTTCATGTATTATGTATACTTCATATACCACATGTACGATTCATGCTTCACATATAATTGCGTGTGAATGCTTTGCATATTCCAAGCATCTATGTATATGGTTCATAAGTGTATACTTCACATATACTTAGGGGTTTACTTCATCTCTTATGTATCGCGTATGCAAAATCTTACTCCATGTGTGTATTAAGATGCTTAAAATTTATTAAAATGCCAAATCTATCAAAGCTTTATTTATCAAACACTTCTTGATAATGAAGGGTTGTAACTAGTGAAGTGAACAAGTATGACACCCCAAAAACATGAGGTATAAAAGGGGAAAAAAAATTTAGTACCAAAACATAGAGATATGTAAAAAGGAGGATAAAAAAACCCAATGAAATTGAAAGATAGGATAGAGTTGAATATTAGAGTAAACCTATAGAGGTAAGTCCTATTACTTGTTAAGGAATGACTAACTATTGTACATATTTCACTTAGCAAAGATAAGTGATTCAAAACTCTATAAACTCTTAATAAGAAATCAGCTCATCGCAAACATTGTTTGAATACTTACACAAATTTTCTCTCTAATCAATTAGTCCTCAAAACACAGTTATCTTTTCCTATCATCATGGGATTTGAACATGACTTTTCTTTGGGGAAAAATACAAGATGACACATATAAGATTGAATTTTGGGATCAAAGATCAAAATATCTTTTGGGTCCTCCTCTCTAAGGACAAGAGAAAACTTATGATTAGTTAACAATGCTTGTTGTTGAGAGATATCAGAAAATACAAACACCTAAACCAAAAGAATATTTGTCATCTTAGAGAACAATGAAGTCAGTGGAACTGAAACAAGAATACAAACAATAATTCATCGAGGAGATCGATGATTCTAATAAATATCATAGTTATAATTGCTTGAGGACAAGCGATTTTGGGCCAGGTGGATTGTGATGTCCCAATATTAAGGCATTATTTAAATTAAAGATTTAAACATCAGTGAAGTGCCTTCATTGATGATAAAGATATATAAATATTATTAATATATATTATTTATTTAATAAATAATATTAATCAATATTATTATGTAAATGATTAAAATATAATATATAAACAAGATGTATTGTTATTTTATATAAAATAAATATATTCAAGAAGGTGAGATGCCAGACTAGTCAAACCCATGTGGTAAACATGGCTGTTTAAATTTGTGGCCCAAATAAACTATGCTTTACCTCTAGAGGAAGCCTTGTGAACTAAACTTTACATGGCTGGGTCCCACAAACTAATCTTGTCTCTTGTACAACAACAAGTTCAGGAAAGTTGATATGCTACGATCAACACTCTTAGTATTGTCGACTTCTAGGAAAATGTTGTGGCTGATCTCATATGAGCTATAGTGCCACATAAGACAAAACAAAGCCTATGATATGGGTAGTATCAAGTCAAATATGTGGTTTCATAGAAACAAGAGGGACATTTAAGGAGTAATGATCATTATTAGAGTGATTAGAATTAAAGGTGGTGCCAATATAAAAAGACTGTGATTAGTGAAAGGGGCCAACACATATTAAGAGGTGTAATTATCAAGAAGAGATCTTTATTATAAGAAAAAGATCACTAAGTGTTAACTAATCACTGTTAGATAAGGCAGTGCTAACAATCTTAAAGGATATTAATGAATCACTATCATGAGGCAACACTAATAGTTTTTAAAGGGATACGATGCTATGAATTGTCACCACCATTCCCAAAAGGCATTTGATGAAGACATATAATAAGCCATTCCATAGAAGGAAAGGGAGGTGGAAATAAGTATAAGAAATACTAGAGCATACGACTCAGAAATTAAAAACAAATTGTGATATTTATATAATATTGATTCAGATCTACAAATTAGACATATATTCAAGGTCACTATACTTATTGTGCATCACAAAAAATATTGTGAATAGATCAGCTTTGAGTCTATATAAGTAATTCCTTGTTATTTCTAATAATCATCCATCATAGGAGTGAATGATAGATAGATTGAGGCTAGCAACCCTGCCATACCCCCCTAAGGCCAGTTTGGAGACAATCTAATCTGCACCCCATCCATACCCCCGTAAGGGCTAGTATGGAGGCCATGTATGACAACTTGATCCTACCAAACCCCCGTTAGGGCTAGTATCACGGAACTGAACATGATAACTTCCATGCCCCCCGTATGGGCTTGCATGGAGGCATCATGTACCAAGGAATGTCATGTCACCACCACTATGATGGAGTGGAATCCATGAATGTAACTTCATAACAATGAGTAGTAAATAAATCTATGTAACTATTGTTTATATGCAGGTTGATATTATCTAACATTTGTGTTCCAAGAGGTATGTCATATATCCATGTATTTTGCATCTATATTTCTATGTTATGATTCATATTTAGAGTACAAGAGCAGTGAAAGTTGAAGATAATCTAAATGGTAATTTCAAAACCCTAACCCTAGTTTTTGGTATTTGACTTTCTCTAGGGTATTTTAGATAGGGGACATTACAGTTAGGTTCAAATTTAGAATAACCATAACCTTAATACTAACCCTAACCCTAATTTTTAACTCTAACCTTAACCCTTACCTGATCCTTATTGTAACCCTAACCCTAATTGTAACATTAATCCTAAAGAAGGATCTATCAAAACCCTAATTGAAACCCTAACCTAATTTTTTAAATAAACCTAACCTTAATTAAAATTCTAACCCTTGCCCTAATTATATTTGTAAACCTAATTTTAATCATGATCGTAATTGTATCCCTAAACTAAACCCTAATTGTAACTCTAACTGTAATGCTACATCTAACCCTAACACTACTTCTAATCTTGACAACAATTTTAATCATAACCATAATTATAACCCTAACTCTAATTATAACAAATCCTATAACCCTAATTACATACCTAACTCTAACCCTAACCCTAAATATGACCCTTACACTAACCCTAATGCTAATTATAATTGTAACCCTAACCTAATCCTTATTCTAACCCTAACCCTAAGTAAAATTGTAACTCTTACCCTAATTATATTTGTATACCTAATTTTAATCTTGAATATAATTGTATCCCTAAACTAAACCCTAGTTGTAACTCCAACCCTACTTGTAATTCAAATCCAAATTGTAATTATAACCCTAACCCTAATCTTAGTCCTGACTTGATAATCTTAACCCTAACTATAACCCTAACCCTAATACTAAACCTAACCCTAATTCTAACCCTAACCTTAACCCTTACCCTTATTTTAACTCTAAGCTTGATCCTAATTGAAATCAGTATTAGCATTTGGTTGATTAAGTTCTTGTCTTTCTTCTCTTTTAGGGACACTAAGTTGTTGAGATGTATGTGCATGACTTAAAAAGAAGAATATATGTACTTTTTATCATTCTTTTGAATCATTCCATGATGAATATCTATTTGTTAGATGTTTTAAGTTTTCACACTTCATATTATTTGTATTTTATAAGAACTTCTAGATTAACCTCTTCTCTTGAAAAATTGAACAAATATATGATCTATTAGTCTTACATTAATCTTCACTATTCATTACATAGTACTTCGTCAAAAAGTAAAAACATGTAATCTAGTCTAAAGTAAATGGGCAACCATTATTAGTGTGAGTAGCTTTGAGTAAATAATATATTGTAGCATCTTCAAAATGGTTTGCTAGAACTAATTAATTGTTGAAATTAGCAAATTAGGACCCTAGTACATGATATGAAGTGATTCCTTGTCTCCTTTATGACTATCCAATATAACTTTCATGTAAAGACAATGCCATTTTAATTTGTAACTGCTCCTTGATTTCATGCATTTTAGAAAATATACAATGGATTTGCTTGTGGTTGGTAGTGGGCCCTACACTATACACAAGCAATAGCTTAACATATAAATTTGACTCTCTGAAATTTTAAGTAGATCATGCTTTACATAATAGAATTTGTTATATGTATTATTTTCCATTAAAACTATTAGTGTGACATTTTTTGTAATTTTTAATGTATTTAATTGTGATTTGGTTTATTTTGTACACTAAGCATTCTTTCTTATCCATATCTTATAATTTGCAAATATTAGGGCTTTGCTTGAGGGTTTAATATTATGCTTAAATTTATTGAACAAAATAATGGATAGTTTTTTCTACTATCTACTTTGTCATCTTTCCCACCTAATAGTCACCTTTGTTATCACAAATGAGAATTTTTTCAAATGAAAAAGGTTGACATGAAGTTATACCACCTCAATTTTTAAGTGCATATATTGCCAATGGAACTCATATATCTAAATGTAAAGCCATGGATTCATTTTGTAGCACTTAGAGTGTATATTTACCTTTTTGTACAATATGTTTTGTAGGCAATTGAGCCACTTTAGGTGATTTTAATTTAGCAAGAGTTCTTTCAATGTAGGTCCTTAATAGATACATCATTATGACATATGGACAATGTGCCATCATTCATTTTCATGGAAACTCATTAGAAAAATAGTTCCTTTGAATTTCAATGAATGATGCAAGAAGTGTTCACCAAGTGGTATTAGTCATTTATTGCAGCTCAAAGATAAGGTAAATATCAAAATTATAAATACAAAGGATATTTTATACAAAATCCTGAAGATTGATATTTTTATCCATTTATTATTCTCTTCTATTTTGCAGGATAAGCAGAGGATTTTCTTGCAATTGTTGTTCATATTAATCCACAAAAAATTCATAGGATCCTATCACAACCTAATTCTAGATGAATTCTAACATCACTTCCTTATCACCAAATTCACCCTTAAACCAAAAACACAAGCACTCAACAAATATGCAACAGAGAAATAAGAAATTTACAATCATTTCCTAGACTAAGTATCCATATTAGAAACATCTAAAGTAGTTTCCTTGTTGAATGTCTCCATGGAGTTTGGCCTACCCTTATCTTTCTCTATGTTTGCTCCCACATCTCCCAATTTATTTGCATTTTTGGTTTGTCTTAGACTAAATACTTGACATGGAATCAAATAAAGAGACCTAAGAGATCCACCTAAACCATCCTTCTCCAATTTCAAGGCTTTCTTGGACTTTGAGGCTTTGCTCCCTTTTGCATTACCCTTTCTTTCTTCCTAAGGATATCTTGCCTCTAGAAGCCATAAATATTTCATTGACCATATTTATGCTATTACATTTTGCCTCTCCTTGGACTATGATTAGGGATTTGTCCTCATCCAAAATGGGCCCCAAAATGACATTATGAGTGAAAGGGGAAGAGGTAGTAACAATCTCCTCTTGGGAAATGGAGGTGCCCTATATGGAAATGGGGGAGATTTGAGGCCATTTCCAAAGATTCATCAAGGGATAATAACTCCCCCTTGCTAGAACTCTTGATAGGTGATTTAAATCTTGGATCTCCTTTTTTCTTGCCTTGTTTATCTTTATTTGTTTCTAAATGCCTTCATGAAATATGACACTTTTATTGTAGATATGGCATTGCACTAGCTTGTTTTCATATTCAAATGCTTGGTTTAATTCTGGAAATCTAGAAGATATCTTGAAAAAGGAGGGAGGTCCTTATCCACTGAGTGTAGCACATAAAATCTCGCAACAAGTCTCTTTCTTGATTACATCACTAGGTTGATAGAGATAAGATGATCAATAGATTTTACAATCCTAGCTAGGACCTCCTCCTCCAAGTATTCCATGGGAAAAAACAATAGTTAGACCCATAACGCTATATACCTAAAATTATCCTTGTCTGAGTTGACACCAGGTGATCACTTTATGAAAGCAAGTTTAGACTTACCCAAAAACCAAGGACCCCCCACCAAGGCCTTGGTCAAATCTTCTTTTAAGGAGAAGAAAATAAGAAAAAAAATATTTTTCTATCACTAATATCTCCAAAAGACCTATAGGTTTTCACTTCCTAGTTATTGAATCTCTAAAAATTTCAATATTTGGTCTTGGACTTGAGTAATTACCTATAAGATTAGACTCCCACCTAGACCGTGACCTTTCTACTATTTTGTTTGGAACCTAAGGACCTAGCCTCTTTGACTCCACTGAAGGAGATAACTCCTACACACTCTCTTAGGGAGACTCCTTGCAAGCTTCATGCATAATGTTAGCCCATGATTTGTGGATAGGATAGGAAGGACTCACCACCTTTTTTAACACACCAGGATACTGAGAGGGGGGTGTACCAGTATCTAATCAAACTTTAAGTCCTCCATAGTAGAATAAAACTTTAGCAATACATCATCAACATAAACATGAAAGATTAACACATAGCACCAGATATACGTGGAAAACCCAAGAATGGAAAAACCATGGTTAGGATTAACTCGTAATATATGAAACTTAAAAGTACAAGTTTTTTTAGGGCTACAACCCAAGGAAGCTACTACTCCATGTTGACTTTGTTTTAGGGCTATAACCCAAGGAAGAAACTACTCCTTGAAAAACTTTTCTTTACGGTCACTCTTAAGGAAGCTACAACTCCTTGAAGACTTTGTTTTAGGGCTACAACCTAAGGAAGCAACTACTCCCAAATCTGAGAAAAAACTCAAAAAGGATTACAGCATGACAGTCCTTCTACTACCTGAAAACTGACATTGAAGTTCACGCCTTTGATGATTGCAAGTCTGCTTCTTCTGATAATTAGATCAATTAGGCACACTCTTCACTTCCTTCCTATCACATGAATGTCTTCAAGATGAATCAAGATAGCGTCTATCACATCTACTCTTCTCCTTCAGTCACACATCATAATGCATTCATTCTACTCCTCATCTTACTTGCAAACCTTATCAATCACATTGCAATCACACCCCGCCTAACTCAATTTGATTTATAGTTTATATATGATATTAAATTAATTACATTATTTTTTATCCAGAGACAACATGAAAAATACATTTACAAGTCGGCCAGACTACACAAAACATGAAATGTGTAGAGGACAAATCGTAAACAAGACTACACGCTACACCAACAAAAGACCCATGCCTTGCGGACATCAACACTTGCTTAACCAGGTCCAAAACATCCCTCACAACATTAAACAACAAGGAATTACATCTGCACACTCAACTCATTTGAAAATAGGACAAACTTAAGCAAAGACATGTGAAACTTGAAGCATAATGGCCACATCAACTTAAAAACCTTGTGCGGTACAGGAAATAAGAAAGATCTTCATGAAACTCTTCCAGATGAGTCTACAAGACTCATACAACATCTCCAAACACCCCTTTCTCTCCACACATCAAATATTTTGTGCCATACATGTTCAACCATAAACTCTAAAAACAACAAGACATCTGGAACACACTGCACCATACTATCGTTGAAAAATTGAGCTTGCAAATCACCAAAAAGCTTGAAACTACAAGAAAGCATGTAATGCACATCCATAATCATGTCCACAAAACTTCAAAGGAAAACATTCACATCTAGAGGAATGCAAAGCATTCCAATAGGTCTTCAACAATACCTTACTCTGTCAGAACACATGTCAGTACTCTATCATGCATAACTTTCATATCGGAAGGATATATGATCTTGTTTAATATAAAAAGGGGGATAAGACAAATGGTTGGTTTTAAGGGTTTATCTTCATTCTCTTTTCACCACTAAACATTCAAGGACATTCAACAGAGTAGAGAACTCTACTACAGATCTCCTGTCACATGGAACATAGGGTAAGATTGGAATTGTGTGAATTTATTGTTTAATTAAGTCTAATTATGCTTAAAACCCTAATTTCGTTAAATCGTAAACAAACGAACAAATTACGGAAAATGATCGCACATAGAGATATCAAATTACAATTAAATAAATACCAGATTTTGACGTTCAGTGTGTAGAAAAGTCGGGGACTAATGAGTGGGTGCCCTAGTCCAGTGTAACTACATTTTTTAGGATCTCTAAAGAATGTCTGCAACCGATTCCCACTGTCATAGAGATTTAATTGCTTCAGAATCTGGAGGACTAATGAGCAGGTGCCCAAGTCCAAGCCCCAGTTTTCTTCTTAGATCTACAATTTTGACAGTCTGCACTACTCTCTTGCAACTCCACTTCATTCGCTTCTGAAACCTGTAACCTACAATCACATAAAAGTTGGTTGGAGGTTGTGGTGTTTAGAGGCTTGCCTCGGTCAAGCCCTGGAGAGACATTCAAGTCTTCTGAACACCGTTGTCAGATAAAGAGTTCGTATCCCTATGGGATAGAGGCAAAATCCAAATGATAAATGATAGAAAACACAATTGATATCACCTTGTAGTGTAGATCTCACATAAATGAAGGCTCTTCAATCACATGATAAGATGAAGCCAAATCTGTAATCACAAACACAATAACCATGCTTTGCTCTTGCAACAATGAATATCTTGAAATCACAAGTATGCCAAAAGTTCACAATAATCTTCTTAGTTTACAAATTAATCACTAAACATTCTTATATATGCAACTACAAACATTCCCGCTAAGGATTTCGTAATTCAAACTTTAGATGTCAGCATAGGATCTAATAACGGTCATAAAACTGACACACAAAAATAGGTCCTGACCTAAAATAGGGTAAGACTAGGGTGTGGACGTCCAAGTTCTCCCCCAATTTTAGGAAGGATTTATGTCAAGCACACCCCCTAGGTCCCATTTGCCATGAAACTTTTAGGTTTTTTCATCGGGAGTCACCAATAACATGTAAGATGACCTAAATGCATTCTAAAGGACCCCAGAGCTAAACATTAAGGGGGAAAAGCCCCCAAGGGGACATTTTTTGATGTAACATTTAGCCCCTACTTTAATGTATGTATAAATACAAGGCCAATACATGAATTAATGTACTGTCAACAAGCACAGTAAATAGGCCAAGCATGGAGAAGACACGCCAATCATAATAAAGATAGAAACAGTCACACAAAACATGCAAAAAATAGTTATAGTCACGCAAAACATGGAGAATACAACATTGAAGACATGCAAAACATAGTGAATATAGTGAATGCAGTGATTATTTTTTTTCTTTTTCTCATATATATAAAATACAAATTTGCAAGTACAAGGAAAGTAAACAGACGACCCATAATGTAGGAGGCACTCATTGCCACAGGTCTTTAAGCTGCATATGGGGTAAGAGACATGTAATACAAATCTCAGAGTGCAAGAGGGACTCATTGTCACTAATCCTTAAGACTACACTTGAGAACAAACACGCTATACAAATCAAGCATGCCATACAAATCCCAAAGCATAGGAGGGACTCATCGCCACTGGTCTTTAGACTATCCTTGAGAACAAACACACACATGGTAGACACAAAGAAAACATGACAAAAAAGCGATGGAAGAAACCTATTGCTAAGTTCTCAGCCATCTCAGGCACATTACAAGCACACACCGACAATTGGGCTTCGCCACAACAATCACCAAAGACACGGTTAAGGGTTAGGATAGTCTCAAATCCACTCCCCCTACTCGGAGGACTTTTTTGAAAATGACAGGATTGTGTAATCTCCTCAAGAAATACACCATCCCCGCCTTGCATGGAGGTCTTAAAATAAAAAGGATATACACGATATCCCACCTCTATAGAGGGCTTAAGTGATTGCATTAGATTCAAGTTTTATAAACACATTTTTCTAGCATCTAAATTAGAGATCTTACCTTATATATGCTCCCACCTTAAGGTGGTTGGTATCATGTACTGATATCATGCATGTTAAGGTAGGAAGAAAACACACAAGGGATCATGAGCTCTCACAAAGCCCATGCCCCCAGAGGTGACATGTAATTTATGATCACCAAATGTTCCCACAAACACACAATTTCCTACAAGAAAAGGTGTTAGCATCCATATAATCATGATAAACAACAATGCTTATGATCATTCACATAAAGAGCCAAGGAAAACAAGATCCAAGATAGACAAAGTGCATGGAGCAGCAGTAGTGTTATGTTTTGTAAGTGTGATAAGACAACATCAAGATCACATGGAGTGATTCTACTAGCCAAGCATCAGATAATATATAACAACCCCATTGTCATGTATGGACTAGGTCCATTTTTTGATTTCTCATTGAAGGGACACTAGGTCCATATCAGTATAATATGTTTTTCATCATCCACCTTCTAGATAGAACCACTAGAGGAAGGTAAACAATAAATCAAGAGAGGAGAAACAAGTGCCTTAGGGACAACCACGTAGGAGGGTGCCCCCAAGTCACCAACTGCAACACTATGTCCATAAGACATAACAAACAACAATAAAAATAGAGGAGAAGTATTATAGAAGAATGATGATACCAATAGAAGAAGGGCACAACAAAGGTGGTCTACCAGTATCCTTGAACTTTTGAGAGTATCAAGTGTCATCCCAGGAGGCCTAAACAACACATAACACATCACGAGGGAAACACAACATGGAGGGGAGGTCAAATACATGAGCTAATTATGCTACGACAGAGGTGACCCCTAGGGTTAGAAATACTTACCTGTAAGGACAAAGTAACTAGTGATCGTCTTGGATCTTGATCTTTACTTTAATGGTTAAAGCCTTATCTCTTCTTCTCTCTTCAACAATTTCATGAGCTTGTGAGGTTATCCTTGTAGTAAAGTTGTCTATTGCAATTTTATGTGTTAGTTAAATGGGGTGATGTAGGAGCTTTTATAATTCCCTTTCTAGTTGATTGATGTTGTTGAGGAGCCTAAAAAGTGCCCATTTTAGTCCATATATAGGGTGTTCGAATACCTTGGGTTTGAGGGATAGTTTGTTCTCCAATATCATGTGAAATTTAATTGTTTTCCAAGGTATGTGAATGTTTAGGTAAAGATGCATGATATGTTTCTTTGTTTAAGATGTAATTGAGAAGTTCTTGAACATCACTGGTTGGTGTAAGGTGCAGAAAACTCACATACTAAAAAATAGTATTCTAAAAAGCAATACTCTTTCCAAAAAGGAAAGTGATTCATTTATTAATCAAAATATTCATAATTTCACAATAATGGCATGTTTCCAATAAATACAATTTCATACACTAAAAGAGTGTTACATTTACTTATACCACATAGGGTGTTACATTACATTTGTTTCAATGTTACAAATACAAAATGTTACATCAATTACTTTAGTTACTTCAATGAATGGAAGATAACTTCTTCTTCTCGAGCACCTTGGAAACTGGGAGAGAGAATATCATCGGGGTGATATCCACCCTACCACGACACATAAAGCTTCCCTGTTCTTTCTAACTAGAAAGCCTGACCCATCACGAGGGATCTAGCAGACATGAACTAACGTAGGTGAAAGAAACTAGTGCTCTATTGAACTCATTACATATTATAAGCATGGAAACTACATCCCAACTCATACTTACTTATCCGGTAAGGTAAAATACACACATAATGAACATAATAATTCTCCAAGAATAGTCATTCATTCTAGATCACGTACCTTGGACATAACTGAATTCATTTATCTAGCAATGTCATATTAGCACTCTCTTCCTAGAATGCATAAGAAGGAGTTTTTACTTAAACCCAAATCATAAGACACCATTTCATAAAACATAACACTCTTTTAAGTGATTAAGAACAATCTTTATGTAATTACCATCATGTAGGATCTTATTCTGGAGTATGCTCAATCTATTCTTAGATCTAACTTTGTGCCCCAAAGGTTGTTATATTAAATATAGTTCTATTTCCAATCATTCAAGTTGTGCTATGTCTATTGAATCCACATTAATATCATGGAAAGGTCATACAAGAAAAACATTCAAGATGGAAACCTTAAATTCTTCCCTATAATCTTAGAAATCCGAATACTTATTTTAGAAATTCTTCCCTATACTTATCTTATCAATACCAACAAACAATGAAAGACATTTTAACCTTAAACTTTCTTTTTACTTTACAAGGTTATATTATCAATTTCCTTATTTGATGACTTAACCAAATGAAACATTCAACCTTACATCTCTACATCATGAAATGTTCCTTTGCTTTAGAGCAATGTGTTGCCTTTATTCCAATAAATTGTCAATATCAATCTACATTTATTTACCTAAGTAGAGGCAAGCATATGGTAATCATCATAATGGATTAGTCTATTAAGGAATGCTTATTCCTTTTCATAATTATGATGGTTCTAGTGCACTAAATCAATCTTAATTTCTTCATTCAATTGAATTCTCTAGTTTGCCTATTGATTAAGTTTGCACTTTACCAATGGTCTATGTCGATTTCTCAAGGCAAGACATTTTCTAGGTATAATGGGTAATTTTAGTTTGGTAAACAAAATAAATCTCAAAAGAACACTTATTTTCATACAAGAAACTCATATTCAATAAATCTAAATAATAATTCCATTTTCAACAAAATATTCTCTACAGAAAAACAATATAGTTTACTTCAATTCATTACTTCAATTCATTTGTTTCTATTTCTGGGTTTGTAGTTTGTCTAAAATAAAACAATTTTCAATAGATTATATAATCTATCCAATATTTTTATACCATCTCATTCACATTTCAAGCAATTATTTCATGGGATTTCATCTAATTTGCCTATTAATTGTAAAGGCTACAGGTTCTCTTCTAAACTAGAAATATATTATAAACTAGAAATACTTCTCCAAACACACACACACACACACACACACACACATATAAGCTGCCTGGAAGTAAAAATCTTTATACAGAAAAATATACTCGAATTATAAAACTCAGAACATAAATTAATTGTCTGATGAATATACAAAACTGTTCATATATATATATACACATTATCAACATCGATTGACATATATCTCTATAGAAGTTTTTAATAGAGAATAAAATTCATACAAACATTAGATTAAATAATAAAGATAGCACAATTTGTGCTATGGAGGCTGATGGCCTTATAACTCATGTCATATGTATTATATGTTAACAGTTTACAAAGGTGGGGATGGTGTTGGCCATCCCCATAGGCTTTAAGCCTATGGGGAGGGTCGGCACCCTCCCCACACCCTCTTATGGTGTGGCGACTAGAACAAGATGCTATTCACATCACACAACATTTAAAAACCATTTATTACTGTAGCTAAAGTCTTATTCACTTTCAAGGTAACAAATAAACAAAGGAGCCACGGATCTGGGTATATTGGATTCTCTTAGCAATTTTTACAGGGTGCAATCCCCATATGGGTTGTAGTCCCTCCTAGGGTCTGCGGCTCATATGGGTATCATGACCCATTATGATTCTTCTCAAATATTCAATGAAAACAACGTAAGTTCACCATTGAACAAACAGTAATCTCTGTAAAATAATTTCATCTAAAGTTTCAATATGTTGTATTTTTCAGTGTACAGAAATGTTCTATTTCACTTATATCTACAATTATATATATATGCACTCAACAACTATATATATATATATATATATATATATATATATATATATATATATATATATATATATATATATATATATATATATATATATATATATATACACACACACACACACACATAGGAAGGATATTTTTGAGCCCCCCCATGAGAATGAATTCTTCCTTCTCTTTAAGAATGAAAATGTATCTCCTTTTTCTATTGTTTTTCTCCTAAATATAGTTTTGCTTTCTCTAATTTTCTATTGTTTTTCTAGTTTTCTTTCTCATTGCTTTGTTTTTTAAATCTTGCTTTCTTTTCTAAGTTTATCTCAGAAATATGATTTCTTAACTTGCATCACAAGTTTTCTTTAAAACAATAAATATTAATTCTAATTCTGAATAGAATCAATAAATGATTTAAAATTATTTTTATTTCCTCTAGGAGAAATTAATATTAACTAACATTTAATTAAATAAGTAACTATAGCAATAATCTTCCTTATTAAATAAGATAAGATGCAATCATAACTAATTTATGTAAATGCAACTATATGATTTTCTAAGTGTGTGTGTGTAGTTTCTTTCACCACGGTCCCTTATAGATGGCTAGACACCCCCTCCTCAATAATACTCTCTCTCTACTGAGACTATTTTTCTGCCATGCACATAAGACAAAGTTTGATCAATGATCATTTAAATGGTAATATTAAATTAATAAAATAATTATTGAAAATTGGGGTCATGACATCCTTCCCCCCTTAAAGAATCATTGTCTCGATGATCAAATCAACTCAACTGAAGATAAAATTTCATACCTCTTAATCTATTTTATCTCAATGTCAAATCAGCCCACCTGACAATGTTTCGTTGCTTCATGTACCTATTTGTTCATAACTGCAAAAATTTCTTCGTCTAATATGCATTCACTTGTAGACATTGTTAGCACGGCATTGTTCATCAATCAATTTAGTGTAATACTTATGACTAATAAAATCATGCAAGTTAATTCCTTTCCTTCATAAATTTTTATTCATACTCTAGACATTCACACAAAATAATACACTCATGTTCATTTTTGTCATCATGCCTACTCGCACAAGACTTCTAAACAATTTCCCCCTTATGACGATAAGCATGCATCCCATACTGCTTTTTATCATCATTGGCAACTCTAGAATTTCAACAGAAACAATAAGGTCGTCATAAAAGAGATTACAAGTTTCCAACATATAAAAGATTATTACATGATTAGAAAATCAAATATAAGTAGCTCATCTAATTTTAATTTTGATACATCCACTTATCAACAAAGTAAATCTTAATGTATATTAGGAAAAAGAGACTTTCCAATTGATAGAGATATTCAAAATGCACAATTTTCTATATTTGATCAAATGCAAACGTAATTCACATAGAAAGAAGTTCAAATTCATGTTACATCCATTTTTTGAAAGATTCAAATGTATAACCCAAATGTATATTCTATTTGCACCTACTATAACCCACTGGTTATTCTCAAGATAACAAACAAAAACATGTTTAAGGTGCTTTTTCCACCCAACCATGAACACAACACTTCTCTAGGGTTCTCTCTAACTCGAAGAATACCCAGTCCTGTATGAGGTGGCTAGAAACCTATAGCAAAAGGGTAGGAGGGAAACTCTCGATGCATGCCTGATGCCTTATATGCATTCTCCACTAGAATGGACATATTTCTTGCATATAGGATGTGGCAGATAAATATATAACATATAAACTAGGCATTGATTACCCATCTATTTCAATGGTACAACATAGCTTTGGCCAAAGCATAAATACAAAAGTGGTTGACCTCGAAAAAGAAGGTCAACTTCTCTGTTTACCCATATTCGGCATCTTGTCTCAAAAGGTAAGCTTAAAAATTATCACACATTAAACAAAAGTAATCTATTTCAACTTCATAAAATACAAATAAGATATCAAGATAGTGCTTTCACTCACAAGTGCACATAGAATGTACAATAGGAACGCATGATTCCCTGGTGCATAACTCACACAGGGTATGAATACATAACTTACATATAGTGCCTCTCTCGCACAAAATAAAGTATACACATCACATATAATGAGCATTACAAGCCCAAGCTTACATTATATAACATGGTAAGTGCATCTCCTGCACATATGCATCACTTGCACAAAATATGAAATATGCATAAGTTTGTAGTAGTGTGATTATAATGATCATTACTTGGTCCATTAAACACAATGAGTATCAAATATATATATTTATATTTCACACACAATTTTAAGAATGTATTTATTATACAAAGGAGTCATTGACTTACCTTAGCATTTCACTCACACCAGAACAACTATAATATGAATATGCATCATGCACATTAGTATATTATTATTTCACAAGTGTGCTGGTCCTACTCGACCCTACATTGCCCATGCTCTAGTTAATAAACTCTTTATGAATATTTTTAATTCGAGCAGCTTTTCCATACTTTATCTTCAAAGTTCTATATAATAATCAGTATAGTCACACACATGGCCTAAGGCCAATATAAATCATATATCTCACATATTGCATCTTCCATTAGATTAAGTTGAACACATAAATCTCATACACTACTACTTGTTAGGGTACAAATATTTCATTATTCCATTCAAAAGAATTTTCCACCATCTAGGCATACTATCAAATTTACTCTCACAACAACTCAATTCAAGATTGTCATCACTATGCTACCATCTTTTCTAGCATTACACATTTCTTTCAATTATGAATCTATCATCTCATTACCTAATATCATCCAAAAAATTCTTTCCAGTTTGTCCCTAAAACTCAATTACACAATTCACACCTTGAACCTAGTGTATTCTCTGGATTCTATTCCCATACGCATTCCATTAAAGCCTTCACGACATAATGGAGAACATAACATATTACAGAACCAGAAGTCAAATGTTTAAGTGTAGCCATCAATAAATAAGAAAAGAAAATTAACAAGCAAAATGAAAATCATCAAAATATAAAATAATCTCAGCGATCATAAGAATTGCAAGGCCAAAATATCTTGATGGCTATACTTAGGTATAAATAAAATAGAAAAGTTTCATACCATCCCACAATATTTCATTCAAATAATAAAATTAAATTAAATATTAACATCCATAGTTCACAATACACAATGGAAGTTCAACGCCATAGCTCACCTTGATCAAAGGTGAGTTGGAGAATACACATGGTCACTTCTCAACCAAATTTCTAAAGTTATAATTATGTTCTCACAAAAAGATTATTCCCAACTATTATTTTCATTATACTTCCATCTTTGAATCATCTCAATTCCCATTAAATCTCATTACATTTACTTATTCAAAATCAATGTCTCATTTCATTTTTAGGGCATTTTTACATCCTTATTCTATATAGAGGTTCTTTGAAAATCTAATAAGATTATGTATCACTTTCATACAAAGGGAACTCTTCTGGTTCCTCTTCCTCTTTGCTTAAGACAATTTCTATTATATCAAGAATTCTAGGGTCCCTATCCAACATTATAGGAGTCACACTATTTTCTGAAGGCAATTCCCTATTGAGAGGTAAGGGTGTTGGTTTGACAGCTGCCTTCATTTCTCTCCTCACTTGACTAACCCCAGCAATTGCATGACTCAAGGTTTCTTCATCTCCAAGACATATGTCTCTATCATCAATAACTCCTTGGATTGTTCACACTATAGCTCTTCTATCCTTCTTGGCTTTGTGGTGGCTCTCGTTTCTCACTGACTGCCTCGCAGTCGTCAAGAGACGCACCATCCTAGCACAAGAATTTCCATCATTAGACCTAAATTTTGAATGATAATTTAAATGAATCATGAATTAAAAATTTTGTATTTTAAATCAAATATGATGATAATGATAGAAATTTATTGAAATTAAATGCCAACTAAATCAAATTATTTGAAAATGCAAGATAAAAAATGCCAATTTTTTCAAAATTTTCATTTTTTTTGTAATTTTTCAAAAGCAATTAGATGAACAATGAAATGAATGAATGAAATGAATGTAAATCTAAACTACAATACTCAGCAAGGTGCAAAATTCAAGAGACCATGAGTTCAGCAAAATATTTAATAGGAAAAAGGGGGAAAGATGATTTTATATGATAATGGTTGGTTTTAAGGGTTTATCTTGATCCTCCTTTCACCTCTAAACATTCAAGGACATTCAACTGAGTAGAGAAATCTACTACAAATCTCCTATCACTTGGAACATAGGGGAAGATTGGAATTGTGTGAATATGTTGTTTAATTAAGTCCAATTATGCTTAAAACCCTAATTTCGTGAAATCGTAAACAAACAGACAAATTACGGAAAATGATCGCACATAGAGATATCAAATGACAACCAAATAGATAATATATTTTGAAGTTTTGTGTGCAGAAAAGTTGGGGAAACCCTGCAAAATAGATTGCTAATATTAAAATAAAAGCTTGCACTGATAAATTAGTGGAATCAAGTTGCCTAACATTGATTTTCATTTGCGTTGGTCACATTCTATACATTTCCCTATTTTTATCCCAAGATGTTTTTGAAAATAAAGCTATACATTGTATACTTTCTCTTTCCAAATTCAATTATCATATGAATTGAATTGAATGCTGCATGATTATGCAATGAATTTATTATCATTGGGCAATAGGATTGTAGATAGAAGAGAGAGATCTTGAATTCAAGATTGATATTATATATTCATTGTTGTATGATTTATTTTCTCCATCCATGGCATCACATTCCATGCTCAATTCCACTATAGTAATTGAAATTGCATGTATTGAAGATATAAAGTTTTGTAGGAAGGTTTTGTTACATATAGAAAAGAAAAATAAGTTTTGATGTATTTGTGGGACTTTAATGAAGTAAAACACAACAGAAATGTCGAAATAGTTAATTGTCATGGTGATTATTACAGGGTCTTGAGGATTCTTTTTACGCAAATTTTAAAAAAGTAACTGAGCTAAATTAGTGTTCAATTTTGTGAAAGCAAGAAAAAATGAGGTATACAACTTTTTTTTTTGTTTTTTCTGTGATTCCTTCATATTACAATCTAGACTTCACACAATTGATTTTGTTTCCAAACAAGTAAATTTGTATTTTTTTCTCCTGTAGAACGTAGTTTTACTTGCAGGATGGTTAGAGTGATACCTGGTACAATTATATAGAAAAGTAAAGGTAGTGTTTTAGGTTACTCCAACTTACCATATATATTGTTCATATTGGGTGGACACACCCTGCCTCAAACGGATTTTGAACATGTGCCTTTCCTATGTAACATGCATGCCTTCACCATAATTTTACTTATGTTCTACATAACAGTCGCCAATTTATTATGAGATTGCTCTCATGGAAGTGCCTAAGGGGATTGCTCTTCAATATTCTCTATATATTACTTCTATTAGGAGTAGAATGTACACACCTTAATGTCCTCGTGTTTGAACACATCATATTTATAGTTTCTACATCTTCAATGAAGAAAATAGTTTGTCTGATGCTATGTTTGCAATGGAGCAAATAATCGCTATACAATCTATTTTTGTGATGAAGAAAATGATTCTTCTATGGATTCTACATTTACAATGGAGGAAATAATAATTTGATTTGTTTAAAGCCCTTCTATGGCCTCCCCAAGGGCATTATTTTTCCATTTACTTGTATGTTATTCGTATTTTGGTGTAAGGGGCGCATACACCTTATACCTTCTAAATTTGAATGTGTTTTATGCATTTCTCTTCCTCCCCCCAATATTACATCAAATTCAAATATTGTTTCTCAATTATGTATCTCTAAGTGAGGATAATTGGGCTTTACGCTTCCAAATTCGATAGGACAAACCCTTTTGCCATATATGTAGAGGTTTGATGATTAGGCTTTTAGCCTTTCCTGGATTAGGTAAATCCTCATGTGATTGTCCATTTCTTTTTCTAGTGATTAGTTAAATGTTTAGATGCCTCAAAATTGAAAACATTGTGTGGTGTGTTTGAAACCTGAGATCTCAGAATTGAAAAAGCTGTGTGGTGTGTGTTTGAAACCTGAGATCTCATAATTGAAAAAGTTGTGTGGTGTGTGTTTGAAACCTGAGGTTCTGAATAAAAACTTATGTGTGTACTATTAATGCTAGAAGCACAAATGAATTGCAGAAAAATAGAGCCATAAACAGAGCATGAACAAATTAGAAAGCAAAATTAAAAGAGACACCAGATTTATCGTGGTTCACCAAAACTGGCTACATCCACACTGAGAAGAGGAATTTATTATTGATAATGAATTGGTTTTTACAATGAGATCTCTAACATATATAATGCTTCATCATACACCAAAGAAGAAATGTGAATAGACAAGAATTGGCCAGAAAAATAATATGTCCATTGGACTTCATTTCCTAACAATCTCCCACTTGAAGGCCAATGGGTGCTGCAACTCACCAATCATTCCCCTACTCTAAACTTTCAGTCACTTCTTCTTAACCAAACCAAGGGAAGTCTTGGCACATTCAAACTTCTCTTTGGGAACAACATTGGTGAAAATGTCTACCGGATTGACCTTTGTGTCAATTTTTGCAACTTGTAACTTGCCCTCTTCAACCACATGATGAATAAAATGAGCATATATGTCGATATGTTTAGAACGATGCTGAGATGAATGATTGTGAGGCATAAAAATGGCTCTACGACTATCACAAAACATAACATAGTCACTTTGTTGACATCTCAAATCACTAAACAATCTCTATAACCAAAGCATCTCCCTATCACCTTTAGAAAGAGCAATGGAATGTTGCAACCTCGAGACCCAACTAATGGCAGCTCCAGCAAACATGAAAATATAGCCAGTAGTAGATCTCCGTTTATCTAAATCTCCAGTAAGATCAGAATCAGTGAAACATTGCAGCTTTACCTTATTGCAAAAAAAAAAAAAGCATAATCAGAAGTACCTTTAAGATACCTTAATATCCATTTGATGGCTTCCCAATGAGGCTTACCGGGATTTCTCATGAACCTACTCACAACTCCCACTGCATGAGCAATATCGGGATGAGTGGAGACCATAGCATACATAATTCTACCAATAGCCGATGTATAAGGAATACCTTGCATAAACTCCTTATCCTCTTGTGTTTTCGGACACAAATTAGAAGATAAACTAAAATGGGCAGCAAGAGGAGTAGAAACAACCTTCGCATCAGCCATACCAAATCTGTCTACAACCTTGTCAATGTATGCCTTTTGTGACAACATGATCTCCTTCTTTTGTCTATCCCTAGTGATGGTCATTCCAAGGATCTTCTTGGCTGGGCCCCAGTCTTTCATAGCAAATCTCTTAGCTAATTGTGACTTCAATTCAGAAACAATTCTCATACTTGTGCCAGCTACCAACATGTCATCAACATAGAGCAAGAGAATGACAAACTCACCATTAGGAAGTTGCTTATAATAGACACAATGATCCGATTCACATCTTAAGAAGTTTTGCTTAGTCATAAAGTGATCAAACTTAAGATACCATTGATGCGGGGCTTGCTTGAGCCCATACAAGCTGCACTTTAACCTGCAATAAAGATGTTCCAGTCCCTATTTTCTAAATCCTTCCGGTTGCTCCATGTATAGCTATTCCTCAACATCACCATGTAAAAAGGTTGTCTTGACATCCAACTGATCAAGTTCAAGATCCTAAACTATAACCAAACCCAAAAATGCCTGGATTGTGGTCATTCTCACAACTAGTGAGAAAATCTCATTAAAATCTATGCCTTTCTATTGATCATACCCTTTGACAACCAATCTAGCACGATAGCATTTGGTGCCCCCATCTTCCTCTTTCAACTTGTATACCCAGCGATTCTTCAAGGGTCTTCGATTACGCAGAAGAGGCACTAAATCTCAAGTGTTATTAGCCTACAATGAACTCATTTCATCTTGCATTGCCTCTTTCCATTTCAAAGAGTCAACTGCCTTGCAAACCCGTTTATAAGTAGCTGGTTCAGGTTGATCGAAAATCAAAAGTTTAAGCTCTGCCTCTTCTGAATACAATAACTCATAATCAGAGAATTTGGAAGGACGTCTCCTCCCTCGGGTAGACCTCCTTAAGTGAGGAACTTCTGTTGCAAATTTGAGTCTTCCAAATTCATTTTCTGCAACTAATTTTGAACATTTTCTATTTGATTTTGCAAATTGGCTTCAGAACTCTGGCTCTGTACACTTCCCTGTTGCACAATCCCCTACATCTGCATATTTCCTTGTGTAAATTCTCCCATGTTATGCCTTTGCACATGAAAATTCTCTTATCTCTGGATACTGCCTTGTTCCAACATAGTCACTTGTAGATGTAAACACTTCTCATTGGAGGCTTCACCATGATGAAGCAATGACACTTCTGGAGGCTACGTTGCATCTGACAGAGGTAGCGATGGGAATATAGGAAGCGTCATATATGTAGGAGGAAGTTGTGTTTGACCAAATGAACGCTGTATTGGAACTTGACGAAGTTGTGAATGATTAAGAGGTAGCGTATATGTTAGAAGAGGCAATGATGACACATTTGGTGGCAGCGCTCTATCCAAAGAAGGCTGAGATGGAAATAGTTGTGAATGACAATGTAAAGGCTATGTTGGAAGCGAGGGAAGCTGAGGTTGACTAGGTAGCGATTGACCAATCAAATGTTGCATGGGAATAGCCGGAGGCAGCGTAGAAACAGGGGAGGGTTGTGTGTTGTATGAAGGCAGTGAACTCATGTTAGGGAGCAGCGACTCACTAGCTAGAGTCTGCGTTTGCACTGGAGGAGACTCCATATGGACTTGGGTGGAGTGCCCAATAGGGGCACCAATATTTGAAGATGCAGAACTTACTTTGAATGGCTGTGTAAAAGAAACACCATTGTCAAACAAATCAACATTAATATATTCTTTTGAAGATGTACTTTCTTTGTGCAAACCTGGGAAAACTTTTTCATTGAAGACGACATCCCGACTGCGAGTGATCCTTTTGGCAACGGGATCCCACAACCCAAATCCATATTGATTCTCACCATACCCAACAAAAATACACTTCTGTGATTTGGGATCCAATTTGGATCGTTTCTCATGGGGAATAAGAGCAAACGCTTCACATCCGAACACCCGTAGATGATTATAAGAAATACGTTTGCCCAACCACCTTTCCTCAGGAGTGTCAAGATTTAACAGAGATGAAGGAGCTCAATTAATGAGATAAACCACTGTGTTGCAAGCTTTTGCCTAGAATTCTTTTCCCAGTCCAGTGTTGGAAAGCATACATCGTGCTTTTTCTAAAATCATTCTATTTAACCTCTCCGCAGCTCCATTTTCTTGTGGTGTAAAAGGAACAATTTTGATTCTTCGAATACTATTTTCAGCACAAAAATTATGAAACTCTAGTGAACAAAATTTGACACCATTATCAGTTTGCAAACACTTGATATTATGCCCACTCTAATTTTCAACTAGAGCTTTAGAAATTTTGAATTTACTGAACACTTCAGATTTTTTATTGAGCATATAAATCCAAACTTTCCTAGTGCAGTCAACAAGGAAAGTCAGAAAATATTTAGAACCTTCAAGAGAAGTTTCCTCAGTTGGCCCAAAAACATCCGAATAAACCAGCTCCAAAGGTGAGGTATTCTTCTCATGACTCGTCTTCATGAAGCTGATCTGCTTCTGCTTGCTGTAAAGACAATGTTGGCAAAGATCCAAATCCACAGGTTTCAACCTCGGTAATTGTTCTCTTTTGATCATCACTTCAAGACCTTTCCTACTCATATGTCCAAGCCATTGGTGCCAAAGCTCGGTTTCTCTGTCCGTCACTGTCATAGAAGCTCCCAATTGAGAGTCATTCTCAAAAACATATAAACTACCCTCTCTATTTCCTTTGGAAATCTGCAAGACACCCTTAGTAACCTTCCATGAATCTGGATAGAAGGTAGTATTGCAGCCTTGTGAAAATAGTTGGGTTATAGAAATCAATATTTTTTTCAATTTTGGGACATGCCTAACATCTTGCAAAAGCCATTTGCTTCCATTCTTGGATTGTAGGAGAACATCACCTTTACCAATGATGTTCAATGAATTGTTATCCCCCAAGTAGACTTTCCCGAACTGTCCTCCTTGATAATTTGATAAGGCATCCGTACAAGAGGTGGCATGAAAAGATGCACCCAAATCTAGAACCCACGAATCTGAAGTGGTTTCACTTACAGATAAAACAAAAATATTATCATCCTTGTCATAAACAACATTAACCTTGTTGTCCTTAACCTTTTCTTGTGCCTTCTTATAGGAATAACAATTTTTCTTGGTGTGACCAGGCTTACCACAAAACCAACAGTCGCTAACTCTACCTCTAGATTTTGACCTCTTCACTGATTTTGATCTTCTTCTGTTATTGTCTTTGCCTCTATTCTGAGGCTTTCTTCTACTAACAGTGGTTAAGGCTTCACCAGAAGATGTTTCTTGGTTCTTTCTATGCATATCTTCACTAAGGAATGTAGCTACTACGTCATCAAAAACCAATTTTGTTTTGGCTGCAACTGAAGTACTTACGACCATCACGACACCTTCCCAGCTATTGGGTAATGAGCATAGCAGTAAGATGGCTTTAATTTCATCTTCCAACTTTATCTCTACTGAAGTCAGTTGGGTAACTAAGGTATTAAACTCATTCAGATGGTTTGACATGATTCTGCCTTCTTTCCTTTTCAGGTTATAAAGCTTTTTCATAATAAAAACTTTATTAGATGCTGAAGCCATCTCATACATTTTAGAAACTTTAACCCACAACTCCTTTGAAGTCTTCTCCGCTGAAGCATTAAACAATACATTGCTGGACAGCGAAAGAAAAATCGTAGCTTTTGCTTTCTTATCCATCTTGTCCCACTCTTCATCCGTCATTGAGCTTGGCTTCTTTGTTAGCCCTTCAAGCATGAGTGAGAGGTCTTGTTTTATCAGTAAAGACTCCATTGGCACCTTCCACAGTCCAAAATTCTGACCGGAGAATTTCTCAATCTTCGGTTCCTCCATGACTCAAAAATCCAACACCAATTTTCGCAATCAGATATACCATCACCGTACAACTCTGATACCAAATGCTGGAAGCACAAATGAATTGCACAAAAACAGAGCACAAACAAATTAGAAAGCAAAATTAAAAGAGACACTAGATTTATTGTGGTTCACCAAAACTGGCTACATCCACACTAAATGAATTTATTATTGATAATAAATTGGTTTTTACAATGAGATGTCCAACATATATAATGCTTCATCATACACCAAAGAAGGAATGTGAATAGACAAGAATTGGTGGAAAAAATAATATGTCCGTTGGACTTCATTTCCCAACATGTACTTTGAATTGGCTGCTTTCAATCCAAATGTTAGTCTTTAGCCATGATATTTAAAAGTGTTGGACATAAGACATTTTTCTTTCTCAGGCGTTATTGTGAGGTTTATCTATGGATTTGAGAACTTTTTTTTCATGGAGAGCTTGGAAGAAGACTGATCCCATACCCATTGATTTGGAATGCTTGGAGCAAATAAATATAGTTTTATCTATGCATTTCAGAAGTTGTGTTTTCCTGTTTTAATTGTTTCAACAGTTAAAAGCTTTTGCATCACATTGTACATGAAATAAAGGGTCTTAAACCCTTGCCTTTAACTAGCGTTACATCTCATTTGGTTTCACTCCAATAAATATGGTGTCTTATCAAATTCTTGGGTTCGTTCCTTTTTGAATTTGTAATCTCTCCACCTGGCAGTATTAGTTGATACTTATTTTGTGGATTTTTGCTTTTATCTCCTGCTGCAAAGCCGGTTAGCAGAGTAGTAAAATAAAACAATTAGAGCTTACTAATTCTGGTTTTTAACTGAGTCTTAATGGTAATTAGCCAGATGTTGTGATCATGGGGTGGGTAGCAAATGAGTTCTCAAATTCTTAAATCTTCGATTAGCATTGTGCCACCTTTGAACTCTCTACATTTTAATTAGAAAGGAAGAAAAAATAATTTACAATCTATAATATTATATTTTAAGAGTTAAAAACATTTTAAAAGGAAAAAATTATAAAAATATTTAAGATTTATATTTTAAAAGTCAAAAACATTAAAAAAAAATCATTTATATTTTATAATCTTATATTTTAAGAGTTAAAAACATTCTTAAAAAAAATTATATTCCATCTTTGGAAACATTCTAAACTTATATATTTTTTATAAAAAAATATTATAAAATCAAAGATATTTTTTAAATTATTTTTCTTTAAAAGAATATATTAATTGAGTTAGGGTTAAAATTAGGGTTACAATTACGGTTAGGGTTAGGGTTAGTATTGGGATGATGATTAGGGTTAAAATTAGTTTTAGGGATATAATTAAGGTTATTATTAGGATTAGAATTACAATTAAGGTTAGTATTAGTGTTACAATTAAGGTTAGGGTTAGGGTTACAAACTTCTCAAGATTAGAATTATAATTGGATTTAGGGTTAGGGTTACAATTAGAATTAGGGTTAAGGTTAGGGTTTAGGTTTGAATTAGGGTTAAAACTATGATTACAATCAAGGTTAGGGTTGGGGTTATAATTAGGGTTAGTATTAGCTTAAACATTAGGGTTAGGGTTATAGTTATAATAAAACAAGAAAGGTTGTTCAAGTTTATATCTATAAATATAACTATGGTTAGAGTTAAGGTTGGGATCATGGTTGGAATTAGTAAGAGTAAGAGTAAGGGTTAGGGATAGAATTAGGTTTATCTCGTAAGGGTTAGAATTAGAGTTAGGGGTAGCATTACTATCAAGATTAAGGTTAGAGTTATAGTAATAATTTGGGTTTGAATTAGTAATAAAATTAGTACTAGAATTAGTAAGAGTAAGGGTTAGGGATAGAATTGGGTTTATCGTTAGGGTTAGAATTAGAGTTAGGGGTATCATTACTATCAAGATTAAGGTTAGAGTTATAATAATAATTTGGATTTGAATTAGTAATAAAATTAGTATTGGGGTAAGAATTAGGGTTAGGGTTAAAATAGAGATTAGAATTATAATTGGATTTAGGGTTACGGTTCAAATTAGGGTTAGGATTACAGTTATAATTAGTGTTAGAATTAGAGTTAGGATTAGGATTTAGGTTAAAATTAGGATTAAAACTATGATTAGAATCAGGGTCAGAGTTGGAGTTAGAATTAGGGTTGGTATTAATAACTTCTTATCGTAATAATTATTATAACCCTATTTATTTTTACTCTAATTATTTGTACCCTAAAAAATATATCTGGAGTTGTCTTTTAATCAATTTATTTTAAACTATGATTGTAATTATTGTATACTTTAATAATTTTAAATCATAATTATAAACTATTTGAGCATAAAATAATAAACATTTATAATAAAATAATAATAATATAAATATATTATTATAATGTTTACTGATATTATACTATAGAATTATGATTTAAAATTATTAAAGTATATAATCATTACAATTATAGTTTAAAATAAATTGATTAAAAGGCGCCTCAAGATGAATACTTGTAGGCATACTTTAGAAATATTTTTTAAATATAGCTATACTAGTCTATATAAATACAAGTTATAGCCAAACATAAATCACAAATGAAATAAGATAGAGCAGAAGAATATCCGAGAAGCAGAGGAGCAAAGCATAATTGCAACCGTAAGTGCAGAAGTTATTAAATATCAATTGGAAGATGTCAACGGCGCTAGAATCGATGCAAGAACCTAGAATTATCACTCCTGGTCCGAAAAGAAGACGAGATGAGGAGACAGCAGCTGGAAGGTGGCCTGGCTGGCCTGGAGAGAGTGTTTTTCGATTGCTAATAACTAGTGAGAAGGTTGGTGGGATAATTGGTCGTAAGGGAGAGTTTGTGAAGAAAATGTGTGAGGAGAGCAAATCTCGCATCAAAATTCTAGATGGAGTCCCAGGCATCCCTGATCGTGTTGTTATGATCTCAGCAAAGGATGAACCTGATTCAGCAATCTCCCCAGCAATGGACGGGGTACTTAATGTTCATAAGCGCATAATTGAGGGAATGGATGCAATGAAAATTTCAACTCGAATGCTGTTAGCTGAGACACAGTCTGGAAGTTTAATAGGAAAGCAAGGATCAACAATAAAGTCTATTCAACAAGGTTCGGGTGCCAGTGTTCGAGTACTTGGTCCTGAAAATGTTCCACTTTGTGCCTTACCAGATGACAAAGTGGTTGAGATACAGGGAGAGGCTGCAAGTGTACATAAAGCTATAGAGCAAATTGTTTCTCATTTACGGAAATTTTTGGTTGATCGCACTGTTCTTCCTCTGTATGAATCAAAAAACTCAATGGCCAAGCCACCTGAGATAGAGCAAAACATGCCCCAACAGCCTTGGAGCCACAGCCACAATAACACGTTACCTAGCGGTGGTGGTAGTCTTGGAAACAACTCTCATTACAATATCAGATACTTGTTCACAGCATGGCTTGAACATGTATGATAGAGACCCATCACTTAACAGTCATTCATCTGTAAATCCACAAGAAGCATCTGTTATTACACAGGTTACTCAGCAAATGCAAATGCCCCTATCATATGCGGATGCTGTAATTGGAACAGCTGGGTCAAATATCAGCTACTGTCGTAGGGCCAGTGGAGCAATAATAACTGTACAAGAAACTAGAGGAGTGCCAAGAGAAATGACAGTCGAGCTACATGGAACTGCAACTCAAGTGCAAACGGCACAGCAATTGATCCAGAACTTTATCGCAGAGGCTTCAGGGCCACCTACAGATGCATATAACACAGTTGATACAGGATATAATTCTTATCCCACTCAAAGCTCTATGTACACTTCCCCACGGCAAAATACTGGACAAGCTGGCCATTCTACTGGAGGATATGGTCCAAGTGCTGCTGGCCCCACTGGAGGTTATGGTCCAAGTGCTGGGCATTCGGGCCCAGCTGGAGGCTATGGTCCAAGTGCTGGGCATTCTACTGGGGGTTATGGTTCTCTCTACAGCAGCTATCGATATTAGATGGAATAGTGCATGCATTGACTATCTATACTTCTTCTTCCTAGGAACTCCGAGAAGGTTCTGGATGTTGAACACAAATTGAAATGGCTTGGGTGCTTATTTAGACTGTGATTTGCACATTACCCGAGTTGATATCAATGCAACATGATTACTGAAATTCTTGAAATTTTGCAATGTCTATAGGATGAATACTATTATCTGAATTACTATTTCTAGTTGGGAAAGTTTCCCAACGTAGCTGTTAGAAACTTTTCAGTAGTTGCTGTTTTATGTATATATTTCAGTTTTCTCTCAATAAAGTTTATGAAGACATTTTTGTAGCAAACATATCAAATTTCTTCTCTGTCTCTATCTGTTTTAAGTTCTATTTTTTTTTTCTGGTTTATTTGCTATGTACTGGCATTTGTTTTTTAGTTTAATCTTTTCTAACATATGGTATCAGAGCCAAGTCCAAAATGACAACAAATATTAACAGTACACAGCTGCAAATTCTTAAATTCAATGGAAAAAATTATGATTTTTGGAGTTTTCAAATGAAGATTTTGTTTAGGTCATAGGAGCTATGGGATCTTGTGCAGAATGGGTATTCAGAACCAGCAAATGTAGCAACATTAGAAGCCCTCACACAAAATGAAAGTGATTTACTAAGGGATAATAGGAAAAAAGATCAGAAAGCATTATTGTTCATAGTGCAGGGTCTTGATGAAACTCTCCTTCCAAGAGTTACAACCACTTCGAAGGCCAAAAAATCTTGGGATCTCCTGGCAAAATCATTTCAAGGTACAGAAAAAGTAAGAACAGTTCACCTTCAAATGCTTAGAAAAGATTTTGAAATTTTACAAATGTCAGATTCAGAAAGTTTAAGAGATTTCTTTACTTGTACAATGGGTATAGTTAATTAGATGCAATCAAATGGTGAGGTTGTGACTAATAAAAAAATTGTTGAAATTTTTTTAAGAAGTTTGCCTGCAAAATATGATCTTGTAGTTATAGCTATTGAAGAATCAAAAGATCTAACGTCTTTATCTGCAGATGAGCTTATGGGTTCATTGTACACACATGAGCATAGAATAAATAAATCAACAAAGGAGCCGCTTGAGAAAACTTTAAAGAGAAAGGTATCCTTGAAAGAAAAAGAAACAACACCAAAATCATCTTCAGTACAAAGAGGAAGAGGTAGAGATTCAAGAGGAAGAGGAGGACGTTTTCAACAAAGAGGTAGAGGTCAAAGAGGCAATAGAAGTGATGAAGAAAATTGTAGTTTCACTCAAGCAAGAGGTAGAGGCAGAGTTGGTAGAGGTTTTCAGAAGTATGATAAATCATCTATTCAATGTTATTACTATCAAAAGTATGGACATTTTGTTGGCATAATATTATATAATATTACATTGTTAGTTTATGCATATTAAATAAATGTTTGTTTATAAGTTAGGTTTTACGAAGTTACTTTCCCGTAAGAAGTTATATACGGGAATAACTAAGGCTTTAAAAAACCAATGTACTGCATTGTAAAATCATCCTGAAGACAATACTATATTATTTTATTATGGTTTAATTTTGTGTATGTTTGCTCACCATTTCTCAATATGGTATCAGAGCTCGTTGTGCCTGTGCATTAGAATCTAGGGGAACCATAGAGATAGTTCAATAATGGCTTGCATGATAATGGATCTAAAACTACCATTATAGCTGATTTATTGGCGCACTAGATAAAGGAGATGTTCAATATATATAAAGAAAAATTTTGGAGCACATTGTATGACTAGGCGCAGAAATGGACATTTGAATGAAGTCTTTAGTTGTTTTTCATGACAGTTTTTATTGATGTTTGATCTCCCATAGATATGTGATTTTGGAGATTTTTTTTTAGGAGTTTTGATGATATCTTATGGAATATAATTATTGCAGCAGACAGAAGGTATACGAATCTGTTTCTAAATGCAGCCTCCAAGCATCCAACGATTAGAGAAGGTGAAGGTGGCCGATCAATATGGGGAAATTAATTAAGGTTTAAGAAAGGTGCGGTTTAGATGGTTAATTTACATACACAGTAGCAGTTTTGTGGATGCCTATTTCACGTTTTTGAATCAGGGAGTTGGTGTGTTTGAAGAAGGTTGATAAAGACAACTATGAAGTGAAGACCATGGATGATGAATTTATGATTGATGGCAGCGCAAACTTGTGAAAGGAAAATATTTTCTCTATTGCGTTGAATGTAAGTGAAAGAGGCAATTCATATGGTGAGATTAAAACTGACTAAAATTTCTTAATGATACATGAGGGAAAATGTTTAATGAGTTTATAGCAAACATTGAAAAGTTTTCACTTATTACCTAGAGTAATACAATTTCTTTTTGGATAAAGTTAAAAAAAATTTCTAAGAGGAAATATTAAGGAGAGTAAAATGTGCGGCATTTTTAGGTTTTGATTTGAACTAAGTTCACATTTGAAAACATTAATGCTATTTTCATTTGGAAAATTATGGTTCATAGCTATTTTTGGAACCAAATTTTTGGAAGGGAATAAAATTTAAAAAAAAAGATTTAAATGAAGGTTGGAGGAATTAATAGTTGGTATGAGGTGGTTATGAGTTCAAAATTTGGGAGGTATAAATTTTAAATATTATTTTGTCATTGGAGATATAAGGTTTTATTTTCGAGGACTAAGGTGGAAAACATTGGAGTTATAAGGATATAATTGTGTTTACACTATATTGTAAAAGGTGCACTTTTGGTGGAATCCGACACCTTGTTTTATCATGGCTACATCAATTGCTCTCAGAGCCATTTATACTACACCTGATGAGGCCTCGAAAGACTCATCCAAGACATCAGCTGGTTAAAGTGTAATAGGGTCATATTGGAGGCAGGTGGCATCGAAGGATGGAGGATTTTCCATCATCTCAAGTTAGCTTCTCGCTTTGAGATGATGCTTTGAATGAGAAGCATTTTTGGTTTTGGTTGTTTTTCTTTTCTTTGTTGATGCTGACAGAGTTGATAAATTTGAAGAATGTATGTTTTGTGAAGATTTTGTTTTGGAGACAGGTTTGGGGTTTGGTGTTGAGCTCAATATGGATTGTTGTCCAGCGAGCTTCAAAGAGTATATGATCTTGAATTATACCCTTTCGCGGTCACTAGACAACATGGCAGAGATCTGTCGTATCTCTTAGGGTCCATTGTCGAATAATTCAAGACTCTGTGATTTGAGAGCTTCGGACTAAAGAGCTCAAGAACATAGCTCGAAGCTACGCCTTTTCGAGGGTAGACGAGACAGCATGATGGAGCCTCGCTTGGTTCAGGATTTGTTCTTTGGGGGAAGATCTTCTATAAAATATGTATTCATATTATGTAATCAGCTTTGTTGAGTATTTTAGCATTAAGGGAGGGTACCTGGTACTTTTGCAGGAACAATGTAATAAGGGGGGGAATGTTGGCATAATATTATATAATATTACATTGTTAGTTTATGCATATTAAATAAATGTTTGTTTATAAGTTAGGTTTTGGGAAGTTACTTTCCCGTAAGAAGTTATATACGGGAATAACTAAGGCTTTAAAAAGCCAATGTACTGCATTGTAAAATCATCCTAAAGACAATACTATATTATTTTATTATGGTTTAATTTTGTGTATGTTTGCTCACCATTTCTCAATACATTTTACAGCTGAATGTAGGAAAAAGATTGCAGATGAAAGTAAACAAGAAGCCCAATATGCAAATGAAGGTGAAGGGCAGGAAGGATATGTCTTGCTAATATGTAGCACAAAGGAGGAAGTAAATGATGACAAATGGTATGTTGACAGTGAGTGCAGTAATCATATGACAGGACACAAAGAGATATTTCAGAATTTGGATGAGTCCATCAAATCTGAAGGCAAGATGGGAAATAATACAATTGTATCAGTCATGGGGAAAGGGAGGATATTAATCACAACAAGACAAGGTGACAAAAAATATATTGGTGATGTATTTTATGTATCGGGTTTAAAGCATAACTTGTTAAGTGTAGGTAAACTTGTGCAAAAAGGCCACACTGTCAAATTTGAAAATGGTTCATGCATTATTGTTGATAGTAAAAACAAGTTGATAACCAAAATACCCATGACTGCTAATAAGATGTTTTCTCTTAATATCAAAAATAATATGCATTTAAGTTTCAGTGCTCTTGTAAAAGACACACAATGGTTATGGCATCTTAGGTTTGGTCATTTGAATTTTGGTGGACTAAGTCTTTTGTATAAAAAGAACATGGTAATAGGTTTACCATTTATCCAAAGACTAGATGAAGAATGTGAAGGTTGTATTGTTGGAAAGCACCATAGAGAACCCTTTCTAGTAAGGGATTATTGGAGAGCTTTAGAGCCATTAGAGCTAGTTCACTCAGATCTATGTGGACCAATTGAGGTTCCTTCATTATCTGGTATGAGATATTTTTTGACATTTATTGATGACTATAGTAGGAAACTTTAGGTGTACCCTTTGAAAAATAAATGTGAAACTTTCAAGAAATTCAGAGAATTTAAAGAATTAGTTGAGAAGCAAAGTGGTTATTTTCTCAAAATTTTAAGGACTGATAGGGGTGGAGAGTATATTTCACATGATTTTCATAATTATTGTATTGAAAAGGGCATAAAAAGGTAGCTAATAACAAGGTATACACCTCATTAAAATGGTGTAGCTAAGAGAAAAAATAGAACAATTTTAGATATGGTAAGGAGTATGCTTAATGTTAAGAATTTACCTAAAGTTTTTTGGGCAGAAGCAATTTGTTGTGCAGGTTGTATTTTGAATAGATGTCCTATGAACTCAGTTTGGGGCATGACACCAGAAGAAGCATGGGGAGGATACAAACCCTGGGTAGATCATTTAAGAATTTTTGGTTGTATTGCTTATTCTCACGTTCTAGATGCACTTAGAAAGAAATTGGATGATAAGGCAGAAAAATGTATCTTTGTTGGATATAGTGAAGAATCCAAGGCATATAGGTTGTATAATCCAGAGACAAAAAAGTTGGTGATAAGTAGAGATGCAAATTTTCTTGAAGATCAGGAGTGGTGTTGGAAACTGGAAGAGAAATATCAACAAGTTAACATTGAAGATGAAGCTATAAATCAACCACAAAATTCAGTTGTTAACACAGGAGCCAGAGCCAGTACTTGTAGCATTCAACAATCTACAATAAGTAGAAGCTCTTCTTCATCAGAAGGCAGTCTTTCTCCACCAAGTCATAGATATGTTTCATCAAGTAGTTCTTCATCATCCACCTTAGAATCTGCAAAAAGGTGGCAGAAATCAAGGAGTTTGTTTGACATATATCAAGAAACAACAAAGGTAAATGAAGATATTTGTCATTTTGCTTTTTTGGCTAATTGTGATCCTATTACATTTGAAAAAGAAATAAAAGATGATAAATGGGTTAAAGCTAATGGATAGGCAGAAGATAGAGAATCTATATTTGATGATCTGAATGCATTACAACAAGAGATTATATAGATTGTAACAGTTGATGAAACTATTACTAGTTGGTATAATTGTTGATGTAACTACAAAACTAACTGCAGAACTAACGTAACTATATGTGGTTACGTATACAACAATGTAATAGAATAGATTATGCTAACATTCCCCCCCTTATTACATTGTTTTTACAAATGTACCCCCTAAACAGTTCAAATTTGATCTGACCAAGAGATTTGGTGAACATATCTGCAATCTGAGATTCTGTAGGGCAGTACTGGAGCTGGATGTGGTGGTTCAAAACTTGATCCTGAATGTAATGACACTCAACGTCAATATGCTTAGTGCACTCATGGAAAACTAGATTCTTCACAAGTTTTAACACACCCTTATTGTCGCAATGGAGAACTGGTGACTTTTCTTCAGGAATGTCCATATCTGCCAGAATGTGATGTAACCAAATCGCTTCACACACAGCTCCTCGTGCGGTGCGATATTCAGCCTTAGTGGATGAAAGAGAAACAACAGTTTGCTTCTTAATAACCCATGAAATCAGCCCAGATCCAAGATGAAAAACATAGCCTGAGGTGGATTTCCTGTCATCTATAGATCCTGCATAATCCGAGTCTGTATATCCCTATAAGAAGAATTGGTTGTTCTTCTTATACTCCAGACCATAATCAAATGTGCCTCGGATATATCTCAACACATGCTTTGCTGCAACCCAATGACACTTCTTTGGCTCCTACATGAATCTAGCGAGATAGCTTACAACAAAACACAAGTCTGGTCTGGTGTAGGTCAAGTAGATAAGACTCCCAACCAGCTGCCTATAGAGAGTGGCATCTACTTGAGGTGAATCCTGGAAACGGGATAGTTGCAAACCTTTCTCCATTGGAGTTGAAATTGGCTTACAGTTGACCATTCCATATTTTTCCAGGAGTGTCTTGGCATATTTCATTTGGGAGATGAATATGTGGTTCTTCTTCTGCCATATCTCCAAGCCAAGACAATAATGAAGTAGCCCCAAATCTGTCATGTCGAAGGAGTTCTTGAGATCATTCTTGAAATCATCAACGAGACTGTCTGAGCTGCCAGTGAGAATAAGATCGTCCACATACAAAACCAAAATGACAATCTCTGTGCCTACCTTCTTAATATACAAATTAGGATCTGAGGGGCTATGGGTGAATCCATGCTGCAATAGGTGACCATCAATCTTGATGTACCATGCCCTAGGAGCTTGCTTAAGGCCATAAAGAGATTTGATAAGATGACATACCTTGTGTGGATGATGTTCATCAACAAACCCTTCTGGCTGGGTCATGTACACTTCTTCTTTGAGATCACTGTTTAAGAAAGCACTCTTGACATCCATCTGCTGAAGTTTCCATCCCTTCTACGCTGCCAATGCACAGACCATTCTGATAGTTTTGATCTTCGTAGTGGGTGCAAAGGTCTCTTCATAATCAATGCCTTCCTGTTGAGCATATCCCTTTGCTACAAGTCGTGCTTTGTACTTGTCGATAGATCCATCTGCCTTGTACTTTGTTTTGAAGATCCATTTGCAGCCAATGGGTTTCTTCCCTTCAGGCAGATCGACAAGTTCCCAAGTATGATTTTGCATCAGAGAATCATACTCCGCTTCCATAGCCTTCTTCCACTGAGGTTGGCTTAATGCTTCTCAAACTGTGCCAGGTTCAGTGCTGTCAACAACAGTACTCATGAGTGCAAGATTCACTTCATTTCTTGTCTGACTCCTGGTTCTGACTCCTAACGAAGTGTCTAGAAGAGTGTGCAGGTTAGAGTCCCTGATTGTACTCTAGACCCACTTTGGAGGTTAATTGTGCTGCTGCTGGTGTGTAATGTTTTCTAGAGGGCCCAGATCAACATACAACTCTCCTTGTAGTTCACTTTCTCTGTGAGAGTCTTCCATATGCTCATCATCTGATTGTGAGAGCAATTTATGAGAAGTAGGAGGCTGTTGCTCTTCTTTCTGTGATAAGGAATCGAATGACGATACATCACATACCACATCTCGACTCTCATGTATCTTCATTGTCTCAGGATCTATGAGACGATAAGCTTTTGATGTAATACTATATCCCAACAATATACACTGAAGTGTCTTAGGATCAGTCTTCTTTCTCCTATTGGTAGGGACATGCATGTATGCAATGCAACCAAACACCCTTAGATGAGAAATTGAAGGCTTTTGTCCAGTCCATACCTCTTCCGGTGTCTTGTGTTGCAGAATCTTTGTTGGTGCCCTATTGATGAGGTATACAGCTATCTGTACTACTTTTGCCCAAAATCTTTCCTTCAACTTGGCTGTGGAGAGCATGCATCGAGCCATCTCCATGACAGTCCGATTGCGACGTTCTGCAACTCCATTCTGTTGGGGTGTATAGGGAGCAGTGAGGTGCTGCTTGATGCCATGATGCTTCAGGTATGCCACGAACTCCTTGGAGGTGAATTCCCCCCCTCGATCTGACTAGAGGACAAGAAGAGACTGGCCGGCTTCTTTGACAACTTGCTTGTGAAAGTCCTGAAAGTTGGCAAAGGCTTCATCTTTCTTCTTGAGAAAATACACCCAGGTCTTTCGGGAGAAGTCATCCATGAACAACTGGAAGTACTTATGGCCTGAAAATGAAGCAGGCATGGGTCCACATAGATCGGTATGTACCAACTCAAGGTGATGTGTAGCATGGAAGCTACTAGCCTCGAACGGATCCCGTTGTTGTTTACCTGCAAGGCATCCAGGACATATAAGCAATGAATTTGAAATTGGAGGAAGACCTCTTACCATTTGTTTGGAGCTGAGCTAATGCAAGGAGCTGACTGAAAGGTGCCCATAGTGATAGTGCCAGAGTCCTGTAGATTCTATTGTTGGGGCTGATAGAGCTACTGTAGGGGAGGAGACAACATCTAATGCAAATAGTCTATCCTTCATAAATGCTCTAGCAAGTATCATACCTTCTCTTGAGATTAGACAGGTCTTAACCCTGTCCTTCACCTAGAACTCAACTTTCAGTTTGTGGTTCAGAAGCTGACTGACAGAGAGTAGGTTTATTGTCAAACCAGGAACATGCAGCACCTTGGTGAGGGTACAACGGCTTTTCCCAAGAGGAATGATGACCTTGCCTATACCCTCTGCAACATACTCCTTATTGTCAGCAATTTGAACTCTATCTCTAGTAGGTTGTTCTGTCAGTGCATCGAACAGGTCACGATTGCCTGTCATATGCTTGCTGGCACCTGAGTCAATCAACCAAATATCCCTCGTGGGCTGCGAGGTTTGGGAGACAAGGACTAGATTGTGATGAGTGCTGTAGTTGGCTATTTCTGGTTCATCTTCTTCTGATGCATCGTCTTGTTGGGCCACGACATTGCCTTTGTGCCTTCTGCGATGATGACGATGTTTGGATGGTTGAGTATCACTGCAACCAGAAAAGCCTTCTTTACTTGAATTGCCTTTTGTTAAGGCATTGTACCAATAGTTGACAGTGTCATGATTGTTCTTGTTACATATATGACACCATCGGTTTGCCTTTGGAGGCTTTGACTGTTGATGTTCTTGTTGTTTCTGTGGCTGCTTTCCACGAAACTTCTGACCTTTTGATTGTCTAGAGATCAGGGCCTTATCTTCTAGTTCACCTTGAACAGATTGAATGGCTTCTTCTTGTTGCAACAGATTCACCAATTCATCATATGAAACATCTTTCTTGGTGATGTTCAGCGTGGTGACAAAGATTTTGAACTGAGATGGCAGTGCTCTCAGTGTAATTAGGACAAGTAGTTTGTCCTCCACCTTTTCTCCAAGTGCAACAAGCTCAGCTCGCAGTTCAGATACCTGCCGTAAGAATTCCTCAACTTTTTCGCCAGCATGCATACTGAGTGTATGTAGCTTGGACTGTAGATGGAGGATCTTCGTCTGGTTCTTCGCTTGGTAGATTGTGGAGAGAGAATCCCATGCTGCCTTTGATGTTGCTGCATCCCGAATGTGAGGTTGAACTTCATCGGTGATGCCGAGTGTTATCAACATCAATGCTTTGGCATTGGCCTTGTCAAACTTCTGCCTTTCATCTGGGTCTATTGGTCTGGTTATGTAACCATTGACAATTCCCCATAGCTCCTCAAAAATGAGAATAGTCCGCATCTTTGTCTTCCATGCGGCATAATTTGGCCCTTTTAGAAGTTGAGCATCGGAAAGAAGCAATTTCGAGGCAGACATTTTTCAAAAAAAAACAAAATAATCCAGACAACAAATGTATTATTATTTTATTTGATAGTACATTCACTTTCAAGAGGAAAATGTGGCATGGAGATGAGCACGATAGGCCTGTGCTGTGAGACGAGGACGCTTTGGTGTGCGTTCTACCTCATCTTCGTCATCAGCATCATAACTCTCATCTAGTTTTGCTCTAATTTTCCTTGCTTGACGTTGTACATCAAATAGAAAGTAATCTAGCAATCCTTGCCTAAACAATTCATCGAATTGGAGATTACCGGTGTTTTGCAAGGCATCTAGAAGGGCAAAGTAGAAGCCTGAGCTCTCTGAAACAGCACGTCTGCCTCGAGGTGGCTCATTCGCATGATTACTGGCCACACTACTGGCATTTGGTGCAGTGGACATTCACTTCTAATTGTTTGCCGAGTGCCTTGTCACTGTTTACACTTTCACCAAGCAGTGCCAAATGTGTGCACTTCAGTCTTCCAACGCTGTTTCTTCCCAGCACATTACAACCTTCTAATGCTGATCACTCCTTGCAATTTCTGCCAGCGTTTGCTAGTCTCCTCCTCCAAGTCGCTTTGGCAGAGAAACCTTCAGACCATCAACAATGATTTTCTCCTTCTCCAAGTCATTGGCAGAGATCAACAGCGTCTTCTTGCATGTAGGAGGAGTAACTATAAGAACTTCTCCAGTCTCCTTTCAGCTGGCAGACCTACATCTTTAGCGCTCACTCCTACATAGGCTCTCCAACGTGGGCCTTCCTTTCTTATCGCTGTTGGCCTGCACCATGGGTGTTCCTCCTTGCAACTCAACAGGACTGCATCACCAGCCACAGCTCTGATACCATTTAATGGAAAGGCAAAAGATAGAGAATCTATATTCGATGATCTGAATGCATTACAACAGGAGATTATATAGATTGTAACAGTTGATGAAACTGTTACCAGTTGGTATAACTATTGGTGTAACTGTAAAACTAACTACAGAACTAACGTAACTATATGTGGTTACGTATACAACAATGTAATAGAATAGATTATGCTAACAAAAGCTATGAATGAAGAAATTTCAGCCATAGAAAAGAATCAAACTTGAGAAATTACAGATCTCCCCAAGCATAAGAAGACAATTGGAGTAAAGTGGGTGTACAAAACAAAGTATAATGAGCAAGGTAAAGTGAATAAATACAAGGGCAGGTTGGTAGTGAAGGGCTACAAACAAAAATTAGGTATTGATTATAATGAAGTTTTTGCACCTATTTCTAGAATGGATACTATTCACATGATTTTAGCTCTTTCAATACAAAAGGGTTGGAAAGTCTTTCATATGGATGTAAAATTAGCATTCTTGAATGGTGTATTGGAGGAAGAAATTTACATTGAGCAACCACCTGGTTTTGAGATTAAAGGTCAAAGAGGTAAGGTGCTCAAACTAAAGAAGGCTTTGTATGGTTTAAAGCAAGCACCTAGAGTTTGGTATGAAAGGATTGAATCATATTTTTTTTAAAATAGTTTTGACAAATGCCCTTATGAGCCCACCTTATTCATAAAACAAAATCAGCAAAGAGATGTTATGATAGTTTGTATTTATGTTGATGATTTGCTTTATACTGGAAATAATGAAAGCATGCTTAGAGAATTTTCAATACCAATGAAGAGTGAATTTGAGATGACTGATCTTGGTTTGTTGCACTATTATCTTTGTCTTGAAGTAACACAAAATAGTGATGGGATTTTCATTTCACAAGAAAAATATGCAAATGATATTTTGAAAAGGTTCAAGATAGAAAATAGCAAACCAGCAATTACACCTATTACCATGGGTGTGAAGTTGAGCAAAAATGATGAAAGCAAAAAGGTAGATTCTACTTTGTATAAAAGTTTGGTTGGAAGTTTAATGTACTTAACTGCAACAATATCAAATATCATGTATGCAATAAGCTTGATAAGCATGTTCATGGAGGATCCACATGATACTCATCTACAAGTAGGTAAAAGAATACTAAGGTATGTGAAAGGGACTACAAATCATAGATTTTTTTATGAAAAGAAGGGTGTTTTGAGGTTAACTAGTTATACAAATAGTGATTGGGTTGGAAATCAAGATGATAGGAAAAGTACTTCTGGGTATGCTTTTAATCTTGGGTCAGGTGTAATTTCATGGTCTTCAAAGAAACAACCTATTATTGCATTGTCCTCAGTAGAAACAGAATATGTGGCAGCCACTTCAGCAGGTTGTCAAGCAGTTTGGTTATAAAGGATGCTTGAAGCATTGATGCAGCCCCAAATGGAAGAAACAATTATATTTTGTGATAATCAATCAGCCATTGCACTTTCTAAAAATCCAATCTTTCATGGACAAAGCAAGCACATAGACATCAAATTTCATTTCATCAGAGAGCTAGTTAAAAATAATGAAATCAAACTTTCTTATTGGAGGTCCAAAGATCAGGTTGCTGACATTTTGACAAAACCTTTGAAAGAAGAACATTTCAATGGACTGAAGAATCTTTTAGGGATGAGAAGCTGTCCGACAAATCAGATTTTAGGGAGGATGTTAAAATAAGAAAAAATCAGATTTGTCTTTCTCTGTTGGGAATGTTTCCCAACATTTTCTCAATTACTATTTCTAGTTGGGAAAGTTTCCCAACGTGGCTGTTAGAAACTTTTCAGTAGTTGTTTTATGAATATATTTTAGTTTTCTCTCAATAAAGTTTATGAAGACATTTTTGCAGCAAGCATATCAAATTTCTTCTCTGTCTCTCTCTATTTTAAGTTATATATATATTTTTTGGTTTATTTTCTATGTACTGGCATTTGTTTTTTAGTTTAATATTTTCTAACAACTATGGGGTAGACACTGATACGATCAACTTTCTCTTGTATGGTATGATGCCACTATTTTCATGGATGCCACTACAAAGTAAAATTCAATTGGGATGTTTATGATATTGAGGATTTATCAATCTTTTTAAATAAAGAAAAATAACTATATTTAATTAGTTTTATCATATGAAATAAAAAAACCAATCATAAAAAAAATTTAAATATATTATTTAACAATCTCAAAAGTTATTCGTTTTTATATTTTATTAGGGTTTTCATTTTATTTTCTGCAAAATTAATTAATATGTTATTTTATGTATAGTAGATTAATTTATTTTATAATTATATTTTATTAGGGTTAATACAAATCTTATAGTTAGATCTTCTAATGGACTATAGGAGTCACATACTAGAGCAATATAGGCATCTACTAATCATTTTTTACTCCACAAGCTCAGCCTATGGCACTTGATTCACTTGAGAAGGTTGTAGGGGGTATGGGTTTTGTAGCGATTCTTTCTTCATGATCGATGTTGATGAAGACAAAGTCTATCCTCCTGTCTAAAACATATACACAACTCAACACTCAAGCAATTTAATGCTAACAACATTAAAGACCCAGATTGCAACACAAATACAACTAAAGATTTCTTTTATTGAAAATAATAGAGATACACATCTGCAAAGAATCATTTATAGTATTGATTTTCAATGGCCTTCCTCACAGTCACACAAAATATTGAACTTTCTTCTTCTACAACAGCAGACCCATCACCAAATCTCTCTTCCTTTTCTCTAGGCAATGAACACTCTAACTTATTACCACTCTCTGTCGATCCACTCCAATCGTTCACACAACATCAAATTCATTCTTCAAACAAGCCTCAAAAGGCATTATAATTGCATAATGCTCAGGATTCCTTTGCCACATTGCCTCTCCAAAGTGCACTCCAATCTACCTTCTTTCTCTTTCATTTCTACTTCCCTTCAACGCCTTTCAGACCATCTCTTTCCTATAGTGCATTCCCACACATTTTCCATCATTCCCATGGCAACTAATATTGTCTACCTGGCTGCACCCACTCCAATTAGGTTTCTCACAATTCTTGGACAGCAAACTAAGCTTGATTTTCAATGATTTTTGTTTTTATATTGAAGCCACTTTTTCCCTAGAAAATAAACGACTCACACAAATGAACTTTGGGAATTATTAGAATCAAGGCTTACTCTTATCAAGCCTGTGGTCTCCACAACCACTCGTCGGGCTTCTTTCAATCTTTCTACCTGTTACGCAGCTCACTCCACCTTTTCTATGGTGGTCGACCTTCCTTGACTGCGATTTTTTTCTCCTATGTCTATCTCTAGCAGTTCCCCCTACTTTCTCATGGTTCTTCCCTTTTTCTTTACTCTTCATTGTCTTGTTCCTACAGAAGATGAAATGTCCCTTTCCCCAAATGAAATTTAAAATATTTCAAGTCTTTTATTCCCTCCGCTGACCCATTCTGCCTTCTATGCTTTAGAAAGGTAATGAAACCAAATTCAACATGGTGTCCTTATGATTTCCAACATTGGGATAGAGATATAAAAGTTTACTTTGTTAGATGTATTCACTAACAACAATAAATCCCTTACATAAGGCCGCAACCCATGCATCATTTCCAATCGGCCATCAGAAGAATAGAACGCATGTAGTAGGCCATCAATGTCTCCTTCTTCAATGAGTTTTGTTTTTGTTGGGACTTGGATTCATGATCCTCCAGTTGAAGAGGTTGCACAAGAGTTGAAAATATAGAACAACAAGGTATTTCACCATCTTTGCATGTAAGAACCTTATCATTTGGGTTTGTTGTTTGGGGGGTTTTGCATATAGATCTCTCTCAAGGAACTTATTTTATCTACCTATGCTAAAAAATAGACTTCAAAACAATAAACCTAAAAAGACTACCAAACTATTTTTTCCCTTTTGACCTACTGTCACCAGATCAACATCAATTCCCTAATGACACATGTCCCCAACAATGACACAAAAAATGATGAGGGTTGTTATAGTCCTCATCATTTGATTTTAATAAATGTCAATCCAAGGTTGTGTCAATGGCTGTATGCAAGAGGAAAGGATGAATAATTTGAGTGGAAACCCTTTGTAGAAAAAGAATTGACAACAATGCATGAAAAAAACTAAGGTTTAACTGTTGCAATCAAATTTAATCTAAGAGTTGGTAAATGGAAATGCTAGAATCAAATCTATCTGAAGAAGCTTGGAAATGGAAATAACAAGGAATGGAAAGATTACTAAAAAACAAACTAAACAATGAAACTACAAACAATTAATCTTTTTTCTCAGGTGAGAAGGCCTTTACTCCCCTTTGGAATTAAATGAAACAAACTAAACAAATGCTATCAAAATGTTGAACTGTATTATTTTCTAAAAACAACTTGATTCACACAAAAAGAAACTCTCTTTTTTCTTCTCCCCCTATGATGGATTGATTACAATATATGTATATAATACTTATTTCTAATCTATTAATTCAATCCCCCAATAATATGGATCTAAGATACTATTCTTGTGGAGAAAAACTACAAGTGCTTCCTTCAATCTTTGTCACCTTTTTGTTAGTCATTTTCTATCATGAACTACTCATTCATTTTTGTGAATCTCTTCAAACACCTTTAGGATTTTGTTCTTCTCATTTTTATCTTTCCAAATCATTTTAAAAATATAATTTTCATTAATAAACAAGAGAGATATAGTCATTTTACCAAAATTGTTTTCTCTACTCCTTTCTCATCAACTTTACTTTAGTCAATTTCTGTCACTAATTGTTGATTCATTTTAACGAATTGTCTCAAATGCCTTCTGGGTTTTGGGTTCCTTAGTCTCATATTTCCACAGTATTTTCAAATTCTAAATTTCATTAACAAATGAGAGATCTATCACTATTTTACTAAGACTGAGTTTTTCACTTTTTTTCCTCTCAAGTTTGTCCTTTCTAGCAAATCTTTTGGCACTGCAACTTGACTAAAAAATGACTTATTCCTCTATCTTTTGATAAAATATATGTTGATCTAAAGGTGAACATGCAATATCTAAATAAACTCATGCATGGCACTAATTGTGTTTTCTAAACAAGAAGTCTATTTGATGTTTTAGCTAAAACCTTTCAAACCATACACAAGTCCTCTTTAAAACTTATTTATTTAAGAAGAAATGTATACTTTTATTTGGCTAATGATTAGATGATTTGTCTCATCAGTGACATTGGATTTGTCAAAACTATAATGTGTATATGTTGTAATGCACAAACATTACGAAAAATGCATATGAGCCATAACGCATGTGCAATATCCAAAATGCAAGTGTGTTTTAAAAAATTATGAAAGTTTAAACAATTTTTGGCCCCCCAACTTTCTACACCCCAATTGAAGAATAATAATTAATATTGTCATCCCCACCACACTTGGGTATCTAATATCACCCATTAGATATACTAAGGAGCAAACACATTAATTTTCTATCTACACATAAAATTAAATATACTAGACATAGGGATTTCCAAGGTAGATATCACTTAATCCTAACATCCATTAATTTTCTATTCATCCTTTTTGCAACTCCATTTTGATGAGGGGTGTATGGAGTTGTTTTATGTTGCGCAATGTCATTGTCCTTACAAAATCTATCAAACTCTATTGAGTAATATTCTCCACTATTGTATGTTCCAAATACCTTAATCTTTGTTTCCATCTACTTCTTCATAAGAGCCTTACACTCTTTGAAATCTAGGGGATTCGCTTAATAAACCAATTCCATAGTACGTAGATTTGTAGGGTACTAATAAACACCCCTAATTTCATTTCTACCCCTCAATGAAATGCAATACTCCGGGGGTATTAGTTGCTCCTCCAAGAAAATGAATAAATGTGATTTAAATCATAAGTTGAATTAGGGCTTGACAGAAACCCTAATGACAACATACCCCTTTTTCCCTATCTTTACGGGCTACTTGACTTTGCATTTTTTAGGAGAAAATGACTCTGCATCTCCGAAGGTCACCGCAGGTACTAGGGTTTGGAGGAAAAAAACCCTTAATTTCCACTGCGTATCAAGCAATTTTTCTTTAAGAACCTTACAAGAGAAGCGAGGTAAGACCCTCCTGTCACATATTTGAACCATACTTTCATATCTATCTGAGGTTTTGGCTCTTAAAGTCGTGGCTAAGAAAGTTTTGATTTGATGCATTTATTTGTTTCTCTATATAACACTCCTCTCTATTTTGCCATCGTGACTACATTCCCGAGAAGGAAAAAATGAAGCCAAAGAAAGAAGATTTGAGTCCTGTCACATCATGCATTATCTCCACATACAGGTGACTGTCATTTCTATTACTGTATCCTCTATTTTCATTACATTTCTATGTATGATGCTAAAACCCCATGGCTATATGTATTCATTTCATCTCCTACAGCTTTCTTCTCTAAACAAAATGAAGTGGGTTCTTTTGTTTTCTTAAGAAAAGAATGCATCTTGAAAATAGTTGTTCGTTCTATGTAGCCTTTACTAGGGCTCGAAACCCCCATGATACCCTGTATCTGCATACATAATCTCCTTCCAAATTCTGTGGCTTTGACTATACAAAACATATCTTTGTGGGCTTTATTTTGTCACAAGACTTGCATCTACATCAATCTTCAATATCTGCATTATTTCTTTCGTTTACTATTGATAAGGGTTTTATTTTATGCAGCATACTTCTAAAACCTTACAATAGATTCACCTTGTTCTGTACCTACTATTTGCGGCCTTAATTCCTCTTTCTTGAGCACTCTATTTGCATTTGGAGACACAAATATTGTCTATGATTCCTAACATGTGTTTACGTTCCTTAAAAGGTCACGGACTCCATATAACATTCTGTAACATCCAATTTAGTTTCCACCTTAAAAATCTAAGTTCGACCATAAGGTAATTTTTTTTTACAAGGTTAAAAGCAGAAAAAGATAAATCATTTTTCATTTTAAGACAAAGAAGATCATTCTTTTACTAAATAAGAATCATGAAATTATAAGATACACAAAGGGGTCTATCCATCTTCAACATTTAACAATATGATGACTAAAGTCATTAAGAACATTTTCAAAATAGAAACTTACCAAAGTCACTGCATCTCGATTGTTGACCATCCAAATTCAAATCTCGGCAAGCCTCTGGAGTATAGAAGAGAAAGTATCTTCGAGGAGCTTAACCTCTAACCATAGACCGTCAGTCTCCCGCACACCTTCCTACCCAGAACTGGCCCTACCCTACTCGAAGAGGATAGACTTAGGGTAACCAATGGTGTTAGCCATCTGAGTACTGGTGTTGTGACCTGCGTAACTTGTTATCATGCAAACCCCTAGATACCCTCTAGTCAAGCATGACCACTCCACAAGCTACACCATCCAGTCACGGTGAACTAACAATGCACTAGAGGCAGGTGCATTACCTTGGCCAAAGGATTTAAATGTGATTAGCATTGTGTCAACACAATTAGTATGTTCACCCACCCCAACTCGACTTGAATTTGTCGCAATCCTACAGCTATATGATGATGATAAATTTCTTATCCTTTCCAGCTCAACATGCTTCTATGCATATCAGTTTGGTTTGTTGCAAAAATTTTAGACTCTCAGAGTCATTACCACTTTTGTGATTAAAGTGTAATTTCTAGCTTACTGATTCATCAGTTATTGATACTAGTTTTTTAGGTGGACCATTGAATTTGATGCTTATCCAAACTATCTTCTCAAAGATAGAACTTTACACTATCAATATAGTCAATAGAGAGGCATCTTTTAACTTGATATTGAGTCGAAGTTTTTAAGGTAAAGTGAGTCGTCATAATGTTATGCTAACATGATGGCAACTTCATCAAGGCTTTAGTCTACACATACCAGAGTCATTAACCAACTTCCATTCTAAAATATAATAATAATTTCTTCTTTAATATTAAGAGTCATTTTGTATTATTTTTAACAGTTAACTTTCATTTGTGTAAACAAGTACTTATAAATAAAAATGTTCTATCTTGAAGGATACCTTTTTATTCAACCCCTACATTGATTTGATATCTAAAATCTATCTGACATAAGCTTTAAGCCTACTAGGTATTATACTATCTACCATATTCATTCTAATTTCTGTAGTTGGTGTGGTAGTATAGGCAACAATCTACAGACACAAAAGTCGAAACTACAAGAGAAATGTTTCAACACCCTATCAAAAGAAGAAGGATAATTAAAGAACAAAAAGACCAAAGTTGTACCCTCAAACGGAGCCTATTTGCACGATAGTCAAGTTCCACATATTAGCCAACACATGTTTATACTATGTTTAAAAAGAATAAAAGATTCATTGTTGCTTACACAGGGTCCACACTGCGAAACATATTAAAGCTGAAGGGCAATTCCTCAGTCATTTACTAATATAAGCTAATAGACACAGAGACTTCCTGACGGGATGCCCTTCACATCATACTACTACAAGTCTATTAGTTTTTTGATAGTCTTAAATATACTTCTAGTATATATGAATGATCACTATTTAGACACAAAAGAGCTTGTTTAAAAACTAAAGTACTAACAATGATCTTTTAATGATGATACTACGGCCTTTTAAGCCCCTACATTGTCGACGTTAATCCTGGACGATAAGTAATGTTTTCCCTTCTGATAAAGCCATTGGTTATCATTTACACTGGCATACAATTAAGTAAGCTGAAGCTATTAACTGAGGATCTTTAAAGATTTGAGCATGAACTAAACATTCGATATCACCTAGAAATGATTATTGTTCTACATAATGATTAGCAAGTTATAATCAACTTTTCTGGGTCATGTATACAATGCATCAACCACATGAAGAGACGCAGATTATACAGGAAGAATTGAGAACCTGGTAGTTGGCTTCTCGGTTTAGATTCCTCACTTGACTCTTATCATCCTTCGAGCTACTAGTCTCGTTACTTCTCTGGTATTGACTATGTTCTGATGATAACTAGTCGTGCCTCTATCCAAGACTCTTGATTCTCCTTTCAAGTTCTTTATTTTCTCTTTAAGACCATCCAAACGAAAACTAACTTTCCCTAACTAATTCACATAGCTATATACTTGCTAACTACCAAGCTCGACTATAAACATTTGTCCTCCTTCCACGACCACTAACACAAAATTAGTTTTATCTTCCACTATCCTTGCAGCTTATTTGCAAGGTGGAGCTTATCAGTTAGCGAGGTGGCGATTTTTTGTTTTGGACATAATGCCACACTAACTCTAACGGATTCTTAAGCTTAGATCGCTTACATGACTTGGGATAATCGCTGAGCTAACAACCAATCATTTTAAGTTTAAAGCTTGAGAATGAATAAAATGTTATGGGATAAAAGACATCATAAATAGCGACTAGAGTGAAACCCTTCGAGCTATTGGCAGTTTGCTAGCACCATTAAAGAATATAAGAATTGTTCCTTAATGACTATCTATATATATAAATATGATTTTATATATTACCATTACAATATGATCAATGGTATTACAGTTGATGATCTCATAGGTTTAAAACATTATTTAAACCTTTTATTATACGTCGATAACCCACAATAGAAATAATTCTACATCCTTCGAAATTCGTAATTAAACATTTACATCATACACTCGTAGAGCTTTATGACAATGATGACGATTGGAGCGCAAACACAATACGAGGTTTGGGGTCAACTTTACGCACTACTATCAAATTTTACACTGAGCCACTAAACAAGACACAACATACAACTCATTCTCAAGTGTTATATATATATATCGTCCATACATATTTGGTGACATGATTTAGAGTATTACGACATAGATGTCGATTACCCATACTCATCATGACAACTACGAAAGGAAGAGTGTCCTACTCTTATAATCCTTGACATTCTCATCCAAAATTGACTTAACCAAAATCAATACTTATCTCAAGGCAACTAGGTTTATCTACTTGATGTTCGTTCTCAGTGGCAAACACCCATTGGTTATTCCAGAGTCTATTCTCTCTTTCTCAAAAATACTTTCTCTTCTTCTTGCTTCTTGGTGAACATGTTCCATCTATTCCTGCCATTAACAATCTCACATACAATTTGTGGTCAGAGTACCAATGTTCTAATCAAAACACATTTACATCAAATCATTCCATTTTCATATCGAAAAGACATTTTTAATTCATAACATCATATTGATCATAATCAAGTAAAAATCCATGATTTCATAAAATTAATCTTTTCTAATCATAACATCATTTTCTATGATGTTAAACATATTCACATGACTGCACTATTTTAAAAAATTAAATAGTAATACTGAATCCAAAAAGGGGATGTAACACATTCTATGTAGTTTTACATTTCTTCACAACATTCTGTGTATCTTTGAGCATTATTTGAAGCTTTTATGACTCCTTGTTGGACATTTTTGAGTGGGTCCTCCTCTTCTGGGCCATGGCTCTTGGGACATACTCAGCTTACCTGATACTTGACACAAAAGTGTCACTTGTTTCATTTTTGTGCATAATAAGGATTCCCATTGTGGTTGAAATGGAGTCTTTAGGCCCTCAGCCACTGCATATTGATTGGTTATCATAGCTTTTGTCATTGCTTTGACAGTTTATATCTTTACAATTATGTCCTGTCATCATGGCTACCCATTGATTGTATCTTTTTGATGCATACATACTCAAGATCTCTATATGGTTGTCCTGCACAAGATGGCATATAAGTGTATAAGGTATCACAACTGTATGTATATGGTTTCCTCCTTTATTGTTCTGAATGATTAAATTCAGTTTGTGATGTGATATACATTTGGCTGCTCCATTTTATTTGAACAAAGATGTTCCTTTCTGTCCATTGTACAATGGTGGCTGCATATAATGATTGACTGTTATAGAGTGCTTTTTTGCTTATATGAGCTCAGTGATTTTAAACTTTCACTCTGTACTCTCTATATCATTTGTTGGGCTCTAAAACCTTTTGTTAACTCAATTCACATAAGCTTCATCCTTCACTATGGCATCTTTCACTTGTTGTAGCTTTATGTCTTTACTTATCTCAAATGCATGGCATAATATGTTATGACTGCACACTAGACCTCTGTGGCTATCATACAATTGAACATCTCCATTGAAGAAAGCTATAAATCATCATATTACTATAGACTGGACATGATCCTGTAGCCTGACATACACTTTTGTTGTCCAGCTTACTGCATTATACATGATCTCCCGTCATGACATATTGTTGTTGTCCAACACAATATAGTTATGCACTATGTATACTTCATCTGGTAACTATCTATCTACTTTTGTATATACTTAGGATGATATGCATGACATATATGTTCGAAATCTATCTCATCGTATCATAGCAAACCACATGGTGCACCGTGGTAATGGCTCTCTTTCTTCTGCAACAGCATATTGAAATGATGATGTTCTTTGTAATGTATAGAAGGCATGGACATCCTTATGATGTAGTCAAACTGTCCCTTGTCTTGCTACTTCAAATGTAATTTGATGTGATCAATGTTTATACATCTCTTGGAAAATGCTCTTCAATTTAGCAATATGTGATAAGGTGCAATGTAGCTGTATATATTATAGATGGTGGATTATTCCTTCTTTACTGTGCAATGCATAGTTAAATTTGCATCCTGTTTCATTGATGTGACATGACACTTGACTGTCCCAATATGTACTCATGATTGCAATGAACAGAGGTAAACATAAATGTAATATGACATAACAGGTAACATATTGCTTAGATCTGACTTCTTGTCACTGATGAGACAGGAGCAACTATAGTTCCCTGATGTGAAAATATATCTCATGTGTTCCTAAACTCTATGGACATGTTCACTTACTTGTCATGAGCAATAAAATGATATTCTATGGCTCTTGTTTTACTGTTCAGTCAATATCATGTTTTTTGAAATGTATACTTGAATCAATACATAGCATTAAAACTTGATGTTCTCAAACTCATACCTTATTAGCTACCATGTGAAAAATTCATTGTTCATAGATGATTGTTACTTCAATTCCTCTTGAATTGAAGTCCAATAAGCTAGTTAAAGAAACATTATTTACTTTGATATGTTCCTTTTTTGCACAGTATGGATGAATATTATAATCTCTTTCCCCTTAAGACTTTGGGGGCAACATGTTGAGCTCTACCCTCATGGGAACCCATTTTGCACCACATGCTAACATCTCTCTAAAACAACAAATGACGTGTCCTACACCTGCACATGAAATAAACTGATTAGAATAAAATAATGATGCTCCATGATTGTTTCCTTCTTTGATCTTTTGCATGTAAATGATGTTCATTGTACTTTATGATATTGACTATCTCATACAATTTGTCATGTATTATGTTCGTACTGATATAGTGTATGGATGAGATGATGTCATGAACGCTAAACCCCCTCTTCTTTCTCCTCTAATGAAGGTTATGATGGTTTCGGAGCTACTTCCACGGCTTGTGTGGGATAATTAGTTTCTCTTTTGTTCTTCATTCAATGCATGAAACATTGTAATATTAAATGAGACAACTTTCTGCAACATAATGAATGTTAACTAATATATAATACTTTCTGTCAGCAATAAGCAAGTGATAAACTAATAAACTAAACTTTCCACTTAAATGGCTTCAAACTATGCAAACTAGTATCACATTATGAATCTCTCATCCTTAAAACAAACTGAAAACAAATCAGTTCTACCAATTTTTAGCTGTGATAAAAAAATGGTAACATTTCTGGTGACTATTGCTATATGCTTGCCTGCTAAGCATCGGATCAGTTGCCTTGAAAATCCATTGGGCATTGAGTCATACTCTGCTCTTCTCAAACTCAGAAAACATTGCAAAATCAGCTCTCCGACAGTCAAAACAGCAACAAAAAACTGAAAACAAACTAAACCGAAAGTAATCTAATAGGCCCTGGTGCCCAAAAGAAAAGTGTAGCAGAGCACCTAGGGAAATGAAACTAACTAAAAAGAAATGTGCATAAAGCACTTATTAATAGAAAAACCTAATCAAACCTACTCTAACTAGCTCAGAAAGGTGATCAAACAAAACCATTTACTAGTTCGATAAAATAACTCCCCCTCCTCCACAATCTGTAATACTTCCTCAGCTTGTGACTAAACCCAAAGAGGTGAAATAAGAATAGATAGGAAACAGATAGTTGTAACACTTGTCTGAATAGGAACATGAAAGTACTTACCCATTTCATCTATTTGGCAAACTGATCAAAAGAACAAAGAAACTGATAAGGCTCAACTTGATACATTTCTTGCTAATGTGGATCAATATCATTATGAGGTTGTACCCTCTTGTCAACTACCAACTCAGCCAGATATCTTATAGGACACCCCCTGGAAGGTGTTGGATTAGATAGAATACATTTTACATGGTTAGGGGCAACAATATCATATTCATTCTGCATGATGGCCTACCATGTAAGCTCTTCCTCCATATTCAATGGGCCATCCTCCTCTATCAGGGTTGCTAACAACTCTTCAAAATAGGCTCAAAACACATATCATCATTCAATGAAGAACACTTTGAAATGGGAGTCCCCTCTTCTATGAATGAAGGTAAATGATCAGATGATGAACTAACCTTTTCCATCATACCACCAATTGGCATAACATCCACCTCAAACTCCTCTGTACACCAGAAGGACAACTCCTCAAAACAGTATAGATCAAACTACTCCAATGATTTACTTAGGAATGTCATGATTTCTTCCTCTTGTCCTTGTTGTCCTAGGCGACTTTCCTCCAAAGGGTCAACCAAATATGAGTAGAAAAGCTTAATTTCAGCTTGCAAAAGATCCTCCTCAAGCTCTTGATCCTTTGAATTTGGGTTGTTTTCACAAACTTGCACTTGGACCAACACTTCACTGTCAGATTGCTTGGCCTCACTCAACAACTCACCACTATATCTCTGTTGTTCTAAAATTAGTGTCCTTGATATGACTATGGATTCCTCATCTAGTTGGACAAAATCAGGGAACTAATTGAATAAAGTAACTGATTCCTCCTCTTCATGCTGAATTTTTTGTCTCCTACCTTCATGTAGCTTTTGAACATTGTTACAAAATTTTTCAAATCAAACAAAATCTAGAGGGTTTGGTACCGGGTTTGAAACAACAACTTTTTTAGATGAATAATGGTTAATATCAGCTATAAAAACAACACTAGTGGCAGCAAACTCCTACTTCTCCTTTGACTTATCTAGTTGGCCATCTTTCACAAAACAAGGAGGGTCATTAGTGTAATCATTGGAAGGTTCATCAGGAGAAACCTTTGCTTGCTCAATTCTTTTCTGTCCTAACCGATATTGCTCCAAAGCTACATGCAGTAAATTTACCAGGCTATCTCTATTCTGTTGGTCAATAGTCTCAAATGCTGACAAGCTCCTTAGCAAAATTAGATCCTCTGAGACTTGGGATTTTGACTTTCTGAGGAGTATGTTTACATTCAAGACTAACTTCTTGGTAGGAAGAGGATTCTCCAAGTAGCTTGAAGCTCAAAATTTCTACTTTAGAGGTGTTAAGAGGCTTCTCTAGCCTGAAACTTGGAAATTTATACTTACGTGCCTCTTCTTGAGCAGGCTGTTCAGGGATAGCAGGGACTGCTTGGGCTCAAGAAAGCAAAAGATTTGTTTGTATAGCTACCTCTCTTTTAAGATTCTCTTCAAACTATCTTTTTTTTTGTCTCCCACTCCTGATTAGAAATAGAGATCTCACAGGGTGGCTCTAGATGTTGAAGCATAATATATTCAGGTTGTACCAACCTAGGTTCTTGCAAGGGTACAGGGTTCCTGAAACTGGGAATCGTGACTTTGGCAGGAATAATAGGTTCACTTTGATTGAAACATGCAAAATTATACTCACATACCTCATCTTGAAAGGGTTGATTTTGAATGATAGCAACTACTTGAACTAGTTGCCTATGCTTTTGATGGAGCAAAACCCTCATATGCTATTCTCTAGCTACTATTTCTTGTTTTAAATGTGCCTTTTGTGCCTCCAACTCCTGCTCATGAAGATATGCCTGATATGCTAATTCATCCTACTGCTGATTGTACTCAATTTGCCTATTGATCTCATCTATTGACCTCATCATTTCTGCCAAGGTATCATTAATCGTGTATTTAGCCTCCCTCACTGTAAACTATGTTGGCTGATCAGAAGGTTGAGTAGGGGTGGGTGGGTGCAAAAAATGTTGTGCATGCTGGTATGTTGTTGCTGCATGGTTGCTCTGATATAGCTGATAAGATGTTGGATTGGTAACACCATCATAATATGGTGGATGATATGAACTGATCATCCTGAAACTAGAAAAATAACATGTAGAGTCGCCAGGTATGCTAGTTGCTTGCCTCCAAAGGCTGGATTCACTAACACACACCAAATATCAGTGATAAATGATTAAACTATGGACTGAAATAGTCCAACTTGTCCCACTGAGCGTGCCAAAAAATGTTGTCAATCAAGTATGCACCCTTTTTAAGTTCACAGAAACCTAGCTACCTGTTGAAACATGGAATCATTCTCGGATGTGGGTCTCCTTTTATGAGAATGAATCTCTAGAGTGAGTTGGTTCTCTTATGATTCCTAAACTAATAACTTGAGGGGAAAAAGGATAGAAGGATGTGACTGAAATGTAAAACTAAGCATTTGTAACTAATCTAGATGAATCTCTATGACTCACAAAACAGATCCTCTAACTCGAATCTTCACAATTCCACTAATAGTTTATCCCTTAAGTGGTTTGCAACAAGGTTTGGATCAAACACAAACTACAACCAGGAAAAAACTAAGTTTTAACAACATTGAGACATAATAAAGGATAGAAAAGTCACAATACAACATCAGATCAAGACTGCAAAATATGTGAAAAGGATGATTTGTTATTAGAACTGGAAGGAGTGCAATGCATAAAATGAAATATGAGCCAACTGTCTGTATACAACTCTGCCTATGAACAAGAGAGAAGAAATTGATGCTAACTGACTGACCTCTGAAAAACATAGTTTTTCTCCTATAAATGCCTCCAAGAGATCTCCCCAAAAAAAAACTCAAAAGCTCCTAAAAATAGATATGCAAATCCATTTTTAGAATCCATCAAAACGCCTCCAAAAATCCCCTTAAACTACCTCCAAACTACAAATAAAAGCTGTCAACTTGATGTCCCAAGTGGTCCCACCAAATCTACATTAAAATAGATCCAATCTTGATCCAAAAAGCTCTTATTTGTCCTCGTCTGCCTAATTTTACCCAAGAAAGCAAAATGCTTTAACTGCCTAAAAATAGTTCAACTTTAAAAGCAATTTATAACTGCATTGCTTTATAGTTAACTTTACAATGTATTTGCATATTTATCATAAAATAAAGCTCCAAAGCTTTCTAAAATATTGGTTTTTCTCATAAATATCACAAAACAATATAAGGACTATATGGTATTTGTAAAAAATAAATCTCTTGCTTAGCCTCCACTTGGCAATCCATGTGGCATATTTCTCATCCTAATGGCATATCTCCAAGGCATTTGAAGTTTGAAAATAAAGGCCTTCCATTCAAAATGCAATTTACATTAAGGCATGTGGCCTATGATATATTTTCAAAAGGGGTCTAAAATTTTCATATCCTAGGTCAATGAAATGTAATACTCCAGGGGTATTAGTTGCTCCTCCAAGAAGATGAATAAATGTGATTTAAATCATAAGTTGAATTAGGGCTTGATAGAAACCCTAATGAAAAAATACCCCTTTTGCCCTATCTTGTTGGGCCACTTGACTATACATTTTTTATGAGAAAACGGCTCTGCATCTCCAAAGGCTGTCGTAGGTACTAGGGTTTGGAGGAAAAAAACCCTCAATTTCCACTGCGTATCAAGCAATTGTTGTTTAAGAACCTTCCAAGAGAAGTGAGGTAAGACCCTCTTGTCACAGATTTGAACCATACTTTCATATCTATCTAAGGTTTTGGCTCTTAAAACCATGGCTAAGAAAGTTTCATTTTGATGAATTTGTTTGTTTCTCTGTATAACACTCCTCTATATTTTGCCATCGTGAGTGCATTCCTGAGAAGGAAAAATGAAGGAAAGAAAGAATCTTTCGGCCCTGTCACATCATGCATTATCTCCACATATAGGTGACTATCATTTCTATTACTGTATCCTCTATTTTCATTACATTTCTGTGTATGATGCTAAAACCCTGCGGCTATATGTTTTCATGTCATCTCCTACAACTTTCTTCTCTAAACAAAATGAAGTGGGTTATTTTGTTTTCTTAAGAAAAGAATGCATCTTGAAAATAGTTGTTCATTCTGTGTAGCCTTTACTATGGCTTGAAACCCCCATGATACCCTGTATCTGCATACATAATCTCCTTTCAAATGCTGTGGCTTTCACTATACAAAACATATCTTTGAGGGCTTTATTTTGTCATAAGACTCGCATCTCCATCTCTTATCAATATCTGCATTATTTCTTTCATTTACTATTGATAAGGGTTTTATTTTATGCAACATACTTCTGAAACCTTACAATAGATTCACCTTGTTCTATACCTACTAAACATTGCAGCCTTAACTCCTCTTTCCTAAGCACTCTATTTGCATTTGGAGATAAAAATATTGGCTATGATTCCTAACCTATGTTTACATTCCTTAGAAGGTCATGGACTCCATATAACATTCTATGCAGTTTTACATTTATTCACGACATTATGTGTATCTTTGAGCATTATTTGAAGCTTTTATGACTCCTTGTTGGACATTTTTGAGTGGATCCTCCTCTTCTGGGCCGTGGCTATTGGGACATACTCAGCTTACCTGATACTTGACACAAAATTGTCACTTGTTTCATTTCTGTGCATAATAAGGATCCCCATTGTTGTTGAAATGGAGTCTTTAGGCCCTTGGCCATTGCATATTGATTGGTTATCATAGTTGTTGTCATTGCTTTGACAGTTTATATCTTTGCAATTGTGTCTTCTCATCATGGCTGCCCATTGATTGTATCTTTCTGATACATACATACTCAAGATCTCTATATTGTTGTCCTGCACAATATGGCATATAAGTGTATAAGGTATCACAACTGTATGTATATGGTTTCCTCCTTTACTGTTCTGAATGATTAAATTCAGTTTGTGTTGTGATATACATTTGGCTGCTCCATTTTATTTGAACAAAGATGTTCCTTTCTGTCCACTATACAATGGTGGATGCATACAATGATTGACTGTTATAGAGTGCTCTTTTGCTTATATGAGCTCAATGATTTTAAACTTTCACTCTGTGCTCTCTATATCATTTGTTGAGCTCTGAAACCTTTTGTTAACTCAATTCACATAAGCTTCATCCTTCACTATGGAATATTTCACTTGCTGTAGCTTTCTATATTTACTTATCTCAAATGCATGGCATAATATGTTATGACTGCACACTGGACGTCTGTGGCTATCATACAATTGAACATCCCCATTCAAGAAAGATATAAATCATCATATTACTATAGACTGGACATAATCTTGTAGCATGACATACACTTTTGTTGTCCAGCTTACTGCATTATACATGATCTCCCATCATGACATATTGTTGCTGTCCAACACAATACAGTTATGCACTATGTATACTTTATCTAGTAACTATCTATCTGCTTTTGTATACACTTAGGATGATATGCATGACATATATGCTCAAAATCTATCTCATTGTATCATAGCAAACCACATGATGGATCGTGGTAATGGCTCTCTTCCTTCTACAACAGTATATTGAAATGATGATGTTCTTTGTAATGTACAGAAGGCATGGACATCCTTATGATGTAGTCAAACTGTCCCTTGTCTTGCTGCACCAAATGTAATATGATGTGATCAATGTTTGTACATCTCTTGGCAAATGCTCTACAATTCAACAATATGTGATAAGTTCCAATGTAGCTGTATACATTATAGATGGAAGATTATTCCTTCTTTATTATGCAATGCATAGTTAAATCTGCATCATGTTTCATTGATGTGACATGACACTTGACTATCCCAATATCTACTCATGATTATAATGAACAAAGGCAAAAATAAATGTAATATGACATAACAGGTAGCATATTGCTTAGATCTAACTTCCTGTCACTGATGAGACACGAGCAACTACAGTTCCCTTATGTGAAAATATATCTCGTGTTCCTGAACTCTATCCATGTTCACTTACTTGTCATGAACAATAAAATGATATTCTACGGCTCTTGTTTAGCTGTTTAGTTAATATCATGTTTTTTGAAATGCATACTTGAATCAATACATAGCATTAAAACTTGATGTTCTCAAACTAATACCTTAGTGGCTTCCATGTGCAAAATTCATTGTTCATAGATGATTGTTACTTCAATTCCTCTTGAATAGTTGTCATAAATGGACCCTGAATTGAAGTCCAATAAGCTAGTTAAAGAAACATTATTTACTTTGATATGTTCCTTTTTCGCACAGTATGGATGAATATTTGGATCTCTTTCCCCTTAAGACTTAGGGGGAAGCATGCTGAGCTCTACCCTCATGGGAGCCCATTTTGTACCACATGCTGACATCTCTCTAAAATAGCAAATGACTTGTCCTGTACCTATACATGAAACAAACTGATTAGAATAAAATAATGATGCTCCATGATTGTTTCCTTCTTTGATCTTTTGCATGTAAATGATGTTCATTGTACTTTATAATCTTGACTATCTCATACAATCTGTCATGTATTATGTTCATACTGATATAGTGTATGGATGAGATGATGTCATGAGTGCTAAACCTCCCTCTTCTCTCTCCTCTAATGCAGGTTATGACGGTTTCAGAGCTAAGCAACGAATGGAGTAGGTGCCATATGATCAACTGACTCTGAATTCAGGCAATGATTGGCATGCTCTCCTTCATATGCCTTTTTAGTTCTTTTATAGTTGCATAACATATTGTATTAGATATTCAGATTTGTCTACTCCCATGGCTTGTGTGGGACAATTCATTTCTCTTTTGTTCCTCATTCAATGTATGAAACATTGTAATATTAAATGAGACAACTTTTTGCAACACAATGAATGTTAACTAATATACAATACTTTTTGTTAGAAAGAAGCAAGTGATAAACTGATAAACTAAACTTTCCACTTAAATGGCTTCAAACTATGCAAACTAGTATAACATTATGAATCTCTCATCCTTAAAACAAACTGAAAACAAATCAGTTCTGCCAATTTTTAGCTGTGATAAAAAAAATGCTAACACACGTAATAGATGAGATGCTATTTTAATTTCATAAGATGGACTTCATATTTAACCAGCTTCCTTCAATGATTTTGGAACACTTAGAACTATATGCTATTTTCTACAAAACTAGCAGTGGTAGGATTATAAATTATTTACCATGCAGAGAAGAAAATGTACTATATAACCTGGGCTATACAATTTGCACATTTCATACTCTGCAATATGGGGTTCCTACTACTTTCTGGGAGAGCTCTTAAGGTACTCTATTTTGGTAGAATGATACATAAGTCATGATAACTCAAACGCTCAGTATGGCCAGTGGTATTGTGAAGTCTTCTCCTCGCTTGGGGTGCAAGCACCAAAATTCTTTGATACAAAAGGATGATACCCACTTCTTATTTGAGTTGTATGTGTTGGTGTTCATCCTCCTTATCATGGGCTTGTTCAGCCTCCATTATAGACAGCTCTTTCTCTGCTTGCAGTTTATCTCGCTCTGCCTCCTCAAGCTCCATTGCAGGCGGCTCTTTCAAAATAAATGTTCTTTTTTCCCCTCTGATTTTATTGATGCTAGTGTTCTTTTTTCCCTGAAAAAGATCATTATAAATATCATTTAATTCTTTTCCAGATGAGGAAAAATGGTTGACAGAATTCTGACGCTTTCAAAAATTTCCAGCCAGAGGCTGACAACTTTCAAGGGTGAGACAACTTTCCCAGACAAAAATGTCCCTATCGGCTAATTATAAAATCATTGTAATATTTCTATTATTATAATATATAATGATTTAATGTATTTCTAAATTTTCTATAGTTTTATTATTGTTTTGGGTATAAAAATATTAAAAATAACTAACAAATTAATTTATTTCTTATTAATATTAAAAATTAGTAACAAATTAATATCTTTCATTATTAAAAAATGAGTGACTAAATTAAAAAAAATTGTTGTGATATAAATATTATTATTATAATATTGTGTAAATTTATATTATTATTTTCATATTAATATGATAGTTTTATTTGTCATATGAAAATATTAATATATTATATTATGTGATATTTATTTTTATATGACTAATTTGTTTTTAATCTTAATTTAATTATGGGTGAGTAAATTTTTGTTGGAATTCGGTTATGAAACAAATATTTTTAAAGGAATTTTTTAAGTTAAACAAATAATTTTTTTGTGAATATTCAATATTATTATAATATAATATAATATAATATAACAAAAAATGTCATATTTATATTGATATAATTTAGTTTTAATAGTTACTTTATTCTTTTATGTATAAATAATAGAAACAACCACCTCCTCAAAAGCTAGGAGCTCCAATACTAACAAATTAATATGTTTAATTAAATTATGCAAGTGACTAAGTGTAATATTATATTATATTTATATTCATATTAACATATATTTGGTATATTAATGTATTTTAGATGTAAATATTAATATATTGTATTATGTAATATTTAAATTAATATGAATATTTTATTTTTGAAAAGTAAGAACAAAACCATTTGAAGTTATCGGTTTAAATTAGTTATCTTTCTAAATTATGGGATTAATATGTCATTTTGGTATTACTCTTTAGTTTCTATTTTTCTCTCATAAATATGATCTTCATTTGCAATTTGGGGCTACGAATTGAAACACTAGGTTTGATGCAAGGAAGTTTATGGGTGAGATCTGAAGTGGATTCCCATTTAGGGATTTAAGTGGCTTGGGGTTCACGGTTCTGTGTCTAGGTTTAATGGTTTGTCTCTGATCAAAATTAGCATCAATGGTTATGTTTATGCTTTACAGCTTTTGGTCTTACATTCTTTCATGGTTGTTGAGTAGGTGGGTTTTAAGAGATCATAACTTAAAAAGTTTGTGATAGTTTGGTTTTGGTTGTGTTATAGGCCTTTCATATGGGGTTATGATTAGACACTCAAAGATTCCTTTTCTACTTTTGGGGAAGTTATAGATGGTATGTATGTGTGTTTAGCCTATTATTCTTCTATTCAATGTTTGAACTGTGCCTTTGGGTGTGGGTTATTGGTTGCATTACATATTATTTTATGAGATAATGATGTTTAGAGCAAGGATCATCAATGACTAAGCGACTGGGAGGCCAAGAGGCTTTGGCTTTGTCAGCTTCAGTTCTAAGGAGGAGGCCAATGCCGCTAGAGAGGCAATGGATGGAAACATATACTTTCTTTTGTGGCTTCATTTATTTGTGAAGAGGATGTGCCATATAAGAGCTATGTTTAATGCTCAATTTGTAACTTTCATTGGATGTTTGCATCTCTGTTTGCATGGATTTCCTTGACTAATATTTCATTCTATGTTTGGATACTGAACACTTCTCATGGCATGTACATCTTGTTTCAAAAGGATGCACCATATTTGGAGGTGGCGCTTTGTTTTGATATTGGAAGCATTGAAGATACACCTTCATTTGATATAACGTGTGTACCATTTGGAATAGTAGCACCTTCATTTGATATACCATACCATACTTTAGATACCTAGGCCATTCTCATTTATATATGAGGTCCTACATCTTGCGTGGAATATGTCATGGCTTGTTCTTTGAGTTGAACCTCTATTGTATTCTTCACCTTTGGTCTTAAGGCCTACACAATCTCTTAACACTTGCACTCCACTCATATTATTTGCACCACATCTAACATACGCTGATGCCTTGAATTTTTAATGGGAGTAACTTGTTATATAGCTTGTGCCATGTTCAATAGGCAGTGTGCTTTCTTTTATAGTGTACCTCCATTCTAAATGGTTGCACCTATGACTCAGTCTGTGTGTTGTCTTTATGGGATTGCGCTATGTGTCTCAGAGGTCAAGCTTCCATAATACTTATGTTGTCTTGGAGTTTCATATCTACACCATACTCTATTTCCCTTTCCTAGAGTGTGCCATTATTGAAGTTTCCCGTGAGCTTTTTCATTTCAGTAATGCCTCATTTTCACCATTGATGTTGTGAATCTATTTGTAGTGGATGATACTCCATTTAGAGTTCGCTCCATCATTTTCATCTACTGGGCATTGATCTTTTGGACTATGCCTATATTTGGATAGGCTGTGCTTCTTTGGACCATATAGGTCCCATGCCTTTCTTTGAAAGGTGGCACTTTTGTTTCTATATGGATGGCTGTGATAATTAAAAGTGTTGCTGGTGAGATTTTAAGTTGTGCCTTGACTATTTATGCATATGCTTGAGCTTTGCTTCAAGAGGATGACACCTTCATCTATGCCTCACCTTTGAATCTCAGAGACTAAGCCTTTGAAATGGCTCGTGTCTATTTTATTGTGCCTCATCTAAATCTTTGCTGACTCAATCTTAATCTGACATTGAATTTGAAATGTGGTTAAAAGAATTTTAATTCTTTGATATGCTCTACCAAAACTTCTAAACTACTAATTTTTTTTATAGTTTCCAGGAGCTTCATGGGCATATGATACGAGTTAATTTGGCACAAGAACAAACTTTTGGTGGTGGTGGTGGTGGCAGCTTTGGTGTAGGAGGATGGGGGTTATGGTGGAGGAGGGGGTTATGGTGGAGGGGCTGTGGTGGTGGGGGTGATAGATTTGATGTTGGTGATAGCAGAACCAGTGGTGGATATTGAATCTGATTTTGAGTTTCGATGATGTAATTCATATAATAATGAACAAGACACTTCAATCCTTATGTTTCTTTGATAGTGTTTTATGAGTGATATTTTTCTTTGATTTGGCATCTATTTGAATTACTGGTTTTGTTTTTGTAGCTTAGGAGTTTTTCCCTAAAAAAAAACAAGGTTTTAATTTTTTTCTAATACCGAGGTTTTAAAAAGCAAATTTTCACTTTAAAATTGAAAAATCAATTTCAAAAACTATCTGGAAGCTTACTATCCTATTAAATTCTTAATACTTATTGCATTTAAAAGTTTGAAACCCTATCTTTGTTTGGAATTACCAATTCATTACTAAGCCATATTTGATGATTGATTACAATCTACAACATTTGCATTGGATTGATTTCTCAATTGAAAATAGTCTCAATAAATGTTTTATAATTTTCTCTATGTTTTACATATTAAGTATTCTTAGACCAGTGTCAAAAATATGAAATAAAAATACGATCAAAAAATTCAAAGAACTTTGATAGGCTTTTGGGGCCAAAAATTTGTCAGCTTCCAACAAATCAAATCAATAATGTGAAAAATCAAATCTTCCCACAAATGAGATCTTTTCCATCTAAATATATGAAATCATATTAATGCATCTAAGTTACAAATATCATTATTGGGACAAATCAAATCTTAAGTTAACTACTAATATTATTATTGTGAAAAATCAAATCTTAAGTTACTAATATCATTATTTTCCTATCGTTGAAACCCTTGCACCTCTTAAAGATGCAAGTTCTATTATTTATTATGAGCTATTTTATAGTATCATTTAAAAAAGATATCATTATGCTTTAGTTTTATATACAATTACCATTTGTCTAATCATCAATTAAATTTAAGTATTTTAAATTGATATATATTCTTTGAAAATATTTATATAGCTTAAAATATATTTTTATTAAATCCATTCAGATTATCTACATAATATTTTTTTTAACTTAGTAATGCAATCTATAAATATTTAACATATAAACATACCATTTTCTTTTTTTTTGATCCGTAAGAGTGAGTTTATTGATTAACATTAAAAATAAAAATTACATAAAAGGCCAACCATGGCCAGCATGTAGTAATGCAATAGAGGGGGGGTGGAATAGTAAACCCTAGCTCATTTTGAGTTACATTTTCCACTAGAATTGGTATGAGATTTCAAATCCATTTTAATCCTATTTAGTTTTGCCAAGAGGATTTTCTTTTTCTTGTTCTATACTTCTTGTCAATCTTCCCCATCATCCTTCTTTTGCATTTCTATGGGAACATCGATTTGAGATGAAACCTATGAATTGCTTCCACCATTCATTGTAGATGAATTCCCAATAATCATTGAAGAAGAAACAACAATTGGGTTTGAGACTGAAGGTTGAGACTTGACTTTTGACGAGTTGCATGGTTGTTGTGGCTGCCTTTGAGCTGGACATATTTCTAGACAAGGTTCCTTAGATGGGTGTGTTGAGCCTTGCCCATTCTCAGACATTGGGGGGACAACAAGCTTCTGGGAGGGTACAACCTTTTCCTCCCTCACCTTTGAGGATGCTATGATTAAGTAATGATATGGTAGAGCATCCTTTCACCAGGACTACTGATGAGAATCTTTAATGATTCTAGAGCAGGAGTTTGCCATATGGCCTGTATCAAAACACTTCCTGCATCGAAAGGGTAAATGTTCGTAATCTAGAAGTTGTGTCCAACTGTTATCTGCAAGGAGATCACTTGTTACATCAATGTCTACAAGGATGCGAGAAAAAGTTGTGTGCGTGAAATTGGTTGTGTCTGAATCCACTACCAGGAAACTTCCTAGAGAATCGCTAATTGCTTGAAAAAACTCTGAAAACTAGAATTGTAACGAAAGGTTTAGAAGATGGGTCCAAACAGGTTTACAGAGAAATATGTAGTAGTTGGGTTAAAATATGGAAACCATGGTTTAAGAAAGAGAATACTCTTCCCCCAACACCATTTTTCTTGCAGAATGGCATCCCTATCCTGAATGCAATCAAACACCACAATATAAAACCCTTGAGCACAAGGGTAGACCTCTGCATTACCTTTGAGCATGGACAACCATGCAAATTATATCCATTCATGTAGGTCTGATAATTTTGGTGAAAGGCAATTGAATTGGCCAAACAATCTGCTAGAGGCAAAATACTGTTCACCAGCATCAATGTCCTTTCTATGCTTTTCTAAAAAAACCAGAGCAGGTGAGGAGGATGCCTTCCTAATTCATGATTTTGGGTAGTTCTTGGGGGTTCCATTCTCAATAGAAGCCGAGTTGTCCTTCATAGGGTGAGCATCCCAAGCTGTACACTTAAACTTCTTCCCCTAATTTGAACCAACAAGCATATCATGAAAGGACGGACTATGCCTAATTTTTAAGTCCACTGAACCCTGAGAGCCAGCTACAGGACGGAGAAGTGTTGAATCGCCCAAGCAGAAGATTTTGGTGCTTTGATGTTCCAAAACCCTAGTCAATCTAGGGCACACCTTTGGCGGATTTGAGGTCTCCGCATCCTTTCCTAGTAATAGAACCCCCTCTGTGGCAGGGAGAAAGGGCATGGTAGGATTGAAATCGCCCATTGAAAAAGTGTAAACCTGCGCCGAAGGCATAGCAAGGGAGGTAGGAGCAGGAGTCGTAGGAGTTAGATAATTTGCAGAAGCGCTCAGCATTGCTAGATAAAACCTCCATCAACCTGAATAAATAAACATACCATTTTCTTGATATCTTACTTTTTATTAAATTATTTTTAAATGAATATTATTTTTTTTATTAAGGAGTTTTTAAAAGGACCTAATATTAATATTAATATTAGTATTTAAATTTATAAAATATAACATTATAATAATATATTTTTAACTAACATGATAATTTAATTTTACATAATTATTTTTAAAAACTTTTCTTATAATAATAAATTAACTAAAAGCTATTTTAAAATAGTTTAAACCATACTAAATGAAATTAAAATACATGTTGCCCACTTAGATTTATTTTTAGTATTTTGCTTATGAACCATTAAAAAGGACATAAAATAAAATAAACCTAAGAGTTTTTATGATTAGTTATTCCTTCAAATTTTTCCTATATTTACCATTATTTTTTCCTATATTTATGTTTATTATTATATTATTATATAATATTATAATATCAATTAATATAATATATAAATAAGTGTTATAATAAATATTAATAATATATTTAATTAACATAGTCTGTTTGAAACAAAGGCTTAGCGTTGTATTCAACTACTTAATTTTTGACTTTCCAAAATATTGTATTCAACTAATTAATTTAATTTAGCAAATATATTACAACTAAAACATATACTACAGTTACAACACTACAAGACAGGTACTTGCCACTACGTGGTACTTGTTATAGTTTAAATTATGTACAATGTATTATGCTCATTTTATTATATAACTATACAATCATCAATTTAATTTTCCTTTCTTTTTTCTATAATAAAATTTAAAATAAGTTACTATTGTTTGAAAAAAAACCTTCTCCTTTAGCTCTAAAACTGTGTCTTCCAACTTCTGTTTAGTGTTAATTTCCACTCTTATGTTATCCATACTTTTCAAAGGGGTTATAATTGCTCCAGTTGCACAATCTAGAATATTCAAACTATCACACATAGAAAAATCTTCAACGTCTTCCCTTAGAAGATTCTCCTGCCAAGCTTGCCTGAAATTATTTTGTAGCGATTCTTTCTTCATGATCGATGTCATCTCACATTCGTAGTCCATTGCACACATCACTACTACCATCATTATAGTTAGAGATGCTATACTCAGATGTCATCTCACATTCGTAGTCCATTACACACGTCACTACTACCATCATTCGAGTTAGAGATTCTATATTCAGGCTCTGAGACACATGTATATAATTTTTAAATTTTTAAATTTTTAAGTTAAATTGATAGTGTAAAATTTAAACATATGCTTGTAGTCTTACACAAATAAATCATATTTGAATTTAAATTTTTTTTTTATATGCGTGTATAGCTTGAGGTAGCAAGTGTTACTCTTAGTTTAGGTGAATTAATTACCAAATTAAAATTCATATATAAATATCTCATGTATGTATGTATATAAGAAACATGTATAGTATAAATTTAACTTAGAAAATAAAAAAATATATGTTTGTATCATATGAGGAGCTTGAATATGAATATTAGCATCTCTAGATGTAATGATGGAATCCATTAACTCATTTGATGTTCTCTCATCTAGTAGTTGTAGTAGTGATGTGTGCATCAGATTGTGAAGGTGAGATGTCATTAATCCTGAAGAAATCATCTCTACAAAACCCATACCCCCTATCACCTGCTTTATTTTATTTACCGTAGATTAAGTTATTTTAAAACTATATTTTATTAGGGTTAATATATTTTATAACTATATTTAGTTAGGGTTTTATCATATGAAATAAAAAAAGAACAATTATAAAAAAAGATCAAAGTATATTTAACAATCCTAAAAGTTGTTATTCTAAGTGCATTATATTTTATTGATTTTATAATGGAGTCACCAATTTAATTTTTTTTATTTTCAGCATTATGAAATTTAATATTTCTTTTTTATATTTTATTAAGGTTTTAATATGATATTTTATTTACCATAGATTAATTTATTTTAAAACTATATTTCATTAGGGTTAATTTATTTTATAGCTATATTCAATTAGGGTTTTATCAGAGCAAAGTATATTCAACAATCCCAAAAGTTATTTCAACCTAATGCATTATATTTTATATATTTTACTATAGAGTCATCAATTTAATTTGGTCTTTTTCGTATCTACATAATACAATTTAATTTAATTTTTTTTATAAAAATAAAGTGTCCTAAACTAATATTTTAACTAAGTGTATGTGAGCAGTGGATCTACTTTAAACCAGATCTTGAGGAGAAGAAAGAGAAAGGCTTTGAGAGAGCAAAGAAAATTTTTAAAAAATTGCAATTTATATACTATTTAATTAAAGGCGTATATATATCCAATATAATGCCTTGCGTGGTAGACAAGATAAATATAGCTTAGAAAGATCTCTTAGACTCTATCTATATCTGTATTTTAGTCTAGTTTAAAGGACCCATTTTTGTATAATATAATGAATTAAAATATATATATTTTAACATAAGTGCATTATATTTTATATTTTTCCTATGCACTCCTCAATTTAATTTTATAAACATATTTTATTATAGTTTAAATTATGTACAATATATTGTGCTCATATTTTTTTTTCAAAAAGAGGGGGTAAAATTTTTATTGAGAAATCAACAAAGAGTACAAAGTAGAGGCCGAAGGCCCAACCAAAGAAAATAACATAATAAGAAAAAGAAGTATGAAAGGGGACTCCTCTGAGAGAACTACACAACTTTGTCCTTCATAATTAACTTATCCAAAGTCTTTAAAAGTTTAGGGGGCAAACTCCCTTGCTCATCCACATCCCAACCATCACCATTCTCTGATGCCCATTTAGCCAGACAGTCTGCCACTCTATTCCACTCCCAAGGAATATGGCTAAAAGAAATATTCTCCAATGAAGAGCACAAGTTCAGAATCTGCTTAGCCACCAATGCTAAATACCATTTACCTCCATCCAATCTTTGTTCATCCAGCATATCCACCACAATATGTGAATCAGATTCATAGATGATCCTCTTCCAACATAGCAAGCACCCTCTTTCCATAGCATGAAGAATAAATAGAGGCTCCATAAGGTTATTGGAATGTTTCCCTTTACACATAGAGAATAGAAACACAACACCACCATCATTGCCTCTACCAATACTACCAATTCTTGCATGCCCAGTATTCCCCCTGGAAGAACCATCTATGTTAATCTTCAGAACTCCCCCAAGGGGTGGGATCCACTGCCCTTCATGATGAACCTTCTTCTTTCCCTGTCTCAACCTTCTACTAGTAGAAACTCCCAACACGGTACCAGTCAAATTCAAGTTCCACATAAAAGACAGATCACTAGGATCTACTATCTTAGAAAGATCACACTTTGCCACAATAGTCTCTTGAATCTTACTGACAATCTTCTGCCACAAGAGATCCCTCCCCATCTTATAATATTGAAATATCCTACAATTCCTTTCTAGCCAAAGATTCTAGATAATGAAAGTAGGACCAATACTCCAAGCCATATGTAGAAAAGAGGTCTTAGCTGGACTACGACCCAAACTCTCCAATAACTCAACTAAAGAGGTAGCATGGATGCAAGCATGATTCCACACCCCCACCAAAGGTGCCATATCTCCCTAGAGTAAGGACACTGAAAGAAAAGATGTGAAGCACATTCTTTACTATGACCACAAAGAACACACATAGAAGGACCCTAAAAGCCTCTCTTTCACAAATTCTCCTAGGTGAGGCACTTGTTATGAGAAACCAACCAAAGAAAGAAGTTGCATTTAGGCCAAGAGAATTTGTTCCACACTTGTTTCTACCAAGGAATCCCAATTTTCCCATGCATCTAAATATCCATCTCCCAATACCTTGAAGCCACTAAGAAAATACCTTTCAGATCAGGGCCCTGAGCCAAAACATCCTTCCCTTTAAGGGAGCTACAAAGTCTACTAGTTAAAATCCTAGCTAGCTCTTGATGATCCTCCATAGTACCTCCCATTGGCCAATCCTAAGGGTCCTTCTAGCAAGCCACCTCCAAGTGGCCCCTAACCCTAGTAGTCTTAAAATTCTCCATTTTATGCCAACCAACCTCAAACAAAATGTTACAAAGGGCCTAAAGATGAGGAAACTCAGAAATGATCAGTGGATTGCCATCCCATGAGTCATGCCAAAAGAGAGCATTAGAACCCTTATTACATATCCAAAAAAGCCCCTCCTTAATGAGCTTCACCCCCGTTTTGAGAGTATCCCAAATCATGGAGCCTTTCCCCTCTAAGCTAAATCAAGGCACATCTGAGTTGTCAACTCCTCTGAGATACTTATGAGTAAGAATTTTAGCCCAATCCTAATCATGGCATGTACACCACCGCCAATATAATTTAGCTACAAGAACCTCTCCAATCAAGCCAACTGGCCAAAGCCCAAGACCACCCTCTTGCTTTGGTCTACAAACTGAAGCCCACTTAACAAAGCTCCATTTCAAAGAAAGGAGGTTACCCAACCAAAGAAATTGGCGAGAAAGAGCATCAAACTCTTTAAAAAAACTAGAGGGAGACACTTGCACAAAGCATCTATAAATAGGAAGAGCCTACACCACTAACTTCAAAAGAGTTACCCTTCCAGTAGAAGAGAGCCATTTGCAAGTCCAATGGCTAACCCTCCTATGAAATTTATCCAGAACCTCTTCCCAGATCTCTTGTCGTTGAGGGCCAATAGCCAGGAGAATACCAAGGTAAACCAGAGGGAGAGAACCAATTTGAAATATGAGAATCTGAGCAATCCTTATTTGAATAAGATGAGGGGTATTGAAGAAGAGGATAGAAGACTTAGCCTCACTAATTGCTTGCCTCGAGGAGGCCAAAAAAAATCCAAGGCGTGCCTAAAACTAACGGCTTCATTGATTCAGGACATTCCCATCAAAGCAGTATAATCTACAAACTGGAGGTGAGAATAAGGAGGCACGTTATTGCATTGGTTCCACCTCTGAATCATCCCTTGTCTAACATGGGATTTGATGAATCTACCAAGCCCTTCCACCATAATAATGAATAGATAAGGAGACAAAGGATCCCGTTGCTGAAGGCCCCTAGAAGCACTAAATAGCTCAGACGGTTCACCATTAATAATGATAGAGAAGGAAGAGGAGGTAACACAACTCACAATCTAGTTGACCCAATCACCCCCAAAACCAAAAGCCAGCAAAACTTTTTGCAAGAAAGCCCATTTGACTCTGCCATTAGTTTTTGCCATGTAAAGTTTGATAAACATGGCCTTCTCCTTCAAAGATGGCATAGAATGAATGGTTTCCACAACAATCACAATCCCATCTAGAATCTGTCAACCAGCAACAAACCCTCCCTACTCATCTGAAATTAGAACCTTGAGGCATGGCTTGAGTCTCTCAGCAATCAACTTAGTGATAACTTTATAAACCACATTGCAAAGAGCAATGGGTCTAAATTGATCTAGCATATTCATAGCATCCTTTTTAGGAATAAGGGACAAAAAGGTTGAGTTCATGGCACATAACATCTGTTTATTTTTTTGTGACTCCTGAACCACCTCCAAAAGATCCCATTTGATAATCTCCCAAAATTACTGAAAGAATTCAACAGGAAAGCCATCAGGGCCTAGGACTTTACCTTTTTCATCTAAAACACAATCTCTTCTAGCTCCTGAAGCGTGATGGGGCAAATGAGGGCTTCATTCATCTCATAGAAACCAAAGAAGGGATGTAATCCAAAATAGAGATTTCTTTAGCCTCAGCGGGGGGAGAGGCCTTACTAAATAGAGTCAAAAAATACTGGGAAGCCTCTTGAGCAATATCTCCCATTGAAGAGTGTTTAGCACCTTTTGTAGTCACAAGAGAAGAGATGAGGTTCCCACTTCTGCAAGCTTTAATAGAGTTATGAAGAAAATATGTAGTCCTATCTCCTTCCTAAAGCCAATCAATATGAGATTTTTGCTTCCATTAAAATCTCTTCATAGAGTTCCCATTCCTCCAACTCTTTAATAGCCAAATTCTCCTCTTTGTTCAAATCTAAAGTAAGCCCCTGATCCTGAATCTTGCATGTGATGGAATCAATCTGGGCCTGTTCAAACCACATGTTGAAGTGAAGATTGCCAAAGCATTGCTTATTCCACTTCATGAGCTTGTATTTCACATATTGCAATCTTTTGAGAAAGGAATACATAGGCCTACCATAAGCTGGTTTTCCTTCAGACCACAAGTTAATCATTTTGTCCTGAAGAGTTTGATCCTACAGCCACATAAGTTGAAACTTAAAGGAGGGGTTCTTTGACACTCTGAAAGCCATTACTAAAAGTGTGATTGGCTAGTGTTCTAATCCTCACCAATTTAATATCTCTGAGTTGGTAGTCCATCTATCACCCATCCAAAAGTAGGAGACAAGAAATCTATCCAGCCTCTCTGAAATTGCCTCAGCTCCACTTCTTCTATTGTTCCAAGTGAAGATACCATTAATGGACTTTACATCAATAACATTCAAGTGAACAATATTATCCTGAAGGAGTTCTCCAACCAAATCAAGCCTGGAAAGACCCCCTCTTTTTTCCTCTAAGCTACAAACTACATTAAAATCCCCAACCATAATCGAAGGGAGAAGGGGTTCCAAAGATCAAACAAATTTAATGTGATCCCAAAGCTGCATTTTGCCAAAGAGATCCGTAGGAGCATAAACATTTGTAAATAGACAAATTTCACATGACTCCATACTAGAGACAACCAAAGAGATAAAAGAGCAATTGGAAAACCATTAGAGGGGGGCCACCTTCCTTAGGTCCCAAAAAAAACCACTCCACATGAACTACCATGGGCCCCAATGCACTGATACAAACCACGTGACCAAATCCTAGGAGCTATATTCATCATACCCTCTACAGTCATTTTAGTTTCTTGAATGAAGAGAATATCAAGACAATGAGAAACAACCATGTCATGAATAGGCTTTTGTCTAGGGATGTTATTCATACCCCTTACATTCCATGATAAAGCAATCATTTGTGAGGTTGGGAGAAATGGGAGTCAATGGTTTTCACTGACCCAGATTCCACCAATGTATCTCCAATTAGCTTCACCTTCTCTGAATCTTTTTTGTGTCCAACCTTCGAAGGTTTCTCTATAGGCCCCTTCTTCAGTGCTTTTTGTTGTAAGCCTAAAGCCTGAGAAGCTCCCTTGCTTTTTACATGCATGTGTAGCTTGAGGTAGCAAGTGTTACTCTTAGTTTAGGTGAATTAATTATCAAATTAAAATTCATATATAAATATCGCATGTATGTAAGTATGTATATAAGAAACATGTATAGTATAAATTTAACTTAGAAAATAAAAAATATATGTTTGTATCGTATGAGGATCCTAGCTATTAATATCAACATCTCTAGCTGTAATGATGGAATCCATTAACTCATTTTTTGTTCTCTCATCTAGTAGCTATAGCAGTGATGTCTGCATCAAATTGTGAATGTGAGATGTCATCAATCCTAAAGAAACCATCTCTACAAAACCCATACCCCCTATAACCTGCTTAAGTGAATTAGGTGCCATAGGTTGAGCCTCTCCAACTATAGAATGATCAATTAATATGTTATTTTATTTATCATAGATTAATTTATTTTATAACTATATTTAATTAGGGTTTTATCATATAAAATAAAAAAAGAACAATCATAAAGAAAAGATCAAAGTATATTTAACAATCCTAAAAGTCATTTGTAAGTGCATTATATTTTATTGATTTTAATATAGAGTCATCAATTTATTTTTTTTTATTTTAAGAATAATGAAATTTAATATTTCTTTTTTATATTTTATTAGGGTTTCATTTTAATTTCTGCAAAATCAATTAATATGTTATTTTATTTACCATAGATTAATTTATTTTACAACTATATTTCATTAGGGTTAATTTATTTTATAACTATATTCAATTAGGGCTTTATCATTAGAAATAAAAAAGGAGGAAAGTATATTCAACAATCTCAAAAGTTATTTGAACCTAATGAATTATATTTTATATATTTTACTATTGAGTCATCAATTTAATTTCATTTTTTTCTTTTTTGCATAATAAAATTTAATTTAATTTTTTTATAAAAATAAAGTGTCCTAAACTAATATTTTAACGTAAGTCCATTATATTTTATATATTTTTCTATGCACTCCTCAATTTAATTTCATAAATATATTTTATTATAGTTTAAATTATGTATAATATATTGTGCTCATTTTATTATATAACTATACAATCATCAATTTAATTTTCCTTTCATTTTGAATCCATAATCAAATTTAAAATATTTCTTTTTTAGTTACTATTGTTTTCAAAAAAAGCCTTCTCCTTTAGCCCTAAAACTATTTCTTTGAACTTCTTCTTATTGTTAATTTCCACTCTTCTATTACTACTACAAACTCATTCTTTTCTTCTTTTTCATTATCCTTGAGGACTTCACTTCTTTATCTTTACTTTCCTCCTTATCTTCAACATTTCCTCTATTCATTTCAGCTTCTAATGCATCCATTCTATCTTGAAGTCTTATGAACTCTTCATAAATACTATCCATAAAATTTCTTTCCCACTTTTCTATGTATGAAATCTTTATAGGTCTCTTCATGACACATCTCATTCTCTCTTTCAAAGACATTTTTCTCACACTCTCAATTTAGAATTTCTACAACCTGCACACATAAACACTTTAGAGCCAATGCTCTCCCTGCAACAAAACTCACTCATAACTATCCTCTACCTAATATTAAGATTCTGAAGATGCACCTCTCAAAGATCTATTATACTCACTTCTCTCAATGGAGGAAATTTCTACACTTTCTACCCAATTTTATCTTTGTTGGAGAACAACCAACATATCTCACACAAATTTAACTCTCCTCTACCAAACAAAGACTCTAGAAGATGCACCTCTTCAAGACCTCTTATACCCACTTTATCTCAGTGGAAGAAGTCTATACATCTTCTACCCAACTTTAACTCTATTGGAGAACAACCAACATATCTCTCACAAAATCAATTTCCTCTATAGTTGCAAAAATTCCTAATACCTCAACACATAGGTAAACAACTTGTTTTACAATATCCTCTCACTCCTGGTGCATACTCTACACACTCAAGATCAACCCACTCTGATACCAAATGATGTAGCACAACTCAAATGCTTAAATGCAAAATATGCAAACAAACATATATGCTCATTTTATTGAATTCAATCTTGTAAAAAACTTACATAAATCTACAACATTACAAAAAAAAAAAACTCATTACATTTGGCCTTCCATGGCCTCTCATACATGAAACTCTCTCTTTCCTTATCCTCTAAGCTTTACATAAAAACTTTCATTTATTTTTCCATGCCACTCTCATGGGAATATTTCCCACTCTCAAAACTCTTTTTTTTTTCCTTTTAATTTTCTGAAACCTCTCTTTAAATCATCTAAAATCTGCATTTTAAAACTCACAATAATATTCCAAAATTGGACAACACATGGTGTTCAACTTTAAAAACTTTCTTTCTTCCAACATAGGTGTCTCATTTAGAAAGTGAGTAATTTCTTTAAATAATCTTGTTATAATTAGAATTTGCCTTTATCATTCTGAATATTTCTATTAATGTTAGGCAATTACTATTTTATATTTGATTTTTCCATATTATTGCCTCATCCGAAGTGGTTACATATAAAATCAAATACTAAAACTGAAGATTCTTTGTCTCCACCCACATTGATATTTGAATGTAAATTTAAATGATTTAAATGCCTTAAATAATATCCTTAGAGCCTTCTCAAATAAATTTAGAGAAGAATTTTTCACTTCATGACTTCAACACTATGCACCGAGATGTCTAAAAATTGACTTTTTCCATAACTTTTAAATGGAAGCTCCTTTTTGTGTGAAAACTTTCTAAGATGTGTATAATTACATTCCTAAGCTTCCCACCAAGTTGTTTTTTCCCAACATTAATAAAACTCTAGAAATCAAATCTCCCATATATTGTCAGCAATGATCAGAGAACTTTAAAAATTCTCCCAAGTGGTGATGAATTTGGAAATGATTATTTTTTCACATTTCTATAAATACTTCTAAGTATGTCCATGCAAAAGTAATTTTACCCAACTGCTACAGATTCTTTAGAACAATTGTTTTTGTGAAAACTACTTTTCGGAGCCTTAAAACTATGACAGGGTGAAAACTTGAAATTTATAAATCTGATTAAATATTTAAATTCCTAATATAAAGAGATTATTGAGACCACCAAAGCACACACCAAACCTAAAAGTTCAAATTAAATATTTTTGGGTGATGCAAGATCGCCTGTGGACCTGGATGCTCCTGCATCATGCATGTTGAGTAAGAAGTTTGTGAGCATGGGCTCACAAAATAGATTTAAATAGTAAAACTACCTTTCCAAGTTGTAAACAACCTGCAGTGAACTTCATAACTGTAGTGGGTATATTATCATCATTCTTCCTCCTCCTCTTCCAACATCTACTTGGAATTTTGCATGTTCTCCTCTCTGGTTTCTGCTCACCATCTTTCTCTCCACTCATAGAATTTAGTTCTCCATATTCTAACTTCTTCCAAATATTCTCTCCTCTATTCCCTTCTCTCATGGGATTTAACCAACCATAGTTCATCCTCCCCCACCAAAATGCTTCTGCAACATCTTCTGCAACATATACACTATTCTCAAAATCTGCATACAAATCTGCACTTCCAAAGTCATGGAAATAAAATATTTCCATCTCCTTCTTGGCATTCACCTCCTCTTCTTCCACTCCTGTAGCGACATTTTCTTCACTAATCTCTACTACAACATTTTCCTCCTTACTATCCTCTACATTCATCTCCATTAACTCCTTAGGTTCATCTAACAATTTGCCTTCCAATAGACTATTTATTTTTCTTATCTCTTCCTTCAATAGGGAATCATTCTCATCTTCACCAATCTTCTCATCAAATATAGGACCCTCAAAGTCTATCATCTCAAATTCTATTGCAACCTCTTTTATCTCATTATTTATGCCTTCCATCATACATGTTACTGGTGCAAACTCATTCTTTTCTTCCTTTTCATTATCCTCGAGGACTTCCACTTCTTTGTCTTTACTTTTCTCCTTATCTTCAACATTTCCTCTATTTATTTCAGCTTCTAATACATCTATTCTATCCTGAAGTCTTATCAACTCTTCATAAACACTATCCGTAGACTTTCTTTCCTACTTTTCTATGTATGAAATATTTATATAGGTCTATTCATGACCCATCTTGTCCTCTCCTTCGAAGATATTTTTCTCACACTCTCAATCTACGATTTCTACAACCTGCACACATAAACACTTTAGAGCCAACACTCTCTATAGTTACAGGTCCTCCCTAAAACAAAACTCACTTATAACTATTCTCTACCCAACAAATATTTAGGAAGATGCACCTTTCCAAGACCTCTTCTACCCACTTCTCTTAGTGGAAGATATTTCTACACCTTCTACCTAGATTTACCTTTGCTAGAGGACAACCAACATATCTCATACAAATTTAATTCTCCTCTACCCAACAAAGACTCTGGATGATACACTTCTTCAAGACCTCTTCTACCCACTTTCTCTTAGTGAAAGAAGTCTTTACACTTTCTACCCAACTTTATTTATGTTGGAAGACAACCAACATATCTCACACAAATTTAACTTTCCTCTACCAAACAAAGACTCTGGATGATGCACCTCTTCAAGACCTCTTCTACCCACTTTCTCTCATTGGAATAAGTCTATACATCTTCTACCCAACTTTATCTCTATTAGAGGACAACCAACCTATCTCTCACAAAATCAATTTCCTTTGTAGTTGCAAAAATTCCTAATACCTCAACACATATGTTAACAACTTGTTTTACAATATCTTATCAGTCCTAGTACATACACTGCACACTCAAGATCAACCCACTCTGATACTAAATAATGCAACACAACTCAAACATTCAAATGCAAAATATGCAAACAAACATATATGCTCATTTTATTAAATTCAAACTTGTAAAAAACTTACAGAAATCTACAACATTAAAAAAAACTCAATGCATTTAGCCTTCCATGGCCTCTCATTTAGGAAACTCTCTCTTTCCTTATCCTCTAATCTTTACACAAAAAATTTCATTTATTTTTTCATGCTGCTCTCATGGAAATATTTCTCACTATCAAAACTCTTTTTTCTTTCCCCTTTAATTTGTTGAAACCTCTCTTTAAATCCTCTAAAATCTGCATTTTAAAACCTGCAATAACATTCCAAAATTGGACAAGACATGGTGTTCAACTTTAAAAACTTTATGTCTTCCAACATAGGTGTTTCATTTATAAAGTGAGACATTTATTTAATGACTCTTGTTATAATTAGAATTTGCCTCTATCATTTTGAATATTTCTCTTAATGCTAGACAATTACTATTTTATATTTGATTTTTCCATATTCTTGCCTCATCCGAAGTGGTTACATATAAAATCAAATATAACTGAAGATTTTTTGCCTCCACCTACATTTATATTTGAATATACATTAAAATTATTTAAATACCTTTAATAATATCTTTAGATCCTTCTTAAATAAATCTAGAGAAGAAATTTTCACTTCATGACTTCAACACTATGCACTGAGATGTCTGAAAATTGACTTTTTCCATAACTTTTAAATGGAAGATCCTTTTTGTCTAAAACATTTTCAAGACATGTAGAATAGCATTCCTAAGCTTCCCACCAAGTTGTTTTTTCCCAACATTAATAAAACTCTAGAAATCAATTTTCTCGTAAATTGTCAGCAGTGATCAGAGAATTTTAAATTCTCCCAAATGGTGATGAATTTGGAAATGATTATTTTTTCATATTTGTAGAAATACTTCTAAATATGTCCATGTAAAAGGAATTTTATCCAGGTCTTACAAATTCTTTAGAATAATTATTTTTGTTAAAACTACCTTTCAAAGCCTTCAAATTGTGGTAGGGCAAAAACTTGAAATTTACAAATCTGATTCAATATTTAGATTCTTGATATAAAGAGATTCTTGAGACCACCAAAACACATGCCAAAACTAAAAATTAAAATTAAATATTTTTGGGTGATGCAAGATCGCCTGTGGACCTGGATGCTCCTACATCATGCACATCGGGTAAGAAGTTTGTGAGCATGGGCTCACAAAATAGATTAGAATAATAGAACTACCCTTCCAAGTTTTAAACAACCTATAGTAAACTTCATAACTATAGTGGGTAGATTAGAATCATTCTTCCTCCTCCTCTTCTAGCATCTACCTGGAATTCTGCATGTTCTCCTCTGTAGTTTTTGCTCACCATCTTTCTCTCCACTCATAGAATTTAGTTCTCAATATTTCAACATCCTCCAAATATTCTCTCTTTATTCTCTTCTCTCATGGGATTTAACCCACCATATTTCATCCTACCCCACCAAAATCCTTTTGCAACATCTTCTACAACATATACACTATTCTCTAAATCTGCATACAAATCTGCACTTCCAAAATCATGGAAATAAAATATTTCCATCTGCTTATTTGTATTCACCTCCTCTCCTTCCACTATTGCAGAAACATTTTCTTCACTAATCTTTGCTACAACATTTTCTTTCTTACCATCCAAGTCTACATTCATCTCCATTAACTTGTTAGGTTCATCTAACAATTTGCCTTCCAATAGACTATTTATTTTTCTTATATCTTTTTCCAATCTAATAATTTCCTCTAATATGGATGTCATTTAATCTAAATTAGATCATCTTACTAATGATATTGCCAATCTCACCTGGTTAGTTCACCAACAAAAGTGGGAAATCTGAGATCTTCATTCAGTAGTGGGGGAAATTCGCTTAATTTTATTCAAAGCTGATAATCAACAAAATGATTCTTCAAGTAGTTCTGATCCCGACTTAAGAGAACCTAAAAATGCTCTTTACCTTGCAAGTAATTGCACATACATATGCATTGATCTATATTTTTTAGGCTATAAAAAGATCCCCATGGATGCATTCTTAGATTCTAGCTCCTCCAGAAGTTTTGCAAAAATAAATTCTATTCCACTTGAGTTCTGGAAACCTAGATCTGATCTTCCAAAAGGATATGCAATTAATGGAGAACAAATTCAAATGGGTAGGTATGCCCAAGATGTGACCATAGAAATTCAAGGTAAAAAGTTTGTTTCATATTTCATTGAGTACAATTCATTGAAAGGAGATGTATTGTTAGGATACTTATTTCCGACAAAATATGAACCTTTCATTCTAAAAACTCATGAGGTCTCTCTAAGACATGAAGATGGTCAAATAAAAATTAATGCTTTAAAAGTGGTTCATTTCAAGTTTGATAAGAAAAAAAATAAGAAGGATAGGAAATAAAGAGCCAATCTCTAGATTCAAAAGCCACCATTAATGATTGAATCGTTAAAAGGAAAGTTTGAACAAGATTGTTGTAGCTTGAACCCACTACACTTTTGGTCTAAAAGAGCATGAGGAATGTGAAATCAAGTCCAAACCTAAATTCCAATCAATGATTCCTTTTGAACTAGCATACTTAATGAGTCCCATTGAGACTAAAGAAATGTATGAGTACCTAGATGAACTTCTTCAAAGGAATTTCAGTAGAGAAAGTAAAATTCCTTTCAGTTGTCATGCATTTCTAGTATATAATTATACAGAAAGAAAAAGAGGCAAAAAAATATTTTGGATAAATTATAAGCCTATAAATGACATATTACTTCTATTTAATTATCCAAATCCTTTCAGTACATATTTGATAATGGGAGCTGCTTCCAAGAAAATCTTCTCTAAATTTGACTATGTAAGTCAAGGTCAAAGAGGAAAACAAGTATAAAATAACTTTTTTAGTTCCTCAAGTTTTATATGAATGGAATGTAATTCCATTTGGACTAAAAATTACTCCTTATTTCTAGAGAAGAATTGACAAGGCTCTAAGAGTTCTAAGATAATTCCGTGTAGTATACATTGATGACATGATAGATTTATTTGATAATGTTAATATGTATTTGGATTTTCACTTACAACTATTGTATAACTCCATTAAAGAGCATGACATCTATCTTTCAGCCAAGAAAATGGTCATAGGGAAAAAATAAATTGATTTTGTTGGTGTGATTCTTTTAGAAGGAAAGGTAAAGCTTCAGACTCATATTCTGAAACACATAAATGAAATTGTAGATAGTTTTTAGGGAAAGAAGCAGATTCAAAGGTTTTTTGGTTGTTTGAATTACATCTCTCCCTTCTACAATAGATTGATGATATAGATTTGAGTCCTAGTTAACCCTTGGCATGGTCTACTTTCACTTCTTTCCACTATAGAAGTGTTTAGTGCTGACCTATTTTTGTGTTGCATGTTTGAGGTGCATACATTTCATTAGGACTGACCTAATTGAGATAGTTTTTGGTTGTGGATGGTATAAATGCAAGATGAATTTGAGTGGAGAAATATAGAGAAGATGATGTGAATGTGAATCAAGGGTAGTGAATTAAGTTTGAGATTAAATGCTTATGACTCGGAAACACGGTGAGAAAAAGGTATCTACATTTAAGTGTGCTTAAAGTTTCTGGAGGTAGTAAGCCAAAGGTTACAGAAGGAAAAAAGTTGTAGTGATGGATTTCTTATGTTGCTTTGAGATAGTGAATCTCTCTATAACTGTTCTCTTCTATTCTTCTCTCTTTTGGATAGTGGGTCCTTTTGGCAGTGAGCCTATTTGTTTTTGGTGTTGCTATTCATATATATGTGAGCTAATCCTCACCGTGGTTTTTCCCTTCTTGGGTATTCCATGTAAATTTGGTGTTCTTATGTGTTTGATGTGTTTTGCATTAATGCTTCATATGTTTACATTCTGGTAATGCATAATAAAAGTTTGAAGATTGGAATAGCTTGAGGGTTTAATATTTTAATGTACAATTAATTCGCCCCACCTCTCAGTTGTCTTGTGCATCTAACAATTGGTATCAGAGCTAGGTTCCTTGAAGAAGATTAACCACTTGGGGTAGATCTGGATGGTGTATAGGAAAGGTATTGAGGATCTAGTGTTTATACAACAAATTACACTTTCTAGAAGACTAGGATGAAAAGCTTTCTTATCTTATTAGGATATGGTGTATGGAAGTTAGTTGACAAAAAATATACTATACCTACTAATGGTCTAAAGGATGAAGATGAGATTAAAGAATATGAGAACAATGGCAAGACAAGGAGTGCTCTTCTAAACAATCTTTCTAATTCTCACTTAGTGAAGGTCATGATCTACAAAATTGTTCATAAGATCTGGAAGAAGCTGGAAATTATCTATGAAGGAGATGACAAGGTCAAGCAAGCAAAGATGTAGAATTTGAAGGCCAAGTTTGAAACCCTAAAGATGTCAAAGGATGAAAATATTGCAAGCTATATGTAGAGAGTGTATGAAGTTGTCAACTCCATCAATGGTCTTGGTGGAAAGCTCGAGGAAAGTGAAGTGATAAAGAAGGTACTAAGAACTCTTCCAAAATCTTATAGTGCTAAAGTTTCTACTGTTGAGGAAGTTCAAAATTTGGATACTTAGACTAGGGATCCAATTGTTTGGTACTTTAACTGCTTTTGAATTAAGAGAGTTTGGTCAAGATGACTCAAGAAAAGAGACTGCTTTTAAGGTAAGTAGAAGCAGATCTTGTAAGTAGATTGAAAAAGGTTTATGGAAAATATAGAGGTAATTTACCGTTCAAATATTTTAACTGTGAAAAGATAGGTCATTATGCTTCAAAATGTCTGGTCAAAATCTCTAATGACCAATACAAGGATAACAAAGGAAAATCATTCAAGAGGATTTATTATGTTAAAGAAGATGCCAACATATCTGATGATGAGTCTGACTATCTAGATGATGAAAGTGATGAATTCTTGTTCATGGCTTTGAATGTTGGAACTAGTACTACTAATCCTAAAAGATGTATAAAGAAAATTGCTTCAAAAATAGGGCACAACATCAAAGGATCTTTGGTAACTACTTTTCATGCAAGAGAAGAGGAGAACTACTGGTTAATTGATAGTGGGTGTTCAAATCATATGATAGGTGATAAGAACAAGTTTGTTAAGCTTGAGAAATTTTATGGAGGTTTTATTAAGTTTGGAGATGATGCATTTGCTAAGATTTGTGGAAAAGGTTCAATCAATTTTGATGGCAAGATGATATAACCTTGTTTTTCAGGATGGTGGCTGTGAAATCAGAAAAGAAAACTCTAGAACTCTAGTTGCTATAGGAACAAGGACAAAAGGAAATCTATATCATCTCAAAGGTGCTAATGGTATGTGTTTCATGACTCAAGTTAATGAATGTTGGCTATGGAATAGAAGAATGTGTCACATCAATTTTGATAGCCTAGTGAGGATCAACTCTACTCAAGCTATGAGGGATCTATAAAGAATTACAAAGCGTATCAATGCAATTCACAAGGAATGTCAGATTAGGAAGAAAACAAGGAGGAATTTCAAAATCAAGGAGTATTCTACCTCAAGTTCTCTGGATTTGGTACATATAGATCTGTGTGGACCCACAAGAATAGGAAGCTTTCAAGGTGACAGGTATTTAATGTTGTTAATTAATGATTACTCTAGAATGACTTGGGTAACCTTTCTCAAAGAAAAATTAGAATCTCTAGTTAAGTTCAAAGCATTTAAAATTATGGTTGAACATGAAATAGATTTGAAGATCAAGTGTTTGAGGTCTGACAGAGGTGGTGAGTTCACATCCAATGAGTTTAACTGCTTTTGTGAAAATCATGGAATAAAAATGCATTTGTCAACCCCTAGGACTCCTCGGCAGAATGGAGTTGTAGAAAGAAAGAATAGAATAGTTCAAGAAGTAGCAAGGACAATGTTGAAAGAAGCAAATCTACTAGATATCTATTGGAGGGAAGCTATTCACACTACAGTCTATGTACAAAATAAAGTGCAAGCAAGGGTCAACAATTCAAAGACTCCATATGAACTATGGTATGAAAGAACAACTACTGTAAAATATTTTAGAGTGTTTGGAAGCAAGTGCTACATTGGGAAAGGTGAAGAAAATTTGGGAAAGTTTGATACAAGATCGGATGAAGGAATCTTTGTTGGATATTCTACAAAGAGAAAGGCTTATAGGTGCTACATTAAAAGGCTAAAGAAGGTAATTAAAATTGCAAATGTTAAAGTGGATGAAGAACCAAATCAAAGCTCAATACTAATAGAAGGATATGAATCTGATGAGCCCCCTTATAGAGAAGAAGAAATAGAAGAAGAAAAGGAAAAGGAGATGCAAGTTAATGAAGAAGATGCTTCGGAAAGGGTTCCTAAGACTCCCAAGTCTGTGCAGAAGAATCATTCTAAGGATCAAATCATTGGAGATAAGAACAAAGGTGTGTTAACATGAAGTAAAATTACTATGGTAGTTAAATAGGTAAATTTGTGTTTGATGTCTAAAATAGACCCCAAAACAGTGACTGAATCATGCAAAGATGAACATTGGATCAAAGTTAAGGAAGAAGAATTGATGCAGATTGAGAAAAAATAGACTTGGAAAATTGTCCCAAGACTAGTAGGCAAAAATGTAATAGGAACTTCTAAAACAATTTGAATGAGAATGAAGTAGTCAGAAATAAGACTAGGCTTGTGTGTAAAGGCTACTCACAAGTGGAAGGAATAGATTATGAGGAAACATATGCACTCAGTGGAAAGAATGGAGGCCATTAAAATGTTCTTGGCCTTTGCAAGTCATAAGGATTTAAAAGTTTATCAGATGGATAAGAAATCTACATTCTTGAACGAAGAATTTAAAGAGGAGGTATGCATTGAACAAATGGAAGGCTTCCAATTATCAGATGATCCAAATATGGTCTGCAAATTGAAGAAGGCAATGTATGAAATCAAATAGGCTCCTAGAGCTTGGTATAGAAGATTGGATAGATACATGCTGTAGAAAGGATTCAAAAAGGGTACTATAGACAAAAATCTATTATTCAAAGTTGAAGAAGATCAAATCATGATTGTGGAAGTATAAGTTGATGATATAATATTTGGAGGAAATGAAGACATGTGCAAAAGATTTGTAGAGGAGCTGCAGAAAGAGTTTGAAATGTCAATGTGTGGGGAATAAATTTCTTCCTTGGGTTACAAATCAGTCAATCAAAAAAAGGTATTTTCATTTCACAATCAAAGTATGTTAAGGAAATGTTTAAGAAGTTTCAAATGGAAGACTCCAAACTAGTATGTACTCCCATGACTACTAGTTGTAAGGTAAGCAAAGATGATGAATCTCCTAAGGCTGATTAGAGTAAGTATAGATCAATGAAATCTTAGTGGATTGTTATGTACCTAACTGCTACTAAACGAGATATCATGCATTCAGTTTGTCTTGTGGCTAGATCCAAAGCAGATCCCATAGAGTTGGATGTTTTGACAGTAAAAGGGATATTTAGATACTTGAAAGGCACTCCAGATTTTGGCTTATAGTATCCCAAGGATATTGATTTTTCTTTGAGGGTATTACAGATGTAGATTGGGAAAGATGTACAAAAGATAAAAGAAGTACAAGTGGTGGTTCTTTCTTTCTTGGAAGTAGACTAGTTTCATGGTTGACTAAGAAGCAAGATTCAATGTCATTATCTACTATAGAGGTAGAGTACATTGCAACAACATCCTGCTGCACATATCTGTTGTGGATGAAGTAGACATTGAAAAATATCAAAGTGTCATATGATGAACCTATTCCTTGTTAGGATAAGGTGCCATTAACCTTGTAAATCCCAATATTGTATTTATTCTATTTATTATATGTAATTTGTAATTATCCATGAGGAGATGTACTAGTTTCACTGGCAGGGGTAATTTTGGAGTAACCGAAGGTAATTACAAAGTGACTTTTACTATTTGCAAATGTAAAAAACTCAAAGTAAATGAGGGTAGGCATGCTCCCTTGAGGAATATACTTTTTTTGGCATATATGACAACTATCATAATGTTTGGTAAGTGAATCTATGACAGCTGCAAGTTGTCATAAGATTCCGAGATTCTATGACGCATATGACAGATATTAAGTTGTCATTTGCTATTTTTAGCACAAGGTTCCTATCTTGGAAAGATACTCTTTTGTGGAATCTATGATAGTTATGATACATCATAAGATGCTATAAGAGGCCAGATTTAGTCTTGGGCCCCAACCTTTGCATAGCTATTTTTTGGACAAGTGTAAGGTGCTTGTAAGATGGCATTTAATGTTTGTATGTTGGGGAATCTCATGAGATAGAAGGTGAACACCTAGGAGTAGTTGGAAAATACTTCTATAAGTATTTGTCATGTATTTGTTGCTGCAATATAGATTTTAGGTACTCAGGTGCTGTCAGAATGTTGTTGGATTAAAGACTGGTGGAGAGAGTTGAAGTATTGTTGTATTGTAAATCATTTTTACATTAATACAAACATTGGGCCTCTTTCCTATGTGGAGTTTTTTACCCAAAAGGGTTTTCTCCATGTTAAACATTGTGTTATGTGTTCATATTTCTGGTTTTGCATTTCTGTGAAGCATACTTTTGTTTCTGTGTTACAATCTCCATTAATAACACATAGTTAAAGATTGCAAAAATTTATATTGAATCATATTTCCATTGAAGTAGTGTTGCTTTCATTTCTAACATTTGGTATCAGAGATTGGCTAGCTTTGACTCTTGGGTGGTAGTGTGGAATCTATAGCTGCAGTGGGAGATTTGATTGTGTTTATTTTATAGATCTTGTGTTGTTACTATGGCTACAACCACCGTTGCATCAACCTCTTGAATGGACATTGAGAAGTTCAAACGGAACGAGGTATGAGTTGTGGAAGCTTAAAATGGAAGATTTGTTGGAAGAAAGAAACCAATTGTTGGATGTCCAGAAAGAGAAGAAACCTGACGATGTCTCTCAAGATGAGTGGGATAAAATGGATAAGGCACGAGAAACCATCCATTTGTGTCTTTAGATTATGTGCTACTGAATGTTGCAAAGGAAGAGACTGCATACAAATTGTCGAATCAGTTGGGTGAGATCTACCAAGCCAACAGTATGGTAAATAAACTTTATTTAAAAAGGAAGTTGTTTTCTTTGAAAATGAAAGAGGGTGAGTCGGTTGCAGAGCATTTAAATTATTTTAATTTTTTGTTGAGTCAACTTGCTTTAGTAGATGTTGAAGTTAGGGAGGAAGATAAATGTATATTACTTCTTTGTTCTTTACCTAAGTCTTGGGAGAATGTTATTCTTGTTATCACTGCTAACCTCCCTGAGCTAAAGTTGGATGCTCTTGTTTCAGTGCTACTATCATAGGAATTGAGGAAGAAGAGTTCAGATAGTTCAGGGTATGCTATCAGTGTCAGGGGAAGTTCTAAGGAAAGGGGACCAAAAGGAGATTAGAAAGGGACTAAGGACAAGTCCAAGGGCTGGTCTAAGACTCCTAGTAAGAAGAACAGAGTTAAGTGTTGGAACTGCGGTAAAAGGGGACATGTGAAGGAGTGCAGAAACCCCAAGAAATAGTGGGAGAGTGCTTCAAATAAGTCCTCGAATGTAGGTGAAGAAGTTTTACTTTCTATAACATGTAATCTTCTTTCTAATGATCACTGGTTGGTTGACTGAGGATGCTCATTTCATATGACCCCGCATAAAGAATGGTTCTCCACATATGAAGAATATGATGGAGGTAATAGCTACCTTGGTGATAACTCAACATATCTGATTGTCAGGAAAGGAAAGGTATTGTTGTGTTTCAGTGATGGGAGGATTAAAACCCTTCTAGGTGTTTTGCATGTTCCTAGATTATCTAGAAATCTAATTTCAGTTTTGAAGTTGAATGATTTGGGAATGCATGTGACATTTGACAAGCATGGTTGCAGATTGGTGAGAGGGAACTTGGTGATAACGAAGGGGAAGAGATTGGGAAACCCATTCAAGCTTAAAGCCACTACAGTTTGTAATGCATCCTATGTATCTGAGGCTACTACTAAAAATACATGTATGTTGTGGCACCGTAGATTGGACCACATAAGCAATAATGTATTGAAAACTATTAAGAATAAAAATTTGTTGGATGGTTTCTCCTATTCTGATGAGCACTTTGATTTCTGTGAGCATTGTGTGTTTGGTAAATAAAATAGAAAATCATTTCCTTCAGGAAATAATAGAGCAAATGAGAAGTTAGAAATTATTCATACGCATGTGTTTGGACCCGTGGATAATGAATCTATTGGAAAATATCATTATTTTGTCACCTTCATTGATGATGTATCTAGATTTACATGGATTTATTTTATGAAACATAAATCTGAAGTTTTCACTAAGTTTAAGGAATTCAAAATCTTAGTAGAGAACCAATCAAGTTTAAAGATAAAAGTATGAAGATTTGACAATGGAGGGGAATATTTCTCTAAGGAATTTGATGAGTTTTGTAAGCATGCAGGTATAATCAGACAAAAGACAACTCCATATACACCACAGTAGAATGGTGTTGCAGTAAGGATGAACTAAACAATTATGGAAAGGGCCAAAAGTATGCTTAGTGATGCACAGTTGGATAAATTTTTTTGGGCAGAGGCTATGTGTACTACTTTCTACTTGATAAATAAATCTCCTTGTAAGGCTCTTGATTTGACACCTTATGAAGTGTGGACAAGTAAGAAACCTTTTGTTTCACATTTAAGGGTTTTTGGTTGTGAGGCTTTTGTTCATGTACCTAAGGAAAAGCGATCTAAGTTGGATCCAAAGGCTAAAAAGTGTACATTCATTGGATATGGTGATAATGTCAAAGGTTATAAGCTTTGGAATCCACTAACCCACAAGATTTTTTTTCTAGAGATGTTATTTTAGGGAACTTAGAGCTATTTCTGAACCTGAGTAGCCAAAAGAGAAAGAAGAAAAGGTAAAGAAGGTGCACTTTGATTTAGAGTAGCAAGATGCACCTCAAGAAGAATAGAATGGTGGATTGGGGGGTGAAGAAGAAGAAGATTCAAGTAGTTCTAATGAAGATGAGTCACTTGTTACAGAAGAAGTTGGTGTAGATGATCATGTAGAAGAATGAGTGGATTCTCTTACTCCACCCTTGAGGAGATCCACAAGAAAATAGAATCCAGTTGACAGGTATAGCCCACCATATTTCTATTGTGTATATGCTTTATTGAGTACTAATGATGAACCTAGATCCTATAGGGAAGCTATTTCTGCACATGATAGTGAGTCTTGGTAGCTATGCATGCAGGAGGAGATGATGACTTTAGACTCTTGTAACATCTGAGATCTTGTTCATTTGCCCAAAGGAAGAAAGGCCATAGGTTGTAAGAGGGTCTTCAAGAAGAAGTTTGGAGCAGACCGGTCATTAGAGAAGTACAAGACTACATTGGTAGCCAAGGGCTACTTCCAGAGAGAGGGAGTTGATTTTGGTGAGATATTCTCTCCTATTGCTAAATTGATTTCTATTAGATTTCTCTTATCCATTGTTGTAGCTTATGATTGGGAGATTGAGCAAATGGATGTTAAGACTGTGTTCTTGCATAGAGATATTGAAGAAGAAATTTATATGCAACAGCCTATAGGTTTTGAGGTAAAAGGAAAAGAACATTGGGTTTGTAGGTTAAAGAGGCCTCTTAATGGTCTAAAATAGTCCCCTAGAATGTGGTATCAAAAGTTTGACTCATTTGTTTTGAAATTGGGTTTTGTTAGAAGCAAGGAGGATAATTGTGTTTACATTTATTATGTTGATGATTCTATACTAGTTATTGCTTTGTATGTTGATGACATGTTTTTTAGCAATACTAAGGGTATGATTAGTGAGCTTAAAGCCCAACTTTTATGTGCATTTGAGATGAAGGATCTTGGTGCTGCAAGGTATATTTTGGGAATGGAGATTAGGAGGGATAGAGTTAACAGAAAGATTTGGTTGTCACAAAGTAAGTATGTGAATACTATTTTGCAGAGGTTTAGTTTGCAGGACTGTAACCTAGTTAGAGGTCCTTTACCCATTGGTACTAAGCTTTTATTAGATATGTGTCCAAAAACTGAGGATGATCTTTTAGGATATGTCTAATGTGCCATATGCTAGTGTTGTAGGGAGTTTGATGTATGCAATGGTTTGTACTAGACCAGATATTGTCCAAGTAGTGGGAGTTTTGAGTAGATTTTGTTGGAATTAGAGCAGACAACTGAGAGGGGGGTGAATCAGCTATCTTAAAACTTTAATGCTTGTTATAGTTTAATTCTTCTTTACCACTTATTAACAAATTAATGATATAACCATGAAAAGTAGAAACACAAATAACACACTTGACACCAAGATTTTTGATGTGGAAACTCAGTTAAGGGAAAAACCATGATGGGGGTTAACCCACAAAGATTATACTCTGTTAAAAGTATTACAAATGGGAAAAGCGCATGCCTTCAGAGCTCACTACCTAGAGCTCACTGCTCTAAGAGGCTCACTACCTATAGAAATGATTACAAGAAGATTACAAAAATATTTGAACTAATGAGTAGCATCTACCAATGCAAGAGTTCAGTTCTAATTAAGCACAAAATACTGATCTTACACACTTCATCCTTATTTTGCCTTGTTTCACTCTTCTCCCATAATTCGGGCTTAGATATTTTCCCTCACACTTATTCTAATCTTTTTTGCACTTACTCCATTATCACACCACACAGAGACACAACAAGACTCAAATCCATCGGATATATATCTGCATCAAGAATTTTATCAACTGTAGTCAGCTCAGAGAAAACTTAGAACATTTATGAAGACCTCTGCTCTATCGGCTGAATCGATGTATAATCAGCAATGCAGACCAAAGACTTGTGTTCTCAAATCATGAACCATGTCGGCCAATACCACTAGTTATCATGAATTACTTAACAAACAAATTTTCTTTATCTGGATGAAGATCAAATACTAGATTGGCATGTTCTACTTTTGACTATGTTGACTGATTGGAACCTGATACTCAGATTCTTATAACTTTTGAGTCCTTTATCATTGGAGGCTAAATCTCCAAATTTAGATAGTCTTGAGAATCCTTATCACTCCCTCAGATCCATAGCACACTGTGAATTTGTATCAGAGAGATCCAGACTAAGATACCGGACCCTATCACATGCTCTATTTCTGAGTACTCGGACTTAACCAAATCTTCACTCTGACTTCCGGTATGAATAGATTATGCAATGCAGATGTGCAAGGTAGACTTAGTTGCCATCAATGACAATACCTATCATGCATAGTCGTGTCTCTTGCCAACAATCTCTCCCTTTGGCATTGATGGCAAAACTTAGTGAAAAATGACTAAGTGTTGGAACACTCCTCCTTACTATGTACACTTGTGCTTTTCACTGATCACCAATGCTCCCCCTTTGTTGGATTCTTCATTTTTCACTACTCTTCACTCCCCCTTTGACATAAATGGCAAAGGGTGGGATCCACAAACCAAAATTTACACAAAAATACTGGGCCACATATGTACAAATAGTCTTTGAGTCTTATTTACATATACTTAAGTATATCAGCAAAAATGTTCTTCAAATGTACCAGATCACTATCCCAGCTCTTCTTTATAGTGTTTTAAATTTAGATGTAGCCACTAAAAAGGAATTCTTATGACTCTGTTGTCCGCAGATCAATGGGGTCACTTGATTGAGATGCAACTTACGCTTCAGTCAGAGCATTGAACATGGCTTCCATTTTGGGGGAAAGTAGTCCCCGTAGTTCACTCATTCTTGCCTCTATGCTCTCCTTCACTTTTATCAATTTCTTTATATCTTCAATCAAGTTGATCACTTAACTCTCCTTACTTTCCACTGATACTGACACCGGATCAAAAGAGCTAGATATACTAGATAATTTTTGCTTAGACACTTTTACTTTATCTTCAATATCCTCTATAATTTTAGGACAAGATAGACAAAATTTATATACATTTCCTCCTTTTGTAAGAGAATTTTGAATACTCTTAACATTGGCATCCAGCACCATTTTATCTATTCCAATCAATCCCTTAAGAGCATCAAATATTTTATCATTGAATTATTTTTGAACCTTGACTTCTGCAGACTTCTCTAGAGACTCAAAATGAGAACTTATCGAGTTTATCAGGTTTTTTAATTGTTCGAAGGACGATGCTAAAGAATCCTTCTGGTATGTTGGCATGATTTTCTCTAAAATTCCTGATGCCAGACCAAGTAGCTCACTGTACTCTAAGTGAGATTTCAATATCTTTTCTCTTGCCTTGGCTTGTGTGAAAGATGCTATCTTCATCATTTGGACCGAAGAGAGAGTATCTAGGTTGATTGGTCCTTGAATAAGTTCTGGTTCATCAAAATCAAGCATTTCTTTACTCAGGAAACTCTTCACTGCATTTGTAGTGTCTCTTGCCACAATTTCTAGACCACCTTCCTTTCCTTGATTTTTCTTAGTGTCAATATTAGGACTATTTTGTTTGGGTGCATCAACATTTGCACCATCTTCTTCTACTTTATCTACCTTACCCTTGACTTCTTCATCTTGGTTCTTAGCCTTTTCTATTTCATTCTCTTCAATCTTCAATGAATCATCTTCAATTTGATCATCTGCTTCTGTATTCATCTCTGCATCTTCTTTGTCAGAATGATCCAGAGGAGTTAGAATACCTCCTGCATCAGCAGTTTCATCTGTCATTTTTACTTCTTCCCTGCTTATTGCTTCCTTTTCTGGGACAGGGGAATCATCCATTCTAAATCCTTTCTCATCCTTCTGCTGTTCTTCTTCATCTAGGACTGGTGTTTCATTACCAAGTTCATCTGACACAATAAAGAACTTGTTTTAGTCTAATGCTTTTCTAAAAATTTGTTCAGTTTCTTGTCTATTTCATCTATCTCTCCAATCATCAATTTGTTCATTCTTGTCTCACTCCTAAATTCATTTTTGACCTCTTTAAAATTTTTATCTGCTTCTCTGTTGGAGATCACTAGACATAGAGTGGTTAACACATGTTCCCTTAGCTCCATATCTTTTGACTTGGCCACTTCTTTTCTTATCCCCAAGATGTTTCTTAAGCCTTTTGGAACTTCTGACAAAATTTCTACCGGTCCTCGATTGAATACATTCAAGTACTTGATAGTGGCTTCTTCCAAAAGTCTTTTGTCAGCGTCATTTGTAAAGATTATAGAATTTAGTCAATGGTTTTAAATTTCCATCAACAATGATTGTCTTGACAATGCTTTTCACAGAGGGAATTTGCTTCTTATCATTAGCCTCTAATCTCTGTCTCTTATTTGTCTTCTTGCTTCCGGAAGGCTTCTCTTCAGATATCTTAACAACTTTAGCACCTATGGCCTTTAGCTCATTAAGCCCATCATCTGAGTCTGTCTTTTCTTCATCCTCATTTTCTGAACTATCATGTGATCTTTTGGCCTATACTTTAGTTCTCTTCTTTTCCTTACCGGATGATATGTCTTCTGGTTTCTCATGATTGGCAGGTTTTGGGGGAACAGGGGTAGCAATAGAGCTCCTAGTAGTCCTTAAGTGGAGGAGGATTCTACTGGAGTACTTCCTTGTTTCTTATCCTACTTTTCATTCTTAGCTTTTTCTATTATTTCTCTGTTCTGCCTCACAACTTCCTTTGTTATCCCAATGCTTTCAGCATACATTTCTACTTGCTTCTGAATTTTTCTCTTCATCTCTGGCTTCCGGAGTTTAACATGCGGCTTTTCATCAATCTCTTTATAAGTCCCAAACCTCTCAATAGAGTCATCCTTGGGTTTTCTCAAGAGATGTTGAGCATACATTTCTAAAATCTTCTCATCAACCTCATAACCCATAGGCATATTCCAAATAGTTCTAGGTTCTACAGCTTCCATTAGGCACTGATCAGTGTCCACCATAAAATAAATTTCATTTTTGTATTTCTCAACTACTAATTTAGGGATTCTTTCCCTAGAGTGCATCATATTCTAAAAAAATTTTAAGTACCCCTAGATTGCAGTTTTCTGTCTTAGAATCTCTAATGCTATGTAGATGATCTCTTATTTGCATTGCAATTGGTCTGTCACTAGTCCATTGCACACCTTTAACTCCAGGCACTTCATTCATGAAGTAGAGGAATAAACATATAACCAGAGAACAATATTTGAAGGTGTTTTTCTTGTCCTTCTTAATTTTGCTCAAGTTCTCAATCAGTTGGTTCTGTAACAGCTCACATCTAGGTCAATATGCATTTTCTTTCGGGTAAGTGCAAGAAGATGGGGGGCCAAAAAGGGGTCTTAAGTGGCCACTTTTTTTCTGAAATTAGGAAATACTGGTGTTGGATGAGAAATTGAGCATAGTTACACTCAAAATTTGGAGATGTAACCAAAACAATGTTTGCAATGCTCCGAGTATACTTTCTAAACTACTATTTTTTTAAAAATGGCATAGATTACGGGGTTCAAAAGAGGAAGCCACAGAAATTGGTGTTGTTTCTGTCAGAAAAACATAACATAGCATGTTTTGTGGCTCCCTCAAAAGGTCAACATTTTTTTGGTATTTTTAAAATTGCTTTGGTGAAAAATTAGCTAATAGCATGTAGTTTATGCCCAATTTTTCTAATAATTTTTTGATGAATATTTGATTTTTTACTAATTTTCAAAGTGGACACATCCTAAAAAATAGAATTTTGGCCATGCTACCCCTATAAATTTTGAAAACTAATTAAAAATCATTTTTTTCTTTTTTTAATATTTGTAGAATGGAGTCTAGTTTCTAAATATGTAATTTTTTTGAAATTTCAATGAATAGTTAATTTACAATGAAAAAAAGACCAAACATTGGTTTTTGCCCAAAAACGGACACACAAACAAAAGAAATAAAAGATGAAAGGCTTAACATTGTTAAAATGTGAAAAAAATCACATCATCAAATAGCTAAGAGAAAGCCTAACATTACCTAGGTGTTTGATTTGTTCGACCTTGAAACACGTGCAAATCTAAGGGTTAGCACGAACGAAATTATGTGAAATCTTGAAGAATACGGAAAAACATGTCTGTGACTGTTCAAAAGGCAGTCCAAGCCTTTGGGTTGGAAATCCAAAGCAAATCCCAAGCCCAAGGCTTGGGATTCCCAAAGCAAGACATAACACGAGCGCGTTATAACGTGCTCGCGTTATGTTTTGCTTTGCATTTTTCCTTTTCTGCCAAAGTCTATGTTGTTTGTCATGTTTGACATAATGCGAGCACATTATAATGTGCTCGCGTTATGTTCCCCTTAAATTTTTTTATGTTCAAGGCTATTAATCATGTATGTATGTATGTATGCCTATATCTATGTATCTATGTATGCCTATATGTATGTATGCATGTATCTATGTATGCCTATATGTATGTATGTATAGTGTCGAGGGCAGAGGAGGGTAGAGATGGGAGTGAGCCAGATAGTGGAGGAGAGGGGTGGATAAGGATTGAGTGATTAAGGTTTAAGGTTGAGGGTTGAGCGTTTAGGGATAGGATTTAGAGTTTAGGGATAAGGGATTAGAGTTTAGGACTGTTGGCAAGAGACACTATATGGATTCATGGTTGTTGTCATTGATGGCAACAAAGGTCATCCCACATATCCGCAAGTCATGGTGTGTCTCTACCGGAAGTCAGAATGAAGATTATTGTGGTCCAGTGAACAAGAACAGAGCATGTGGCAAGGTCCGACAGACAGGTCCAGATCTCTCAGAGGAAGTATCTTGGTGCAGTGCGGATCTAGGGAAGTCAAGAGGACTACCTTGAGTGGTATATTCCAAGGATTTAGCCTCCGGTGATGGACAAGGAAAAAGATATGAATAGTTGAGTACCGGATTCCTGAGTGACAGTGTGAACAGAGGAAGAACTGACTGACAGAACATCATACTATTTTCTGGATGTGTTACTGATGATGGTAAAGGTTGTGAAGGCATGAATCATGTGTGGCCGACATGATTAATGATATCAACAAGTATATGCTTGATCCGCATTACTTGATGTGCAAGGATTCAGCCGACAGAACAGAGTTTGTGAGAAGATAGACTGTTCTGGGTGCCGACTAGAAAGATAATGAAATCACTTGTGTGGATATATATATAGGATGGATTTAGTTATGAGAAGTGTAGTTATGTGATGTGATATGTGAAAAAGAGTAGAGTAGAACAGAAGCAGTAAGAAAGATCTGGTATGTGAAAGAAAAGTAGAATAAAGAGAAGAGGAAAGATGAAGTGCAGCAGATCAGTGTACTGAGCCTAACCGGAACTGAACTCCAGCATATGTGGATGCTTTCAATCAATTCAAGTATTGTATAACATTCTTTTGTAGACAATGTGTCTCCTTGTAGACAGTGTGCCTCCTTTGTGAGCAGTGTGCTCGGGCAGTGAGCCCTAATTGGCAAGTGCCATTTTGTAATTCCTTATTCTTCTAACAGAGAATAATCTTTGGGTTAATCACCCCGTGGTTTTCTCCCTTAACAGGGTTTCCACGTCAAAAATATTGTATCATGTGTTTTTCATTTCATGGTAATGTTTGCTTGTTTGAATTAATGCTGCATTGATTAATAAGAAAGTTCTGAAAGAAGAAATAATTAGGATAACTGATTCACCCCCCCTCTCAGTTATCAACAATTGGTATCAGAGGTAAGTTCCTCCTAATAGAGCCTAACAGCTTGAGGAAGATCTGGGAGTTCAAATGGATGCATATGGTTTAAGGGAGCAACTCAAGACTACCCTTGAGGATCTTGAACAGTCAAACTCTGAAGTCAATGAATTAAAGGAAAGACTCAAACAAGCTGATGAATTCATGAGAGAACTAAAAGACAAATTAAGTCTCTCTATGAAAAAGAGAAAGGAGCTGCTCCAGCAATTGGCAAGACAAAGTGAAGAAAGTAATACAAATGAAGAGCTGACTGAGAAAACCAAGTTATGTGAAAAGTTATCAAAAGAAGTCATTATGGTAAGACATGAAATGGAATCAGGAGTTTTAAAGTTTACTCAAGAGATTGAAGAGAAAAGAAAAACTAAAGACAATCTAAGACAATCTCTCAAAGAGAAATCAGAAGATTGCCACCAGATGGATAGGATTATCAGACATCTTGAATCTGATCTTGAAGATGCTAAAGATAATGAAGAAAAACTTGAGGATCAAATTGTCTCTCTCAAAAGGGATCTTCAAACAGCAAATGAATATAAAGAGAAATTCAAGATAAGTTCTGCTCAACTTGAAGTTCTTCTTGGAAGTCAAAAGAGGGCAGATGACAAGTGTGGTTTGGGATATGAGAAAGGAGAAAGCTCCGGATCCGGTCAGAAGAATTTTGGATCAGAAAATCTAAGGAACAGGCCTAGAAGACCTCTGGTAAGATAGCCCAATGCTCAAAGATATCCATCCTTCAATGGATACTACCATAGCTGCAATCACTTTGGTCACAAAGCTAATCAATACAGAAAGAGAATGAATCAAACTAATTCATCTTTCTCTGGAAAATGCTTTAACTGCAAAAGGTATGGACATAAGTCTCATGAATGCAGAAATATGCAAATGAAGAAATCATTCAATGGTAGATGCTTTACATGCAATAGAGTAGGTCATATGGCTAATCAATGCAAATCAAGAGGTTATCAGTCAAATATGCAAAGAAATGTTGTTTGCCAAATCTGTAATAGGTCCAATCATAATGCAAAAGTCTGCAGAAGCAAGAATCAGGACAAAAGAGGTCTGGTATATAATCAGAATCAAGACAAGGGTAAACAAAAGATGAATGCGGATGAAGTTAGGAATGAGATGAACAAGATTTGGGTGAAGAAAAGTTCCGAGAAGGCAGAGGTTGGATCCACACCAGACTCTGGTACTGATATTCCTTCCGAAAATTAAGAAATGAGCTCTGGCTCAGGGGGAGACACAAAGAAAACCCTGTCCCCCCAGCCAATCAAGTGGTGCCAGATTAGGCACAAGATGCGGAGTAAAGGGTTTGTAGATATGAGTCCTGAGATGATCCAGCTAAGATTTTAGAGGTCCACATGAAGATGTGAAGAAGTTGTGATTGATCATGAAGAACTTGTTCCGGGAGATGCTCCGGAATGATAGAGGATTACAAAAAGGTCCGGAGAGATCCGGAAGTGCATTGTCTTATTCTACGGATTGGACAGAGTATTTGGGATGTCCTTGTGATGTGTCATCTTGATTTGTTCATGGTTGGAAGATCCGCATGATGTTCATAGATCAGGAACGATCCGGTTCTTCAAGTCATTTGAATAAGGCAAATTAGAATAATGTAGGTCGAGCATTTATTGCAATCAGATATTAGGGTTTGCAGAGCAATATAAGGGATTTCTCATAAATCACTTGTTCATTCTGCACTCAAGAAGAAGCGAAAAGTGGAGCTCTACAACAAACTTCATCAAGTTCACTGAAGATCTCTTGCAGAAGTCATTACATATAGAAATCAATCCAACCACTCTGTGTAACCAAAGGTGCATAAGGTATTTTCTGTTTTCGATATCTCACTACAAATCTTTTGAAAAATGGCTACTCTGAATATAGTAAAGATCTCAGATAGGCCTCGACCTGAATTTAAGAAACACCCATACAAGTCATTGGAGGTAGATCCCTTAGGAGCATTCTCTAGTGTTCCACATTGTGTTTTACACATAGAAGACATTAGCGTTTACATACATGCAAGTATTGAGGAATTTGGGGAATTCAAATTAAGAGATTTCTATCACAAACAACTGATAGACAATGCTTTTGAGCTTAAACCAGAGTATAAGGGTATCCAGAAGAAACATTTTGATCAATTCATTCATTTCCCCTGCTTTGAAGAAGATGAATGGGTCCGGTACGTATTGAGTAGAATGCATGACAACTTCCTATGGCTGGATAGACCCTGCAAGATCACAAAAGAGGCAATTAGGGAAGTAACTGGTCTATACTCTTTCGGAGGGATACCTATCCTGAAATCTGTCAAAAATAACATTGTAACTGAGGCCACCAGATCAAAATTTGATAAGAGGGCAATGACCATTGAAGATATTTCTGATCCAGATATCAAGTTTGCATCTATGATAATAGGATACAAGATTTATCACTCTAATAGGGAGAATTCTGTATCCGAAACTGCAGTATATACTGCCTATGAGATGCTGAGGAAGAATGCAGATTATGATCTCTGTGAACTTCTTTTAAGCCAATTAATGGAAAATATACAAAAGATCAAAAAGGACAAAAAGAATTCTTTCAAGTATGGTACACTTATATTATGTCTATTTTTCTACTTCATGAATGAGTTACCTGGATCAAGTGGATGGGTATGGCAGAATAACAAACCTGTAGCAGTCCAGATCAGAGATTATTTACATGGGCTTGGTGATGCCAAAGCAAGAAATATAGCCCTGTGGGGATACTTCAAAAACTTCCAGAGCATGATGCAAGCAAGAGAAAGAATTCCCCAGTCTATTGTTGAAAAATACAAAGACTCAATCTGCTTTATGGTTGATACTGATCAGTGCCTAATGGAGGCAGTAGAGCCAAGGACAGTCTGGATCATGCCCATGGGGTATGAGATTGATGAACAGATTGTGGAACTGCATGTTCAACACATGCTTAGTCAGCCCAAAGATCCAAAGGTAGAAAGGTTTGGAACCTTTGAGGAGCTGAGTGTGAAGATCCATGTGGAACTCAGAGAACCTGAGATAAAGAGGAAGGTGAGAAAAGAAGTAGAGCATATTGCTCAAGGCCTAGGCATCCCAAAGGAGGCACTTGATGCCAACCGGGAAAAGAGGTGAAAGACTGAGGAAGAGAAGAAAGAGGCAGAAAAGAAAAGCAAGAAAAGTACTCGGTGGAAACCTCAACCCGAACCAGATCATCAAAGGGATCTACACCTGTCACAACCAAAAGCTCAAAAACATCAAAACCGGAAGGTCAGACATCCAGTAAAGGAGAGAAAAGGTCTAAAATAAAAGCCACAAGGGCTTATACAAGTCAGAAAGATCAAGAGGAAACTAAATCAGATGAGGCGGTAAAGGAAATAAAGAAGCAGAAGAAGAAAGGATCCGGTAAACCCTCCACAGGCCAAGACAAGGAAGAAATGGCAGAGGAATTTGTTGAAAAGCCCACCTTGTCTCTAGAGAGTGTAATCAAATCAGTCACTGTGGATGGAAACCTTCAACCAATGGCCAAATTCTATGATGACTACAATGAGGCTGACCAAAAGATCCTGCAGGAAGCCACAATCAATTATCTGAACATATACAATAAGGATTTCATTGAGATTATATCTCTAATTCCTAAAAACCTAGAAAAGGAGTTAGAAATAAGAAAGAACAATGCCTAGGCAAAAGATCTTGAGATCCGGGAGCAGATAGCTATTCAGCTATATCCTCAAATTGATCCCAAGACAATGAACATAATATTCAAAGACTGCAAAGATGAGTTCAGGAGTAAAGCAAGGATGAATCAACTCATGCTTGGTGAGACTGACAAGGTGGCCATGGATACAGAAGAGATCCTCCAGAAGGCCTTCAAAAGGTTTAATCTTCCTGTTGTAGAGGACTTGGGTACTGATCCCTCATCCACAAGTGTTGCAGAAGAAACTTCTGAGAAAGTAACAGAAGAGATGGGCCCTGAACAAACCAACATTTCTCCTCTGGTTTCTCCTACAGTCTCCGGATCTAAAGAAGAAGAGAAATTATAGGAGAAAGAAGCAGCGGTAAAAGAAAAAGAAGTTGACAGTACCATGGTTGTAGAGAAAGAGAAGACTCTAATAGAGAAAACCACAACTGATAGTGGTAAGAATGTAGAAGGAGAGAAAACTCCAAAGGATAGCTCCAAGACTACAGAAGAGAAGAAACATCTGTCTCCAGCAAGAGACACTGCACAAACTGTCCAAAAATTTCTGAGCAAAGAAACAATAGAGATTGATGAACCGAAGCTTCTACAAGGTCCATTCAATTTTGATTCCCTCTCTCCAGTACAGACAATGAAGATAGCTTCATTTGCAAATGCTAAGGCAAATGAAAAACTCCTAAAGTCTCATATGGAAGACTGTGAGTTGATAGAAGCTGCTTCCGGAGTGCTTGAAAAGATTATGTCATCGATCTAGAAAGATCCCATAGCCTCCTCTTCCGGTAATCTCAAAACCTTAGTCAGCAGTGTTGGTACACATTTTGAATCCCTAGAAAAATCAGCTGAAGAAAAGGTCCGGAAGGAGTTTTTGGATAAGAGATTCTCGGAGGTACTAGGATTAATCTCTAATGATAGGAGAAATATGAGTATTGGAATAAAGAGCTTAGAAAATGCTCTTAAGGATGGCGGTGACATTTACAAATTTTGTATCTCCTGGTCAAAAGCAATAGTAGAAATTGAGAAGAAAATAAAAGAGGAACAGGACAAACTACTGAGTTTGTCTCAAAGTTTTGATCCTCTCTCTTCCTCCATAGTAAATCAAGAATGTCAAACTATTGCAATCACAAATGCAATAAAGAACTTTGAAAAGGAAAGGAAGAATATAATTAACCAGATGGGAGAACTTAGAAGGATTATTATCCCTAAGTTAGAGACCATGCATGAGGCCATAAGTGATGCCAAGACTACCGCCCAAACCAATGATCTGACAGATCTTAAGAGGGCAGAAGCTTTTGCATTTTCTTTTAGTGGTCACATTTCAATTTTGGATAGAATGAAGCAAAGTTGGGCTACAGAACTCATCCAATTGAAGACATCTTTTGCAGACATTCTTCAGTTTTTGTGAATATGTAATATACAGCCAAGTATAGTAAAATTCTTGAAAATTTTGGTGTGCAGACCCTACCCTTTGCCATTGATGTCAAAGGGGGAGTAAGGAGCAGTGAAAAATGAGGAATCCAACTAAGGGGGAGCTCCAGAAAATGTATATAAAGACAGAGCATCAGCCAAGGGGGAGCATAGTGTAAACACTTAGTCATTTTTCACTAAGTGTTGCCATCAATGCCAAAGGGGGAGATTGTTGGAAAGAGACACTATATGGATTCATGGTTGTTGTCATTGATGGCAACAAAGGTCATCCCACATATCCGCAAGTCATGGTGTGTCTCTACCAGAAGTCAGAATGAAGATTATTGTGGTCCAGTGAACAAGAACAGAGCATGTGGCAAGGTCCGACAGACAGGTCCGGATCTCTCAGAGGAAGTATTTTGGTGCAGTACGGATCTGGGGAAGTCAAGAGGACTACCTTGAGTGGTATATTCCAAGGATTTAGCCTCCGATGATGGACAAGGAAAAAGATATGAATAGTTGAGTACTGGATTCCTGAGTGACAGTGTGAACAGAGGAAGAACTCACTGACAGAACATCAGACTATTTTCTGGATGTGTTACTGATGATGGTAAAGGTTGTGAAGGCATGAATCATGTTTGGCCGACATGATTAATGATATCTACAAGTATATGCTTGATCTGCATTACTTGATGTGCAAGGATTCAGCCGACAGAACAAAGTTTGTGAGAAGATAGACTATTCCGAGTGCCGACTAGAAAGATAATGAAATCACTTATGCGGATATATATATAGGATGGATTTAGTTATGAGAAGTGTAGTTATGTGATGTGATATGCGAAAAAGAGTAGAGTAGAATAGAAGCAGTAAGAAAGATCCGGTATGTGAAAGAAAAGCAGAATAAAGAGAAGAGGAAAGATGAAGTGCAGCAGATTAGTGTACTGAGCCTAACCGGAACTGAACTCCAGCATATGTGGATGCTTTCAATCAGTTCAAGTATTGTATAACAGTCTTTTGTAGACAGTGTGTCTCCTTGTAGGCAGTGTGCCTCCTTTGTGAGCAGTGTGCTCGGGCAGTGAGCCCTAATTGGCAAGTGCCATTTTGTAATTCCTTATTCTTCTAACAGAGAATAATCTTTGGGTTAATCACCCCGTGGTTTTCTCCCTTAACAGGGTTTCCACGTCAAAAATACTGTGTCATGTGTTTTTCATTTCATGGTAATGTTTGCTTGTTTGAATTAATGCTGCATTGATTACTAAGAAAGTTCTAAAAGAAGAAATAATTAGGATAACTGATTCACCCCCCTCTCAATTATCAACAAGGACCTTGAGGGATTAGGGTTTAGGGTTGAGGGTTTAGGGATAGTATTTAGGGTTAAGGGTCAAGGGATTAGTTTTAAGGTAGAGTGTTGAGGGTAGAGGGATTAGGGTTTAAGGTATAGTTTAGTAGTTCTTGTGGATAGAGCCCATAAACAATGGGAGATTATTTGCCTGTTTCATAACAATATACCTTCCCTAAGTGTGGGGTGGACAGCAAGAAACATAGATGTACCCCAATGCAAATCTTTTCTCATAATGATCATCCTTCTGATTTCAACTGTTAATTACTCACTGTGGATGTACCATACGCAAAGCTTTTCTCATAGGGTTTAAGGTATAGTGTCGAGGGTTGAGGGTTTATTGATAGTGTTTAGGGTTGAGGGTTGAGGGATTAGGTTTTAGGGTTTATGGATTAGGGTTTAAGGTATAGTGTTGAGGGTTGATAGTTTAGGGATAGGGTTTAGGGTTGACGGATTAGCATTTAATGTCCAGGTTAGGGTTAGAGTGTTGAGGGTAGAGGGATTAGGGATAGGGTTTAGGGTTGAAGGTTTGAGGATTAAGGGTTGAGGCTTTAGGGATGAGGGTTTAAGGCTTAAGATACAGTGTCAAGTGTTGAGGGTGTAGGGATAGGGTTTAACTTTTAAGGGTTAAGGGTTGAGGGATAGGGATTAGGGTTTAAGGTATAGTGTTGAGGGTTGATAGTTTAGGGATAGGGTTTAGGTTTGAGGGATTAGGGTTTAGGGTTGATGAATTAGGGTTTAATGTTGAGAGTTGAGGGTTGAGGGTTGAGGTTGAGGGATAGGGTTAATGGTCAAGGGATTAGGGTTAAATAAGAGTGTCGAGGGTAGAGGGATTAGGGATAGGGTTTAGGGTTGAGGCTTTAGGGATGAGGGTTAAGGGATTAGGGTTTAAGATATAGTGTCGAGTGTCGAGCATGTAGGGATAGGTTTTAGGGTTCAAGTTTTAAGGGTTAAGGGTCGAGGGATCAGAGTTAAGGGTTGAGGGATTAGGGTTTGATGTTGAGGGTTGAGGGTTGAGGTTCAAGGGTCAAGGGTTTAGGGATAGGGTTGAGGGTTGAGGGATTAGGGTTAAAGTAGTGTGTGGAGGGTATAAGGATTAGGGATAGGGTTGGAGGGTTTAGGGATAAGGGATTTGGGTTTAAGGTATAGTATCGAGTCTGTTGAGGGTTTAGGAATAGGGATAGCATTTAGGGTTTAGGGATGAGGGATTAGAGTTGAGGGATGACGGATTAGGGTTGAGGGTTGAGGGATTAGGGTTTAAGGTATAGTGTTGAGGGTTTAGGGATAGGGTTTAGGGTTGAGGGATTAGAATGAAGGGTTAAGGGATTAGGATTTGATGTTGAGGATTGAGGGTTAAGGCTTTAGGGTTTAGGGTTTAGGGATAGGGTTGAGGGTCGAGGGATCATAGTTAAGGGTTGAGGGATTAGGGTTTGACATTGAGGGTTGAGGGTTGAGGTTCGAGGGTCAAGGGTTTATGGATAGGGTTGAGGGTCGAGGGATTAGGGTTAAGTAGAGTGTGGAGGGTATACGGATTAGGGATAGGGTTGGAGGGTTTAGGGATAAGGGATTAGGGTTTAAGGTATAGTATCGAGTATGTTGAGGGTTTAGGAATAGGGATAGCATTTAGGGTTTAGGGATGAGGGATTAGAGTTGAGGGATGATGGATTAGGGTTGAGGATTAAGGGATTAGGGTTTATGGATAAGGTTTAGGGTTGAGGGTTGAGGGATTAGGGTTTAAGGTATAGTGTTGAGGGTTTAGGTATAGGGTTTAGGGTTGAGGGATTAGGATTTGACATTGAGGGTTGAGGGTTTAGGGTTTAGGGTTTAGGGATAGGGTTGAGGGTCAAGGGATCAGAGTTAAGGGTTAAGGGATTAGGGTTTGATGTTGAGGGTTGGGGGTTGAGGTTCGAGGGTCAAGGGTTTAGGGATAGGGTTGAGGGTCGAGGGATTAGGGTTAAAGTAGAGTGTGGAGGGTATAAGGATTAGGGATAGGGTTGGAGGGTTTAGAGATAAGGGATTAGGGTTTAAGGTATAGTATCAAGTCTGTTGAGGGTTTAGGAATAGGGATAGCATTTAGGGTTTAGGGATGAGGGATTAGAGTTGAGGGATCACGGATTAGGGTTGAGGGTTGAGGGATTAGGGTTTAGGGATAATGTTTAGGGTTGAGGGTTGAGGGATTAGGGTTTAAGGTATAGTGTTGAGGGTTTAGGGATAGGGTTTAGGGTTGAGGGATTAGAGTGAAGGGTTGAGGGATTAGGATTTGACATTAAGGGTTGAGGGTTTAGGGTTTAGGGTTTAGGGATAGGGTTGAGGGTCGAGGGATCAGAGTTAAGGGTTGAGGGATTAGGGTTTGACATTGAGGGTTGAGGGTTGAGGTTAGAGGGTCAAGGGTTTAGGGATAGGGTTGAGGGTCGAGGGATTAGGGTTAAAGTAGAGTGTGAAGGGTATAAGGATTAGGGATAGGGTTGGAGGGTTTAGGGATAAGGGATTAGGGTTTAAGGTATAGTATCGAGTCTGTTGAGGGTTTAGGAATAGGGATAGCATTTAGGTTTTAGGGATGAGGGATTAGAGTTGAGGGATGACGGATTAGGGTTGAGGGTTGAGGGATTAGGGTTTAGGGATAAGGTTTAGGGTTGAGGGTTGAGGTATTAGGGTTTAAGGTATAGTGTTGAGAGTTTAGGGATAGGGTTTAGGGTTGAGGGATTAGGATTTGACGTTGAGGGTTGAGGGTTTAGGGTTTAGGGTTTAGGGATAGGGTTGACGGTTGAGTGATCAGAGTTAAGGGTTAAGGGATTAGGGTTTGAAATTGAGGGTTGAGGTTCGAGGGTCAAGGGTTTAGGGATAGGTTTGAGGGTTGAAGGATTAGGGTTAAAGTAGAGTGTGGAGGGTATAAGGATTAGGGATAGGGTTGGAGGGTTTAGGGATAAGGGATTAGGGTTTAAGGTATAGTATCGAGTCTATTGAGGGTTTAGGAATAGGGATAGCATTTAGGGTTTAGGGATGAGGGATTAGAGTTGAGGGATGATGGATTAGGGTTGAGGGTTGAGGGATTAGGGTCTAGGGATAAGGTTTAGGGTTGAGGGTTGAGGGATTATGGTTTAAGGTATAGTGTTGAGGGTTTAGGGATAGGGTTTAGGGTTGAGGGATTAGAGTGAAGGGTTGAGGGATTAGGATTTGACATTGAGGGTTGAGCATTTAGGGTTTAGGGATAGGGTTAAGAGTCGAGGGATTATATGATCTCCAAAGGAAAATATCCTAATTCTCCTAGAATGTCATCCTTCAGCAAGGCGGGATGAAGTGGCTTGGCTCTTCCAGTCATGGATCCTCCCGTATTTAAGAGGAATTATAAGGCTTGGAAGTGTCAGTTGATGAAGCACAAGATATGGTCATCCCTACTTGTGTTAAGGAAGATAATGCATAGGATGTGATCAATCTATAGCAGGACAAAATGCGAGTGCGTTGTAACATGCTTGCATTTTGTCTTTCTATAGAAATGGTAAAAAAGTGTTGACCCTCGTGATCCAGGCCCACATGCTCTATTTTCATATTGATTCTGCACGTGCTCTGACAAAAAAGAAGTGCTTTCATGCTGTTGGGAAGTTCACATGCACATTTGACACATTGTACCACCTTTGCATAATCTTTCCACCACCCTTTCTACTTTGCCAACTTGAGGAGGAGGAAATAACATAGTTTTCACACCAAGTTTGATATATATCTATTCAAGTTTCAATTTTTATAGTGTTGCAATGTTAATTGTGATTCAATTTTAGGAATTTAACATTATAGATTGGTTAATAGTATTGTTGTTAGTAATTATATTTGAGTGTTATTCAATTTAACATTGAAAAGGAAGCAATTGGTGAAAAACTCAAATTGTTGAGGAGTTTGATGCAAGAAGAAAAAAACACTACATAATTGGGTGCTCTCTCCATTCGAATCTTCATTTTTTAGGTATGTCAAGTAATATTATCTTGTATTCATTTCTTAGGAAGTAATATTGGTCTCTTTATCATGCTACAGACAAATTCTTTGTCATGGTGAGGAAACGATCAAGAATTAAACCAACACAAGAAGAGATAGAAGCTAAGAATGCAAAGAAAGCAGTGGCTATGAGGGAACTTCGTGGGAAGAGGAAATTAGACACAATAAATGAAGACATACCAATTGAAGAGGAACCACAACCATCACAAAGAGATATGGTATTGGCGGCACAAAGAGAACGAATCCAAAAACTTCGTGGTATGAGAGATTTGAATACCATAGTTGGAGACATGTCCTCTACCGCAAGTCAACATGTAGGGACACCATCTACCACATCTCAAGTTGAGAGTACATCATCACTCACATGTGATGAAGGAGGTACACCATCGTTCCCACCTCAACCTCAAGGTATGTCATCTATTATATCTTCGATCGAAGGTATGCTATCTAGCCCATCTCATTTAAATATTGATGAAATTTCTAATGTTGAGATGAATTTACCTAACTTAACACCACCTATAATTTTGCATAGAAAGCCAAAGTATTTGATTGATATTGATGAGAATATTTTGTAGCCAATGGAAGGTAAGATTCCAAAACGCACTTGTAGAAGATATGCTCATAAGATTTGGAGATTGTTCTTTGAAAAGTTAAATGAGACTGCAAGATGTCAACTATTCATTGAAATGATGTGAAGTATAAAGTATAGGTCCATCACGAAGATTCTTGGGTTGAGAACATCAGAGGCTTCAAGTGAAAAATCTATTGTCAAGAATCTAATGAGTGTGTATGAGAGTGTGGGTAACACCTCACGCACAAAAGATAGTAATGCAACATGGCATGTGATTACATCGACTATAGTAAGTAGTCAAATGAGGAAATCTCATCTCATTAGAAAGATGAGTCAAGAATTGAGAATTAATAGGAAAACTTTATCAAGAGCCGTTGGAAGACGCCAAAGAATTGAGGACACTAATGCCAATGAATAATGGATGTTCTTAGGGAGACTACCACAAAAAGATAAACCAATTGTTGAAGCATTGAAATCACTAATTGAAGACTTTTGGAAGAATTACACAAAGGTATCTCTAAATCAAAGGGATGTGGTAAGAAGGAGAATTGGTAGTCAGAACCGTGAGCCACATCCAAAGCATTTTTGGATGAGACTCAAACACAGTTTTATGGTAAATTTCTAGAGAAGTATCCTCAGATTAAAATTTGTTAAAGATATTTTGAAATGCTAAAACCTTTCTATGTTAAGATAAATCACACATGCACTACTTGTTGTTGTAGATTACATATTGAATTTTCTAACCATTTTGATTCTTATAGGTCTATATGTTTAGATATGCATACTAACAATGATTTGCAGGGTTGTGCCATATGTGCCCCACCAACATCTTCAAGAGACTTCATATCAAGAATTTTATGTGAAAGAGAGGAAGGTCAAATATTCTACAAGAAATTATGCTTGGATGGCACATGTCATCGTTGCGGTGGCTTGCAACATTTGCCAATATGTGAACATATCGAATGAACACATGCGGTTGGAAATGAACTAGTAGAGTTTGGCAAGTATAAAATAGTGGCATACAATACAAAAGATGGTAAAGAAGCAAAGAGGTGTGAATTGGTTATTGAAAAGATTCCAGTGTATCAGTTTATGCTTATATTTCGTGACAGCATAGTGTATGAGTATGCAAGACATGCCCATAGAGCTTGATGGTTGGACTTGCAATTCAAGTTATGCAAGGACACATTTCCAGTTGGTAGCATTGTTTCAATTGTCAACTTTGCAGAGAACTACAATCTACAGCCACAGCATGAGGTGCAATCACAATATTACAACTCCACACAGGTTTCTATATTTGTGCACATCACATTCATTCATACGAATGATAGTATAGAGGATGACAGAAAGATCATAAGGGAGTATAATTTCTATATTAGTGATGATCGCACACATTCTACGGAGTTCGTGCAAGGTTGCTTTTAGGTGTTCTACAATGATTTGGCTAGAAGGGGTATATCATTCAGTCAGCATATCATATGGTCGGATAAATGTGCGTCACAATTCAAGAACTCGCAGAATTTCTATTGGCTGATTAGGAGGCATAATTTTACAGGTATTCAACATATGTGGAACTTTTGTGAGGCTAGGCATGGAAAGGGGGAGCATGATGGTGCAGGAGCATGTATCAAAAGAGCCATAGCATGAGAAGAGTTAAAGTATAAAGACAATGCAAAGTTGACAGATGAAAAATTGATTGTCGAGTGGTGTAATGCTTCCATGGGTCCAGGTAATGAAGGTAAGTCTTCAGTTCATAGATTTTTTTGGTTGATAGATGATACTAACATGCACCATATGAGGACTGTTGTACACTGATAGGATCAAATGAGATGCACTCTTTCAGAAGCTCAATTGTAGGTTCATGGAGTATCCATACATGAAAGATGTCATGCTTTTGCTCTTCCTATACAGTTCAAGTCTGGGATGAGTGTGAGTCAAAGGAGTGGGTTGACGAATGGCAGTTAAGTTATCTTAGCCCACTTGACACGTATCGACCCCCGACAGCACTAGAACTAACACAGATGGAATCATCATTTGACTTTGACCACATGTCAAATTTAGTTCAACCAAGTAATATAGGGCACGTATATGCATCTAATTTCATCTAGTTCAACCAGGTAATGTCATCTTACTTTGTAGTGTTTTTGTAATGTTGACTAATTTCATCTAATGTGCTACACATATCAATGTAGGGTACATATATGCAGTTATTACAGATGAAGATAATGAAGAGGGAATAGATTATTAATTATGTCGTTGTGTTGAGGCCAAAAAGAAATTGGAGGCCCCTATTACAGATGGAGAAAACATCGAATACCCTGCAGGCTCAGTGGTTATTACTAGAACATAGCTTAGAAGGTACCCACATAAGAGTATTAATATTTGGCTGTTTCAAGATTTTGACACGCATCGGAAGATTCTTCATTACTCGAACCTTGTTGTGGCATCCAATGTTCATTTGATAAAGTATCAAGGTAGACCTTTGAACAAAATCTTGTGGAAGGTGCGTGAGTCTGACCATGAAGCAATACTTGACACAATAAAGAGTAGAGCAGACCTAGATGGTTCATTGGATTAATTTGTAAGTATTCACATTGATTTTGTAAAGTCATGTTACATTGAGTTGTAAGTATGCATATTAATTTATAAGGTTTGTATTTTTTTATTTCCTCCTGCATTTTTACACATATACACATTTTTACATCATCATGTTATGCACTTTTGGTGTCCTGCTCCTGATGCAACCAAACTCATAACTCACCCTACTTTCTCTAGACACCATTTGATGATCTCTCCAACACTCTGGATCCAGGGTGCCCAATCATGATGATGATCTATATACCATTCTCCCAAGGTGCTCATAATGAATGAAAAGAAGACCAAGGGCGTCCAAGCTTAATAGACTTATTTCTTTCAATTTTGATGATCCAAACTCTTGCAAAACGACATCCACTTTCATGCCTTTAGATCTTCCTTCACATACAGGGTGCCAAATCAAGTTGAAAAGTATACATAAGGGCACCAAAAGGGATGAAAGGAGACATGAAATGTGCCTTAGGACTCCATGCTAAGGTTCGAGCCATTAAAGTCTCTTGATATTAGGCACTCATGATGATGAAACTTAGAGTTTTTTCCTTTCCTAGGCACTCATCTAAGATGTTTAAATGATAAGGAGCCCCTAGACCTCTATAATGTATATTGGGCACCAAAATCAAGGTGATTTTAAGTCACTTTGAGTCATTTGGGATCAGTTTGAGTCTTTGAGTCATGTTGCAAAAAAGTGTCAATGTTGTCAAGTTGCACAAAGCAACTTTTACATTTTTTGTGTCCTGCTCCTGATGTGACCAAACTAACAGTTCCAACATATCCAGATGGGCACGTTTAGGCTAGGCATGGTTCTATTTTTCACCCAAACATGTCGAAACAATCTGAGCTGCATTGTGCCAACGATATCCCTGAAGAGTCTAAAGTGCAAAAAGGCAGAAATCTTTGACGAGATGTTACTCAAAAACTATGTCACTTAGAAATATTCTGTCTAAGGCAACGTGATCATGCAGAGTGCCTCTACAATAACCTCTCTCAGTTTTTTAATAATCTGAGGCATTTGCCCGTGGTGAAAAGTTTTCTACTGCCCCAAAAATCGTCAGAAGGAGGCGTGTAAAGTTGCAAAGGGGTGTAACTTTCATCCTGCTCCTGATGCAACCAAACTGACTATTCCAACGCATCTGGATGGGTACATTTACACTAGGCATGGTCCTATTTTTCACCCAAACATGTTGAAACAGTCTGAGCTACATTGTACCAATGATATCCCTGAAGAGTCCAAAGTGCAAAAAGGTAGCAATCTTTGATGAGATGTTACCTAAAAACTATGTCACTTAGAAACATTCCATCTAAGTCAACATGATCAAGTAGAGTGCCTCTATAATAACCTCTCTCAGTTTTTTATATCTCTGAGACATTTTCCCGTGGTCAAAGGTTTTCTGCTGCCCCAAAAATCATCAGAAGGAGCCAGTGTAAAGTTGCAAAGGGGTGTAACTTTCGTCCTTCTCCTAATGCAACCAAACTGACTATTCCAACGCATCTGGATGGGTACATTTACGCTAGGCATGGTCCTTTTTTTCACCCAAACATGTCAAAACAGTCCGAGCTACATTGTACTAACGATATCCTTGAAGAGTCCAAAGTGCAAAAAGGCAGCAATCTTTGACAAGATGTTACTCAAAAATCGTGTCACTTAGAAACATTTCTTCTAAGGCAACGTGATCACGTAGATTACCTCTACAATAAACTCTCTCAATTTTTTATATCTCTGAGGTGTTTGCCCGTGGTCAAAGGTTTTCTGCTGCCCCAAAAATTGTCAAAAGGAGGCAGTGTAAAGTTGCAAAGGGGTGTAATTTTCATCCTGCTCCTGATGCGACCAAACTGACTATTCCAACGCATCCAGATGGGTACATTTATGCTAGGCATGGTCCTTTTTTTCACCCAAACATGTCGAAACAGACCGAGCTACATTGTACCGATGATATCCCTGAAGAGTCCAAAGTGCAAAAAGGCAGCAATCTTTGACGAGATGTTACTCGAAAACCATGTCACTTAGAAATAGTCCATCTGAGGCAACGCAATCATGTAGAGTGCCTCTACAATAACCTCTCTTGGTTTTTTATATCTCTAAGGTGTTTGCCCGTGGTCAAAGGTTTTCTGCTGTCCCAAAAATCATTAGAAGGAGGCAGTGTAAAGTTGCAAAGCATTGCTAAGAAATCCTCAATACTCAAACACTCCAATGAACTAAAGCAACTTCTTCTTAGGTGCAAATGTAAGGGTACACAAGGGGAAAATGGTGCCTAGATGACTTAGTGCATTTCTATGACTTCATTCACATGTTTAAATGTTTGAGAAACACTCCTTTACTAAGTGCTTGTCTGCATGTCAATGTTAAGCTTTATACCTCCTAGGCACTCAATTAGGTGATGTCATTAGATACAACTTACCCTTAGGTGCCAATGTAGCTTCTTGAATCCATCATACTTCTAGGTGCTCAAATTTGAGGTCTTGGACTTGTATCTTATTCCTAGACGCAATTGGATGATCTTCCTAGATCTAGGTGCTCATGATGGTGGGAAATTACATGAAGGGGTGCCTAAGTCTAATTTGACTTTGTATTTGATATTTTATGACTCCAATTGACTAGGAATGGCTCAATTTCTAAAGTACTGACTCAATAATGTAAGTTTAAGGTCTTTTCCTCCTAGGCGCCAATTAATGAGTTCACTAGTTGCAATTTCTCCTGGGCTTGAAGATTGTGAAAGAACTTGAAGCTTGGATGGATGTCTTCAAATGTTCGATGAAGAAGTGTTCCAACTTGAAAGGTCCTTTGAAGTGTAGATATTGATGATAATACTTTCCCTTATATGTGAAGTAGATGACTTCTCAAGGAGGCTTGAATGTATCAGAGGGACTTGAAATTGAATGGATGTCTTTGGAATGCTTGACGATCATGAGAAGTTCCTTTGGAGCGGCTACATGCTGATCTTGAAGCAATGATTGATGAAGAATCTAGTTGATACTTGAAGATGAATGGAACTTGAAGTGATAGATGGAAGTCTTTGAACATGATGCAACTGGTGATGTCGTTGATGAAGAAGACTTGAAATATATCTTGTTGTGACCTCTTGGAGCAGCTACCTCTTGAAGTGGTGTTTCCTTGGCAGTGATTACTTCCATCTTAACTCTCTAGCATGAATGAATGTGAAAGGCTCCTTTGGAGCAGCTACATGATGACTCTAGGTGACTCCAAGCTCTTGCTCCTACCTTTTCCTTCAATCTTCCTACAATACAAACCAAGAAACACATCAATCCTCATGATAAACATTTTATAACACAAAGGAATCCTCTTTAAACATGGAATAATCTTACTACAAATCTAGGCATATATATAGGTAAAAAGAAGAGCAAAGGGTGCCTAACACAAGTTGGTCCATATTTATCACTTTAAATTATTTCAAACAATTGCAATGGCTTAAAGAGGTCAATCTCCCTTAAGAGATTCATTCAAAAGGTGTCTTTCACTGCAATTTCTCCTTTAGGTGCTAGAATGGGTTTGTACTAATGGAGAGTGCACCTAGATTTAAATGTCTTTATACTTGCAATTTTGCAATTCTAAATGATGAGACATGTCTTAGAATGAATTCTATCTTTCAAGCGCTCACTCCAAAAGGTCATCTCATGCAATTTCACCCAAGGCGCTCATTGATGTGTCCTCAGAGGCTAAAGTGCGCCTAACTCAATTGCCTTTATCTTTATCATTTTTGTGCTTTCAACAATTGAAAATGACCTAGAGTGATCCTTTCTCTCAAGTCACTCACCTATTGATATGAAATTTAAAATAGTGTTCTAATTCCTGACATCTGCCACAGGGCAGAGGTTTTTATAGACAACTTCAAGGATCCATTGCAGACATTGGGGAATCACAAACCTTGCTGTGGTAGAGAGTTTCAAAGTAGCTTTTGGCACCCTTTTCTATTAGGCAGTATTGTTGTTACTCTTCTTTCTTGCTATGGAGGAAGTCTGAAATGGTTCTTATTAGGTGTTACAACATTAACACATGAGGTTGTTCAAATATTGCTCTTTCCAGAAAATTTAGAGAAGGAACTAGTCCATATTGTTGTTGAGGAGTCAATTGATTATGAAGATGGTGGAAAGAGGATCATACAAGAAATGTCTCCTTATGAGGCTAATTATACAATAGCAGACTTGACTAAAGTATGGATCAAAGAGAGACTAGACAGACTCTAGGAATGTGTGGACAGGAGTATACAATAAGAGATCCCTGGTTTAAGTTTGAATCTTAAGCTTGTGCATATAGTAAAGAATCTCAAACTACCAAGTTTGAGATGCAATTGTCATGAAAGTTTAGTTTGGCATATGGCAGTGTGATTGTTGATCGAGAGGATACCTCTTCTACAATGTCCAACCTAGAACCAAAATGGGACGTTGAGAATAACCTTTGATGTGAAAGGATCTAAACATGAGATTCTGACAGGGTCAAATCATGAGGTGCAAAAGATAGAGGAAGAAAAGTGGGTTGTTAGACAAGGTCCTTTTCTTGGTGTACTGATATGCAACCATTAGTGGAAGACAGTGCAGAATTTGAAATCACAGGTGCTTGCACCTAGGGCTAAGCATGATGATAATACTTTAGACTTCTTATTGATTTGAGGCATGGGAAATGTTACAAACTGGAAGCAGTGTTAGAGCATTTGGATCCACCAATGCTAATAAGCATAGCATTCGACCTCATTGCATATTCTGTTGATGGATATGGCAATCTCTGGTGATGAACAAGAATCATCTCCACTTTTGGATTGTTCAATAGAAGTGATTAATGATGGTAACTTTGATAGATTAGATGTATCAAACTATCAAAGCTTTCTCTCGTTGTTAGTGTTGTTGCTACAGAAGCATGAGGATGGGAGTCAGCAAGGAGTTGTGCACCTAAGGTTCAAGATAGGTTCTTTCCACTCATCTTAACTTTAAATCATTGTAGTTAATCTCAAAAGACATCATCCAAAATGAGAAACCTCCAAGACTTGTCATTGTAAGTTGATTTCCTCCAAGGTGCCAATACAAGGTTCTTTTGAAGGCAAAGGGCGCCTAGGCTTATGGGGCTCAATTTGATGTATTTATTGAAAGCTCAAGGTGAATTGATGCTTATTGAAAATGCCACTTAGTCCTTCATTTGCATTATAGGCACCATTTCCTATTGACTTATATACTCCTCCTCATGCTTGGGCGCCATAATGAAGTGGTTTAGACAATAGGTGCACTTCACTTACTAGAGGCTTGTTCTCCTTCCACCTTAGGTGCACTTTTATGGTGGAACAGGTGTCAATGGGCACCTTGTCTTAAATGAATGCTCTCTCCAAGTTGGGCGCCCTTTTGAGGCTTTATGAGTTGCAAATTGTGCCTTAACCCTTCATGCTTGTTGCTCAATGTTTGAATGTTTAAGAAAGTCTCCTTTAGGCGCTCATCTTAATGACTTTTTCTCAAGGTGCAATCATCCTAGTGTTTCAGGATATCAGGCTACCAGACTTAGTCATTTTTAGGATCTCAAACATAAAGAATAACATGATGATTCATTTTTTTGTATTGCATATAGTTGACATTGTATGTTACTCATAAAGAATATTAATATTTTCTGTTCAACATGATGATTCATTTTTTTTTTAAATACAACTTTTATCTTTTAGTTCCAAAATGAGGTTTAGGTGATACTTGAATAACAATAGCTAGCTTATTGGATCAACAAACATCCTATGTAATACAATTGGACTTTAAATATTTGAAGTAGCCATCTACAAATATCCATTCAAACGTGGATTTATAATGCAAGTATGGACGCCATCAATAAAAAAAATTTGTATTAACCAAATATCCATATAAGCATACATCAATATCTGTCGATATAAGTATAACACATATACAAAATAGCCATATATGCTTACAAGAATGCCATATAGGCATATAACGTCAACTATATACAATACAAAATATATGTCCACAAATGTCATATAGGCATACAACAAAGGAACACAATAAAAAGTCATTCCCCTCTGGCTGGTGAAGAGAATAGATCACGGGCAGCCTTTGATCTTCTAGGGGATGGAGATGCACATGTGGGTGGTCTACTACAAACCCAAGGGTTGCTCCTCCTATTTAGTTCTTCCTGTATCTTTACCTGTTACAATAAAAGTATAGACATTAATATATAGAAATTACATGTTATAAAAAATAAAATATTTAACAAAATAATCACTTACCACTACCATATAATCTGTCTCCTCACTTGCCTCAATAGCAGGAATAGGCCGTGGTGATGTCATGTCCTATAGAAACCATTCAGATAGAAATTAAACTTCAAATCAATAATCTTTTGATTTTTCAAAAATAGACAACTATAACAATGAATGTCAATTGAAATTTACTAATCTTCCTCACACCCCTGTCAATGCCATGGAGATATGAATCGCAGAGGCCACACCCTGCTCCATTGCCCTATGAACATGGGGAGGTGTCTCCGCAGCCTGCATCATATGGAAATAAAACAACATTATTCAATTACAAAAACTATAATAGTGATGCAAATCATGGCTCCTAACATACACACACATTCATCTAAACATGGAAGTACACACAATAAAGTACACAAGTCACATACAAAAATCTAGTAAGTATAATTCATTCATTAAACTATTTATTTTATTACCTCTGTAAAGCTTTGAAGTCCACCACCGCTGGCAGGTGTTGCAGTGAAATCTACAATATTAACCTATTCAACATCCAAAATCAGATATTAGAATACCATTCATATAACGATGCTATTCACATGTAATATTTATAATTGTTTACTAGTTACATACCCCGACAGTAGATGATCTAGTGTAAAATGCAGGTGGAGAACCACTAAAAACTGCATCGACGCTATGACCCTAAAATTTCATTAAAATCATCAATTTAAATTAGTTAATCTTGCATTTCAAAAATGAAATTTAATAAATTAAATTCAATAAACTTGCTAATATTTACCTGAGTATCAAGGCTGAAAGTCTCACTTTGGAGGGTATTTGTCATCACCATCTGCTCAGCTACAGATGTAGCTTGTGCACCTACGTCCTGACTATCCATGGGGTCATAACCACAGACTGACCCGCAAGCCTGACAAGCATGGGGTGGGACCCTACTCCTCGCACTATCTCCCAACCCACTCTGTGATGCAGGATCGGCATGCTCTATGATTACTCGTCTCACTAATGGACTGAAGTGTATCGACCTCAACACTTTCCTTCATAATGGAAGGGATAGAAACATGCTCATGGGCTGGTCTGCTGATTACTTGTCTCACTACCTGCTGTGGGTCAAGACATGCCCCTGGTCTATCTTGTGCTAACCCCCCACCTCTACCCTAGAAGTCCCGCATATCAAAATAGTTTGGCACTTTATTGAGGACAAACTCGCAGTAGAGTTTCCTCAAAAAGTATTGCGGGACCTCATTATTATTGCATGGAGGATGGTCAAAAACCATCCACCACCTCTGCCCAAAATTATCCCTTATCACTTGGTTGTTGTACCAATGGATAGGGAACCTCTTGCATGTAATGGGTGGAGGTTGATTTGTTTGTGGGTTTGTAAAAATTGAACACAAGTCTAATTTTGTAATTTGTAATTTGTAATTTTTTCACATCTTGGTATGACAACTTGTCTGCATAGTAATCTCTAAACTCTCTCCTCTTGTCCATCCAACTAGTTATTTGCTTACTAATTGAATCTACATTTGATAACATAGATTCAAGATATTCGGTAAGCGTGGACCTATGCAAGGTTGAAGTGGAAGGATCTTTCAACCTTGCAATTATATCTTCAATTTCTTTTTTGTTGTTTTCAATTTGCCCCATTATATTTTCTTGTGTTCTAGGGGCATGTTGAGGAATGGATGGAGGAGGTTGTTGTTCCACAGGATTTTGTGGATTTTGAGGAGGAGGAGGAGGAGGAGGTGCATTAACATTTCCTAAAAATTAACAAAATATACATCAAAAACAACTCAAGCCTACCTATTTAGATGCAAATTCAAACAAAAAGACAAATAAACTCCTCCTTTGGCATGCTCGACGTCGTGGCGGCATTTTGGCGACGAATCAATAAGGTTTTTGTGTTGAATTGAGGAATCCAAAATGTGAGTGCGCTTCCTAGGGTTTGCAAACCGCAGGAATTGTGGAGAAAAAAGAAATAAAATGAGATCACAACCTTTTTTCAATTTATAGTAGTTCATAACACACTCGCGTTATAACGCGAGCGTGTTATGGTTTGGTTTTGACGAGCCTTAGGCTCGTCATTACCAAACCATAATGCGAGTGCGTTATGTATTATTTTTTTAAAAAACTATTTGGCCACTTTTTGGCACCCCATCTTTTTGCACTTACCCTTTCAACATTTGATATGCTGTATATATGGCAGTTCTGGAGACAGAGTTTTCCCTGCTGGAGCGATAAATCTTGTAACCAATCTCCATAGAGGCAAACTTAACATCTGGTTCAATAATGTCATTGATGGTCATTACCCTTTTGTCAAACTTGGCACTGGTTGCATCAGTAATAGTTTGGTTTTTCATAGATTTTAACATGGGTAATCCACTGGTTGAATTTAACCTAGTCACAATTCTGATAACATCCTTTGTAATCTTGAAAGGTTTCAATAGCCATATGAACTCATCATGCATTCAGCTCAAGATGTAACGAATCCACTCACTCTCCTCAAATGTCAAGAATTCAATGACTTGTAGTAAATGTTTGCTCTCTAGGGTTTTGAATTCTAGTTTTAATTCATAGTTATCATCCTTTAGGTGGCTTTTAAACAATTCTACCAATTTCAGATTCCCAAATTCATCTACGCTATAATGGATGTATGCCCTAATATCCTCAACATGTAGTACTCCGTATGAGACACCAGAAAAGGCTCCTAATGGTTTGACTTCGACTGACTTGTATGGATGCTTCTTAAATTTTGGCTGAAGCCTTTCAGTAATATCAACAACAAGAGTAGTAGTCATCTCAAAAGATTTCATGTTCAGAGCTTTGCAGAAAAATACCTTTTTCTTCTGCGGAGTTAGGGTTAGATGATTTTTCTGGTTGAATTCGTTCTCCATGCTTCTAATCTCTAGATTTTTGGCTCAGCTGCTCTTCTCCTTGTTTTCTTAGAAAGAAAAGTGATTCAAATGCTTGAATGAGTGACTTTTTATCTTCCGCAAAACCTAATTTGGCATTGTAATAAATGTGTTTCCCTAACTTTATCCAGTTACTCTGTTTCTTGATGCAATTTCTTATGTATCACTCCGCAATTTGCTATATCCACTTCTTTTCTTCTAGAAATTGTTCCAAATGATATGTAATAACCCAAAATATTTTCTCTCATTGTGCCAGATTCAAGCACCCACTTACTGGCTGGGGGAATTTGATTTTTACTGCAGCTCCCCTTGAGCTAGAGCTCCTGATTCAATTCCTAGAGGAATTGTCAGCACCAAGTTCCAGTGCGGACCCATTACTATTATTCATAACACTTTTCTTGACCCATGTCTTGCTCATTTCATTTTGGATCTCACTCACATCAATTTTTCCCTTGCCTTTGTCTTGTCTCTACTCATCCAATTTTCTGTTTACCAGACCTCTTCTTTCATTATTCCTACTTCTACAGAATCTTGCAAAATGACCAGATCGGTTATAATTGAAGCACACAACATTTCTTTGCCCATTTGACTAGTTTGCTCTTGATCTACACTAATTAGCCATGTGTCCAAATCCATTGCAAGCAAAGTAGTAGTCATTGAAAGAATTGCCATTTCCTCTATCAGAGTTATTCATTAACATACTTATGCATTCATTTGCTCTATGACCATACCTTTTACACTTGAAGCATTGACTGGAGAAGGATGGACTATTTTGATTTACTTTGCTTCTAAACTGAGTAGCTCTATGACAAAATTTATCGCAACTGAAACAATTTCTATTGAAAGATGGATATCTTTGAGCATTAGGCTATCTTACCAGAGGTCTTCTAGGTCTATTTCTCCCATTCTTTGATTGAAAATTTCTTTGTCCAGATCTAAAGCTTTCACCTTTCTCATACCCAAGACCATGTTTATCATCAAACATTTTTTGACTCTCAAGAAGTGCTTCAAGCTTAGCTGAGCTTATCTTGAACTTCTCCTTGTATTCATTTGCAACTTCAAGGTCATGTCTGAGAATGACAATTTGCCTTTCAAATTCTTTTTCATTGTCTCTACTTTCTTGTAGATCAGACTCTAGATGGATGGCTATTCCATCCAATCTACAGCATTCTTCAGTTCTTTCCTTCAGAGTTTGACTTAGGTCTTCTTCAATCTTCTTCCTTTTCTTAATTTCTTTAGTTAGCCTCATCACCTCGGATTCCATCTCATGTTTTAGAACAGAAACTTCTTTTGTCATCTTCTCACATTCCTTTGTCTTTTCTTCCAAGGCCTCATTCATGCCATTTTCTTTGAAGTGGAATTAGCTAACTACTTAAGTAGCTCATTCCTCCTTTCCATACATTTCTTTAGTTTATCTTTTAACATTTCAATGCAATCATCCGCATCTTTAAGGTTAGCTTTCAATCCATTTATTTCTTCTTTGGACTAATCAAGATCTTCTAAAGCCAATTGAAGTTATTCTTTGAGTGAACCCATTAAACTCCTTCCCAGGTCTTCCTCAAGCTGTTAGGATTCTTCCAAGGAACCTCGCTCTAATACCAATTGTTGGAATTAGAGCAGACAACTAAGAGGGCAGGTGAATCAGTTGTCTTAAAACTTTAATGCTTGCTGTAGTTTAATTCTTCTTTACCACTTATTAACAAATTAATGATGTAAGCATGAAAAGAAGAAACACAAGTAACACACTTGACACCAAGATTTTTGACTTGGAAACCTGGTTAAGGGAAAAACCACGGTGGGGGTTAACCCACAAAGATTATACTCTGTTAAAAGTATTACAAATGGGGAAGGCACATGCCTTCAGGGCTCACTGCCCAGAGCTCACTGTTCCAAGAGGCTCACTACCTACAGAAATGATCACAAGAATATTACAAAAATATTTGAACTGATGAGTAGCATCTACCAATGTAAGAGTTCAGTTCCGGTTAAGCACAAAATACTGATCTTACACATTTCATCCTTATTCTACCTTATTCCACTCTTCTCCCATAATTCAGGCTTAGATCTTTTCCTTTGCACTTCTTCTGCTCTTTTTTGTACTTACTCCATTATCACACCACAGACACACAACAAGACTTGAATCCATCAGCTATATATATCCGCATCAAGAATTTTATCAATTGTAGTCAGCTTAGAGAAAACTTAGAACATTTACGAAGACCTCTGCTATGTCGGTTGAATCCATGCATAATCAGCAATGTGGACCAAAGACTTGTGTTCTCAAATCATCAACCATGTCAGCCAATACCACTAGTTATCATGAATTACTTAACAAACAAATTTTCTTTGTCTGAATGAAGATCAAATACTAGACTGTCCTGTTCTTCTTTTGACTGTGCTGACTCACTAGAACCCGATACTTAGATTCTTATAACTTTTGAGTCCCTTATCAGTGGAGGCTAAATCTCTAGATTTAGATAGTCCTAAAAATCCTTATCACTCCCTCAGATCCACAACACACTATGAATTTCCATTAGAGAGATCCAAACTAAGATATCAGACCTTGTCACATGCTCTATTTCTGACTACCCATACTTAACCAAATCTTCACTCTGACTTCTGGTATGAACAGATTATGCAATGCGTACGTGCAAGGTAGACTTAGTTACCATCAATACCTGTCATGTGTAGCCATGTCTCTTGCCAATAGATTTATGTCTAACCCTAGTAGACAGCATTGGAACTATGCGAAGAGGGTGTTTAAATATCTTGCAGGTACTCCTAAGCATTGTTTGGTTTATTCTGGTACTTATAATGCTGATAAATCTTTAGACATATAGGGTTTTGTTGATGCAGATTGGGTAGGTGACTTGGATAGTCAAAGGTCTACTAGTGGCTATGTGTTTACTCTGTTTGGAGGTGCAGTGAGTTGGATGAGTAAGAGGCAGCCCACAGTTGCTTTGTCCACCACAAAAGTAGAGTATATGGCTACAACTCATGTCTCTAAGGAGGCAATTTGGTTGAGAAGACTGTGTATAGGTATTAGTTTTGATTGTGGGATTATTCAAATTGGTTGTGATAGCCAAAGTGCTATCTGTTTGGCCAAGAATCCCATGTATCATGCTCAGACTAAGCATGTTGATGTTCAGTATCACTTTGTTTGAGAATTGGTTGCAAATGGAGAGATTGAGATAAAGAAGATAGACATTCAAGAGAATGTTACAAATTCATTGACCAAGCCTATGAGCACAGAGAAGTTTGTGTGGTGCAGAGAGGCCATCGGCCTTGTTTCTAGTGCCTAATTATTATTTTTTATTTGATTTCCTATGGGTTGATCTACAATGTATAATGTCAAGTGGGAGAATGTTGGCATAAGGTACCATTAACCTTGTAAATCCCAATATTGTATTTATTCCATTTATTATATGTAATTTGTAATTATCCATGAGGAGATGTACTAGTTTCATTGGCAGGGGTAATTTTGGAGTAACCAGAGGTAATTATGGAGTGGCTTTTACTATTGGAAAATGTAAAAACTCAAAGTAAATGAGGGTAGGTGTGCTCCCTTGAGGAATATACTATTTTTGGTATGTATGATAACTGTCATAATGTTTGGTAAGTGAATCTATGACAACTGCAAGTTGTCATAAGATTCTGAGATTCTATGATGCATATGACAGATATTAATGAGTTGTAAGTTTCTATTTTAGCCCAAGGTTCCTATCTTGGAAACATACTATTTTGTGGAATCTATGATGGTTATGACACGTCATAAGATGCTATAAGAGGCAAGATTTAGTCTTGGGCCCCCAACCTTTGCATGGCTATTTTTTGGACAAGTGTAAGGTGCTTGTAAGATGGCATTTAATGTTACTGTTGATGTAGAAAATTGTGTAGGTTCCAACACCAACATGGGAAGTTTCAGGAATGTGGGACTTGCTATCTGAAACAACCTCTAGATTGTAAAGAAGTTGGCTCTTCTCTATATTAAAAGGGGTTTGAGGAAAATGGTAGAAGCTAACAAGATTATAGATATAGTTAAGCAAAAAACTATCTATGGTGATGCACCTGAGTGAAATTATTTCTCTCAAATTAAGCACAGTGAAACTATCCTCAAGATTCAGTTATATTAAAGAGCAGATAGTGCATGATTAACATAAATAGATGTAATGAATAAAATTAAAGGCTCACAATCAGACACTTTGCAATGACACAGGTAATATCAACCAAGGCACAGAACAGAGTTCTTCTCATTAATTTTCTAGCAATATAGAAGGCAAAGATACATGCACAGGTAGATTAACTTTCTAATCAAGAATAACAAAATAAAGGCAAAATGATATCAACTGGTCACAGCAAAAGTCTGCAACTTCTCTCTTAAATCTCTAGCAGAAAATATCTCTATCTATATTCTCTATATGTCTAAAAACTGTGTGTAAATCTATTACAAATGTTACATATTTATGGCCTAAGATCTGACTCTAGATTGTCTGCAACAATCAAATCCCAACGGCCCAACGGAACTGAAGATAACTAGAAGTCTCTGGCAGTTACAATATTTTCCTTCGTGCAGGCTCATTGGCTGAGGCAAAATATATGTGGCATGCCTCCTTCCATTAAGGGACAGACACATGGCGAAACCCGCACACTTGAAACCTTAAAAAACTGTGATAGATGGTAGCGTCCGCAGCCAAATGAGAAACTACTTTGTCTCTTAGGAAAGAATAGGAAAAGGACACTTGTCATGTTCCGCAGCATTAGAAACATCTACATGTCTTTCTCTGCAACACCTACAAAACTATGTCTTTATACTCGGGTGAACTCCACTGGTGACAACTGTCGCAACCTGTATCCTCAAAAAAATGAGACACATTAATAATGGGACCCATAACCTAAACGCTCGCTAGCTTTCAAAGGGAAAAAGCTGGGATAGGTGACATCTTCCGCGCGTACAACAACTAACACGTTGCGACACTGCATTACTTCTAGAAACATTAGAAACTCTTAAAACTCCCGCGAAAGCTGACACTTGGCGGGTTCCGCATCACTTAGAAACTTTTAGTTATTCACTGGAAGGTCATAAACTTAACAATTTTACCTCCACATCCACCACATGGCATTCTCCACACAAAAGTTAATATTACAAACAAAACTGCAGCTTTTAACTGGGGCTCGACACTTGGCAGCTTCCCCAGAGAGCATTAGAAACCCACACAACATTATCTAAAACATGCACAGAAACAAAAAGAAACCCGTGGACTCGCCGCAACTGATACAAAATGTAGAGTTTTTACACTCTACAGTTCTTGGAGATCAATAGGACCTCTCGGCCTACTCAGAGAGAACCCAAAACTGGCAAAAATATATGTATTTAAAATACAACATAGAGTCACAAATTCTGCAATGCTGTTTGATAAATAGACCATTCTGAATCAGAGAGTCCTTGTCTACTCTGTAAATCTTGAAAAGCAAAATCAAGATTAATTATATCCTTGTGGGAAAATGTTTGCAAAATTTGGACCATAGCTTTTAACTGAAACTTCAGCTGGGCCATAGGTATCAACACAACTTCCACTTCCTTGACTGATGAAGAATCACTCAAACCCTAGAAAACTATCTAATCATTTTGCCTGGTCAAGAGTAGGGCATTGATGTCATCAATCATTAATACTGTATTATTATTTGGGAATGGTGAAGGAAGACCCAGTTGCACCGAATCCTCAATATGTTTCTTCATGTCCTTGATTCCTTCTTTCACTGTATTCAAAAGTTCTTGGCAATTGGTAGCTGCAAAGTTACAACTCAGAACCTCATTTACCTTTTTAGCAGCGACCATTCTGTCATTAATACCTACAGCTGATAGAGTCTCATCTGTTGTATCATATAATTTCTTCAATAAAAGTTGAGAGTCAGAAACCCTCAATGAAACAATAAACAAAGTGGAATGTACTAAGGTTTCAACCTTCTCACACAGTTGTTGTGCATTTGACAAAAATGTTAAAGATAGTATTAGCTGAATAATCTCCTCAGAGATTCTTTTCCATACTGAAACATAAAGCTCTTTCACCATATTCAAAATTCCAGCATTCTGTGGCCTATTAGCTAACTCAATTGTTAGTTGAATTGTTCTTTGTTGCTCTTCCAGGAGTTGTGCCTGAATTGCACTATTAGCATTCTGCTCACTCAACAACTTCTGTTGAAATTGTGTGGCTTGCTGCAATTTCTCTTGATACTTCTTTTCCAAAGTGGATTTCTCTTGTCTCAAAACATTCACTGCAGCCTTTTCTTGTGCTAGCTTAGACTTAAGAGAAGCATTATGGGCCTGTGTAGCCTGATGTATCTAGAAAGAAATAGTATTTTGCAACTGTTTGTTCAGATTCTCAATCTCATTCTTCGTAGATTAAACTTCCCCAGCAAGGTTGCTGCTATTCACCTTCTGCCAAGCTAAATTATTCTCAACTTTCTACAACCTCTTAGACACTTTCAAATAATCAATTGCAATAGTAGATGTAGTCTCATTTAGTAGCTCGACCTTGTGTTGTGGCCTAAAAAGAGACATATCCATAGCTACAGCATTCATTGAATAGTCTTGGGGCTGCATCTGCTCATAAGGTTTTACCACATTTGGAGACAAATGTGTGACTGTCAGTTGTTGTTGAATGGGGTCAAAAAGTGACCTCATGTGTGGCACAGCAGGGCTCTTGTTTTCCTTTTTTCTCTTCTTATCCATTCTAGCCTCTCTAGCCCTTTTTGTTGTGTCTGCTTGGGCTTGGAATGTAGGAGGTGAATCAACGTAGCCTCCAACAAAAGGATGACCTTGAGGTAGGCCATAAGGAATAGCCAATAATTGTTAGCTAGGAGAAAGTTGAGGAGGGGCTCCTTTTGGCACAGAGGGAGAAAAAAGTGGTAATGAAATGGCCTGTGAAGACATGGCCTGTGAACTGGCAATTGGGGCAAGGGTTGATGAAAGCACATCATAAGTGGCAGGGGGTATAAATGCTTGGCTAATTGGGATTGCCACTCCTAAAGTAGAAGATAGAGACAGAGGGCAAAAGGGAGAAGAAACACTTACTTGAGCACCAGAATATGTGACTGGCAGTTGTTGTAACAATGGTTTTGCTTCTTCCTCCTCTTCTGTTTGTAGGTGCAATCTCCTGTGTTTCTTGGGTCTCTCTCCTATTTCTTCCTCTATTTCTTTTTCTTCCACATTTACCACCATTGGTGGTTGCAAAGGAACAAATCTAGGACCCCCAGATGCTGAAGCTGCTTGAACCCCTATAGTTGGTGATGAGACTACACCCTTTTGCTTTTCTAAAGTGCTGAGGGATTGGGGCCATGAAGATACAGGAGCAGTAGATGAGGCTTGTCCTGTCTCTTGCATTGTGTGGGCTAACTCAGTTTCCTCCTTTGATGCTTCTCCCTTACTCTAAATTCTACTTGTGTCAGGGATAGAGACTGAGGAGGGATGCCACTCATCCCTAATTGATTCCCATTTCTCATCTGAAAACTCATTTTGATTTGAAATTTATGAGCTGATCAACCATGGCGTTGGCGATTTGCTCTGAGAAATCCAGCCGATACTCTTGTGATTTGTCCATAGTTTTTAATCTGAAAATGATAGCTATTTGCCTATCATGGACTGTGTTGTCTTCTATCAACCCAAAAATGAAAGCTATCATTGAAAGTGCCTCTTGGACATTTTGACTGAATTGTGCCCTCCTAGTGGGTAATGTGGGCATCTGGGTATTATCATCTCCCAACTGCATCTCTGAATTAAGAAACTTGACTTTGTTAATTATATTGTTCAATGTATTTTGCATTTTACCAATAGTTGGGAATGTGGCTATTCTATCATGCTGCAAGGCCAGCATGTCTCTTATGGCCTTGGGCGTAATATGTACCACGAAAGGGCCCTGTTGTATGGTATTTGATGGTGCATGAAATAGCTCTACACATAATTCAATTAGTTCTAGACACAGATGAACATTAGGAACTAGGAATTGTAACAATCGTGAGGTCTATGTCCTCATACCAAAAGTCTCAAACTGCCTACTGTTTGCTCAGAGAATACACCTCTGATGTGCCCCTTCCCTAAGAGTCTTTGTGTTCTTTTGTAGGGTTGTGTCGAAAATGCCATCTACATAATCCTTCACCTTTGCTAGGTCAATAGAATATCCAACCTCAGGGACCCTTGTTCTTGGGTAGGTCTTCCTTGGTTGCGCAGGTGTTGATGCATATGATTTGTTGTTTAACAACTTATCAATTTCCTCATAAATTCCCAGTCCCTCTTGTGGTGACTGTGTCTTAGACATAGCTATGTCTGCAGGGAGAATGCGGGAAGCTTTGACACAAGAAAGACTGAAACTGCGTAATAAGAATGACACACAGCTAAAAGGCACTTGCTAGGGACAGACTTAGATTCAACAATGATTCACAGCAGAGAGATAGAAACAAATGAGAGCTATAGTTAGGATTTAGTACTAATTCATTGGGGCTTTATGGAGGTAATTAATGACACATCTTATCTTATTAATGGCATTAATGCCACGAAACAATTAGTGTATCTTTTCAAAATCTGCATGGAACGGAGTGTCAGATATGTTACGGGAGTGGCTATCTTTTCTAAAAAGTGTGTACTTCCAGGGAATTGGGGATTGCCGAACAACCTTAATAAAAGTGAGACCAAAAGAGAAGGGGCTTTGCGCTGCAGACATGTGTTCACCGAACACTTATTGAAAAGGAAAGCGGGAAAAGAAAGCGGGAAAACAGGAAAGCAAGAAAAGGAAAGAAACTAATTAACTATGATACATAAGAGCCCCTACTTAATTGAAATGTTTTAGATAGATCCCATTTACAGGAATCTCTTTCGGTTCACCATCCATAGTCTCCAATTCAATAGAATTTTGTTGCTTACAGGAACGAATCTTGTAAGGACCAGTCCACAGTGATTCAAATTTGCTGTGTCAACCTAGCTTAGTAGCTCTTTCATCCCATTTTAATACCAGTGATCCAACCTCAAAAAAGGGATTTGAAGTCTTCTTATCAAAAAATTCCTTAACTATTTTTTGATGTTTCATCAATGACTCATGTGCCTTTTCTCTTTTCTCTTGTACTTCCAATAGTTTAGCAAGTCTAACTTGCATGGTGCCATTCTCTTCAATTTCTATCTGCTTTAATAATTACAAAGTAGGGATCTCTAAGCTCAGTGGCATTACTGCTGGTTTACCATAAACTAATTCATAGGGAGACATTTTAGTCACTTGCTTTGGTGTGATCCTGTCAGCCCACAGTGATGTATTAAGTAGTTTATGCCACTCTCTATGATAATTGGTCCATACCTCTTAATGAGTCTAATCAGGTTCTTGTTAGTGGACTCTACAAGACCATTACCCTGAGGGTAATAATTTGAAGAAGTCTTCAAATAAATCCCATTCCTTAATGTAAACTTAGATAGTTTGGTTCCCAAAAATGCTTTAGCATTATCTGATATAATAGTACGAGGAGGACCAAACCGAACAATTATGCCTTCTAGAAAGTCTAATATGACCTTTTATGTTGCTTCTTTGAGTGGTACTACTTCACTCCATCTGGTAAAGTAATATGTTGCTGTGAGGATCTATTTGTGTCTCGTAATTGACATTGGATTGATCATACCAATAAAATCTAGACCCCATTAAGCAAAGGGTTCATCCACAACTATGGGGCTTAAAGGCATTGTTGCATTTCTCCTTTTTCCAGTATAAAACTGACAAGCTTGACATTCTTTAACCAACTGATAGCAATCTGTAAATAGAGTGGGCCAGAAATATCCTACTAGAGTCACTTTGATTGCAGTGGTCCTTGTTGAAAAGTGTCCACCTGAGGCCCCATGGTGTAATTCATGTAGTATTCTTTGAGCTTCATCTTTCTCTATACATCTCAAAAGTATACCATCAACATTTCTTCTAAACAGAATATGGTCAATTAATACAAAATGGCCCCCTTGCTGCCTATAGTATCTCCTCTTATCACGGGAGAGCTCGTTTGGGAAAATTCCATGGTTCATAAATTGTATTTTATTTTTTACCCAGGAGTTTTGATCAATCTCTTGGATTTTCAATACATTTTCACTTTCTATTTCTTGTGTCATCATTCTTTCCATGTCTTGAGTCATATATTGGCACAATCCTTTGCCTCTAACTAACTTGGTGGGTCTTACTTCTACATCATATTCCAGGATCTTTGTTATCCAATTGGCTCTTTTCTCAGTGATCTCACCCTCCATAATATACTCTCTTACACTAGGATGAGCCACTAATATTAGGATCTTATTTCCTGTTACCATATGTCTAAATTTTTTGAGGGCTTTTACCATGGCATATGCCTATTTCTCCACAAAATTATATCTAGCCTCATATTCCCTGAGAGTCCTGGAGAAAAAGGCTATTGGGTGTTCTCCCTCTTGCTGATCATCCTTCTGAGTTAAAACAACAGCAACGTTGAATACTCCCCCATACACATACATTATGAAAGATTTAGACAAATTTGGGTTTCTGAGTACTAGGGCTGTTGAAATGGCTTTCTTGACTTCTTCAAAAGGCTGCCTACCTTTTGTAGTCCATTTGAAAACTAGATGTTTTTTAAGCAATAGTGTCATTGGTCTAATTAGACCTACAAAATCAGATATGAACCGGCTAACAAAGTTGATTTTCCCTAGAAAGGATTGAACTGCTTTCTTGTTGACTGGTAGAGATAGGTTCATTATGGCAATGACTCTTTCTGGATCAATAGAGACCCCTTCTTTTGACACTATATGCCCTAAAAGTTTACCCTGAGGTATTGTAAAGATACATTTCTTAGGATTCAGACATATTCCAAACTCTTGGCATTTCTTAAAAACAACCTCTAAATGGTCAAAATGATCTATAGAATTTTTGGAAAAAATAGTGAGGTCATCTAGATAGATCAGAATGATTTTATTTATAAGTTCCCCAAATGCTACATCCATTGCTCACTGAAAGGTAGCTCCAGCATTTGAAAGGCCAAAAAACATCTTAGAATATGCAAAGGTTCCCCACTTTGTAGTGAATGCAGTCTTGTGATAGTCTTCATCTGCTAACCAAATCTGATTGTATCCAGAGAAACCATCCAGCAAGGAAAACCTTTCTGACCCAGCCACAGTCTGTAGAATTTGTTCCATAGAGGGCAGGGGATAATGATCTTTCAAAGATGCCCTATTCAAATCCCTGAAATCTATACAGAGTCTTATGTCACCATTTTTTTTCTTACTGGCACTAGGTTTGATACCTAGGTTGAATGCTTAATTAGAAAAATAATCTTTGATTCTAGGAGCTTTTGTAACTCATCCACCATTAAAGGTTCAATTTTAGGGTTCACTGGCCTTTGCTTCTGTCTGACTGGTTTAGATCCTTCAATAAGCTCTATGGTGTGTTGGATGATATCTCTATTATAGCCATGTAGGTCTTCATAGGTCCAAGCAATCACCCTATCATATTTTCCACACAAATCAATCAACCTTTCCCTTTCTTGCTGGGTTGTAGAATTTCCAATTTTCAATCTTCTTCCTTCACTGACTTGGATTTCAGAATAATCTTCCTTATTTGCCTAAAACCTCCTCTTCTCTAGGCTTACATCCTCTGGGTCAAACAAGTTTTCTAAAGTAATCAATCCTTTAGGGAGTTTATTTGACTTCAGCTAGATAATTTGGTCACCATACGCTTCTTCAATTTTGGGATGTAATTGATCAGCAAACTCACCTGATTATTGTAAGAATGAGAGTACTTGGAAATCATTATCAAAAACTTGCCAATTTTGGTCATTATCTGGAATAGTTGGTCTCACTATAACTTTGATTGACTCATTGTTAACTAATAGATCATTTTCTGGGTCAAACTGTGAACCAATCTGTGCCATTCTATCTGCCTCAGAATTTTGGGCTTTGGGAACTACCTCAATATTGAAAGCCTCAAAACCATCTATCAGGTCCCAAATTTTGTGCCTATAAAATCTCATTCTCACATTTTTGGCTATTGCTTTCTCTCTAATTTGTTTTACTACCAGTTTTGAATCTCCTTTTACTATCAGATTCTTTATTCCTTTTTTCTTTGCCAACATGAGTCCATGTACCAAAGATTCATATTCAACATCATTATTGGTACAGGCAAACTGAAAGCGGATGGATTTTAAAATTTTCTCACCATTTGGGGCAATAAGGCAAATTCCTGCTCCAACACCATTTTTACTCCTAGCCCCGTCAAAATTGAGGGTCCAGATTTCTAAGTCTTTTTAAGATTCTTGACTCTGTGATGCTTCTTTCCTTAAAACATTAGGGATCTCTTGGTCTTCTTCAAATATGACATAAGTGCCTAGACCTATAGAGTCATAATTTCCATAGGGATCACTTTGCATCATAGTCAATAACTGATTATTCTCTTCTTCCTGTTGGTCATGTTCAGTCCAGTCACCTAACTCTTCAACAAAGATTCTCTCATCTTTATTCAGCATAGCATGGGATGCTTCTAATTTTGGGGTTGGCTCATTTATGATATGGTCTTTGGATAATAGATTAGACAGTATTTTCATCTTTGTTCCATATTTGGTTCTCAGGATGAGGTGTGACCAATCTAGTGACATGTAACCTCCTATCTTGGCTGTGAAATCTCTGGATAAGCATACACCAAATATAGGGGGAATATCTATGACTACCACATCCTGATTTACAATTATATTAGGGCAAGTATATAGTTGCAATGGGAGTTGTTTAATTTTCCCTATTGTTTGCATAGATTTCCCATCCAACTGCATGACCCCTCTTGTAAGTGGCTCATATTTTATCTTCAAAGCATCTACTATTTACTTTGGCATTACTGTGGTACTGGCCCCAGAATCTATCATTGCATTATGCAGCAGTTTTTTTCCAATTATTAGAGTCAAATAAAAGGGATCTGGTTTAGATTTACCTACCTCAAGTTCATTGTTTAATAGGGCTATTGTCTGCATATGTATAGTATCTTTGAGCTAAAGCTTTCCTTTGTCAGTAGCTCCTCCCTTAGTACTAGTATGTTTAGGGGCTTCTTGACCTTGCAGAGCTTCCTACAATAGTGTCTTTTGTTCAGGAATAGCTAACACATCCCAAATTGATACATGTGCTAGAGTTCTTTTCAGCTGCTCCACCACATTCACAGGTCCTAATGCTTGGGCCTTTGGATAATAAGGGTACCTTGCCTTTTCTAGAACCTGTCTTGAGGCTACTTGATTCTGCACAGGCTGAGGTATTTCTTACCTAGAGACTGTGTTATGATGATTTTGAAATGGAGGGGCTCCCATGATCTCATTATTAGTGACTTTAGGCTGCTTCATCATTCTTCTCTTTGATCTGGTATAATAGTCTGATTGCACCAGTGGTTTCTTTGAAGTAGATGCCTCATTCAGAAACATTAAATCTTCCTCTTCAATCCATTAAAAAAGAGCATGCTCAGGAGCTATTTCCTCTTCCTATTGTATGGACATCCCCTGCATCTGGGCCACCATGACTGCATTTTGTACACCAGGAGACTGATATGGTGGAGTGTTAGAAGTTGCAAATTGTCCTTCTAACCCTCTCTGTTCTGCTATCTTTTGCTGTAAATTTCCTTTGGGATAGTCTCTGGGCATATGGGCATTGTTGCAGGGAAAGCACCAAGCATTTGTGCCATCTGCAAAATTGTTTTTCCCTAGAACAATTTCTCTGTTGGGATTAGGAGGAACAACTTGTAAAGGTGTAGGGACTGTAACCAACTAGTTTGAAGGTTGAGGATTAGCATGCCTTTGAGTGCCTTGATATTGATTTGGCTGAAAGGGAGGTCTATTTCCTTGGTAACTTTGATAAGGGGGCTTTGGATAGGGATTTTATTGTCTCTTTAGATTGATTATCTCATTTCAGAAGGTCCTTAAAATGTTCTTGACATCATCCATTTCAGATGGTTGAATAGGGGTGGTTACTTTAGTAGGTTGTTAAGGAAGGGAATACATAGATATAGGTGGAGCTATAAGATTAGGAGTTTCTTGTGGCAAAGGTAAGGTAATTTCTGGGAACATGGGCATAGGAGGCCTTGGGGGCAATTTTCCAACATCTATCAAGTTATTTTTAGCCTTGACTGCTAACTTGTATGCTTCTGGTAGTGTCTGACCTCCAAGGGACTGAATCATCACTGATATATCTGAGTTTAAAGCTTTAAGGTAAAACACAATAGCCATACCTGGTAATGATCTTGCTATAGCAGGAATTCTCTCCCAAGTCTTTTGAAATCTTGAGTTCAAATCAGTCATGGCTACTTGTGGTGCCCTTTTGATAGTGATTAATTGTTGCAGCATGGAGGATTTATCACCTTTTTCCTTAAATCTTGCAAAGAAAGTGTCCCCAAGCTGATCCCATGTAGATATTGTGTTTAGAGTGAGAGATCTATACCAATCCAGAGCTTTCCCTTTGAAAGAGGCTACTAACAATCTTATGGCCACATTTTGTTGAGTGATAACATGTACTACACACACATCAGATACATCTTGCAGATGTTCTTTAGGTGTCTTGAAATCTTCCCCACTGAACTTAGGAAGAGCCTTCAGAGCATTGGCTAGAATAGCATCCCAAGTTGCTGGTGGTATTGGGAGAATTAGAGGACTACCAGTGTTCCAATTTGCATAGTTCCTTGGGGCTGCAAGTGCTCCCATATTTACTCTTTAAGCTACTGTAAATTGATTCACTCTTCTCCTTGGAGTAGCTACTAGTGGTGGCAAAAGAATGCCTGGATTAGCAACAGACTGAGCTCTTGTTGTAGGTCCACAACTCTAGCTCCTTGTGGCTCTCTGGCTCATACAATCTTGACAGAATCTTCAAGAAAGAGTCCCACCGGGCGTGCCAAAAACTGTTGATGTATAAAATTGTGTAGGTTCCAACACCAACATGGGAAGTTTCAGGAATGTGGGACTTGCTACCTGAAATAACCTCCAGATTTTAAAGAAGCTGGTTCTTCTCTATTTTAAAAGGGGTTTGAGGAAAAGAGTAGAAGCTAACAGGATTACAGATATAGTTAAGAAAAAAAACTATCTATGGCGATGCACCTGAGTGAAAGTATTTCTCTCAAATTAAGCACAGTGAAACTATCCTCAAGATTCAGTTATATTAAAGAATAGATACTACATGATTAACATAAACAGATGTAATGAATAAAATCAAAGGCTCACAATCAGACACTTTGCATTGACATAGGTAATATCAACCAAGGCACAGAATAGAGTTCTTCTCATTAATTTTCCAGAAATATAGAAGGCACAGATACATGCACGGGTACATTAACTTTCTAATCAAGAATAACAAAATAAAGGCAAAATGATATCAACTGGTCACAGCAAAAGTCTCCAATTTCTCTCTTAAATCTCTGACAGAAAATATCTCTATCTGTATTCTCTATATGTCAAAAAACTGTGTCAATCTATTACAAATGTTACATATTTATAGCCTAAGATCTGACTCTAGATTGTCTGCAACAATCAAATCCCAACGGCCCAACGGAACTGAAGATAACTGGAAGTCTCTGGCAGTTACGATCTTTCAAATCTGCAACAATCTTTTTCTTTCGTGCAGGCTCATTGGCCGAGGCAAAATATATGTGGCACACCTCCTTCCATTAAAGGATAGACACATGGTGAAACCCGCGCACTTGAAACTTTAAAAGACTGTGACAGATGGCAACATCCGCAGTCAAACAAGAAACTCCTTTGTCTCTTAGGAAAGAACAGGAAAAGGACACTTGTCACGTTCCACAGCATTAGAAACATCTACGTATCTTTCTCCGCAACACCTACAAAACTATGTCTTTATACTCAGGTGAACTCCGCTAGAGACAACTATCATGACCTGCATCCTCAAAAAAATGAGACACATTAATAACGAGACCCACAACCTAAACGCTCGCTAGCTTTCAAAGGGAAAAAGCTGGGACAAGTGGCATCTTCCGCACGCACAACAACTAACACATGGCGGCACCCGCATTACTGCTAGAAACGTTAGAAACTCTTGAAACTCCCGTGGAAGCTAACACTTGGCGGGTTCCGCATCACTTAGAAACTTTTAGTTATTCGCCGGAAGAAGGTCATAAACTTAACAATTTTACCTCTACGTCCACCACGTGGCATTCTCCACACAAAAGTTAATATTACAAACAAAACCATGGCTTTTAACTGGGGCTCAACACTTGGCAGTTTCCATAGAGAGCATTAGAAACCTGCGCAACAATATCTAAAACATGCACAAAAACAAAAAGAAACCCGCGGACTCACCGCAACTGATACAAAATGTAGAGTTTTTACACTCTACAATTGGCATGTTGGGGAATCTCATGAGAGAGAAGGTGAATGCCTAGGAGGAGTTGGAAAACATTTCTATAAGTATTTTCCATGTATTTGTTGCTACAATATAGATTTTAGGTACTCAGGTGCTGCCAGAATGTTGTCAGATTGAAGACTGGTGGAGAGAGTTGAAGTGTTGTATTGTAAATCATTTTTAGATTAATACAAACATTGGGCCTCTTTCCTGTGTGGAGTTTTTTACCTGAAAAGGTTTTCTCCATGTTAAACATTGTGTTATGTGTTCATATTTCTTATTTTACATTTCTGTGAAGCATACTTTTGTTTCTGTGTTACAATCTCCATTAATAACACACAGTTAAATATTGCAAAAATTTATATTGAATCAAATTTCCATTGAAGTAGTGTTGCTTTCATATCTAAAATTCCTATGTTATGTGATAATACAAGTGCTATCAACATTTCAAAGAATCTGGTAATGCATTCAAGAACAAAGCATATTTCAATCTAATATCACTTCCTAAGAGAGAAGGTTGCAGAGAGTAAAGTGAAATTGGAGTATGTTCCTACCAAGGATCAAGATGCAGATATATTTACAAAAGCTCTTCCTAAAGATAATTTTGAGTATCTTCGATAGAAGTTAGGGGTTATTGCCCCTCCTTCTTTTGGTTAGATGCATAAGTGTGTGCATTTGTCTGGAAAACATTTCAAGACACATTCTTAGTCCTAGACTAATGTTGAAAGCTACCTCTCAGGGGGAGAAGGTAGTGGTACTATTGGTTGGTGTATTTATTTGGAGAATATCGTATACCCCTAAGGGGAGGGTGTAGAAAAGTGAATGTAGTGAAATGAAAGAAAAATGATTGCTGGTATTGCAAGTGTTGCCCTTTGCCATTCATGTAAAAGGAGGGGAGAGCTGAAGTGACTAAAAAACTATTGTGTAAGATTTGAAGTGACTTAAAAAACATTGTATAAGAAAGATTGTGTAGAAAAGCATGTGAAGAATAAGAGTTTCTCTAATTAGGGGAGTACTACTGGTTGCATAGTTGTTGATTGATTGTTTTCATTGTTGATGGTTTTTCAAAGAGTTGGTATTTCCATCAATGACAAAGTGGGATATTGTTGGAAGATTTCTGGTGTTGTCATTGATGTCAACCTCTAGCAGATGGTACACTTGCTTTCCAAGTGCTTTTGAGAAAACTTGAAGAAAAAGGTGTGCAATGTAACCTAGGTATGTTTAGTGTTGCGCTCCGCATTTATTCATAGTTGAAGATATGCTTGTGTATATTGGAAGTGTTGATCAGAGGTGTTCAGAGGTGTTATATCTAGAGTTTCAGGTTCTAGATTGTGCGGCAGTGGAAGATGTGTTTGATAGAGTGTTTGTCTATGTAGAAGATTATCTGGGAGAAATGAGATTGTTCCATATTTCTCCACATTCAGGTTTATTGTTTTGTGGATCTAGGAATGTGCTTAAGTTGTCTGTATCTACCTTCCCTTGAAGTTTCTAATGTTGAGTTGCTCCGCAAACTCAGTTCTTGTATTAGAGTTTAGTTAAAGTGTATCCTAATGTACAAAATGAAGACATTCTTTATTTCAAGTGGTTGTAGCAATATTGCAAAAGATTTTGATGATGTAGAAGATTCTAGAAAGATGTGTGGATGGTGTGGAGTGTCTCTCTATGGTCTACATGATGTTTTATAGTTGGAGAGGCTTGTATGTGGTCGCTTGTAGTGTTAGTTTAGGTTTGTCCGACCTAGCTTGCTAGTGCCATTTGTGGAGGTACTTCATGGATTATGGATGTGATGAGCAGCATGGTGATATAGATTTGAGTCCCAGTTAACCCTTGGCATGGTCCACTTTCACTTTTTTCCACTGCACAAGCTTTTAGTGCCGACCTATTTTGGTGTTGCACATTTGAGGTGCATACGTTTCATTAAGACCAACCTAATTGAGATGGCTTCTGGTTTTGGATGGTATAAATGCAAGATGAATTTGAGTGGAGAAATGTAGAGAAGATGATGCAAATGTAAATCAAGGGTAGTGAATTGAGTGAGATCCTAAATGCTTATGACTTTTAAATGTAGTAAGCATAAGGTGTCTACATTTTAGTGTGCTTAAAGTTGCTGGAGGTAGTGAGCCAAAGGTTGCATATGGAAAAAAGTTGCAATGGTGGATTTCTTCCATTTCTTTGAGATAGTGAATCTCTCTGTAATAGTTCTCTTCTATTTTTCTCTCTTCTAGATAGTGAGTCCTTTTGGTAGTGAGCCTTTCTTCTTGGAAGTGAGCCTATTTGTTTTTGATGTTTCTATTAATATATATGTGAGCTAATCCTCACCATGGTTTTTCCCTTCTTGGTTTTTCCATGTAAATCTAGTGTTCTTATGTGTTTGATGTGTTTTGCATTGATGCTTCATATGTTTACATTCTGCTAATGCCTAATAAGAGTTTGAAGATTGGAATATCTTGAGGGTTTAATGTTTTATTGTACAAGTGATTCATGCCCCCTCTCAGTTGTCCTGTGCATCTAACATACACTATGTCACATCCCTAATTTTGACTATGTTTTAATTTTTACTTGTATGTAATTAGTAGATAATTTTGCATGGATTAATGATTCGACATTTAGTGAAAATGTCAAGATGAAACAATGATTTTATGAATTTGAGTTAATATGTATAAGAATTTAGACATATGATATTATTATGTCAAGATTATTTATTTATAAGGTTTATGGATTGACTAACGATTCACTAATCCTAGTTTGGTGAATGCAAGTTGTAATTAGGAAACAGGTTTTTGCCCTCTAAAAAAGAGAGGGAGAGCATCATTAGAGAGAAATGAATAGACATATGGGAAGGAACAGGTTGTTGCCATCTAAGTCTTGTGCTTATATTGTTTAGTGAACCCTTGTCAAGTTTTGGTAATTTGTATTCATCCTTTTGGATCAAAGTTTGGATTTTGACTCAACAGTCATCAATTTGATGTCAAGACCTGTTAGCATTGGTTTTTTCAAAAACTGAGTCAGGATAAAAATGACCATCAACAAGATATGGTCAATAGTTATTATTTTCCTTATACACTATGATTATAGGTTATGTTATTATAATGATTTTAACTAGAGGTTAATTATTCTAATTATAGGAGATTTCCAATAAGTCTTCCATTTTGGTAACTTAACCATTCTTTGATGTTTTTGTGAGATAGATAGGGGAGAGAATCTTGACCCTATTCTTGTATCCTTGCAGATTTTAGTATCAACATAAGTAAGAAGTGGGTGCCTTTTACTTTACTTTGTGGTTAAGTTTTATTTGAATATGGTTTAAGGAGAAAGGCCTTTTGAGGTGGTCAACAAACTTCTCTATGGAATTGGGAAAAGATTCCATGTTTTATTTATGTGGTTGTTCAATCCCCCTTTCATTCTCTAGCTATTTTAGAGAAGTGGAGGTGCTTTATGACTGATTATGGGAAGTGGTCCTTTATGACCATTATTTCCATTTATTAGCATACCCTCATGGAAATCATTTAGGCATCATTATAGGAGTGGAGAAGGTTATCAATAGAGAAAAGTTTTATTTACCACAGGAGATTCTCTCAACATACATGAGGAGAAGAGAGACACAAAAGAAATTTGGTTTTTAAAGCTTTGGTGTGAAGACACGACATGGGAAAATGAGTATTGGAGTTCATCCAGCAAAGAAAGAGTGAGGTTGCAGAAGGATCAAAGGAAGCCTACTCACTTCTTCGATCTCTCAAGTTCTTTCTTGCTTATGAAAATGTTATTTAAGTTGAAAATCTTTCCTACGTATTCATCACAGTCGATTTGTAACTAAGAAGCCAAAGATTCTAGATTACCACTATGTATATATACGTAAATCCAAAATGCTTAATATACTACTGTATATACCTAAATCCAACATGCTTATACTACCATATATACCTAAAGATGACATGCTTAACATTCTACTTTACATATCTAAATTTGTCATGTTTAGCATGTTACTGTGTGTCGTCATGTTTAGCATATTACTATGTTTATCAAAAGTTGGCGTGCTTAACATTCTACTATGCATATCTAAAGACATCATGTTTATAATATTACTATGCTTATCCAAAGCTTATGTGCTTAACTTATTTACTATTGTATCTAAAGCTATCATGCTTAGCATATTGTTGTGTAAAACCAAGGCTGCTATGCTTAGAGAGTCTTTGTGTATTGTTACTATTTTTTTTCACATAGAAAATTAGTTGGACCTAGGTGTAATTGTTCAGAATGAATAATAGAAAACTTCAAGGTTATACATTCTTGAATGGTTGACACTTTCACAAAGCTGAAAAAAGGATCCAGTTGTCAAGATAACCCATCAGTCCAATCAGGACTAATAAGTTATCATGACAAAAGAGTTAATCATCAAAGGATCAATCATTCAAGGAGATACAATTGTTCTACAAAGTTTGATTTTTCAAGAGTTATAAGTTAAATTGATTATTCAAATTAATCAGTTTTGAATAAAAGAGAAAGATTTTGTATTACACTATTTTCATGTCATGTTTTGAACATATATCCAGGTATCTGTTACTTTATCTCATGCATTGATTAAAAAGGAAATACATATACATCATATGCTTCAGAGAAACTAACTGATCATGTTTTAAAGAAATGTTCAAATGTGTCTCACACAAGTCGTGGGAATAACTAAACTGAGCAATTGCAGACATGCAAGCTATGTATATGTTTGATAAAAGAGAAGAGAAAAGAACATATGATAAAACTTAATATCCATCATTTCCTAAGGATGGAGGTTTTTGTTGAGGCTAGTCTTCAAGGTCTTCAGTCTTCACGCTTCAATCCAAGTCACCATCCAATTGAAACTTGCAAAATTTTTTGGGACAGCCCCATTAGTGCTCCGGATGTTTACAGTTATCACATGCTTTTATCAAACAGAGACATCTACTTTTCACATCATGCATTCGGATAAGAATTTAGATTAGATAATGATACAAATCTAGAAGAAATCATGAAGGAGATCAATCAATGCTATCAGGTACTTTTTATGCTAACTTGTTTGTTCACTGTGCAGTTATAGGAAAAATTTTGTTGCTGATTTGAAGACAAATAAACATGTGGATTAAATGTGGCTCCCACAAGGGTTGAGCCCAACATGTTTCTTTTCATTTTTTTTGAAAAGAGTACCAGAGAAAAATACAGGATGCATCATTCTATTCTATATCATGCATCATCTAATCAACTTACATAAGGAGAATGTCATCATGACATCATTATAGTTGATTAGACAAATCAAAACTATATGACGGAATCAAGATTAACAAAAAGACAAATTTAGAAAAAATTAGATTACAGTCATCTCAAGAGTAAGACAAGTTTTCATATTATGTGCCTAATAAAGAAGAAGAGAGAAAGAGCAAGGAAGATAAAAGAACTTGTGTAAAAGTTGCAGAATAGGTCTCATGAAGAGTCATCTCATTATGACAAAGGAGGGATGAAACAAAATTGCATACCATTTATTTTCATGTTGTTTTTATGTTGTCTAAAGATGATCAAGTTTAAAACAGCTATATCACATTCAAAGTTACAAGTGTCTCATAAGAAGTAGTCAAGTAAATGCCACATGAACAGCAGATAGAATAATGGGAGACAAATAGCTTAATCTCTATGCTAATTTGACTACCATTAAATAAGACTACAATATGTATGAGATGGATGTGCAGTCATCCAAAAGAGAAGATATAAACTTCGTAAAAGACTGCCACCATTTCCTCAGAGTTTTCAAAACATCAAAAGATACATGAAGATCAAATGCTACATTCAAAATGGAGTAACATGTTCAAATAATCAAGCATCGAAGGATGAAGTATGTAATACAAGTATATAACCCAACATAGTAAATGGGCCTCCAACATAACAATCAGATCAACCTTCAAGATCAAATGAAAGAAAATTATAAGTGTATTTGCAAGCTACAGAAGATAAATCAATACAGAGATACAATATAGTATGCAAGTTGCAAGCTACAAGAAAACACAGCTAATAGTTATGAATGGAGTTACAAGCTACAGAGGATGCTACATAGAAATGTATGCAACACAGTAAGGAGGGAACACATGCAGGTAAGAAGAAGTGCCACATAGAAGTAGATGCATATAGTGCATTCATGCAAGATGCAGTCAAAGAGTAGATGCAGTCAAAAGATATAATGATGACATAAAGAAAAACACATTGCAAAAACAAGACAGTCATCATCATGGTAGACAGCCACAGTGATCATGAAGTAGTATGATATATCATAATGATCAATGCTCATCTACAGAGGAACATCAATGATAAAACAAACAGTTAAGAAGACAACTTTTCCTTCTGTGACAGTTATGCTACCAAAGTACAGTCACCATCACCCAATCAAGCATAGCAGTGACCTATGAAGAGGTTTAAATGAGCAAGAAGCATTCATGATACACAGTAATGATCATTGCCCACCTACAGAGAAGTATGAATAATGATAAAGACATGAACAGCTAGAACAGGTATGAAGATGCATGAGAAAGCTAATAGGTAGGGATTACAATATGCAAAAAAGATAGCTACAGATATAAGGATGCACGAAGGCATATCACAGGAGATGAAATAAAGAAATATATCTATGCTACTTAAGCCTTGAAAAAACAACAAGAAACAAACAAGAATGCATGTTATCCAAGATACAGTTGAGAGATAACAAGGAAGAAGAAGACAACTAATCTCTATGCCATGATATACATCCATTTATAGATGAGACAATCCTACATTAAAAAAATGATGATACAGCCACATAGTTCATCAACCTTGTGCTCATGCAATCCGAAAAGATAGTCTATAGAAGAGCCTTACAGTATGATAGAAGCTATATTATAATGGTGCAGATGGAAGTAAAATGTTGCTATAATGGTGCAAATGGAGGTAAAATGTCAAACCATTATATAGAATACCAAAACACTACTGTCATGACACAGATTAACACATGCTTCTACCCATCAGCCACAGTGAGATGTAAAGCGAGCAAATCATCAACAAATGTGTATGAGGCAGTCACAAGGAGGTGAGAAATATTAAGAAAAGTAGAGCAAGAGAAAGAAAACCCATTTCCAAAACTTCAAAACCCTTAACTCTTGCCAGCAGTAAGAGATAGAAGTAGAGTAAAAGTGATGCTACACAAGCAATATACCATCAGTGTTCAAGAAGTCAAAACCCTAGTGATGTTCTTGTAGGCTCAAAGATAGATTTCAAAGAGGATGCCATAATACAGTCATAACCTACAGAGAAGAGCAAGAAATGAGAAAGAATGTATACCCATATGCGAAATTCATAGGATTTCTTCATAGATACACTAGTTCTTTTATTTCTTACAAAGCAGAGGAGGAGATCAAGTAAAACAGTGGCCATAGCATTATAAGAAATTTTGTGCATAATGAAGTCAAAACCCTAACTTCATAACTTACAAACCCTCTAGGTGAGTTATAGTTTTATGCCTATTGACAAAGACAAGCATAGCCATGGCAGTTAGAAGTTCTGGGTATGCAAGAGAATTTGAAACCCTAACCCAAAACTCCAAAAAGCCTTAGGTATATGCATTATGAAGACACATCAAGATAAAAAGAAAGATATAACCATGGCCAATAGAGACTTGGCATTTCTTGTCAAAAAATGCAATACCCACAACCATCTACAACTTATCATGCAAAAAGGAGTGAGACATCAAAAGAATGAAACTACAGAGAGGATAGCAAGTGCTCACCTCATTGCTGTCAAGAAAAAAGGATTTTCACGGCTTCATAGTGGTCCCAAATTTCCAAATATGCAAGACGAGACCGTTGAGAAGGAAATCACACAGTGAAAGAATGCAAGCATTAAAAGAATGCACAATAGTAAAGACTATTATAACAAGTGAAAAGGCCGTGGCCATACAGGTGAAAGAAGTTACAACATTCAAATGCTTTGTAACAAACAAAAGAGAAAGGTTACCTTCTTTCTAGCTAGTGAGGAGTTCATGGCAATGATGATGCATTCAAAATAGTGAGGGAGAAAACTAGAGCCACCATGGAGCAACTTCAAACCCTCAGCCAGCATTTTTGCAGATCTCAAAGGAAGAAATCAAATAGATGAGGGAATGAGAAAAAATTAGGGTTGGTTCCCTATTTTGATCGAAGGTTATTTTCACTCAAGTGTGTTTTTTTTTTCTTAGAAAAAAACCAAATTATTACCTTATCCAAATCTGTCCTTGGGGTCAAGACCTTTCTAGGAATCATAACACATAGTGGCCGACAGCAACCTTTTGGAGGTTGATTCCTTCTAAGTCAAGAGGCTGATATAACATATGGGAGTCTTCAAGCTTTATGACATACTATGCATGATGAATTTCCTTTGTGGTTGAATGGTGGAGACATAACAAGATACATCTTTAGTTCCTTTTTCTATGCCCAAGCATCCAAGGATGGATCTCAATATTATGCATGGTGGCTAACAGCCAAGGAGATGGATGTTTTATGACATGATATGCATGGATATAAAGTTTACAAAGGTGACAGATAAGTTGAGGTGAGCATCTATAATGATGCAATATTTTATGCATATGAAATACATGGAGGTTCAAGGGTAAATTTCTTTTGTACATGGAGGAGATGTACCATATGAATGATAGGTGATGTAGAAATTGCATGGTGACACCATTGATAAAGGCAGCATATAATGTATTTTTATGCATGGGGTCAAGTTGCATGGTGGAGTTATTTTCTTTCCTTAACTTCAAATATTGTATATGGGGATATAAGGAGATTTAAGAAGTGTATATTTATGCAAATTTTGTCTTGTGCATGGAGTGCTACAGGAGTGACTGATCCTTTTATTTTCCTTGCAGAGAGAGATTATTTTTTTCACAAATGTATTGGAGTGATAAGGAAATGTGTATTTTTTCCTAGTCCTATTTTTTTGCAAAATAGGCAAATGTATTGGAGTGATAAGGAGTATTTTTTCTTCTAATCATGAATGATTTTACACATTAATTAATTGTAAATAAATAGTAAAGTAATATTCTATAGATTACTTTATTATTTTCCACAAATTGTAAAATTGAAAATAGACAAGTTGTAACCAATAATAGAGTCATATTTTATTACTTTATTATTTACTCAATTAATTTTGCTCATGCAAAATCATGCAAATTGATTAATTGAGTTAACTAGGCCACCTAGGAGGTTTTGCATGACTTTTAGGAGTATTTTTAGGGTCCTTAGTCAAAATTTTGGTCAAACACATGGACAAGCCCAAATTGAAGCTATTTTTGCTCAATTTGAGACAATTTTAGACCCTAATTTTGAGGATTTTTGAGGTTGCTCAGGAATTAGTATTTTTAGAGGCAATTATCTACAAGTCTGTATTTTTTGCATGCCTCTTGGAGAGAGAAAGGCTATTTATTGTAAAGCAAAAGTCTATTTTTGCTAGTTCTTGATTCTCATTCTGATTCAGACAGATTGGAGAATTCTTGTAGCTCACTATTACAGTTTTATTGAGAGATCAATAGGTTACAGGTTATCTTTTATCTTTTGCAAAACTTTCCTTTGTTATTTCAGATTAGTTGAATTACCTTTCCTTTTAGTGTTGAATGTTGAAGTGATTTTGATGAAATTTTGTTCTATTTTATTATTAAACCTTCAAAATTATTGTCTCACCTCATTGTTTATTGCATTAAAGCATAAATTTATCATAGGTCTTAGGTTGTGTTAATCAGAAATAGTCTTTTTATGCTGTGAAAAAGTATTTTCCTTCATAAAAACCTGTTTTCAAACCTTCCTTAGAATCATTTTTGTGATATTTATGCAAAGTCTAGATTGTGTAGAAGTTAGATTTCTGAGAAAGCATTGTGAATCAAATTGCATTAGTTTTATCTATATCAAGTGCATCACCATTTTACACTTAGAGTTCAGTTAGTTTCTTTCTTCCCTTTTTCCCAAAAAGTAAAAAACATACATCTCAATAGAACATTTGAAGGGAACCAACCCACAATCTGGAGGTCTAATCTCATCATAGGGTACCCACAACCTGAGATTAGTCCCATGTTACACAAAACTGTAGTGCTTTAACCAGCTTTGCATATGGGTGCAATTCCCAATGATAACAATTTTGGCACGCCCGGTGGGACCTTTGAACTGACTTTCAGTTGTAAAAGGACTTATTTTTTTTGCTATTTTGGTGTGAGAAACAGAATTCCATCTTTTTAGAGGTTTCTTATTAATACCTAGCGACTCTAATACTTTGGTTTTTTCAGATCAGATCTTGCAACCTATGAAAAAATACCAAGCAACGTCAAGTAAAAATTTTGAGAAGAAGCATAATCAGTTATCTCCACCAAAAAGGAGACTAAAAGTAGAAAAAGAGGCTAACATAGTAGATTTATCAATTATTACAGATCTGTCAAGTACACATCCTGACTTTGCTTCACATCAGAATCATTGTTTGCAAGTTTATCAACAGAATTTTTAAGTTCTCCACCAGCAAGCCCAGAAGAACAAATCCCTGTTTTCCAAGAGGAACCAATTCTTCTTGAGTTTACTGCTGAGGAGCCTGTTTTACAGGAAATATCTCAAGAAATTTCAGTCCAAACACCAGCTCAAGTTTTACCCACTCCAATGTCTTTACTAGGAGGAGGAGTATTACCACCTCCTGGAGGAGGAGGTGGAGGAGTGTTACCACCACCCGAAGGTGGTGGAGGAGGTGGAAGAAATCCCCCACCACCTCGAAATCAGCCTTTTGTGTCTTTTAATGGAGGTAGCTCTTTGAATTTGAATCAACATGATGACATACCAATGGTTGTGTTAAAAAGTTTGCCAAGTTTTACATGAGAAGATGGGACTACACCCATTGAACATATTAGAGATGTGGTGTCTCTATGTGTTGTTCACCACATCACCGAGGAAAACATTGCAATCAGGTTGCTGGTAGCATCATTAAAAGGTAAAGCTCTTCAATGGTTTAGAGGCTTAAGAGTAAATTCAATTAGATCTTGGGATGAATTAGGTGCTGCTTTGAATAGGCAATTTTAGGACAAGTTTGATCATTTATCATTAGTTGAACAAATGACTACTATTAAGAGGGCTCCACAAGAGCAAATGACAGATTTTAATTTTAGATTTCAAAAAACATGGAATAGAATTCCTGAAAAAGTGAAACCATCACCAAAACATGTTTTTTTGTATTATTTGAGGGCATTAAATTGAGATATTGTTGTTATGATACAATCCATGGGAGGGGTAACTTTATCAGTTGCTTTTGATATTGTAATAAGAGTAGAAAATAGTTTAATACAAGCTGGTAAGATAGCACCTAAGCCCCCAATGCCAATTTTTCTAGATATACAACCTTTAATACCAATTTCAACCCCACATATTTCAGCAATACCATCTTTTGGTTATTCAGCAAACACACAAAATAATACAGATCCCATTCATTCTGAATTTAGAGAGCTGAGAGAAAATCAACAAAGCATAGCGAAAATACTGCAGACTATGAGTAATGACTTAGTGAGTCTGAACATTCAAACAAACCAAAGTAACAGACCTTACCAAGTAGCCCCTTACCAAGAAAATAGACCTGGTTATCAGGTAGATTATCAGGGTCAAAGAAAAAATTACAACAATAGGACAAATCAACAATACAATCCAAATGTTGTTAGTACATCAAAAGAGATAGTGCCTATACAAAACAACATGGTTCAAGAGTATGCATGTTGCTATCCCTGTAATCAGCCTCATAATTAGGCCACTTGTCCAAATGGAATAGTAAGTCAAGATTTGATGGTACAGAATAACTATGTTGCTGCTAAAAATTTAGCAAGTGATGTAAACAACTAGCTAGACACTCAGCCTCAATATGTTAATCCTAATGTAGCTTTAATAAATTGGCAGGCTAATGAATTTTGTGGTGTAAATCAATTGTCAGGTCAAAAGCAATCTTTTACTAATATTGCAGCGAACACAAGATCAGAAAAGAGAGCTGTTGACTTGCAACAACAGCCCAGAAATACAAATCAGCAAGCTGAAACTACAAAACAACAAGATGGAAATGTATCACAGCCAACTGATAAAGGGGAAAATATAGTTTCTACAACTCAGAATGAGCAAAATCAAGCCTCTACATCAAAAGATTTACACATTTTGTCAAGACAGCCAGCTACAGAAAATAAATAGCCAGCAAAAGACCACCCAGAGGTTGCTGTCCCAAAAGTACAGTAAAAGGTTAGTGGCCATGTCTTTAATATTTTGGATCATATGAAAAAGACAATAGTAAGCATGTCTATTTTAGATGCTTTACACATACCAGGACAAAAAGATTTGCTACAAAATGCTCTGTCTCAGTTGCCTTTGTCAAATGAGGTACAAAAATCACATCAACCTCAAATTATGATTGCAAATGAAACAGAAAAAAAAAATAGAACAACCTAAACCAGTAGGCAAACCTCCACCATTTTATGTCACTTTGATTGTGGGTGATTATTTAGTACATAATTGATTGATAGAATCAGGAGCCACCAGTTTAGTTATGCCAAAACAGCTAGTTGATAAGTTAGGTCTAAAATATGAGCCTGTTGTTAGAGGTGTTGTACAAATGGATGGAAATGAAGTAAGTACAATTGGAATGTTCAAAAAATTAGGCCTTACTTTGCATGCTTGTCCAAACTTTGTTATATACCAGGACATTTATGTCATTGATTTGCCACCTACCTTTGCCATTTGCTTATCTAGAGATTTTACAGGAAGGTTAGGAGGGTATTTATCATCTGATTGGACACATTTATTCTTCAGAACTAGATATGGAACCAAGGTTACAATCAAATCTGAACCATTATCAAAAGATCATTTGGAACCTTACACACCCAGCTCTATAAATGCAAATCTTCACATTTTTTATCAAGAGGATTTAATTCTTGTCCAAGATCCAAACACAACTTTAGAAGGAATTCCAGATTTGGTTCTAGACTAATGGGTAGCAGAAAATCATGAAACAGATCCATTTGAGCACACGAATGAGATTGGTCTTCATGTGTACATGATTCAAGAAAACAATATAGTTATTCCAAATCTGATTAAAGAAGAAAAACAACAAACTATAGAATCTGAAAATGATGTTTGGAAACTATTTTTTGATGGTTCTAGAAGCAAGATAGGAGTAGGAGGAGGAGTTGTTTTAATTTCTCCTATAGGTGAGAAATGTTATTCATCTTTCAGATTTGCTTTTAGCTATTCTAACAACTCAGGTGAATATGAGGCTTTAGTTTATGGTTTAGAATGGGCAAGGAAAAGAAAAATCAGATGTTTAAAAGTGCTTGGAGATAGTGAGTTAGTGGTTAAACAAGTCAGAAACCTTATTGCTACAAAAAAATGACTTACTAAAATTATACAAACATAGGGTTTGGGACATGATAGAAGAGTTTGATGCATTTAATCTCATATCTGTACCTAGAATTGATAATAAGCAAGCTGACAAACTAGCTGCTATAGGAGCTGAATATGATATTCCTGTTGAAATGAAGAATATTCACTCTCCTTTATATGTCAAAGTTGTTGTTAAACCATCAATTCCAGATAATAATATAATTTGGCAAGTGTTTGACAGTGATGATTAGATTATAAATTTCTTAATGGAAGAAGCTAAATTTTCTATAGGTAATCAGCAGAATTTTGTACAACAATATGATGACCAAATACTTCAGTTAAGATCAAATAAGTTACCTAAGGGCTTGGTGACCTTGGAATCTATCTTAAAAACTTATGATCAAGTAAGAAAGGACAAGGCCATCTTGTCAATAAAGTAAGAACATTATGAACCTATTGAGATCTTTAAAGGAAAATTGCTCAAGCTGGGAAAGATATGTACAAAACAAGAACAACAAGCATTCATCCAGCTTTGTCAAGAGTTCAATAAAATTTTTACATGGGAATATGGAGATCTGAAAGGTTTCAACCCTGAGTTAGCTCAACACACAATAGAGCTGGAACCCAAAGCTAAACCTGTCAGACAGAAGCAAAGACCATTGAATCCCAAACTGGAAGTGCTCATGAAAATAGAACTCAATAAACTCATTGAAGGTAATATCATCTTTCCTATCAAACATACTTCATGGGTTTCTAACTTGGTTCCTGTTAGAAAGAAAAATGGAGAAATCAAATTATGTGTTGATTTTCATGATTTAAATAGAGCATCCTTGAAGGATCATTATCCTTTACCGTCTATGGAACAGATATTGCAGATTGTTTCTGGATCAAAGAGATTTTCTTTATTGGATGGATATTCAGGTTAAAACCAAATTCTTGTGAAAGAGGAAGATCAATACAAGATAGCTTTTACCACAAAATGGGGCACACTAGCATACAGAAAGATGACATTTGGCTTATCAAATGCAGGTGCAACATTTCAAAGAGCAATGGACATGGCTTTTCAAGGCCTAATTAATAAAATTGTGCTTGTATACTTAGATGATGTGACTGTCTTTTCTAAAAAAGCTAAGGATCATTTTCATCATTTAAGACTAATCTTTGAAAGATGTAGAGAATTTGGGGTATCATTGAACCCAAAGAAGAGTATTTTTCTATTCATGAAGGCAAACTACTAGGACACATTGTGTCTAAATATGGAATATCAATTGGCCCTGAAAAAATTATTGCAATACTGGCATTACCTCTTCCTACACATAAGAAAGGCTTACAGAGCTTTCTGGGAAGAATTAACTTTGTAAGAAGGTTTATTCCAAACATAGTAGCACTTTTACAACCTTTTATAGCAATGCTAAAGAAGAATATTCCTTTTAGCTGGACCAAAGAAGGAAAGCAGAGCTTTAAAGAAATAAAGGAAGCACTTGCTGCTACTCCAACTTTGGTAAATCAAAATTTTGATAAATACTTCATTTTATATGCATTTGGTAGTGTGGATACTATATCAACAATGCTATGTCAGTAAAACAGTGAAGGAATGGAACAATCTATGGCATTTTTTAGCTAGGTTCTGCATGACTACAAGGTAAGATATTCTTTTTGTTGAAAAGCATGTATTAGCTATTATCAAGAGCTTGAAGAAATTCAAACACATGCTTTCAAATAATAGAATTCAATTAATGGTTGCTCACCCAACAGTGAAAGAATTTTTTCTCAGTAAAGATTTAAATGATAAGAGAGCAGGGTGGATAACAAAGGTCGTGGAATATGACATACAAATTAAGGTAACCAAGCTGGTCCAAGGCAAAGGATTGTGTGAACAACTTGCAAGGAATGAAGGATACAGCAAGGAACTTGAAGGAGAGGTTGAGCCAATGTTTCAAAATAATGAAACAGCTGATGTCCCAGACCCCCCTATAAGTTGGATACATGATATGATTCATTATCTACACACTGGTGATTGTCCACAAGGCCTGGACAGATCTAAAAGAAGATATTATAGATTACAAGCAATCCCTTATGTCCTAATTGATAGAATTTTGTACAAGAGAGATTTTAACAGTGTTTTATTAAGATGTGTATAGCCAAATCAGATTCAAAAGATTCTAGAAGAACTTCATAATGGACCTGCTGGAGGTCACTTTGCAGCTAGAACAGCAACCCTAAAAATTATGAGGGCTAGTTACTATTGGCCTAACATGTTCAAGGATGCTCATGAATGGGTAAAAAAATGTCTTAAATGTTTAGTTTTTGCAGGTAAACAAAGGCTCACAGCAATGCCCTTGCATCCAATTCAAGTAGAACAACCATTTGGCAAGTGGGGATTGGACTTCATTGGTCCTATCAATCCACCTTCAAGCCAAGGACACAAGTAGATTTTGATTGCTACGGATTATTTCACTAAGTGGACTGAAGCAGTTGCTTTGAAAGATGCTAATGAAACATTAGTCCTAAATTTTTATCAAGATCTAGTGTCCAGGTTTGGAACTCTTGACTCAATTATTTCAAATAATGCTTTAGCATTCATTGGATTAAGAATATATGATTGGTCTGTCAAAAATAACATATTCTTGAATACTTCATCAAATTATTACCCTCAAGGTAATGGATAGGCTGAATCAACTAACAAAAATTTGATTAAGATTATAAAGAAAACAGTTGATGAGAATCAAAGGTCTTGGCATGATAAATTAAAGTTAGCACTGTGGGCTGATAGGATTACACCTAAAAGATCAACAGGTAATTCACCTTATGTGTTTACATATGGAAAAGAAGCCAAGTTACCAATAATAGTGTAGTTGCCAACACTTAGCTATATAAAAGAGCTAGAGTTACTTGAAGAACAACCAATGGAAATCAGGCTTACACAGCTGATTGAACTAGAAGAGATTAGAAAGGAGGCCTTACAAACATTAGAGGTACACCAGGCCCAAATGAAAAGGACTTTTGATAGAAGAGCAGTACCAAGGGTTTATAAACAAGGAGATCTAGTTTTCAAGTGGAATGAATTGAAAAGAAGACCAGGACAGCATACAAAGTTTGATGCAATGTGGGATGGACTATATATAATCATAGAGTGTAAGCAAAATAATGAATTTCATCTTGCTAAGTTAGATGGTGAGGTATTGCCAATCCCAGTTAACGGGATTCACCTTAAGATATGTTACTAAGTAAGGTAGCCTTATGCTGCAAATAAGTGCTTTTGCATAGTTAATTTTAGTTTTGTTATTTTGTTTCCAAGAAGTGCTTCTGCACATGTAGCTGGTTTTGTTTTAAGAAAATCAGTTGTATTTTCAGTTAGTGTGAGTTGCAAAATTTCTCTAAGTTCAAGGAAGAAATGACTCTATGCCAAATGAGAAGGCAAGGCTAATGGTTCTAAACTATTTAGCAGACAAACACCCGTAAGAGGTCGCCAGAAATGTTACTAATTTTTTGTTCACACTGAAAATTAGTTGGACCTAGGTGTACTTGTTCAGAGTGAATAATAGAAAACTTCAAGGTTATACATTCTTGAATGGTTGACACTTTAACAAAGCTAAAAAAATGATCCAGTTGTCAGGATAACCCATTAGTCCAATCAGCACTGATAAGTTATCATGACAAAAGAGTTAATCATCAAAGGATCAATCATTCAAGGAGATACAATTATTCTACAAAGTTTGATAATTCAAGAGTTATAAGTTAAATTAATTATTCAGATTAATCAGTTTTGATTAAAAGAGAGAAAGATGTTGTATTACACTGTTATTTCACGTCATGTTTTGAACATATATCTAGGTATCCGTTACTTTATCTCATGCATTGATTAAAAAGGAAATACATATACATCATATGCATCAGAGAAACTAACTAATCATGTTTTAAAGAAATGTTCAAATGTGTCCCACACAAGCTGTGGGAATAACTAAACTGAGCAATTGCAGACATGTAAGCTATGTATCTGTTTGATAAAAGAGAAGAGAAAAGAACATATGATAAAACTAAACATCCATCACTGCCTGATGATGGAGGTTGTTGTTGAAGTTGGTCTTCAAGGTCTTCAATCTTCACACTTCAATCCAAGTCACCATCTAGTTGAAACCTGCAAAAAAATTTGGGACAACCCCGTTAGTGCTCTGGATGTTTATAGTTATCACATGCTTTTATCAAACAGAGACATCTACTTTTCACATCATGCATTCAGATAAGAATTCAGATTAGATAATGATACAGATCAAGAAGAAATCATGAAGGAGATCAATCAATGCTATCAGGTACTTTTTTATGGTAACTTGTTTGTTCACGGTGCAGGTATAGGACAAATTTTGTTGTTGATTTGAAGACAAATAAACATGTGGATTAAATGTGGCTCCCACAAGGCTTGAGCCCAACATGTTTCTTTTCATTTTTTTTGAAAAGAGTACCAGAGAAAAAGATAGGATGCCTCATTCTATGCTATATCATGCATCATCTAATCAACTTACATAAGGAGGATGTCATCATGACATCATTACAGTTGATTGGACAAATCAAAACTATATGACTAAATCAAGATTAACAAAAAGACAAATTCAGAAAAAAATAGATTACAGTCATCTCAAGAGTAAGACAAGTTTTCAGATTATGTGCTTGATAAAGAAGAAGAGAGACAGAGCAAGGAAGATACAAGAACTTGTGTAAAAGTTGCAGAATAGGTCTCATGAAGAGTCATCTCATTATGAAAAAGGAGAGATGAAATAGCATTGCATACCAGGTATTTTTCATGTTGTTTTCATGTTGTCTAAAGATGATCAAGTTTAAAACAGCTATATCACATTCAAAGTTACAAGTGTCTCATAAGTAGTCAAGTAAATGCCACATGAATAGCAAATAGAACAATGGGAGACAGACAACTTAATCTCTATGCTAATTTGACTACCATTAAATAAGACTCCACAATATGTATCAGATGGATGTGCAGTCATCTGAAAGAGAAGATATAAACTTTATAAAAGACTGCCACCATTGCCTCAGAGTTTTCAAACCATCAAAAGGTACATGAAGATAAAATGCTGCATTCAAAATGAAGTAACATGTTCAAATAATCAAGCATCGAAGGATGAAGTATGTAATACAAGTATATACCCCAACACAGTGAATGGGCTTCCAACATAACAGTCAGATCAACCTTCAAGATCAAATGGAAGAAAATTATAAGTGTATTTGCAAGCTACAGAAGATAAATCAATACAAAGATATAATACAGTATGCAAGTTGCAAGCTACAAGAAAACACAGGCAATAGTTATGAATGGAGTTAAAAGCTATAGAGGATGCCACACAAAAATGTATGCAACATAGTAAGGAGTGAACACATGCAGTCAAGAAGAAGTGCCACATAGAAGTAGATGCATATAGTGCATTCGTGCAAGATGAAATCAAAGAATAGACGCAGTCAAAAGATATAATGATGACATAAAGAAAAACACATTGCAAAAACAAGACAGTCATCATCATGGTAGACAGCCACAGTGATCATGAAGTAGTATGATATATCATAATGATTAGTGCTCATCTACAAAGGGAAATCAATGATAAAACAAATAGTCAAGAAGAAGACAACTTTTCCTTCTATGACAGTTATGCTACCAAAGTATAGTCACCATCACCCGATCAAGCATAGCAATGACCTATGAAGAGGTTTAAATGAGCAAGAAGAAATCATGATACGCAGTAATGATCATTGCCCACCTATAGAGAAGTATGAATAATGATAAAGACATGAACAACCAGAACAGGTATGAAGATGCATGAGAAAGCTAACAGGTAGGGATTACAATATGCAAAAATGATAGCTACAGATATAAGGATGCACGAAGGCATATCATAGGAGATGAAATAAAGAAATATATCTATGCTACTTAGGCCTTGAAAAAATAGCAAGAAACAAACAAGAATGCATGTTATCCAAGACATAGTTGAGAGATAACAATGAAGAAGAAGACAGCTAATCTCTATGCCATGATATACATCCATTTATAGCTGAGACAGTCCTACATTCAAAAAATGATGATACAGCCACATAGTTCATCAACCTTGCACTCATGCAATCCGAAAAGATAGTCTATAGAAGAGCCTTACAGTATAATACAATCTATACTATAATGGTGCAGATGGAAGTAAAATGTTGCTATAATGGTACAGATGGAGGTAAAATGTAAAAGCATTATATAGAATACCAAAAGACTATTGTCATGACAGAGATTAATACATGTGTCTACCCATCAGCCACAGTGAGATGTAAAGCAAGTAAATCATTAGTAAATGTGTATGAGGCAGTCACAAGGAGGTGAGAAATATTAAGAGAAGTAGCGAAAGAGCAAGAAAACCCATTTCCAAAACTTCAAAACCCTTAACTCTTGCCAACAGTAAGAGATAGAAGTACAGTCAAAGTGATGTTACACAAGCAATATACCACCAGTGTTCAAGAAGTCGAAACCCTAGTGATGTTCTTGCAGGCTCAAAGAGAGATTTCAAAGAGGATGCCATAATACATTCATAACCTATAGAGAAGAGCAAGAAATGAGAAAGAATGTATACCCATATGCCAAATTCACAAGATTTCTTCATAGATACACTAGTTCTTTTATTTCTTACAAAGCAAAGGAGGAGATCAAGTAAAACAGTGGCCGTAGCATTATAAGAAATTTTATGCATAATGAAGTCAAAACCCTAACTTCATAACTTACAAACCCTCTAGGTGAGTTACAGTTTTATGCCTATTGACAAAGACAAACATAGCCATGGCAGTTAGAAGTTCTGGGTATGCAAGAGAATTTGAAACACTAACCCAAAACTCCAAAAAGCCTCAGGTTTCTGCATTATGAAGACACATCAAGATAAAAAGAAAGATACAGCCATGGCCAATAGAGACTTTGCATTTCTTATTAAAAAATGCAATACCCACAACCATCTACAACTTATCATGCAAAAAGGAGTGAGACATCAAAAGAATGAAACTACAGAGAGGATAGCAAGTGCTCACCTCATTGCTGTCAAGAAAGAAGGATCTTAACGACTTCACAGTGGCCCCAAATTTCCAAATATACAAGAGGAGACCGTTGAGAAGGAAATCACATAGTGAAAGAATGAAGGCATTAAAAGAATGCACAACAGTAAAGACTGTTATAACAAGTGAAAAGGCTATGGCCATATAGGTGACAGAAGTTATAGCATTCAAATGCTTTGTAACAAACAGAAGAGAAAGGTTACCTTCTTTCCAGCTAGTGAGGAGTTCATGGCAATGACAATGCATTCAAAATAGTGAGGGAGAAAACCAGAGCCACCATGGAGCAACTTCAAACCCTTGGCTAACATTTTTGCAGAGCTTAAAGGAAGAAATTAAATAGATGAGGGAATGAGCAAAAATTAGGGTTGGTTCCCTATTTTGATTGAAGGTTCTTTACACTCAAGTGTGTTTTTTTTTACTTCAAAAAAAACCAAATTATTACCTTATCCAAATCTGCCATGGGGGTCAAGACCTTTCTAGTAATCATAACACATAGTCACTGACACCAACCTTTTGGAGGTTGATTCCTTCTAACTCAAGAGGCTGATATAACATATGGGAGGCTCCAAGCTTTATGACATACTATGCATGATGGATTTCCTTAGTGGTCAAATGGTGGAGACATAACAAGATACATCTTTAGGTCCTTTTTCTATGCCCAAGAATACAAGGATGGATCTCAATATTATGCATGATGGCTAAAAGCCAAGGAGATGGATGTTTTATGACATGATATGCATGGATATAAAGTTTACAAAGGTGGCAAATAACTTGAGGTGAGCATCTATAATGATGCAATATTTTATGCATATCAAATACATGGAGGTTCAAGGGTAAATTTCTTTATGCATGGAGGAGATGTACCATATGAATGATAGGTGATGTAGAAATTATATGGTGGTACCATTGATAAAGGCAGCATCTAATGGATTTTTATGCATGGGGTCAAGTTTCATGGTGGAGTTATTTTCTTTTCTTAACTTCAAATATTGCATATGGGGATATAAGGAGATTTAAGAAGTGGATATTTATGCAAATTTTGTCTTGTGCATGGAGTGCTATAGGAGTGACTGATCCTTTTATTTTCCTTGCAGAGGGTGATTATTTTTCTCACAAATGTACTGGAGTGATAAGGAAATGTGTATTTTTTCCTAAGTCCTATTTTTTTGCAAAATAGGCAAATGTATTGGAGTGATAAGGAGTATTTTTTCTTTGAATCATGCATGATTTTACACATTAATTAATTGCAAATAAATAGCAAAGTAATATTCTATAGATTACTTTATTATTTTTCACAAATTGTAAAATCAAAAATAGACAAGTTGTAACCAATAATAGAGTAATATTTTATTACTTTATTATTTACTCACAATCAATTTCGCTCATGCAAAATCATGCAAATTGATTAGTTGAGTTAACTAGGCCACCTAGGAGGTTTTGCATGACTTTTATGAGTATTTTTAGGGTCCTTAGTCAAAATTTTGGTCAAACACATGGACAAGCCCAAATTGAAGCTATTTTTGCTCAATTTGAGACAGTTTTAGACCCTAATTTTGAGGATTTTTGAGGTTGCTCGGGAATGAGTATTTTTAGAGGCAGTTATCTGCAAGTCTATATTTTTTGTATGCCTCTTGGAGAGAACAAGTCTATTTATTGTAAAGCAAAAGTCTATTTTTGCTAGTTCTTGATTCTCATTCTGATTCAGACAGAGTGGAGAATTCTTGTAGCTCACTATTATAGTTTTATTGAGAGATCGGTAGGTTACAGGTTATCTTTTGTCTTTTGCAAAGCTTTCTTTTGTTATTTCTGATCAGGTGAATTACCTGTCCTTTTAGTGTTGAATGTTGAACTAATTTTGATGAAATTTTGCTCTATTTTATTATTAAACCTTCCAAATTATTGTCTCACCTCATTGTTTACGGCATTAAAGCATAAATTTATCACAGGTCTTAGGTTGTGTCAACCAGAAATAGCCTTTTTATGCTGTGAAAAAAGTATTTTCCTTCATAAAAACCTATTTTCAAACCTTCCTTAGAATCATTTTTGTGATATTTATTCCAAGTTTAGATTGTGTAGAAGTCAGATTTTTGAGCAAGCATTGTGAATCAGATTGCATTATTTTTATCTATATCAGGTGCATCACCATTTTACACTTACAGTTCAATTAGTTTCTTTCTTCCCTTTTTCCCAAAATGTAAAAAACATACATCTCAATAGAACATTTGAAGGGAACCAGCCCACAATCTAGAGGTCTAATCTCGTCATAGGGCACCCACAACCTGATATTAGTCCCATGTTACATGGAATTTTAGTGCTTTAACCAGCTTTGCATACGGGTGCAATTCCCAGTGATAACATGTATAATTATGGTCAGTTTACTAAGAGTTACCTATGTCTTATAACCACCAGTCTTTGATTGTTCATATGTTTACATGGTAGAGGAATTAAATATATTCTGTGTTCTTAAGATTGATAAGCATAGAACACCTTGTGCAAAAGTAGTAGTACAGGATATGTTAGTGTTCTTTCTATGCGACTGATAGTCTTGTTTGTGTTTTTTGTGATCATAAAAATGGTGGCCTAACACTTGTATGTATTTGTAGCACAGGTATACTATGCAGGCCAAAAGGCCAATAAGATCTAAATATGATGTGTCTATAGTATAGAAGCCATGCAGGCTGAAAGGCCAAGGTTATATGGTGAAGAATATACTAAGTATAGTTAAATAATTAATCAAGTCGATGGCATTTAGAACTCTATATAGGGTCAAACCATGTTTATACTTGGGTCTTTGTTATAAGGCCGAGATAAGGCCGATGTAATATCATGGTATGATGGAATAAGCCATCAGTTAACAAACTCAATCAATGCTACATGTATATATATCCATAAAATTAGAAAGGAGAACATTTGAGTTATCTATTTTCCATGATTGGAGTCATTCAGAGTAAGTTTAAAGAGACAGATACCTCTTGAAGATTCATATGTATAGTTCTAATGTTTGCAAATAGTTTATTCTGTGATAAGTTATTCTCTTATTCAGATATATATATATATATATATATATATATATATATATATATATATATATATATATATATATATATATATATATATCAGATAACGATACCTTTGGAATCATATAAGGTTACTGTTATAGTTTCTCTTTAGTTTTATAGCTATGATAAGTATTATCATTCCTTTCAAAAGAAGTTATTTGTGGAAACAAACATATTCCTTATTTCAAGTCAAAGGATTCAAGAAGACCATGAGGTCAATAATAATAGTTTAGACTTAAACTTCTCAAAGAGAAAGATTGAATAAGTTTAGAGTTTAGTTATGAAACTAATAGTTTTTTTATGAAGAGGATAAGCCTCGAATGAGATATCTTTTCATGATACATGAAATGTAAATATTACAATGTTTAAGAGGTTAGGAGTAGACCAGTGGACATTTTTATAATCTATTATTTTGGAGAATGTTAGTTTGACATTACAATGTAATGGGTTAGAGGAATTTAAACCCTAGAACCAACTCAAATGAGTTAGATAACTTATAAGCTCTTAAGTCTAATTATGACACTATGTTACTCTATGTATTGTATGATCGATAGATAAGGGTCAAGAAAACATAAATTAAGTGGTTATTATTAGAAAGAGTATGAGAAGCTCTTTGATGAAATTTAATGTTTTCATGTTAGAGTTGAAACAAGACTTATAGCGCATAGAATGTTTATTCCTTAAGTCCTGAGTAGAATGACAGGAAGTCATAGACTCTTATGGTTGTTGAAGTCAAGGGAAATGCTAGCTAACATGCAGAAATGAAATTACAGCTACCCTAGCTCCCAATGGAGTGCAATCTAGCTTAGAAAACAATCAAGTAAGTAGAAATAAACATGCAAACAATTAAAAATCTAAGCTAATATTGACCTATCTCCATTGTCCTCCTTAACATTGCATTATTGTTCTTAGATTTGCGAGTTCATGCAACCACCTTGAGAAGCTCATGTGTGTGGACAGAAAGATATTGGAGATGATAGAGGATTGTAAGCCAAGAAAATGTCTTCTAAGAGGTGAAAATAAAGCTGAATGAGTGATTTTCTAGAAGATCATGTTTGAATGGATGGATATGATTAAGAGTTGACTTTTGACCCAAATGGAGGGTTGTGATCAGTTAGGGTTTCCCTCCACTAGAGGACAAGATTGAATTTAAAATTGGGAGAAATTGTGAGGTGGACAATGATTTTTAAATTAAACAAATTAGATTCATTTATTTAATTTATTTGAAGAGGGGAATAATGTGGGATGATTAAATTAAATATGTGAAACATATTCAATTAGGATAAGGCCTTTTAATTTAAATAAATGTTTATTTATTTAAATTAAAGGGGGCAAGGGGTAATGAATAATTAAATAATTAATCAATTAAAATTAATTATTTAACCATAGATGAAATTTAGGGGAAAATAGTAGAATATGGAAGTGATTAGGGTTTCACAATCTGAGGACACTTTTAGGTGTCTACATTTTTCCCCTCTTTGAGATGATGTTCGAGATGATGAGATTTATGTTGAGCAACATCATTGGAAAGAAGTTAAGTAAATGGATAAAAGGAAAAGGATGATGATGGAAAGATAGGATGATGATGCCCCCTCAAGAGGATAGGCAGGTTGGACAAACATGAGTAGACTCTCTAAATGAAAGGGTTTGGTCAAGGAAGAAATATAGGGGAATGGATAGAAGAAATGAATGATTTGTTAAGCTATAATGAAGGTGGAGGAATGAATATGTGAGAGAGATGGTGGAGGAATGAAAGATTGGCTAGAAGAATGGAAATGAGATCATGCTTTCATAGATTTTTGAGCTTCTATCTTGCAATTTGTTTGCTTATTATCATAGAATTTATTATGTCAAGGGATAACACACACAATGGTGTGACAAAGGACAAAGTGTGAAAATGTGATCCCTTGTGAAATAGGCACATGATAGATAAGGAATAGCTGACTTACACTAGTAACTGTGATACCTTGTCGGAACATGTGATGAGATAACTGTGAGATGTGCAAGTCCTAATGCAAGGAAGCAGCTATTCTTTCCTATGCATAGGATGTCTTTGATTCACACCCAATGGAATTCTGATCACACACAAGGCACCAAGTTGCCCCAATTATTTTGCCAAAAAAATCGCAAACAACAATCAAAGAAAAAGGTCTTGCTCTATCCTCGCTTCTCTTCATCACTTAGGGACTTCCTTGAGAAGCATAAGAATGAAACTGCAAAACAATCTAGTAAAATAAGACAAAGCAGAGTCAACAGCCATTTGGATCTTTTGCCAAGTGATAGTGTTTGACTTATTATGATTAGATGAATAAGGCCTCATTTCAGGATAGGAAGCATGTTGTATAAGACACCTGGTCTAGTTTTGACAATGCAACATCTTGTATAAGGAAAGTGATAAGATTGGCACATCTCATATAAGACATGTGGTCTAGTTTCGTGAATGTCGCATGTTGGGAGATGCTTGATTTGTGAAATGATGCATGTCATATAAGATGTAGAGTCCTAGTTTCGACAATGCCCCATTCCATATAGTGTTTGTGATAGTTGATATTGATAGCAATTGATCTATTTTAGCTGATCGAAATAGCTTGTCTTGTTTATTTTGCGATTGGTTTGAAGTGCGTGTTTCTGTGAAAGATTTGACTATCTAATCAAAGTGTCCATCTCACCAAAGGATGACTTATTATGTTGGTTGACTCAACGGGCTCTAAGGGACTGACCTAATGCCTTGAGGGCTCATCAAAGATGGCCTTGCTTACGTGAAATCTCAGAGGCATCGTAGTTCAATAGTGTGAACTTGGGATGATTTGAAGAATGGATTTGAATGATATGATGATTTGATTGAGTGATTTAGTTGGGGAATTGAATGATCTAAAGAATTGATTTGGTTGGAATGATGTGATGAATTGAATTGGTTTGAAATAATGGATTGAATGATTTGGTGGATTGATATGATGAGTTGATTGATTTTATTGATTGGATTTCTGTAGGATATTTGATTTTTTTGAGTTTTGGGGAATATTTCAATTTTTTTGGATTTGATATGTTGATTTTTTTTGGATTTTTGACATGTTGTGATTTTTTTGTATTTTTTAAGTTTTGTGATTAATTTGTTTTTTTGAAGTGTTGTGATTTTTTGTTTTTTGAAATGTTTTAATTTTTTTTTTATTTTTAAAATGTTGTGATTTTTTTGTGTTTTTGAAATGTTGTGATTTTCTTGGATTTTTGGAGAATTTTGGAATGTCAATGGATGACAATTTAGATAGCCTTTGTGCTAGATACAAATGACAAGGGAGGACCAAGTCTAGGTGGGAAGGGATAAATGGAAGAAAGGGTGGGTGATAGTGGATGGAAGGAATGCACTCATAAGAGGGCAAGGATGTGATCTCCAAGGACTATGTCACATAGGAACAACATGCACTATTGTATGTAGTATACTTAGGATTTGACATGACAAGGCATATGACAATAGGATGATGATAGGATAATGGATTTGGAAAGGGTGAGGTATGTCAATAGATATCCAAAACATGTTTCAACAATTTTGCCCCCAATCTTTATCAAGATCAAAAGAGGAAGGGAGGGTGAATGGATTAATAGGATAAGTGTATGTATGTGAGTGTAATGGCTAAGGATGGTAGGATGGTAAGGTAGAATAGGATGGAAAATGATAGGTTGGATGAGACAATGTGCCCCCAAGTGTAAGTGACATAGAAAATCAACCTACACATGATACATGTTTGCCAGGTTTTGATCATGGTACTTATCCAAGGTGCCACCAAGGGTGGTTTGCACCATTGGATGAAGGGATTTCTCTTTTTTTTTTTATGTTTTTACTTTTTTGAATGCGCTAGGTGGAATATGGATGGGAGGGACTCAAGTGTCTAGTGCCATGAAAGGTGATAGTCCCGCTAGAGATAGATGTCATCACACGTGGACCATGTCAAATGTCACTATGCTCAAGATGTTGGTAAGGGATTGTATGAAAGTGAGATGGAGTAGGTAGATAGTAGATTATGGAGGGAATGATATTGGATTATGTAGGAAAGTTAGTGGATTATGATGTGGATTATGGAAGGTTCAGGATCGATGAATGACTTATTCAAAAGCATGGACCATAGGGAGATGATGGGTGAAATATTTAGGATAATAGTTGAATAATGGGGTGATGGAGGTATATGGGAATGTTGTGAAACAGACTGGAATCATGACCAATGGCTGCACACACCATGATAAACATTGAAGCATTTGACTAGATGGTGGTGTAAGAAGTAATGGTGATGTTTGCTTCGTGGATGGGTGATGTAACCATTTAACAACCCACATAGACTTTGTATTTTTATAATTTTTGCCTTGCTTGTGGGATGGAGGAATTTGAAACTTTTGAATGGAATAGGACTTTTGGATGGAAGAGGATGGTTGGGAGTTTTGAGAGGTGGATGCCTCTTGTAATGTGATTTTTTTTCTTAGGGTCCCATACCATTTTAGTTTTTGACTTTGCTTTTGGAGGTATGGGCTTGGATGGATTGTTTAATGTCCCTTGCTTTGATTCTTTGCATTTGTACCCTAAGGCATTAGGACCCTTAGGATTTTTAGTTTTATGAGCATAGGCATTTAAATGTTTATTTTTTAATCCCATAGGATGGGTGGAAGGAGTTGAAGTGTCATGTTTAGAAAATATGTGCATTTGTTGGTAATAATTAGGAATATAAGGGGTTTTATGGATGATAGGGATATTAGGTGTTGGGAGAAATGGAGGTAAATTAGATGGATGGATAGTAGGAGTTGGTATTAGTGGAGGTAAAGTGGATGGTGGAAGGTGTATGGTCACATGCTTTTGACACTTGTAGAATGATGGAGGTGGAATGGCGACATATGTTTTTAGAATATGATAGGGTTTGTGATGGAAAGTGGTGGACTTAGGATGTGTGGAGGAAGTACCAACATCTTTATATTGTTTACCTTGGGGTGTGTATCTAAGGCCATATGAGCGAGGGGAGACATTGACATGGATTGGCTCCAAAATACCTTTCTTGTGAAGGCCTAAGCCTTTGCCATGATAATTCATTTTTTTGAGGATGCGATTGACAATGGGACTAGGTGTGTTTTGGACACTAGATACGAGTTCCTTATTTGATGGAGAAGGTGAGATAGATAAAGGTTTTTTTGTCCCAAGCAGGAACATTCATGAATGAAGGAGTATGGGCTAAGGGGATATGATGGTGAACTTGAAATGGGATTGATGGTGGATGAAGAGGGATCTATTGTCAATCAAGTATGCACCCTTGCTAAGTTCACAGAAACTTAGCTACCTGTTGAAACATGGAATCATTCTGGGATGTGGGTCTCCTATAATGAGAATGAATCTCTAGAGTGAGATGGTTCTCCTTATGATTTCCTAATCTAATGACTTGCGGTGAAAAAGGATAGAAAGATATACTAAAAGAAATGAATCCTAATTAACTTGAAGATAGAATTACCTAACAGATCTTACTCACAAATAGGTTATTGAACCCTGACCCTCACAACACTCAGCTTATTTAAATCATAAATATTTCACATGAAGGTTTGGAAAACACAACATGCAAACTGAATTAAACAAGATTTTGCAAAAGAAAATCACAAGCTAAGAGAAAGCAAAGGATAAATTTTCATCACAATGCAACATCAGATCAACTTGCAAACACTCAAACAAAGTATGAAGGAAAGTTGTTGCTCAATAACTGAAGGAATAATGAATATAGTGAAATAAATGAGTACAACACTCGATGTGAGAGGAAGACTCTGTCTATCTGCACTCTAATCTCTAAAAATTTGAAAACTAAAACTGGAACTCTCTAAAAAGGAAGAAAAATCTGAGATATATGCCGTGAAAGATTCCCCTCTTGAAAGCTGGAAAAAAGCTCCTAAAAATAGACTCCAAGTCCATTTTTGAGCTACTCAGAAAAGTGGAAATAAAAGATCTTAAAAAGAGTCCAAACTGCCAAATCATGATGCCAAAGGATCTCCTGATGTGTCCCCACCACAAAGCTATTTTCTCATGCTCATGAAATCTCCAAATTTTGTCCTATATGACTATAAATAAAACAAATCAAAAAGAATATTTGATTTGTTTTATTAGTCTATAAATTGCCTAAAATAGTTAAGTTTTAAAAGCAATTTATCAATGATTGCTTTAAAACTAACTTCACAATGTTGTGGCAATTTGATCTAGATATCCCTATTTGATTTGATTTTTGCAAAGATAATAATAACTGGCTCATAATTTAGCCAAATATTATACAAGATATTACAATTGATTTTCTATAAAAAAATCATAAAAAATGATGAACACATTACCATATATTTTATAAAAATATCAAATCCTTGAAGGCTAAAAACCATGGCTCTAATCCAAAAAAAAAACATTGCCCATATGTCAATACTCTACACCTCATCTCTGTCTATACAAGTGCCATCATGTCAAAATTGACCCCTCTTAATGCCATTACCTTGTATGCATATCTTGTCTTCATATATTCCATGTTTTGACCTTTCTGTGCATTTGAATTATATAAGGGATTGAAGTAATAATCACTGCATCAAGTGGGAGAACCTTTGAGTCTTCGACCACATAGGAAATGAAGGCTTTGAAAAGGTTCTAAAGGGATAAGCCTTATCTGCTCATGATACTGTCCATCTTTGACTTTATAAAACAAAACAACATATAATATGTTGTTGGCCTTTCCACTCCATGATTACTAGGAACCTGTTGATGATTGTTTTGATGCAGTCATAACAATTAGTTAAAATTCACATAAAATGAACCAAAACTAACTTGAAAGATATGAAGGAATCGGTTAAGATTCGCTTAATCCAAAGTTTAATATGGTCAGGTCTTGACCTGTTGGGCAAATTCAGTTGGTCGATGTGAAGCTGTAATGTTCAAGGGGTCTTACGTAGTTTAGGGTTTCTTTGATGGTTAATTGGGCTTAGAATATACAAAGGGATTGTGAATATCAACGTGTTGTTCATTCCTTTCTTGCATAAAAGTGTTACTATATTTCAAAGCTTTAAATTATTTATATTATTGCAAGCCTTTTCTCTTAAGTATTATGAAAACTATCTACTTTCAACTTTAGTTATGCATGCTTTTCCAAATATGAGACAAATTTCCTTTAAATTTCTACGTTTTAAGCTAAGTATTTTCAGATGGGTTGGGAAAAGTTAGAAAGATCTAATTTAAACATCATTCAAATATACTAAAGGATCTAATTGTTCTATTATGCACTGTGTAAGTATTGCAGCAAATTGATCAAATCCACAGACAAAACTCTAAGTGTAAGTTCTGAGTATTTTCACAAACATACACTTAAAATTGCAAGCTCTAAGAGAAAATGTTTCAAACACAATGAAGAGCAAGAAAACAATCAGAAGATAGATGCAGAATTCCAGATTCAATTGTATTAGAAACAGACAATCATATATGATTTACAATGTCTGAATGACTCTTAGCTTCATTGATCAAATTACAGAAAACTTACAAGCTTTACAGATACAACAAGGAGGCAAGATGTTCCACACGCTCCTTGTTGCAGACATAGGCGACCTCCTTCTTCTACTTCTAAACTAAAAGGTCCCTCTATTCTAAAAAAATACGCTTTACAAATCTCTACTACTACAAATCTCTATGTAGCCCCTGTGTTCCTAAAATCCCTATGTTCCTAAAATCCCTGTGTAAAATTTTACAGTGTACAGAGGTACAATATATAGACTTTCTAATTGCCCTCAATACAGCTCAAAACCCTAGTTAAACAATGGTTCAACCCTCTGGTTACAGCAATAAATGTTGGAGAACAGGTCTCCCAAAATATCTCTGAGCATACATCAAATCTGAGCGAAATATGCCCTTCTGGAAACCCTAGCAGCTTAATATTAACTTCTGTGGTCTGCTGCAATAATGTCTTCAACTGCATTTTGTCTTCATCAATGAAGACCCTTGACTTCCTCGCCCTTCATCCTTATCTTCCTCTACTCCTGAGATCTGATTTCCTCCTCTGTGATGTCACTGCCATTAAGTTTCAGCTCCCTCTTCAATTGCAAACCTACAAAAAAATAGATAAGTAATAAGTATCATTTCACTTAATAAACAATAGGAACTGAAACACCTGTTAAATCTAGTCGTGACTGTGTGAATGCATCAATTGGGCCTTGAATCCGTGAAAATTGCGTCCAAAAATGCATATACAATGCTTAGAAAAGTCGGGTCAACTATCGTTGACCAAAAAATATGCATTCGGGCCTCAAAATGCTTTAAAAAACCTATCTCTTCTGCCTTCCCACCCATTTCCTTGTTTAAATCTTTGTATATCACCCCTGTATGCCAATCAGAATGTATATTCTTGATATACAAGTCCGCTACATGTACATTTCAGGTCCGCCGCATGTACATAACCCTTGTATCTTCCGATATACACTGTTTAAAACATACATGGACTTAATCCAGTTTGATAAATTTTCAGTTCCGGTACTTGTATATGTGCAATGTATGTTTGATAATATACAAGTGGGAAACATACATCGATTTAACTTTTCTTAACCTTCCTTTGCATCCGCGCAATGTATAAGTGCATTGTATCTTTTGATATACATTTGGGTTTGATACAAGCATTAAATCGGTTTTGATTTTCTCTTTGATTCCGCTTTGTATAAGCGCAATGTATATCAGCTTGTATATAAGAATATACAAGTGCAAAATATACATTGAATTAACTCTGCTTCAAAACTTTTCAAATCCGTGCTTGCATGTATATTATTCTTGTGTGCGCCAATATGCAAGCCGGAACATATACAAGGACCTTTTGTTATTTCATAAGTCCATCAGGTTCGCCCAATGTATATTTGTATTGTATGTTACTCAAACATACAAGCCCACGGATATACAACGAATTAACCGCTCTTCATAATATTTGGATTCCACACCATATATAAAGTGTTTGTATATTTTACCTTATATGTTTTGACCTACTGAACATACAAACGAAAGATACATGCAATGGAACTCAAACATGTATTCATTTCAACTCTGGGTTAGTTCAGATCCATCTTGTATGTATAAATCAAAAACCTTTATTAAAATGCATACAAGGAAAAAAGACATACAATAGCCTTTGTATATGAAAGCAATGTATAAAGGGCAATGTATGTAATATTACAATGACCCAACATGCAAACAAATAATGCATATGCAACCCGATAGCCCATGCGACTAAGTATAAAACGACTTTGTACATACAAAGGACTTTGTATATGCAAAGCGATATACAAAGGTCTTTGTATACAAGCGAACTTGCATACAAAGGGCCTTGTATATCGACATGCATATACAAACAGACTTGTATGTACAAACAGCAAACCCCTCCCTTGTACATTTTACCAAAATGATCCTAACTTACAAAATATGGCAAATTTTAAGATGGTTTGAAAAGCAACCCTAGCTCATTTTTCACAAGAATCCAACCATATCATGCCCTGGTACTGAAAATGCATTTTTTTCTCTATTTTTATCAAAGTTTACAATTTTAACCCTCATTTTTCCTTTACCACCAAACAAAATAGAACACACAAAAGCAAACGCAATAGCCACAGCAGGGGTCGTCATTTTGCTAAGGAGTAAAATGGGACGTGTTGTGAACATCACAACAACTAGTAACCAAACAAAACAATTAAATTCAAAGCATTTAAGAGAACTAAATGAAATAAATCCATAACTTCCAACTACCCTTCCTACAAATTATTCTTCAACTTGAGACCTAAGGTATTCAATAAGGGTGCATGAATTTTTATTTTCAGTTTAGGTGTGTGCACGTGATTAATTATCCTCATCTTGAAGATCAGTTGAACAAACTAGTGACTGATATTAGCCTACATAGTTGAGGATGTTCCCTCATAGCCAACCAAATAGAGCCTTACTGCCAGCGAGTGTCTATAGCCCTGGCAAGGTTATCGTTACAATTCTCCTAAGTAGAGCCCCACTGCCAGGGAGCGTCTATAGCCCCGGTAGAGTTACTTAGATGGCTTAATCTGGATTTAAAGTATAATCCACTTTATTTATTTTTTATATTTTATTGATTTTGATATTTGATAGAAATTTCACAAGATATAGCAATTTGTAACTTTATGATGCAAGGAATGAGCACTTGCTGAAATTAAGCTGAGAATTGTAATGGTAGCAAGGGTGACCTCAGATTTTTTACCTAATATCTACACTGGTAGGTTCAACAAACCCAAGGATTTTAGGTGTGTCATCGTGAGAAACCTTCCTCAAATTCTCAATCAACATTATTGAATACTAAATTTTAGAAGCTAAACAAATCTCTACATTCATGACAGTCACGAAAGTTATGCATAAATTACAAATGATTAACCTGAATATTCTAAATTTTATACTATTTTCAATGGTTTTTAGTTTGCTCCTTAATACTCTAAAGTAAAACAAAGGTCCCTGCTGAGGAGACAACAAACAAACCAAACAACAAACTGTACAAGGAAAAACAAAAACAAAGTGAAAGAAGACTGTACAAGCAGCAAAAACAAAAATAAAACAACAAAACAAAAAGAAACAAAAATAAAACTATACAAACAACTAACCTACAAAAGCAAACAATAAAAGAAAATTGTACACTACTTACACTATATTACAAAAAGATTGCTCTTTACCTCAAGCGTAGAAGTAGTGTTTCAAATGCTGGCCATTAACTGGTAATGGCACATCTTCCCCTGTTAAGGTCTTAAGTCTAAATGTGTTGTCTCCTATTATTTTTGAGACTTGCAATGGGCCTAACCATAATTTATCAAATTTTCCATGGCTCCCTTTCTTTTCATGTGCTTTGTCTCAGTACAGCACTAAGTCTGATATCCTAAATGTCTTGACTCTTGCCCTCTTATCAAACCACCTCTTAACTGCTGCTTGGTGTTTGGCAAACTTCTCGATGGCTTGACCTCTTTTCTCATCTAATTGTAGTATCTGCACTATCCTGGCTTCCCTATGGTTATCAAAACCTAAATAGTCATAGGCAAACTTCCAGATTGGTATTCTCAGATTTACTGGAAGTATAGGATCAGTCCCATAAACTAAATGATAAGGTGCACTACCTAAGCTGTTTTGAACTTGGTCCTATCTACCCACAATGCATATTTTAACAAGGTATTCCACTCTCTAGGACTCTTTGCAATTAGCTTCTTGAATATATCTAAAAAAAATTTGTTCGTAGACTCAGCTAATCCATTACCTTGAGGGTAATAATTTGAAGAAAACTTTAAAACAATCCCGTATTCAAATGCCCATTTAGAAAACTTTAAAGAAGAGAAAGCAGGGCCGTTGTCACATACCAATGAATAGGGAGTTCCAAACCTGGTTATGATGTTCTCTTCAAGAAACTTGATAACTACCTCGGTTGTGGAGAATTTGCAGCATGTAGCCTTAGTCCACCTTGTGTAGTAGTCAGTCACTGTCAGTATGAACTTGTGTCCTGCAGAAGATGGAGGATTGATGACTCCAATGAAATCCAGGCCGCACTGTGCAAATGGTCTTGATTCAATCACAGGTTGTAATGGATTGGCCTAATTCCTTCCCTTATCTGCTGCAGTCTGATAGGTGTGGCAACTCTTGATGTGACTCTCTGTATCTTTGAACATCGTGGGCCAGTAATAGCCTGCCCTCAATATTTTATGTGTCGTAGCTAGATGGGAACCATGGCCGGTTCCGTACTTGTCATGCAGTTCTGTTAACACTTTATCCGCCTCAGCTCTGTTTAGGCATCTTAAATAAATTCCATCATGGTTCTTCCTGAATAGAAGACCTCCTTACACCATATATTTCAGTGCTTTAATCTTCAAAGCTCTCCTCTGAGAAGCTTTCATCTTATTTGGGTACTTTCCAGCTATTAGAAAAGCGTTTAAATTTCCATACTAGTTTGATATGTTATGGGAATTCAGCACATACTGCTATTTTATCAAATTTGGGTCTGTGTTTGCTATTGTTTGCACCAACGCCTGCCCTCTGACCAGCTTCATGGGAATGATTTCCATGTTGAACTCTTGCAGTGTGGTGATCCATTTGGCTCTCTTTTCTCCAGGTTCGTTCTACATTAGCAGCATCTTTACTACTGTGTCTGGCACTATGGCTTTGACCTGGCTGCGCAAAACATAATGTCTAAATTTTTTTACAGCCTTTATTAGTGCAAATGCTTGTCTTTTGGTATCCAGATATCTCAATTCTGCATCCTTCAGAGGCGTGCTCATAAAAGCAATGGGTCTTTCCTCATTATCTTCACCCTTCTGCATTAGGGCAGCCACGACTGAATGGGAGGATGCGAAGGAGTAGATATAAAATGGCTTTGTGTAGTCTAGGCTTGCCAGTATAGGGGCGTCATAAATGGCCTGCTTGATATCTTTGAATGCAGCCCTAGCCAGAGGCGTACACTCCATCTATGCATCCTTTTTTATCATGGCATTTAACGGCTACACGATTTCTGTAAAACTCGTGATGAACTTCTGAACAAAGTTAATCGTACCAAAAAATAATTTTAACTCTTTCCTATTGTTTGGTATTTGCAAATTTTTTATTGATTCTATTCTATCTAGGTCAATCAATATTCCATCTTCAGAGATGACATGCCCTAGTAATTTACCTTCAGTTACTCCAAATGAACATTTTTTAGGATTAAGGGAATTTTTGTACCTCTCACATCGCTTAAGTATTTTCCTGAGATCTTCAGCGTGAATGGATGCATCCTTGGAATACACAGTTAGATCGTCCATATACACAACAATGCACTTACCTGATAACCCACAGAACGCAATGTCCATGGCTCTTTGAAAAGTGGCACCTGCATTAATCAGACTAGAAGGCATTCTCCTATATGCATAATTTCCCCATTTACAAGTGAAGGTGGTTTTTAATCTATCATCTCTATCTATTAAAACTTGGTTATAGCCCGAGAAACCATCTTATAAAGACATCATCTTTGCCCCGTTCACTGCTTGCAGTACTCCATCTATGGGAGGCAGAGGATAATTATCCTTTTCAGATGCTTTGTTCAAGTTCTGAAAATCTATGCATAATCTGATATCTCCGTTTTTCTTCCTTACTGGTACTAAGTTAGCTACCCTGACTGAATGTTTGACTAGGAAAATTATTCCAGCAGATAGCAATTTTTTAACTTCCTCAAAGATTAAAGACTCTAGAATGGCATTCACCAGCCTTTGCTTCTGCCTAAATGGTTTAACCTCTGGCCTCAACAGTATCACATGAGTTATGATGGACGTATCATATGTTTTCAAGTCTTCATATGTCCATGCTATTACGTGTTTATAATCTTTTAAGGCATTTATAATTTCTTTTCTAATTTTCTCAAAGCAAGCCCTTCCAATTGGCACATTTTGTGGATTTTGCTCTATCCCTAATTTGTGTAAATCACACTTACCCCCTTCTATTTTGGGCAAGTCTTTCTGTCTCATCATTCCATCGAAGTCAAAAATATGTTCTAATTCAATTACTCCTTCGAGTAAAAAGTTTCTCTTCAAGTTGATTATATCCTCTTCGTCCCATGTTGTTTCAGGCCTTTCTTGTTCATCGATGATTTGTGCCTCAAATACCTCATTACAAGTCAGAAAATCAACGATTTGTTGATCCCTCCAAATACCTGAAAGTGTGTAACATTGTCTGGGATACTAGGAACAATAACTAATTCTACAGCAAATCATCTCAAACCTGACAGTGTCAAGGGTTCCAATGAAAGCATCAAATGAGTCTATTAAACCCCATACTCTATGTCTGTAACAAATCATTTTCTTATAATTGCAAGCATATAATTTCCTTACTTGTCTGACTACTAGTTCAAAATCTAAAAATACCTTAATCGTTTTCACCTTTTTCTTGATGGCCATAACAAGTCCCAAAATTAAGGCTTCATATTTAGCAGTATTGTTAGTACAAGAAAACTGCAGTCTATATGCTACTAGGTATGACTTACCCTGAGGATCTATTAGTTCAACACCTACACCCGTACCCTATTTTGATTTGGACCTGTCACATTTTAGTGTCCACATGCCATCTTGTAAATGGCATATGGGTATTTCTGTTTGGTTAACTTGCATATGTGTATTTTCAGCTTGTAAATCAGAAAGACAACTACCCTTATCCTTTATTTCTTCTCCTAAATCTGAAAACTGAGTACCTACATTACTCTTAAAGTATCTCTATGGTTGATCAGGATTCACATTTTCCTCTTGTAATTCTACCCTCTTCGTGCATTTTTTGTATTCATGTTTAATAATGTCTTTGCACATTCCACAACTCTCCTTAGAATGTGGTCCATCATGAACTCTACATCTATTCTTATACAGTTTACATTAGGCTGGCAGATTTTGTTTAATGCATTATTCCACCTCTTGCCTAATGGCATGGCCAAATTTGTCCATTGCACTATTTTCTTCATCCGAAGAATTTCCATCAGACTCAATGAATAATGATGTCTCCTTGCTAACACATTTTTCTCTAATGTTTAACATCATGATCTTTTCAATCTGTACCCCATTGTTAGTAATCCTATAAACACCAGGTTCAATAGCAGCATACAATATTTCATCTGTTCGATTATACTCTGTTATCATGTGTTTCATCCTAGGTTCTGCCTCTATTCTAATCTGGTTTGGGACACCTCTCCAAGGTAGCCACATATGTGAAAAATCAATGGCAATATATCCGTTTAATGTTTTGGACCAATCCCTACTCAGCAACATTCCATAATTCATGGGTATATCCACTATTTGAATGTCAATGAATTGGCTTACCCTAGGGCCTAAAGATAATTGCATCTGAATGTTCATTAGTTCTCCTATCACACTAACCTTAGTTTTATCTAACTATGTGACAACCTTAACATATTTGGTGGGAGTTAGCTTGAGAGTTTTACATATCCCTAAGGGCATTATGTTGGTTGAGGCACCAGAGTCTACCATGCAATTGTGTATGTTCTTCCCACACAATCTAACAGTTAACAAAAAAGGAGGAGTATCCTTCTTATCAACATACATTACTACATTTGTATTGGAAGGCTGCTCAACTCTCTTACTTTTCTCTTTAGGTGGTGAATCTCTATTAGGAACAGCTATATCAACAGCAACCTAATATGTCAGGGATGTATCTAGAGATTTTATAAAACATTTCTGATCCCTGGGGTTTTCAATAATTCATTCAGAGGTATACTGACCTTAATTTTCTTTATTTCTTCTGACAAGTAACTTATTAATCTAGTTGTCTCTACTGTTTCAGTTTTACTTGTTTGGGCCTTTTGTACTGTTGTTCCACTGTTTGTTTGATGATTAGCTTTAAGTGTGGCAGGATTGTTGCTAGCACTCTAATCTGGGGGTGTATTAAAGTTGTTAGGAGGAATGGAAGTGGTGAAAGGTCCTCCTGGCCTAGTGTTGTTCCTTAAATTGTAGGTGTGGTTTTTATTTGTCTATTGAAAAGCCTACACCTCTTCTATTTCAGTTAATACTTTATTTTCAGTTTCAAAGGGAAACTGAAAAGCATTTAACACAAAGGCTAATTCAAGATAAAGATTTTCACAAAAGTATGGTTCATCCTCTAACAATTCATCTTCTTTCTCTTCTATAGTTGCAAAGGTAAAGGTTTCTAAAACTAAAGTTGTATCGTACCTTTAGGGTACTACCTCATTACCCTTGGGAATGAGAAACTCAGAAGTAGGAGGCCATATGTCTATATTAAATATGTTGGCTGCTAAATGGAACTGTGGACAGTCAAGCATAGCATGGGCATTGGTATTGTGAAATCTGTACTAATTTTTTAGTGATGTATTGGCCATTTGGATGCTAGCCGTTTGTTTTGCATCATGATTATCTATATTCTCAAAAAGAGAAACTAGGGTACCATTGTTTGGTCCGGTGTTCCATGTTTTGGGTGGCCTAGGCTGGTTCTGATTTCTGTTATTGTTACCCCAGACCCTATTGTCTATCACTGGCCCTCTATTTTGCATTAGTTGCCCTTTGTTATGACCTTGATGCTGATTATAATTTTGGCTCTGATTTGAACATTGGCCTTGGCTATTATTTTGGTTATGGCTCTGATTGTAGTGCTAATTTAGATTTGAATTATAGTTCTAATTTTGGCCTTGGTTATAATTCTGATTTTGATTGTATCCTTGGTTACCTCTTCCATAGAGGTTCTCATTTCTTAGTTGTGTCACTTCGGTGGTTAATCTTTTCAAATGTGCAGTGATCTCTTTGATTTCTTCCTTTTCCTCTTGTGCCTTTGCCACAGTTGTATCTCTAAGAGGTCGGAAGAAAGGCTGACCATTATTTTGACTGCTATTAGCAGTGTTACCTGTGTAAGGAGTTATGGCTTGGATTGGGGTAGGACTATACACAGGTGTGTAAGAAGGAACTAGATTTAATAATGGAGTGTGATGCATAGGAACTCCATTCCAAGGTTGTGCCTAATTTTGCATCCCAAAATTTCCTCCATTAACAAATGGGCTACAAGTTGTATGCCTCATCTCTTGATTTACTGAGGCTGCCTCTTTATAGGCTTTGGATATTGAATCTATGTCAGGTTTTCTTTTGACAAACATGGTAGTTAAAGGAACCAAGGCAGCATAGTACATGGCTAACAAGGTATTATCATCTATGGTGTAAGGGGCTACCAACCTAGAGTAGGCCTTTTGAAATCTGTCATTGAAATTATCAATTAGCTCTCCCTCTCCTCTTTTTATAGTATCCAATTTGTGATACAAGATACAAGGATCAATGGGTCCTCTAAATCTAGACAGAAACGCTTCTTCCATAAGTGACCAAGAAGCAGCATAGCCATTGGGTAAGTTTACATACTAGTTAGAGGCTTGTTCATTAAAGGTATAGGGAACCAATCTACACACCACGTCCTTGTGCTCTAATCTGGCCCTAAAGCATGCTTCCTTGAATATTCTAATATGTTCTTCCGGGTCTTGGTGTAACTGATATTTGGGACATATCTTTTCTGGATTTTTGGGCATCTCATTGTAATCATTGAAGTGTATGGGAGACTGGACATTGAAATAAGCCATTGTAGGTATCTACTCTTGAACTGAACTTGTGGGAATACCTAGATTTCCTAGGGGATTAGGATCTTTAGGAGGACTAGGACCTCTAGGAGTACCTGAACCAAGATTTAAAGATCTGAATAAAGATCTGTCAGGACTCACAAAGTTATGGATAGTATAAGGTGATCCAGGGGGTGTGTTAGATGAGCTTCCTGGGCGTGTTATTTTAGGGTTCCAAATCAGAGGACTCTTACTTCGCCTTATATCAGGTAATTGCACAAATATATCCCCTGAATTGGATCTAGATCTAGTCACTCTATCGCTGTTATTAGCTAGTTTTACTTGAAACAAACCCTAACTCAAGTCAGGCCCTCCTTCTAGCGCCAAAGAAACTGTTGATGATTGTTTTGATGCAGTCATAACAATTAGTTAAAATTCACATAAAATGAACCAAAACTAACTTGAAAGATATGAAGGAATTAGTTAAGATTCACTTAATCCCAAGTTTAATATGGTCAGGTCTTGACCTGTTGGGCAAATTCAGTTGGTCGATGTGAAGCTATAATGTCCAAGGGGTCTTATGTAGTTTAGGGTTTCTTTCATGGTTAACTGGGCTCAAACTATGCAAAGGGATTGTGAATATCAGCATGTTGTTCATTCCTTTCTTGCATAAAAGTGTTACTATATTTCAAAGATTTGAATGATTTATATTATTGCAAGCCTTTTCTCTTAAGTATTATGAAAACTGTCTACTTTCAACTTTAGTTATGCATGCTTTTCTAAATATGAGACAAATTTCCTTTAAATTTCTACGTTTTAAGCTAAGTATTTTCAAATGGGTTGGGAAGAGTTAGAAAGATCTAATCTAAACATCATTCAAATCTACTAAAGGATCTAATTGTTCTGTTATGCACTATGTAAGTATTGCAGCAAATTGATCAAATCCACAAACAAAACTCTAAGTGTAAGTTCTAAGCATTTTCACAAACATACACTTAAAATTGCAAGCTCTAAGAGAAAATGTTTCAAACACAATGAAGAGCAAGAAAACACTTAGAAGATAGATGCAAAATTCTAGATTCAATTGTATTAGAAATAGACAATCATATATGATTTACAATGTTTGAATGACTCTTAGCTTCATTGATCAAATTACAGAAAAATTACAAGCTTTACAAATACAACAAGGAGGCAGGATGTTCCACACGCTCCTTGTTGCAGACACAGGCGACCTCCTTCTTCTACTTCTAAACTAAAAGGTCCCTCTATTCTAAAAAAATATGATTTACAAATCTCTACTGCTACAAATCTCTATGTAGCCCCTGTGTTCCTAAAATCCCTGTGTTCCTTAAATCCCTGTGTAAAATTTTACAGTGTATAGAGGTATAATATATAGACTTTCTGATTGCCCTCAATACAGCTCAAAACCCTAGTTAAACAATGGTTCAACCCTCTGGTTACAGCAATAAATGTTGGAGAATAGGTCTCCCAAAATATCTCTGAGCATACATCAAATCTAGGTGAAATATGCCCTTCTGGAAACCCTAGCAGCTTAATAGTAACTTCTGTGGTCTGCTACAATAATTTCTTTAGCTGCATTTTGTCTTCATCAATGAAGACCCTTGACTTCCTTTCCCTTCATCCTTATCTTCCTCTGCTCCTGAGATCTAATTTCCTCTTCCGTGATGTCACTGCCATTAAGTTTCAGCTCCCTCTTCAACTACAAACCTGCAAAAAAATAGATAAGCAATAAGTATCATTTCAGTTAATAAATAGCAGGAACTGAAACACCTATTAAATCTAGTTGTGACTATGTGAACACATCAATCGGGCCCTGAATCTGTGAAAATTGCGTCCAAAAATGCATATACAATGCTTAGAAAAGTCGGGTCAACTATCGTTGACCAAAAAATATGCATTCGGGCCTCAAAATGCTTTAAAAAACCTATCGCTTCTGCCTTCCCGCCCATTTCCTTGTTTAAATCTTTGTATATCGCCCCTATATGCCAATCGGAATGTATATTCTCGATATACAAGTTGGACGTAATACATCCACTTAACTAAATTTAATCCTTCGCTGAGATCTGCTTTGTATGTACTAAAATGCATGTAATGATATACAAGGCGCGAAATATACAAGGACCCTTTCGTTATTTCATAGTGTTAGACTTAGGGCACACAACTGAGAGGGGGGGTGAATCAGTTGTGCAAAACTTTCTCCAATTTACACACTTAAAATATCTTGGTGATTAGCAGTATATTAAACATGAAACATAATGCATTCAAATCAAAAGCAGAAACTCATCAACACATAAGACACCAAGATTTTGATGTGGAAAACCCGGTTAAGGGAAAAACCACAGGGTGATTAACTCAAGAATGTATTCTCTGTTAGAAGAATAGAAAGAACAAAATGACACATGCCAATTAGGGCTCACTGCCCGAGCACACTACTCACAAGAGGCTCACTGCCTACAAGAGACACACTGTCTACAAAGAAATACGTATCACATACATGAACTAGAAAATAGCATCTTCACCATGCTTGAATCAGTTCCATTAAGCTCAATACTTTTGATCTGCCTTTTGCTCTCTTCTTCACTACCACACTCTCATCTCCACAAGACACACTTAAAAATGACTTCACAATCCCTTATTTATACAAGGCATCAACTTAGGAACAATCATCTAAGTCGGCAGACACCTACAAGAATATCTGCAAGGCGTGTAATACATCCAGTCAGCCAGTCTCAAGAAGAACACCAATATCTAGTGGTTATTCTTCAAATGCAAACTCTAACTTCAATGCGGACCACCAACATGAACTATACATGATCCAACTATCATCGTAACCTTCCCTGAATCACCAAGAACATCCGCACTTCATCTGCCTACTGGAATTCTTCTCTCCTTTATCTAGAGCTTCAAGAACACAGTCTGTCATCACTGTCACAATGGAATAGGCTCTTCTGGACCTTCAAACCACTAACCAATCTAGTTGACACTTCATAGGGATGTCCTCAACACTCCCTCAAACCCGCAGATTGGGATAATGGATTTCTGGATCTCCCGGACCTATCTGTGACACTCTGTCACCTCTAAACACCTGTCGGAACCGGTTCTACTTGAGCGACCATAAATTCTTTAGATCTTCATACAGACCTCTGAAAACTTGACTGGAGCATCTCAAGACTTATATCTACAAACCCTTTAAACTGCATCCTCTCATCCTCAACCTATTGTGGACTTTTACCTTCTTGTCATCACTGTTCTTCACTGTTCCTGATTGAGACTAATTTTCTCAATATCCTCAACACATAGCTCATCCAATCCTTCTCATTAATGCAATATGAGTATGTTGACATCAATTACAACACTGGTTAGGCCCATACTTGCAACAATCTCCCCCTTTGTCATTGATGGCAACATATGATGTGAAAAACCATCAAGACAAGAACTTCTCCTTACTATCACAACTCCCCCTATCAGCAACAACTATTCACATGTCTTATCTTCCTTTACTGCTCCCCCTTTGATCAGCAACCACTTGTTTTTCACATGTCTTCTCTCCCCCTTTGACATCAATGGCAAAGGGCTCATACTTGCAACTCCAATACTTCAGAATCATACCTGTTGCTCCCCCTGAGTAGCAGCTCCCATCAATCCAGATCACAAGATATGACTGTGATATCCACTGGACTGATGCACATCAGTGCATCCTAGTTCATCACCAGAGGGGAAATAACCCCTAACTTCTCCCTGAGATACTCAAAAGAGTCCTTGGGAAGAGGTTTAGTAAAGATATCTGCAATCTGATCCTTGGAGGGCACAAACTCCAATCTGACTTCATCCTTGTTCACTTGCTCTCTCAGAAAGTGAAACTTGATAGATATATGCTTAGTCTTAGAATACAACACCAGATTCTTAGAAATATTTATTGCACTTGAATTATCACAGAAGATTGTGATAGGCTCCTCATACTCTACCTTAATATCTCTTAGCATCTGCCTCATCCACAAAACTTGAGTGCAACTACCTGCTGCTGCTGTTGGCAAGAGACACTATATGGATTCATGGTTGTTGTCATTGATGGCAACAAAGGTCATCCCACATATCCGCAAGTCATGGTGTGTCCCTACCGGAAGTCAGAATAAAGATTGTTGTGGTCCGGTGAACAAGAACAGAGCATGTGGCAAGGTCCGACAGATTGGTCCGGATCTCTCAGAGGACGTATCCTGGTGCAGTGCGGATTTGGGGAAGTCAAGAGGACTACCTTGAGTGGTATATTCCAAGGACTTAGCCTCCGGTGATGGACAAAGAAAAAGATATGAATAGTTGAGTACCGGATTCCTGAGAGACAGTGAAAACAGAGGAAGAACTGACTGACATAGTATCAGACTACTTTCCGGATATGTTACTGTTGATGATAAAGGTTGTGAAGGCATGAATCATGTTTGGCCGACATGATTAATGATATCTACAAGTATATGCTTAATCCGCATTGCTTGGTGAGCAAAGATTCAGCCGACAGAACAGAGTTTGTAAGAAAGTAGACTGTTCCGGATGCCGACTAGAAAGGTGATGAAATTACTTGTGCGGATATATATAGGGGATGGATTTAGTTGTGAAGAGTGTGAATGTATGAAGATATATGTGAATAAGTGCAGAACAGAGCAGAAGTAGCAAGAAAGATCCGGTATGTGAAAGGATAGCAGAATAAAGAACAGAGGAAAGATGAAGTGCAGCAGATCAGTGTACTGAGCCTAACCGGAACTGAACTCCAGCATATGCAGATGCATCCAATCAGTTCAAGACTGTGATTCTTATCACTTTGTAGATAGTGTGTCTTCTTGTAGGTAGTGGACCTCTTGTGAGCAGTGTGCTCGGGCAGTGAGCCCTAATTGGCAAGTGCCATTTTGTAATTTCCTATTCTTCTAACAGAGAATAATTTTTGGGTTAATCACCCCGTGGTTTTCTCCCTTAACAGGGTTTCCACGTCAAAAATATTGTGTCATATTTCATGGTAATGTTTTTGTGTTTGATTCAATGCTGCATTAATTAAAAAGAAAGTTCAAAAAGGGAAATAATTAGGATAACTGATTCACCCCCCCTCTCAGTTATCAACAGCTGCAATGTATTCTGCTTCAGTTGTAGATAGAGATATTGCCTTTTGTTTCTTGCTTAGCCAAGAAACCAATCTCTTTCCCAAAAAGAATGCTCCACCACTGGTACTCTTCCGGTCAACCACATCCCCTGGCCAATCTGCATTTGTATATGCATGAAGAGAGAAATCATGATCTCTAGGATACCAAAAACCATACTCAACTGTCCCTTTTAGATATCTAAAAATCCTCTTGATTGCCATGACATGAGATTCTCTGGGATCAGCCTGGAATCTAGCAACAAGACCAATAGCCTGCATTATATCTGGTCTAGTTTGAGTGAGATACAACAATCCTCCAATCAATGATCTATACTTTGTCTGGTCTACCTTAGGAGAGTTATCATCTTTGCTCAACTTACATCCGCTTGCCATGGGAGTATTCATTGGCTTTGAATCTTCCATCCCAAATTTCCTCAACAATTCTTTCACATATTTGGTTTGAGAAATGAAGATTCCTTTCTTTGTTTGACTAATTTGCAGACCCAAGAAGAAATTCATTTCACCAAGCATAGACATCTCAAACTCACTTTTCATTTGATTTGCAAAAGTTTTACACTTATCTTCCTCCAAAGATGATATCATCAACAAATACTTCAACAATCAAGATGTTTTCATGATCAATTTTGAAATATAAGTTACTGTCAGCAGTACCTTTATTGAAACCAATCTTCAAAAGATGCTTATCCAATCTTTCATACCAAGCTCTTGGGGCTTGCTTTAATCCATAAAGTGCCTTCTTCAATTTGCAGACCATATCACCATGATCACACAACTAAAATTCATCCAGTTGCTCTATATACACTTCTTCTTCCAAGTCACCGTTTAGAAAGGCAGACTTGACATCCATCTGATATACTTTGAAATCCTTGAAGGCAACAAAGGAAAGAAATAACATGACTGCTTCAATTCTTGCCACCGGAGCAAAAGTTTCTTCAAAATCAATTCCTTCTATTTGAGAGTAGCCCTTGTAGACCAATTTGGCTTTATTTCTGATTACTTCACCAACTTCATTTAGTTTGTTCTGGAAGACCCATTTGGTTCCAATCACATTCTTGTTTCTAGGTCTGGGAACAAGATCCCAAGTGTGATTTTTCTCTATTTGCACTAGCTCTTCCTCCATTGCTTTAGTCCATTTTTCATCATTGCAAGCTTCATTCACTATCTTAGGTTCAATCTTTGAAATCAAACAATACTCTTCTGAATCTTGAGCAATTCTCCTTCTTGTTAGAACTCCTTTGCTTTTATCACCTATGATCTGATCTTTAGAGTGGTTCAGTCTTACATACCTGGAAACTTTGGGAGTTTCCTGCACTTCTAATTCTTGATCAGGCTCATTATGACTCATCTCTTCTCCCTGAATTACTAGATCTGTTTGATTCTGAGTACCAGAAGGAGTTTGGGCTCCTTGAATCAGAACACCATTCTGATCATCATCATCATATTCATAAAACCTTGAAGGTTTCTCAATTCCTTCATCAACCTTCACATTTGTACTTTCTATCATCTTTCTCAGTCTCTTATTGTAACACTGGTATGCTTTGCTTTGAGTGGAGTAACCCAAGAAAATTCCTTCATCACTTCTAGCATCAAACTTTCCTAGATCTTCATCTCTTTTAATGTAACATTTTCTACCAAAAACTCTGAAATACCTTACAGTAGGAGTGATGCCAAACCAAAGTTCATAAGGAGTCTTACTAGTATTGCTTCTGATTTGAACTTGATTGAGAGTATAGACTGCAGTGCTAACAACTTCTCTCCAATAGATATGAGGAACATTAGCTTCCATCATCATGGTCCTAGAAGCTTCCTGTATGGTCCGGTTCTTTCTTTCCACTACTCCATTCTGCTGTGGGGTCCTAGGAGCAGACAATTATCTCTTTATTCCATGTTTCTCACAGAACTCTACGAACCCACCAGATGTGAATTCTCCACCTCTATCAGACCTCAGACATTTCAACTTCAATTCGGTTTCATTCTCTACCATAGCCTTGAATACTTTGAATTTCTCAAAAGCTTCTAATTTCTCTTTCAGAAAAGTTACCCACATCATCTGGGAATAGTCATCTATTAGCAGCATGAAGTATCTATCACCTTGAATACTCTTGGTTCTTACCGGACCACAAAGATCAGTGTGAACTAAGTCCAATAATCCGGTAGAAGACAATTCCTTGCTTTTGAATGTGACTCTGCTCAGCTTACCCAACTGACATTCCTTGCACAAGCTATTAGTAGGTTTCACCAGGATCTCTTACAGCCTGAGTATTGCTTATCTTGATGATATTATCAAAATTCACATGACACATCCTTCTATGCCATAACCAACTTCGATCAACTTGAACAAATAAGCAGCTTTTACTAGTACCAACCAAGTGGAAGATATTACCTTTAGTTTGAGCACCGGATGCAATCTCTATTCTGAAACTTTCAAAGATTTTGCATTTTCCATCCTTGAATCAGAGATCATAGCCTTTGTCCACTAACTATCCAACACTGAGAAGATTGTGCTTCAAACCTTCAACATACAGTACATTGTCAGTTTTGTTTCTTCCATCAAAAGAAATAGTTAAGCTTCCTCTGATTCTACCAGCAGAATTATCACCGAATTTCACCACTCCTCCTTCATACCTTTCCAAATCTATGAACTTATTTTTGTCACCTGTCATATGGTGAGAGCAACCACTGTCAATGACCCAATCATCATTTTCTTCAACTTGGGCAGCCAGAGCTCTTTCTACAACTTTATGATTGATAGATACAGAGCATATTGGTTCTTCTTCCTTGATGGCAATAAACACCCATTCACTTCTAGATTTGTTTCCTATCTCTGATTCATCATCTGTTACCCCTTCATTATCATCTTCTTCATGAACATAGTAGCAATTCTTTTGGAACCTTGATCTGTTAGGATTTGGCTTTGAAAATCTTTTCAGACATCTTGAGGCAAAATGACCAATCTTATTGCAGTTAAAACACTTAAAAGGCAATTTTCCTTCATACTTACCAGATCCTCTTAGCAGTCTCTTTGCAATGAGGGCTTCAAGTTGAGCAGTTTCTACTTCTTTTTCTTCCAGGTCTTTTCTTGTTTTTTCATACCATGACAGTTTCCTTGATGAGTTCTCTCCCAGATCAAATCTTTGTTTACCTTTCATAGAGGCACTGCCTTTGAATGTAGATTCAGTCTTGGGGGGATCATCTCCAAACTTAGTCATTTCAAATACAGCTAGTTTGCCAGCCAATTGGTCTCTTGTGACAGTTGTATGGGCTCTGAATTCATCAATGGCAGTAACCTTGATTTTGTAAGAGGTAGGAAGGGATCTGAGAATTTTGCCAACAATCTCATTTTCATCCAAGACTCCACCAGCATTTCTAATTCCACAAACTAGCTCATTCACTCTTGGTATAAAAGTAGTAATATTTTCATCATCTCTCATCTTCAATTTTTTAAATTTCCCTTCTAGACTCTATAACCTTGCACATTTAACATACAGGTCTCCTTCATGCAAAAGTTCCAGTTTATTCCAAATCTTAAAAGTAGTTTTTAGGTCAATAACATTTGAGAGCTCTGAGTCAGATAATGCGCTTAGAAGAGCCTCTTTGGTCTGCAGATTGTTTTCAGCATCTGTGATTTCATTTAGGGTTGTCAGACCACACTGTGGAGGTACATACACTTTTGTAACCATGGACCAGTACGCTATTCCCATACACTATAAGTGACATTTCATGCGACCTTTCCAAAGAGCAAAGTTGGTTCCATCAAACTTCGGACTATCTTTCTTGTAAGACAACATCCTGGATCTCCTCAAGCAGTTAAGCTCCTTTTTAGAGGAACTTGGCTCTAATACCAATTGTTAGACTTAGGGCACACAACTGAGAGGGGGGCTGAATCAGTTGTGCAAAACTTTCTCTAATTTACACACTTAAAACATCTTGGTGATTAGCAGTATATTAAACATGAAACATAATGCTTTCAAATCAAAAGTAGAAACTCATCAACACATAAGACACCAAGATTTTGATGTGGAAAACCCGGTTAAGGGAAAAACCACGGGGTGATTAACCCAAGAATGTATTCTCTGTTAGAAGAATAGAAAGAATAAAATGGCACATGCCAATTAGGGCTCACTGCCCGAGCACACTGCTCACAAGAGGCTCACTGCCTACAAGAGATACACTGTCTACAAAGAAATAAGTATTACATACATGAACTAGAAAATAGCATCTTCACCATGCTTGAATCAGTTCCATTAAGCTCAATACTTCTGCTCTGCCTTTCACTCTCTTCTTCGCTACCACACTCTCATCTCCAAAAGACACACTTTAGAATGACTTCACAATCCCTTATTTATACAAGGCATCGACTTAGGAACAATCATCTAAGTCGGCAAACACCTACAAGAACATCCGCAAGGCATGTAATACATCTGGTCGGCCAGTCTCAAGAAGAACACCAATATCTGGTGGTTATTCTTCAAATGCAAACTCTAACTTCAATGCGGACCACCAACATGAACTGTACATGATCCAACTATCATCATAACCTTTCCTGAATCACCAAGAACATCCGCACTTCATCTGCCTACTGGAATTCTTCTCTCCTTTATCCGGAGCTTCAAGAACATAGTTTGTCATCACTGTCACAAAGGACTAGGCTCTTCCAGACCTTCAAACCACGAACCAATCTAGTTGACACTTCACAGGAACGTCCTCAACACTCCCTCAAATCCGTAGATTGGGATAATGCATTTCCGAATCTCACCGGACCTATATGTGACACTCTGTCACCTCTGAACACCTGCCGGAACCGGTTCTACTTGAGCAACCATAACTTCTTCAGATCTTTATGTGGACCTCTGAAAACTTGACTGGAGCATCTCAAGACTTATATCTACAAACCCTTTAAACCGCATCCTCTGATCCTCAACCTATTGTGGACTTCTACCTTCTTGTCATCACTGTTCTTCATTGTTTCTAATTGAGACTAATTTTCTCAATATCCTCAGCACACAACTCATCCAATCCTTCTCATTAATGCAACATGAGTATGTTGACATCAATGACAACACCAGTTAGGCCCATACTTGCAACACATAGCCATTTCAAGTTCGCCGCATGTACATAAACCTTGTATCTTCTGATATACACTGTTTAAAACATACATGGACTTAATCCAGTTTGATAAATTTTTGGTTTCGGTACTTGTATATGTGCAATGTATGTTTGATAATATACAAGTCAGAAACATACATCGATTTAACTTTTCTTAACCTTCCTTTGCGTCCATGCAATGTATAAGTGCATTGTATCTTTTTATATACATTTGGGTTTGATACAAGCATTAAATCGGTTTTGATTTTCTCTTTGATTCCGCTTTGTATAAGCGCAATGTATATCAGCTTGTATATAAGAATATACAAGAACAAAATATAAATTGAATTAACTCTACTTCAAAACTTTTCAAATCTGCACTTGCATGTATATTATTCTTGTGTGCGCCAATATGCAAGCTGGAACATATACAAGGACCTTTCGTTATTTCATAAGTCCATCAAGTCCACCCAATGTATAGTTGTATTGTATCTTACTCAAACATACAAGCTCGCGGATATACAATGAATTAACTACTCTTCATAATATTTGGATTTCGTGCCATGTATAAAGTGTTTGTATATTTTACCTTGTATGTTTTGACGTGCTAAACATACAAACGAAAGATACATGCAACGGAACTCAAACATGTATTCATTTCAACTCTGAGTTAGTTCGGATCCATCTTGTATGTATAAATCAAAAACCTTTATTAAAATGCATACAAGGAAAAAAGACATACAATTGCCTTTGTATATCAAAGCGATGTATAAAGGGCAATGTATGTAATATTACAACGACCCAACACGCAAAAAAATAATACATATGCAACCCGATAGCCCACGCGACTAAGTATAAAATGACTTTGTACATACAAAGGACTTTGTATATGCAAAGTGATATACAAAGGTCTTTGTATACAGTTGAACTTCCATACAAAGGGCTTTGTATGTCGACATGCATATACAAACAGACTTGTATGTACAAACAGCAAACCCCTCCCTTGTACATTTTACCAAAATGATCCTAACTTGCAAAATATGGCGAATTTTAAGATGGTTCAAAAAGCAACCCTAGCTCATTTTTCACAAGGAATCCAACCATATCATGCCCAGGTATTGAAAATGCATTTTTTCTCTATTTTTATCAAAGTTTACAATTTTAACCCTCTTTTTCCCTTTACAACCAAACAAAACAGAACACACAAAAGCAAACGCAATAGCCACAGCAGGGGTCCTCATTTTGCTAAGGAGTAAAATGGGACGTGTTGTGAACATCACAACAACTAAGAAACTGTTGATGATTGTTTTGATGCAGTCATTACAATTAGTTAAAATTCACATAAAATGAACCAAAACTAACTTGAAAGATATGAAGGAATCAGTTAAGATTCGCTTAATCCCAAGTTTAATATCGTCAGGTCTTGACCCGTTGGGCAAATTCAGTTGGTCGATGTGAAGCTGTAATGTTCAAGGGGTCTTACGTAGTTTAGGATTTCTTTGATGGTTAACTGGGCTCAAACTATGCAAAGGGATTGTGAATATCAGTGTGTTGTTCATTCCTTTCTTGCATAAAAGTGTTACTGTATTTCAAAGCTTTAAATGATTTATATTATTGCAAGCCTTTTCTCTTAAGTATTATGAAAACTATCTACTTTCAACTTTAGTTATGCATGCTTTTCCAAATATGAGACAAATTTCCTTTAAATTTCTACGTTTTAAGCTAAGTATTTTTAGATGGGTTGGGAAAAGTTAGAAAGATTTAATCTAAACATCATTGAAATCTACTAAAGATCTAATTGTTCTGTTATGCACTATGTAAGTATTGCAACAAATTGATCAAATCCACATACAAAACTCTAAGTGTAAGTTCTGAGCATTTTCACAAACATACACTTAAAATTGCAAGCTCTAAGAGAAAATGTTTCAAACATAATGAAGAGCAAGAAAACACTCAGAAGATAGATGCATAATTCTAGATTCAATTGTATTAGAAACAGACAGTCATATATGATTTACAATGTCTGAATGACTCTTAGCTTCATTGATCAAATTATAGAAAACTTACAAGCTTTACACATACAACAAGGAGGTAGGATGTTCCACACACTCCTTGTTGTAGACACAAGTGACCTCCTTCTTCTACTTCTAAACTAAAAGGTCCCTCTATTCTAAAAAAATATGCTTTACAAATCTGTACAGCTACAAATCTCTATGTAGCCCCTGTGTTCCTAAAATCCCTGTGTAAAATTTTACTGTGTACAGAGGTACAATATATAGACTTTCTGATTGCCCTCAATACAGCTCAAAACCCTAGTTAAACAATGGTTCAACCCTCTAGTTACAGTAATAAATGTTGGAGAATAGGTCTCCCAAAATATCTCTGAGCATACATCAAATCTAGGTGAAATATGCCCTTCTAGAAACCCTAGTAGCTTAATATTAACTTCTGTGGTCTGCTGCAATAATGTGTTCAGCTACATTTTGTCTTCATCAATGAAGACCCTTGACTTCCTTGCCCTTCATCCTTATCTTCCTCTGCTCCTGAGATTTGATTTCCTCCTCCGTGATGTCACCGCCATTATGTTTCAGCTCCCTCTTCAACTGCAAACCTACAAAAAAATAGATAAGCAATAAGTATCATTTCACTTAATAAACAACAGGGACTGAAACACCTATTAAATCTAGTTGTGACTATTTGAACGCATCAATCGGGCCCTGAATCCGTGAAAATTGCGTCCAAAAATGCATATACAACACTTAGAAAAGTTAGGTCAACTATCGTTGACCAAAAAATATGCATTCGGGCCTCAAAATGCTTTAAAAAACCTATCGCTTCTGCCTTCCCTCCCATTTCCTTGTTTAAATCTTTGTATATCGCCACTGTATGCCAATTGGAATGTATATTCTCGATATACAAGTCGGACGTAATACATCCTCTTAACTAAATTTAATCCTTCGCTGAGATCCGCTTTGTATGTACTAAAATGCATGTAATGATATACAAGGCGCGAAATATACAAGGACCCTTTCATTATTTCATAACCATTTCAGGTCCGCCACATGTACATAACCCTTGTATCTTCTGATATACACTGTTTAAAACATACAAGTCAGAAACATACATCGATTTAACTTTTCTTAACCTTCCTTTGCATCCGCGTATAAGTGCATTGTATCTTTTGATATACATTTGGGTTTGATACAAGCATTAAATCAGTTTTGATTTTCTCTTTGATTCCGCTTTGTATAAGTGCAATGTATATTGGCTTGTATATAAGAATATACAAGCGCAAAATATACATTGAATTAACTCTACTTCAAAACTTTTCAAATCTGCGCTTGCATGTATATTATTCTTGTGTGCGCCAATATGCAAGCCGGAACATATACATGGACCTTTCATTATTTCATAAGTCTGTCGGGTCCACCTAATGTATATTGTCACATCCCTCTTTCTGAAAACAATTATGCTATATACTTTCTTGCGAATTTTAGTAATTTACTATGTTGTGAATGACATGGAAATTGACGATTTATCTTACAAAGTTGTTATATTGAATTGTGGAATCTAATGATTACAATCAAGGTGATATTGTAGACTAAATATCTTTATAATAAATGCAATGATGTTTGGATATATTATGTTTTGATTTGAACATAGGTGCTTTGACCAAAAAATTGTATGTGAGTCTGTTGATGCAGGAATAGGTCGACCGTGTTCGACGGGAAGAGAAAGTATCTTCGAGAGAGAGTATAGACTTTGGAAATTAACCATGGGCGTTTGTTACTGAGATCGCCAAATAGGTAGATAAACCTTGGAACCGACCAATTAGTCTTGTTTGTCGGTTGGGTTAGTTAGCTAGATGTCGACGTCAAAGGATAAAGTGTGACATCCTAGTCGAAAGTCATCATGTAGAATCTTGGAGTCATCGATGTCGTTGTAAGTCCATCATAGCAAGTCGACTTATTTAGACATTTAATATTTTCATTTATAAGTGTTTATTGAACCATCTTATGGCAAAATTGTAAATCTAGTCTCATAGTCGAAAAACGCGAGAAGTCAGCTTGGTCCGTCTAACGTTGTATGAACTCGTTTGCGTTACGATCAATCCGTCGTGATTGTCGTAAAACGCGTCGAACTTGTGTTGTGAATCTATTCTTTTCCTTTTTGGCCAATAAGTTGCTCTAGAGACTTGATCGCCGTCGTCTTGTCAAGTTTAACCTCTCTTTTAGCTTTTAGATGCTTTGTGTTCGAGTGAGTTTTGGTTAACGAAGTCTTCACCATGATTGGATCCGTCGCAATGAGTCAAACGTTTACCATGGTAATCCGTGAACCTTGGGTCTATGCATGTCATCATGATGCATGTCCTTATGTAAGCAAGTGTGTGGCGTTGAGCTTCCAAGCGTGTGTAAACCGTGCAAGAATGGCTTAGATTTTATGCCATGTATTCCTTTCTTTCCTTATTATTATTGTTGATTGTTACGTTACGGGATGTTATTAAAAATCATTTACCCATTTTAACCTTTATGCTTAGCCTTGTATGAGAGTTAAGATTCTACCTCACCATAGCTCGAGAGAGAAAAAGATGGACGGCTGAGTTGTGAGACGTCACAGTTATGGATGAAGCCCCATCATTATGATGGGTGCGAAGGCATCATGAAAGTGGTTGTGAGAAATCGCAGGGGGTTTCCTACGCAGTAGGGTAGTTAGTTTGGAATGTAGTTAGTAGTGGAGACACTGTCGACGGAAGAGGAAGCCCGTTGTAGAGTGAGGGAGTGTTGGAGTAATGACGGTCGCGCGAAGTTAGAGGAGGTTGGCGGGCAGTTGGGGAAGCTGCGTAGTAAGGGATAGCATAACTGTGTGTAGGGGAGTGAGAAAAGGATTCGTTGTGTGTAGAGAGGGGAGACTGTAGGGAGAAAAGCATTCGCTGTGGTAGAGAAGAGAGACTGTTTTTAGAGAGCCTTCGCGGTGAGGAAAGCATTCGCTGTGGTGAAAGCATCCACGGTTGTAGAGAGCTTTCGCTGTGGCAAACAAGAAGAACATGGCAGAGTAAGGGAGTAACTTATACCTATTTTGTGGAAGTGTGAGGAGTGTTGAAAGAGTTTGCGAGAGGAGAGGTTGAGAAGTTGCAAAAGGGCAGTGAGAGAGTGAGTTTTTCTTTGAAGGAATGATCAGTTTTCTAAGTAGAAAGCAACAAAGAAAGAGATAATTGAGGAAGCTCGTAGCTGTCTAAGGGTGTTCAGTTTCTAAGTAAGGAGCCTGCCTTTGTCTTGAATAGTGTCCGGCAGAGAGGAGGACATTTAACCAAGAGGAGAAGTCAAATTTGTCACAGCAACCTCCATTATCGTCCACAGGTTCATTTCCTTTGTTTTCTTCTCTCAGTTTAGACCAGTATGTAAGTAAGTTTTATGTTTGCGAATGATGTAAATGTATAGTATGAGTAGAATACGAGGTCAACGTAATTCTACTACGTTTTTCAGTGTGCGGTTAATCCATGAAATAGAAGTATTGCTGTTTCATTACTGTGTGTTAGGATTTAAAAACTCAGAAATAGAAGTGTGGCTGTCTCATTGCTATGTTCGTAATTTTATAAACTCAGAAAAAGAAGTATGCTGTCTTCTAGAATTCGTAAACTCAGAAATGGTAGCATTTCTTGCCTTGAAGAAACTGTAAAATAAAAGAACGCAGTTCTCTAACGTATATTCATTTAGAAATGAACTTATCTTGATGCAAGATGTAAATTTACCTTCCTTGAACAATAGCTGCACAGCAAGTAAACACGTTGTTCCACGTGCATGCTGTGTAAAGTCAAAACCGCAGTTTTTAAGCACGTTTTGACGTAAAATTTGTGTGTTTGATAGCTGGAAAATGCAATTGAGAGCAACTGATGTCTTAACCATCGTACATCTTTAGTTAGAGGTCAACCATGCATTGGTCATCTCTATGACATAGGAAAGATTCCATAATCATTTATATTTTATTTACGACTCTCATTTTAATTGATCCATGTGAAACTAATAACACGGAAAGAGGAATAGGATGATAAAGTTTTAGTAATGGTTAGGAAACCGTCATAGGTCTGAAACGATCCATTTGAGTTGAAAACGGCATGTGAGTTGAATTTACGTTGCATGCGACGGTGTTAGAATCGTTTAACCTTGTAGACCATATGAGTCTAGAATCCTCGAATTTCGGGATAACGGGTAAAGGCTCTATATATTAGAGTATGTTGTGTAAACATGAGAACCAAGTAAACAAATATGAAATCACTTAGGAGTGGGCGTTTATAAGCAAGGGTTTTATCTGAAATGGATTATGAAACTCTGAACTCGAGATTAGAGTAAAAAGTGCGCCATGCGCTATTGTAGGAGGATATCCTAAACCCTTGAGGTCATCAAGGTCATCAAATAGTTAAAACTAAACAAACAGGAAACTGTAGGATTTCGACCAGTTCAAGTCGAGTAGGGTGGGTGAACCGAGTTCATGCGTTCTTAGAATGCTAATTACAAACAAAACCTTTGGCCAAGGTGATGTACTATCCTCAAGTGCATCGAACGTTCACCGTAACTGGATGGTGTTTCTTGTGGAGTGTCATGCATGACTAGAGGGTATCTAGGGATCTGCGCGATAACAAGACACGTAGGTTACAACACCAGAGCTCAGATGGCAAATGCCGATGGTTATCCTAAGTCTATCCTCTTGAGTAGGGTAGGTCCACTTCCGGTTAGGAAGGAGTGCGGGAGACCGACGGTCTGTGGTTGGAGGTTAAGCTCCTTGAAGATAATTTCTCTTCCAAATACTGAGGAATGCTGAGTCTTGAATGTGATGGATCGACAATCGAGATGCATGATAATGGTATGTTTCCAATTTATGTTGTTTCAAGAAAATTTCATTTGTTAGAAAACAAAATGTTTAATGTATATCATTTCTTTCAGCTTTATGATAATGAGATCATGTGTATGGTAAAATGGAAAATGTTGTATTGGATTATAGATGAGTAACTTTTGCATGTGATTTCCTAGTTAAAAAAAAAATTACCATTGTAAAAACTAAGTTACTTCTTGTCATCTCGGATTTGGATGTTACATATGGTATCAGAGCTAACCAGGTTCAGCACTAGGGCTGATGAGTCCACTAACTTGATTAGGAAATGATCATTATGCGGGTAGCTAATGATTTGGTTTATTGTGCCAGGATGGTATACACCAAGAAAACCGCAAGAAAATCCTTCGCGGGTAAGAAGCGTTATCTGCAAGCTAAGCAGAAATGACTTGCGATGATCAAGACCATAGAGAAAACCAATGACAAAAATGACATATGGCTTGATGATATAGAAACCTTAGCCAATGCAATGTCACGACCTAAGCAAGTGAGGAGAGAACTCCTAGAGGGAGCAGCGATGGCGGTTCGAACCATGATCAACCGTTGCTCCTGGATTGTAACTGAGAGTGAACCTAGTACTATACCTATGATCACTAAAGATCCACGTGTAGTACCTAGAGCTGATATTATTGAATTATCTTCTGATAGTGAGTCTGAGGGGTATACACCTCGTGATTATGTGTCGGACAATGAATCCGAAGGTTACACTCCACTAGATAACATTATGTAGAAACATGAGATTTGTCTATCTCTATTGATGTTGAAACAATTTTGCAAAATGAATAAAGACAAAATTTTGGTTTGAGAACAATTATGATTATGATCAAATGTTGTGTCCTTTTGATGTTGTTTAATTTAATAAGCGCAAAACTGATTAGTATATGTTTAATCAGGTGTGAAATTAAACTAGCATGGACCAATCAGGGTTTAACGAAGGGGAGGATCAGGAAGGTCATAATTCTCGGGAAAACTCCACTGACAAGTTGGATAGGATTCTCAACATGCTCACGAAAACCAAGGAAAGATTGAACAAACTGGAAAGGAAAATGGATGAAACTGGAAACACAGAGGGTGGAAACGAGAACTCACACTTCACAAGCAAGAGTAAACATTGGGATGATGGCACGACAAGTGAGCGTCCTGATGACAGTGAAGCCCAAAGAAGAACCAAGGATAAACTTACCTTAGAGTTATCTAAGGATATGAAGAAGGTTAACCCTCCAAAGTTCAACGAAACGAAAACTGGAGATGCAGCTGAAGCATGGTTGACGGATATGGAGAAATATTTTGAGATCAGAAACTACTCCGAGATTACTAAAGCCGTGTGGAGAGCCTATCAGCTGTCTGGGGAAGCGTCCACTTGGTGGATGAATAAGAAAATGGAGTTGGAATTAAGTCCCTTGAAAGTGACATGGGATGAGTTCATGGAACTATTCCGAAAACGGTGGTTACCTCAATTATACTTTGATCAAAAGTTAACGGACTTCCAAAACCTCAGACAAGGTGAACTATCTGTGGTTGAATACGTAGAAAAATTCACTAGGTTACTGAAGTATGTTCCCCAATACCAAAAGGACGAAAGGTTCCGAATCAGAAAGTTCATCATGGGACTCAATCCTCAGATCGGCGGTGAGGTGGAGGTGCATGGTCCAAGCACAATGGATCAAGTTTATGAAAAGGCAATAAAACAGGAGCAAAAGATTAAATCTATCTCTGCTTACCGTGACAAGAAACGCAAGAAGTTTGACAAGAATTACAATAATCAGTCTTATAAAAGGAAAAATGAGAAGGGGTATGGAAACAGGAGGTTTGATAGGGGAAATCGAAAGAATCAAGGAGGATTTGGTAATGAGCGCAGAGGTGAAGATTTTAAGAGGAATGCAAATTTTAAGAAGAATGGTGATTCTGCAAGTAGGCCATCTGAGAAGCGAGGACCTATAGGAGGATGCTTTTCTTGTGGAGGAGACCATTATGCCAACCGTTGCCCCAACAAGAAGCTGAATGGGAAGTCTAGGAACACGGAGCTTCCTTCACAATAGGAAGCCTTTCAGCAAAGGATTCATGCCGCTCTTGACAATCGGCAAGCGGAGTATCAGATCACTCCTATTGAGATGACAGGTACCTTATTTGGAGTTCCTGTTTCTATTCTATTTGATACTGGTGCAACAGAAAATTTTGTGTCCCCTAAAGTCTTAGGCAAATTTTCTAGAAAAGCTGGTTTTATGTCAAAACCTTGGACAGTAGAGTATGCAAATAATTCAAAGGCTCAGGTAGAGCAATGCTTGTTCGAAGCTAGGATTGATGTTTTTAACTTTGCCACTGAGGCAAACTTATACGTAGCACCTTTAGGGTCCTACGATGTCATCCTAGGAATGAGCTGGTTGTGGAAACATCGAGCCAAAGTAGATTGCTTTCATAAAACCATTGAGTGTTTGGATAATACGGGCAAAACTGTAAATCTCCAAGGAATACAGAGGGAAATAAAATTTAGATCCATTTCCTCTAAACAACTAAAGCGGGCTAGGCAAAAGGGATGCCAACTTTTTGCAGTCAAGATGGACCTAGTAGAGGAAACCTCGGAGAAGCAATCTTTTGAGGAAAGATATCCATTTTTGTGCAACTTCAGGGATGTATTTCCTGAGGAGTTACCAGGCTTACCTCCGAAGAGAACATTTGACTTTGGCATAGATATTAAACCAGGATCGGAGCCAATCTCTAAAGCTCCGTATCATATGACTACTACAGAACTTATGGAATTAAAAGCTCAGTTGCAGGAGCTTTTGTCTAAGAATTTGATTAGGCCAAGTGTATCACCATGGTGAGCCCCAATTATCTTTGTCAAAAAGAAAGATGGAACCTTAAGGCTGTGCATAGATTATAGGATGCTTAACAAGGCAACTATAAAGAACAAGTATCCCTTGCCACGAATTGACGATCTATTTGACCAAATGCGTGGCGCATCGGTCTTTTCTAAGATAGATCTGAGATCTGGATACCATCAATTAAGGTTGAAAGATGAAGACATTCCCAAAACAGCTTTTAGAACGAGGTATGGTCATTATGAGTTCACAGTACTGCCGTTTGGATTGACCAATGCACCTGCTGCATTCATGAATCTCATGAATAGTGTATTCAAAGATTGTCTTGATAAGTTTGTACTAGTCTTCATCGATGATATTCTGATCTATTCCAAGGATGAAGAGGAGCATGCACAACATCTTCAAATAGTCTTGCAACGGCTGAGAGAACATAAATTGTATGCGAAACTCTCCAAGTGCACTTTCTTTCAGAAAGAAGTACAGTATTTAGGGCACATAATATCAGCCGATGGGATATCAGTTGATCTGGCCAAAATAAAAGCTATTATGGAATGGCCTGAACCTACCAATGTGTCAGAGGTACGAAGTTTCATGGGATTAGCAGGGTATTACAGGAAATTTGTGTTGAATTTCTCAAGCATAGCTAGCCCCATTACCTCTTTGCAGAGAAAAGGAAAAAGGTTTGTTTGGACGGATGAATGTCAAAAGGCTTTTGACATGTTAAAAGAAAAATTAACAACTGCTCCAATTCTGAAAGTTCCAGATCCTGAGGGAGAGTTTGAAGTTATCACAGATGCCTCGGGGGAAGGATTGGGAGGTGTGCTTATGCAAGATGGCAGGGTAGTAGCCTATGAGTCAAGGAAGCTGAAAAATTATGAGCAGAACTACGCTCCTCATGACCTAGAGATGGCAGTAGTGGTTCACGCCCTTCAGATGTGGCGACATTATTTGTTGGGAAGGACTTTTATTTTAAAAATAGATCACCAAAGCCTTTGCTACATATTCACACAACCAAATCTCAATGCAAGGCAAAGGAGATGGTTGGAACTAATAGCCGATTATGACTTTGAAATTTCTTATATAAAGGGCAAGGAAAACCGAGTAGCGGATGCCTTAAGCAGAAGAAGGCATATAGCCTCTATAATTTCCATACATGCTAACTTTAAAGACTTGGTATTGCAAAACTTATCTGGGGATGAGTATTATGAACAAGTGAAACAGGCTCTGTACTCAAACCCTAAGGACCCAAGATATGACGGATTCAGTTTTGAATCCAATGGATTGATGAGATTCAAGGGGAGAATATATGTTCCTGATTCAATTGAACTTAGAAACCTTGTGTGGAAGGAAGTTCACTGTGCTCCTTACTCTGGACACCCTGGTGTAACTAAACTGTTAGCGGATGTAAAGCCGCTATATTTCTGGAAGGGAATGAAAAGCGATGCTACAAAGTTTGTAGCTAGTTGTTTGGAATGTCAGAGAGTTAAGGCAGAACACCAACATCCTACTGGGTTGTTGTACCCACATGATATTCCGGAATGGAAATGGCAAGTTATTAGTATGGATTTTGTCCAGGGGTTACCAATGTCTAAGAATAGGCATGATGCAATATTGGTTGTTGTGGGTAAACTAACCAAGGTTGCACACTTCATACCGGGAAACCTGACAGATGGAGCACATCTTTTGGCTCGCAAATTTGTGCAAGAAATTTTCAGATTGCATGGGGTTCCTGAAAAGATAATATCTGATAGAGATGCTCGGATAACATCACGGTTTTGGCAAACCTTATTTTCTGCATTAGGGACTAAACTAAATGTAAGTACTGCTTATCATCCTGAAACTGATGGATAGACGGAAAGAGTGAATCAGGTATTAGAAGACCTTTTGAGAATGTATTGCATGGATCAGCAATACAGGTGGGAGGAATATCTACCTCTTGTCGAATTTGCCTATAATAATTCCTATCATTTTGCCATTAAGATGGCACCATTTGAAGCATTATATGGAAGGAAATGCAGAAGTCCTATAAGCTGGGATAAGCTGGAAGATAGGATAAGCATTGGACCTGAAATGTTTGCTGATATGGAAGAAAAAGTTAAAGTGATTAGGAAGAGGTTGGCAGAAGCCAATGACAGGCAAAAGAGTTATGCAGATCGCAAGCGAGTGCCTAGACACTTCTCTGTTGGTGAGAAGGTGCTTTTGAGGGTGAAACCCCAAAAGAGTTCTATAAAGTTTGGTAAATCTTCGAAATTGGCTCCTCGTTATGTCGGACCTTTCGAAGTTCTTGAAATTATCAATTCGGTTGCCTACAAAGTTGCTCTACCTCCAGCCTTGTCTAGAATGCATAATGTTTTTCATGTTTCGTATTTAAAGAAATATTATGTAGGTAATAATCACATCCTTAACTGGAATTCCTTACAGATGCAAGAACCCGGGGTGGTTGTGATCGAGCCATTCAAAGTGCTCGAAATGAGTAAACTTCATTTACGTAATCGAGAAGTTTTGCAATGCAAAATACAGTGGGACCAATATGGCGAGGATAGCGCCACTTGGGAAAATTACAAAGATATTTACCAAAGATTTCCAAAACTTTTTAAAGACATTAATGTTGCATTATAGAAAGTTTATTTTAAGTTTAAGTTTTTGCTTGATAAACTTAATCATCGGGGATGATGATTTTTAAAGGGGAAGGATATGTCACATCCCTCTTTTTGAAAACAATTATGCTATATACTTTCTTGCAAATTTTAGTAATTTACTATGTTGTGAATGACATGGAAATTGACAATTTATCTTACAAAGTTGTTATATTGAATTGTGGAATCTAATGATTACGATCAAGGCGATATTGTAGACTAAATGTCTTTATAATAAATGCAATGATGTTTGGATATATTATGTTTTGATTTGAACATAGGTGCTTTGACCACAAAATTGTATGTGAGTCTGTCGATGCAGGAATAGGTGGACCGTGTTCGACAGGAAGAGAAAGTATCTTCGAGAGAGAGTATAGACTTTGGAAATTAACCATGGGCGTTTGTTACTGAGATCGCCAAATAGGTAGATAAACCTTGGAACCGACCAGTTAGTCTTGTTTGTTGGTTGGGTTAGTTAGCTAGATGTCAACGTCAAAGGATAAAGTGTGACATCCTAGTTGAAAGTCGTCATGTAGAATCTTGGAGTCGTCGATGTCGTTGCAAGTCCATCATAGCAAGTCGACTTATTTAGACATTTAATATTTTTGTTTATAAGTGTTTATTGAACCATCTTATGGCAAAATTGTAAATCTAGTCTCATAGTCAAAAAACGCGAGAAGTCGGCTTGGTCTGTCTAACGTTGTATGAACTCGTTCGCGTTACGATCAATCCGTCGTGATTGTCATAAAATGCATCAAACTTGTGTTGTGAATCTATTCTTTTCCTTTTTGGCTAATAAGTTGCTCTAGAGACTTGATCGCCGTCGTCTTGTCAAGTTTAACCTCTCTTTTAGCTTTTAGATGCTTTGTGTTCGAGTGAGTTTTGGTTAACGAAGACTTCACCATGATTGGATCCGTCGCAATGAGTCAAACGTTTACCATGGTAATTCGTGAACCTTGGGTCTATGCATGTCATCATGATGTGTGTCCTTATGTAGGCAAGTGTGTGGCGTTGAGATGCCAAGCGTGTGTAAACCATGCAAGAATGGCTTAGATTTTATGCCATGTATTCCTTTCTTTCCTTATTATTATTGTTGATTGTTAAGTTACGGGATGTTATTAAAAATCATTTACCCATTTTAACCTTTATGCTTAGCCTCGTATGAGAGTTAAGATTCTACCTCACCATAGCTCGAGAGAGAAAAAGATGGACGGCTGAGTTGTGAGACGTCGCAGTTATGGCTGAAGCCCCATCATTATGATGGGTGCGAAGGCATCATGAAAGTGGTTGTGAGAAATCGCAGGGGGTTTCCTACGCAGTAGGGTAGTTAGTTTGGAAGGTAGTAAGTAGTGGAGACACTGTCGACGGAAGAGGAAGCCCGTTGTAGAGTGAGGGAGTGTTGGAGTAATGACGGTCGCACGAAGTTAGAGGAGGTTGGCAGGCAGTTGGGGAAGCTGCATAGTAAGGGATAGGATAACTGTGTGTAGGGGAGTGAGAAAAGGATTCACTATGTGTAGAGAGGGGCGACTATAGGAAGAAAAGCATTAACTGTGGTAGAGAAGAGAGACTATTTTTAGAGAGCCTTCGCGGTGAGGAAAGCATTCGCTGTGGTGAAAGCATCCACGGTTGTAGAGAGCTTTCGCTGTGGCAAACAAGAAGAACATGGTAGAGTAAGGGAGTAACTTATACCTGTATTGTGGAAGTGTGAGGAGTGTTGAAAGAGTTTGCGAGAGGAGAGGTTGAGAAGTTGCGAAAGGGTAGTGAGAGAGTGAGTTTTTCTTTGAAGGAGTGATCAGTTTTCTGAGTAGAAAGCAACAGAGAAAGAGATAATTGAGGAAGCTCGTAGCTGTCTGAGGGTGTTCGGTTTCTAAGTAAGGAGCCTGCCTTTGTCTTGAATAGTGTCCGGTAGAGAGGAGGACATTTAACCAAGAGGAGAAGTCAAATTTGTCACAGCAACCTCCATTATCGTCCACAAGTTCATTTCCTTTGTTTTCTTCTCTCAGTTTAGACCAGTATGTAAGCAAGTTTTATGTTTACGAATGATGTAAACGTATAGTATGAGTAGAATAGGAGGTCAACGTAATTCTACTACGTTTTTCAGTGTGCAGTTAATCCATGAAATAGAAGTATTGATGTTTCATTACTGTGTGTTAGGATTTAAAAACTCAGAAATAGAAGTGTGGCTGTCTCATTGCTGTGTTCGTAATTTTATAAACTCTAAAAAAGAAGTATGCTGTCTTCTAGAATTTGTAAACTAAGAAATGGTAGCATTTCTTGCCTTGAAGAAACTGTAAAATAAAAGAACACAGTTCTCTAATGTATATTCATTTAGAAATGAACTTATCTTGATGCAAGATGTAAATTTACCTTCCTTGAACGATAGCTACACAGCAAGTAAACACGCTGTTCCACGTGCATGCTGTGTAAAGTCAAAACCGCAGTTTTTAAGCACGTTTTGACGTAAAATTTGTGTGTTTGATAGCCAGAAAATGCAGTTGAGAGCAACTGATGTTTTAACCATCGTACATCTTTAGTTAGAGGTCGACCATGCATTGGTCATCTCTATGACATAGGAAAGATTCCATAATCATTTATATTATATTTACGACTCTCATTTTAATTGATCCATGTGAAACTAATAACACGGAAAGAGGAATAGGATGATAAAGTTTTAGTAATGGTTAGGAAATCGTCATAGGTCTGAAACGATCCATTTGAGTTGAAAACGGCATGTGAGTTGAATTTACATTGCATGCGACGGTGTTAGAATCGTTTAACCTTGTAGACCATATGAGTCTAGAATCCTCGAATTTCGGGATAATCGGTAAAGGCTCTATATATTAGAGTATGTTGTGTAAACATGAGAACCAAGTAAACAAATATGAAATCACTTAGGAGTGGGCGCTTATAAGCAAGGGTTTTATCTGAAATGGATTATGAAACTCTGAACTCGAGATTAGAGTAAAAAGTGCACCATGCGCTATTGTAGGAGGATATCCTAAACCCTTGAGGTCAACAAGGTCATCAAATAGTTAAAACTAAACAAATAGGAAACTATAGGATTTCGACCAGTTCAAGTCGAGTAGGGTGGGTGAACCGAGTTCATGCGTTCTTAGAACACTAATTACAAACAAAACCTTTGGCCAAGGTGATGTACTATCCTCAAGTGCATCGAACGTTCACCGTAACTGGATGGTGTTTCTTATGGAGTGTCGTGCATGACTAGAGGGTATCTAGGGATCTGCGCGACAATAAGACATGTAGGTTACAACACCAGAGCTCAGATGGCAAATGCCGATGGTTATCCTAAGTCTATCCTCTTGAGTAGGGTAGGGCCACTTCCGGTTAGGAAGGAGTGCGGGAGACCGACGGTCTGTGGTTGGAGGTTAAGCTCCTTGAAGATACTTTCTCTTCCAAATACTGAGGAATGTCGAGTCTTGAATGTGATGGATCGACAATCGAGATGCATGATAATGGTATGTTTCCAATTTATGTTGTTTCAAGAAAATTTCATTTGTTAGAAAACAAAATGTTTAATGTATATCATTTCTTTCAGCTTTATGATAATGAAATCATGTGTATGGTAAAATGGAAAATGTTGTATTGGATTATAGATGAGTAACTTTTGCATGTGATTTCCTAGTTAAAAAAAAAATTACCGTTGTAAAAACTTAGTTACTTCTTGTCATCTCGGATTTGGATGTTACATATATTTGTATTGTATGTTACTCAAACATACAAGCCCGTAGATATACAATGAATTAACCGCTCTTCATAATATTTGGATTCCGCGCCATGTATAAAGTGTTTGTGTATTTTACCTTGTATGTTTTGACCTGCCGAACATACAAACGAAAGATACATGCAACGGAACTCAAACATGTATTCATTTCAACTCTGAGTTAGTTTGGATCCATCTTGTATGTATAAATCAAAAACCTTTATTAAAATGCATACAAGGAAAAAAGACATACAATTGCCTTTGTATATGAAAGCGATGTATAAAGGGCAATGTATGTAATATTACAACAACACAACATGCAAACAAATAATGCATATGCAACCTGATAGCCCACGCGACTAAGTATAAAATGACTTTGTACATACAAAGGACTTTGTATATGCAAAGCGATATACAAAGGTCTTTGTATACAGGCGAACATGCATACAAAGGGCCTTGTATATCGACATGCATATATAAACAGACTTGCATGTACAAATAGCAAACCCCTCCCTTGTGCATTTTACCAAAATGATCCTAACTTGCAAAATATGGCAAATTTTCAGATGGTTCAAAAAGCAACCCTAGCTCATTTTTCACAAGGAATCCAACCATATCATGCCCTGGTACTGAAAATGCATTTTTTTATCTATTTTTATCAAAGTTTGCAATTTTAACCCTCTTTTTCCCTTTACCACCAAACAAAACAAAACACACAAAAGCAAACGCAACAGCCACAACAGGGGTCCTCATTTTGCTAAGGAGTAAAATGGGGTGTGTTGTGAAAATCACAACTGTTTCTTTGGCTCTAGAAGGAGGGTCTGACTTGAGTTAGGGTTTGTTTCAAGTAAAATTGGCTAATAACAGCGATAGAGTGACTAGATCTAGATCTAATTCAGGGGATATATTTGTGCAATTACCTGATATAAGGCGAAGTAAGAGTCCTTTGATTTGGAACCCTAAAATAACACACCCAGGAAGGTCATCTAACACACCCCCTGGATCACCTTATACTATCCATAACTTTGTGAGTCCTGACAGATCTTTATTCAGATCTTTAAATCTTGGTTCAGGTACTCCTAGAGGTCCTAGTCCTCCTAAAGATCCTAATCCCCTAGGAAATCTAGGTATTCCCACAAGTTCAGTTCAAGAGTAGATACCTACAATGGCTTATTTCAATGTCCAGTCTCCCATACACTTCAATGATTACAATGAGATGCCCAAAAATCCAGAAAAGATATGTCCCAAATATCAGTTACACCAAGACCTGGAAGACCATATTAGAATATTCAAGGAAGCATGCTTTAGGGCCAGATTAGAGCACGAGGACGTGGTGTGTAGATTGTTTCCCTATTCCTTTAATGAACAAGCCTCAAACTAGTATGTAAACTTACCCAATGGCTATGTTGCTTCTTAGTCACTTATGGAAGAAGTGTTTCTATCTAGATTTAGAGGACCCATTGATCCTTGTATCTTGTATCACAAATTGGCTACTATAAAAAGAGGAGAGGGAGAGCTAATTGATAATTTCAATGACAGATTTCAAAAGGCCTACTCTAGGTTGGTAGCCCCTTACACCATAGATGATGATACCTTGTTAGCCATGTACTATGCTGCCTTGGATCCTTTAACTACCATGTTTGTCAAAAGAAAACTTGACATAGATTCAATATCCAAAGCCTATAAAGAGGCATCCTCAGTAAATCAAGAGATGAGGCATACAACTTGTAGCCCATTAGTTAATGGAGGAAATTTTGGGATGCAGAATCAGGCACAACCTTGGAATGGAGTTCCTATGAATCACACTCCATTATTAAATCCAGTTCCTTCTTACACACCTGTGTATAGTCCTACCCCAATCCAAGCCATAACTCCTTACATGGGTAACACTGCTAATAGCAGTCAAAATAATGGTCAGCCTTTCTTCCGACCTCTTAGAGATACAACTGTGGCAAAGGCACAAGAGGAAAAGGAAGAAATCAAAGAGATCACTACACATTTGAAAAGATTAACCACCGAAGTGACACAACTAAGAAATAAGAACCTCTATGGAAGAGGTAACCAAGGATACAATCAAAATTAGAATTATAACCAAGCCCAAAATCAGAACTATAATTCAAATCTAAATCAGCACTACAATCAGAGCCATAACCAAAATAATAGCTAAGGCCAATGTTCAAATCAGAGCCAAAACTATAATCAGCATCAAGGTCATAACCAAGGGCAACTAATACAAAATAGAGGGCCAGTGATAGACAATAGGGCCTGGGGTAACAATAACAGAAATCAGAACCAGCCTAGGCCACCCAAAACATGGAACATCAGACCAAACAATGGTACCCTAGCTTCTCCTTTTGAGAATATAGATAATCATGATGCAAAACAAATGGCTGGCATCCAAATGGCCAATACATCACTAAAAAATTGGTGCAGATTTCACAATACCAATGCCCATGTTGAGCTTGACTATCCACGGTTCCATTTAATAGCCAGCATATTTAATATAGACATGTGGCCTCCTACTTCTGAGTTTCTCATTCCCAAGGGTAATGAGGTAGTACCCTTAGGGTATGATACAGCTTTAGTTTTAGAAACCTTTACCTTTGCAACTACATAAGAGAAAGAAGATGAATTGTTAGAGGATGAACCATACTTTTGTGAAAATCTTTATCCTGAATCAGACTTTGTGTTAAATGCTTTTTAGTTTCCCTTTGAAACTAAAAATGAAGTATTAACTGAAACAGAAGAGGTGCAGGCTTTTCAACAGACAAATAAAAACCACACCTACAATTTAAGGAACAGCACTAGGCTAGGAGAACCTTTCACCACTTCCATTCCTCCTAACAACTTTAATACACCCCCATCTCAGAGCGCTAGCAACAATTCTGCCATACTTAAAGCTAATCACCAAACAAATAGTGGAACAATAGTACAAAAGGTCAAAACAAGTAAAACTAAAACAGTAGAGACAACCAGATTAATGAGTTACTTGTTAGAAGAAATAAAGAAAATTAAGGTCAGTATACCTCTGAATGAATTATTGAAAACCCCAGGGATCAGAAATGCTTTTATAAAATCTCTAGATACATCCCTGATAGATGAGGTTGCTGCTGATATAGTTGTTCCTAATAGAGATTCACCACCTAAAGAGAAAAGTAAGAGAGTTGAGCAGCCTTCGAATACAAATGTAGTAATGTATGCTGATAAGAAGGATGCTCCTCCTTTTTTGTTAAAGATTGTGTGGGAAGAACATACACAATTGCATGGTAGACTCTGGTGCCTCAGCCAACGTAATGCCCTTAGGGATATGTAAAACTCTCAGGCTAACTCCCACCAGATCTGCTAAGGTTGTCAGACAGTTAGATAAAACTGAGGTTAGTGTGATAGGAGAACTAATGAACATTCAGATGCAATTAGCTTCAGACCCTAGGGTAAGCCAATTCATTGACATTCAAATAGTGGATATACCTGTGAATTATGGAATGTTGCTGAGTAGGCATTGGTCCAAAACATTAAATGGATATATGGCCACTGATTTTTTACATATGTGGCTACCTTGGAGAGGTGTCCCAAACTAGATTAGAATAGAGGCAGAACCCAAGATGAAACACATGATAACAGAGTATAATCGAACAAATGAAATATTGTATGCTTCTGTTGAACCTGGTGTTTATAGGATTACTAACAATGGGGTATAGATTGAAGAGATCATAATGTTAAACATTAGAGAAAAACGTGTCAGCAAGGAGATAGCATTATTCATTGAGTCTGATGGAAATTCTTCAGATGAAGAAAATAGTGCAATGGACAAATTTGGCCATGCCATTAGGCAAGAGGTGGAAGAATGCATTAAATTAAATCTGCCAGCCCAATGTAAACTGTATAAGAACAGATGTAGAGTTCATGATGGGCCACATTCTAAGGAGAGTTGTGGAATGTGCAAAGACATTATTGAATATGAATACAAAAAATGCAAGAAGAGGGTAGAATTACAAGAGGAAAATGTGAATCCTGATCAACCACAGAGATACTTTCAGAGTAATGTAGATACTCAGATTTTAGATTTAGGAGAAGAAATAAAGGATAAGGGTAGTTGTCTTTCTGATTTACAAGCTAAAAATACACATATTTGAGTTGACCAAATAGAAATACCCATGAATAAATAGGCCAGCACCTCACAAGTAATAGAAGAGACAAAGCATGCGAAGGTAAAAGGTCAGAAAAATAAAGATGGCATGTGGACACTAAAATGTGACGGGTCCAAATCAAAACAGGGTGCGAGTACAGGTGTTGAACTCATAGATCCTCAGGGTAAGTCATACCTAGCAGCATATAGACTACATTTTTCATGTACTAACAATACTGTTGAATATGAAGCCTTAATTTTGGGACTTGTCATGGCCATCAAGAAAAAGGTGAAAACGATTAAGGTATTTTTAGATTCTGAACTAGTAGTCAGACAAGTAAGGAAATTATATGCTTGCAATTATAAGAAAATGATTTGTTACAGACATAGAGTATGGGGTATAATAGACTCATTTGATGCTTTCAACATAGAGCATATCCCTAGAGAGCTGAACCACAAGTCGAATGCACTAGCAGTTGCTGCTAGCACATTAGAACCCTTGACACTGTCAGGTTTGAGACGATTTGTTGTAGAATTAGTTAATGTTCCCAGTATCCCAAACAATGTTACACACTTTCAGGTATTTGGAGGGGATCAACAAATCATTGATTTTTCAACTTGTAATGAGGTATTTGAGGCACAAATCATCGATGAACAAGAAAGGCCTAAAACAACAGTGGACGAAGAGGATATAATCAACTTGAAGAGCAACTTTTTAACCAAAGGACTAATTGAATTAGAACATATTTTTGACTTCGATGGAGTGATGAGACAGAAAGACTTGTCCAAAATAGAAGGGGGTAAGTGTGATTTACACAACTTAGGGACAGAGCAAAATCCACCAAATGTGCCAATCGGAAGGGCTTGCTCTGAGAAAATTAGAAAAGAAATTATAGATGCACTGAAAGATTATAAACATGTAATAGCGTGGACATATGAAGACTTGAAAACATATGATACGTCCATCATAACTCACGTGATACCGTTGAGGCTAGAGGTTAAACCATTTAGCCAGAAGCAAAGGCTGTTGAATGCCATTCTGGAGCCTTTAATCTTTGAGGAAGTTAAAAACTTGCTATCTGCTGGAATAATTTTCCCATTCAGACATTTAGTCTGGGTAGCTAACTTAGTACTAGTAAGGAAGAAAAATAGAGATATCAGATTATACGTAGATTTTTGAAACTTGAACAAAGCATTTGAAAAGGATAATTATCCTCTGCCTCCCATAGACAAAGTACTACAAGCAATGAACGGGGCAAAGATGATGTCTTTTTTAGATGGTTTCTCAGGCTATAACCAAGTTTTAATAGATAGAGATGACAGATTAAAAACCACCTTCACTTATAAATGGAGAAATTATGCATATAGGAGAATGCCTTTTGGTCTGATTAATGCAGGTGCCACTTTTCAAAGAGCCATGGACATTGCGTTCCGTGGATTATCAGGTAAGTGCATTATTGTGTATATGGACGATCTAACTATGTATTCCAAGGATGCATCCACTCACGCTGAAGATCTCAGGAAAATACTTAAGCGATGTGAGAGGTACAAAATTTCCCTTAATCCTAAAAAATGTTTATTTGGAGTAACTGAAGGTAAATTACTAGGGCATGTCATCTCTAAAGATGGAATATTGATTGACTGAGATAGAATAGAATCAATAAAAAATTTGCAAATACCAAACAGTAGGAAAGAGTTAAAATCATTTTTTGGTAAGATTAACTTTGTTCGGAAGTTCATCACGGGTTTTGCAGAAATCATGCAGCCATTAAATGCCATGTTAAAAAAGGATGCGCAGATGGAGTGGACACCTGTGGCTAGGGCTGCATTCGAAGATGTCAAGCAGGCCATTTATGACGCCCCTGTACTGGCAAGCCCAGACTACACAAAGCTCTTTTATATCTACTCCTTTGCATCATCCCATTCAGTTGCGGCTACCCTAACGCAGAAGGGTGAAGACAATGAGGAAAGACCCATTGCTTTTATGAGTGCACCTCTGAAGGACGCAGAATTGAGATATCTGGATATCGAAAGACAAGCATTTGCACTAATAAAGGCTGTAAAAAAATTCAGACATTATGTTTTGCGCAGCCAGGTCAAAGCCATAGTGCCAGATGCAGCAGTAAAGATGCTACTAATGCAGAACGAACCTAGAGAAAAGAGAGCCAAATGGATCACCACGCTACAAGAGTTCAACAGGAAATCATTCCCATGAAGCTGGTCAGAGGGCAGGCATTGGTGCAAACAATAGCAAACACAGACCCAGATTTGATAAAATAGCAATATGTGCTGAATTCCCATAACATATCAGACTGGTATGGCGATTTAAATGCTTTTCTAATAGCTGGAAAGTACCCAAATAAGATGAAAGATTCTCAGAGAAGAGCTTTGAAGATTAAAGCATAGAAATATATGGTGCAAGGAGGTCTTCTATTAAGGAAGAACCATGATGGAATTTATTTAAGATGCCTAAACAGAGCTGAGGCAGATAAAGTGTTAACAGAACTACATGACAAGTACGGAACCGGCCATGGTTCCCATCTAACTATGACACATAAAATATTGAGGGTGGGCTATTACTGGCCCACGATGTTCAGAGATACAAAGAGTCACATCAAGAGTTGCCACACCTGTCAAACTGCAGCAGATAAGGGAAGGAATCAGGCCAATCCATTACAACTTGTGATTGAATCAAGACCATTTGCACAGTGGGGCCTGGATTTCATTGGAGTCATCAATCCTCCATCTTCTATAGGACACAAGTTCATACTGACGGTGACTGACTACTGCACAAGGTGGACTAAGGCTACATGCTGTAAATTCTCCACAACTAGGTAGTTATCAAGTTTCTTGAAGAGAACATCATAACCAAGTTTGGAACTCCCTATTCATTGGTATGTGACAACGGCCCTGCTTTCTCTTCTTTAAAGTTTTCTAAATGGGTGTTTGAACACAGGATTGTTTTAAAGTTTTCTCCAAATTAGTACCCTCAAGGTAATGGATTAGCTGAGTCTACGAAGAAAATTTTATTAGATATAATCAAGAAGCTAATTGCAAAGAGTCCTAGAGAGTGGAATACCTTGTTAAAATATGCACTATGGGTAGATAGGACCAAGTTCAAAACAGCTTTAGGCAGTGCATCTTATCATTTAGTTTATGGGACTGATCCTATACTTCTAGTAAATCTGAGAATACCAATTTGGAGGTTTGCCAATGAGTATTTAGGCTTTGATAACCATAGGGAAGCTAGGATAGTGCAGATGCTACAATTAGATGAGAAAAGAGGTCAAGCCATCGAGAAGTTTGCCAAACACCAAGCAGTAGTTAAGAGGTGGTTTGATAAGAGGGCAAGAGTCAAGACATTTAGGATATCAGACTTAGTGTTGTGCTGGGATAAAGCACATGAAAAGAAAGGGAGCCATGGAAAATTTGATAAATTATGGTTAGGCCCATTGCAAGTCTCAGAAATAATAGGAGACAACACATTTAGACTTAAGACCTTAACAGGGGAAGATGTGCCATTACCAGTTAAAGGCCAGCATTTGAAACACTACTTCCAAGCTTGAGGTAAAGAGCAATCTTTTTGTAATATAGTGTAAGTAGTGTACAATTTTATTTTGTTGTTTGCTTTTGTAGGTTAGTTGTTTGTATAGTTTTGTTTTTGTTTCTTTCTATTTTGTTGTTTTGTTTTTGTTTTTGCTGCTTGTACAGTCTTCTTTTGCTTTGTTTTTGTTTTTCCTTGTCTAGTTTGTTGTTTGGTTTGTTTGTTGTCTCCTCAGCAGGGACCTTGTTTTACTTTAGAGTATTAAGGAGCAAACTAACAACCATTCAAAATAGTATAAAATTTAGAATATTCAAGTTAGTCATTTGCAATTTATGCATAGCTTTTGTGACTGTCATGAATGTAGAGAGTTGTTTAGCTTTTGAAATTTAGTATTCAATAATGTTGATTGAGAATTTGAGAAAGGTTTCTCACAATGACACACCTAAAATCCTTGGGTTTGTTGAACCTACCAGTGTAGATATTAGGTGAAAAATTCAAGGTCACCCTTGCTACCATTACAATTCTCAGCTTAATTTCAGCAAGTGCTCATTCCTTGCATCATAAAGTTACAAATTGCTATATCTTGTGAAATTTCTATCAAATATCAAAATCAATAAAATATAAAAAATAAATAAAGTAGATTATACTGAAAATCTAGATTAAGCCATCTAAGTAACTCTACCAGGGCTATAGACACTCGCTAGCAGTGGGGCTCTACTTAGGAGAATTGTAACAATAACCTTGCTGGGGCTATAGATGCTCACTGGTAGCAAGGCTCTATCCGGTTGGCTATGAGGGAACATCCTCAACTACGTAGGCTAATATCAGTCACTGGTTTGTTCAACCAATCTTCAAGATGAGGATAATTAATCACGTGCACACACCTAAACTGAAAATAAAAATTCATGCACCCTTATTGAATACTTTAGGTCTCAAGTTGAAGAATAATTTGCAGGAACGGTAGTTTGAAGTTATGGATTTGTTTCATTTAGTTTTCTTAAATGCTTTGAATTTAATTGTTTTGTTTGGTTGCTAGTTGTGATGTTCACAACATGCCCCATTTTACTCCTTAGCAAAATGAGGACCCCTGTTGTGGCTGTTGCGTTTGCTTTTGTGTGTTCTATTTTGTTTGGTGGTAAAGGGAAAAAGAGGGTTAAAATTGCAAACTTTGATAAAAAAAAATAGAGAAAAAATGCATTTTCAATACCAGGGCATGATATGGTTGGATTCCTTGTGAAAAATGAGCTAGGGTTGCTTTTTGAACCATCTTAAAATTTGCCATATTTTGCAAGTTAAGATCATTTTGGTAAAATGTACAAGGGAGGGGTTTGTTGTTTGTACATACAAGTTTGTTTGTATATGCATGTCGATATTATCAAGAGCGGTTAATTCGTTGCATATCCACAGGCTTGTATGTTTGAGTAACATACAATACAAATATACATTGGGTAGACCCGACGGACTTATGAAATAATGAAAGGTCCTTGTATATGTTCCAACTTGCATATTGGCGCACACAAGAATAATATACACGCAAGCACGAATTTGAAAAGTTTTGAAGCAGAGTTAATTCAATGTATATTTTGCGCTTGTATATTCTTATATACAAGCCGATATACATTGCGCTTATGCAAAGCGAAATCAAAGAGAAAATCAAAACTGATTTAATGCTTGTATCAAACCCAAATGTATATCAAAAGATACAATGCACTTATACATTGCGCGGACGCAAAGGAAGGTTAAGATAAGTTAAATCGATGTATGTTTCCGACTTGTATATTATCAAACATACATTGCACATATACAAGTACCGGAACTAAAAATTTATCAAACTGGATTAAGTCCATGTATGTTTTAAACAGTGTATATCAGAAGATACAAGGGTTATGTACATGCGGCGGACCTGAAATGGCTATGAAATAACGAAAGGGTCCTTGTATATTTCGTGCCTTGTATATCATTACATGCATTTTAGTACATACAAAGCGGATCTCAGCGAAGGATTAAATTTAGTTAAGTGGATGTATTACATCTGACTTGTATATCAAGAATATACATTCTGATTGGCATACATGGGTGATATAAAAAGATTTAAACAAGGAAATGGGCGGAAAGGCAGAAGTGATAGGTTTTTTAAAGCATTTTGAGGCCCCAATGCATATTTTTTGGTCAACGATAGTTGACCCGACTTTTCTAAGCGCTGTATATGCATTTTTGGACATAATTTTCACGGATTCAGGGCCCAATTGATGCATTCACACAATCACAACTAGATTTAACAGGTGTTTCAGTTCATGTTGTTTATTAAGTGAAATGATACTTATTGCTTATTTATTTTTTTACAGGCTTGCAGTTGAAGAGGGAGCTGAAACTTAATGGCGGTGACATCACGGAGGAGGAAATCAGATCTCAAGAGTAGAGGAAGATAAGGATGAAGGGCGAGGATGTCAAGGGTCTTCATTGATGAAGACAAAATGCAGTTGAAGACATTATTGCAGCAGACCACAGAAGTTAATATTAAGCTGCTAGGGTTTCTAGAAGGGCATATTTTGCCTAGATTTGATTAATGCTCAAAGATATTTTGGGAGACCTGTTCTCCAACATTTATTGCTTTAACCAGAGGGTTGAACCATTGTTTAACTAGGGTTTTGAGCTATATTGAGGGCAATCAGAAAGTTTATATATTGTACCTCTGTACACTGTAAAATTTTACATAGGGATTTTAGGAACACATGGGCTACAAAGAGATTTGTAGCAGTAGAGATTTGTAAAGTGTATTTTTTTAGAATAGAGGGACCTTTTAGTTTAGAAGTAGAAGAAGGAGGTCACCTGTGTCTACAACAAGGAGCGTGTGGAACATCCTGCCTCCTTATTGTATCTGTAAAGCTTGTAAGTTTTTTGTAATTTGATCAATGAAGCTAAGAGTCATTCAGACATTGTAAATCATATATGACTGTCTGTTTCTAATACAATTGAATCTGGAATTTTGCATCTATCTTCTGAGTGTTTTCTTGCTCTTCATTGTGTTTGAAACATTTTCTCTTAGAGCTTGCAATTTTAAGTGTATGTGAAAATGCTCAGAACTTACACCTAGAGTTTTGTCTGTGGATTTGATCAATTTGCTGCAATACTTACACAGTGCATAACAGAACAATTAGATCCTTTAGTAGATTTGAATGATGTTTAGATTAGATCTTTCTAACTTTTCCTAACCCATCTGAAAATACTTAGCTTAAAACACAGAAATTTAAAGGAAATTTTGCTTATATTTGGAAAAGCATGCATAACGAAAGTTGAAAGTAGACAGTTTTCATAATACTTAAGAGAAAAGGCTTGCAATAATATAAATCATTTAAAGCTTTGAAATACAGTAACACTTTTATGCAAGAAAGGAATGAACAACATGTTGATATTCACAATCCCTTTGCATAGTTTGAGCCCAGTTAACCATCAAAGAAACCCTAAACTACGTAAGACCCCTTGAACATTACAGCTTCACATCGACCAACTAAATTTCCCAACAAGTCAAGACTTGACCATATTAAACTTGGGATTAAGCGAATCTCAACCGATTCCTTCATATCTTTCAAGTCAGTTTTGGTTCATTTTATGTGAATTTTAACTAATTGTTATGACTGCATCAAAACAATCATCAACAGAACCATCGACTGTTAAGTGTTGACCATGATGCATTTTTGGATAAGGTAATTATGTTGTATTTGCGAAGTCAAAAAATGAAATATGAGGAAACTCAATCGAACAAAACAATGACACAAACCCTAAAAACTATCTTATTTCATTTTTGCACTTCTTGCTATTCGGCTCTACAACTTTCATGATGGCCGACTTGGGGTTTGATGGTTCTGGTTTTTCCTCCATATTCTTGGCTCTTCAATGTTCGAAAACTTGCATTTCCTAAGTAGAATAATAGGCAGAAATTCTATGAGTATGATATATGCAGCTTTGACTAGAATTTTTTCATTATTTTCTGTAGCTTCTCATTTCAAATAGCCATGGCTATTATGACTTCTTCACTCTCTGTAATCTTTTAACATTCTTTCTTTTATTTCTCTGTATTTTTAACCTGCAATTGTGACAAAATGATAAAACTCCTCAAAAGAGGTCGTGGCCATGGCACTTTGTTCCTCTGCAAATGAATGGTGAGTCTATTGCTCTCTCTCTACTGTATATTCCTTATCATTGCAACTTGAAAGAAGATAAGGGTTTCTCTTGCAAAAAATGAAATGGGTAGCTTTGTTTAAAGAAAATATTTCTTCTTCTACTATGGTTGTGCCATTATATGTAGCTCTGCAGCACTTTCTTTGACTTTTGATGAGAAATCTGAAGATTTTTAAACTATGGAGCAGTGGTTTCATTTTGTGTGCTCAGTATATTTCTCCATGCTACGATCATCTTCCATTTTTCTTCCTGTAGGTGTTATTTTGATAAAAGACAAAAGACCATATGAGGGTTTGAAAATATGAGATGGGTATACCATTTTACCTGTATGAAACCTTCTCTGTCGTGGCCATGAAAGTATAAGCATCTCTTTCACATTTGTTTCACTTGTATGAAATAAAATGAAATAAGGGTTTCATTTTTTTTAGATGTGTATTATATTTTAGGCACACAAATGTTTTGTTCTATCACAGCCATCTCTGTATAAGCATTAAAACACTCCCCTTTCAGCTAGTGGTAGACTCTGGCTCTTAAGGCTGTAGCTTTAAAGTTTTCCTAATGCACTTTGTTCTATTTTCATCTGTTTGGGCTACCGTTGTTGACTGGGTTGAGCTCATGTTGGTTCATACAAGAATAAATCCCACGGCCTCATCAAATCTTTGCATATTCTTTATCAATGCTCCTTTTAACTTTTGGCTCTGGGTAATGAAAACTCAATTCAAATGTGAATATTTATGACAAAATATTCCATCTTTTGTTCAAAAGGAAGATCTTTGACAATCCTGTGTATATTTGTTCCATTCTAAGCATTTCTTGTGTATGAACAAATGCAGCAATACCACGGCCTAAGAGCAACAATGCATGCTATTACCAATACTTTATCTTTTCTGTATAATTTCTTGTGACACAAAACTCTAGGTGACTTGACTTAGCTATGAGGAAAGGTACTCCATAAATCTCATTATACTCTTCTGGTCATAAGGCCATACTTGCATTACCTATAGCAAACTGATGGTTTATGCATCTGTATGTGCCCTCATTTGAGACTGCTCCTTATGCTTTTATGTGACTGTCATAACTCACAATCTTATGGAAATTGTCTTGAAGCATTGTATGACTGTCACTTTGTACATTTATGCATGTATCTCTACAACAGTTTGTTGTTTGGTAACTTCTTAAGGGCAGTCTTGTTGTCTTAATCCATGACCTCTCTTATATGAGGAACAAATGTCCCTACTCTTTGCTATCCCATACTTGTGAATGGCATTGTCTCTTTGATTGTACTCTGTCAAAACCCTTGTCAACTATTCATGGCATATTATCCTATGAGATGAAAATGATAATTGCATTCAAATGATTCCTCTATTTTGACATCTCCTGTAGCATATATTTGTCTCATTCCTATATCATCATTAGTTGTCCATGGACTTTGTATTTGTATAGTGTTGCAGTCAAAGCAAACATAGTTGCCATTTGTTTCACATGTCATTATGAATGACAAATGGATTCGTTCTTTTGCATAGTGATAGATGAAATATCAAATAGTTTGACTGTCATTTTTCTTTGTAACAAGATGTTATCTGATCTGCAATAAATGACATCCTATTGATGTTTGTGAACATTAGTACACTCTTATCACTATAGCATACTTATGATGTCTTTGAACAAATCATGATAGCATTATTGAATGATGACACCATGGCATTGTTTCCTTCATCATGCAAATGTACAACCTGATTACTCTTCATGACTTGATATGATAAGATATCAATTGATCTGCAATGCTCTCTAGTTGTTCCATGATTGTTGCTTTCTTGATTTAGTCTATGCAATACAATCTACATTCTATTCCACCATTGTGGCATGGTAACAGGCTGATCCATATATGCACTTATGACACTGTTAATGTCACTTTGCCAATGTCAATTGAAGTGATGATGATAGCTACCATGTGCATTAAATGTAGTCTCTTTTATAGTTCAACTCATTTTCATGGTTCAGTTAAAACCCTGAAATAAAATATCATAATTTGACATGCTGCGAAAAATACCTCCTACTTATCAATTGATGAGCTAAAGGGGCTCTATAATGAATGGTTCATAAGGCACAACACTTGCTGAAGGTTTTACAAATGGGGTAGCAGGCTAAGTGGGCTTGACCTTGGTGGAAACTCCATGGTTAAGTGCACTTGAGTCGAAGTAGTACTGGGATGGGTGACCTCTCGGGAAGTTCCGATGCTTCACCCCTGTGTGCATCACCTAGATGCAATGAGTGCTAAGTGGACCATTCATTAACATGAGAGATGGGTTCATGGGAACCACTACTCATGAAATATGGGTCATGTGTTTGACTCAAAAACTACGTAGTTAATACCCTGAAATAAAATATCATAATTTGACATGTTGCGAAAAATACCTCCTACTTATCAATTGATGAGCTAAAGGGGCTCTATAATGAATGGTTCATAAGGCACAACACTTGCTGAAGGTTTTGCAAATGGGGTAGCAAGCTAAGTGGGCTTGACCTTGGGGGAAACTCCATGGTTAAGCGCGCTTGAGTCGAAGTAGTACTGGGATGGGTGACCTCCCAGGAAGTCCCGATGCTTCAGCCCTGTGTGCATCACCTAGATGCAATGAGTGCTTAGTGGACCATTCATTAACATGAGAGATGGGTTCATGTGAACCACTACTCATGAAATATGGGTCATGTGTTTGACTCAAAAACTACGCAGTTAAAACCCTGAAATAAAATATCATAATTTGACATGTTGCGAAAAATACCTCCTACTTATCAATTGATGAGCTAAAGGGGCTCTATAATGAATGGTTCATAAGGCACAACACTTGCTAAAGGTTTTGCAAATGGGGTAGCAAGCTAAGTGGGCTTGACCTTGGGGGAAACTCCATGGTTAAGTGCGCTTGAGTCGAAGTAGTACTGGGATGGGTGACCTCCCGGGAAGTCCCGATGCTTCACCCCTGTGTGCATCACCTAGATGCAATGAGTGCTAAGTGGACCATTCATTAACATGAGAGATGGGTTCGTGTGAACCACTACTCATGAAATATGGGTCATGTGTTTGACTCAAAAACTACGTAGTTAAAACCCTGAAATAAAATATCATAAAATAAGAGTGGCTACTATTTACTTTAGGGTTTCATCTCTTTTTACTTCCCGTGAATAGTAGCATGGAATCAAATATAATAAAGCACTCAGCTTTATTGCTTTTAGGTCCCACATGTCTTATTAATAATAAAAGACTTTATTCTTTATTTAAATCTACCCCCTTTAAAAGCTCTCGTGACTTGAAAATCTAAGACACTTTTAATATTTGAAACTAAGGGCCCCACATTCATAATAAGAAACTTATAAAAATCAAAGACTTAGCTACTTTTTGAAAACCCACAGGACTCATATGATGCATTATTAAAATGAAATAAAACATATATTTTTCCCTCTTCAGCTTGCTCCACATGGTGGGCTACAGAATATCTTTTTTGTCTCTGTAGCGCTTGAGCCACGTGGTGGGCTATGGTGCCTTTTTAGAAACTTTTATTGCTGCTCCTATTTTATTCACAGTCAGGACTAAGAATCAAATTTTAATAAAGTTTTCACTTTATTATTTGCTAGAACCACATCATTAAAATGATACTTAATCATATTTAAATCTGCCTTTATCTCCTGTGCTGCAAACGAAACCTTATGCATTTATTAAAATAAGGCATTTTAATTTTATGAAGAGAGGGCCCACCGCATCAAAAGAAACTCAATATTTTAATAAAAGATTTATCCTCTCTAAAGATTCATGTGACTCCCATAGAATTTTTATAAAATAAAATAAAACATTTTATTTTTCTCTTTTCGGGCTCAACCATGTGGTGGACTCCGCTCATCTTTATTTTTCCTCAACTCTTGTAGCTTCCACATGGTGGCTTCCACTGGTCCCTTGAGCTACTCTCTCTTTGCATTTTCTTTGGACATGTGGTGACCTCTGATGCTTGCCTTTGCTTTTTTTCTTAGGCTTCTTTTGATGATGGCCTGCGCCATTACTAATAACTTGAGCATTTAAAATGAAAATTGTGTCTTCTTTATTAATATGGTTGAGCATTGAATTTTTGAAATGGTGTAAAAAATTTATCACCACATGCATTAGTTGGTTCACAAGTGTCTAGATGGCGTAACCTGTGAGGATGATCATACTTAGCTAGAAGATTTTTTCTAGAGTTGTATGGTCAATTGTGTTACGTAGGACACAACACTAGGACTTAGATGGAAACCTTGTTGGTTCCTTATTTCTATACTCTTCATGAAGGGTAGGGCCACTTCTAGGAAAGAAGGTGTGCAGGGGACTATTGGTTTGTGGTTGGAGGTAAAGCACTTGGATGATGCTCTCCCTTTATAGCAGAAGACTCACCAAGACTTGAGTGACATATATCAAGATTCTAGATTCAATATTCTTTACTTTATGATAAAAAATTATGTTCATTTCCAAGAGCAAATTATGTATTATAAATGCAAACTAAAATGATTCTCATTGTAATTATCTTTGAATATATTGAATTTTCAAGGTTGAAAAGTATTCAGAAAATATATGTATTTATTTTCTTGTGATTATGCAAATAAAAAAAAGTTTACCTTGTTCATTTACTTTCTAGTTAAATATTTGAGTAAATTCAAGTAATATGAGAAGGCATGTTACACACTGACATTCTTCAATATAAAACATAGTTGATTCAACATAGGCACACATTTCTTTTGACACTCTTATTACTTTTGAGTTGTGGGCTAATAATTGAATAATTTAACCTTAATTTAAGAAATTAAATATAATTAATAAGGATAATAATTGAATAATTCAACCTTAATTTATGAAAATAAATATAAGTAATAAAGTTTTTAGTTGTAAGTATAATGAAGATGCATAATTTTAATGTTGCGTTAAATTTCACTTGTTTTAGAATTAAAAAATGGTTCCTCTTTGTTATACCTTATCAAGTAATCAAAATAGTTTGTTAAATCTATGGAAGGTTGAACCTACAACATTAAGTCATTTTTATAGATGTCGATTTAATTATGTGTGCCTTTTTCTGATTTGCCTAATTTGCTACTTTTCTTTGATTATTAATGACTAGTGGTTTTGAAAATACCTTGGGGAGGCTACCAAATTGCAAGGGTCAAGTTCTCCTGGGTAAACCCTTAGAAAAATAGACTTTATTGTTGTGAAAATGATTGAGGATTATTACCTTTAGATGTGTATATGTTCTAAAATAATTATATAGATTTAGGTTTATTTTAGTGTTCTAATTGAATTGTTCCTAAAATGATTCTTCTCTCTACTGCATATGAGTTTGCAAAGGATTAAATTTGGATGATAAGAAGATGATAAATAAATGAACAGTGAATGACTTTAAATGCTAAGACATTAATAAATTGCATGAAATGTGTACTAAATTAGCCTGTGATAGGAATAAAATGGGCCAAATTTTGAGTAAGATATTTTAAATTTTAGGAGTCAAATCCCCATGTGCATGATCAATTCTACACCCATGGGATTGACTCAAAACATGGAAATGATGATAACTATGTAGTGAATGAAATTCAAGGCATAGTTGGAAGTAATTGGCATAATGGATGTCGAATGTATAGGGATATGTGCAAATATGAATGGCATAAGGTCAAATACATGAAAATGTATGGTAATAAAATTAGGTTAAGGATCGAAGAATGAACCCAACTTCATACAAGATTATTTCATAATTTATTGATATATAATTGTATTAAATCTTTCTCAACCTAAAACTACATGAACAATACTCAATAATTCATGTTATAAACATTTATAATTATGAATAGAGTGCTTCTGGATTAAACTATGTATGTTTTTGCTTTGACATTTCGGATCATGCTCAATGATCCATCATCAGGAAGAGGGCATTGTCCTCTTCCTGATGATGGATCATTGAGCATGACCCGAAACGTAGAAGCAAAAACATACACAGTTTAATCCAGAAGCAGTCTATTCAGTATTCATGGACTGTGGAAAACTCATGCCTACTATTTATAATTGTTTCAAATTTTTAGCTGGTAGGCTTATTAGTGGGAGATTTATTGTGTTAAATTGTCGAACGCTTGGGAAATCATCAACCTTGGGCACTGTTTTATTTTCCATCAACCATTTTTAACATTGAATTATGATTTTTCTAGAAATGCTAAGGGTTTAGATTTTGGTACAATCTATGAGGGAATGAAATCTTGTTTCAAATTGTCCATCCAATCATGAATGACTGATGGAATAGCTTTTGGTTGCTTTGTGTCTTCAGACACGTGTTCGTAGTTGAGCCCTAGATAGTTGGAATTTTAAATTTTAAAATTATTTATAAACTCTTTAACCATCCAAGGCATATCTCACGTGTATCTTTTCCCTTCACTTACTATTTTTAATTTTTTAAACATGACAACCAAAAAAAGTAATGATATTTATTAGCTGATAGGTTTAAACATGACAACAAAAAAAAATTAATAATACTTATTAGCAAATAGGCTTATTAGTGGAAGATTTATCCCATTAAATTGTCAGATGCCCGGGAAATCGTCAACCTCAGGCACCATTTTATTTTCCGTCAACCATTTTAACATTGAATTACGACTAGTTTTAGTCTCTAAACACGTCTAGTTATCATGCGTAGAATTTGGGTGACGGGTGACGTCTTGTGCAAAGTGCAAGTGTTATTTTGTATGTATTGTATTTATCATCTTGATTGGAAAGTATATAATAATAATAGTAAAATAATATAATATCCCTCATGCACGCCGCACATACATAACATCTACCCACATGTCATTTCCGATGGTAGGATCCAATTTGATAGCCATATGGCCATATTTTCTCCTTAAAATACAAGTGAAATTTTAAAGCTATATATTTAGACTAAATATAATATATAATTTAATATTTATAGATATTTATTATTTAGTTATAAATGTTTTATATATAAAATACAATAATTATATATATTATATAATATATTTTATATAATGTAAACTATTAAATTATTATAATAATATTATAAAATTGTATATTAATAATGGCCCCACCAACCAAAAACAAAAACGAGAAGTGACTTTAGGCCATGTTTATTTATAAATCAGTTTTCTTATCATATAGGTACACTATTTTTTTAAATTTATTTGATGTTTGTATTAGTGAGCGCATATTTCCGGTCAGATATCTATACTAGATATTAATTCTTTAATTTTATATTTAAATACTTTAAAAACCTAAATAATTATTAAAAAAATTTCAAGCTCAACTATTTCTATACATTTTATTTTAAATTATCATAATTAAATCACAAAGAAAGAAGTGTGGGAACTCAAAATAAATAGAAACAATAATTAATCTTTTTATAATATACTTTTTAGACGATATGCTTATATGTGGGAGGTTTTCCTCTATTTACTTTTTTTAATAACTAGACTTTAATTCTTTTAATGGGGAAGATTGTTGATTATAGTATAAAACTCTTGGGATGTTTTCGTTTAGCATATAATACTCTATGCATACGAAAATTTGTGGACTATTAAAATTTACTCATTCCTCAAGGACAATTAAACATTTACTAATTCTTCAAGGAGAATTATGATTTACCCTGATATGAGCTTTAAATTTTTTTAAATATATAGACACTTTATATAAATATAATACAATATTATATTTAATATATATTCATGAATAGTATTTTATAATCCATAAATTATATTTATTAATATAAAATACAATATAATATATTATCAATATGAATATTATAAAATGTATTTTATATTTATATATATTAATAATATATTTGAATTAAATAGTTTGAATAAAAATAATATTATATTAGCATTGATAAAATATTTAAAATTTTGTATACAAATTTAATATGATATTTAATGTAGATGTCTATAAAATTAAAATTAAATAAAAATAACTCTTAAGTAAACAAAACAAAATAACTCCTACCAACCATTATTTGGGTAATTTTTTTTGTTTATTACTTTGCACATTAATTAATGGCAACATAGATTATGTAGTGTACACACTAGATGATAGCTCTATGGCCTGCAAATATTGTACCATTTTTATTTGTCACAGCCAAAAAAATCAACTATTTATTTCTGTTAGTGTAGGAATAATAACACTATTACTTATTATTTAAATAAGTAATTATGTGTATATTCCCCACATGGCTTTAAGCCACCTTAGGTGGTTAGGTGTCTACTTGGAGATTCTAATACAACTCTCCAAGCCACTTGTCAACACTCATTTTCCACCACTCCTTGAGTGTTTGAGTCGACTCCTAAAGTGACTCAAACTCTCAACACTATTTGTACACCACACTTGTTCATAATTCATTACCGATTATGTGATTATGTAATTAATCATCTTTCGTGTCATTTGTTCTTGATTGCTCCATTTGTGATTAGAATTCTCTTAGTGATCTAAGTTCTAACATGGTATCAGAGTAGGGCCGAAGCTCATTTGCTGGTTCATTTGGAGCAGAGGCCAATTTGGAGGTCGTGTATTAGAAGCATTTCTGGTGCAAGTTTTTTTTGTAGGGGCATCTCTGTGAGGGTTTCTATGCCCATGAAGGGGGCATTTTCTTTGGGTCGTGAAGGGAAAAATGCAAATCAGCAATGCAAGCCTTTGTTTCCCTATCCATGAAGGCCATGGCTTCCCAACGCACCCACGTATGCCATGCTTTCTCTGCACATCAATCACTAGTTAGGCCATCGACTCCTCCACAAGCTCTATGGTAGCTATTTTGAGTGCATCTTGCAGTTTTGAGGTGAAATATTTGCTGCTGAAGTTATATTTGCATGTCGATCTGAGGGTTTGGAACCCTGAGTGGAGGCTGTTTTAGGTTCGTGCCCTATTTTTTGGCAGTCACAGCCTAATGTGACGCCATTCCAAGGGTCGAATTATCTCTCTGTGGCTTGGTTTGAAAGGCCGGTCCATGACCCGAGGTAATTGACGACCTGCAAAAAACATAGGTCTGTGTGAAGGAGGTGCCGCTTGCTATGCACAAGGAGGTGTGAACCTTGCATAAGGAGGTGGATTCACAGTTGCGGCTTGCTTCTGTCGACTCTTTGGTTCTTTTTTAATCAACATTTTGGCAAATTTTCTATGTTCGTGGGTATTTTTTGCAGTATTTCAATGGATCCAAACCCTACATCATTCAACATCTGCATGAGTTCCTATTGTTATCAAAGTTTACTAGGTTTTTTGGTTCGATTTGCATGTTTGTAGTGCCCTTCCAGTTTCACCTTGGATGTACAGGTGGTCGGACTAAGGAGCATGAAGATGAATGTAAATAATCAGAATACTTAGGTTAGTATATTTTATCAATGAACCTTGTTGCAATACTGATAATTCACATGCTCTGACATTGCCTTGCATTCTGGTGATTATGATGTTGATTTTACTATGACTGTCATATGTTAGAATTGAGTTTTACGCAACTGATTCTGTATCATAGGAGGTTATGATGTTTTGTGTGGATCAATCATATTATGAGTATCATGCGACTATCTAATGATGGTTCTTACTTAGTTGTTCAGTAACTGATTGATATGTGTGTTGTGATCATATGTTTGATGTGTGGGTGAAAGGAACAGTGTCGCATTACTCATGCATGAGTACCCTGCTACACTACGACTTCCTTTCACTGTGTGTATGACTACATGATTACATATATATACATGTTCGACCATGTTGTTTGTTGTAGGTTGTAGGTACCAGGCATCAACTCCACTTGAACTAATAGGTTTGAGTGTGCCTTAACCAATGGAACTGTTGAATGGAGATAACATATGGTCCCCTAGCTTAGCCATCATCCTTGAAGAGGATGAGTATCTGGTTGTGCACCCTATTAGTGTTGTCAGTTTGGTCATGATAGTCAGTCATTGTTGTGGTGGTCTTGCTTTCTGATCGTGCATTGTGTCAGGTATTGTTCGGCATTGGGGTTATTTTGTTGGCATTGTTTGATTGCTGCTTTGGTTAATTGTTGCATTAAAATAATATTATTAGTTATGAGAGCATTTTTGGTTAAATAAATATAAATGCCCTTATGAGAAATTGAGTTTATGAAAATAAATAAAAATAAAAATAAATAAATAATAAACGTAAATGCTAGCTAAAGATGAATAAATATATTATTATAATTTAATGTTGTATTAATGGCAATAAAATAAATAATATTTGCAAGTTGTCATATATATAAATATAGAAAATACTAAAGTAGATAAAATCATAAATGAATCTTGTCTAGTTGTAAATGAAATAAATAACAAATTCTAAAATAAATAGAATCAGAGAGAAATTATTGTTGGCTTAAAATAGCAAATTGTAAGAAAGTAATAAAGGAGAATCTATTGCCTTTTATGAGAGGAATCGACTAGAAGATTTTAGGGGATTTCTTTCGCTAAAAATAAGGAGTTTTTGTTTGTATTTAGGGGGGATATTTCTCTCTCATAATAATCTTCAAGAGATGGAACTTTTGGGGGGAGACTAGTTTGTGGCTGCAGCAGTTGAACCCGGCATCGAATCTTCAGCTCAGTGAAGCAAGCGAAATCAGGTTCCTTTGGTTCTAATTTTTGTCTCATTTTTTCTATTGAAGCAAATATTTGATTTATAATTTTTCCTGTTGATTGTCATTTTCTTGGGAGGTTAGAATCCTTGTTATCAGATCCAATTGTACATGTTTGCATCATTGCATTTATGGGAATCACCTATTGATGTGACTGTTTATCTCTCGCCCATTTCATCTCTATTTTTATAGTCTATTGAATTAGACATAAATTTAGTTTTGTGAACTGGGTTCTTCTAAGTTGTTTATATATGGTGCACAACCTAGTTATCTAAATTATATCCAAAACTTTTCCATACCCAGTTTGTCCTTTTGGAGATATGAATGTTTTGTGACTGTCTACCTCTCAGCCATTTTGTCTCAATTTTAGCAGTCTGTTGCGTTAGCCATAAATTTTGTTTTACGCACTGGGTTCCTCTAAAGTTTTGATATATGGTGCAAGACCTAATTACCTAAATCATATCCAAAATTCATTCATACCTAGTTTGTCATTTTGGAGATATGAATGTTTTGTGATTGTCTACCTCTCAACCATTTCTTCTTTGTTTTAGCAGTCTATTACGTTAGCCATAAATTTAGTTTTATGAACTAGGTTCCCCTAAGTTTTTGGTATGTGGTTCATGACCTAGTTGACTAAACCATATCTGAAAATTGTCCATACCCAGTTTGTCATTTTGGAGATATGAATATTTTGTGTGTCTACCTCTCACATGTTTCGTCTCTGTTAAAACAGTTAGTTGTGTCACCAATAACTCTATATTTTCGAACTGGATTTCTCTGAGATTTTTTTCAATAAATTCATTTTGTACATATCCTACAATCATTTATTTCCATCTTATGACTCTCTTTGAGGCATTGTATCAATCAGTTTGTGTGCCTTGTCTATGCTTTCACATTTTGCACTGTTGGTAGCTTCTAAAGCCCTCTCAACAAATTCATTTTTTTGTGCTGATCCTATCATTTGCATGTAGTTAAAATGGGGTAGATTTGATGAAGATGTTAGATCTATAGGAATGTTTTGTTGTTATGTGTTCCTTTCCTCTCAAGCTAACCTTGGAACAAGGTTCTTTTATTGTAGCTATGGGTTTTTGTATCTTGTGATTGTAACTAGTGTAAGAGATTTATAGCATTCTAATATTATAGGCATTTAGTCTTGCTTATATACTGATATGTAATAGTATTTACAAAATTGTCTAGCTTATTAATGAAATCTACATTTGTGTAAATAGTGGTTTAGTGAATTTTGTAGCTATTGGTATAGCATTCATGTGTTATGGTTATTAATACTCCATTGTATGATTTTAATAGTGGCAATAGTCTCTCACTATGATAAGAGTTGCATTTAAGTAATTGTTGTGTTTTAATATGTATGCCTTAGGGTTAATTGCATGTTGATCACAATCATTTTTAGTTAAACAAAACTAAAATAAGTCTTGGGATCTATTGGTTAAAATATTGTTACTTGTGGGCACTTATATATCATATGATCATAGTAGTTAGAATATTATTGTCCTACATTATAGAGATAGATTCACTTTGTGTTTGGTAGATGATTGATCATGGTTGGATAAATGTTATATTCTTTAAGAACCATAATTTAGTGCATCATATTATATGTTGCATTTGTGGTATTGTAATTGAATTATTGTTGAAGGATCTTGGTTTGGTCTATTAGACGATGTTGCGCATTTGAGAGTGAATGTCAATGTGGGACTTTTGTGTTACAGTGGTGTCTAGTGTCTGTGTCATTGGGAAAGTTGATTCCAGAGGTCAAGAGGGATATTCATGTGTATGACTCTAGTGGTTTTGTAACCTTGCTAATGGTTGAATATGTATTGGTTTTATGTGATGTTGACTTCTCTCTATTTATGGTTCATGTGATTATGACGACTGTGCAAGAGGGATAATGCCTTGCTCAGTATACCTATTCTTGTAGATATGTCTTGAATCCATGTTGTAGAGTTCTTCTTGAAGGTTGTGGTTCATTATTGTGTTGAGCCTATTATAAAATACTATGTTGGTTTATGTAAAAGATTGAGTTTTGGAGCAAGAGCACCCATGCCTTACTCTGGACACTTTTTGTTGAGATTTGTATGCAATAAGGTAAATGCCTTGCATAGTATATGGATACTTGTCATTATGTCTAGCTTGATGGATAGGGTCTTCTAGATGCAGGTGGGAAAGTGGCTTCCAATGTGGGGCCGGTGCCCAAAGTGGCTGCCAGGATAACCCATTGGAAGTTGTTAATCCAGTGATAACTTAATAATAAATTTGGAGGGTTGGGTGGGGTTTTCACATTAATCAAAATAAAGTATGCCTCACTCATGGCTCAAGTGCTCATTTAGGCTTGAGATGAGATGAGAAGGCCGTGGTTGGCAAGATCAACTTCCTTGTCCTCATGAAAGGAATGTTGGCTCTGCATGTGTCACCCTATGGCACTGGTGCCTAGAGAGAGGCTGCCAGGATAACCATAGATGGGGGTCAGTTTCTAGAGAGAGATAGCCTAGATAATCCATGCGATGACACTCTTCCCTACTGCAGTCTAGCATTCCCTCTTGTTGTTCATCTCTATGTTGTATGACTGCCTCTGGAAGTTCTGTTAAGTGTGGAAGTGATGTTTTGATGCTTATAATTTCTTATTGGATAGTGTTGTACTTGAGTAGTTCTTGTACCTGTTAGTCCTTTGTCTTCTTGTCTGGTTATTGCTGCGGAACCTTATGTTATCTCCTAGCTCGGGGGGTGGACCTCAGGGTTCCACATGGTCGGGTGGAAGAGCTTAATCGATTGGTTTTGTTGGCATCATGGTTCATGTTCGTGGCAGAGGTGACTTTCCAGTTCCAAATCTGTATGGCATTCAAAGATTTGTACTATGCTTCCAGAATTGTATAGTCCTGACTTATATTGTAATTTGATGTAATCAGTCAAGAAGTCTTGTAATCATGTAAACTTGTGTTTGATTTCATTTGTACTTGTACTTACCTTGTAAATTGAAAGGTGTAATCTTGTTATGATGTATCAAAATTCCTTATGGGCATGTGTGATGTATTATGTTGTTAATGATCTTTGTTTATAATTATTTGATGCAGTTATGTTCCCTAGAGATGTTAGTTGATCATATAAATTAAATGTTGTAATTAGTGTTACCTTATCTAGTGATTAATGCAAATAATTGGTTTAAAGAAAAAATTATTCCGTATTTTATTGCCAGTTAGCCTAACTCTCTAGGGTTGCATGACTGGGCATCACAATGTTTTTCTGCAAATTTTGAGCAATTTTTAGGTGTCCTTTGGTCAAAATTCCTCCTATACAGTGGCATTTAGGGTTTGAGTAACCAAATTTCATACAATTTTGGCTGCCATCTACAAACCTAACTGCCATTTGACTTCTTTGCCATTGTTTTTACCTCTGTAAGCCCCTGTGCATGCTGTAATTCTGTCATCTCTACTACAAATTCACCATTTTTTGGCTACCATTTCTCATGGCCACCACCTAATTTTGCTCCTCTACCTTAAATTTTGGCTTCAACTCTCATAAAAACAATTTTCCCTAATTTTTTTTTCAAACATTTAACATTATACTTTGCAAAGTATTATGAAAAGAGGCATTTTTTAAGTCTTAAAATAGATGATGTAATTGGGGCAAAATTGATTTGTTGGAATTATGGTTTTTAATAATCCTTGTATCTTCCCTTATTGAAGATGAAGGGTGAGGTCCAAGTTTGCAAGAGGCGAATTCCCCCTCACAAAATTAAACCATTGTATTCTTCATTCTTTGTTGAATCCAACAAGTCATTGGAAGGATAGTTTCCCTCTCGCCATAGGCATTTTTTGTTAATTAGTGTCAGTTTATTAAAATAGGTTTATTTTGTAGGAACTTGTTTTTGTGATAACTTTTTCTCGATAGCTCCAAATTGAGCACCATTTTTTGCAAAAGTGAATATTTTCACATTTCCCACACATCTAACCTATTTATATTGTAATAACACACTAAGTTATAAAGTGCCACAAACAAAGGGAGGTCACCTAATACTGAATCAGGAGGTGTATAGAATGTGCCTTGAACATTTCAGAGTTGTGCCAAAGAGCACTTCATTGAGCTGTGTCTAGAACACTTCCACACTTTCTTTCCATTTTTTCAGTTATGGGGGTTATTCATGCACTAATTTATAAAGTGCCACAAATATCATCTGGGATAAAAATATTAAATTACAGGGGGTTCATAGAGTTGTGTCAAGAGCATTTCTGAGTTGTGCCAAGAGCACTTCCATAGTGATATGTCAAGAGCACTTCACTACTCCATCATTCTTCAATATTTTTTTCCCACATTGTATTGAGATGTGTCACAAACACTTCCACTACAACATCACTATCACCTAATGCTACATGTGCATCCAGAGTTGATTCTTGAAGAACTTCTAGAGATTCATCATAGCAGAAGATTGATATCAGTTTCCTTGCTTCTACAGATTTCAGAGTTGCTTCACAGTAGGCTTCCAGATAATCTTTAAATCAGGACTTCACATTGGACTTGAATTGTAGCTATATGGCATGCAATTGCATTCCACAAATGGATCTTGCAAGTATTGTAGGACTATCACCTTCAGTTGTATTGTGTCAAGTACACTTCCATCGAGTCGTGTCCAGTACACTTTCTTATTTTTCTCTCTCTTGGAGGAAAGTTTTTTCCCACTGGGTTTTCTTTCTTTCTCTGCTTTATGAGAGATACTTTTGTACATGGGTACCTGATCAGGCCTAGTTGTCGGGACCCATCTTTATTGTGCCCACCTAAGCTATGCTTAAGGGGGGCTATTAGTGTAGGAATAATAACACTATTACTTATTATTTAAATAAGTAATTATGTATATATTCCCCACATGGCTTTAAGACACCTTAGGTGGTTAGGTGTCTACTTGGAGAGTCCGATACAACTCTCCAAGCCACTTGTCGACACTCATTTACCACCACTCCTTGAGTGTTTGAGTCGACTCTTGAAGTGACTCAAACTCTCAACACTATTTGTACACCACATTTGTTCAAAATTCATTACCGATTATGTGATTATGTAATTAATCATCTTTCATGTCATTTGTTCTTGATTGCTCCATTTGTGATTAGCATTCTCTCAGTGATCTAAGTTCTATCAATTTCAAGTGTTTTAAAAACTATTTTTAACAATTAGTCCTATAAATATATTCTATCGCATAGAATAAATCTTAGATCCTTAAACACCATGAATGGTGCTTTCACATATAGTAATAATCCTTAAATATACTTTGTTAAAAATATAATATCAAAATTAAATATTATATTAAATAAAATAACAAATATATAAAAATATTAAATATAAAATATTTAACTAACTATAATATTAAATATATCATACATTATATATTAAAATGTATATAAATATTAAAAACATTAAAATATATATAAATATTGAAATTAAAAACTAACATTTATATAGAATATAATATATAATAATAAATATAATATTATCTCATCAATCATTACTTTTAATGTGGTTTCAGTGTGGGATAGTATTTCATTAAAATATTGTCTTTATACATAGAAAATATTTGGCCGCTAAATATGAGAAACAAAATTTGTATAAACATTACAAATTATATACAAAGGCTAAAATATTAAGTGATTGATATCCCGTAGGAAGTGACCCCACTCTAAAGATCTTTGTTTAGTGAATATTTTATTCTCGAAATTAGTTTTAAATATAAGCCACTTCAAGAGTAATTGGAAAAGGTAAAATTTTAAAACTGCTCATAACTCGCATCACCATATTTTATGTTTTTTAGTTTAATTAGGGAAGTGAACTTGATGCCAAATGATTTCATAGATATGTATTGAGCAAACCCAGAAAAGTGTCCATTGATGCTAGGTTTAGATTTGTGGATTTGGCTATAATTGGTTCCAAATGGACTTTCAATGGGCCAAACATCTGTAGAAATACCATGTAAGATGAATTTATTTTTCAGTTATGCTCATAGTTTTTTATTTATTTCCAACCATCAAAGGGATAGGTTCTTAGTAGGTAATAATATATATCAGATCACAAAGGGATATGTTGTTAGCTTGACATGCATCATTTTGGGGTAAGCACAATATCTCTTTTTGTTTTTCCCCATTCATTTTCACCTTTATGTTTTCTTTAATGATTTTATATTTTTGTATTGGTTGTGTTTTAGGATGTAACTAAGCTAGGATGTATTGCATGTATCCATATTGAGGAAGCCGTGATGATAAATTTTTTAAATGTAAATGTTATTTTAATTATGTTTAAATTCATTGACCTGGTTAAGTTTACTATATAAAATAATTATTAAATGGAAAGCTATTGGAAGTGTTTAATTTATTTCAGTTGTATACTCAATCAAAATATTCTATTTTTTTTGTTTTAGAGTTTTTTAAGTTTTATTTTTCTTAGATTTTAAAATACAAACTCAAACACCTCATTTTCTTACAAATTATGTGGAGAATACTTGATTCTCTAGCCAAGTGAATATTATTTTCATAGATGAACACACTTTCTATAGAAGACATTCTTCTTTAATTGACTATAAAGGCATGGTTTTCTTATTGTTTTTTAAGAGTAGCGACAGATGGGAACCAACTACCACTACTTCCTATTTGTACTTGCATTTATTTTTTTCTTAAGCTTTCTCGCTATTAAATTGGTCTCTTCAAAGTTGAATTAGCTCTATAGTATTATGTCTCCAAATATTTCGTAGACAAGAAAGCTCTATTGGAAGTGTATAATTTATTTTAGTTGTGTATAATTGGAAGTTTACTAAATGGAAAGCTATTGGAAGTGTATAATTTATTTTAGTTGTGTAGTCAATCAAAATGTTCTAATTCTTTTGTTTTATAGTTTTTAAATTTTATTTTTCTTATATTTTAAAATACAAACTCAAACACCTACTTTTCTTACAAGTTATGTGGAGAATACTTGATTCTCTAGCCAAGTGAATATTATTTTCACATATGAACACACTTTCTATAGAAGACATTGTTTTTTAATTGACTATAAAGGCATGGTTTTCTTATTGTATTTTTAAGAGCAACAACAACTAGGAAATTGTATTTGTTTTTTCTTAAACTTTCTTATTGTTAAACTAGACTCTTCAAAGTTGATATAGCTCTATAGAATTAAATCTCCAACTATTAGAATAATGATGAGTCAACATTGTTTGCATAAATGTTTTTCCTACACTCTACTTAGAGGCTAACAATTACATTTTAAGACACTCTCAAAACAATGGAGGAAAATAGACAAATACACTAGAAAACAAGCATGGTCAACCATATAATGCAATGTGGTCTCCACCTTCCTAACACTTTTCAAAATGACACTACTTAGAGAAGAATAATGATTTCACTATGCAATTAAAGTTTCAATATTGCTTTCCACTCTTTGACAAACATAAGGCTAAAAATCTACTCCAAAACATATAAATCCAAAGGAAATGTACAAATTCCCTCCTCTTAAAGTTATACGTACAAAATCTGTTGAACAATCCACTCGGTGCATCCAATTTTGTGTCAAAGTTTGTCATAGTAGTATTATGTAGTCACTCAAACTATTACATAGCTATTTCTTACACAACATAATGTAATTAAAAAATCATATTTCTAAATTGTAAAACATAGCATGATAGCTGATGCCATAGACAATTTCAAAAAGGATGCAACAGAAAACTGACTACATAAATATACGTAAGAGGAGCCACTATATTCTAAGAATTGATACTCCCTTGCAATGCCTATAAATCACAAATTACACTACCTTCCTCAAACAATGCAATGCCAACAAGTCATGAAACACAAACACTTCTCAAAAAAACATTTACTTTGTAAATCATTAACCCGTGCAACTGCTAGTATATTTTATGCTTTGCCTCTAAGTCCAAATTGAACAATTTCTAATGAAATGATTTTAAGAACATGAACGAACAAGTTTGAACTCACGGCTCTGCCCTGATTTGGTAATGTTATAGGGAAAATTGGATGATATTAAAATAAATTATGAACCCAATAACTTCAATGAAATGTGCAAATAATAGAGATTAAAAATAAATAACCAAACTTACAGTGCTTTGTTACCTGGCAGCTTCCATTATTCGCCTATTCCTGTTTGATCTTTGGTGATGAATGCAACCCTCAGGAAGCTTACTTCCTTGCTTTGATTCCTCAAGATGAGAAAAGAGAAATGGCTCGGATACTTGTTGTGTTGAAGATGAGCTTCAACACAATATAGAATGAATAATGAATGATTGTGAGAGTGGGGGTGCGAATGGCGTGCTATGGATTCTGTAGCATAAGTTTACTTGAAAGCTTCATTATATGAAAATGGAAGAATAGAGAAGTATTTATAGACTTGAGTGAGAGACGATCAACGGTGTAGAAGAAATAAGAAAATCAATGGTAGAGGATGTTTGAGGGAATGTGTGTGAATAAAAAGAAGACGTGTCATTCAAAAGGAAGCTTTGTTGAGTTAACTACTTTCTTGATGAGGATGAGCTTTTATTTCTTAAATTAGAATATATTTTTCTAATTTAAGAGTTTGTTGATAAAAACAAAGTTGCTTTAAATCAATTAACTCAGCATTTTCTTTTGCATGACAAGGAAGATTTATTTTTAGAAGAAAATGATATAGATAAGAGTGGATGAAATATAAATTAAATAAATAAAATTTATTTAATTTATGTGCATCATAAATAAATAAATAAATTATTTAATTTTATTTATTTTTAGAAGAAGGACACAATAATTAAATAATTTAAAATTATTTAATCATTTTATGGAAAATAGAAGAATAAGAAAATTAATTAAATAAATAGAATTTATTTAATTGATTGTGGAGAGGGAAAAAGATTTGATTTGATTTTTTTGATAAAAGAGGAAATGAAAGGAGATAAGATAGGATTTAAAAAGATAGAAAGAGATTTGATTTTTTGCTTTAAAGAAAATAAATCCTAAAAAGATGAGAGGAATAATAGATGAAATGTCTAATTAAATAAATTAATTAGATATGCATGAGTTGAAATTTTAGAAAGAAAGCAAGAAGATATTTTTAAAAAAAAACAAGTTAAATAAATAAATTTATTTAATTTATCTTGTGCAAGATAGAAGAATAAAATAAAATATTTAATTATATTTTATTTTTAGAGACTAAGAGGATTTAAATAAATTTAAATGATTTATTTAAATTTGGAAGAATGCATGACTTATTAAATAATTAGAAATTATTTAATTGTTTGGGAGAAATAAATTAAATAAAGGATTTTATTTAATTTTGACTTTAGAAGAAGTAATTAAATATTTTTGATATTTAATTAACTTAGAGAAATATGAATTGAATAAATAAATTTAATTATTTATTTATTGATAGAGGAAATAGACTTAAATAAATATTAAAAATATTTATTTGGACAGAGTCGTGTCATTTTTAGGTGTATACATTTTGCCCCTCTTTGGTGAAATGTGTTTTATCACGTTGTTTCAAAGAATAGGTTTTTCTTAAAAAAAATGATACATGCCCCAGTTTGCCTCTGGTACAAGTTTCATGACAGGATGCCCCCTCGGGAGATTGGAAGGGGAGAAGGCAGAAGGCATGAGACGGACAATCTCACTATGAGATAGGTTGACAGGAGAAGAAATAGTTGGATGCAGAAGAAAGAGGTGAATGATATGTGATGCAAGATAAAATGATAACACACACAAGCAAGTAAGCAAGTATATACAAATGATATAAGAACAGGCAAGGTATTGCCCCTGTCAAGCGATAAACCAACGATATACTGATAACGATATACAATAGTGTTGTCATGGTGGGGAACGATGATCCCTAGAGCAACATGAAGGATAGTGTCTTGTTTCAGGAAATGAAACATGTCGTGTAAGACACATGTGTTGGTTTGATTTTGAGAATGCAACATCCTGTATAAGACAATTGTTTGATTATAACTGATCGAGTTGGTTTATGACCAGACAAGGATCAAGACCACTAAATGTGATTGGATCATTTGACAAGATTGATTTGACTCGATTGGAATGGATTAAGAATAGACTTGCATTTGGATAACTGCTTGGATAGACTGTAGACAAGAGAGACAATGACAGACAAAAGATTGACTAATAGAAGAAATGTGGATGAAGGAATCACAAGCTTTTACTTTGCAGACATGGGCACTTTGGAAAGATCTTTATTATGGACGGTATATGGAATGGAAATGGATGTATGTATGGATGTATTATGGATGAGGATATATGTCATCTTGATATTACAAGTATTTTGAAGTGCTTATTTCATCATTGGGCATTTTAAAATGTTGTAAGAAAATACAAGCATCTAGGTATAATTAAACCTAGATGCCCTAAGTATTACTTACATGAATTTTGATATAGCAAGTTAATACAGGCACCTAGTCAAAATTGAATCTAGATGACCTGAGTATTTCTTGTGTTTCAATAGACAAGGATTGCCCCTTTTCATGTTTAGACCTCTAAAGTCTTCGATGATCTTTTGTTGATCATGTTGTTAGACAAAAGTCGTCACATAACTAAAGATTAACCCACAAAAAATAGACAAAGAAAATGATTATGCCCCCATCATAGCACCTCTAGCTTTTGGCATCCTCGAGTAGCATAGAAAGACATAATGACAAAAATCCAAGACTTTGTAAGTTGACCTGTTCACAAAACATTCTTGCATTAGATGTGTCTTCTTGCCATAATTGATATAGAATCTGTCTAAGTGTTTCAGTATATGTTTACTTTGCTTTTGGATAGGTTGATGCTTTTGTGCCAAGATTTTTGTTTTGGGAAGCTTGCTTTTTGTTGTGCACGTTTGTCTAGTGAAATGTATCACAATCCTTAGTGGTATCCTCTTAGAACATGTGACATTCAAGAATCCAAATCCGCAACCAAGTCGAGGAGTTGCCCCCTGTTTAGACAAAGGATCGACTTATTATGAGTGACACAACAAACAGACACAGAGAGACAAACCCTAAGGGACTGACCTAGTGCCTCGGGGGCTCATTGCTAAATGGCCTTGCCTACATGAAAACGCAGAGGCAACGTAGTTCGGGGTGAACTTGATGGACCTAAGACCTAAGTGATGGCATAGATGTAGAAATGGTATGGACAACAGGATAGATGACACTTGATGGAATGGATAGGAAAGAAGCGGAGTGGAGCAAAGCCTCGGGAGCGCATTGAGAATGGCCTTACCTACGTGATAACTCGAAGGTGATGTAGTTCAAAAATGGTTCAAAGGACTGGTTCGGGATGAACAATATGATGGACATAAGAGACATGAGGTCACAACAGATGGAGTAAATAGTTTGCCGCAGATAGCACCTGTTTACCAGGTTTTCACCACTTGCTTTTATTTACACAATAACTAAAAATACACATGACGCCTATTTGCCAGGTTTTCATCATGGTATCTATCCCAAGCGCTTGTTTGCCAGGTTTTCATCATGGTATCTATCCTAGGCGCCTGTTTGCCAGGTTTTCACTTAAGGATGATTTTTTTTTATTTTTCCTTTTTTTTTATTTTTTTAATCACTTTTTCAATTTTTTTTTAATTTTTAAGGACTCCCTTGTATTGGGGTTTTTAGGTATAGAACTTGCGAAGATGCATGCTGTTGATAGGATTATCAAATAGTTCACCTTCAAATGTAGCCAATTGATATGCTCCTGACCCATAGACTATGATGACGACATAGGGACCCAGCTAGTTGGGTTCAAACTTGCCTTTCTTCTCGCGATCTTGCTGATTTCTAGGATTTTATTTGAGGACTAGATCACCAACTTGGAATACTCAGGGTTTTACCCTATGGTTATAGCTTCTGAACATCCATTGTTGATAAGATTTTAGGTGGTTAAAGGCCTGTTTCCTTCTCTCTTCGAGTAGCTCTAACTCTTGAATTCTGGACACTCTGTACTCTTCATCAGATATGAGACTTTTTAAAGAAACTCGCAAGGATGGGATCTCGACTTCAATGGGCAAGATGGCTTCAGATCCGTAGACTAGGGAGTATGGTGTTGCACCTTTGGGTGTGCGGATACTTGTACGATAGGCCCACAATGCTGGATTTAACTGGATATGCCAATCGCAGCTGGCATCATTGACATTTTTTTTAGAATTTTCAAGATAGTTTTGTTTGATGTCTCTACCTGGCCATTGCCTTGGGGGTAATAGGGGTAGAAAAGTGGTGTTAGATATGGAGTTTGTCACATAGTTCCCTAACATCCTAATTTTTGAATGGTCATCCATTATCCATGATAATGGACGAAGGGATGCCATAGCGACAAATGATATAGTTCAAGATAAAGGAGGCAATCTGCTTGCCTGTGATATTGGTTAAGGGCACAGCTTCAATCCACTTCGTAAAGTACTCGGTGGTGGTGATTATGAATTTATGGCCACAAGATGGAGGGTGTATCTTGCCCACTAAGTCAAGTCCCCATTGACAGAAGGGCCACGGAGTTGTTAATGGCTGTAGCTCCTGTGCTAGTGCATGTATCAGGTTCCCATGGATTTGGCACTTCTTACACTTCTTTACAAAATGGTAGGAATCTTGTTCCATGGTTGGCCAGTAGTATCCCATGCATATGAGTTTCTTGGCTAGGGTAGGGCCACTAGAGTGGGTTCCACATATACCGTTGTGCACTTTGTTTAGGGTAGTTTGATGTTCCTCACTATTGAGACACCTAAGGAGAGTACCATCGAGACCTCTACGATATAGGGTATTGGCAACAATGGCATATCGGGATGCCTAACAGATGAAGGTTCATTTTTGGTTGCTGGAGAGATCATGTGGGAGAGTATTCTCTTTAAGATAGGTAAATATTTTTCCATAGAGGGGGAATCAATTCTGACAATGTGGCAAATGATATGGGATTTAGGAGTGTCATATGCAGGGCAGGACACTGGCTCTACCAAGAACTCATAACGTGATTGATTATTTGGAATATTGAGGAGAGATGCAATCGTTACCATGTCATCTGCAGCTTTGTTCTCGATCCTTGGTATTTGCTCAAAGTTATCTCGACAAAGTATTCCTTGAAATCATCTACCATCCATTTGTAAGGGATTAATTTCTCATCTTTTGTTTGGTAGTCGTCATTTATTTGATTTATAACCAGCTGTGAGTCACCATACACCTGAAGTTCTTTGATATTCCATTCAACTACTAGCTTGATGCCAATGACTAGGGCTTCATATTCACTATTCACTTTTACTATTCACTTTTCACTATTTACTATTCACTTTTCACTAATCACTATTTGTTTTTACTATTCACTATTTACTATTACTATTCACTTTTCACTATTCATTTGAAAGCAAACTATATGTAGTTTAAATCATTTGACTTGAAATAGAAATTTTAATCGAGGAAAGTGGGATTTATTTATGCATAATGTATAATGCGATTTGAATAGATGTTTAAACTCAGAGTTGCAATGCAGAAATACATTGTTTATACAATTACAGCTTAAAAAGAGCATAGGTAAATATATTTAAATTTTAAGGAAGAGTTTCTCGGAAGTTTTAACAATTATGCCAAATTAAATGATAGGAAAATGCAGAGGAAAGTATGATCCCTTCATTTACAAAGGACATTGAAAATAAACACAAACAAGCCATCACAGGCATTCCATGAGTGGCCATTTTAAACTCAACTGTCGATTTAGAGAATAAACGTCCAATTGAAAAAAAGAGAGAGAAAGAGAAAGAACAACTAACCTTGGAAAATAAAGAGGAGAAAATATGCGGCATTTCTGAACAGGGCTAAGAGAACTAAGTAAGTTTAACCTAATGTTAAACCTGTTTAGGAACAAATTCATTATTAAAATTAATTCAAACGTTGAACTAAAACCTAGAGTGAAACCCTAGGGGGACTGAGTCAAGTGAAGTTAACCAACCCTGTGTATGTGATCTGGTTTACCAAGAAATTAGCAATAATGTAAAGGGTGTAGTGTTATTGTTGTTTGATAAAGAACGTGAAGAAAAAAAATGATAACATAAGAAGATCTTGCACAATGGGAAGGAGAATGAGATAGAAATACAATCAAAATTAAATTTTAGAGATACGATAAAATGAACGTGATAGAAATACAATCAAAATTAAATTCCAAGAAAAGGAAGAGAGGGCAAATGAACAGATGATTGTGCTTTGTTGAAAAATGATCTATCACCTAAAACAACTGTTGTTCAAATGTAAATCGTGAGATTAACCTAAAGTTAGGAAACCACGCATTTTCTTGCATAGGGTGTGTGCACATGTACTTGGTACCCCACTGACAACTGTATTGTTTTCGCCTTAAGCGTACGCCGCTGAGCACGCCTACGCGTGTGAGGGGGTTTTTAGAGTAGTAAGGGAAAATTTTTGATAGTTCGTATCATGACCACATGATGCATGTGGACATGACATGCGTGAATGCGTGTTGTGACCGCATGGGAAATGTGGGCATGACAAATCTAAATGAAGTTCAAAGGGAGATGAACAAGATTTGGGTGAAGAGAAATACAAAAAATGTTGGGGATGGATCTGCACCAGAATCTGGTGCTGATATTCCTTGCGGAAACTAAATTAGATGAGCTCTGGCTCAGGGGGAGTCACAAAGGAAAACAAATTCCCCCAGCGAGTCAATTGGTGCCTAAGATTGGCACATGGAGTATTGCGGATTGAAGAGTTCTCAAAGAGATATCTAAATGACCCTCGGTAAAAATATGAAAGATCTGCAAGGAGATTTGAAGAGTCTAATCATCCAAGATTGATCTGGTTTGACAGACTTCTGGTAAAAGCATAATCTTCACTGTTACATCCAGTATGATTCAAAATTGAAATACCTTGATCTACGGATAAATGGGATGATTCAAGGAAGGAAGATACAGCGTAAATTATCATTCTAAGTGCATCTCAGTGATTTGAAAAGATCTCTCTCAGAATAAGGAGAACAAGGCAACCAGAATGACTTAAGTTGTGTATTTATTGCAATATGAAATTAGGGTTTGCGCAGAAATAAAAGGGTTCTTTTATTCACCATTTTCTCATTTGCATTCAAGAAGAAGAAAGAAAGAGCTTTACAACAAGACTACTCAACCCTCTCAAGATCAACTGCAAAATCTGACGCAACCAGCAATCTTTTTGGCTCATGTCGTGAACCCTAGAAGCGTAAAAAGGTATTTCCGTTCTTGGATATCTCTCTTTGAATCTTTTGCAAGATGGCTACTCTAAATGTTGTTAAGATTACTGATAGGCCATGCCCAAAGTTTAAGAAACATCCTTACAAATCCCTAGAAGTTGATCCCTTAGGCACCTTCTCTAGCATTCTGCATGGAGTTCTACACATAGAAGATGTTAGGGTATACATACATGCCAATATTGAGGAATTTGGGGAATCCAAGCTAATGGATATCTACCACAAACAACTAATAGATGAATCCTTTGAACTCAAACCTCAATACAAGGCCATCTGAGGTAAGCACTTTGGACATTGCATCCATTTCCCCTATTTTGCAGAAGATGAATGGGTCCAGTATGTTCTTAATAGAATTCATGATAACTTCATATGGTTGTTGAAGCCCTTCAAGATAACTAAGGATGCAATCAGGGCAGTAACTAGTTTGCACTCATCCAGTGGGTTGCCTGCTCTCAAATTGGTCAAGAACCAAACTGTAAGTGAGGTTACTGGATCAAAATTTGACAAAAGAGCAATGATAATAAAGGATATCATAGATCCGGATATCAAATTTGCTTCCATGATAATTGGTTATAAAATATATCACTCCAACAAGGAGAATTCTGTGTTCGAAACAACAATATACACTGCTTATCAAATGCTAAGAGAAAATGTTGATTATGATCTTTGTGAGCTTCTCCTAAACCAACTGTAAGAAAATTTGTAGAAAATAAAGAAGGATAAGAAGAACTCATTTAAGTACGATGGCTTGATACTTTGTCTCTTCTTTTACTATATGAATGAGCTACCTGGATCCAGTGGTTGGCTATGGCAAAATAACAAACCGGTTGCCATACAAATCAAAGATTATATGTATGGGCTTGGTGATTCCAAGGCTCAAAGCACAGCTCTCTGGGGATATTTCAAGAATTTCCAAGGTATGATGCAGGCTAGAGAAAGAATTCCACAGATAATAGTTGAAAAATATAAAGATACAGTGTATTTTATGGTAGTCACTGATCAATGCCTATTGGAGGCAATAGAGCCCAGAATCGTCTAGATTATGCCAATGGGCTATGAGATGGATGAGAAAATCCTGCAACTGCATGTCTAACACCTACTGAGTCAGCCTAAGGACCTTGAGGCAGAAAGGTTTGGCACCTTTCAAGAATTGAGTGTAAAAATTCATGTTGAGCTAAGACAACCAGAGATGAAAAGAAAAGTAAGAAGAGAAGTAGAGGAAGTTGCCAAAAGATATGGCATTTCAAAAGAGACAGTTGATGCAAATAGATAGAAACTAGAAAGAGCAGAGAAAGAAAGACAAGATGCAGAAAAAGAAAGTGATCCAGTGCAAGCCCCATCCCAGACTAGATCCTCAAAGAGTTCTGCACCTACCACCTCTAAGAGCTCTAAATCCTCCAAGCCGAAAGCAAAGACATCCGGAAAAGGGGAAAAGAGAACAAAAACCAAGGCTACAAGATCCTATATACGTCAAAAGGATGATGAAGAGACAAAGATAGATGAGGAGGTTAAGAAAATGAAGAAGAAAAAGAAAACATCTGTGGAATCCTCTGTCGGCAAGAACAAAGAAGAAGAAGCAGAAGAATTTGTTAAAAGGCCTACTCTTTCCGTTGATGATGTCATCAAGGCAGTCATTATAGATGGGAATCTGTAGCCCATAACAGAATTTTATGATGAGTATAATGACACTGACAAAAGAATTTTGGAGGAAGCCACAGTCAAATATTTGAATATCTATAATAAAGCATTCATTGAAATCATCTCTCTAATCCCCAAGAGTTTAGAGAAAGTACTTGAACTTAGAAAAGATAATGCCAAGGAAAAGGATTTGGAGATCTGGGAACAGATAGCTATTCAGGTCTATCCTTCCATCACTCCAAAACAAATGAACATGATCTTCAAGATTGCAAGGATGAGTTCCGGAGCAAAGCTAGAATGAACAAGCTTATGCTCGAATAGACTGATCAGGTGGCAAAAGAGACTGAAGACATCCTCCGGAATGCATATAAAAGATTCAATCTTCCTATTATAGAGGACATAAGTGATGAACCTTCTGCCATGGATGTCGAAGGATTAAGTGCATCAAAGGAAGATTCTACTGAGAAAATTGCAGAAGAGTCAAAGGAGATAGGTGAGGAGAAGACTAAGGACCTAGATTCCTCTATTCCGGAAGAGGAAGTCCATGAAGAAGTAAACATCTCTCTTCCGGATCCCCCAACAAACTTCAGAACTGAAGGAGAAACAAGACAAGAGGAGAAAGCAAGTCAAGAAGAAGGGAAAAAGGGAAGAGAAGAAGAACAAACAGAGAAGATCTCTGATGACAGCTCTGAGGTTGCAAAAGGAAAGAAGTCTCTGACTAGAGACACTGCAGAAGTAGTGAAGAATTTCTTGACCAAGGAATTAATGGAGATAGATGAACCAAAACTGTTTCATGGACCACTCAATTTTGACTCCCTCTCTTTGGAACAGACAATGAAGGTAGCATCTTTTTCTCAAGCTAAAGCAAAAGAAAAGCTTTTGAAGTCTCACATGGAAGACTGTGAGCTAATAGAGATTGCATCCGGTGTGCTAGAGAAAATCATGCCATCCGTCCAAAAGGATCTTTTGGCCTCCTCATTCGGTAATCTGAAATCTCTTGTTAATTCTGTTAGCACACATTTTGATTCTTTGGAGAAATCAATAGAAGAGAAAGTCTGGAAAGAGTTTTTGGGTAACAGATTCTCTGAAGTACAGGGGCTCATAGCAAATGATAGGAGAAATCTGAATATTGGAATAAAGAGCCTAGAAAATACTCTTAAAGATGGTGGAGAATTATATGGATTTTGTTTATCTTGGTCCACAGTGACATTAGACATTGCAAAGAAGGTGGAAGAACAAGAGGGTAAACTATCAAGTTTATCCCAAAGTTTTGATCCTCTCACCTCATCCATAATGAATCAAGAGTGCCAGGCTATTACCGCTATAAATGAGATAAAGAGGCTTGAGAAGGAGAAGAAGAATAGAATAAGCAGAATGAGTGAACTAAGAGGGATAATTATCCCTAAGTTAGAGGCAATGCATGAAGCCCTAACTGATGCTCAGACTACAGCCCATACCAGTGATCCAGCAGACTTAAAGAGGGCAGAAGCTTTTGCATTTTTGTTAAGTGGTCACATCTCAATTTTGGACAGGATGAAGCAGAGTTGGGCAGCAAAATTTGTCTAGTTGAAAACCACTTTTGCGGATATACTTAAGTATATGTAAGTATAACTTGTATATATACTTATGCGGTTATGTATATGTTAATTTTTCTTTTGCAAATTTTGGTGTGCGGATTCCACCCTTTGCCATTAATGTCAAAGGGGGAGTGAAGAGAAGTGAAAAATGTGGAATCTAGCTAAGGGGGAGCTCTAGAAAAGTGTACATAAGAACAGAACATCAGCCAAGGGGGAGTGTGCTATGACACTTAGTCATTTTTTACTAAGTGTTGCCATCAATGCCAAATGGGGAGATTATTGGCAAGAGACAATGTGTGGCTTCATCATTGTTGTCATTGATGGCAACAAAGTTTATCCCACACATCCGCAACACATAATAGGTCTTTACCGGAAGTCAGATTGAAGAGTGTTTTGGTCCGGTGAGCAAGAACAGAGCATGTAGCAAGGTTCGACAATCAGGTCCGGATCTCTCAGAGGATGTATCTCAGCAAAGAGTGGACTTGGAGAAGTCAAGAGGAGTACCATGACTGCTACATTCTAGAGATTGAGCCTCTAGTGATGAAAGAATGAAAAGATATGAGCACCTAAGTGTTGGGTTCCTAACAGGCAAAGTAGACTGAGGAAGAACTGACCGGCTGAGCATCAGACCTTAATTCGGATGAGAAATTGATGGTGATCAAGCTTCTTGAGGAATCATTCATGGTTGGCCAACATGATTGATGACTTCTATGTCTCTATTTTTGATACGCATCACATGTTAAGCATGGATTCAGCTAACAGACCAGTATTTAGTAAATATCTTGAGTATTCCGGTTGCCGACTAGAAAGATGTTGAAATCCTTGGTGCAGATATATATACCAGATGGATTTCGGTATGAAGTGTGTTGTGTGTGGAATAATGTGTGACAAAAGGTAGAGGGAAGTGTGAAAGCAGTTATACAAGTCCGGTATGTGACAGAACAACAGTAGTAAAACAGAAGAAGTATGAAGTGCAATAGATCAGTATATTGAGCCTGACTGAAACTAAACCTTAGCATATGTGGATGCCTCTCTTCAGTTCCAACATCTGGTTACCTTCTATATCCTTGTAGATAGTGAGTCTTTTGTAGGTAGTGTGCCTCTTGTGAGTAGTGTGCTTGGGCAGTGAGCCCTAATTGGCAAGTGCCATTTTGTACTTCTTATTCTTTTAATAGAGAATACAATCTTGGGTTAGTCACCCCGTGGTTTTTCCCTTAACAGGGTTTTCCATGTCAAAATCATTGTGTTATGTGTGTTGATTTTATTTCTGCTCTGATGGTTATGTATACTTATATGTTTTGATACTGCACTAATTGTTAAAGAAGAACAAAAAGTTAAATTATTTAAGATAACTGATTCACCCCCCTCTCAGTTATCTACCTTGTTTCCAACAAATTAAACTAGTAAGCAAGCTTAGACAAACTCTAATACGATATTAGAACTATGATCTACTAAGCAGAAAAATGATCACAAAATTGGAGTGAATAGATTACCAACAAAGTGTGTACATATAGGTGAGGAAGTTGAGTCAACTTGGAAATAAATTTCAACACTCCACTAGAGGTGTCAAGTTAGCTCCACAAAACCTGTTAGAGGTGGTGAGTTGACTCGATCAACCTAGGACTCTTATAAAAGACACCTAAGTAGGATTTATGCCAAGTGTATTTACCCATGTGCATTAAATGCAAGGGCTAAAATAATATACACTTATATTCGTCAACATAAAACATAATTGATTCATCATAGGCACACATTTCTTTTGACACAAAATCTAATTTTGTTATTGTCCTCTTTCCATGCTTTTTTTTGTCAGTATTTGACATGGACTCCTACTACTGCAGAACTCTTATTACTTTAAGATGTGGGATAATAATTGAATAATTCAACCTTAATTTAAGAAATTAGATATAGGTAATAAGGTATAATAATTGAATAATTCAACCTTTATTTAAGAAATTAAATATAATTAATATGGTTTTTAGTTGTAAGTATAATGAAGATGCATAATTTTAATGTTGCTTTAAATTTCACTTGTTTTAGAGTTAAAAAATGGTTCCTCTTTTTTATACTTTATCAAGAAATCAAAATAGTTTGTTAAATCTATGGAAGGTTCAATCTACAACATTGAGTTGTTTTTATAGACGTGGATTTAATTATATGTGCCTTTTTCTAATTTGCCTAATTTGGTACTCTTCTTTGATTGTTAAAGACTAGTGGGTTTGAAAAATACATTGGGGAGGCTACCAAATTGCAAGAGTTAGGTTCTCCTAGATAAACCCTTAGAAAAATAGACTTTATGGTTGTGAAAATGATTGAACATTATTACGTTTAGATATGTATATGTTCTAAAATAATTATATAGATTTAGGTTTATTTTAGTGTTCTAATTGAACTGTTCCTAAAATGATTCTTCTCTCTAGCACATAGGATCTTGCAAATGACTAAATTTGGATGATAAGAAGATGATAAATAAATGCACATTGAATGACTTTAAATGCTATGACATCAATAAATTGCATGTAATATGTACTAAGTTGGCTCATGATAGCAATAAAATTAGTAGAACTTTGAATTTGAATTTTTAAATAGGTTTATTTTAGTGTTCTAATTGAACTGTTCCTAAAATGATTCTTCTCTCTAGTGCATAGGATCTTGCAAATGACTAAATTTGGATGATAAGAAGATGATAAATAAATGCACATTGAATGACTTTAAATGCTAAGACATCAATAAATTGCATGAAATATGTACTAAGTTGGCTCATGATAGGAATAAAATTAGTAGAACTTTGAATTTGAATTTTTAAATTTTAGGAATCAAATCCGCATGTGCATGATCGATTCTACACCCATGGGATTGACTAGAAACATGGAAATGTTAATATCTATGTAGAGAATGAATGTCAAGGCTTAGTTGGAAGTAATAGGCATAATGAATGTTGAATGTATAGGGATATGTACAAATATTTATGACATAAGATCAAATACATGAAAATGTATGTAAATGAAACTAGGTGAATGATCCAAGAATAAACCCAACTTCATACAAGATTATATCATAATTGATTGATATATAATTATTTCTCAACCCAAAATTAAATGAAAATTGACATCTATAATACAAATTTCAGGATTATGATAAAAATACTCAATATTTCGTGTTATAAACATTTGTAATTGTTTCAAATTTTTATATTTAATGCTTTGCCTCTAAGTGCAGAATGAACAATTTTTTAACAAAATGATTTTTAGAACATGAACGAACAAGTTTAATGCTGCAAATCGATTCCTCTGAATTAGGAGATGAACTGATTGTTCTTCTTGTTTTATGGGATTGTTTGTAATTGCTCCAACATTTAGGGACAGTTGTGCGCATGTGTCATATTTTGACATTTAGATTTAAAGTTTGCATGCGCCTTGGGGGAACATGAATATAGATGTTTGCAGTCCTATTTGGATATGTGAATAGTTCTAGATGGATAAAAAGTGGAGTAGAAAAGTAGTGGAAGAGATCGAAGGATTTAGAATGGAGAATAGGGGGTTTTGGGATTCGGTGGAGTCAGTTCCATTGGGTCATGGGAATGATACTTATTTAAAGCTATCTTATTTCTGTAAATAAAAGTTATGTTGTATTTTTTTGTGCATAATGTGGAATAGTGGATGTTCCTTCTCTATTTGTCTGTTGTGTTTTTTTGTTGAAGATTTTTGAATCTTTCTATGTTGAGTTAAGGTGCTACATCAGTTTGGTATCAGAGCGACTTGTTCCTTTGCATGTGCCTACTATTTTGTGATTAGAGCGAAGCAATTTTATTGGTGTGGTTAGCAATTGTTGGTGATTGGTGACTGCTACCGAATCATGGTTATTTGCCTGGCTATTTGATGCGAGTTGCTTAATCACATCCTGCAGATACAAACAAAAATTGTTGCCTTACCTGTTGTTGTATAGCTATGATCATCCATGACCGCAACGTGTGGGCTCATAGTGATGGGAGTTTGAACAATAACCAACAAGAGCAAAGGACCCTGTGCTGTGATAGACATGAAAACAAACATTCCAAATCCGTGCATAGACGTCTTACTACCTGCAAAATAATCCACACGGTGTCATAAGCTTAAGTGGCAGCCTTTAGAATGATGTAGAAGTTAGGCAATGAGAAAAGTTGTTATTGTTGACTATGGTGAAACTCGTTGAGCAAACATACAGAGAGTCCTGTGGTGGTAAATTTCTTTCCCAAGGCTGAGTTTTAGTTTCTGTTTGAAGTGGGAGTGTTAACACCTATCATTATATGCTAATGCTTCTGTCTCAACTAAAAAAAAGGAATCAACAATGTTTACAACTAGCCAGGGTGGAACGTCTTAACCAGTCGGTGTGTTGTAAGCAACCGGCTGGTTAACATCAGGTACGGACAGTCAAAACAGAAAAATAACCGTATGGTAGGCCATCAACTAGTTGAGGTCGAAGAAATATGTCAAAACCATACATAGAATTGGTCAACTAGTGCAGTCGACCGCCCAACCGTACAGTCGGTGAGTTACAACTCACCAGTTGTTTATGGCTGGCGAGCTAGGGCTAGGCCCAAATAAGTGTATAGAGAGGTAGTAACCATGAGGAAGGGGAAGTCTGGTTTATTTTCAGTAGCTATTTCATGTTAGAGAATATTATTTTATAACTATTTTGGTTGTATGAGTGGTAGCCCCTCCTTCCTCTTCACATGAATACTCGAGGGCCTTTCCATGTCATGTAATGTGAGTGTGCTAGGAAAAAGGTAGGTAAGTGAAGGGAAAGGGTCTTGACTGTGGTGCTTTTCAATCTCTAACTGCTGTCTGAATTTGTGCAATTTCTTCACAGGGATGAAAAATAGCAACAGAATGCTGATATGCAATTAAGAGATTGTCCATCTAGAAGGGAAAATAGGAAGAAAGTTGTAGCTATGTAATTAGTGTTTTTGGGTGTACATCCAAATATGGAGTTTTATTATGATGTGAAAAGGAGGATATATAAGTTGGAAGAAAGAATAAGGAAGAGACAGAGACAAAAGCTAACAGAAGACTAGCAAAAAGAGTTGCAAGAATTAGAGTATGAATTGGAGGAGTGTGAGGCATGCAATAATAAGAATGCAAAGAAGAAGAAATCTATTGCAAAGTCATTGAAGAGTTTTGAGAAGGTGAAAAAGAATGGTAAGGATAAATACTCACCTTGTGAGTAAACGTGATTTTCAAAGAGGAAATCCATATAGACAAGGATTAGTCAAGGGATAGAACTCTTGGAACAGGAAAAACTTAAATCCCTAAATGAGTTGGCAAAATTATTATCACATGAAAAGACAATAAATGAGATTTGTAAAAAGTTTGAGATAGAGGATGAATGTGATGAAGATGAAGAGAATGAGTTAGATGAAGCTGTTGAGTTGTGTTACCCTGAAGAAGGGAAAGGCATTGAAGATTACCATACAGGGAGAGAAGAATTTGAAGACTGTAGAGAAGAGGAATGCACCCTATTACAAGAGGTGACTCAACTTGTTGCGGTGGTGCAAGTAGTCCACCTTGAAGAGGAAGCTACAACAGAGATAGAGACCTTTCAGAGCAACTTATGTGATGACATATTATTGGTTTTAGAGAACACGACTGACAAGGAATAGTTAGGGGGATGTTAGAAAAATCCCATGATTGATGAAAAGGGAGAAGAAGGAGATCATCTCTTTCTTGGAGAAGAAATGAGAATGATTGAGAGAGAGAGTAGGGACATGTTCATTTGTGGAACAAAGAAAGAGAACAATGGAAAAACTATGTTGTCTTGTAAATGACATCACATAGAGCCAGGAAACAAAAACCTCATAAAAGATAAATCAGAAAGTATGCTTCAATGGCACAATGCAGAGGAGGAAGCACCTATGAGAATTTTTAATTTCCTTAACTTGATTCTTGTTTCTAATAGTTTATGTGCAGGTGCACTAGAAGATAGGGTACAAGCATTGAGAAGATCAATGATGGCTTTTGGTGGAGAATGACCACTAGAATTGGGTTTAAGCCCAGAAGAAGCTAGAAAAAGAGAAAGAGGGTTGATTGGCTCGGGCCAACAAGTAGTTAGAAGCAAAGGAAGAGAAAATGTGGAAATTTGCAAAGATAAATTTAATCTGGTGGAAAGGCAAGCCTTGGCCTTATTCTTTGGGTCAAAATGATGGTTCTACCACCTAGCCTGAACACTTACATGGATTTTTGATGCAGTAGCATCTTGGGGTAAAAGCAATCCTGCATTAAAAATGTAATAGTTGAGTCCATAAATTTTTAAGTGTTAACTTCTTTAAGTTTGTTTCAGCTGTGTGTATGTATCATATTTTGAGATATAGATTTAAAGTTTACATGTGCCTTGGGGAAATGGGAATATAGATGTTTGCAGTCCTATTTGGATACGAGAATAGTTCTAGATGGATAAAAAATAGAATAGAAAATTAGTGGAAGAGATCGAAGGATTTAGAATGGAGAGAATAGGGGGTTTTGGGATTCGGTGGAGTCAATTCCATTGGGTCCTAGGAATGAGACTTATGTAAAGCTTTCTTCTTTCTATAGGGGAGAGGAGCTAGAACATGTGTACCCAAATTTCAATGGTCCACGTGGGGTGCCACGTGGACCAGTAAAAAAAATTGCAACTAATTTACATAAATTAACTGTTAATAAACCATATAAAACTATTTTTTCTAAATTTTTTTATGTTTTGACATGTGGGAGGATGGGATTCATTGGTCCAAATAAAAAAAATGCAAATTTGGTCATGCAACTGAAACGTAGGCAGTTGGAGTGCCAGTTGGTGCGCGGCACGACGTCCAAAGTGGAAAGCCCTGCCATGTCACTGCATGCCACTCCGCCACCATAACACTCCACTGCATCGCATTAATATCTCGCCGTCCCTTCCAATTCTAGCTATCACTCCACATTTACTTCTCGTACCCTCTTCGTGCTTCCAAGACATCCCACGTAAATTTATCGATAGGTAAACCATTCAATGCTTGCAGTACCTCGCACAACCTGCCAACTTCAAAGCCTTTCATTCTACCAAGTTCTCAAATTTTCCCTACTTTTCTGCCAGAAGGTGCTTGGTTCAGCTCTCTACAACTTTCATCCCACCACCACAACATGCTACACTCTGACTCCATTGAATGTGATTCTTGGCACCGATTATCAAACAGGAAATGCATTAGGAACTCCACCATACTTCCTTCCAAGTTTGCCAGCGCCATGCAGGTGAAAAATACGTTAAATTGTTTGCATTCTTTTTCATTGCTTGCCCATTTATGGTCTCTACTAAAGCATTTAACCTAGTTTAAATGCAGGTGAGGAAGCTTGATAATGGTGTGCTTGTCAACATTCGTGGAGGCAACTCATTCGATCTAGGGGAGCATGCTCACTAAGGTTGCCATTATTTAGTTTTGTTTTCTTTACTTTATCTTTCCATTTGTTTTTTTGACTTTGGTCGTTGCAGATTTCCTTCTTCATATCAAGGTTTCGTGTTTTTGAACACTATGCAATTTGTGTTCATCAACACACTAATCATAGGGAAATTATTCTTTTGTTCAAGCATCAGTGTCTTGAAAATTGTTGTTATTTTTTATTTGAGGACAGAAAAAATTCTGGGGTTGTTTTTATTTTCATTACAGTAACAAATAATATTGTTTGTTGTTTCTGTGTCCTACAAAAATCTGGGTTGTTTTATTTTCATTATAGTAACAACTAATAATGTTTGTTGTTTCCGTGTCATAGAAAAATCTAGGGTTGTTTTTATTTTCATTACAGTAACAAATAATATTGTTGCTTGTTTCGGTGCCATAGATAAATCTGGGGTTGTTTTTATTTCATTACAGTAACAAACAATATTGTTGGTTGTTTCAGTGTCATAGATAAATCTATGGTTGTTTAATTTTCATTATAGTAACAAACACTTTTGTTGTTTGTTTTGGTGCCATAGATAAATCTTGGGTTGTTTCTATTTCAGTTAGAATTTCTCTTTTAGTTAGGTTTTTTCCATTTTTTTCAAAGTTATTTCATAGGTTATCACTATTTATTTGTCATAAATCTTTTTCTTTGTCTATATCTCATAAACAATATATTGAAAATATTATAGCCATAGGTTAGCATTTGTGTTTCCTTATGATTTATATTGCAAATATTACAGTCATAGTTTAGCATTTTTGTTTTCCTAGGGTTTATATTGCAAATATTGCAGTCATAGTTTAGCATTTGTGTTTCCTTAGAGTTTATATTCAAATATTGGTCATAGTTTAGCATTTGTGTTTCCCTAGGGTTTATATTGCAAATATTACATTCATATTTTAGCATTTGTGTTTCATAGGTTCTGCATTATCATTCAAACATATATAAATCTACGGTTGTTTAAATTTTCATTACAGTAACAAATAATATTGTTGCTTGTTTCGGTGCCATAGATTAATCTTAGGTTGTTTGTTTTTTGGTTAGGTTTTCTCTTTTTAATTAGGTTTTTCTTTCATCTATTTCAAAGGTTATTTCATAGGTTATCTCTGTTTAATTGTCATAAATCTTTTTCATTGTCTATATCTCATAAACAATATATTGCAAATATTACAGTCCTAGGTTACCATTTGTGTTTCCCTAGGGTTTATATTGCAATTACAATAGGCATATTTTAGCATTTGTGTTTCATAGGTTCTGCATAGCATTCACTCTGGTTATCTTATTCTCATAGGTTATGCATTATCATTCACTTAGGTTTTCTTCAATCCCAGTAATAAATTTAGGGGTTTCTCTTTTTAAGTTTTTATTAGGTTTTTGTTTCATCTTTTTAACAAGTTATTTCATATGTTATCACTATTTATTTGTCATAAATGTGGTTCACAATGGTCTATATTGTAAATATTATAGTAATAGTTTACCATTTCTATTTTCCTTGGCTTTAAATTATAGATATTACAGTCATAGTTTAGCATTCCTATTTCCATAGGGTTTTTATTTGTTGTCAGTTTTAACTTTATCATAACTACAGATGTAGCATTACTGTTTTGATTTGTAATGTCTTCAAATCATATTGCATTTTGTGTTGTATTTATGCTTCTTGTTTCCACCTATGTTCAATTGACAATTTCTCATTTTGAGTTATTATTTTTTATTGAATTTGCTATCATTCACTCTGGTTATCGTATTCTCATAGGTTATGCATTATCAAAGAGTTAGGTTTTCTATGTGAGATTTGTTAAACTCTTACTGTTTTCCATTCGTAAGCTTTATAATGTTCTTCATTAAGCCATTATAATCATAGGTTAGCAGTTGTGTTTCCCTATGGTTTATATTGCAATCACTAGTCATAGTTTAACGGTTTATATTGGTTTTGGTGCAGGTGCACCCCTTCAACAGGACCAATATACACAAGAGGAAGGAGAAGAAGACTAATTTTAATTTAACATTTCATGTCATCTATAGCATCTTCAAATGTAACATCCAATGTTAGCATTTCCTGTTTATAATGTAATGTTAGCATTTTTCTGTATGAAGTTTCTGACAGCTTGGATTAAGGGGAGGTTAATCAAGGTGTCTTAGCTTTAAGAGTTTTGTTGTCTTAGGCAAAACAGATGTCCTTTGTAATAGATTAAGGGTTTCCACCTATAATTTTAAAAAGATCAAATCCCAAAAACAGAGGAGAATGTCAGTCCCTCGCATTGGGAAAGATAAAAGGGGAAAACCTTTTGTAGAGAGCACGGTGATAGTTTTTGGTCTGGTCTCTGAACAGTCAAGGATGTAAATTTCTGAACATCAAGGAGGAATAGAAGTTCTACAATTTACTTTCTTTCTAGATTATGAATACTGTGTAAATATCCAGTGTTGATACTCTGTGTAGAAATTCCTTCTGTGTAGGGTTTGTATATAGTTTAGTTTTGTGCTTCTGTGGTTGAAGTAACTGGATAAATCCATTCCACTGGAAGATTTTTGGGGAAATCAGTGGAATGGACTTGTAGATTAATTCCCCATCTTTGTTTATTCGTTCTAGGTATGGGAGGTTAGAATTGTAGAACCACTTCAAGCACCAGTTCTAAGTGTCTGTTGTTTATAAGGGATAACCTGCGGGTGTGTCTCATATTCAATCCATCAGCGTAAGGAATGATATCGGCATGCCGAAACTAGGCTCACCCAACGGTGAAAGTCTCACCGATTGTGGTCTTGGCCAAATCCATCAGCAAGAATCAGGCATCGGCAAGAAGGAATCGTGCTAGCTCGATGGGATTGAGTCTCACCGACAATGGTATGAGCTAAGTCCATCGGGGTGAGACAAGGTATCGGTGAAAGAAGATTGTGAAGGCCTGACAGTGAAAGTCTCACCGATGGTTCTATCATCGGTGAGGGGAAGAAGGGAGTCTGGCTGAAAAGGAGTTGATGAAGAGTTCATCGGCATAAGATAGCCCATCGGAGAACAGGAGGCAAGTCTTGCCGAAGAAACAAGTCCTACCGATGTAAACATTGGTATGTAGCCGTCGGAGTGAGTATCGCCATTGGAGTAAGAAAATTACCTGGGGCCGACAGTTGGAAGCCACACCAATCAGAGAGACTGTTGGAAGGTGTCACCGATAAGAGATATCGATGTGAAACACACCATCAGAAAAAGTGATAGAAGCTTCACCGATATGAATGGGTCTCACCGATGTTAGGAGTGCACAGCATAGATATTGCCATCGGCGTGAGAGAGAAGAGGTCTAGCCAATAAGGAGTCTTGGTAGCTCATCAGAGTGAATTATGCCATCGGCGGAGGGAGTAGAGGTGTTGCCGATAGTTAATGTCTTGTCGATGGTAAGTCTATTGGTGTAATTGATAGCATCGACAGGAGATTTAAAGAGTTCGCCGACAGATAAAAGTCTCGCCGAAGGGGAAGATTGAACCTATCCATTGAACCTTCCGGCTGAACCTATCCATTGAACCTTCCAGTTGAACCTATCCATTGAACCTTCTGATTGAACCTGTTCATCAGTGAGAGGTGAAGGCATCAGCAAAGGAGTCTTGAGCTTGACCGATGGGGTAGTGTCTTGCCGATAGGCAAGAGTGGGTATACATCGGTGAGACAATTCAAAGGTCTTGCCGATATAGTTTCATTTTGCTGTTTTGCAGGCTCCAAAGAGGTTTTGACCGTGTCCAAACGCTTCAACTGGACCGTACTCTGCATCAGGTGGTATCAGAGCTAGAGAAAGCTCTAGGAAAGGTTAGTGTGAAAATTTCATTTCTGAAGTTATTTGTTCCATATAGTAGTAGAAGGAGAAAGCAAAATGTTGGAAGGAGGAGAAGCCTCAGACACTCTTCCAGCAAAAATGACCAATGCTGAATTGACAGCCTTGGTGAAGAAGCAAATAGTAGAGAGTAGAGCTGATAGAGCTCAGAATCAGGAATTGAAGGAAGAACTAGAGAAGCTAAAGGAAAGAGTGGAAAAAGCGGAAGAAAACTCTGGTGAACAAGAAGATGGGGATGAAGAGCAGACCCCAAAGCAGGAAGAGCTAGTGGTTCCTGCAGACCAAAGACCCTTACTCAATGCCCTTAGGTCCATGGAAAGAAGGACCATGGATGTGAAAATAGACCTACCAATGTTTGCAAGAAAAATGGAACCTGATTCAGTAATGGAGTGGATGGACTATTTGAATAATTTCTTTGAGACAGAAGAGATACCAGAACATCAACGAGTGAAGATGGCTCAGTCCAAAATGAAAGGAGCTGCACTGATTTGGTGGAATTTTGTCCAAGATGACAGGGTGAAAGAGGGAAAGAACAGAGTTACAACATGGAAGCGAATGATGGCATTGGTAAAAGAGGCCTATGTTCCATTGGATTACAACATCCAATTACATAAGAGGAAATAGAATTTGAAGCAAAAGGAGCTAGATGTCAACTCATACACAGAAGAATTCATGAAATTATGTGTAAAAACAAAGGTAAGGGAAGATGAGGAAGAGAAGGTAGCAAGATACCTCAATGGATTGAGATTTAACATCCAGGAAGACTTAAATCTGCATAATCCAGATACAGTTCAAAAGTGCTATCAGTTAGCACTCAAAGTGGAAGAAAAACTAAAGAGAAGGCATGAGCAGAACCATAGAGGTAGAGGAAGATAGCAGAGAGGAGGAAGAAGTCCTTTTAGAGGCAGAGGATTTGGATACCAGAGTGAAACCAACCAAGAGACTAGCAGAGGAGATAATAGTCAGAACCAAGGAGGAAGCTACAATCAAAGGGGCAACTTCAGGGGCAGAAGACCAGCATTCAGAGGAAGATCTCAGGGCAGAGGACCTATCAGATGTTACAATTGCAACCAAGAAGGCCATATAGCCAGCAGATGTCCAGCAAAGGCAACAAGTTCAATAGGAGAAAAGAGGATCAATCTGATCCAAGAATCTGATTGTCAGATTGTAGCAAGCTCAAGCACTATTCAAAGTGTGAATGCTCCTAGCAGTTATGCATATCCTAAGAATGGAGAATCTTTGATGATTAGGAGAGCAATGACCACCATGAAAGTGCCTGGAAAAGAACCTCCACAAAGGAAGTCTCTCTTCAGAACTACTTGCAAGGCAGGAGGAAAGGTGTGCAAAGTTCTGATTGACTCTGGATCTACTGAAAATTTTGTATCCATTGAGATGGTAGAAAAACTTAAGCTTAGAAGACTGCCACACCCTTGCCCTTATTAAATTTCATGGCTTACCCAAAGACAGCAAATAGTTGTAGAAGAACAGGCTTGGATAGAATTTCAAATTGGCCCATACAAGGATAGGTTATTGTTTGACATTGCCAAGATGGATGCTTGCCATCTCCTATTTGGAAGACCATGGCAGTATGATTTAAAAGCATACCATGATGGAGTTAGAAACACCTATTCCATCACCAAGAATGGTAAGGTGATAGAATTGATACCATTAATGGAGACAGAGGTGGAGACAAAAGGAAAAGAGGTTAAAGTGATGATGGTAGAAGGAAGACAATTCATGAAAGAGATAAGAGAAGAAGGAGCAGATGCATATGCTCTAATTGCTTGCCTAAAGGTAAACAAGGAATAGCAGAAAGAAGTCAAGGGAGAAAAGAGACAAAAATTCATAGACCCAGCTGTCCAAGAGCTATTGGACAAGTACAAAGGCATTAGTTCTGATGGGATGCCAAGTTCCCTACCACCAATGAGAGACATCAGCCATTGTATAGATCTTATCCCAGGATCTACACTTCCAAACAAAGCAGCATATAAGCTCACTCCAGATCAGAACACAGAGGTAGCAAGACAAATTGAAGAGTTGTTGAAGACAGGCCTAATTGGCAAAAGTTTAAGCCCATGTACACTACCAGCTGTACTAGCACCCAAGAAGGAAGGCACTTGGAGACTTTGCACTAATTCAAGGGCTATCAACAAGATAACAATCAGGTACAGGTTTCCAATCCCTAGGATAGAAGATTTACTTGATTGTTTAGGAGGTGCTAAATACTTCACCAAAATAGATTTAAAGAGTGGTTATCATCAGATTAGGATTAGACCTGGTGATGAGTGGAAAACTGCATTCAAGACAAATGAGGGGTTATATGAGTGGAAGGTCATGCTTTTTGGTTTATCCAACGCTCCTAGTACCTTTATGAGATTGATGAATGAGGTCTTGAGAGAGTTCATAGGTAAATTTGTCATAGTATATCTAGATGACATCCTAATTTTCAGCAATCTGAGGGAAGAACACCTCATCCATATAGACTTGGTTCTCAAAAGGTTACATGAAGAGCAGCTAATGATAAATTTAGCAAAGTGTCTGTTTCTGCAAGAAGAGATCATCTACTTGGGATTTGTTATCTCACATAACAAACTGAGAATGGATCTAGAAAAGGTAAGTGCCATATTGTCTTGGCTAACACCCAAAAGTTTGAATGATGTTAGAAGTTTCCATGGACTAGCAACCTTTTATAGGAAGTTTATAAAGGGATTTAGTCATATCTGTGCACCCATGCTTGACACTATAAAGGGAGGACAGAAGTGCAAGTTTACATGGACAAAGGAGGCAGATAATTCTTTTGAAACGTTGAAGAAGAAGATGGCAGAACAACCAGTTCTTGCATTTCCTAATTTCAGCAAGATTTTTTCAGTAGAATGTGATGCAAGTCATATTGCAATTGGAGCAGTACTCAGCCAAGAAGGTAGGCCTATTGCATTCTTCAGTGAGAAATTAAATGATGCCAAGAGGAGATACTCATCCTATGATTTGGAAATGTATGCTCTAGTCCAGTCACTTAAGAAATGGAGGCATTACTTGATGCCCAAAGAATTCATAGTGTTCATAGATAATCAGGCCCTCAGTTTCTTAAACAGTCAAGAGAAACTAAACCATAGACACATGAAATGGGTGGAAACTTTGCAAGCTTTCACTTTCACACTCAAGCACAAGAAAGGGGTTAAGAACAAAGTAGCAGATGCTTTGAGCAGGAGTGTTTTGACCATAAATCAGATCCAATTGGAGAGTGTTGGGATTGATTCGTTGAAGACAATGTATGCTGAGGATGAAGACTTTGGAGAGGTCTATAAGGTATGTACTTCTTTTGGAGACAAATATCATGTTGAGTTTTCTGAATTTCTGATCCAAGATGGATTACTTTTCAAAGGTGGACAACTATGTATTACCAGATGTTCTATGAGATTGAATATTATTCAGAAAAAACATTGTGGGGCTCTGTCAGGACATTTTGGTCTTGATAAAACCTTGATCTTGTAAAAAGGCATTACTATTGGCCTAAGTTATAGCCAGATGTGAGAAAATTTGTGGAAGCATGTGTAATATGTCAGAAAGCCAAAGGAAGATCCACAAATGCAGGTTTGTATCAGCCATTACCCATTCCTTCTAGGCCATGGGAGAGCATCAGCATGGATTTTGTACTAGGTTTGCCTAGGACAAGGAAATGATATGATAGTGTTTTTGTGGTAGTAGACAGATTCAATAAAATGGCACATTTATTGCCATGTAAAACCACTTGTGATGCTTCATATGTCGCTGATTTGTTTTTCAAAGAGATAGTGAGAATACATGGTTTACCATTGAACATAGTATCAGACAGAGATGTGAAGTTTATTGGCCACTTCTGGAGAACTCTTTGGAAAAAGCTGGGAACAAATTTGTCTTTCTCATCAACCTACCATCCTCAAACAGATGGGCAGACTGAAGTTGTTAACCGTTCATTGGGTAACCTACTTAGGTGTTTAACCAGGCAGCATGGAGAGAAATGGGATAATATCCTCCCACAAGCAGAATTTTCTTATAATGACACCATCAATAGGAGTACAGGAAAGTCACCTTTTTAGATAATGTATGGAATTCATCCAAGGGGTATTCTGGAGCTGAGAAATCTACCTATAGGAGAGCCTATTAGTGCAGATGGTGAAGCTTTTGCTTCAGCTATTAAAGAAGTACATGATCAGGTCAAGCACCAACTCCAACAGGCTACAACAAAGTACAAAACATATGCTAACTAGAAGAAAAGAGATTTACATTTTGAAATTGGAGATTTGGTCTGGGTAAATCTAAAGAAGGAGAGGCTCCCCAAAGGTAAGTATACCAAGCTAATGCAGAGGAAGATTGGACCATGTCAAATTTTAAAGAAGTGTGGACATAATGCATATGAGATCCAACTTCCTCCAGATCTTGGATTGTCCCCAATTTTTAATGTCTGTGATTTGACTCCATACAAACCAAGTGCAGATATAGAACAGGAACCATTGCAAGCAGCAGCTGATGGCATTCCGAAGCATGATCCACCAAAGTTGAACCACATCTTAGACTCACGAGTGCTCAAGAAGACCAGAAACAAAGAATACTTGGAGTATTTGGTGGCCTGGCAAGGACAACCAGATTCAGAGGCAGTTTGGATGACTGTTGACCAGATTTCAAAGCATGGTACAGACCTCCAAACCCTAATCTCAAAGGGGCTTGAGATCTCTTCTCCCGGGGAGCATGGTGCAGGTGCACCCCTTCAACAGGACCAATATACACAAGAGGAAGGAGAAGAAGACTAATTTTAATTTAACATTTCATGTCATCTATAGCATCTTCAAATGTAACATCCAATGCTAGCATTTCCTGTTTATAATGTAATGTTAGCATTTTTTTGTATGAAGTTTCTGACAGCTTGGATTAAGGGGAGGTTAATCAAGGTGTCTTAGCTTTAAGAGTTTTGCTGTCTTAGGCAAAACAAATGTCCTTTGTAATAGATTAAGGGTTTCCACCTATAATTTTAAAAAGATCAAATCCCAGAAATAGAGGAGAATGTCAGTCCCTCGCATTGGAAAGATAAAAAGGGGAAAACCTTTTGTAGAGAGCATGGTGATAGTTTTTGGTCTAGTCTCTGAACAGTCAAGGATGTAAATTTCTGAACATCAAGGAGGAATAGAAGTTCTGCAATTTACTTTCTTTCCAGATTCTGAATACTGTGTAAATATCCAGTGTTGATACTCTGTGTAGAAATTCCTTCTATGTAGGGTTTGTATATAGTTTAGTTTTGTGCTTCTGTGGTCGAAGTAACTGGATAAATCCATTCCACTGGCAGATTTTTGGGGAAATTAGTGGAATGGACTTGTAGATTAATTCCCCATCTTTGTTTATTCATTCTAGGTATGGGAGGTTAGAATTGCAGAACCACTTCAAGCACCAATTCTGAGTGTCTGTTGTTTATAAGGCATAACCTGCAGGTGTGTCTCGCATTCAAGCCATCGGTGTAAGGAATGATATCAGCGTGCCGAAACTAGGCTCACGCGACGGTGAAAGTCTCACCAATTGTGGTCTTGGCCAAATCCATCGATGAGAATCAGGCATCGGCAAGAAGGAATTCTACTGGCCCAATGGGAGTGAGTCTCACTGACAATGGTATGAGCTAAGTCCGTCGGGGTGAGACAAGGTATCGGTGAAAGAAGATTGTGAAGGCCCGACAGTGAAAGTCTCACCAATGGTTCTATCATCGGTGAGGGGAAGAAGGGAGTCTGGCCGAAAAGGAGTTGACGGAGAGTTCATCGGCATAAGATAGCCCATCGTAGAATAGGAGGCAAGTCTTGCCGAAGAAACAAGTCCTACCGATGTAAACATTGGTATGTAGCCATCGGAGTGAGTATCGCCATCGGAGTAAGAAAATTACCTGGGGCCGACAGTTGGAAGCCACACCGATCGGGGAGACTGTTGGAAGGTGTCATCGATAAGAGATATTGGTGTGAAACACACCGTCAGAAAAAGTGATAGAAGCTTCACCGATATGAATGCGTCTCGCAGATGTTAGGAGTGCACCAACATAGATATTGCCGTCGGCGTGAGAGAGAAGAGGTCTGGCCGATAAGAGTCTTGGTAGCTCATCGAAGTGAATTATGCCATCGGCAGAGGGAGTAGAGGTGTTGCCGATAGTTAATGTCTTGTCGATGGTAAGTCTATCGGTGTAATCGATAGCATCGGCAGGAGATTTAAAGAGTTCACTGACAGATAAAAGTCTCGCCGAAGGGGAAGATTGAACCTATCCATTGAACCTTCCAGTTGAACCTATCCATTGAACCTTCTGGTTGAACCTATCCATTGAACCTTCTGATTGAACCTGTTCATCGGTGAGACGTAAAGGCATCGGCGAAGGAGTCTTGAGCTTGACCGACGGGGTAATGTCTTGCCGATAGGCAAGAGTGGGTATACATCGGTGAGACAATTCAAAGGTCTTGCCGATATAGTTTCATTTTTCTATTTTGTAGGCTCCAAAGAGGTTTTGACCATGTCCAAACGCTTCAACTAGACCGTACTCTGCATCAGGTTTCTTTGGTACAATAATTGCATTAATTTAGTAATGCAAGATAGTTTTTTGTGGTGCCTTAGATAAATTAGGAGGTGTCTTCTTTTTCATAGGTTCTACTTCACCAATACAGTCATCCAACTATTGTATCTTTTTTTGGTGGCTTACATAAATTTTCCATTGGTGCCATAGATTAATTTGGGGGTGTTCTCATTTGCATAGGTTATGGTTCATCGATTCAGTCCTCAAACTAATCTACCTTTCTTAGCCATCCAAACAACTGTAAGTGTTTTCAAATTGTATCTAACATAGGGGAGAGAAGTCAGAATGTGTGCACACAATATTTGGTGGTCCACGTTTAATGCCATGTGGACCAGTAAAAAAATTGCAACTTATTCATAAGTTACACATTTTTTCTTTCATAAAAAAGCACTTTAAGCTCAAACATAAATTAGATATCAAATGCACATTTTATAGTATAATATTGTCAACATAACATTACAAATATAGCAGCCAAAAATATTATCTTGTTTTCAACTTGTATCTAACATATCAGCCTATGGTAGGAACTTTAAACTTAAAACAACATTAACATAGAACTTTGCACCCTTCCCCATTAACATTATAAAGAGAAATGTCGCACCAATCCAGGCATCACATCCACATTACTCACAACTACACAACAATGTCACCTCAACACAATTCAAACCCATCTGTCCCATATTTGACCGAAGTGCTAACCCATTACAATGATTTTTCCCACTGTAGCATAACCCAAACAACATGGAAATGCATCAGCCTATCTCATCAGACATGAGACCTACAACACGTATCAATAGGATTCTCTCCCATCTCGCCAAGTAGGGTGCGTACGTACTGGCTCCTTCCTCTAAAAACCCACTTGCATCTTAAAATACAAGCTAGAAGGCCACCATTATTCATATAAAAATTTATGGAAACAAATGTAAACTACACACCAAACCAATCAACTGAAGAATTAATGACCTAATTCAATCAAATCTACAATTCATATCACCCAGAATTCAAATTTGAAATAGGACAAGGATTTAATTCACCACACCAAAGAAGCATCAATCAGATTGAACTAATTCCTAATTCAAATAGCCCTTGAGGTGTGTTCTTCACATTGATGCTAGAATGTGTTGGCTTAAGGTCTCTGTAACTTCAATCCCACCACCACTACATGTTACACTTGGACTTCGGTGTCCCTTCCAGCTTCTTTATATATATGTATATGTATATGTATAAACACATACATAGACAAATACATATGTATATGCATATGTATAGACACATACATAGAGAAATACATATACATATGTATATACATATACATACGTATATACATATACATACATATATAAATATGTATATACATATACATATACATATACTACTTCCATGACATCCCACGTAAACTTCTAGCCAACCTGCATTCAATGATCCCAGTACCTCGCACATCTTGCCAACTTTAGAGCCTTTCAATCTACATCAATTCATTCATGGCAACTTTAGAGCCTTTCAATCTACCATGTTTTTGAATATTCTTCACATTGATGGTAGAATGTGTTTGGGGATGTTCTCTTATGCTTAGGTTCTACTTCATCAATTTAGTCCTTCAACTATTTTATTGTTTTTAGGTGCCATTGATTAAATTGGGGGTGTTAGATCTGTTATAGGTTCTGCTACATCAATTTAGTGATGCCATTGATTAATTTGGGGGTGTTGTCTTTTGCATAGTTCCATTATCATCAATCAAGTTCTGCAACTATTGTATGCTTTGTAGGTGCCATTGATTGATTTGGGGGTCTTATCTTTTTTATAGGTTCTGCTACATCAATTCAGTCATGCAGCTATTCTAGCTTTCTTAAGTCCCATTGATTAATTTGGGGGTGTTGTCTTTTGCATAGGTTCATCATCATCAATCAAGTCTTGCAACTATTGTATGCTTCTTAGGTGTCATTGATTGATTTGGGGGTGTTATCTTTTTTATAGGTATTGCTACATCAATTAACTTATGCAACTATTCTAGCTTTCTTAGGTGACATTGATTAATTTGGGGGTGTTGTCTTTTGCATAGTTTCATTATCATAAATCAAGTCTTGTAACTATTGTATGCTTTGTACGTGCCATTGCATTGATTTGGGGGTCTTATCTTTTTTTATAGGTTCTACTATATCAATTCAGTAATGCGGCTATTCTAGCTTTCTTATGTCCCATTGATTAATTTTGTGGTGTTGTCTTTTGCATAGGTTCATTATCATCAATCTAGTCCTACAACTATTGTATTCTTCTTAGGTGCCATTGATTGGTTTTGGGGTGTTATCTTTTTTATAGGTTCTACTACATCAATTCACTCATGCAACTATTCTAGCTTTTGTAGGTGCAATTGATTAATTCAGGGATGTTCTCTTTTTCATAGATTAGCATTCTTCAATTCAATCCTCTAACTATTGTATCATTTTTAGCTTAGCCTTCTTCAATTCATTCCTGCAAGTATTGTTTGTTTGTCAAATAGAAATAGACCTTGAAAGATATATATCTGTTCAAGATATATACGTGATCTACCGTGGATGTTTTGATCCATGGACATCATGTATATCCTGAATAGATAATACTTCTAGTCATGTGTTCATCATTGCACATTGATTTTAATATTTGTATGGTTGAAAGTTAAAAGTGTTTTTGATGGAGTATAAGTTGGCCACTCTTTCACTCCATTGCCTCACATTAATCTCTCACCGCCCCTACCAATTCTTCTATACAGTCCTCTTTAATTACTCAATTGAACAATTACTAAAATCCATTCATCCATGTTACAACCCTAGATTTATCTATGCCACTGAAACAACCAACAATATTATTTGTTACTATAATGAAAATAAAAAAAGCCCTAGATTTATCTATGGCATACATACATTGGTTACTTGCATTGTTATGCTTACATTGGACAAACAAACATTATTTATATGTCTGAATAAATATTAACAGAAAAATAAATGTGTAAACATATATATACATATTCATATATATGTATGTGTATATATATGTGTATACATATTTACATGACTGAATAGATGAAGCAAAACCTATGAAAAAGAAAACACCCCAAATTAATCAATGGCACCTCAAAAGGATACAATAGTTGCAGGACTGAATTGAAGAACAACAAGAAAGTAGATATATGTACATATATGTATATGTATACTTATATGTGTATACATATACATATATGTATATTTATATTTCTATGTATTCATATATGTATATGTGTATGTCTATGTCTATGTATATACATATACTTACATATGTATAAGTCTATATATATGAATATGTATATACATATACATATACATATACTTACATTTGTATAAGTCTATGTATATGAATATGTATATACCATATGCATAAACATATACATATATGTATATGTAACAATAAAAAGAAGCTCGGAGGGACACTGGAGTCCGAGTGTACCATGTTGTGGTGGCAAGATGGAAGTTGCAGAGACCTGAACCAAGCACCTTATGGTGGAAAAGTTGGGAAAATTCAAGAATATGGTAGATTGAAAGGCTCTAAAGTTAGCGAGATGTGCGAGGCTCTGCAAGCATTGAATGGAGGTCCTATCGAAGTTTATGTGGGATGTCGTGGAAGCATGAAGAGGGGACGTGCAATAAATGTGGAGTGAAGGACTGAATTGGAAGGGCTGGTGATACATTAATGTGATGTAGTGGAGTGTTATGGTGGCAGAGTGGCATACGGTGATGTGGCAGGGCTTTCCACTTTGCATGCCATGCCACGTACCAATTGGCACTCCAACTGCCTATGTTTCGATCGCAAGACCAAAATTACATTTTTTTATTTGGACCGACAAATCCCATCCTCCCACATGTCAAAACATAAAAAAATTAAAACTGTGACTATAATATTTGCAATATAAACCCTAGGGAAACACATTTTTGACAAGTAAACAATGAAATAGATTTATGACAAATAAACAGTGATAACCTATGAAATTAGTTATGCAAACCTAACTGAATGATAATGCAAAACCTATGAGAATAAGATAACTAGAGTGAATGATAATTTCAAACTGTCAATTGAACATAGGTGAAACAAGAAGCATATTTACAACACACATCGCAATCTGATCAGAAAACATTGCAAATCAATACAATAATGCTGCATCTATAGTTATAAAAAATTTCAAACTTTCAACAAGAAGGGTGCAATTGTAGATATGAAAACTAACAAACTATCGAAAACATCAAGTGCATATGAAATCTAATTAAGGCTACATCTAGCTGCTGTGATAGAGAAATGGTGATTAGCTGCTCAGGGTGCCACTGGCCAAGTTCTTGTCCCCTTCCACTCGATGAGGAGTGCTGCTTACATGACTAGGAGATGGACTGAAAAACTGGGTGCAAGTGACATGTGTTGGGGGCGGTGGTGTAGACATCTGTACATCACGAGTGCCAATGTGATTAGAAAATTGAGTGCACCTGAAGTCAGATTGGGAGATGGTTGAATAATTCATTGCCATGGAGAATTGAGGGATATTGATGTTGAGAATATCACGGAATACTCCATTACTTTGAGACAAGGGATTAGTAGGGGCCCTTAACCGCCATTCTCTTTGTAAAGCCCTCTGCGTGTCCTTAATCTCTTTTTCCTTTTGGTCTTGTTCCTTTTGAAGCATCTCTAGCACCTTTTTGGCATCTCTCTCCTTCTTCTATTGTATTTTCTGCTGCTCTTTTTCTTTATGTTGTATCTCCCTCTCTATTTTGGCCTTCTCCTTCAACTCCTTTGCCACTTTATTTGCTACCTTTTTTCCTCATTCTCCTACTTCTTTCATACTTTTAGCTCCTCAACCTCTTTCTTCCTTTACTCTTGCTCCATTAACAGCTTCATGAAGTCATCTATCATCAATAGTTGAGACTGTCTACTCAACCGAATTGCACCACCTTTTGATATTTTTTTATGGACAGTGTGCACAGGCAGCTTAGGAATTTGCTGATGTGCAGAACTATTTCAATTTGTTCTGTTCAATCCAACTATGACAAAATGTTCTCCTCCACTACCTATGATTCCTCGGTGAAATGTTGACCACCTCCTAAATTTGAAGTGCAAGAAGGAGCATAGTAATGCACAACTTTAGATAACTCGATTGCAGGTGGTGGTGATGGAAAAGTAAAAGTACCATGTGTTTTTGGGACATGCAAATCAATGCCTTGATTCATTGCCCCCTCCACCAACCAGGATGGTGCAATTCGTTCTGATGGAAGAGATAAGCTATCATTGAATTGGTCAAAGAGGTTGTCCGCCACCACTTCTGCAACTGAATCAACATGACAACTATCAGGGGACTACTATGATTCTGTTGCGATCTGCAATTGTTCATTTGGAAGAGTGGACTGCAATTGTGCACCATCCTCTCTTAACACAGCAAGTCCTAAAAGACTTAGAATGTTTTCCGTTGCAGAAGCATCCTTGTCAACGTGAAATGTGTCGCTGGGATGCATGTCTTCCATGAGTGCATCTAGATTGAGTGGCCAAATCCCAGTCCTTTTAAATCCTACCTTGATGTTGTCAACTATCAAATCTCTAATGAGTGCTTTGCTGCCTAACATTGCAAGTTTTGTCCTCCTCACTTCAATGTTGGGAAATTTTTCCATAAATGTTGCACGTTCTGATTTGAAGTAAGTTTTAAAAGGTGAAAAACACTCACATCCAACAGTTGTAGCTTATGTGAGGTGTGTGACGGTAATGTGAGTAAATCTACACCCAACACTCTTGCTTCTTGGATGGTTTCAACTGCTACATGGCTTCCTTGCCCGTAAAAAATGAGCAAGTGCCTGTTGGTGGGCGACACACTGCCTGGACCTAAGTTCTTGAAGTGGGTCAACCAATCTATGAACAAATCTTTAATCATCCATGCATGGGGCTGGGCTGCCATGCAAGCACCTAGTTCGCAATCTACAATGTAGTTATCTATGTTTTGTTTCCCCTTAAACAAGTAAAATCCTGGAATGCTCTACCCGGCAGCATTGACACAACATAGAATGGTTATCCATTCACGGCTCTTTAGAATAATGTGAGACACATTTCTGCTACCTTTTCTGGCCAACACTTTCATGGACCCATTCCTGCCAGCCTAGATGTCAGTTTCATCGCAATTCCAAATGCGATGAGGACCATATGGCAATGCTTCATATGCTACAGACAAAGTATTGTAGAAAGCTATTACAACAACAGGCCTAAGGTTGAGTGCCCTATCTTTGTCTCAGGCTTTAGTAGTCCACAACGCAAGCTCAGGATGTCTGTTCTTGAAACCTATCCATCATGACTTTCCCGAGAACCCATTGGTGAAAGGGTTGGCCTATTTTGATAGATTTGAGCAACCTCTATCTTAAAATTAACTATATCAAGACCATGGCCAACCTCAGCCATTTCCTTGCACCATTCGATAATTAGATGTTCTTCCTCGGCAATGAGGACTATTGGTGGACCTTTCTTGGACGTTGTTGTTAGACCACCAAGCCATTTGGAGAATGTGGTTGTTGAGATTTTCCACTTTTTGGAAGCTCCCTTTATTGACATGTCATTTTCCTCCACGTCATATAGTGCCCCTTTCATGTCCTCCGAAGACCACAGACCTTGTTTCATTGTTTCCTTCTACGGTATTCGAGGTGTAGGAACCTCATTCTGCGGTATTCGAGGTGTAGCAACCTCATTCTATGATACTCGAGGAGTAGAAATCTTGTCTATTGTTGCAATAGGATCATCTTCTGGGGGAGAAAAACAACCTTGTTTGTGGGAGGGAAACCTTGTTGTGGCTCTTTTGTTTCTTTTCATTCCTCTACGGGTCACCATTGTATTGCCCTTTGCCATCTACACAAAATAAGTATAGTCAAAACAAAGAAGGGAAAACAACATATATTTACTTATTGTGACAAAAATATTTTCATATTCAATGACAGTTATGTTTATGTATGAAGACAGTGATGCTTGAACACAAGGTTAATTAGTTTCTGTATGTGTTTTTTCTTTTTAGTTTGTTGATTTAATAATCTGAAATACTGTTAAATATAGATGTACATTTATTCTGTAGTGAGCAACATAAGGAAAAGAGGAGTGACAAGCACAAATTACACAACTGATAACCTATGACTGGAAATATAAACCATAGGGGAACATAATTGTTTAACTATGATTGTAATGGTTGCAATCTAAACAGTAAGGTCACATAGTATAAAGCTTACAAATAAAAAACAGTAAGAGTTTAACAACTTTTACATCTTTTGTGCATGACCAAATCAAAAAATAGACATAAATTCATTCACAGGAATTATTAGTATTTAAGAGTGTAAATGATGTAATATTTGGAATGACTGAATTGATGAAGCATAACCTTATGAAAAAATATGAAACAAAACCTAATAAAAAAAGAAACCCCCAAATTTATTACCGGGATTGAAGAAAACCTAACTGAATGATAATGCAGAACCTATGAGAATAAGAAACTAGAGTGAATGACAATGCAAAACCTACGAGAATAAGTTAACCAGAGTGAACGATAATGCAGAACTTGTGAGATTAAGATAACTAGAGTGAATAATAATGCAGAACCTATGAAAATAAGACAACTAGAGTGAATGATAATGCAGAACCTAGGAGAATAAGATAACCAGAGTTAATGATAACGTAGAATGTATGAGAATAAGATAAGCAGAGTAATGGCAATGCAGAACCTATGAAACACAAATGCTAAACTATGACTATAATTTTTGCAAGATAAACCCTAGGGAAACAGAAATGCTAAACTATGACTGTAATATTTGCAATATGGAAGCTGGTGTATATGTTGGCATTTGTGTTTCAATATAAAACATAGGGAAAGACAAATGCTAACCTATGACTTTCATGGCTATAATGAAGAACAATATAAAGCTTACGAATGGAAAAAACTAAGGGAAATACCTAGAACAATATGGATGCTACTGAACTAGAATCTGTGCTTGTCACTCCTCCGTTTCTTATATTGCTCACTGCAGAATAAGTGAATACATCAAGGATTTCGCGGCTATTTGAATTGGGAATTTTTTGAATTTTATTGATGGTTGTTTGGTGTGGTGAATTAAATCCTTGTCCAGTTTTGAATTTGAATTATGAGTGATATGAATTGTAGATTTGATTGATTTGGGCCATTAATTCTTGAGTTGATTGGTTTGGTGTATTGTTTGCATTTGTTTCCATAAATTTTTTATGAATAATGGTGGCCTTACACCTTAAATTTTTTGATGCAGGTGGATTTTTAGAGGCAGGAGCCAGTACGTGCACACCCTACTTGGCGAGATGGGACAGACTCCTACTGATACGTGTCGTAGGTCTCATGTCTGATGAGACAAGCCGATACATTGGCGTGTGGTTTGGGTTATGCTATGGTGGGATAAATCATTGTAATGGGTTAGCACTTCAATCAAATATGGGATAGATGGGTTTGAATTGTGCTAAGGTGACATTGTTCTGTAGTTGTGTAGTTGGGAGTAAGTTCAGAAGTGATGCCTAGATTGGTGCGAGAGTTATCTTTATAATGTTTATGGGGAAGGGTGCAAAGTTCTATGTTAATGTTGTTTAAGTTTAAAGTTCCTACCATACGCTGATATGTCAAATACAAGTTGAAAACAAGATTACATATTTGCCTGCTATATTTTTAAAGTTATGTTGACAATATTATACTATAAAATGTGCATTTCATATCTGATTTATGTTTGAGCTTAAAGTGTTTTTTTATGAAAGAAAAAATGTGTAAGTTATGGGGGACCGGTGCGTACGTGTGGGCCCCAATGTGTGCCAGTCCTATCGCCCGTTAGGGTCCCCGCGCACGTTCTGGATCCCCTCCCCTAAATAAAAGTTATTGTTGTATTTTTTCTAGTGCATACTGTGGAACTGATGATGTTCCTTCTGTATCTGCCTGTTGTGTTTTTTGTTGAAGATTTTTGAATCTTTCTGTGTTGGGCTGAGGCGCTACATCATTTAAACTCAACGATCTACCCTGACTGGGTGGGTATATGACTAACTTTCCTTGCGGTAACCAATATTCGGGCCTGTCTCTCTCCAACTAGATCAGCGGTATAAATGGGGTCTTACAAAGCCAAACTTTCAATTTGAAATGTCTGAAAACAGTTCCAACAAAAGCTTTCGAACTTCTACGTAATTTTCGCAATACCAAGAAATTGTAAAGGAAATCATGAAGGTCCAGGATTTCCTTTAAAAAGCTTTGCTTTTCTGATACCTCTACGTGGATGAGATTACTCGACATGTGAAAGAAATCGAAAAAATATCCCATTTATTCAAACGAAATGAACGCAAGCAGTACTTTAAAGCAATGTATCCATCGCATCTACTGCTGATGGAATCCAGAAACAGGCAACTTTACACGCCATACGAACTGTTTCTCCTGTGACTAATTGACTTGTGCTCGTTTTCAGATCAGTGGAGGAAGATTAGACTAAATCAAATTAGTAAGAATCTCATTTGTAGAACTCCAGCGATTTCACGCTTTTGATATCCATGGCTATTAACTTAAGATTTGATGTTAGTAGGGGTAACCATCACGTGGGAGGCCTACCACTAACTCCCTTCGAATAATTTGAGTACACTTGTTCGGTGATGAATGAGCATTCAAAAATCAAATGATGAAAATCGAGTTGGAATGACTAGGATTTATTATAAATGCTACTGGGTTCGATGACTCAAATGTCATTGGAGACATAGATGCAGGCCACATCGATACTGGTTTACAACGTGAGCGTGGAAGACTACGTCAACTATCTGTGCACTCTCAATTACACCGCCCAGCAAATTCAATCAATTACCGGAATGCCTATTTCATGTCCCAGCAGCCTTGACTTGGGTTCCGACGGTCTAAACTATCCCTCCTTCACTGCAATTTTCAACAAGAATGCCCCCTCGTCCTCGTCTTCCACATTCAAAAGAACATTGACGAATGTGGGAGATGATATGTCGTATTATAAGGCAGTCGTTGAGGTGGCCAAAGGACTCAAAGTGCAGGTGGTTCCTGAAGTTGTGGAATTTAAAGAGAAATTTGAGAAGGTGAATTTTACTCTCACCGTGGAGGTGGACGTGGACGTGGAGGAAGGTGTGGGAGACGAATTTGTGTTACACGGATATTTGAGTTGGATTGATAAGAATGGCCACGTTGTGAAGAGCCCTGTGTTGGCACTCTTCCAATAAATATTGTAACGTCCACTAGTGTCTTTTTACCGAACTTTTGATAAGGCCTTGTATTGCCATTGATGTGTTATGATTTTGTACAATGGGTACTTATGCTATGATTTTGTGTTTTATTACTATCTGTGATATTTTAAATTACCATCGATATATGTTATGATGAGGTTTTATATTGGCATTTATTGTACAACTATGTATTATGGGATGTACATGTCGTGATGTTATATGCTTGGATTCACGTATATGGATTGGTATATGTTGAACTATTTCGAGTTTCAATGTCACTGTTCTCACCATTTGTTTCTAGCTTGTAAGCTATATTGAGGTGGAGCTGAGTGCCCAACACTTGTTAAAGTGTCATCCAAAAAGTAGAGGAGAAAATTAGATCCCTATCTGAAATGATCTTGCACAACACTCCACATGTGAAGCCCAATTATGTCATCCAAGAAGACTCTCACCACTATTGTTTAATTAAATGTGACAAACTAGTTCTAAATTTCGATAGTTGACTCATTAAATAATTTTCAAATGCATAAATACTTTTTTTAAAAAAAACTAAATATAAATATAACACTATTAGAATTCATCATGCAACAAAAGATAAACTCATCAATTACATTACTTTCCAATAACAGTCATTACATTGCTTTGGATGAAAATATACATCCTACAACTAAATACAAGGCTGTCATTCAATGATCACAAATAAGTTTATACAAAATACTTTCAATTTCTCGTAATATAATTTCATGATCAAATATTTCCAATCAGTTGAAGAGTTTATGCAAATATACAAATCATGCATAATATTCAATAAAGGTAGAAGATGTTTCCACTCAAGTAGTCATTTATACTAGGTGTGCAAATGGATTGAAATACCAAATTTTGTCAACACCCAAATGTAGATTTCAGTCACTTAGAAATAGAATAGGATATTATTATATGTATCCATCTCAAGGAAAAATACAAGTAAAATAGACATGTTGAAGCTGCCACAATCTTAGCGGCCAAGTAAACAGAATACAAGGGTTTAGAACAAATGAAACTTTCCAATATAAATTTGATATGAATATATTTTCAAGAATACAACGTTGTAATATATATGTATACCCTAAGGGAATTTGCTTAATCTTTTATGGAATGCAAATAATAAATGTAAACATCCCCCTAGGTTTAGAAATAAAGGCTCGAAAAGAGAGTAGCCATAACATTAGACAATATTCACACATGCCTGAAGAATAATGTGAATTGAATACATCAAACTTACCTACAAATGTACACCCTAATACAAACTATTATCACATTATCGATCAAGATAATGTGATAAAATAATGACATAGACAATGCCTTGCAATGCATCACCAAATTACATTTGCAAAAAAGTGAAGTCTATGCAGGTTCTCAATTGTCATGGTACAATTTGCTGCATCACCTCAATGTATCACTCTCTCCCAGATGATACTCTCCCTCTTCAAATGCAAAGGGATGAAAACTATTCTTGCATTCACCTCATGCCCATGAAAATAGTGGTTAGTCTGAAACCATTAATCAAAAACTCATAGTCATGAAATATTAATTACTATAATACCAATTAATCACAGAAATATTTTTTCATCATAATAATTAGTTTTCATTCTAAAATACAACCATTATTTAATTATCTACAATTTTAATGATTATTTAATAGTAGCAAAATACTAAAACATGCGAATATCCAATCAAAAACTCATCATATGAAATACATGGAATCAAGGCATTCATAACCACATACTAAACTTTAACTAAATTAAAATAGTTAAACTTGTCTAACTACATAGTCTAGAAATGAGGTGTGAAATCCTCCCCCCTAAAAAAAGTCATCATCTTGATGGCTTAGTTCAATATAACATGAATGTCTAATAAAGATTATCAATAAAAAATGATAATATTAAGCAAATAAATGAGGAAAATCTTTGTGAAATTTTTTGTAGTCCTCCCAGGTGGCACTGTCCTTAGAATATTGGTCCCATTGGACCTTGCATTGAGTCACATCTCTATTATGCAAGTGAAGATTGTGAACATCAAGCACTCTGAGAGGGCTCTACCATTACCATCCCTCAACAAGTTTTCCAAAATTTTAAAGTATTAGTTGAAAATCGGAGTGGAAAATTAATTAAATGCTTAAGGATGGATAATGGGGGTGAATATTGCAATTATGCATTTGAATCATTTTGTGAAAATTATGGTATTAAGGTGCAAAGAATAGTTCCTTATACTCCTCAACAAAATAGGGTAGCTGAACGAATGAATAGAACCCTTTTAGAAATGGCTTGTTGTATGTTGCATTTTTAAAGTATGCATAGTAAATTTTCAGGTTTGGTTGTTTCATGTGCTACACATATTGTGAATAGAATCCCCACCAAATCCCTCACAAATATCACCCCTGAAGAAGCATGAAGTGGTAGAAAGCCTCACATTGATTATTTTAAAGTATTTGGGTGTATTGCTTGGGCACACATTCCTAATGAAAAGAGTAAAAAGTTAGAACCAAAGAGTCATAATTGTTTGTTTATGGGTTATAGTGAAGAATCAAAGTCTAGCAGATTATATGATTTGATAACAAAAACGGTCTTTGTTAGTAGAGATGTAAAGTTTAATGAGCATTCACAACTTACAACCACTTCTTCTCACTCTACAACAAAAAATTCTTCCCATTTTATGATATTTTATAAATAAATGGAGACTACATTGATGAGGATGAGGTGTGCACTACTGTAAATGACAATAATACTATTGAAAATAAAAAAACTAATTCTTGTGACCTACCCTTTTCTGCAGGTAGTGATGATGAAGAATATGACATTTTAGCTAAAAAAAGGCAAGGAGTATTGAAGAAATATATAGGCAAGGCTCAAAGATCCAAGGAAGGAATGGTAGTGCTCTCATGGCCAAAGAATTATAGATAAATGACCCAATCTCATATGAGCAAGCTAGAGGGAAGAAAGAATAGGAGCAAGCCATGAAAGAGGAATATGATGCATTGCTAAAGAACAAAACCTTAGAACTTGTCCCCTACCCCAAAGGTAAGAATGTTACTGATTGTAAATGAGTTTACAAAACAAAATTTAAATTAGATGGTGCTATGGAAAAATTCAAGGCTAGATTGGATGCTAAGGGGTTTAATCAAAAAGAGAGTATTGACTATGAAGAAACATTTGTTCTTATCATTAAAATGAATATACTTAGAATTATTCTTTCTTTGGCTACAAATCTTGGTTGGCATATTCATCAAATAGATATTAAAAATGCTTTCTTAAATGGATATTTATATGAATAAATATATGTGGATCAACCACCAGGTTTTGTAGATCAACAACATCCTAATCTTGTTTGCAAATTAAATAAGTCACTTTATGGTCTTAAACAAGTGCCACGAGAATGGAATGAGAAGATTGATAGGTATTTTCAAGTTCATGGATTTAAAAGATGTAAATCAAATCCAAATCTTAATGTGAAGAATGTTGAAGATGAGATTATTCTTGTTGTAGTTTATGTAGATAGTTTACTCATTGTTGGACTGCATATTGGGATAATTAATGATTTAAATTTAGATCTTAAAATGACATTTCATATGAGGGGTTTGGGTGAACTAAACTATTTTTTTGGTTTACAAGTTTGTAGGCTACATTATGGATTGTTCATCACACAATCATAATATGCTTTGGATCTTTTAGAAAAGTTTAACGTGCTTAAATGCAAGTCAACCTCTACTCCCTTTCAATCCAGAGTCAAGCTTACTAAAGAATATACTTCCAAGAGTGTAGATGCCACTTTATATAGACAACTTGTTGGCAGCTTGGTTTATCTAACTCATTCTAGACCAGATATTTGTTTTATAGTCAATCTAGTATCTAGATTTATGCATGCACCTAAAGAAAGTAATTGGTTGGATACTAAGTGAATTTGTGATATATTTATGCAATAATACACTTTGGCATCCACTATGGCTATAGGTGTTCAATTTATTTGGTTGGTTTTAAATATTTAGATTGGGTATAGATTCTAGGAAATCTACTGGTGGTTATGTTTTCCTCTTGGATCAAGACCTATTACATGGAGCAACAAAAAAACAAACAACTACATCATTGTCTTCATGTAGATTGGCAAAAGAAGCAAGAAAGGAAGTAATTTGGATTTGGAATCTTTTATTTGATCTTGGTTTTTCATAAAATTTTGCTACTACTTTATATTGTGATAATCAAAGTACCATACAAGTTGCAAATAATAATCTAGTTTTCCATGCTAAAACAAAGCATATTGAGATTGATATTCACTGCATTCAGGATCTTGTTTAAGCAACTATTGTCAATCTTAAAACATTTCCAAGTGAAGAACACACAATTGATATATTCACTAAGAGTATAACTGAAGCCAAATTCTTGAAATTGAGAGGAATATGTGGTTTGATAGAGGTGAACACAAAGGGGGGTAGTAGTATAACATTCCCCTCTCTTTTATATGTTCTTTTTATTATTCTAGGCAATCTTAAGGGGATATGTTAAGGAAAGTAAGATTGTCTAAGGAAAAGGCAAGATTTTTCTAGACTTTTCCATAAAACTAGAATATTCCATAAAGTTGTCTAGAAAAACAACATTCTAGTTTTTAGAATAAAAATACAGAATCCTCTAAAAAGCTAGAAGTTTCTAGATTTTAGAGATATTATAACTATTTATATGAGACTATAAACAACTAGTGTAGATGTATTTTTGGATTCAATGTAATTTATGCTAGATAAATATAATATTTTATGAGTCATTTAACTCTGTTTTTGCCCTATTTTTTCCTTGTTAATTATTGATATTCTGTTATACTACTATTTGGGCCTATTCTTATAATGTGTGCTATTACCCTTTGTACCAAAATTTTGATAAGGCCTTGTATTTTCATTGATGTGTTCTAATTGTGTACCTTAGGTACTTATACTATGATTTGGTTGTTTTTTATCACTATATGTGATATTTTGAATTACCATCAATGCATGTTATTAATGAGGTTTTATATTGGAATTTTTTGTCCAACTATGTATTATGGGATGTACATGTCGTGATGTTATATGCTTGGATTTATATATGTGGATTGGTATATGTTGGACTATTTCAATGTTTCAGTGTCACTGTTGTCACCATTTATTTCTAGTTGGTAAGCTATATTGAGGTGGAGTTGACTTCCCAACACTTGTTAAAGTGTCATCCAAAAAGTAGAAGAGAAAATTAGGTCCCTGTCTAAAATAATCATGCACAACACTCCATGAAGCCTAATTATGTCATCCAAGAAGACTCTCACCACTATTTTTTCATTGTAAGTAGTCTTGATAGGACAAAATGTGCAACCTTGGCCAACTTGTTGACCAACACCATGATATTTTTATGGTGTCAAGATGATGATGGAAGACTTACTATAAAATCCATGGAAATCATATCATATTTCTACTTAGGTATCTCATGTGGGTAAAGGAGTCTTGCTTGGTGCTGATTCTTGGCCTTGACCCTCTAGCACTCAAGGCATTGAGATATAAACTTTGTAATATTCTACCACAATATCTCCCAATAATATAGTTGTTAGAGATCTACTTGCATTTTCTTCACCCTAGGATGTGCCACATATGGTGCCCTATGAGCCTCTATAAAAACCAAAGTTGAAAGTTCCCCTTAAGTGGGCATATAATTATCTAACCATGATGGTACAACAACCCATCTAAATCTATTAAATATTTTGTATACTTTCCCTTAACGACCCTCTGAGACTACATCTCCTAATGTACCTCCCTAAACCACCCATCTTTTAGCAACTAGTCAAGAATATAGCTCCTCAAGTTTGTACTCCTAGTCCTAGTCATGCCCTCATGTCATTTCCTACTCAAGGAATTTTTTAACCACATTCTCCTTACCTTTGATGTAATGTACATGAAAGTTTCAATTGCATAAGGGCTCCATCCAATGTCATTGGTGGGTAGTCAAATTTAGCTAAGGATATACTATAAGCTTCAATCATTTGTATGAAGCTCAATGTGGTTCCCTAAGAGATTGTGCCTCTTAAGAATTAGGGCATGGACCACTACTAAAACCTCTAAATCATGAGTGGGGTAATTCAACGCATGGCTCTTATGTTCTTACAACTCATACATGATCACTCAACCTCTCTACATAAGTACTACACCCAATCCCTAAACATAAGCATTTGTACATACCACAAAATCTATGTCTAGGTTAAGTACTACTAGAATTCGAGCACTAGTGAGATACTCCTTGAAGGTATAAAAGGCCCTCTTACACTTCCAAATCCACTCAAAGTTATTTCATATTTTATTGAAGGGAAGTGATGGGGTGTGCAATCCTAGAAAATTCTCAACAAATCTACGATAGTATCATCCTAATCCCATGAATCTCTTGACCTTTTTGACATTAGTGGGTGAAGTCAATCCATAATGGATCTCATATTTAATGGATCTATAGATATAATATCACTAAAAATGATGTGCTCTAGATACTAAACCTTAGACTTAAAGAATGTGCATTTCACTAGGCTACCATAAAGTTAGTTCTTCCTCAAACATTGAAGGACCTAGCACAAGTGCCCCTCATGCTCCTCCTTTGTCCATGATTATACCAATATACCATCCAAAAGTATAATCATAAAATGGTCCAATATAGTGTGGAACACCCCTTTCATAAGGCTAGAGACATTACAGAGCTGTTCTTCAACCCAAATGATGCCATTATAAACTTATAGTACCCATAACAAGTATGGAAAATTATCCTATCAATATCTACCTTTTAAATCCTTAGATGATGATATTTCAAATTCAAATCTATCTTAGAGCACACTCTAGGCCCTTTTATTTGATCAAATAAATCATCAATTTCCTAGATAGTGGATAGTGATTCTTCACTATTATTTTATTCATCTATCTATAGTCTATGCATAGTTGAAGAGACTTTCCCTTCTTAAAGTAGATCATAATTGCACCCCTTTGTGAGATACTTATTTGGATATGAAATTTTTCAACTAACTCCTCCAACTATAGTTTGAGGCCATTAAACTCATGAGAGGTCATCCTATAGATTTCTCGAGAAATTAGCACAACTCATGGTACACAAACTATATGAAAGTCTATCTCTCTCTGTAAGGTGGCATCTCTAGAAACTATGACAAAAATACATCTAAAATCTACTATAATATAGAGTGGTAATCAAGTGAAGTCCTTACCATATCCTTCGATATATGATTAACTATAATATAAAAATGTTGGCATCCCTTCCATATGCTCTACTCTAGTTTTAAAGTAAAAACCATGTGAAGGGAAATGGGTATCTACACTCATATATAACCTTTTCCATAACTCTATGATCATCCGCACACTCAATAACCTTGGAACACTAATCAATTATAGCTTTATGGGTATCAAGTCAATTCATACCTAATACAATCCCATAAGAACCCAATGGAATGCCTCAAAAGTATAATGATTTGGTAAGGATCCAAGTCTTAACACATAACCTCTAATTAGAGAATCTACTATCAACTTAGCTAGTAATACCATCTCTACTTCCTACCAATTGTCCTACATAGAGGCCACCAAATTGCAACACTCCATTATTAATGGGGATATGAATGAGTTTTAGGCTACTGAACCAAATAAAACAAAAACTAAAATATCACTAAGTATTCTTGTGGTCTCCACAACCATGGCTTGATGCTCAACTGAGTGGCTCTTAACCAGTAAAAAAACCTTGTGGGACCTATTAACATCACCCACCATCTACTCAAATCCTCTTACTCTTTGTGCTCTTACTACAACACTACCCTGCAAGCACTCTCTAGCTATATGACTCATGCCACCATAAATAAAATGTGGACCCCCAACCTATGTCTTTGCCTACTACGCCCTACCAAGACACTGGAAACTAGATCTACTAGAGTTAGCTTGTACTCCTCTTTACAAACTGCCATGTATGAGTCAGTCACACACTTTATGTTTGTGATATCTAGTCTTTATAGGGCCCTTGAGTCCACATAGCCTTGGACTATCCTCCTTTTGGTCCATGTTGAGGTCTATCCCTATGTTCCTACAACTGATGTTGATGTGGAGGTTGGAAGATGTAGATGATAGCCTATAACATCCCCTCACCGGGGGCTAAGACCTACAAAAATTATGACCACAATGCGCTTAACTATATCTCTAGCATGGTCATAATCCTCCCAAGTGTTTCTCCAATCTCCTGGATATCTTAGACTTCTCCATGGATAGTTATAAGTTCATGGGTTAGACCATATGAATGGCTCTTCTAGTCATAGGGTTTGGGCGTCTAATGACTTGCTCATGAGGAACTTCTCATCTTAGAGATACTCAACATATGGAAGTAACTCTAAAATGTAACTCTCACACTATGTCATACCATGAGTCCCCTCTATTATAGACCATGGAACTCATTTGTCTCATACTAGTAAAATACTCTAAAAGGTATAATGCAGAAACATCCAGGCTCACAAGCAATCCTACATCAACCAAAAAATATATTCGTTTCATAATCATTTTTGTATTTTTGTTGTAGGTTTGGGCTTCAAGAGCATCTTTTAAAGTTTTGTGAGGATAAAAATCTCCATCTGTCAAGACCTATATTTTATTTCAAATATCAAAGGCAACAAGGTGTATAATGTGATTTTTAAAATTATTATATTACACAATTTCAAGGTTTTAGAAGTTGAATGGGTCCATTGACATGGTAGAGGGAACTTGTCAAGTAAAATTAATTAATTTACTCAATTTTTATGTCTATGGAAGTGTGCATAAGACAAGTGACACTTGGCATTCCATTCATGTCTTATTCTTTCAATTTGGGTGCTAGAACGGAGGAAAAAGCTAGTGATTTTTGACAATCAATTAGTGACTCTTTAGTTTCCAATTTGGGGTGAATGAGCATGAATTGGTTTATAATTTTATGCAAGGCATTGGATATGGTGTAGCAATCTTAGGCATCATATTTGGAAGCATTTTATAATGAATTTTTAAACTATATAGAGGAATTTCAAAGACAATTTGATGGAAATGAAAGAACAAATTTGGGTTCCACATTTTAGTACCTCACAAGGGTTTTAGTCTCTATAAAATACACCCTTTAATGATGTTAATAAGTAGAAATTAGTAGCAGAAAGGTTGAAGAAATAAACTTACAAATTACTCAAAGGGATGGCATGAAGAGATGCAAAAATCAACTTGCTAAAGAAAGGAAGAAAAATAATAAAAGATAAAGAGATCTGCAGGTATTCAAGACAGCTAAGAGAGATATAGGATGAATGGAAAAATTAGATTTAAAAAGAGGAGTGAGGCCAAGAAAATGTTAGGGTATGAGGGTTTGAAGAGATGAAGGCTTGAAGTGCCTAAAAACCCTTGAAATTTTTTGAATTTTATTTTCTATTGAATCATGAATTTATGTAATTGATTCCTAAAGGATTTGTTGAATGTAAATACACATGAGGGGTTGAATAAATTTGTGTTTTCATATTTTTATACAATCTATTTTCATTTTATATGTGTGTAAAGAGAGTTGGTGATATGCCAAGGCTACAAGAGTGGGTGATATGTTAAGGCCACAAGATATGTTATTATCCTTTGTACCAAACTTTTGATAAGGCCTTGTATTGTGATTGATGTGTTCTAATTGTGTACCTTGGGTATTTATGCTATGATTTAGTTGTGTTTTATCACTATATGTGATATTTTAAATTACCATCAATGTATATTATTGATGAGGTTTTATATTGGCATTTGTTGTCCAACTGTATATTATGGGATGTACATGTCATCTTGTTATATGCTTGGATTCATGTATGTGGATTGGTATATGTTGGACTATTTTAGTGCTTCAGTATCACTATTATCACCATTTATTTCTAGGTGGTAAGCTATATTAAGGTGGAGCTAAGTGCCCAACACTTGTTAAAGTGTCATTCACAAAGTATAAGAGAAAATTAGATCCCTATCTAGAATAATCTTGTACAACACTCCATGAAGCCTAATTATGTCATCCAAGAAGACTCTCACAACTATTGTTTCATTATATGTAGTTTTGATAGGACAAAATGTGCAACCTTGGCCAACTTGTTGGCCATCACCATGATATTGTCATGGTGTCAAGATGACGATGGGAGACTTACTATAAAATCCATGGAAATGGTATCCATTTGTACTTAGGTATCTCTTATGGGTAAAGGAGTCTTTTTGGGTGTTGACTCTTGGCCTTGACCCTATAACACTCAAGGAATTGAGCTAAAAAATTTATAATATTCTACCACAAAGTTTCCCAATAATATATAGTTGTTAGAGATCTACATGCATTTTCTTCACTATAGCATGTGTCACTTATGGTGCCTTGTAAGACTCTATCAAAACCAAATTTGAAAGCTCCCCTTAAGTGGGAACACATTTATCTAACCATGATGGTGCAACAACCCATTTAAATCTAAAGAATATTTTGCATACTTTGCCTTAAGGAGCCTCTGAGACTACAACTCCTATTGTACCTGAGTAAACCACCCATATTTTGGCAACTACTTAAGAATATAGCTCTTATTGTGCCCAAAGAGAAAGTGCCTCGAAAGAACTAGTGCATGGAACACTACTACAATCTATAAATCATGAGTGGGGTAATTCGAATCATGGCTCTTATACTTTTACAACTCATACATGATTACTCAACCTCTCTACATAAGTACTACACACAATCTATCAATACAAGCATTTGTACGTAATACAAAATCTATATCTAGGTTAAGTACTACTAGAATTCAAGCACTAGTGAGATACTCCTTGAAGGTCTAAAAGGCCCTCTCACACTTCCAAATCCACTCAAAATTATTTCTTTTTTTAGTGAAGGGAAGTGATGGGGTGTGTAATCCTAGAAAAATCCTCAACAAATATATATGATAGTATCATTCTAATCCCACGAATCTCTCAACCTTTGTGACATTAGTGGGTGAAGCCAGTCCATAATTGAACTATAGAGATAATCTCACTAAAAATGATGTGCTCTAGATACTAAACCTTAAACTTAAGGGTAAAAGTTTAAGCATGTGTCACACTTTTAGCCAACTAAATAGTTTTTATAGAAACCGTTTTACTGTAAATAGTTTTAGGAGAAACACTTTCACCTGAAACCATGTAGTGCTACCTATGTGGCATTACGTGGCATTAAGAGTTTCACTTAAAACTTTTTCATCCGAAATTTTAAAAGTATAAATTCTGATTTCTAATTTGAAAAGGGTATTTATTTGCATAGAAATTTTCATATGGGAGAAGTTTTCCCAAAACTTTTTTGAGTGATATCATCTCTCTCGAAACTATCTATGTGGCATCCCATTGGTAGCCAACCCCTCATTTTTAATAAATTGATCAAAACTTCAAGTTCAACTCCAAATTTCTCCAACTAAAGGGTACTTTCATGAAAATCTAAAAATACTCTTTAGTAGATCTTGAAGTCTAGAACTTAGACTTATTATTTTTATATATTTTTTTATTAGTTCTATTAGGATTATTTCTAAATTTATTGCAAGTAGGTTATTATAATCAAACATGCAACTGACTGGAAATTGAAAAAAAACTTAAAATTATTGAAAAATATACGACACACTAGAGGAGAGAATCCTCTCTAAGAGGGTATAATTTGTTTTTTTAATGATAAAAAATTTAGACAAAAGTTGATGTCCCATGAAAACTATGCCAATTTGAGTAGATTTGACTTTAAAAAATTATTTAAAAATTAATTTTCATAAAAAATGTTTTTTTTTCTCCATGCAATAGATTTTCAAGTTACCTAATTGGGAATTTTTTTTTGAAAAAAAATAATGTTCTTTTAATTTTGTGATGTCCCATCAACCTCACTTTTTTTAATTTTTTTCAACAATTAAATTTATGCTCTTAAATTTCTAAAAAAATATATCCAACTATTTTTTTTTAAATTAAAAACATATAAACATAAACTACATTAAGAGTTCTACATTTCATTAGTTTATATCATTTTAAAATTCAAAACATAAATATCACTTTTAGGTGCTCCATGTTGGAAAACTATATTTGTTGTTTAGGTCAAACCCTCTTCTATCAATATTGGAACACAAACCAAGCTTGACTTGAACTATCTTTGGAGGAGAGCCAAACTACAGGGGTTTTCTCCCTTTGCTGTATAAAAGAGTGTTAACCAAATCTAACCAATCAAACTAGGACCAAGTAAGAAACCCTAATTGAGCAAGATCAGCGAATAACTGACTGACAAAAACTATTACAAGCAATTAGAGACAACAACATAGATCAGAGAATAGATAAGAATAGGAACCTAGGTTTATGAGCAGAGAGGAACCAGGGCACTGGGTTCCCTAGACCTAAATTAGGGTTTTGTAGAATATTCTGATTTGGATGTCTTCTCTTGTCTGCCATCTTGTCACCTATTGTCGTCTGACTTCGCCAAATGTGACATACACATAAACAAGAAGATGAAGGATTGTGTTATTTTTAGGGGCTTACCTTAGTCAAACCCAGTGTTGTTGTTTCCACCTCCACTACAACAATGATTAGAGATCCAAGAGTGCATGCCCTAGGAGGGCATAGGCAAGATTTGCTAAAAATGTGAAAGAATGAATAGAAATGGTAAATGTTACCACAAGATATGAAACCCTAGTTGGAGTAGGTGACTCAAGACCATGCACCAACAAGGAGATAAAGAATAAAGAATTGAACTTCCTTCAAGACCTACAAACAAGCATCATAACATTCACATACAAAGAGCTATTCCAATTAAGAAGAATACTTGAGCATAGGAGAGCAATTCCAACATTCTAATCTTCTCTAGTTGTTCTCTTCTAGTTTCTTCTAGGTGTAAAATGAATAATAAGACTCCATCTTATATGCATTCTCACTCACTATTGGTGAATAAAACCAATTAAGGTTGACACGTGTAAACCAAAGAGGTGTTCTAAGCTGACACCACCAAATTAAGGTCGGGGCTAAAAGCTAGGCCTAGGGCACCGGGTGCCCTGGTCCTTTAGCCCCCACAAAATTTGGGGAGTGCTTAATGGGGTAAGCTTAGACCAGCCCTAAGTTTATTTGTTGGGGCTTATTCATCAAGATTGAGAATTAACTATTTATTGTTCCACTAGGTGCCAAAATAGGTCCAAATTAGATAGGGTAAACATTTTACTCCCTAAAAATTAGCACTAACTTTAGTGTGGGTACAAACTTACGTTCATGCTCACACTAAACTAAGGAGAAGACATATTTTAAGCATGGAAACATAGAAACAAAAGAATTCCACCAAGTTGTGGACCATAATAGCCCCCAAGCTTAGGATTCTAGGGTTGCAAACATGCAAGACATTGTAACATATTTCACACATACATGGAGTACTACAAGCATATATAAGGAATACATGAAAGATACACACAATACACAAAGGTAATACATGCCATACACAATGCATACATGCTTGACATGAAGCATACACGTAAGACATAAAGTATACATGGAATACACATGGAAACATGATGAAGAGACACAAAACACATGGAATAATTAAGAGAATACAAGTTCAAACAATACATCACTCAAACAAACATGGAAATAAATACACAAGCAACATGACTCTAACACTAGCTTTCTCTATCACTAGGAGTCATGTGAAGAGAAAGTTCTCTCATGGATCATGGAATAGTAAGGACCACTGAATTACTAGGTGATCATGACAAGTCACATGAAGTACACAGGCTGGCAAACTTCATTATACTAGGTGGATCATAGACCAAAAACAAAATGGAAACATCATGGGCTAGTGAGGACCTCCAAATCACTAGGTGAATTCCATGTCAATCATAATCGACGAGTGTGTATTCAAAAGAGCATAGTGTGATGTATGCCCCCACCTTAAAGTGATCGCTTACTTCCTTAGAGAGAAATTGCTTTAAGGTAGAATAAAATACAAGATAGGCACAAGAACTTTTTGGAAGCACATTCCCACATGATATGTGTGTTCCCACAAGCTACAACACAATAAGGGGTTGCCCCAAAAAAGACAAACTAGGGTGATTATGAGCATGATACACAATGGCTTGTGTAGTCATAGTATGATGCCAAGCATAGCAACGAGGTGCCACATAAATCATACAAGTAATATCATGTTAGTCTGAATAATATAAAGTAATAACACAAAGGGATCTACTTGACTGGTGTCAGTATATGAATGATTGTATAATAGGAGACATCTCATGATTATAAATATTTGGAACTATCATCATCTGCAAGTCGATAAAAATATAGAGACAAAAGAGGAAATATCACATGAAATAAAATATAAAACCTTGGTTCAACAAAGAAGGATGCTAAATCATCCTATGCCTTGCATCGTCCCTAAAGGAAACAAAAATGATAAAATACAACTTACAACATATAGAGGAATGATGATACAAATAGAGAGAATATTATAATGGATAGTGGTCCCTTTGTATCCTTGCACCAATGAGGGTGTCAAAGGTCCTCCAAAGAGAGATTAATAAACATAAATAAAACATCAAGTAACACAATACGAGGGAAAGCAATCACAAGCACTCGTGACACAAGAGACAGGGGCAACACTCACGAGTTGGCCTAAAGCAAATCATTTGCCTCCCAATACTGCTCATCATCATTTAGGTATGGTTGACAAGATGCAAGAGGAACTACAACAAGTGTGGTGTAAGTAGCAAGGGCCATACCTGTATCGTTATTACCTTCTGATTCATTGTTTGAATATAGAACTATAGGGTCCACCACAGGTTGTGAAGCACTATCTTTCACTAGAGGAGACACCAAACTAATAGTTGTCTCCTTTGGATCCGTCGGTGACCGACCCTTGCAAGGAGGGTGATTCTTCTCTCCTGCAACAAGGAGAGCCATAGCATGATGACACTTCTTTCATTCTCTTGCAATTTGATTTCACTTAGTTTTTTTTGTGATGTGTGTTAGGGGAACCATGGTATCTTCCAACGTGGGTTCCTTTTCTTCCTTTACTTCACAAACATTAGAAGAAATGAAAGGAACCACCAAAGGTTGAGAGACCACGGGGGAAGGATTCGTCAAAGTAGGCTACTCTTCCCTCTCAACTTGTGAAACAAGTGGAGTTACTTGAGCATCCATAGGCGGTTGAGAAACCCCAGTTAATAATTTACATGCAATCGATTATTTTTTACTAGTCTTTGAAGTGGCAGGTTGGACAAAAGTAATATTGCAATTACGGGGACATCTATTTTGTGCTTGACGGTTGCCTCGTTGTCCTTGAAGGGATTGTGGAGGGGGAACCTCAGCATATCTACCAGATGCTCAGGAATGGGGAGGAACCTTTGATTCGAGCTTAACATCATTCGCCACCTACAAAATAGGGGGAACTATTGTTTTAGCCTCAGAAGGTCGAGAGGCTCTGGGGACATCACTAGAAGCTATGTTACTAAGTGACAATTCAACAATTTTTTGTGCCTTATATTTTGGATATGATAAAAATAATAGACCCTCTCTAATTTGAGCAACTCTAATTAGTTTTGGCCAAAAGTAGTCAAGTGTAAAGTGTCCATGATGATCTATGGGATGGTACTGATTGTGATGTACAGTGTGCACATGTCCTTCAAATGGAAACTTTAAGCACTTATGAACCATAGAGGGGACTTCCTTCATGGAGTGGAGCCATGGGTGACCCAACTTCACATGAAATAAGTCTGATGTTGGAATGATAACAAAGGTAACATCTAAGGTTCCTAGTCCAACCTTGATAGTAAGGGTCAAGACACCAAGAGTTGGAAGAATAGCACCATCATGTGCTCTAATCATGATTTCTAATACATCATGGTTATCATGGTGCAAACCATGCATGTAGAGAAACTCTTCAGTTGCTACATTTACAATGCAAACAATATCAATCATAGCACCTCTTATGGGTTTATCATTAATTTGAATGGTGATATATAAAGGTCCATCATGAGCTTCAATGGTAGAATCATGAGGAGTTTGGGTTTTGCTTTCTCTTGATGAGGGTGAGCATCCACCATGCAAATATCTCCATCATGAACTTCTTCTTTATGACTATAAGTATATTGTATCTCTTGAGATGGATCCACAATGTTAGATTGGTGATCAGGGAATGAATTTGTAAATATTTGCAAGTTTTGATTAGGTGGAGCCACCTATTTATTTCCTTTGTCATTTACGCCAGCAACCTAGATGACATTGGAATCGATGAGGTCTTGAACTTCATGTTTAAGACACATACATCTTTCAGTGTCATGACTGGTGGTGTAGTGAAATTGACAAAAGGCGTTCAAATTGAAAGAAGATGCTTGCATCTTACTTGGATTGAGAAGTCAAATAGGTGGAAGCTTGATGAGATTGTTGTTCAAAAGTTGCATCATTATAGAATAAATAGATTCTGATAATGGTGTGAATTGTCTAGTTTTTGGTTTTAGTTTATATAGGGTGGAAGTAGAAGATGTTGTAGCCACTACATGTTTTCACATGTGATTTGATGATATTGCACAATGATCTCTACATGCAAGAGATAAAATGGTAATGTTAAATCAACCCACATAGATGAGCATGATACCAAATAGATCGTAGGGATCAAAGAGTGAAGGCGAGGATCAACCAGAACTTTGTCACCTCACAATAGGATATGAAAGCCACTCAGCATGTAGTGGTTCCAATCAAGATCCTTTCGATTTCCCCACACTTTGATGAAATAAATGTAGTAATCGAGCTTGTTAAAACTAATCAATATTATTGGTTCTCAAATCTTAATAGTGTTTTGTCATGAAAGCTAATCAATATCATTTTCAATAAAGATTTGCTGTAGAAAAGAATTGATCCTTTTTAATGGCAAACTAACTTGTTTAAATAGAGAATTGAGGGGGAAAAATTTAGGATAAGAGTCGCTTGGGCATTGATTAGGACTTATAAAATCTTGGCAAATCACGCAAGTGAAAAGATAACTTCTAAAAATGATCGCAGGACTGACAAAGGCTATCGAGACATCTACGTGTGGTGCAAACATTCGTGCTTAGCGCTAGAGTCCTGGTAAATGCAGTTCTTAAAAGTTCTAATTCCCTATGGAAAAAGCCAAGATTTAGGCACTTTTGTAGTTTCTGGAAATGATGAGCATAAAGGGTCAAAGCAGAGCAAGGCATCTCTCGTGGGTTTAGGGTAAGGCAAAGGTTGGAAATGATCCTAAAAACATGCTAGGGTGTGGACACCAAAGTTAGTACCAAACATAGCGTGAAATTGTGGGTGAGAAAAATTTATTATGTTACACTTGGATTGCAAAAAATACATATTGAATTGGATTCCGTATTCACTATTAATATCATCTGTAATCATAGAACTCCAAATTGGAAATTAAATAACATCGTATTATGTTGTTGGGAGTTCCTGGATACTTTTGAGGAGTTCAAGGTTAGACATGCGTATCATGAGGCCAATGGATTGGAAAACTGAATGGCTAAAGTGGCAATAGAGATGATGCAAGACTATCATTTCAAACATCAACATTGTCTCAAAGGGCATATCTTCTTTGCAACATGGATTCCACAGTATGTCTCATAGCTAAAAGAGACATATTACATTTTGTTGGGAGGTGATAGACTTTATACCAAAGAAAGTTTCAAGTCAAAATTGGTGGTGGTGTAACACACTATGAAAATGGTGCTAGGGATACCTTCCTCTCAATGACTCACCTATACCAGGTGAATACAAATGTCTCCTCAATTTTATTGGTAGTTATTTTAGATGCTAGGAAGTCCAAGGATATCATTCAGGCATTGGAAAAAATTATGATTAAGCCTCATTAGCATTGCAGGCTCAAGAAGATTATCAACCATGTTGTTCTAGGATTAGGATTTTATCTTGGTCATGGCTCTTCACCACTCATCAATCCCCAATACTCTGAGCCTTGGGTGTCATTTATTATTAGGGTGGTAGGGGAAGATGATAACACACATAGACACAAGGCAAAGTGGGGCATGGAGTTTCTAATGGTGGTTTTAGGGGTGTTGGATGCATCAAGTGTCAATTGGTCCTTTGCAGTGGAAATAGACAGATCATAATTAGATGATGGAGATGGTGCAGGTGAAGACACCACAACCTCATAGGTCCAGCGATAGTTTAAAAATAGAATGAATAGATACTATCTATTATATAGGAGATATGATTGTATACAACATTTTGTATAAAATGAAAACTTGTTATATGATATACTTCAACCCTCCCTTGGAGTAACCAAAATATATTTTTTTAATACAACAATTAATATTCAAGGGTACGACTCCCTTATGCCTCTTTTACCAATTAAAAAATAAAAAATAAAGCATGTCAATTTATGAAAATAATGTTATTTTCATTCTAAAAAAATCCACCAAAATGCAAGCAAATATGAGCGCATAAAATGTTTTATTTAGGAAGAAAAAAATTTTAGTATATAGGTGTAAAGATAAAATAACCTTTCACTAAGCTTAATCTAGCTTAATCAAGTAAGATGCATACCTCAAAGCATAAATCAATTTTGATTTATTACTTTTAAGCTGCGGGCTAATAACTAAATAATTAAATCTTAATTGAAGAAATTAAATATAAGTAATAAGGTATTTATTTGTAAGTATAATGAATATGCATAATTTTAATGTTGCATTGAATTTCACTTGTTTTAGAATTAAAAATGGTTCCTCTTTGTTATATTTTATCTCTAAATCAGAATAGTTTGTTAAATCTATAGAAGGTTGAATCTACAACATTTAGTCATTTTTATAGATGTGGATTTATTTATGTTTGCCTTCTTCTAATTTGCCTAATTTTCTATTCTTCTTTGATTATCAAAGACTAGTGGCTTTGAAAATATCTTGGGGAGGTTGTCAAATCATTTGGGTCAATTTCTCCTAGGTAAACCCTTAGAAAAATAGACTTTATGGTTGTGAAAATGATCTAGGATTATTATCTTTAGACGTGAATATGCTCTAAAATAATTATATAGATTTAGGTTTATTTTAGTGCTCTAATTGAATTGTTCGTAAAATGACTCTTCTCTCTAGTGCATAGGATTTTGCAAATGATTCAATTTGGATGATAAGAAGACGATAAATAAATGCGCATTGAATGAATTTCAATGCTAAGACATCAATAAATTGCACGAAATATGTACTAAGTTGGCTTGTGATAGGAATAAAATGGGTAGAATTTTGAATTTGAATTTTTAAATTTTAAGAGTCAATCCCCATGTGCATGATCGATTCTACACCCATGGGATTGACTCGAAACATGGAAATGATGATACCTATGTAGAGAATGAAAATCAAGACATATGAAAATGTATGTAAATGAAACTAGGTGAAGAATCGAAGAATGAACCCAACTTCATACAAGATTATATCATAATTTATTGATATATAATTGTATTAAATCTTTCTCAACCCAAATTTAAATGAAAATATGCAAATTTCACCATTACAATAGTAAATATTTCGTGTTATAAACATATATAATTGTTTCAAATTTTATATTTTATGCTTTGCCTCTAAGTCGAGAATGAAATTTTTTTAACGAAATGATTTTAAGAACACGAACGAACAAGTTTAAACTCAAGGATCTGCCCTGACTGGGTGTGTAAATGACTAACTTTCTTTGTGGTATAAATGTAGTCTTACAAAGCCAAACTTTCAATTTGAAATGTCTGAAAACAGTTCCAACAAAAGCCTTCGAACTTCTACGTAATTTTCGCAATACCAAGAAATTTTAAAGGAAATCATGAAAGCTTCGAGGATTGCCTTTAAAAATATTTGCTTTTCTGATACCTATACGTGGATGAGATTAGCCGATGTGAAAGAAATCGAGAAAGTATCCCATTTATTCAAACGAAATGAACCAAAACACTATCTATCCCATTTAGTGGTGATGGAATCTTTTCACGCCATACGTACTGTTTCTCCTGCGACATATTTATTTTAATTGATGTAGTCGGTGATGGAATATCACGCTTTTAAAATCCATGGCTATTAACTTAAGATCTGTTGTTAGTAGCGGTAACCATCACATGGGCGGTCTACCACTAACTGCCTTGTCTATACCCATATCCGATCTTCGAAAGATGGTATGGAGATCCAGCAAAGCATAAAGCATCTAGGAATTTCGTCAGATGTTGAAGTTGCAACTGCCCTATGAGACATGTATGCAAAGTGATGAAGCATAGACAAGGCAGGTGAATTGTTTGACATGATGCCTCAAAGAAATGTTGTCTTATGGAATGCAATAATTGCAAGATATGCACAAAATGGTTTTTTTATAAGGCTTTAGAAACTTTCAAGCAAATGAGATATGTACAAAATGGATTTTTTCAAAAAGATTTTAGAAACTTTCAACCAAATGCACAAAAGAAACTTTCAAGCAAATGCAATTGGCACGTGTAAAACCAAATTCCACAACCTTATCCAACATCCTCCTTGCCTATGCCAAAGTGGGATCTTCAAAACATGTTGTGGACAACCATCAAAGCATAAAGGATATAGGAATTTTGTCACATGTTGTATTTGCAGCTGCCCTTGTAGACATGTATGCAAAGTGTGGAAGAATAGACAAGGCGCATGAACTATTTGACATGATGCCTCAAAGAAATGCATAGTCTCATGGAATGCAGTGATTGCGAGATATGCACAAAATGGATTTCTTGAAAAGGATTTATAAACTCTCAAGAAAATGCAATCGGCATGTGTAAAACCAAATTCCATAACCTTTGCAAGCATCCTCCCTGTCTATGCCAAATTAGGATCATTGGAACAGGGTATGGACAGCCATCAAAGCATAAAGGATATACGAATATTGTGAAATGTTGTATTTGTGGCTGCCCTTGTAGACATGTATGCAATGTGTCGAAGCATAAACAAGGCATGTGAACTGTTTGACATGATGCTTCAAAGAAATGTTGTCTCATGGAATGCAATGATTGCAAGATATGCACAAAATGGATTTGTTGATAAGGCTTTAAAGAAACTTTCAAGAAAATGCAATTGGTTGGTGTCAAGCCAAATTCCACAACCTTATCCAAAATCCTCCTTGCCTATGCCAAAATGGAATCTTCAAAACAAGTTGTGGACAACCATCAAAGCATAAAGGATATAGGAATTTTGTCACATGTTGTATTTGTAGATGCCCTTGTAGACATGTATACAAAGTGTGGAAGCATAGACAAGGCACGTGAACTGTTTGACATGATGCCTCAAGGAAATGTAGTCTCATGGAATGCAATGATTGCAAGGTATGCACAAAATCTATTTTGCAAGGATGCCATACTTGACACATATATTGAACTATAATTGAACATAATATCATTTCATGGAAACATTGAAGAATGTGTACGCAATATCGAAACATTTAAGCATGATACAATATCTACCCTGTAACCATAATTGATCATCATATTATATCTAATGTAAAATGTCATATACATAATGTCATGAAAATAACATATAGTGTATATATAAAGTTAGATAGGCATGTACAATCAAAGCCATACAGGCATATACAAAGATATACATCGGTAAAATACAAAAGTATGTATACAAAGGCATCTAGGCATACACATCACCCTAGAGCTAAATAAAAAACATTTAAAACTATTTCTCCAGAATGTTTTTGAAACGCTATGCTTGCCAGCGGTCATGGGATCTTACACAGATTTTAGCTTTAAATGTTAATGTATCGCATTGTGTCAGGAGTAAATGCAGAGTTTCCCTATATCTGATTCACTCCTTGCTGGTGGATGGATAGGTTTTATGCATTATTTCGTCTCCTTTTATCACCACTCAACAATTTATAAATATAGTTGAACCCAATATCTTGTGTGTAGAAGAACTTTTAGACACAGAAGACACAAGCAAAGACACAAGTAGTTACAAACATACCTTCTTGATATTAAGAGTATGTATTCCATTGCTATTGTTGTTTTAATCATTTTTTGGCTTGCAAATTTCTACACAGTTTTGTTAACAATGGTTTCCATTCTTGCCAGATTTCTACAAGGGTTTTTTGTGCCACAATTTTTGTATTTTATGACTTAGAAATTGTTTTTATACAGCTATGTAAACATCTATTTATACATATACACAAGAATATGCAATTATAAAATTATGTATTATACTTGAAATTACTTTCTATCCTAAAATTGCCAGAAGATTGCTTGAAAAAAAAGTGTGTGAGCAAATTAATTTTTAGAATTAGGGCAGCGATTTGAAAATTGCAAAATTAAATGAAGTAAATATTATACAGGAGATGAGTACCAACACAGTTGCTACTCCAGGGCCCAGGTTGTGAATTTTTGTGATCTATCGGTACGAAATCATAAAAGTTATGAATGAAAGGCAGGATTCCATGTACAATTGATTATGTAAAGAATGACAATAAGTGGATTGGTTCGTTGCCTACAACGCTTAGTATTTGTGAGCAGTGATGGTGGAAATTAACCTAGGTTTGCAATGGCAAAGAAGAGAACTCATTTTTGAGCAGCTGCAAACCATGGAAAGCATTGTTAACAAAACTCTTTATAAATGTAGAAGCCTAAAAATGATTATAACATGTATAATGAATTCATTATTGAGTCCATTAGATGAGCTAGCTGTAATAGCTATGGTAATCCATAGCAGTAGCCTTTCACAATCTAGGAGCAAGCATTTGACCTCCAAACTTTGGCCACTCTTAGTGAAACATGACACCAAGATAGACAATAGGAGGGTCACTGCCAGTAAATTAGCAAGCTAGCCCTATTTATTTCATTCTTAACTTGCTACTTGTCACTTACCTGTTGTACTATTATTTTAAACTTAAGTAATTCTTCCCCTGTGCACATTAACCTAGGACCTTCTTTCTGCCCTTCACTGCTGATGAATATAAAGACCCAATATTGAGAATTATTTTTGAGACTTAAACATGAAAAACCAATATTGGAAACTGGCTTTTTGGACTCTTTAGTATTTACTGATTTATAAACTACCCAATACAATATCAGCTCTGATCCACTTCTATACTATCATTCTATATTGGAATTGAGCTTGTAAATTTTCATGTAAGATAAATTTTCATTTATTTAAATTGTTTTGTAAACCAGGAAATTAGGACTTACCATAAAACATAAGCCAGTAACATCCGAACAACATTTTTCTGAGTAAAGATGGACTGCAAAATGAAGCCAATGATGGAAAGCTGCAAGAAGCTCTTTGCTATTACAATTGTCATTTCCAATTCCAAGCCAAGCTTCTGGAGAACTGAGAGGATGACTGCCACTGCTAGTATTGCTAAAGAAGCCACGGGCTTTAACATGCATGTTAAATATTCAGTCAATTCTGATGAACCCATTTCAAACAACTCGCAACTTGAATCAGAGACATTCCTTCAGATATTATAGTAAGTCCTAATTTTTCCTGCACAAAATCTGAAATCTGCTGGTAACCTGCAAAAAATGGTAAAACCTAGCGCCTAAGTCTACATAATGATGTTGCTTAGTGAATTGAATGTGAAATAATGACCCAACTCAGTCATATGTATAAGGAATTGCACTCTGTTTTAGAGAGCTATATAGGAAACACAAATTCCCTACATCAAAATTTATCTTGGCCTTGCCTAGCTGCAACACAAAAATCTTGCAACGAATTTGGATCTACTCCCATGACATGGTCGCTGCAACAACATATAAATACACATAGGAAAATGAAGTGCAAGCAGCCTGCCATTTTTCTCAAGAAGAGGATATGAACTGAGAGAACACTGAGAGAAAAGTGTAAATGTTCTAGCAAAAATGTATGTTAAATGTGGAAGTATAGAAGCCTAGACACGTAGTGCTGCCTTTGTGAAGACTACTGTTTGCCAACACATCCTATGCCAGCCAGTACATGCATTGGTTAAAATTAATCATGCTTAAAGTTTTTGATGTTTTCATTGATATTTTTTCATATATTTTAGTTGGTAAACATAACAAAAATAAAATCTTATAAACCATTACCTATAAATATAAAATATGGATGGAAATTGACTCCAAACTACTTCCTATATAATTTCTTTAATTTTTTATTTTTCTTTTCAAGAAAGTATCTTTTTTAAAGAATAGTATAATTAATTAGCCGATGTGGTTGTTCCTATCGGCATATTCCTTGAACCTCCTTTGGGTGCAAGTGCTAGTTAATTCAATTAGCATATCATTTCTAAAAATGAAAACAGCGAGGCAGAATATAAGATATAGGTTCAATCATAAAATAATACATATATATCCGGTATAAATGCATTGAATATCCATACATAAATACGACAAGTACAAATCATAAGTCATAACCAATACAAAAATGCATAGATGCATCTAAAACAAAACTACATCTGGATGATGAGGGTACAAATGTATGTGGGCGTTACAATTTGCATATATAATCTGGCATGTATAGTCTTATCTGAAATAATAAATAATCGAGACAAAAGAACCATACAAAATGACAAAAGTTAAAAGTAAAGAACTAGCAAGAAATGCTATCCCATCGTCTTCAAACTATTTAGAAATACAACAGTATGGTCCAGATATCCAAACTACTTGGAAAACAACACTATTTAGAAATACAAAATAAAACCTGATCCCTTCATATCACTGCAGGTCTAACAGGATGCAGCTTGTTGTCATGCAAACATATATTTCCATATTGCTTCACTTACTGTCACAAATGCCACAACAACATTGTCCTTCTTTGAGATTACGAAACTGGTTCGCATCCCTCCAAAAAGAAATTGTCTTGGAGATAAACTTGGTTGCAGTGTGGCAGTGAAGACATACTTGAAAGTTCTTGACAACTCTAATAGTTGTTAAAGGGGGTGCATTTAACAATCCAAATGAATTGTCAACTTCTCACCATGGTGGCAGAGGAATAACTTTGCCATCTTCATCCACACCATTCAATAAATGTCTTGAATCTGGAAACTATCCTGCTGCTTGCATATCTTTGCATGGTTCTCCTGTGTGTGTGGGAGTGATCTGTTTCCTACACAAAAACATGTACCTTTTTATGGACTTCAATCCAACTACATCCAGGCACCTTTTTAATTCCTCTATCTTTAATCAATCTTCTTATCTTTTGAACCTCACCCCACTTACCCAGCTCTGCATAGATTCTTGACAGAAGAACGTAAGTCGCAACATTTTTAGGATCCAGTTCAAAAAGCAGAGTTGCTGTAAATACTCCTAACACTATATTTTTATATGATTTACAGGCGCCAAGCAAACACATCCATACAATCGCCATGGGCTTAATTGGCATTTTGATAATAAAGTTTAGAGTTTCTACAATATAGCCAGCACGGTCAAGTAGGTTAACCATACACACATAATGATCAATTGTGCGGGTAATGCAATAAGTGACATTCATGCCTTCGAAGTATTTACAGCCGTCATCCACTAGACCAGCATGGCTGCATGCAAATATAACACAAGCAAAACTTGCATGGTCAGGGTATGTTCCAGAGTGCTTCATAAGTTCAAAGAGTGTGAGAGCGTCCCTGCAATATCCATTTTGCGCAAATCCTGTAATCATGGCATTCCATGTAATCACACTTCTCTGGGGCATTTTGTCAAATAGTTCCCATGTCTTGTGTATGCTTTCGCATTTTGCATACATGTCTATCAGGGCATTCACAACTATGGTATCTGACAAAAGCCCGCTTTCGATTATTCTTTGATGGATACCCATACCCTGTTCCAAAGCTCCAACTTTGGCACAGGCTTGGAGGATGCCCGCAAAGGTTGTTGAGTTTGGACTTACACCTGCCAAATGCATTTGATTGAAAGTTTCCAATGCCTTTTCAAAAAATCCATTTTGTGCATATCCTGCAAAAATTGCAGTCCATGAGATCACATTTCTTTGAGGCATTTTGTCAAACAGTTCACGTGCCTTGTGTATTCTTCCACATTTTGCATACACTACGAGGGCACTTGCAACTACAACATCTGGTGAAAATCCAGTTTTGATTATTCTTTGATGGATGTCCATACCCTGCTCCAAAGCTCCCATTTTGGCACAGGCTGGGAGGAGGCTGGCAAAGGTTGTGGAGTTTGGCATTAAACCTACCAATTGCATTTGCTTAAATGCTTCTATGGCCTTATCGACAAATCCATTGTGAGCATATCCAGCAACCATGGCATTCCATGAGATAATGTCTGGTCGAGGCATTTCTTTGAAAATCTTTAACGCCTCGTCAAGAGCACCATTTTGTGCATATCCTGTAATCATTGCAGTCCAGGAGACCACATTTTTTTGAGGTATTTTGTCAAACAGTTCTCTACCTTATGTATGCTTCCACATTTTGCATACATGTCTACCAGGGCACTTGCAACTACAACATCTGATAAAAATCCCCTTTCAATTACACTTTGATGGACGTCCATACCCCGATCCAAAGACATTGTTTTGGCACAGGCTGGGAGTATGGTGGCAAAGGTGAAGTGATCTGGTTGGACACCTGTTCGTTGCATTTGGGTTAACAGAATCAATGCCTCGTTAAGATACTCCTGTCTTTGGTGAGCTGCAATGATGGTATTCCAGGAGACGCTGTCTCGTTCTTTCATGCCGTCAAAAACTTTATGGGCATCAACCAAACTCCCACACTTGACATACATGTTGATGAGCTTATTTTGTAAAGATGTGCGTAAAGCAAATGCAAATCTACTGTCTGTAATGAGAGAATGGATTTGTTTACCTTGTGAAAACGCATTCTTGGCAAAGCAGGTATGCAATGGTGGAGAATATGTTTTACAAACTACTGGGAGGTTGTCAATCTGCAGAACCACCTTCAACCAACCCTCTCTACGTAACGCTGTGACATTAAGATGTGCAGTGGATGGCATTAGAAACTTGTATTGCATCACATGATAATAGCCACAAGCTAGAGAAGTTCCACAAGACAACCTATAAGCACTTGATACTTGATAAATATGTCGATGAATTTATATGATGTTTTATTGAGATTCAATTGCGTAGTTTTTGAGTAAATGAGGTAGCAAGTAAAGTGGGCTTGATCTTGGTTGGAACTTTATGGCTACTACATTTGAGTAAGAGTAAGTCAGAGTACAATTGGGATGGGTGACCTTCCAAGAAGCCTTGATGCTTCACCCATGTGAGCATCACCTAGATGCAATGAGTGCTAAGTGGACCACTCATGCTCATGTGGGATGGGTTGTTGTGAATCACTACTCATGATATATCTAGGTCAATAAAAATTGACTCAAAACTACGCAATTCAATTTCAATAAAACATCATATAAAGAAAGACAAAATGATTGCAAACCTCTCATAAGTGGACCATTCATGCTCATTAGAAATGGGTTCTTATGAACCACTACTCATGAAATATGGATTGATAAAGATTGACTCAAAAACTACATATTTAAATCTTGATAGCTCATTACATAATTTGATACACTATGAAAACACCACCTAAATGTAAATGTTGATGATTTATTAAATAGGATAGACAATTTCAACATAGAATTGTCTTCTAAATTTTTTAACTCCTCAAAATAACCTTTGAGCAAGACAAAATGATTGCAAACCTATTAATTTTTTGTGACCAACAAAGTATAATTGAACAACACAAAAGTAGTTGAGCATTAAACAAATACCATTATGGCACTATAACAAGTCATCACAAATATTCAACATACAAATGAGTCTTCAAAGGATATTAAAACCCTTGAGATGAATGATTCAACAAGCCATGTGAACCCGAATTTATGGATGCAACTTAGGCACATATGATTAAGTATAGCTACAAATCCAAACCCCAGAGAATGGTTGATGCAATAATACAAGCAACGTTCTAAGAGGAGAGATAGGGACATCTCGAGTCCCTTAACCTTAAAAGTAGAGGATTAAAGAAACATGATGATCCACTTGAGTTGACTAAATAATTTATTCAAAATACAATGGGACATAAGGGAATCGTCCTAGGTAGAGCTTGGTTCATTCGAAACCATTCCCTTATTATCTAGTCCTTGAGCTCTCAAGATAAGCTACAAGCACTTTGATCCAAAAGGATTATTTTTATCCTTCCAAAGAAGATTTTCATGGATGAGTATTGCACAAAAATTTAGTATGAAGATAACATATTAAAGATGGTTGAAGCTAGGAAGAAGGGGAAATGGGCAACAATTCATAATGGTAGAGCAAGGTTCATGGATGTAGCTCCCCTAGGTTGGTCCAAACCATGGCCTCCTTTGTCTTCTTCATCTTCCTTGTCATGTGTTGTCATAAGATAATGTAACATTCTCTTTCAATCATAGTATGGAAGTGTAAGGGTTCAACATTCTTCTCACTAGAATCTATATAAGATATAATCCATAATTCAAGCATAATCTCATTTGCAAAAACTCATTAGATTGATGAAAAAACACTTCTTGCTTTCTCAAGATACTCTTGGATATCAATGTAGAGGTTAACACACCATCTTAGATCAAAGAGATTTAGTGGAAATGCATTCTCATATAAATACCATTTCACCCCCTTCATTAAGCTAGAGGTTAAGGATGTCCTTGTCAAAGAGAAAGTTATTCTTTATCTAGCATCCTCATTTCTCTACCAATGCAGCTTCTAAATGGTTGTAGATTGATAGAGCAATGTAAGTCAACATTTTCATGGTTGTAGGTCAGTAGAGCAATGTAAGTGGGTAACAAAAGATTGGGACATGATCAAATCAAGAGACCCTAAACAAAATTTGCAAGCTTATATAGGTTAATTAACTCCACTTGCACATATTCATTCCATTGGCATGTCTATGTTTATATTTCATATGGGAGTTTCTAATCTTGCATACATAGATTCTGAGCTTACATGCATTGCTTTTTAAAATGGAGCCTTCACAAAATTGATCTTTAAATGGATTATCTAAACAGTGGATAATATCAACTAAATCCTTGAGAAACAACTCGATGAATAGAGGAAAAAAAATTAGACCTTCTTGTTGCAATCACAATCTTTTAGAAGGCTCGTGAAGGGGAAAAGGTTTTCATAGATGTGCTCAAATTGAAGGTTGCATAGCTAAAAGTAGAATAAAACTCAATATATAAAAAAACACAACATGAAGAATGTAAAAAATAAAATGTGCCCAAGGGGTTGAGATCAAGTGGTTATAGTATTTAGTTCTCATTGTGGAGACCCAAGATCAAATCCCCAAAGTGACATCTAAGGTGGAGTCAGAAACTAGAGGGAAAATCCCTTCCCCCAAATTTTGAGTTTGCAGCTCAAGCTAAATTTTCCAACTTCTACTCTTAAGACTGAAAATGTTACTCTAGATTTTGCTTAGTATTAATGGGACTCCTCATTGATCTTGAAATTCAAATCACTAGAGGACATGCTTAAGACTTTGCAAGCTAAGAAAATCCTTTAGTCTTTAGTAGTTTATATTGATGAGGGCTTGACACACCTCTAATATAATTAATTTAAAAGGGTGAGAAACCAAGTCAGAGAGGCTCAGAAAAATAATAAATGGGTTGTAGTTTGTAGTGGACATATATGGATATGAGACTCTCCTCCAGTAGTATGAATAGGCAGATGATCACATTCTACTTAATGGAAGGATGGCTCATCCTCCTATGTCATGAACTATCTTTGGACCAATGGAAACCCTGTCCTCTATCCAATTCCAACTCAATGGTGTCCTGCATGGTCTGCCGTATAAAGCCTGAAAAGGAGGCATATCCAACGAGCTGTGATGCCCATTATTGTAGGCAAACTCAACCAGATATAGATACTCCTCCCATCTAGACTGATAGTCCATAACATACATACGAAGCATGTCCTCCAACACCTGATTAACTCTCTCTGTCTATCCGTCGATCTCCGGATGGTAAGCTGAACTGAAGTTGAGCTGTGTGCCCAACACCTGATGTAAGGCTCTCCAAAATGATGAAGTGAATACTGAGTCTCTGTCAGAAATGATACGGTGAGGTACTCCATGAAGTCTAACAATCTGATCTAAAAACACTCTCGCTACAGATGGTGCATTGTACATCATGCGTACAGGTGAGAAATGTGCCACCTTGGTCAATTTGTCAACTGTCACCATGATGGCATCATGGCAATGTGATGACATAGGTAGACCAACAATAAAATCCATGGAAATGGTGTCCCATTTCCACTTAGGTATCTCGTGTGGGTTCAACAGTCCTGCTGGATGCTGATGCTCAACCTTGACCCTCTGACACTCAAGGCATCGAGCAACATATTATGCAATGTCTCATCTCATCCCAGCCCAATGATATAACTGTCTCAAATTAGCATGCATCTTCTTCACTCCTGGGTGTGCTGCATAAGGTGCTTTATGAGCCTCTAAAAGAATCACTGCTCGTAGATCACCCACACAGGGTACATAGATGCGCTGCCGATGCTAAGCAAACCATCAAGCTCAAGGGAATATCCTGTGAATCTGCCCTTAAGGGCCCTCTATTTCTGGATTTCCTGCTGCACCTCAAGAAACCACTTGTCCTCAGGCAGATGCTGTAAGATACGCTCTCTCAAGTCCACCCTTAATGTCAGGGTTAGGATCTCGTGGTGCCTTCGACTCAAGGCATCAGCGACCACATTCTCCTTCCCTTTGATGTAGTGGACATCAAAGTCGCACTTGCATAAGAACTCTGTCTAATGCCGCTGGCGAGCGTTCAAATTTGGTTGTGTGAAAATGTACTGTAAGCTATGGTGATCTGAATGGAGCTCAAAGTGTCGACCTAAAAGGAAGTGTCTCCAACAAACAAGAGCATGAATAACTGCTGCGAGCTCTAAATCATGAGTAGGGTAGTTTAGCTCATGTGTCTTGATCTTACGTGATTCGTATGCAATTGCTCTACCACCCTGCATAAGCACGGCTCCCAAACCCTCTAGTGATGCATCTGTGCGTACAACAAAATCCTATGCAAGATCTGGAATCGCTAATATGGGAGAGCTGGTAAGACGCTCCTTGAGGACCCCAAAGGCCCTCTCACACTGCTCGGTCCACGTGAAACCTTCCCCTTTCTACTGAAGGGAAGTGATGGGATGCGCTAACCTGGAAAAGCCCTCGACGAATCTACGATAATATCTGGCTAATCCCATAAAGCTGCTGACCTCTGTCACACTGGTGGGTGCTGGCCAGTCCTGAATCACTCTGATCTTTGATGGATCTATGGAGATGCCATCACTTGATAAGATGTGCACCAAATACTGTACCTCAGTTCTGAAGAAGGCACACTTTGCCAGGTCGCCATAAAGCTGCTGCTCTCGTAAGCACTACAACACCTAACACAAATGATCCACATATTCCTCTTCGGTCCACGAATAGATCAAAATATCATCTAGAAATATGATCACAAACTGATCTAAGTAAGTGTGGAACACCCCATTCATGAGACTCATGAACACTGTAGGGGCGTTCGTCAAACCAAAGGGTACCACTGTGAACTCGTAATGGCCATATCTAGTTTGAAAAGAAGTCTTGTGAATATCTACCTCTGTGATACATAGTTGGTGATACCCAGATTTTAGATCAATTTTTGAAAACACTTTGGCTCCTTACATCTGATCAAAGAGGTCGTCAATCCTAAGCAGAGGATAACGGTTCTTCACCGTCACCTTATTCAACTGCCTATAATCCATGCACAAGTGAAGAGACCCATCCTTCTTCTTCACGAAGATAACCAGTGCGCCCCAAGGTGAAATGCTAGGTCGAATGTGCCCCTTCTCAAGTAATTCCTCTAACTGCAAATTAAGCTCTGTAAGTTCATGTGTAGTCATCCTTAGGGTGCACGAGACACTGGCTCTGCACCCGGTACTAGGTCGATGTGAAAATCTACCTCTCTGCGTGGAGGCATACCTGGTAATTCTGGCAGAAATACATTAGCAAAATCTCTCAAGATAGGGTGATCATCTAAAGAAGCCTCAGGCTCATCCTCTGATCTGTCACTGACCATGATAGCGAACAACTAACAACCCTTCCGCATGCAGTTCTTAAGCTGCTGAGCGAATATCATACGAACAGTCGTGGGCTTCTAAATGCCCACTATCTCAACCTGTGAGCCATGATCGTCTAAGTAGCTAATCATCCTCTGGCAACAATCTAGCTTGGCGCTATGAGCCGCAAGCCAATCCATATCCAAAACTACACCGTAGGATCCTAATGGCATAACCCTAAGGTCACATGATGTAGTGAAGGAACCCAAGGAGATCTTGCAATCTCTAACCAAGGTATCTACTGACATCCTGGCCCCAGAGGCCAATTCAACCTCCCACCTAATGTCCTACCTAGAAGCCACCAGCCTACAACATTCCACTAATGATGTAGACAAAAAAGAGTCGGTAGCTCCGGAGTCAAAAAGAATAGAGATGGAAAAATCCCCAATCATACCTGTTGTCTCAATAACTGAGGCCTAGAAGTTGGCCTGGTGGTTGTCAACCGCTGTAAACATGCGGTGGGACCTGCCCACATCACCTACAATCTGCTCAGATCCTCTTGCACAGGGTTGTCCCCCTGCTGTAAATCCCTGTGGACACTCTCTGGCCAAATGCCCTACCCCACCACATACATAACACGGGCCCCTAGCCTGCAACTATCCTGACTGAGTCCTTCCCAACTGTTGTTGTCCAATCTGTCTAGTGTACCCCTGTGAACCTCTATAAGACTGCTGAGACCTCGCGGGTCCCGCAGATGATCCCTGCTGTCTCTAATCTCTGTGTAGGCCATGTTGCTACCAACCCTAGTTTTGTCCTCCCTGAGCCCTCTGCTGAGGTCTAGACCTCTGCTGATGTTGCTGCTGCTGTGGAGGTCTAGGAGATAATGATGAAGAATTGAATCCTCCTCTATGTGGTGTGGATTGTGGCCTTTGAAAGTTCTGTTGCTGCTGGTGATTATGGTCCTAAAACTGTGGGCGTGAATTCTGCCCTCGTCCCTAAATTTTCTCTGCAATATAATCCTTTTCGACAGCCCCACTCATGGTTTGGGGGTCTTCCATACGCACTGGTCCTGCTATCCCATGATTCTGACCTCTAATGAATTTGTGTACTAGGAGTTTCTCGTCGTGGAGGTACTCTGCGTAATGAGAAAGCTCAATGAACCGGCTCTCATACTGAGCAACCATGAGTCCTCTCTACTGTAAATCATGGAACTCATCTATCCGGTGCTGTCTATAGTGATCTGACAAGTAACACACATTAAAGCGCTCTATGAATATGTCCCACATGATTGTATCTAAGGATAACTGGCACTTGCACTCCTTAATGCGCCACCAGGTAGTTGCTGCATCTCTCAGAAGGTGTACTACCACTCGTGCTTTCATGTTGCTCCCATAAGGTCGCAACGCGAAGCACCTATCTAAACTGATAAGCCAAGCCTCTACCACAGCTCCCTCTGTAGCTCCTGCGAAGGTAGGTGGATTAAGCCTAAGCAGGTCTCTGATGGGGTCTCCTCTGTCTCTAAGTCCTATAACCGGCTCATCCAACCCATACTCATACGGTCCATGATGTATCTGCTCTACTCTCATGGTCTCATCTTGCCTCGAAAGTCTCGGAGGACTCCTACTCTGTGTGCGGTAGGCTGACCCTACCTCCTCCACTATAGTATCAGGTATCTCTACGAAAGGCTCCATACGTGGCACCTCTCGTGGATCGACGTGGGGCTCAACACGTGGCTCAGCACGCGACTCAGTATGTATTAAAATATGTTAGGCTTTCTCTATATAACCATTGGATATTGTTTTGATTTCCATATTTTATTTTGAATCACATTAAAAAAACCCTAACATTCTTTTTGCTGTGTTTGGCCGAGCAGGGTTAATGGAGGGCGGCGGCGGCAATGGAGAAGGCCGCAAGTGGAGGTCGCAGGCGGAGGAAAGGTTGTGGTGGCCACAGGGAGTGGCGAAGGGAGACAGAGGGGAGGGACAGCGGTGACCATGAAGGGATGGCTGCAGGGATGAGGGAGGGCAGAGGTCGCGGGGAAGCCGCAGAGTGGGGAGTTCACAGAAGTCGCAGGGAAGCCGCGGACGGTGCAGAGGGGGCGTGGTTAAGTGGATAGCGGGGAGGGTGGGGAAGGGGCGGAGCCCCCACCCACATCCCACAGTGTGGGGTGTGGGTGGGGGCTCTGCCCCCTCCACACACCCATTGTAAGACAGTTACAGTGGGGGGGTTCAAACCCCCCACCACTTCATTAATACTTTTTTTTTAATACATAGTTTGTTTACTGTGTTAAATTTACACAGTTTCACTTTATTTCCACAATGAAATTTTATTTAATAACATATATATATAAATTTATATACTCGGCAAATCCTTGACTAATACAATTCACAGTTTTAATAAAATTAATATATAATTAAATATAAATGAAGAATACATACATATATATATTTACACAGCAGAAGTACAATTTAATTACAAACCATAGTTTAATTAAAATTAATATAAAACTGTATTATATATATATATATATATATATATATATATATATATCCTCAAATTAGATTTAGAGACTTAAAGAAATCAATTAATATTTTAAAATCCTGCGAATATATTCAAAAAGAAACACACACAATATATCAAATTTAGATATTTTTCAACTCTCAACTTTTCTTCTAATTACTCATAGATGTTCTATTTTAGACAAATTTGTAAAATATGCAAACATATTTGTTTTTCTCTTATCATTTCTAATACAAGGAAGAACTCATTTTTAATCTTATAAGTAAATCCATAGCATGACAAAAATTTACACATTCTTTTCTTCTTTTGTTACAATTATGGTATGCAATTTTCACTTTTAACACAAAATAAAACTCACAACTTCATAACTAACCAAATTTACAACTCAATATGACATACAATGCAAATAGATTATACAAACTATCTCTATTTACCATAACGACTAATCACCACTTTGGTAATAGAAGTATTAGGAATATACAAAATTAATATCCTTTTAAAAAACCAATTTTCTTCCTTCATCATTTCATAAATGGTAAAATTTAAATAAACAACTAAAACTATCATTACAATGTAGGAGGTTTCCTCACAACTTTAGAGAACAAAATTTTACCACAAGAGAGAGAGAGAAGTTCTCCTCTTCAGGTAAGTGCAAGAAGATGGGGGGCCAAAAAGTGGCCAAAAAATTTTCAAAAAAATTTAAGTCATAACGCGAGCGCATTATGGCTTGGTAATGACAAGCCTCAGGCTCATCATTACCAAGCCATAACGCGAGCGCATTATAACGCGCTCGCGTTATAACTTATTATAAATAAAAAAAAAGTAATGCCATTTCATTTCATTCTGATTTGCTCCTCTGCCCGCGGCTTCAAATCATTACCAAGCCATAACACGAGCGCATTATAATGCGCTCGCGTTATAACTTATTATAAATAAAAAAAAAGTAATGCCATTTCATTTCATTCTAATTTGCTCCTCTGCCCGCGGCTTCAAAACCCTCAAAAACGCGCTCACGTTCTACAAAATGCCAATCAACACAAAAAGCTTGTCGATTCATCTCCAAAATGCCGCCGCGATGTCGAGCACGCCAAAGGGGTGAGTTATCTTTGTTTTTTTGTTTGAATTTCTTCCTAAATAGGTAGGTTTATGTTGATTTTTGATGTATATTTCGTTAATTGTAGGAAATGTTAATGCACCTCCTCCTCCTCCTCCTCCTCAAAATCCACAAAATCCTGAGGAGGAAATACCTGTAGAACAACAACCTCCTCCATTCATTCCTCGACATGCCCCTGGAACACAAGATAATATAATGGGGGAAATTGAAAACAACAAAAAATAAATTGAAGATATAATTGCAAGGTTGAAAGTGTAGGAATACACACAACACTGAGAGGGGGGGTGAATCAGTGTTGTTAACAATTTTAACTCTTTTTACTCCTTTTGATTAATTAAATTTCACAATTAAAGAATTCTTCAGAAAGAACAAAGAGAATGTGCAGAGTATCAACACAAAAATTTGACACAAGAAATTTCCCGAGTGGAAAACCCTCCTGGGGTATAAAAACCACTCAACTGCCTCACTGGCTTAACACAAAAATTCAGTTTACAATTGTCTCACTGACATTACAATTCTGCCTCACTGGCTTCTCTGCATGTCTCACTAACATTACAACATCTAAAATTCAATGAACAGTACAACTCAGGGGATTTCCCTGTTTCAATAATATCAATACCTTATTTCTCCTTTTCAAACTCAGACAAATGTATATTTTCTGTAATCAACCTTCAAAAGTGATTATCATATCTTCAAATTTTATCTTCAAAATATTTCATACCTTTATCTCTACAAATCAATCTCAAAACAACTCAATTCATTCTTTTCATTTTCATGGACACTTTCACTGTAATACTGAAAAATTTAACCTTCTCAAAATTTATTTTCAGAAACTTTATCCTTCTCTGAGAAAATATTGTTATACTCTGATCAAACACATCTCCAATCTTGATTGCACAATCAACAAAAATTAATGCTCTGCTCTTCAATCATAAAAACCTTTCAATCTGATTGCATCATCATACCTGCAAAAATTCATCTCATAAAATCTTTCATCTTCTCAAGAAATCTCTCTCATCTTCAAAAACCTCTCATTAAACTCTTTTTCTCAAACTCTCTATCATCATCTCTGATCTGCAACACTATCACCTGTCATTAAAAAAAATCTCTATATACAAAATGAAAAAATCCATAATACAATATTTTTACTCTCGGTTCAACTTCCATTCACCCAAAAATCAAAAAACAAAACAATGAAAAAATAAAATCTTCTTCGTAGAACTTAGCCTTTTCATCTTCAACTCATGTTTGGAAACTTTCTAAAAATGACACACTCTTTCATAAAAAAAACTTCAATATAAACTCCACATTTACTCATTCAAGTTTCCATTTTCTACATTCTCTTGTCGATCCACATTCCATTCAAAAATTATCTTTTATGAATCTATCTTCAAGCAAAATCTTCTGACTTTCCAAATACAACTTTCGCTGTCACTTTAAATTAGAAACAAGTTGATTTTCTGCCTTTCAAACCACAGAAACCATCAACTTTAACATCTACTACCTGCGGCATTGTTTAAATTCCCACCATCAGATGTGATGACCCCGCCAACAGCAGTTTAAATGTCGTGCGTTGATCTTCACTTTCCTGCCGGGCTTAAAAGCCATTTACCGGATTACCGAGCACCCTAGGCAATGGGGCCGGTAACACCAACGACTAATCATCCCTTAAGTTATCACTTAAGGGACCTTCACCGCCATAGCCGGTCACTTAACAATTAAAAGAAAAAACCCTTGACGTTTAGAATAGGTTTTTAAGGAATTTTAATTTATGTCTTGTGAAACAATAAAGAACAACATAAACCTCTATATGTAACCTTTGTCATTATAAGCTATTTGTGAGATAATACTAAACAATGAAGTTTAACAACCTGCATACTGAGATAATTCCAAACCCAACCTGCATACTGAGATAATTCTTCAAACCATTGTGATTACAACATAATTGTATGAGGACTAAACATAAAGCCAACCTTTGCCTCTTTCACTAAAAGATCAAACTGAGAAGATCATGTCACTATACACCAAAAAAAAATCAAACTGAGAAGATCATATCACTGATGAAGACCATGTCACTATACACTGAAAGATCATATCACTGAACTGAAAACCATATTACTGAACTGAAAAACCATATCACTGAAATAATTGCCATTGATGAAGACCATTTTGGCATCAATGAAAAACACCATCATTTTGTCATCAATGAAAAGACAATATACTCAACTGTGAAATATGCTCAACTGTGAAATATGCTACAGAAAGATCCTTCCACTTCAACCTTGCATTGGTCCACCCTTGCCGAATCTCTTGAGTCTATGTTATCAAATGTAAATTCAATTAGCAAGCAAATAACTAGTTGGACCGATAAAAAGAGAGAGTTTAGAGATTACTATGCAGATAAATTATCATACCAAGATGTCAAAAAATTACAAATTACAAAATTAGACTTGTGTTCAATTTTCACAAATCCACAAACAAATCAACCTCCACCCATTACATGCAAGAGGTTCCCTATCCATTGGTGCAACAACCAAGTGATAAGGGACAATTTCGGGCAGAGGTGGTGGATGGTTTTTGACCATCCTCTATGCAATAATAATGAGGTCCCGCAATACTTTTTGAGGAAACTCTACTGCAAGTTTGTCCTCAATAAAGTGCCAAACTATTTTGATATGCGGGACTTCCAGGGTAGAGGTGGGGGCTCAGCACAGGATAGACCAGGGGCACGTCTTGACCCACAGCGGGTAGTGAGACGAGTAATCAGCAGACCAACCCACGAGCATGTTTCTATCCCTTCCATTGTGAAGGAGAGTGTTGAGTTTGATACACTGAGGTCGATTAGTGCCTTGACCCAGAGCATCATAGAGCATGCCGATCCTACAACACAGAGTGGGTTGGGAGATAGTGTGAGGAGTAGGGTCCCACCGCATACTTGCTAGGCTTGCGGGTCAACCTGTGGTTATGACCCCATGGACAGTCAGGACGCAGGTGCACAGGCTACATCTGCAGCTGAGCAGATGGTGATGACAGATACCCTCCTGAGTGAGACTTTCGGCCTTGATACTCAGGTAAATATTAGCAAGTTTATTGAATTTAATTTATTAAATTTCATTTTTGAAATACAAGATTAACTAATTTAAATTGATGATTTTAATGAAATTTCAGGGTCATAGCGTCGATGCAGTTTTCAGTGGTTCTCCACCTACATTTTTCACTAGATCATCTACTGTCGAGGTATGTAACTAGTAAACAATTATAAATATTACATGTGAATAGCATCGTTATATGAATGGTATTCTAATTTATGATTTTGGATGTTGAATAGGTTAACACTGTAGATTTCATGGCAACACCTGCCAGCGGTGGTGGACTTCAAACCTTAACGGAGGTAATAAACTAAATAGTTTAATGAATGAATTGTACTTACTAAATTTTTGTATGTGATTTGTGTGTTTTATTGTGTGTACTTCCATGTTTAGATGAACGTGTGTGTATGTTAGGAGCCATGATTTGCATCACTATTATAGTTTTCGTAATTGAATAATGTTGTTTTATTTCCAGATGATGCAGGCTACGGATACACCTCCCCATGTTCATAGGGCAATGGAGCAGGGTGTGGCCTCTGCGATTCATAGCTCTATGGCATTGACAAGGGTATGAGGCAGATTAGTAAATTTCAATTTACATTCATTGTTATAGTTGTCTATTTTTGAAAAATCAAAAGATTATTGATTTGAAGTTTAATTTCTATCTGGATGGTTTCTATAGGACATGACATCACCAGGGCCTATTCCTGCTACTGAGGCAAGCGAGGAGACAGATTATATGTTAGCGATAAGTGATTATTTTGTTAAATGTTTCATTTTTTTATAACATGTAATTTCTATATATTAATGTCTATACTTTTTTTTGTAACAGGTAAAGGTGCAGGAAGAACTAAATAGGAGGAGTAGCCCTCGGGTTCATAGTAGACCACCCACATGCATGTCTCCATCCCCTAGAAGATCAAAGGTTGCTCATGATTTATTCTCTTCACCAGCCAGAGGGGAATGACTTTTTATTGTGTTCCTCTATTGTATGCCTATATGGCATTTGTGGACATATATTTTGTATTGTACATAGTTGACATTGTATGCCTATATGGCTATTTTGTATATATGTTATACTTATATCGACAGATATTGATGTATGCCTATATGGATATTTGGTTAATACAAATCTTTTTTATTGATGGCATCCATACTTGCATTATAAATCCACTTTTGAATGGATATTTGTAGATGGCTACTTCAAATATTTAAAGTCCGATTATATTACATAGGATGTTTGCATTTTCTTTGATAGGCTTGATAGGCCATGGATTACATGATGGTGTTTGATGGAAAAGTATGGTACTAGAAGACTCTAGTTCATTCTTAATAGGCTTGTGATTGATAATATCTTTGTATGATTGCACTTGATCTTGGATCATGGGCATGTTGTTAGGATTTTGATTGCATTGTGATGTTTGATGGATAGGCATGGTGTAAGTGTAAGATACCCAACTAGTTCTACGAAAATTTTTCCTTACTTAAACACTTTTACTTGCTAACAATTCATCAACTACTTCAATAACATAAAGATATACATCAAGATAACTATTTGAATGAAACAACATTAGAGTTGGGTACTTGTCTTGTTACTTGATTCAATCAACTTGCAATGTCTTATTACATGGAAAATGCTTTCAATAGCATGAAGTACAACTCATTCAATGGAAATACAAGGACAGGCCTTGAAGCCTTGATGTTACAATGTCTTCCTTACTTGAGCAACTCAATCGAACTCAATGATGTCAACTGAATGTCAACACCTCACAGTATCACAAGGGAGCATCACCTTGCTTGTTGAGGGAGCATCACCCCAACACTTGAAACTCGCAGGCCTCAAGATTACAAGCTCAATAGCTTTGCAGAGAGAATTTTGTCAAATAAACAAATACCAAATGAATGAGAGAGCTCCTCCTTTTATAGGCCTTCCAAAGGAAATGAAGGCACGTTTTTTAATGCATAAAGAGGAACCAAGGCATGTTTCCCAAGAAGCATACCCAAGGGAATATCCCATCTTGATGACTCATTCTAAGTTGGCAAGCTTATCAAGAGACCTCGACACGAATCCTGAAGACATTCTGAGGACCAATGGGCATTCAGACAGTTGTAGCAACCTTAACCACTTCTTGAAACACTTTAGGCGTAGTTTTAGGGTTCTTCTAACTGTGGCGCTAGCTGTGGAGGATCTCACCAGGAAGTGCGCCTAAATTCTCATCCTTGGAAGATATTGTCTTTGGAAGTGAACTCCTCTGGATCCATACTTAAACATTTGAAGATTTGGAATGTTCAACTCATCACCTCACAAGGTAGGCGCATATTTGAAGGATTTACAGGTTTTTCTGACTTGGGCGCCAAGTTGAGGTGACCTCCTCCTGAAGTTGCGCCTTGTCAACATTAGGCGCCAATTAGAGTTTATGGATGCTCTGGATTGTTTCCAAGAGTAGGCGCCAAAACATCATCATTAAGAAAGTGTTTTAAATGCTAGGCACCCAAATGAGCCCTCTGGAGTCTAGGCGCTCCTTTCATGCATTCTGTGTTCTAGGCGCCAATTGAAAGGAGTGGAGAACAGGGCAAGCGCCTTCCAAACTAGGTGTTTCCTTGAGGTGACAAGGACTTAGAAAGTGCACCTAAGGTGAGCGCCTTGAGTGAAAAGGTCTAACAAACATCTTTGAACCCCCTTTCAAGGTTAGGCGCATTCTGGAGGTGGAAACAAGTAGAAGGTGCGCCTTGGCTTCCTTTGTCAATTCTTTCAAGTCTTTGTTGATTAGGAAGGTGGAATGCTTCATTGTAGAATGAGCGCCTATCTTCTAATGTCCAAACTACTTCTTCTGGCTCACTCTATGGCTAGGCGCCAGAGCTAAACTGTTCACACAAGGGAGTGCACCTAGACTCACTTGATGTTTTCTTACTACTTCAACCCCTGGAAGATGTTCCAAGGTGTTCCCTTTTACAAGCACCTGACCTCCCAAGTTCCTTCATGTGCTATTCCTTGAAGGCACCAAAACTGAGCTCCAGTGCCATGGGATTGTGCCTAACATCTTTGAAGAGTTTCTAAGCCTTTTGCAAGTTGATATCCCAAACTCATGCTTCTAGGCGCAACAGGAGCTTTCCAAAGGAGTTTCCAAGTTTTAGACGCCAAGCGAGGTCATGGGTGAATGGAACTGCGCCTTAGGAGATGACTGGATCCTAAGTGTCAGTCTAGAGTTACAATGGAATTGATATGCGCCTCAACTAGCTTAGGCGCCCATTTGAAGTGATTCCTTTAACACTTCTCTGTCAATCTCAACTGCAAGGATGATCTCCTAATCCAATTTTGATCCTCTAGAGATGCAAATAGCTTTTCATTTCACTAGGCACCATCAATGATGATCATCAACCAAAGTACATTTCAAAGGTGAGATAGGCAAGTGAGGCGCCAAACTAGTCCTTAAGACTTATCTCCTTCTATCAAGTCAATTTCAACTATGTGAGAGAGTTCTATTCTAGGCGCAAAATGGAAATGTTTCATCAATTGGTGCATCTTACAAAGCTCCCAATTCTAGGCGCCAGAGCCAAAGAGTTTTTCCCAACACATGCACTTGGGCTAGGAATTCACCTAAGAGACATCACTTAGCTTTAAAACTTTCAATCTATAGCCATCTGGGCTAGGCACTCCAATGGAGGATCCTTGAACTCATGCATTGGCGCCTTCTAGTTCTTGGCACCCATTTTGGATGATTCATCCTGATACTAGCACCCAAAATGACTAGACTCTCTTCATCATCCAATTCACTTAGAAGACTCAAGTTGGAGACTTAGTTGTCTATCCATGTTCTCCGGAAGATTCATTGTACCTCTATGCACTTAGGCGCCCTAGTTGATGTGATTAAAGTGCTTCAAAGCTCCATGATTCTTGGTTAGGTGCACATTTGACATTGAACAAGCAAGAAAGTGCGCCCTGACTCTAGGAGTCCTGCCTTAGTCAAGTTTAGCATCCAGACTTAACTAATTTCAAGTTTCTGACTTTGTTCCTGCAAAAAACAAAAGTTAAGTTAGTCAAAAACCAATTCATTCCCTCATTATTTCGAATTAGCTTCCGGGAATGAGGAATAGGCTAACTCATTCTTCATTTGATGATCAGGCCGGAAACGGGGACATGACAGTAAGATACCCAACTAGTTCTACGAAAATTTTTCCTTAAACAATTTTACTTGCTATCAATTCATCAACTACTTCAACAACACAAAGATATACATCAAAGATAACTACTTGAATGAATCAACCTTAGAGTTGGGTACTTGTCTAGTTATTTGACTCAATCAACTTGCAATGTCTTATTACATGGATAATGCTTTCAATAGCATGAAGTTACAACTTATTCAATGGAGATACAAAAGAAAGGCCTTGAAGCCTTGATGTTTACAATGGCGTCTACACTTGATCAACGCAATCAAACTCAATGATGTCAACTGAATGTCAACACCTCACAATATCACAAGGGAGCATTACCTTGCTTGTTGCATGGATGAACGTCATAGTTGCAAGACTCTTAGGGTTAGGCGCCAACTAAAGGTAGTAGAGACCAGACTAGGCGCCATCCTAAGCTGGGCGCTTCCTTGAGGTGGTAGAGACATGGATGAATGTCTGGTGGGGTTTGATTACTCTATATTGACACTCAAATTCACTTAGGTGCAATATTAGTGTTCTTCTAACTAGGCGCCAGATAGGAGGATTCTCAGGGGTTTTGGCGCCTAGGTTACAACTTGTCAATTTCTCAAAGAATCTTTGAAACACTTGACTTCCAAGGATTATCATCTTAAGAGTAGATGATGATGACATGAAGTAGAGATCTCTCTAGGACTGGATGAAGCCTTGCTTGATGATAAGATGAAGATGAAGTGATCCTTCATGACGACCCTTGGAGTGACCCTCTTGGAGTTGTGGACTTTGAAACTTTGAAGATTGAGAGATCTTGAAACTCGGATGGATGAATGTCTATCATTGATGAAGTACACTTGCAAGATATTCCTCGGAGAACTTGAATGGATAGATGCCTTGAAATTTCAACATGACGTTAGTGATGAAGAGTATTGACATGTTGGACTTGATGTGACCTTGCTGAAGGCGCATTTTCTTTCTTAGCATGATCATCCCAAACCAAGGCGCCAACTTGGAAAACCCTGTGAAGGCGCCACTATCTAGAATTTCTTCCAAGGTGTTAAAACTTGACATCTTTTCTTCTCTAGGTACTATCTCCTTCAAGGCACTCCTTAAAATCATTGGAAGTGCTCAGGACTTACCTTAGTCCAAAGCGCCACAATCCATTCCTTAAAGCACAAAGAATTCTCAAAGGCATCCCTATTTACCTCTAAGCACTCAAATATCATTTAGATTCAAGGCGCACATTTAGCTCCAAAGCACAAATTTCCATCATCAACCCATCAAGGTGCATCATCTTCCCTTTGTATCCCCTTCAAGGCGCAGACATTCACTTCTTCACACTCAAACTCACTCTCTGGTGCCAGAATAGGTGTATAACTTCAAATAAGGCACTAATCTTAGGTTTCTAAGTACTTAGTTTGATCTTAAGGCTATCCTTCCTCTAAGCACTCTCTTCAACTCCCTCACTGAAGGCCCTCTGTAAGTTTGGGCGCATTTCATCCCAAGGTGCTTCAACATCATCCAAGGTGCAAATTCACTCTCCAAGACAAGGTGCAAAAAACCCTATCCTAAGGCGCTCAAATCTTGCTTCTAGACCTAGGCACACAAACATGAGATTGTGACTTCAATCATCATTCTTGGTTAAGGCACACAAACTCTCATTCAAGGCACATATCTTTCTCCAACAAGGCGCATATATTCCTCCAACAAGGCGCATATTCAATTCTAGGGCGCTCTATCTTGGATTAAATCAGGGTATCTCCTCAACAAGGCGCTCCAAACCATACCAAGGCGCTAAAACACTTAATGCAATTTCTTCAAGTGCTTATCCAACTTGATTCCTCCAACACAGGGTGCTCAATCTACTTTCTCAAACTTTCAACTCAAATCCTCACCTTATATTCTCTAAGGCAAAAAGGTGCAATTTGATTGAGGGTGCTAAAACTCTTAGGCGCGCTTATCTCCCTGAACTTACCTCTCTTCTTCCCTAGGTGCCAGAAACACCTCTTTATCTCAACTAGGCACTTATCTTCTCTAGGCGCACATGGTCTTCAAGGCGCATTTCATTCATCAAGGCACCTATCTCTAACAATCTCAACACTCAAAGGGACTCAAAACTCATCTAGACACCTTCTCTAAAGGTGCAAAATTGGTGTAGATACATTCCATTTATTAAGGATCATTCTGGTGCCCAAATCTTGTCAAAGCAAAGGATCAATAGGTTCTCTCTAAGGCGCACTCCAGGGTTTGATCTTGCAAGACTTCTCACGTCAAAATTTTGACCAACACACTCAAGGCGCTAGTCTTTATCATCTAACCCTACAGTGCACTTACTCATTATGATATACTCCTCAACTTTGTATTCAACCTTGCCCAAGGCGCATATTCACTATAAGGCATTCTCACTTTGTCAAGGCTCAGAGGGCTTCAACTTGCTAAAGGGTAGAGGTCTAGGCACATATCTGACTTGAAGCTCAAGGCGCTCCAACCCTTTTGCTCTGGAATTCCTTCTAGGCACTAAGTGACTTCTTCAATTCCTTGAAAACATTTGAAGTGTTTTACCTTCTCAAGGTGCTCCTTCAAACTTGACTCCAAGGTGTTATAATCTCAAAGGTGCTGACATCATCTCAACCAAAGGTGCTCAATGATTCATCCCATATCTAGGCACTAAAACACTTAATCAACCAATCATTCAAGGCGCCATTCAGTAAACTCATCTTCCATGATATTCCTATCAAGGCGCATATCACTTCTCTCATGGGCTTTAGGCGCTCAGTTGAGTGTTTCAATACTACTTAGGTGCCAAATTCATTTTAATGCACCAAAAACAAAGAGCTTTCAAACACTGGGCGCTCACAAAGAGTCTTCCAACCTTGGGCGCTAAATTAGGTCTTTGCAACTATCCAAGGCGCATATCTTGGTTTGAACAACTTATGGTGCCAAGACAACTTCTCATTAGGGCACTCAAAACACTTGTGTTTACATTTGAAGTGCTTTACCTTCTTAAGGTGCTCCAGACTAACCTGACTCCAAGGTGCTCCATCATCATCCTTAAGGCGCTAAAAACATCATCTCCACTCTAGGCAAAAACATCATCCAACTCCTTAAGGCACTTCACTGTCAAAGTCTGAAGGCGCTCTACCTAGACCTTTCCCCTAGGCCCCAGAACTCCTAAGCGCTCACCAGATAACTCTCTTCTTCAAGGCACAAATCTTCCTATACTATGATTGCCTCTGAAACGCTGATTAACGTGATGTGAGGGTGCAAAGGCTACTCCAATCCTCAGTGAGGACCTAGTTTAAACAAGGAGAAATAAAGCATTCAAAACTATCCAAACGATCATCCCCTTCCTAACGTCTTCACTGCTCTGGAAAACCTTGGCCAAAATGACACATAACAACTCCTGTGCAAAGCACCTAAGCAAGAAAAAAGGGGGTCCCCAATCTGATGGGGTGATGTGTGATTTGGTCACAACAGTTACCCTTTTGGGGTGATGTGTGATTTGGGGTGATGTGTGATTTGAAGGGCTCAATTCTTCAAGGCGCCCATTTTGTTCACCACTTGTAGCATCACTTGTTCAAGGCACATGTGTGATTTGGTCACAAACAGGCACCTAGAGTGAATAGGCTTTCATCCTGACTTAATACACTGCCTCCTTCTGACGATTTTTGGGGCAGTAGAAAACCTTTCACAACGGGCAAATGGCTCAGAGCTATAAAAAATCAAGAGAGGTTATTGTAGAGGCACTCTACGTGATCACTTTGCCTCAGACGGAATGTTTCTAAGTGACATGGTTTTTGAGTAACATCTCATCAAAGATTACTGTCTTTTTGCACTTTGGGCTCTTCAGGGATATCGTCGGTACAATGTAGCTCCGACTGTTTTGACATATTTGGGTGAAAAATAGGACCATGCCTAGTGTAAATGTACCCATTCGGATGCGTTGGAACAGTCAGTTTGGTCACATTAGGAGCAGGACGAAAGTTACACCCCTTTGCAACTTTACACTGCCTCCTTCTGACGATTTTTGGGGCAGCAGAAAACCTTTCACCACGGGCAAATGCCTCAGAGCTATAAAAAACTGAGAGAGGTTATTATAGAGGCACTCTACGTGATCCTGTTGCCTCAGACGGAATGTTTCTAAGTGACACGGTTTTTGAGTAACATCTCGTCAAAGATTGCTGCCTTTTTGCACTTTGGACTCTTCAGGGATATCGTCGATACAATGTAGCTCCGACTGTTTTGACATGTTTGGGTGAAAAATAGGACCATGCCTAGCATAAATGTACCCATTCGAACGCGTTGGAATAGTTAGTTTGGTCGCATCAGGAGAAGGACAAAAGTTACACCCCTTTGCAACTTTACACTGCCTCCTTCTGACGATTTTTGGGGCAACAGAAAACCTTTCACCACGGGCAAATGCCTCAGAGCTATAAAAAATTGAGAGAGCTTATTGTAGAGGCACTCTACGTGATCACGTTGCCTTAGACAGAATGTTTCTAAGTGACACGGTTTTCGAGTAACATCTCGTCAAAGATTGCTGCATTTTTGCACTTTGGACTCTTCAGGGATATCGTCGGTACAATGTAGCTCTGACTATTTTGACATGTTTGGGTGAAAATAGGACCATGCATAGCGTAAATGTACCCATTCGGACGCGTTGGAATAGTCAGTTTGGTCGCATCAGGAGCAGGACGAAAGTTACACCCCTTTGCAACTTTACACTGCCTCCTTCTGATGATTTTTGGGGCAGCAGAAAACCTTTCACCACAGGCAAATGCCTCAGAGCTATAAAAAACTGAGAGAGGTTATTGTAGAGGCACTCTACGTGATCACGTTACCTTAGACGGAATGTTTCTAAGTGACACAGTTTTCGAGTAACATCTCGTCAAAGATTGCTGCATTTCTGCACTTTGGACTCTTCAGGGATATCATCGGTACAATGTAGCTCCGACTATTTTGACATGTTTGGGTGAAAAATAGGACCATGCCTAGCATAAATGTACCCATTCAGACGCGTTGGAATAGTCAGTTTGGTCACATTAGGAGCAGGACGAAAGTTACACCCCTTTGCAACTTTACACTGCCTCCTTCTGACGATTTTTGGGGCAGCAGAAAACCTTTCACCACGGGCAAATGCCTCAGAGCTATAAAAAACCGAGAGAGGTTATTGTAGAGGCACTCTACGTGATCGCGTTGCCTCAGACAGAATATTTCTAAGTGACACAGTTTTTGAGTAACATCTCATCAAAGATTGCTGCCTTCTTGCACTTTGGACTCTTCAGGGATATCGTCGGTACAATGTACCTCTGACTGTTTCGACATGTTTGGGTGAAAAATAGGACCATACCTAGCATAAATGTACCCATCCGGATGCGTTGGAACAGTCAGTTTGGTCACATCATGAGCAGGACACCAAAAATGCAAAAGTTGCTTTGTGCAACTTAACAACATTGACACTTTTTTGCAACATGACTCAAAGACTCAAACTGACCCCAAATGACTCAAAGTGACTTAAAATCACCTTCATTTGGTGCCCAAAGTACATTATAGAGGTCAAGGCGCTCCTTATCATTCAAACATCTTAGATGAGCACATAGGAAAGGAAAAAGCTCTAAGTTTCATCATCATGAGCACCTAATATCAAGAGACTTTAATGGCTCAAACCTTAGCATGGAGTCCTAAGGTGCATTTCATGTCTCCTTTCATCCAGTTTGGCACCCTTATGTAGACTTTTCAACTTGATTTGGCGCCCTATATGTGAAGGAAGATCTAAAGGCATGAAATTGGATGTCATATTGCAAGAGTTTGGATCATCAAAATTGAAAGAAATAAGTCTATTAAGCTTGGGTGCCCTTGGTCTTCTTTTCATTCATTATGAGTGCCTTGGGAGAATGGTATATAGGTCATCATCATGATTGGGCGCCCTGGATCCAGAGTGTTGGAGAGATCATCAAATGGTGTCTAGTAGGGTGAGTTATGAGTTTGGTCGCATCAGGAGCAGGACACCAAAAATGCATAACATGATGATGTAAAAATGTGTACATATGTGTAAAAATGCAGGAGGAAATAAAAAAAGACAAACCTTACAAATTAATGTGCATACTTATAACTCAATGTAACATAACTTTACAAAATCAATGTGAATACTTACAAATTAATCCAATGAACCATCCGGGTCTGCTCTACTCTTTATTGTGTCAAGTATTGCTTCATGGTCAGACTCACGCACCTTCCACAATATTTTGTTCAAAGGTCTACCCCGATACTTTATCAAATGAACATTGGATGCCACGACAAGGTTCGAGTAATGAAGAATCTTCCGATGCATGTCAAAGTCCTAAAATAGCCAAATATTAACACTCTTATGTGGGTACCTTCTAAGCCATGTTCCAGTAATAACCATTGATCCTGTAGGGTATTCGATGTTTTCTCCATCTGTAACAGGGGCCTCCAATTTCTTTTTGGCCTCAACACAATGACATAAGTAATAATCTGTTCCCTCTTCATTATCTTCATCTGCAATAACTGCATATACGTGCCCTACATTGATATGTGTAGCAAATTAGATGAAATTAGTCAACATTACAAAAACACTACAAAGTAAGATGACATTACCTGGTTGAACTAGATGAAATTAGATGCATATATGTGCCCTATATTACCTGGTTGAACTAAATCTGATATGTGGTCAAAGTCAACTGACAATTCCATCTGTGTTAGTTCCAGTGTCGTCGGGGGTTGATACGTGTCAAGTGGGCTAAGATAACTTAACTGCCATTCGTCAACCCACTCCTTTGACTCGCACTCATCCCAGACTTGAATTGTACAGGAAGAACAAAAGCATGACATCTTTCATGTATGGATACTCCATGAACCTGCAATTGAGCTTCTGAAAGAGTGCATCTCATTTGATCATGTCAGTGTACAACAATCCTCATATGGTGCAATGTTAGTATCATCTATCAACCAAAAAAATCTATGAACTAAAGACTTACGTTCATTACCTGGACCCATGGAAGCATTACACCACTCGGCAATCGATTTTGCATCTGTCAACTTTGCATTGTCTTTATACTTTAACTCTTCTCATGCTATGGCTCTTTTGATACATGCTCCTACACCATCATGCTCCCCCTTACCATGCCTGGCCTCACAAAAGTTCCACATATGTTGAATACCTGTAAAATTATGCCTCCTACTCAGCCAATAGAAATTTCGCGAGTTCTTGAATTGTGACGCACAATTATCTGACCATATGATATGCTGACTGAACGATATGCCCCTTCTAGCCAAATCATTGTAGAACACCTGAAAGCAACCTTGCACGAACTCCATAGAATGCGTGCGATCATCACTAATATAGAAATTATACTCCCTTATGATCTTTCTGTCATCCTCTGTACTATCATTCGCATGAATGAATGCGATGTGCACAAATATAGAAACCTGTGTGGAGTTGTAATATTGTGATTGCACCTCACGCTGTGGCTGTAGACTGTAGTTCTCTGCAAAGTTGACGACTGAAACAATGCTACCAACCAGAAATGTGTCCTTGCATAACTTGAATTGCAAGTCCAACCATCGATCTCTATGGGCATGTCTTGCATACTCATACACTATGCTGTCACGAAATATAGGCATAAACTGATACACTGGAATCTTTTCAATAACTAATTCACACCTCTTTGCTTCTTTACCATCTTTTGTATTGTATGCCACTGTTTTATACTTGCCAAACTCTACTAGTTTGTTTCCAACCGCATGTGTTATTTCCATATGTTCACATATTGGCAAATGTTGCAAGCCACCGCAACGATGACATGTGCCATCCAAGCATAATTTCTTGTAGAATATTTGACCTTCCTCTCTTTCACATAAAATTCTTGATATGAAGTCTCTTGAAGATGTTGGTGGGGCACATATGGCACAACCCTGCAAATCATTATTAGTATGCATATCTAAACATATAGACCTATAAGCATCAAAATGGTTAGAAAATTCAATATGTAATCTATAACAACAAGTAGTGCATATGTGATTTATCTTAACATAGAAAGGTTTTAGCATTTCAAAATATCTTTGACAAATTTTAATTTTAGGATACTTCTCTAGAAATTTACCATAAAACTGTGTTTGAGTCTCATCCAAAAAATGCTTTGGATGTGGCTCGCGGTTCTGACTACCGATTCTCCTTCTTACCACATCCCTTTGATTCGGAGATACCCTTGTGTAATTCTTCCAAAAGTCTTCAATTAGTGATCTCAATGCTTCAACAATTGGTTTATCTTTTTGTGGTAGTCTCCCCGAGAACACCCATAATTCATTGGCATTAGTGTCCTCAATTCTTTGGCGTCTTCCAACGGCTCTTGATAAAGTTTTCCTATTAATTCTCAATTCTTGACTTGTCTTTCTAATGAGACGAGCTTTCCTCGTTTGACTACTTACTATAGTCAATGTAATCACACGCCGTGTTGCATTACTATCTTTTGTGCGTGAGGTGTTACCCACACTCTCATATGCACTCATTAGATTCTTGACAATAGATTTTTCACTTGAAGCCTCTGATGTTCTCAACCCAAGAATCTTCATGATAGACCTATACTTTATACTTCGCATCATTTCAATGAATAGTTGACATCTTGCAGTCTCATTTAACTTTTCAAAGAACAATCTCCAAATCTTATTAGCATATCTTCTACAAGTGCGTTTTAGAATCTTACCTTCCATTGGCTGCAAAATATTCTCATCAATATCAATCAAATACTTTGGCTTTCTATGCAAAATTCTAGGTGGTGTCAAGTTAGGTAAATTCATCTCAACATTAGGAATTTCATCAATATTTAAATGAGATGGGTTAGATGGCATCCCTTCGATCGAAGATGGAATAGATGACATACCTTGAGGTTGAGGTGGGAACGATGGCGTACCTCCTTCATCACATGTGAGTGATGATGTACTCTCAACTTGAGATGTGGTAGATGGTGTCCCTACATGTTGACTTGCGGTAAAGGACGTGTCTCCAACTATGGTATTCAAATCTCTCATACCACGAAGTTTTTGCATTCGTTCTCTTTGTGCCGCCAATACCATATCTCTTTGTGATGGTTGTGGTTCCTCTTCAATTGGTATGTCTTCATTTATCGTGTCCAATTTCCTCTTCTCACGAAGTTCCCTCATAGCCATTGCTTTCTTTGCATTCTTAGCTTCTATCTCTTCCTGTGTTGGTTTAATTCTTGATCATTTCCTCAGCATGATGGAGAATTTGTCTGTAGCATGATAAAGAGACCAATATTAGTTCCTAAGAAATGAATACATGATAATAGTGGGATTGTATTTTTTTTATGTTGTAAGGATTTATTCTTGTATAGTTTGACATCATGGTATGAACTAAGGTTTGTTTATTACACATAATTATTAAAGAGCCCAAGTGTAGAAAATATACATGGCATCATGTGAGATTGTATGTTGCTTTCTTGATTGGGAATGTGTCTATTTTAAACATGTATGATAAAGCATGATAAAGTAATTCAATCCGAAATAAGGAAAATGTAAAGAACATGCATGTAAAGACTTGACATACCTAAATAACGAAGATTTGAATGGAGAGAGTACCCAATTATGTAGTGTTTTTATCTTCTTGCATAAAACTCCTCAACAATTCGAGTTTTTCACCACTTGCTTCCTTTTCAATGTTAAATTCTTAAAATTGAATCACAATTAAAATTGCAACACTACAAAAATTGAAACTTGAATAGATATATATCAAGCTTGGTGTGAAAACTATGTTACTTCCTCCTTCTCAAGTTGTCAAAGCAGAAAAGGTGGTGGAAAGATCATGCAAAGGTGGTACAATGTGTCAAATGTGCATGTGAACTTCCCAATAGCATGAAAGCACTTCTTTTTTGTCAGAGCACGCACAGAATCAGTAAGAAAACAGAGCATGTGGGCCTGGATCACGGGGGTAACCACTTTTTTACCATTTCAATAGAAATACAAAACGCGAGCGTGTTATAACACACTCGCGCTATAAGGCACTCGCGTTTTATACTGCTATACATTCATCACATCCTTTGCATTGATCACATCTTTTTCTTGCAAGGGCTTGCCAGATGCTCCGCCATATGATAGGCATAACAATGAAGGGGCAAGCTCTCATAATCAAGTTCGTGATAGAAAATGCCCTCAACCCTCAACGTCAAACCCTAATCCCTAAACCCTTAACTCTGATCCCTCAACCCTATCCCTAAACCCTCAACGTCAAATCCTAATCCCTCAACCCTAATCCGTCATCCCTCAATGTCAAATCCTAATCCCTCAACCCTAATCCATCATCCCTCAACTCTAATCCCTCATCCCTAAACCCTAAATGCTATCCCTAATCCTACACCCTCAACAGACTCGATACTATACCTTAAACTCTAATCCCTTATCCCTAAACCCTCCAACCCTATCCCTAATCCTTACAACCCTCAACCCTAATCCCTTAACCCTTAACTCTGATCCATCAACCCTCAACACTATACCTTAAACCCTAATCCCTTCAACCTCAACCCTATCCCTAAACCCTTGACCCTTGAACCTCAACCCTCAACCCTCGACGTCAAACCCTAATCCCTCAACCCTTAACTCTAATCCCTCATCTCTCAACCCTGACCCTAAACCCTCAACCCTCAACATCAAATCCTAATCCCTCAACCCTTCACTCTAATCCCTCAACCCTAAACCCTATCCCTAAACCCTCAACACTATACCTTAAACCCTAATCCCTCAACCCTCAACCCTAAACCTTATCCCTAAACCCTAATCCCTCAACCCTCAACCCTAATTCGTCATCCCTCAACTCTAATCCCTCATCCCTAAACCCTAAATGCTATCCCTATTCCTACACCCTCAACATAATCGATACTATACCTTAAATCCTAATCCCTCAACCCTTAACTCTGATCCCTCGACCTTCAACCCTAATCCTAAACCCTAAACCCTCAACGTCAAAATCTAATCCCTCAACCCTTCACTCTAATCCCTAAACCCTAAACCCTATCCCTAAACCCTCAACACTATACCTTAAACCCTAATCCCTCAACCCTAACCCTAAACCTTGTCCCTAAACCCTAATCCCTCAACCCTCAACCCTAATCTGTCATCCGTCATCCCTCAACTCTAATCCCTCATTCCTAAACCCTAAACGCTATCCCTATTCCTAGACCCTCAACAGGCTCGATACTATACCTTAAACCCTAATCCCTCTACCCTCGACACTCTTATTTAACCCTAATCCCTTGACCATTAACCCTATCCCTCAACCTCAACCCTCAACCCTCAACCCTCAACTCTCAACATTAAACCCTAATTCATCAACCCTAAACCCTAATCCCTCAAACCTAAACCCTATCCCTAAACCATCAACCCTCAACACTATACCTTAAACCCTAATCCCTCAACCCTCAACCCTAAACCTTATCCTTAAACCCTAGTCCCTCAACCCTCAACCCTAATCCCTCATCCCTTAACTCTAATCCCTCATCCCTAAACCCTAAATGCTATCCCTATTCCTAAACCCTCAACAAACTCGATACTATACCTTAAACTCTAATCCCTTATCCCTAAACCCTCCAACCCTATCCCTAATCCTTACACCCTCCACACTCAACTTTAACCCTAATTCCTTGACCCTCAACCCTATCCCTAAACCCTTGACCCTCGAACCTCAACCCTCAACCCTCAACATCAAACCCTAATCCCTCAACCCTTAACTCTGATCCCTCGACCTTCAACCCTAACCCTAAACCCTAAACCCTCAACGTCAAATTCTAATCCCTCAACCCTTCACTCTAATCCCTCAACCCTAAACCCTATCCCTAAACCCTCAACACTATACCTTAAACCCTAATCCCTCAAACCTAACCCTAAACCTTGTCCCTAAACCCTAATGCCTCAACCCTCAACCCTAATCTGTCATCCGTCATCCCTCAACTCTAATCCCTCATTCCTAAATCCTAAATGCTATCCCTATTCCTAGACCCTCAACAAGCTCGATACTATACCTTAAACCCTAATCCCTCTACCCTCGACACTCTTATTTAACCCTAATCCCTTGACCATTAACCCTATCCCTCAACCTCAACCCTCAACACTATACCTTAAACCCTAATCCCTCAACCCTCAACCCTAAACCTTATCCCTAAACCCTAATCCCTCAACCCTCAACCCTAATCCCTCATCCCTCAACTCTAATCCCTCATCCCTAAACCCTAAATGCTATCCCTATTCCTAAACCCTCAACAAACTCGATACTATACCTTAAACTCTAATCCCTTATCCCTAAACCCTCCAACCCTATCCCTAATCCTTACACCCTCGACACTCTACTTTAACCCTAATCCCTTCAACCTCAACCCTATCCCTAAACCCTTGACCCTCGAACCTCAACCCTCAACCCTTGACGTCAAACCCTATTCCCTCAACCCTTAACTCTGATCCCTCATCTCTCAACCCTAACCCTAAACCCTAAACCCTAAACCCTCAACCCTCAACATCAAATCCTAATCCCTCAACCCTAAACCCTATCCCTAAACCCTCAACACTATACCTTAAACCCTAATCCCTCAGCCCTCAACCCTAAACCTTATCCCTAAATCCTAATCCCTCAACCCTCAACCCTAATCCGTCATCCCTCAACTCTAATCCCTCATCCCTAAACCCTAAATGCTATCCCTATTCCTACACCCTCAACAGAATCGATACTATACCTTAAACCCTAATCCCTTATCCCTAAACCCTCAAACCCTATCCCTAATCCTTACACCCTCCACACTCTACTTTAACCCTAATCCCTCGACCCTAAACCCTATCCCTAAACCCTTGACCCTTGAACCTCAACCCTCAACCCTCAATGTCAAACCCTAATCCCTCAACCCTTAACTTTGATCCCTCGACCCTCAACCCTATCCCTAAACCCTTGACCCTCGAACCTCAACCCTCAACATCAAACCCTAATCCCTCAACCCTTAACTTTGATCCTTCAACCTTCAACCCTAATCCTAAACCCTAAACCCTCAACGTCAAATTCTAATCCCTCAACCCTTCACTCTAATCCCTCAACCCTAAACCCTATCCCTAAACCCTCAACACTATACCTTAAACCCTAATCCCTCAACCCTCAACCCTAAACCTTATCCCTAAACCCTAATCCCTCAACCCTCAACCCTAATCTATCATCCCTCAACTCTAATCCCTCATCCCTAAACCCTAAACACTATCCCTATTCCTAGACCCTAACCCAGCTCGATACTATACCTTAAACCCTAATCCCTCTACCCTCGACACTCTTATTTAACCCTAATCCCTTGACCATTAACCCTATCCCTCAACCTCAACCCTCAACCCTCAACCCTCAACATTAAACCCTAATTCATCAACCCTAAACCCTAATCCCTCAAACCTAAACCCTATCCCTAAACCATCAACCCTCAACACTATACCTTAAACCCTAATCCCTCAACCCTCAACCCTAAACCTTATCCCTAAACCCTAATCCCTCAACCCTCAACCCTAATCCATCATCCCTCAACTCTAATCCCTCATCCCTAAACCCTAAATGCTATCCCTATTCCTAAACCCTCAACAGACTCGATACTATACCTTAAACTCTAATCCCTTATCCCTAAACCCTCCAACCCTATCCCTAATCCTTATACCCTCCACACTCAACTTTAACCCTAATTCCTCGACCCTCAACCCTATCCCTAAACCCTTGACCCTCGAACCTCAACCCTCAACCCTCAACATCAAACCCTAATCCCTCAACCCTTAACTCTGATCCCTCGACCTTCAATCCTAACCCTAAACTCTAAACCCTCAACGTCAAATTGTAATCCCTCAACCCTAAACCCTATCCCTAAACCCTCAACACTATACCTTAAACCCTAATCCCTAAACCTTGTCCTAAACCCTAATGCCTCAACCCTCAACCCTAATCTGTCATCCATCATCCCTCAACTCTAATCCCTCATTCCTAAATCCTAAAAGCTATCCCTATTCCTAGACCCTCAACAGGCTCGATACTATACCTTAAACCCTAATCCCTCTACCCTTGACACTCTTATTTAACCCTAATCCCTTGACCATTAACCCTATCCCTCAACCTCAACCCTCAACCCTCAACTCTTAACATTAAACCCTAATTCATCAACCCTAAACCCTAATCCCTCAAACCTAAACCCTATCCCTAAACCATCAACCCTCAACACTATACCTTAAACCCTAATCCCTCAACCCTCAACCCTAAACCTTATCCCTAAACCCTAATCCCTCAACCCTCAACCCTAACCCCTCATCCCTCAAATCTAATCCCTCATCCCTAAACCCTAAATGCTATCCCTATTCATAAACCCTCAACAAACTCGATACTATACCTTAAACTCTAATCCCTTATCCCTAAACCCTCCAACCCTATCCCTAATCCTTACACCCTCCACACTCTACTTTAACCCTAATCCCTTCAACCTCAACCCTATCCCTAAACCCTTGACCCTCGAACCTCAACCCTCAACCCTCGACGTCAAACCCTATTCCCTCAACCCTTAACTCTGATCCCTCATCTCTCAACCCTAACCCTAAACCCTAAACCCTCAACCCTCAACATCAAATCCTAATCCCTTAACCCTAAACCCTATCCCTAAACCCTCAACACTATACCTTAAACCCTAATCCCTCAGCCCTCAACCCTAAACCTTATCCCTAAACCCTAATCCCTCAACCCTCAACCCTAATCCATCATCCCTCAACTCTAATCCCTCATCCCTAAACCCTAAATGCTATCCCTATTCCTACACCCTCAATAGAATCGATACTATACCTTAAACCCTAATCCCTTATCCCTAAACCCTCAAACCCTATCCCTAATCCTTATACCCTCCACACTCTACTTTAACCCTAATTCCTCGACCCTCAACCCTATCCCTAAACCCTTGACCCTCGAACCTCAACCCTCAACCCTCAACGTCAAACCCTAATCCCTCAACCCTTAACTCTGATCCCTCGACCCTCAACACTATACCTTAAACCCTAATCCCTATCCCTCAACCCTTAACCCTTAAAACTTAAACCCTATCCCTACACCCTCAACACTTGACACTATATCTTAAGCCTTAAACCCTCATCCCTAAAGCCTCAACCCTCAATCCTTAAACCTTCAACCCTAAACCCTATCCCTAATCCCTCTACCCTCAACACTCTAACCCTAACCTCGACATTAAATGCTAATCCGTCAACCCTAAACCCTAATCCTAAACCCTCAACCCTCAACCCTCAACACTATACCTTAAACCCTAATCCCTCAACCCTCAACCCTAAACCTTATCCCTAAACCCTAATCCCTCAACCCTCAACCCTAATCCATCATCCCTCAACTATAATCCCTCATCCCTAATCCCTAAATGCTATCCCTATTCCTAAACCCTCAACAGACTCGATACTATACCTTAAACCCTAATCCCTTATCCCTAAACCCTCCAACCCTATCCCTAATCCTTACACCCTCCACACTCTACTTTAACCCTAATCCCTCGACCCTAAACCCTATCCCTAAACCCTTGACCCTTGAACCTCAACCCTCAACCCTCAATGTCAAACCCTAATCCCTCAACCCTTAACTTTGATCCCTCGACCCTCAACTCTATCCCTAAACCCTGAACCGTAATCTGTCATCCCTCATCCCTAAACCTTAAATGCTATCCCTATTCCTAGACCCTCAACGGGCTCGATACTATACCTTAAACGCTAATCCCTTATCCCTAAACCCTCCAACTCTATCCCTTATCCCTTAACCCTCATGATTAATAGCCTTGAACGTAAAAAAATTTGAGTGGGACATAACGCGAGCGCGTTATAATGCTCTCGCGTTATGTTAAACATGACAAAAGACAGACTTGCGGGAAAGAAAAATGCAAGGCAAAACATAACGCGAGCGCGTTATAACGCGCTCGCGTTATTTCTTGCTTTGGGAATCCCAAGCCTTGGGCTTGGGATTTGCTTTAGATTTCCAACCCAAAGGCTTGGAGTGCCTTATGAACAGTCACAGACGTGTTTTTCTATATTCTTCAAAATTTCACATAATTTCGTTCGTGCTAACCCTCAGATTTGCACATGTTTCAAGGTTGAACAAATTGAACACATGGGTAATGTTAGGCTTTCTCTTAACTATTTGACGATGTGATTTTTTTCACATTTTAACAATGTTAAGCCTTTCATCTTTAATTTCTTTTGTTTATGTGTCTGTTTTTAGGCAAAAACCACTGTTTGGTCTTTTTTCATTGTAAAATAACTATTCATTCAAATTTCAAAAAAATTACATATTTAGAAACTAGACTCCATTCTACAAATATTAAAAAAATAAAAAAATAATTTTCAATTAGTTTTCAAAATTTATAGGGGTAGCACGGCCAAAATTCTATTTTTTAGGATGTGTCCACTTTAAAAATTAGTAAAAAATCAAATATTCATCAAAAAATTATTAGAAAAATCGGGCATAAACTACATGCTATTAGCTAATTTCTCACTGAAGCGATTTTAAAAATACCAAAAAAAAGTTGACCTTTTGAGGGAGCCACAAAACATGCTATGTTATGTTTTTTTGACAGAAACAACACCAATTTATGTGGCTCCCTCTTTTGAACCCCTTAATCTATGCCATTTTCAAAACAAAATAGTAGTTTAGAAAGTAGACTCGGAGCACTACGAACATTGTTTTGGTTGCATCTCCAAATTTTGAGTGTAACTATGCTCAATTTCTCATCCAAAGCCAGTATTTCCTGATTTCAGAAAAAAAGTGGCCACTTAAGACCCCTTTTTGGCCCCCCATCTTCTTGCACTTACCCCTTTGAAAATTAACAAAGATGAAATTCATAATAAAACCAAGCTCTCCTCAAGAGCCTTAAGAGTAAAGGAAAATAAAATATTTTCCAAGACAAGTAAATTCTTCAACTTCACACTAAGCTCCAAGAAACCTGCATATCACACAAGGGAAAGAAACACCACACATCCTGCTCTCCTCCCTACCGTAGACTCGCAAGAGGGTCACCCCTGAGTTAGGGAGATCATCCACACACCTAGGGAATCCAAATCCACTTCTCAACAAGACAACAAACATCTTAAAACACAATATTACACCCGTAGATATTTACAACACACAACTCAACCAAGGTGAGTTTAAAAAGGGGTACGAGAGTGGACACACTCAACTCTAGAGTGCCACTCCTTCAAAATATTTCAACACAATTTTTCTCATGGCCTCAAGCCAAGCATGTTAACAAAATTTCCAAAGGAGTTCATATTTTGGCTCTCAAGCCATGTGACAAATTTACTCAAAATCACATATAATGCCCTCAAGGCTTTCAACATCCCAAAACAAGGTAATGACCTCGAGGAGGATCACTCCTCCCCTACCCCACACTTGATGAGCATTTTCTCCCAAGTGGGAGAGGCTCTTTCAACACCCTAATAAATATTCCCCACAATAACAAAATACAACACAAGCAAAATACATCTCACACATCCATCATGCAAGCAAAATTGAAATACAAGGGGAAGGCTTTAGCCTTGAAAACCAACCTTTAAAAGCCCTAATATGGAAGAAGTTGATGTAGAGCTCCTCTAAAGTCTCCTCCAACATAAGCCACCAAACTCCCTCTATCCTTTTTTTCCCAAAACAATTTCTAACAAATAAAAATCCTCAAAAATTCAACAACCCCTCACCTTATCCCAAGTGGGATTAAAATAAGTCCAATCCATGAGCTTAAAGGAATGGGGAGGTGACACTTGTCAACTCCTCACTCTTCCTCCCAACCACTAGCATGTCCCAAGGGATGGGTGTTGACACATGTCACTCACCCATCCCCAAAGTCTCCCTCACCCCTTACCACATGTCCTCTCTCCAACACATGGGAGAGAAAAGGGGAGTTAAAGAGGGAAAGGGTGACACATGTGTCCCCTTCCTTTCCTCTCATGAAAGACCACACAACTCCATGGGTATTCTCACCAATTGTGAGAGAGACTTGAAGTCAAGTCCTCCACACTTGGTGGGTCATGAAGTCATCCCTAACCTTGGGAAGTGAAAAGGGATGGGTTTGAGTGTTGGTACCACTCATCCTATCCCTCCCATGCCTCCAAATTCGTCACTTAACTTCAGTGTGAAGTTAAGGTGACCATATGAAGGTTTGCCAAGGGTTACCCAAGTCAAAAGGGACCCTAGACCCATGGGGTAAAACCCAGGGTCAAGTTTAGCCTAGTTAGGGCACCCAGGGTCAAGTTAAAACACATAAAAAGGGTCTCCAAAAATTCAAAATTTAAAAATGTAAATCAAAGACAATTCTTACAACACATATCATAATTCAAATTAAAAGAGGGTAGACTCAACCCAATTAACCTCATGCAAATCAATATTACATCAAACATAGAGTTGATCTTGGTTCCTCGTGGAACCAGATCGGCTTCACAAGGGATTACAACATCAAGTGTGGGATGATCTCTAGTATCTGTGGTTTGTTAGAAATACCTGCACACTCAATTGCAAAGTTAATTCCACATATAAATATCATAGCCGAAGCAATTTAAAACATGCACTCCCATAAAATATCACAAGTTCACATAAACATAAGGAATGGTTACCATACAATTAGGTTCTAATTTCCGCATTCCAAACATCCATTCCCAAAATTGAATTTCAAACAATTTTCTATCCAACGTCACCCAATTAGTTTTCCCTTAGTAATAAGCATTTATCTAACATCACCCAATTTGTTTTCTCTTAATAAAAGCATCTTTCTAACATCACCCAATTAGTTTTCCTTTAACATTAAATATAAACCAATTTCTATTTAACATCACCCAATTAGTTTTCTTTTAATTAATAAACATTCATCTAACATCACCTAATTGGTTTTCCTATAATATAGACATCTATCCAACATCACCCAATTAGTTTTCCTATAAAATAAACATCCATCTAACATCACCAAATTTGTTTTCCTTTAACATAATAAAGTCTAAAGGTTCGAGAATCTGGGATCATTAGTTCCACAAGTATAAAAGTATTAGCAACAGTAAGGTAAACAGTCACATGAACAGAAATGAAAAAGGTAGGCCTCACATGTAATTACATTTTGGAAAATTACATAGGGATATGTCCACAACAAAATTCAAATGGCATGTACAAGAAAAATAAACTAAGGCACTAACTTCCTCCGTCATTCTGCTTTAGAAAATTCTAGTACATGGCCTGTATGGCTGCCATCTCGCATGTATCTGGTTTAGCTGTATTTTCTGAAATAGTGCGGGCCCAAAGAATTGCGTCTTTCACCACCTTTATTGCCTTTTCATGTTTGTCCAGATTGTCCTTCAAGTTCTCTAAAATTGAATGTTGATCATATAGATTATCCATGGAAATCACTGAGGGCATCTCCTCTTCGAATTTCCTTTGAACCATCTTTTCAAAGGAACTTACCATCTCCTCTGCTGAGAGGAACTTATGGCCTTCACCTATGAGGGTGCATGGAATTTCTTCCAGCCTGTGTAGAAGCGTGACATCACTATCTTCACTGGCTTCTCGAGCTTGACATAGATCTTCAAGTAAACCTTTTATTATGTGGATACGATGAGCCAGAGTCTCCTTGGTTTTAAGATATGATTCCCTATTTGCAATGACCCCGATGGTGATCAGATTCTTTATCTTAATCTTTTTCATCTCTATCCACTCCTCCAAGCTCTCTTCTTGATCCTGTAGCTCTTGTGAGAGTAAGTCAACCAGGTTTTCAAGCTTAGTTTTAGCTTTATCCATCTTCTCTCTTCTTTCTACAGTGGTTTTTAGTAGAATTCACCCTTGAGCTAACAAACGTTCCACAATATCTCCTACCACCCTTCCTCTGGCTTGTGCTTTTTCAACCTTCTGGATCAGAGGATCTTCTACAGTCACTGCCATGGGTTCTACAATTTCAGATGATTTAACCATCTTTTGAAGAACCGTAGCAAGTTGTTCTGCTTTGGCCTTATATCGTTCTTTCTCTTTTTTGACTTCATCATACTTTTCAAGCAAAGTACTGGTAGTAGTTTGAAAATCTACTTTTATGCCCTCATGAGTTAGCTTTCCCAACTCAACCCTTGAAATGATATAATCACTCATGTCAAAATTGTCAACAGTGGCATCTTCTGGTGGTTTAGCAATCTCTGCGTATCTGATTCCTTTCTCATTGATAAGCCTAGAAACAGTCTTAGGCTTCTTTTTCACAGTCTTTGCTTTTACAGGTAATAACTTTTCAATATCAATCTCATTAGGTGAAATAGCTTGCTTCTTCCTCTTTGGAGTATATGCAGACAACCATGGGGGAAGCACAGAAGCACCAACAACCGGAGATGAGTCTACTACTTGTTTTGTCGGATCCATATTTATACCTGTTATAGTCACAATAGGACTGGTGTTGGTAAAAACCACACCTGTATCAACAACCTTTTCTGAAGCATCTAGAAGATTTTCTAAGACAGATTGTTCACAAATGTCAAAAGATGGAGAAGATAAACTTGGGATGGAACCGGAAGAATCAAAAACGGTCCCAAAACTAGTTTTTATATCAGAAGAAACAACAAAGATAGGTGAAAGAGGAACACTTGAAATCACTGGGAAACTACCAGAAACTAGAACATGAGGAAGAGGTGTAGAAACGTGTGTTCTAGTGGGAAGATCTTTCTCAAGGGATTGAGGTGGATCACCAAGTTGTTCTTCTTCTGCATCCTCATCTTTGCCCTATTTAGTTTCATCTTCCTCATCAGATTTATCAGATACTTTTGTTTGTTGAGCATCCTTTGACTTCTGAATATTTTGTTCTTCAACCTTAACGTCTTCAATCTCCATTTGATCAACATTAGTATCTTCAACACCTGATTCAATGACATTGGAAGTTTCTGCAACTTCTTTCTTCTTCCCTCCTTTGGATACAAACTTAATTTTTGGTTTTCGTATCTTAGAGGAAGAAGGGGTGTCACTCTTATTTTTGGTTCTCTTCTCTACCTTCTTACCCCTCTGTTCCTGTGCTTCAGTCTCTGACCCTATGAGAAACTCTTTCAATTTAATCCCTTTACTTTCCAACCATACATTTGTGCTGGCCAGGATTGGTTGAAATCTTTTCCTTATGGATGTTTCTTCTTTAACTGACCATTTCACTTCTGGAAGAGGTGAGACTTCAACATTCTCAGTGTTATATTTGGGATCTAGAACATCCCCATCATCCTCCATTCCATCTAGAATATCAGCGAGGCCTAACTCTTCAATCTGACTTAGGTGAAGTCTGCAGTAGTCTAGCTTCCTGATCTCATTCTGTGTCCTGAGATTAGCCCAAATATCTTCAACCATTGGTACATGGAAGGTTGACTTCCTTTTGATCTTATCTTGCACTCTTCTGAAGTCAAAATGGTATCTTCTCTTGTAAGTTCTCATAGTGACCAGCTGTAATTCAAAATCAACTATTTTTGCTTTGTTAGCTGGTTGAATTGAATACCTTCCAATTTCTACCGAGAACTTTATCCCTGATTTCTTCAGCTCCATTTGTTTATTGTGCACTACAATCAGCTGTCTACATAGCTCCATGAGAACAATACGGTCACTGGGATACTGTGGAAGAATATAAGGGTAACCGGGATAATACCCTACCCTAAGATATGTGAAAGTGGGGAATTGTAAGAACAAGCAACCAAAAGAATTCACAACCTCCCAAGCTTCATCTGAGACCCTTTTCTGAACAAGTTCATTGTCCCACAAGCACATGAATACTGAAAAGAAGGCATCATTGACCCTTAGGAAATGATGAATTGATCCCTTCAGAGTAATTTGAGGGTAATACTGATATACGGGGATCAATCTCCTGTTACCAACCTGAGTCAACCCTGGAAAGCTTCTCATGCTAGCAGCAGCATATACAAGATACGAGGTCATATAGAATTTGAAATTTGTGTTGACCTTCACCAGTTGCTCATGTAATGCATTACTAATCTGCTCTCCCCAGAATATTCTCTGAGTACCTCGAAGAATCACCTTGATGTAAGTGTACATCCATTCTTGGAACTTGGAAGAAGAGGGGAGTCCTCTGATGCAACTCAAAAGAATGATCAAATCACAAACTTCCTCTACAAAGTCACTCCTAGGAAGATCCTTTGGCCATCTAATCAAATTACTTCTAGGGATTTTTAACCATTTGTTGTTGATGTACCTTCTTGCAGCTTCCACATCTGTGTCATAATCCTTTTGACCCTGAGCAAAGTCAATCTGTCCAATGTTTACAATGGGTGGACACATGAAGATTTTGTCTAGGAATTCTGCATCCAACCTCATGATCACATTCCCTTGAGAATCTGTCACAACCCTAGTGTCCCTGTTGCAATGGCTGGCCACCTGAAGAACGAACTCGGGATTATGTGCAGAAACTGGAAACGATGCAACCAAGTGAATATTACTGTCAATGATTTTTTGCATATGTCTAGAAAGATTTATCTGTTTTGTTCTTTCCACAAATTCTGCCATGTCCACATGTCCTATTTCTGTATCCTTAATTTCATCAATATTTAACTATACTACTGTCACTAGAAAGACACCTTGGTACTTGTACTTCATGATTTTGGCCTTGGACGGAGATGGCTCTAACATCAACCCTGGAGAGAACTCCGAGATAAATATCTGCCATGAACACTTGTTGAGAACTGCAAAAGGCCATGATCTCGCAGTTAGGGGGAAAAAATGGATAAACTAGGATAACCGCGATTTGATGATCATGGATAGGAAAGCATGTGTTGAAGGGCTTGGGTGCATGCAAATCAAGGTAAGGGTGAAAGCAGGCTAACAGGTCTTAAACAACAAATTTTCCTAGTGTTAGGAAAAATTTAGGAAAACATGCACGAGCGGTCAAAATGACCGCTACTACAAGTGTTTAGGAAGGATTTCACTTTTGTGCAAAGTCGGCGGAAAATACCGACATTGCATGTGTTTTCTGGGAAGATAGAAGTTTTACATGTAGGGGTGGTCAAAATGACCGCCCTTACATCAGGGTAAATTTACAACTTTAAAGGCATGTGCAAGGTCGGCTGAATGGACCGCTTTTACATGTATGCTGAGTTGATTTGATGCATAGTCAGTGGTTTTAACCGCTACTACATCAAATTTATTTATAGTCTCCCAAATGTGTAAAGGCGTTGAATTCTACCGCTTTTGCACATTGGAAAGTGCATGGGTTAAGTTTCTTCGTGTAAGGGCGGCAGTTTCAACCACCCTTACATTGTGTTTGGGAAAACTCTCAAAGGATAGAAGATGGTGAGAAGGACCACTGCCACAGGCCTCAAAGTTGAGAATAGGTAATGGTTGATGTATGAGCGGTTAGAAACATCGCCTATGCATGTAGAGGTATACTCAACTTAGCAACGGTGAAGCAGGGCATGACAAAAACCATCGACGCATAAGGGTAAAACACAAACTAGGTTTTCACAAAATGACACGAGACACAGTGAATGTGTAGCTAGGGAAGAAACTATGCATAGAGCATAGTAGGTGGGTTTAAAAATCATTGTCGTTTGTTTTTAAACTTGAAGCAAGGAGATAAAACAGAAAACATTTAGACAAAACCCTATATAGAAAAAAAACAATAAAAAGGAAAGAAGACATACCTTGCCATAAGGTTGATGCAAAACCCTAACTCATGCACAATCAGCGAAACACAGTTGAATCCACTGATGTCTCGGTCAAATGATCTTAAAGAGGATTATCAGTCGAGTAAGAGGTTTAGTAATAAGAAATAAACAATCAAAATGAATTTAAAATGGTTTAAAAAGGCTTAAACCAGATGCATTAATGCCAACACGAGTAGCATTAATGCCATTGATTCAGAAAGATATGCTTAGTCGGCGAGAATGACCGACTTAGCATGTGTAAATCAACATGCGAAGGCGAGGGAAAAGACCAACCAATCATGTCTTGAGAAAAACCTTTAACATGCGTAGGCCAGGAAAAAGATCGACCTTGCATGTTAAAACAAAGACTTAGTAAGATATGTGAAAGCGACGAAAAGAGCTAACTCTGCATATCTAAGAACCAAAATACATGTAAGAGCAGTTGTTTGGGCTGCCATTGCATGTAGTAAAAAAAAACTTTTCTAACACCCCAAAATGTCCAATAATTGATATTTTGGCGAGTTTACGAACACAACAAACTTTGCAATTTTTGAGAAATCATGGTGAGGGGATGTCGCAAACTCTTCTAGGATGTCAGATGACTTCGCTTGAAATCAAGGGTACTTGTCTCGATTTGTGAACTTAGAGTGTAGATTACGAAACAGACAAGTTTCGTAGGGGGTTGTTTACAAAAACAAGCGTAGCTGATTTTGAGAACAACAGGATGCCATGGCTACACTCTCTAGGGTGAGTCACTATTAATTTTCCAAAATTAGAAATCCATTTTGAGGATCAAGGAAACAAGATCATCCTACATGGACTTTCCGATGGGTCACCCCATGTAGTGTCATCCAAAAGAATAGCAAAAATCTGCCGACACAACCAAGTAGAGTGGGCAGTTTAATGTATGATTTTAGATAAGTCAACCAAAGAGGGGCAAGCCATCCACATAGATATTGAACCCATCCTACAAAGACATAAGAAAGTATTTGAAGACATTCCACCAGGGTTGCCTCCCAAGAGAGGATTCAAACATGTCATAGAAATGGAAAAAGGGGCAAAACCAGTTATTACCACCCCATATAGACATCCTCTAAAGTTTAAGGAAGAAATAGAGAAGACCATAAATGAGCTCCTAGAGATGGGCCATATACAACCGAGCTCTAGCCCATTCGCATCTGCCGTGGTACTAGTGAAAAAGAAAGATGGAACCTTGCGAATGTGTGTAGACTATAGAGCTTTAAATAAACAAACCATAAAAAACCAGTGCCCCATACCCAGGGTAGATGAACTAATTGATGAACTTCATGGGGCCAAATACTTTTCAAAAATAGACCTTAGGTCCGGGTACCACCAAATCCGAATGCGAGAAGAAGATATACCCAAAACCGCCTTTCGATGTCATTATGAACATTTTGAATTCTTAGTCCTACCATTCGGACTAACCAATGCCCCGGCAACTTTCCAATCATGCATGAACCATACTTTTTGAAAGCAACTAAGAAAGTTCCTCTTAATCTTCTTTGATGACATATTAATTTATAGTAAAACTTGGGAGGAACACTTGGAACATGTTGATGAGGTCCTATCCATACTAGAACAAGAATCCCTTTATGCTAAAGCTTCGAAGTGCGAGTTTGGAATGAAAGAGATTCTTTACTTAGGGCACAAAATTAGTGCCAAAGGAGTTAAGGTTGATGAGGAGAAGATTAAAACCATTAAGGAGTGGCCTAGACCTAAGACTTTAACTCACTTAAGAGGATTCCTAGGACTATGCAGTTATTACCGAAGGTTTGTAAGACATTTTTCCAAGATTGCATCACCTTTATCCGACCTTACAAAGAAAGGACTATTCCAATGGAATGATGCTGCTGAAAAAGCTTTTGAAGAATTGAAAAGAGTTATGATCTCTTGTCCCGTGTTAGCCATTCCTGACTTCTCCTCACCTTTTGAATTGGAATGTGATACCTCGGGTGAAGGCATTGGCGTCGTCTTGATGCAAAATAGACACCCCATAGCATTTGAAAGTCGCAAGTTGACAGCTGCCAAAAAATTGTATTCAACCTATGATAAAGAGATGTTGGCCATCATGCATGCCTTGGAAAAATTTCACCAATATATAGTATGTGGAAGATTTTTCATCAAAACGGATCATAACAGCTTGTAGCACTTCCTTAATCAGCGTGATTTAAATGATAGACAACAAAAATGGGTGAGCAAGATCCAAGCATACAATTTTGATATTAGCTACCTGAAAGGAAAGAATAATGTGGTAGCGGATGCACTATCGAGAAGGCCACACTTATGTGCTTTGTCATGCATATCTCCTTATTGGAAGAGTAAGATCACTGCAAAATATGTAAAGGATCCCTTCACAAATAATATAATGGAGGGGTGCATTGAGGATGAAAGTTATGTAGTCAAAGAGGAACTCATCCTATACAAAGATCGAATATATTTAGCCGTAGGGTCCAAAATGAAGGATCAAATCATCCAAGAATTCCATGATAACCCCCTAGCAGGTCATTAAGGCTATTATAAAACTTATAGACAAATTTGGGAGAAATTTGCGTGGAGGGGTTTGAAAAAGGATGTACTCCAACATGTCCAAGAATGTATAACTTGCCAAAGGAATAAAATAGAGCATACACATCCTGCTGGGTTATTACAACCCTTACCCATTCCGGAGAAAAAGTGGAATAGTATCACCATGGATTTTATCATTGGACTCCCTAAGGTTCAAGGGAAAGATTGCATTTACGTGGTTGTGGATAGACTTACTAAATATGCACATTTCATGGCCATATCCTATGACTATAAAGCACCTCAAGTGGCTGAATTATTCTTCAAAGAGATATTTCAACTCCATGGTTTACCACAAAACATAATTAGTGATCGAGACAACCGGTTCATGAGTCTCTTTTGGCAAGAATTGTTCAAATTGGCGGGCACACAACTTACACCAAGCACAAGTTATCATCTGCAGATAGATGGTCAAACTGAGATTGTAAACAAATGGATCGAAGGATATCTCCAAAATTATATCACCGGACAGCAAAAGGGATGGATTAAATGGTTATACCTCGGGGAACATTGTTACAATACAACATACCATATGTCAATCAGGATGAGTCCTTTCAAGGCTCTATACGGATATGATTCCCCTTCATTTGGAAACTTGATACTCCAAGAAAGTAGAAGTCCCAAAGAAAAGGACTTCATTCAACAACATGAAGATATCATGAGGGTACTTATAGACAATCTACATCATGCCCAAAATCAGCAAAAGATATATGTTGATCGAAAGCGTGTGGAGAGGACATTTGAAGCTGGAGACATGGTATTCCTAAGATTTCAGCCATATAAGCAATCCTCCTTAAAGTCCAATGGTGTCAAAAAACTTAAACCAAGATTTTATGGGCCTTACAAGGTAATAAGAAGAATTGGCGAGGTTGCATATGAGTTAGAATTGCCGAACAATAGAAAGATCCATAATGTGTTTCACATCTCCAGACTCAAAAAGGTACTTCGTCAAAAGGTCACACCCTGTGAGGAACTACCCCCGTTTGATGATGAAGGGCAATTAATACTAGAACCTGAGGTAATTCTAGACACGAGGGAAAGAAGGCTAAGAAATAGAACCATCATAGATCATCTTGTCAAATGGGAGATCCTGCCTAATGATGATGCTACATGGGAAAGACTAGAAGATTTAGACTCCCAAGTACACAAATTGCTTCAGGACAAGCAATCTTAAGGAGGGAGGCCCTATCATGTCCCTTAATTTTAGTCCATAACAGTCGCAGTTCTCCAATTAAAGATTGAAAAGAAGATTAGTTTATCTTGAAGGTTACATATGTTTTCATACTTAGCCAAATCTCATGGCAAGAAGAAAAGACAAAATAAGAATAAGACAAAGGCTGCCTTGGCACTAAAAGACAAATCATATTTGTTTTAATAAAATAAAGGCAATTATGAAAAGATCAAATAAATCACTAAGGACTGATCATCATTAAGGAGATAAATATAATTAAATGAGTTTAATGAAGAGGCACGAAGGCCTAAGGGTCTCAACCGATGGCTTCTTCACACCATAAAAGGAGGATTGATCATTCATCATTGGCAATTGATAATTCATTCGAAGAAAGAAAAAACATACCTGCATAAGTGGTACGATAGAACATCAATAAGAAATTCTGAGTTCTTGAAGACATCCATTTCAATAGCAGATACTAATATTAATTCATTTAAGAGCATCATTTCAAGATTGTCATTCATCTTCTATTAACAGGTAAGCACTTTATGATATTTAATTCTGATGGGTGGCCATACCAGCACAGGTATGTAGAAATCGCATTCTTGTTTCATCATTGATAGAAAATATTATGCTGGCAGTCATATGCATTTGTTCATGTTAATGTATTTACATCAGTTATGATAAATCTTAGTATGAATAGTCATATGATAACTCTCATAGATGTATCAGTTTTGTTTTATGACAGTCATCATATGGGTATGTGCAGGATCATGATGGGCCAAACTATACCTCTAAGTGGCAATGAAAATACAAAAAATCAAACTTTATCTAGTTCATGTGAAATTTTGAATGGATTATCGACACAATTTGAAAAAGATGTAAGAACAAAATTTGTAGAGAATTGAATCTAGTTTATAGGCTACTATTTTTTTTTTTAAAACTAAATTTACTTAGTGAAAATTGAATATTTCAATGAACGGCTTTTAAATTTTTTAGAAAAAAATAAAAAGTGGGTGTCTGTCCAGCCAACCTAACTATAAGTAAAATTTTTTTTTTTTTTAAACTTTCAAAATAAGTAGAGGACTCATGTCCGGATGTGACACATATTTATTTGAAATTTTTTTCCAATAAAATAATTAGTTATGATTTTTTACTGTGACTTTTTTTAAAAACTAAAAAGTAATTTTCTAGCCAACCTAACTCGATAAAAAAAAATCAAAATTCAATTTTTTTTTTAACCTATAGCTAGAAAAGCATAGAGTGTGACGCAGGTTTTGGATCTCAAAAAGGTGAAATGGTTTGAAAGTTATGGATGTTTTTCAATCAGTGTGTCCATCAGGATTTCAGAGACATAGTATATAAAAAATTATTAATAATTATTTAATAAAATGATAACCAAACAAATCTTATATTTTTAGAAAGCTAACAATTTTTTCTATAAACCTTTTTAATTTTATAAATTTTGAATAAAAAAAAGTCGTCAGCATGAAGGGTGAAGTTTGAAGAAGAGACTGAAACATGAAAACACGTTAGAATCCATGAAAAGTCAACAACCAAAATAGATATCCGTCTTGCTTTGTACCAAAGCAAGACGGATATCCATTTTGCTTCGGTAAAAGCAACTCAAAATAGATATTTGTTTCTAAAATGGATATCCGTTCTGGAAATAGATATCTGTTTTGGAAACGGATATCCGTTTCCTTGATCTATGAAAATTTTTGTACCATTGGTTTTGGATGAAGAGAAGCAACATATTTGAAACATCGAGGCAATAATACAAGAAGTTAAAGTTAGTTGGCCATTTATAGGTGTATCTATTGTTTCATATCACATTACACATAGAATTCTAATTAACAATCTAGTTTCCTCATTTGGAAGAACATTTTTTTATCCGTTTCTAATGGAAATATTTAGTTAAAAATTGGTGGCTCCTTGTGAAAAGTATGGGCTCTTATCAAGCATGCATAACCAAGAAGGTTGATATCTATTTTTCTTACATGTTTGTTGATCACGTCTTATGAATAGGATGTTGCTTGGTGATAGTTCTAGGTTTAGTGAACAATATTCTCAAGCTTATTGCAATTTTTACACTTGTGATCAAATTTAGTACCAAACCCTTTCACCTTTTCAATTAATCCTGATAGTGTCATCTCACTCCATGCAAATCAAACCAACATTAGGACCATGTGAATGAGATTAAGGATAGCCTTGAAATATGAATCTTTGTACTGTTGATTATCCTTTTAGCATGAAAATCCTTTAGGATCATTGTACCCAGGTGCAACAATCCTTCAATCTTCTTTTATTTATATTTCTTTCCTCTTCATACACAAGATTCTCGTGCCTTGTAGTCATGACAATCCACAAATCACCTAACTATCCTTAGTGAGACTATATCTTATTTTGACAGTGATAGTCATCGTCCATTCACAACTCTCCTCTTTAACATAGATGCCCTTTGCACATGTTTTGACTTCATGATTTTCCTTTTGTATGTTGTATTATGGTATGAAAATACTATGGCCCCTTCTTCATCCTCTTGTATAATGAAATTAAAGGTCGACACTTATGGTTACTCTTCTTTATTACTTGGTGATAATGAATCCCTAATTTTTGATTGTCTTGAAGCCAAATTTACCACTGTTGAGATAGTCAAAGTTGATTCTTGATCATGAATATTGCGAATTACTTCAAATATCCATGGACAATTTCAATTATGTTTCTTAAGACACCCATGCCTTGACTATCCCTTAATGTTGGTCATGATTGTGCTTGGATGGCACAATAGTTCATAGTTAGATTTTTGCCACTAAAGTTTTCCTTTGACAAAGTTGTATTTGTAGTCCACCTTTTGATGATGTTCAAACAATATAAATACTTATTCTTAACATAAGCAATACATTTCTCACAAATACTAATGCATTCTACTCATAAGGTTCATGGCACCATGCCTAAAGGTATGATAGTCAACAATGTACTATTATGGCAGCCTATGGTTGGTTTGACAATCTATAATAATGATAGCATTCATGCCTAACAGTCCTTATCGTTATTGTCATAATATATTTTACATTTGAGGCCTTGTCTACAACATACAAAGTTTACCTTTCTCACCCATACCTTCAGTATGTAAAGGACATTGATAGGGAATTTTTAATTTCCACTCAGTCAGTGCAATCTAGGAGAGGATAGATTGTCTAAAGTTGTAATCTATTTCCATTTACACTTGCCATAACTACAAATGCTTAGTGTTTATTCTCAACCCCGGTATATGAATAAAATGTGACCTATTGTTCTAATAGGCCTATAGGGACAAAGAGGTGATGAAGCCTTTAATTTTAAACATGACATGGTTTTGATAACTTCCCATATTGGTAAGGTCCTGGATGACAATCCTTCGATGCACCTAATTGTAATAGGTGTTATGATAGTCCTTGGTATCTTTTCATTTCTTTCTTGAATGGCCTACAAATAAGACATAAGACCTATTAGATCCTTCATAAATAAGAATTCTCATACATTACATTTAAACTTAAACTCTCTAAACATCCATCAATCCATCCATTAATATCAAAATGCCATGAATATCCTATGATCAACCATTCTAATTCCTAGGATAGTCATATATTGCAATTTTGCTTCTCTATACTAAAATAGCCTAAGGAATATCTACCCTTGAATTTGTATTTTAACAATCTAATGTCTTTACGAATAACATTGAGCATTCTTTTGGGACAACATTTTTGCATTTAGAAGCTCCTCATTTGATGATAGCCCAAAATAGAATAAGTGGATAGTCATAACATTTTAGCATATAATGGGAAAACCCTAAAGTGTGATAAAGTCTATACATTATCTATTCCCATCCATGTCATGAAGCAACTATTCAAATGCTAGGCCAACATGATTCAAACAATCATAAGGGCCAACAATCCACTCCAAATGCATGGGAAAAGGACAACTCTTGGATCCCATATTAATCGTGTTCACATGGCTGCTAGCATCTTCAAGTGAGTCAATACAAAAATTGAAAGCCTCAAACTCATACACTTCAGAAAAATATACTTAATTATAAATTTGATATGCATGAATAAGGAAGTCCTCATGCAATACAAACTAAAATGTGTCATATTTAGACATGTCATCAAGTTGAACTACATCATGTTGAGATTTGCGTTTACTTAAGCATTACAAGTCACTTGCCTCTTTGCATGCTTCAAAGTTCCAAACAAAGGACTCAACTTTAGGTGTAGCAGAGTCCTCATCAATGACTGATTTACATGGACTTCAACAAACTAAAATTATATATCTTTACAATTGTATGTCCAGGCTCTTTAGGAGTCTTCACAAATGTGTCCAAAGTAAGATTACTCAAATCAAATAATGGTTTATATCCAGAGCTTTATTAAGTTGATACCTAGGTGGATTAGTGTGTAAACATTCATATTAGATGGTAATTCACAAGTTTATAGAATAATAAAATGAATCCCTAGTCTAGAATCCAAATGTACATAATAAAATGGATATCTATTTTGTAGTAGCAATATGGACGTTGCAGAGTGTCCGTTGGCAAAGAATTGGGATTTAAGAAACAGATATCCGTTTTGTAAATGCAGAAAAAAGACAAAAGGAATATTGTTGGGCCCAACATCCGCAACCAGAGATCCTCTGCTGTTGAAATACTCGTGATTTCTGGCTATGACAGTGAAAGGAATATTTTTATGCACTTTTGGAGACACAATTTTCTTGTTACAATCATAAGGGTGATATTTTTGTTCCCCTAATGGGGAGCAACAGTCATTGTAAAGCAAAAAGGAGGAGGAAAGTTACATTGGAGGAAATTGAAGCAATTAGGGAAAAAGATAGGGAAAGGAAGAGGATTGGAAGAGTGGGTTTGGTGGATGCTCATCAAGGTGAATCTTCTTCTTTACCATCTAATGACATGCAAATTGAAGATGTTAATTTTGATTATAATGAAATGTTAGATAAGAATGAAATTCACCATGATATTGCAAACAAAAATATTGAAAAATGTTATGAAACACCTATTCATAATAGCAATACCGTGGACAAAGAAGAAGAAGAAAAATGAAGACGTGCACTTGAAGAAAGTGGATATGAACATCATGATGTTGAAATTGCACTCCATAATCCATTTGTTGATAAAATTGATAAGGTTGATAACATGGATGAAACAAGAACAATCAATTTATCTCCAAATTTCATAAGAAGAGAGGACATTTGTCAAGAAGAGAATAACCATGATGAAATTGGAAAACACCCAAGAACCCCAAAATGGTTACTTGAAATTGATGAGAACATAATGGAAAAACTTGAAGGCAAGAGGTCATCATGAACGGTTCGGTTGTGGGCTACAAAACTCTTCAATGAATACTTTGAGAAGATAACATTAACCAAACAATGCCAACTTTTTGTGCAATTATTAAAGATGTACAAAATGAGACCTTTACTAAAGAAATTAAAGATTCGATTAAACAAAGTGTCCGATCGGAATAAAATTATTGTTAGAAGCCTTTTCAATGCACTCAATTCTATTGGAAAGACTAGCAAGGAGAAAGATAAAAGAGCTACCCGTAGAGTAATAACAATCTCAATAGTAAGCAAACAATTAAGAAATGCTTGATTAATGAGGCAAACTTGTGTTGACTTAAGATTGAATCGTAAAACATTGTCAAAAGCACTAGCATTAAGATCAAGGCTAGATAGTCCTCTTGCCAATGATACTTGGGCTTTCAGTGGTAGGCTTCCACGAGTTGACAAGAAGCTAATTGATAGCAGAAAGAAAGAAATTGAACGATTTTGGCACACTAACTCTAGGGTATCACCAAATGCAAAAGATGTTGTAAAGTTAAGAATTGGTGATAAAGACCACACACCACATCCTAAACATTACTTGGAATGTAGCCAAACAACATTGTACAAACAATATTGCGAAACTCACCCAGGTATGACAATCTCACAAAGAGCATTTGAATCTCTTAAGCCATTTTATTGTGTTCCTCTTAAAGTTCGTAATACATGTTGTTGCAAATACCATGTAGAGTTTTCTATGTACCATGAATTATTATGCAATATTCGTTCTACTTTGCACACTAACAAAATGTTATAGGAGTGTGGTGCAATTCAACTACAAAAGTCATCTAGGGACTTATTGGATTTATTTCTATGTATTAGAGATGATGGTTGCATGTTCTACAAGAATGATTGTTTAAATGAAAAGTGTTTACAATGTGGTGTGTTATCAAAGTTTGTATCATATTTTCATGAGGGCAATGGGCATGATTTTGGAAAGAGAATGGTTGAGAAAAAGAGATATGAGACAGTGAAATACAATTTGAAAAGTGGAGATGAAGGTTCTAGATGTGAGTTGATTGTAAGAGGTAAGTATTGCTGATTTTATTGATGATTTTAAGAAAAATCTTTTCTACAAGTATGTCAAACATAGCCACAGGTCTCGATGGTTAGATCAACAGTTCAAGATGTGTAAAGACTCTTTCCCAATTGGAACTATTGTCTCTATAGTTGATTTTACAGAAAACTATACATTGCAACCCCAAAATGAAGTTCAATCCCAGTACTACAATTCTATTCAGATTGCTATTTTTGTTCACATCACATACAGACATGCCCCCGAGAGTATAGAAGAGAACAAGAAGATTGTCAGAGAATACCATTTTTACATGAGTGATGATCGATCTCATTCAGCAGAGTTTGTGCAATATTGTTTTCAACAATTTTATGGGTTCTTGCAATAAAAAGATATTAGAATGGATCAACATCTCATTTGGTCAGATAATTGCACTGGTCAATTCAAGAATGCTCGTAATTACTATTGGTTGAGCAAAATGCATGTAGAGAAGGGTATACCTCATATTTAGAATTTTTTTGAAGCCGGGCATAGAAAAGGTGAACATGATGGAGCAGGTGCATGCGTGAAGAGAACTCTTTTTAAAGAACAACTAAAGATTAGAGGTGGTGTTACATTCAGTGATGCAAATTCCATTGTTAAGTGGTGTAACTATGCATTGCCACGAGGAGTGGCTCTTGATTCTCAAGTGCATAGGTTCTTTTGGTTGGTTGATGATGGGATAGCGATAGAGAAATTGGAATGTCAGAGAATCAATGAATCATCAAAGATGCATTCATTTCAAAGCTTAGATGCAAGTACATGGACTATTTGGACACGAGAATTAGCTTGTTTTTGTCAGAGTTGTATTAAATGTGATTGGAACAATTGTGAGTCAAGTGAGTGAGTAGATGCATGGATTCCACAATATTTAATCCCTTTATATGAAGCTCAATCATCTTCCGTCAATGACATGGAGAGCTCATTTGACTATGAACATCTTTCAGACCTTGTACAGCCAGGTCATGTTTATGCAGTTGTTGTACCACATGGAAATGAAGAGAGGTCAAACTATTGGTTGGCATGATGTGTATAGGGAAAATAAAAGCTAACACAACCTATGACAGATGATGATGGGTTCACATATCCTACAGGATCAGTTGTTATTGCTGGGACTTGGTTATGAACATATATGATTAAAAAGAATGGCATCCCAGCCTTTGAAGACTTTGAGAAGCATAAAACCATATTGATGTATTCTCACCTAGTTGTAGCAACAAATGTCAAGTTACTAAAGCATCGTGGAAAACCAAAATTAAAAGAACTATGGACAATTAGTAATGCTAATCATGAAGCAATATTGGATACTTTGAAGGTAAGAGATGACCCCTCAAGTACGCTTGACTAGCATTTAAACTTCTAGATGGACAGGTATGACATTTTTTATCTTAACCTGTTCTTGTTTTTTCTATTTTTTAGAATTGTTTTATTAAAAATCTTATTACTTTAACTATAATGCATGCTTTTGACTATACAGGACTGTGAATAAAGTTATTTTACATGGCATCGTAGATTATTTTGCATGGCATCATAAATTATTTTGTATGGCATCGTAGGTTATTTTAACTATACTCGAGGTATGATTTTTAGTTCTCATTTGTATTTCTTAATATTGCACATTTGTACCTTTTTCTACATAAGGCATTCCATGAGATGACATGTATTTGATGTCTTTTGCCGAATAGTTCATGTGCCTTGTCTATGCTTTCACATATTACATACATGTGTCACATGGCAATTGCAACTACAACATCTGACAAAATTCTCATTTCTTTGAGGTATTCCACCAAACAGTTCATGTGCCTTGCCTATGCTTCCTTACTTTGCATTCTTATAAAAGTCCTATAATAGTCATAATTAATCTTCATACTAATCTTGATAGTAATCTTGCCATCATTGTATTCCATGAGATGACAGTCCTATACATGTCTACTAGGATAGTTTTAACTACAACAGTCCTAAAATAGTCCTAGAAGAGTCCTATAATAAGCGCAGCATTTAATGTACATATTTATGATATTCATGTTTACTTAAATTTGCTTGTTCATGCTTCTCACAGGACGTCACCTCCCCTACCCATCCAGCTCTACAGAAGAAGAGAGACAAGAAATGATCAAGAGGGATCACCAATTGGCAGTAAGTGATTGATTACTTATGTCATGTTATATATTTTGAATATTAAATTGTATATTAATGTGCACGTTGTTTGATTGTATTAATAGGTGGAAATTCAAAAATCTTTATCGAGGAGGTCTAGTCGATGAGCGATAGAGGATGAGTCATTGACTGATTCACCATCTTCATGGCCTAGCAAGAGCCATAGATTATTTGATAGCAATCTGGATAGGAGATTTGATTTTGGGACATTTTGTTACATATGCCTATTTCGCTTTGTAAACATACTTTTGTATGTTATCGATGTATATCGTTGTATATACCCATATGGTTTTATTTGTACATGCCTATATGGTTTGATATATACACTATACATTATTTTCATGACACTATGCATATATGTATATATAAGATCCTAATTTGGCACAAGTAGGGAGAATGCTTGCAAAGGTTATGGAATTTGGTTTTAAACATTCCAATTGTATTTGCTTCAAAGTTTCTAAAGCCTTTTCAAAAAATCAATTTTGTGCATATCTTGCAATCATTGCATTCCATGCGATAGCATCTCTTTGAGGTGTCATACCAAAATGTTCACATGCCTTGTCTATGCTTCCACACTTTGGATTTACACCCGCCAATTACATTTTCTTAACATTTCCTTTCAATCCTTATCAAAAATTATGTTTTATGCATATATTGCAATCATTGCATTCCTTCATTTACAACACATGATTAAATAAGAAGATGCATATTTACAACACTTAAGAATATGTAGTAGTGTTGCTCATGTCACCAATACTATGTTTACATCTTCACATACATGGCTTACAACATGTGACAATATGAATGATAGAGAATGTTTGCATCAACATGATGGCACAATATGAACAAATTGCATGTTTGCATCAATTTCATTGGTTCAATGATTGAGAATGTGTCAACTTGAACAATATTTTTTGTTCTTCTCATCAAGACCTTCATGAAATGATACATTGGTTTCTTGATATTCAATCATGCATTAGAGATCTTCAAAGTGTTAAAGATGTTTAAAGTGATGAAGAAACTTGTTATTTTGATGTATTTCAACTCCAAACTTCCACCTAGAAGTGAAGGCGCTAATCCTTGATCAAACTAACCTAAAAGTGCGCCTTGGTACTTAGGGCGCTAGATTATGATTGATCAACCTAAAATGTGCGCCTAAGGCTAGATAGTGAATTGGAAGGATAAAATGCATCATCAAAGGAGTTTATAGTTATTGAAGGCATCAAATGATGACTTGGGCGCACATCTACCTCTCTACACCATCAAATGTGCACCTAGATTAGTGAGGTGCCACTTCATATCTCTATGACTTTGGATATGCGCCTTGATAATGAATACAAGGCACCAAATATTGAATAAAAAACCTAGAATGAGTGCCTTACTATTTGAGGTGCTAGTTCATGCTTCTAGAACACCAAAAGTATGCCTAGATGTTGAGGTGCTAGCTCTTTCTTAAGTAACCTTGAAAGTGCACTTTCACAAGGAGGTTAAAATGTATTATCAAAGGAATGGTACTGAGATATCATCCATGTCAATGATTGAGAATGTGTCAACTGGAACAATATTTTTTGTTCTGCTCATCATGGCGCCGAACGAACTGCGCCAACATGTCGGGGTGGGTGGGTAAATGCCAGGGGAGGTCTCCTTTTGTGCACCAAGCGTCCCAGTGATTCTGGGCAAGGGGCTACCGGCAAAGTCCCTTAAGATCCCTGAGACCAAAAAACTGCCAAACTTTGACGGAGCAATTCTCAGAATTCGTGACAACTGAGAATGTTCTGTTTGGACCTACAAGTACATGTGGGGTCCGTCCACAATAACCTCTCTCATTTTTGGTCAACTCCATTCCATTTGACTGTGTCGAAATCAAACACATTGTTTCAAAATGCTTCAATTTGATGCAGTGGAAAGGTGCTAGGTCTGACATTTTTTATTCCATAGCTCGTGGGGTTGAACGAACTATGCTAATGCATCGGGGTGGGTGGGTAAATGCCATTGGAGGTCTCATTTGGTGCGCCAAGCGTCCCAGTGATTCCGGGCAAGAGGCTACCGGCAAAGTCCCATAAGATCCCTGAGACCAAAAAATGCCAAACTTTGACGGAGCAGTTCTCAGAATTTGTGACAGCTGGAAATGTTTTGTTTGGACCTACAGGTGCACGTGGAGTCCATCCACAATAACCTCTCTCATTTTTGGTCAACTCCATTCCATTTCACCGTGCCGAAATCAAATGCATTGTTGCACAATGCATCAATTTAATGCAGTGGAAAGGTGCTAGGTGTGACATTTTTCATTCCATAGCTCGTGGGGTCGAACGGACTACGCCAACGTGTCGGGGTGGGTGGGTAAATGCCATTAAAGGTTTCATTTGGTGCGCCAAGTGTCCCAGTGATTCTGGGCAAGAGGCTACCGGCAAAGTCCCGTAAGATCCCTGAGACCAAAAAACTACCAAACTTTGACGGAGTAGTTCTCAGAATTTGTGATAGCTGGGAATGTTCTGTTTGGACCTACAGGTGCATGTGGAGTCCGTCCACAATAACCTCTCTCATTTTTGGTCAAATCCATTCTGTTTGACCGTGCCAAAATCAAATGCATTGTTGCAAAATACTTCAATTTGATGTAGTGGAAAGGTGCTAGGTGTGACATTTTTCATTCCATAGCTCGTGGGGTCGAATGGACCGCGCCAACGCATCGGGGTGGGTGGATAAATGCCATTGGAGGTCTCGTTTGGTGCGCCAAGCGTCCCAGTGATTCCAGGCAAGAGGCTACCGACAAAGTCCCGTAAGATCCTTGAGACCAAAAAAATGCCAAACTTTGACGGAGCAGTTCTCAGAATTTGTGATAGCAAGGAATGTTCTATTTGGACCTACAGGTGTACATAGAGTCTGTCCATTTGGTCCCAGGACCTGTGGAATGCAAAATTTCAATCCTAGCAACTTTTGATTTTGTCGGTAGCTTACAGCTCGGAACAACTGGGATGCTTAGCGTACAAAATGAGACCTCCAATGGCATTTACCCATCCACCCCGATGCGTTGGCGTAGTACGTTCGACCCCACGAGCTATGGAATGAAAAATGTCACGCCTAGCACCTTTCCACTACATCAAATTGAAGCATTTTACAACAATGCGTTTGATTTCGGCACGGTCAAACAGAATGGAGTTGACCAAAAATGAGAGAGGTTATTGTGGATGGACTCTATGTACACCTGTAGGTCCAAACAGAACATTCCCACCTATCACAAATTCTGAGAACTACTCCGTCAAAGTTTGGCATTTCTTGGTCTCAGGGATCTTACAGGACTTTGTCGGTAGCCTCTTGCCCAGAATCATTGGGACGCTTGGCACACCAAATGAGACCTCCAATGGCATTTACCCACCCACCCCAATGCATTGGCACAGTCCGTTCGACCCCACAAGCTATGGAATGAAAAATGTCACACCTAGCACCTTTCCACTGCATCAAATTGAAGCATTTTGCAACAATGCGTTTGATTTCGGCACGGTCAAACGAAATGGATTTGAACCAAAATGAGAGAGGTTATTGTGGACAGACTCCACATGCACCTGTAGGTCCAAATAGAACATTCCCAGCTATCACAAATTCTGAGAACTACTCTGTCAAAGTTTGGTAGTTTTTTGGTCTCAGGGATCTTACGGGACTTTACCGGTAGCCTCTTGCCCGGAATCACTAGGACGCTTGGCGCACCAAATGAGACTTCCAATGGCATTTACCCACCCACCCTGACGCGTTGGCATAGTCCGTTCGACCCCACGAGCTATGGAATGAAAAATGTCACACCTAGCACCTTTCCACTACATCAAATTGAAGCATTTTGCAACAATGCGTTTGATTTTGGCATGGTCAAACGGAATGGATTTGACCAAAAATGAGAGAGGTTATTGTGGACAGACCCCACGTGCACCTTTAGGTCCAAACAGAACATTCCCAGCTATCATGAATTCTGAGAACTACTCCGTCAAAGTTTAGCAGTTTTTTGGTCTCAAGGATCTTAAGGGACTTTGCCGATAACCTCTTGCCCAGAATCACTGGGACGCTTGGCGCACCAAACAAGACCTCTAATGGCATTTACCTGCCCACTCTGACATGTTGGCACAGTCCGTTCGACCCCACGAGCTATGGAATGAAAAATGTCACACCTAGCACCTTTCCACTGCATCAAATTGAAGCATTTTGAAACAATGCGTTTGATTTCGGTATGGTCAAATGGAATGGAGTTGACCAAAAATGAGAGAGGTTATTGTGGACGGACCCCACATGCACCTGTAGGTCCAAACAGAACATTCCCAGCTGTCACAAATTCTGAGAACTACTCCGTCAAAGTTTGGTAGTTTTTTGGTCTTAGGGATCTTAAGGGACTTTGCTGATAGCCTCTTGCCGTAAATCACTGGGACGCTTGGTGCACAAAATGAGACCTCCAATGGAATTTATCCACCCACCGCGACATGTTGGCGCAGTCCGTTTGACCTCACGAGCTATGGAATGAAAAATGTCACACCTAGCACCTTTCCACTGTATCAAATTGAAGCATTTTGAAACAATGCATTTGATTTCGGCACGGGCAAATGGAATGGAGTTGACCAAAAATGAGAGAGGTTATTGTGGATGGACCCCATGTGCACCTATAGGTCTAAACAGAACATTCCCCGCTGTCATGAATTCTGAGAACTGCTCCGTCAAAGTTTGGTAGTTTTTTGGTCTCAGGGATCTTAAGGGACTTTGCTGGTAGCCTCTTGCCCGGAATCACTGGGACTCTTGGTGCACAAAATGAGGTTTTTGGGAATGTGACTTTATCCTTCCACTCCTTATCGAATGATGAGTTTATTCTCAGAGTTTGATGGCTTTTATGAGCATATACACGATGTTTTAGGATAGTCATAAAGGGCAGTTTTTGGATAGCCATGTGTATCTTTTTAACAATCATAAAGGGCAAGTTGTACATGGACTGTGATAGTCCCAAAACTCATATAAATCATCCATTTTGGTGTTTGACAACCTTATAAATCCATTAGATCATTTATACAAACCCTAATGCAACTTATAAACCCTCTTTGCATAGTAATTTCATGAATGACTGTCTTGTATGATTTTTTTGTGCATTTTAACAGCCCAATGAGGATTGTATGGTGTTGTCATCTTCATGATTTTAACTTGATGCAGAGATAGGATAAAAGTCAACATGATAGAGGCATCATTACAAATGGATTGAATTGTAATAGTCAGAGAGCCAACCTCCTATCAATGAGAGTTCAATGATAGTAAATAGAGAGCTACTTGACCATAAATAGGATTTACATACATACATACATACATATATATGATCTCGTAGGCATCTAGGTTTCATACACAAATTGCAATAGTTGTAGAGCCAACCTATCAACGAGAGTTGAATAATAGTAAATAGAGAGCTTCTTGGCCATAAATGGGATTTGCATACACACACACCCAACTGAAATAGATTCCACCAGCTTTCAATTACAATTTCTCTCAGGCCCTAACACATCCATACAGGGCTGTACTAAACAAAGAAATAGCAGGAAAATAGTAAAATCTACAAAAACAGAGTTTCTTGACATTAATTTCATTCAAACTTGTCTTCAATTCATCTTCAAAATGTTTTCAATACATCTCCAAGGCCTTTTCCACGAAGGTTTATGCATATTTATACATGATTTGAGGGAAACCAATAGTCTCCAACTGACTTTTGAGTACTTGACTGTTCATCTTCCATACTTTTGCATTTCTTTTACATTTTTCATATGACAACTTTGACATATTTAAAAAATTTGACAAGATGAACACTAAATACATGATGAAATGGTTTATCATGACCTTATTAGATTTCAATCTACTATGCTTGATTAGGGCATATAAGGAATTTTGTCATATTGATTCTATTGATCTAAAACCATTCTCAATGCTAAACATATCATCAATGGACTAAAGAACTATCATTGTAATGTATGGCATCATGGGAAGTATCATGACATGCACATAAGGAATTTAAATTATATTGTATATCAAGGTGTATATATATTAAAATCTAGTCCATAATGGTAGACATATACAAAAATTTGGTAAATATGCCAACTCAAAACATTTTTTACAAAATGTGGCATATGCCATGTCTCAAAATCTATATACAATCTACATGCCAAATAGCTACATCAAATACTACAAGTCCACTTGACCCTCAATCTATGATGGATCCTCAATCTATGATGGATCCTCAATTTGTGATAGATCCTGAAAAAATGTCCTCTTTGTACCAAAATGTCTAGTAATTGATGGAAGCGAAGTTTCCTGCATTAACAAGTCAAAACACAAATTTGATTAATCTCTTCAATGGTAAATAAAAATAAGTTGAAGTTAGTAAATAGATTCTTATCTACTACAATTAAGAACTTTCATTTATTAACATACATCTAAATCACTAAAATCAACTATAAGACCGCTAGATAAACTATCAATTATTTAGAAAAATTTAATTCAATTACCTTGACTCTATGTTGTTGTTCAGACAATCGTTCTACAAATAATTTTCTCTTAAGACGATCAAGTGTCCTAGTGAAGCATGATGGCAAAGGTGGCACATCACTCACATTCTCAAGAGACTACATAAAAGTAAAGTAACATTGAAATAAATTAATATATAATTATTAAACAAAATAAGAAATGCATACATTTAAAAAGGTTAGATGTGTTACACACAAACAATGTAGAGTGCACTACACAAAAACTTATCTACTAGAAAACAAGCACATACCACCATCAAGGCCTCCTGCATCAATTGAGAAGGACTTTGAATTATCAAAATGACAAGAATGTAAGACTCTAAATGACTATAATCAAATATTTAAGTTTTTTAAATTATTAATTAAAGTACAATTCAATCAAATTACCTCCACCCTTTGTTGGCGTTGAGAAAGCCGTTCTGCAAATGATAGTCCCTTGGGTTGATCAGGAGTTCAAGAAAAGACTATTTGCAAAGATGCCACATCATTCACATTTTCGATTGACTATAAAATAAAATTAACATCAAGATATAAATTAATATATAATTACTCACAAAGAAATAAATGCATTAAAAAAAGTTGATGTGTAGAACAAATTATACCGGCAAGTCCAAGCCAAATTGGATGGCAGACAAAGTTCCATGATGAACTTCTATCAATCCCCCTATCATCAACTATTATCCCACTTAGATACATTAATACTAATAAATTTGTTTATATATTCAAATGGAATAGACCATAAAATTTAACTTTAAATTTTACCTGCATAAAAGATTGCTCATGCATTTCTCCTTCTCTATGGTTCACTGATCCGGTAGCTTCTACTCTTGTCCCTGACCCCTCAGCTTGAGTTTTGGACCCCATTGCCTCATCTCGTGAATGGAGATCGTACTCTGATGTGTTCAACAGTGGCTCACTACTCTCCATAATAGGACCTAAGCATAAATGATTGCAAGAAATGCAATGATGGGGCACACATACATGTGTGGATGACGATGGTCTAGTAGAACTAGGTGATCCAATATCATCGCCTTCATCATGTGCTTGTGCAAACTGAGATGTCTGTATAATCAAATGCTCAGTCAAAGAGTGTATGGCACTAAGTCCTTGTTGTGTTGCATTTGCAACAACGTCTGGGTGCTGCATTGGGGGTGGAGAAGGGATAGCAGGAGGGGGAATATAGGGACCTTGTACTTGTCTAATTGCCCCAGGTCTATCTTGAGGCATTCCTTTGCCCACTCCTTGAAACTCTCTAAAATCAAAATAATTAACATGTTGACCCATGACAAACTCTGCATAGAGTTTACGAAGGAAATACAAAGGTACATCTAAATTGTTGTTGGGTGGTTTATCAAAAACCATCCACCAACGATTCCAAAAGTTATGATTAATGCCCTCACGAATACACCATTTGATTGAAAACTTGGGCTTACAGACATCAACATGCAATCCAGTTTTAGGATTGACAAAGTGTTGGGCTAACATGGTTTTTGTAATCTCTAATTCTTTGACTTCATCATATGACAAACCGTTAGCATATTCGGCCTTCTTGGCTTCTCGCCATTGCCTAAATGATTCGTGTTGGGTTGACAAGGTTTGAACATGATTAATTATTCCCTCTAAATTTGATGTCATTGTAGACAATCGAGGGTGGCGGCGATACATTTCTATGATCCTACTTATATGATCAATATTTCTTTGAATATTCTCTTCTATTGTTGGAGGGGGAGGGTTTGGTGGTGGAGGGTTTGGGTTTTCATTTTGTGCATCCATTTTACCTAATTAAAAAAGGAAACATACCCACTTATCATAAAAAACTAAAAAAATTGCTTGAATATACAAAACAAACAAAAAAAATGCTAAATATCTTACCTTTTTGGATCGGATATCCATTCACCTCTGATATCCGTTCTTCAAAGATGCCATTGCGTTTTGCAAGCCATGGGTTTGCAAAAATGCAGTGTCTTTTTCACTTTTATGTTTTTCAAAATGGATATCCATTTTCTTTTTCTCAATTGTTTTCATTGCTTTTTATTTTAGTATTTTAGTATTTAGGCATTTTAGTTATAAAATACAATCCAAATTTTAGAAAGGTTGTATCATATGAAAGGAGAGATTTTGGACAAACTATCAAAATTTATATAGGATTATGATGATATATATATTTGATTTTTATATGATTTACTTATACTAAGGTATCTCATAGTATTTCAAAGGCACTTTTGAATAGATAATTGTCATAAAATTTTTTTAAAAGCAAGTAGTTTTGGTGTAAATTCTAACAAATCATTTCATGTTTAACTTACATATTAGATGATATTTATGTCAACAATTGAGATCAAACTTGTGACACTTGGGATCGACCTCTCATTTTTCTAAACCCTAAACTTGAGAAAGGGAGTCCTAGTTTTCTTGTTTCCATTTCCTTCATCGATAAGGGAGAGGGAAAGATAGAGGGGAGAGATAGGATATATAGGAATGATAGGGGGAGAGAGGCAAGAGATAGAGAGATTGGGAGAGATGGCTAGGTACATAGAGATAGAGAGGAGATAGATAGGAAGAGATAGAGGAGAGGGAAATATAGAGGAGGAGATAGGAATGATAGGGGGAGAGAGGCAAGAGATAGAGGAGATAGAGGAGATAGGGGTTTCTATATCTCCCTATTGGTCCTCTCTCTCTAAACACTAAACCCTAAACCTCTAAACCTTAACCCCTAAACCATAAACCCTAAACCCTAAATAATGCCCCTAAACCTTAACCCCTAACCCCTAAACCCTAAACCCTAAACGCGAGCAACCCTAAACCCTATCTCCTATCTCTCCCTTATCTCCCTATCTCTATCATCGGGCTCTACCTCTCAATCCTTCTCCCTATTTCTTTGGACATCTCGCTCACTCTCTATCTCCCTATCTCTCCCCTTTGTCACCTCTATCTCTCCCTATCTGTCTCCTCTCTCTTTCTATCTAGCTATCTCCAAAACTGAGAAACCCTAAACCCAGGTACACCCTAAATCTAATCAACTCTAAACCTATATCTCCCTATCTCTCCCCTATCTCCCTATCTCTATCATCCCTCTACCTCTCTTGATCTCTCTCCCTATGTCCCTGGCCATGTGCCTCACTCTCTATCTCCTTATCTCTCTCCTCGGTCTCCTCTCTCTATCTCCCTATCATTCCTCTCTCTCTCTCTATAAACCCTAAACCTCTAAACCTAACCCCTAACCCCTAAACAATTTAAATCCTAAACCATAAATAATGCCCCTAAACCCTAACCCCTAACCCCTAAACCTGAGAAACCCTAAACCCCTAAAACCTAAACCCCAAACCCCTAACCCCTAAACTCTAAACCCAAGTAACCCTAAACCACTATCTCCCTATCTCTCCCCTATTTCCCTACCACCTTTGTCCCTCTACCTCTCAATCTCTCTCCCTATGTCTCTGGCCATGTCCCTCACTCTTTATCTCCCTATCTCTCCCCTCAGACTCCTCTATATCTCCCTATCATTCCTCTCTCTCTATAAACCGTAAATCCAAAACCCTAAACCTCTAAACCTAACCCCTAACCCCTAAACAATAAATCCTAAACCCTAAATTATAATGCCCCTAAACCCTAACCCCTAACCCCTAAACCTGAGAAACCCTAAACCCCAAACCCCTAAACCCTAAACCCAAGTAACCATGTAATGCCCCCTCGTCATTGCCTTGTGATTTTGGTGGTTCTACATTGCTCTCTGTCAATTGGCGACAGTTGTTAGTCGTTCATTGCATTGAATCAGTTCTGAGACAGTTGTTTTGTAGGGTATGATTTATGTTTATGTTAATGAACTATGGTTGACTGATATAATTAGACATGTTAAGAGTTCATGATGGCACTATTATTATTCCAGTTATGATGTGAAATAATATCATCATGTGTTATTTGATTTATGGTATTTAAATTCAGATAAAAGTTGTTATGATATTGTTTCAAGAGCGGAGACGGTGTAGTATTACTCGCTTCGAGTACCCTGCTGCGCCGCGATTCTCTGACTCTCTGTGTAGACATATATGTACTTGATTATTTACAACCAATTGTTTGAAACGCAGGCTGCAGGTACCGAACCTCGACTCCACCTAATATAGCAGGTTCGAGCAGGTTCTTACTCCAATGGGTATCAGTGATGGGAGATAACGCGAGGTCTATTCCACTAGGTCAGTTCTTGTCGTCTGTCATGGTCTCGAGTCATGATTGTGTTGCTTAGTCCTCACCTACCAGGCTTGGTAACCCCGTGTTGTGGTGCTTAGTCGGGTTGTGTTATTTATACTCTTATGTGTAGTTGGAAATACTTTAATGAATTATTTTATTAAATAATAATGCTTCTTTGATGATTATTGGATAATAATTGCCTGACTTAGAACTTGGATTAATTCCTTGGTTGGATTTTAAAATATATTAGAGTTAAGTATTTGTTGTCCAAGAGCATTTATGTCATTAATTTGGAGTTGAGTTATTAATTTATGATTGGTGCAGAATAATTTTGGATATGGGAAGTAAATGCTTTGAGTTGTCACTCTGGAAATTAGTTTTGGAATCTCTATTGTTAGTAAATTGATTTGAGGAATCCCAGAGGAGTGGGTTGCTGAGTGCGGATGCATGTCTGCATCTATTTGTTGGAGGTCGGTTGACTATTTTTAGGGGGATGGCTTCTCTTTTGCGGGGAGATATAGATTTTGCTGATAAGAATTCCTGGAAGAATGTCTCCATCTTCCTCAGAAGGAAGGGATTCCGTATTGCGTGCAAAAAAAAGGGTTTAACACAGTAGGAGGCACAACAGAAAAGGGAGAAGTCATCCACCCTCTTGAAGTTCTCACAACAGGTGAAAAAGCCATCCTTGGAATCTGGTCGTGGAATTCTGGGTGTGGCAGCATGATACGGTGGAGAACATGGTCAATGACCAGGGAAACAGGGCTACGTCTTCCTAAATTGCGTTTACCATTACCTTGCACCTCATTGGAGATGTGGTCAAGAATCAAGTGGCCATGAATCCTACCAACAGTGTTTTTGCTATGTGGAGTGATTGGATCATCATTGCCAGGGTTTGGGCAATGCATTGAACAAGTAAGTATGTTTCCTTATTGCTCAATGATTCAACGCTTATAATCTGTGAAAGAATGACTATTTTCCAAGTTTGTTTGTTGCACTAGGGAAATACACAGGATCATGAAGAGTTAAACCAACTGTATTATCCTTAATTTGTTTTCTCTACTATGAGTTATAAAGTTGTGATGTAGTTTTCACAGAGATTTGTAGAATGATATAAATAAGGAAACCAATCTGTATTATCCAAATCTGGTGAGGTAGCATGGATGTGCATGTCTTCGTATAGAGCATCATGCCAATATCTGAATGATACTAATATCTTATTGCCTCATATCTATAATAGAAACATTGAATAAAGTAAGATTTTTCTCCCAGAGCCATATGCCAGATTTTGCGGTCTTCTCTTTAGTACTGTTTGTTTATTTGTTTTGTTGACAGAGATATTTTTAGTTGATTATTTAGTGCCTTCAAGAAGGTTGCCATGCACACCTTGCAATCAACTATATCCGTAGATAATAAGGGTTTCTAATAAGGTTTAAGTGTGTTTAGCTTCCCTCTAAACCTATACAGTTGTATCTGCGCAAGATTCATCTTGTGCATAACCAAAAATCATCGTAATTTGTAAGATGGCAGTTCGTATGGTTCTCATATGATCCCTCATTCTAAATGCATGTTTTTGAGGCACTGGTAACTACCATATTTGATAAAAAAATCCCCTTCTCTATGCTTTGATGGATGTCCCTTCGTTATTAATGGAGATTTGGCATGGTGCACATTATTACGGTCCAAGCCAATTTTCAGTTTGCATCATGTAGCATTACCAATAATCTCCACAAGAAAATTGCCCTGTATAAATGATGGATACGGTTCACATCTCTCACAAAGATTTTGCTATGACATTTCCTCTGTCGATGGATGTGATCTATAGGAACCAAGGGAACACATTGATAGTCGCACCAAGGAAACCGTAATCCATAAAAGTTTAGGGTGTCTTCAAAATAGTCAGACGAGCAAGGAGGTTAACCATACTCACATAATGTTTAACTGTAGGTGTTATGCAATAAAGATTACAAATGTGATTGTAGTATGAACAACTCTCATCTGTTAAACTACAAGGTTGCATGCATCTATACCACATGTGAAGCTTACAATGTTAGGATATATTCCATGGGCTTCATTAGTTCAAAGATTTTGAGAGCATCCTTGCAAAAACATTTTTGTGCATATCCTGCTAGCATTACGTTCTGTGAGCAAACATCCCTTTGAGGTAGTTTGTTTAACAATTTGTGTTCTTTCTTTTTCTACACATATGTCTACCGGATCATTTTAACTATTATATCTAACATAGATTTGCCTTTTTGAATCTGACCTTGTACCTATTGATTTGCATTTTGCATGGAAGTTTCTAAAGCTTGGTCAACAATCCTCTTTGTGCCACCCTCTATCATTACTTTCGGTGAATGACATCTCATTAAGGCCTTCTCTCAAACGGTCCATGTGCTTTCTCTATGTTTTTGTAGGCTACACCATTTGATATTATTACACACCTTGGAATTTAGCTTTGGGATTGCCAAATGGCATCGATTAAAAGTTTTTAAAGCCTTTTTAACAAATCCATTTTGTGATACCCTACTGCTCACACTTTTCTTCTCATGACATCCAATTCTGCACTCCCTCACCATATAAAAAGATTGCCCTAGGAAGTGCCATAGAATTTGTTGTATTGTAGCTTGGAATATCATCATAGGAGTTGATAATAAATTAACGTGTGGATTATTCGGGACTCACAAAAGGAAGGACAAAGTGGACGTCTTTATGGATGGGATTCCCGTATGGTGGCCAAGCAAAAGCCCATTGAGATTTTATTTGCTTTCCATAGGAAGAAGTCAGCTTGTCACCAAAAACAGTGTTGCTTTCGGAGAAACCCTAATCAAAGGGCAGATTGTCAAGACCCTCAAATTATCTCCAAATAGTTTTCAGAGAAGGGAAACAAAGAAGAGCTGTGGAACCTCTATTCTTCTTAGTGAAATTTTGTAGTTCCTTCTGTATCAATTAAGTTAAATAGGTAGTTTTCTTTCCAAGTTGTATTCCTTGAACCTCCTATGGGTGCAAGTGCTAGGAAACATTTCCGTGTCTCTGTTTGTCTTTAGGCTAAAACAAAACTATAAGCAAGAGGATCTGTGAGTTATTTCTTAGTAATTGAATTTAAAAGACTGATGAATTTATTGCACAGTAGTAGGAAATGCTTATTTTGTGTACATTGACTATAATTGGAAGATATAAAACTTGTGTTACTAGAACCCCAAAATAAGTATTCATCTTTCTTGTTAGGTTATTTAGTAGTAGCCGTCACAGGTGATCGATCCAAAAGGGAGTCTCTTTCGAATAAGGTATGAGTGATTACTCTTTCCTTAATTATTTATGCTTATCGATAAATTCTTTTGGCATCATGATAATTGGAAATTCAATGTTTCTTATTGTAATTGTTTGAACATCCGGTGGAACACCATCTCTAGAGTATAGACTTGACCATGTTTATAGTGCTCATGTCCTCCTTGTGGCTGTATAGCTTTTCTTTTTGGAAAGTATAGTTGTATAGAATTAAATTTATGTTTTAGAAATGTGTCTTAGAATCCTTAGAGGTGGCACCTGATGGGGGAGTTCCCCGATTCTTTGGGATGCATGTGGTTACCTTGTGTTGAGAGGATCTTAACCATTGGGAATCTATTAGTCTTCTTTTGAAATTGATGTTATAGTATAAGTTTACAAGAATCCTTGCTCGAGTTTTGTCGTTGAGGCTTTTGATGTTTGAAGATGTTATATTAGATGCATATGTTTTTTTGGGTTAGTGAAATCGTGAAAACTCATGTCTTTTGGGATGCATTCATTGTGTTGGGTTGCCTTAAAAGGTGATGTTAGTTACCGATGGATCAGGTTGTTAGAATACTCACGTAATGTATTATTTTAGAATTGTTCAATGTTATATGGAAATGCTTAGCTATAGGAACTATTAGGGTTATAGTGTTTTAGATCAAATGTGGTCTAGTAAGAGTAGATTTAATCATATAATTAGATACTTATATTTCATTAAGCATGGTATCGTGCTCCGAATTATCTCATGAAGAATTCAAGAATTCCTTTTGTGTGATAGTTTAGTAATGGACTTATATTGTAGCCTTACGTGGGTTTTGTTTTAGTTAAGATGTCCATATTATGTCTCTTCGTCTTTTGTTCCTTGAGGTTTAAAGTTGTGATTTGAATCATGCTAGAAAACTATTAAGGTTGATTTTGAAAGTTTAACATGTTAGGTAGTTAATTTTCTTATGGGAAAAGATTTAATACCCTTGTGAAGATTTTGTTTAGAAGTTGTTTCTAGTGACTCATGTTTGTAATTGTTCTTGGAAATTATTAGAATAATTTGCATTAATGATCTTGTTTCATGAGGTAACAATATTGTGCTAGGGATATTAATCACCTTGTTAAATATTAGTTGTCTCGAGCTTGTAATATTCCTTGCCGTGTTTGTAAATCGGTGAATGCCATTGCATAGGTATTTGCTCCATTTTAGATTCTTTTATTTTGGTAAACAGGGAATTGTGTTTGATTTATTATGGGAAATTGGAGTGCCTTTAACTTGGGTTTGTGGTGTTAATGGAATCACTTTATGAGCTTTCCTTGACTTTTGTGAAGAAGGGATGTTCGGTTTATGGTTCACCTTATATGCCTTGTTAATTCCTAGAGTTATGATGTTTCGCTATTGGTGATAACTTGGGGTATGTGATTTCCTTGATTGGATTAGGAGTTCATTGTATTTCTTATGCTTGATGGCCGCCTTGTCGTATCTTTACGCTGGTGTTGGATCTTTGTGTCCATCTTGGGGGTGAGTTGTGTTTTGAGTGGTTTCCTATGAAGACGATTTATTGTCAGAATGAATTTTAGTCAAGTGGTCAAATTGTATTTTCCAAGGCCTAGGATGTTTATGGGTTATTTCAGTTAATATGGTATATTATGGCTCTTGTTCATGTAAGGGAAACCTTGCAATATAACGAAAGGGATGGTGCAATTGGTCCAAGCTCATTTCCTAGTTTGAGTCTTTCATTGCAAACATGTGTCAAGTGTTAACCCCTGGCTTTCATTTGGGTTAAGGATCTTCTTGTGATATAGTGTTTTTGTACCTAACTCCAGAGGGATAGTCTTGGCCTTGGTTCGAATTATGGCATTAGGTTATCTGGATTTTTGCATCTTGCAATGATTGGGGAATGGCCTCTTGAATATAGTACTTGGTTCTTATGGTTTTGCTTCATTTTGAAGAGATTATGGATTTCTTGTTATGGCCTAGTGAAAGGCATACGTTATGGCCCAAATCTGATTTGTGACTTTTATACCTATATGTGTGGTATGTATGTTTGACCCGAGAACACTAAGGGAGTGGCTTTCATGGTGGGGCCGGTGCCTAGTGAGAGGTCGCCTGGGTAACCCCATAGAAGTTGTAATCATGTGGAAAACTTAATAACTTAATCAAGAGGGTTGGGGTAATAAAACACTTAACAAGATAAGTAAAAGACCTCACCCATGCCTTGAGTGCTTTCGTAGGCTAAGGATGGGATGGGAAGGCCTGGTTGGTCTCCATGAGAGGACCTGTCGGCTCCGCATGTGTCACCCTATGGGGCCAACACCTAGAGAGAGGCTGCCAGGGTAACCATAGATGGGGGCAGGCTTCTAGGGATAGATAGCCTGGGTAACCCATGTTAGGACCATGCGATGACACTCTCCTTATGCAGTTCTTTTGTTTCTTGGTGGTGCCTCTGGAGTGATGTGTTGTCTTGTCTTGTGCAGCTTTGATGATATAGTCAGTTGTGTCAAGTCAGTTGTCGTTCTTTTATTTTTGGATGTTGTTTCTTAGCTTAGTGGAATCCCCGTCGTTATCTCCTAGCTCGGAGGGGTGGGCCTCAGGGTTCCACATGGTTAGGTGGCAGAGCTATCCATTGGTCTTTTTTGGAGATGTGGTTCGAGTTCTACGTAGAGGTGTTCCAGTTCCAGTTTGCTTCCTACCTTCGGTGGTGTTGTATACTTTCTTATGCATTCTTTTGTAAACCGACGTGATCGGTCTTGTAATCTTGTGTTGCAACTTTTTATATTAACTATCTTGCAAGGTGGAAGTTGATCTTATCTATAGCAGCAGTATAACATATATCACTTGTGTGGTTTTGACTTTATATTCACTGATGCAGTTATGTTTCCCTAGAGGAGTTGAATGTGCACTTTTCTTTATGTTGTGTATTATGATATCTTGGTTATTGTGATTGCATTTACTTGTTTAAAAAAAAAAAATTAGTTCGGTAATGTTGCACTTTTAGCCTTACCCTCTAGGGTTGCATGACGGGGCATTACAAACCATAAACCACTATCTCCCTATCTCTCCCCTATCTCCCTATCACCTTTGTCCCTCTACCTCTCAATCTCTCTCACTATGTCTCTTACCATGTTCCTCACTCTTTATCTCCCTATCTCTCCCCTCGAACTCCTCTATATCTCCCTATTGGTCCTTTATCTCTCTCTAAACCCTAAACCCTAAACCTCTAAACCTTAACCCCTAACCCCAAAACCCTAAACCCTAAAAAATGCCCCTAAACGCAAGCAACCCTAAACCTCTATCTCCCTATCTCTATCATCCCTCTACCTCTCAATCTCTCTCTCTATGTCTCTGGACATGTCTCTCACTCTCTATCTCCCTATCTCTCCCCTCTGTCTCCTCTATCTCTCCCAAACTCTATCAGTCCCCTCTCTCTATCTCTCTTTAAACTATAAACCCTAAACCCCTAAACCCGAGCAACCCTAAACCTCTAAACCCTAAATAATTCCTCTAACCAACCTCTAAACCACTTCTCTATATAGGTGCAACTATTACCACTTTTTCATTGTTTTCCACATTTAATTATATTCTTTTCCATTTTCCAAGTCCTACATGTGTCCAAGTTGTATTGTTTGTCAAGTTTTTAGTCTAATTGTTAGTCCCAGCTCTCATGGTTATTAAAATGTTAGTATAGTTAGATTTATCTTTCGGTAACATTAATTTACACATTGTTGCACAAACAACCACACTGAAACATAACCTTACCTAATTAAGGTTAACCTTTAAGGTTCTTTCATAAATGGCGAGCTTAACAGATCCAACTAGTTCAATGTTCTTATAGTCCATGCTTACCCTTCCAAGAGAGTTCATGCCATGTTAACTTTGCATTATGTCCTAACATATCACATGAAGGACATCATCATCACAAGGAATAACAATGTCATGAAGGATTAACGAAGGTGTAGCTTCACCACATAAAGTATCATTCATAATTTTATCACTAGAGGGTAAGGGTATATCATGTGTATCCTTCTCAAACCATGTATCATGAATCAAATCATATGAAGGATTGGGTAAAGCAATTTAGGGCATGAAATCCAAAACACCCCGAAACTCATCCCCTGCTGCCCCACCATTCCTATCCTCGAAATATTGGAACATAGTCTAAAAGTGATTATTTCACATGATGAACAAAATTGAATATTTTATTATTGATTATTTGAGTAATTCATTAGTGATGATTCTTAGTGTTTAACAAATCCTTATGGATCAATGTGTAAAGAAGCTACCAATGTTAATTTGCCCTCCTCCTTCACTAGAAACAGTCTTTAAGGAGGTTCATATATTGATGGGAGATCCAAGATTTAAGAGGTATATTTTCAAAAAGAGTAAAAAGACTTTTTCCCAAATTTTTTTAGAAAACAGATATCCATTTTGGTTTGGTATCCAAACCAAAACAGATATCCGTTTCAAAGTCAAACTTTGCCAAGTCACGAATTTGGCTAAGTAAAAATGCAATTTTTTCCCTATTGCCACTGTTTGGCCCACGATGATCCTGTACATACCCATATGCTTGCTCTCAAAATGCATTTGTCATGATAATATTGATTTATGCACAACCATGCTCAGTAAGGTAATGTATACATCTCATTATCCATGATGATATAATCATCATGAATAATGAAATGTAAACAATCATATAGAGGAATCATTTATAATATATTTAGTATGCAATATTTCAAGTGAATTATCTTGTAAACAATCATATACAATGATATGTGATTTACTAACCTCCTATGAGAGATAGAAGGAAATTGTCAAGAGGCCACATGGGTATTTAGAGGCTTTTGTCACATGAGGTATAAGATACCCATGATGCAAAGGATACTTATCACATAAAGGCCTTATCACATGAAGTATAAGGTACCCATAGTGCAAGGATAGTGATGTAATGGCCTTGGTTACTTGATGTAAGGCATCATAAGAGTACCAAGGAGTCTCATAGAGGCCTTGACTCTAAGGTATTAAGGATATCATATTGAGTCTAAGGATAGAGACCTTAGAGCCCCATAGTGGATAACGGTAACTCGCCTCCAATCTCCCATAAGCTATTAGTAAATGACATATAGACAAGTAGATTATAATTTGTATTGATTAATATCCTAGATCATGTGAAATATCATAAAAAGAGTATGCAAGGCATATTGATGTTGATCATGAAAGTAACATACGAAATGTTGATGATATGCAAGGCATATGAATAATGATCATAAGACTAAATATAAAGAGCATTGAAAGCAATCATCAGATTAACAATGATGATATGCATTGAAAGTAGCTATGGATTCATAATAGTGATATGCATAGAAAATGATCATAGATGAATAATAGTAACTTGCATAGCAATGTATATTGATAAGAATCAATTTTGAACTAAATGATAAAGCAATGTTCTATGTGTGAATTTTATATATTGGCTTTAAATGAAAATAGGCTAATGTTCTTTGTTGCAAGTTGAAATTTGTGGACAAGGGAAAACAAAAATTTTGATTTGTGACAAGGGGACATTACACCACCTCCTTTTTTAGAATTTTCTGAAACTTTCAACTTGGATTGAATATTTCTTTAGTCAGAACGAATTATTTCAAAAAATTAAAAATACCCTTTTATAGAGATCCGAGTCTACAATCCAAGTATATATTTTTTTTGATATTTTGATTAGTTTTAATATGTTTTTATTTTAAATTATTGTAAGTAGGCTGTTATAACCAAAGGTAACACTGATTAGAAAAAATTAAAAAAACATAAAACCACATCATTTTTTTTTTTAAATTATATGGTGCACTAGAGGAAAGAGTCATCTCCGAAAGGGTATAATTGGTTTTTTGAAAATGATAAAAAAACTTATACAAAAATTGATGTGGAATAAAAACTATCAAATTCTGGTAAGTTTGACTTTAAATCGTTATTACGCTCGGAAAATATGCATTGAACACTATTTTTTTTTCATACACTAGATATTGAACTAATCTATTTGAGAAAAAAATTTAGGAAAAAATAAGATTGTTTTTTTTGTGACGTGGACTCAACGTCACTTTTTCCTAAAATTTTCAGCAATTCAAAATCTACTCTTAAATTTATAAAAAAAGAATCAAAATAATTTATTAAAACTTATGAAAAATTACAAGTATAAAATTCATCATGAGTTCTACATTTCATTAGTTTACATCGTTTTGAAATTCAAAATATAAATGCCACTTTTAGTCAAAGTTAAATTTTTTGTGTTGGTCGATTCCTTTATAAAAGTGTGACACATGTTTGTGCTTTTACCCTTATAATTGTGTTAGGATGCAATGTTAGGTGTGATGTTAGGATGTGGTGAAATTTAAGTGTCTATAGGGGGTTTCTTAGGTGAAAATAGTGGAATGTGTTTCATTGTGTTTGCTTGCATTTTTATAGTAGTATTTGAGCATAGATTCATTTCAATTTACATTGAAAGCAATTTAGTTTCTTGTATTTCAATATTTGAATGATTTCGAAGCCACAACCTTAATTTTTGTAGTGATTACAAATCAATAGGGTAAAAGCAAGAAACTCAGTCCACATGTAGGGGAAGTTGTGCGGGCAAAAAAATTCCCGACAGGAACGGGTACCTGTTTTCAAAGAAACGGGTACCCGTTATATAATAGATATAATAGAAACAGGTACCCGTTATATAATAGATATAATAGAAACGGGTACCTGTTATAAAACGGGTACCCGTTCTTAAACATAACGGGTACTCGTTATATAACGGGTACCCGTTTTGTTTATAAATGGGTACCCGTTCTATGAATTTTGAAATTACCGACCGCCTTTTCCCTTCCCTTTTCTTGGGTTTTAGGCTCGAGATAGGCATGGTTAGCCGACCTTGAGCCTTGGACCTGCAAGTTTTTTTCTAAGTACAAAACAAGAGGAAACACTGAGTTTACCTATATGGCTGACGACCTTTTTTCTGATTTTTTTTACGAAATGAAAACCCATTATAGATGATAGTGTCTAGTTTTCAAATATGTAATTTTTTTTTGTTCTTGGACATATTTTTCTATTTATTATTTAATTTATGAGCAAACTGGTCCAAAAACTTGAAATGACAGGGGTTTGTATTTTTTTAATAACTTTTAATTTAAAAAAAAAAATTTAAAAATTATATGTCATCAATCTACACATCATTCTTTACACAATGAAAAAAATATTATAATTTTTTTTGCTCAAATTATGTTGCCCGTACACGAGGGGTTTTTAAAAGTAGCAATTAGGCCTAATAAAAAATTAATAAAAAAAAATATTTGGAAAAAAATTATAAAAAAAATCCTCATCAAACTTCACTGTACTACACATCTTTTCACAAAAGGAAAAATAATTTTATTTAGGTCAAATTATGTTGGTCATACACGTGCATGGTATGATTAAAAAAAAGTGACTTTTAAACAGTGGTTTTTAGAAATGCCTATTGAAAATTAATTTGTATCATCTAGATATTGAAATAAATTACATATTTGGAAACTAGACTCCAAGTACTACATTTTATGTTTAGTGACTTTTTTAAAGATTCCATCTCTAAGTGCTTCAAATTTTAAGGTCAAATGTGACAAATTCTAAAAATTAGGGAAAACACTTCCACTTTTTGGCCAAAAAGTGGACCCAACTTCTTGCACTGACCCAATAGTTGTGACAGTAGTACAAAGAATGTAAGAAATAGATGAAAGACTAGTAGGGTGAGAACTAGTCATGGCACTAGAAGAAGAAACATGAGAAGTAGGTACACATGTTATACAAATAAACTAATACAAAGTAATGATTTAACACAAATAATCAATGAGCCCCATGTTAAAGAGTTGTGACTATAGATCTAAACCATGTGCATGGATCTAAACCTAGTATGGGACCTGAACCTCATTAATTTTGGTATCTAAAAACTATTTGTCTTGATATATGCTACCTACATCTATAAGGGAGTGGTTCCATTAGATAGGATTTAGGGAGTTTTATGCAAGGATTGTTCTCCTTTTGTGAGGCCTAGCTTTTGTTTTATGTTGTTCCTAGTATATACTTTATGGGTGTGACTTAATTATGGTTGCTATATTTTTGGAGTTATGTTCTAAACATTCTAATTGAACTCTATTGATTTGGATGTTATAGATATTTTGAATCATATGGATGTTATGTTATAGTGTTGTAGTTGAAAATTGTGATGAGATGGTTATATATTGTTATACATTTGTCAAAGAATTTATTAAATGAATTATTTTATGTGTTATTGGATCATAAACAATTTAGGATATGTATGCATTTTTGTTAATACATCATTACTTTTGCTTTGGCTATTTATCTTTCTTATGTGTTTTTCCCGTTAAGCCTAGTCTCACTCATGGGAGGAGTAAAGACATATGTGTGGTTGTGTGTGTGTGATAAGAATTTATTTTGATTATTAATTCTAATTTTTTTTATTTATTTGTGTTCCTTTGACCCCATTTTTAATTATTTTAATTATTGTTCTTTGAAAAAAATGTGGAAAAGAAAATTTATTATTGTTGATAATGTAAGTTGTGGGGAAGGGAAGAGTTAAGGCAATTTATTATTCTAGAGATTTGAAATAGGAGAAGATTCTCTTTTGGGAATGTGAGATTTTTTTTAGGGGGTCATTTATGTGAGTGGAATACTTTGGGTTTGCATGTTGGGTTTTATTATTAGTATATTCACTTTAAAGGTATTGCTTATTTTAAACATTGCTTTATTAAAGTAATAAAAGTTTGTCCTTGGTGATAATTACATTATTTTAGTCTATCTATTGATTTAGAAGCATATAAGTGTATTATTTAAGCCTAATTATTTAGATATGTATTCTTTCTGATATGCATAGGATAAATTTATTCTTTGTGTGTACATATAAACTAGTATAGCTATATTTAAAAAATATATCTAAAGTATAACTGTAATTATTGTATACTTTAATAATTTTAAATCATAATTATGTAGTATACTTTTAGTAAACATTATAATAATGTATTTATATTATTATTTTATTATAAATGTTTATTATTTTATGCCAAATACTTTCATGTTTTAAATGAGAATAATTAATTTAAATTATAATAATTATTATATATTTTAAATCATTACCTTAACCCTAAATATAACCTTCACCCTAAATCTAATTCTAACCCTAACCCTACTTGCATTCGTAACACTAATTTTAATCCTAACCATAATTATAACCCTTACCCTAAGTTTTATTATAACCCTAACAATAATTCTAACTTTTACCCTAACCCTGACACTAACCATAACGCCAATAGTAACACTAAATATATATTTCAAATGCTAACAATGATCCTAATTCAAATCCTAACAAAGATCATAATTCTAATCCTAACTAGAATACTAAGCTTAATACCCATCCTTATTTTAATCCTAATTCTAATTTTAATACCAACCCTAATTCTAATCCCAACTTTAATTCTAAATGTAACCCTAATCGAAATCATAAATCTAACCTCCTTACCCCAAATTCAAACCCTAACACTAACCCTGATTCTAAGCTCAATCCTAACTCTAAAAGTAACCCTAACCCTAATTTTAATCATAATTCTAATTCTAACTCTAATCTTAATTTTAACCATAATTATAATCAAAGTAATTAGGAATTGAATTATTTCTAACCCTACTTTAAACCCTAATTCTAAACCTAATTGTAACCCTAACATGAATTGTAAACCTAACCCTAATTCTAACTGTAAACCTAAACCTAATTCTAACCATGATTCTAACCCTAAATATAATTATAATAACTATAATTTTAACCCTAACCTTAATTTTAATCCTAATGGCAAACCTAATCCTTCTTATGTCCCTAACCCTAATTTTAATCCTTATTAACCCTAACAGTAACAATAATACTAATTCTAATTCTAACCCTAACCCTAACTCTAAGCTTAACACCAACCCTAATTTTAATCCTACTTCTAATCCTAATTGTAATCTTAAAGCTAAATGTATCCCTAATCATAGCCCTAACCTTAACCCAAATTTAAACCCTATCCATAACATTGATTATGATTATAATCGTAATCCTAACCCTAACCCTAACCCTAATTGTAACCCTAAGATTAATTTTAATCATAATTATAATTATATCCCTAATCTTAATTCTAATCCTAATTATAATTAAAGCATTTAGTATCCCTAATCGTAGCCCTAACCTTAACCCCGTTAACCCTAATTGTAACCCTAAGCTTAATTTTAATCATAATTATAATTATATCCCTAATCTTAATTCTAATCCTAATTATAATTAAAGCATTTAGTATCCCTAATCGTAGCCTAACCTTAACCCCAATTTAAACCCTATCTATAACATTGATTCTGATTCTAATCCTAATCCTAACCCTAAGCCTAACCCTAATTGTAACCCTAAGCTTAATTTTAATCATAATTATAATTATATCCCTAATTTTAATTCTAATCCTAATTATAATTAAAGCATTTAGTGTTTGAATTAATTCTTACCCTAACCTTAATTTAATCATAATTAGAATTTATCCCTAATCTTAATTGTATTCCTAATTATAATTAAAGCATTTAGGGTTTAACAAAGATTGTAATAACAATTCTAACTATAACCCTAATTATAAGCTTAAAACCAACCCTAACTCTAATTCTAAACCTAATCCTAACCCTAAATTTAACCTTCACCCTAAATCTAATTCTAACCCTAACCATAATTTAACATTAATTTTAATCCTAACCATAATTATAACACTAACCCCCAATTCTAATTCTTACCCTACATTAATTCTAAACCTAATTGTAATGCTAATTCTAACCCTAACCCTAACTATAATTGTCATTTTTACCCTTAGTCTATTTGTAAGGTTGATTCTAACCCTCTAATTGTAATCATAATTCTAACCCTAATTCTTTTAAATCATAATTATTTCAAACCCTAATTAATTAAACCTTATTTATTTTAAACCTTAATCCTAATTATTTTAAACATTAATAATATTTATTTGAAATTAAAATGCTAATTCTCATTTTAAACCCTAAGCCTAATTATTTTAAACTCTAACTCTACTTATTTAAAACCCTAACCCTATAATTATCATTTTATAACTCGTAATGGTCATTTAAAAACCTAACCATAATGATCATTTTACACCCTAACCCTACTTATTCTAACTCTACTTATTTTAAAGCCTAATCTTAATGATAATTTTACAACCTAACATACTTATTTGAAATCCTAACCCTAATTATCATTTTATAACCCTAACCCTACTTATTATAACTCTACTTATTTTAAAGTCTAATCCTAATGATCATTTTACAACCTAACATACTTATTTGAAATCCTAACCCTAATTATCATTTTATAAACCTAACGATCATTTTAAACTTTCAAAATTGAATTTAGCAAGGTATATTTTGTACATTGTCTATAAATTGATAAATCATAGTGTTGACCCTAATTCTAACCTAAACCCTAACTCTAACCATAATCCTAACCCTAATTGTAACCCTAATCCTAAATCTGATTATAATTCTAGTCTTGATTTTATTCCTAACCCTAATTCTCACCCCAATACTAATTATATTACTAATTCTAACCTAAATTATTACTATAACCCTAGGTTTAAGTTGATAGGTTAAATATCCATTTCCCTTTCTTTTAGTAAATTTATTTGTATTTTAACAATTCAACTAAATTGCTTTATTTATTCAAACTAAAGTGAACATCTTATTTAGAGTATATTAAAACAAACATTTTCCTTTACCACATAGTTGAGTGGTGGAGTTTTATATTAAAGAGATTTTAATGTGTCATTTCCATAAGTTTTTTATCTTATAATATTTTAGATTTGTTATACTTACTTTACTTTGTCTTTTAGATGGATTTTTTTTAATCTATATATTTTTTTCTAAAGTTTTATTTTATATTGGCTACTTCATTTTTCTATATTAAAATGATAATTATTTTGGAACTTATTCTCTTAAAATCTCTTAATACCTTTTTATCATATTATCTTAAGTTAAAAAATTATAGATTCAACCACAATAAATGTGAGAAGCTAAACTAATTCCTACACAAAGAAAAAAGTAGTATAAAAAGTTATGCCAAATAAGAAATGCATACAAACTAAACATAAAACGCTCCCAAAGTTCCTTAAAAAAAAATTATTGAACTTAGACCCCACAAAAAAAAAAATTACAAAGAATGTAAATGTATTTGTTTAGATAGATTTCCAAATAGCTTGGTCCATCAAGTACTAACACAATCATCGTAGAATAGGTTTCCAAAGCCCACATAAATTCAAAAAGAAAGGGAGTATTCTTTGGTTTGGTAAGAATTGGGATTCTAATCATTCAACCCAACTCCAATGCAGATTGATCTAATCTTTAAAAAAATAATTCATTCTAATTTTTTTTAGCAATATAGGAATAACCATCTGAAGACTTTGAGATAACAGTACCATTAGTTAGAGAAAAGTACACGTGTCTATCTAACAAGAATACACTTTTTATTAAAAATAAAAAGCATGGCAGCAAACATCTTTCTCGGGAATAACTCAGGAAACCAAAAGATAAACATTTTTCAATTAATCAATAAAAAAGTGGGTTAGGATTATCTTTCTAACAAGAATACACTTTTTATTAAAAATAAAAAGCAGCAAACATCTTTCTCGGGAATAACTCAGGAAACCAAAAGATAAACATTTTTCAATTAATCAATAAAAAAGTGGGTTAGGATTAGGGTTAATGAAAAATCAGAAAAAGAACACCACAAAATATCAAATAAATTGCCAAAAAATATGGAAAATCACCATTTAATTGTGGGTCGCAATTTTATTGTGATTTATTCCAATTTATTTGTGATTTATTCGCAATTTTATTGGTTAAAATTTTGTTTTGACCACTTTTTCTGAACCTCTAGACTTTTACAGGAAAAAAATGGGAAGGGGGCCAAAAAAAACAAGTACTCACGATTTATTGTGCTTATTTTAAGATTTCTGCGTCTATGTTTCAGGGAACATTTTGCATTGCTTCATAATAATATTTTCTTCATTGCATGTGGCAATACTTCATTCATAATAATGCTATACGGAACATGTTACAATTAATTCATTGCATGCTGCCTTGCTTCGTTATAATACTTCAGAGAACATGTACCTATATATTAAACATGCCGATTTTTGTAAGAAATTCAGAGATTCAGAAATCGAATAAAAATAGAAATGAGATAAGAAAAAAGGCATGGACAGTAAGTAGATTTTTATGTAAATAGAGATTGAGAAGAAAATTTCTAAAATTCTTTTAAAATTCCTGTTACAACAACAGATTCAAAAAAAATCATTTTCAATAGATTCTATCATCATTTTTCATTTTTAAATAAAGATATAGTCTATTTGCCGTATAAACTCTCAAATATACAACTATGAGAAAACTCAACTCGTCAGAATCTATAATCTGTTAATTTTTTAATTTTAAGGTACAGCCTAATTCCATAAGAGCGAGTCACAGGACGTCAAATTCCAGGCCTGCTCTAAATTCTACTAAGATTAAAGATTGGAATATTTTACTCCAACAACAAAACTCTTGCAATTTTCTCACTTTTATAAGCTATAGATACAGAAAAATACAGACTGAATTAAACCTATGAGGCCCTCACAAAGACAAGACATTTTGACTTATAAAATTATGAATAAGAAATGCTTTACTGTTCCGTAGGAGCCAAAAGCCTGCAGATTCCTCAGCCGTAAGGAGCTAATTTTTATCCATTTACCATTTATTCATTTATCATTTGACAGCCAATAAACCGTCAATTTAAATGGCCTCGAGGCTTAATTAACATTAATTTTATACAAATATTTCATTATATATTTATATATATACATATCTTGATAAAATATAAATATCTATACATATATGGATTATATTCATTCAAGTTCATCTATTTTGATGAATATATATATATATATAAAATTTTTATGCACTTCAGATATTTATATTTTTTTCATATAAATAATTATGCAATTGCTAAAACATTAAATTTATTTTTATAAATATTAATATTAAGTATATAGAAAAATAAATTAAAAATTTAGAGTTTGAAATTTCTTTATTTTTAGGGCTGAGCCCATAGGGTGGGCCGTGGGGTGCCCACCTCCTCCCCACAGGCCGTCAGCCCTCGGCTAGTGCCTTCCCACAATGGCCCCCCTAAAATAGCATATCTTAAATATTTTTATTTTATTTTTAATTTGCTTCATTACACTTTCATTACTACTACATCACAATTTTTTTTTTAAAATAATAATAATAATAATAAAATACACTAAAATTTTTGTTGCTGTATATATGATGAATGGCTGCCACTCAGCAGTGCGAAATATAATAATCTTGTGTAAATAAAAATATATAAAATGTATTTAATCATAGCATGCATGTTCATCTCTGATTAAACTTAATAGCCTTCCACTCTACATGCATTTTGATCAGAGGACAATACTTCTTATTATTTGTTTCTTGTTGCTCTCTCTCCATAGCTCCATCAAGAAACCCTGAACAGAGGGGGAAAAAAATAAAATAGAAGAGAATGAAATGCAAGAGGAAGAGAAGAAATGAGGGATGATTAGGTTATGAAAATAGATTTATGTGATTTTAGCAATGTACCAATTAGGTTAGGAAGTTTTGAGGAATTTTTTTTACAAATAGTTAATTTAAATCATTTAGGATTAAGAAATTTTTTTTTTTTCATGGGTAGATAATATTATTTGTATTATGGTTCATTTTTCCATTAGTATAAACTTGGCAGTTTTATTTAGATGTTATCAATTTATTATCTATTAATTAAGGTGTGGAAAATTATTAGGCATGAATAATAATCGTTCTTTTCACAAATGAATATTGTAGGATAATTAATAATAGGAATTCTTAGTGACCTAGGAATTATAGGTAAATATTAGAATTGTTAATGATTATTGTAATTTGTCTATCTTTTATTTTCGATTTGAAGAATTAGTTAGGTTAAGTGTTTTTAGAAGTTTCCATAGAGGGATATAATATTCATAGATATTTTATTTTAATCATGAATTGTTTATTTAATTGACTTGTTGTCTAAGATTTAGGATTTTATATTAAATTAGTTCATAAAATTTTGTGGTGTAGAAAATGTGTAGATAATTTAAATTTATTTAATATTTAATTGGAGATGGATTTAATCTACTCCACTTGTTGAACACACAGTTAGAATTATTTAATTATTTTCTTCCTAGTATTGAATACATCATACCTTAAGTGTCTAATTCATAAAATATTTAAATGTAATTAATTGTAATTTAGGGAAAATTAGGTAAACATAGTAAATTAATTAATTATTAACGTTGCCTAGTTTAATTGTTACTTGTAATGTCTAAAGAGCAATAATAATAACAATATGAAAGTTATCCATAGTCTAATGTATATAAATATTGAATTTTAGATTGTAGATCACCTATTTATTTATAAATTTGTATTGCAACCATGTTTTAGACATGATTAAATTAATTTTAGTTTTATTCCTTAACCTTATAGTTGAAGATTTAGTCACTAGATATAATGATTTATCATTTAGACCAACCAGACTATTGTTTGATAGGGAAGTATAACTCATTGTCTGTTTTGGATAGTGTTTCTATAAGTGAATCATAGGTAAAAATAAACTTAAGTTTTGTTTTTTGACATTCTATGATCTTTTTGTTTTGAATGGAAATTATACTAGCATACAAGTGGTCTTGTCAGGGGCATGACACCTTTGGTCAAATCCATGTTACCATGTTACCAAGTCACTGGTACAAAACAATGTTTGAAGGTAACATACAAGCATAAAGTAATTCCTAAGATGCCTAAGCATGTGGCAATATCTAATTTTTTATAGGCTCACAGAGTCTACCAAGGAGCAAATCTTATTAAACATAGACTCAACCCACTAAAACTACAAGAAAGAATGAAATTTAACTTGAGATAAAAATAATTATTGGTGTTATTGAATTTTCTTCCTCAAATATAAAGTAAAATGGATAAAATATAAACTCTAAAAAATTCTTACTATATACAAATATAATAGAACCTCTCTTCTCAAATTATCTTTTAAAATAAAAATTATACAACATAACATACTCAATTAAAATTAAAAAAATAATCAAAATTTAAATATCATATATTTTTATGAATAAAAAGCAAAATCTTCCCATTAAATCTCCTCAAAGACATGAACATTTAATTTATCTATGCAATGCTCGAAGTTCGAAGAAAAAGTTTGTCCTGCAGATTTTATGGGAGACTGATATAGATTCTTATACAGATTCACACGTGTAAGACAACATCAACTATCTCTACCGAACTCAAATAACATGTTAGAGATCATATTTTTGTAGAGAACACGTCAGTTTAATTTCTGTGCAAACATTGAAAAATAAATTTGAATACAATTAAATTATGAGGGCATTTAATAAACCATTTAAGGGACTCAGACGTAGTCGTTCCCTGAATATTAGTCCTTCAAAATACTTCCATCTGGCCACTTCAAATATTGCAGTTGTGACCCCCACACCTTTCCAAGTTCAGAGTGCCTCAGTTGTGACAAAGTTTGCAGGACACCCTTCCAAGGTCAAATGCTTCAGCTGCGACAGGCTGTCAATGGTATTAGGGAGTTTATTTAACTGCTTCACCTTCTCAAGTCCAAGTGCTGCAGCTGTGACAGGTTGCCAATGGTATCAGGGAGCTTATTTAACCCCTTACACCATCTCAAGTTTAATTGCTGCAACTGTGACAGGTTGCCAATGGTATCAGGGAGGTTATTTAAACCCTCACACCCTTCCAAGTTTAAGTGCTGCAACTGTGACAGGTTGCCAATGGTATCAGGGAGGTTATTTAACCCCTCACACCCTTCCAAGTCCAAGTGCTGCAGCTGTGACAGGTTGCCAATGGTATCAGGGAGGTTATTTAACCCCTCACACCCTTCCAAGTCCAAGTGCTGCAGCTGTGACAGGTTGCCAATGGTATCAGGAGGTTATTTAACCCCACACCCTTCCAAGTCCAATTGCTGCAGCTGTGACAGGTTGCCAATGGTATCAGGGAGGTTATTTAACCCCTCACACCCTTCCAAGTCCAAGTGCTGCAGCTGTGACAGGTTGCCAATGGTATCAGGAGGTTATTTAACCCCACACCCTTCCAAGTCCAAGTGCTGCAGCTGTGACAGGCTGCCAATGGTATCAGGGAGCTTATTTAACCCCTTACACCATCTCAAGTTTAAGTGCTGCAACTGTGACAGGTTGCCAATGGTATCAGGGAGGTTATTTAAACCCTCACACCCTTCCAAGTTTAAGTGCTGCAACTGTGACAGGTTGCCAATGGTATCAGGGAGGTTATTTAACCCCTCACACCGTCCCAAGTCCAAGTGCTGCAGCTGTGACAGGTTGCCAATGGTATCAGGGAGGTTATTTAACCCCTCACACCGTCCCAAGTCCAAGTGCTGCAGCTGTGACAGGTTGCCAATGGTATCAGGGAGGTTATTTAACCCCTCACACCGTCTCAAGTCCAAGTACTGCAGCTGTGACAGGTTACCAATGGTATCAGGGAGGTTATTTAACCCCTCACCTGCAGCTGTGACAGGTTGCCAATGGTATCAGGGAGCTTATTTAACCTTCGACACAATTCCAAGTCCAAGTGCTGCAGCTGTGACAGGTTGCCAATGGTATCAGGGAGGCTATTTTGCGATTTCATGACCAGTTGCTGCAGCTGTATATTAGGAAGTGAAAATAGGGAGGAGAGATGTAAGCTATTGAATAAAGAGTCGCCAAGTAGTTGCATAATCTTCAGTTGCCTGATGTTGCCCACAAATCTGGAGTGACGTGTCTTCTCTCGTGCTATATTCGTCTCCCCAAATGAAGTGCAACACATTTCCAACCTTAACCATATCAAACTTTGAGAAAGCATTTCAAGCATATTTTCTGTTATGCCTTCAATCAACCGATTTTTCAAATGAAGATAGCGAAGACCAGGTCTGTAGAGCATCTCTAGCGAAGAGCCGGTCTGCAAATGAAAACCAGGTCTGTAGAGCATCTCTAGCCGAAGGCGAGAGATGTCGTTGGAGATGACGTTGGAGTCGATGTCGAGAGATGTCTCCCATAGTCGGGTATCCTTTTTCTCTGTTTGAGCAATGGTCCGCCCCATATCACGCAAATGGTCATGCATATCAAATACACCTTCATCATCAATCTTTATCAGCAACTTCATCGAAAGATTATTTACAGCAGTGTGTACCTTCTCATACAAGGATTTCCAGAAAATAATGGGCAATCTTTTGTGTTCTCCAACGAAGAAGCAAGCCATGTCGACAAATATTTCTTTTTCTTCCGTGAATGCCTGGGTTGAGAGCAATGTTACGAAGAGCTTCAGTCCAGCAATCTGTGTCATTCTACTTATCATATAAGGAAGATCCAATCACTTCCAATGAAAGAGGATGCCCCTTACAAGCTTCCACTATTCTTTTGGATAGATCTTGGAACCTGGGACTTGGAGATGCTCTAAGAAATGCGTGCCAACTAAATAACTGGATACCTTCATTCATCTCCAATCCAGTCATCTCGTGGATGCATTCGGCAACATTGAGAATATGTTGGTCTCTAGAAGTAATTATAACTCTGCTGCCAGGGGCCAGCCAATCCCCAACCAAAGCATGCAATTGTTCAAGAGCATCCACATCATCCAAAACAAGCAACACACGCTTTCCTCCCAAGCGATCTTTGAACAAAGATATACCCTCATCAACACTGTCCACTTCTACATCATACTTGGATAAATTTTTGAGAATTTTTTTCTGCAATTTTGTAAGCCCTGTGGCCTCTGAAGCAGTGGCGCAGACATTAAATACAAAGGAAGCAGCTTCAAAATCAGCATGAAGTTGATTGTACACAGCCTTGGCAACTGTGGTTTTGCCAATACCACCCATACCCCATATTCCAAGTTTAACCACCTTATCCACCGATTTGAGATTTAATTTCTCAATGAGAGAATTCTTGACGCTGTCCATTCCCACTGGATGTTTGGCAACTTGTAACGGCACTCTGTCCAATGTCTTAATCAGGTCATTCACCACCATCTTTACTAGCCCAGCTTCATAGCTGCAAAGAGTATAAAAAGAGTTGGAAAAGAGAGATTTTATATATTGAATGGAAGGCTCGTAAGAAAAATTTACATTTAAGAATTATTTTGAATAATAAAAATAAATATAAGTATTCTCTTGGCTGGGTTAAAGACAGATTGCTGGTATATGACATGCCACTATTGGGGACGGGCTTACATTTTCATACAATCTGATTTGGGTCATTAGTTCTGTGCTGTTCTGGCAGTTGTTTGTATTATTGACTGTAATCTTGACAGTCTATGACTGTCCTACTTTTTGTAAATGCATTCTTTCAATATAAAAAAAAATGGGTTGAGTGGCAAATGGGTAGAGTGAAAATGGATTCTGAATGGGATCATGAAATGCAGAAATTGAACTGTGTTAATTCTAGCATTGGTGTGGAGCTCCAGATGAAATCTCCACTGCCACTGCCATTAGAGTGGGAGCAGTGTTTAGATCTTCAGGTGAGCAATTCTGTATCTTGACTCTCCAAAAACTATGTAAGTAATTTCTGTAACTATGCTTACTCAAAGATACTCTGTATTCAGGTTATTAGTCTATCTCGAGTTGTGTTTTATTTATAATTCGCTTTTGTTAAGACACTTAGAATTCCAGTTCTAAATTTTTTTATCTAGTGTCATATTATATTTGAAGTTGTTTATATGGTCAGAGATTTTCTATTGTTTACAGTCCTTTGACAATTTTATACTCGGTATTTATTTATTAGATTATTATTATAATATAACTATAATATACAGGGATTTTGACTTAGGTTCTCTGTTTTTCTAAATAGTTTATGTAAAATATTGGATTTGCAGGCCCTTACACTATTTGTTTGTGGCATTTAACACACAACTCACTCATCCTTAGTAAACAGTGGTTATAAGATGGTTTTATTTTATAGCAGCTACACAGGAGAGGCAGGAATTCTGTACTTTGTTATCTATTATTTTCTAAAGGGAGATATTCAAGGAGTTCTCTGAACCGATTGTGTTTAAGCAGAAGATTGTATTTGCTTCAGTTTTATCTTAATATAGAATTGTTGTTTTATGAACTATTCATAAGCTGCAATTCCTGGATTCCAGTAGATTTATACATCAATTTGTATGTATGTTGTCTTAGTGCCATATGCATGCAACTTCATGCCATCTATAGTATTCTTGTATGTGCACAAAACTATGGCTCTTTCATGCACTAGATAACGCATTCTAATAGAATAATGATAAGCTGATTTTTTTGTTAACTGACCCTTGGTTTTATATATAAATTTAGATCACTAATTTTGTTATTTATTTATATATTACAGTTTGAAATCAAGCAAGATTTTCTATACTGGCTTTACACTATAAACTCTCTAGTCCCGCTTTCTAATTGTTTATTTCTTTGTGCAAATTTGAAAGCTTATTGTATCATTTTAAAAATGCTTACACAATTTAGATGGTATAATAATATTACAAATTTTGTTATACAGATTCTTTAAATGTCTTATGGTTCTTCCATTTAAGTACTTAATATCAATCTTATGTAGATGGAAAATCTATTCTTGTTGCTCTGTCTATATTGTTTTCTATCTCTATAATTTATTCTGTATGGTGATTTTGTATAGTTTTGAAACTGTTGAGCAAGTTTTATGATGGGGTATTGAATTTTAATAATGTTAATAAACTCATATTTTAATAAGAGCTTTTTTCACTGGTTTTGAGCAGTCTGGAAGGATCTACTATGTCAACAGAAGCACCCAAATGAAAACCTGCCAAGATCCAAGAGGAGGTGGACATGGTAGTATTAATCAATTGTCGAAGGACTTGAGGTTGAATCTTGAACTTAACCTTCCTCTTAAAACACAAGAGAACGATGGGAAGAGCTTTGAGCCTCCTAACTCAGACATAAACAATGCTGCTTATTTTGAGAAGGAAAATAACAAGAATGAGGCGGCAAAGATGGTTGCCACAGTCTGTGCTCAGTGTCATATGTTTATCCTGTTCTCTAAGGTTTCCAGCCAATGTCCTAGTTGAAAAAAAAATATAAATACTATTTATTAGTTAAAATTAAATAATTAAAAAAATTAAGCTATTGTTTATCAGTAGATGTTAACAAAAATTAAGAAGTAATTAAAATTTATCGGCTTTTAAATTATTAGTAAATGTGAAAAAAATATATATATATTTTTTTAAAATGGTTTTATAAAATATTGTTTTTTTCTAAAAATGAAAATATAAAATACTTAAATAGTTATATTTTAGTGGAGACACATAAATCATCCTTAAAATAATATATTAAAGATAAGAAATGCAAGCAGAGAAAGTAAGGATAGTAGTGAATGCCTAAATTTGATGTTGTATTTAGTTATTTTTGCCATAAAATACAGTCAAAATTTTAGAAAGACTGTACAATATGAAAGGGGAGATTTCAAATACACAAGTCAAAATTCTAAAAAATTACTTGATATATATATTTAGTTTATATATAATTTTGTTTATAATAAAATATGTCCTAGCATTTGAAAGCTAAGTTTGAATAGCTAATTGCCATGAAAATTTTGTTTGAAAGTCAGACTGTCAAATTTAGGCTAAGAAGAATACATTCATTTTGCTTGAATAAAATGTTTTTTTCCTAGAATAAAAATAGAAGCTCTAGTCCTATTTCCCTAAAACACTCTTTAAATATTGTAGACATGATATTTCCACAGTCCATGATGATAGATTGCAGTGCTTTTGGAAAAAACTGTGTTGTTTTTTCAGTCTCAACATTTTAGATCACACTCCGTGATCCATCATCATAAGGAAAGGAAGAGAATACAAATAATTATATTATAGTAAAAGCACATGTTGGTAAGCATTAGTTTTCCACAATCCATTAGATTAGTGTAAGAGTGCTACATGCAATCAAATCCTCAGTCAAAAACACACACAGTCAAATCCATAGGCACTCTTACACTAATCAAAAGCACATATGTCACCAATACCCAAAGGGAGCCATAGAAAAATTAACCCAAAAAAAATAGAAAAGCAAGCAGGAAGTGAAGTTAATTACTTACCCTTGAGTTAGATCCATGGACCAGCTTGAGCGACAACAGATCTGCTGAAGGGCACGCTTCCACCCATCAACCTCTTCTCTCGGGTAACGATCTGTATGGCCATAACGTTTGAGAAATGATTGGTGATAGGGACTAGACTTCTTTTCAAGATATCTAACCTGAGTTGGATCCACATGATAAAAGAGGTGAATAATCAAGGCCGGTGTGGTCAACATGGCAGCGGCCTCCTTGAGATACCAAGTTGAGTCTGCATAGCCTTTGGAAAATATAGGAATGTGTATGGCACTGCTCTCGATTGCTCTATCCAAGCTCAAGTCAATCATTTCTCCCTTTTCCAATTTCTCACTGTCTATAAAGACATTCAGTCCTGCTGCGGAGAGAGCTTGAAAGAGATGATCAACCAGAGTCTTTCTTACATCTGGTCCCCTGAAACTCAGAGACACATGATACCTCTTATTGCTGCTGAAGGCAAGTTTAGTTGCGGGAGGGTTGTGTATAACAAAGGCAGGCATTGAAGTAGATGTAGATGCTGCTAATTCTTCCATGCTAGTGTTAGAAGTAGATGCCATGAAATTGGACTGAACTGAAATTGGCATTGAGGATCGACCAGAAGTAGATCTAGATGGTGGCCACATTACAGAGAGAGAAGGAAAGAGAGAAAACCAATTACAGCAGCATATGCATGCTGGAGACACTGCAATCTCTTCAGAAACATTTGTATGCTCCTCTGGTTGATCCCCAAAAGTAGAAGTGGAAGTAGATGCCATGGAAATGGATTGAAGTACTAGGTAAAAGCACGAAGAAACAATGAAAGAGAAACCAGTAAAAGCAGGCTCTTGTTGAAGAGGTGAAGCACTACTAAGTATATGTAAGAGAGGGAAAGCGTATAGATTAAGTGGCCGACAGCCTGTGGAAGAAATGCAGAATCGTGTGAGGCAGACTCACTTTACAGATAAGAGTCCGTAAGGAATCCAATGCAACCATCACAATCATGGTGTACATAACCACACAAGTCTTTCTCAACTATAATAATTGAGGACAGGCAGAATCTGACTGAAAGATTTGAACCTTATGTTAGGATAAGCTCGTCTTTAGGCCTGTTTCCCTGAACTAGAATATATATCTATATGTATTTTAAAATTCAAATTCAGAATTGAGTTTTCAAGTTTACCTATAAGAATGCCACAATAAATTGGTTTTCAAGTTTTTTTTTTTCTTTTCATTAGTATAGTACAATTGTTATTTCAATTGAAAAAATAGTAATTCAATATGATAAGGAAGGTATATCATGAATTCTTTACTATATGAATATTTGAAGGGTATTCATTCCATCAAAGTCATTTAATAATTGATTCCAAACTCATCACTTATGGTATTGGGGGTGTTGCACTAAAAAATACTTGACCCTAGTGGGCTCATTCACGATCATTCAACTTCACTAGCTACCAAACTAATAAATTTACACTTTATTTTGACACTTTATTTTGTTTACTCTCTGCCTTCCTTTTTTTTTTTCCCTTTTCAGTGAACACTTTTGACCGGAGCTATGAACCGGTGAGGCCACAACATGGAGGACCTCATCCCCAAATCCCCAAGCATGAACATTGTGGGATTTGAACCTTGGTGGCCGCCACTATAACCAAGCATCTTAACCACCCAACCATGCCCTTAACAACCTTTGTCTTCCTACCACTAATCAATTAGAATTTAAAATCAATTGTATTTATTCAAGTTTTAATGTTTGATTAAAAAATACTATAATTTCAACTATTTAAATTTATTGAAATTCAATTTATTGATTTTAGGGTTATCATGTACAATTATATATTTGTAATGTCTCATTGTTCTCTAACTTCGAAGAAAAATATTAGATAGAATATTAAAATAATGTCTAATGTTGTAAAGGTATGTTAAAGTTGTACCAATCATAGAACATTTGTCTCAAGATCAATGTGGTCTCATTGTAATTCTTGCATGCTACAATTGATTGTTAATCACCCACTTGTTTTTTTGCCTCTTCTCCATATGCTTTTCCCCTCACCTCGTACTTCTAGTTTGTGGAAGTTGTAAATTTATTTCAGCCCATGATAAGAGTTGTAATATCGTGTACTTGTTGATATCATTCTAGTTAGTAGGACTTAGCCATGCAATAGCAAAGCTTGTTGTTGCAATTTAAGTTGTTCATGAAAGCTTGCAATCTCTCTGCCTCTCCAACCCCTGAATTTTCAAAAATTCAAATTCAAATTTAATCAACTCTTGCTTGTTCCACTAGTCCTTGTGAGATGGCTAAATACATGTTTGCATGACTTATCACTATGTGCTTGTCTTTAAAGGCATTTAATTGCATTCAAATCACACATACAGAAGCATCATTCAAATATTCATTTGCATTTAAGGACCACCCTAGGAACACTTTAATTGGAGCATCTAAAAGATATTTAAATCTACATGATCATTCTAGAGCACATACACACATTGATTGTGTCTTTGATCCTTAGCATTAATATAACTTGGTCGGTCTTTTCCTAGGATAAAACCAAAATGTTAACTTGTTATCTTTAACAAGAGATCATTTTTTTTAAAATTAAGTATGGATAGACCTCCCTCAAATTGATCAGAGATAGAGTTAAAGGCTTCAAAAAGGATAGACCTCTAGACAGAAACCTTATCAAATGGATCCCCCCTACCCGCCACTCCTTTAAGTTAAATTTTGATGGTTCTCTCCTTTGCCTGAAACACTGTTGTCCATGTTTACTAGCTAGCCTATTCTTTTTCCAAACTCCTACTTTGCATGTGTTTAGGAGATTGGACCCTCTCTAATAGTCTGGCATCTATGGAGAGAGAGGAATTTTAGAATTTTTAAGAAGCGGGCTCTTTCTTGTAGTGAAGTGTGTGTCAAATTAGAGGAAGCCATTGTAGAAGTTGCCAAGGCCAAGATTTCTCAGAAATCTACTAAGATGGACGGCTAGTCTAAATCAGATGATGAGGTGACAAGGAATTGGATCTCCCTCAAATTGATGAGAGATAGAGTTAAAGGCTTCAAAAAGGATAGACCTCCAGACAGAAACCTCATCAAATGGATTCCCCCTACTCGCCACTCCTTTAAGTTAAATTTTGATGGGGCAAGTAGAGGCAACCCAGGCCCCTCTGGGACAGGTTGTGTCATCAGGCGGGAGGATGGCTCCCTCGTGGCAGTGGAGGCATAAAAAATAAACAAAGGAACAAACAATGAAGCCGAAGTCTGGGCTCTTGTACATGGTATTCACCTGGCCATTGCTTTAGATATTAAAGATGTCTGGATCGAGGGGGACTCGCTTATAATTATCAATGCTTTGAAGTCCAAGGGTTCTAATAATTGGAAAGTCAATTACATCCTGCAGTCTCTTCCTTAGCAACTTTTGATAACTAACTTATTTCACATACTTACAGAGAGGGAAATCATGTGGCAGACGCCTTAGCAAATTTGGCTATTGATCAATTATCAGAAACAGAGGTCTTCTTTCCAGGTCAACGTGATTTGCCATGTCAGCTAGTGAACACTCTGAAATATGATATATGGAAGGCTTGAGGGCAAAGAGGGGGGATTTCCCTCCCTCAAAAAATGATAGCTTCTCCTCTGACTGTTTAGGGCAAAGTGCCCTATCATGCCCCAACAGGAGCTAAGAATGTGGGGATGGAATATGGGGGCGATGATCCAGGGTAGTATTGGTATCTTTGTTTGTGGATCTGTGTTTTCTTTGCAGCTTTTTGGGGTGTTTGAGGTGGTGCAGGAGCACCTCGAGACCTGAGAATCAGGAGGATTCCATGCATATCCTGTTGTGTCCAAAGTGTCATTGGTGTGAAACAGCCCTCGGGGAAGCTTTGTGAAGCTACACCGATCAACGGTGTCAAACTAACAAAAGGCGCATAGGTGGAGAATGGTTTAAGTCTCGCTGAAGTCACTTAGTGCATCGATATATCGGTGAATGGATTTAAGGCCTTGCCAACGTTGGAGTTACACTGACGATGTTTGTCATCAGCATATCAGAAGGATAAATAAAGAGTTCACCGAAGGGAGTAGTCACACCGAAATCAAGTGTATCGGCACATTGGCTTGAGTTGATGAGTGCAGTCCAAAGGTGCCATCGGTATATCGGCCAAGGTTCTTAAGTGGTTGTCGACAAACAAAGTCTTTCCGACAGGCGTGGAATGTAGAGTCTGCCATCGGGGAGACTTATGAGATCGGGGAGATCAATAACAAGGTGGCCGACGGGGTATGTCTAACCAATAGGAGTCAACATTAAGGGAAGGTCTGTCAGAAACAAGAAGTCAGAGTCATGGTGGCATTGGCCTATCGGCCGACGGATCTTTAAGCTCACCGATGATGATGTCTCACCAATAGTGTAGAAGAAAGCTCTTGGCTTTGTATTGGTTCCCTTTTGCTATTATCTTTGCTTGGCTTTTTTAGTGGATGTTGAGGGTTGCTCTCCTTTCAAGACGGCTTCAGGGGTGCTCTGTCCTCTCATGGTTTTTAGCTTATTAAATGGGCTTTTTGGGATAGCTTCAGGAGTAGGTGAAAACTTGAATTCAATTTCCTGCTTTAAATGTGTGTTACTCCTGCACTTCCTTCAACGGGTGTCTTGGGCACATTCATGAACTAACGTGTTTTTAATGGGCGGATGCTTGTAGGATTTGGTGTAGCTCTTATGTCCATTAGCAGATCTTTTATGAGGACATGACTGGTGTTAGTGGCTTTATGGCGCTGAGATGACTTGTATGTTTTTTAGGGTTGAGGCTTTTTGCCTCCCTTTCTCATGTAACTGATTATTTCTCTAATATAATTTCTAGTATGGGTGGTTTATCACCTTTTTTTTTTTTTTAAATTAAGTATGGAGAGCTATAGACATCTTTCTAGAAAGAAATGATTTGTGTGTGATTTTAATTGCAGTTTATATCATAAGTTAGATTAATATTGTCTTCTTGATGATAATGTTTAGAAGTGTTAAATAATGAAATGGAGAATATAAAGCTATTATTACATATATTGACTCTAATATTGAAAGGTATGAAATTGTCTTGTGATTGCGTGATCAAGTCTCTACGCTATGCGTACGTAGGCATGGCCATCATAGATGAGCCCCTAAGACATTAGGTCGGCCCTTAGGGCCTTAGGCTTGTTATTTATGTAAATGATATTTGATTTGTATATTAATTAACTATGTAGAACTAATGGTTTCATTTAGTTTGTGCAGTTTCAAATTTGACAATTGAGCAGGATATTGGAGAAAAGAAAGTATTTCTCGTCTTGTAAAAGGATGATCTTGAGACATTTATTGAAAATGTGTATATTTGTATATGAACAGTTGTATCTTTTATTTTCTTCTATAAATATATTAAGTTTTTAATTATTTCTGAATTAGTTATTAAATTATTGTTATTAATTGTTAATTTCCTGAGTGGGCATTACAATATCCAGCTAATAAAATTTAATTCTGTTGCAGGAAATCTATTTCAGGATAATAAATTGGGTTGTAAACACACTCAAAGTGGGTAATTTCAATAGGCTTCTTTTATTTTGTTTTATGTTTCAATATGATTTGAAGAGCATTGGTGTATTCACTTGGTCATTTCATTTTCCTGTAATAATATTGGCATATGCCCCTGATTGGGCGCCCTCACTTCCCATTGATTTCTTTGAAGCTCCAGCTAGGAGGATGAAGCTACGGGTGTCAAGGAACTGATTGTTGTTGTTGTGATTCTGGACATTGGGGTAGCAAACGGTGAAGGGGTGAATGGTAGTGATGCCTTGAGCAGTGGCATGGTGGGTGCATCCTCTTAATCTGGTTTGTTTGTTACATTTTTTTGGTCTCGGCTCTTAATACTGTAGTCTTTGGGCCTTTTTTTTAATGCCGCTCATTTTTGTGGAGATCCTAAACTTTGTATTAGATTTTGGTCATATATTTTAATATATCTATGGGTGGCTCCCCCACCTTTTTCTTCAAAAAAAATATTGGTAATTTGTTTCTCATAATTGATTTCTGAAATGACCCTTATAACACAAGGACCTCAGTATGTTGATTGTTTCTTCTTAAACTGGAAAATGCTCATCTTCACTGCAAGCATACTATTTTGTGACATTTACCTTTGTTGTTCATATTTTGGATTGGGGATGAAAATTTTGCTTTTGGACTTGTGCATCATACCTAATTGGATATGGAAAGGCATACTATTTCACATTTTCTACAAGTGGGTCCATGGCAACAAAAATGGGATTTCTTCCATTTTAGGATGGTAAACAGCAGGATTGTCTATTTTCACCATGGAGTAGAAATTTTCTGGCCAAAGATTTTATGGAATACTAGTATATGAATATAAAGAGTGCACTTTCATGAGGTGTCTTAAAGTTTTCCTGACTAGGTATGCAAAATTAAGACCATTTCACATTTACTGTTATGTTATATTAACTATTTTGTAGGATCATTAATAGTAGGATAATTTGTATCAGTAGACTTTTGTGGCCAATCATTGTATAGAATACATCAATATCTATATAAACAGAGCCTCTGTGCATGGGGAATCTAAAAAATTTGGTTTGAGGATCTTTGCATCATTTGAACTTTAATAGTGAGCTAATATAGGATAGTTTTTGTAATTGGGAATGATAAGTTAGGACCATTTTATACTTATTGTTCTTCTATATTCAAAGATTTTTGAAGGAGAGGGTGGACGCTAGAAGAAATGGGATTTCCTAAAATTTAGGGTAACAATAGTAGGAGTTCTGTGTTGTGTCTATAATGAGGTGAAATTTTTTTGGCCAAACATTTTATAGATTACATCACTCTATGAATTTATAAAACTAACTTTCTCAAGGAGTCTTAAAATTTTAGTTTTGGGTTTTGTGTATCTTTTAGGTTTCAGTAGCAAGCTAACATAGGGCATTTTAGCCCATTTTTTTAAAAAAATAAGACCTTTTGATTTAACACTTACTGTTATGCTTTTTATAATTAGTTTTGTAGGAGAGGGTCGATGCTAGCAGAAATGGTGTCTAAATTAAATTTAGCATGGAAAAATAGTAGGATTGCCCCTTTTCAATGTCATATTAACCTATAATATATCTAACAAATAGGTGATGCACACAATAATGTGACTTGTATAGTGTTATTTGATGCATCAAAAGATTAGAGTTACAATTGGCTGGCTTGTTGACATAATTTAAGTTGTAAGTAATCTTGAAGTGGGTATGCAAAATTAAGACCATTTCACATTTACTATAATGTTATATTAACTATTTTGTAGGATCAGTAATAGTAGGATAATTTGTATCAATAGACGTTTTGTGGCCAATCATTCTATAGAATACATCAATCTCTATATAAACAAAGCCTCTATGCATGGGGAGTCTTAAAATTTTGGTTTTGGGATCTTTGCTTCATCTGAACTTTCATAGTGAGCTAATATAGGATAGTTTTCAGAATTGGGAATGATAAGTTGGGACCATTTTATACTTATAGTTCTGCTATATTCAAACATTTTTGAAGAAGGGGGTGGACGCTAGAAGAAATGGGATTTCCTAAAATTTAGGGTGACAATAGTAGGAGTTTTGTGTTGTGTCTACAATGAGGTGGAAATTTTTTGGCCAAACATTCTATAGATTACATCACTATGAATTTAGAGAACTAACTTTCTCAAGGAGTCTTACAATTTTAGTTTTGGGTTTTGTGCATCTTTTCAGTTTCAATAGCGAGCTAACACATGGTATTTTAGCCAATTGTTTTTTAAAAAATAAGACCTTTTGATTTAACACTTATTGTTATGCTTTTTATAATTAGTTTTGTAGGAGAGGGTCGATGCTAGGAGAAATGGTGTCTACATTAAATTTAGCATGGCAAAATAGTAGGATTGCCCTTTTTCACAAGGTATTTTTTTATGATGGAGAGCATCAGTGTTTGAGTTGATGTAGTGTGTAGGTGCTTCTCCATAATCAAAGTGAGATCTTGAGGGAAATCATAGGAGTTCATGTTGACTCAAGGGATATATGCTAACACCTCTCTTAAAATAAAGTTTGGCAATCATGTTAGTAGTTATCGGATCATCCCACAATATACCTGCACTTTGACTGATAACATGTGTTTTTTTCAACCTGCAATATTCATGCACTTTGGCCTTCCCATGGACAATCCAAATTCCAATTGCATTTGCTAGAAAGTTTCAAAAGCCCTTTCTAAAAATCCATTTTGTGCATACACTGCAATCTTGGAATTCCATGAGACCACATTTCTTTGAGGCATTATGTCAAATAGATCACATGCTTTGTTTATGCTTCCACATTTTGTATATATGCCTACTAAAGCATTTCCAACTATAATATTTGACAAAAATCCCCGTTCAACTATACTTTGATGGATGTCCACACCCCTTTTTAAAGCCCCCATTTTAGAATAGGTGGGGAGGATGCTAGCAAAGGTTATGGAATTTGGCTTTATGCTTGCCAATTGCATTTGCTTGTAAGTTTCTAAAGCCTTATCAATTTATCAATAAATCCATATTGTTCATTTCTGTTAATCATTGCATTCCATAAAATGACATATCTTTGAGGTATTATGTACAATGATTCATGTACCATGTTTATGGTTTCCACATTTTGCACACATATCTACTAGGGTAGATGTGGAAATTCATAATGTTAGCATCACCAAAATTTTAGACAAATCCAAATATTCAAAATATCCTCTACTTACTTTTGGCCCTTCCCCTATTTGAGAAGTGAAATATATAGAACACAAAATTAAAAAATATGCTTGTGGTTAATGAATGTGAGCCTACAATAGATGCTTGGTAATCCCTCTCCCTTTGATTTTTTATGTGAATCATTCTTGAAAGCCTAAATTAACTTTCCCACACACCCAGAATTTACATAAACAATGAGTGAATTTGCCAATGTTCAAACATATAATTCATTCCCACAAATTTAGTACAAACATGCATGAACACTAAATCTTAAACTTGCTAAAGTACAAATACACACATAAAGTGAGTGCCAAAGTTATAAAACATGGTAGATTTTAAATACATACACAACACAAAGTGAATGCCAAAATTAAAGTTTAGATAAACAATTCACACAAAATGAATGTCAAAGTTAAAACACACACTTCATAAGTAGCAAGTGAACACGTATCAAAGTTCAAATTGCTTCATGCACAAAGTTAATTCTATCACACACAAAGTAAACACTCGAGTTCAAACATGTCAAAGCACAAACACACAATAAATGGCTCAAGTCTAAACGAATGTCAATGTTATTTCACTCACACACACAATGTGAATGTGAAAGTTAGTTCATACACATTTTACACACATAAAGTGAATGTCAAAGTTCATTCACATAAACATGTGCACACATAATGAGTACCAAAACTATCTTTCAAACCTACCCACCCACACAAAATGAAATCGAAAGTTCATTCACACACACATACACTTGACACAAAGTGAAGATCAATATTTTGTACACACATAGAGTGAGTGCCAAAGCTCATTCACACACACAAAGTGAATACCAAATTTCATTCAAATACATAGGCACACACTTCACAAAAACTGAATGACAAAATTAATTTTCACACACACACACACACACACACACACACACACACACTTCACATGAAGTAAATTCCAAGGTTAACTTTCAAACATGCACACAATGAATGTTGAAGTTTATTCACTCACACACACAATGAAAGCCAAAGTTCTTTCAAACACACAAAGACTCACAATGAACACCATTGAAGTTTGTTTGTATATACATTTGACACAAAGTGAAAATAAAAGTTTTTTTCATACACAAAATGATAGCAAAAGCTCATTCGTGCACAGACACACAAAAAAAAGCATGTTAGTTCTTTCAAGTAAATTCCACCGAAAGTGAACATCAAAGTTCATTCATACACTATACACAAAATGATAGCCAAGGTTCATTTTTACACACACAAAAAGAAGAATGTCAAATATTTCAATTGCATTCTACACAAAGTGAACATCAAAGTTTGTTCATACACTCCACAAAATGTGATAGCTCAAGTTTATTCATAAACAAAAAAAAATTAAATGTCAAAGTTCTTTCAATCTCTCTCACACACGCAACAAATGTAAAATTTGGTTCAAACACACATACCACATAAAGTGAATACCAAAATTAATTTTTAAACACACACACCACAAAGTGAATGCCTAAATTAACTTTCCCACACACACAGACACAATTTACATAAAAAAAAGTGAATATGCCAATGTTCAAACATAATTAATTCACACAAATTTAGTACAAGCATGCATGAACACTTAAGTTCAAACATTCCAAACTACAAACAACCTCATAATAATTAATTCACACAAATTTAGTACAAGCATGCATGAACACTTAAGTTCAAACATTCCAAACTACAAACAACCTTATAAAGTGAGTGTCAAACTTATAAAACATGGTAAATTGCAAACACACACACTAGACAAATTGAATGTCAGAATTAAATTTCACACACACAAATCACAAAAAATGAATGTCAAAGTTAAAACACACACTTCACACATAGAAAGTGAAGATGTGCCAAATTTTAAACATGCTTCATGCACAAAGTTAGTTCAATCATACACGAAGTAAACACTCGAGTTGAAATATGCCAAAGTACAAACACACACAAAGTGAATGCCAAAGTTAAAGCACGCTCTTCACACAAAGTTAGTTCAATCAATAAATATAATAACTTTGACAAAAAATAAAAAATACACTTTTAACAATATGGCTATAAATGTGTGTGTCTATCAAGAGGGAAATTAGTAACATGGATTTTCTATTATCCTACATTATATAGGTACTGCACGGTTCACCTAATGTCTGATTGCTTAGAATTTATTTAGTGGATAACTTTGGGGCACTACTAAACATGCCACTTCTTCTTTGCTGAATGGGAGGCCATACATAGTTCTTTGATGGTTTGTTTATGATTTAGTTATCTAATGGTTCATTCATGATTTAGTTCATGTGGTTATTCATTTAATACTATTCCATTATTTTTATCTGTAAAAAAAAAAATTGAATTTCTTACAGTTTTATAGCCTTGTCCACCAACTACTACATATAATGACTTTTCAATAATAAATATATACTATTTAGAGATAGGCCTATAAATATTTGTGCCTATCGGCCATTTGATAACACCTTTGGTGCTTTTACTAATTTTAGTGCATAGGATTTTGCAAATGATTCAAATTTTATATTTTATGCTTTGCCTCTAAGTCTAGAATTAAAAATTTGTAACCAAATGATCTTAAGAACACGAACGAACAAGTTTAAACTCAAGGATCTGCCCTGACTGTGTGGGTAAATGACTAACTTTCTTTGTGGTATAAATGGGGTCTTACAAAGCCAAACTTTCAATTTGAAATGTCTGAAAATAGTTCCAACAAAAGCCTTCGAACTTCTACGTAATTTCCGCAATACGAAGAAATATTTAAGGAAATCTTGAAAGCTTCGAGGATTGCCTTTAAAAATCTTTGCTTTTCTGATACCTGTACGTGGATGAGATTAGCCGATGTGAAAGAAATCAAAAAAGTATCCCATTTATTCAAACGAAATGAACCAAAACAATATGTATCCCATTTAATGGAGATGGAATCCAGAAAAAGGGATATTTTCCCGCCATACGTATTGTTTCTCCTGCGACATATTTATTTTAATTGATGTAGGGTCGGTGATGGAATTTCACGCTTTTAAAATCCTTGGTTATTAACTTAAGATCTGTTGTTAGTAGCGGTAACCATCACATGGGCGGTCTACCACTAACTCCCTTCGAATAATTTGAGGAGTATAGTTGGTAGGTGATGAATGAGCATTCAAAAATCAAATCATGAAAATCAAGTTTGAATGATTAGGAAATATTGTCTTTTTAATCAGGAGGATTACATTTGAAAAGTAGCTATTGTTGGAATATGAAGTCCAATAGATATAATTGTTGCTTCTTCTTTTTGTCTTCTTTTTATTCATTACATTTCAAAAGTAGCTATTGTTGGAATATGAAGTCCAATAGATATAACCGTTGCCTCTTCTTTTTGTCTTCTTTTTATTCAGCATTTTCATATTCCTTCGAAGGCTTATTCAAGGGTCGGCTTCGAACTATGTAATGTTAATAATTTTAGCTAAAGATAGTTGTTGTTGATATACTGTATCAAAACAGAGATTAATAATATGAGATTTCCCCTGCTTCCTATGGATGTAGCCATTTGGTGAACCACGTTAAAACCTGTGTTCTTGTTCTATGTTTGTGTTTTTACATTGTGTGTTTAATTTATCATTTATTTATCTGCACTTTATAATCAACAATTGGTATCAGAGCTCGACAAAGAAGTTGATTAGGAAATTGTGATAATTTCTAGCAAAAATGGAGGAAGTGGATAAATGGAAAATTGAGAAAGTTTTTGGGTAGAATTTTGGATTGTGGAAGGTGCAGATGGAGTCTCTTTTGATTAGATATCTCTCACTCGCATTGGAAGGAAAAGCCAAGAAGCCAGCCAAGATGGATGGTGAAGAGTGGGAGAGATTGGACAAGAAAGCAAGAGCAACTATTATCTTGTCTCTATCTAGCAATGTCCTTTTCAATGTTATAGAAGAAAAGACTTCAAAGGCATTATGAGACAAACTCACCAAATGTATGAGATGGCTTCAGCTTCGAATAAAGTTTACCTCATGAAGAAGTTGTATAATGTGAAAATGAAGGAAGGAGGTACCGTGTGCAATCACTTGAACGAATTCAACACTCTACTTAGCCAATTGATTTTGGTAAGCATTAATTTGGATGATGAAATCAAAGCTATTTTATTATTGTGTTCTCTTCCAAATAGTTGGGAATGAGTAGTAATGGCCATCAGCACCTCGGTATCCAAAAAAACCAAACTCAAATTTGATGATGTCGCTGGAACTCTTCTTAGCGAAGATATGCGAAGGAAAAATCAAGGAACTGCATCTAGTGATGCCTTGATTTTTGGCAATAAAGGTAGATGGCAAGATAGAGGCAGAAATAACAATCAGAGGAGGTCAAAATCTACGATAAGATCAATGTCTAGGGGGAGAAATGGAGGTTGTTGGTTTTGTGGTAAAGAAGGTCATACCAAAAAGAATTGTTGGTCATATAAAATGGTGCATAATCAATCAAGGGACAATGAAGTGAGCACCACATATGAATCAAATCAAGATATTCTAGTCTTGTCAACAAGTGAAACTACAATGAATTCATGGATGTTGGATTCCGGTGCATCATTCCACGCAACCTCATGTCGGGAAGCCTTCCAAAACTATCAAGAAGACAAATTTGGCAAAGTTTATCTTGGGGATAACAAATCATGCAATATTATCGGCAAAGGTGACGTAATGTTGAAGTTGCAGAATGGAAATAAATGGTTGTTGTGTGATGTGAGACATGTTCTTGAATTGAGAAGGAATCTGATTTCCGCTAGATAACTTGATGCTCAAGGATGTAGCATCACTTTTTCTTCAAATTCTTGGAAGGTGACCAAATGAACATTAGTGGTTGCAAGAGGGAGCAAATTGGGCACTTTAGATGTGCTAGATAGTCTCGCTAAAGTGGGAGCAGCGATGGCTATTGTGGAAAGCGAAGTGGAACTATGGCGTAGAAGGCTCAGACATATGAGCAAGAAGGTACTCTAAATCTTGCTCAATAGGGATCACCTTTTGGGGTTAAAATCTGTTGATTTGGACCTATGTGAGCATTATCTCTATGGAAAATAGATGTGGATTAGTTTCTCAAAGACTAGGCATGACAAAAATATAAGGCCATTGGAGCTTGTGCACTCGGACATGTTCAGTCCTACAGAGGTAACCTCTTATGGAGGAGAAAATTATTTTGTCACTTTTCTTGATGATTGTAATCATAAAGTGTGGGTTTATATGCTCAATAGGAAATCTATTGTTGAGAATCAAACTGGGAACAAAATTAAATCTTTGAAAACCAATAATGGGGGGGAGTTTTGTTCTTTGGATTTTGATAGTTATTGTGTAGATAATGGCATTCAGTGCATTAAGGTTGTACCATTCACACCCCAAGAGAATGGTGTAGCTGAGAGGTTGAATTGAACAATTCTTGAGAGGGCTCGGAGTATGCTCTCAAATGCAGGTTTGGGCAAGGAATTTTGGGTAGAGGCAATTAACATAGCAGTGTATTTAATTAATCGAAGCCCCTCATCTTGATTAGATTGTGATACTCCAAAGGAGAGATGGCTAGGAAGATGAATTTCCTACAATCATCTACGAGTTTTTTTTCTGTGAAGCTTTCATTCATATTCCCAAGGAGAAGTGAACGAAATTAGATTTCAAATCTAAATGGTGTATCTTCATTGGGTACGAAGAAGATCAATATGGATTTCGATTGTGGAGTTTGGTTACAAACAAATTGGTTCGTAGCAAAGATGTTGTCTTCAATGAAATTTTTTTTCCAGGTCTGCAAAAATAGGGGACACAAGTTAAAGAGTATGTGATGCAGGAGCATCCCAGGTTACAGAGCAATCTTGCATCAACCAAAAATATTTGTATTCTTTCTTTTCTTTCATTTTCAGTTCAGTTCAGTCATTTGCAGTTTTAGCATTTTGTATCACATTTTACAACATCTTCAAATCAAAGCATGCAGAGCAAGACTTAGCATCTACATATCATCATCTACACCATATTCAAATTTTAGGTCATTTGGACTTGTCTGCTAAAAGTTATTGTTATCAGAAGGTCATCAGTTTTCTCAGAAAAGAACATCCAGATAGTCAGTTGGAAGGAGAAGGTTTGCGGAGCAGTTCCATGGCTTGTGGAGCTAAATGAAACATCATACACAACACATATTGATCAGATAGACCTTCCTTGAGCTCCACACTGAGTTTCATGCATTTGTGGAGAAATACCAGATGTTGTAGGCCGACCTACCTTGTTTCTACATGTTACATCCTTCATTGGAGTTTGTAATCTCTTGTGGCCGACGCGGAGGATTTTGTGAGCTTGAAGATGATATATAGATCTCCTAGATGCATTAGGAAGTCAGTTCTTGGTTAGTAGTTTTAGAATGCGATTTAGAGTTTGATTTCTTTCCATAAGGCACTTCAATGTCATGTCTTGTATATTTGTTGTAACCCAGAAAGCAGGCCTATGAGCCCTTTGATTGTAGCTCGCATGTTGTCGGCATATGAGCATTGTAATTCTTTGATCTATTGAATATATGAATCTTCCATTGCATCATACATTTGTGTTGTTTTCGTTGTGTTTACTATAGCTGCATGGTTTGGATAGTTCATTCTGTGAACCCTCCGACCGTGACTATACCAAGTGGTATTAGAGAAAAATTTTGAATCCTTTGGGAAGTGAAGGCATTTCATAAGATCTTATTGTGAACAGATCGACGGCCTAAGGCATTCTACTTGTGTTTGACAATAGAGTGCCAATCGTGAGGTAGTTGCACTGGATCCTAGGAAGAGATGCTACCAAGGAGGATGCCTGCTATGGCCAATGTTTCTGGAAGAATAGAAGAAATGATCGAGATGATGAGGACAATGAAAGTTAGATTGGATGTTGTAGAAGAAGATAGAAGAAGAGGACTAAACCCTAAACATGATGCTGAAAGTGATGATGAAGAATTTCAATCTTCCAACCAAAATGAAGAAATCCTAGAAGAAGAAGAATCGGATTAGGCAAAGATGTTGAAATGTATTTCAAATATTGGTAAGAAACCTAGACTGGATGTATCAAACTATACTGGAAATTTGAATCTGGAGGAATTGATTGATTGGATAAATGACTTTGAGGAATATTTTGAATATGAAGAAATTGAAGATCTGGAGAAAGTAAGATTTGCAAAAACTAAGTTGAAAGAACATGCTGCTATTTGGTGGAAAGAAGTTCAGTTGGATAGAAATAGGAGAGGGAAAGAAAAGATCATAAAATGGGATAGGATGGTGACAAAGTTGAAGAATCAGTTCATACCTGCTGACTATGAGTTGGAATTGTTGAAGAGATTGCAAAACCTAAGGCAAAAGGAGAAATATGTGATTGAGTATACTAAGGAATTTCATAATATGATCATAAGGACTGGATATAGTGAAGCAAGCAAGGAGAAAGTGGTGAGATACATAAATGGGTTGAGGATGAACATTCAAGAAGAACTGAGTCTGGTAAGGATGGCAATAATAGAAGAAGCATACCAGTTTGTATTAAAAGTTGAAGACAAGTAAAAAGCATGAGCAAAGACAGAGAGGTAGAGGAGGTAAATTTCAAAGAGGTAGAACATATTTCAGAGGAGAAAGACCTTATGCAGAGCAGAACAAAGAAAGTAGTCCATACAAGAAGGAAGATAGAGATAACAATTCATACCGAAGAGATGATAGAAATTTCTAATGCAAAGGGAATCATAATTCTTACCACAATGAAGGATATACAAGAGATGAAAGAGGATTTGATAAGAGAACATTAAGAGGAACTTGTTTTAAGTGTGGAGGTGAAGGACACAAAGCATTGGAATGTCATCAAGGAATTACAAGCAAGAAGACAGAAAATAGTGCAAGAGCAGCTTATGTTGAGGAAGAACCTGTTTAATCACCTAGTTTAGTTGGGAAACCAGAGAAAGGAGAATCATTAGTCATGAGAAGAGCATTATTTCAAGCAAAGACAACTAAGGAACCACCGCAAGTGAAAAGTTTGTTCCAGACCAGAGGCAAATCAGGAGGTAAATGTTGTAAAGTGATCATTGATAGTGGTAGTACTAATAATTCAGTTTCAGAGGAGATGGTGACTAAGCTGAACCTGGAGAGATTGAAACATCCTAAGCCCTAAAAGATAGCATGGATTCAAGATGAACACAAGGTGTTGGTGAGCGAACAATGTTTGGTAAAATTTCATATAGGATCTTATAATGATGAAGTATTGTGTGATATTATGCCGATGGATGTATGTCATATATTGTTGGGTAGACCATGGCAATATGATAGAAAATCTATACATAATGGGAGAAATAATACTTATACTATAACATCAAATAGAAAGAAACATATCTTGATACCTTTGGAAGATGAGCCTAAAAGTGAAGTATGTGGAAATGCTAGAATCTGTTTGGTTGATGGAAGAAAATTTTTGGATGCATTGAGACATGAGAATATGTGTTTTGCTTTAATTCCTAAGAAGTGCGAAGACCTAAGTGTAGAGACTACTACCGGAAAATAAGAAAAGTCATAGCTAGAGGAGGTAATTGAATTGTTGATAGAGTATGAAGACATCATATCAGATAATGTACTTGAAGGATTGCCACTAATCTGGAGTATCAGTAATCATATGGACCTTATACCTAGAGCTAGTTTGCCTAATAAAGCAGCACAACGGATGACACCGGCAGAGAATGCAGAGCTGAATAGACAAATACAAGAACTATTGAGGAAAGGATTGATCAAGGAAAGTTTAGGCCCATGTGTGGTACCTATAGTACTAGCACCAAAGAAAGATGGAGAATCGAGAATGTGTACAGACTCTAGAGCAATCAATAAGATCACAGTTAAGTATAGATTTTTGTTGCCAAGAATGGATGACATCATGGACTGTTTGAACAGAGCAAAGTATTTCACAAAGATAGACTTGAAGAGTCTAGATACCATCAGATCAGGATCAGAGAAGGAGATGAATGCAAGACTACATTTAAGACAAATGAAGGATTGTATGAATGGTTAGTGATGCCTTTTGGATTGACTAATGCACCGAGTACTTTCATAAGGTTGATGAGAGGTTTTGAAGAAATTCTTGGGTAAGTTTGTTATTGTATACTTGGATGATATTGTGATTTTCAGTAAGACAAAAGAAGAACATTTGTGGCATATTAGACAAGTATTGCAGAGGTTGAGAGAAGAGAAATTGTTGATAAACATAAAGAAATGTAGTTTCATGAAGGAATAGTTAATATATTTGGGATTTGTGATTTCTACGGAAGGATTGAAGATGGACCCTGAGAAGGTTAGAGCAATTGTTGAGTGGCCAACACCGGAGAACATTGGAGAGGTAAGATCATTTCATGGATTAGCTAGTTTTACCGGAAGTTCATCTGAAATTTCAATTCAGTATGCACACCAATGACATAGACAATGAGAGGTGACAAAAAGGAGTTCAAGTGGATATCAGGAGCAGATAAGAGTTTTGAATTGTTGAAGTAGAAAGTGACAGAGCAAGCAATGTTAGCATTAACAGATTTCAACAAGGTATTTCAAGTAGATTTTGATGCCAGTGGAAATACAATAGGAGCAATACTAAGTCAAGAAGGGAGACTGGTGGCATATTTCAGTGAGAAGTTGAATGATGCAAGGAGAAGATATTTAGTTTATGATCAAGAGTTATATGCCATAATTCAAGCTTTGAAGAAGTGGAGACATTACTTGTTTCCTAAGGAGTTTGTGTTGTACATGGATCATCAAGATTTACAGTATTTGAACAGTCAGGGAAAGTTGAATCAAAGACATATGAGATCGGTAGAGTTCATGCAAAGTTACACATTTGCATTTAAGCATAGGAGTGGGAAGTCAAACAAAGTTGCAAATGCATTGAGTAGGAGAAGGATTTTGTTGACAGAGATGAGAGTACAAGTATTAGGATTTGAGGAACTGAAGCACATGTATGAAGAAGATCTTGATTTTGCAGAACAATGGAAAGCATGGAAGGAACCTGTTGTGACAAATAGAAGTAAGTGGTTGGACTATTTCATTCAGGAGGTATGTTGTTCAAAGAAAATCGGTTGTGTATACCTAGGAGTTCAATGAGAGATAATTTGATAAAGGAGAAACACAGTGGTGGATTAGCAAAACATTTTGGATTTGATAAGATAGTGGCCTTGGTAAGTGAACATTACTTTTGGCCTCAAATACATAAGGATGTAAGGAAGTTTGTGCAAAGTTGCAAAGTATGTCAAGTTGCAAAGGGGAGTAGTCAAAACACTAGATTGTACAAATATTTGACAGTACCGGAGAGATCTTGGGAGGATATGAGCATGGATTTCATATTAGGATTGCCAAGAACATAGAGAGGATTTAATTCTAGATTTGTAGTGGTGGATAGATTTTCAAATATGTCACATTTCATACCTTGTAAGAAGACAAATGATGTAGTGCATGTTGCTGACCTATTTTTCAAGGAGATTGTGAGATTACATGGATTACCTAAGAGTATAGTTTTATACAGGGATACAAGATTCATTGGATACTTTTGGAGAACATTGTGGAAGAAGATGAAGATAGACCTAAAGTTCAGGTCGGCATTTCATCCACAGACAGATGGACAAACATAAGTGGTAAATAAGAGTTTGGGAAATATATTGAGATGTCTAGTAAGAGATAAGGCAGGGAATTGGGATCTAATTCTACTGCAAGAAGAGTTTGCATACAATAATTCAGTAAATAGGAGTACAGGGAAGACACCATTTGAGATTGTGATCGGAATGAAACCTAGAGGAGTTGTAAATTTGAGAAACATCAGTATGGAGAATAAGAGAAGTACAGAAGCAGAAGAATTTACAAGATACATGGAGACACTACACAACCAGGTCAAGAAGCATTTGGAGGAGATGAATAGTAAGTATAATAAGCAAGCAAATGAGAAGAGGAGACACAAAGAACTTTCTGCTAGTGATGAAGTAATGGTATATCTGAGAAAGGAAAGATTTCTAGTGGGAACTTACAACAAGCTGAAGATGAAGAAGTTTGGACCATGTAAGATTCTTAGGAAGTTTGATTTAGGAAATGCATATGAAGTGGAACTAATGAAGACATTTGGTATATCACCTATACTCAACATTGGAGACCTATATCGGTATCATGAAGGAGAATCAAGTGACAAAATTGAAGATGTTTTGAAGAATTAGTTACCACAGCAACCACTGAAGCAGATAGAGGACATCTTGGATAGTAGAGTTGGACGCAGTACTAGAGGCAAGCAGTATAAAGAATATTTGGTAAAGTGGAAAGGAAAACTGGAAGAAGACTCAACTTGGATTTCTCAGACTGAGATGGACCGCCTTGGTTTTCCTCTAACCCCAACAAAGTGAGGGACTCACTTTTTCAACAACCCCAGGTGTCTAATGCAGGAGCATCCCAGGTTTTAGAGCAATCTTGCATCAACCAAAAATATTTGCATTCTTTCTTTTCTTTCATTTTCAGTTCAGTTCAGTCATTTGTAGTTTCAGCATTTTGTACCACATTTTACTGCATCTTCATATCAGAGCATATGGAGTAGGACTTAGCATCTACATATCATTTTCTACACCATATTCAAATTTTAGGTCATTTGGACTTGTCTGCTAAAAGTTATCGTTATCAGAAGATCATCAGTTTTCTTAGAACAAAACATCCAGACAGTTAGTTGGAAGTTGAAGGTTTGTGGAGCACTTTCGTGACTTGCGGATTTAAATGAAACATCATACACAACACATATTGATCAGATAGACCTTCCTTGAGGTCCACACCAAGTTTCATACATTTACGGAGCAATACCAGATGTTGTAGGCCGACCTACCTTGTTTCTACATGTTACATCCTTCATTGGAGTTTGTAACTTCTTGTGGCCGACATAGAGGATTTCATGAGCTTGAAGATGATATATATAGATCTCCTAGATGCATTAGGAAGTCAGTTCTTGGTTAGTAGTTTTAGAATGTGATTTAGAGTTCAATTTCTTTCCGAAAGGCACTTCAATGTCATGTCTTGCATATCTGTTGTAACCCAGAAGGCAAGCCTATGAGCCCTTTGATTGTAGCCTGCATATTGCTAGCATATGAGCATTGTAATTCTTTGATATACTGAATACATCAATCTTCCATTGCATCGTACATTTGTGTTGTTTCCATTGTGTTTACTCTAGCTACATGGTTTGGACAATTCATTATGTGAACCCTCTGACTGTGACTGCACCAGTATGTGCCAGTGGACATTGAAAGTGGTAGTGGTTTGTGCTCTCTATCTTAGAATTCATCTTCAATTAAGTGTGGGGGTTTAAATTTGCCACAGAAACATCAGATTTTAGGCATTCCAAGTTTGGCACAAACTTCAAATATAGATCTACAATCTGTTGGTGCCTGATTTCACTGTCAGTTTCTGAGCAATTTTCATGCAGGCACCTTCCCAAAAAATCCAAAAATATTCTAAGTGTTCAACCTCCTCAGCAATTTTCAACAGCAGCATCATACTTTCTTCCGAGGTGGTCAACATCATCATGATTTTCTGTCGACCTGGTTATCTATCAGGATCATCATGTTCCAATATCAGGTGATGTTTAGACATCATCCTGATCCTGCAGTAGAGCTACAGTGCACCCTGATATTCTTGTGGGGGGTGATAATTCAAACATCTGGTGATCTTCCAGATATCATCCTGCCCCGATATGATGATGATGTCACCCCGATCTCTTGAGGGGGTCATTTTCTAAGTTGTTCAATCTGACCTGATGTTCTTTGAGTTAAAGTGGGTCATCATCATCATCTGGTCTACAGTGCATCATGATATTTTGTTTGGGGGGTGATATTCTGAAATATCAGGTTATCTTACTAATATCACCCCGGCGCCGATATGATGATGATGTCAGCAGGATATGGTGGTGACGTCATCAGGATTTTTGAAGGCATCGGAGTGATCGGCTTCATCGGCGAAAGTTTTTTTGGGTGCTCCGATTGTTTTGGTCACACCGAGAGGGGAGCATGGAGTGGTCATCGGTGTGAATGGTATCATCGGCAGAGGATGTTTTTGCTTGGCCGACGGTTGAGGGTCTCGCCGACAGAGGATGTGTGTATCGGCGTGACTTGGTGCATCGGACGAAGTGTGGAGAGTTGGGCCGACAGGGGTACTCTGGCCGATGGAGCTGTATCGGCGTAACATTTGATGTTGGCGTAGGTTTGAAGTGTTGCTCTGGTCTGGGCGATGACGAAGGGAGCGTAGTGTTATCGGTAAGACTATTGTGGTCGGCGAAGGAGTGTTCAGTTGCTCCGATAGTGTTGATCTCGCCGATGGGAGCGAGGAGTTTGGCTGTCGGGGGGTCATCGGTGTGTGTCTGGCCGATGAGAATTTGGGGGGTGCCATCGGAGTGAGATTGTGTATCGGGATAGCTATTGAAGGGCCCGCCGATGGAGTATTCTCTGGCCGACAGGAGTATAGAGTGGCTATCGGGTAGATTTCGCGTTGGTCTCACCGATGAAGTATCATCGACGGAGGTGGTCTTCGGCATGACTTTTGCCTATCGGCGAGGAGTTTTTTGGGTTGGCCGATGGTAGTAGTCTGGCCGACAGGGGATTACGATAGGCATCGGCGAGACAACTGGAGTCGGCGGGAGATTTTTGAGTAAGGCCGATAGTGTATGTCACGGCGATGGGTTTTGACGAAGGCATGTGTGTCGAGCGCGGAAAAAGCGCTCGACACTTGGTATACATGCGGCCCTGTTTTTAAAGTAGTGGAAGGCTCTCCACACCATGCATGTGGGATTTTTCCCCTTGCATTATTTTTGAACCTGCGAAGGAGGCGTTTTGGCGGGAAGCCTTATGTTGACTACAGCAACGGTTACCAAGTGAAATGCGGGTGGTTGAGCTATCAATGATGGTCGTGCAGGGGTATGGGCGACGGTACAGGCGAACAGGTTGCCCAATTTGAGAATGAAGACTTCCAGATAGTGGCGCATGGCTCGAGGCTCCTCTTTGTCTGCTGCATTTACATTTTCTGAGCGCCATTCTTCCTGTGTGATCTGTATTTGGTGGATTTTTGAAAGCCATGTAATTAATTGCTGTAGTACACTTTCTGGCTGTTATAAGCACGAAGTGTTACTCATTTTTAGGTTGTTGAAAGTTGAACATTTTGGCTCTGTAACACAATACAGTTCGTTTTGGTTGCTCTGTACAGTTTAACTTGTGAGTTTATGTATCTCCTGTTGTACGATTTGGCATGAATCCACTGATTTCATGGTTAATCTTATATGAATAATGCTATGTTTGCATGTGTTATGCTGATTCTGTCTCCAGTTTTGCATGTGTCTTTCTTACTGCAATAGGGATGCCATAAGTATAAACAGCTTAACACTCTGTATTGGGAGATATCTGTAAGGTAGGTATCACATGTGTATCCCCCTGAAATCCAGTTTTAGCTATTCATGCTGATCATTCACAGGTCTATGTCTACCGACTCCAAGCCCTGGATAGGCACCAATCTGGTTCTGTGTTGAGGTTATACACCATGTCCAGCTTTGCATCCAAAATTCAAATCAAACCATTTTATCCTTCCATCTGTTAGTTGTAGGATTAGGATTAGGAACCTCTGCATGCTCTCATACCTAACCAGACATTATGTCCAAGAATGTTGCCAACCTTGTGATTTGTTACACAAATCTTGGTCCATACATGAGAGTATTCTGCCTGTTGATGTCAAGTTAAATCCTTCTGTCATTGAGCTAGTCAAGGTTATACTTTTATCAAGTAGGGAAACCCCCCTTGGTGCGGCAGAACCAGAAGTGAAGGGGAGGAGCTCACGCAACCTCCTATATTCAGTTGGCTGAATCTATCTGTGCATTAAAATTGGCAAACCCTAATGTTGATTCAGAAGAAAAACCAACACAATCATTTGAAAGTTCTATGCCCCCTTCCTATACTCCATATACTTCAAGTCTGGTGCCTCAAACTACCACACAGACCTCTTATATCTCATTGCAGCCTCTTGAAAATGTTATGTTGCCTATGCAAACTTCAGCTCAATCTTTGGAAACACAACCTACAGACTTTTTCAACCCATGGTCTCTGGGAACTTCCTTGACTGATACATAACCTCTCACATATGTTACACATCCCTTTGACAATTAAGTGGTGCCTTTTCAAAGTTCATCATTGCATTTAAATGCTACACCCACCTTGCAAACTGCTATGCTACCTATTTTGAATCCTACACATCCTTTAGAAAATGCATTTAAGTCTTTTGAAAATTTCATACAAAGTCTGGGGCAGCTTTTACTAACTTCAACGCTGCCCTTACAAATTTCATTGCAACCTTTGGAAAATGAAATACAACCTATTACATATTCAATGCACCAATTTTATCAACGATCATCTTCTATGCCCAGTGCCAGCTGTGGAAATGTTGGCATGAGATATGGTGAGCAGCTAGATTCAAATCTACCACAGGGTAGTCTACAACAATAGGGAAATATTGAATAGGACAGCGTGTAGGAATAGGGTAATATACAAAATCAAGCTCCTCATTTGCGGAGGTCTACCCAAGAGCGCCGACCTCTGGCAAAATTTGAGGATTATGAGTTGTTGATTTCTGATTTAGTAGAGCCAACCACTTTCGAAGAAGCCTGCAATGATGTAAATTGTGAGAAATGGTTTGAGGCAATGCAAGATGAAATGCATTCACTCATGGCCAATCATACATGGGATTTGGTCAAGCTTCCACCCAATCGAAGAGATTTGAAGAATCAATGGGTGTAGAGATTGAAAGAGGAAATATTATCAGGCCAAATTGGTGGTGAAGGGATATGATCAACAAAAAGGAATCGATTTCAATGAAATCTTCTCACCAGTTATATGACCATGAGTTAGAACAACTTAATGTGAAGACTGCATTTCTTCTTGGTGACACTAACAAGGAGTTGTATATGTATTAGCCTAAAGGCTTTGAGAAACAAGGTCAAGAAGATTTGTATTTCCGTTTGAGGAGAAGTTTGTATGGGCTCAAACAAGCCCCACAATAGTGGTATCTCAATTTTGACTCTTTCATGGCTAACCAACATTTCACACACTATAAATCTGATCTGTGTGTCTACTACAAGGTATTGGATAATGGTGAGTTTGTTTTATTGCTACTTTATGTTGATGATATGCTAGTTACTAGCACTAGCATGAGAGTTGTTCATGATTTGAAGAAAAAATTAGCTCAAAAGTTTGCAATGAAGGACTTAGAGGAAGAATTTAGAGGATACTTGGTATGAGCATAATTCAGGACAGATGTAAGAGGGAAATCAGATTGTGACAAGAAAAGTATGTTCACAAAGTCTTGGACAGATTCCACATGAAGGATGCTAAGTCGGTGAGTACTCCACTTGCTAATCATTTTCGTTTGTCATCTGAAATGTGTCCAAAAACACCTCAAGATAAAGAAAACATGAAGGGTATTCCTTATTCATCAGCTATTGGCAGTCTCATGTATGCCATGGTTTGTACTCAACTGAATATTTCCCATGCAATGCGAGTAGTAAGCAGATTCATGAGTAATACGGGTAAAACTCATTGGGAAGCGGTGAAGTGGATATTAAGGTATTTAAAAGGCACTTCAGATTATGTTTTGTGTTTTGGAGGAAGAGATGCACAGCTACGAGGTTATGTGGATTTTGATATGGCTGGAGATTTGGACAAATGAAGGTCAACAACATGTTATGTTTTCACATTCACCGAGGCAATGATCAATTGGGTTTCAAGGTTACAGTAGGTGGTTGAACTCTCCACTGCTGAGGCTAAATATAATTCTTTGACTGAAGGTACGAAGGAGATTATTTGGTTACAACAACTGTTGGGCGAATTGGGATTCAAACATGTTTTCACTCTTCTTTGTGATAGCAACAATGCTAGATTCATTTGGCCAAGAACTCATCTTTTCATAATCAGACCAAACATATTGAGTTGCGACATCACTTCATCCAAACTGTACCTAAAGAGGGCAAACTAAAAGTGGAGAAATTTGATACAAAGGTAAATCCGATGGACGCATTAACAAAGATAGTACCAAGGGAGAAGCTCAAGTTATGTAGGACTTCTCTCAGCATTGTCAAGATGTGACAATAAACCTAAAGTGGGGGATATCTTTGAGTAGCCTTCTTGAAACAGTGATTGGACTTCAAGTAGGAGATTATTGGAATGTGAAGTCCAATAGATATAGCCATCACCTCTTCTTTTTGTCTTCTTTTTATTCAACCTTTTCATATTCCTTCGAAGGCTTATTTAAGGGCTGGCTATGAACTATGTAATGTTAATAATTTTAGCTGAAGGCACTTGCTACTGATATACTGTATCAAAACAGAGATTAATAATATGAGATTTCCCCTACTTCATGTGGATGTAGCCATTTGGTGAACCACGTTAAAACCTATGTTCTTGTTCTATGTTTTTGTTTTTACATTGTGTGTTTAATTTATCATTTATTTAGATCCTCACTTTATAATCAACGACTATTAGATCTTAGATCTACAAAGAGATGTGTGTTAGGAGCATATCTTTTCTACCAAGCAATTTTGTCAGATGTTGTATTTGCAGCTGCCCTTGTAGACATGTATGCAAAGTGTGGAAGCATAGACAAGGCATGTGAATAGTTTGGCATGACACTTCAAAGAGATGCCATCTCATGGAATGCAATGATTGCATGTTATAAAGAAAATGGATTTTCTGAAAAGGATTTATAAACTTTCAAGTAAATGCAATTGGCATGTGTAAAACCAAATTCCGTAACCTTTGAAAGCATCCTCCCTACCTGTGCCAAATTAGGATCTTTGGAATAAGGTATGGACAACCATGAAAGAATAAAGGATATAGGAATTTTGTCACATGTTGTATTTTCAACTGCCCTTGTAGACATGTATGCAACTTGTGCGGAAGCATAGACAATGCATGTGAACTATTTGACATGATGCCTCAAAGGAATGTTGTCTCATGGAATGCAATGTTTGCAAGATATGCACAAAATGGATTTTTTATAAGGCTTGAAAGAAACTTTCAAGAAAATGTAATTGACGGGTGTCAAGACAAATTCCACAACCTTATCCAACATCCTCCTTGCCTATGCCAAAATGGGATCTTCGGAAGAGGGTGTGGAGAGCCATCAAAGCATAAAGGATATAGTAATTTTGTGAGATGTTGTATTTGCAGCTGCCCTTGTAGACATGTATGCAAAGTGTGGAAGCATAGACAAGGCATGTGAACAATTTGGAATGACGCCTCAAATAGATGCCATCTCATGGAATGCAATGATTGTATGATATGCACAAAATGGATTTTTTAGAAAGGCTTTAGAAACATTCAAGCAAATGCAATTGGAATGTGTAAAACCAAATTTCATAACCTTTGCAAGCATCCTCCCTGTCTGTGCCAAATTAGGATATTGTTAGATTATATATGTATACAAATATTTATCATCCAACTTTGTGTTCTCTTCTTCCATAGAGGTCTTAGAAATAAATTTATAATTCCTTGACAAGAGATTGGGTAGATTACACTTCAATTGATCAATTTCGAAACTAGATCGTCTCTAGACATTTGGTTTTGCTCACACTCCTATCTTCTACGCATTCTCATATTGATATATCCCAAATAAATTTGTTAATTTGTGGGTTAACTTCTCCTATATTCCTCATTGTCTTTGATTGGCTCCTCAATTTGTTAGTTCATTATATCTTAATGTATTTATCCATTTTAGTGTGTCAATATTAATGCTTGTTGTCAACAATTTTTATAGTTGAGATGACCTTTAGAAATTAAACCATTTTTAGATACAAACTATTCTATGATATGCAAGTTCCTTAAGAATTTACTTGGAGGGGAGCTCGTTATTTAATGTTTAAATCATCAACATGTTTTACATATTATAGAATTTTTTGTGAATTTTCATATGTTGTTGAACTTCTAAAAACACATCAAGGTTATTAAAATTAATGTCGGGAATAAAATTCTTGAGCTCATTGTTTTGAGAAGAAAATATAATCATCTTACACATCCTAGGCACATGAATATTTAATAAAAAATCCTATGAGCTTGCTATATAAAATATAATCCAAAGGAAAGGCACAAGATGAAAAATCCATGATCAGAGATACCAAATTTAAAGACTCCAAGGGCATATAAATATTGGTAACCCATCTTTTGAAATATTGAGTTTTTAAACATTGTTTGGGGATTTAGGTTTGGAAAGTCAATCAACAGACTTTGAATTTTGTCTTTAATTATTTTAGGAAGTCATAATTAGATGGTTGTGAGATCAATCATGATGGAAAAGATGAGGATAACAAAGAAATATATTAAATTAACCTAATTACTTAAAGGAAATATCAAACCAAGTTTTCTCTATGAAGTACTTTATGATGGTAATGGTTGTTGATGTTTTGTTGCTTAAGTTGCCTTGTAATTTGATTGTCTTGTACCGTCTTTGTTTTATTGTACTTTGTTATTGGACTTGATCAACCCAATAACCTTATACATGTTTTGATGCATTTGTCGCTATTCAATTGTATTTGGTATATGAAAGATGATATTCATATTCATATAGTCCAGAATGCATGACTATCATCTTTGAATGTATTTTGAGTATATAGTACTCAGTGATGAGTGACTACATAGGATGGGATATGCATGTCATTCACTAGGTAAGTGCTATGTGATTATGATGCAGAGCCAACTACACAAACACCACTAAGGGTCACAATCAAACTACACAGGAGGAAGAGGATACAGGGGATGGTAGCACAAACAACTCCTTTTAGGTCCTAATGGACCCAACTACAACACTTGACATCAAACAGGACATGACTGTCCTCTCACAGTCCATGGCTTCAACACTACACAACAATCGCATTTTTAGGTTCATATACATGGAAACCTTTCCAATCTTTCTAGGGACCCTAGACCTTATAGGATTGACTGTCCCAAGCTCACAAAACCATCAAAATGCTCAGAAGGACTCTCCTTGTACAACTTCCTTCACACACTGACCCACTTCCTTGTAGCCCTTGAAAAGGAACTGTCATGCAATAACTTGAGATTCAGACCTCCTAACCAGACTGTCATGGGCTTGTTGGATACCCATTATCTTTTTATTTAAGATACTCAACATGCACTATAGGTTGTTTTGGAACACAACACTCTAAATTTGATTGTATCGATTCCCAATGAGGCCAAATTAGTTCAGTTTTACAAACAAAGTGCTCACAAACTTCACTCCAAACTTCCAACATCTATTTCAAGGTGCCCAATAGGTTGTAAATAGGTAGATTTCACAAGTTTTTTGGGTCCAAGGTCACTCCAATACATTTCATGGTCAAATCTCCACTCCACCAAAGCTAGTTAGCCAAACACAAAGCTATTAGGCCACAATGGCTCCAAACTCCTTCTTTCACTTGTCCTCTGCTCCTGCATGCAAAACCCATTAGAAAAGACACCATATTACACTCACTCCACTCAATTTGGGGTTCTAACACAGCTTCATGAAGTGGGAAAACAAAAACCTCTCTCAAACCCCCAAATCAAGGGTTTGCTAGTATGACACATGCAATCTTAGGAAAAAAAGAAATAACTCCTTCCAAATATTGAATCAAGACCTCAGACTAGAAACATTGGAAAGGTATCTCAACCCTCTTTCTATAAATATATGGATTGTCCCTATATCTATCCGTACAGATGCGTGCAATGGCCGGGAACAAGACTGTTACAATAAAAAAAATAGGGTTTTGGATAGCTTTTAGGAAAAATGTGATAACTTTCACAAAAATGAATGAAATGACCTCAAACCAATGGCATTGGATAGTTAGATAACCCCTATATCACATCCAATAGGTTTCATGGTATAAATATGTCATACAAGTTTGTTGTACGGTCTGCGACAACAAAATTGTAGGAAAAGAGAAAAACAAAGACAAGGGACAACAAACTATAATTTTCTTCATTTTCTTCTCTTGAACTTCATCAAATCACAATACAATCTCATTAGAGAGGCCTCTCTCTTATGTCTACCATGAATTTCACTATTAAAAACTCCCCAAATCATGGGAAAAGGTTAAAAAAATCTTAAACTAACTGATTTTTCATAAAAGGACTATTTTTTTTCTAATATTAGACTGTCACAACTTTAGTAACCTGCAGACCACTAAGGAAAACTGACTATTTTCAATCTCCACTACATGTTTATGCCCCTAAAGGATTTAATACATTATTCAAAACTTCATTTTTCCTTTAACAAACAAATTTACAAAAATTAGACTTAATGATTACTCTAGCTGCACTGCACCATACACCCTAACTTGAAACTTTTCCATGTCCCTTGGAAATAATCTTGCAAATTGTCCTTCATTGTTTGTCTCTATCCTCCATGTTTGTCTTTAGCAGGTCCCTCTTGCCTTGATCCTTCACTATTCTTGTCATCTTTGCTCTTGTCCTTTCTTGTAGTGTGTTTCACTCTGTCATAGAGTACTCTTGCACCAAACTCTGCTACATTACTCTCCTTTGCCTCTATTTTCAACACTTCTTTCTCAGCTCCTTCCTCACACCACTATCTCATACTCTTCTTGTCTCCATTCTTTCCATTGTCATTACCCTTCTCAACCTCTGTTAGTCCTGCAACTTGTTGGTTCACTATCCTTGGAACCTTGTAGACTGTTGCATCAACTTTACTTAACTATCCCAACCATGATTACTTCATGCATTTCTTGCTTTTCCACAAGCTCTTCATTCTTGCACTTCACATTCTCACTCACCTCCTTCTTCCACATGAGGACATTCCTCTTTACAACTGGTTGCAACTCATCTTCACACTTGCTCTTTGTTGTCTCAATAGTTTTATGCCTTGAAAAGGCTGCACACTCCTTGTTTTCAATCTCTTCAAACATCACTCGCTCCTTCTTGTCAAACATAATCATCTTTGCTGTCCTTGACTTCTCCTCTAATGGTAGCAGTACAAAAGTCTTCTCATCCTTCTTGATAGTGAAGGTATTGGCTCTTCCATCATAAACTGCAAACCTATCAAATTGCCAGGGTCTTCCAAGTATCACATGACAACAATCCATGGGTAGGATGTCACAAAGTACCCTATCCTCATATACTCCAATCTTGAACTCTACTAATGCTTTCTCACTCACTAAAATGGACTGATGATCACTCACCCAAGAAACTTTATAGGGTATTTCCCTAGGTACTCTCTTCAATTTTAGTTTGTCTACCATCTCACTTGACACCATATTATCAGTAAAACCAGAATCTACTATTACTTTACATACCTTGTCCTTGCTCTTGCAAGTTGTCTAAAATAAAGCTCTCCTCTGAATCAACTCCTTCTCCCTAGAGGTCTTTAGTAGTGCTCTCTCTCTCAGCATCAATACTTCTTCTACCTCAGCAACACACTTTGTGGAACTAGAACCACATTCTTCTTCTTCTTGGACTAATTGAGTCCTTCTCTCACTCTTCCTTTCACCATCACTTGAAAAATTTTGCTTCTCAAGACACTTGTATACTGGGTGCCCAAACTCTTGACAATTGTAACACTTACCTACAAAGGTATTTGCACTCCTTCCACCACCAAATCTGCCTCCAGAACCTCTACCTCTAAAATCTGCACTTTGTCCTTCTGCCTTGTTCATCTCCTCTTGACTCTCATTGACTTGCTTTGTGTTTTAAAAAGATCCTCTGCATCTAGAGGTATTGCCTCTTCCTCTGGCTGTCTTATCTTGTCTCCTCTTCAGCTTCTCTTCCACTCTAACTTCCATCTGATAACAATCTTCAACACTCCTTGGATTTGCCAACACTAGTTCATCCTACATGTTAAACCTCAAACCACCAATATCCCTAGCAACCTTTTGTACTTCACTTTCATTTTGACCAGACCTTATACTCAACTTATAAAACTCTTCAGTGTATGTCTTAATATCCATTTCATTTTTCCTTAAACTTTGAAGCTTTTTAAACATTTGAACTTCATAATCTTTAGGCAAGAATTTACCTTTAATTTTTCCTACCATCTTGTCCCATGAGACAATCTTTGCCTTTCCTTGATTTCTCCTCTCTGTCTATTGATAATCCCACCATAACAAAGCATGACCTATCAGCGTGGTCTTTGCAATCTTCACTTTCTGATCCTCAGGAACTTCTTCACACTCAAAGTGGTTGTCTAATGCTGCAATCTAATCTAGCAACTCTTCATCATTTAGGCTTCCTCCAAACTTTGGCACATCTATCTTTATCTTGTGCTTGTATTCTTTTACTGCCCTTAGCAACTTTACCATCCTCTGATCCTCAAGGTCCAACTCTTCTTCCACATCTTCATACTCAGCTTCCTCTTCTTCTTTAGACTCAATCTCTTCACCTAGAACCACTCCTCTTCTCTCATTTTGTTCTAGGGTAGCCATTCTTTCTTTCATCTCCCTCAACTCTCTAGCATGCTTCTCCTTCAAGTCATTCATCTCTTGATCCATGTTTCTCACTCTTGGAGGCATCTTGACAAATTGCCTCTTAACACTTCTCAATCACAACCAATCTACTAACTGTGCTCTGATACCAATTTGATGTAGAGCCAACTACACAAACACCACTAAGGGTCACAATCAAACTACACCGGAGGAAGAGGATATAGGGGATCATAGGGCAAACAAATCCTTTTAGGTCCTAATGGACCTAACTACAACACTTGAGTCTTGACATCAAACAAGACATGACTGTCCTCTCACTGTCCATGGCTTCAACACTTCACAACAACCCCATTTTTAGGTTCATATACATGGGAACCTTTCCAAAATTTCTAGGGACCCTAGACCTTCTAGAATTGACTGTCCCAAGCTCACAAAACCATCAAAATTCTCACAAGGACTCTCCTTGTACCACTTCCTTCACACATTGACCCACTTCCTTGTAGCCCTTGAAAAGGGACTATCATGCAATAACTTGAGATTCAGACCTCCTAACCAGATTGTCATGGGATTTTTGGATACCCATTATCTTGTTATTTAACATACTCAACATGCATTATAGGTTGTTTTGGAACACAACACTCTAAATTTGACTGTACTGATTCCCAATGAGGCCTAATTAGGTCAGTTTTACAAACAAAGTGCTCTCAAACTTCACTCCAAACTTCCAACATCTATTTTAAGGTGCCCAATAGGTTTAAATAGGTAGATTTCACAATTTTTGGGGGTCTAAGGTCACTCCAATACATTTCATGGTCAAATCTCCACTCCACCAAAGCTAGTTAGCCAAACACATAAAGCTATTAGGCCACAATGGCTCCAAACTCCTTCTTTCACTTGTCCTCTGCTCCTGCATACAAAACCCATTAGAAAAGACACCATATTACACTCACTCCACCCATTTTTGGGGTTCTAACACAGCTTCATGAAGTGGGAAAACAAAAACCTCTCTAAAGCCCCCAAGTCAAGGGTTTGCTGGAATGACACAGGTAGTCTTAGAAAAAAAAGCAATAACTCCTTCTAGAAACTAAATCAAGACCTCAGACTAGAACCATTAGAAAGGTATCACAACCCTCTTTCCATAAATATATGGATTGTCCCTATATCTATCCGTACAGAGGTGTGCAATGGCTCGGAACAGGACTGTTGCAGTAAAACAAATAGGGTTTTGGACAGCTTTTAGTAAAAACATGCTAACTTTCACAAAAATGAATTAAATGACCTCAAACCAACAACATTGGATAGTTAGATCACCCCTCTATCACATCCAATAGGTTTCATGGTATAACTATGCCGTACAATTTTGTGGTATGGTCTACAACAACAAAATTGTAGGAAAAGAGAAAAATAGAGATAAGGGACAACAAAGTATATTTTCTTCATTTCCTTCTCTTGAACTTCATCAAATAATAATACAATCTCATGAGAGAGGTCTCTCTCTTATGTCTACCATGAATTTCACTATTAAAAACTCCTCAAATCATGGGAAAAGGCTTAAAAAAGCCTAAACTGACTAATTTTTCATAAAAGGACTTTTTTTTCTAATATTAGATTGTCACAACTTTAGCAACCTACAGACCACTAAGGAAAATGACTATTTTCAATCTCCACTACATGTATATGCCTCTCAAGGCTTTAATACATTATTCAAAACTTCATTTTCCCTTTAACAAACAAATTTACAAAAATTAGACTTAATGATTACTCTAGGTGCACTGCACCAGATTAGATGATAGTGTACTCTCTTGTATTAGCTCCTAAAGTATACATTCATGATCTATTTTGTGTGAAAATATACTTATAGTTGTAATCATGTTATTGATTAACAAAGTATTTCTATGGGATCTAATTTTGGTTTTAGTTAAAATAAAAGAGATTGAAAAAGATCTAAATTTTGAGAAATATAATTATAGATGAAGTTAACAAAAATATATTCATTGTGATATTGATAGTGTTACATCCACACTTACTTAACTAATTGTTTGTGCTGAAATATGTTGTATCTATTTAACTTGAGCTACTGAGGACAATAGCTGATTTACAAGTGGAGAAATGTTATGTGACTTTTTTTGCAAAATGGAAAAGAAACATATTTATGAATAATCCTCTAAAATTATAAGAGGATAAAGTTTATTTACCCTTTATAATTAAAAGGGAGATAGAAAATAAAGGATATTATGATCCTTTGGTTAAAAGGGAGATAAATAAAGAATAATTATGAAAAAACCCCTTTTAAAAGGGGGGAGTTATTATGTTTATTAAACCATTATTAATGACAATCTTTGTGAAAAGGTGTGATGTTTTAGAAATCACCCTTAAAAGATTATATAAGGCATTTGTGGGAGACTTGAAATGGGCATGGAGAAAACTCAAGGAAAGATAAGGAAAGAAAGGCAAGAAATCATGAAAGAAAAGGACTATAGATTTGGTAGAGGAAAGTATATAGAAAAGTATATAGGAAAGTATATAGGAAAAAGTATATAGGAAAATATACAAGAAAAGTATACAGGAAAGTATATAGGAAATAGAGGGCACAAAGGAGTGAGGATTGGAGTCTTTGGTTGGGCATTGAGCATTTGGAGAAGGGGCACATAGAGTGTGTCCAACTCGGGGTACAATGTACACCTGGGAGTGTCCTAGCTAGGACTATGTTTGATGCCATGAGGCATGGTTGGTTCTATGTAAGAACCAGTTCCTTGGGGGATGATTCTTTGTTGGGAACAGTCAAGACCTATGATCATTCCTCTAAGTATCATATAACAACATCTTAGTACTTCACAGATAATTGATTTATATATTTATTTGTAGTAAATGTTACAAATGTTGCATTGATTTAATTATTGTTGCAAATTGATGTTATTAAAGTTTATTGATGAAATATTTGGTTGTACAATTATGTCATTTGCTATGTTTTAACATTTATTAAATATATGGAAAATAGACCAATTTATTTCTATTTCAAATAATTTACCTTAAAATGTATTAAATATTATATGACGACTTTATAGTTGTTAAGAAAATAATAACTTTCCAGTAAATGAATTATGTTACCTGGGTGAAAAGATGGTCACATTATGGTTGTGAGCATCACTTATTAGATATAGTGAAAATGTGAATCTCTTGCACTCACTAATTGTGTTGGTATTTGTGAATCTCCAGTAGATAGCGAACCTATGCATCAATAGTCACTTTTGAATAACTATGTAGGAACTTCAAGAGAAGGCTAGCTTCCTCTTCTATTCTAAACTTAACACTATACTAGCTAAACATCCACTACTATTATAAATGATGAATAACAGAAAACTATTCTAGTGTCTAGCTTACTCTATCTAACTAGTAAAAGAAAAGGGATAGAAAGAAGATAAGGGGTAGGAAGGAGATAAGGTTAGATAAAAATATGAAAAGGGTGAGCAAAGAAGCACCAAAGAACGGTGACCTATTATCTCTATATATAACACACATCCAATTCTTCACTATGAACCTACATATGCCTATGGAGGGGCTACCTCAACTTACATTATGTGAACTTACCTACAATAAAATAACCTTAACTAACACTTATGCCCAATGCGAATTCAATGAAAAAGATAATCCACTTTAGTTTAGGGTCATAAGAAGATGAGCACACACATATCTATAGTAGTGAACTAAGGGCCACTCTCTACGACGAGTAGTAGCAAACATAACATGATAAAACACACTCACATTTCTATAAGTTAATAGACCATCACTAATTAACTCTTTAGTATATAAATTTTAAAGCTAATTCTATAATTAAATGCCACAATATATTTACAAGAGGATATAGCCCTTATATATACGACTAGGAGAAGCCTTATGCAATTACAACCAAAGGAACACAAGATTATTTTACAAAATAATGAAGAGTGAGAGCGAGTGAGAGAGAGTGGATAGATGTTATATGATCTATATCATATATTAGATAATATTCAATTGATACTAGAAAAACTAATGGTAGATGGCATGCATGAATAGTTAGAAGCTTTAGTTAGATTAATTAGAACCATGATGGCTTCCTTTATATACATGCACCATCTATTATATCTAAGAGTAGAGGGCTTGTGGGATCTAGTGGGAAATGAATCCCAATTAAGCATAATGAATATTAGGTGGCAAATTATAAGCAATTGTTGTCATGCATGGTAGAGTGTGTTGAACACACCAAGATACTGAGAGGGGGGGTGAATCAGTATCTAACCAATCTTCAACTTTAATAAATTCAACTTATCAGGAGTAGATTAAAACTTAATCATTACAGCATTAACATGAACATGAAAGATTAACACAATGCACATAAACACATAACACCAGATATACATGGAAAACACTAGAAGGGAAATACCACAGTGAGGATTAACTCACAATATATGAATCTCAAATAACAACTTTGTTTTAGGGCTCCAACCCAAGGAAGCTAATACTCCCTAAAAACTTTGATTTAGGGTCATTCCTAAGGATGCTACTACTCCCTGAAGACTTTGTTTTAGGGTCACTCTGAAGGAATCTACTACTCCCTGAAGACTTTGTTTTAGGGTCACTCTCAAGGAAGCTACTACTCCCTGAATTGAGAACACACTTACAAAAGATTGCTTTATGACAATCCTTCTACTGTGCGAAAACTAACATTGAAACTCACACCTTTGATGATTGTACTTCTGCCTCTTCACACTTTCTTCTGATGATCTAATCAGTTAGGCACACTCTACACTTGATCAATGTCACATATAAGTCTTCAAGATGAATCAGGACAGCATCAACAACTTCTGCTCTTTCTCCTTCAGTCGCACATCAAAAATGCATTCATTCTTCCTTTTATTTGCTTGTGAACTTTTCAATCCACTTGCAATCACACTCTCCTGACGCAATTTGATTCACTATTTATACATGATATTACATTGCTTGTTGCCTAGATACAACATGAAAAATACATTTACAAGTCGGCCAGACAACACACAATATGAAACATGTAGAAGATAGGTCCTAAGTGAAACAACACGTTACACAAACAGAAGATCCATACCCCACAAACATCAACACTTGCTTAACTAGGTCCAAAACATCCTTCATAGCTTCAAACACCAAGGAATTACATCTGCACACTCCACTCATTTGAAAATAGGACAACTTTAACCAAAAACACATAAACCTTGAAGCATAACGACCACATCAATTTGAAAATCTTGTGTGGTACTAGAAGCAAGAAATATTTTCATGAAAACTCTTCTAGATGAGTACACATGACTCATACAACATCTCCAAACACTCCTTTGCCACCACACATCTTCAATCATGAACTCTGGGAACAATCTATCATCTGGAACACATTACATGCTGTCATTTGAAAAATTGAGCTACGGACCACCAAGAACCTTGAAAGTACAAGGAAGCATGTAATACACATCCATAAGCATATATCCTCAAAATAGCAAGGACAATCATTCATTTCCAAAGGAATGCGGAGCATTCCAACATGCCTCCAACACTAGCTTACTTTACCAGAACACATGTCGATACTCTATCATGCATAACTTTCATAGAGGAAGGACAAATGATTTGAAAACTTAGAATTATCACCTTCATTGCATCTTGAACACAATTCCATAACCTCATGGCCATATCTGCAAATGCAGAGGAATGCGGAGTATTCCATTTTCCTACACAAAACACCTTCATAGAGACAACACTGTCTTCAAGTAGTCAATAGAAAAACACTCTTCCGATAATCCAATCATCATGGAACTTGGAGCATGCATGCTTTAGGCCATCAGTAATATCAGCAATATATTTGATCATCTTCGTGCTTCTAATTCTCATATTAATATGAATTATTTCTTCTCCTTTTTTTGTTCGATGGGACATGACATCCAACTGTGTACTGTATCTTCTTCTCTTATTGGATGGACATGACATCCAACCATGAATTGTATCTTCTTCTCTTGTTGGATGGGATATGACATCCAACCATGAACTATATCTTCTTCTCTTGTTGGATGGGACATGACATCCAACCATGAATTGTATCTTCTTCTCTTGTTGGATGGGACATGACATCCAACCATGAACTGTATCTTCTTCTTTTGTTGGATGGGACATGACATCCAACCATGAACACCATCACACCACCATGATAGTGTTGACATCGATGAAAACCTAGTGATAGTGTTGACATCAATGACAACCCTAGGAACCATATGTGTAACAATCTCACCATTTGGCATTGATGGAAACACATCTCTTCTTATCTCCTCCTTTGACATCAAGGACAAAGGGAAACCACTACCTTAATTAGAGACCACGTGACATTTTATTGCAGCAAACAAACTCCCCCTAACATCAGCAACCACTACCTGCTCCCCCTGAGAGGTAGCCACCATTAGTCCAGGAACAAGATATAACATGAACTCCACCTAGACAGATGCACCATTATGCATCTAGCAAGAAGATGGAGGGGCAATTACCCCTAACCTCTATCGGAGATCCTCAAAAGTATCATTTTCCAAAGCCTTTGTTAAAATATCTTTTATTTGATCCTTTATTGGAACATATTCCAACTTCACTTCCTTGTCTGCAACCTTCTCTCTCAAAAAGTGATACCTGATTGCTTAATGCTTGGTTCTAGAATGCATCACTGGATTCTTGGAAATATTGATAGAATGTGTATTGTCACACAAGATAGGAATAGGCTCATCATACAATACCTTGATATCCTTTAGGGTTTTCTTCATCCACAACACTTGTGTACAGTAGGATATTGCTGCAATGTACTCTACCTCTACAGTAGATAAGGACACTGAATCTTGCTTCTTCCTCTGCCATGAAACCAATCTATTTCCTAAAAAGAAAGCACCACCACTTGTATTTCTTTTGTCATTAACACAACCAGCCCAGTCAGCATCAATGTAAGCACTCAAATCAAAGTCATTGCCTCATAGATACCATAGTCCATAGTCCAAGGTTCCTTTCAAGTATCTGAATATCCTTTTCACTTCCTTCTCATGTGTTTTCTTGGGATTGTCTTGATATCTGGCACCCACACATACTGCATGCATAATATCAGGTCTAGAAGAAATCAAGTACAATAGTCCTCCAATCATAGATCTATAGACAGTCTGATCCACCTCTGGAGATTCATCATCTTTTCTCAAGTGACATCCAGTGACCATGGGAGTACTCACTGGTTTGGATCCTCCATACCAAACTTATTCAACAACTCTTTGACATATTTATCTTGAGAAATAAAGATACCACCATCTAGCTAAGTAAATTGAAGTCAAAGGAAGAAAGACATTTCACCAATCATAGACATCTCAAACTCTGTTTGCATCTCCTCTGCAAACCTCTTACACATATCATCATCTCCACCAAAGATTATGTCATCAACATATATGGCAACTATCAATATCATGTCTCTATCTTCCTTGATGTAAAGATTGGTATCTGTAGTACCTTTCTTGAAGCCCTGCTAAAATAAGTACTTGTCCAACCTAGAATACCAAGCTCTAGGTGCTTGCTTATTACCATACAAAGCCTTCTTGAGTCTACACACCATGTCTGGATCTTCTGATATATGGAAACCACCTAGTTGTTCAATATAAACCTCTTCTTCTAGGTCACCATTCGAAAATGTTGACTTAACATCCATCTGATATACCTTGAAGTTCTTATGAGCAACAAGAGTAAGGAACATTCTGATTGCCTTCATCCTTGCTACCAGAGAAAAAGTCTCCTTAATTCAACTTGTGTGTATCCTTTGCATACCACTCTTGCCTTGTTCCATACAACTTTAACTTCTTCATTTATTTTGTACTAGAACACCCATTTTATTCCTGACATTCTTATTTGTTGGTCTGGGAATCAATTCCCATGTTTGATTCTTCTCAATTTGATCCAATTCTTCTTCCATGGCTTTTATCCATCCACCATCCTTGCTGGCATCAACAAAGTTTTTGGGTTCCAATTTTGATAACAAACACAAGTTTACTTTTTCATGTGTCTTAGCAAGCCTTCTCCTTGTCTACACACCTATCTCCAATGATATGATCTGGTGAGTGGTTCTTCTGAACATACTTTGTAGGAGTCTTAGGCATCTACTTTGGTTCTTGTTCCTTATCTTCTTTCACTTCTTCTTCTTCATCTATAATGCATGGAAAGATATCATATTCGGAGTCCTCTAATTCATGTGAGATCTGATATAGGTCTTCATCTACCTTGAAATTTGTGCTTTCAATCATCTTTCCCAACCTCTTGTTGTAACATCTATAATCATTGCTTTTAGTTGAGTAGCCAAGAAAGATTCCTTCATCACTTCTTGAATCAAACATTCCTAGGTCTTCTTCATCTCTTTTGATATAGCATTTGTTGCCAAAGATCTTGAAGTATCTGACTATGGGAGGTCTTCCATACCATAGCTCATAAGGAGTCTTGGTGCTATTGACCCTTAGTTGCACTCTGTTAATTAGATAGACAGCAGTATGAACTGCATCCTTCTAGTACATATCAGGCAGATATGCATCTTTCAATATTGCCCTAAACATCTCTTGCACAGTCCTATTCTTTCTTTCCACTACCCCATTTTGTTGAGGGGTCCTAGAGCTGACAGATGTCTCCTAATACCATTATCTTCACAAAACTTTTCAAATTCATTTGAAGTAAACTCACCTCCTTTATTAGACATCAAACATTTGATCTTAGCATTGAAACTTCATTCTCAACCATAGCTTTGAACACTTTAAATTTATCAAAGGCATCTGATTTTTCTCTCAAGAAAGTAACCCAAGTCATTCTAGAATAATCATCAATAAGAAACATGAAATACCTCTCACCTTGTTGACTCTTAACTCTTGTAGGGCCACATAGATCAGTGTGAATTATCTCCAATGGCTTTGGAGAAGAATACTCCTTGCTTTTGAATTTTGTCTTTGTCTTCTTTCCCATTTGACATTCCTTGCATACTGCATTTGTAGGCTTGATTACCTTAGGCATATCTTTCACTACATGAGTAGAACTGATCTTTACCATATTATAAAAAATGTTGTGTCCCATTCTCTTGTGCCATAGCCAACATTCACTAGATTGATCCAACAAACATGTTCTTCCATTTACCTCCATTAGATGATAGATGTCACCATATGTCTCGATACCTTCTGCAACTAGTTTTCTAGATCCTTCCTAATTTCATAACCCTTGGCATGAAAGGTGAGATTATACCCCTTACTGCACATGTGACTGACACTAAGAAGATTGTGTTTTAGCCCTTTGACATAGAGGACATCCTCAGTCCTGTTCTTCCCATCAATAGTTATAGCTCCTTTTCCACAAATCTGTGTTGACTCATCACCACCAAACTTGACTGCACCACCATCCCACTTCTCAAGGCTGATAAACTTCTCCTTGTCACCAGTCGTAATTTGAGCATCCATTGTCAATTACCCAAGTCTTGGCTTCTTCTTTTGCATGAAAGGAAATCCATACAACCATTGATCTTTCATTGTTTTGGTCTATTTGCAAGGTATCAGTCTTCTCACATTTTTTAACATCATTCTTTTTGTCACCAACACTCAAAGCCATAAAAAGTGTTTCATCATTTGAATCATCATGATCCTCACCTTCTGAAGAATAATTGCTTTCTATGGAATACAGACATCTCTTGAACTTGTCTCTTCTGTTACTACCCCTTGATTCTTTGAAAGGACATTTGGAAGAAAAATGACCAACCTTTCCACAATTGAAACAAGTTAGTTTTCCATTACAAAGGATCAATCCTTTTCTACAATGAATATTTGCCAAAAATGATATTGATTAGCTTTAATGACAAAACTCTGTTAAGATTTGAGAGCCAACAATATTTATTAGTTTTAACAAGCTCTTACTATGTTTATTTCATCAAAGTGTGGCAAAATTGAAGGGATCTTGATTGGAACCACTACTTGCTAAGTGGCTTTCATATCCTTCTGTGAGGTGACAAAGTTTTGGTTGATCCTTTCCTTCACTCTTTTATCCCTACAATCTATTTGGTATCATGCTCATCTTTGTGGGTTGATTTAACATTACCATTTTATCTCTTCCATGTAGAGATCATTGTGCAAACTTGTTCAAAGTCACCGAGTATGCTTTGTTATATTATTGTTTATTGTATTTATTGCTTTGTCATTATTCACTACAATCTTAGATAGAATTAAGATTCAAAACACACACTATTTTATCTATCTATTGATGTGGTTGTTGTTGAGGTGGAAACACTGAAACAAGGTTTGACTAAGGCAAGCCCCTATGTACAACCCAACCCTTTTTTCCTCTCTTTGTGTTTGTAGGTCTCATTAAGAAGAATGACGACCTAAAATAAATCTGAAGAGGCAAGTACAAGGATCAAGAACTGCATCCTTCTAGTGCATATCAGGCAGATCTGCATCTTTCAACATTGCCCTAGACATCTCTTGCATAGTTATATTCTTTCTTTCCACTACCCCATTTTGCTGAGGGGTCCTAGGAGCTGACAGATGTCTCCTAATACCATTATCTTCACAAAACTTTTCAAATTCATTTGAAGTAAACTCACCTCCCCTATTAGACCTCAAACATTTAATCTTGGCATTAAAACTTCATTCTCACCCATAGCTTTGAACACTTTAAATTTATCAAAGACATCTGATTTTTCTCTCAAGAAAGTAACCTAAGTCATTCTAGAATAATCATCAATAAGAAACATGAAATACCTCTCACCTTATTGACTCTTAACTCTTGTAGGGCTACATAGATCAGTGTGAATTAGCTCCAATAGCGTTAAAGAAGAATACTCCTTGCTTTTGAAGTTTGTCTTTGTCTGCTTTCCCATTTGACATTCCCTGCATACTGCATTTGTAGGCTTGATTATCTTAGGCATATCTTTCACTGCATGAGTAGAACTTATCCTAACCATATTATCAAAATTGTTGTGTCCCTTTCTCTTGTGTCACAGTGAACATTCACTAGATTGAGCCAACAAACATGTTCTTCCATTTACCTCCTTTAGATGATAGATGTCACCATATGTCTTGATACCTTCTACAACTAGTTTTCTGGATCCTTCCTGATTTCACAACCCTTGGCATGAAAGGTGAGATTATACCCCTTACTACACATCTAACTAACACTAAGAAGATTGTGTTTTAGCCCTTTGACATAAAGGACATCCTCAGTCCTGTTCTTCCCATCAATAGTTATAGCACCTTTTCCACAAATCTGTACTAACTCATCACCACCAAACTTGAAAGCACCACCATCCCACTTCTCAAGGATGATAAACTTCTCCTTGTCACCAATCATAATTTGAGGATCCACTGTCAATTACCCAAGTTTTGGCTTCTTCTTTTGCATGAAAGGAAGTCCATACAACCATTGATCTTTCATTGTTCTGGTCTGTTTACAAGGTATCAGTCTTCTCACATTTTTTAACATCATTCTTTTTGTCACCAACAATCAAATCCACGAAAAGTATTTCTTCATTTGAATCATCATGATCCTCATCTTCTAAGGAATAATTACTTTCTATGGAATACAAACTTCTCTTGAACTTTTCTCTTCTGTTACTACCCCTTGATTCTTTGAAAGGACATTTAGAAGCAAAATGACCAACCTTTCCACAATTGAAGCATTTGAAGGGTAGCTTACATTTATATTTTCCAATGCATTTCTTCAGTCTTCTCACAAAATTTGCTTCAACTTCATCAGAGCTTTCATCTTTAACATCAACTTCTTCCTTTGTCTTCACATTGGCTTTGAAAGTAGCTTCTTTCTTTGGAGCATCACTGCCAAACTCTCCCATTTCAAAGGAAGTAAGGGAACCAAATAATTTGTCTACAATGTATGTATCCAAGTCTGCATTCTCCTCAATGGTAGATACCTTATGACTGTAAGATTTGGGAAGAGATCTCAGAATCTTTTTCACAATGTCATCTTGTTTCACTTCTCCACCAATACCTGTAATGCCATTGACCACTTCATTCACCCAGATCATATATCAAGAAATGTCTTCATTCTCTGACATTTTTAGGTTCTCAAATCTGCTCTTGAAGATCTGCATCTTGTCTTGCTTTACTTTCTTATCTCCTTCATAGATGGTTTCATTTTTATCCCAAACTTCTTGAGTAGAACCGCAACTCATTACTTTTGAAAGTTCTAAATCAACTAACCCACTCATAATAGTAAACTTTGCCTTGGCATTGCTATCATACAACTTGACATCATCTGCATATGTAGTAATAGTACTAGGAACTATGTAACCAGACTTGACAGAGTCCCAAACACCACACCCTAGAGAATTAATATAAGATTCCATCCTTAGCTTCCAAAAAGCATAATTTGTTCCATCAAACCTATGTATCTTGCTAGATCCATTTTGTGCCATCTTGGACCTTCCTCAAGAGGTTAAGCTTCCCTCAGAGGAACTTAGCTCTAATACCAATTTTTGAACACACCAAGATACTAAGAGGGGAGGTGAATCAACATCTAACCAATCTTCAATTTTAACAACTTCAACTCATTCAAAGAAAATTAAAACTTAATCGTTACAACATTAACATGAACATGAAAGATTAATAGAATGCACATCAACACATAACACCGAATATATGTTGAAAACCCTAGAAGGAAAAAAAAAGTGACGATTAACTCACAATATATGAGGCTCAAATAACAACTTTGTTTTAGGGCTTCAACCCAAGGAACCTACTACTCCCTAAAATTTTTGATTTAGGTTCACTCCCAAGGAAGCTATTACTCCCTGAAGACTTTGTTTTAGGGTCACTCCCAAGGAAGCTACTATTCCCTGAAGACTTTGTTTTAGGGTCACTCCCAAGGAGGCTACTACTCCCTGAATTGAAAACACACCTACAAAAGATTACAGTATGACAATCCTTCTACTGTCTGAAAACTGACATTGAAACTCACACCTTTGATGATTGTACTTCTTCCTCTTCACACTTTCTTCTAATGATCTGATCAGTTAGGTACACTCTACACTTGATCACTATCACATATAAGTCTTCAAGATGAATCAGGACAACATCAACAACTTCTGCTCTTTCTCCTTCATTCGCACATCAACAATGCATTCATTCTACCTTTTATCTGCTTCCAAACTTTTCAATCCACTTGAAATCACACTCTCCTAACTCAATTTGATTCACTATTTATACATGATATTACATTGATTACATTGCTTGTCGGCTAGATACAGCATGAAAAATACATTTACAAGTTGGCCAGACAAAACACAATATGAAACGTGTAGAAGATAAGTCCTAAGTAAACCACACGTTACACCAGTAGAAGATCCATGCCTTGCAGACATCAACACTTGCTTAACTGGGTCCAAAACATCCTTGACAACTTCAAACACCAAGGAATTACATCCGCACGCTCTTCTCATTTGAAAATAGGACAACTTTAACCAAAAACACATGAACCTTGAAGCATAATGGCCACATCAATTTGTAAACCTTGTGCGGTACTGGAAACAAGAAATATCTTCATGAAAACTCTTCTAAATGTGTCCACATGACTCATACAACATCTCCAAACACTCCTTTGCCACGACATATCAAAGAATTGTGCTGCACATCTTCAATCATGAACTCTGGGAACAATCTGTCATCTAGAACATACTACAACATCTTGTCATTTGAAAAACTAAACTGTAGACCACCAAGAACCTTGACTCATGTGGGTCCAAAACATCCTTGACAACTTCAAACACCAAGGAATTACATCCGCACACTCTTCTCATTTGAAAATAGGACAACTTTAACCAAAAACACATGAACCTTGAAGCATAATGGCCACATCAACTTGTAAACCTTGTGCGGTACTGGAAACAAGAAATATCTTCATGAAAACTCTTCTAAATGTGTCCACATGACTCATACAACATCTCCAAACACTCCCTTGCCATGACATATCAAACAATTGTGCTGCACATCTTCAATCATGAACTCTGGGAACAATCTGTCATCTAAAACACAATACAACATCTTGTCATTTGAAAAACTAAGCTGTAGACCACCAAGAACCTTGAAACTATAAGGAAGCATGTAATACACATCCAAAAACATGTCTGCAAAATGGCAAGGGCAATCATTCATTTCTGGAGGAATGCAGAGCATTCCAACAGACCTTCAACACTAGCTTACTCTGTCAAAACACATGTCGATACTCTATCATGCACAACTTTCACAATGGAAGGACAAATGATCTGAAAACTTGGAATTATCACCTTCACTACATATTAAACACAATTCTAGAACCGCATGGTCATATCTACAAATGCGGAGGAATGTCCAGAGCATTCCATTGTCCTACACGGAACATCTTAACAAAGACAACACTATCTTCAAGCAGTCAACATCAAAACACTCTTCCAGTAATCCAATCATCATGGAACTTGGAACATACATGCTTTACGTCATCAGTAACATCATCAATACATCTAGTCATCTTCGTGCTTCTAATTCCCATATTAATATGAACTATATCTTCTCCCTTTTCTTGTTGGATGGGACATGACATCCAACCATGAACTATATCTTCTTCTCTTGTTGGATGGGACATGACATGGGTAAGTGCAAGAAGTTGGGTCCACATAGAGGGGAAGTCACGGGCAAAAATGAATCCTGATAGAAATGGGTACCTATTTTAAAAGAAATGGGTACCCGTTTAGGAATGGGTGCCCGAGCCTAAACGGGTGCCCGCTCCTAAATTGGTACCCGTTTCTATATAGATATTCGAATTTGAAAAAAATCGTGCGCACTTTTTTTTTCCACACAAAAGGAATGGGTACCCATTCCTAAAAGCTTAGGCTTGGGAAAGGCATGGTAAGCCAGCCCCTTGCCTTGGACCTGCAAGTTTTTTCTAAGTACAGAAAAAGAGAAAAGACTGAGTTTACTTATATGGCTGATGACATTTTTTTCTGAATTTTTTTATGAAATTAAAACCCATTACAGATGACAGTGTCTAGTTTTCAAATATGTAATTTTTTTTATTGGACTTGTTTTTCTATTTATTATTTAATTTATGAGAAAACTAGTCCAAAAATGTGAAATGACAGGTGTTTGTATTTTTTTAATAACTTTTAATTTTTAAAGTTAAAAAAAAAAAAATTATATGTCATCAATCTACACATCATTCTTTACACAATGAAAAAAAATCATTTTATGATTAGTTTTGTTCAAATTATGTTAGTCGTACACGAGGGTTTTTGAAAATAGCAATTAGGGCCAATAAAAAATTAATTAAAAAAAATATTTGGAAAAAATTATAAAAAAATATCCTCATCAAACTTTACTATACTACACATCTTTCCCCAAAAGAATTTAGAAAAATACTTTTATTTAGGTAAAATTATGTTGGCTGTACACGTGCATGGTATGGTAAAAAAAAAGTGACTTTTAAACAGTGATTTTTAGAAATGCCTATTGAAAATCAATTTTTGTCATCTGGATATTAAAATAAATTACATATTTGGAAACTAGACTCCGTGTACTACATTTCATATTACTAACTTTTCTTAAGATTCAATCTTTAAGTGCCTCAAATGTTCAGGTCAAATGTGACAAATTCTGAAAATCAGGGAAAACACTTCCACTTTTTGGCCAAAAAGTGGACCCAACTTCTTGCACTGACCCACATCCAACCATGAACTGTACCATCTTCTATTGTTGGATGGGACATGACATCTAAGCATGAACTATATCATCTTCTCTTGTTGGATGGGAAATGACATGATCTAACCATGAACGTCATCACACCACCATGACAGTGTTGACATCAATGACAACCTAGTTACAGTGTTGACATCAAAGACAACCCTAGCAACCATATGTGTAACAGAGTGTGTTTTAGACATGAAGCAATATATGCCATAATAGATCAACATCAATTGACTAGTAGGGTCAAACGTAGTTGTTGGAAAAGATGAGAAGAGTGTCACAGAAGGAAGATGGCTTTCATATGAAGATTCTCAAAAGAGGGGGTCCAACTTCATTTGACAATGGGAAAGATTGAGAGGCTTCAAAGTGCCATGTTACCTTGGAATTTCTAGCTAGTGCAATATAAAAGATTCTAGTATGGTGGGGACTTAAAATTTTCTTTAAATAATAAGTAATCATTCCAAAGAAGGGCCCACCATGGGGTTAGTCCTAATAGCATATAGAAGAGGATGATGCAAAGGTAGAAACACTACCATATGTCTTTAGAAGACCAATGACTGAGACATCTAGTAGGATGCCAACATGGTTGTATCCTTGAGAATATCTAAAAGGAAAAGATGGAAAGAAAAAAGGTGTGAAATACCATGACATTAGCATCTCAAGGAAGCAAAATTCATGACATCAAATGGATGATGAATGGATCTTGAGGCTTTGGCCTCCTAAGTCACCATAAGGATGAAACATGTTACAATGCCAATCAACATGATGAGGAAGGATCCATGTGAATAGGGGTTTGTGGGGAAAAGAAATATGTAGAACTATTGAATATAGCATTGAAATCTCTTCAGAGAGACTAAAAACCACCAAATTTTAAAGCAAGGGGTCATGAATGACGCAAAGATGTTGTAAGCTAAGGGAAAGCTTCCCTAGACATTATGACATCTATAGCTCAATCATGAGTCATGCAAATAACAAGTAATGATCTAGGATTTGAAGAAAAGAAACCCCACAGGGTTGGAAGGGATCTAGAGTTTAAGAAATTTACTAGAAAGAACCTTAGAAATCCATTTATATTATTATAGATAACTAAAAGGAACTGTATTAGGAAAATACACTATATTGAGATATTCATCTCAGTCAATCCTAAATATCTAAAATATTAGGGAGTCAAATTTTACATCTATTGCAACACTTCTTGATCATCAAATTTGAAGTTAATTGTCACATTTAATTTGTTTTAACTTCCACATTTTATTTTAATAAGTTTAATTATTAATCTTATATCATTTTATTTTTGTTGATTGTTTGCATTTATTTAAGTAACTTGATAATTTTACTATAAAAAGTACTCTATTCCTTTTATAATAAGAAAGCATGTCAAATTATGAAAATAATATTATTTTCATTCTAAAAAATAATTCCACCAAAATACGAGCAAATATGAGTGCATAGAATGTTTTATTTAGAAAGCAAAATTTTCTAGTATATAGGTATAAATGTAAAATAACCTTTCACTAAGCTTAATCTAGGCTAATCGAGTAAGATGCATACTTCGAAGCATAAATCTATTTAGATTTATTACTTTTAAGTTGTGGGCCAATAACTGAATAATTAAATTTTAATTTAAGAAATTAAATATAAGTAATAAGGTATTTAGTTGTAAGTATAATGAAGATGCATAATTTCAATGTTGCATTAAATTTCACTTATTTTAGAATTAAAAAATGATTCCTCTTTGTTATACTTTATCTCGAAATCAAAGTAATTTGTTAAATCTATGGAAGGTTGAATCTGCAGCATTGAGTCATTTTTATAGATGTGGATTTAATTATGTGTACCTTCTTCTAATTTTCCTAATTTGCTACTCTTCTTTGATTATCAAGGACTAGTGGTATTAAAAAATATTTTGGGGAGGCTGCCAAATTGCCAGGGTCAAGTTCTCCTAGGTAAACCTTTAGAAATATAGACTTTATGGTTGTGACATCATCGACCTCAGCTACAACGGTAGCCCCATGATGTCTTTTGATTTATGTGCAGGCCATGTCGATCCTGAGAAAGCCATCGACCTTGGACTCATCTACGACGTGAGCGTGGAAGACTACGTCAACTATCTGTGCACTCTCAATTACACCGCCCAAAAAAATCAATCAATTACTGAAAGTGGAACGCCTGTTTCATGTCCCAGCGGCCTTGACTTGGGTTTCGACGGTCTAAATTATCCCTCCTTCACTGCAATTTTCAACAAGAATGCCCCCTCGTCCTCCTCTTCCACATTCAAAAGAACATTGACAAATGTGGGAGATGATATATCATATTATTGTAAATCCTGAAACAGAAAAATAGAACCAAGAAAAAGAATAACAACAAACTCAATACAATGCTCAACAAGAAAAATAAGAAACAACATACACAGAATAGACAAGAGGATTTTAACGTGGTTCGCCAATATTGGCTACATCCACAACGAAGGGCAATAGATTTATTAATGTCAATACATCACACACTGTGTATCTTTCATCTCTCTCAGTATATCATATATCACTGTATATCTTTTCTATAGAACAGCAGCAAACTAGAAGAAGTTTTCCAGAAGTCCAAAAGACTCTCAATCTCCAATGTCTCCCACCCAACGTGCATCTGGAAAGAAGATTCTGACAAAGCAGAGATTCCCAGCCAAGAATGGCTATCTGCAGATCGTAGGAGTCACATGGAATAAAAACTGAGTATTGCCGTTACATGTGGGCTTCAGCCACGTGCCCAACAATCTCCCACTTGAAGACCAATGGGAATGGTAATGAAGCTGCTCAGAGAGAGATCCCTTTGAGAAGGTTAGTGTCACATAGGAACAAGACCGAGAGAAGATCTACAGAGTTCGAACTTCTCTCGAGGAACAATCTTTGTTAATGCATCCGCCGGATTAACCTTTGTGTCAATCTTTGTGACCTGCAACTTGCCTTCGTCAATAAGATGGCGGATAAAATGGTAACGAAGGTCAATATGTTTTGTTCGACTGTGAAACGCTGCATTTTGTGACAAGTGAATAGCACTTTGGCTATCACAAAATAATGGAAATACTGATTTTGGACAGCCCAGTTCCGTCAACAAACGCTCAAGCCATATCATTTCTTTGGCTCCTTCCGAGAGTGTTATGTATTCAGCCTCTGTTGATGATAGAGCTACAGTCTACTGCAACCGAGAGACCCAAGTAATGGCTTCCCCTGCAAATGTAAAGACATAACCAGTGGTAGATCGGCGTTTGTCTAAATCTCCGGCCATATCAAAATCTACATAACCACGAAGCTGAAAGTCAGTACCTCCAAAACATAAACAGAAATGTGAAGTACCTTTCAGGTACCGAAGAATCCACTGAACTGCCTGCCAGTGAAGTTTGCCCGGATTACTCATGAATCTGCTCACAATAGCAACAGCTTGTGCTATGTCTGGATGAGTACACACCATTGCATACATGAGACTGTCGACTGCAGATGTATATGGAATAGACCTCATCTGTTCTTCTTCTTCCTGGATTTTCAGACACATAGCTGAAGATACGCGGAAATGATCAGCCAAAGGAGTAGATACTAGTTTAGCATGAGACATATTAAATCTGTCTAACACTTTGGCAATGTAGCTTGCTTGGGACAACCTAAGTTTTCGTTTATTTCTGTTTCTGAATATGTGCATCCCAAGTATTCTTTTGGCTGGTCCGAGATCTTTCATGGAAAAATGAAGAGCCAACTGTTGCTTCAGCTGAGCAATAATCTGAACACTAGTACCAGCTACTAACATATTGTCAACATAGAGCAAAAGTATGACAAACTCACCAGTATTAAGCCTTTTGTAGTAAACACAAGGATCTGATTCGCACCGAATAAAGTGGTTATCAGTCATGAAGCGGTCAAATTTTAAGTACCATTGTCTTGGAGCTTGCTTCAGCCCATACAAACTCCACTTCAACTTGCAAAATAAATGCTCCTTACTTGGTTGAGCAAAGCCTTCAGGCTGCTCCATGTATAAATCCTCATCAATGTCTCCGTGTAAAAACGTTGTTTTCACATCTAGTTGCTCAAGTTCTAAATCCCAAATGGCTACCAATCCCAACACAGCACAGATTGTGTCCATTCGAACAACTGGAGAAATTTTTTTAGAAAAATCAATACCTTTTTGCTGATCAAACCCCTTGACGACCAATCGGGCCCTGTATCGTTTACTTCCTCCGTCTTCGTCTTTCAAATGGTAAATCCATTTGTTCTTGAGAGGCTTTCGATTTGGCGGAAGAGGAACCAAATCCTAGGTTTGATTGATGTTCAACGATTCCATTTCTTCGTTCATGGTAGCCATCCAGTTCTGTGCATTTTCATGCTTGCAAGCTTGTTTATAAGTTGCCGGCTTTGCATAATCCAAGAGCAATAACTCATAGTCATTGTATTTTGCCGGTCTCCTCTTCGCACGGGTAGACCTCCTCAATTGTGTACCTTGCTCTGGCTGGATATTGGAGTCCAGATTGAGTCTCTAGAGTAAGTTCTGAACATCATCAATCTCTGAGGGAAGAGGCCCCTGAGGAAAACTGCCCTGTGTATTTATATTGCTCTGTGCACCTATAGTGCTGGATTCATTCACACTGGCCTGTTCAGGCAATGATCCTTGCATCTGTTGACTAGAAACCTGTTCAATTGTGTGAGGCTGCATTTGACATAACATAGGCAACGTTGAATGTGAAGAAGGCAGTGTTGAGCATTGGGAGGGCAACAAAGGCTGCGTATAACTTGGATTAGGTAGCGTTGAGTCTTGTGAGGGCAGCGAAGGCTGCATAGAACTTAAATTAGGCTGCGTGGGACTGTGTATAGGTAGCGTTGATTTAGCAATGGGCAGCATCGGTCCAAAGGGAGGCTGCGTTGGCAATGTAGAAGTAAACGCTGGAGTTGAAGTTAGCGTTTGAGTATGTGAAGGCAATGTAGTAGCTTGGGAAGGCAGCGTGGGACCAAGGGAGGCCTGTCCTGGCTGGTTTAAAAATAGTGAATCATCTGATGAAGGCTGCATAGAGTGTAAAGGCAGTGAAACACTTATGGGAGGCAGCATTGAAGTATATGTAGGTAGGGAATTAGATGAGGACTGTGTAGTAACTCTGCTAGGCATACCACTTGGGGATTGGGTGGGAAGTGTGCACCCAACCGAAGGCAGAGCACTTGAAGTAATAGGAGCTCCAGACAGATAAGAATGTATAGTTGTAACAAGTGGCCGGGAAAATGTAATGGTGGATTGCCTCACCTTTCCATTATCGAACAAATCCACATCAATATATTTCGGCAGAGGTGAAGTGCAAGATTGCAAGCCTGGAAACTCCCTCTCGTTAAACACAACATCGTGGCTACGAATGATAGTCTTTGCAACAGGATCCCAAAGACGAAAACCAAACTGATCTTCACCATAGCTGAGAAAAACACACCGTTTGGACTTGAAGTCTAACTTAGTCCTCTGCTCTTTTGGAATGTGAACAAAAGCGGCACGGCCAAACACCTGCAAATGCTGATAGGAAATTCGCTTTCCGAGCCATGTCTCCTCAGGTATGTCAAAATCCAGCCTAGATGAAGGAGCTTGATTGATTAAATACACAGCAGTGTTACATGCCTCTGCCCAAAACTCTTTGCCCAATCCGGCATTGGAGAGCATACATCGAGCTCGCTCAAGGATCGTGCGATTAAGCCTTTTAGCTGCACCATTTTCCTGAGGTGTATAAGGGACGGTTTTGATCCGTCGAATACCATGGTCTGCACAAAAAGAATCAAACTCCAAAGAGCAATATTCTCCACCATTGTCTGTTAGTAGGCATTTAATTTTATGCCCAATCTAGTTTTCAACTGAAGCTTTAAAAATCTTAAATTTTGAAAAAACTTCAGATTTTCTGTTCAACATATAAATCCAGATTTTGCGAGTGCAGTCATCTAGAAATGTGACAAAATAATTTGCTCCACCGAAAGAAGTTACCTAAGTTGGACCGAATACATCAGAATGAACAAGTTCCAACGGAGTGGTTTTCTTGTCATGCCCCGTTCTCACGAAACTGGTCTGGCACTGTTTGCCATAAAGGCAATGTTCACAGAATTCCAAATCAATGGAGTTGAGGCCTGGAAGCTGATTGCGCTAAAGCATGACTTGAAGACCTTTTTGGCTCATATGACCGAGCCTCTTGTGCCATATTTCAGACCCACTGTCCATGGCCGGCAAAGCAGCTCCCACTTCACCAAAACAGTCCAGAATGTATAGATTACCTTGCTTCTTTCCTCTTGCCATTACTAAAAGCCCTTTTGTAATTTTCCATGAGTCAAGAGAAAATTTAACATTGCATCCATTGCCTATAAGCTGACTGACAGAAATTAGATTTCTTTTTAATAGAGGCACATATCTAACATCCGTCAAAGTTAGTTTGTCACTATTTTTCTGATTCAATATTACATCTCCTTTGCGTAAAATCTCACATTCTTTATTGTCACCTAGAAACACCTTACCGAATGTGCCTTCTTGAAAATTTGTGAAAGCTTGACGGCATGAAGTGGCATGAAAAGAGGCACCAGAATCAAGGACCCACGAATTTGCATTTGTATCACTTGCTGATAGGACCAAAACACCATCACTTGCAGTGTTTGCTTGATTATTTGTGCTCACGTTGCCTTGAGCTTTCTTATAGTTCCAGCAATTCTTCTTATTGTGTCCAGGTTTTCCACAAAACCAACACGAACCGGTTCTGCCCCTAGACTTCGATCGTGGACCAGATTGTGACCTTCTCCGGTTGTTGAATCTACCTCTTTCATGATTTCTTCCTCTATTGTTTATACTTACAACTGTGAGAGCATCGTCGGATGAGGGTTCTTGATGTTTCCTTCTCATGTCTTCGCTTAGAAGAGTAGCTGCAACGTCATCAAAAACCAATGTACTCTTGGCTGCAACAGAAGTGCTCACAGCCATGACAACACCTTCCCAACTATGTGGTAATGAACACAGCAGCAAAATCGCTTTAATTTTTGGATCTAACTTGATACCCACTGAAGCTAATTGAGTAACTAAGGTGTTGAACTCATTCAGATGATTGGACATAACCCCACCTTCTTTCATTTTCAGGTCATATAATTTCTTCATAATAAAAACCTTATTTGACGCCGAAGCAATCGCATACATACTGGAGAGCTTATCCCAAAGCTCTTTCGTAGTACTCTCATTTGAGACATTAAACAATACATTGCTGGATAATGAGAGAAATATTGTTGCCTTCGCTTTCGAATCTAGTTTTTTCCAGTCTTCATCCTTCATAGAACCTTGTCCTTTCGCTTTCCCCAGTAAGGCAACTGACAAGTCCTGTTTGATGAGAAGAGACTCCATGTGTACTTTCCAAAGACCAAAGTTCTAGCCTGTAAACTTTTCTATTTTCCATTTCTCCGAGTCATCCATTCTGAGTGTTGTGCAGGTTCCCAAAAAAAATTTCACTGTCTCCTAAACTGAGCTACACACAAGCTCTGATACCAATTGTAAATCCTAAAATAGAAAAATAGAACCAAGAAAAAGAATAACAGCAAACTCAATACAATGCTCAGAAAGAAAAATAAGAAACAACATACACAGAATAGACAAGAGGATTTTAATGTGGTTCGCCAATATTGGCTACATCCACAATGAAGGGCAATAGATTTATTAATGTCAATACATCACACACTGTGTATCTTTCATCTCTCTCAATATATCATATATCACTGTATATCTTTTCTATAGAATAGCAGCAAACTAGAAGAAGTTTTCCAGAAGTCCAAAAGACTCTCAATCTCCAACGTCTCCCACCCAACGTGCATCTGGAAAGAAGATTCTGACAAAGCAGAGATTCCCAGCCAAGAATGGCTATCTGCAGATCGTAGGAGTTACATGGAATAAAAACTAAGTATTGCCGTTACATGTGGGCTTCAGCCACGTGCCCAACAATTATAATGCCGTCGTTGAGGTGCTGAAAGCACTGAAAGTGCAGGTGGTTCCTGAAGTTATGGAATTTAAAGAGAAATTTGAGGTGAATTTTACGGAAGAGTTTAACTAGCCGGCGCATTGTAAAATGACCAACTTGTTGAAAACATTACAAACATGTAGGTCAAAAGTAGATTCATTGACAAACAGTGTAGACATGCTAGTCGAAAGCAGATAAGTTGATTGATTGAAAGAAAAAGTCAACACTGTTGCCTGTCTAAAAATCCATACATAGCCAACACAACAACGTGCTGGCTGTTTACGGTGGGTGGAATTTTACTCTCATGGTGGAGGTGGACATGGACGTGGACGAAGGTGTGGGAGATGAATTTGTGTTACATGGATATTTGAGTTGGATTGATAAGAATGGCTATGTTGTGAAGAGCCCTATGTTGGTACTCTTCCAATAAATATTGCCATTGATGTGTTATGATTTTGTAGAACGGGTACTTGTGCTGTGATTTGGTTGTGTTTTATTACTATATGTGATATTTTAAATTATCATCGATATATATTATGATGAGGTTTTATATTGGCATTTATTGTTCGACTATGTATTATGGGATGCACATGTCGTGATGTTATATGCTTGGATTCACATATGTGGATTGGTATATGTTGAACTATTTCGAGTTTCAATGTCACTATTCTCACCATTTGTTTTTAGTTTGTAAGCTTTATTGAGGTGGAGCTGATTGCCCAAGACTTGCTAAAGTGCCATCCAAAACCTAGAGGAGAAAATTACATCCCTATTTGAAATAATCTTGCACAACACTCCACAAACTCCACATGTGAAGCCTAATTATGTCATCCAAGAAGACTCTCACCATTATTGTTTCATTATATGTGACAAACTAGTTCTAAATTTTGATATTTGACTCATTAAATAATTTTCAAATGCATAAATACAATATTTTTTTTAAACTAAATATAAAAAGAACACTATTACAATTCATCATGCAATAAATGATAAACTCATCAATTACATTACTTTCCAATAATGCTCATTACATTAGTTTGGATGAAAATATACATTCTACAACTAAATACAAGGATATCATTCAATGATCACATATAAGTTTATACAAAATACTTTTAATTTCTAGTAATATGATTTCATGATCAAATATTTCCTCGAGTATAAGTTTCTTGGCGTTCTATCTAGCTGCATGGAGGGAGAGCATCATCTAGGCACTTTTCTTCTAACCATAGACCAACGGTCCCTTGCACACCTTCTTGTTGGATGTGGCCCTACCCTTCGCGAGTGCAACAGATAAAGGTATTTGTAAATGTACCATAATCATTTGAGAACCAAGTGTATAGTGTATTGACATGATTATATGCAATCTGTCATACAACTCTAGATAACCTATAGCTAAGTCTGACAACTGACTAAGATGCAAACCTAAAAGTATTGTGAGATGACAATGCAAGTAGCTATTGCACTACTTTGGCCAAAGCATTTAATAAAATCACATTCTATTTCATGGATATGTAGGCCGTATCTTCACACACTATAATCTCATCTTGACTATGTGTAAAACAATCTAGTTTATTAACTACTCACTAAAATCACACCATTCCAAGCATTTAACTTAAACAAAATAACCATGTGGCTTAGTTGACCAGTCTCATACATGACTAACCTTAAGGCTCTGTTTCACCTTACTTGGAATTAGTCAAATATGTGGTTGTTCAATCAAGTTTTGCAACTATAACAACACTTCTCAATAAATCAACATGCATACAAAACACTGTTTTCACATATTTGAGGAAGAATTATGACGTAGACTGGTTAAATGCTAAGCATGTCCATAATTTGTATCTATACTGTTGAAACAAGTTATATTAAATCACTGCATTGCTATGTGACAACCAAGCAACCAACAATAATTAAGTTGTGAAGTTCTACACAACTCAAAGAAATAATCTTTTCTCTATTCAACAATATTCATCACAATTTATCGCCACATATATATCTCACATAATGAGTAAAGATCATTCTAATGCTATACACAACTAATATCTTCACAATAATTGTAAAATTTAATAGTATATATTGTTTTTTGTAGGTAGACACAATCTTTGTATTGACTATGATATACTCATCAAGAGTGATATTGAGGCTCATAGAAAATAGTGATGAATACTTGATTGAAAGAAATATACACTCTATTATTCCTAATCATAAATAGTTCATAAACTGAGTACAAATAGGCTATTCACAAAAGATAATGTCATTCATTAATAACAACATTGAATATTGGTTATACCTTAAGGTATGCACTACTAGTACAATCATGGGTAGCCAAAATGAGGCTTACAAATCACACATCATAATAATTATGCAATACTCTACCTATGATGTAAGTCATTTCTTATACACTAGTTATATTACTAGTGTTCACTAACAGATATAATGATGAGAAGAAATTACTCGTAATCTTGACCTTTCCCATATACAGAGTATTGGATATAATCATGAAATTCTATTTAACTAATATTGGCTAATAGTGCCATACATTTAGTGATATAGGGGCTTAGTTGTTCATAATATAAAAACTTCAATAAGAAGTAATGGATCACTAGTTTAACAAAGATTAAATAGGGATAAATTTAATATTTAAGTTGCAAACAATACTGACAAAGCAAAGAGTAAGTCAATGTTAATAATACCAAGAATTTGATCAAGGTATGAACAAATAGGAATCAAAGAATAAGCCCTTGTTATGACAATAAGTCCTTGGTTGATCTATGAATAGAGAGAAATTGACTTGTTGTTTGAAATTGCAAACAACACTACCAATTCAAAGAATAATTCACTGATATAGTTTAAATACAACTCTCAATTTACATGCATACATATGAATGTGAACTGGATTATTTAATAATATAATTTCCCAATATGCAAATATAAAAATCATGCATAATATTCAATAAAGGTAGAAGATCCTTCCACTCAAGTAGTTGTTTATACTAGGTGTGCAAATGGATTGAAATACCAAATTTTTTCAACACCCAAATGCATATTTTAGTCACTTAGAAATAGAATAGGATATTGTTATATGTATCCATCTCAAAGAAAAATACAAGTAAAATAGACACATTGAAGCTACCACAATCTTAACGGCCAAGTAAACAGAATACAAGGGTTTAGAACAAATGACACTTTCAAATAAAAAATTGATATGAATAAATTTTCAAGAATACAATGTTGTAATATATATGTATACCCTAAAAGAATTTGCTTAATCTTTTATGGAATGCAAATAATAAATGTAAACATCCCCCTATGTGTAGAAATAAATGCTCAAAAAGAGAGTAGCCATAACATTATAAAATATTCACACATGCCTGAACAATAATGTGAATTGAATACATCAAACTTATCTACAAATGTACACCCTGATACAACCTTCTAGTCCCTCTAAATCATCTGCAATCTCCTTTTCCTTTCTTTTCAATTTGTGCCCTCTTTTGCCTCTTTTCTCTCTTTTAATACCTCTTGAAAACCCTTGAAATTTCCCTAATTTTGGGTGATTGGTATTGCCTTCAAACTCTCTATGGTTTCTAGCATCATGAATACATTAACACTCCATCACTCTGACTCCCCCAATCCATTGTGGAAGAGCAGTTTACCCCTATAAATTAAGCAATGGTCAACCATTATGGCCACCCAAACTTCACTTCACTCCCCAAACCCTCAACAATCTCCTTTCTTAACTTTTCACAACTTCACCATAATAAAAGAGGAACAAAAAGAAAGGTTTCATACTCTTTAAAAAAAATTGATTCCACATGGTTAATTTCATTAAGAACATAAAAATAATTTATGCCAACTCTTTATTTAACAAAAAAGCAAGTTCACTTGACAAGCCTACACAAGGACCAACTGAGGTTAAAATCACTTGATGCCAACAAGTGAAAAAGAAACATTAAACTACATTGACCAATACAAATACAACATCGATGAAGATAATGTGATGAAATAATAACAGAGACAATGCCCTACAATGCATCACTAGATTACATTTGCAAAAAAGTGAAGTCTATGCATGTTCTCAATCGTCATGGTACAATTTGTTGCATCACCTCAATGTATCACTCTCTCCCAAATGATACTCTCCCTCTTCAAATGAGAGGGATGAAAACTATTCTTGCATTCACCTCATGCTTATGAAAATAGTGGTTAGTTTGAAATCATTAATCAAAAACTCATAGTCATGAACTATTAATTACTATAATACCAATTAATCATAGAAATATTTGTTTCTTCATAATAATTAGTTTTCATTCTAAAATACAACCATTATTTAAATATCTACAATTTTAATGATTATTCAATAGTGGTAAAATACTAAAACATGTGAGTATCCAATCAAAAAGTCATCATATGAAATACATGGCATTGAGGCATTCATAACCACATACTAAACTTTAACTAAATTAAAATAGTTAAACTTGTCTAACTACATAGTCTAAAAACGGGGTGTGACATCCTTCCCCCTAAGAAAACATCATCATCTTGATGGCTTAGTTCAATATAACATCAAAGGCTTGCAGATTATATGATTTGACAACAAAAAAGGTCTTTGTTAGTAGAGATGTAAATTTTAATGAGCATTCACAACTTACAACCACTTCTTCTCACTCTACAACAACAAATGCTTCCCAATTTTTTGATATTTTATTAAAAAATGGAGACTACATTGACGAGGATGAGGTGTGCACTACTATAAATGATGATAATACTATTGAAAATGAAACAACTAATTCTTGTGACCTCTTTTTTGCAAGTAGTGATGATGAAGAATATGACATTTTAGCTAAAAAAACACAAGGAGTATTGAAGAAATATATAGGCAAGGCTCAAAGATCCAAGGAAGGAATGGTAGTGCTCTCATGGCCAAAGAATTATAGATAAATAACCCAATCTCATATGAGCAAGCTAGAGGGAAGAAAGAATAGGAGCAAGCCATGAAATAGGAATATGATGAATTGATAAAGAACAAAACTTGGGAACTTATGCCCTACTCCAAAGGTAAGAATGTTATTAGTTGCAAATGAGTTTACAAAACAAAATGTAAATCAGATGGTGCTATAGAAAAATTCAAGGCTAGATTGGTTGATAAGGGGTTTAATAAAAAAAAGGGTATTGATTATGAAGAAACATTTGCTCCTATCATTAAAATGAATATGGTTAGAATTATTATTTCTTTGGATACAAATCTTGGGTGGCATATTCATCAAATAGATGTTAAAAGTGCTTTCTTAAATGGATTGTTCATCACACAATCAAAATATGCTTTGGATCTTTTAGAAAATTTTAACATGCTTAAATGCATTCCAACATCTACTCCCTTTCAATCGAGAGTCAACCTTACTAAAGAATGTACTTCCAAGAGTTTATATGTCACTTTATATAGACAACTTATTGGCAACTTGGTTTATCTAACTCATTCTAGACTAGATATTTGTTTTATAGTCAATCTAGTATCTATATTTATGCAAGCACCTAAAGAAAGTAATTGGTTGGCTACTAAGTGAATTTTGTGATACATTTATGGAATAATACACTTTGGCATCCACTATGGCTATAGGTATTCAATTTCTTTGGTTGGTTTTATAGATTTAGATTGGGGTGGTGATATAGATAGGAAATATATTGGTGGTTATGTTTTCCATCTTGGATCAGGCCCTATTACATGGAGCAACAAAATAAAAAACAACTACATCATTGTCTTCATATAAAGCATAATGTAGATTAGAAAAAGAAGCAAGAAAGGAAGCAATTTGGATTCGAAATCTTTTATTTGATCTTGGTTTTTCATAAAATTTTGCTACTACTTTATATTGTGATAATCAAAGTACCATACAAGTTGCAAATAATCTAATTTTCCATGCTAAAACAAAGCATATTGAGATTGATATTCACTACATTCAGGATCTTGTTCATGCAACTATCGTCAATCTTAAAATTTGTCCAAGTGAAGAACACATAATTGATATATTCACTAAGTGTATGACTGAAGCCAAATTCTTGAAATTGAGAGGAATGCTTGGTTTGATAGAGGTGAACATTAAGAGGGGTAGTAGTATAATGTTCCCCTTTCCTTTATATGTTATTTGTATTATTCTAGCCAATCCTAAGGGGGGTTGTTAAGGAAAGTAAGATTGTTTAAGGAAAAGGCAATCTTTTTATACACATTTCCATAAAATTATAATAATCCATAAAGTTGTCTAGAAAAAGAACATTCTAGTTTTTAGAATAAAAATAGAGAATCCTCTAAAAATATAGAAGTTTCTATATTTTTGAGATCTTATAGCTATTTATATGAGACTATAAACAACTTTTGTACATGTATTTTTGGATTGAATGTAATTTATGTTAGATAAATATAATATTTTCTGAGTCATTTAACTCTATTTTTTCCCTGTTGTTTCCTTGTTAATTATTGCTATTCTATTATACTACTATTTGGGCCTATTCTTACAATGTGTGCTATTATCCTTTGTACTGAACTTTTGATAAGGCCTTGTATTTTCATTGACATGTTCCAATTGTGAACCTTAGGTACTTATGCTAAGATTTAGTTGTGTTTTATCACTATATGTGATATTTTGAATTACCATCGATGTATGTTAGTTATGAGGTTTTATATTGGAATTTGTTGTCCACCTATGTATTATGCAATGTACATGTCATGATGTTATATGCTTGGATTTATGTATGTGGATTGGTATATGTTGGACTATTTCAATGTTTTAGTGTCACTGTTGTCACCATTTATTTCTAGGTGGTAAGCTATATTGAGGTGGAGTTGACTGCCCAACACTTGTTAAAGTGTCATCCAAAAAGTAGAAGAGAAAATTAGATCCCTATCTGAAATAATCATGCACAACACTCCATGAAGCCTAATTATGTCATCCAAGAAGACTCTCACAACTATTGTTTCATTATAAGTAGTCTTGATAGGACAAAATGTGAAACCTTAGCCAACTTGTTGACCAACACCATGATATTGTCATGGTGTTAAGATGATGATGGAAGACTTTCTATAAAACCCATGGAAATCATATCCCATTTCTACTTAGGTATGTCATGTGGGTAAAGGAGTCTTGCTGGGTGCCGATTCTTGGCCTTGACCCTCTAGAACTCAAGGTATTGAGCTATAAACTTTGTAACATTCTACCACAATGTTTCCCAATAATATATAGTTGTTAGAGATCTACTTGCATTTTCTTCACCCTAGGATGTGCCACATATGGTGCCATATGAGCCTCTATTAAAACCAAAGTTGAAAGTTCCCCTTAAGTGGGCACATAATTATCTAACCATCATGTTACAACAACCCATCTAAATCTATTAAATATTTTGCATACTTTCCCTTAATGACCCTCTGAGACTACAACTCCTATTGTACCTCCCTAAACGATCCATCTTAAATTAGAAACTACTCAAGAATATAGCTCCTCAAGTTTGTACTCCTAGTCATAGTCATGCCCTCATGTCATCTCCTACTCAAGGAATTTTTTAACCACATTCTCCTTACCTTTGATGTAATGTACACTAAAGTTTCAATTACATAAGAACTCCATCCAATGTCATCAGTGGTTAGTCAAATTTAGCTAAGGATATACTATAAGCTTCAATCATTTGTTTGAAGCTCAATGTGGTACCCTAAGAGAACATGCCTCCTAAGAATTAGGGCATGGACCACTACTAAAACCTCTAAATCATGAGTGGGTTAATTCAACTCATGGCTCTTATGTTCTTACAACTCATACATGAACACTCAACCTTTCTATACAAGTACTACACCCAATCCCTAAACACAAGCATTTGTATAAAAGGCCCTCTTACACTTCCAAATCCACTCAAAGTTCTTTCATATTTTATTGAAGGGAAGTGATGGGGTCTGCAATCCTAGAAAATCCTCAACAAATCTATGATAGTATCATGCTAATCCCATGAATCTGTTGTCCTTTGTGACATTAGTGGGTGAAGAAAATCCATAATGGATCTCATATTTAATGGATCTATAGAGATACTTTCACTAAAAATGGCATGCTCTAGATACTAAACCTTAGACTTAAAGAATGTGCATTTCACTAGGCTACCATAAAGTCAGTTCTTCCTCAAACAATGAAGGACCTAGCACAAGTGCCCCTCATGCTCCTCCTTTGTCCATGATTGTACAAATATACCATCCAAAATAATAATCATAAAATGGTCCAATATAGTGTGGAACACCCCTTTCATAAGGCTAGAGACATTTCAGAGGTGTTCTTCAACCCAAATGACACCATTATAAACTTATAGTATGCATAACAAGTATGGAAAATTATCATGTCAATATCTACCTTTGAAATCCTTAGATGATGATATTTGTAATTCAAATCTATCTTAGAGCACACTCTAGGTCCTTGTATTTGATCAAATAAATCATCAATCCTAGATAGTGGATAGATATTCTTCACTATTATTTTATTCATCTACCTATAGTCTATGCATAGGTGAAGAGAGTTTCCCTTCTTAAAGTAGATCATAATTGCACCCCATTGTGAGATCATAGAGTGCTTGAGAAATTAGCACAACTCATGGCACACAAACTATATGAAAGTCTATCTCTCTTTGTAAGGTGGCATCTCTAGCAACTATGACAAAAATACATCTTAAATCTACTATAATATAGAGTGGTAATCAATTGAAGTCCTTACCCTATCCTTCGATCTATGATTAACTATAATATAATAATGTTGGCATCCCTTCCATATGCTCTACTCAATTTGTAAAGTAAAAACCATGTGAAGGGAAATGGGTATCTACACTCGTATATAATCTTTTCCATAACTCTATGATCATCTGTACACTCAATCACCTTGGAACAATAATCAATTATAGCTCGATGGGTAGCAAGTCAATACATACCTAATACAATCCCATAAGAACCCAATGGAATGACTCAAAAGTCTAATGATTTGGTAAGGATCCAAGTCTTAACACATAACCTCTAATCAAAGAATCTACTACCAACTTAGCTACTAATACCATCTCTACTTCCTACCTATTGTCCTACCCAGAGGCCACCAAATTGCAACACTCCATTACTAATGGGGATATGAATGAGTTTTAGGCTACTCAACTAAATAAAACAAAAAATAAAATATCACTAAGTATTCTTGTGTTCTCCACAACCATGGCTTGATGCTCAACTGAGTGGCTCTCAACCACTAAAAAAACCTTGTGGGACCTATTAACATCACCCACCATCTACTCAAATCCTCTTACTCTTTGTGCTCTTACTATAACACTACCCTATAAGCACTCTCTAGTTATATGACTCATGCCACCATAAATAAAATGTGGACCCGCAACCTATGTCTTTGCCTGCTACACCCTACGAAGACACTAAAAACTAGATCTAATAGAATTAACTTGTACTCCTTTAACAAACTACCATGTATGAGTCAGTCACACACTTTATGTTTGTGATATCTAGTCTCTATAGGGCCCTTTAGTCCACATAGCCTTGGACTATCCTCCTTGTGGTCCTTGTTGAGGTTTATCCCTGTGTTCCTACAACTGATGTTGATGTCAAGGTTGGAAGATGTAGATGATAGCCAAAAACATCCCCTCACTAGGGGCTAAGGCCTACAAAAACTATGACCATAATATGCGTAACTATATCTCTAGCATGGTCATAAGCCTCTCAAGTGTTTCTCCAATCTCCTTGATATCTTAGACTTCTCCACGGATAGTTATAAGGTCATGGGTTAGATTGTATGAATGGCTCTTGTAGTCATAGCGTTTGGGCCTCTAATGACTTGCTCATGAGGAACTTCTGATCTTAGACATACTCAACATATGGAAGTAACTCTAAAATGTAACTCTCAAACTATGTCATACCATGAGTCCCCTCTACTATAGACCATGAAATTCATTTGTCTCAAACTAGTAAAAATACTCTAAAAGGTATAATGCAGAAGCATCCAGGCTCACAAGCAATCCTATTCTTTTCATGATCATTTTTTGTATTTTTGTTGTAGGTTTGGGCTTCAAGAGAATCTTTTTAAGTTTTGTGAGGATAAAAATCTCCATTTGTCAATCTCTGTCTTTTATTTCAAATATCAAAGGCAACAAGGTGTATAATGTGATTTTTAAAATTATTATATTGCACAATTTCAAGGTTTTAGAAGTTGAATGGGTCCATTGACATGGTAGAGGAAACTTGTCAAGTAAAATTACTTAATTTACTCAAGTTGGATGTCTATGGAAGTTTCCATAAGACAAGTGACACTTGGCATTTCATTCATGTCTTATTCTTTCAATTTGGGTGCCTAGAATGGAGGAAAAAGCTAGTGATTTTGACAATCAATTAGTGACTCTTCAGTTTCCAATTTGGGGTGAATGAGCATGAATTAGTTTATAATTTTATGCAAGGCATTGGATATGGTGTAGAAAGCTCAGGCATCATATTTGGAAGCATTTTATGATGAATTTTTAACCTATATAGAGGAATTTCAAAAGATAATCTGATGGAAATGAAAGAGAAAATTTGGGTGCTAGATTTTGGTGCTTCACAAGGGTTTTAATCTCTATAAAAGTCACCCTTTAATGATGTTAATAAGTACAAATTAGTAGAGCAAGGTTGGAGAAATAAACTTACAAATTACTCAAAGGAATGGCATGAAGAGATGCAAAAATTAACTTGCTAAAGAAAGGAAGAAAAACAATAAAAGACAAAGAGAGCTGTAGGTATTCAAGACAGCTAAGAGAGCTATAGGATGAATGGAAAAATTAGATTTCAAAAGAGGAGTGAAGCCAAGAAAATGTTAGGGCATGAGGGTTTGGAGAGATGAAGGATTGAAGTGCTTGAAAACCCTTGATATTTTTTGAATTTTTTTTCTATTGAATCATGAATTTATGTAATTGATTCCTAAAGGATTTGTTGAATGTAAATACACATGAGGGTTTGAATAAATTTATGTTTTCATATTTTTCTACAATCTATTCTCATTTGATATTTAAGCAAAGAGAGTTGGTGATATACTAAGGCTACAAGAGTGGGTGATATGTTAAGGTTGCAAGATATGTTATTATCCTTTGTACCAAAATTTTTATAAGGCCTTGTATTGTGATTGATGTGTTCTAATTGTGTACCTTGGGTACTTATGCTATGATTTGGTTGAGTTTTATCACTATATGTGATATTTTAAATTACCATCAATGTATATTATTGATGAGGTTTTATATTGGCATTTGTTGTCTAACTGTATATTATGGGATGTACATGTCGTGTTGTTATATGCTTGGATTCACGTATGTGGATTGGTATATGTTGGACTATTTTAGCACTTCAGTATCACTATTATCACCATTTATTTCAAGGTGGTAAGCTATATTGAGGTGGAGCTAAGTGCCCAATAGTTGTTAAAGTGTCATCCACAAAGTAGAAGAGAAAATTAGATCCCTATCTAAAATAATCTTGCACAACACTCCATGAAGCCTAATTATGTCATCCAAGAAGACTCTCACAACTATTTTTTCATTATAAATAGTTTTAATAGGACAAAATGTGCAACCTTGGCCAACTTGTTTACCATCACCATGATATTGTCATGGTGTCAAGATGATGTTGGGAGACTTACTATAAAATCCATGGAAATTGTATCCCATTTCTACTTAGGTATCTCTTGTAAGTAAAGGAGTCTTGTTGGGTGTTGACTCTGGGCCTTGACCCTCTAACAATCAAGGCATTGAGCTATAAAATTTATAATATTCTAACAAAAAGTTTCCCAATAATATATAGTTGTTAGAGATCTACATGCATTTTCTTCAACCTAGCATGTGCCACTTATGGTGCCTTGTAAGCCTCTATCAAAACCAAATTTGAAAGCTCCCCTTAAGTGGGAACACATTTATCTAACCATGATGGTGCAACAACCCATTTAAATATAAATAATATTTTACATACTTTCCCTTAAGGAGCCTCTCAGACTACAACTCCTATTGTACCTCATTAAACCACCCACCTTTTGGTAACTACTTAAGAATATAGCTCCTCAAGTTTGTACTCATAGTCATAGCCATGCCCTCATATCATCTCCTACTCAAGGAATTTTTAACCACATTCTCTTTTCCTTTGATGTAATGTACAGTAAATTTTTACTCACATAAAAACTTCATCCAATGTCATTGGTGGGCAGTCAAATCTAGCTAAGGATATACTATAAGTTTTAATGATTTGTATGAAACTCAAAGTGGTGCCCTAAGAGAAAGTGCATCCTAAGAACTAGTGCATGGACCACTAATACAATCTATAAATGATGAGTGGGGTAATTCAAATCATGGCTCTTATACTTTTACAACTCATACATGATCACTCAACCTCTCTACATAAGTATAACACCCAATCCCTCAATACAAGCATTTGTACATACCACAAAATCTATATCTAGGTTAAGTACTACTAGAATTAAAGAACTAGTGAGATACTCTTTGAAGGTCTAAAAGGCCCTCTCCCACTTCCAAATCTACTCAAAATTATTTCATTTTCTGGTGAAGGGAAGGGATGGGGTGTGTAATACTAGAAAAATCCTTAACAAATATATGATAGTATCATGCTAATCCCACGAATCTCTTGACCTCTGTGACGTTAGTGGGTGAATCCAATCCATAATTGATCTATAGAGATAATCTCACTAAAAATGATGTGCTCTAGATACTAAACCTGAAACTTAAGGGTAAAAGTTCAAGCATGTGTCACACTTTCATCCAACTAAATAGTTTTTATAGAAATTGTTTCACCCTAAATAGTTTCAGGAGCTTTCACCTGAAACCATGTAGTGCTACCTATGTGGCACTACATGGTATAAAGAGTTTCACTTAATACTTTTTCTTCTGAAATTTTAAATGTATAAATTCTGATTTCTAATTTGAAAAGGGTATTTATTTGCATAGAAAATTTTGAGCGGGAGAAGTTTTCCCGAAACTTTTTCAAGCGATATTGTCTCTCCTAAAACTATCTATGTGGCATCCCATTGACAGCCAACCCCCCATTTTTAATAAATTGATCAAAACTTCAATTTCAACTTCAAATTTCTCCCAACTAAAGGGCACTTTCATGAAAATCTAAAAATACTCTTTAGTAGATCTCGAAGTCTAGAACTTAGACTTATTGTTTTTATATATTTTTTTATTAGTTCTATTAGGATATTTTTTAAATTTATTGCAAGTAGGTTATTATAATCAAACATGCAGCTGATTGGAAATTGAAAAAAAAACTTAAAATTATTGAAAAATATACGACACACTAGAGGAGAGAATCCTGTCTAAGAGGGTATAATTTGATAGAAAATGTCAAATCCTCCTGGAAGAAAGAACTGCTAAGGCAAAAGAAAATATCTGTTGCTAGTAGAAAAACTCTCTGATCTGAAAAATATGTAGAACTATATCTAGAACTCTCTAGCACTATGAAGAACTCTCTAAAATTGCCTCCTAGATCTAAATTTATAGCCCAAAAAATGAAAGAAACTCCAAAGATCTTTTGCAACTGAAAATCTTTGAAACTGCCCACAAAATCTAACATAAAATCTGGTCAATACTGGCATCTGAAACTGAACTGGTTGTTCCATTTTCCTCTTCATGGCTGGAAATATATTTGGACTGCATCTTTAGTCTGTGTGAGAAAATAAGTCTTCCCCCGTCTCCATCTTGCTTGCCGATAAAAATAAGAGTGGCTGCTATTTACTTTAGGATTTCATCTCCTTTTACTTCCCGTGAATAGTAGCATGGAGTTAAATATAATAAAGCACTCAGCTTCATTGCTTTTGGGTCCCACATGTCTTATTAATCTTTATTTAAATCTACCCCCTTTAAAATCTCTCGTGACTTGAAAATATGAGAGACTTTTAATATTTGAAACTAAGGGCCCCACATTCATAATAAGAAACTTTTATAAAAATCAAAGATTCAGCTACTTTTTGAAAACCCACGGGACTCATATGGTGCATTATTAAAATAAAATAAAACATATATTTTTCCCTCTTCGGCTTACTCCATGTGGTGGGCTACGGTGTATCCTTTTTTAGTCTCTGCAACGCTTGAGCCACATGGTGGGCTACGGTGCCTTTTTAGAAACTTTTATTGTTGCTCCTCTTTTATTCACGGTGAGGAGTAAGAATCAAATTTTAATAAAGTTTTCACTTTATTATTTGCTGGAACCCACATCATTAAAATGATACTTAATCATATTTAAGTTTGCCTTTATCGCCTGTGCTACAAATGAGACCTTATGCATTTATTAGAATAGAGCATTTTAATTTTATGAAGAGAGGGCCCACCGCATCAAAAGAAACTCGATATTTTAATAAAAGACTTAGCCTCTCTAAAGATTCACGTGACTCCCATAGAATTTTTATAAAATGAAATAAAACATTTTATTTTTCTCTCTTCGGTCTCAACCACGTGGTCGACTCCTCTCATCTTTATTTTTCCTCAACTCCCGCAGCTTCAACATGGTGGCTTCTGCTAGTCCCTTGAGCTTCTCTCTCTTTGCATTCTCTTCGTACATGTGGTGACCTCCGATGCTTGCCTTTGCTTTTTTTCTTAGGCTACTTTTGATGATGGCCCGCGCCATTACTAATAACTTGAGCATTTAAAATGAAAACCATGTCTTCTTTATGAACATGGCTGAGCATTGAATTTTTGAAATGGTGTAAAAAATTTGTCACCAGTTCTTAGCGACTGGCTAGGAAAATAGGCCTGCCTATTTGAATCTAGAATATCTGGTTTTGTAGATTAGTGCCTTATTTATTGGGCAATAGAGTCAAATGTCTGAAACTGAAACATCCAACTGAAAACAGAGTGGTTGCCAGACCATGTTCCACCATAACTGATACACAGCTGCCCAGAAACATCATTGAATCTGAAACTGAAGCACTGCTGAACAAAATGTCTCTCTTAACTAAAACCACTACTGATAACCTCTGAAAATGACCATTAAATTTGAAACATGGCTAAACCATAGAAACTGACCATTAAATACTGTATCACAGGAGCTCTTTTGTAGCAGAGACTTATTGAAAAAAAAAATTGAAATTTGAAAACTAATACTACTGTTGTAGCTTCTTTTGAAAACTAAAACTAAAATACTGGCAACTAAAACACACAGGGAAATGGCCATTCATCAGAATCGAGAAATAACTGCCTAATCTGATGCTATTGATCCAATGGCTCCACATTGCACTGAGAATTGTCCAAACAAAATGCATGAAGAAAAATAACTAGAATTTGTACCTTTTTGCTTTCCTGCATTCCAGAGGTTCAACATTTGCATAAAAATACCAGTCAGGCTGATCTGTATGTTGTACTTTCTTGAGAGGAGGGTGGGAAGGAAAAATTAAGTGATGAAGTTCACCTCTTTGCTTGTGTGTGAAAGAATTTATGATCTTGGGCTTCTTAATGTCTTCTCCTTATTGCACTTCTATATGCTCATAATCCATATTGGCTGCAAACTCTAGCTGGAAGGTGATAGAGCTGGCAAGAACTGTCTTGAATCTGATTGGCACTTCTTCTTGAATGAAGAATGGAGTATGATGAGACTCTATATTCGACTCTTCACCACTTATGTCTCCTAATACATCATTATCATGGGGGCCACTTTTCCTTTTATCATGATCATCCAAATGTAAACAAAAAACTTCTAGATCATCCCAAAAAGAATCATTCTCAGACTCATCTTCACTTTTTTGCACAAGCAGACCTACCTTTTGTTTTTCTACAAATTGAGGCAAAGAATTTATATCTTCTGATGAACAGTACTTTTCAATTTCTAGAATTAAGCCAATGTTATTTGCCTCATCTTCACCTTTATGTGACAATATCTCTGGATCATTTCCTTCAAGATGTGAAATTTTTTTACAAAAATATTGTCCTTTATTTATAGGTTCAGCAGTAACTTCTTTTACAACTGCTACCTCCAGATGCGATACAGATGATACATTAACGTTCTCCGAGTACTTTTCAGCTTCAAAGCCCCTCTTGAAGTACCTTTTAGCTTCTAGAAGTATCACCTCATAAGCATCTTCTGAATCTTCTTCTTGACTTAACATAATCTCTAATTTATATGTTGCCATAGGTGCATGATACTGATCAACAGAAGAACACAATGAATAGATAGGAGCCACCTTCTTGCTTGCATTTTGATCTTTGAGACTCAAATCTTCCTTAATGTCAAAATGATAGAGAACTTGACCTATGGCTTTTATTGGCTGATTTGAAGCTACATAGTTTTGTAAGACACAATTTTCAAGGTAAGTGGGTTTGTGTTGAGCCTAAGGCAAGATCTCTTCAATAAACTAACTAGATTGATATTGTTGTTCATACAAGCTTTGAGGCGTGAAAATTGAATCATCATGATACGAGGATTGATTTCTTAGCTCATTAAGCTCTTGGGAAAAATATTTTATGAGTTCTTTTACCTCCATCATCTCCTTATGATTTGATGAATCGGTAGGGAGGGTGGGTGGACCAGAATTTATATGCACTTGGCTATAAGAAAGAGCCTGATATAGGTAATTTGTATGCAGCATCAAAGGTGTTAAAGGAAGAGGAGATAGTTTATCAGCTTTAATGAGGTTATTTTCATCTCTAATATCCAAATCATATGACTGGGGAAGAGTATCACCTCCTAGGGCTTGTATCATGACAGATATTTTAGGGTCTAAAGCCTTTAAATAATACAGAAATGCAAAGACTGGAGGAGGCCTCATGTCAACAGAAAATTTCTTCCATACCTTATCAAATCTTGAGTTGAAGTCACACATGCTCTCCATTGGATGCCTCTTGATGGTGATGAGGTTCTGGGTGAGAGTGCCAACATCTGTCCTCTCTCTGAACTAATTGTAGATGAGCCCACCAAGTTGATCCCATTCGGTGATTGAACCAGGATGCAAACTTTTGTACCATTCTTTTTCTCTACGTTTGAGGGAAGATGCCAATAATAGAAGGGCATGATTCTCAGTTATGACATTGTGGATGGAGCATAAATTGGCAAAATCTTGAATGTGGTCTGTAGGAGAAATTGAGCCATCTCCAAGAAAGTGAGGTAGTGCCTTCCATGCTATATTAGGAACTTGACCTTGCTGCTGAAGAACAAGAGGGCTTGAATCCCAAGTCACAAAAGGTAGATCTCTTTGAATATTCAGATGCACATAGATACTAGGGGCTGCCATGATCTATAGGTACAAAGATCTGAGAAAGAACCTTCAGTAGAGTCGTCAGATGGATGATTCATACTCCAATGAGCAGATATTTATTTGATTTACCACCAAAACCACATAATACAGGCCAAAGATTTAAGGAAAACAAAGACCTAAGTCTTTGAATCCAGTCCCACCGGGTGTGCCACAAATTGTTGATGCATAAATTTGTGGGTTTAATCTAGTAGCAACATGGGAGGTTTCTGAGATGTGGGATTGAACCCAGAAACAACCTCCAGATTTTAGGGAAGCTGGTTCTTCCATTCTTCAATGGGGGTTTAAGAAAAAGGTTAGAAGGAAAATGAGTTTTTGCAGAAATAATTGCCTAGATCTAAGGCAATACACTAGATTTAAAACTTAGTTGCACAGTGTTTAAACCTTGAAAGATTTAACTCAAAGATTAAAGAGCTGAGAGGAATGATTAAACCTAGTTTGTAAACAAATTAAACAAAGGCAAAAGAAATAGAGAGATTAGAAACTAGAAACAGAGACACCTAGATATGTACAGAACAATATTTCTTATTATTTGAATAGTAACAAATTATAGAGGCTCAAATAGCACAAAATAAAATGTCACATCATCCTAGAAGAAAGAACTACTAAGGAAAAAGAAGATATCTGTTGCTGGTAGAAAAACTCTCTGATCTGAAAAGTATGTAGAACTATCTCTGGAACTCTCTCACACTATAAAGAACTATCTAAAAATGCCTCCCAAATCTACATTTATAGCCCGAAAAATGAAAGAAACCCCAAAGATCCTTTGCAACTAAAAATCTTTGAAACTACCCACAAAATCTGGCATAAAATCTAGCCAATACCGACATCTGAAACTGAACTGGCTATTCCATTCTCTTCATGGATGGAAATATATTTGTCCTGCATCTTTAGCCTGTGTGAGAAAATAAGTCTTCCCCTATCTCCATCTTGTTTTCCGGTAAAAATAAGAGTGGCTTCTATTTACTTTAGGCTTTCATCTCTTTTTACTTCCTATGAATAGTAGCATGGAGTCAAATATAATAAAGCACTCAACTTTATTGCTTTTGGGTCCCACATGTCTTATTAATAATAAAAGACTTTATTCTTTATTTAAATCTGCCCCCTTTAAAAGCTCTCGTGACTTGAAAATCTAAGAGACTTTTAATATTTGAAACTAAGGGCCCCACATTGATAATAAGAAACTTTTATAAAAATCAAAGACTCAGCTACTTTTTGAAAACCCATGGGACTCATATGATGAATTATTAAAATGAAATAAAACATATATTTTTCCCTCTTCGGTTTGCTCCACGTGGTGGGGTACGGTGTATCTTTTTTTAGTCTCTACAGCGCTTGAGCCACGTGGTGGGCTACGATGCCTTTTTAGAAACTTTTATTGCTGCTCCTCTTTTATTCATGGTGAGGAGTAAGAATCAAATTTTAATAAAGTTTTCACTTTATTATTTGTGGGAACCCACATCATTAAAATGATACTTAATCGTATTTAAATCTTCCTTTATCTCATGTGCTGCAAATGAGACCTTATGTATTTATTAAAATAATGCATTTTAATTTTATGAAAAAAGGGCCCACTGCATCAAAAGAAACTCAATATTTTAATAAAAGACTTAGCCTCTCTAAAGATTCATGTGATTCCCATAGAATTTTTATAAAATGAAATAAAACATTTTATTTTTCTCTCTTCGGGCTCAACCACGTGGTGGACTCCGCTTATCTTTATTTTTCCTCAACTCCCGCAACTTCCATGTGGTGGCTTCCACTGGTCCCTTGAGCTACTCTCTCTTTGCATTCTCTTTGGACACATGGTGATCTCCAATGCTTGCCTTTATTTTTTTTCTTAGGCTGCTTTTGATGATGGCCCACGCCATTACTAATAACTTGAGCATTTAAAATGAAAATTGTGTCTTCTTTATGAATAAGGCTGAGCATTGAATTTTTGAAATGGTATAAAAAATTTGTAACCAGTTCTTGGCAACTGGCTGGGAAAATAGGCCTGCCTATTTGAATCTAGAATCTTTGGTTTTGTAGATTAGTGCCTTAATTATTGGGAAATAGAGTCAAATGTCTGAAACTGAAACATCAACTGAAAATAGAGTGGATCCCAGACCATGTGCCACCATAACTAATACACAGCTGCCCAGAAACATCATTGAAGCTGAAACTAAAGCACTACTGAACAAAATGTCTCTCTTAACTGAAACCAATACTGATAACCATTAAAAATGACCATTAAATTTGAAACATGGCTGAACCATAGAAATAGACCATTAAATACTATATCACAGGAGCTCTTTTGCAGTAGAGACTTACTGAAAACAAAATAACTAAAATCTAAAAACTAATATTACTATTGTAGCTAATTTTGAAAACTAAAACTAAAATACTGGCAACTGAAACACACAGGGACATGACCATTCACTGGAATGGAGAAATAACTGCCTGATCTGATGCTATTGCTCTAGTGGCTCCACATTGCACTGAGAATTGTCCAAACAAAATGCATGAAGAAAAATAACCAGAATTTGTACCTTTTTGCTTTCTTGCATTCTGGAGGTTCAACATTTGCATGAAAATACCAGTCAGGCTGATCTGTATGCTGTACTTTCTTGAGTGGAGGGTGGGAAGGGAAAATTAAGTGATGAAGTTTACCTCTTTGCTTGTGTGTGAAAGCATTTATGATCTTGGGCTTCTTAATGACTTCTCCTGATTACACTTCTGTGTGCTCATAATCCATATTGGCTGCAAACTCTTGCTAGAAGGTGACAAAGCTGGCAAGAACTGTCTTGAATCTGATTGGCACTTCTTCTTGAATGAAGAATGGAGTATGATGAGACTCTATATTCGACTCTTTGCCACTTATGTCTCCTGATACATCATTATCATGGGGGGCACTTTTCCTTTTATCATGATCATCCAAATTTAAACAAAAAACTTCTAGATTATCCCAAAAAGAATCATTCTCAGACTCATCTTCACCTTTTTGCACAAGTAGACCTACCTTTTGTTTTTCTACAAATTGAGGCAAATAATTTATATCTTCTGATGAACAATACTTTTCAGTTTCTAGAATTAAGCCAATGTTATTTGCCTCATCTTCACCTTTATGTGACAATATCTCTGAATCATTTCCTTCAAGATGTGAAATTTTTTTACAGAAATATTGCCCTTCATTTATAGGTTTAGTAGTAACTTCTTTTGCAGCTGCTACCTCTAGATGCAATACAAATGATACATTAATGTTCTCCCAGTACTTTTCAGCTTCAAATCCCCTCTTGAAGTACCTTTCAACTTCTAGAAGTATCACCTCATAAGCATCTTCTGAATCTTCTTCATGACTTAACATAATCTCTGAGTTATATGTTGCCATAGGTGCATGATATTGATCAACAGAAGAACACATTGAATAGATAGGAGCCACCTTCTTGCTTGCATTTTGATCTTTGAGACTCAAATCTTCCTTAATGTCAAAATGACAGAGAACCTGACCTATGGCTTTTATTGGCTGATTTGAAGCTACAGAGTTTTGTAAGACACAATTTTCAAGGTAGGTGGGTCTATGTTGAGCCTGAGGAAGGATCTCTTCAATAAACTGACTAGATTGATATTGTTGTTCATACAGGCTTTGAGGCTTGAAACTCGGATCATCATGATACAAGGATTGGTTTCTTAGCTCATTAAGCTCTTGGGCAAAAGATTTTATGAGTTCTTTTACCTTCATCATCTCCTTATGATTTGATGAATCAGTAGGGAGGGTGGGTGGACCAGAATTTATATGCACTTGGCTATAAGAAAGAGCCTGAGATAGGTAATTTGTATACAGCATCAAAGGTTTTAAAGGCAGAGGAGATAGTTTACCAGCTTCAATCAGGTTATTTTCAGATCTAATAGCCAAATCATATGACTGGGGAAGAGTATCACCTCCTAGGGCTTGAATCATGATAGATATTTTAGGGTCTAAAGCCTTTAAATAATACATAAATGCAAAGACTGGAGGAGGCCTCATGTCAACAAAAAATTTCTTCCATACCTTATCAAATCTTGAGTTGAAGTCACACATGCTCTCCATTGGATGTCTCTTGATGGTGATGAGATTCTGGGTGAGAGTGCCAACATCTGTCCTCTCTCTAAACTGATTGTAGAAGAGCCCACCAAGCTGATCCCATCTGGTGATTGAACCAAGCTCCAAACTTCTCTACCATTCTTTTGCTCTGCCTTTGAGGGAGGATGCCAACAACAGAAGGGCATGATTCTTAGTTGTGACATTGTGGATGGAGCATAAACTGGCAACATCTTGAATGTGGTCTATAGGAGAAACTAAGCCATCTCTAAGAAAGTGAGGAAGTGTCTTCCATGCTGTATCAGGAACTTGACCTTGCTGCTGAAGAACAAGAGGACTTGAATCCCAAGTCACAATAGGTAGATCTCTTTGAATATTCAGATGCACATACATAACAGGGGTTTCCATGATCTGTAGGTGCAAAGATCTAAGAAAGAACCTTCAGTAGAGTCACTAGATGGATGATTCATGCTCTAATGAGCAGATATTTATGTGATTTAACACCAAAACCGTAGAATACAGGCCAGAGATTCAAGGAAAACAAAGACCTAAGTCTTTGAATCCAGTCCCTCCAGGCATGCCAAAAAATGTTGATGCATAAATCTGTGGGTTTAATCTAGCAGCAACATGGGAGGTTTCTAAGATGTTGGATTGAACCCAGAAACAACCTCCAGATTTTAGGGAAGCTGGCTCTTTCATTCTTCAATGTGGGTTTAAGAAAAAGGTTAGAAGGAAAACAAGATTTTGTAGAAATAAATTCTTAGATCTAAGGCGATATGCTGGATTTAAATCTCAGATGCACAGTGTTTAAACCTTGAAAGATTTATCTAGAAGATTAAAGAGCTAAGAGGCATGATTAAACCTAGTTTGTAAACAAATTAAAAAATGGTAAAAGAAACACAGAGATTAGAAACTAGAAACAGAGACACCCATATATGCACAGAACAATATTTCTTATTATTTGAATAGTAACAAATTACAAAGGCTTGAATAGAACAAAATAAAATGTCACATCCTCCTGGAAGAAAGAACTGCTAAGGCAAAAGAAAATATCTGTTGCTGGTAGAAAAACTCTCTGATCTCAAAAATATGTAGAACTATCTATGGAACTCTCTAGAACTATGAAGAACTATCTAAAACTACCTCCCAGATCTATATTTATAGCCCAAAAACTGAAAGAAACCCCGAAGATCTTTTGCAACTGAAAATCTTTGAAACTACCCACATAATCTAGCATAAAATTCAGCCAATACCGGCATCTAAAACTGAACTGGTTGTTCCATTTTCCTCTTCATGGTTGGAAATATATTTGGCCTGCATCTTTACCCTATGTGAGAAAATAAGTCTTCCCACGTCTCCATCTTGCTTTCCGGTAAAAATAAGTGGCTGCTATTTACTTTAGGGTTTCATCTCTTTTTAGTTCCCGTGAATAGTAGCATGGAATCAAATATAATAAAGCACTCAGCTTTATTTCTTTTGGGTCCCACATGTCTTATTAATAATAAAAGACTTTATTCTTTATTTAAATATGCCCCCTTTAAAAGCTCTTGTGACTTGAAAATCTGAGAGACTTTTAATATTTGAAACTAAGGGCCCCACATTCATAATAAGAAACTTTTATAAAAATCAAAGACTCAACTACTTTTTGAAAACCCACAGGACTCATATGATGTATTATTAAAATGAAATAAAATGTATATTTTTCCCTCTTCAGCTTGCTCCACGTTGTGGGCTACAGAGTATCTTTTTTTAGTCTCTACAACACTTGAGCCACGTGGTGGGATACGGTGCCTTTTTAGAAATTTTTATTGCTGCTCCTCTTTTATTCATGGTGAGGAGTAAGAATCAAATTTTAATAAAGTTTTCACTTTATTATTTGTTGGAACCCACATCATTAAAATGATACTTAATGATATTTAAATATGCCTTTATCTCATGTGCTGCAAATGAGACCTTATGCATTTATTAAAATAAGGCATTTTAATTTTATGAAGAGAGGGCTCACTGCATCAAAAGAAACTCAATATTTTAATAAAAGACTTAGCCTCTCTAAAGATTCATGTGACTCCCATAGATTTTTTATAAAATGAAATAAAACATTTTATTTTTCACTCTTCGGGCTCAACCACGTGGTGGACTCCGCTCATCTTTATTTTTCCTCAACTCCCGCAGCTTCCATGTGGTGGCTTTTGCTAGTCCCTTGAGCTGCTCTCTCTTTGCATTCTCTTCGGACACATGGTGACCTCTGATGCTTGCCTTTGCTTTTTTTCTTAGGCTGCTTTTGATGATGGCCCGCGCCATTACTAATAACTTGAGCATTTAAAATGAAAATTGTGTCTTCTTTATTAATATGGCTGAGCATTGAATTTTTGAAATGGTGTAAAAAATTTGTCACCACATGCATTATTCGTTTCACAAGTGTCTAGATGGTGTAACCTGTGAGGATGATCATACTTAGCTAGAAGATTTTTTCTAGAGTTATATGGTCAATTGTGTTACGTAGGACACAACACTAGGACTTAGATGGAAACCTTGTTGGTTCCTTATTCTATACTCTTCATGAAGGGTAGGGCCACTTCTAGGAAAGAAGGTGTGCAGGGGACTATTGGTTTGTTGTTGGAGGTAAAGCACTCGGATGATGCTCTCCCTTTATAGCAGAAGACTCGCCAAGACTTGAGTGACATATATCAAGATTCTAGATGCAATATTCATTACTTTATGATGAAAATTTATTTTTATTTCCAAGAGCAAATTATGTATTATAAATGCAAATTGAAATGATTTTCATTGTAATTATCTTTGAATTTATTGAATTTTTAAAGTTGAAAAATATTCAGAAAAGATATGTATTTATTTTCTTGTGATTGTGCAAATAAAAAAAGTTTACCTTGTTCATTTACTTTCTGGTTAAATATTTGAGTAAATCCGAGTAATATGAGAAGGCATGTTACACACTAACCTTCTTCAACATAAAACATAGTTGATTCAACATAGGCACACATTTCTTTTGACACTCTTATTACTTTTGAGTTGTGGGCTAATAATTGAATAATTTAACCTTAATTTAAGAAATTAAATATAAGTAATAAGGTATAATAATTGAATAATTCAACCTTAATTTATGAAAATAAATATAAGTAATAAGGTATTTAGTTGTAAGTATAATGAAGATGCATAATTTTAATGTTGCGTTAAATTTCACTTGTTTTAGAATTAAAAAATGGTTCCTCTTTGTTATACTTTATCAAGTAATCAAAATAGTTTGTTAAATCTATGGAAGGTTGAACCTACAACATTAAGTCATTTTTATAGATGTGGATTTAATTATGTGCCTTTTTCTAATTTGCTACTCTTCTTTGATTATTAATGACTAGTGGTTTTGAAAAATACCTTGGGGACGCTACCAAATTGCAAGGGTCACGTTCTCCTAGGTAAACTCTTAGAAAAATAGACTTTATGGTTGTGAAAATGATTGAGGATTATTACCTTTAGATGTGTATATGTTCTAAAATAATTATATAGATTTAGGTTTATTTTAGTGTTCTAATTGAATTGTTCCTAAAATGATTCTTCTCTCTACTGCATATGAGTTTGCAAAGGATTAAATTTGGATGATAAGAAGATGATAAATAAACGCACATTGAATGACTTTAAATGGTAAGACATTAATAAATTGCATGAAATGTGTACTAAGTTAGCCTGTGATAGGAATAAAATGGGGCAAATTTTGAGTAAGATTTTTTAAATTTTAGGAGTGAAATCCCCATGTGCATGATCAATTCTACACCCATGGGATTGACTCAAAACATGGAAATGATGATATCTATGTAGAGAATGAAATTCAAGGCATAGTTGGAAGTAATAGGCATAATGAATGTCGAATGTATAGGGATATGTACAAATATGAATGGCATAAAGTCAAATACATGAAAATGTATGTTAATGAAATTAGGTGAAGGATTGAAGAATGAAGCCAACTTCATACAAGATTATTTCATAATTTATTGATATATAATTGTATTAAATCTTTCTCAACCTAAAACTAAATGAACAATACTCAATAATCCATGTTATAAACATTTATAATTGTTTCAAATTTTTAGCTGGTAGGGTTATTAGTGGGAGATTTATTGTGTTAAATTGTCAAACGCTTGGGAAATCATCAGCCTTGGGCACTGTTTTATTTTCCATCAACCATTTTTAACATTGAATTATGATTTTTCTAGAAATGCGAAGGGTTTAGATTTTAGTACAATCTATGAGGGAATGAAATCTTGTATCAAATTGTCCATCCAGTCATGAATGACTGATGGAACAACCTTTGGTTGCTTTGTGTCTTCAGACACGTGTTTGTAGCTGAGCCCTAGATAGTTGGAATTTTAAATTTTAAAATTATTTATAAACTCTTTAACCATCCAAGGCATATCTCACGTGTATCTTTTCCCTTCACTTACTATTTTTAATTTTTTAAACATGACAAACAAAAAAAAGTAATGATATTTATTAGCCGATAGGTTTAAACATGACAACAACAAAAATTAATAATACTTATTAGCAAATAGGCTTATTAGTGGGAGATTTCTCCCATTAAATTGTCAGATGCCTGGGAAATCGTCAACCTCAGGCACCATTTTATTTTCTGTCAACCATTTTAACATTGAATTACGACTAGTTTTAGTCTCTAAACACGTCCAGTTATCATGCGTAGAATTTGGGCGACATCTTGTGCAAGTGCAAGTGTTATTTTGTATGTATTGTATTTATGATCTTGATTGGAAAGTATATAATAATAATAATAAAATAATATAATATCCCCTATGAACGCCGCACATACATAACATCTACCCACATGTCATTTCTGATGGTAGGACCCAATTTGATAGCCGTATGGCCATATTTTCTCCTTAAAATACAAGTGAAATTTTAAAGCTATATATTTAGACTAAATATATTATATAATTTAATATTTATAGATATTTATTATTTAGTTATAAATGTTTTATATATAAAATACAATAATTATCTATATTATATAATATATTTTATATAATGTAAACTATTAAATTATTATAATAATATTATAAAATTGTATATTAATAATGGCCCCACCAACCAAAAACAAAAACGAGAAGTGACTTTAGGCCATGAGTGATGGGTACAGTTAAATTACAACACGATTAAGGTCATAAATTAGTTGATGTTATAGAAGCGTTGTTGTCAACCACTACTGTCAATTGTGGAAATATTAGCTATCTTCTTAACTCCAAACAATTAAAATATGTTACCGAATATGTTTATTTATAAATCAGTTTTCTTATCATATAGGTACACTATTTTTTAAAATTTATTTGATGTTCGTATTAGTGAGCACGTATTTCCAGTCAGATATCTATACTAGATATTAATTCTTTAATTTTATATTTAAATACTTTAAAAACCTAAATAATTATTAAAAAACTTTAAAGCTCAACTATTTCTATACATTTTATTTTAAATTATCATAATTAAATCACAAAGAAAGAAGTGTGGGAACTCAAAATAAGTAGAAACAATAATTAATCTTTTTATAATATACTTTTTAGACGATATGCTTATATGTGGTAGGTTTTCCTCTATTTAAATTGTTGGATGCACCTTCCAATGGTACTTTTTTTAATAACTAGACTTTAATTCTTTTAATGGGGAAGTAACTAGACTTTAATTCTTTTAATGGGGAAGATTGTTGATTATAGTATAAAACTCTTGGATGTTTTCGTTTAGCATATAATACTCTATGCATACGTAAATTTGTGGACTATTAAAATTTACTAATTCCTCAAGGACAATTAAACATTTACTAATTCTTCAAGGAGAATTATGATTTACCCTGATATGAGCTTTAAATTTTTGTAAATATATAGACACTTCATATAAATATAATGCAATATTATATTTAATATATATTCATAAATAGTATTTTATAATACATAAATTATATCTATAAATATAAAATACAATATAATATATTATCAATATGAATATTATAAAATGTATTTTATATTTATATATATTAATAATATATTTGAATTAAATAGTTTGAATAAAAATAATATTATATTAGTATTGATAAAATATTTAAAATTTTGTATACAAATTTAATATGATATTTAATGTAGAGGCCTATAAAATTAAAATTAAATAAAATAACTCTTAAGTAAACAAAACAAAATAACTCCTACCAACCATTATTTGGGTTTTTTTTTTGTTTATTACTTTGCACATTAATTGATGGCAACATAGATTATGTAGTTTACACACTAGATGATAGTTCTATGACGTGCAAATATTGTACCATTTTTATTTGTCACAGCCAGAAAAATCAACTATTTATTTCTATTAGTGTAGGAATAATAACACTATTACTTATTATTTAAATAAGTAATTATGTGTATATCCCCACATGGCTTTAAGCCACCTTAGGTGGTTAGGTGTCTACTTGGAGATTCTAATACAACTCTCCAAGCCACTTGTCGACACTCATTTGCCACCACTCCTTGAGTGTTTGAGTTGACTCCTAAAGTGACTCAAACTCTCAACACTATTTGTACACCACACTTGTTCATAATTCATTACCGATTATGTAATTATGTAATTAATCATCTTTTGTGTCATTTGTTCTTGATTGCTCCATTTGTGATTAGAATTATCTTAGTGATCTAAGTTCTAACATGGTATCAGAGCAGGGCTGAAGCTCGTTTCCTGGTTCATTTGGAGCAGAGGCCAATTTGGAGGTCGTGTATTGGAGGCATTTCTGGTGCAAGTTTTTTTTTGTAGGGGCATCTCTTTGAGGGTTTCTATGCCCATGAAGGGAAAACTACAAATCAACAATGCAAGCCTTTGCTTCCCTGCCCACGAAGGCCATGGCTTCCCAGCCCACCCATGTATACCATGCTTTCTCTGCACATCAATCACTAGTTAGGCCATCGACTCCTCCATAAGCCCTATGGTAGCTATTTTGGGTGCATCTTGTAGTTTTGAGGTGAAATATTTGCTACTGAAGTTATATTTGCATGTCGATCTGAGGGTTTGGAACCCTAAGTGGAGGCCGTTTGAGGTCCGTGCCCTATGTTTTGGCAGTCACAGCCTGATGTGACACCATTCCAAGGGTCAAATTATTTCTCTGTGGCTTGGTTTGAAAGGTCGCTCCATGACTCGAGGTAATTGACGACCTGCACAGAACATAGGTCTGTGTGAAGGAGGCACCGCTTGCTATGCACAAGGAGGCATGAACCTTGCCTAAGGAGGTGGCTTCACAATTGCAGCTTGCTTCTGTCAACTCTTTGGTTCTTTTTTTAATTGACATTTTGGCAAATTTTCTATGTTCGTGGGCATTTTTTGTAGCATTTCAATGGATCCAAACCCTGCATCATTCAACATTTGCATGAGTTCCTATTGCTATCAAAGTTTACTATAGGTTTTTTGGTTCAATTTGCATGTTTTTCTACAAATTTTGAGCATTTTTTAGGCGTCTTTTGGTCAAAATTCCTCCTATACGGTGGCATTTAGGGTTTGAGTAACCAAATTTCATACAATTTTGGGCGCCATCTACAAACTTGGCTGCCATTTGACCTCTTCACCATTGTTTTTACCTCTATGTGCCCCTGTGCATGCTACAATTCTGTCATCTCTACTACAAATTCACCATTTTTTGGCTACCATTTCTCATGGCCACCACCCGATTTTGCTCCTCTACCTTAAATTTTGGCTTCACCTCTCATATAAACATTTTCCCCTAATTTTGTTTTCAAGAATTTAACATTATACTTTGCAAAGTATTATCAAAAGAGGAATTTTTTAAGTGTTAAAATAGAGGACGTAATTGGGAAAAAATTGATTTGTTGGAATTATGGTTTGTAATAATCCATGTATCTTCCCTTGTCGAAGACGAAGGGTGAGGCCTGGGTTGGCAAGAGGCCAATTCCCCCTCACAAAATTAAACCATTGTGTTCTTCATTCTCTGTTGAATCTAACGAGTCATTGGAAGGATAGTTTCCCTCTTGCCATAGGCATTTTTTTGTTAATTAGTGTTAGTTTATTAAAATAGGTCTATTTTGCGGGAACTTGTTTTTGTGATAACTTTTGCTCGGTAGCTCAAAATTGAGCACCATTTTTTGCAAAAGTGAATATTTTCACATTTTCCACACATCTAACCTATTTATATTGTAATAGCACACTAAGTTATAAAGTGCCACAAACAAGGGGAGGTCACCTAATACTGAATCGGGGGGTGTATAGAATGTGCCTTGAACATTTTAGAGTTGTGCCAAATAGCACTTCCTTAGAAACATGTCAAGACCACTTCATTGAGTTGTGTCTAGAACACTTCCGCACTTTCTTTCCATTTTTTCAGTTATGAGGGTTATTCATGCACTAATTTATAAAGTGCCACAAATATCATCTGGGATAAAAATATTAAATTATGGGGGGTTCATAGAGTTGTGTCGAGCATTTCTGAGTTGTGCGAAGAGCACTTCCATAGTGATATGTCAAGAGCACTTCACTACTCCATCATTCTTCAACATTTTTTCCCACATTGTATTGAGATGTGTCACGAACACTTCCACTACAACATCACTATCACCTAATGCTACATGTGCATCCAGAGTTGATTCTTCAAGAACTTCCAGAGATTCATCATAGCAAAAGATTGATATCAGTTTCCTTGCTTCTACAAATTTCAAAGTTGCTTCATAGGAGGCTTCCAGATAATCTTCAAATCAGGACTTCACATTGGACTTGAATTGTAGCCATATGGCATGCAATTGCATTCCACAAATGGATCTTGCAAGTATTGTAGGACTATCACCTTCAGTTGTATTGTGTCAAGTACACTTCCATCAAGTCGTGTCCAATACACTTTATTATTTTTCTCTCTCTTGGAAGAAAGTTTTTTCCCACTGGGTTTTCTTTCTTTCTCTGCTTTATGAGAGATGCTTTTGTATATGGGTACCTGATCAGGCCTAGTTGTTGGGACCCATCTTTATTGTGCCCACCTAAGCTATGCTTAAGGGGGGCTATTAGTGTAGGAATAATAACACTATTACTTATTATTTAAATAAGTAATTATGTATATATTCCCCACATGGCTTTAAGACACCTTAGGCGGTTAGGTGTCTACTTGGAGAGTCCAATACAACTCTCCAAGCGACTTGTCGACACTCACTTGCCACCACTCCTTGAGTGTTTGAGTCGACTCCTGAAGTGACTCAAACTCTCAACATTATTTGTACACCACATTTGTTCAAAATTCATTACCGATTATGTGATTATGTAATTAATTATCTTTCATGTCATTTGTTCTTGATTGCTCCATTTGTAATTAGCATTCTCTCAGTGATCTAAGTTCTATCAATTTCAAGTGTTTTAAAAACTATTTTTAACAATTAGTCCTATAAATATATTCTATCACATAGAATAAATCTTATATCCTTAAACACCATGAATGGTGCTTTTGCATATAGTAATAATCCTTAAATATACTTTGTAAAAAATATAATATCAAAATTAAATATTATATTAAATAAAATAACAAATATATAAAAATATTAAATATAAAATATTTAACTAACTATAATATTGAATATATCATATATTATTTATTAAAATGTATATAAATATTAAAAACATTAAAATATATATAAATATTGAAATTAAAAACTAACATTTATATAGAATATAATATATAATAATAAATATAATATTATCTCATCAATCATTGCTTTTAATGTGGTTTTAGTGTCGGATAGTATTTCATTAAAATATTGTTTTTATACATAGAAAATATTTGGCCGCTAAATATGAGAAACAAAATTTGTATAAACATTACAAATTATATACAAAGGCTAAAATATTAAGTGATTGATATCCCGTAGGAAGTGACCCAATTTGAAGATCTTTGTTTAGTGAATATTTTGTTCTAGAAATCAGTTTTAAATATAATCCACTTCAAGAGTAATTGGAAAAGGTAAAATTTTAAAACTCCTCATAACTCGCATCACCATGTTTTATGTTTTTTAGTTTAATTAGGGAAGTGAACTTGATGCCAAATGATTTCATAGTTCTGTATTGAGCAAACCCAGAAAAGTGTTCATTGATGCTAGGTTTAGATTTGTGGATTTGGCTATAATTGGTTCCAAATGGACTTTCAATGGGCCAAACATCTATAGAAATACCATGTAAGATGAATTTATTTTTCAGTTATGCTCATAGTTTTTTATTTATTTCCAACCATCAAAGGGATAGGTTCTTAGTAGGTAATAATATATATCAGATCACAAAGGGATATGTTGTTAGCTTGACATGCATCATTTTGGGGCAAGCACAATATCTCTTTATGTTTTTCCCCATTCATTTTCACCTTTATGTTTTCTTTAATGATTTTATATTTTTGTATTGGTTGTGTTTTAGGATGTAACTAAGCTAGGATGTATTACATGTATCCATATTGAGGAAGCCTTGATGATAAATTTTTTAAATGTAAATGTTATTTTAATTATGTTTAGATTCATTGACTTGGTTAAGTTTACTATATAAAATAATTTATTAAATGGAAAGCTATTGGAAGTGTTTAATTTATTTCAGTTGTATACTCAATCAAAATATTCTAATTTTTTTGTTTTAGAGTTTTTTAAGTTTTATTTTTCTTAGATTTTAAAATACAAACTCAAACACCTCATTTTCTTACAAATTATGTGGAGAATACTTGATTCTCTAGCCAAGTGAATATTATTTTCATAGATGAACACACTTTCTAGATAAGGCATTCTTCTTTAATTGACTATAAAGGCATGGTTTTCTTATTATTTTTTAAGAGTAGCGACAGATGGGAACCAACTGCAACTACTTCCCATTTGTACTTGCATTTATTTTTTTCTTAAGCTTTCTCGCTATTAAATTGGTCTCTTCAAAGTTGAATTAGCTCTATAGTATTAAGTCTCCAAATATTGCGTAGACAAGAAAGCTCTATTGAAAGTGTATAATTTATTTCAGTTGTGTATAATTGGAAGTTTACTAAATGGAAAGCTATTGGAAGTGTATAATTTATTTTAGTTGTGTAGTCAATCAAAATATTCTAATTTTTTTGTTTTATAGTTTTTTAAATTTTATTTTTCTTAGATTTTAAAATACAAATTCAAACACCTACTTTGCTTACAAATTATGTGGAGAATACTTGATTCTCTAGCCAAGTGAATATTATTTGCACATACGAACACACTTTCTACAGAAGACATTCTTCTTTAATTGACTATAAAGGCATGGTTTTCTTATTGTATTTTTAAGAGCAACAACAACTAAGAAATTGTATTTGTTTTTTCTTAAGCTTTCTCATTGTTAAACTGGTCTCTTCAAAGTTGACGTAGCTCTATAGCATTAAATCTCCATCTATTAGAATAATGATGAGTCAACATTGTTTGCATAAATGTTTTTTCTACACTCTACTTAGAGGCTATCAATTACATTTTAAGACACTCTCAAAACAATGGAGGAAACTAGACAAATACACTAGAAAACAAGCATTGTCAACCATATAATGCAATGTGGTCTCCACCTTCCTAACACTTTTCAAAATGACACTACTTAGAGAAGAATAATGATTTCACTATGCAATTAAAGTTTCAATATTGCTTTCCATTCTTTGACAAACATAAGGCTAAAAATCTACTCCAAAACATATAAATTCAAAGGAAATGTACAAATTCCCTCCTCTTAAAGTTATACGTACAAAATCTGTTGAACAATCCACTCGGTGCATCCAATTTTGTGTCAAAGTTTGTCATAGTAGTAGTATGTAGTCACTCAAACTGTTACATAGCTATTTCTTACACAACATAATGTAATTAAAAACCCATATTTCTAAATTGTAAAACATAGTATGATAGCTGATGCCATAGACAATTTCAAAAAGGATGTAGCAGAAAATTGGCTGCATAAATATACGCAAGAGGAGCCACTATATTATGAGAATTGATAATCTTTTGCAATGCCTATAAATCACAAATTAAACTACCTTCCTCAAACAATGCAATGCCAACAAGTCATGAAACACAAACACTTCTCAAAAAACATTTACTTTGTAAATAATTCACCCATGCAACTGCTAGTATATTTTATGCTTTGCCTCTAAGTCCAAATTGAACAATTTCTAACAAAATGATTTTAAGAACACGAATGAACAAGTTTGAACTCAAGGCTCTGCCCTGATTTGGTAATGTTATAGGGAAAATTGGATGATATTAAAATAAATTATGAACCCAACAACTTCAATGAAATGTGTAAATAACAGAGATTAAAAATAAATAACCAAACTTACAGTGTTTTGTTACCTGGCGGCTTCCATTGTTTGCATATTCCCATTTGATCTTTGGTTATGAATGTAGCCCTCAGGAAGCTTACTTCATTGCTTTGATTCCTCAAGATGACAAAGGAGAAATGGTTCGGATACTTGTTGTGTTGAAGATGAGCTTCAACACAATATAGGATGAATAATGAATGATTGTGAGAGTCGGGGTGCCAATGGCACGCTATAGATTCTACAGTATAAGTTTACTTGAAAGCTTCGTTATATGAAAATGGAAGAATAGAGGAGTATTTATAGACTCGTGTGAGAGAGGATCAATGGTGTAGAAGAAATAAGAAGATCAATGGTAGAGGATGTTTGACGAAACGTGCGCGAATAGAAAGAAGACATGTGTCATTCAAAAGGAAGCTTTGTTGAGTTAACTGCTTTCTTCATGAGGATGGGCTTTTATTTCTTAAATTAGAATATATTTTTCTAATTTAAGAGTTTTTTGATAAAAACAAAGTTGCTTTAAATCAGTTAACTCAGCTTTTGCTTTTGCATGACAAGGAAGATTTATTTTTAGAAGAAAATGATATAGATAAGAGTGGATGAAATATAAATTAAATAAATATAATTTATTTAATTTATGTGCATCATGAATAAATAAATAAAATATTTAATTTTATTTATTTTTAGAAGGATGCAATAATTAAATAATTTAAAATTATTTAATCATTTGATGGAAAATAGAAGAATAAGGAAATTAATTAAATAAATAGAATTTATTTAATTGATTATGGAGAGGGAAGAAGATTTGATTTAATTTTTTTGATAAAACAGGAAATGAAAGGAGATAAGATGGGATTTAAAAACATAGAAAGAGATTTGATTTTTTGCTTTAAAGGAAATAAATCCTAAAAAGATGAGAGAAATAATAGATGAAATATCTAATTAAATAAATTAATTAGATATGCATGAGTTGCAATTTTAGAAAGAAAGCAAGAAGATATTTTTAGAAGAAAGTAAATTAAATAAATAAATTTATTTAATTTATCTTGTGCAAGATAGAAGAATAAAATAAAATATTTAATTATATTTTATTTTTAGAGACTAAGAGGATTTAAATAAATTTAAATGATTTATTTAAATTTGGAAGAATGCATGACTTAATTAAATAATTAGAAATTATTTAATTGTTTGGAAGAAATAAATTAAATAAAGGATTTTATTTAATTTTGACTTTAGAAGAAGTAATTAAATATTTTTGATATTTAATTAACTTAGAGAAAAATGAATTGAATAAATAAATTTAATTATTTATTTATTGATAGAGGAAATAGACTTAAATAAATATTAAAAATATTTATTTGGACAGAGTCGTGTCATTTTTAGGTGTATACATTTTGCCCCTCTTTGATGCAATGTGTTTTATCACGTTGTTTCAAACAATAAGTTTTTCTAAAACAAAATGATACATGCCCCAGTTTTCCCTGGTACAAGTTTCACGACAGGATGCCCCCTCAGAAGATTGGACAGGGAGAAGGTGAGAGACGGACAATCTCATGATGAGATAGGTTGACAGGAGAAGAAATGGTTGGATGCAGAAGAAAGAGGTGAATGATATGTGATGCAAGATAAAATGATATACTGATAAGGTATTGAACAGGCAAGGTATTGCCCCTGTCAAGTGGTAAACCAACGATATACTGATAACAATATACAATAGTGTTGTCATGGTGAGGAACGATAGATCCCTAGAGCAACACAAATGATAGCGTCTAGTTTCAAGAAATGAAACATGTCGTGTAAGATGCGTGTGTTGGTCTAATTTTGACAATGCAACATCCTGTATAAGACAATTGTTTGATTATAAATGATCGAGTTGGTTTATGACCAAACAAGGATCAAGACCACTGAATGTGATTGGATCATTTGACAAGATTGACTTGACTCGATTGGTATGGATTAAGGATAGAATTGCATTTGGATCACTTCTTGGATAGACTGTAGATGAGAGAGACAATGACAGACAGAAGATTGACTGATAGAAGAAATGTGGATGAAGGAATCACAAGCTTTTACTTTGCAGATATGGGCACTTTGGAAAGATCTTTATTATGGACGGTATATGGAATGGAAATGGATGTATGTATGGATGTATTATGGATGTGGATATATGTCATCTTGATATTGCAAGTATTTTGAAGTGCTTATTTCATCATTGGGCGTTTTAAAATGTTGTAAGAAAATACAAGCATCTAGGTATAATTAAACCGAGATGACCTGATTATTACTTACATGAATTTTGATATAGCAAGTTAATACAAGCATCTAGTCAAAATTGAATCTAGATGACCTGAGTATTTCTTGCGTTTCAATAGACAAGGATTGCCCCTTTTCATGTTTAGACCTCTGAAGTCCTTGATGATCTTTTGCTGATCATGTCGTTAGACAAAAGTCATTAGATTACTAAAGATTAACCCACAAACAACAGACAAAGAAAATGATTATGCCCCCATCATAACTCCTCTAGCTTTTGGCATCCTCGAGTAGCATAGAAAGAAATAATGACAAAAATCCAAGACTTTGTAAGTTAACATGTTCACAAAACATTCTTGCATTAGATGTGTCTTCTTGCCATAATTGATATAGAATTGGTTTGAGTGTTTCGGTATACATTTGCTTTGCTTTGGACAGGTTGATGCTTTTGTGCTAAGATTTTTGTTTTGGGAAGCTTGCTTTTTGTTGTGCGCATTTGTCTAGTGAAATGTATCACAATCCTTATTGGTATCCTCTTAGAACATGCGGCATTCAAGAATCCAAATCCGCAACCAGGTCGAGGAGTTGCCCCCAGTTTAGACAAAGGATCGACTTATTATGAGTGACACAACAAATAGACACAGAGAGACAGACCCTAAGGGACTGACCTAGTGCCTCAGGGCTCATTACTAAATGGCCTTTCCTACGTGACAACGCAGAGGCAATGTAGTTCAGGGTGAACTTGGTGGACCTAAGACCTAGGTGATGGCATAGATGTAGAAACGGTATGGATAGCAGGACAGACGACACTCGATGGAATGGATAGGAGTGGAGCGGAGCCTCGGGGGTGCATTGAGAATGGCCTTGCCTACATGATAACTCAGAGGTGATGTAGTTTGACAAGGGTTTAAAGGACTGGTTCAGGATGAACGATATGATGGACACAAGAGACATGAGGTCACAACAGATGGAGGAAGCAGTTTATCGCAGATAGCACCTGTTTACCAGGTTTTCACTACTTGTTTTTATTTGCACAATAGCTAAAAATACGCATGATGCTTGTTTGCCAGGTTTTCATCATGGTATCTATACCAAGCGCCTATTTGCCAAGTTTTCACCAGAGGATGATTTTTTTGTTATTTTTCCATTTTTTAAATTTTTTTATCACTTTTTTCAATTTTTTTTGAATTTTTAAGGACTCCCTTGTATTGGGGTTTTTAGGTATAGAATTTGCGAAGATGCATGCTATTGATAGGATCATCAAATAGTTCACCTTCAAATGTAGCCAATTGATATACTCCTGACCCATAGACTGCAATGATGACATAGGGACCCAGCCAGTTGGGTTCAAACTTGCCTTTCTTCTCGCGATCTTGCTGATTTCAAGGATTTTCTTTGAGGACTAGATCACCAACTTGGAATACTCAGGGTTTTACCCTGTGGTTATAGCTTCTAGACATTTGTTGTTGATAATATTTTAGGTGGTTAAAGGCCTATTGCCTTCTCTCTTCAAGCAGCTCTAACTCTTGAAGTCTGGACACTCTGTACTTTTCATCAGATATGAGACCTTTTAAAGAAACTCACAAGGATGGGATCTCGACTTCAATGGGCAAAATGGCTTTAGATCTGTAGACCAAGGAGTATGGTGTTGCACCTATGGGTGTGCGGATACTTGTATGCTAGGCCCATAGTGCTGGATTTAACTGGATATGCTAATCGCAGCCGGCATCATTGACAGTCTTTTTTAGAATTTTCAAGATAGTTTTGTTTGATGCCTCTGCCTGGCCATTGCCTTGGGGGTAATAGGGGGTAGAAAAGCGGTGCTGGATATGGAATTTGTCACATAGTTCCCTAACATCCTAATTTTTGAATGGTCGTCCATTATCCGTGATAATGGACGAATGGATGCCATAGCGACAAATGATATAGTTCAAGATAAAGGAGGCAATCTGCTTGCCTATGATATTGGCTAAGGGTAGAGCTTCAATCCACTTCATAAAGTACTCAGTGGTGGTGATTATGAATTTATGGCCACAGGATGAAGGAGGGTGTATCTTGCCCACTAAGTCGAGTCCCCATTGATAGAAGGGCCAAGGAGTTGTTAATGGTTGTAGCTCCTGTGTTGGTGAATGTATCAGGTTCCCATGGATTTGGCACTTCTTTACAAAATGGTAGGAATCTTGTTCCATGGTTGGCCAGTAGTATCCCATGTGTATGAGTTTCTTGGCTAGGGTAGGGCCACTAGAGTGGGTTCCACATATACTGTCGTGCACTTCGTTCAGGGCAGTTTGATGTTCCTCACTATCGAGACACCTAAGAAGAGTACCATTGAGACCTCTGCAATATAGGGTATTGGTGACAATGGCATACCAGGATGCCTGACGGATGAAGGTTCATTTTTGGTTGCTGGAGAGATCAGGTGGGAGGGTATTCTCTTTAAGATAGGCAAATATTTTTCCATAGAGGGGGGAATCAGTTTCGATAATGTGCTAAATGATATGGGATTCAAGAGTGTCATATGCAGGGTGGGACACTAGCTCTACCAAGAACTCATAATGTGATTGATTATTTGGAATATCGAGGAGAGATGAAATCGTGGCCATGGCATCTGCGGATTTGTTCTCGATCCTTGGTATCTGCTCAAAATTTATCTTGACAAAGTATTCCTTGAAATCATCTACCATCCGTTTGTAAGGGATTAATTTCTCATCTTTTGTTTGGTAGTCATCATTTACTTGATTTATGACCAGCTATGAGTCACCATACACCTGAAGTTCTTTGATATTCCATTCAACTGCTAGCTTGATGCTAATGACTAGGGCTTCATATTCTTCCACATTGTTAGTGCAGGGAAAGAATAATCTATAGGATTTAGGAATGGTGTCGCCACTAGGGGTGATCAACAAGATACTTGCTCCTGATCCATGCTGAGTGTATGAGCCATCAAAGTACATTTTCCAGGTTGTAGTTATGTGAAAGATAGATTCATCTGAAAATTCAAAGATCAAAGGGCTGTCATCTATTAGAGGTGCATCTGCCAGTTGGTCTGCAAGTACTTGGCCTTTTATTGCCCTCCTGTCTACATATTCGATGTCAAATACGCTGAGAAGCATGACCCATTTGGACAATCTACCTGTAAGGGCTGCTTTGTTGAGTAAATACTTGAGTGGATCAATCTTTGCTACTAGTTTGATAGAATGTGACAACATGTAATGTCTCCACTTTTGTGAGGTGAAGACCATAGCGAGGCATGCTCTTTCAATTGGTGTGTATTGTAGTTCATACCCAACAAGTGTTTGGATGATATAGCAGATCACTTGTTCTTTTCCTTCATAATTTTGTTGTGCGAGGAGAGCTCCCAGAGCTATTGGGGTGGCCGAGATATACAGTAGCAGAGGTTTACCCTGAATTGGTGGCATTAATACAGGTGGTTTCATGAGATATTATTTTAACTGCTGAAATGCCTGTTCACATGAATCATTCCATTTGAAAGGGACATTCTTATGTAGGAGGTGTGAAAATGGGTGGCACTTGTTTGCCAATTGAGAAATGAATTTTCTGATAGATTACAATTTTCCCTGCAGAGACCTGAGTTGAGTAAGATTTTTAAGAGGTGGCATTTCCATGATGGCCTTCACTTTAGCTGGGTCGACTTCAATTCCATTTGCAGACACTATGTATCCAAGTAGCTTGCCTGAGGTAACTCCAAAAACGTACTTCTTTGGATTGAGGTGCACATTAAACTGTTCCAGTCTTGTGAAGATTTTGTCCAGTACTGCCAGGTGTCCTTCTCTTGTGAGTGATTTTGCCAAGATGTCATCAACATAATCTTCCATTATAGTGTGCATCATGTCATGGAAGATTGTGGTCATAGCTCTCTGATATGTTGCACCGGTATTTTTCAAACCAAATGGCATGACACACCAACAATAGGTGCCCCATGGACATGTGAACACAGTCTTGTGTTAGTCTTCAGGTGCAATCTTGATCTGGTTGTATCCAGAGAAACCATCCATTAGTGATAGCATGGTGTGCTCTGCCGTGAGATCTACAATAATGTCAATGTTTGGTAGGGGGAAATCATCTTTTGGACAAGCTTTATTTAGGTCCCTGAAGTCATTACATATTTGAACTCTTCCATCTAGTTTGGTAACTGGCACTATGTTTGAAATCCACTTCGGATAGTCTATTGGTCTGATGAATCTAACATCTAACAGTTTGTTCAGCTCTTCTTTCACCATGAGGGCCACATGCGGGTGCATCTTACTAAGTTTTTGTTTTACTGGCTTAGCTCCTAGAGCTAAGGATAAGTGATGCATTATGAGATTTGGATCTAGCCCTAGCATATCCGCATATGTCCAAGCAAAGTTGATATATTTTCTTTTCAAGAATTTAGTAAACGTTGCTTTTTCTTGTGCTGTTAAAGACTGTGCCATGTGAATCATTCTGGGACTGTCACCTGTACTGACATTGATCGGCTCTACTAGTTCTATCAAGATTGAAGATCTCTCTTGATGTGTAAGATTGGGTAGAGGGTCAAGCCTTCCATCCTTCGGTGCCTTGGAGAGGTTTTCACCATTGGATACGTCTATATTTTTACTGTTTTCATGATCTAACATTGCCACAGAGCAGTTTTCACCATTAGATCTTTCTTTCATTTGACATTTTTGAGACTGAAAGGCTTAGCACTCTCTCCAAAATAGGCCTTGTCGTTGAGTTCTATGGCATAGCCAACTCTGTGGTCCCTTGCGGGTATGTGATCTCTAAGCTCAAGATAGTCTATGATGGCTTCATCATTTTGAAAGGTATCGAATTTAGGGTAAGTGTTTTGCAAGTCCCAATCTATGAGTTCAGGGTGTAATAATAGTAAGGGGTCATTGGGTTGGTCTAGTTCGATGGTATTAATGGTCAAGATAGAGGTGTTATGGTGGTCATTATAAGCACGGATACTGCCTGTGATGGTATTCTCCATTAGCTGATCTGTTAAGGGGGTATCATTCTTTCCTCACGAATTTCACTATCGGTATTATGTGGGTCCGACTCTAGCGGTCTAGCCCTTGGACCTTGTCCCTCAGTTGCATGGGTTGGGTCATACTCATGGACAACATCGATATCTTTCTCGTCACAAGATAGCTCAGAGAGGCTATATCATTCATATTCATTTGAGTCAGTCTCACTCCACTTTTGCAGTTGCTGAATTTGATCAACTAGATTAGTAGCAACTTTGTTTTAAATTAGTTAACTCAGCTTTTGCTTTTGCATGACAAGGAAGATTTATTTTTAGAAGAAAATGATATAGATAAGAGTGGATGAAATATAAATTAATTAAATAAAATTTATTTAATTTATGTGCATCATGAATAAATAAATAAAATATTTAATTTTATTTATTTTTAGAAGAAGGATGCAATAATTAAATAATTTAAAATTATTTAATCATTTGATGGAAAATAGAAGAATAAGGAAATTAATTTAATAATTTATTTAATTGATTATGGAGAGGGAAGAAGATTTGATTTGATTTTTTTGATAAAAGAGGAAATGAAAGGAGATAAGATGGGATTTAAAAAGATAGAAAGAGATTTGATTTGTTTGCTTTAAAGGAAATAAATTCTAAAAAGATGAGAAAAATAATAGATGAAATATTTAATTAAATAAATTAATTAGATATGTATTTGTTGCAATTTTAGAAAGAAAGTAAGAAGATATTTTTAGAAGAAAACAAATTGAATAAATAAATTTAATTATTTATTTATTGATAGAGGAAATAGACTTTAATAAATATTAAACATATTTATTTGGACAAAGTCTTGTCATTTTTAAGTGTATACAGGTGGGTAAATGACAAACTTTCTTTTTGGTAACCAATTTTCAGGTCCCTCTCTCCAACTAGATCATAAATGGGGTTGTACAAAGCCAAACTTTCAATTTGAAATGTCAGAAACCAGTTCCAACAAAAAGCTTCAAACTTCTACGTAACTTCCACAATACCATGAAATTTTAAAGGGAATCATGACGGTCCAGGATCGCCTTTAAAAAGCTTTGCTTTTTTGATACCTATACCTAGATGAGATTAGATGATGTGAAAGAAATCAAAAAAGTATCTCATTTATTCAATCGTTTTGAACGCAAGCAGTACTTTGAAGTAATGTATCTATCGCATCTATTGGTGATGGAATCCAGAAACAACAATCTTTACACGCCATACGTATTGTTTCTCCTGTGACTAACTGACGTGTGCTCATTTTCAGATTAGTGGAGGAAGATTAGGATAAAGAGCATACATATTTATTTTAATTGATGTGCTGGGTGATCAAATTTCTTCTTATTAGTTAAAATCGCGTGTCTCCAGGGTCCAGTGATTTCACACTATTCAAATCCATGGCTATTAACTAAAGATTTGATGTTAGTAGGGGTAACCATCACATGGGCAGCATGCCTTTGAATAATTTGAGGATTATAGTGGGTGGGTGATGAATGACCATTCAAAAATCAAATCATGAAAATCAAGTTGGAAAGACTGGGAAATATTATAAATGCTACTGGGTTAGACTGACTCAAATGCCAATAGAGTTATAGTAACCCATTGACTTGATCTTGACAAATAAGGATTTGACAGGAAGGTAGCCTGCTCCTTTTAATCAGGAGGATTACATTTCGAAAGTAGCCATTAAATCTGCGTAGAGATGCATGTTAGGAGTGTCTCTTTCCTGCTGTTAACCTTGTTCATGGCTAGTTATGTTGTGAGAGCAGGAAGCATAGAGCCTGCCTCAATCTATATATTCCATATGGATAAGTTTGCTATGCCTGATGAATTCCCTACTCTCATTCATTTGTACACATCACTGATTTCATCTGTGAAAGGAATAAATGGGCAGAAGAATATAGAGGAGGAGGATTTGTACCTTTACACTTACGATACTGTAATGCACAGTTTCAGCACCATGCTAACACAGTTTCCCGAGTGTCATCTTGAAACTGGAAGTGGAGCAGCTTTAGTGAAGTATGTTTCTTCTATTTCAAGCCCAGTTGCGGAAATATAGTTGGGCCTGGCGGTGCTCTGAGATTGCTCTTTGGCTTCTCCCTATCCTAAGCCTAACATGCAACCCACTTTTGGGTCGCTCTATGTAAATGTCATCCACTTTCAGAGTTGAACCGATCAAACAGCCAATAGCATTTTTCTATTTCGTTCACAACAAAAAGTGTTAAATATAGGAAAACTTTTCATTGGCCAGAATTTAACATTAAATATTGAAGTGGATGACATTTAAGATCAGCCCTTTTGGGTCACCACCTCTTTGCAAAATAAAATAAAATGAATAAGGTTGGTCCAAAATGGTTAATCACAAAACCATTTCTTTGGGTTAATGATGACCATCCCCTTAAGCCCTCTTGAAACTATGGGGTAAAATTATTTTAAAACCTTCAAATATAAGGAAATTTGTTTCTCCTCATATGAAGATGTCTCGTGAGACAAAATTTGTCCGAGCACCATTAGCAATGTTGTCCCCTCTATGAGCCACCATTGGCACATGCTTCCCCTTGTCTAGATACACAATGCAGATAGCCCACCAGTGTATTTGGAAGCTAGAGACTATGTGCCAAAGAAATGATGACCTATCTGACTTCCCATTTGGATAGACAACTTTGATTCGAGTGAAAGTTTTCTAAAGACTTTATTCATTAAAAAAACATCAAACCATAAGCAATGAAAAACTTACACAATATAATAGAAAACAAAAACAACAATTATCGGCCTATATACATCAACAAACAAATACAACCACCAAAAAACTATAAATAGTAACTATATATTAAAAAATAGCCAAAGATTACAGTACTAGCCAATATTAGAAAGAATCCAGAAAAGTGCACCTCTGAAGTGAGTGGTCCAAAACAAATGGAAATGCACAATAAAATATAAAATATGGTATTGAAGTATTGAAATCAAAAGATTTGTCTACCAAGGCTGCAAATGGCAACAAACTTATGAGGCCAATCACCAATTTTTTAAAAAATCATATTGATTTTACTTTTATTATTGTTGTTTTGCATCTAAGATGCCCTGTTGATTCTGATTTCTTTCACTAATGGTTGAAAGGAATGTCAATAGAGATCAAAGAAACAGATGGTTGTGATTCCCATTTCTCTCACTAATGGTTGAAAGGCATGCCAATAGAGATCAAAGAAACAGATGTTGCCTACACATAATTTTTTAGCTCTATAACATTTCTTTTAATTAGTCTGTTAAGGAAAAATGTCATGCCAATGAATAAGAAACACATGAAATTGATGAATACTCTCTTTGATTTCATGGAAAGAGGTGATTGTAGATTAGAAGCAATAGTTTTCTATAGTCCATATCCATCAGTTGTAATGATTTCTAAAAGAAAAACAAAAGCAACTTAATAACTTATAGTGTAAATTGTGACGTTGGACTACTTTCTATGACTTTAAAACTACTGGTCTTCTACCATAAAGATGTTGGGTACAATTCTTCTGCTCTTATGTTACCATATTGGATTTGTAGAATGATGAATACATACATGAGATTGAAGATGCGACAAATTGAGGTAGTTTGTTGTGGACAATTGTGTTTCAATTGGTGAGTCACCGCACAGTCATGGGCTCCGTAGAAGACATCAAAAATCACGCTTGCATAGATGTCTATCAATGTGGCTAAGTTGGTAAAGCTTAAACAGCTGGTACGTTTACCATGTACCAGCAGTTAATGCATACAAATCAACCAACTATCATGATTCGCAGTAAAATATGTCAAAGGGGAACTAGTCAAAATTTAGGGGAGTCAAAATTAAGGGGAGTAGAAAAAAGAGGGTAAACAATAGACACAATAACGTGCTGGTTGTTTACGATGGAACGAAGTGAGAAGAAGAAATGACAACAATTAAAAATAATTAGGAAGGAATAACAGGTTAAAAGTAATCTTTAAGCTTTTGAGCTATTATTTTAGGCCTTTAGCTATTGTTTTAAATTAAAATTTATTGTGCCCAATGTATTAAGGAAAATAAAATCTGGTCAAAATGGGCTGATATTTTTAATTCATGTTACTTTTATAACATTTTCCAAAGATTCTCGGTAGCTTTCTCACAATAATAACATATTGAAACCCAAATCTTTGGAAGTATATTCTAAGTTGCCCATAGTGCAAGGATGTTATGAGTTTCTTAAATTCCATACAATACAAATGAAGTCTATAATATTCTTTCTAATTAATATGAAGAACTTAATGTCCTCGAGACATTAAGTCGAATATCGTTATATAATTTGTGATCTTTTGCGAATGTATTTTTCCCTTTCTTGTCCAATTGTTTTGAAGCTTATGAACCACATATTCACTAAAAACTGCTTTAAAGTGTGATCTCCGCAATTTAGGCGATACTTCTTAAGTTGTGAAGGCATTAATGTTAAATACTTTATCAGAAAATTACAGATTACTATCCTACTTTGCATTATTTTTCCATCATGAGGAATCCTATCGAATTTAACAAGTATTTTATTCAACATTTAATAGCTTATAATCTCTCGTTTTTAGATCTCTCTTTTACTATTTTGTAAATAGAATCTTATATTATTATTATTAATCTATGGCTAACCCATTTCAATATAATAATAATAATAATAATAATAATAATACTTAAAATATCATAATATAATACTTATATGCTTCTTTTTTGATATGTTAACATATTATTTTATTTCTTATTCTATTTGAATATTATAATAATAATTTCTTCTCTATGATCAATATTAGAATTAAACTTCATGACACTGGTCATTGTAATCATGGCATCCATCTGAACAAGACTTAGAGCTTAGCTTCTAATAATGATTAGCCTAACTCTTCCAATGATCTTTGGCCTCCTCTTTAATATTTTTTGGTTTCTTTCAATTTAAATATTCAAGACTCTAGGAAAGAACGTAGGAAAATGTTAGAGCCTATGCCCTCTCTTCATGACATCTTGGATAACTCAAACAGTCTTCTCTTTAGTATTAAAATGGAAGGTGATAGAAGGTTGCATATTCTAGAAGAACAAGTTTCTTCTCTTAATGTCATTATTACTAATCTTGGTGCCTTAGAAGATAACAAGGTTATGTTGCAAACCTTGCTTGAAGACTTTTATAGACTTTCTCATTAGATTCATATTAGGCTTTTGAAGGAAAGAGGGAGAGAAATACAACTAGGTACTCCTAATCCAAGGAGTTAGTGAAAGAAGTTGCAAATGGGAGTCAAAGCACCTTAGAGCTCCCCAACTCTAGGAAACCGCATAAATGAAGTTTATATCCTAGAACATCAAAGGGCCTAAAGGACAAAATAAATAGGCTAGACCATAATCCCTCCTTTCTCCTTCTCTAGGAAGTTAAAATGTTAGAATCTAGTTTTACTAATATAAAAAATAGAATTTTGGATAGTGCTAATTTTATAGGCATTAGATTTGATGGCACTTTAGGGGGCATTGTGACTCTTAGGGATTCCTTAGTGGCCAAGGGGAAGGCTATCTTAAAAATTAAAAATAACTTGGCTATCCTATTCATGAAGTTGTCTAATAATTCTACTTGGATGTTATCTAATATCTATGCCCCTAACTTTAGAATTGATAGGAATAGACTCTAGAAAGAGATCTATGAGTTCATAAAGAAGCATAAAGACAAAAAATGTGTAATGCCCCTCATTTTGGTTTGAAATAGTTGATAGTTTTATACTGCACTTTGACAGTTAGAGACATTTGAGTTATTAGACCTTGGTTTATGCTTAATATGATCATGATGGACTATATTTGACTGATGTGGTTTTTGATTTGTTTTAAGAGTTTTATGATGACATTACTAATATTCTAGTTTATGAAGTATTATGACATGTTTAGTAGATGGATAATCATTTATGTGGAATATTGTTATCATACTTTATGTGATTTGTTGGTATCTGACTTATAGTAGAGATGTTTATGTTATTATCATGCTTTCGGAGAGGGGACAGTGTATTATTGCTCAACCTGAGCACCCTACTATGCTGCGAATCCCTAACTCTCTATGTGTGCTATATGTGTATACAACATAATGTTTTGATGCAGGGTGCAGGTACCAAGCCTCGACTCCACCTGACTTAGCAGGTCTGAGCGAGCCCTTGCACCAATGGATAACGTTGATGGGAGATAACATGAGGTTTTTTTTTTCTAGGTCAAGTTTCAATCTTCAATTTGTGGCCGTGGGTCGTGATGTTGTTCTTTGATCATTGCTTCAGATTATTGGTCGTATAGTGTTATGTGGAGTTATTGTTGATTTTTTGGTTAGTTAGCCCATGTGTATTTTGGTAATGTGTTAATGAAGTAATATTATTTTTTATAATGTTAATAGCATGTCTAATATAGTAGTATTTGCTTAGTCGTAAAACTTAGAATATTATTTAAGTAAATTTTAATATAGATTAAAATTAATTAGTTTTAATGTTTTTAAAAGTATCTGAGTCATAAGTTTATTATGGTTATTTATAGAATAATACTAGTGAATAATTTAATGTTGTTAGTTGTCATTTATGATTCTAGATTGGGGAATCTCTATTAGAAGTAAAAGTTTTAAATTTCCTGGAGGAGTGTGATTCTAGTAACGGATGCATGATAATGGACATTTATGTCTCATGGTTATTTTTGCTTCGGAGGGTATTATTTGGAGGGGAATTTGTTCTGAAAAGGGGGGAGAAAAAATTGGTGAAGATTTTGTTACAAGAAGTGGAAGAAGAGGAAAGCTGAGGAAAGTTGGAATTTTTTGGATCGGATTTACGGGTATGTTTACTTGTGTTTTTTGTAGCGATTTAGACAAATTAGTTTCAATTTCTTGGGGAATCTTTTTGTGCTTTGGAACCTATCTCTTTATTCCGATGAAATTCTTACTTTCCTGTCACCATTCGACTCTGTATCTGATAAAGATTTTACCTCCGTCAACCAAAAGGCAAAATCTGTAAGGTTTATCAAACAAATTCTAAGTGAAAATTGCTCTGAATCAATCTTTGGTATTCAGACTCCTCTTCCTAAAAAATGAAATCTCTATTCTTTATCCATGCATTGAAATGAAACTTTAATGGAATCTCATCAATTAATTACCTCTGAGTGACTTAATTACCTATCCATTCTCTGATGCTGGGTTGATTTCTGTTAAATTTAAACTATATTCCTTAAAATCTTTTTATCCAATCGTACGACCAACATCTTCTTGTTTTTCTTTGTATTAGCAGACTGATTTGGGAATGTTTTGTCAAATTTTATGCATTATTTTGACCAGCTCTTATAGCCATCGTCGTACGACTATACATGTTGAGAAGTGTTACCTTTTGGACTCCTTTTGACTGCCATAGTCATAAGCCTTCTGCATTTTTCTTTATGGAAGAAACTCTTGCTGCGTTGGAACGTGGGGCATCACATTTCTTTCTCATCAAATTTTGTCTGGCTTTCCCTCTGCTATGGATCCATTTCATGGATCTGTAAAGATTCTTTCATGAAATTCTTGAATCCCTTGCCTAATAGGCTGCGTTCTCTCATAGAGTGACCTCACCTGCACTTGGGTTACTTCCTCTCTCTCAGCCACCTTCCAGCACTATCGACTCTTCCCCCTTTTGTATTTTTCTGCAAGTATTTCCTCAAACTTCATTATGAGGAAGCAATGAATAAGCTGTAGATTTATAAGTTTATTGTAGAAAATTTAGAAAATGAGCAGTTTTTAGAAAGTCCCAGAAATTAACTCCATGTGTATCTCAAAATACTTCAGCTTAGAAGGTTTCTTAGTGGTGTAGTAAATTGGTCTATTTGTTAATGATAGTTAACCAATTAAATTTTAGAAATAAGTAATATTTCCATTGTAATAGAAAGTAATTAATTAATTTCTTGTATTTTTGTGCATTCAAAATTAATATTAGAATGCTCCAATTTGTTTAGTTTTGATTTAGCAATATACATTGTTGTAATAGATAAATAATAAATTAGTGTTATATTGTAATGGTCAACCTAATATTAGATGTATAGCACATGTTATTTTATTTTGTTTAAACCTTATAATGTTCACCGATTTATATCATTCTTTGGTGTCTAAATTGAGACTATTAGTAGTTCAATGCCATATTGTTAGGTAAATCACACAAGTCTTAGTTGGTGTAGGAAAATAACTAGAGTTGCTATGTTGCTCGTTAAGGAAATAAGCAAACCATAGTAGCATGACAATTTTGTATGATTTAAATCATAAGGTTAAAAGTTATCTATTCTAGTTGTTAAAGAAAACATATTGGTATTTAAATAATTATATTCATTTTATTCTATTAGATGTGAAATTTGTTAGTTATGATTCCAACAATAATCCCTGTATTTATAAGTAAATAGCAAATTAGAGTTTTATGGTAATGATTAAACAAATAATGGATATGTAATGTAGTAGTAAGTTATTAACTAAATCATAGGTGGAACTATAGATCTTGAGATTTGATTAAAATATTGTAATTTTAAGTTGTAATTTAACGAAAAAGAGAGATTTTAAGTCTTTTATTGAGTCCATGATAATAGTTCAAAAAGTGTTGTAGAAATTAGGTCTTGGATGTTGTTTATTGTTAATTTTAAACTAATGTGTTTCAGCGATGCAATTAGGTCATTGCATTTATTTTGGTTTTGAGTCTTGCTATTATGCGTTGTCAGGCTTAATGTAATGGTGATCATGTGATTTTCGTGGGAGGTCAAAATTGTTAAGCATCGTGCTTTGAATGATTGTCTATCAGTATTTGTGTTAAAATCTTGTTAGCTCCAGAGGTCTGTTACCTTGAATCTAGAGTGATATTATGGCAAGGATGTATTAGTGATGAGTCTTTTGGTTTTAGGTCTTGATGTGGATTGGGAAGATTGTTTTGAAAATTTGAAAGTTGTTGATTAAATGTTTTATTTGATTTGGGATGGACAAGGGAAGTTTCGTGGTTGAGAGTTTGGATTTATGATGGTCCATGTAATGTATTGATTTGTGTAAAGCTAATGCCTTATAATCCCTTGTCCATGCATGTTATTGGTTTTTAGATGTTGGCTTAGGGTTGTTAGTTGTATGTACGAGAGTGGCTTTCATGGTGGGGCCGGTGCCCAAAGTGGATGCCTAGAAAACTTCATGGAAGTTGTAATCAAGTGATAACTTAATAATTGATCTAGGTGGGTTGGGTAGTAATTCACATAACAAGATAAGTATGATGTCTCACCCATACCTTGAGTGCTTTCACAGGCTAAGGATGGGATGAGAAGGCCTGGTTGGCAAGGTCAACCTCCTTGTCTCCATGAGAGGATGTGTCGGCTCCGCATGTGTCACCCTATGGGGCCGGTGCCTATAGAGAGGTCGCCAGGAAAATGATAGATGTGGGCCAGTTTTTAGTGAGAGATAGCCTCAAAAACCCATGCTAGGACCATGCGATGACACTCTCCCTACTACAGCTTAGTTACTTCCTTTTTATCTCTTGTTGTAGCCTCTGGAGTACTGTCTTGTCTTGATTATTTGATTTGATTTGTGTAGTTTTGATGATCTGAGTTGTCTATGTCAAGTCTGTATTTGCTTGCCTGTAACCTTTGGCCTAGTGGAACCTCAATGTTATCTCTTAGCTCGGAGGGGTGGACCTCAGGGTTCCACATGGTTGGGTGGAAGAGCTTAATCCATTGGTCTTTCTTGGTTGACCTGATTCGTGATCACTGCAGATGATTCTCCAGTTCCAGACTTGTACTTGCATCCTCAAAATTATATTATAATTTTAGAATTCTGTTATATTGCTATATATTGTAAACCGACGTGATCGGTCATGTAATCTTGTATTTAACCTTTGTAATAATTCATCTTTGCAAATGAAAGATGTAAATTCTCTCCTGTTGTATTATAATGTATATCACTTGTATTGTTATGGTTTCTTATTTATTTGGTGCAGTTATGTTCCCTAGAGGTGTTAGTTGTACAACTTGTAGAATGTTGTCAATAATGTAATGTTATCTTCTAAATTATGCATTTATTGCTTCAAAAAAAAAAAATTCTATAAAACTTTGCACTTTTTAGTCTAACATTCTAGGGTTGCATGACAGGACATCACATTTGGTATCAGAGCCAAGTTTAAACATTGGGTACTCTGGTTATAATTGAGCCCATTATGTGACCTAGTGCTTAAACTCTGTAGATTAACTTTCATCTTTGTTGCTCCCTCTCTGTGTAATGAATTATCCTTTGGTGTTGTAGGTAGAGGTTGGGGTCGTGGCAGAGGTAGGGGTCATGGGAGAGGTGGTGGTGGTACACCTCCTCCCACTTCTCCTAATGAGAGTGCCCATGAAGGCAGGGGTCAGAATATGGAAGGTTAGGGCCATCTTGAAGGAGCCCAATTGAGATAGTTACTTGAGGAGGCCCTTGCCCGTTTAGGCCCTAGACAAGAGGTTGATTAGCCTAGAGGGGGTCAGGAAGTAGATCAGTTGGATGCTAGGGAAAGAGAGAGATCACCTAGGCCGAGAGAACTGACAACTGAGCAGGAGGCCACACTAGCCAACCATATGAGAGATCTTCTGAGGGCATGCCCTCCCACCTTCGACGGAGTTGGTAGTGGTCTAGAGGTAGAGACTTAGTTATTGGATATAGGTAGGTGTTTCGCCATGCATCCATATGGCAGCAACACCAAAGCTAAATGTGCTATTTTGCATCTCTAAGGTTTTGCTTCAACTTGGTGGCGTTTAGAGGAGCAGAAGCTGCACTTAGACATTAGCATTATTTCTTGGGAATTATTCTTAGAGAGATTCAGAGCCTGTTTCCTATCTGATCACTGGAGACAGCGTCACACAGATGAGTTCAATGAGCTGCAATAGATGGCCATGTCAGTTGAGCAGTATGAGTGTAGATTTTATGAGCTCAAGTAGTATACGGGTATCGAAGATGATGAGACTATGCTAGTATAGCATTTTATCAGAGGCTTGAATGCCCGGATTAGCGGAGGGGTTCGTGTCTTCAAACCCAAGATGATGGAGGTAGCAATGGAGAAAGCCCGGTTAGTGGAGGAGAATTTGACTATGGCACTCGGTGGGCATATAGGTGTGCATATTGGTAGTGCACCATCTGCAAGATATAGTTCTCATGGTGGTCATGCTTAGGCATCAGGATCTCATGCACCCTCCATCAACATCAGCAATACTCTCAGGACAAACCGAAGAATTCTCAGTCTCAGCAAGGGGTCAGATTTCAGAATAAGAAGAACCAAAATTTGTAGCGTTCTAGACAAGAGTGTGTTGATCGCCTCACTCAGAGTACATAGTCCACAGTGAGTAGGGGTAGCTTCCAGTAGTCTAGTGTCTTCCAAGGTGGCGGTGGTTTTGGTAGAGCCACTAGGTGCTTCTCTTGCGGCCAACAGGGCCATATTGCTAGACAGTGTCCTCAGAGGAGTGCTTCAGGGTTTGGACATTAGTTGGCAGCTTGAGAGCCAACGGTTGGTGATGCAGGTAGATCGTATAGAGTCTTTGCAGTGGTTGATAACCGCCAGGCAGAGCATCAGGGCACCGTGGTGGAGACTTCTAGTTTCATGCGAGGTATTGCTTTTTCTGTTCTCTTTGAGTCTGGTGCATCTGATTCATTTATTTCTCCTTCTCTTGTGGAGTGTTGTGGTTTAGTGGCAACAAAGCAGGATGATAGGTGACAAGTTGAGTTAGCTTCTGGGGCTAAGGTCGCAGTTGAGCCTCTAATGCACGATTGTGAATTAAGGATTAGCTCTCTATCCACTATAGATCTTTGTATCCTACCCCTTGGTTCATATGATATAGTGTTGGGGATAGATTGGTTAGAGACCCATCAGGTAGTGATCGATTGTCGGAGTAAGACTATCAGATGTGTGGATGATTTTGGTAGAGAGGTAGAGGTAGTTGGTGTTTAGAGACCAATTTCCCTATGTATGATCTCTACTATGCAGCTTAAGAGATGCATGTGTTAGGGATGTCAGCTCTTTGTAATGTTAGTTAATGACTTGGAGATGGAAGAGAGTCGAGAGACATCTCTTGACGATCACCCACTTTTGAGAGAGTATGCGGATGTTTTTCCTTCTGAGATTCTAGGGATACCACCTAAGCATGACATCGACTTTAGGATTGATCTTGTCCCCGGCACATAACCTATCTCACAAGCTCCATACAAGATGACCACTCAAGAGCTTAAGGAGCTTTGATTATAGTTGGAAGAGTTGTTAGCCAAAGGATTCGTTCGACCTAGTGTTTCTCCTTGGGGAGCACCTATGATCTTTGTGAAAAAGAAGGATGGATTTTTGCAGCTGTGTATCGACTATCGACAACTCAATAAGGTGACAGTGAAAAATAGGTACCCCTTGCCTCGGATCAATGATTTGTTTGATCAGATTAAGGGAGAAAAGGTGTTCTCTAAAATTGATCTTAAGTCGAGATATCACCAGTTGCAGATATTTGAGGCAGATATTCATAAACAACATTTTGCACCCATTATGGACATTATGAGTTCACAATAGTACCATTCAGGTTGATGAATGTACCTTTAGTTTTCATGAGCCTGATGAATGGTGTTTTTCACACTTATCTTGACAGATTTGTCCTTATATTTCTGGATGATATATTGATCTATTCGAGGACTATGGAGGAGCATGAGGTGCATTTGCATTAGGTGTTGCAATGTCTGAGAGAAAATCAGCTTTATGCTAATTTGTTGAAGTGTGAATTCTTTCAGACAGAGGTGAAGTACTTGGGTCATGTCATCTCTGGAGAGGGTATTGTGGTGGATCCTTCGAAGATCTAAGCTATTATGGATTGGCCTGCACCTACTAATGTTTCTGAGGTCTGCAGTTTTATGGGATTGGCAGGCTATTATCCTCGTTTTGTTATGGGGTTTTCGAGGATTGCCTATCCTATTACTTCTCTTGAGAGGAAAGGGAAGAAGTTTGTTTGGTCAGAGCAGTGTCAGGCACCTTTTTAGACCCTTAAGGAGCGATTGACCAGTGCACCTAGTCTAGCAGTTCCAGATCCTACCAGAGACTTTGTTGTGTGTACAGATGCTTCTTTGGAGGGTTTAGGAGTAGTTCTGATGTAGGATGGTCGCGTGATTGCTTATGAGTCTCGCAAACTCAAGGATCATGAATTGAACTATCCCACTCATGATCTAGAGTTAGCGGTAGTTGTGCATGCCTTGGTGAGGTGGAGGCATTTTCTTTTAGGGCATCAGTTTAAGCTGCACAGTGATCACCATAGTTTGCAATATATCTTTACGCAACCAAACTTGAATGCAAGATAAAGGTGAAGGATGGAGTTCTTGTGCGAGTATGAATTTGAGGTCAATTATATTCAGGGAAAAGAAAATGTGGTAGCAGATGCTCTTAGTCGTCGGAGGCATGAGATCTCTGTAGTTAGTCTCACAGTTGATTTGAGGGGTCAGATCCTCGCAGCACTTCCTACTGATAGTTGGTATCAAGAGGTGAAGTCTAAGGTTGAGTCGGGTAGACCTTTGGAGGGATGATTTGTGGGTTATTCTCTTGAGTCTGATGGTCTTTTGTGACATTTGGGTCATATTTATGTTCCTTGCTCTAAGGGTTTTCATACCCTAGTGTTGTCAGAGGCGCATCAGGCACCCTTTTCAGCTCATCCAGGTGTCAAGAAGATGTATGCAGATCTTCGTTAGCTGTACTTTTGGAGTGGTATGAAGAGGGATATTGTTAATTTTGTGTCAAGATGTCTGGAGTGTCAGAGGGTGAAGGCAGAGCATCAGCACCCTGCAAGTCTTTTGTAGCCCCATCTTGTTCCAGAGTGGAAATGGGACATCATTTTGATAGACTTCATTGTTGGGTTGCCAATATCTTCCCATCAACACGATGCCATTATGGTCACTGTGGATAGGTTGACGACGGTAGCTCATTTCTCTCCTATCCATTCTTCTTATAATGCTTCTATGGTGGCCAAAGTGTTCATGGAGGACATAGTTAGACTTCATGGGATTCCTCGTAGGATCATCTCTGATAGGGATCCAATCTTTACTTCAACCCTTTGGACTTCTCTGCAGCATGCCTTGGGGACACACCTGAACTTTAGTTCAACATACCATCCGAAGACTGATGGTCAGACCGAGAGGGTTAATCAAGTTCTCGAGGATATGCTTAGGATGTATGTGATGGATTAGCAGAGCCGTTGGGAGGACTACTTGTATCTGGTGGAGTTTGCTTATAATAATGGATATCACAATTCTATCGGCATGTCTCCATTTCAAGCCTTGTATGGTTGTCCTTATCGGACCCCATTGAGTTGGGATCATCTTGAGGATAGAGTTCTTTTAGGACCAGAGATGCTTAGAGATATGAAGCAGTAGGTTGAACAAATTAGAGAGCATTTGGTGGTAGCGCAAGATAGGAAGAAGAAGTTTGTAGATGCTCATAGGATCGATCGATAGTTTTCAGTTGGGGATCGAGTGTTCTTGTGTGTGTGACCGCGAAAGAGTCCAATCCGTTATAGAAAAGGCTCTGAGCTAGCACCACGCTTTGTTGAACTTTTTGAGGTGTTGGAAAGGATCGATCTTGTTGCTTATCGTCTTGCTTTGTCACCTAGCCTTTCATGCATCCATGATGTGTTTCATGTTTCTGTTCTTAGACCTTACCCTCTAGATATTGCTCATGTTCTTGATTGGACTGCTCTACAGGTAGAGGATGAGCAACTGGCTTTGGAACCCGTAGGCATTCTGCAGCATAGGAGACTTGCTCTCAGGGGTAGAGATGTGGAGTAGGTCAGGGTCCAATGGGATCCTAATGATGAGACTTCTACTACTTGGGAGGATGCTTCCAGGATGAGAGAGCTTTACCTTACTTATTTGCAGGCTTCCAGGAGTAAGCCTGATTTTGGCGGGGGAGGATGTGATGCCCCTCATTTTGGTTTGAGATGGTTGATAGTTTTATAATGCACTTTGATAGTTAGAGACATTTGAGTTATTAGACCTTGGTTTATGCTTACTATGATCATGATGGACTATATTTGATGGATGTGGTTTTTGATTTGTTTTAAGAGTTTTATGATGACATGACTGATATTCCAGTTTATGAGGTATTATGACATGTTTAGTAGATGGATAATCATTTATGTGGAATACTGTTATCATACTTTATGTGATTTGTTGGTATCTGAATTATAGTAGAGATGTTTATGTTATTATCATGCTTTCGGAGAGGGGACATTGTAGTATTTCTCAACTTGAGTACCCTACTACGGTACAAATCCCTAACTCTCTATGTGTGCTATATGTGTATACAACATAATGTTTTGATGCAGGTTGCAAGTACCGGGCCTCCACCTGACTTAGCAGGTCTGAGCAGGCCCTTGCACCAATGGATAACATTGATGGGAGATAACATGACGTTTGTTTTTTCTAGGTCAAGTTTCAGTCTTCAATATGTGGTTGTGGGTCATGATGTTGTTCTTTGGTCCTCGCTTCAGATTGTTGGTCGTATAGTGGTATGGGGAGTTATTGTCAAGTTTTTGGTTAGTTAGCCCACGTGTATTTTGGTAATGCGTTAATGAAGTAATATTATTTTTCATAATGTTAATAGCATGTCTAATATAGTAGTATTTGCTTGGTCGTAAAACTTGGAATATTATTTAAGTAAATTTTAATATAGAATAAAAATAATTATTTTTAATGTTTTTAAAAGTATCTGAGTCATAAGTTTATTATGGTTATTTATAGAATAATACTAGTGAATAATTTAATGTTGTTAGATGTCATTTATGATTCAAGATTGGGGAATCTCTATTATAAGTAAAAGTTTTATATTTCCCGGATGAGTGGGATTCTGGTAATGGATGCATGATAATGGACATTTATGTCTCATGGTTATTTTTGCTTCGGAGTGTATTATTTGGAGGGGAATTTGTTCTGAAAAGGGAGGAGAACAAAATTGGGGAAAATTTTGTTACGGGAAGTGGAAGAAGAGGAAAGCTGAGGAAAGTTGGAAGCTTTTTGGATCGGATTTATAGGTATGATTACTTGTGTTTTCTGTATCAATTTAGACAAATTAGTTTCAATTTCTTGGGGAATCTTTTGTGCTTTGGAACCTATCTCTTTATTCTGGTGAAATTCTTACTTTCCTATCACCATTTGACTCTGTATCTGATAATGATTTTACCTCCATCAACCAAATGGCAAAATCTATAAGGTTTATCAAACAAATTCTAAGTGAAAATTGCTCTGAATCAATCTTTGGTATTCAGACTCCTCTTCCTAAAAATGAAATCTCTATTCTTTATCCATGCATTGAAATGAAACTTTAATGGAATCTCATCAAATAATTACCTCTAACTGACCTAATTACCTGTCCATTCTCTAATGCTGGGTCGATTTCTATTAAATTTAAACTATATTCCTTAAACTCTTTTTATCCAATCGTATGGCCAACATCTTTTTTTTTTTTGTATTAGAGGACTGATTTGGGAATGTTTTGTCAAAGTTTATGCATTGTTTTGACCAGCTCTTATAGCCATCGCTGTACAGCTCTACCTGTTGAAAAGTGTTACCTTTTGGACTCCTTTTGACTACCATAGTCATAAGCCTTCTACATTTTTCTTTATGGAAGAAACTCTTGCTATGTTGGAATGTGGGGCTTCACATTTCTTTCTCATCAAATTTTGTCCGGTTTTCCCACTGCTACAGATCCATTTTGTGGATCTGCAAATATTCTTTCATGAAATTCTTGAATCCCTTGCCTGATAGGTTGCATTCTCTCTCATAGAGCAACCTCACTTGCACTTGGGTTACTTCCTCTCTCTCAGCCACCTTCCAGCAATGTCGACTCTTCCCCATTTTGTATTTTTCTGCAACTATTTCCTCAAACTTCATTATGAGAAAGCAATGAATTAGCTGTAGATTTATAAGTTTGTTGTAGAAAATTTAGAAAATGAGTAGCTTTTAGAAAGTGCCAGAAATTAACTCCATGTGTATCTCAAAATACTTCATCTTAGAAGGTTTCTTAGTGGTGTAGTAAATTGGTCTATTTGTTAATGATAGTTAACTAATTGAATTTTAGAAATAAGTAATATTTCCATTATAATAGAAAGTAATTAATTAATTTCTTGTATTTTTGTGCATTCAAAATTAATATTAGAATGCTCCCATTTGTTTAGTTTTGATTTAGCAATATACATTGTTGTAATAGATAAATAATAAATTAGTGTTGTGTTGTAATGGTCAACCTAATGTTAGATGTATAGTACATGTTATTTTATTTTGTTTAAACCTTATAATGTTCACCGATTTATATCATTCTTTGGTGTCTAAATTGAGACTACTAGTAGTTCAATGCCATATTGTTAGGTAAATCACACAAGTCTTAGTTAGTGTAGGAAAATAACCAGAGTTGTTATGTTCCCCGTTAAGGAAATAAGTAAACCATAGTAGCATGATAATTTTGTATGATTTAAATCATAAGGTTAAAAGTTATCTATTCTAGTTGTTAAAGAAAACATATTGGTATTTAAATAATTATATTCATTTTATTCTATTAGATGTGAAATTTATTAGTTATGATTCTAACAATAATCCCTGTGTTTATAAGTAAATAGCAAATTAGAGTTTTATGGTAATGATTAAACAAATAATGGATATGTATTGTAGTAGTAAGATATTAAGTAAATCATGGTGGAACTATAGATCTTGAGATTTGATTAAAATATTGTAATTTTAAGTTGTAATTTAACTAAAAAGAGAGATTTTAAGTCTTTTATTGAGTCCATGATAATAGTTCAAAAAGTGTTGTAGAAATTAGGTCTTGGATGTTGTTTATTGTTAATTTTAAACCTATGTGTTTCAGCGATGCAATTAGGTCATTGCATTTATTTTGGTTTTGAGTCTTGCTGTTATGCGCTGTTAGGCTTAATGCAATGGTGAAGATGTGAGTTTCGTGGGAGGTCAAAATTGTTAAGCATCATGCTTTGAATGATTGTCTATTGGTATTTGTGTTAAAATCTTGTTAGCTTTAGAGGCCTGTTACCTTGGATCCAGAGTAATATTGTGGCAAGGATGTATTGGTGATGAGTCTTTTGGTTTTAGGTCTTGATGTGGATTGGGAAGATTGTTTTGAAAATTTGAAAGTTGTTGATTAAATGTTTTATTTGATTTGGGATGGACAAGGGAAGTTTCATGGTTGAGAGTTTGGATTTATGATGGTCCATGTAATGTATTGATTTGTGTAAAGCTGATGCCTTAGAATCCCTTTTCCATGCATGTTATTGGTTTTTTGATGTTGGCTTAAGTTTGTTAGTTGTATGTAGGAGAGTGGATTTCATGGTGGGTCCGGTGCCCAAAGTGGTTGCCTGAAAAACCTCATAGAAGTTATAATCAAGTGATAACTTAATAATTGATCTAGGTGGGTTGGGTAGTAAGTCACATAACAAGATAAGTATGATGCCTCACCCATGCCTTGGGTGCTTTCACAGGATAAGGATGGGATGAGAAGGCCTGGTTGGCAAGGTCAACATCCTTGTCACCATGAGAGGATGTGTCATCTCCACTTGTGTCACCCTATGGGGCCAGTGCCTATAGAGAGGTCGCCAGGAAAACCATAGATGGTGGCTAGTTTCTAGTGAGAGATAGCCTGGAAAACCCATGCTAGGACCATGCGATGACCCTCTCCCTACTGCAGCTTAGTTACTTCATTTTTATCTCTTGTTGTAGCCTCTAGAGCATTGTCTTGTCTTGATTATTTGACCTATCTTGATTATTTGACTTGTCGTGATTATTTGATATGTCTTGATGATTTGTGTAGTTTTGATGATCTGAGTTGTCTATGTCAAGTATGTATCTGCTTGCCTGTAACCTTTGGCCTAGTGGAACCTCAATGTTATCTCCTAGCTCGGAGGGGTGGACCTCAGGGTTCCACATGGTTGGGTGGAAGAGCTTAATCCATTGGTTTTTCTTGGTCGACCTAATTCGTGATCACTGCAGATGATTCTCCAGTTCCAGACTTGTACTTGCATCCTCAGAGTTATATTATAATTTTAGAATTGTGTTATATTGTTATATATTGTAAACAGACGTGATGGGTCATGTAATCTTATATTTAAACCTTTGTAATAATTCATCTTTGCAAATGAAAGATGTAAATTCTCTCATGTTGTATTATAATGTATATCACTTGTATTGTTATGGTTTCTTGTTTATTTGGTGTAGTTATGTTCCCTAGAGGTGTTAGTTGTACAACTTGTAGAATGTTGTCAATAATGTAATGTTATCTTTTGAATTATGCATTCTGTAAAAGTTTACACTTGTTAGTCTAACACTCTAGGGTTGCATGATGGGGCATCACAAAATGGATGCTTGCGAGATAGTTCAACACTCCTTTAACTCCTAGTAAAATGAAAGGGGGGATCTTAGATTTCTCTAATGGCATTGAAGATTGTACAACTTCATATATGAATGTAATCTTATGGATTTTGAGATAAGAGGTTCTATCTTAAAATGGTCAAATAAAAGAATGTGTGACAATGTCATTCATGTTAAGTTGGATAGATTCATGGTCTCTACTCATTGTAAGTTGACCTAGTACTACTATCTTTCCTCTCTCCCAATAATTGTTTTTAACCAAAACCCTCTACTTTTAAGCCTAGAAGAAGGGAAGATGCCCCTTTGGGAATGGAAACATGTGTTTCCTCCATCCAGATCTGAAGGAAAAGCTCAAAGAATAGTGGAATACTAAGGTCAAAGGGCCTACACTGTTCATAATGTATAAAAAGATAAAAAAATGTCAAGCCTAACCTCATGAAGTGGAGTAATGAGAATTTTGGAAAAAAAAATTGCACAAAAGAAATCCATTAAGGAAGATCTAGTAGAACTAGACAGGGAAAATTATTTTAAGGGATTAGACTCTGGAATGTTACAAAGAATGAAAGATCTTTTGAGCTCTTTCCACTCAGTTGTGGTTAATAACATTTTTTTATGGAGACAAAGATCAAGAGTGTTATGGTTGACTAAGGTTGATATGAATATAAAATTATTTCACATTCCTATACTTGAACATAGAAGAAACAATAAAATTGAGGAGGTTGTTAGAGAGGATGGAAGTAGAATATTGGATGAAAAAGAGATCAGAGATGAAGGTGATGAGTACTTTAAATTTCTTCTTTCTAGTAGGAACCTTGGTGTTCCTACTATGGAGGAAGAGATTTTAGACACTATCCCCTCTATCCTCTACTCTAGTGATAACAATGAGATACTATGCCAAGTTTCAAAGGATGGGGTTAAGGGGGATATCTTCTCTTTTAATGTTGGGAAATCATTGAGTTCATATGGATTTCATCCAATCCCTTTTTAGCATGTTTGGGATATCATTCACAAAAATATGACTGATGTTGCTCAATAATTTCTATCCTCTTTTAAAATGTTAAGGGAATAAAATATAGATTTCCTTGTTTTAGGTCCCAATAAGATTGGGGCTATGAAGTTTAAAGACTTCTAACCTATGTTAGTCTCTAAAACACTCTTTTATAATATCTTTACTAAAATTTTGGCTTTACAAATTTACCCTCTTCTACCTGCTATCATTTTATGTTAGTAGAGTTGGTTTGTCTTAGGTAGGAAAACCCTTGACTCTATCATCACAATCAATGAAATCATCCAATCAATGGATTAGACTCTAGAATGTTACAAAGAATGAAAGATCTTTTGAGCTCTTACCACTCAGTTGTGGTTAATAACAATTTTTATGGAGACAAATATCAAGAGTGTTATGGTTGACTGAGGTTGATATGAATATAAAATTATTTCATATTCCTATACTTAAATATAGAAGAAATAATAAAATCGAGGAGGTTGTTAGAGAGGATGGAAGTAGAATACTAGATGAAAAAGAAAACAAAGATGAAGGTGATGAGTACTTTAAATTTCTCCTTGCTAGTAGGCACCTTGGTGTTCCTCGTATGGAGGAAGAGATTTTAGACACTATCCCCTTTATCCTCTCCTTTAGTGATAACAATGAGATACTATGCCAAGTTTCAAAGGAGGAGGTTAAGGCGGATATCTTCTCTTTTAATCTTGGGAAATCTTTGAGTTCATATGGCTTTCCTCCAATCCTTTTTCAACATGTTTGGGAGATCATTCACAAAAATATGATTGATGTTGCTCAATAATTTCTATCCTCTTTTAAAATGTCAAGGGAATTAAATATAGATTTCCTTGTTTTAGTTCCCAATAAGATTGGGGCTATGAAGTTTAAAGACTTCTAACCTATATTAGTCTCTATAACACTCTTTTGTAATATCTTTACTAAAACTTTAGCTTTATGAATTTACCCTCTTCTACCTTTTGTCACTTTATGTTAGTAGAGCTGGTTTGTCTTAGGTAGGAAAATCCTTGACTCTATCATCACAATCAATGAAATTGTCCAATCAATGGATACATAGATACACGAGCAAAGCAAAGTGCTCTTCCACCAAATATCAATGAATTGATATTGAAAAAATGAGATGAGATATATTACACAATGTGCAAGTGCCTATTTAAAGACAAGAAAAAAACATAACGGGTCAAACTATCCGATAACCAAAATATGGGTAGCCAATATTAAATATTGGCAACTACCTATTATGCTAATCCTAAGTTAAACTTAAGAACGTGTAAGGGTAAAAACCCATTTACACTAACACATTCACTATAATTGGGTTCTTTCTACATTTATTTAGTGTTGTGTAATAACATAATGGTGTTATATTGGAATGATATCTTGCATCAAATTTACTTCTGATAATAACCAGTTGAAATTGATTTCCTACATTTATAATTGCCATATATGTTTCTGTTGTTTGATACAAAAAAGAAAAACAACAGGAATAAATTAAAGAAAACCCTCATGTAAATAATTTCTCTCCAAATTCCATGGCAATGCCCATACTTGTGAGTAGTTATATTTCTTCCAGCGGATTATGCCTCCACTTTCTTTCTTTCTCTCTATTTGTCCTCTTTGTCTACTTCTTCCAACAACTGAAAAAATCCTAAATTCCATTTTAATAAACCCCTTTCCACTCATTTTCCTAGGCTAGATGTCAAAATTCATGTATTTTTGTTGGTAGATACAGCTCCCAAGCTCACAACTTAGAATAAAACATGTAGAGATGATCCCAATGAAATTGCATTTGTCCTTCACAAGAAGTCTGCAGTTGTTCCTCAATTATTTAATGGTAAAACAATTCATCCCTCTGCTTCTTAAGGTAATAAAATATATAAAATTCCATTGCTTCCAAAGTCTTTGTCATTTACTATTGGAAAAGAAATGTTTATTCTATTGCCTCTTTTTTTAAACTGGTAGTAACAATATTAACATCATTTATTATATTCTATTCACATTACACATTTACTTGTGTTTATTTAATTAATATATTCACAAGGCTTATAGTGTAATTTATTTAATTGGTTCAAGATATATTAACAATAGCTCTATTAGTTAAACTTAATCATATATATATATATATATATATATAATTAATTAGTTGAAATGTTCATTAGAATGAAACCAAAACCAATAGGGATCAAATCCAGGACTCACAAGACTAACCACAAAACCCCATTCTATATGCAATTATGCTAATTGTAATTTAATGCTTGTGTGCGAATCATGCAAGATGACCTTTGAAGTGTTAGGTTCTTCTCCTCTATGATCTACTCTCCCTTCAGAAGGAGGTCATGGCAGATCCTAACATACTTAGACAATCCAATTGCTAGTTAGTCTATAATCATGACATCAATATATATAATAATGCTATAATCCACAATCAATTTATGGCACTATAACTTAAAACATGTCAAATACTTCTTGATTGTGCGATAAAACAATTATTACATAAAAGGTTTCATGTATCAGCAATATAACATCAAATATATCCATGTGATATATACAAAGTAACATCAATGCTAAGTATAAATAGGAAAGGTCTGTGACAACTTGACAAAGGATGCAGATGTAGATCCAAGAACATTGAACAATGTTCCTCCCCTTGGGAAGAAATAAAACCAATTGAAGATGTAGGATGTCTCCCTATTTTGTATAAGAATGTGTAGGAAGATGTATGTATGTTCCTGAATCATGCTGAAGATGATCCAAGGATTATGATGCCTATTTTGATGTTTTCAAAGATTGCTCAAGTGTCCCCATGTTGATGCCGAAGGATGCCATAACCATATCAAGTGCATGCCTAATAGATGAAGATGACAATCCAGAACCATGTGTAGATGGATGCAGATCATGAATATCTGAAGATGATAATGGTGATGTAGCTTCATCAAAATTTTCATCAAAGAGAAGACTAATGTCCTTAATCTCTTCTTCCAAATCAACAATGCAGGACTCTACTAACATACATGCAATGTTAGGTAGAAATCTATCCCAATCAATAATGCTAGGAAGACTGATATATTTATCGTACTGTAAGGAAGTACTGGAAGCTCTTGAAGAAGTGACTCTGAAATCTGATGAAGCAATAGTATATGGAGTGATGAATTCCTCAATGTCAACTAGATATTCTGTATCTATATCATGATGCATGATGTTATTTGTGATCATAGCAGGATCATGTGGGAATGGAGAAATATTTGAGTCTCCATATATCTCCCAAATTTTGATCCATAAATCATGTGGACATTCAATATCCATGATGGCATACAAAGCGGTATCTAGTATATGTAAACTGATTAATCCAACAATATGATCATGAGTATTAAACCACTTATTCTTCTAAGATTGTTTACCTGGTTCAGGAATAAGTCCATATCGATATGGCATGTGATTATGGTACCTAAGATTTTTTAGGATGCCATCACACAAGGCCTTATAATTACCCTTTTTTAGGTTGATTATAGAAGAGTGAGTATCATATCCCATTATTAAGAATAGTTAACTCCTTTAGACAATAAAAATCAACACATTATACAAACCCCCATGATTCAGTATTAGGTGACCCCCAGGTTTTGGCACTTTATAAGTTAGTGTGTTTTACAATGCAGCAAGTTCCAATAGATGGAAATGTGAAAATATTAACTTTTGAAAAAAGAGGCACTTGATTTCAAGCTACCGATCAAAAGTTATGATAGAAACAATTTTCCAATAAAAATGGCCTATTTTAATACATTTGTACAAAACAGCTAAAAAATGCCCTTTGGCAAGATGAACCTAGCCGTCCAACCACTCATTGGAATCAGCACAAAGTGAAGATTATAAAGGTTTTGATTGTGAGGGGGAATTTGCCTCCTGCCAACCTAGGCGTCACAATTTGTCTTCGTTCGACAAAGATACAAGGGTTTAGTAAAAACCAATAATCCTTCAAATCAATGTTGCCCCTAATTTAAACTTGCCCCCCCAAAATTTTGCATTTTATATTATAGTGCTTTTTTAGACAAATAAAATGCCTATTTTAACACAAAAAAAACATTTTAAATGTTTTTTGCAGAATAACAAAATTTAGGAGCTCACTAATTAGGGCAAATGGGGGATTAGGGCAACAAGGGATAGAATGGGACAAATTATGGCGTGATGGCATCCAAGTTTGCAAGGGAAATGGTGGCCAAAAAAGTACAAGGTATGGGTGTCATCTAGGTAGAGGTCCTCCCTCTTCAATGTGAGACTAGAGGGTGTCAAACTGCCTCAAACCATAGGTGCCAGGTAGGGGTCAAAGCATTGGATTTCCCTCTAGACCCTGGGATCACAAACAAGGAAAAAAACTCCAAGAAGGGGTGGCCAAAAATGGCATACAGGGGTTTTGACGAGCAATGGCAGTCAGGTGAGAAGAGAACAGTGGCGTGGGAAAACACATGCGCTTGGACTAGGTGCCTTGTACCTTCAATCTATTGAAACCTATAATTTTGATACCCTTTCTTGCAAATCCTGTCAGTTCAAATGTATTCTAGTTTCATAGAAATTCAAAATACCTTTCAACATTCCAACCAAACTAGCATTTGCATAAATTTAACATGCCTTTGCACAAATATGACTTGCCTTTGCACAAATTCAAGCCAGATCAAAACGCCTTTTCCGAATTTGAACCACACACACAAAACTCTCAATGCCTTTCCACAAACAAATTTAATGCAAAGTGAGGCAAAAATGAGGCAAAATTGAAGATAGGTTTGTAGATTTAAAACAAATTGAATCTACATTTAAAGATTTGAAACAAATATCATTCAAATTTAATACATATTCATATCAACCAATCAAGAGAAAACCCTCACACAACAAATGGAGCCACAATAGAGAAAATTCGAGCTACTCCATAGCACATACGCATCGTACAACTCCTCCTAGGGTTTTCAAACACCAAATTCTAATTAGGAATGGTAAATCAACCACAAATTTGAGGCCAAATCAGCCTTTGCACTTGCGTAGAATGCCCTCAACTGCTTCCACGAGGCCACAAAACCTCCATGATGCATCACCTTCCAGCACCAATCACTCTCCCAAATAGGGCCTGCCACACAAATTCCTACTCCTGTATGCTGAATAGAGGTTTCACACCAAAATTGAACTAGCAAACAAGCTTAGACAAACTCTAATACCATATTGGAACTAGGATCTACTAAGTAGAAAAATGATCACAAAATTGGAGTGAATAGATTATCAACAAAGTGTGTACATATAGGTTAGGAGGTTGAGTCAACTTGGAAATAAACTTCAACACTCCACTAGAGGTGTCAAGTTAGTGCCACAAAACCTATTAGAGGTGGTGAGTTGACTCGATCAACCTAGAAATCTTATAAAAGACACATAAGTAGGCTTTATGCCAAGTGTATTTACCCATGTGCATGAAATGCAAGGGCTAAAATAATATACACTAACATTTTTCAATATAAAACATAGTTGATTCATCATAGGCACACATTTCTTTTGACACAAAATCTAATTTTGTTATCGTGCTCTTGCCATGCTTTGTGTTGTCAGTGTTTGACATGGACTCCTACTGCTGCACAACTCTTGTTAATTTTTAAGTTGTGGGCTAATAATTGAATAATTCAACCTTAATTTAAGAAATTAAATATAGGTAATAATGTATAATAATTGAATAATTCAACCTTTATTTAAGAAATTAAATATAATTAATACGGTTTTTAGTTGTAAGTATAATGAAGATGCATAATTTTAATGTTGCATTAAATTTCACTTGTTTTAGAGTTAAAAAATGGTTCCTCTTTTTTATACTTTATCAAGAAATCAAAATAGTTTGTTAAATCTATTGAAGGTTGAATCTACAACATTGAGTCATTTGTATAGATGTGGATTTAATTATGTGTGCCTTTTTCTAATTTGTCTAATTTGGTACTCTTCTTTGATTGTTAAAGACTAGTGGTTTTGAAAACTACCTTGGGGAGGTTACCAAATTGCAAGAGTTAGGTTCTCCTAGGTAAACCCTTAGAAAAATAGACTTTGTGGTTGTGAAAATGATTGAGCATTATTACGTTTAGATATGTATATGTTCTAAAATAATTATATAGATTTAGGTTTATTTTAGTGTTCTAATTGAACTGTTCCTAAAATGATTCTTCTCTCAAGTGCATAGGATCTTGCAAATGACTAAATTTGGATGATAAGAAGATAAATAAATGCACATTGAATGACTTTAAATGCTAAGACATCAATAAATTGCATGAAATATGTACTAAGTTGGCTCATGATAGGAATAAAATTAGTAGAACTTTGAATTTGAATTTTTAAATTTTAGGAGTCAAATCCCCATGTGCATGATCGATTCTACACCCATGGGATTGACTCGAAACATGGAAATGATGATATCTATGTAGAGAATGAATGTCAAGGCGTAGTTGGAAGTAATAGGCATAATGAATGTTGAATGTATAGGGATATGTACAAATATTTATGACATAAGATCAAATACATGAAAATGTATATAAATGAAACTAGGTGAATGGTCTAAGAATAAACCCAACTTCATACAAGATTATATCATAATTGGGTCAGTGCAAGAAGTTGGGTCCACTTTTTGGCCAAAAAGTGGAAGTGTTTTCCCTGATTTTCAGAATTTGTCACATTTGACCATAAAATTTGAAGCACTTAGAGATGGAATCTTTAAAAAAGTCACTAAATATAAAATGTAGTATTCGGAGTCTATTTTCCAAATATGTAATTTATTTCAATACCTAGATGATACAAATTAATTTTCAATAGGCATTTCTAAAAACCACTGTTTAAAAGTCACTTTTTTTTAACCATACCATGCACGTGTACGGCCAACATAATTTGACCTAAATAAAATTATTTTTCAAAATCCTTTTGGGAAAAGATGTGTAGTACACTGAAGTTTGATGAGGATTTTTTGTATAATTGTTTTCCAAATAATTTTTTTAAATTAATTTTTTATTAGGCCTAATTGCTACTTTTGAAAAGCCCTCGTGTATGGCCAACATAATTTGGGCAAAAAAAATCATAAAATTAAATTGTTTTTTTCATTGTGTAAAGAATGATGTGTAGATTGATGACATAAATTCTTTTTTTTAAAAATTAAAAATTAAAAGTTATTAAAAAAATACAAACACCTATCGATGACGACATGGTTTGGTGGTCAAGTCGCTTGGTTGTAGTGGCAGCCACCAGAGTTCAAACCCCCGCTAGGCCAACGAGCTTGCAAGGCTTTACGCCTTCACTGGGCCAACGAGCTCGCGGGTTTGAAGTGTTCTTGCTAGGGGATGAGGTCCCCCATGTTGTGGCCTCACCGGTTCATTACTCCGGGCAAAAGCATTTGTGTGGAGCCAGAGGGCGTGTCGCACTAGCATCGCCAGTCACATTAAAAAGTTTACCAGGCACATTAAAAAAATAAATAAATAAATACAAACATCTGTCATTTCAAGTTTTTGGACCAGTTAGCTCATAAATTAAATAATAAATAGAAAAACATGTCCAATAACAAAATAAATTACATATTTAAAAACTAGACACTATCATCTATAATGGGTTTTCATTTCGTAAAAAAATTCATTAAAAAGGTCGTCAGCCATATAGGTAAACTCACTCTTTCCTCTTGTTCTGTACTTAGAAAAAAACTTGTAGGTCCCAGGCTCAAGGTCAGCTAACCATGCCTATCCCAAGCCTAAAACCCAAGCAAAGGGAAGGGAAAAGGCGGTCGGTGATTTCAAAATTCATAGAACGGGTACCCGTTTATAAACAAAACGGGTACCCATTATATAACGAGTACCCGTTATGTTTAAGAACGGGTACCCGTTTTATAATGGGTACCCATTTCTATTATATCTATTATATAATGGGTACCCGTTACTAAACGGGTACCCATTTAGCTTCAGGGGCCTGTTCCTAAATGAGTATCCGTTTCTTTGAAAACAGGTACCCGTTCCTGTTGGGAATTTTTTTGCCCACGTGACTTCCCCTACATGTGGACTAAGTTTCTTGTTTTTACCCAATTGATTGATATATAATTATTTCTCAACCCAAAATTAAATGAAAATTGACATCGATAATACAAATTTTAGGATTATGATAAAAATACTCAATATTTCGTGTTATAAACATTTGTAATTTTTTCAAATTTTATATTTAATGTTTTGCCTCTAAGTGCAGAATTGTTGGTGTATAAACTCATACGAGTTATACCTAACTTAATCACAGTTAGTGGTTTTCCTCACATGTGGAAAGACTAAGTCCTCTTGTTGAGTCATTAGTCGATGTGTCAATCCATCTTCGACATATCACTGCTATTTTGGAGGGAGGTTAAACCTTGAGCTATTCTCTTGGTTCCTATTTCGCCACCTTTCCTACTCTCATGGAAACTTGTTCCTCAAGCTTCACCTATTTATACCTATTCAGTTGTAAACCAATTCAGTTCGTTTTCAATACATTGCATTCGTGTTTGATTTTTGCTCCATGATCTTGGACTTCCACTCACACATGGTATCAGAGTGAGTAGAATAGAGTCAAATCGTTTGGTCATTGATTACATAGCTCCATTGGTGAATCTCTGCAACTTCTCTTGCACGCTAGGCTCAATCCGGCCTTCTATCACTACATATCAAGGAGATAAAATTTTGTTTCAAAGCACATTTGAAATGGTTTTCTTTTGCAGGTCATAATCGTCATTGGAAGAGCTCATTGACTCTCACCACAGTGAGGTCAAATCATAGCCGAGAAAGCCTCAACAGAGGTGTTTTTTCTATGATATTCGTGCCTCACACAGAGGCTGATTTATAATTGTGACGTGCCTCACATAGAGGCCGAACCCCATGCTCATCGAGCCTCATCGAAGGAGGGCTGGTACCTCCACATAGGATCGAACGACTCCTCCAAGAGGCTTGACCCTCTCAGCGAAGACAAATCGCCTTATTCGTCACCCCATCCAGTGGCATTCAAAGCCATGTCACCCCAGTCCTCACGCCAAACGCCAAACGCAACTCTCTTTGTGGCATTTTCACCATAGATCTGCAGTCGACCAAGATTTTTGGTGGCATTTTCACCACACTTCCCCAGTCAATGGAATCTGGTGCCAAACCAAGGAGCAGAGGTCATGTTTCCAGGTGAGAAAAGAGAGCCAAATCAACTTTAAAAAACTAGGCGGGCGGTGGAATGTGAAAGTGCCTTGGAAGGCACATAAACTGTGACGGGTGTCACAAAATTTTCATAATAAGCCCCTAGTCACATGGTTTTTAAGCCCTTGGTCACACTCTACCACAGGGGGCTTATCTTTTTCCCTATCAAGTTTTTTTTTCCTCCATACATTAGTTTGCACAAAATTTTATTTTCAAGCACATTGAAAATATTTTTTGAAGGTGTAATTTTTTGCATATGCAAAAATTGTAAAGGCTATAACGTTTGCATACGATCTCGTAATCGAGTCATTCAAAAGGCAAAAGTGCCTAATTTTTCGTCCTCTATCATTCTAGCCTATCAACGTACTATTATTATAAAGTGCCCATGCATGTTAGTTTAGAGTGACAAAAACACTTCTTTAATAAATTGAGCAATTTGGGGGGAAACTACAAATAATCAAGGGAAAAATATTGATGTATGATGTTATGCACTACTTATAAAGTGCCGCTTTAAAGGGGGTAGATAAGTAAGAAGAGTGCACACAATTACTTCTTATTGCACTAAAGTACCACTTTAAAAAGTCAAAATTGAGTATTAAGAAGTTTAAATTGCACCATTTCATCACCTAAAAGAAAGTCAAAAGGTAATGGTACCGCCTTCATCTTTTTACATTTCACATCTGGTGAAGAAGACAATCATGATGCAACTTCAGAGCCTAGTATCAACTCTTGGCTCTTAGCTCAGTTGGTTCTTCATAGTAGAAAAATTGAACTCTACCTCATTTCTTAGTATGTAAAAACACTCATATAGTGTCAAATATTGAAAGTGTAAAAGTGAAATGTAAGCACTGATCTATAAAGTGTAGTGGGGAGATTGCAACATTGCAACTTGAATCGCATTGGTTCCTACCTCATTCGAATGTGCGCATATGCACATCCTTTCTTCGATCATTTTGTACATTTCTTAGACCTTCATCATGGTCTTTTTTCTTTTAAAACACTACTTACTTCAATCACTTTGCCAAAATCTCTTAACATCAAGGGAAAGGCAAATTTTACAACATCGACATGCTTCATGAGTTCTACATATCTACATCAGAATCGACATCGGCATCATCATCATCTAGAAGGGCCATCTAAAGTCCTCTCTTTGTTTTCTCTCTTTAGGAGGAAATTTTTTTCCCATAGGGTTTTCTTTCTTTCTCCATTTTATGAGAGATGTTTTGTAAATGAGTACCTAAAATGGCGCACAACTGGGACTCATATTTCATAAACCCACCTAAGCTGTTACATCCCTATTTTCTGACTTGCTATACTTTTACTTTTTACTTGGGCATAAGTAAATTTGTTGCGATGTTATAGATTTATGACAGGATATGACATGGAATTATATTGAATATCATTTATGAAATCATGGAAATGATTATGTTATTGTCGATTTAATAATTGTATTATGAGATTTGATTTACTAGTTGAATTAATTGAATAATGATGCACTGATCGCATATTGTTTGATGACAAGTGAAACAGGTTACAAGTTATCAAATGACTCTTAGAGTAGAGAGATAGTATCTTTCGAGAAGAGAGATATAGACCTTGGATTACGAGTGGTCTATTTGCCAAATGAGTTTAGTGTTAAACGATAATGTGAACCAATGAGTTGTAAGAGGTAAGTCTTGTCTTGCTAGTTTTCTTTTGAATCTAATCGACAGGTAGTCAATATCTTGATGATCATCTAGTCAAGTCGATGGTGAGTCGACATAGTCATTCATTAAGTAAACAACGTCATAGACATAAAACGGTTGTGTTATTCTTCTTGAGTCACTTGAGGTTTTGCTGTCGCTTCTTAAACGTCAAGACGTTCTCATCAAGTTAGATGACGCGAATATTGTCGATGGATTGTGATGGGGAGGTAAACTCGACCCATTCACATCATCTGTAATCCTTAGTGATAAAATGGGACAAATAGAGGAGTTTTTAACAACTTCGGGTAGAGGTTTTTCACAAGCTATGTGATATCTAAACGAAATCTTGAGTCTTGTTCTGTGTTTGCGCCCAAGTCGTCTTTATCGTCGTAAAGCGCTTCAAGCGTATGTCGTAAACTCCTTTTGTGAATATTCAATGGACGTCAAATTAGAGACCAAGGTGTGTTTTAACCTTTGTCGTAATGTAAAGGAATATGCTAAATTATATAGTTATATTTTAGCAGACGTTGAGGAATTCTTTTATTCTTGTCTGTTGACGAAATCGATTTGAAATTTGAAGAGGAACACTTTTTAGTTCTTTTTATGATGTCTTTTCTTTCAAATAACTCTTTTTGTGTTCTAGTTATAGACCACCAATTAGTTATCGACCAAACTGTTTTTGCGAAGGTGGCAAACGTCTATACTCATGGTAGGTTTAGAGTATGGGGATGTTTTTATTATTTAAAACTGCCACCTCATAAGAATCTGAGTGCCACTTCTATGTGTAATGGCAAATCATTTGGTATTGTGGTCCTTATTTCTTGTGTAGTGGATGGTTGTTACCTTATCCAACCGCCACATTGCTTTAGAAAGCTCCATTATGGAGAAGAGTTCGCTGAAGGATAGGAACCGATTTTTCATGCCATAAAAATCTCCATCTTATCAGGCATGGTTGATAGTTTGGGGCGGTTACAATGCTTCGCCGTGGGCAGGAATAAGAGGAGAGTTTTTTGTTAGTTTGAGATGGATCACAAGGGGTGTAGAGGAAGAGAAGATAGCAAATAGGTTGGTGTGGAACGATTGGAAAATAACTAATATCAGAGCTAGAGCATAAGCAGTCTGTGGAGTTTGTTTTTAGGTTCTTTTCCCTCTCTTCATCGTGTAGACTCAGAACCTCTATTGTTATGTCAATGCTACGTTCTTTTTTTCTGCACACTATAAGATCTTAGCTTGCTAAAAACATAGGGAGTGTATTATGCAAAAGAGTCCAAAGGCAGACTCGATGTCATGATAGGAACTAGCAAAGAGGCCTGCGTGGTGTGGTAGATAGTATGACCAAGTCCAAGTTGAGTCTCTATCAGAGAGTTAACCATAACATCCATAGAGTAAACTAAAACATCTATCGATGCACAAGAGATCCATGCGGCTTGGAAACCAGATGACAACATATATAGCCCAATCAGAGTTTGTATCCTAACAACTTGAACTTTAAAGACTGCTGATACAAAAGGATTGATTACTAACTATGCTTTTGCCAGGAATTCATGAGCTTTTTCTTGTCAAAGAAAACTCCAGCATATAGTTGCCTTCTCTTCTAATGAAGCAAAGTAGAAGCCAGCAACGAGTGCAGGTTGTGAAGCCGTTTGGTTACATCTACCCCATGACTTGCATTTAGATCTAATCACACTGAATTTACTATACTGCGATAGTAAATCAATATCACCACTACATTTGTCAGTTGATTGATAATGAGAATATTTTTCTCTTCATTATTGTGCCACATAGGCGCAGATTCCTGATAGAATTGTTAAACCACTTGCCCTTGATAGATAGAATTCTTGGCATAGGAAGTTAAATAGCAAAAGGAGATTTGAATCTCATTCGGGAAAAAACTGAATATGAGTTTAAAAACCCTGAGTATTTCTTTAGTTCAATAAGAACGTTAATTGTAAGCAATCCATTAATTTGGTGTGTTTTGTTTTACTAATAGAGTACTTGTAAATGCAAGCCAACTATTAGAGACCCTTGAGTAAGTAAAAAGTTAGTGAGAAAGGTAAACTAAAATTTTAATCTTGAGTCTAATTTCTTTTTATAATGAGACTACTCCTTAGCATTGACCCAATCAATAACATGGGAAAGACTAAGAGATGTTTTAACTTCTAGGAGAGAAAGAGTATTCACCGTCAACTCTTTTGTTCAGTAAAGAAAAGATTGACATTTTTCGTGGTGGGCACAAACTCGGTCGCAAGTTCTTCAATGCCCAAAAGAGCCCTAGCTTAAAAAGCCCGAGTCTCAAGGGCATAGTTCTTAGAAGACCTTTAAGAATCCTTAAACTTTAACTTGGGGCCTTCGAGTAATCGTATTCTATGTTTTGGTTTATTGTGAAACCCTTTCAAAATGGCAAAGAGGAAGCTATGTCGAAGGATCAACAGTCGAAGAGCGACAATTGAAGAAGATTCCTTAGAATGTTTAATTGTAAACTTAGGGACGTGAATACTTTTGTTCCATAAATTGGTTTGTAGTAACCTCTTTCTGAAAACAACAAGGTTGGGATTAGCGCCCACTCATGAATGGGTGAAATAAACAATGGTATAATTTAGAGATTGTTATAACATGGTATAGCGTTATTTGAAAATTTTGATATGCTAGGAAACTGTTCATTTATCATGTAAATGGAGATGTTTCTATGAGCTTGTAGAGAGATGAGTAAACCTCAACGCCATGTGTTAATGCATGAAGATTTTCAAACACCTTGAGGTTATCGAGGTTGTTTTATAGAGCTTATAAATGGGTGAACTCATTTTGTGAGTAGACATTAATGTGTCATGAACCCTAATTTAGTAAATGTTCATGTCTATCTTGTTGGAATGAGATTTGTTACTAGTCATCAATGATTAACCTTAGGTAGGGAAAACCATTTGTTGAGTTACAAGTCGATTTGAAATACAAGTCGTAAGCCTCAGACTTTGCAAGTATGCAAGAGGTACCATTAAATGGTTAGGCAAACATTAAAATCATTATATCTTTTTATCACAACTTTTCTAAGCTATTACTTGTCGACAAGGGGTGAATCTCAAATGTTGCAAAGATGCAAAGAGAGATACCTAAGAATGGATAGTCAATCCATAATGATTAATAGAGCAACGACAGTGTCTTGTGAATTCACCTAAGTTAGAAAGACTAGATTGGAGTTGGATAAAACTCTTTAGTTAATCCTTGACTTAACCTAGATATGGTATTTTTTATATTAAGACATTGAGATCATTATTTAGATCGTGATTGAAGGGTCAAGTGCCCTGACTATGTGTAATTATACTTACTTGTAAGAAGGGAATTAGTTTCTTAGACTATATTGCTTAATCTGGGTAAGGTTATCATCTTAGTCGTAATTAATCTATCTATATTTATTATGAGACAATAAGTCATGGACCTCAGGAATTGCGATGATGCAATGAGAGTCCTCATACAGAAAGAAAGTTGAACAGGTCTATGGATTATAGACAGTGAAAGAAAACATGTATGGGTCGGGAAGACTAAATTGTTCAAACCTCATAACTTCTAAAGTTAAACATAGATGACCAAGTTGAACTGTAGGAATATGATAGTATCCAAGTCGAGTTGGGGTGGGTGAACATTACGACATCGTTCATTGCGAACGTCAATTTATATTGAAACTATGGCCATAGTAATGCATATGTCTCTGCATGCATTGTCGGTTCACTGTATCTAGATTGCACATCCTATCGAGAATCATACTTAGCTAGAGGGTATCTAGAGTTGTAAGATAGATAGAGTTGTGTAAGATACAACACTATGTACTCGGAAAGGCAAATTACCACTGGTCACCTTGGTCTATACTTCTCGTGAAGGGTAGGGCCACTTCCTATGTGGAAGATGTGTGGGAGACTGCCAGTTTGTGGTTGGAGGTAAATCACTGGAAAGATACTCTCTCTATCTCTCTCTCGCAGAAGACATGCTGAGGCTTGCGATAAAGATGTCAGAATTCCGGATGTAGTATATCTCTGAGACTTGTGTTTATTGAGACTAAGTAAAACATTATCTGATTCAGGTATTTATAATTGATTTATTTTTATAAACGTTGTACTTGAGAAAGACAATAAGGTTGATTGTATTTGTAATGAGATATCCTGTAATTGTAGTTACTCGACTATATGTTGAATAAAAGAAAATTTTTCTCTAACTCATTTTTACCTTGTAAATTTACTTTGTGGTGAATTTTTTTGGTTTTTACTATGTTTTTAGAACATGGATGTTACATAAGCTATGCTTAAGGGGGGGTGTTGGTGTATAAACTCATACGAGTTATACCTAACTTAATCATAGTTAGTGGTTTTCCTCACATGTGGAAAGACTAAGTCTTTTTGTTGAGTCATTAGTTGATGTGTAGATCCATCTTCAACACATTGCTGCTATTCTGGAGGGAGGTTAAACCTTGAGCTATTCTCTTGGTTCCTATTTTGCCACCTTTCCTATTCTTGTGGAGACTTGTTCCTCAAGCTTCACCTATTTATACTTGTTCAGTTGTAAACCAATTTAGTTCGTTTTCAATGCATTGCATTCGTGTTTGATTTATGCTCCATGATCTTGGACTTCTGCTCACACAAGAATGAACAATTTTTAACGAAATGATTTTAAGAACACAAAAAAGCAAGTTTAATGTTGCAAATTGATTCCTCTGAATTAGGAGATGAACTGATTGTTCTTCTTGTTTTATGGGATTGTTTGTAATTGCTCCAACATTTAGGGACACTTGTGCGCATGTGTCATATTTTGAGATTTAGATTTAAAGTTTGCATGCGCCTTGGGGTAACAGGAATATAGATGTTTGCAGTCCTATTTAGATACGTGAATAGTTCTAGATGGAGAAAAAGTGGAGTAGAAAAGCAGTGGAAGAGATCAAAGGATTTAGAATCGAGAATAGGGGGTTTTGGGATTCGGTGGAGTCATTTCCATTGGGTCATGGGAATGATATTTATTTAAAGCTATCTTCTTTCTGTAAATAAAAGTTATTGTTGTATTTTTTTTTGTGCATACTGTGGAATAGTGGATGTTCCTTCTCTATCTGTCTGTTGTGTTTTTTTTGAAGATTTTTGAATCTTTCTGTGTTGAGCTGAGGTGCTACATCAGTTTGGTATCAGAGCAACTTGTTCCTTTGCATGTGCCTACTATTTTGTGATTAGAGCGAAGATATTTTTATTGGTGTGGTTAGCTATTGGCAAGAGGAGTGATTGTTGGTGATTGGTGACCACTACTAAATCATGGTTATTTGCTTGGCTATTTGATGCGAGATGCAACGTGTGGGCTCATAGTGATGGGAGTTTGAACAATAACCAACAAGAGCAAAGGACCCTGTGCTGTGATAGACATGCAAACAAACTTTCCAAATCGGTGCATAGACGTCTTACTACCTGCAAAATAATCCACACGGTGTCATAAGCTTAAGTGGCAGCCTTTAGAATAGAATGATGTAGAAGTTAGGCAATGAGAAAAGTTGTTATTGATGACTATGGTGAAACTCGTTGAGCAAACATACAGAGAGTCCTGTGGTGGTAAATTTCTTTCCCAAGGCTAAGTTTTAGTTTATGTTTGAAGTGAGAGTGTTAATACCTATCATTATATGCTAATGCTTCTGTCTCAACTAAAAAAAAGGAATCAACAATGTTTACAACTAGCCAGGGCTAGGCTCAAATAAGTGTATAGAGAATAGAGGTAGTAGCCATGAGGAAGGAGAAGTTTGGTTTATTTTCAGTAGCTATTTCATGTTAGAGAGCATTATTTATAATTATATTTGGTTGTATGAGTGGTAGCCTCTCCTTCCTCTTCACATGAATACTCGAGGGCCTTTCCATGTCATGTAATGTGAGTGTGCTAGGAAAAAGGTAGGTAAGTGAAGGGAAAGGGTCTTGACTGTGGTACTTTTCAATCTCTAACTGTTGTCTAAATTTGTGTAATTTCTTCATGGGGATGAAAAATAGCAACATAATGCTGATACGTGATTAATAGACTGTCGATCTAGAAGGGAAAATTGGAAGAAAGTTGTAGCTATGTAATTAGTGTTTTTGGGTGTACATCCAATTATGGAGTTTTATTATGACGTGAAAAGGAGGATACATAAGTTGGAAGAAAGAATAAGGAAGAGACAGAGACAAAAGCTAACAGAAGACTAGCAAAAGGAGTTACAAGTTGGAGGATTTGTTGTGTATGTTGGAGGAGTGTGCGGCATGCAATAATAAGAATGCAAAGAAGAAGAAATCTACTACAAAGTCATTGAAGAGTTCTAAGAAGGTGAAAAAGAATGGTAAGGATAAATACTCACATTGTGAGCAAACGTCATTTTCAAAGAGGAAAGCCATATAGGCAAGGATTAGTCAAGGGATAGAACTCTTGGAACAAGAAAAGCTTAAATCCCTAAATGAGTTGGCAAAATTATTATCAGATGAAAAGCCAATAAATGAGATTTGTAAAATGTTTGAGATAGAGGATGAATGTGATGAAGATGAAGAGAATGAGTTAGATGAAGCTATTGAGTTGTGTTACCCCGAAGAAGGGGAAGGCATTGAAGATTACCATACAGGGAGAGAAGAGTTTGAAGACTGCAGAGAAGAGGAATGCAGCCTATTACAAGAGGTGACCCAACTTGTTGTGGTGGTGGAAGTAGTCCACCTTGAGGAGGAAGCTACAACATAGATAGAGATCTTTTGGAGCAACTTATGTGATGACATTTTATTGGTTTTAGAGAACACGACTAACAAGGAATAGTGAGCGGAATGTTTGAAAAATCCCATGATTGATGAAAAGGGAGAAGAAGGAGATCATATCTTTCTTGGAGAAGAAATGAGAATAATTGAGAGAGAGAGAGTAGGGACATGTTCATTTGTGGAAAAAAGAAAGAGAACAATGGAAAAAGTGAGTTGTCTTGTAAACGACATCACATAGAGCCAGGAAACAAAAACCTCATAAAAGATGAATCAGAAAGTATGCTTCAATGGCACAATGCAGAGGAGGAAGCACCTATGGGAATTTTTTATTCCCTTAACTTGATTCTTGTTTCTAATAGTTTATGTGCAGGTGCAATAGAAGATAGGGTAAGCATTGAGAAGCTCAATGATGGCTTTCGGTGGAAAATGACCACTAGAATTGGGTTTAAGCCGAGAAGAAGCTGGAAAAAGAGAAAGAGGGTTGATTGGCTAGGTCCAACAAGTAGTTGGAAGCAAAGGAAGAGAAAATGTGGAAATTTGCAAAGATATTTAATCTGGTGGAAAGGCAAGCCTTGGCCTTATTCTTTGGGTCAAAATGATGGTTCTACCATCTAGCCTGGATGTTTGATGCAGTAGCATCCTGGGGTAAAAGCAATCCTGCATTAAAAAAGTTGTAATAGTTCAGTCCATAAATTTTTGAGTGTTAACTTCTTTTAAGTTTGTTTCAGCTGTGCGTATGTATCATATTTTGAGAGTTAGATTTAATGTTTGCATGCGCCTTGGGGCAACGGGAATATAGATGTTTGCAGTCCTATTTGGATACGAGAATAGTTCTAGATGGATAAAAAACGGAATAGAAAAGTAGTGGAAGAGATCGAAGGATTTAGAATGAAGAATAGGGGGTTTCGGGATTCGGTGGAGTCAGTTCCATTGGGTCCTGGGAATGAGAATTATGTAAAGCTTTCTTCTTTCTATAAATAAAAGTTATTGTTGTATTTATTTTTGTGCATACTGTGGAACTGATGATGTTCCTTCTGTATCTGCCTGTTGTGTTTTTTGTTGAAGATTTTTGAATCTTTCTGTGTTGGGCTGAGGCGCTACATCATTTAAACTCATCGATCTACCCTGACTGGGTGGGTATATGACGCCCAGCCGTAAACAGCCGGTGCGTTGTAAACGACCGGCTGTACGGCTGGGCCGGCGACTGCACCAGTCGATCATAATTAGGTACTGTTTCGACTGCTTTTTTTTCGACTAGCCAATAACTGCTGTGCCGTACACGGTGTTTCGAAGTTTGCTGCAGGACGTACAAATGTCGACCAGCCGGTCGCTTGCAACACACCGGCTGGTTAAGGTAACCAATTTTCGGGCCTGCCTCTCTCCAACTAGATCAGCGGTATAAATGGGGTCTCACAAAGCCAAACTTTCAATTTGAAATGTCTGAAAACAGTTCCAACAAAAGCCTTCGAACTTCTACGTAATTTCCGCAATACCAAGAAATTTTAAAGGGAATCATGAAGGTCCAGGATTTCCTTTAAAAAGTTTTGCTTTTCTGATACCAGTACGTGGATGAGATTAGTCGACATGTGAAAGAAATCGAAAAAGTATCCCATTTATTCAACGAAATGAAAGCAAGCAGTACTTTAAAGCAATGTATCTATCCCATCTATTGCTGATGGAATCCAAAAACAGGGATCTTTACACGCCATACGTACTGTTTCTCCTGTGACTAATTCACGTGTGCTCGTTTTCAGATCAGTGGAGGAAGATTAGGATAAAGAGCATACATATTTATTTTAATTGATGTGGTGGGTAGGCTTTTGAAATCCATGGCTATTAACTTAAGATTTGATGTTAATAGGGGTAACCATCACATGGGCGGCCTGCCACTAACTCCCTACGAATAATTTGAGTACATTTGGTGGGTGATGAATGAGCATTACAAAATCAAATCATGAAAATCGAGTTGGAAAGACTGGGAAATATTATAAATGCTACTGGGTTAGACTGACTCAAATGCCATTAGAGTTATAGTAACCCATTGACTTGACCTTGACAAATAAGTATTTGACAGGAAGGTAGCCTGCTCTTTTTAATCAGGAGGATTACATTTCGAAAGTAGCCATTAGATCTCCATAGAGATGGACGTTAGGACTGTTTCTTTCCTGCTGTTAACTTTGTTCATGGCTGGTTTTGTTGTAAGAGCAGAAAGCATAGAGCCTGCCTCAATCTATATAGTCCATATGGATAAGTCTGCTATGCCTAATGAATTCCCTACTCACGTTCATTGGTACACATCACTGCTTTCATCTGTGAAAGGAGTAAATGGGCAGAAGAACATAAAGAAGGAGGATTCGTATCTTTACACTTACGATACGGTAATGCACGGTTTCAGCGCCATGCTAACACAGTCGCAGCTGGATATGCTGGAGGAGATGCCTGGTCACCTATCATCTTTTCCAGATTCGTTGGGAACTATGGATACCACGCATTCCACTGAATTTCTAGGACTCAGCCCTGATAAGGGTATTTTGCCAAAGTCCCGATTCGGTCAAGACATAATCGTGGGCATGCTGGACACCGGAATTTGGCCAGAGAGCCGGAGTTTCCGTGACGATGGAATGGGACCAGTTCCGGCCAGATGGAAGGGAGTTTGCGAAAACGGCACAGCCTTCGCCTCTTCTCTCTGCAACCGAAAGCTGATAGGAGCGCGCTATTTCAATAAAGCTCTAATGGCCAAGTACGGGAACCGTAGCTTGGGCAACGACTACGATTCTCCGAGGGATTCTGACGGGCATGGAAGCCACACGTCGTCCACTGCAGGAGGTAACTACGTGGAGGGCGTCGATTTCTACGGTTACGCTCCTGGTACGGCTCGTGGCGTGGCTCCTACAGTGCGAGTGGCCATGTACAAAGTCATATGGTCAATTGGGAGTATGGGATCCGACGCCTTGGCTGCAATGGAGACTGCAATTAGCGACGGAGCTGACGTTTTGTCTCTCTCATTTGGCTATCTCTCTTCTCCCTATTTCCAAGACGTAATAGCCCTTGGAGCCTTTGCGGCTATAAAGAAAGGCGTCGTCGTCGTATGCTCTGCGGGCAACAGCGGGCCGGCACGGGGAAGAATGCACAACGGTGCGCCCTGGATTTTCACGATCGGCGCCAGCACGATCGATAGAGATTATGCCGCTACTTTGAAGTTGGGCGACGGTAGTTTTACCACAGGCTCCTCCTTCTACACAAACCCTAATCAAAATGGGAGCTTTCACATATCTGAGACCAAGCTCATTTACCAAAGCGGAGACCCTGCATGCCACAGACAATTCGACGCTGCCACAGTGAACGGAACGGTGGTGTTGTGCGCGAATACGAGCTCTTCGCTTATACTAGCTTTGAAACGCGCAGGAGTCCGAGCGTTGGTTTCAGTGTCAAAGACCGACAGTTTCTCTTTGTTTCCCGGTAACAGTTTTCCGAATGTCGTCTTGAAACCGGAAGATGGAGCAGCTTTAGTGAAGTATGTTTCTTCTACTTCGAGTCCCGTTGTGGAAATACAGTTGGGGCTGACGGTGCTAGGCGTGAAGCCGGCGCCTGCTGTGGCGTCTTTTTCGTCTCGAGGGCCGTATCCACCAAGCCCCAATATTCTGAAGCCAGACGTTACAGCCCCTGGTGTTAATATTTTGGCAGCATGGAGGGGAAATAATTACTTCATGGAGTCCGGCACGTCCATGTCAACTCCGCATGTGGCCGGACTGGCAGTTCTGATGAAAGCCGTTCACAGCGAGTGGAGTCCCGCTGCAATCAAATCTTCCATCATGACCACTTCTTACACGCTTGGCAATTCCAACAACGCCATTATCGACCTCGGCTACAACGGCAGCCCTGCGACGCCGTTTGCTATTGGGGCAGGCCACGTCGATCCTGAGAAAGCCGTCGACCCTGGACTCGTCTACGACATCAGCGTGGAAGACTACATCAACTATCTCTGCACTCTCAATTACACCGCCCAGCAAATTCAATCAATTACCGGAAGTGGAACGCCTGTTTCATGTCCCAGCGACCTTGACTTGGGTTCCGATGGTCTAAACTATCCTTCCTTCACTGCAATTTTCAACAAGAATGCCACCTCGGCCTTCTCTTCCACATTCAAAAGAACATTGACGAATGTGGGAGATGATATATCGTATTATAACGCAGTCGTTGAGGTGCCCAAAGGACTTAAAGTGCAGGTGATTCCTGAAGTTGTGGAATTTAAAGAGAAATTTGAGAAGGTGAATTTCACTGTCACGGTGGAGGTGGAGGAAGGTGTGCAAGACGAATTTTTGTTATACGGATATTTGAGTTGGATTGATAAGAATGGCCACGTTGTGAAAAGTCCTGTGTTAGCACTCTTTCAATAAATATTGTGATGCCCACTAGTGTGCTGTTTTCCTTTGTACCGAACTTTTGATAACGCCTTGTATTGCCATTGGTGTGTTATAATTGTGTCTTCCTCGGGTACTTATACTATGAGTTGGTTGTGTTTTATTACTATATGATATTTTGGATTACCATGTATGTTATCCGCGAGGTTTTATATTAGCATTCATGATGTTATATGCTTGGATTAACGCATATGGATTGGTATATGTTGAACTATTTCAAGTGTTCCAACGCCATTGCTATCACCATTTGTTTCTAGGTGGTAAGCTATATTGAGGTGGAGCTTAGTGCCCAACACTTGTTGTCTAAAAAGTAGAAGAGAAAATTAGATTCCTATCTGAAATAATCTTGCACAATACTCCACGAAGCGTAATTATGTCATCCAAGAAGAATCTCACCATTGTTATTTCATTAAAAGTAGTTTTGACAAGACAAAATGTTCAACTTTAGCCAACATGTTGACCATCACAATGATATTATTCGAATTATATTACATCTTTAATTATATAAGACAAGAAAATAATAAATAAATGTTAGGTTAGATAAGAGTTATAAATAAAATAATATTTAGTTTTGGGAAGTTACTTTCCCATGAGTTAGTTTAATTGGGTCTATATAGGGAAATAAAAGGCTTTATAAAGCCATATTGCATCAATGTAAAAATCTAGTGATGAGAATCCTGATGAAATTTAATATTATCTACATATTCGTTCTTACTCGGAAAATTCAACCTAGACAGGGACCCACAGATCTTTCTCATCAAAGATGCTGAAGTCTTCAGTCCATGGCTTGAAAACAAGCAAGGAATAGTGGACAAGCTAGGGACCATGGCTAAGAATAGCCCTAGCATAGTTGGCTTCAACAAAGCAAAAAGTAAAAAAACCTTTGGTAAGGTTTAGCACAACTTCAAGGCGAATCGCATTCGCAACCCAAGCCTTGTTAACCTAGTCTTTGAGCATGCTTGAAGGGGGGGACCCTTCCCAAAAAATATCCTATTACAGTAAAGTTCTCTAACCAATAGCATGCACTGTCAAAATTTTAACATGATCTCTATTTTAACCTACCTAACACTTGTTATCAATGTGAATCTTTCGAACATAAGATCAGATTGCTCTTTGGATTCCCCTTATTCTAAGCCTAACATGAAACCCACTTTCGGGTCACCACCTCTTTCAAAAAAAAAAGTTGGTCCAAAATGGTTAATCACAAAGCCAAAAATTTTGTTAATGATGACCATCCCCCTAAGCCCTCTTCAAAATTTGGAGGTAAAATAATTTCAAACCCTAATCAAAATGGGAGCTTTCACATATTTGAGACCAAGCTCATTTCCCAAAGCAGAGACCCTGCATGCCAGAGACAATTCGACGTTGCCACAGTGAACGGAATGGTGGTGTTGTGCGCGAATACGAGGCCAATATTAGAAAGAATCGAGAAAAGTGCACCTTTGAAGGGAGTGGTCCAAAACAAATGAAAATGCACAATAAAATATAAAATATGGTATTGAATTATTGAAATCAAAAGATTTGTCTCAATCACCAATTTTTTTAAAGAATCATATTGATTTTACTTTCATTATTGTTCTTTTTGTATCTAAGATGACCTGTTGATTCTTATTTCTTTCACTAATGTTAGAAAGGTATGTCAATAGATACCAAAGAAACAGATGTTGGTGGTTCCCATTTCTTTCACTAATGGTTGAAAGGTATGCCAATAGAGATCAAAGAAACAGATGGTGCCTACACATAATTTTTAAGCTCTATAACATTTTTGCTAATTAGTCTGTTAAGGAAAAATGTCATGCCAATGAATAATAAAACATGAAATTGATGAATACTCTCATTGATTTCATGCAAAGAGGTGATTGTAGATTAGAAGCAATAGTTTTCCATAGTCCATATCCATCAGTTGTAATGATTTCTAAAAGAAAAAGAAAAGCAACTTAATAACTTACAGTGTAAATTGTGACATTGGACTACTTGCTATTACTTTAAAACTACTGGTTCTTCTACAATAAAGATGGGGTACAATTCTTCTGCTCCTATGCAACCATATTGGATTTAGAGAATAATGAATATATATATATGAGATTGAAGATGCGATAAATTGAGGTAGTTTGTTGTGGACAATTGTGTTTCAATTGGTGAGTCACCGCACAGTCGTGGGCTCCATAGAAGGTGATGACATTAGAAATCACGCTCACATAGATGTCTATCAATGTGGCTAAGTCGGTAAAGCTTAAACAACCCAGTCAAAATCTCATCGACTAATGCATATAAATCGACCAAATTCTAAAATAAAGATATTGAAGCGGTCAATGATTGGCAGTCGAATGTGTCGAAGTCCAAGAGTCGAAAAAATGTAAACAATAACAACGTGCCGACTGTTTATAGTGGAGTGAAGTGAGTAGAGGAAATGACAACAATTAAAAATAATTCGGAAGCAATGATAGGATAAAAGTAATCTTTAAGCTTTTGAGCTATTATTTTAGGCCTTTAGTTATTATTTTAAATTAAAATTTGTTCTGCCCAAAGTATTAAGGAAAATAAAATTTGGTCAAAATAGGTTGATATTTTTAATTCATATTACTTTTAAAACATTTTGCAATCCATTAAGAGACAAGATGGCAAAGAAGTATCATGCAAACCATGGAAAATTACCAGTGATATTGACTTTTTTTTTGTGTTCCTAGATCAAGAATATCTTGCTTAAATTTTTTTTTGTTTGCACGAGATAATTTTTTTAGGCACTGTGAAAGGATGAGCTCTGATAGCCCTTTCCAATTGACATATGCAACCACAAAACAAACCCATTTGAATCTTTCTGTAAAGGCACTCGAAGGCCTTTTTCGACAGCAGCTAGTGCATGGAAAAGAGGCCTCCCACCCCGCTGGGCTTAAACAAAACACATTAAACTTTGACTTGCTAAGGTGGCTGGTGGGCCCTTTCTCTTACTCTATTTTGTTAATGTGTCAATAAGAGAGGGGCCCACCAGCCACCTAAGCAAGTCAAAGCTTAGTGTGTGCTGTCAGCCCAGCCCTCCCACCCAGGGGTCACCAACTAGTATAAAAATATATTCCCTTACATCATATATATATTCAGTTGTTAAAAAAAATTTCTAATTTGATTCGTGATTTCCTCTATGTTTTGTGAAAAATATTTATGAAGAACTGATAAAACAAATATAACAAGTCACGATTTAAGGGATTAGGAAATATAAATAAATTATAAAACACAGCCTCAAATTCAAAATACACACTGAACTTCCAGACCAGCAGCAACTACGGTATAAGTAGATGTCTTATCTGGCCGAGGGTCTTTTGCAACAACATTCTTTATTTCTTGAAGAAGACTAAACATAACCAAAACAAACAACTTAGGATATATAAATGCAAGCAAATGACTCCATTGTGCATACAACACAGGCATAATGTTCCTATGTTACAATAGCACAGAATCCAAGTCCATCCCCACAGCTGCCCTTGCTGATACATAAGAGATTCGGCACATCGGGACAATCGGAGTCGTTGGAGCAGGTCCAATTCCAAAAGTCTGTAGAGCAAACCATTGTACGACAATATCCAATTCCAACCCCACATTCACCGACGTTGATGTAGGTAAGCGAGCCCGAGTACTTTGAACAAGTGTCATCGCCGGTGCAGAGGAAACCATCGCATGATCCCTCGACTGAACCATGCTCATAGTCACCTTTACCATTATTACAATTAACAAGATTACCAAATCTCGGGACAACTGGTCAATTTCAACAAGTCTATGGTTTATTTTCAAAATGTTCCTTTTCAGCTTCAGAATGAGATTCGTGGCATCTTCAAATTAGACATACAGGCACTACCAGGAAGGTATCTAGGTCTTCCTCTCTTTAATGGCAGATACAGGAATGATTTATGCAATAAAGTACTGGGAAATCTGAATTCAAAATTATCTAATTGGAAAGGGAGTAGATTGTCACTGGCAGGCAGAATTGTGATGATAAAAATAGTTCTATCTGCGGTTCTAGTTTATATGATGTCTGTTTTTCACATCCCCAAAGGTATCATCTCCAAAACAGACGGGGTGTGCAGGAAGTTTTTTTGGCAAGGTTCTTTTCAAGAGAAGAAAATTCATTTGTTGGCATGGGATAAGGTGTGTAAGCCTAAAGATGAAGGAGGGGCTGGGATTCTCAATATTGACATTCAAAATCAGGCCTTTGGGGCCAAATTGGCATGGAACATGTACGCAAAACCTAATTCAATATGGGTGAGACTTATGAAGGCAAAATATTTGGACACATTTGATAATGAGAGAATTTTTACAGCCAAAAATACTTCCAAGGGATCAACAATTTGGAATTTCATTATCAGAAGTAGAGATATCCTTCAGTCCAAATTGACCTGGATAATTTATAATGGAGAAAAGGCGGACTTCTGGTTTGATTCTTGGGGTGGTGAGCCGGCACTTGCTTCTAGGAAGGATCTCACAGAAGCTAGAATTTTCCTTCAATTGAGCTAGGCCTTCAAAGTTAAAGATTACTGGCAAGTGACAAGGTTTGGGACTTCAACTTCAGTAGCTTGGAAGAGCACCCAAGGATGTAATTTTCCAAGGGAACAGAAAGTGTTGCTAAGTCAAATTCTGAGGAAGAGAATGGTAATTGTTTCTAATGCGGATGATGAGGTGATCTGAACGGGGTCAAAATCGGGCTTTTATATGGTTAGAGAGGGGTACAGAGCTTGTATGCACAAAGATACCTCAGATTGGCCTTTAAACCTGTGTTGGGGCAATGTTCTACTCCCTAAAGTAGGAGCTTTTGCTTGGTGTGCGCTCCATAATAAAATCTTGACAGGTGATAGAATTAAAAGGCTGGGCCTCGGCTCAAATTTTCCATGTGTGTTCTATGGATGTGTGGAAGAGTCTATGGACCACCTTCTTCTTCTCTATCCTTTTAGTAGAGAATGCTGGTTCTAGTTTTTCAGGATGTTAAATTGGATTAGCCCTCTATCCAAGTCTTTGCTGTTAATGTTTAAGAATTGGCCTCATCCGTTTGTTAATTCATATCTTGCATGTTTATGGGACATAGGCCCCTCGATGATTATTTGGCACCTATGGTGGGAAAGAAATCTCCGCATCTTCAGAAAGGAAGCAAGCTCTGTGAGTCTTGTCTGTGACAAATTAGAAGTGACGATCTCTGACTTGATGGTGTCCTTTCTCAGACGTACAAATTCTAGTCAATCAGTGTGGTCTAAATGGGATGCAGCAACAATGCCTCTCTGGCCTTCAGTTAGTAAATTGGGTTTAGGCGGCCTTTCAAGGGTGCCTAAGAATACTTTAAAAAGAGACCAAGTTAAATGGATTCCACCCTCTTCCCCTTTTTACAAGTTAAATTTTGATGGAGCATGTCGAGGCAACCCGGGACCTTTTGGCACAGGATGTGTTATTAGAAAAGAGGATGGCTCTTTGATTGCAGCCAAATCATTCAAACTTCCTATAGGAACTAATAATGAGGCAGAAGCATGGGCATTAGTTCATGGTTTGCAACTGGTATTTGAAAAAGGCATTAAAAATGTTTTGATTTAGGGTGACTCTCTGTTAGTGATCAATGCTATTAAAGGAAAAGGCTCAGATAACTGGAAACTTAACTATAATCTACAACAGGCCGTCATCCTCCTGAACAGCTTTGATAACTATCTCATTTCTCACACGCTAAGGGAAGGCAACAAGGTGGCGGATCTTCTAGCTAACCTAGTCGTTGGGCAAGAAAGCGCATATGCTCTCTTCCTACCTGGAGACCCAGATCAACCAACCATCTTGTCCAATCTTCTGTCAGATGAGATGGCAGAAGCAGCAGGACCTCTCTCGGTTTGAATTTGGCTTAGTACAGCAACGTCCCTCTGGCATGACTGGTCCAGTCTCATTAATTGTGTTATTATTCTTTCCCACCAGCCTCTGACAAGTCCGTTGAAGAGGATTTGATAGATCTCATGAAGTTTAATGATCCGAGACAAACATAAGTTGTATTAATTATTTTGGTGGGTAGATTGGGATTGCGAATCCTTCATTTTAAAACTCTACCTTAAGTGGAGATGACAAGTATTAATTGCACATCTTAATCGAGTGCTCTCTTGTAGGATGACAGCTTCATCTCATTTGATGGGAAGTGCCTGTAGTGGACACGTTACAAGCTCCTTTTGGTTTCCATCCTTTCGTGGTGTACTTTCAAGTCTATCTCTTGTGTCTTTCGATCTCATGATGTCATCTTAGTCCCTTGCCATATTTTCTTGGGCTTTACTACATACGGAGAGTTATTATTTGTTGATAGAGAAAGCTGGGCCATTTGTTCTTTTATCCGCCTTTTTCCTTCTTTATGTGTTATTCCTCTGCCATATTACCCTATCCTAAGCTCCTCTGCCTAAGTCTCTCTTTTTCTCTCTCAGCAGCAGGATTTCCTGGCAGATACTCAACTCAACCAAAGACTGTTCTTTCAAGCCCTCGACTAGGAACCGGAGATTAGGGGCAAGGTTAAATCTGTAGATCTGATGACACTGCTTGATTGGGACTGTACTCTCATGCAATTTGCAGTCAGGAATATCGTTGGGCATGCTTGAATAAGAGGATATGAGGCCGCATTTTAAACTACTCAGATGTGGTCTCCAAACTTCTATCCAACATTATGGATCTAGTCATGGATGGCAAGTATGTGCATGCTCTAGCCTCAGGTCTATTTTTTAAAAACATCTACACAGTTGACAGGTGGGAAATAGCGGTAGCTGCTTATAGCATACAGTAGGGGGAGGCTCTAATTGGTGGGTTGTTCAACCTTTGTTCTTTGCGTGCTTCTATTTCACAACAAGCAATCTACCGAGCCTTGCAATCCAGCCTTAAATCTTTGAGTAGTTACGAAATAGACAATGTTTTGTGTTCCTATAGCTTTTTGATCTCTAAGAAAAAAGCCAAAAGGATCAAGGATGTCTTCACGGCTATTCAGTTCTTAAGGGTTCATGCTCCCAACTTGGCGCCATGTATGCCCCGTTATGCCCTGGAGGATCCTGATGAAGGAGCCCAGCCAATTGCGGCTGTGGACTTGGACGTGCAGAACCTTCCTGTAGCTCCGGCAGCAGTGTGATGAGGTCGTGGTGGGATGTGTTTTCGATGTGCTATGGTGTCGGCGGTGGTCTGGACAAGGTTGGTGTCTCCCCTGATGGTGGTTAGTGGTGGTGTTTTTCTGTCTTGTTTTGGTTAGCTCCCAGTGTTCAACAGTCCTTTTCCTGCTTGATGTTTAACGGCATGAGCTTCGGGAGCTTTTGGTGGTCGGTCGTGATACGGTCCTCCGTTTAGCTGTTTGGGTGTTCGGAGGTTTTGGTTTCCTTTTTTTGTTGTTCTTCTATTGTTAGATTTGGCCGTCTCAGGGCCTTCTGCTTTTATTTTGGCTATTTTCCAGCTCTGGACATTTTAATACTCTATGTAAAAACTCTTTTATTAATCTATAGGTGCCTAGTCACCTTTTTCTGTTTAAAAAAAAAAACAAGATTGCCAATTTCTTCTACATTTTACTTTTCTATCCTCCTTTCTTAACTCCAAATACCATTTGCAATTGCACACGATGCCTCTGCTCATTAAATAACATTGGGATTTTCCAGTTGCTCATTCAGCGACTGGCAAATCTAATCTTATTAAATTCTATTTAAATGGAAGCGAATGTCGTTATATAATTAGTGATCTTTTGCGAATGTATTCTTCCCTTTCTTGTCCAATTGTTTTGAAGCATTATGAACCGCATATTCACTAAAAACTACTTAATGTATTATCTCTACAATTTAGGCGATACTTCTTACATAGTGAAGGCATCCACAGAAAATTACAGATTTAGATGGCCCAGGAATGACAAGTCTTACTTTGAATTGTTTTGCCGTCACCAGCAATCGTATCAAATTAAACAAGTATTTTATTCAACATTTAATAGCTTATAATCTCACGTTTTCATCCCTCCTTTTGGTACTTTGTAAATAGAATCTTATATTATTATTAATCTATTGCTAACCCATTTCAATATTATTATAGCTATATATAGCTATAAACTTATAATAATACCAAAACTATTATAATATAATACTTATACTTCTTATTCCATTTGAATATTATACTCATACATTCCTCTCTATGATGGATATTAGAATTAAACTACATGATATTGGTCATTGTAATCATCTGAGTGAGACTCAAAGCTTAGCTACTAATAATGATTATCCTAGCTCTTCCAATGATTTTTAGCATCTTCTTCAACATTTTTTGAATTATTTATAACTTAAATGTTCAAGACTCTAGGGAAGAATGTAGGCAAATGTTAGAGCTTGTGTCCTCTCTTCATGGCTTCTTGGATAACTCCAACAATGTTCTCTTTAATATTACAGTGGAAGGTGATGTAAGGCTGCATATTCTAGAATAAGTTTCTTCTCTTAATGCCATTAATACTAATCTTGGTGCCTTAGAAGATAATCGGGTTATGTTACAAACCCTAGTTCAAGACTTTCTCATTAGATTCACATTAGGCTTTTCCACAAAGGACATTGTACCAAAACCTTTGATAACCCTCTTGATGTGAGATCTAACTATGATATAATAGTTGGAATTCTTATGATGATCTATGTTGCGACAATAGGCACAAAATTCATATACTTTTTGCATCATGGTAGTAATATGGGAATGAAATCCTATTTTTAGCATACGATGAGCTTGTTCATATATGGTTTTATGTTCATAATAGACATTACCATACTTTTACTTTGATGGACATTGGCATGTTTAAATATATTATTAAGCAGGTATAATTGTTTTATAAACAAATGAATAGTGTGTTTGGTATTTTTTTCCAAGGTTGGAACTATTGATTATTACTATAATTTCTTGTTTATATGTATGTAAACTTGTGACTTTGTGATAAAAGTAGTTGCTAAACTAGATGCTCCAGATCTCTCTGGAGCCACTCATAGAAGGAAGACAATTGGCTCTGAATATCTCTAGAATGCCACCCAACATTGCAACCACTCATCCTTTCCTTGAATTAAGAATCCATCAATCCTTGCTAATCTCAACTCTAGCATGTGTCACACCAAGGATAAGGCAACCCTAAATGTGTCATCAGTCACCGTCATGTCAACCAACTTCAATTCTCTTCATAATATGTTAAAAGAATAAGTTGACTAGAAAGCTTTAATTCAGTGTAGTTCCTTTAATTTATGATTCATCTTCTATGTCTCATTCAATCCTATAATAAGAGACTCCCAGTTTTAAGAATAAGGATATAAAGAAGTCTAGTCCTGTTTTAGTCTCCAGTCAGTTTAGTCTTGTTTAATGAATAAAGCTCTAAAGTATCAAAGTGAGCCAGAGGAGTAGTAGTTTGAGCTTTTGTTTTCTATTTTTTGAAGACAATAAACCCAATTTTCTTTCGTGTAAGCATGCACATTTGCATTCTTCCCTTTCTTGTCCAATTGTTTTGAAGCATTACGAACCACATATTCACTAATAACTGCTTAATGTATTATCACTGCATCCACAGAAAATTACATATTTAGATGGCCCAGGGATGACAAGTCTTACTTTGAATTGTTTTGTCATCACCAGCAATTGTATCAAATTAAACAAGTAATTTATTCATATCAAATTAAACAAGTATTTTATTCAACATTTAATAGCTTATAATCTCTCATTTTTATCCCTCCTTTTAGTATTTTGTAAATAGAATCTTATATTATTATTAATCTATTGCTAACCCATTTCAATATTATTATAGCTATAAACTTGTAATAATACCAAAACTATTATAATATAATACTTATACTTCTTATTCTATTTGAATATTATACTAATACATTCCTCTCTATGATGGATATTAGAATTAAACTACATGATATTGGTCATTGTAATCATCTCAGTGAGACTCAAAGTTTAGCTGCTAATAATGACTAGCCTGGCTCTTCTAATGACTTTTAGCATCTTTTTCAACATTTTTTGATAACTTAAATGTTCAAGACTCTAGGGAAGAATGTAGGCAAATGTTAGAGCTTGTGTCCTCTCTTCATGACTTCTTGGATAACTCCAACAATGTTCTCTTTAATATTACAGTGGAAGGTGATATAAGGCTGCATATTTTAGAAGAATAAGTTTCTTCTCTTAATGCCATTAATACTAATCTTAGTGCCTTAGAAGATAATTGGGTTATGTTACAAACCCTAGTTCAAGACTTTCTCATTAGATTCACATTAGGATTTTCCACAAAGGATATTGTACCAAAATCTTTGATAACCCTCTAGATGTGAGATCTACCTATGATTCGAATGAGCACCCTTAATCTTTTTGCTGCTCTATCCTTTAATGTTGCTAGCTTTCTTGATCTCTATCTCTTTTGTACTAATGGCATGTAGGCCCTTTTTTCTATTAATATATTTTAAATTTTACCAAAAAATCATAATATTAGATTAACTCCATTAATATTTAGATTTCAATAATAGTTTATTACCTTTGTTAGTAAAATCTTATTATATCAACCATTATATTACTCTTGGTATACTATATTGTATTCATTCCTATTCTACTTGGATTATATTTTATGTCGTATTCCTTTTTGTATGGCATTGTATTATAATATTATTTTTTATTATTATCAATCATTTGAATCCTATTTTATTTTCTTGTTTCTCATTTCCTCATCACCTACCTTGAACTTCTAATCTATTTATTGAACAAGGTCTATAATTCTATCATCTACTTCCTCATCTTGATGATAGATCATGGAATATGATTTAAAAAGTTAATACAAAAAATACTTACATTGTTTTAATTAGAAGCATTCTAAATCATTTATATTGATTATGGAAACATCATGCTCATTATTATTATGTTCTACAATCTATAGGGAGATTTAGAGAGAAGTGTCATTGAAGTATAGAGGAAGCTACCTACAATACTAAAGATTATAACCATAGGTAGCCTTCCACAACCACTCACAAGGGGTGTTCTATAAACTATCTACTCCGAGCTTCTATTCAATCCTATTTTCTTGCCTATTAGAAGCAATAGAGACCCAATGCCTTCATCATTCTTATCCTAGTATACATACACTTATTTTCAACCACCCTTATCTAACATGCTCTATGATGTGGATTACTTTTTTTTTATTACATTGAAAAGTATCCCATTTGCAAGCCTATTCCATTTTTTTTACCATACATCATTATTTATGCTATCACAGTCATCTTTTCTATGGTGTCTACTCAAAATACTTATAGGTGATTTCAAACAAATATCTCAAAATATTCCCCAAATCCTTTCAAAAAAAAATTTAGAAGGCGATAGATTCTCTAACATTAAAGTAAAAAGATGTTGAAAACATGGACTACAGTTTTTGGTTGGAAGGCATAATACAACTTAGCTAGTTCAACTTTTGTTATGATAGTTGGAATTCTTATGATGGTCTATGTTGCAACAATAGGCACAAAATTCATATATTTTTTGCGTCATGGTAGTAATATGGGAATGACATCCTATTTTTAGCATATGATGAGCTTGGTCATATATGGTTTTATGTTCATAATAGACATTACCATACTTTTACTTTTATGGACATTGGCATGTTTAAATATATTATTAAGTAGGTATAATTGTTTTATAAATGAATGAATAGTGTGCTTGGTATTTTTTTCCAAGGTTGGAACTATTGATTATTACTATAATTTCTGGTTTATATGTATGTAAACTTGTGACTTTGTGATAAAAGTAGTTGCTAAACTAGATGCTCCAGATCTCTCTAGAGGTGCTCATAGAAGGAAGACAATTGACTCTGAATAGCTCTAGAATGCCACCCAACATTGCAACCGCTCATCCTTTCCTTGAATTAAGAATCCATCAACAAAATCCCTGCTAATATCAACTCTAGCATGTGTCACACCAAGGATAAGGCAACCCTAAATGTGTCATCAGTCACCGTCATGTCAACCAACTTCAGTTCTCTTCATAATTTGTTAAAAGAATAAATTGACTAGAAAGCTTTGCTTCAGTGCAGTTCCTTTAATTTATGATTCATCTTCTATGTCTCATTTAGTCCTATAATAAGAGACTCCCAGTTTTAATAATAAGGATATAAAGAAGTCTAGTCCTGTTTTAGTCTCTAGATAGTTTAGTCTTGTTTAATGAAGAAGGCTCTAATGTATAAAATTGTGCCAGAGGAGTAGTAGTTTACGCTTTTGTTTTCTATTATTTGAAGACAATAAACCTGATTTTCTTTCATGTAAGAATGCCTATTTGCATTCCTTCTGCATGAAAATAAAAATACAATTCACTAATTTGGCATTAGTTTAGGCAAATCCTTCCAAACAGAGAGTACAACCCACTCTACCTAAAGGAGGAGATCTACTAGTATTTTGTTCTTCATAGTTACATTTTATTTGTTGTGCATTATAACTTATGTGTTGTGGTTAATTAAACTTTGTATCATGTGTTTGTTATCATCTACATGTAGAATTATCAAAAAATCACAAAAATAGTACTCTCCTAGCATTAGTCTTGTTAGCAGTAGCATTGTTTAATTCTGATTAAGCATGACTGATAATCCTAGACTTGGTCGTTCTTCCAACTTTGATCTTAATTCAATAGTTCTTTAATTTTGTTTCAACATTTATCTTTGTGTGTGTGTTAGTATAGTTTTCAATTCAACATTAGTGTAGCATGAGATTGATTTTATTTCTATATGTGTGTTTCAGCAACACTAACTTATAGATTTCTCTGCATCTGCAACTATTTTTTCCTATCCATATTGTGTTTGAATTTTACACATGGCAGCTAGGGACCCATGGGGACCCCCTGCCCCTCCCTCCCCCTCCCCTTAAGTACAGGTGAACCCTGGACTGGCGTTGGGAGGTGATTCAAACCTCATGCCTCAGGACAAGATTCCTTGTCTCGCAGATCACGTGTCTCATGATAGGGTGCCAAGTTCCTCTAGCCACATGCCTTAGTACAAGGTGTCGCATTCTAAGGCCTTGAAGAATGCTCTCTAGGGAGAGGATTTTGTTCGTCATCATGTCTTCCCTCAACTTCATGAAATTGAAGAAGGGGCTACGATTAAGCTACCAGACATAACCATGGAAAGAATAGTTTTTGCTATGGAGCATGCCCTGGTAGGCAAGTTCTTTTCCTTCAGGCCTAACATTGACCTCATAAAGAAATGGGTGGCCACTAAATGGAATGTGAAGGGAAGCATGACTATCAGTGCTATGGCTGGAGGGATGTTTCTCTTTAAGTTCATACTAGAGAGGACCTTGCTATTGTTCTTGCAGGAGGCCCCTGGACGTATGGAAAGCACAACCTTTTGTTATGCAAATGGAAGCTGGAATTCAATGCTGCTGCTAATCACAACAGATCTATGCCTATTTGGGTTAGACTACTAGGCCTCCCACTGGAGTACTGGGACAAGGAGATCTTCATATGGATTGCTAATACTTTTAGCCATTTCATACCGCTCAACAGCACCACCAAGAATAAATCTAGGTTAGTTTTACGTGATTTTGCGTTAGTGTTGACATTAACAAAACTTTACCTAATAGCATCACTCTGGAATCCATGTTCGGCCAATGGGTTCAACCTATCATTTATGAAAACTCCACCACCTTCTACCAAAACTGTAATAAAAGAGGTCACCTGGTTACCCAATGCAAAGTGAAAAAAGCCCCTATTGTCCAAGAAAACCTTGTCCAAGAAAACTTTTTCTAGGAAAACATTATCAATGATGGAGAAGATGAGTATCCTTTTAAAACAAGTACTTTTTTAATATGATTAGCACCCCTCAAAGTGGGAAGGGAGATGCTAGGGTGGACAATGGTGTTATCCCTCAGGTGGCTGAGAAAGCCTTGGTTTTCTCCCCCTAACCAAGCGGACAATATGACTAGCCCTGGCCATTACAAGACTCCTTTGATGGGGGAATGTCTTTCTTAAAAGACTCTGAGTAGGAGGAGGGTGAGATCCTTCAAGGACTATCCCTTAATAATGGAAATTCAGGAGGAAATATAGAGATATCCAATGGAAATATGGATGGAGGTTCTACTTTCAAAAGTCTTGGAAGCCCAAATGGAATCATAGAAAATAGCAACAAGGTTCAAGGACTCCCCTCCCCGAGCAACAAATCGATTAACTTATACCCTGGGGCTAGTCCTAGCAAAAATGGCAGACTTAGATTCTGAAGGATGGACAACTGCTAAGAAAAGAGGAAAAGATCACAACAAGAAGACTATTGATGTTGGGGTGGATTCTAAAGCTGGTAGGTTTTCCCAGCACGAAACAAGACAGAAAGCGATCAACAAAGATATTGCCTGGGGAAGATAGAAGACCTTGGAGATGGGCTCCAAGAAAGCCCCGAACAAATGAGAATACTCTCTTGGAATATAAGGGGGTTTAATAGCCCCCACAAATAGTTCTTGGTTAAGAGTTGTATCTGTGATAACAAACTTGACATTCTACTATTACAGGAGGTTAAAATGAAGACTGAAGGATTCAAGGCTATTGCCATGAATATTTGGCCCAATGTTGATTATCTCATTAGTGATGCCTCTAGTGCCTCGAGTGGAATTGTCACTTTGTGGAATAATAAGGTTGTTAAAGGAAGTCTCATTGACAAATGTAAAAATAGTCTTGTTGTCAAAGTGGATTGTCATAACAGTTCATGGAACCTTGTCGATATTTATGTACCCAACCAGAAAAATTTTAGGAAAGACTTGTGGGACCACCTCTCCTCCCTTATTGAAAAGGATTACAGGGGTTGTTGGATGCTTGCTAAGGACTATAACACCCCTCTCTACCCCTCAGAGAAAAATGGTGGTATAATGGATTACACTGATAGCATGGCGGACCTGGCTAACTTTCTCAACAAAGGTCTCATGGATATTGATTTACAAGGCTAACATTTTACTTGGTCCAATCAAAGGAAAGGAAGAAATATGATCCAAGTCAGACTGGATAGGGTGTTGGTTTCACCTGGGTGGAATCACATCAGCAATGCCACTTTGGAAGCTCTGCCAAGAACTACCTCTGATCATAACCCTCTCCTTCTCACTTGGAAACATAAGGACTCTAAAGGGCCGTATCCCTTTAGATTTGGAATTATATGGACTAAGCACATAGAGTTTAGAGACAAGATGGCCAATTGGTGGCATGTTGCTATTTAGGGCACTCCTATGTTCAGGCTAGCCACGAAGCTATCCATAGTGAAATACAAGGTTAAGGGGTGGCACAAGTTCCCCTTTGGTAACATCTTTGACAGCAAAAAAAGAATCTCTACTAATTTGGTGGCTATTCAAAATCAAATGGAGAGTGGTGAGTCTTCAAAAGAGACTACTAAGGAGGAAGAATCCCTAAGGAAGGAATGGAAGGATACCCTCAAGAGAGAGGAAATATATTGGAAACAGAAATCTAGGGTTCAGTGGATCAGAGAGGGAGACATGAACACTTTATTTTTCCATCAATCCACCATGAGACACAGGAAAAGGAATAGCATTAAACCAACCTAATGGATGAAAATGGCATTCTAGTTGAGTCAGATTTTCAAATTGGTCAAGTGGTTGCTTCATATTTTCAAAACTTCCTGGCTGCCCATGCTAATAGGTTCAATCAGGAGCTTATTGATATCATCCCTACCTCACTCAGTAATGAAGACAACATCCTACTGTGTAGACTGATTACTGATGAAGAGGTTCATTCTAGCCTTTTGTCCATGGGGACCTACAAGGCTCTAGGCCCATATGGCTTCCCTCCAGCTTTCTTTCAGGAGTATTGGGATATTATGGGGAGAGATGTTACTGAGGTGGCTAAGGATTTCTTCAGGACAGGTATGCTCTTAAGGCAACTTAACCACACTTTTATTGCTATGGTCCCTAAGAAATAGGACCCTGTGGGTATGGGGGACTTCAGACCTATTAGTCTTTGCAATATGGTCTACAAGATATTTTCTATGATCCTTATCTTCAGACTACAGCCTATCCTTGAAAGACATATCAGCAATAGCCAAAAAGGATTTGTGCCTAGTAGACAAATTCTTGATGCGGCCATCTCCACTCATGAATATATACATTCAATGGATAGAAACAAATTGCCTAGAATGGTTTTCAAACTTGATATCTCAAAAGTATATGATAGAGTTGCATGGGAATTCCTATTCAAAATTCTGGAAAAGATGGGCTTTAAAGGTAAAACATTGCAGATTATGAAAATGTGTGTTACCTTTGTAAGGTATTTTGTCTTGGTCAATGGGGTTCCTAGGGACTTCTTTGATGTTGGAAGAGGTTTAAGGCAAGGTGGCCCACTATCCCCCTACCTTTTCATCCTCATGGCTGAAACCCTATGTAGAATCTTTTTGACATTACTAAACTCCAGGGACATCAAAGGTATTAAACCCACTTCAATAGAAAACCCGGTGGCCATTCAGCAGTTTGTGGAAGATACCATCCTGTTTGGGGCTGCCTCTGTGATTGAGGCAAGGAAATGGAAGTAGGTGTTACTAGACTATGCAATATTGGTGGGCCAGTGTATTAACTATGATAAAAGCATGGTGTATTTCTTCAACACCCCTCTGGAGCTTCAACAAAAGATTATGGGCATTCTTGGTTGTTCAACTAGTGAGCTCCCCGGAACTTACCTGGGTCTTCCCTTAATAGTTGAAGATGTTTCTTCTAATTATTGGAATTCCATCTTGGAAAGGATCTAGAAAAAGCTAGCAGGGTGGAAAGGAAAACTCCTGAGTTAGGATGGCAAATACCAACTGCTAAAAGCCTCCCTTCAAGCTATCCCTGTATATTTCCTGTCACTCTTTTAAATTCCTAATTACATCGCTGAGAAATTTGAGAGAATCCAAAGAAAAATTTTATGGACAGGGATGGAAAACAAAAAAAGAATGGCTCTGGTCAGTTGGGATAAAGTTTGTAGGCCAAAAACCCAAAGGGGGGTGGGAATTAGGAAGATAAATCTTATTAACAAAGCTCTTATTACCAAAGCTGGATGGAACCTCCTAAATGGAAATAAGGAATGGGGTAACATCATGAGGGTGAAGTATTTAGGCAATTTAAATCTGATGGATTTTATGCATGATAATGACCTTCTCAAAGGCTCTGTGATCTAGAACAGTGTGTTAAAAAGCAAATTTTTACTACTGTAAGGCATCAAATGGAAGTTGGTAGATGGCAGGAATATAATATTTTAGGATGATTGTTGGCTCAAAGGAACTCCTCTAAGTAAGTGTAAAAATGTTCAGGGATTGGCTAATAAGGCAGGGACTTATTTTGGAAATATGGTTTGTGACTACCTTCTCCCTGGAAGATGTGGGTGGAAACAGTTGTTTGACTACTATCAAGACTTCAACTTTCCTTAAATGATTGTAGAATTCCTATTTTCCCACAAAGAGACAAATTGTTGTGGGCTAGGGACAAGACCAGGAGGTTTACTATTAAATCTTCTTATAACCTCTTTACGGTGCAGTCAGGGGATAAGCTATGGAAAAAAGTTTGGAATCACAACCTTATTCCCAAAATCAACCATTTGTGGTGGTTGGCAGTGCATAATAAAATTTTAACCATTGAAAACCTTCAGGTCAAAGGGATTCATATCCCCAACAGATGTGCCCCTCTACCTAAAGGATGAAGAAATGGTGGCTCATCTCTTACTTCACTGTGATTTCACTTAGGAAGTTTGGAGTTTGGTCTTGCCAAAACTGGGAATCTCATGGAGCTTTAATGTGGACCTCCCTGCCTTCTTAAGGTCCTAGAATTCCCCATTTATTCATCCCATATTCAATCAAATCTAGGCCCAGATCCCTCCCATCCTAGCATGGGACCTCTGGAAAGAAAGGAACAACAGGCTCTTCAGAGAAAAATACAAATGTCCTAAGGATGTTGATGGGATGATAGCTAAGACTCTGCAGGAAAACATCTCTAACAGTACTCTGAAAGATGTTGGACAACCACCCACCAACCTTGAAGCTAATATTATAAAACAATGGAATATATTGGGTAATATCTATAAGGTGGATGACTCAAAAATCAGAGCTCATGCCACCACCAAGTGGTCCCCCCTCCTAGTTGGTCTGAGCTCAACTTTGATGGTGCTACCAAAGGTAACCCTGGGATTGTCAGTGGAGGCGGAGTTCTTAGAGCTGACAATGGTGCTCTCATGGTGGCTTCTACTAGTGGTCTTGGGGAGAACACCAACAATGTAGATGAAGCTACGACCCTCCTCTAGGGCCTCAAGTTTGCCCTTGCCCTTGGAATCAAGAACCTTGTGGTTGAAGGTGACTCTAAAGTAATCATTGATGTTGTTAAAGGCAGAGAAAGAGTTGGATGGCAAATTGAAGACATTATCTAGGATATTAAAACTTTGATCTTAAGTTTTGAAGGGGTTGAGATCATCCATATCTATAAGGAAGGAAATCAAATTGTGAACCTCATGGAAAATCTAGGGATTAACCTTTTCCCTATTAGATGCTAGAGGAGTGTTTCTAACCTCCCTCCCAACATAAGAAATAATAGTCAACGAGATTCTAATGTTTAATTCCCCATGGCTATTATCTATACCCTCTTCTTATTATCTCAAGATAGCTTGCTAAATATCCTCATTGCATGGGGTGGTAGAGGAAAGATGAAGTCATCTTGATGATGACTAGGTATGATAGATTAGATTGGTTTAAAGGGTTCCAAGTGGAGATGCACCAACTCAGTAAAACCCTCTTGTCATTGCCTTGCTAGCACATGAAATCTTTTTATATCCCAATGGCCTCTTTGGCCTTTGAAAGATTGCACGAGCCTCATAATGAAGGAAATTATAGCTCGAATGTTAACTAGGATATGGACAATCCTAGGAATTTGAGTTGCCTCCGATGCAAAAGTTATTATGATTTCCAAGCCATTTCTAGATTGTTCCCAGACATCCTACATTTGCCTAAGTTTAGTGTTTGCATTCGTTGGGTCTGTATGCTCAAAGCCATGGGAGGTGAGAAGGTTAGAACAGAGCCTACGTCGTGTGTGGAGTTCAAAGTGGACTCTCACATCTAGAGTATATGTTATGAAGCTGAGATAATGTCATTCCTTGAAAGCTTCAATGGGTTTGATGAAAATTTGTCTGTTCAATTCACCATGTCGCGGGACGAGGACTGAAGGATCCGTGTTGGTCGGGTACACTTTGAGGTCTCAGAGGAATCAATTGCTAAGGTCACGGGCCTTAAACACAAAGGGAAAAGATTGCAGAAACAAATGAAGGTGCAAGACCCGAAGGGGCTAAAGAATTTCTTCTGCGACGGTGAGCAACCTGTCAGGCTTCAAGGTGGTTTTGATCATGATAGCCTGGTAAAACCCCAGAACCATGTCTATTTTTTAATCATGAAATTTATTACTTTGGAGAGTCGTTATAGATGTTATTATCACTACCAATTCACCCTGTTGAACCATTTTAGATACAAAGCCCTTGTCAATTTCCTATTTTACGTGCTCTCCTCCATTGAATCCTCTATGAAGGTTACTAGGAAAATGCAGGAAAGTATTCAGGTGGTAGTGGCTATACCCCTACACCAAGATCTAATTTTCTATCTGTATCACTTCCACCTAGCCCTCTGCCTTGCAAAACCCATTGAAGCTAGTCTTGTTGTTGATGATAAGGGGGATGATTCGGATGATCATGTGCCTCTTAGTGTGAAATATGGTAGTCCCAACAAGGGTAAAGCCACATGTATTGCTAATGTTGTTTCTGGGCCCCTTTCAACCCCTCCTATTATCCTAGACCCACTTCCCATGAAAAGAAAGAAACCCCTATTTCTAAAGCCTTGCCGGATTCAGGTGATGTTGATGGTGTTGGAAAGAGACACTGCAATGCATGTCATGTGTTGTCATTGATGGAAACTAAGTCCATTTCACACATCCACAGTGCAGTATCAAATTATACCGAAAGTCAATTCCAAGATTTGTCAAGTCTGAATAGACAGGAACAGGGTACATGGCAGAGTTCAGTATTTTGGTCAGTGGATCTCTCCAGTTAATCATTGTGTGTTATGAATCTGAGGGAGTGTAGAGGAATGTTAGGAAAATCTAAACCCAATATTTCATCCTCCGGTGACAAAGGGATTAAAAGTTATGAGCATCTGAGTACTGGGTCCTAATATGACAGAACAATTCAGTGAAGAACAGGCTGACTTGTGTTAGATCCTTGTACAGATCTAGAAGAACTGTTTTGGTGAGTTGTGTGTGGGATATAATGTTAGTGGCTAACATGTATTGTGACCTGCAAGTGTTATTTCTAGTACGCATCAATATTGGTGTATGGATTCAGCCGACAAAATAGAGTACTTGTATTGTTTGTTAAATTCTTCATAAGGCCAATAGAAAGGTGATTGAATTTCTTGAGGCGGATATATATAGCTGATGGATTCAAGTGTATTGATGTGTTGGAGCGCGATGATGTAGTAGTGAAAAAAAAGGCAGATTAAAGAGCGAAAGAGAAGAGATCTAAGGTCTGGATTATGGCAGAGCAGTAAGTAGAGCAGAGTAAAGAGGAAGTGTGTAAGATTAGTATTTTGTACTTAACCAAAACTGAATTCTTGCATTGGCAGATGTTGTTCATTAGTTCAAACAATCTGTAGCCTTTTTGCAATCATTCTTGTAGGCAGTGAGCCTCTTTTGAGTAGTGATCTCTGGGCAGTGAGCCCGAAGGCATGTGCCTTCCCCTTTTTGTAATACTTTTAACAGAGTATAATCTATGTGGGTTAACTCCCACCATAGTTTTTCCCTTAAATGGGTTTCCACGTTAAAAATACTAGTGTCAAGTGTGTTATTTGTGTTTCTACTCATGTGTTATTGATTCTTGCTTTTCATGGTTATATCATTAATCTGTTAAGAAGTGATAAAGAAGAATTAACTACAGCAAGCATTAAAAGTTTTAAGACAACTGATTCACCCCCCCTCCTCTCAGTTGTCAACCCTAATTCCAACAATTGGTATCAGAGCCAAGTTCATTGAAAGAAGCCTAACAGCTTGAGAAAGATCTGGGAAGGAGTTTCAATGGGTTTACTCAGAGAACAACTTCAATTGGCTTTAGAAGATCTTGACTGGTCCAAAGCAGAAGTAGATGACCTAAAAGTGAACCTTAAGGATGTTAATGATTGCATTGACTTGCTAAAAAATAAATTAAAGAAAATAATGGAAAAAAGGAAGGAACTACTTCATTAGCTAGCTAATCTTACTGAAGAAAATGGCATGAATGAGGCTTTGGAAGAAAAGACAAAGGAATGTGAGAAGCTGACAAAAGAAGTTTTTGTTCTAAAACATGAGATGGAATCTGGGGTAATGAGGCTAACCAAAGAAATTGAGCAAAGAAGATTGAAGAAGACCTGAATCAAACTCTAAAAGAAAGAACTGAATAATGTTGCAGATTGGATAAAATAGCTAGCCATCTAGAGTCTGATCTACAAGAAAGCAGAGACAATGAGAGAGAACTTAAAAGGTAAATTGTCATTCTCAGACGTGACCTAGAAGTTGCAATTGAATACAAGGAGAAGTTCAAGATAAGCTCAGTTAAACTTGAAGCAATGCTTGAGTGTCAGAAGAACGCTGATGATAAGCATGGTCTTGGGTATGAGAAAGGTGAAAGCTCCAGATCCGGACAAAGAAATTCTCAATCAAGGAATGGGAGAAATAGATGTAGAAGACCTCTGGTAAGATAGCCTAATGCTTAAAGGTATCCATCTTTTAATGGAAATTTTTTCAATTGCAGTAAATTTGGTCATAGAGCTACTCAGTGCAAAAGCAAAGAAAATCAAAGTGGTCCATCCTTCTCCGGTCAATGCTTCAAGTGTAAGAGGTATGGTCATAGATCCAATGAATGCAGAAGTATGATAATGAATAACTCTAACAATAGAGGAAATGACAATTCTTTCAATGGCTACTATTTTTCTTGCAATAGATTTGGACACATGGCTAATCAGTGTAGATCAAGAGGAAATCAAGTAAACAAGCAAAGAAATGTTGTGTGCTTTAATTGCAATAGATCTGGTCATATTGCAAGATTCTATAGAAGTAGGAATAATGAAAGAAGAGGCTCGGTAAACATAAAACTGGATGAGCAGAGACAATACAAAGGCAAGGGCAAAGTTGATATGAACAAGATCTAGAATGAAATAAACATGACATGGGTCAAAAACGGTGAAATGAACAATGGTAATGAGTCTGCGCCGGAATCCGGTGCTAGTAATCCCTCCGGAAATTGAATTAGGAGCTCTAGCTCAGGGGGAGATGCATAGAAATTCCCCCAGCCAGTAAGTGGGTGCCTGAATCTGGCACGATGATTAAAGTTAGAAAAGCCTATTGCAGACCATTTGGAAGGATTTCTAGAAGAAAAGAAGTGAATATGGCAATTTGCGAAGCGATTCATGAGAAACTATATCAAGAAACAGAGTAACTGGATGAAGTTAGGGCAACACATTTATTATAATGACAAATTAGGTTTTGTGGAGGATAAAAAGTCACTCGCTCAAGAATTTGAATCACTTTTCATTCGAAGAGAACAAGAAGAAGAGCATCTAAACTAAAAATCTAGATATTGAAGCACGAAGAATGAATTTGACTGACAATTGATCAACCCTAACTCTGTGGAAGAAAAAGGTACTTTTCTGTGAAGCTTTAAATCTATAATCTATTGAGATGGCTACTCCTCTTATTGTTGTTATTACTGAAAGGCCCCATCCAAAATTTAATAAGCATCCTTACAAGTCAGTCGAAGTCGAACCATTAGGTGCTTTTTCTGGTGTCCCATACGGAGTACTGCATGTAGAAGATATTAGGGCATATATCCATTGTAACGTGGATGAGTTTGGAAATCTAAGATTACTAGAATTGTTTGAGAACCATCTCAAGGATGATAACTATGATTTGAAACCAGAATTCAAAACCCTAGAGAGCAAACATTTTTTACAAGTCATTGAATTTCTGACATTTGATGTGAGTGAGTGGGTTCATTACATCTTGAGCCGAATGCATGATGAGTTAATATGGTTGTTGAAACCTTTCAAGATTACAAAGATGTTATCAGAATTGTGACTGGGTTAAATTCAACCGGTGGATTACCCATGTTGAATTTGTGAAAAACCAGACTGTTACTGATGCAACTAGTGCCAAGTTTGAGAAAAGGGCAATGACCATCAATGACATTATTAAACCGGATATTAAGTTTTCCTCTATGGTGATTGGTTACAAGATTTATCACTCCATCAGGAAGAACTCTATCTCTAGAACTACCATATATGCAGCATATCAAATATTGAAAGAAAATGCAGATTATGACCTATGTGAGCTGTTACAAAACCAACTGATTGAGAACTTGAGAAAATTTAAGAAGGAAAAGAAAAATACCTTCAAATATGGTTCTTTGATTATATGTTTATTCTTCTACTTCATAAATGAAGTGCTTGTAGTAAAATGTGTGCAGTGGACTAGTGACAGACCACTTGCAATACAAATAAGAGATCATCTACACGGCATTGGAGATTTTAATGCATAGAAAATTGTAATCTGGGGGTACCTTAAAAATTTTCAGAGTATGATGCACTCTAGGGAAAGAATCCCTAAATCAGTAGTTGAGAAATACAAAAATGAAATCTATTTTATGGTGGACACTGATCAGTACCTAATGGAAGCTGTAGAACCCAGAACTATTTGGATTATGCCTATGGGTTATGAGGTTGATGAGAAGATTTTGGAAATGTATGCTCAACATCTCTTGAGCAAACCCAAGGATGACTCTGTTGAGAGGTTTGGGACTTATAAAGAGCTTGGTGAAAAGGTACATGTTGAACTCTAGAAGCCAGAGATTAAGAGAAAAGATCAAAAGCAAGTAGAAATGTATGTTGAAAGCATTGGGATAACAAAGGAAGCTATGAGGTAGAACAGAGAAAAAATAGAAAAGGTTGAGAAGAAGCATGATAAGAAACAAGGAAGTACTCCAGTAGAATCATCCTCCACTCTAAGGACTACTAGGAGCTCTGCTGCTACCCCTGTTCCCCTAAAATCTACCAATCCTGAGAAACTAAAAGACAGATCATCCAGTAAGGAAAAGAAGAGAACTAAAGTACAGGCAAAGAGATCACATGACAGTTTGGAAAAGGAAGATGAAGAAAAGACAGAATCAGATGATGGGCTCAAGGAACTAAAGGCCACAGGTGATAAAGTTGTTAAAGTATCTGAAGAGAAGCCTTCCGAAAGTAAGAAGACAAATAAGAGGCAGAGATTAGAGGCTGGTGATAAGAAGCAAATTCCCTCTGTGAAAAACATTATCAAGAGAATCACTATTGACGGGAATTTAAAACCATTGACTAAATTCTATAATCTTTACAATGACGCTAACAAAAGACTTTTGGAAGAAGCCACTATCAAGTACTTGAATGTATTCAATTGAGCACTGGTAGAAATTATGTCAGAAGTTCCAAAAGGCTTAAGAGACATCTTGGAGTTAAGAAAAGAAGCGTCCAAGTCAAAAGATATGGAGCTGAGGGAACATGTGTTAACCACTCTATGTCCAGTGATCTCCAATAGAGAAGCAGATAAAATTTTTAAAGAGATCAAAAATGAATTCAGGAGTAAGACAATAATGAACAAACTGATGATTGGAGAGATAGATGAAATAGTCCAAGAAACTGAACAAATTTTGAGAAAAGCTTTGGACAAGAACAAGTTCTTTGTTGTGTCAAATGAGTCTGCTGATGACACACCAGTCCCAGATAAAGAAGAGTAGCAGAAGGATGAGCAATAATTTGGAATGGATGATTCCTCTATCCCAGAAGAGGAAGCAATAAGCAGGGAAGAAGTAAAAATAACAGATGAAACTGCTGATGCAGGAGGTATTCTAACTCCTCCGGATCATTTTGACAAAGAAGATACAGAGATGAATATAGAAGCAGATGATCAAATTGAAGATGATTCATTGAAGATTGAAGAGCATGAAATAGAAAAGGCTAAGAACCAAGAAGAAGAAGAAGAAGTCAAGGGTAAGGAAGATAAAGCAAAAGAAGATGGTGTAAATGTTGATACACCCAAACAAAATAGTCCTGATACTAACACTGAGAAAACTCAAGGAAAGGAAAGTGGTCCAGAAATAGTGGCAAGAGACACTATAGATGCAGTGAAGAGTTTCCTAAGTAAAGAAATGCTAGAGTTTGATGAACCATAACTGATTCAAGGACCAATCAACTTGGATACTCTCTCTTCGGTCCAAATGATGAAGATAGCATCTTTCACACAAGCCAAAGCAAGAGAAAAGATATTGAAATCTCACATAGAGGACACTGAGATGTTAGGCCTTGCATCTGATATATTGGAAAAGATAATGCCAATTTCCCAGAAGAATCCATCTGATTCTCCGTCTAAAAATCTGAAGAGCCTTGTAAATTCTGTAAGTACACACTTTGAGTCCTTTGAGAAGTCTGCAGAGATTAAAGTCTGGAATGAATTTTTGGATAAGAGATTTAGTGAGCTAAACGGCCTAATAGGGAATGATAGAAAGGTACTTGATATTAGTATAAAGAGTATTCAAAATGCTCTTAATGATGGAGGTGATGTATACAAATTTTGTTTATCTTGGCCCAAAGTTATTGAGGATATTGAGAAGAAGATAAAGGAGCAGGAACAAAAATTGTTGAATCTATCTCAAAATTTTGATCCTCTAACAATTTCTTCGATAAGTTAGGAGTGTCAAGCAATCAGCTTGACTGATGAAATAAAGAAAATTGTTAGAAAAAAGAGTAATATTGTGGAAAGAATGTGTGAGCTCTAGGGATTGATTGCCCCCAAGTTAGAAACAATGTTTACTGCTTTATCAGAAGCTCAAGTTGCAATCCAGACAAGTGATCCTTCAGATTTGAAGAAAATAGAAACATAGGCATTCCTACTAAGTGGACACAACTCAATTTTGGATGGCATGAAAAGAAGTTGGGCCTCTAAACTTGTGCAATTGAAAAATAGTTTTGCAGACATTCTCAAGTTCATGTAAATATAATACATGGATTATTTGTACATATGCGGCCTTGTATACAAATTTCTTGTGTAAATTTTGGTTTGCGGATCCCAACCTTTTCCATTGATGTCAAAGGGGGGGTGAGAGATAGTGAAAAATGAAAGAAAATGAAGAATCCATCAAAGGAGGAGCAGTGGAAGAATATATAAGTGTACTCAATAGGGGAAGTCAGTCATGACACTTAGTCATTTTTCAATAAGTGTTGCCATCAATGCCAAAGGGGGAGATTGTTGGAAAGAGACACTGCAAGGCATGTCATGTGTTGTCACTAATGGAAACTAAGTCCATTTCACACATCTGCAGTGCAGTATCAGATCATACCAGAAGTTAGTTCCAAGATTTGTCAAGTCCGGATAGACAGGAACAGGGTATATGGCAGAGTTCAGTATTTTGGTCAACGAACCTCTCCAGTTAATCATTGTGTGTTACAAATCTGAGGGAGTGTAGAGGAATGTCAGGACAATCTAAATCTAAGATTTTAGCCTCCAGTGACAAAGGGATTAAAAGTTATGAGCATCTGAGTACCGGGTCCTAATATGACAGAACAATTTAGTGAAGAACAGGCCGACTTGTGTTAGATCCTTGTACGGATCTAGCAGAAGTGTTTTGGTCAGTTGCATATGGGATATAATGTTAGTGGTCAACATATATAGTGACCTGCAAGTGTTATTTCTGGTACGCATCAATATTGGTGTATAGATTCAGCCGACAGAACAGAGTACTTGTATTGTTTGTTAAATTCTTCATAAGGCCAACATAAAGGTGATTGAATTTCTTGAGGTGGATATATATAGCCGATGGATTCAAGTGTATTGATGTGTTGGAGCGCGATGATATAGTAGTGTAAAAAAAAAGACAAATTAAAGAGAGAAAGAGAAGAGATCTAACGTCTGGATTATGGCAAAGCAGTAAGCAGGGCAGAGTAAAGATGAAGTGTGTAAGATCAGTATTTTGTGCTTAACCAGAACTAAATTTTTGTATTGGCAGATGTTGTTCATCAGTTCAAACAATCTGTAATCTTTTTTCAATCATTCTTGTAGGCAGTGAGCCTCTTTTGAGTAATGAGCTCTAGGCAGTGAGCCCGAAGGCATGTGTCTTCCCCTTTTTGTAATACTTTTAACAGAGTATAATCTTTGTGGGTTAACCCCCACCGTGGTTTTTCCCTTAACCGGGTTTCCACGTTAAAAATCTTGGTGTCAAGTGTGTTATTTGTGTTTCTGCTCATGTGTTATTGATTCTTACTTTTCATGGTTATATCATTAATCTGTTAAGAAATGGTAAAGAAGAATTAACTGCAGCAAGCATTAAAAGTTTTAAGACAACTGATTCATCCCCCCTCTCAATTGTCAGCTCTAATTCTAACAGATGGGTCCCAGGGTTTGGCCCACAAAGTTGTTGTTGAAGGTCTTTGCGGGCTGAAAAATTGCCCATCTCCCTCTAGAGGTAAATAGCACAAAGGAATGTAGGGTAATCCCAGCACTGGTAAAGGATGGAAGAAGAAAAACAAGAAGGGCACTGAGAATGTGAAGGCTATGGACTTAGAGGGTGTGAAAGGGCCAAAAATTTCCCAGTAGAAGGGAGAAGATGATACTATTGACAAGGAGAGTGCTGAGGGTATGGAGACAGTGGTGAGAAGGCCCAACATACGTAGGTTGGCGGGGGCTAAGGCCCCTGTTCTCAAAGTTGTTGACTACTCCTTAGCTTCTAACCGAGAGGAGTCAGCATGATATGGAGATTAAGGAGGTGAAAACTACCCATGTTTAAACTCAGGAGGGAGCCAACCATTTTGAAACCATGAACAATTCATTTTATGACACAGAGCAAGATGAGGTGGAGATTCTCGAGACTCCTGAAAAGGAGGTGGAAAGTGCCAGAGAAGGTAACTCTAACAACCAGATTATGCAAGAGTTGGGGGAGGTCAAGTCGCGGCTCGGGGCTATGGAGGCTAAATTAAAGGTGTTGACCAGAGTTTGCTTGAAGGTCATACACAGGTCGGCCACCACTTTCACTACCCTGTAGGTGGAGCAACATTCTGACAAAGAGGTTATGAAAGTGAGAAAGGAGGACCTATTGATTTTTTTGAATGATGACTGGAAAGAACTGCTTAATTAGGCTTCTATTATGTTTAGTTTCCTAGATTTTGTTCTCTGCTAATACTATTATGTACTGTTATTGTTAGTCTGTTGTTTTAGTGATGTTAGTGGCCTATGGCCTATTTTGTTGCCCTCTGGATTTTGGTTTAAGGGACCTACACCCTATTTTACAGCTTATTAATATCAAAAATAATAACTTATAGGTTATGTGTTTTCTTTTCATAATTTAGAAGATACTTTCCCTTTTTGTTCCAATCTAGAATAGGATCGCCTTGAGTAAAATCCCCCAAGGAAAGACCTTACTGCAGATAGCTCTAGACACCACCTTGGATTTGACAAAATTAAATGGTAGTGGAAATTGAAAACTAAGATGAACCTATCATTTTTGGCATAGTTGCTGGGGAATCTAACTATAGATCCTATAAGTTTAGGTGTTGGTAAGGTGAGAGAATTTGAGGCTCCTATAGTTTATGAGAAGGTCTAGAGATTCTCTAGGTTGCTTCATAAAAAGATCCTTTGTTGGTACATCAAAAGATTATCCACCAGTTGGGTCTAACCCAAGAGAAATATTAGAACATCTAACAAATTTTGAGTTATACATGGTCCCCAGACTGCCCATCATTATGGCAGAAAATATTTTAGGAGATGAGCCAAATAATAGAACATTCTCTTATCCAATCTCTCTAACTCCTTAGATAAATGAGCCACCCATGAAAAACATATCATCCTCAATGTTACCAACATTCAGGGGAAAGGCTTTTGAATCTATCTCAATCAATTCCTATTTGAATTAAAAGTCCTTTGTCAAACATATGACTATGGGAATGATAACCAAAAGTTAAAACATTTTCCTTCCACCTTGAAAGAGTCTACCTTACATTGGTTTATGGGCTTAATCGCCAATTCCATACACACTTGGGATGAGATGGAAAATGTCTTTCTCAATAAATATCAGGACTACTGTAGAGTCTAAGATAGGAAGGAAGAACTCTTTAGAATGAAGCAACTAAAAGATTAAAATCTAGAAGATTACATGGATTTCTTCCTATTTTTTCATAGGAGGTGTGGTAGTAACCTGGATGAAGAACTTAGCAAGACCATTTTTCTAAGAGGCATAGATGAAGATGTTAGGGAAGCCTTAAATCTCATGGGTCGAGGAGATATCAATAATCTTAGTTTAGATGAAATAGTAGAATGTAGTAGGAATTATTCTCGTACGCACGCTAGCAATAGAACACTTAAAAAAGGGGAAAGTAGTAGTAATGATGTCACCAATGTAATGGAAGAATTGGCTAACCTCAAAACTGACATCCTACTCCATTTGAACACCACCTTGGATGAAATTCAAACAACTGAGAAGATTACTATCCAATAGACATTTATTGTCCCAGATGTAGGGAAAAATGTAATGTCCCCAACATGATTTTTATCATAAACTCAAATCTGAAAATGGTTTTACCAATTTAACTCTAGTATGCATCAAAACACCCAAACTAGCTAACTAGTTTGTATAGGTATTGCACCAAAATGAACATAAACACTCCAAATGTTCTTTATTATAATATTATAATATAGATGACATAAAATCTTGCCTACAACACTAATTTACAATAGAAACAACAACTACAACACTTGACAACACTCTGCAAGCTACAATGCCAAAAACAAGATGAAATACACATGGAAATCGCTACTAAACACTGCTAAAACCCCAACAACAATGCCCACCTATGAAAGAGTTGAACTAAGGTACCTGGGATTGATAAAGTATGGCAAAGTACACAGCCACACATCCATAACTCATTAGATATAGAAAATAACACCAATAGAAGCTGCACAACACTCCAAAAAGCTCTACAAACACCTTGCAAACACATACAATACTAAAACTGCTACAATCCTTCAGCTCTGATGCAACCTCTAAAGTGAGATTTCTATATGCAACCCAAGAACACTGCCCTTAGACTGCTAGAAACTCATGTCTACCAGCCACAAGCATCATCTCTAATGGTTTCCCTATCCACTGAAGAAATCACAAAGCATCAGCTCTACAAGAGAAAATGTAAAATCTGTAAAAGTCCCTATGCATGCAAAATAAATAATACTTATAGGCTCCTTGAACATATGGAAAATTCTACCATATTTAGATTCAAATCCAAATATTCTTACCCAAATTTAGGCACTTACAAAAGTCATAAAATGCATTATGACGTATATAAAATTAGTCTTTCATATTGTACCACTTAAAAGGCATTTTTTTGACAACTCAAAATGCATTTTTCAAGGCACCGACATGCAATTAAAGTGCCAACTCAAAAACTCATGACCCAAAGGGAAAGATTCTCTTGCATGAAGTGCATGTAACCTTTGATGCCAAGTCTTGGGAGTTACACCAAAGAATATGCCAAAATAAAATTCCAATAACTGTCATAACTCCCACCTACCCACTTTGCCAACTCACAAGATACGTAAATCTCCAAATCTCAACAACCAAAGATTCCTCTAAATCCCATGCCCAAGGAGGAATTTATGAGCATCAATTCAAATTTATTTAATATTATTTGTTCATGATATTTGAAATTGCTTTAGAACAAATAAAATATTAAATAATTATTATTTCCCCCAAAGTTGTCTTGTAGTCCCAATTTACTATTTCTAGACAAGGTGACTTACCAAAAATACAAAGTACTAATTTTGGAAAGGGGACATGACAAGTCCTCCCTCCTCAAGATTTCCTGTCCTCAAGTGATGCAAACCAAGATGCTCTAGAATAATTGTGCCAGTGTGATAAATCATGTTAAACTATCCATAGAGCCTAGCTCCTGTGCCTATCAAGTGAGATAACTCTTGTCATAGAACACTATGCAAACCTGGAAACTTAGATTTTGTGTAACAATGTCATGAAACCAACAAAAATATCCATGCAAATCTTTGTTACATTTACTCCAATTCCAAATCTGAACCATATCTTCCCAAAGTAATTCTATAAACTCACTAAATACCTTCCACTGTATATAAGCACTAGAGCATGTGATAAATCAAACCTGAAACTCCTGCAGCTTCTCCCAATGATATAAATTTGATTTGTGCTCCTATTAAGACTACTATAATAGTCATTGTAACCCCTATAATAGCAAGTGCATCTTTGGGAAATAACAACTACTTCTACCTTCAAAACACTAAAATATACATGGTCGAAATGCATACTAGTTGGCCCAAACATTACCTCAACTTGAAGGATGGTACTTTCAGCTTCATTATTTGATCAATAATAGCAAAGTATCTATAGAAGGACAACAAGTATATGTTGATGGTAAAATTTGTGTTTTACTAAAAACAATGGGAAGTAGATTGAAATGTGGGACTTTGCAGGTCGAGATAACCTCCGAGATTTTAGAATCCATCTCTTCATTAGATTTTCAATGAAATCATTTCCAGATTGTTTGGGAGAAAAGAGAAGAAGGAAAACTTGAAATTAAATCTAACTAACATGGGGATCCACCAATCTATAAACTTCACTAACTTGCAAAGGAATCAATGTGCATAGAATTTGTAAAATAAGAGATAGGATAAACACATATACAATGAATGGAAAAGTGTTAGTCACATAATTATTCAATTGCATAAGATTTCAAAGTCTTAGATTTACAAAATAAAGGCCTAGATTTGGAGAAATGAAGAGAAGAATCATCTCAAACAGAAAAATAATGGCATAGAAATAACCATCTTCCCTTCATTGGTGAATCAAAATGAAGACACAAAAAGGCCTCGAGAGCATAGTGCATCGAATTCATTTGATTCAGAGAAGACCCGTAATCAAAGGCCCACAAAACTCTATTGTTGATGAAGCCACTTTTCTCTCTCTGTCACTATTTTAATTCCTTTTTCCGCTGGTGAAAATTCCATTCTGCCTCTGCTATGCAAAAATCTGTATATAAAGGAAGAAAAAAGCATCTCTATTTACTTGTAAATCTGCCCAACTATTTCCTTGATTTTTGGCTTTAAATCTATCTTTTATCATGCAAAAATACATCCATTTGCTACATGTTTCCCTTTACTTTGCATGAGTTGTATCTTTCTTTTTCTTGATTTGGCGTTAGAAATAAAGTGTTTCTTTATTTACCTGTAGCTATAGTTTTTAAAGTTTCTTTTATGAAACTTATCTTTAAGTCACACGTGGCTTTAAAAGCTTTAAGGCATATTTCCTTCTATAAAATAAATCCTATCTCTATTTCCTTATGGGCCCCACCACTTAGTTTTAAAGACTCTCCTTTAGAAACATATGATACACTTAACTGTATCGTGACTCACCTTTAACTCACTTTATTAATAAAGAATCACTTTATTAATCTTTAGAAAGATTTAATAAAGATTATATTAAAACATTTTGGTGAAACTTAGAAAACCTTTCTCCTATGCCACGTGGTGCACAGTCGCACCTCCCTCTTCTGACAACACTAACACTGTTCAAGAATGTGTGCCATTAGCTCTGTTTGTTACGTGGCATAACCGCGCTCCATCCCTCTAACAATTCTACATTTTCTCCTTTAGGTGCGAATTCCATTGATCTATCTCCATCGACAGTGTCTAAGTTTCATACTAAGTGCCTTTGATGAGGCTGCACCATATGCAATCGATGGCGCCTTCTATTAAGCTGCACCTCTAAAAAATGGATGTGCCATTACTATGAAGCCATGCCATTGATAGGCAGTACATATTTTATATGCTAGTGCACCATCCACATTTCTATTTGCTGGTGTTTTGAATTTGTATGGATGAGCCATGTTTATGTGGCAGCACCTATTTTCACATAAACTGCTCATTTTTTAGGCAGCACCATGCTTCTTTGTATGCAGCGCCTTTTAGTGGCATTGCCACTATTATGTATATGCTCATGGATTTTAAATGAAGGTTGGCACTTTTATTTTGTTGGGCACATCATCTATATGCATAAAGGTTGCACTCTTCTTCATAGGTTGATCCATACTCTGGCTATGCCTTGAACTCTTGGTGCTTGTCTTATGGCCTACGCCTTTCCTTATATTTGGCACCTTCATCCTCTAGAAACCAGCACCATTCATTTACACATGTTTGAATTATGTTTCTAGAGGCCATGGCATCTTTATAAAGAATTGCGCTTTGATGTTATATGCTTCGCCTCTACAATGGCTGGGTTGCGCCACGTTTCAAAGGTGATGCTTTCATTTATAATGTCAATGCCATGCTTAAAAATGGCTCCTCCTTATTAATAAACCATGTGCCGCTTGACTAATAAGTTGAGGCTTATCTTTGAGGTTGCATCTCTATTTCTCCCTTGAGCCTTCATTCAATGCTGATGTCTATCTGAGCCACGTTACATATGGCTTAATTTTACATTAGAAAAGTGTGTCATCTTTTATGCAAAGTATCATGTCCTTTTGAGTCTGCCTTCATTCTCAATGTTGGTTGAGTGCCCATTTAGTAATGGCTTGCGCATTGAGTTTCATATAGAATGTTGATGCTTTGTAGGCTTGTATATTGTTTTCTAGGGCAACAACTTGCTTTGATACAAGGTTGTGTATCATCCTACTGAATGCTAAGCTTTCTTTTCAAATAGTGGATGCACCATTACACATGTGTTGACTATGTTTTGTATGGGCCACACCACACTTGTTATAGGCTCTTTGTTTGGAATCTCACTGTGACTCTCACTATGACTGCAACTTTGAATCTTACTGTCCTCATGCCTCCTTTGAATTTGATATCAAAAAACTTCAATATGGGGTGCAAAATTTGCACAACATTTCTTTGTGACTCACAAGGGAAAGTGTGCTTGCACACATCAAACCTAAAAATAAAAGGCTTGTACTCAATTGGGCACACGGTCAAATTACTCAAAAACAACCAGCAAACTGAAAACATCTATAAACCTTAACCTGTACAATGCCAAAACTAATACAAGCTGCCATGCAAATCTACTAAATCTTAAACCAAAATTCATGCACAACCATTGCCATTTTGAAGCCCAGACTAACTAATTAACCACATTTGCAAACCTTTAAACCTTACTACAGCTAACAATTATTGAAAACAAAACAAAACATAAACTAAATCTAGTGTTGCAGCTATGACTTATTCTCAAACCATTGAAACTAAACTATCAACATGGAAAATTGGAAAGAACATGCCCATTCACTGGAATGGGAAAATAACTCCCAGATCAGATGATTCTACTCTATTTAATCCATAATGAACTAACAATGGACCAAATAAACTTCATGAAAAATAAGAGAAAAAACTTGTACCTCTTGGTTGTTCTACATTCTGGAAACTCTCTTTTTGCGTTGAAAACATTCAGGCTAATCTACATACTATTCTGCATTGAGTGGAGGGTGGGACGGGCATCCCAAACATCAGAGATCACATTTTTTCTTACATGCAAAATTATCTATTACCTTGGCTTCATTAATGGTGACTTCTTTTACATATTCTTCTACAGGATCATGACCCAAGATAGCATCAAAATCTGGTTTGCATGTGACGAAGCTACCTATAATAGTCTTGAATCTGATAGGAACTTCCCCTTGAAAGAAGAAAGGAATATAATACAACTCTTCATGCAACCTTTCACTACTCTTGATGCATCATTAGGCTCCAAATGAAACTATGGATCCTCCTTAAGAAGGAGAGAACACCCATTCTCAAAAATGGAAAATAGATCAATGCTTGCACTTACCTCTTCATCAAAAATTTCTTCATGATCACCTGAGAGAGGCTTTGCAAAGAAGCCATGCACTTGCTCAATGGTGGGATCCCCTTCATTAAGAATATGATACCCTTGTTGAATAACCAAGAATAAATCCTTGATTTGTTGCCCATCATGCTCATGCATCTCAATACTATCCCCTACAAGATGAGAAAACTCATTACAAAAATAAAAGCACTCACTCTTTGTAGATTCTATAGAAATTTCCTTTACAACTTCTTCAAGATGAGGTAAAGATTGTGCATCATTCTTCACCCAGTACTTTTCAGCTTCTAGATTCTTTTGCAAGTACTTTTTAGCTTCAAATATAATCAAGCCATCATCATCATCTGAATCCTCTTCTTCACTTGACTGTATATTTGAAACAACGTTTTCCATATGTACATGATGCTCAGGATTAGTTGGGAACACTAGATAAATAGGAGAAACCTCCTTTCCAACATCATGATCCTTGATACTGGAATCTTCTTTGATATCAAAGTGACAAAATACCTCATCTGTCACTTCCATAGGATGAAATTTTAGATCTGAAACCATAGAAGCTTGCAAAGCACAATTTTCAAAATAATTGGGTACCTTTTGTGCATGAGGAAGGATTTCTTCTACAAATTGATTACATGCATATGGCTATTCATAAGGGCTTTGAGGTATGAAATTTGGATCAGCGTGACAGAAGTCTTGATCTCTTAGCTCATTAAGCATATGGAAAAAGGATTATATAAGCTCTTTTATTTCACTTTTCTCCTTATGATCTGTCAAATCAGTAGGAAGGGTGGGTGGATTAGAACAAATTTGCATTTGGCTACAAGAAAGATCTTGGGATGGAATAATTGCATGAGGAAACAATTTTTTTAAGGCAAAGGAGGCAATTTACTAGCTTCTATGAGGTTCATTTCAGCCATAATGGTGAGATCATAAGATTGAGGCAAAGTTTCACCTCCTGAAACTTGTATCAAAACTGAAATCTCAGGATCTAAAGCCTTCAAATAATATAGAAATGCAAAAGTTGGAGGAGGCCTTACATCTACTAAAAACTTTTCATACTTTGTCAAACCTCGAATTGAAGTCATGCACGCATTTTTTAGGATGCCTCTTGATTGTGACAAGATTTTGAGTGAGGGAGCTAACATCCACCCTCTCTTGGAATTGATTATAAAGGAGCCCTCCAAGTTGATCTCATCATGTGATTGAAAAGGGTTGCAAATTTTTGTACCATTCCCATGCTTTGCCTCTTAGAGAAGATGCTAGTAATAGAAGAGATACACTTTTAGTTGTGACATGATGTATATTGCACAAATTTGCAATATCTTGAATGTGATCCATAAGACAAACAGAGCCATCTCCATGAAAATGGGGTAATGCTTTCCATGTTGCTTAAGGAACCTAACATTGTTGCTATAATAGAAGAGGACTTGAATCCTCAGTCACAAATGGTAAATCTCTCACTATAATATTGAGATGCACATAAATATTTGGGGTTGTCATGATCTGCAGAAGTGAAGATCTGAGATAAAGTCACCAACGTGGTTGCCAGATGGAAAATACAAGCTCCTACAAGAAAATATTTTTGTGATTTTCTGCCAAAATCACAAAATGTAGAACAAAGATTCACTTTGAAACAAAGACTAAAGTCTCTAATTCAGGTCCCACTGGGCATGCCAAAAACTGTTGATAGTAAAATTTGTGTTTTACTAACAACAATGGGAAATCTCAAAATGTGGGACTTTGTAGATCAAGAAAACCTCTAAGATTTTAGAAGTTGGCTCTTCTTTATATTTTTAATGAAATCATTTTTAGATTGTTTCAGAGAAAAGAGAAGAAGGAAAACTTGAAATTAAATCTAACTAACATGGCGATCCACCAATCTATAAACTTCACCAACTTGCAAAGGAATCAATGTGGACAGGATTTATAAAATAAGAAACATGATAAACACAGATACACTGAATGGAAAAGTGTCGGTCACATAACTATTCAATTGCATAAGATTTGAAAGTCTCAAATTTACAAAATAAAGGCCTAGATTTGGAGAAAAGAAGAGAAGAATCATCTCAAACAAAAAAACAATGGCACAGAAACAACCATCTTCCCTTCGTTGACCAGTGAATCAAAATGAAGACACAAAAATGCCTCGAGAGTGCAGTGCATCAAATTCATTTGATTTAGAGAAGACCCATCATCAAAGGCCCGCAAAACTCTATTATTGATGAAGCCACTTTTCTCTCTCTGTCACTGTTTTAATTTCTTTTTCTGCTGGTGAAAATTCCATTCTGGCTCTGCTGTGCAAAACTCTCTATATAAAGGAAGGTAAAAGCCTCTCTATTTGCATGTAAATCTGCCCAACTGGATCCTTGATTTTTGGCTTTAAATCTATCTTTTATCATGTAAAAATGCATTCATTCACTGCATGTTTCCCTTTACTTTCCTTGAGTCGTAGCTTTCTTTTTCTTGATTTGGCATTAGAAATAAAGCGTTGCTTTAGTTTTTAAGGTTTCTTTCATGAAACTTATCTTTAAGTCTCACATGGCTTTAAAAGCTTTAAGGCATGTTTCCTTTTATAAAATAAAGCCTATCTATATTTCCTTACGGGCCCTACCACTTAGTTTTAAAGACTCTCCTTTAGAAACATATGAATCACTTAACTGCATCTTGACTCACCTTTGACTCACTTTATTAATCTTTAGAAAGATTTAATAAAGATTCTATTAAAACATTTCAGTGAATCTTAGAAAACCTTTCTCTTGTGCCATGTGGTGCACAGCCGCACCTTCCTCTTCTAACAACCCTCACACTCTTCAAGAATGTATAGGCCATTGGCTCTGTTTGCTACATGGCATAATTGTGCTCCATCCCTCTGATATTTCTGCATTCTCTCCTTCAGGTGCGAATGCCGGTGATCTATCTCCATTGATGGTGTCTGGGTTTCATACTAAGTGCCTTTGATGAGGCTGCACCATATGCGTTTGATGGTGCCTTCTATTAAACTGTACCTCTAAAAAATGGATGCGCCATTACCATGAAGCTATGCCATTGATAGGAAACACATATTTTATATGCTAGTGCACCATCCACATTTCTATTTGCTGGTGTTTTGAATTTGTATGGCCGAGCCATGTTTATGAGGCTGCACCTATTTTCACATAAACTGACCATTTTTTAGGCAACGCCATCCTTCTTTGTATGCAACTCCTTTTAGTGGTAGTGCCACTATTATGTATATGCTCATGGATTTTAAGTGAAGGTTGGCACTTTTATTTTTCTAGGCCGCATCATCTATATGCATAAAGACTGCACTCTTCTTCATAGGCCGAACCATACTCTAACAATGCCTTGAAATCTTGGTGCTTGTCTTATGGCCTACGCATTTCCTTATATTTGGCACCTTCATCCTCTAGAAACCAACATAACTCATTTACATATGTTTGCATTATGTGGCATCTTTATGAAGAACTACGCTTTGATGTTATATGCTTCGCCTCTATAATGGCTAGGTTGTGCCTGTTGGAAACAACGCAGATAACTGAGAGGGGGGGTGAATCAGTTATCTTTTAACTTTTCTATTTTTACTTTCTTTTCTTATCTTATTATTTAGCGTCATATCAAAACAAGGCAATCATAAGAACTGAAAAAGAAATTAACACATAACACAAGGATTTTTACGTGGAAACCCTGTTAAGGGAAAAACCATGGGGTGACTAACCCAAGATTGTACTCTCTGTTAAAAGAATAAAGAGTACAAATTTGGCACTTGCCAATTACAGCTCACTACCCGAGCACACTGCTCACAAGAGGCCCACTGCCTATAAGAGAATTACAGTCTACAAATGCTTACAAATGATACCAAGGTGTTTGAACTGGTGAACAGCATCTATACATGCAGGAATTCAGTTTTGTTTAGGCACAGTATACTGATTTGGCACATTTCATTCTTCCTCTGCTCAATATTACTTTCCTATCACATTCTGGGCTTGAATTATTGTCTTCGCACTTGTCTCTACTTTTCTTCGCACTTAATCATTCATACTATCACATCCACACACTCACAAGCTTGAATCCATCAGGTATATATATCCGCATCAAGGATTTCCAACAACTTCTTAGTCGGCAACAAGAATACTTGAGATATTTGCAAGTTATTGATCTGTAGGCTAAATCCATGCTTGATTAGTGATGTGCATAAAAAATGTAGGCATAGAAGTCATTAATCATGTCATCCAATGATGTATAATACCACAAATTTCTTGATCAACACCTTTTGCACATCTAGATTGAGGTCTGATACTCTGTCGGTCAGTTCTTCCTTTGTTTGCTCTGCCTGACTGGAACCCAACACTCAGATGCTCATATCTTTTTCATGCTTTATCACTGGAGGCTAAATCTATGGAATACAATAGTCATGATACCCCTCTTGACTTGTCCAAGTCTGCAACTTACTGAGTTACACCATCTGAGAGATCCAGACCTGATTGTTGGACCTTGTTACATACTCTGTTCTTGTTCACCGGACCAAAATAATCTTCAATCTAACTTCCGGTATAGGCATATTATGTACTACAGATGTGTAGAATAGACTTTGTTGCCATTAATGACAACACTTATGAAGCCACACAGTGTCTCTTGCCAACAATCTCCCCCTTTGGCATTGATGGCAACACTTAGTGAAAAATGATTGTCATAGTAACTCCCCCTTTGCTTGTGTTCTATTTCTTTACACTACTTTACTGGAGCTCCCCTTTTGTTGGATTCCTCATTTTTCACTATTCTTCACTCCCCCTTTGACATCAATGGAAAAGGGTGGAATCCGCATACAAAATTGTACAAAAACTATTATATACATGGCCACATAAGTATATACAAATCATATGTTATACTTACATATACTTAAGTCTATCTGCAAAGGTTGTCTTCAACTATACAGTTTCTATGGCCCAACTCCTCTTCATTCTATCCAAAATAGAGATGTGTCCACTTAACAAAAACACATATGCTTCTGCCCTCTTTAAGTCTGTTGGATCATTGGTCTAGACTGTACTCTGTGCCTCTGTCAAGGCATCATGCATTGCCTCTAACTTAGGGATGATTATCCCTCTGAGCTCACCCATTCTATCCATTATGTTCTTTTTCTCTTTAACCAGTTGTTTAATTTTATTTATTATAGCAATAGCTTGACATTCATGATTCACCAGAGAGGTAGTAAGGGGATCAAAATTCTGAGATAAACTTGATAGTTTTCTTTCTTGTTCTTTCACTTTCTTCTTGATGTCCTTTGTCACTTTGGGCCAAGTTAAACAAAATTTGTATATGTCCCCACCATCCTTAAGAGCATTTTCAAGGCTTTTTATGCCAATGCCTAAGGTTCTTCTATCATTAGCAATTAGCCCTTGTACTTCACTAAACCTCTTTCCCAAGAACTCCTTCCATACCTTAGTTTCTGCCAATTTCTCTAAGGATTCAAAATGAGTGTTAACAGAATTGACTAAATTTTTTAGATTACCAGATGGAGAGGTAGAAGGATCCTTTTGATAGGTTGGCATAATCTTTTGCAGCATCCCAAATACAATCTTCAACAACTCACAATCCTCCATGTGTGATTTTCGAAGTTTCTCTTTTGCTTTGGCCTAAGCAAAAGATGCTACTTTCATTATCTGAACCAGAAAGAGAGAGTCAAAGTTTAGTGGCCCTTGAATTAACTCAGGTTCATCCAACTCCATTATTTCTTTGTCCAGGAAATTATGTATTGTCTCTGCAGTGTCTCTTGCCGACTCTACTTCCTTCCTTTTGGGGGCATCCAGAATGACTTGCTTATTGATATTTGTTTCTTCTACCTGTCCTTCCTCTTCTGGAACAAAGGAGTCTAATGCCTCAGATGGTTCTTCATTATTTTTCTTTAATCCTTCGACATCCTTGTCAGAAAATGTTTCTTCTTTCTGTCCTTCCTCTTCTAGAATAGAGGAATCTAATGCCTTAGATGACTTTTCATCATTTTTCTTTAATCCTTCAACATCCATGTTAGAAGGCTCTTCATCTGTTTCCTCTATAATGGGAAGATTAAATCTCTTCAAGGTATTCTAGAGAATTTCTTTTGTTTCATTTGCTATTTGGTCAGTTTCTCCAACCATGAGTTTATTCATCCGAGACTTGCTTCGGAAATCATCTTTACAATCCTTAAAAACCATGTCCATTTGTTTTGGAGTGATAGAGGGACATAGTTGTATCACTAACTGCTCCCGGATCTCCAAGTCTTTTGCCTTTGCATTCTCTTTTCTTTGCTCCAATACATCTTCTAGGCTCTTTGGAATTAATGAAATTATTTCAATGAATGCTTTGTTATAGATATTCAAATACCTTACAGTAGCTTCCTTCAGAATTCTCTTGTTAGCATCATTGTATTCATCATAGAACTCTGTCATCGGCTGTAGGTTCCCATCCATAGTAACTGCCTTGATGATATCATCAATAGAAAGAGTAAGCTTCTCAACATACTCTGTTGACTTCTGCTCCACATCAACCTTGGGGGATTTTACTTTTTCTTTCTTCAATTCTCTAATCTCTACATCTGACTCAGTCTCATCATCATCCTTGAGACTCACATAGGCTCTTTTGGCCTTGGATTTCTTTCTCTTTTCTTTTGCAGATGAATGGGCTTCCAGATTTGTAGCTTTAGAGCTCCCAGAGGCAGAACTCCTAGTAGTTCTAGTCCGAGTGGAGGCTTCTACTGGAACCTGTTCTTTCTTTGCTTCCTCTTTTTCTTTCTCAATTTTCTCTATTCTTTCTTTGTTTGCAATAATAGCTGCTCTGGTGATGCCAAATTTCTTAGCCAGTTCTTCAACTTCTTTTCTCACCTTTCTTTTTATCTCAGGCCTTCTTAGTTCAACATGCAGTTTTATGTTTAATTCTTCAAAAGTGCCAAACCTCTCTGCTTTGGGGTCTTTGGTTTGACTCAGTAAATGTTGAATATGAGTCTCCAATATGTTTCCATCAACCTCATAGCCCATGGGCAATATCCATACTATCCTTGGCTCAACTACCTCTATTAGGCACTGATCAGTATCTACCATAAAGCAAACTATGTCTTTGTACTTCTCCACTATTGTTTTGGGAATTCTTTCTCTTTCTTGCATCATGCTCTGGAAGTTTTTGAAGTAACCCAAGAGAGCTGTCTTCTAGGTTTGAGTATCACCAAGTTCATACAAGTAATCCCTGATCTGTATAGCAACCAGTTTGTCATTTTCCCAGATTAGACCTTTTGAGCCTGGTAACTCATTCATGAAGTAGAAAAACAAGCATAACAGCAAATCACCATATTTGAAAGAGTTCTTTTTATCTTTCTTGATCTTTTGCAGGTTCTCCAGCAACTGATTCAACAGGAGTTCACACAGGTCATAATCTACATTCTCTCTATGCATCTGGTATGCAGTGTAGATGGCAGAGCCGGATATAGAGTTTTCTCTACTTTAATGGCAAATCTTGTATCCAATCACAATTGAGGCAAACTTGACATCCAGATTAGTGATGTCATCAATGGTCATTGCCCTCTTATCATATTTTGAACCTGTGGCTTCAGATACTATTTGATTCTTCATAGACTTAAGAGCAGGCAACCCACCAATGGAGTGCAAACCAGTTATAGCTTTGATGGCATCTTTGGTTATTTTGAAAGGCCTCGTTAACCACATGAAGTTATCATGGATCCTGCTTAAGATATACCGGACCCATTCGTCCTCTCCAAAAGACAGAAAATGTATGCAATGTGCAAAATGCTTATCTTTTAGGGTCTAGAACTCTGGTTTCTTATCAAAGTTCTCACTGCTTAACTGATTGTGGTATAGTTTCATCAATTTCAAGTCTCCAAAGTCCTCAATGTTTGCATGTATATAAACCCTAATGTCTTCTACATGGACAACGTCATACGGGGTACGGGAAAACGCACCCAAAGGATCAACCTCAATAGATTTGTGAGGATGTTTCTTGAAAACTGGCCTTGGTCTCTTAGAAACATTTACAACCATAGGAGTAGCCATTCTAATCAATGAATATTGGAGAGATTAAAAGAAATACCTCTTCATGCCTTAGGGTTTGGAGCGACTACTAGAACAGATTGCACTTGGATTCAATCTTCAACTGAGTTTGAGTTTTTTTGCTGGATTTCTTCTTAGAGCTCTTCTCCCTTCTTCGTGAGTGCAAAGTGTTACAAATGATGGATGAGAAACCTTTTAACCTTGCCCAAAAACCTAATTTCCCTTTGTAATAAATGCACAACTTAAGTCATCCGATTACCCTGTTTTGAGAGAGATTTTATTGAATCACTGCGCAGATCTTTAAAATCATTGTCTATGAGGGTCGACAACATATCTTCACCTTTTTCAAACATGCCATAGGTCCACGGATTAAAACATTTCAATTCTAGATCATACCGGATCTGTCTGTGAAATTTTGCTTTACTAGATAGCTGTCGATACAGGAGTTCCTCATAGCTTTGTCAAATCTGCATGCGAATTTGTCAAATTTTGACTGGACGAATTTTAAATAAATCTCCTCAAACCCTTTAAACTGCAACCTCTTATTTTGACTCAATGTGCCAAATTCAGGCACTCACTAGCTGGCTAGGGGAAAAAGGATCTTCTATGTAGCTCCCCCTCAGCCAGAGCTTACTCTTTAGTTTCTGGAAGGAATATTAGCACTAGTTTCTGGTGCGGATCCATCCCCAATATTCATTGTACTCTTCTTTACCCAAATCTTTCTCATCTCTTTTTAAACTTCATCCGCATTTAATTTACCTTTGCCTTTATCTTGTTTTTGATCGAGATCCACCGAACCTTTTCTATTTTGACTCCTGCTTCTGCAGAATCTAGCTATGTGACCGGATCCATTGCAATTGTAACATACAACATTTCTTTTCTTATTTGAATGATATCCTCTTGATCTATACTCATTAGCCTTATGTCTAATTCTATTACATGCAAAGCATCTACCATTGAAAGAATTGTTCATTTGCATATTTCTGCATTCATGAGATTTGTGACCATACCTTTTGCAACTAAAACATTGACCGGAGAAGGATGGATTGATTTGATTCATTCTGTTTGTGCACTGGATTGCTTTATGATTGAACTTTTTGCAATTGAAGCAGTATCCATTGAAGGAAGGATATCTTTGAGCATTTGATTGTCTTACTAGAGGTCTTCTAGGCCAGTTTCTTTGATTTCCTGATCCAAAGTTCTTCTGACCGGATTCAGAGCTTTCACCTTTCTCATATCCCAAGCCACACTTATCATCTACCCTCTTTTGACTTTCAAGAACTTCAAGTTGGGCTGATCTTATCTTGAATTTTTCTTTGTATTCATTTGCAGATTGAAGATCTTGTTTAAGATTGTCTATCTGGTTCTCAAGTTGTTCTTCATTATCTCTGGCTTCTTCAAGATTAGATTCAAGATACCTGATTTTTCTGTCCATTTTGTGGCAGTCCTATGTTTTCTCCCTGAGGGATTGTTTTAGATTATCTTCAATATTTCTCTTTTCTTCAATTTCTTGGGTGAATTTCATAACCCATGATTCCATTTCATGCCTTATCATAATGACTTCTTTTGACAGCTTCTCACATAGATTATTTTTCTCATTTAGATCCTTATAAGCATTATTGACCTCATTCTGATTTGCTAATTTCTGGAGTAGTTCCTTTCTCTTTTTCACAAAATTACTAAGTTTTTCTTTCAGCTCATTTATGAAATCATCAGCTTGCTTGAGTCTTTCTCTCAAATTGTTGACTTCAGAGTGGGATTGTTCAAGATCATCTGGGGCAGACTGAAGTTGTTCTTTCATACCATATGCATCCATTAAGATTCACAGATCTTCCTCAAGATGTTAGGCTTGTTCAGAGGAACTTAGCTCTGATACCAATTGTTGGAAACAATGCAGATAACTGAGAGGGGGGTGAATCAGTTATCTTATAACTTTTCTATTTTTACTTTCTTTTCTTATCTTATTATTTAGTGTCATATCAAAACAAGGCAATCATAAGAACTGAAAAAGAAATTAACACATAACACAAGGATTTTTACGTAGAAACCCTGTTAAGGGAAAAACCATGGGGTGACTAACCCAAGATTGTATTCTCTATTAAAAGAATAAAGAGTACAAATTTGGCAGTTGCCAATTTCACTGCCCAAGCACACTACTCACAAGAGGCCCATTGCCTACAAGAGACTTATAGTCTACAAATGCTTACAAATGATACCAAGGTGCTTGAACTAGTGAACAGCATCTATACATGCAGGAATTCAGTTCTGGTTAGGCACTATATACTGATCTGGCATATTTCATTCTTCCTCTTCTCAATATTACTTTCCTGTCACATTTCAGACTTGAATTACTGTCTTCGCACTTGTCTCTACTTTTCTTCACACTTAATCATTCATACTATCACATCCACACACTCACAAGCTTGAATCCATCAGGTATATATATCCACATCAAGGATTTCTAACAACTTCTTAGTCGGCAACAAGAATACCTAAGATATTTGCAAGTTATTGATTTGTTGGTTGAATCCATGCTTGATTAGTGATGCGCATCAAAAACATAGGCATAGAAGTCAATCATTTCGTCCAACGATGTATAATGCCACAAATTGCTTGATCAACGCCTTTTGCACATCCGGATTGAGGTCTGATACTCTGTCGATCAGTTCTTCCTTTGTCTGCTCTACCTGACTGGAACCCAACACTCAGATGCTCATATCTTTTTCATGCTTTATCACCGGAGGCTAAATCTCTGGAATACAATAGTCATGATACCCCTCTTGACTTGTCCAAGTCTGCAACTTACTGAGTTACGTCATCTGAGAGATCCAGACCTAATTATCAGACCTTGTTACATACTCTGTTCTTATTCACCAAACCAAAATAATCTTCAATCTGACTTCCGATATAGGCATATTATGTACTGTGGATGTGTAGAATAGACTTTGTTATCATCAATGACAACACTTATGAAGCCACACAGTGTCTCTTGCCAACAGTGCCATGTTTCAAAGGTGATGCTTTCATTATAATGCCAATGCAATGTTTAGAAATGACTCCTCATTATTAAACCAACACCATTGGCTACATTATGGTATGCACCATTCTTTTCTATTTGCTGATGCCTTTACATTATAAATTTCATGTGCCTTTGTGTGGACAACACCTTTGTTACAAGGCTGAGTGCTTTCATTTGAGTTCCTTGAAAACAAGCAGCACTTTGATTACTAAGGCCTGCATATATTGATTCTATATGTGCTTTTAAGACTTGGCACATGTTATTTGCTTCGTGCCTTGCTTCTAATTGCTTTTTGTGCATCCATATTCTTTCATGGCTTGTGCTTTGACCTTCAAATGGTTGCGATGTAGTTTGGATGTTTTGTGCTTTACTTCTTGTTGTCCTATTTTGCTTCCCAGCCAAATGGCCAAAATCCATAAAATCTCTAGAGGTTTTTTCCCCCTGAGGATATAAGGAAAAACATCAAAAAATGGTTAAGTCCCAGAAAATTTAGAGTTTTCCTTGTGTTTTTCTATCTTGTCGGGATGTTAGAGTTCGGACTTCACCTCTTCACCGTTGTCAAGCCCAAAGTCCCAAACTTTGACCCTCTCCCTTACAAACACAGATAAGTGTTATTTTTGTTGGAGATCAGGGATTCATTCTTCCCCTTTTCTTCTTTTCAAAGGTAGTGGCAGGTAGCTTCTGAAGTGCACCACATGTTGGCGCAGTGCAAGTTCTACATAGTGCAAATATAATGCCTTCAAAACTTTGTAGTGGCTTGCCACATGTCCAGGTCTGACAAAGTAAATCAACTAAGTGTTTTGGACTTTCAGGAGGTGGGCTTTCTTTCTTCTTTCTTCCCTCTTGGAAGGTTGAATGATGTAGGCCCAAGGTCTGATCTCCGTAGAGACTCTAAGGGACACGTGGCAGCCTGGCGCAAACTATCAATATCTAAAGAAGTTGTGCCCCTTGTGCTCATTAAGCCTAGCATGACCCCCTTTTTAAAACAACTTTTATTGCATGTTCTTAAAGGAACCTTCAAGTTATGCAGCTTGGCGCCTAGCCAGCATGTTTTTTCCCCTCCCTGAGGCTTCTTCCTTTGGCGGGCCTCATTTTAGGTTTCAGTGACGCTGCAAGTTTCTGCGGAATCCTACGTGTCTTCCACATAGGCTCTTCACTGAGACTCCACTCTTCATGGGGCCTTCCAAACAGCTTCAACAAGTCTGTGAAGGATCTAAGGCTATCACGAGCTTGCAGACTATTGAAGATGACATCATATCTACACTGCATGGCTATGAGATGAAGACAAGTCTAAAGCATATCATGGCCTATGGCCATAATATCAATGTTTCAGTTGAACAGAGGAGATGGTGTCAGGTGTCGAGGGATTGAAATAGTGTGGCCACAACAATTGAAGATTGGATGATAGCGCATTATCGTGGGAGAATCTTGTCTGCAGGGAAGATTCTCTATGCTACTGTGAGATGTTGACACATGGTTGATTCCTTAAAAGGAGAATAAGGCTTGCGTAACGCAGAATCTCAGAGCCTCATCACCAAATCAAAACAGAAAGCAATGGCTATTGATTCTAAAGGTAGATCCATCCATGGCTGAGATTCAAAAGGGTCTCTCAGGGATCCTAAAGGAGGGAAATCTTGTCGATCAAGGAAGCAAACGGACTCAGCTAACAGAGCATTTCAGATATCCAAATTTCAAAGAATTAGGAGCTGATGAAGACAGACTCAAAGAGTTAAAGATTTAAAGTGTTGTAAAAGCTTGTCTCTCCCTAAGATCATGCCTTTTTTAGGGAGATATACTCAGCATTCAATTCTGTAGACTTGGGCTGATGAGGGTAGATGAAATAGTGAGTCCTTCAATGCAAGAGTATAAATGCGGATACAAGGTCGATTCACCAATAAAAAATGAGGACCTTTTGCATTCCCTCATCAATGCACCTACCATTCATTTACACAAGCAATCTATTTGCAGGTCTGACAGGGGTGTGGGCTCTGCCCTAATTTTCAAGGGTTTTCTGAGCAAAATTTAATGCAGCATGGTTGATGTCTCTTCTCATTGACTTCTTCCTTTTCCCACCATGGCTGCTACAGTGAAAATGAAATTCTATATATACATGTGAAACAGATGTATTTGGGGGTTGCTTGGTTGGCCACTAGGTTGTTACTCAAACTGGAGTGCTTCATGCTCAATCTTGACCTCATGATATTTCTAAAAGCTTGATGAATGTGATTGATTGTGTCTTATTCTAGACCTCTCTGTCTTCATCTTAGCTCAACTAAGATGGGAAAGTTATCATTCTGTGTCTCTGTGATCTGTATTTAGCTTTCTTATCTCTATAATAGCTATTTAGTGGTGCAGAAGCACCTACCTGACAGCTGGCCTTCATGAGGCAGTTAGTAGTTTTAGGTCTTGTTTGTGTTTCCAAGAAGGTCTGATAGACCAAATGCATGTAATAAGGTCACGTTGATCATGATAAGATCATGCTAACCAGGCTTTTACTATTTTTAGTTAGTTGGTTATAACAGCTGTCATGCGGTAGGGTCCGGTTGGATCTCCCAGCCGCCTGGAGAGTTCCCAGCCGCTTGGAGTCGGGTCAGTAGTACTCGTAGGATAATCTATTTAAGCATGAGATCGGTCGATATTGGAGACACAGATAGATATCATCGATCGAGCTAGGTTGCAGAGAGTGAGACTGAGAGAGAGATTGATCATTGTATTGCATCTTTGAAATCAATAAAGATCCTGTTTCGTTTTCTGTTTAATCTCCTTCGTGTAATCGATCTGCTGGTTTGGGTGGTTTCATGGATTCACTGATCCATTCCACCGGTTGACTCATCTGATCGGTGGAATGGTAATGTACAGTGGGGTAGGTTGTAGTTTGTTTTCTGTTCGCATGCAGGTGTGCAGGATCGCCGTCGACAGATGTTGAAGACCCTAGCATGGGCATGTGCTAGGTCAAGTTGATAAGTTTGAGTTGGAAGATCACCCTGAGGTTGGATCAGGTCGTCCCTGGAGGATCGGCGAAGTGAAATTTCGCTAAGGCTGGAAATTGGTCAAGACGGCATCATCAGGATATTTCTGCAAATATCCTGCAGTCGGGTTAGGCATCGTCATCCAGACAAGTGGAGGAGATGAGCATGATGTTGTCGATTGCATGAAGTGCAAGTGCGTCGGGGTGATCATCATCAGGAGAGCCGAGGAGGAGTGTATCGGCATCAGGATCATCTTTCGGGAGAGCCCATCATCCGCGTATCGCGAGCAGATGCGGGAGTGAAAGTTCATTTTTTTGACTAAGTGTTGAAGAGGTCATCAGGATATTGGGTGACGTCATCGTCATCAGGATATGACGTCATCGTCATCAGGATATTGAGATATCCCCCTATGCGAGTTTATCCTGCCGTTGTTAAGTGCTTGGGTATCGGCAGAAAGTTGTGTTAAACATCATCAGGAGGTTTCGAGAGAACTGGATAAAGCAGATCATGATGCTGTTGCTTGTGTCGTCGGCTAGCGGAGCATCGAAGGGAAGGTGCTGAAGGTGATCATCATCAGGATATTTGGAGCAACCAGATATTGGATATCCTGCTGACAAAGAGAGTGTTGAAGATCATGATGATGCCGATAGTGTTTGACGCCCGATGAACAGTGCAACAGGAGGATGTTTGCGCCCGTTGAGTATCATGATGATGATAGGCGACAGGCGGAGGAGGTGAACAGCAGTCGGCAGGAGGATAATTCTGCTCATCCGAAATATGATGATGCTGACAGTGTAAAGCGAAATATGATGATGAGGATGGGCTGCAGACGTCCATGCTGTATTGTAAGGTTATAGTGTGGATGCCTCTGCATCATTTAGCCTTCATGATCAATATAATCACTGATATTTTGCCTCTCTTATGCTTTCACTTTGTGTTTACTTGAAATCTATAATTTGTCCTGTGGATGAAAGAGCCCCTCTATTGGTTATAATTTTCTAACTCGAGCCTCTATTAAAGCTATAAGTCTGCATGTCTCTTTCAGTATTTGAGATCATTGTTGTGTTATGTCAGTTGCAACTAAACACCCTAAATCTCGGTGTATCACTGTTTCCCTTTACGCATTCCTTCTTTCCCTTTTCCCTGGTGATCATTAGTGTAGGTTTAGTCTATTTCTCTAAGCCTTAAGCTTAGAAAGAGGAACCAGCCTTCTCTGGAGGTTTGATCTCAATATTTCAAGGTCCCACACCTTGAGATCATTCCCATTGTGTCATTATAATGCTTGGACTCTCTCCAAGTTGGGTGCAATTCTATGTGACAACACTTCTCATGGGTTGAGTCTTCAAGACTTATCAATAGCTATGAGTTTCATTTTATATGTTGTGCTAAATCTTGGTAGAGGCTGTAGTATACCATGTGAGTTACTTGACTGATAAGCTCAGGCTTCTCTTTGAGGTCATGCCTCTATTTCTCCCTTGAGCCTTCATTCGATGCTGATGTCTGTCTGAGCCACATTACATATGGCTTATTTTTACATTAGAAAAGTGCACCATCTTTTATGTAAAGCATCATGTCCTTTTGAGTCCTTCATTCTCAATGTTGGCTGAGTGCCCATTTAGTAATGGCTTGTACATTGAGTTTTATATAGAATGCTAATGATTTGTACGCTTGTATATTATTTTCTAGGGTAGTGTCTTGCTTTGATACAAGGTTGCATATCCTTCTACTAAATGTTGAGCTTTCCTTTCAAATAGTGGATGCACCATTACACATGTGCTAATTGTATTTTGTATGGGCCACACCACACTTTCTATAGGCTCTTTGTTTGGAATCTCACTGACTCTCACTGTGATTACAGCTTTGAATCTTACTGTCCTCATGCCTCCTTCAAATCTAATATCAGAAAATTTCAATATGGTGTGTAAACTTTGCACAACAATATCATCATGTAACAACAACAAATATTCCACCCAACTCTAGATATTACATCTACAAACAACAACTTGTTCTGATGAAAAATGATGTATTCCTTGAGTCTATCCACTAGAGCATACTTGTCATCCTTCATAATTACATCCAAAATGTTAGAAACCAAAGTATTTTGGACTTACTCAACCATGATAGAAATCTTCCCATCTTCAAAAATGACACTAATGATACTTAGTATAGGCATCATGATAACAACATGAGTAACTACATTCTTGTACAACTCCTATAATTTGGTCAACTCTTTGGAAAATATTTCACTCATGTGATATGCTCTAAATTCAAAATAGATGATAATAATATAGGCACACTTAGCAAGCCCATTCCCATCATTATTGTAACCTTCATCATGAATCCCAGAAATACTAACAATGACATCCTTGAATATACATTTCCATACTTGATGATGGATAAGTAATGGTTGCAACAAACTTACTAGAAGGTCATGTTCTACTTCATTTTGTAGAATCTCATTCCTCTCAAACTCTTCTCTACATATCCAAGGATAGAAAACCTGTATGTAACTTGTCTCCAAAAACACCAAACCATAATTATTAAAAAAAATTGAAATATCAAATTGTTATCTATCTTCATTACCAAATTCCAAATTCAAATCTTCTATCTAAGGCATGAGAGCTCCTTTCATATATTCTCTTAAAATCAAGGATTGTCTCATACACACACCACCCTATTTCCTCTTTTCCCATTTCTCATTCTTATGTGATGTAAAATCCCAAACACTAGCCTTACAGTTTAATTATTGGACTCCAATGGAAATCATCACAATCAACAACATACCAATGATGTAAAGACTGAAAAAACAACAAATATGAGTAATACTTATCAGTGTAATATTGATGGACAACAGTGTATGAATCCAAAATCTCTCCATAAATATCATCAACATAGAGGTTGGAAGAAAACATATAATGACTGAAAATACTCCTATAAGGGCTACAAACTAAAAATTACTCAATCCCAAAATTGAAAACACCTTTTTGATATTTTCTAGAACTTCCTGTGTAGCATCCTTCTGAATACTTTGAGCGCAAAAGGCTTTTCTCAAGTACATATAATATTAGTCCTCCATGTAGATGCTTTGAAAAAAGGATCATGTTGGTAGAAAGCATTCCAAGCTTTGATGGCCTTCTTTCTCCAAAAGTCACATTCGAAGCCAACTAGAATAATATGAAACTGCTCACCTGAACTCTGGATTGCCTCATTAACATAGTCACACAAGAAGTGGCATCCTTTGGCTCCTTGCAATTGACTCATAGGCTGCAAACATTGAATCATAAGAGTCTTCACTTCATTTGCCCTCTGTTCATGTCTATTCAAATGGGGTCTTCCTCCAAAAGTTATTCTAAAAATGTTAGCAAGATGAAATCCAATATTAATATTCTGTAAAAAATCTTTTTCATGTGCATGTTTCTTAATAAGGTCATCTTGTATCTTCTCCTCATAAACACATAGAGAAAAAAATGGTAAGAACAAATACTAAATGTAACCCATGCAACTTCTAGAAAATAACTTGTGCATATGTTCCTTGTAAACATAAGTATGATGGTAGCTACTTCTCCACTCAGTCCTTGAAAAATGGTGTGAGATAATGGCACACTTACAACCCAAAGTAAACTCTAAGGCATACTGAAATCCTCTATCTGATTTCCTGCATCTTTCAACTTCTTACTCATGATTTGAATGGACTCCCACCTTTTCATTAGTGAAGCCCAATCACCTTCTCCTAAAACATAATATTCTTCCACAAATCGATGTGAGAAATATGAAAAAAATGCAAGACATGGGTTGGTTACCTTGAAGTCATATGGAGATTCCTTTGTAGCTAGAGCCTTCTTAAAGCTTGGAATAATGAAGCCATCTTGTGGAATCTCATTCTTCATGAATTCCCCTCCATACATCTAAGGATAGAAATCCAACATGCAGCTTGATTCTACAAATACATTACCATGCTCAATCATAAAATATAGAATATCAATATGACATATATTTTTCTTACCTTCTTCCCACCTCATACATTCTATTCTGACTATCTTCATTTGGCCACCATCTATAATCTTGTCTTCCATTTGGGAATTTAGCTCCAAGGAAACATCTATAAATTTGGAACATTGATTCTTCATAACATTGTTAGTGTGCATAATATACTCTATGTGATTTCTCATTAACTCCCTTTTAATCCATATGCAAGAGATAGGAAATTTAACATCATCATATGCTCTACCATCTCTATTTTTTAAAATATCACCTAGATCCCATACTCTCATATATGGGCATACTCTTTCATCCTCCTTATAATCCTTTCAATGATGAAAAGGGTTTTGCAATGACATAGTAGGAAGAAATAAATCTAAAATGTGATCATTATTTTCATACCTTAGGCTATGATCAAAATGCTCATCCACCATTGTCAAAAGAGACATTGTTGAGGTATCCTCAACACTTCCATCCAAATGGCTCAACTTTTTTGTGCTAGGGCTGACCACAATGTTCTTCCCAAGTGTATATCCATCTATAATGATATTCTAAGCATAAATCCATGGCTCATTCCCAACATCAGCATGCTCAGCATGCCCTTCATCTAAAGTTTCTGAAAAGATAGTCTAAAAATCTTCTTGATCCACCTTCTTCTTTTCATCCTCTACTCATGTAACTTCTGAATCTTTCTCTTTGATTTCATTGATATTTTCCTGACATATGTAATCATTAGAAATTAATAAATCATCCTCAATTACCCATGAATTTTTACCTTCAATTTCTGTAGTGGAATTGATGGTTTGTTCTGATTATTTTTCTCCTTCATTTTAATCTCTGACATGCAAAGCTCCATCTTTTGCAACTTCTTGAAGATTCTATTCCTCTTCTATTGGTTTCAAAGTTCTCTTTTCTTCCTCCACTTTCTAATCTTTTTCTATTCTCTTTTGAACCTTGTCATGTATTTCTATGAATTTCTCAAATGGAACAGCTTATTTAAAATCTTTAGATTGTTTGACATAATCTTCATACCATTTTGCAGCTACCTCAACATATGATGCTTTAGTATTTGCAATAGGTGCAACGCTTTCACCTAAAATGTCTTCCACATTCTTATTATTTTTCTATAACCAAATTTTCTCCACAATGTTAGCTAGTTTATCAATAGCAGAAATAATTTTATCACCTGGGTCTCACTTATTCTTCCATCTTTCTTCAACGATGATTTGCTCTCTTCTCAAACCTCTGAGGTCTCTTCCACAAAGAAGCATGAATCAAACAACCCTACAGGCTAGTAAGATCATGCTCTGATACCACTATAATTTGCCCAATCTCATTTTTATCATAAACTCAAATCTGAAAATGATTTTACCAATTTAACTCTAGTATGCATCAAAACACCCAAACTAGTTAACTAGTTTGCACAGGTATTGCACCAAAATGAACATAAACGCTCCAAATCTTCTTTATTATAATTTTTGATTAGATGACATGAAATCAGGCCTACAACACTAATTTACAATAGTAACAACACTTCACAACACTCTGCAAGCTACAACACCAAAAACATGATGAAATACACATGGAAATCACTACTAAAACCCCAATAGCAACACCCACATATGAAAGAGTTGATCCAAGGCACCTGGGATTGATAAAGTATATAAAAGTACATAGCCACACATCCACAACACATCAGCTAAAAGCTACACAACACTCTAAAAAAACTCTACAAACACCCTGTAAACACACACAATACTAAAAAGGGGTTTGTCTAACTAGAAATTAAATGGCCTCTTATTGGAAGCACTAAGTATTTTGGATGGATTTGAAAGCGTGGTATTCAACCATGTGCTAAGGGAAGGAAATAAAGAGGTGGACGAGTTGGCCAACATAGAAATCAACTCGGAGCATGCTTCTTTGTGGGAGGTAATGTGTAATGAAGATGCCAACTCTCACGACTGACAACCAGTCTTTTCCATGTGTTAGAATGACAAAAGTGAAGCGTGCGGCAAGGGTTTTATGGTAGTTGGTGGGGCTTTGGCACTGGACAATTCCTTCATTGGTTTTTGTGAAATTCGATAGCTGGCAGTCATTCAGAATGGACACCCCAATTAGGCTTACATGCAAGAAACAACAGATGTCCTTCTTAAGGTGTATTACAGAGAAGAGGTTGAGGCAAGTTTTCAAGCCCAAGAGTGGCATCGTTCTCTTTGCAATAGAATGGGTGCTGGGAGAGAGGTTCATGGTGGCAGAGCATAGGTATAGGGTTAATTCTGATTTGGTGTCAATGTTTCTTGCTATGATTTTGGATGCAAATAAAGACAAGGTGTCTATTTCAACACTCATGGATGCCTTTGTTGAGAAAGACCTCTACGGTGGCTAGAAGGAGGTGATGAGCATGGTCAAGCCAGGAATGGGCTATTAGAAAGAGACACTGTGTGGCTTCATGATTGTTTTCATTGATGGCAACAAAGTCTATCCCACACATCTGCAGCACATAGTATGTCTATACCGGATGACAGATTGAAGATTGTTCAGGTCCAGTGAGCAAGAACAAAGCATGCAGCAAGGTCTGACAATTAGGTCTGGATCTCTCAGATGGTGTAACTTAGCAAGTTACAGAATTGGACAAGCCAAGAGGAGTATCATGACTACTATATTCCAGAGATTGAGCCTCCGGTGAGAAAACATGGAAAAGATATGAGCATCTGAGTGTTGGGTTCCAGACCGGCAGAGCAGACTAAGGAAGAACTAACTAGCAGAGTATCATACTTCAATCTGGATGAGAAATTGATGATGATCAAGCTATTTGAGGGATCACACAATATTGCCTGACATGATTGATGACTCCAATGTCTATGATTTTGATACGCATCACATATCAAGCATGGATTCAGCTGACAGACCAGTAGTTTGCAAATATCTTGAGTATTCCGGTTGATGACTAGAAAGTTGTTGAAATCCTTGGTGTAGATACATATACTAGATGGATTCTAGTATGAAGGTGTGTGTGTAAGGATATAGTGTGTGAAGAAAGGAAGAGATAAGTGTGGAAGCAGCAATACAAGTTCGGTATGTGACAAAACAGCAGCACTAAAGCAAAGGAAGAATGAAGTGCATTAGATCAGTATATTGAGCCTAACCAGAACTGAACCTCAACATATGTGGATGCCTCTCATCAATTCAAACACCTGGTTACCTTCCATAAACTTTGTAGACAGTGAGTCTCTTGTAGGCAGTGTGCCTCTTGTGAGCAGTGTGCTCGGGCATTGAGCCCTAATTGGCAAGTGCCATTTTTGTACTTCTTATTCTTTTAATAGAGAATACAATCTTGGGTTAGTCACCCAGTGGTTTTTCCCTTAACAGGGTTTTCCACGTAAAAATCCTTATGCTATGTGTGTTGATTTATTTCTGCTCTCATGATTATGTATGCTTATATGTTTTGATGTTGCACTAATTGTTAAAGGAGAAAAGAAAGTTAAGATATTTAAGATAACTGATTCACCCCCCCCACTCTCAGTTATCTGCCTTATTTCCAACAATTGGTATCAGACCTAAGTTCCTCTAAACAGAGCCTAACAGCTTGAGGAAGATCTAGGAATCTCAATGGATATGTATGGTATGAAGGAACAACTTCAGTCTACCTTAGATGATCTTGAGCAATCTCACTCTGAAGTCAACAACTTGAGAGAAAGACTCAAACAAGCTGATGATTTCATAAATGAACTAAAAGAAAAACTGAGTATCTCTATGAAAAAGAGAAAGGAACTACTTCAAAAATTAGCAAGTCAGAGTGAAGCCAATGATACTAATGAAGATATGAATGAGAAAAACAAGCTATGTGAGAAGCTATCAAAGGAGGTCATTATGGTAAGACATGAGATGGAATCAGGGGTTATGAGATTCACCCAAGAAATTGAAAAGAAAAGGAAAATTGAAGATAATCTAAAACAATCTCTCAAGGAGAAGACAGAGGACTGCCAAAAATGGACAGAATAATCAGGCATCTTAAATCTGATCTTGAAGAAGCTAGAGATAATGAAGAACAACTTAAGAATCAGATAGACACTCTTAAACAAGATCTTCAAACAGCAAATGAATACAAAGAGAAATTCAAGATAAGCTCAGCTCAACTTGAAGTTCTTCTTGAAAGCCAAAAGAGGGTAAATGACAAGTGTGGCTTGGGATATGAGAAAGGTGAAAGCTCCAGATCCGGTCAGAAGAACTCTGGATCAAGAAATCAAAGAAACAGGCCTAGAAGACCTCCAGTAAGGCAACCAAATGCTCAAAGATATCCATCCTTCAATGGATACTGCTACAATTGCAACAACTTCGGTCATAAAGCAACTCAGTGCAGAAGAAGAATGAATCAAACTAATTCATCCTTCTCTGGACATTGTTTCAACTACAAAAGGTATGGTCACAAATCTCATGAATCCATAAATATGCAAATTAACAATTCATTCAATGGTAAATGCTTTGCATGCAATAGAATGGGACATATGGCTAATCAATGTAGATCAAGAGGATATCAGTCAAATATGCAAAGAAATGTTGTTTGTTACAATTGCAATAGATCTGGTCATTTTGTCAAATTCTACAGAAGTAAAAATCAGGATAAAAGGGATCCGGTGCATCATAATCAAAATCAAGACAAGGGAAAAGGAAAAGTAAATGTGGATGAAGTTCAAAGGGAGATGAGCAAGTTTTGGGTGAAGAAGAGTACAGAAAATGATGGCGATGGATCTGCACCAGAATCTGGTGCTAATATTCCTTTCGGAAACTAAACAGATGAGCTCTGGCTCAGGGGGAGTCACAAAGAAAAATAAATTCTCCCAGCCAGTCAGTTGGTGCCTAAATTTGGCACTTGGAATGATTGCGGATTAAAGGGTTATTAGAAAATCATCTAAATAATCCCTAGAAAAAATGTGAAAGATCCGCATGGAATTTTGCAAAAGTTTAATCATCCAAGATTGATCCAGTTTGACAGCCATCCAGTAAAAGTAGGATTTTCACAAACAAATCTGATATGATTCAAAATTGAGATATCTTGATCCATAGATTCATGACATGATTGGAGGAAAGAAAAGACATCATCTTCTATCACAAAAATGATTCTAAGTGCATCTCAGCAATTCGAAAAGATATCTCTCAGAACAAGACAACCAGATAACTTAAGTTGTGCATTTATTGCAATAGGAAATTAGGATTTGCACAAAGATAAAAGGGTTCTTTTACTCATCATTTGCACATTTGCATTCGAGAAGAAGAAAGAAAGAGCTCTGCATCAAGTTTTTACAACTTTCTCAAAGATCAACAGCAAAATCTGATTCAACCAGCGACCTGTTCTGGCTCTTATTGTGAACCCTAATAGTGTAAAAAGGTATTTCCATTTCTGAATATCTCTCTCTAAATCTTTTGCAAAGATGGCTACTCCAATGGTTGCTAAGATCACTAATAGGCCGCGCCCAAAGTTCAAAAAACACCCCTACAAATCCCTAGAAGTTGATCCCTTAGGCGCTCTTTTTAGCATTCTGCATGGGGTTCTGCACGTAGAAGATGTTAGGGTGTACATCCACGCCAATATTGAGGAATTTGGAGAATCTAAGCTAATGGATATCTACCATAAACAACTAATAGATGAAACTTTTGAACTCAAACCTCAATACAAGGCCCTCCAAGATAAGCATTTTGGACATTGCTTTCCCTATTTTGCGAAAGATGAATGGGTCTGGTATGTTCTTAGCAGAATACATGACAATTTCATGTGGTTGATGAATCCCTTCAAGATAACAAAAGATGCCATTAGGGCAGTAACTGGAATGCACTCATCCGGTGGGTTGCCTACACTCAAATCTGTCAAGAACCAGATAGTAAGTGAAGCTACCAGATCTAAGTTTGAAAAAAGAGCAATGACAATAGAAGATATTACAGATCCAAATATCAAATTTGCCTCTATGATAATTGGTTATAAAATCTATCATTCTAGCAGGGAGAATTTTGTGTCCGGAACTGCAATTTACATAGCATATTAGATGCTAAGGGAAAATGTTGATTATGACCTATGTGATCTTCTTCTGAACCAACTATTAGAAAACTTGCACAAGATCAAGAAAGATAAGAAGAACTCATTCAAGTATGGTGGCTTAATACTGTGTCTATTCTTTTACTATATGAATGAGCTACCCGAATCAAGTGGTTGGGTATGGCAAAATGATAGACCAGTTGCCATACAAATCAGAGACTATATGTATGGACTTGGTGATGCTAAGGCTCAATGCAGAGCACTCTAGGGATACTTTAAGAACTTCCAAAGTATGATGTAGGCTAGAGAAAGAATTTCTCAAACAATAGTTGAAAAATATAAGGATACAGTATGCTTCATGGTAGACACTGATCAATGCCTAATGGAGGAAGTTGAGCCCAGAACAGTTTAGATTATGCCAATGGGATATGAGGTTGATGAAAAAATCCTAGAGTTGCATATCCAACACTTGTTGAGTTAGCCTAAGGACCCTAAGGTAGAAAGGTTTGGAATCTTTGAAGAATTAAGTGTAAAGATTCATGTTGAACTAAGGCAACCGGAAATAAAAAGGAAAGTTAGAAAGGAATTAGAGGAAATAGCCAAGAGATATGGCATATCAAAAGAGGCATTTGATGCAAATAGAGAGAAAATAGAAAGAGCTGAGAAAGAGAAACAAGAAGCAGAAAAAGAAAGTGTTCTGGTGCAAGCCTCCTCCAGGACTAGATCCTCGAAGAGCTCTGCACCTACCACCTCTAAGAGCTCAAGAGCCTCAAAACGGGAACCCAAGACATCCAAAAAGGGAGAAAAGAGAACGAAAGCAAAAGCCACAAGGACTTACATAAGCCAAAAGGATGATGAAAAAATAGAGTATGATGAGGAAGTTTAGAAAATGAAGAAGAAGAAGAAAACATCTAGGGAATCCTCTGTCAGTGAAAACAAAGAAGAAGAGGCAAAAGAATTTGTTGAAAGGCCCACTCTTTCTATTGATGATGTCATCAAGGCAGTCACTGTGGATGGGAATCTACAACTAGTAACAAAATTTTATGAAGAGTATAATGACATAGACAAAAGGATCTTGGAAGAAGCTATAGTCAAGTACCTAAATATTTATAATAAAGCCTTTATTGAAATCATTTCATTAATTCCCAAAAGTCTAGAGAAGGTACTTGAACTGAGAAAGGAGAATGCTAAGGCAAAGGACTTAGAGATCCGATAACAGATTGTTATTCAGCTCTATCCTTCCATTACTCTGAAGCAAATGAACATGATCTTTAAGGACTGCAAGGATGAGTTCCGGAGCAAAGCAAGAATGAACAAACTAATTCTTGGAGAGACTGATCAAGTAGCAAGAGAAACATAAGACATCCTCCGGAATGCCTTCAAAAGATTCAATCTTCCTATCATAGAGGAAATAGATGAAGAACCTTCTACCATGGATGTCGAAGGATTAAATGCATCAAAAGAAGAATCCACTGAGAAAAATGTAGAAGGGTCTAAAGAGATAGATGAGGGGAAGTCTAAAGACTTGGATTCCTCTGTTCCAGAAGAGGAAGTTCATGAAGAAATTAACATCTCTCCTCTAGATCCCACTGTAGACATTCCAGACTCAGGAACTAAAGGAGAAGGAAGAAAAGAAGAAAAAGTGAGTCAAAAAGAGGAGGTAAAGGGAAGAGAAGAAGAACAAACAGAGAAGATCTCTAATGACAGTTCAGAGATTCCAAAAGAAAAGAAGACACAGTCTCCGGAAAGAGACACTACTGAGGTAGTGAAGAAATTCTTGAACAAAGAGCTGATGGAGATAGATGAACCGGAACTTTTTCAAGGACCACTAAATTTTGATTCTCTCTCTCCGGTCCAGACAATGAAGATACCATCTTTTGCTCAAGCTAAAGCAAAAGAAAAGCTTTTGAAGTCTCACATGGAAGATTGTGAGCTGATAGAGATTGTATCTGGGATGCTGGAGAAGATCATGCCATCCTTCCAAAAGGATCCTTCAGCCTCTCGATCCGGTAACCTGAAATCTCTGGTAAATTCTGTCAACACTCAGTTTGATTCCTTAGAGAAATTAGTAGAAGAAAAGGTCCGGAAAGAATTTTTGGGGAAGAGATTCACTGAAGTATAGGGACTCATAGCTAATGATAGGAGAACCCTAGATATTGGGATAAAGAGCCTAGAAAATGCTCTTAAAGATGGTGGAGAAATGTACAAATTTTGTCTATCCTGGTCTAAATTGACAGAGGATATTGAAAAGAAGGTGAAAGAACAAGAAGGTAAACTATCAAGTTTATCTCAAAATTTTGATCCCCTCACCACATCCATAATGAATCAAGAGTGCCAAGCTATTGCCATTATAAATGAAATAAAGAGGCTTGAAAAGGAGAAGAAGAATATAATAACCAGGATGAGTGAACTTTGAGGGATAATTATCCCTAAGTTAGAGGCAATGCATGAGGCCTTAACTGATGCTTAGACCACAGCCCGGACCAATGATCCAGTAGAGTTAAGAAGGGCAGAAGCTTATGTATTTTTGTTGAGTGGTCACATCTCAATTTTGGACAGGATGAAGCAGAGTTGGGTAACAGAATTTGTACAATTAAAAACCACTTTTACGGATATACTTAAGCATATGTAAGTATAACATGTATATATACTTATGCGGCTATGTATAGGTTGATTTTTGCAAATTTTGGTGTGTGGATTCCACCCTTTGCCATAGATATCAAAGGGGGAGTGAGGATAGTGAAAAATATGGAATCTAGCTAAGGGGGAGCTCCGGTAAAATAGTACATAAGATAGAGCATCAGCCTAGGGGGAGTTTTCTACGACACTTAGTCATTTTTCACTAAGTGTTGCCATCAATGCCAAAGGGGGAGATTGTTGGCAAGAGATACTGTGTGGCTTCATGATTATTGTCATTGATGGCAACAAAGTCTATCCCACACATCCGCAGCACATAATATGTCTATACCAGATGACAGATTGAAGATTGTTCAGGTCTGGTGAGAAAGAATAGAGCATGCAGCAAGGTTTGACAATCAGGTCCGGATCTCTCAGATGGTGTAACTCAGCAAGTTGCAGACTTGGACAAGCCAAGAGGAGTATCATGACTACTATATTTTAGAGATTGAGCCTCCGATGAGAAAACATGGAAAAGATATGAGCATCTGAGTGTTGGGTTCCAAACTGGCAAAGCAGACTAAGGAAGAATTAACTGGCAGAGTATCAAACTTCAATCCGGATGAGAAATTGATGATGATCAAGCTATTTGAGGGATCATACAATATTGGCCGACATGATTGATGACTCCAATGTCTATGATTTTGATACGCATCACATATCAAGCATGGATTCAGCCGACAGACTAGTAGTTTGCAAATATCTTGAGTATTCTGGTTGTCGACTAGAAAGTTGTTGAAATCCTTGGTGCGGATACATATACCAGATGGATTCTAGAATGAAGGTGTGTGTGTAAGGATATAGTGTGCAAAGAAAGGTAGAGATAAGTGTGGAAGCAGCAATACAAGTCCAGTATGTGACAGAACAGCAGCACTAAAGCAAAGGAAGAATGAAGTACATTAGATCAGTATATTGAGCCTAACCGGAACTAAACCTCAGCATATGTGGATGCCTCTCATCAGCTCAAACACCTGGTTGCCTTCCATAAACTTTGTAGACAGTGAGTCTCTTGTAGGCGGTGTGCCTCTTGTGAGCAGTGTGCTCGGGCAGTGAGCCCTAATTGGCAAGTGCCATTTTTGTACTTCTTATTCTTTTAACAGAGAATATAATCTTGGGTTAGTCACCCCGTGGTTTTTTCCTTAACAGGGTTTTCCTTGTAAAAATCCTTGTGTTATGTGTGTTGATTTATTTCTGTTCTCATGATTATGTATGCTTATATGTTTTGATGCTACACTAATTGTTAAAGGAGAAAAGAAAGTTAACATATTTAAGATAACTGATTCACCCCCCCTCTCAGTTATCTGCCTTGTTTCCAACATGGGCATACCTCGAGCGGATGAATTCCATAAGATCAATGTGGTAGGAGATGCCATGACTTGGCTACCGTTCGTGGAGGAGGTTGGGGTTGAGCAAATTGCAGGGAGAAGGAAGCGTGCCGTGAGAGGGATTTCATTTCTGAAAAATCTTTTTGGGCTCGTGGCAGAGGACACCTGGATGATGGAGGTGCTGGAATCTTATTATGCTGAGGATGTCAATGCTTATAAGGGTTTATTAGTAGTTTTTTTAATATTTGTATCAAGTTGTATAGTTATGTTTTCTTGTTGTTAGCTTCTGGATTAGGCTAGTTAGGGTGATAATCTGTAGGGATTCTTTTCATCCCCTGTTATATACTATATGGGGTATTTATGTATTGTTCAAAACTCTGTTAAATATTTTGTTAAATTTTAATATAATGGGAGCAGGCTAAGCCTGCAATTTACCAAGCAAAAAAAAAAAATTAATAGTTAGAAATTAATACGTAGGATTAGCCATTTCAAATTAAACTTGTCTTGTACTTCCATGTTTTTAAAGCATCAAAGGCATTTGCCAAATAAAAGTTTGGTCAATGTCTATCTAGCATGCTAATATAATTTTTTTACAAAATATTAATAAATAAATGTATTTATACAAACTAAATTAATGGCAATCTATACACAATATAATATATTAATATTTAGCTCACTACAATATTGCAATATTTAATATTTATAGAAAAAAGAATATAATGGCCATATATGAATTATAATATTGATAAATATCAATAAAATATTATAATTATACTATTTTTAAAATAAAACTTATTATAGAATAGTAAAATGAAATATTCATGTTGTTTATAAAAATTAAATATTAATATATTATACTGATGGAAATATTAGTATACCAACTTCAACATAAATTTCAAAATGATGATATGCCCCATACAAAATTACTATTTCTAATGAAAACTTTAAATCTTGAACAATATGGAATATTTATGCCATGAAATCTTTAAATCTTGAATCGTTTGGAATATTTATTCTATGAAAGAATATGTGAGAAAAAAATGGGATAAGTATACTATGAAGTCTATCACTCAATGTTGGAAAAGGAGCACAATAATGTATGCCCCTGCTAGAGCTTCTAGTAAAATATTTTACTTTAATCACAGAATAAACAAATTAAACATTCCTCAATTTGTAAAACATGTAAATAATTAAACAAGTTAAATAGAAGTTAAATAGTACTAGTAAACAAGCATACACTTGAATTCTTAGCTCTCTATTATAACAAATTCTACACTTGAATTCTTAGCTCTCTGTTCATAATAATTTGTTTTAAATAATCTCATAATGTCAAAAAATAACTAACTTTAAACTATTTTGTTCTTACTCTTAAACGTACGCTCCTTCATTTTAAATTTCTATAATCAACAATTTACTCAAATATAACAATACCAAAGTAATGTCATCTTATTTATTCAATCCACTCCTTCGTCTTATTTTTACTATAATATAACATAAATATAAATACATTTTAACTTTCTATAATCAACAATTTAATCAAATACAACAATACCAAAGTAATGTCAAAATGAAATGATTGTGTTTCATAGATCTCATTTTCTAGTGCAAATATTTTATTAACAATATTTCCTTTTACTATAATATAACATAAATTTAAATACATTATAAATTTTAAATTTATATAATCTACAATTTAATATAATTTTTTTTTTTTTTTGGTAAGTGCCATCAAGGGGATGGCTCCCATTTCATATATGTTGTAAAGTAAAATAAAACTAGCTGACCACTATAATAGGCCAGCCCATACATAATTGCAAGGCCATATTTGGCGAGCAGATACATAGCTTCACTAAATTAACTACTATTAAGTAGGTTAACATGTTGCCATTACATGATATCATACATTATTGCCATGATTCCTTCTGCACATTCCATCAGACAAGCAATTTGTTCAGGAGAAGAAAACATTGTCTTGCCCATGTGCTTGATTTAGAAAGACCCCCATCTACTTGCATTCAATCCCAGCCTTGGTGCCACCGAGATATTGCAGTACTCTTGCCTCTCGAGGGGTTACTTAAAGTATTCATTCTAATTTGAGAGTTCTGTCTATCTGAGCCGAACTTACACCTGCCAAACGTTAGTCTAAATGTCAAGCGTTTAGTCCAAATGTCACTTCATGTGATTCCATCCAATTTTATCAGCTCGACTATTTGTGGATCTAGGTTGGCTGCATTGTAGACTTTTTCGTATTCTATTTGGGAAGCTCCTATATTTGCTAACAAGTTCGCTACTTGGTTGGCTTCCCTGTAGATATGAGCCACCATGTAGCTTTCTAAGTCTTCTAGTTTCTTTTGAATGTTTTCCAAGCAACCTCTGAGTTTCCAATTATAGACTCAGTTGCTTTTGACCGCGTTAATGCATATTAAGGAGTCACCTTCTATGTCTACTTTCTTTATGTTCAATTTTTCACATAGTCTCAATCCTTGCAGGAGGGACTCAAACTCGGCTTCGTTGTTAGTTGCCACTCCAAAGTGGCTCAAGATGGCCCCAATGCAATTTCTGGAGTTATCTCTAATGATGCCACCTCCTCCAACTACCCTTGGATTTCCTTTCGATGAACCATCAAAGTTTAGGTTAAATCAGCCCGAAGGGGGCTTTGTCCATTTAACTAAAGACCTACTATCTTTCCTTGTGCCAACGGTCAGAGGGCATTTCAGCTTGGGCCAAGATTTCCTCAATTGCTCGTCCCAATGGGTGAACGAGCAGTTTTGATTGGGTCTTGATTTAACGTTGATTATCTCACATATGCCCTTTCAGATCTTCTTTATAACTTCCTCTGTGTTCAACTTTTGGTCTTGAAAAATTTGTCAATTTCTCTCCTTCCAGATGTGCCAGGTCACCATTGATGGGGCCATGATCCAAACATCCCCCACGTGGATTTCAATCCTAGGGTTGGCCAACTGAGTAAGAAGTCTTTTAAATCTTTTGTCTAGCTGAGTGCTATCCAATAGAGGAAAAGAGCCAATCCCAACATTTTGCAGCTATGAGACAATTTAATAAGAGGTGGTCTGTAGATTCTTCTTCATTTTCACACAGTGGGCATTTGCTAGGTCCTTGGTATCCTATTGACCACAACCTATCTCCTATCATAATTCTCTTGTGCAGGGTTGTTCATAAGAAGGCCCCAACTTTCAGGAGTAGACATTTGTTCCAGCATAGGTGGTATGGCCATTCTCTTTGGGACTGGGTGTCGCTTTGAATTAGGTAGCCTAGTTTCATTGTGTAATTCCCTGACTTGGAGCCATTCCAAATAATTTCATCCACCTATAGGGTGAGAGTAATTCATCTTGATTTTAGAATGTTTACAAGTTCACTTCGATCTACTTCTGGAATTCTTGCATGTGCTTTGTGCTTCCATCCGAAGTTGAAACCAAGGCCGCCCTCAACTTTCTCCACATAATCCGCGACCTAAGTGCCCATTGCTGATTCAATTTCAGGTATCCAATCTGGGAAATTTAGTAGTTTGGTTACTGGTTCTTCCCTACTCCATGAGTCATGCCAGAAGTGTGTGCTCCTTCCGTTGCCAATCTTCCATGTGAGGTGGTCTATAATGATTGCTCTGGCCTACCCCAAGAACTTCCATACGACTGATCCACCTCCAAGATGTGCTGCCGTAAGAATTCTGCTTGGCTCCTAATTGTCTAGCTATTTCTTCTGCATAATCCTGCACCATAGTTTCTCCGGTTCCTTGTAAATCTTCCAGACTAATTTAGCCCCCAAGGCGAGATTTTGCGGGGACATTTTCCCAATTCCCACTCCACCTACATTTTTGGGAAGGCAATTCGTGTCCCAGCTTAGGAGTGGAATCCTTTTGTTGTTTTTGGATCTTTCCCACAAAAACCTTTTCAGTTTTCTCTTAAGATCAACACTAGCTTTGGATGTCATTTTGAGACATGACATGACATACACCGGTACCACCGAGAGTACTGCCATGATCATTGTGATCCTACCTGCCAGTGAGAGCCATTTGTTTTCCAGGCCTCATATTTCTTATGGTAATTGTTGAGCACTTCTTCCCAATGACTCGATCTACACATACCTATGAATAGGGGAACACCGAGGTATTTAGTTGGCAATTGCCCAATTGTAAATCCCAATATTCTTGCTATCCTTTTTTGAAGAGCCTTTTTGTGTTGAAAAAGAAGATCTGAGATTTTTCCATCCGAACCTGGTGATTTCTCTGAGCCCAATTGGTTGGTAGCTTGTCTTATCTTGTCCATTATGAAAGGCTCTAAAATCTTTTTATTGTCTTCTTCTTCTACCACCGAGGGAATGCAAGATAAGAGAGCCTGATCGAAGTTACCTTCCCCCGAAAATTAGTTTCCCAACAAGTTTTTGAAGTAGTTGATGGCCTCACCTTCAATGGAGTCCCTATCATTTGCTATCGAGTTGTCACTTCGAGTGATGGATGTTATTTTGTTTCTTTCCCTACGACTTTTAGCTGATACATGGAAGAACTTTGTATTGTTGTCACCCTCCTTTAGCCATATGTCTTTGGCCTTATCTCTCCAGTAGATTTCTTCTCTAGCCAGCACTTCTTCTAACTTTTCTTTTAGGTTATTTTCTCTTATATAGTCTTCTGCGAACATGCCCTACTTTATTACCTTCTCATTTAGTAGTTCCAGTTCCATCTCTAATCTTTCTTTTTTTGCGAAAATGTTTTTGAAGCAGGATTTGTTCCAAATTTTTAGCTGGTTTTTGATAAATCCCAGTCTCTTTACAAACCAAAAGCTAATTGTGCCTTTGATTTAATCACTTTCTCTCCACCATTCTTCTAATTTCACCTTCACATCTTGGTCTCTCCACCACATGTTTTCAAATTTGAAGTAGCTCTTCACTGGTATTTCACTTGAGCAGATTTCCAACTGTATTAGGTAATGATCCAAGGCTATAAGTGGTAGGATATTTGAGTTGCAAAAGTAGATGTCTATCATCCAGCCGGGGCCAACAAAGAAGTGATCCAATCTTTCTGAGATGTTAGTGGAGCCTTCTCTTTGGTTTGTCTAAGTAAATTGGCCATTCCTTGGGATGCATTCCACCACCCCCATCTTTTCGACCAAGTCCCTGAAGTCCAGCATTACTCTATTTACACTTTTCAGACCCCCGCTTTTTCCCCGAAGTCCAAAATGGCATTGAAGTCTCCTCCCATTAGTAACTTGTCATAATTTAGGGATTTATATTTGTCCTCTACTTTTGTCCAAACCTTTGCTTTGTCTTCTGTCTTTGTGGGGCCATAGATATTGAGGAGGGGGAATTCTATGTCTGATAATAAGTTTTTGATCAGGCAGAGCATCCAGTTTTGTTTTGTTTATGTTGGTGTGAACAAGGTTATTACCTATCTGGTTTAACATTTGTTGTGTAGATAATTCATATTATTTAACTATTTATTAGTTAAATAATACTCACACACATGTTCACATCTTAAGTTGACTTAGGAAGCATTCTAGTTGTCTTCTAGATGTTTCTAGTTTGTCTAGTTGTTGATAGTTGTTGTTGATAGTTGTCATCTTATCCTATAGTTGTCATATGTCATAGGATTAAGACACTTGTCGCATGACTACAACATCTTGTGTTTCACCTTGGTCTTTATAACCAAGGCCTCATTGTACATTATGTAATTCAGTACATTGTTGTATCATGACAATATAGTATTCTCTTTGCTTGTCTCTCTTGTGTGGAAGGTTATTTGGTTTTGCATATTTGATCCTGGTGGTTGATTGCTCCAACATGGTATCAGAGCTTTGATCCTGCAAGCCCCTTCTCATTATTTTGGGAGATTTTGATGTCAACTTTTTGCTAATGTATCCTGGCTGAAAACAGAGTTCACAGTTGAATTCAAATTGCCCAAGTTAGTAAAGATCGACTATCCAAAACTTGATTTTGGACATAGGTAATTTTTTGACTTTTTTGGGCTCTTATATGCATTTTTGCATAAATTATTTTTCGAAAAGGCAAATTTTTTTTAGCAGAGAGTCATTCTGCCCCTTGCATTTTATGCATCATTTGCTGCGTATCAGATCAGATCCATTATTTTTTGGTCTTTTTTGGGTGTGATTTGGCCCAGATCTGGCCTTTGTAGACTATATTTCTACAGTTGGGTGTCGACATTTCTGGTGTGCATGTTATTTTTTGCCTCTTTTGACCTGATTGTAGGTCAAAAGATCAACATTCTAATAAGATCTTGACTTGCATCTCTTTGGCTTGAGTTCAGACCTGTGAGACAAGTTTCATTTCTCAGGCGTCCTCACAAATCTCTTGACTCGGCTTTGCAAATTGAAGTCTCACTTCCAATGAGCTACATCTCATTGATTCTAAGGCCCCGATCCATATTTAGGACCTGCACTCCGACGTCCTTTGGCTAGGTTAACTCTATTGGCAAATCCTAGACTCACGGGTGTGTGTTTCAAATTGTGATCTCCTTTGACGGATTTGGTCGCTTATGCCCCTATTTGGACACTGCACAATTAAATCATCGGCTCTAAGGATGATTTTATCTATTCTTGCCGAACTCATGGCCTCTTCTGGATCAGGCCACTTTGAATATCTTGTGTTTTGGTGACTAAATTCAGATCTCTGCCACCAACAAACATTGCAATACAAACCCAATCGACTCAAGCGAGACCGATCAAAGGCTCCCGATCTGCATTTGAATTCCTTGAGTAAGGGATTCGTTCCCTCAGATTGGCCTTTGTCCATTGAAGGATTCGGTCAAGATCTGAATGTGTCAGATGATTGTTGCAGTCACCATACATCGACCTCATAGAGCCTGACAAAGGTCGATTCACACGTAGCAGACGATTGTTACATTGATCAGGCCTTTGTTTTCATCACTGTGCATCACTGTCATCTTTTGCATGCCGAGTTCCATTCTTCGGAGGACACTTTGTGATCAGTTTTTATTTCAAGCCTTTTTTGGATCCCATCAATCTCCTTAGGGCCAATCTGTAGGGTTATCGGCCCTCTGTGTCATGACTTGTATCTTGAAAAAATCTTGTTTCTTGCCTTTGGTCTTTCCTTTGAGAAATCTGCAGTTCACTCCTATTCGAGTTTCTTTGCATTCAGCATTTGCTAATAATCATAGGCCTGTCTTTGGGTAGCTCATTTGGCATGGATTCAGATCTCACTACTAGACCAGCATTGAAAATTCTTCATGCTTTCAACTCATTTTAGGGTAGTCTAAAGCTGCCTCCATGATGTGTGATAGATCGCCATTGTTTTCTTATGCACGGTTGAAGACCTCAGAGATTTGAGCAGGCCCAATCCAAATAAAAAGACCATGTTTGGTGTGGTGTTCTGTCATCCACAGATCTGCTAGTCATTTTTACTCAAGTTCTGCATTTGAGGACATTGTATGATTTTCTCTTCATTAAGAGGTGAGGATGACTGGATCTTTAAGGCAACATTTGTAATAAAGGAGAGTACTATTCCTTGTTTGTTTTCGTTTGACGAAGACAGTGGATTGAGGCCCGGTTTGGCAGGTGGCCATACCCCCTCACAAACAAACTTATCTTCCTTTCTTTCTGATCACATCGCCTGATTATGCAATGAGTCATTAATCTTGTCGCATGCAAGCCGAGGATGATTTTTTTTGCAAATTTCGACAACGAAGGAGATTTTTTCTTTTTGCCATATCTTGCAAACCAGGAGGTGGATTTTCGCGTTCTTATAGTCATCAGAAAGGTGGTTCAGTGAATTTCACTGTTATATAGGTGATTTGTTCAAATTTCATCATTTTTTTTGCTAGTTTTTCAGCTTGAAGGTACAGTTCGTGCTTTTCTTGCAACTGACATATATTTTGCATATGACGTCAAAATTTGGTAGAAATTTTTTTGAAATTGCTTAGAAAATCGCAAGGAATCTGATTGTAACTTCTTTTTTTTCCCTTGACAAGTTTTTTTTCTCAAAAATTGTAAAAATCACCGTGTGTTATAAATGTTTGATTTAAGCTTGTCAATTATACACATTCATTCATTGTACTTTGCTAGGGGGGTTACAATCACATTGTTAATACATTTTGGGGGGGGTGAAAGGTATGATTTAAGTGCCCTTGTGTCTTTAGTTCTTGGTGTTTTTCTGCTACACATGGCGGAAAGTGTGTCTATAAAACCACTCACTCCACATAATTACCACACATGGAAGTTAAAAATGAAACAACTACTGCAATCTAAGGGCCTTTGGCAAATGCTAGAGGATAAACCACCTGGTTTCACTAAGGAGTTTGAAAGATTTGATTATAAGAACAAATTAGATGAAGCTATGGGAATCATAGGATTGCATGTATCAGACAACTTGTTGTTTCATATTGTGGAGTGTACAACACCTAAGCAAATTTGGGATAAGCTTGCAGAATTGTATGGCACTGTCAATGAATTCTGAATCTTGCAAGTTGAGGAAGAATTGACATCACTCTCTCTAGACAGTTTTCCTACTATCCAAGATTTTCTAGAGAAATTCAAGATGATCTTGTCACAATTGAAAGGGTGTGGGCATGATAAAACTGAAAAGGAATGTATCTTCTTGATTTTGTCAAAGTTGAAGGGCCCATTTTAGGTATTTTCATCTACCTTCTATTCTACTATGGATGCCTTTGGGAAAGACTTTAAGATGCCTAGCTTTGAGCTATTTTGTGAGTGTCTTACTAGGGAACAAACCAAGTTACTTCAAGTGGATGCACTTCCTAGTTCTAAGAGTCAAACCTTGATGGCCTCATCTTCCAAGGGTAAAGGTAAGAATAAGAAGAAGCCCAAGATAGAATCTCCTTCAGGTAGTGAGTCTCCCTTCAAACCAAAGCCGAAGAATGATCAAAAGCCCACTCCTCCACCTAATCCTTCCAAATCTGGTGAGTCTTCCTCCAAGACAAAGAAGAAGAAAGGTGGCACTTGTTCTTTTTGTGGCATGACAGGTCATGATGAGTCTCATTGTTTCAAGAGGTTAGAGGCTTTGGAGAAAGCTATGAAGAAGCACAATATTTCTCTTCCCAAGCCCTCCTCTACAGGCAAAGGACATGCTCTTTCTGCACATGGCTTGCTTGCATCTTTAGATAGCTGGATACTTGATTCAGGTGCTTCACATCATATGACCAATTCACTTGATCTACTTGAGACTCTTTCTGATACTAGCACTTCTCAGTTTGCAGTGGGGAACTCTTCATAGATTTCAATCATGGGGATAGGCACCATTCAATTGCAAGATGGTTGCATTGAAGATGTTCTTTTTGTTCCCAAGATTTCTGAAAATCTTCTCTCAATCTATCAGATTTGTCATTCTGGGGATGGAAAGAAAGTTGAGTTTACTCCTCACAATGTGGTTATTAGACAGCTACTGGATCCTGAGACAATTATTGCTATAGGGAGAGTGGATCATGGATCATGACTATACAGATTTGATGGATTTGAATCTTCATCAAGATCATCTCTTATAGCACATGTCGATGCCTTGAGCAAGCTTTGGCATGAAAGGTTTGGACATCTATATTACAGTTATCTTTAGCAGATGAGCACAAAGAAGTTGGTTGTTGGTCTACCTAAGATTTCTTGTAGAGAGGGATTTTGTCTAGGTTGTGTACTTGGCAAACATCATTAGGATCCCTTTCCTAAGGGTCGGGCTACTTGAGCTTCGGCACCCTTGGAGTTGGTTCATAGTGATCTCATGTCTTTTCCAACTCCTTCATTTTCAAGGGCCAAGTATGTGCTCACTTTCATTGATGATTTCTCACGACGCACATGGGTGTACTTTCTTAAGTACAAAAGTGATGTTTTTGACACATTTAGGACATACAAGGCATTTGTGGAGAAGCAGTTAGGTCTTTCTCTTCGACGAATACGCATAGATGATGGGGGGAATATGTGAACCAAGCTTTTCAGGATTTCTGCAGTGAGCATGGAATTTAGCATCAGTTTTCAGTTCCATACACTCCTCAGCATAATGGTGTGGCCGAGAGAAAGAACAAGACATTACAGGAGATGGCTAATTGCATGCTACAGTCTAGGTTTATGGATCCCGCTTTTTGGGCTGAAGCAGTCAATTGTGCCAACTATATTCAGAATCGTACGCCTCACAAGGCAGTGCAGCATATGACTCCCGAGGAGGCTTGGTCCCATGTCAAGCCTAATGTATCCTTCTTCAGAGTATTTGGTAGTGAGGCTTGGGCATTCATTCCGAATGGTCGGCGTAAGACTATGGAGAAGCAGAGTCAACCTTTGATTTTTGTTGGCTATTGTGAGGATGTGAAGGCTTGCAGGTTGTTTGATCCTGTCACTCAGGATGTCTACTTTCGTAGAGATGTCCATTTTGATGAGTCCTGTTGACTTTTTCCCAGACTGGATGCTTATTCGCAGATTTCCCTACAAGGTAGCCATCAGTGATCAACAGGATCTCTGGGCCAGGGGGTCAACAGTGTAGGAGATAGACTCTATATTTTATCTTCTCTTCTTCTTCAGGCTCTGCAAGACCTAGGGGGGTATTCCCTACTCAACATCCATGAGGATATGCATGCAAGGCTAGGATGCTGACAGAAAGCAGATGAGTCCTCCTGTAAGTAGACCAAAACTGAAAGATAAGGGCAAAGGGGCTAGCTTTGGGCCTATTTGCAGTTGTAGACGGAGGACTGAGGTTCTAAACTAATTCTAAAGTCCTAATGGTTGTTTTAGATTTTGATTTGAAGTTTAAGTGTGGATGCAAAGCTGGACATGGTTATAACACAAAACAAAGCATGATTGGTGCCTATCCAGGGCCTGGAGTCAGTAGACATACACCTGTGAATGATCAGCATGAACAGCTAAAACTGGATTTCAAGGGGACATATGTGATACCTGACTTACAGGTATCTCCCAATACAGAGTGTTAGGTTATCTCTACTTATGGTATCCCTACTGCAGTATACCCTTCCCAATGTTCAACCTGAAAACAGTTTAATCTACCCCTTGAGTAGAAGTTAAAAGATCAGACAGTCAACATAGGAATTCTATGCTCTAGAATCTAAACATTACTAAACATCCAGATTCAGAAGAAGAATACATGCAATACTGGAGACAGAATTAACACAACACATGCCAAACAGCATTTCTCATATAAATTTAATCATGAAATCAGTGGGTTCATGCCAAAAACAAACAACAGGAGATACATAAACTCACAGGTAAGCTGTACAGAGCAACCAGATCAGCTTGTTATGCATTACAGAGCCAAAATCATCAACTTTCAACAACCCTGAATGATCAACACCATCTGCATCATATAGCAGGAGGGCGTATTCAGCATTGACTACCAGGTTGACCAAAACTCCCGCCAGATATACCGTACCATAGAAATGGCGCTCAAACTTGAATGCAGCAGGTAGGGGAGGAGACAGGAAGATTTTTCGAGCCTTGCGCCGCCGCCTAGGGATTCAGATCTTCAATCAGGTACAACATTCGTCCACGCCATCGCCCATACCTCTGCAACAATCGCCATTGATGGCGCACCAACCCGCGGCCTCGGGAAGAACATCAAACAGACAGTCGCAACCGCTTCCCGCCGAGATTCATCATCATGATGTTTCGAAAATGCAGGATACAATTATCCCACATGCACCCCGCAGCAACCTCATTAACACTTTATATACTAGGTCATGAGCATATATCATGTCGGCGCTTTTGCTCCTGACGACACTAGTATAGGACTTCATCATCATCATCGTCCAGCAGCATGATATCCTGTTGCCCGAAATATCACCCTGACGTCATCATCATATTCGAAATACAAACTGCATGATATTTGCCTTCATCGGCACAACCGGATCCATCGGAGGAACATCCTCCTGCTGAGCTTATACCAAAAGTCTGGCCGATGAACATCCTGATGACGTCATCATCATATCCTGCTGACGTCATCATCATATCTGCCTACTGCGCACCTCCTCATATCCGGATGACGTCATCATCATGTTTGCAAATATCAGGAGGTCTCTTCAAGATGATCAATGTTAGAAATACGACCCCCCCGGACCTTGATGACGTCATCATCATATTAACATCATCATGATATTCGGAAGACAACCGGATATTTGGAAATATCCTCCTGATGTGAAAATATCAGGTTGCACTGTAGCTCCTCTGTAAGATCGGGGCGAAAACTGAATATGATGATGCTGCTTGAAAAGATCACCCCCAGTAGATAATGCGCGAAGCCAGCAGGCGGATATCTCCCTGATATCAGCATCATCATGATGCTCGAGCAAACATATATCCGGGTGATATGAAAATATCACCCCTTCCTTCAGAATATCATGATGCAGTTAGGCAGAAAGAAAAATATCACCCTGATATACGGATGACGTCAGCATCATCAGGATGAGAAACAAAGAACAAGAAGTGATACAACATCATCAGGATGATATTGACTAAGATCATCCTGACGTTCAAAATATGATGACCCTAGTGAATATCGGGTCGCACTTAAAACTCTTCAACATCATCATCAGGATGATCATAACCAAGATCACCCGATGATAGAAATATCACCCCGGCGAAATATCATGAAGGCAGAAAATATGATGACCACCGCAAGCAGCAGGATGACAACTGAAAAATGATGATGATGACGACCCTTAGGATAAAACAAGTTAGGTCGAGCAACTCAAAGAATAAGCAACATCATCATCATGCCTGCGCAAGGTGATAAATGGAAGATCACCGGAGACTTTGAAGAATCACCCTCGCAAGCAGATAAGGGCGCACTGTAGCTCGTCAGCATCATCATGATAAAAACCAAACATCACCCCATACTTCAATATGATGATGACGATGAGAAACCGGTCGACGGAGAACATGATGATGATGACCATCATCGAAACAAACATGATGACGATGACCTCCTCCTCAAGAAAAATGATGCTGCAGTTGAAAAATGCTGAGGAGGTCCAACACTTAGAAAAAAAAAAAAAAAAATGGGCAAGAAGATAAAGGCTTCAAATGAAGAAACCTCCTGATCATGACAAATCAACCCCTGGTCAAAATGAGTGTCAACAAGTCCTTCACACAAGTGGATTCTTCCACCACTTCTTCTTCCTCACTACATACTCCACCTACTTCATCATCACTTGAAGATGTTTTGCTTCTTCAAGATGATACTGATGAAGGTCCTGCCCCACCATCTCCTCAAGCACCAATTTTGCCTCGATGGGAGGCTGGTCCACTTGTTGGTGATCTCACAGATACTCGCCGCACTCGCTCACAAACAGCAGGTGTCAGTCTTTTGATTCATGCCATTTCCACGGATCCTCAGAAGTTTTCAGATGCCGCAGGTATTCCAGAGTGGGACAGTGCAATGGTTGAGGAGTATTCTTCTTTAATGAAGAATCATACTTGGGATCTTGTTCCTCTTCCTAAGGGAAGAAAATTGGTTCGGTGCAAGTGGGTGTACCGCACCAAATATGCAGCTGATGGTTCTATAGACAAGTACAAGGCGCATCTTGTTGCTAAGGGGTTTTCTCAGGTTGAGGGTATTGACTACTCTGAGACCTTTGCTCCTGTCACCAAGATGGATTCCATTCATCTTGTACTTTCTCTTGCTGCATCTCAAGGATGGTCAGTGTATCAGATGGAGATCAGACTTTTTGCATGGTGATCTTCATGAGGAGATCTACATGGAGCAGCCTCCAGGTTTTCTGCAGGACTCTTCACTTATTTGCAGGCTTCGTCGTTCATTATATGGTCTCAAACAAGCCCCTAGGGCTTGGTATGAGAAGATGGATAGTTTCCTACTTGCTTTCGGTTTCACACGATGCCATTTTGACCCTATAGTTTACACTCAGAGACGTGGAGATGATCTTTTGATCCTTGTGCTTTATGTGGATGATTTGATTCTCACAGGCAGTTCTACCTCCATGATCCAGAGTATTCAGCAAGCATTGATGGAGCACTTTGATATGACAGATCTTGGTCTTCTGCACTACTTCCTTGGTCTTCACGTTCACCAGACTACTGAGGGGATCTTCATTTTTTAGAAAAAATATGCTCTTGATTTGCTTCAGAGATTTGGCATGGCTGATTGCAAGCCTGCCCCTACACTATTTCAGTCAGGTGTTGTACTATCTACCAATTGCACTACTCCCATAATTGATGCTACATTGTATCGGCAGTTGGTTGGCAGTCTTTTGTATTTGACACATAGTCGTCCTGATATTTCCTTTACGATTGGACTTGTCTCCCAGTTCTCTCAGGAGCCACATGAGAGTCATTGGAAGGTAGCCAAACGTATCTTGAGGTATATTCAGGGCACATCACACTTTGGCATTCATTACACATCAGGACCTTCTTCGATTATCAGCTTCACTGACTCAGATTGGGCTGGTGATGTTAATGATCGGAAGTCCACTTCTGGCTTTGTTTTCTACCTTGGTTCTAGTCTGATTGCATGGTCTTGCAAGAAGCAGACAGCTATTTCATTATCATCGATAGAGGCTAAGTATCGAGGTGCAGTCTTGGCTAGCCAGGAGGTTCTTTGGCTTCGACAGTTGATGACTAAGTTTGGAATTCCTCCAGATCATCCCACTACTCTTTGGTGTGATAATCAGAGTGCCATTCACATTTCTCACAACCCCGTGGAGCATCAGTGTACTAAGCACATCAAGATCCACATGCACTTCATCAGGTAGCTCATCCAGGATGGTGTTCTCAGCTTGGAGTACTTGCCTACTGAGGAGCAGGTTGTGGACATCTTCACTAAACCTTTGGCATCGCCTCGTTATCTTCAGTTGCGATCGATGCTTGGGGTGAAGGAAGTTGTCCTTGGGGGGTCTTCTTGAGTCCTCCTTCCTTCACTTTTTCATGCTTTTTCTTTACATGTTTTTCTCTCTTTTGGAGAGGATTTTTTTCCCATGAGGTTTTCTCCTTTTCTCCACTTGTGAGAGAATGTTTGTATATGGGTACCTAACATGGCCTTGTTGTCGGGACCCATCCTTGCATTTGTTTGTTCCTCCCTAAGTTGCACTTAAGGGGAGGTGTTGGTGTGAACAGGGTTATTACCTATCTGGTTTAACCTTTGTTGTGTAGATAATTCATATTATTTAACTATTTATTAGTTAAATAATACTCACACACATGTTCACATCTTAAGTTGAATTAGGAAGCATTCTAGTTGTCTTCTAGATGTTTCTAGTTTGTCTAGTTGTTGATAGTTGTCATCTTATCCTATAGTTGTCATGTCATAGGATTAAGACACTTGTCGCATGACTACAATATCTTGTGTTTCACCTTGGTCTTTATAACCAAGGCCTCATTATACATTATGTAATTCAGTACATTGTTGTATCATGGCAATATAGCATTCTCTTTGCTTGTCTCTCTTGTGTGGAAGGTTATTTGGTTTTGCATATTTGATCCTAGTGGTTGATTGCTCCAACAGTTTCCACCAGTTTTACATTCAAAGAGTTCAGCCTCCATAAAATCCCTAAGCCCCTCGCTGCTCCAATGGATCCTTGAAAAAAACTTGACCACATCTTGCAGTAGTTACCAAACTTGATTCCCTTTTCTTTTCTCAGCTTAGTTTCTTGTAGTAGCACAATGTCACTTGTATTTTTTCCAGGTGATGCTTTATTAAGTGTCTTTTGTCAGGGGCCTTCAGGCCCCTGACATTCCATGTGAGGATTTTCATCTCCCTCTAAGAGAGGCCCTAGCTCCCTTGGATTTCACAAAAAACTCCTTTATATTTTTGAGGCCTAACTCCATTGCGTCTCTTTCCCTCCTTTGCTTGTTCAATTTTCTTCCTCGCTCCTTTAGCGGCTTCCTGAGGGAATTCAAAGCGGTTTGGCTAATCTATCTGATCCCAGTTTCCCCTAGCTCATCTTCCTTGGACCATTCTTCATCCGGATCCACAGTATCTGGTCAAAATTCATCCTCTGAGATGTTTACTAATTACCCTCAGGTATCTACAGGAGTTTCCTTTGGGTTTTCCAGGTGTGGGGGCGATAGTTCCTTGTTCAAGATTTCCATATTTGAAGGGGAGATCAGACTTTTTTCCTTATCTCAGTTGTCCTTATTACCAATTTGTGAGTTTCTTGCCTCTACATGGATTCTTGGCTCTTTGTCTTAGACAACATCTGAACTATTCATCTCCATCCTGGATTCTACCTCCAGTGTTCGTTCCTTCTTGCTCCCTACTTTCCTGACCCATTTTTTGACGGTCTTCTTCGACGACATGAGCTTTCCATGTGGTTTCTCCTTCCGCACCTTAGGAAGTAAAATTTTTCTTCTTCTACCTCTAGGGTTTGCAACCAATGATGACCATTAGCGCAAAGTAAAATTTGCTTTGGTATTTGCCTTATCGCTACCAGCTTCATTCGTGCATAAAGATATGAATCGCCATTGATGATTTCTTCATCCATATCAACTAATGTCCTGAGGGATCTCGCAATTTTCTCCAAACTCTCTTCAAACAAGTAATCTAAAGGTAAGTTGTATAATCTGACCTAAATTGCTCTTTCATACGGATTCATGTCCACAGGGTTAAAATTCGCCTCCCATTTTTGCAGGTATAAGGGTTTTCGTCCAACGCCCAGAGTCCACCTTGGAGGACTTTCTCCCTTTCTTCTGTTGAGGCAAAGAGGACTGTAAAAAATACTTTCAAGAGAAATTTCACCACCTTTTGCGCTGGCCAGCTCTTTTCGATCCCTACCCTAATTTTCTCCCTAGGGTTTCTTGGACCAATGAATCTGCAAATAAGCGCAAGGTCATTCATCATCTCTCGGTCAATTTCAATTTCCTCTATGAGGTCTACTGCTATCCATTCTAGGTGGTCTACATCTGCGCATTCTTTTGTGCTTGATTTTTGATTTTCCTCTGCTTCTTTTCTCCTAGGTTTTGTTGATTCTCCGTCCTCACTGCTATACTTATATTCGTGATTTCGCTCCATCTCATATCATGTTAATTTTCATATATATATATATATATATATAATTTTTGAATATGAATACTGCACAATAAAATAAATTGATATTTAGATCGCTATAATAAATTAATATTGAATATATTTACACCTCTATATATATCATTTTACTACGTTTCAATAAATTTTATTATAATAATATTAATTATATTATTATAGATATTTAAAATATCAATATTATAATTACAATGAAGAAAAATTATATAATCATATTAATTTGAATATTACACAATATAATATATTAATATTTAGATCAGTATAATATTTCAATATTTAATATTTATAACACAAATATATATTAATATTTCATTTTATTATAATATAAAGAAATATAAATAAATTATAATGAAAATCAGTAGTGGTAATTCTACTAATTTGTATAATCCATAATTTAATATACATTCTATTATTCATATATAATTAATTATATTATTTCATTAATATTTAAAATATAAAATTTATAAATAATATATATACAATGAATCAAAATTAAATAATCATATTAATAGGAATATTACATTAAAATAAATATTATTTGTTTAATAACCAAATTCTTGGCAATAATTTAGACACTTAAAATTTAATTAAACATTGTTAGTTCCATACTTTCCTCTCGACCATATTTTTTGTTGTATTTTAGTGTGTTTGTTTTACCGGCAAAATTCATCCCATATAGAATTAGGAAAAATTAAAATAGATGAGAATACTACAAGTGCTAATGGTAGAGATGAAGAAGAAAGAAGATGTTAAAGGCTTCTTGTAAAATAAATGAATCTCCTAAGGTTGGCAAGCTGAAATTAGTCATGAAGAAGAGTGAAGTCTCGTTCATATGTTAAGCCTATCCCTACACTTACTACTCAAGCTTCTTGTGTTGTTTCACCCATTCCCCCTTACCCTTTCAAGTTATTTTGTTTCCCTATACATTTCTATGTAGCCAAAAATTGCTTTTACACCATTGCTTCATGATCATCATTCGTCTTCTCAATATTGATCCCTTCCACTATTTAACCTATGGAAGAGATATCTACCATGGATGATCTTTCTAATAGACCAATTGAGAATGCTTTGGAGTTGTTACAAGCATCTTTGGCAAGGAAAAGGTGAGTGGTGACTATAAGGCCCTTCAATTTAGTGTTGCCTTTGCCATGATCAAAAAGGAAAAAATCAAGAAGGTAAAAAGACAAACTAGATTCAAGAAAGACAAAAAGGGATATATCCTTGCAAAGATAGATATGGCACCCACATATAAGAATGTTCAAGAAATGTAAGTCTCCAATTTTTAGATTACTCAAACTAATTTGGGACCTATGGATAAACAAGACAAAATGGAGATGTTGTGGTTTGCGATAGATAATGCCAAGGAAATAATTACAAAAAATAGAGAAGAAAAGGCTTCCCTAAAAGATAATGATAGAGAATCAAGAGGTTATATTGCACATTTGGTCAATACTTGGTCAAATTTGGCACAACATCACCTCAAAGACTTGAGAAATATAATCAAAGGAGATAGTTATATCCTTTGGGTTCATGTGGTTGAGGCACTTAGCAATGGATTGCTTTGTTCTATGAGATAGGGGATTGAAGTTGATAGATGAGTTGTCAAATTTTCTTGAGGAGATCAAAAGAGCCCTACATCAAGTCATGGACATGGAAGGTGCCTTGACTAGAAACATTTTTTCTTCAAGAAATATCATTACACATTTGAAGCCCATTGAGTTCTTTGGTCTAGATGAGTTAATCAAGCTGAGAATCATTTGTGATACAAATGAGTACCACCCTCTCAAGTGGTTGGTAGCTTTCCCAATGATTTTAGATGTTTGTGTGCTTGCCTTGAAGGTTATCGAAGAAAATATCAAATAAGTTATGGGTTGTTGAGTGTCTTTAGGCTATATGCTTCTTGTACATTCATAGAGAATAATCTAGAAGGTAAAGTTGAATTTGATCGACTAGTGCAAGTACACCTAGGAGGCCCTTCTTTTTGGTTCAAACAATATGGAAGATTTGATGAAGCTTGCAATGAAATTGTTAATGCAACAGAGGGAAGTGCCATAAATGTAGGTGCTGATTGAATGAAGCAATGGTTTTTCTCATTCTTACTTCAACAAGGAGAAAATAATTTTCAAGCCTCTAGTAGATGTTGCTAGAGCATTCATTGAGAATGTTTGGTTGGCATTCAAAAAGGACAATACACTAGCACCAAGTTCTCTAGATCTATTCATAAAATTCTTCAAGTTTTCAAATCCTTTAGATGCAGAGGAGTATTTAGATTAGCTATTTTTCACTATCTATTTTTTATCATTTCCTATTTTTGGTGGGAAGAGGATAGTCTATTTTAGGTTTTTTTATTGATTCGTTATTTAGAATAGTTTTTCTTTAAAGTACTTTCTTTCATGCTTATCTATAGCTTTTAGATGTTTTCTTTAAAATAATTCTTTTTGGGATAAATAATTATTATCTTAAGTCCCAAATTTTAGCTTTTCTTTGTAACCTATAAATATCCGCTTTTAGCACAAGAGATGGCTAATGATAGTTGAAGTTATGCTTATACTACAAAAATTGTCATTCAAATGTTTAATCTAAATTTTATGTGTGATTACTCTTTGGATTTTGATGGTCAAACTAAAAGTGAATAATAGCAGTAGACTTTGTATTATCCATGTTATTCATCTTAGTTGCAGCTTTGTACGCATCTAAGTTATTTAATTTCTAAAACCTTGAATTGTTTGTGTGTTAGAAGTAGGTCATTTATCATATTTTCATGTATGAGGACTTACTAGTTTCTAAATTTAGCCAATAAGAAAATATTTGTTTTTTATTAGGGGTAAAACACAAATTTTGAAAGGCTCTGGAACCTTTTACAAAGAGGGGCTTTGGCAAACAACATCCAAACATCAGCAAAGTTGCAACCAAGTTGCCATGACAGACAACAACACTACAAGACTGACATCACTACACAACACTAAACCCTAACCAAGCAATTTACACACCCCTAACTCAGGTGTGGGACTAAGAGATAGATTTAGGAAGAAATTTCTTCCTTCCTTGAACAATTATCTAAGAAGCATCACTATACAAATCCATGGATTGAGGAGAGAGAGAGAGAGAGAAGAGAACTCTACCTCCTATGCCCCAACTGGGGGCATCACACAAGGAGAGGACGTCTGACTGGAGAAGGCGATGGCTAAAAGGGAGTCATTACACAAGCCAGTGTAGAATCACCAACACCACCTACTAGGAAGGGGTGAAATCTAAAGGAGGGGCAATCTTTGTCAAGCTAGGGGACATTGCAACAAGAGCAGGAACCTCCACCCCTATGAGTAAGAAAGTATTTATTGTTTCTAGTTTAGTTACATTGTTTCATTTGGTTGCAAGTATTAAAATATAAAACCTTTCTTGGGAGAGAAGAACCATCTAAGGTCTTACGATCATTCTCGAGACAATAAAAATAGGGCAAAAATTGTTTTAGTTATTTCCTTCATACAAAACCCCCTAGAGAACACAAATTTTTTTAGTGGCGAATCTTTGGTGATTGGTGAATAGTTGAAATCAGGACCTCCAAAAATGGTCAATAGTTCAAGCTATAAAGGGGAATAAATGACCTGATTTCTATGAAATTTTAATTTAGTCTTAGTCAATTTGCCTAAGCATTATTTTTTTAAACTTATAAGTTGAATTATTTCACCAAGTAAACAATGTGACTCTATAGTTGATTCACCAGTAGTTTATAATATAATTACAAATCTTAATCATTTTCACCATTGATATTATATTCCCACCATTACTTTTGGGGCAATATCACCATTACTAATAAACTCTCACATACTTTTAGGGCTATTTTTCTTTGAATATGACTTTTATTCATTATCCTTTATTACCATTTTGATCTCATGGTTCTTGTTGAATTATGTGGCACTATAAACATGTGCCTTTTAAAAGGCTTCTTGAGCCGAAAATTTCTTTTGGGCCGCAAGATAAGATTTAATCGTGCAGCCCAAAAGCAATTATGGGGCTTAGCAAGCCTTTTAAAAGGCATGTGCTTATAGTGCCATAGAATTCAACAAGAGTCGTGAGATCAAAATGGTAATTAATGGTAACAAGTAATTCAATCAAAGAATATCCAATTAAATTGGAATATAAGGTGCAGCTTCATTCTTTTTTAGTCCTATTTTTAAAGAGATTTTTTAAAATTTTAATTTATGTAAATGCTCGAATTCCTTCTTGATAGTGGATTTGTGTTTGGTGGCAAGGGGCTCTACCCCTCGATCCTACATGTATCATGATAGGAGCACATCGGGGCTGCTATCCCTAGCCCCTATGAGGGGGCGCTGCCCCTTGACCTTGTCGATAGCTACCACCCCCAGGCCCCCACTTTAACATTACAAAAAATAAAAGAATATATGGGGGATTGTACTGACCAACTATGCAAATTTTTAAAGGATTTTCCATTGTATTAATTTCTTTAGTGATTATTTTTTAGGATTTACAATTGTAATTAATTTTTTTAGCAAGTGTTTGCTAAGATTCGCCAAGATTTTATAATTTTTAATAATGTGCATAGATTCACCAGAAAAATTAATATTTTTTCAAAAGAAAGGAAAGAGTCACCGGGAAAATTAAAGCACTTAGTTGGGATTCACCATGATTTTATCTTTTATTAGGGGTCTTTTCTTAAAGTTATCACTGCCAAAGAATATTGTAAAGTGTAATAACTATATATTTTGTCTATATAGTTTAGATTCTAGGGTTAGTTTAGTTTTTTAAGGAGATTCCTCTTAGAATTTGAAGGGAGGTTAATCCTTGAATAATGTTGTGTTTTGTGTTGTTTCAAAAGAGAAATATAAATTTCACACTTTTATCATCCATAATAATGTTCTTCCAAACTCATGTCGTTATCAAGTCATTATGTAAATAACATATTCAATTTGAATGGTTGTTGATTGTATAACTTTGGTAACCCTAATTTATGAGTTGGTCAATCGTATGTTAATTTTAATATGATATTAAATAATTGTGGTAAAATGACTTGAGATTGGTAAATACAAGGTCATAACGAAATGTCGTCATAACGAAATGTCGATATGAGATTTGAAATTGAGTTTATTCAATATATTAAATACAAGCTAAATGTGAATAGTAAAATTATGAAAATAAATGATCAATTGTATCTTTAGATTTGAAAAAGTTTAAATGAAGCAAATAAATTAGTGTGAATTACAGTTTAGTTTTAGTTGTGCTTATAATATGAGATTTATAGCTCGTGCTAATGAATAGTGATTTCTATATGTATGGGATAATTGTGTTAATAGATGAATAGTGTAATTTAATATTGTAGTACCTTGGCTATAGTTTTCCATGATAAAATTTAATGTGTGCATTGATTGTGCAAGATATTACAAGAAAGGCCAATGGGGAGGTGGAGGATTGGCAGGCATCATCCCACCATCTCACTCCAAACTATGGAACAACGACATTTATTATGCTAACTCATTATAGTAAACTATCTTTCTCAAATGCAACCAAGACCCCTTTGTTAGTTGTGTTGTGTTACCTTTTAATTTGTTATTATTTTGGTGTATTTCATTTGGTGATTGATTTTAAATGTTTTAAATTTAGTTTTTAATTGGGAAATTCAAATTTATTCTTTTATGGATTTTGGGGCCTAGTAAATGAAAAAAATTATTATTTTATGTTGATTTTAGACCCCTAGACCAAGTACCTTGGGGGTAGAGTGCTTTTCAAATGGCTTGAGAGTGATTTGATGGATCTTGGAGTACCTTGGGGAAACTTGAAATTATGCTTGTGGGAATTTTTAATGGGTTGGAAATGCTTTTTTCTTAATTATTTTTGTCCTTTTGGTACCCCAACCCAAGTACTTATGGGTAGGATACTTGGGGAGGTGTGTGTGAGTGCGATGTGAAATTTTGGAAGTATATTTTTGGGTAGGAAGCCATGTGACTTCACATGGATTGGCGATATCCATTAATGGAAATTGTAAGAAGGTTTGGTGGATAGGATGGGAAGGTGCCATGGGCTTCATCCAATTGGGTGGAGTGGAGTGGCATGTGAATCCTTATATATTCATTTCCATGCTTTTGGAATGGCTTATACCTTTTATTTGTGCAATTTTTAGTGGAGAATGGGAAGGAGTGAGAGCTTGGAATTTTGTCAAGGCATGGTGAAATTCTCAAATTCTTAGAGAGCTTGGGGGATTGGAGGTACTTCTTCCACCGTTAAATTATGCAACCTAGAGTTGGGAGATAGTTTCTCATATCTCTATTTGTTATTATTTAATTATTTGTGAATGCATTTCATGATTGGGATTGAAATTGTTCCTTTCAATATCTTGTATGGGATTGGGGTTGTCTTCTTCTCTTGGTCTTGTGTTGAATACATGTTTTAAAAATATGGGAAGGCATTCAATTATTTTTTGGTATCATTTGTGTGCTTGGGTTATGCTTTCTCTTTTTGCATTGTACTCCCTTATTTGAGGGTTTGGAATTTAGGACTTGGTCTTTTAGTTGGAAATTATGTAGGTTAGGGTTTCATATTTTCTTGGATAGATAAGGGGTCATTTCCATGCTTGAAATGAAATTCTTATATAAGAATATTGTTGAGATGTTGCTTGTGTTGCCCCTTTTAATCATAGGAGACTCTTATTTGAGGGTTTGGAATTTAGGACTTGGTGTTTTAGTTGGAAATCATGTAGGTTAGGGTTTCGTGTTTTCTTGGATAGATAAGGAGTCATTTCCATGCTTGAAATGAAATTCTTCTATAAGAATATTGTTGAGATGTTGCTTGTGTTGCCCCTTTAATCATAGGAGACTCCCTTATTTGAGGGTTTGGAATTAAGGACTTGGTGTTTTAGTTGGAAATCATGTAGGTTAGGGTTTCATGTTTCTTGGATTGATAAGGGGTCATTTCCATGCTTGAAATGAAATACTTATATAAGAATGTTGTTGAGATGTTGCTTGTGTTGCCCCTTTTAATCATAGGAGAATTAATGAGATGATGGTTGGAGAATATTGTTGAGATATTGCTTGTGTTTCCCCTTTGTGTGTGTGGGCGGAAAGGCTCCTTGGAATGGTGGTTGTGTTGCAAGATTGGAAGACCTTTCCTTTTTCCTCATCTTCATCCCTTGCATTCTTTCATGGAAATTTTATGTGTAGACCATCTTGGGTACATCCTTGGTGGACAGTATTTTGGGAAAGAGAGATTCATGGTCATGCATGATGTTTTGTGTTGTGTATGTTCCCATAAGATGAAGCATTAAGTGATCCATTGTAATCACCCCAATCCTTGTATGTTTGTTTAATCTTTGTGGTCATGTGTTAGAGTATATATTGAAATGTTACACATATATTAGATCCTTGGGCAATCCTCCGAATTTAGGGAGTTGACTAGAATGTGGGGAAAACCCTTGGCATTTAATGATGTCATATGGTCAGGAGGTAGCTAATTCTCATTGGCTATGTTACTTCAAAGAACTCGGAGCTCATCCATTGAACACTTGTGATCTTCTTGCATAGTCTCTTTCCCTTCATCCCCCTTCTTTATTATCTTTGCAGATCTTAAAAATCAAATGGAAATTATAGAAATGGGTTAGGTCAAAAGGAACTCTCAGAAAGAAACCTTATCGGGATCAAAAAGGGCTGGTAGGAAAAACAATGGGGATCCAACAAGCCATATCAAAAAGTGGTAAATAATTGTCATATTTTTATTGGCCCAAATTAACCTTTGACAGTTGAACTGGATGATATTTAAGAATAGCCACACAGTATAAGATCCCTCGCCTCAATTAAACTGAAACCAACAAGAAAAAAATTCTTTTGAAAGAAGAGACAGAGATGGCATCTTTACCTCAGGCCAAGAAGACTCCATCCACCAAGTTATCGCTTTCAAGCTAAGGATTATCGAGACTCTCGGGCAAGATTGAATCCGCACACTGAACTCCCACATCCCATGATGCTGCCAAACCCTGCCATCAGTGCGTCAACCCAGGGTGGAGCCCAAAGCTCCCGAAACCTTAAAAATATTAGCAAAAAACATCAACCGAGGCTCCTCAACTTCAGACTCTCTTTCCAGATCTGGATCCTCGCTCTCTCCACTCCTCGAAAGTAGAACTTATACAAGTCATTCCAATAGTGGAAAGGATTCTGCGAATTTTTGTAGCTTCAACAAATCAGATTTCTGGGTTGTGTCAAGCACAGAAGAGGGGAGCTATTGATCAGGAACCGATAGAGGAGATTTAAGACACGCGTGACGAACACCAAAAGAACTCGCGAAAAGTATACAGACGTAAACACAAATCCTTTCGGCATTGGTCAACACCTTCCTCCACTGCGTCTGCACCAGCTACAATCAAACCACTGCCAACAAAGGCTGTTCCGCCATTCTTACTCTGCGCTACTCGAACTCTCATCTTCTTTCCTACTCGCCATAGTTTACATTTTTCTTTTTCTGGTTTTCACAAACACTTACTCGTATCTTTTTTGGGCTCTGTCCCTCGCAGGGAAAATAATTTTTTTTTTTTCAGACAATGAAATTCTTTTAGGTATTATGTTCAAAAAAATTGTTTGTCGCCGCCACACTTCAAACGAAAAAACCACTGCTTTTCAACTTTTATTACTTGGGTAAACTTCTTCTATTGAAGTGTAGAAACTGGTAGTGATGCCTCCATGGGAGGTGGGAGAGGACCCAATTGTTGAGCATGTTCCTATTGCTCTGCTAGTATTTGTGGATTTAAGATCTAATATTTTTAAAAGTTTAGTACTAGTAATTGTGACTTTAAGGTTGATAGTGTTAAATGTAAGTACCTATAATTGAATGAAATGTGTCCTTTAGATTTAAAAAACAACCAATCATGTGATGCCACATCAGCACACCAACAAAACATGATTTAATGCACAACTATTGGTCCACCCTTTTTTTTGGAACTATTGGACACCTCAAATAAAAGCATGTTGATGTGGCATCATATTTGATGATGTGGCCCTGAAACCTTAGTTATAAGTAGGGGCCTTGCCAAGTAAGTTGATGTAAAAATTTTGGAGTGATTCAAAATTGCCATGTATGATTTTGAGAGGCGTGAAGTTAGGGTGCTCAACTACTGGGTCCTCTCACCTACTTGCCCATTATGACTGCAATTACTCCCCATTTTTTAGTTGTACTTCAATTTGTTGGGAGACAAAACCTTCAAAGAGTATATGGTCGCCCATGTCATGGAGCGAGCATGTAGGTAGTGGTGTTGCTCCCCCTTGCAATCCATTCCTCTACGCCCTCCACCTTAAATCACTTTACCCTTGGAATCCATTCTTCTACCCCCTCCACCTTAAATCACTTTCCCTTTTCAATCTATCTGTTTGCCCCCTCCACCTTAAATCACTTCCCCCTTCAATCCATTCCTATACCCCCTCCACCTTAAATCACTTTCCCCTTGAAATCCATTCCTCTACCCCCTCCACCTAAATCACTTCCCCCTTGCAATCCATTCCATCTACCCCCTCCACCTAAATCACTTCCCCTTTGCAATCCATTCCATCTGCCCCCTCCACCTTAATTCACTTTCCCCTTGCAATCCATTCCTCTACCCCCTCCACCTTAAATCACTTTCCCCTTGCAATCCATTCCTCTGCCCCTCCACTTTATATCACTTCCCCCTTTAAACCAAGTGTCGTTATGCTCTTCTGTTTAAAAAGGCTATTAGACTCATGGTATTCACTATTTCTAGAAGAGAATGTGAAGTGGTAGAGCCAATACAAGATGAGAGAAAAGAAGTTTGGTACATCAAAAAGATTGTTCAATGACTACATTGGTGTTATCCACTTAAAGTGCCTTGTAGAACACTATTTTTCTGGTTATCATGGTAAAGATCTAAATGATAAAATCTTGAGTTGAACCCAATTTCTTTAAATGTGATTTAAGGCTTGAATTTTTGGAATACCCTTTCTATTTCAATTTTTATGATAAATAGTTTTCTTCCCTGGGTAAAAATAGTTACCCTTTAAATTAAATTGCAATTTTTATTTTTGTTTACTTTCATCCTACTACAATTCTTTTTTTTTAATGGAGTTTGTGGGTTCTATTGAGACCCACGGCCTCAAAAAAATATCTATAACAAAATGCAAAAAATAGCTAAAAAACAGCAAAGCTAAAATTGGAACAAAAGGCTAGAAAGAGTAGCCCATAGAACATATGATCAAAGGAAAGAAGGGGCAACAAAGGCATCATATGAATTACTTATAGAACTCTTCAAATCATCCTCTAATACTTCATTCCTAGTCCCAAACAAATTGCAGCTCCTTTGCATCATCTTGATGGCCTCCCAACACTTACCATACTGTGCACCTGAACATACACAAATGTAAAGCAAAAAAATCATTGCAAAATCATAAATCTTTCTTTACACCACACAAATAGGACAAACCACATGATTTCTCTCATGCCATTAGGTGCAAAGCATGCAAATTAACATAGTATAACTTACACGGAGTTTTTAGATCAATTCCCCAATAAATATAGGTTTTTTTCCTTACTCTTTTACACTACTAAATCTCTCTACCACTTTTTTATAGATATTCCTCTAATATTATGGATGGGGATCAGTCAAGGAGTACTTAGACATCTGCTTGCCACATAGCCTCAAAAAATCTACAAATTAGTGAGTTGTCATCATACATGCTTCTTCTATATCAAATCATAAGGACCCTACATTAGTAGGCCAAAACTTCTTATAAAACATATTTCCATTTGCATATTGAGGGTTTACTCTCATATATTATAGGCATTTTAGATCTACACGAGTGATTCCATTTCTATATTTCATTCAAATGCATGTGGGAACTAGGAAGTCTTGAATGGCTCTTCTTTGACCCTACTCTTTATGTTACTAGAAAATACAAACAAAATAATTAGATTTGGATGTTTCATATGTGTATCATTTATCATTGTAAATAGAATAGAATATTATGTTATTTGTTGTACCTAGACTCTTTCAAACCTTAAATCTCCTTCCATTGTGTTTTTAGCTAGATACCTAATCTCTTAGTGCCTAGTGGTGCATACCATCACAATGAATGGAACTCTCTTTCTTTCAGACATATTGAGCTATTTTCTTTGATCATTCTGAGACCATATTTAGCTTCATCATAATTTTTCTCCACCAAATGTCTTGGGATTAGTATTTAAATTTTCATTTGCCATCTTGTTGTCTTGAAATTTCCCCCACATTTTCAAAATTGTATGCCTTCCATGTCGGTCAAGTTGTCTCATGAATTTCCCAAGTCACCGTGTCCAGGTTCATAGTTCAAATCTTAGGTCTAAATAATTTGTGTAAAAATTCACAATGTCAAAATGTTCAAGTGTCCAATTGGTCCTAGGAAAATTTAGGTCTTGAGAAAAGTTAAAATTTCTAAGTCAGAAGTTAAAATCTTGCTTTGGGCAAAGTTCCAGAGTTTTGATGCACTCTTGTAGTTTTTATCGAGTTGCATGGAAACCCTACAACCCCATGCCTTTCATTCTTTACAAAGTTTCATGTTTCTTGCACACATTTGCAATTTTTACCAACATGCTTCAAAACCCTAAAAGTCCATGAGTTCATATTGAACTGGGTTTCAATGGAATTGTGTAGTTATTACTATCCTACACCAAAAACCCAAAAGTCTACATTGTTAATGCAAGTCAAGGTTCCAAACTTTTGACATGATGTTGTTAATGTTGCAAACCTATATGAAAACCTCAAAAACCCACATGGATTCCCTTTTATGGGGTTTATCACCCAATTTGTAGTTGTATGTTGACTCCAAAACCCCAAATCCCTAACAATTGCAAAACCTTAAAAAGTCATTAATGGCCCGCATGTGTGCAAAAAGGTTATATAATTCCCACAACTTCTTTGGCATTTGCAAAAGTGATTCTTGTCTTCTTCTTACATGTGAACTCATCCTAGCTCCCCATAAACCCTACAAATTCATCTAAAGCCATTATTGTCCTCATCTCAATCAACTCCACAGAAAAAATGCTCATATTATTGTAAGAGAATTCATACTGGCTAGGGTTTCTAAGTTGTTTCAAAGATTGTTGAACATATCAAAATCTCATGAGGTTTTCTTCTATATCTGCAACTATTTCAAAAGGGTTTCTTTTCTCAAGAATTGCTTCCACATCCCTAAGTACCATTTAATGCAGTAAACCCTAATTCTTCTAATTTTCCTACCAAAACATACACTAAAAAGTTAGGGTTCCTTTTAAATTTTACTTAGGTTTTTCAAGGTTTACACCTTGCAAAGTTTTAGGCCCACCTTGTACCCCTTTTCAATTTACACCATATTCCTCAAATTCCACATAAGCCTTTGTTCTTGGGTTTTTGGAGTCTATATTTGCCCTTGTATTTTTGTTGAATTGCACTAAAAGCCCAAAACGCCGCTAGGCCCATAATTCTAGATGTTCAGACTTTGCATGCACTTTTGCAAGTGCTACACTACTATAGAAAAACCCTAAACTCAAGGGCAAGCCAAATTCTAGACTCTTGAATTTTTTAATTAACTAAAACCCTTAAGCAAAAGCCCAAAACCCATCTACGTACAATTTAAACTATTTTTCTCTCGTTCTTCTAAAACTAAAGGATTTCTACTATGACATCTCCATCAAAGATGCAATACGAGGTCAAAGAGGTTGTTCCACCTAAACTACTCTCAAATCTAGTGCAAATTTCAAATACAAATTTAGGCCATGTGAGCCTAACAAAATTTCACAAAAAGACAAAAGAAACAAAGAAAACAAAATCTATGGCGAGAAACCTTGTCGCCAGTGGCATTATAGAGGTAGCTACTTTTCCTATCTCTATTTGATCTCCAGAGCTTGTGATGACATATGCAAACTTCTACAACCTAGATACCAAAGAAATCAAGAATTCCTCAAATCAGGTTGTCCTTCATATCATGCCGAAATACATTGAGGAATTGTTAGAGATCCCTACACATGCAAAATATGTTTGGATAATATAGATTCATTTATAACATTATTTGAGGAGAATTCAAACCAATGTATGAATACATTAAACAAGAATTGGTTAAATAAGACAAGAATATTGAAATGGTGAGCACAAAAATAATATTGCAAATTAAATCATTATTGTAAATATAATAACACAAAATAATATATATTGATTTTGAGATTTTTGGATATTCAATGCATGCAACTTCAATCGGGATTATTTCAACATTGTATTGCATTGGCTTATAAAGACATACATATTACTGTAAATGTAACTAAAACAACCTATGAGGGTCTATTAATGACTAACAAGAAACTAACCTATATGTAAAATTAACATTTACATGTTAATTTATTTATGTTTATTCTAAACTATATACTATAAAAAATGATGTAATAAATCCAACATTCGCCCCCTCATTACATCAATCCAAACAAGAGACAGAACACTGTAAGGATTGAACATAGCAGCCCTTCTAGAGACTTTGATGAAGCACCTTCACCAATTCTCCTCGCTCACCCAAGAAACACCAAACTGAATGTACCACCAGATCTCATGATTGTCAAACCTGGACAACATTTGTACCATGAGAGAACATAAATATTCCCATCCTCCATGCACAATGAGAGAACAACTCTCCTCCGAGAGTCCACATCTCCTTCGAGTGTGTCAAAGTCCCTCCTCAATGTTGGATCCGAGAGTCCACTTCTCCCCTGAGTGTGTCAAAATCCCTCCTCTAATGCGATGAGAATCAAATCCCTCCTTTGGTGTACAAAAAGAATTGAACCACTGTGAATACACTAATCTCACCCTATTTCAGAGATTACACTATCCACAAACTGAGTAAGTGTAGATACACTAACCCCACCCTATTTCAGAAGCTACACTATCCACACATATTGCCAAGCCCCACTTGCTCCATGAAGGGACACAGATAGAAACTAGTTCTTGTCATGCAATGGATCATCTCTGAGCGAGAAGCTAGCTCAAGATGAGAAAAAACCTCCAGCCTCCATTTTCCTCCAAACTCCAATTCAATGTGCTTACACTTTATCCGCCTAATGTCACATGTGAGCCTTTTGAAGCCTTGTCAAGTGTAGAAAAAATGGCCCCGAAAGCACAAGCAATGTTTGATATATGTGTAGCCATAATGCACCCTTACAATAAATAAAATCAATCCTTGTAACGATGGAAAAAATATAAACCTTATACCTTATATATATTATGGTGCATAAAAGATGAACTAAAGAGTTTTGAACTCTACAACTGTAAGTTCAAAGTAAATGCTTTTACTAATGCAACTAACAATCACTTTGAACAATCCTCTTAACAAACTATGTTTTCCTATGACTTTGAGAAATGGAGTAAAACAAGCAAACCCTAAATCATTTAGAAATATGAAACTTCACTATTACATTTTATAAGATCTTGCATAGAGGCTATGCATATGCTTCTATTGTGCACTCTTGGGATGCTTGCATCATTGAAACTCATTTTCTTTGTTTCACACTAATATTCAAATCTAAATGCCTTTTCCAATCATATATGCACTCCACATGAACATAGAAAACTACCTCTCCCTCAATAACCAGCCGGAAAATAAATTTTTGGAAAGTCTTCTTCAAACAATACCTCAAAATTATTCAATATGCTTCATTAGATCTTCAACATGTCTCTTAAATTTTATCAATCAATCAAAACTATTCAAAATGCCTTCATTTCTGGGTATTTCAATGTCCAAAATAAATTTAATACTGCACCAACATTTCTATGTTAAAACTTCTCTAGAAAAAATTATTCACGCCACTATTTTATTGTTCTTTCTTCTGCAACAAACTTCTCATAAAATACTCACAATATCCTCAAAATATTTTTGGGTTTTATTTCTCTCTTCATCATCTTACTAGAACATTCTAAATTTTTAAATTTTGTTATAATATGAGAAAGATATCGCAGTTTTTGTAAGACTGCATTAGACTGTTATATAAAAAGAAATGATGTTAAAATAAGAATAATTTAAATACTCAACTATAATTTGAATGCCCAACACAATAGTTTATCTCATCCATTCAGCAAAGATCATGACTATTGCTCATGGTCTGTTTACAAAACTCCTTTCCATCTCCCATAACTATTTACTGATACCATACTAAAATGGTGAGCACAAAAATAATATTGCAAATATAATAACACAAAATAATATATTGAAATTGATATTTTTGGATATTCAATGTGTCACACCTCGTTTCTAACAAAACTTACTTCATCATTTTATTTCAAAAACTACTAGTTAGAAAGAGAAATTACTATATTGATGTGAAGTTATCCTAGCCTAGAAAAGGAGTTTATTTTACATTCTTGAATATGCAATGAAATGTTATATGAGATGTTATTATTGCACTTAATTTATTTATGAGATGGACTAACTACTTGTTGTGTGAATGAGCTAAATGTAGGGACATTGTTTTCCCCATGTCCCAAACAAGGAGGGAGAGCATCACTAGGGAGAGGGAAATAGATTACGAGAGATAAGCAATCAACGTGCTATCAGGGAACTCACACACTCACTTAGAGGTTATGTCGATTGTGGTGTGCTTCTTGGTCTTTATGTTTTCCAATCACATTAATGATGCTTCAATGTCATGATCATCTTTTGCTTGCGTGAGGTTGTCACCAATCACATCAACAACTTTATTTTCCATGTCAGTATTCAAGAAGTTTTATGTGCATATGTTTAACTAGTCAACTTGAGTAGTCAATCTATCAAGTCTATTCTTTTCGTGAGATCTAAGTTGTGTAAATCAATTTTAAAGGGTCAAATTGTTGATACTTTACCCATTGGATGCATATTTTAGCATTCAAAATGCATATCAATGCCTTTTGCTTTGTGTGAAACATTGCATTTAGTTGAGGCATAGTATAAAAAAATTTAATTAAAGTTCCTTGTTCTTTTATTGAGGAAATTTCAAAATGTTTTTGTGGATCAACCTCCACCGTGCCTCCCTAGATTCTAGGAGGAGTGGAGGAGGGGCAGCAAGCTCCATATCACCCAATTCTATGCATGCCCAAGAAGAGGCCGCGGGAAGTTATGAAAAAAGAAGTTTATATATGAGAAAATCGGCTCTTTCTTGGGGGACACACGAGCAGGTCAGCAAGAAAATTAGTCTATCTTGGGTTGCAATTTAGTTAGCATCTATAGACACTTTGGTCTTCCTGAGACAGTAAGCTTTTTAGGGAGGTATGTATGTGTATTATCTAAACAATATGGATTATTTCTTTGTGTGTTCAAGCTTTTACCTTGTGTGGGATAGCCACCTGCATTCTTACATGAATGCATTTAAAATCTTGGTTGAGATCAAAGTATCGAGTTGTATATGCATCTTTATCATTGTTGTAGCATCGACTTGTTATAGGCATTATTGTATTGACTATTGGCATCAAATTGTATAAGCTTCATTATATTGTTACATATATCAAACTATATTGGCATCATAGTATTGATAGTCATCGCACTGTATAGGTAGCATTGTATTGAAACATTTAGTGAACTGTTGCATACATCATTGTATTGGTTATATAACATTAATCTATTGTGATAAAGGTGTCATGTAATGGTTGTGTTACCGGTATAGAATAATTTTATATATTATTATATAGGTGGTGATGCAAGCATCGAATAGATATATGCAATATTTCATTGACTCTGATATAGGCATCAAGTTGTATATTCATCAATTGTTTTGGTTATTATGAATTCATCCAACTCTATAAGCATCATCGAACTGTATAGACAACATTGTATTGATAAACTCAATGAATTGTATAGACAACATTGTATTGATACACTCAACGAACTATATAGGTATCATTATATAAGTTTTTGATTATATAAGTCAGCAAAAACCAGGGGTTGAACCCTTACAACAATAGTAGAAAAAGAGACAACAAAGGCTCACGAACAAAAAGAGCCACCCAAACTAACTACAACATTAACAACAAATACAGCCGATTAACAGTAGAAAGTAAGTAGCAGAAGATAGACAGCATAAACATAAAAAGTAACAAGACTAAGGAGATACATCCTCCTAGCCTTTAACCAGAAATTCCATAATTTCATCAAGTTTCTTGAATTTCTCCTCATCCTTTCCATTAGCTCAAGTCCCATGTTCCTACAGTGGGGTCAAGTTGAGCGTAGCCGAGCGACAGAGCATGTTGCTTATAAAGACTCCCATAGATCAAACCTTCTGCTCCAGATCATCCACCTGTCCCCTGAGGATAGCAATATCATTCCTCTGGCCATCTCCCTCCTCCTTAATCTCCTCATCATCCTCCTCCACAATCATCCTCTCTCCATCACCGGCATTATCCACAGGACCACCACCATCACCACCAGAATCCTCTATCTTCTTCTCTTCTCCCACCCCTGCATCCTCATTAGAAATCTCTTGGATCTCAATGTCTCCAGACTTCAACTGATCATCCCCCTGAGTGGAAGCTTCTAAAGCACTTTAAGAATAATTAATTAATTTAGCCTGCGAGGCCGGTTTACCAGCAATTCTCCCCAACTTTCTAACCCCAGAAGAGAAACCGTCATATTCTGCTTATTCGCAGGACCCACAAAGTCACTGTTCAGATTCTTATGGGTCCCTACAGTGTCCCCCGTAACCTCACTAGAAGAAGCCATCTCCCTAAATTTTATTTTCTTACTTTTCACACTCCCTTTAGAAACTGGAGTATGCATTTCCTTCACCATGGTCTCCTCAAGGGTCTCAGACAAGGCAACCCCTTTCATTTTTTGGGAATTAGGAGTAGGGTAGGGTTCCTCAGAAACAGTAGCAGCAATGGGGGAAGTGTCAACAGGGACCTCAACAATGGAAGGTTGGATTGGCTTAGGAGGGTCCAAGGCAAGGTGAAAATTATACAAACGTAGTATGAGACCTTCATGCAGAGGGATAGGGCGTTTGGAGGGTTTCTTATCAAATTTTAGCTTTAACCCGAAAAACAAAGTGTTCAAGGGAAGACATCAAGTAAAAAGGAAAACTTATCAAAGCATTACGCCTAAAATGATTGAGCAGAGGGAGGTGATAATTGTAAAACCTGGTGAAACGACCTTCCAAAGTGAAATATTTCATTAGTAGAAAGCACATCTCGTCCCACAGCTCCGGCAGCTTAGCGCGTTCAAACCCTCCCTGGTATGGGACTAATTCATCTCCCTCACCTAGGAAAAGCTTCTGGTTCTAATGGTTGGCCACCTTAGCTTTCCTTTGCAACTTAGTACCCTTGGTGGAAAGGCCAGTCGCCATGGCTATGACCTCTTCCGAGATTTCAAACCCAATTCTGCCAAGGGCAACTTTGCGATTCTGCCACGAAAGGGCACACTACATAGACAAGTTTTCATCATAACCATTGAGGCATTCCATAAAAGGACTTATGTCACCTTCCTTGCAATAATGTCATACAATAGCATTGTCCTTGAACTCACAACAACATATTGGCTCAATGCGAATCATGTTTCCCCCCATTATCTCCTTACCCTTGAAAACACAGAGAACACAGAGCCGAAGATACCTTTCCACAAAGTGACTTCACGAGATAATTCTAGATACACTAAAGGAAATGATGAAATAATAAATGAAGCAATAAACCAACATGCGTGAGTCGTCAAAATCCTGAAACGCCTTCACAATCTCCAATCACTGCCATCTTTTCCCATGCTCGAATATGATAGTTTTAAATTCACTATTATCATCACATATCCAACTTAGGATAGTGCGGGTGATCAAATAAGCCAAAATGGCATTAATCAGAAAAGTACAATAGGTCATAATAAGCCCGGACTTAAACATCCACATCATCTTCGCACAATATAACCATCCAGCCAAGCTGGCACTCACAATGTGATGAGTCATCTTTGACAAGTCATCTCTTTTTGAATTAGTTCCCTTATGTTAACGGGAATATTGTTATATTGGCTCCAACATCGCCAATTCATGAATTTCTGACCATAATCTGTTAGAACATCAACAACTTTGTTCCCTTCTCTGTAGATATGAGAGAATTCCACTCTAAAAATTTGCTGAATAAGGATTTGGATATCCACAATGATATCCTTAAACTTCCACCCGTAGATCGAAGCATTGGTAATAGCATCAAGAACAAGTTTAGAGTCCCCCTATATATGCAAATGAGGAATGCCCAAAGAAATAGCTAGTTTAACTCCCCATAAGAGAGCAGAGGCCTCAACATAGTTATTACTTTGAATACCTAAACCACTAGCATAGACAACAACAAGCTCTCCTCTATCATCCCTGATAATTCCACCACCACTAGCCTTTCCATTGGACTTAGAAGCCCCATCAAAATTAAGTTTAAGCCAATGAGACCTCGGAGGAGTCCATCTAGTATTTAATCTCAAAGTCTGCTTTGAATTGTCATGAGCAGGAATTTGGTTAGAATTTTCCAATTAGCAGCAATGCTTTCTTCTTCTTGAGTGAGGGGTTTATCAGCAATTTTGATATGAGAACTAGCAATGCTTTCAATGAGGAGCTTAGAGAAAGACTGATAAACTTGAGAAGAGTCCTTGACAGCTTCCCTAAAGATTCTATTATTCTATTCTTTCCACAAGGTCCAACCAATAAACGGAAGAGTTTGGTTCTAGAGCTCCAAAAGCCAGGGATGAGAAAACATAGGAAACCAATTAGTAATAGCTTCTCTAATATCTTTATTGCAAACCCGCTGTATGCCAAAGTTCTGCAGAGTTATACTCCAAATTTCCCTAGTGAAGACACAATGAAGAATTAGATGAGGAACAATTTTCTCTTCCATAAGGCACATAACACACCTATTAACCAGAGAGAAACCCCTTCTTTGCAAATTATCTTGGGTTAAGATCTTATTATGGACCATAGCCCACCAAAACATATTAACTTTTGGAATCAGTTTATGGTTCCAAACTTTCCTCCAAATCTCATTTCTGTGAACATCAGGAATCATTGTATTAGTTATAATACATTCATCGAAATGATACACATTATTGTATTAGCTTTGTAATGGTCAATATATATATATATATATATATATATATATATTGTTACATCAAAAATTGTCCTCCTGTATGAAATGGTACAATTTCCCTCTATTTAGCTCCTTGCTTTCGGTGTCCTTTTAACCTCTTTATTTTTGGCCTTCCTGAAACCCTGAATGACTTGTGTCTAGTTGAAAAATATTCATTTTCTAATATAACTATTGATTGAACCCAGAAAGGGAATTTGGATTTTGGGTCCCTAGAACTCCCTAGAAGCATATCTGATCAGAAAATTCGGGATTGGACTTGGGCGCCCATGCCCTAGTCTTGCCCCATTTTTTGGGATTTTGAATCTTAGCGGGGTGTCGGCTCCTGCCGTGCATCTCAGGATTCCATTTTCAAATTTTTGTTTTTGCGTGATATCAAGACATTATTTAGAAATTTGAATCTTCTAAAGTTAGATATTTAAACACATTTGAAAATCATTTTATCACACTTAATCTATATGCAAACTTGATGCCAACACTCTACTGAAATTCCCATTGAAGATCAGTGGTTTGTTGAAGCTCTTGAAAGTTATTTGAATTTGCTATCATGGAGACAATGGATGGAGATTAGGAATCAAGATCTGGAAACTATCTTTCTCTTCCTAGGGTTTGTACACCTTTTGCATGATCGGGAGAAGGGTTGAAGCCTCCAACATGGAGTTTGGAGATCCTCTGCGGACATTATTGATTTGCCTTCTTGATCATGCAAGTCTTCATTGCTTTCATCTCCTTGAGTTGAATCAAGTTATTGATTTTCCCTTGATTGAGACATCTAGGGTTTGATATTTTTGCAGACACTTTGTTAGGTTTGCACACACTTCTATGAATCTTTATCTCTGGCTATTATTGAGGTAGGAATACTGAAAATAGGGTTTGACTGAGGCAATCTCCTATATAGCCGCAACATCTTTCTCCTCCTTTTGTAGGTACAAATCGTGTTTGACGGGATATGGCAGAAAGGAGCAACAGAAAGAAAGATATTATCAATACAGTCATCACTAGATTTCAGAGTTTGGGATCCTGACACTTTCGGGACTAATGAACGGGTGCCCTAGTCCAACTAGGGAGATTCTCTGATATCTGGGAGCTATTGAAGGTTACCAGACATCTGATATAGAAGGTTTTTATAAACAGAAAGTTGCACAACTAATGAGCGGGCGCCCTAGTCCAGTTATCCCTCAATTTTTGGGTGCATGACCTCTGTACCTTATTCTCTAAATTTTTGTTATCTGTTATGTCTATTTCATCTTTGAATTCAGTAGATTACAGTCACAAGGTGTAATTAGGGATTGGTGATTAGTGAATGAAAACACTAGGTAAACCTTAGGTTAAACACCTGGTCAGATCTAATTAACATTAGGGAATGCATAAGAAATATGTAGCTTGATCCCAAGCTCAGTTCTTATCTTCCCAATGTTTAGTTAGTGAAGAAATAGGACTTAATCTTGTTTTAAGGAACCCTACTTTTTCACCCTAAACATTTTGGTGAACCCATGCTCTAAAGAATTTGCATCCTTTTTAAACATCAAATCTAAATTAGTTTGTTGTCCTAAAACACATTTAGATTGAAAACCCTCTTTTGTGAAAGTGCATGCATTGAATTTTCAATGATATTCATCTCTTCACTAAAAGAGTTTGAAATTATAACTTTGTGTTTGGCATAGTGTTTCATTTTCAAAAAGTTCATACAATATCATTTTACATTTAAATCTTGGGTCAATTTGAGCATGTTATAATGTCAGACTACTTTTTACAAGATTTTCATGTATAAGATGAGCCATTTAGTTGTGATGACTTCAATATGTTAGATGAAGCCCTTGAGGACTTTATCTCGATTGAACATTCCACTACGACTCCTAAACTGTCATTTTTTCAAAAAATAGTAAATGCAATTTATGTTCCAAAAACTCAAGAAGAACCTGGGAAACTAAAAAATTGTGGTCAATTTGTGTTTAGATGCAGTTAAACCACCTTTTAAACTGGTGCTCACTGTTAGAGGTTTTCCACCTTCTTCTTGACCTCCTGATCACATTTACAACTATGCTAAACAAATAACACATCAAAATTCACAACAACCTAGTCACATTGTGGTTGCTCATGCATACAACACTTGGAATAATAAACAAAGCAAACAACAATTGAGCATTCTGATATCTTTACCAACTTCTCAACCCATGCTTTCTCAAGCACCTCAGTTAACACATAAGGGTGGTCAAGACTATGATCTTGTTGAACAGCTTCGTGCTACTCATGCTAAAATATCTCTTTGGGAATGTTAGTGTTTTCTCTGAATCAACAATGGGTTTGCTAGTACCAATGCACAGGCAGATTCGGCCAACAAATACAGGAGGTTGCGTGAGCTGCCTCCCCTTCACTTCTGGTTCTGCCACACCAAGGGGGGGTATCCCTATAGCTAAAGATTTAACTTTGACTCACCCAACAGAAAGATTTAGCCTTTTAGTCACAGGCAGAATACTCTCATCTTAGGACCAAGATTTGTGTGATAAATCACAAGGTTGGCAGTGTTCTTAGACATATCTAACTGGTTAGGGATGAAAGTATGCAAGGGTCCTATTTCTACTCCTACCAACTAACAGGTTAAAACTTTGAAAAGATTTGTTTTAATGTTTTGGATGCAAGACAGGGGGTTTTGGATCATAACTACTACACAAGGGCATACTGATGCCTATCTCAGGGCAAGGAGTCAACTAGGCGTATACAAGTGAATGATTTGCACTGGCATTCAAGTTTCAAGGGGCTGGATAGGTATTTTCCTTACAAACACCACCCAAGAATGAGTATTTAGCAATCTCTACTTACAAACATCACTGCTGCCATACAATCTTCTTCATACTTAACCTAAAATAGTTTAATCCACTCCTTGAGTAGATGTCAAAAGTTAAGCATGCAATATAGAAATCTATATCATAGAATCTAAGTAACCCTTAGCAACCAGATTCAAAAGAAGGGATGCATACAACAAATGGAGACAAACAACTAAACACATGCAAAGAAGCATTTTTCATATAAACACAATATGAAACTGAATATATATGCAACGTGCATTCAAATGCAACTCATAAACTCGCAAAAGAGACAGAACAGCCAAAAAGCTCTATTTTTTGTTATTTCTCCAAAAAATTTGCCCAGGTCTTCTACCACTCAAAAATGAGTGACAATCCTCTTATACAGCAAGAACATGCCCTCAGCATTAAGTACAATGTCACTTCAAAATTTTTCTAGATATAGTGCACCATCAGAATGGCACCTAAAACATTCAATGCTCCAGGCAGAAAAGGAAGGAAAAATAGGTGAACTCAAGAAACACACAGCCGAATGGAGATTTTCCATTAAGAATGGTAGGTAGCCTGTCATTCATCAACCATGCCTCTACAAATTTGCCATTAATGGCCAACCTACATGTGGCCTCTAGAAATGCAGCAGTTTGCGTGGTCAGGAACTTTTCCTGCCTGGAATGCAACTGTGAATGCATAGGAAAACCCTTCTATGAAAATTTGAAAACAGGTCGTCGATTCTTTCTTCCCACCGAGATCTATGGCTTCAAATCATGCTGAAAAGTCCACAACCAATGAAATTACGCCATGCAGGCATATTGTCCCCTTTGACTTTTCACAGCACGAGCATACATTTTACCTTTTCGCCCATTTTTCTTTTGCCCGTTTTGCCATTTTCACCTTCAAATCTTTGCATATGCAGTTGTATATACATACAACTAACTTGGACACGTGTCAGCCTACCATTGGATCACTATCACTAAGCACTTGCACCTTCATCACAAATCCATTGTATCCTTTTGCATCTGTGGTTGTATATGAGATTGTATGCACATACAATCACCAACATACAAGGGTGGACCCCAAATCTTTATAAAACAATTTGAAATTACCATCAGGTCTAGGCCTTGTATCTAATTCCTCTTGTATATCGCCTTGTATATCACATACAATGTGCAATATACATACAACTGCAGACTCTAGCTCATTTATCAATCGGATTGAAATAACATTCGAATCCAATGTTGTATCTAGTTCAATGTACCTTACATTGTATATCGCACATACATACAATGTGCAATATACAACCCGCGGACCCCAACCTGAAATATGCCATAATCAAATTCTCCTTCATGTCTGGGATTGTATGTGCGCTTTTGTATTTTGCATTGTATATAGCACATACATACAATCCGGGACATACAACTGTGCATGCCCCACTAGGTTCTGAAAACCATTGACTTTGACTGCTCCCGCCTTGCATATTTTATTTGTATAGATGCTCGTTGTATGTCTGATTGTATATTGGGTACATACAACCCCAATATACAACCGCGAATTTCACCTTTTTCACAAATGTAACTAACTTTCTGGTCGTGTCCGCCCTTTGCACCTGCCTACTTGTACATCACACTTTATACATGCATGCACCTGCCAGGCCCAATTTGATAATATTTGAAATCTGGGATTGTACATTCCACTTTGTATGTCATATGCAAAAGTCACATACATACAATCCCTCCGCTGTTCACCTGTGGGCCCGGCCACCAATCAACCATATCTGAATCCTTTTTGAAGTTTGGCGTTGTATCTACCTGTTGTATATCGAATATACAACACAATATACATGCAATCTTTTTAATACAACAACGGAACCAAACAGGAAAATGCGATGGAATCTTCAATGTACATCCACATTTTCACACCCAGAATTGTATCTGAATGACACATACAAACCTGATATGCATACAAAGATGCATACAACTCATATTTCCATCTTCCAGAAGCCGATTGAAATTCTTTTCGAGTCCGCCAATGTATAATTGTGCCTGCACATTAGATACAATGGCCATATACAAAGATACATACATACAACTGCGAAGGCCGAGGGACTTAGAAATTTTTTGGGTTTTTCTGAAAAGGCCTACAGATGAATACTTGAAACCCAAAACTCTAGGTGGGCACCACCATTGGCTCTGTCTGGGGATGCATGCCTCTTGCAAGCATGGCGAGAACTCTAGATCTCTAGGACGTAGACCGGGCCTTATCCATTGGGCTACAGAGTCGAACGCTGCACCAACCTGCATCATAGATCACATTTTTTTTAAAGTTTACTTGGCAGCTTAGGGCCACCAAAAAGGAAAAAATAGAATTTCCCTTTATCAAACAATCAATTTTCTGATTTCTTCAAATGAAGCCTCAAAACATTTAACTGCCTACAGCACCCATGGAAATATTCAATCTCATTGTTAAGTGTGCTACCACCAATTTCGTCTCTTACTTCCTCAACAAATCTACAATACCCTTGATCTATTTCTGGTATGCCTGACTGTAGATCATTTTCATCACCTGATGCCTCCAAATCAGAAAAGATAAAAAGCTCATACAAAACAAATGAATCTAAATCTAAATTTTGCCCTTCTTCAAAAAATAAGAGCTCCTCTGTATCAAACATGCAATATTCAGGCAAAAGCAACATCTCATAATCATATTCATTTTTATAAACATTCAGATATTCATCATCATTGCTCTCAACAATTTTATCATTAATGTCCACCTGGAATGTCTCAAGAGAAGGCATAAATAGCTCAGAGTGCAACCCTACGCTAAAAGCTTCATAGTCACCCCTGCAACCAACACTATCCCCGTTTGTATCAACATGAACATCTGTAACTCGTCCATTCACATCTGAATAGTGACCCTATTTTTCCTCTTCACCAATACACTGATAATCAACAGTAAAAGTTTCAACCTCTGCACTGTAAAGGTAGTCAGAATTTTTAAGGAAACACTCATATTCAGCATCCATATATATTTCATCATCTGAAAGGCTCACATATGCATTTGAAAGGCTCACATATGCATCTGAATGCTGACAGTCACTAACATATTCACTGTCGTCCCTTGAATCTGCATCTTCTATACCTAGAGTGAAGCTCTCCATATCTGCCTCATATAAATAATCAAAAATAATTGGGATATACCTATTACTGCAAGACACAACCTCATGTATATCTTTCATTTGATCATTTGAAGGGCATTTTGCGTCTGTAGATCTTTCTTCTAGAGGCTGATAACAATATTTGTCTTCACCATTATAGGATGTGCCTACATTTTCTACAACATCTTCTTCATGTTTATGCATCACATCATGACTACACATATTGTTCTGAAATATATTTCCCTCTACAAAATCATCTTTAAATGAGCACATTAGGACAGCTGAAATATATTCACTTTGATAACTGTTTTGAAAACTTGTAGCCATGAAACCTACTGGCATTCCATATTTCTAATTATTTTCAATATCCATAGCAAATCTGTAAGCCTAGTGAAGTGTGACTGGTTCCTTATCTCTCAATAAATAACTCATTTCTTCATCAAATGCTGCCAAATAAATTGTCAACCACAATGCATCGTTGGGTCTCATATATTCAGGAATCTGCTTGAGCAACTTAATAAATCTAAGATTAAAGGCTGGAACTAGTTCCTCATCTTCCTTTTGGATATTCATGAAATGTATGATCAATGAGACCAAATCAAATCTTTCACCAAACTGCTCTAGGAATGCAATTTCCAAATCTACCCATGAAGAAACTAAACACACAAGCAAGTCTGAAAACCAGACCCTAGCATCATCCTCTAATGACTGAACAAAAAGTCTCAATGCTACATCTTTAGCCTCAACCTCATAATCTTCTATCAAATTACAAAAATTTTGCAGATGTTTGTTTGCAGACTCAGAATTTGATCCACTATATTTTGGCAAACATTTTCTAATCTTATTGGGAATAACATTTGGGTAACCACCTATTCCTATGAAATTTAGAGCTTTATATCTTTCAATAAAAAATGGTCTTCTTTGAGAGCACAGCCAGGACTTTTGCTCTATTTGAATCATTTCAAGTGAAAAGATGGAATACTTGGAAATATGTTGCAGCTTTGGATAGGTTCAATCAACAGAGTCGCCACCTCTCACAGAGAGGACAGAATATCAACAAGGCACTTTTGTTTTCTAGATTCATCATGCCAGCAGAGCACCACATCGTCGTTCTTTGGTATTGCTGCAACAACTTCACTGGAAACTAGATTTTCTAGCCTTTAAATTATTCAACTCTATCCCCAGCGGAGTCGCCACTTTGTTGGTATTTTCTCCGAACCAACAATGGGTTTGCTAGTTCCAATGCACAGGAAAATTTGGCCAACAAATACAGGAGGTTGCGTGAGTTGCCTCCCCTTCACTTCTGGTTCTGCCGCACCAAGGGGGATATCCCTATAGCTAAAGATTTAACTTTAACTCACCCAACAGAAAGATTTAGCCTTTTAGTCACAAGCACAATACTCTCATTTTAGGACCAAGATTTGTGTGATAAATCACAAGGTTGGCAGTGTTCTTGGACATATCTAACTAGTTAGGAATGAGAGTATGCAGGGGTCCTATTTTTACTCCTACAAACTAACAGGTTGAAAATTTGAAAGGATTTGTTTTAATGTTTTGGATGCAAGATAGGGGGTTTTGGATCATAACTACTACACAAGGGCATACCGGTGCCTATCTCAGGGCAAGGAGTCAACTAGACGTATACAAGTGAATGATTTGCACTGGCATTCAAGTTTCAAGGGGCTAGATAGGTATTTGCCTTACAAACACCACCCAAGAATGAGTATTTAGCAATCTCTACTTACAAACATCCCTGTTGCCATATAATCTTCTTCATACTTAACCTAAAACAATTTAATCCACTCCTTGAGTAGATGTCAAAAGTTAAGCATGCAATATAGAAATCTATATCCTAGAATCTAAGTAACCCTTAGCAACCAGATTCAAAAGAAGGGATGCATACAACAAACAGAGACAAACAACTAAACACATGCAAAGAAGCATTTTTCATATAAACACAACATGAAACTGAACATATATGCAACGTGCATTCAAATGCAACATAAACTCACAAAAGAGACAGAACAGCCAAAAAGCTCTATTTTTTGTTATTTCTCTAAAAAACGTGTCCAGGTCTTCCACCACTCAAAAATGAGTGACACAGTCCTCTTATATAGCAAGAACGTGCCCTCAACATTAAGTACAATGCCACTTCAAAATTTCACCAAATACAGTGCACCATCAAAATGGCACCTAAAACATTCAATGCTCCAGGTAAAAAAGGAAGGAAAAATAGGTGAACTTGGGAAACACGCAGCCGAATGGAGGTTTTCCATTAAGAATGGTAGGTAGCCTGTCATTCATTGACCATGCCTCTGCAAATTTGCCATTAATGGCCAACCTACTCGCAGCCTTTGGAAACGCATCAATTTGTGTGTTCAAGAACTTTTCCCGCCTGGAATGCAGCTGCGAATGCATAGGAAAACCCTCCTATGAAAATTTGAAAACAGGTCGTCGATTCTTTCTTCCCGCAGAGATCTACGACTTCAAATCATGCTGAAAAGTCCACAACCAATGAAATTACGCCATGCAGGCGTATTGTCCCCTTTGACTTTTCACAGCACGAGCATACATTTTACCTTTTCGCCCATTTTTGTCTTTTGCCCGTTTTGCCATTTTCGCCTTCAAATCTTTGCATATGCAGTTGTCTATACATACAACTGACTTGGACATGTGTTAGCCTGCCATTGGATCACTATCGCTAAGCACTTGCACCTTCATCACCGATCCATTGTATCCTTTTGCATCTGTGGTTGTATATGAGATTGTATGCACATACAATCACCAACATACAAGGGCAGACCCCAAATCTTTATAAAACAATTTGAAATTACCATTGGGTCCAGGCCTTGTATCTAATTCCTCTTGTATATCGCCTTGTATATCACATACAATGTGCAATATACATACAACTGCGGACTCTAGCTCATTTATCAATCGGATTGAAATAACATTCGAATCTGGCATTGCATCTAGTTCATTGTACCTTACATTGTATATCGCACATACATACAATGTGCAATATACAACCCGTGGACCCCAGCTTGAAATCCGCCATAATCAAATTCTCCTTCGTGTCCGGGATTGTATGTGCGCTTTTGTATTTTGCATTGTATATAGCACATACATACAATCTGGGACATAAAATTGTGCGAGCCCCATCAGGTTCTGAAAACCATTGACTTTGACTGCTCCCGCCTTGCATATTTCATTTGTATCTGCTCGTTGTATGTCTGATTGTATATTGGGTACATACAACCCCAATATACAACCGCAGATTTCACCTTTTTCATAAATGCAACTAACTTTCTGGCCGTGTCCGCCCTTTGCACCTACCTACTTATACATCACACTTTGTACATGCATGTACCCGCCAGGCCCGATTTGATAATATTTGAAATCCAGGATTGTACATTCTGCTTTGTATGTCATATGCAAAAGTCACATACATACAATCCCTCCGCTGTTCACTTGTGGGCCCAGCCACCAATAAACCAGATCTGAATCCTTTTTGAAGTCTGGCGTTGTATCTACCTGTTGTATATCGAATATACAACACAATATACATGCAATCTTTTTGATACAACAACGGAACCAAACAGGAAAATATGATGGAATCTTCAATGTACATCCACATTTTCAGACCCAGAATTGTATCTGAATGACACATACAAACCTGATATGCATACAAAGATGCATACAACTCATATTTCCATCTTTCAGAAGTTGATTGAAATTCTTTTTGGGTCCGCCATTGTATAATTGCGCCTGCACATTCAATACAATGGCCATATACAAAGATACATACATACAACTGCGAAGGCCGAGGGACTTAGAAATTTTTTTGGGTTTTTCTGAAAAGGCTTGCAGATGAATACTTGAAACCCAAAACTCCAGGTGGGCACCACCAGGGAACTTATACAAACTTCACCTACTTACCATGGAATGCTCCAAGAATCTTTACAAAAGGTGATTGTACCACCTGCTATCAAGACAAACGATGTAGCATCTCTATTAGATTGTATGCATTCGACAAAAATAGACATTTTGTTTCAACAACATGAGTTGCCATCTCTTGAAGTTCAGAATCAATATGATCCTTTGATTATCTTCATTACAATAAATAAGAAACTAATTAAGAGAGTTATGATTGATAATGGATCAACTCTTAATGTTTGTGGCATCAATTTATTACATAAAATTAAAGTTGATACATCTTTGATTAAGCTAGAAATGACAAGTATCCATGGCTTTGATAATGTTGGAAGACAATTTGTAGGCACTATAACTTTACCTATACAAGTTGGGCATGTGATTGTATCTACTCTGATTCATGTCATGCCTGGTTCTTTATCTTACAGCATGATTCTTGGCAGACCTTGGATTCATGCATTGGGGGCAGTTCCTTCTACCCTACATCATTCAATCAAATTTATATTTAAAGATAAACTTCATACTATTCATGTTGATCCTAAACTTGATAACTCTTTACAAATTGAATCACAAAAACAAGTTGTTTGTCATAAGATCTTAAACAATTAGAAAGTTGACTCGTCAATTTCTTTTGCCATAGATAATGTTGTGTACGAGTCCAAGCAATCGAATGCATTTCTCAGTGATGATTGGGGTTCATTAGATTTTACATCTTCCTCTATAGGTGAATATAAAATTAATGACCTTATCCCTAAAACATCAAATATTGCATCGATATCATCTCAAAATTCAAATGTGAAACCTAAAGCCTCTTTGGTAACGAATTTAGATAATACTCTTACTTATACTACAGAGTATGACACCTATGAATTCCTACCTTCTTCCAAGGAAATGTCTTCTCTTTATGGTCGAGGATTTTAGATCCTTTATAAGAACTATGATTATGTAGGTAATGGTTGCAGTATTAATCAACAAGGAATTAAAGTCCCAATAAAATTCATTTCGCGACATTACTCAAGCGACATTGGATATAATCCTTTAAAGGAATCTAAAGCCTGTAGACATCCTACTCTAATGTGAATACAATATCGACACTTAATTTGATCTTTCCCAAGATGATCGACACTAGTTGTCTTCTAGGTTAGATTCCTTTGGATATATTTTCAACAGATGAAGCGATAATTGAATTCTTGGGTGCTTATGACAATATTCTCCATTACCATCATAAACATGGATTACCCTGTTGTTTGAACAATAGTGCATATTTTGGGAAATCTACTAGCATGATAAATACTACTCTAAAGTCTGAGGAAGAATCTGAAGAACTACCACAATCACTTGATCTCCTAAACCATAGTACTCTACTTAATGGAAAGACTGTTGATGTTTTCATGGAGAAAGATGACACTGAAAAATTTATTCCTATTGTGATTGTTTAAACACAGAAGAAAAAGAAGAAATGACCAAGTTATTACATGAATTTTTTTAATCATTCGCTTGGAATTATTCAGATATGCCTGGTATTGATCCTCAAATTGTAACACATAATATCATCTTGAAACCATATGCTAAGCCATTTAAACAAAACATTCGTAAGATGAATCCTAAGGTTGCATTACTCGTCAAAGCTGAGATAGAAAAGCTTCTACATGCTAGCTTTATCTACTCTATTGACTATTCACCTTGGATTTCGAATATCATTGTTGTCGCTAAACCCGATGGCCGTATAAGAATGTGTACCAATTTTAAAGACTTGAATCTTGTATCTTTGAAAGACTATTTTCTACTTCCTAACATTGATATGCTTGTCGATTTTATAGCTGGCCATGAATTACTCTCTTTCATGGATGGTTTTTCAGGATATAATCAAATTTTGATAAACCCTCGAGATCAATATAAAACAGCTTTTATAACACCTTGGGGTACATTTTGTTGGGTGGTCATGCCGTTTGGACCTAAGAATGCAGGAGCTACTTACCAATGCGCTATGACACTTATATTTCATGATTACATGAACAACATTTTAGAGGATTATGTCGATGACATCTTAGCGAAGTCCATTCATAGCCGAGATCATGCCATGACTCTCCAACAAATTTTTGAGCGAATAAAAAAATACAGCATGCAATTAAACCCTCGTAAGTGTGTTTTTGGTGTAGATAGTGGAAAATTGTTAGGATTTATCATTTCAAATCATGGTATTGAGGTGGATACGAAAAAGATTGATGTATTAAGGTGGATATGAAAAAGATTGATGTCATTGTTAATATCCCAACACCTAAGAACATATCTCAACTTCGTAGTTTGCAAGGAAAGATACAGGCCATCCGCCAATTTGTTTCACAAGTCGCAAATAGGACTCACCCTTTTACACAACTACTGAAGAAGGATTTGAAATTTCAATGGAATTCTAAATGTCAAAAAGCTTTCAAATATTTAAAGACTTGTCTAGATAATCCTCCTGCTCTACAACCTGTTGTTTCTAATAAACCTTTTCTATTATATATCTCAATATCTAATAATGCTCTCACAGCCTTATTAGCACAACATAATATCAAAGGCAAAGAATGTGTTGTATATTATATCAACCAAACCTTGCTCGATTATGAAGTGCGATACACTGTTATCGAGAAGCATTGCTTAGCTTTAGTGTTTGTAACACAGAAGCTTAGACACTATCTTTTAAATGTTGAAATACATGTGATGGTGAAATTCGACCCTCTGAAACATCTTTTTGCTAAAACTAATTTGTCGAGTCATCTTGCTAAATGGGTTTTGTTGTTAACTAAATTTGATCTTAAGTTTATTTTCCAGAAGGCAATTAAAGGACAAGTGTTAACTGACAATTTAGCCGAAGCACCTTCACCTTTTTCTATACAACATTAGGACACATTCCCCGATGACCAAATTCTAGCTATTACTAAGGATGATAAATGGGAACTGTATTTTGATGGATCAAGATGTCAAACCGGCTCTGATGCTGGTGTTATATTAATACCCCCTGCAGGTAAGTTGATTCCTATGTCTTATCGCCTAAACTTCTCATGCACAAACAACATTACTGAATATGAAGCTCTCATTGCAGAACTTTGTGCCGCATTGGCCCTTAACATCAAAAATATCACTATATATGGTGATTCACAGCTAATTGTATGACAAATAACTAGATCATATCAAACTAAACACGACAAGCTATCTCAATATCCTGAGTTTGCTCTATCTCTATTAAAACAATTTATATCATTTTCAATAAATACTATCCCTGGGAAAGACAATCGACATGCGGATGCAATGACAAGCATAGATTCTCTTATATCCCCTGATGATTCTCCTAAGGAATTTATTTTCATTATTCATAATCTTACAACACCGACAGTTGAAGACCCCATAGTTGTGAATTTGAAACTTTGTGGTAATACATATGCTAACGAATGGTTCTCCCATATATTCAATTATTTACATGACAGAACCATTCCTAACTCAACATCTAAGAATGCCTGAGTTCATCTACGCAAACTTGTGGCGCATTGCATCATCTTACTGAATGTTTTGTATAGACGAAGTTACAACAGAGTTTTACTCTGATGTCTAAGTAATTTAGAGATCCCGATAGCTTTAGAAGAAGCTCATTCTAGTGCCTGTGGAGGGAATTTTGGAGGAAAATCCTTGGTAGAAAAGTTATTATGAATGGGATATTATTGGCAATGCATGGAACAAGATTCCTTCACCTATTTCAAGAAATGCCTATAATGCCAACAACATAATCATCTAATCTGTGCACCCGCTCAGGAACTTCGTGCCCAAGTTTCACCTTGGCCATTTTCTATTTGGGGCTTGGATCTAATTGGTAAAATCTCTTCACTTTCCTCTGAAGGGCATGCATTTATTATCACTGCTACTGATTACTTCACGAAGTGGGTCGAAGTTGTTCCCTTTCAATCCACGACTGCTGACATAATTTGTCAGTTTATACAAGATAACATCATTTCTCAATTTGGTATACATTCCTCCCTCATTTCTAATAATGGTACACCATTTAAGAACAAGGACGTGAAGAAATTTCTTGAAAAATATCATATTCAACGTCGCTTCTCTATGCCTTATTACCCTCAATCAAATGGCCAAGCAGAAGCTTCAAACAAGGTTATTAGACAGATTTTATGGAAAACTGTTAACAAACATCAAAAAGACTGGCACATTTAGTTATCCTATGCATTATGGGCTTATAGAACAAGTATTCGTATGGATATTGGGAATACACCGTACAATCTTGTCTATGGCGCAGATGCGATAATGCCCTTAAAATTAGAAATTCTGTCATTGAGAGTTTCCCTAAGAGACATTATTAATGATGATACAAATTGTGAAAAGAAATTGCAAGAACTTGAGATGCTTGATGAACAACAAATAAACGCTCTTGAGCACCTCAAGGCCCATCAAAAAAGCATACAATAAACATTTTATACATCGTTCATTTGATGTTGGAGACATTGTACTTTATGAGAATCAACGCAATGTGAATGCACCTCCTGGAGAAAAAGGTAAGTCCAACACTAATTGGCTAGGACCATACATAGTTATTGAAGCCTTTAGATCAGGGGCATACAAACTAGCTGATGAACAATGTACGCCACTTAAAGAACCTATTAACGCAGCGCATCTCAAGAAATTCCATGCTTAAGATTTGATGTTAAATGTTACTTTATAAAGCAAATTTATTTAGATTAGCTTCAATTTTGACAAGATATTATTATTTTGTCTTAATTCACATCTTTCGTTCGGTTAATCATTGTTGTATCTAGCTTATACATTCTTTATTAAGATCACTTTTGTATTAACTGAATGTAGCATAGAATTTCAGTTATATGTGAAATTTTTAATCATTGTGCTTGATACTATATGTTCTGTAAAGAATTGTTAGCATGTCACATTAGCATTAATTACATTTCCATATTAGCCTTTAACATTTATCACTGGTTGCATCTTACAAAAAAATCACATGTGATAAATTAAAAACATTGCGAATAGAGAAAAAGAAAACATCATATATATATCATCATCAGTTTCAAATATACATCCGAGTCGACTATCCTTTACAATAAAATGGGATGTCGTAGTACATAATATATACATCACATAGCTGAACCTCGATCACTTGTACCCTCAGGACCTCGTGGTGTGCGTGTGATAGAGGCCTGACCATGTGTGGCTATGGATCACGAATGACTCCTAGAGACACTCTATGATCGTAGCCCCCTGATCTCACCTCTTAGTCCTAACACCTTGTCATGTGCCTCCTGGTACATCTACTAGTACTAGTCTCTCTCTACTTGAGCTCTGTCTCTGTTAGCTCTCGCCTGATGTAACTCAGGAAGCAAGAACTTAGGGACGACTGGCTCTCTCTTAGATGTGGGTACCGCTACCATGTGATCCCACTGCGCCTGGAGCTCAACCTCAGCATGCTCAGCTCTTTGAAGTAACTCCTCTCTCTCCCATGTAGACTGCTCTAGGATGGCCTCTACAGCCACCCTATATCTGACAAAAGGCATGAATATCTCTGCATGTCGCCCAGCAGATGGCCGTGACAAATATCCCACCCGAACTTGTTGCTCAGCGACATATGTAGGTACTATGTCTGCTATGACGTGACTCACAAAGTCTCACCAAGCATCAGTCCCAACTACAAAACAAAAACTTGAATAGATATTAAACTCTCATATAAGCACCATAAACAATTATAAACATAAGAACATTAAACTAACAAAACAAGTCTAACCTGGATCTCCATCTCACCAAGATGAATCTCGAATTGTTGAAGGTGTAATGAGCTCTGCAGACTAATCTGTAGCTGGGGGCATAGGCCTACTGGTCTCCCCCCGCTCGCTCTGACTTGACCTCTCAACACCTACATGGACTGGACCACGAGCTCTAGACCATGGTCTCAACTCGGTCTCCTCGTCAGTGTCCACCTCCTCCTGGTCCTATCACGGTCTCACCCTGAAGACGTACTGCGATGGAACCTCCTCATCAACATCATCGGCATCCTCCACATCCTCCTCTAGATCATAATATCCTGCAAAGTCACTCACATCATCCTCTACCCTTGTGTCACTAGCCTGACTGGCCCAAGGTTGAGGATCACCTATAGGGTGACTAGGAGGAAAGATAGGAGAAGGTCGTGCCGTATGCCACCAGGTCTAATATGCTCAGGTAAAACTGACATCATCTGCATTTGATATCAGCTTTGCATCTTCGGGACCATCATCATCACTTAGAGGTACATCTGCTACCATTAGGCGTCAGGCATTGTTCGCCCTGACTGCGTTGCGTGCAGTGCGCGCATAGCTTGGATGCACCATAGGACCATCCTATACACGTCTGAACTATCGCGCCACCCTATCAAAGTAGAACCAAGCAACAACGTGATCGAGGCGACCGGCCATCAACCGATCCCTCTACATCCTCGCTAACTGTCTCCACTGGCCAGGCCAACAATATAGCCGTGATAAGGTCTCCAAATGATATCACCGGACTGTAGTCTATCAAAAACAACTCTCTAATATAACAGATCACCGTGTCTCCAACATTTGACCAATGGATGGTTATGAACACGTGGATGGGTGAACGCTGACTCTATAGGAACCCCCGTCGGTCGCGTGCACCTAATATGCTCGAAAGCCCAAACCTGTAGTAAAGTGCAGATCATCAGGCTATGCATCTCATAATGGATGTATCGTCCCAAGTCACGGTAGAGGTACGCAAGCATGTTGTGCCCCCACGCGTATACAGTCTGATGCTCCTCCATTACTCTAATGGTGTGAACGAGATCCCTGTGAAGGTGAGTGCCTTGTCCATCTAGTGTGACGGCTAGTGCAACAATGACTTTCATGATCCTCCGAACCAATGGGATGTCACCGCATCCCTACTCTAGAAGCCAGAGCTAAATTTGTCCTCACTCTACATGAGAAACTGTACGACCTAGACAATACAGCTGACTCTCACGAGTGTACTTCACTGTACGTTGTCCCATGACCCTCGTTGTCTCTCCTCAGACAGGCAGTCGTAGGATCCTGTAAACATCCTCCAGCGTGATAGTCATCTCATCTATGGGTAAGTGAAATGTGGATGTATCAGCATTCCATCTCTCCATCAGGGCCATCAACATACTACAATCAAATCTAATTGATCCCTCTTTGCACTAGTCATAGTACTAGTGCGCTCTCGAAGTAGTGCCATCAGGCAACTGCCTATGTGGTCTCATGTCTCTGGGACGTCCTGTAGATTGAATAGCAAGCAATAGTGTCAGTTTTCATCCTCAAACTAGCAATCACTATTTGAACTAGCAATGTGTGCCTGTACCTTAGGGCCCGTGTCCTCTGTGGACCCAGGCGCCCCAAGAAGACATGGGCACCCCAGAGGGACACTAGCACCCAGAGGGACTAGGGCGCCCTAGTAGGACTCTGGCACCCTGGAAGGACTCGGGTGACCCTACTTGGGATCCCTGTCCATTAGGACCCCCTCAACACGGTAAACAAGAAAAATAGCTGAAATAAAAATAGAAAGATGACAGAAGCGTAAGATTAGGACCCTACCTCGGTCGCAAAATGCCTCTCTGCCACTCGGGTTTGTAGCATCTCCAGTCGTGGGGGCTAATACGGGCGTCAACTCGGCATGGTTGTCCTCCTCTTCTCATTCTCTCTCTTCTCTACACAATGACAAGAAACAAGAATGAATAGTGATAAGTGAAGACTCCCTTTACATAAAGTAAGTGGATGAGAATTCCTATCCCTAACTAGGTGTAAAATTGAATAGTGTCATTCTTGAGCCTCTATCTTGAGCTGTCGAACTCAGATTTTCACGTCATTTGTTGCATTGCAAACCTGGTTCCGCTCTCTATCTCACCCGATGTGTTGCTTTTGGGTGTTGTTTCTTCAAACAACCCTCACAATTTATTTTTCATCAAGTTTACCTTTAAATTGATGCGTGTAGATATCTCCTTGTTTCTCCTTTTCAGACTAAGCAAGCAAAAACAAGGGGGAACATATATCTCCCTCAATTTCCTCCCTTATCATGTCTCATCACTCAACCCCCTTAATGTTTTTGTACTAATTCATTGATGGTGGTTGCAAGTTGATTTGATTTTGATCATCTGATAAGTGTTCCTTTGCAAGTTGTGGTTCCTGACTTTGTGGTCTTGCAAGATTACGAACTTGGGGGATTCTTCCTTTTCTACGACAACACTTCGACTTCCTCTACGGTATCCTTTTGGGTATCATTTTCATGATTAATGCATTTACTATCCTTTACGTGCATATGCACATAGTGTCATATGGCCACTAAAGTGGGGGCTAAATGAAACGTCAAAAATTGTCCTCATGTATGGAATGGTACAACTTCCCTCAGTTTAACTCCTCACCTTTGGTGTCCTTTTAACCTCTTTGTTTTTGGTCTTCCTGAAACCCTGATTAACTTGTGTCTAGTTGAAAAATATTCATTTTCCGATATAACTATTGATTGAACCTAGAAAGGAAATTTGGATTTTGGGTCCCTGGAACCCCCTAGAAGTAGATCTGATCAGAAAATGCGGGATTGGACTTGGGCACACGCGCCCTAGTTCTACCCCATTTTTTGGGATTTTGAATCTTGGCAGGGTGTCGACTCCCACCATGCATCTTAGGATTGCGTTTCAAATTTTTGTTTCTACGCAATATCGAGACATTATTTCAAACTTTGAATCTCCTAAAGTTAGATACTTAAACACATTTGAAAATCATTTTATCACACAATCTATATGCAAACTTGATGCCAAAACTCTGCTGAAATTGCCATTGAAGATTAGTGATTTGTTGAATCTCTTGAAAGTTATTTGAATTTTCTATCATCGAGACAATGGATGGAGATTAGGAATCAAGATCTTGAGACTATCTTGCTCTTCATAGGGTTTGTACACCTTTTGCATGATCAGGAGAAGGGTTGAAGCGTCCAACATCGAGTTTGGAGATCCTCTGTGGACATTGTTGATTCACCTTCTTGTTCATGCAAGTCTTCATTGCTTTCATCTTCTTGAGGTGAAGTTGTATTTGTTCATTGAGTTGAAGCAAGTTATTGATCTTCCCTTGATTGAGACATCTAGGGTTTGATATTTTTGCATACACTTTGTTAGGTTTGCACATACTTCTGCAAATCTTTATCTCTGGCTATTGTTGAGGTAGGAATACCCAAAATGGGGCTTGACTGAGGCAAGCTCCTATATAGCTGCAACATCTCTTCTCCTCCTTTTGTAGGTACAGATCGTGTTTGACGGGATATGGTAGAAAGGAGTGACAGAAAGAAGGATATTGTGAATACAGTCGTCACTGAATTTCAAAGTTCCAAATCCTGACACTTTCAGAACTAATGAGCAGGTGCCCTAGTCCAACTGGGGAGATTCTTTGAGATCTGGGAGCTACTGAAGTTTAACAGACATCTGATGCAGAAGGTTTTTCTAGACGAAAAGTTGCAGGACTAATGAGCGGGCACCCTAGTCCCGTTAGCCCTTAGTTTCTGAGTGCATGACCTCTGAACCTTATTCTCTGCATTTTTGTGATTTGTTCTGTCTATTTCATCTCTGAATTTAGTAGATTACACTCACAAGGTGTAATTAGGGTTTGGTGATTAGTGAATGAAAACACTAGGTAAACCTTAGCTTAAACACCTGATCAAATCTAATTAACATTAGGGAATGCATAAGAAATTTGTAGCTTGATCTCATGCTCGGTTCTTATCTTCCCAATGTTTAGTTAGTGAAGAAATAGGACTTAATCTTGTTTTAAGGAACCCTACTTTTTCACCCTAAATATATATATACACCTTGTATTGACTATGTATTGGCCAATAGTTATATAGGTATTATCTTTTAAATGAATAAAATGTGGCCAATAAATATAAACATTTATCCTTGTATTGGTGGTGATATGGCCATTAGATATAAACAGATACCTTATCTTGGTTGAGATATAACAGATAGATAATATCCTTATCTATGTATGACCACAGGAATGCAAAATAAACTATACAAAGTTGTCATAAATTGTTGGATAATTGAGAAGTCTCGTGTAAAAAACAAAGGACCTATTTATAAGCATAAATATATATTATATGGGCAGATATATATATATATATATATATATATATATATATATATACACTCATAAATACACCTTGAGACTCCTTGTCATGAAATATGTTTTGTGAATCCATACAAGTTTTTAGGTTTGGCATAAACTTCAAATAAAGGTAGTTTGCTCTTGCATTATAGACCCTTATAGTTCTTGAGGTAGACATATTAAATACGATCTACGTGATTGAGTAATTTAACTTCGGGGAGAAGTTATGAATACTCAAGGGAGGTTTAAACCCATACTCTATGATGTAAAGAATGACTCGTATCAAAAAAATCTTGTCTATTCCTTGAGCATGAAAATATGGTTGACTAAACATTGAGTAGTTGACATATGTCAAAGACCCGAGATTGCGAGGACACAAAGAGAGGCTCAATGCATGATTTTAAGTTATCCAGGCTCTTATCCTATAATTGTCTAGTTGACATTTAGTAGAAGGTATACTAGTAATGCCAATTAGACAGGTATAGAGTAATAATCATTAATTATCTTGATTTACCATTAATCTGTGTATAACTAATAAGAATAGAAGAGGTGTATGAACAGTCGGCTCATTTATTTTGAAACTTTTGTCAAAGTAATGCAAAATCATTGCTTGCATTGTCAGTTCACCGTGTCCTTGTTCCATGAACACTCATATTGGTTGTACATAGCTAGAGGTAGACTAGAAGTTGTATAACCAATTGTTTTTGCTAGGACACCACACTAGTTCTCAGATGACACATTGATTCTTATTGATTCTCACTATCTATACCCTTGCAAAGAGTAGGGCCACTTCCAATAGGAAGGTGAGCGAGGGACTGCCGGTCTATGGTTGGAGGAAAAGCACCCGAGTGATGCTATCCCTCCTACAATTGAATTGCTGAAGACTTGTGATACAGAAGACATTACTTCATTTATAAATGTAAATGTTAAAATGTTGTAAGTCCTGAGAAATGTGACCTTTAGCTATTGTATTGGATATTCATTATGTATTTATGAATATACTTGCTTTGCTTCTTATGAGGGAATATAAAAATAATAATTTAGTGAATTAATCAATTTATTACATTTATTTTCAAATGTTTCTATTTCATTCAAAATGGGATGTTACACAATGCATACAACTTCAATCGAGATTATTCCAACATTGTATTACATTAGCTTATAAAATCATACATATTGTTGTAAATGTAACTAAAACAACCTACGGGAATGTAACTTCCCAAAAACTAACATTTATTAATGACTACAAGAAACTAACCTATATGTATAAATTAACATTTACATGTTAGTTTATTTATTTATGTTTATTCTAAACTATATACGATATAAAATGATGTAATAAATCCAACAAAGAATTGTGACAACTAGACTACCCAAAGTGCTTTATAGAAATGAGTTTCATGAAGAAATCAGTGATATGATTACCTTGCTTTATAGAATTCTCAATAACGTAGATGGTAAGGAATTCCATTCATGAATGTTTCAATTTATTATCAAAATCCTAGAAGGGAAAGAAAACATTGATTGGGAAACTCTAATTAGCAAAAATTTACATAACCAATTGGTAGAAGTTAGAGGTTCAAAGTGCTTTTACATGACCTCATAGCTAGTATATTGTATTGCTAAGAGAGCTATCCTTCCTTGTCTAAAAAGATGAATCACGAATGTAGGGAAGAAGAAAGTTAACAAACATTACCCTCAACTTGAACTCAAAGAAAGCCAAAATGTTCTACGAGGGGTAAATGTAGTGTATGAAATTCAATTTGGAAAAGAAAAATGAGCTTTTCCTTGCCAAATTATCTCAATGACTACAATAGGAACAACTAGCTCACCTAAATAGATTTAATATGTTGTTATCTTAGCAGAAGAGTAGATTTTTACTAGTTGCACTTATGTGTTTTACCCTTGACAAAACTATGTTTTCAAACCAAGCTAAAACACTATTCTAATTGATAGAAATTGAATTTTATAGGATATAGAACTTCAAATTTAACTAAAATGAACATAAATGTAAATAGGAGATCAAGAGGAACCTGTGACAACAATTTGGAGCTCACTGGTCAGGATGCTAGTGTGTCGTGTGGACATTTGTTTGTCACGTTTTGATATGGATAACACAGAAAACCAAAGATTCAAAATCTGTTCTCGCTTATCACACCCAGCCTACACAGTAGATAGCAACAAAAGAATCCTAGAGATCTCCAAGTGACAATAGAAGCTGAAAATAAAGAAATATTATATTTATATACTCAAAAGAAATAATTGAAATTATAAAACAAAGGAGAAACTCACAAAACTAGCATGCACTTGGAAACCTTCTCCAAATCTATAAGTTGCAAGGAAACAAGAAAGTGTTGGGGTTGTTTGGGATATTGCCTTCAGGTCAAGCCCCTATGTAGGTTTTTCAAGCTCCATGGACAACCAATATTAGAGAATATCAAAAAATAGTGTGTGCTCTTATTTCCTAAGTGTATTTAAGAAAAAATAACAGCAGTGACAATGATAAAACTATGAATGCTAATGCTAAATCTACTCAAGCTAAAGCAAACTAGTGAGCTTTGAAGAGATGAAAAGAGAATGAGGGAACCCACAAAATGCTACACACACAATAGATGGAAAATAAACACCTCAAAGAATGCAAATGAAAGCTATCTAACCAAATACGAAGCCTAAGCTAGAGCCCAGCAGGAGATAGTGGTTCCCAAAAAACCTACGGAGATGCCAAAAACTTAAAGATTGATCACATAGACTTGAAGAGAACACATGAATTTTTTGTACGTCGTAGGAAGCCAAGGAAGATTTACCAAGAATGTTGTAAAAATAATCAAGAATTTGAGAGTATGCTAGAATGAACAATGGAGTTGCCAAAAATCTTTGCAGAACTAGCAAGAATGGATTCAAAAAGATAACTTAGAGGGAAGAAGAGGGGAGGTAGGTCAAAACAAGTCATTCAGACATGGTAGAGGCGTTACACAAGCTCGTGCATGTAGAAGGTGGCAAGAAACTCTCAAAAATGGTTATTAGGCGACAAGCGAATGTAGGACACTTGTGCATCATGCGAAAGTCTACACAGCACCAATGTTTGAGTAACTTCAGCTTATGAACCTTGAAAAAACCTTAGGATAGACACGAGAACATAACACATAATTTTTTTACAAAAATAAGCACAAAAGAGAAAACATAACACAAACACAACATTTGTGGGTGGGAAAGGCCAAGGCAAAGGCTAAAAATGAACCTAAAACATGCTAGGGAATGGACATTAAAATGAGCACAAAATGTAGTGTGAAATTGCAAGGGCATGCAATTTTCAACATTACAATAAATAATGTTTTTTTGTTCATCATAAGCATGTTTGAGAATTATCTTAACAAACCTATTTGTTTACAAGCAATTGAGGCTATCACCTTATATGAAAATTGGTTTATTCAATTGTCTTCATTCTCGTATATCAGAGTTTGATCACTTCACTAGATCCCCATATAGGCTACCAAATTATGTTAGTGATAGATTGGTATTGTTGGAGCTATGTTGATAGTTAATTGTTGTTCAAAAAATCCTTTCAAGTAAACCTAAGCAAGGCATCAAGTTTCCTCTTTCAATTGGTAATTACACTTGTCCATCCTATGCAAATGCTAAATGTGTAGAAGTAGAACTGATATTTGGTAACACTTCATCGTTTTGAGTCAAGACATGCATATGATCTAGGAGGGTTTATGGAGAAGATGGTAGGGTTAGCCTTCGTACATAAGCCAAGTCTTGAAACTTTTGGTCTAATTGCAATGATAAGCATGAAATCCCTAAAAGAGATTACTCTAAGCTAACAACTTTTAAGATCCAAGCTTTTGGAATAAAAGAAGTGCATGATGAAATTTTAGATGATGGTAGTGTTATGGACCCTATATATGAAGAACAACAATTTTTTGATAAATCTATTCCAAATATTAATTGGTCGTTACCAAAATATAAATCAATCAAGGATAGGACCCAACATGTAATCAAAGGGAGTTTGGCATGGTTGGGAATGACAACCAAAGAGTCAAAGTAAGCAAATGGAGAGTCACACAAGAAGAAGGTAAAGGAGAGCCTTAAGTAGAAGAAGGTTCATGTTATCTCTGCAACTCGACCTACTCAAGTGACATTGTATGAAACAATGCATGTTGAAGATTTAGAACAAGAGCCTTGTGATGACAAAAAAAATAGTGAGAAAGGAGAAGCCTAAAATGACAATTTAAGTTTTCTAGTGGCGTGTAGGAAGGTGAAAATGTTCAAAACTTCGATTCTTCCTCATATCCACATAAGTGATCTGCCCCTGTTCTTCAGAATACTTCCTCTCCTAGTGAGCAACCTTCTCCTACCAAAGAGCCTCTATTGGTGCAGAACCCCCCTTCTTCTACAAAGGCTCCTCCTCCACAAAGGCAGCCTCTTCTTTATGAAACTCCTCCACCTCAAGAGTCTCCAAGAACTCCACCTCCTCAAAAATCCCTTATATATCCAAGGCCCTCTCCAAAGCGAAGTCCTCTAAAGAAACAAGTCAAAACACAAGCTACTGCAGAAGAAAAATCTTCTACCCTAATGCTCTAAAATGGGTTAATCAAGTTCTTAAAAAAAAAGAAAAGGGTGACAAAACCAATGGTGGAAGATTTTTCAAAGTTGGCAACCCTCTTAACACAATCGCTCCTTCCCCCCAAAATAGCTAAGGTAAGATCTTCCATTACTACCAATTCTCAAGGCATAAGATATGTTGAAATTGTTACTCACTTGTGTGATAAAGAGGAAAGAGAAATACAAATATCTGATTATCAAGTCACTAGAGTAGCACTCAATAAGCAAACAAGAGAAGTGTAAAGAAGATGTAAAATCTCCCATAGATATAATGATCCAAAAGTTAGATGAGGATAAAGAAATTAAAAAGCAATTGAAATAAAAGGTGAAGCAATTGACATCTTATGTGCAATATTTAGTGGGCCCTATTTCGTCTTCATCTACAATGTCAACTCCTTAATTTATTAATTTTGTGGGTAAAAATAAGCCTTGTACCAACAAGATCAATAATATAGCAAAAGTTACTAAATCTTGGACTAACATCCAAACTTATAGATGAGGTTTTCATTTTATATCATAAGATCCAAGATGAACTAAATTCCATAAATGAATTGGAAGAGAAATTTAGTGAAGAGTTGCAACACTAGAATAGATATTTCCTCAAACCCTAGCAATGGTCAAAGTTGATTTTGATGTTCTCATTTCAAAGGGAATTTTTTTATGGAACGAGTCTTTCCCTACATATTGAATGGAAGGAAGCTATTCAATGGAGAATTGGAATTCTAAGTGAAGGAAAATTTAAATTCAAGGAGACTAATAATTTGGCTCATAAAGCCTTAGGGGATATTTGAGGATTTGTTGAAAAAAATTCATGCAATTTATACAATGAATAGAATTCCATTAATTCAATTGATGCCTTTGAAAGAATAGTTTTAAAAAGTTATAAAAGATGGATCGTCCAAAGAATCAAGGTTTGACATTGTGTTGATCGATAAACTTGTTAAATTGAAAATATCGTGCATACACTTTGAGAAGAAACTAAACAAATGTCAATAGAGTGCCCCTTAAGATTCAAGATATTCACATGTTACAAGTATTTTGATGGACCAAACTCTAAAGAAGTTAATGCAATGCTAGATAAATTCAATTTGTATCAACAAAGAACCCAAGGCCCCAATAAAAGGTTGTTAATATTGAAGGTAGCCAAGAAGGTGTTCATTGATCAAAGCTTGGAACATTCAAAATCAAATATTTGCTGAAGAGTAACATTTTAATATAAAGTTTATGGTGTAATATTTTAATGAGCCAAAAATGTACTGATTTTGGAGTCTCTTTTTTTCTTTTTCTTTTTTGGTTAAGTTCAATACAAGTAGTTAGGCAATAATGGAGAATGTTAAATGAATTTCACCTACTTCTATAGCTCAAACAATGTAGGGTACTGCTGAAAAAATAAATTGCTTTTATGATCTAGAAAATCAATAAAATTATTTGAGAACTTTCTGTCTTGGATGTTTTATTTAAATTTACATCATTCTTATTTCTACTATAAATCTGTGTTGTACAATTATTTCCTTTTAAAATCTGCAAGAAATGTTAATTTGTAACTTCACAAAACCTTTACTTTTCCTTTCAAAACCTTTGCTTTTCCTTTCAATTAGATCAATTTCAACATTCACTTTAATTTAATTCACATTCTTTCTCAGCATTTTGAAACATAGATTTTCAAATTTATTTTGAGTTTTGCAAATACTCCAAAACAAAAAAACCTCATAAAAGATTTTTGTAAATTGTATTATATACATTTTCTAGAATTTTAACTTTTATTAAGGAAGCCACACCATCTTGAAGAGGGGTATTTATCCAAATTACTATTGGTAAATTGGTAAGTGTCAATTTTACTTCCAGGAGTGCCCTTTCTACAACCCAAGTGGCTTGACCTCCACTTTTTCTAAAATTTTATAGCCTCCACTAAAAGGTTTCAAATTTAATGATCAACCCACAACTTCACTGCCAGATAAAAGGTTTCAGGCCCTTTCAAAACCTGTTTTTACCCCTTAATCAAAAATCCACAACTTCACTGCAAGACTCTTGGGACTTTCTATTGTGATAGTGTATGGCCCTTTGAGCTCTCTATTTCAATCCATTTGTTTCTTCTCTGGGTTATTGTAATTCCTTGTCAAATAAGGAAAGAGGAGGCTCAAATAGCTCTTGAACACAACTAACCCAAGGAGTATGTCTCTTCCCATCCAAACTATATGATTGGTGATGACCTACTCATGGAGATCCTAGTTCAACGTAACTATTTTCCTTATTCAATCAACCCATAGTGAAACGATTGATCCTCTACATGATTGAGCTCTCCCTCCTTCCCCTTCTTCTCTTTGGATTCCCCATGATGAAGGAAAGGAAGAGGTTCACAAATTAGCAATGGAACCATGTTGGCAGGTCATATGTCTCACCCTTAAGGATCATGTTAAACATGATCCAAGAAAGCATTGGAATGTCCCTTCCAATAATTGGTTTAGCATTCAAAAATCTCAAAGTATATCCTCTCCTTCCAATGATCATGAAATGTATCTAGAAATTTTTCTCCTCCTAGTTGTAGGGGACCTTCCCCTCCACCTATAATCCAATGAAGACACTCACCTCCTAGAGATCACTCAGTGGCCCGTTATTATAGATTACTTTCATGGAGATATCAATATCATGTTGGCAGTTTTATCACTATCATGTTCTCCACTTCACCATAGAATCTATAGAGATGAACCTTCTTCTCATATATCTGCTAGGGATAATCTTCTTTATCATGAGAATGTCGATAGGAATTCCCCCATTTTGAAACTCCAGTCCTAGGTATTATTATCCTAAGGGTGAGTATGATAATTCATACGGCCACTCACTATCATCACCAACATGAGAAGTTACCTCGAGGGAATGGTGTATGCCCCTCATCCAAATGATACGTGTCATAGTGCTATCAACCAACCTCAGGATGATTTCATAGAAATCACTTAGCTCCTCACATTAGGGCTATAGCTCCCACCTGTTCCACTCCCAAACTTCCAAAGTTCAAATGTTCAAATGGCAGTCCTAGTAAGAGGCCTTCTAAGCAAATCAATAGCTTCATGATGATGGAATGGGAGCATGATGATGACCTATTGTTTAAAAAATTTGCTCAACATATAAATATAGTTTTTCTTCCAAAAGGACAGGGTGCTCTCATTATAGTGGTCGCCTGTGTGTTCATAATACAAGTACAGCCAAAAGTATATTCAACACCTGGATCACAATATTAGGATACAATTTTCAAAAGAGTCTCTTATATCACGGGGCCAAAAGTTTAGCGACCTTAAGAAAAGGAGAAATAAGGTAAGAACCTAAGCACAGGTTACAAATCTTATTACCCAGGAAACATAGTAAGATTCAGATCACTATCCACAATGTACAGTATATTTGAAAATCTTCAGATCATTTACTTTACATTTTCACACGAACATATAATTCTCAATTCTGCTACTTCAGCTGTATGCACTATTGCTGCCTTGCAAGTGCTTCAGTGATCACGGTCACAGCATTTAGCCATATCACTAGTGGGTCCATCTCCAAACAATTACAATAATTACAACTGTAAGGAACATGCCAATATATATTATCCACTTGTCCATCCGATGTCGTCTTTCAATTATTTTCAGCATGGAATTAGACAAACCAACAGTATTAATGATATCAAGAGCTTTGCGCTGTGCTTGCTGCATCCATCAAACAAAAGAACCAAGTTAAAAACAATACATCAGAGCATAAATACTAACTGCATGGGCCAGAGAGTCTTTTGGTAATTTTGAGTCTCCAAAAAAATGACTTGTGAGAATTCAGACAAATGAACATGGGAACTGAAAAACATTTTGCATGTCACTGAACCATAAAATTTAACCAGTGAGAATTCAGACAAATGAATATGGGTACTAAAAAGATTTGCATGTCAGTGAACCATAAATTTAACCTTTGCTATAAGAGCATATAAATTTAAGCATTTGCATATACAGCACCAAGTCATACCTGATGATGTAGCATTTCAATTGTAGCAAGTAAAAATATATCTGTAATGAACAAAGGCTTTAAATCCTGACTTACATAATGCATTCCACTATTGCAAAGACTTTTGACTAAAGACACTTAACCATTTGGCATTTCACTAGATGCATAGCCGCAACTCAGTTTACAATATCCATTTACATAGTAGCTTAATCTTAAACTAGTATTAGAACATTTGGTATAGCAGCAATTTTCTTGGATTACACAATTCCTTTTGTGATTCCCCTCATATTTTCTCACATATGTGAAAGGCTTTACTTTGCAATTGTATATCTTTCTTTACTAGGCATCCGGTATTTCTTGGGTTCTTGATTCTGAGCAAGCTTTTGAACTTGTACAATATGTTCCTCCCAAGTCTTACTATAGATGAGAATGTCATCTTAGACGATCACAAAGGTGTTTTGTCTATAAGATATTGTTCTGAGTTGCATGAAGGTTGCAAGCATGTTTGTCAAACCAATGGCATTACAAACCACTCATACGAGTCTTGTTTAGTCTTGAATGCAGACTTCCAGATGTCTTCTGGGTTAACTGGAAAATGATATCAAAACATGAGATCAATCCTTGTGAAGTATTCTGCACCTGAGAGCTCGTCCAAAAGATCATTAATGAGAGGCAGAGGATAGCTTTACTTCATGGTGATCTTGCTGAGTGCATCGCCATGAACCATCCTTGTTTGGTGCAGGGATGATCGGGCTACTGACTGAACTACGATAAGGAGAAGTGGGCCAATTCTTCTCATGATCAATGAGATCCTTAATTTCCTTGCAAATCTTATCATTCTTCCAAATGGATCTGGAAAAGAGAAGGTTGCTTGAAAGCGGTGATTCCAGAGCGAGATCCATTTGATGCTTGAAAAAGTAATGTTTAGGAATGCCTTTAGGTTCTTCAAAGACATCAGTATATTTCTGCAAGAGATTTTCAAGCTGCTGCTGTTGAGCTGAGAATTAAAGCAATGTTTAGGAATGCCTTAAGGTTCTTCGGAGACATCGGTATATTTCTGTAAGAGATTTTCAAGCTGCTGTTGCTGAGCTGAGAATTAAACTAACTTTAGTAGAAGGGTGTGCTTCTTTGCAATGTTTTGAACAAATATTGGCAGACCATAAGTAGGACAAATTTATGCGTAATGTCCCTGTTGTGACCAAATCACACATCGCCCCGTTGGAAATAGGGACCCCCTCCTTTTTTTTAATCCAGTGCTTTGTATGAAGTCTTGATGATGTCTTAAGCGATGAAGTAAGTAGTGGTTGAGTCTTAGATCTCTTTGGTCACCTGATCCTGATAGTTGCGCCTAGGAGAAACAATGATTTGAGATGTCTCATTGAAACCTCTTCTGGCACCTTGAACTGATTTGCGCCTAAGGGAAAAGTGCTTTCAAATTAGTTTTCAAAGTCATAAAATGGCAAATTCTGAGTCATTACTGATAGGCGCCTAAAGGAGAATGCACTTTCAACCATATCAAAATAAGGCGCCTTGATAGCACCTAGATGAGGGAGATCTTTTAAACTTCAATGTGCCCTTAGAGGATAAGAGAGTAGTAAATAAAGTTCAAGCCAATTGAATTGGCGCCATGAGTAAGAATAAGAAGATGACAGTGCCCAGAGGTGAGAATGATCCTTGAGGAAATGAACATGGGCGCCATTTCTTACTTAAAGAAACATTATGGATCTACACCTCTTTTGACGCCTTCATTGAGAAATGTTGAAGAAACCTCAAAAGTGCACCTTGGTGTAGAAGGAATGATTCAAGTGTTTGAAGGCGCTCATTGCATGTCAGAGTGTCATTGGCGTTTTTTTTCCTTGTTCAAATAGTTTCAAAGAATGCCTAAGGAATAAAGTTGATTGCCCAGATGATTTTCAGCGCCTTAAGGAGAAGGCATGTATAGTTTTGCGCCTTAGTGGATCAAGAGAGTCCCTTGAGTTGTTGTACACCTTAAAGTGCGCCTTGATATGAGTTGATTGAATTTGGCGCCTTGAAAATCAAGTACCTTGAATTTTGAATGCCTTGAAGGAAGCGGAGCATCTAAGGAGGAATGGTTGATTCACCTTTGAATGAGCGCCTTGCAAGAGAGGACTTACAACTATGAAGTGTAATGTTGTTTCATTGACTTAGAATTATCAAAATGTTAGAATTTGTCAGGAAAGATTCAAGGCGCTATTTCTTATTTCTCATCATCATTTGGGCGCCTTGAAAAGAGGTTCTTGTAAAAGTGGATTTTGGCGCCTAGAATTAGATTGCTTGGAAAACTGGATTTGGCGCTTAAGCATTAGAAGATATGTCATTTTGAAGGGGTATTGAAACAACTAAGTGCAAGCGCCTAAGGATCATAATGATTGGGCTACTCCATCTTAGCGCCCTAGTTAATGGAAGAAGTGTTAAAGTTTTTAAGGAAAAAGTTCATGTGGGCGCCACATACACTTAAACCTCCACTATGGGCGCCCTTCATGTGGCGTGTTGGCTTTGGCGCCCAAAGGGTTTTTTTTTTGAAAATTTTGAAAATTGCAAACATTAAATATCAAAACAGGCCGACCTCACCTCAGCCGCCTGCATTTAATAAAATATAAACTGCTATATAACATGGGCGCCCCTTCTCATTTGATCACAATTCATATTGCAAGTGGAGCGAATTTCCTAGAGGGCAGCGATTTTTTGTTTAGGGGGCAGCGAATTTTTCAAGAGGGATAAGAGCAGCAGATTTGTATTTTGACTGATTTTGACATTATTATTCCTGATTTCTGCCATTTCCTACTGATTTTTATCATTAATTTCAGAATTTTGCTTCTTCTAAGTCAAAAATCGACACAAGATATGTTTTAAATCATGTTTTTTCTTTATAAAATTGCCTTTATTTATTTAAATGTGCTAAATTTCATGCCTTTGTCATCAAAAAAAATTAGGTTTGTGAAGTCAATTTTGCCATTTCGAGTCACTTATTCAAGTATGGTCTTGTAGGTAAATGGGAATGACAGCTAAGGAGAGACAAGTCTTGATCAAGATGGATGCTAAGTCCAACATACCTGATTCCAAGCTTGAAACGCAGTGGAAGAACATGGGAGACACCAACATGGGACACGTCAATCTGGAGGAGGTGAAAGACTTCCTGCTCGCCATCACAAGGAACGAAGACATCAAAGCCATAGTAAAAAGTGGAATTGTACAAGCAGCCTGCTTCCCACCTACCTTGCCAAGCACTGAGTTAGTGTTGGAATGTGTTCAACATTATGATAAACAGAAGAGACAGATCATAGCCAAAGATGGGACTGTTCTCGCCTATCTGCAAAGAGAAGCCATCCAGGAAATCTTCAACATCCCAAGAGGGAAAGGAGTATTCATTTGTCCTACAACTGCTCAAAGTGTTTTCGAAGGAGACTCCAAGCTTTACATGCACGGAATAAGGAAGAAATGGATGACTGATTCATCAATGAAGATATACAACTCTGAGGATCCAAAATATCATAAGGCTGACTTCAAGCAAGAGATAAGTTATCCGATCATGCTCTTGAATCGAGTAACAGGTAGGCCTCAATCATCTACTTTCGAAGGATGGATGTATACTTATTTTGATCATGTGTTTACAAAGAACAAAATGGTTGACTGGGCTGGCCTTATAAGCCATTGCCTTGATGAGCAGTTTGAGAATTTTGATGAAACAAAGTCTTTCTTCATGACTTCATACCTTGTTTATATCTTGGCAAGAAATGTAGTCTACAAAGGATTAACAACTAAAGGACAAGTAGGTACAAAGCCTGGACAGATTCTCTCACATCAGTGTTATCCTCAACTTCATTTGAAGAACATTAATCACTATAAAAGGTTCAATGATGCTTTCGCCATGTTCATAGTGAGGAAGTTGAGAGGTGAACCTCATAGAAGATTAACAGGTGCTGCTAGGAACTTCATCAAGCAGTATGGAAGGTATTATATCCAGTATGACAAGTTCACATATATCAGGATTCAAAGTTTTACATCTTTTCCATAAAGACTACCCAGATATCCTTCAAATAGGATGGTCTTGCTAGAGGTTTCAAGACAGCTGTTAGAGTTTCATAAGATGCAGAAAGCAAGAAAGAAAGCCGGAGTTCAGTTTCCTCTCCAGCTTGGTAGATATTACTCTGTCCATCACTTCAGGCAGCTGAGCATTCAGAAGTTGAGCTTCAAGCGTATCATTTCCATCCGCATGATTCAACGAGAGAAAACTTTGATCCATATGGAGCCATCAAGCAGTCATACTCTTCTTACAAGCATATTGAACAACTAGAAGATCATTGGGCTAATGTCATAGATGATGATGATATCAGAATGCAGAAATGTTCAAGGTTGAGGTGGGATTTAGTAAGAGCTACGAAGGTACTAAGGATTCCTGATCAATTAGAAGGTGAAAGAGCTCTTCTGGGTGATGAATACAATAAGATCCGGAATTTGCCTTATGATGTCAACTGGGCTGATAGAGAAAGGGTTGATGATGAAGGGTTGATAAAACCTATCATTGCTATCACTGAAGAGCAAATCAATAAACAAGTACAAGCCTTGCTTGATGAGGGAAAGAGACTCACCTATACTAAAATGGGAGAAGTTGATCAGCAAGAACAATACAATGCACCTAGCAAAGATTCACAAAGCAAAGAAAATGAAAGAGATTCAGGACAAGCAAAGAAAAGAAAACAACTTGAAACTGTACAAGGAGAATCCAGTAAGAAGAAGAAAAGGACAAGTATTGAAACTGCTTCTTCGAGACAGCCGGGTGATACTTTATTGAATCAAGACCTAGTGGTACCTGCTGAGAATGTGGTTCCAGAAGCTCTAATTGAAGAAGTGCCTTCGAGTCCACATGATACTGAGATCATTGATGAAGCTAACATCGAAGACAAGGATGAAGCTGAAGAAGAATCATTAATTGCACAAGGAAGGCAATTACAACAGTCACAAGATCTTTCATCACTGCCAGAGTGGCTACAAGACAAAATCAGAGAAAATTATGAAGTTGAGAAGTATCCTCCTATTCCAGTTGATGAGTTACTTCTAGACATGTCAGAAGAAAAACCAAAGAAGAAGGCCACTGTTCTTTCAAAGATCACTAAAGATGAGGTGGGTACAAGGAAAGTCCATGTAGCAATTCCGAGGCTTGGGAAGAATATAGATGTAACACTTGATGATTATGACATCAATACAATCAATTTGGGTCCCTTAACTAGAATGCAAGTAGAAGAAGAGCTTCAGGATTCAATTGATAATGCTCGAGCTATTATAAGACAAGAGACTGAAGGAAGAATCAAAGCTGAGCAAAGGTGCCAAGCTTTGGAGCAGTACATTCAGCATTTAGTTCATCCTATTCATCAACAGGAAAGAGTTACTACACCTCCATCTCTTCTTCCTCCTGAAACAGTTATACATTTAGAGGAGTTGAAGTCTTCATCTCACAGAATGAGGGATTGGGTGAAAAGATCAAAGGAGGCTACATATAAACACCTAGAAGATATCATGCAAGTGTGTGATAAGATTGTTGATCTCAAAGAGAGGGTACTTGCATTGATGACAGTTTGTGTTGAATTTAAAGACATCAAAGAACAAAACTTGCCACACTTGAAAAGCTTAATGGAGACATCAGTTGATGAGTTGATACATGCCGAAGTGATTGAAGAAAGTAAGACATATGACTTCTCCTCCTGGTATTATGGCTTTCGCATCAAAGGGCAGTTGCTGGATAAGACAGAAACAGATATGTCGAGTCAGAAGTGTACTTCAAAGGATTCAAGATGGAATACATGCCTCTTTGATGAAGATTTGTAACCCATTTGGGGAGATGACTCTTGATAACATGAAAGAACAAGTTCAAGCTTTCTATTTCCAAGAAGATGATGTTTCTGATGAGAAGCTTGATAGTATATTCTCACTTGCTGTCCACCTTGGCGCCAACAAAGCGAGGATGACTGATTGGGAGAAGACACTTGGCCTCTATTCAGATGATGTGCTTGAAGCTGAAGGAACCATTCAGAATGCGCCAAGTGTACCTTTGGATGATGTTAAGCAGATAGTGTCCAGGTTCATTGAATGTCAAGCTTCTAGTGATGGATATTCACATGGAGACTCCTCATAGGCTGATGACATGTTATTCTTATCTTCTTGGGAAGCGTGCCTTTGTTCCCTCTTTCATAGCCTCTTTCATTTAATAAAGTTAGCCTTTTTCAATTAATAAATAGGAGTTTGTTATAACTACTTGTGATGTGGCTTGATCTGGTCCGCTGGCTTGGCCGATCGATCTTGACCCTTCATTCATTTTGAGGTCTATAAAAGGGCTCTTGTTGCCCTCATTTGTAAGGTTGAAAAACTCTGGAATTGTTGCAAAAGGCTCTCTAAAATAATATAAGATTCATTGCTTTGGTGACTCTATATATGTTTCGAAGTGTTGCATGGTTTGGATTTTCAAGCGAATATTAAGTTAGATTAAGTTTTCTTTAAATTTATGTTAGTTGGTGGAGGGTTTCTTTATTGTTTCGTGGTGAAATCTCTATAAGTTCACACCATTTGTATTTTGTGGCATGCAAATTGCAGTGTATGGTTGGTCTGAACAAAATTGAACTTCAATTTGATCTTTATGGTTGTTGAATCTTTCATGAGCATAAGTGATTTAAACATCTTGTAAAAACCTTAGAGGATTGCATCAATCTTGTGTAGTTGTCTGACTTGGCGAAGCAAGATCTGGTTTGATTTCACCTGAGCAATAGTTATCTTTACATCTAGGATTAGATTAGTGTTTCTAAACCTTACATCTTTTGTTCCTTTTTATCCATTCAGTTAGAATTAGGATCAAGAACATCATTGCCAAATCATACACCATAAGTTGTAGTATTTAGATATTCCAGTGTTTGCCTTCGTAATCATTGAATCAACAGCTTGTTCGAACAATTGTGTAAGTCCCTTTGTGTTTACCAGTAAAATCATACTTAGTCACTGAGCTATCTCTTACAAAATCATCAGAAAGGAACCTTGGAGTTATCTTGTTTGATCACTTCGTTCAGCATTCGAGAGGCTTTGCTCAAGAGGGAGTCAGATACTTTGTATTTCACTCTAATTGTTGACTTGTCCAAAAACAAACATCAACATTTTTGGCGCTAGAAGGAGTGCCTCGACAAGTTGTTTCAAATTAAGTAAGGAAGGAGGAACATCCTGGAGCGAATTGGTTCCTTCTCGCCGGAAAGGCACCAGAGAATTCTAAGATCTATACCAGGAGAACCCAAGAAGTTCGCCGAGTTGGAATTCCCTCTTAAATCTAAGAAGGGAAAGAAGGGCACTTCATCAGGTCAAGGATCTCCGAGTGGAAGTGATATTTCAAACTTGTTTCAGACTCCACCTCCACATAATCAAAGACAAGGAGTTGCCCAACCAAGTAGTACACAAGCAACTGTCCCAGGAACTCCAGTTCATTCAGGAGCTACTCAAACAGGTCCAGGACAACAACCCAACGTTCCAATGGCAGCACCAATACCAGCTTGGCCTTTGGCAAATGTTTCACCGCTGGGCACTTTTACAAACTACCATGAAATGCCCAAGAACCCGGAACACTTCTGCTCAAAATTCCATATCAATGATCCAAACAGGACAGCTGAAGAACATATTAAGATCTTTGAAGGCACTCTGATAAACCGTAGGATCACGCACCAGGATGTAGCATGCCGGTTGTTTCCATATTCTCTCGAAGGAGATGCTACCTTTTGGTATGTCAACCTACCAGCCGGGTCTATTACTACCTGGGAACAGATGAAAACTGCTTTCCTGGACAAGTTCAGAATTCCCATTACTCCAGCAGAACTTTACAAACAATTCATTGAAGTAAGGAGGCAGGAACACGAACCTATCGCTTCTTTCAATCACAGGTACCACAAAGCATATTCCCGATTGCAAGCTCCATATGACATCACTGAAGAAATGGCGAAGGAGATTTATTATGCCGCCTTGGATCGCCTTACTTCCATGTTTGTGAAGAGAGCAACAGCACCACCCACCACCTTGATAGGAGCATATGTCGAGGCTGTCAAGGTAAACACTGATTTGGGCATGAACACCCATGGGCCACTTAACCACATAGGGCATGTGGCGATGCCAAACCAGATTCAAGGAATCAACCAAGCACTTGCTCACCATATGCCAGTGATGAATCCTATACCCACTCCTGCTCCCACTAATCAGTTGGTTCTGCATCTAGGGGCGCCAATTTCACAAGTTACACCTGAAAAGCCAGTGTATCTGCAAGGATCGTCGTCTTCTGCCAAGACTCAGGATGAGAAGGATGAAATGAAGGAGCTGATTGATCAGGTAAAGAAGTTGTCTACTGAGATTACACATTTGAGAAATCAAAACAATTATCTGCAGAGGAATTTCTAGGGCAATCAGGGTGGATACCAAGGAAACTAGGGTGGTAATCAAGGATATAATCCAGGATACAATCAGGGGTACAATCAAGGCTTTAGAGGAAACAATCAAGGTTTTCAATGGAAGAATAGAACCTGGAATACGGCACCCAACAATGGAACTGTACCTTCACCACTTGATAATCCACCAGCTTCCGACCCGAAACCAGCAGACAAAGTTTTCTTAGCGGAAGCTACATTATCCACCTGGTGCAGATTGCATAATACTAATCAACATTCAGAGCTTCAATGTCCTGAATTTAAGATAGCTGCTGATATCTTTCAACAAGAAATGCAAGGCTCGCAGGTACCAGAAAACCCTCCTGTCACTGGGTATGAAATTGTGCCCACGCAAAGATATGATCAAACCTTGATCATTGAAGATTTTACTTTTCCACCCATGATGGAATATGATATGTCAGAGTATAATGGAAGATTCCCACCAGCATCTGCAAATGGACCTATTGATGATACATATTATCCTCCTCCATTCGAGGGCAATTTCCAAACTCAAGAAGCAGATGAAGTTCAGGCTTTTCAGCAATCTTCTGGTAATGCACTACAGAGGGTATATCAACGTAATTATCGATCTGACCTTGGGGTGGTTGTATTTGAAATCAATATTTTGTTGCCTTGTCCGTCTATTTGTAGTATGTCATGAACAGCCAGTTAATCTCTCTCTCTCTCTCTCTCTCTCTCTCTCTCTCTCTCTCTCTCTCTCCATCTTGTTGCAATATAAGGGTAGTGGGTTTGAATGATAATGTTTACACTGGAGAACGAAAGTAAAGTGCATTATCTCTATATTTCTCCCTTACTTTATCTTCCTATCAGAATTCATGTGTTCTTGGAAATAGAAGTAATTATACCTAGGTTCTTAATGCTTGAAATATTTACTCTATGACGATTGTGTTATTAGGGTAGTGGGTTTGAATGATAATGTTTACATTGGAGAATGAAAGTAAAGTGCATTATCTCTATATTTCTCCATTACTTTATCTTCTTATCAGAATACATGTGCTCTTGGAAATATAAGAAATTTTACCTAGTTCTTCATGCTTGAAATATTCACTCTATGACGATTGTGTAGTATGCCACGCAAATGTATGTCACCATTTATGATTGCCCACAGAGTAACACTCTTATGGTAACGCACGTGTTGGTGCCATCTCACTCATAATTCTTCCTTCCACCACATTGGGTGGCATGGGAATGCATGCTACCCTTCCTTTCCTTACCAAGTGGAGTAGTACATCAATGACACCTATTGCGTGCATGTTGCATTGCCATAGTGTGATTGCTTTTGGTTTCAAAAAAAAAAATTGTTGATTGAGTTTTTGCTAAGTTTGCCATGGTAAAATATGGGCATTACAAATAATAAAAATATGACTTGCCACAAGAACATCACAATTTCCAAAGGTGCAACATCATAAGTGAAACTCGCATGGGTGAGATACCATACTAGAAGGTGCATTGAAGGGTGACTCTCATATCATGCCCCTATTGAAACTATCCAAGTGAATATAGCTAAGGGTGTGCTTCTATTGCCAAGCCTAAACCTTTTGCAATGTTTAGCGCAATGAATTCTTCCAATGTTCCCTAGGGACAAGTCCCCCTAAGTTTTTAGTTGTTTCCCCAAGAGGGGACTAAAGACAGTGGAATAGGGTCAGAACATCCCCTCCCTATTTCAAAATATTCATAAAAATGGTGTCCTAGAGACGCCAACTCTAGAAGGGGAATGTCCTCCATTTGAGAATGTCAAGGGGTGCTAGGCCATCCCAAGGAATGTCCTAATGTCCCTCGTGCCTAGTCAAGGTTTAAAACGCCAAAAAAGGAAAAAATCACACTTTTTTAAAATTTCAAAAAACCCTAAAGTATCTAGTGGTCCCTACAAGGCTTCTAGGTATCAAAAACATTTGTTAAAACTCTATTTGCCCTATCTGCCCTCATTTCATACTTTCTCATTTGCATTTTGCCATTTCATGATTTTTCTTTGTCACAAACAGCAGGATCATCAAGTGTTGTTAGCAGATTTCAGCATTGTTTCAATTTATTGCAGGTTCGATATTCATTACTATGAGCACATTGTTCTCTACAGCGGTGTTATAAGCAGATTTTTCAAGTTTTTTTGATCATTTGTCTCCATCTACAGCATTTTTTGATCATCACTAGGATAGCATACTATATACAGCAATTTGATAAGACAAGTCACACCTGACTTTTTGGAGTTAAGCCCTTCAATTTTTGAATAGGTTACAGGGATGTAACGAATCTTGAAATCCGTGTTTTTATTTTTTTTTTAATGGTTTCCATTTTACTATTTTAGTCAGTTTTACTCAAGTCTTACATTTTTATTTTTCCAATTGGCAATTACTATATATTTTTTTATAATTTACAAGTAAGCTGTTTTCTATCATTTATATTTATAATTTTATAATTTATATTGTTATTTTATGTTGTGTCCATTTCAGTTTCTAGAGTCAACTTCAAGATGGATACATTCAGTGTTAATGTTGATCTTGATTTGGAGAAGGAAATTGATGACGATTCAATTCAGGGCAGCCAAATGCAAACCCCAAGCACAGCCACAAACAATTCAACTGCAAGTGTATTGAAATCTAATTGCCCTTCAAAGTTGTTGGCACAATATGCCAAAAGGCCATTTAACAAGAAAAATCATTTACAACAGTTTACAACAATAGTTGACACAAATAAAGAATCTAATTTAGGTGGAAGTCAGAAATGGAAATACAACATTTGCCCAGTGCGTTGGAATGACAGCATTACAAGAGTTAATGCACAGTTTTTGCATACCCCTGATAAAGGAGTTGGGCCTTGTGAGAAACTCGCACTTGATATGAGGGCTGAGTGATCAAATTATTTCAAGGGAAAATCACCACACCAATAATTTCTCTAGTACACCACGAGGTTTAGGTAGACCACCTTTGTTTCCATCATTTGAGGTGAGTGCAGTGGAGTCAAGGGGGAAATGGAAACCTACAGGTTCACCCTCAACAAACCCAATCACAGATATGTTCTACGTGCAAGGGAGGGAGGTTGCAGATGAGGTCATTGCCAATTTCTATTTTGGTAACGACATTCCTTTCCATATTGCTCTATCTCCTTTGTACAAGGAAATGCTTGACAAGGTAAGTAAAGTCGGTCATGGTTATGTGGGTCCACGCGAAACTAGATTGAGAACCACTCTCTTGGAAAAACATTATTCCAAGGCTAACTTGTTGATGGCAGAGAGGAAGGTCAAATGGGTGACAAATGGTTGCAACATAATCATGGAAGGGAGGATGGATATTACACACCATCCACCCATCAACATTATAGTTTCATGCATTGATGGACCTTACTTTGTAATGTCCCCTTGCTGGATCAATCTCCATTCTATCCAAATTCACAAAACCAAATGGAACAAGCATATGAGGTAGTTAGGGATACATCTCTTTACTTAGGAATTAGATGAACTCATTCTATTCTGGAAGCCTGCAATCAGTTAGGTAACATTGCAAATACAGTTCATGAAATAAACCTATTAATATTGCAAGGAAATCATATATTCATTATTATGCAGCAAGTTTGATTTGTACATGAATCTCGAATTTCATCAACAGTCCCTCAACGTAGGGGTTGGAAGGGATATTGCAATAGGGTGCCCTTAGCCATTCTCTCCCTTTCACAGTGCAATAGGGTGCCCGAATAGTTGTTCTCCCTACTTGCCATTGTAGCGAGGTGCCCTAAAGTTGTTCTCCCTACTTGCCACTGTAGCGAGGTGCCCTAAAGTTGCTCTCCCTTAAAGCAAATTTCCTTCCTTACCCTTTGACAGACTGTTGCAGTGTTATATGTATATTTTAATTCTTATTAACATATGGCAGAGATGTGCAATAGATTCATATATAAAACTAAATAATAATCTCTATATTACCACAGTGGATTGGAATATTAACACCTTAGATTCTGATCTGATTAATAAAGCATTCAGTATTGTGTATTCTCCTCTGTTGTTTGACTACTTTTCTTTTTTTCCTTTTTCCGATCTCCCCCTATCCTTGGACGCTAGACTTGATCCTTATACCCTTCGTTTGGTGTTGGAAAGTCATGACCCCTTCCCGTGGTTGTGATGGTTTGTAAAGTGGTGCCTCTTCATGCCGACCATTGCTCCTCATAACAAATCCTTGTTTGAGACGCTTCGCTTACTCCTTTGAACCATTCTTATAATTTGTTATCATTTAGATGGGATCGTTGTCATGAAGATAATGGGAGCGATAATATAATCAAGCACCAATTTATGTATAATGATTTCCTTTTACACAGTTTGTTGTCAGCGTGCATACATAGTGCTAGGGTTAGCGATTAAAGCAAAATTGTGAAGTCTTACTATTCGTCAGACAATTTCCAAATATTATTTAATGTTAATTGTAGTGTTATAACAGAAACATGACAGTCCGCCCTTCCCAAAATTTGCTTGCCCTCAAGCAACTTCAAATTCAGATGGTTGAAGATCTCTCCTTCCCACATAGCATCTTCCTCAGGGAGGCCCTTCCATTTGATCAAGAATTCGGGAATAGTCTTATTCCTCAATTGCTTTTCCTCATATTGAGAACTGCTTCAAGTTCCAAGATTAGTTTACCCTCGTCGTCAAGTGGGGGTAACTCTACACATGGGGTGACTTGTTGCCCTAGCACTTTCTTGACTCGAGATACGTGAAAGATGTTGTGAATACGGTTGTTCTCAGGCAACTCCAATTCGTAAGCTACTTCGCCGATCTTACGTGAAAGACGACATGAATATGACTGTTCTCGGGCAACTCCAATTTGTAAGCTACTTCGCCGATATTTCTTAGGATCTTATATGGCCCATAAAATCAGGGTTTTAGCTTTTCTGCCCCGCTTACCTTGATTGAGGATTGTTTATATGGTTGTAGCCGCAAAAACACTAAGTCTCCAACCTCAAATGTCCTCTCAGTGCGATTTCGATCAGTATAGATCTTTTGTTGATTTTGTGCTTGATGCAAATTGTCTTTGAGGGTATTCATGGTGTCCATACTTTGTTGCATGAAACCTTTTGCCCCTGGTACTTGGCTTTCTTGTGAGATCAAACTTCCAAAGGACGTTGGTTTGTACCCATACAATGCCTTGAACGGACTCATCTTGATTGACATGTGATGAGTGGTGTTGTAGCAATATTCACCAAGATGTAACCATTTCATTCATGTGTTATGTTGGTCCACGACATAATTCCTCAAGTATCTTTCTATCCACTTGTTAACAATTTTAGTATGTCCATCCGTTTGAGGGTGGTAACTTGTGCTAGGTGTAAGATCAGTCCCTGCTAATCGGAAGAGCTCTTGCCAAAATAGGCTAAGGAATCGACTGTCTCGGTCATTGACTATGTTCTTTGGAAGACCATGTAACCTAAAGATTTCTTTGAAGAATAATTCCTCTATTTGTGGAGCTCGATACTCAGTGGATATTGTGAAGAAGTGTGCATACTTGGTGAGCCGATCCACTACTACATAAATGCAATCCTTTCCTTGAACTTTAGGTAACCCTGTTATGAAGTCCATCAAGATGCTTTCCCATTTTTGATCTGGAATGGGCAATGGTTGTAGAAGACCTGTTGGGTGGCTTTGCTCCGTTTTGTTTCTTTGACAGGTCATGCATTCTTGTACATGCTTTAGAACATCTTTCTTGAGGCCTTTCCAAGAGTATCTCTCGCACCTGTTTGTAAGTTTTGTAGTACCCTTGGTGGCCCGTTAAGGGATTGTCGTTGTATTCCTTAAGGACTTTCTTCTTCATTTTCAAGTTGGACACAAGGAATATCCTATTTTTATATAGGATAAGCTCTTCCACTACTTTGTATTCTTCATCGGGTAAATTTCCTTCAAGGATACTATTGGCCTATGGGTCTTCGACATATTCTGCAATGATATCACTCTTCCAATCCGCAATAATGCTCATTAGGGTGTTCAAATAGGGTCATCATGATAAAGCATCTACTACAACATTATTTGTCCCTTTCATGTACTCAATATCGAAATTGTAAGCTTGTATTTTGCTTACCCACTTCTGTTGTCTATCATTTAGGTCCTTTTGATTCATAAAGAACCTCAAGCTATTATGATCAGTCTTAATATTGAATTTCCCAAAAACCAAATATTGTCGAAACTTGGCTAAGGCATGCATGATAGCTAGCATTTCCTTATCATAGATTGAGTAGTGACTTTCAGTCTCGGTGAGCTTGCGACTTTCAAATGCAATGGGATGCTTATTTTGCATAAGGACTACTCCAATTCCTTCCCCAGAAGCATCACACTGCAGTTTGAAGGGTAATGTAAAATCAAGGATAGCTAAAACAAGGCATGAGCTCATTGCTTCCTTTAGTCTTTCGAAAGCCTGTTGAGACATTTCACTCCACACAAAGACCCCCTTTTTGGTTAAGTCTATGAGTGGGGCAGCAATTTTGGAGAATCCTTTTACAAAGTGTCTATAGTAACTACATAATCCCACGAAGCCCCTTAGTTGTGTTAGGGTTTTGGGTTTTGGGCATTCCTTAATGGCTTTAATTTTTTCTTCATCTACACTTACCCCTTGCGCATTGATCTTGTGACCCAGATAAAGGATCTCTTCCAAACCAAACTCGCATTTTGAAGCTTTAGCATACAAGGACTCTTGTTCCAGAATGCTTAGGACTTCCTCAATGTGTTTGAGATGTTCTTCCCATTTCCTATTGTAAATGAGGATGTCGTCGAAAAATATGAGTAGGAATTTCCTTAGCTGTTTCTGTTGGTGTTGGAAACAAGCCACACCTGGACCGACGATGGACTGGTCTAAGAGGGGCCAGTAGCTCAGTGGTAGAGCACTCCAACAGCGTATGAAAGGTCCTAGGTTCGAGTCCTAGCTGGTCCATGTCTCAACATGGTATCAAAGCCAGGCCCAGGCTAGGAGCCCCAAGCACACGAGAGGTGTGGCTTAAGGGGGGGTGTTGGTGTTGGAAACAAGCCACACCCAGACCGACGATGGACTGGTCCAAGAGGTGCCAGTAGCTCAGTGGTAGAGCACTCCAGCAGCGTATGGAAGGTCCTAGGTTCGAGTCCTAGCTGGTCCATGTCTCAACAGTTTCTAGATATATGATTCATGCACGACTGAAATGTTGCTGGGGCATTTGTTAGGCCAAAAGGCAGGACCAAGAACTCAAAGTGCCCATAGTGACACCGGAAAGCGGTTTTAGGAATGTCTTCTTTTCTCATCCTTATTTGATGATACCCTGATTGCAAATCAATTTGGAAAAGTATCTAGCTCCATGGAGTTCGTCGATTAACTCATCAATTCTTGGTATAGGGTAACGAATTTTTATTGTTTTCTTGTTTAAAGCCCTATAGTCTATACACATTCTCATGGTACCATCCTTTTTCTTGACTAGGACTACGGATGGTGCGAAGGGACTAGAACTAGGTTGGATATGACCCATTTCTAGTAGTTCCTTAATGATTTTTTCAATCTCTTCTTTGAATTTGCGGGGGTGTTGGTAGGGTGTGGTGATTACAAGTTTTGCCCCCTCTTCCAATTCTATTGTATGCTCAAATCCTCTTTTTGGGGGTAGCCCCAGGGAATATCAACAAATACTTTCTTTTATTTTCTTAAGATGGGTTGGATGTCAATGTGAATTGTTTTGCCATGGGTGGAGGTTTTGTCTAGAACCATACATTGTGCAACCCACTACCCTTGGCCATGTCTAAGGATCCTTTCCATTCTTTTGGATGAGACCAACCTTAGGGAGCCATTGGGTAATCCTCTCAATGTAACTTCTTGTCCATTATGTTGGAAGCAGATTTCTAAGTTTGGGAGATCCATAGTGAAGCGTCCCAAGGAGTGTAACCAAGGGGTTCCCAATATCACATCATTATCTAGTGTTACCACATAGAAATCCCCTTTGATGGTGTGCTTTCCCAAGGTAATTTCTAATTGGGGAATCATTTTGGTGCATTGGGCCATAGATCCATTAGCTAGTGCTACGGTAAAACCCTTGAAATCCTTGGCTTCTAATTTCCTTTTTGCCACTATATTCTTGTTAATAAAGTTGTGGGGTGCCCCACTATCCACTAGGGTGATTACCTTTTGCCCTTTTAGGTTGCTTTTGATTCTAAAAGGACAGTGTTTGGAGGCTTGTGAGATGGTAGCCAATGTTCCATGCTCTTCATCATTGTACTTTGCCTTTTTGCTAGGATTTTCTTTTGTTTCTTCATTGGATGTTGCTTCTATATTATGCATTCGGCTTCCTTTCCTACATATGTGTCCATGTTCCCATGGTTCTTTGCACTTGAAGCACAAATTCTTCTTTTTTAGGTCATCTCGCCGTTTTCAGGCATTTCATTTTGGCATACATGTCCTCTAACAAATTTCTCATTACAATGAAAGCATGTTCTTCTTTGGAATTCCTTCTTATGCTTTTCATCTTTATGAGGATATTTGGAATGTGTGTTTGATACAAAGCCTTTGGGTTTTTCTTTCGATGGGTTAGTCTCAAATTTCATTGCCTTTTGAATTGCCTCTTCAAGGTTTGTTGGGTCTAGGGCACTTACTATGCTCTTGATGGATTTTTTTAATCCTTCCACGAATAGGTATGTGAGTCTCCTTTGAGAAATTTCGGGTACCATAACGGCTAGCTTTTGGAATTCCATAGAGTAGTCTTCTACTGTTCCATGTTCTTTTAATTCAGTCAATTCTTTAAAATACCACTCGGGGTGTTTTAGATCAAACCTTGTGATGAGTTTTTGGGTGAATTCATCATAAGTGGTTACATGTTGGTGGCCTTGGGTAGTAAGGCCATGTTGCCACCAATCCTGGGTTATTCCTTCCAAGTGGAGAATAGTGAAATTTAAGGCGTCTTCTTCTATCATGGGACTGAGTGAGAAGTATGTGTCCATCTTTTGGATCCATGAACGAGCTGTGATTTTAACAGATCCATCAAAATTAGGAAGGTTTATTTTATTTATCTTTTGTTTTAAATCTTTGTTGGGTTGTCCTCTTTTCCTACTAGGGGCATTTTGTAGTTTAGCTTTACAGTAATCCTTAAAGGAGACATTTCTCCTCAATTCGGGGTCTAGTCTTGAGTATGCTTCCACAATTTCATCTATATTATCCGTGATTGGATTATTTGTTTCTTCCTCTACTATGTGTTCTTCCCTAGGTAGGAAAGGAGGTATTGTTGGCCTAGGGTTTGATACCTTTGTTGAGATGTGGTTATTTTCGGAGTGGTTGGAGTTGTTATCCCTCCCATTAGTTTGGTTGGGTCGAGAATTATTGTTATTCATATTTTGAATGGCTTGGAGGAGAAGTTAGGTCGTTCTTTCAATTCTTTCATTTTGCTCCATGAGAGCTTGGGTGGTTTGTTCTATGAAGGTCTTCAATTGGCCACTCATTTGTTCACCCATGGTGTTGTTGGGTGCAGCGTTATTGACTGATGCTAGTTTCCTCCTTTCTCTTTCCAAAGCTCTTTGAGTTCTTTGGCTAGGTTGCATCAACTATCATTCACAGGATGGTAGGAAGGATCCTCTGATACCAATTGTAATGTCCCCTTGCTAGATCAATCTCTATTCTATCCAAATTCACAAAACCAAATGGAACAAGCATATAAGGTAGTTAGGGATACATCTCTTTACTTAGGAACAAGATGAACTAATTATATTCTGGAACCCTACAGTCAATTAGGTAACATTGCAAAATACAGTTGATGAAATAAACCTATTATTATTGCAAGGAAATCATATATTCATCATTATGCAGCAAGTTTGATTTGTACATGAATCTCGAATTTCATCAACAGTCCCTCAATGTAGGGGTTGGAAGGAAATTGCAATAGGGTGCCCTTAGCCATTCTCTCCCTTTCACAGTGCAATAGGGTCCAAGAATAGTTGTTCTCCCTACTTGCCACTGTAGCAGGGTGCCCTAAAGTTGTTCTCCCTTAAAGCAGATTTCCTTCCTTACCCTTTGACAGATTGTTGCAGTGTTATATGTATATTTTAATGCTTATTAACATGTGGCAGAGATGTGCAATAGATTAATATATAAAACTAAATAATAATCTCTATATTACCACAGTGGATTGGAATATTAACTGTAATATCCCGCTTAGGATATTCTCTAAAATTCTGAATGCTCTGATACCACTGTAATATCCATGTCTAGGATATTTGCTAAAATTCTAATCTCTAATGTGAATTTTGTGATGCAATGAAATATATATAACAATGTTGGTAAAACTTAACTAGTGCTAAAATAAATGAATCATATACAAGGCTTCAACAGAAATCTCAATACATGAGCTCTATCTATTTTTCTCTTGAAATATCAATGTATTGGAAGATTTGCACAAGCTGGAAATTAACTATGAGTCTGAAAATGTAAACCTGGAAATGCAAATTGCATGAAGAAACCCTTGATAATTTGTTGCAGCCAAACTATAGTTTTTCCCACAAAAAATTTGATGCAACAATGATTATCTAACCCAGCCGCCACCAATTGAAAAAGATCAATGCATAACTTGGAGCGATTTGCTCTTGGAGGGTGACGTCCTAGCCCTAGACTATACAGCCCTTGCAGCATATGGATCTCATTCTAAACTTCATCATAAATGCTGTTGATTGATGGCATTTGAGGTATAAATATTTGCAATCTGATCTGGAATAAAAGCACTCAAAAATCTCTGTGAATTTTCCCCAATTTTGCACAATGAGGACCCCTGAATGAAGTCCTTTAGCGGCCAAAATTCAGTGGATCTTTCACCACCTCAAATCAGCTTTCCAATGAAGAATTTTCAGTCTTCAATCGCTGATAAATCTATAAACCCTAATCTCACACAAGCTAAAGCTTCTTCAAAATCATACGTGTCCAATGATCAAAATGAATGAATGAATCTATTTGCTTTTTGGAAAAAGCTTTTATACCCCCTCAAAAAGGCACTACTCCCCATGTGTTTTTTTTGGCTTTTAAAATAATATTTTATTATTTGCTTTTGTTGCCTCAATATTACCTTGGTTATTGTGCCCATAATAAATTAATATCATTAATTGCACTTTATCATGTGTCATTGGCCCCCTTTTAATATAAAGTCAAAATATAACTTTATATTATAAACTTTTAATTAACATCATTAATGACACATTAAAATATTAATATCTCCTTAAAAATCCATCAGTTAGCTATGCCAACTAAAACCAACGTCAAAATTGCCAAACATTGAATGATCAAACACCATGCCACAAATAGCAACTTCCGATAGCTGACTTACTATAAATAGTAAGTACGTACCACTAAATCCTGAAACATCTGCAAAGGCCCAAACATGGGTCGACATTGCATCTGAGACCTGTCCAGGTGCCCTGCTATAAATAGAAACTCCGACTCCCTGAAAAAGTAACTTCCTATAAATAGTAAGTGTGCCAAACGGAGTCCAACGAAGGTCAAACTTGAACTCTCACTAATCACTGGAGGCGAAGCCACACCGAATACTGCCAAAATAAGACCCCCTACCCATCTGCTCTAGCCTACGCGGGTCAACTGACACGAAGTCCCAAAATAGCAGGTTACTATAAATAGTAACTCCTAAAAAGTAGGAACCACTGACAAAAGAAACATCCCTAAAAAATAGGAACTCCCAACTGGTCAAATAGGGCCCAATCCCACACCTCCTAAAAAATAGGGACTTACTAAAAATAGCAAGTCTTGGACAAGTTGTCCGAATCAGGGGCAGAAAGTGTCGATCAACTCCAATTGTCCGTCTGAACCCTGTTGAGCAACAAAAACTCTACTCTGGCTGTGCTGGATCCACCCCAGAAGCCAGCACCATCCAAACTGTACAAGGACCTAAAAATGGGGACATTACATTAACACCTTAGACTCTGATCTGATTAATAATGCGTTCAGTATTATGTATTATCCTCTGTTGTTCAACCACTTTTCTTTTTTTCCTTTTTCCAATCTCTCCCTGTCCTTGGATGCTGGACTTGATCCTTATACCCTTTGTTTGGTGTTGGAAAGTCATGACCCCTTCCCGTGGTTGTAATGGTTTGTAAAGAGGTGCCTCTTCATGTTGACCGTTGCTCCTCATAACTAATCCTTGTTTGAGATGCTTTGCTAAATCCTTTGAACCGTTCTTATTATTTGTTATCATTCAGATGGGATCGTTGTCATGAAGATAATGGGGGCGATAATATAAACAAGCACCGATTTATGTATAATGATTTCCTTATACACAGTTTGTTGTCAGTGTGCATACATAGTGCTAGGGTTAGGGTGTTGGCAAGAGACATTGTATGGATTCATGAGTGTTGTCATTGATGGCAACAAAGTCCATCCCACACATCCGCAGCACATAGTATGTCTATACTGGAAGACAGATTGAAGAGTGTTTTGGTCTGGTGAGCAAGAACAGAGCATGCAGCAAGGTCCGACAATCAAGTCCGGATCTCTTAGATGGTGTAACTCAACAAGTTGCGGACTTGGACAAGTCAAGAGGAGTACCATGACTACTACATTCCATAGATTGAGCCTCCGGTGATGTACGACTGAAAAGATATGAGCATCTAAGTGTTGGGTTCCTGACAGGCAGAGTAGACTGAGGAAGAACTGACCGGCAGAGCATCAGACTTTAATCCGGATGAGAAATTGATGGTGATCAAGCTATTTGAGGGATCATACATGGTTGGCCGACATGATTGATGACTTCTATGTCTATGTCTTTGATACGCATCACATATTAAGCATGGATTCAGCCGACAGATCAATGTTTTGAAAATATCCTAAGTATTCCAGTTGCCGACTAGAAAGATGTTGAAATCCTTGATGCGGATATATACCAGATGGATTTCGGTATGAAGGTGTGTGTGTTAAGAGAGAAGTGTGGAAGCAACAATACAAGTCCGGTATGTGACAGAATAGCAACACTAGAACAGAGGAAGAATGAAGTGCATTAAATCAGTATATTGAGCCTAATCGAAACTGAACCTCAGCATTAGCAGATGCTTCTCATCAGTTCAATCACTTGGTTAACTTCTATAAATTTTGTAGACAGTGAGTCTCTTGTAGGCAGTGTGCTTCTTGTGAGCAGTGTGCTCGGGTAGTGAGCCCTAATTGGCAAGTGTCATTTTGTACTTCTTATTCTTTTAACAGACAATACAATCTTGGGTTAGTCACCCTGTGGTTTTTCCCTTAATAGGGTTTTCCACGTTAAAATCCTTGTGTTATGTGTGTTGATTTCATTTTTGCTCTCATGATTATATATGCTTATGTGTTTTGATGCTGCACAAATTATAAAAAGAAAAATAAAGTAAAATTATTAGAGATAACTGATTCACCCCCCCTCTCAGTTATCTACCTTGTTTCCAACAATTGGTATCAGAGCTAAGTTCCTCTAAACAGAGCCTAACAGCTTGAGGAAGATCCGGGAATCTCAATGGATATATATGGTATGAAGGAACAACTTCAGTCAGCTCTAGATGATCTTGAGCAATCTCACTCTGAAGTAAATAACTTGAGAGAAAGACTCAAACAAGCTAATGATTTCATAAATGAGCTCAAAGAAAAACTGAGTATCTCTGTGAAAAAGAGAAAGGAACTACTTCAACAATTAGCAAGTCAAAGTGAAGCCAATGATACTAATGAAGATCTGAATGAGAAAAACAAGCTATGTGAGAAGCTATCAAAAGAGGTCATTATGGTAAGACATGAAATGGAATCAGGGGTTATGAGATTCACCCAAGAAATTGAAGAGAAAAGAAAAATTGAAGATAATCTAAAACAATCTCTCAAGGAGAAGTCAGAAGACTGCCACAAAATGGATAGAATAATCAGGCATCTAGAATCTGATCTTGAAGAAGCTAGAGATAATGAAGAACAACTTGAGAATCAGATAGACACTCTTAAACAAGATCTTCAAACAACAAATGAATACAAAAAGAAATTCAAGATAAGCTCAGCTCAACTTGAAGTTCTTCTTGAAAGCCAAAAGAGGGTAGATGACAAGCATGGCTTGGGATATGAGAAAGGTGAAAGCTCCGGATCCGGTCAGAAGAACTCTGGATCAGGAAATCCAAGGAACAGGCCTAGAAGACCTCCGATAAGGCAACCAAATGCTCAAAGATATCCATCCTTCAATGGATACTACTACAGTTGCAACAACTTCGGTCATAAAGCAACTCAGTGCAGAAGAAGAATGAATCAGGCTAATTCATCCTTCTCCGGACGATGTTTCAACTGCAAAAGGTATGGTCACAAATCTCATGAATGCAGAAATATGCAAATAAACAATTCATTCAATGGTAGATGCTTTCCATGCAATAGAATGGGACATATGGCTAATCAATGCAGATCAAGAGGATATCAGTCAAATTTGCAAAGAAATGTTGTTTGCTACAATTGCAATAGATCCGGTCATATTGCCAAATTCTGCAGAAGTAAGAATCAGGATAAAAAGGGTCCGGTGCATCATAATCAAAATCAAGATAAAGGAAAAGGCAAAGTGAATGCGGATGAAGTTCAAAGGGAGATGAACAAGATTTGGGTGAAGAAGAGTACAGAAAATGTTGGGGATGGATCCGCACCAGAATCTGGTGCTGATATTCCTTCCGGAAACTAAACAGATGAGCTCTGGCTCAGGGGGAGTCACAAAGGAAAATAAATTTCCCCAACTAGTCAATTGGTGCCTAAATTTGGCACATGAAATGTTGTGGATTAAAGGGCTCTCAAAGAAATATCTAAATAACCCTTGGTAAAAATATGAAAGATCCGCAAGGAGTTTTGAAGAGGTTAATCATCCAAGATTGATCCAGTTTGACAGCCATCTGGTAAAAGCAGGATTTTCACAGTTAGATCCGGTGTGATTCAAAATTCAAATATCTTGATCTGCGGATAAATTGTATGATTGGAGGAAAGGAGATACATTGTCAATTATCACTAAAAATAATTCTAAGTGCATCTCAGTGATTCGGAAAGATCTCTCTCAAAACAAGGCAACCGGAACAACTTAAGTTGTGCATTTATTGCAATAGGAAATTAGGGTTTGCGCAAAGATAAAAGGGTTCTTTTATTCATCATTTGCACATTTGCATTCAAAAAAAAGAAAGGAAGAGCTCTGCATCAAGATTGTTACAACCTTCTCAAAGATCAACCGCAGAATCCGATTCAACCAGCAATCTTTTCCGGCTCATATTGTGAACCCTAGAAGCGTAAAAAGGTATTTCCATTTCTGAATATCTCTCTCTGAATCTTTTGCAAAGATGGCTACTCCAATGGTTGTTAAGATCACTGATAGACCGCGCCCAAAGTTCAAGAAACACCCCTACAAATCCCTAGAAGTTGATCCTTTAGGCGCCTTTTCTAGCATTCCGCATGGGGTTATGCACGTAAAAGATGTTAGGGTGTACATCCACGCCAATATTGAGGAATTTGGAGAATCCAAGCTGATGGATATCTATCATATACAATTAATAGATGAAACTTTTGAACTCAAACCTCAATACAAGGCCCTCCGAGATAAGCATTTTGGACATTGTATCCACTTCCCCTGTTTTGCAGAAGATGAATGGGTCCAGTATGTTCTTAGCGGAATACATGACAACTTCTTGTGGTTGATGAAGCCCTTCAAGATAACAAAAGATGCCATTAGGGTAGTAACTGGATTGCACTCATCCGGTGGGTTGCCTGCACTCAAATCTGTCAAGAATCAGATAGTAAGTGAGGCTACCGGATCTAAGTTTGACAAAAGAGCCATGACAATAGAAGATATCACAGATCCGGATATCAAATTTGCCTCTATGATAATAAGTTATAAAATCTATCACTCCAGCAGGGAGAATTCTGTGTCCGGAACTGCAATTTATACAGCATATCAAATGCTAAGGGAAAATGCTGATTATGACCTATGTGATCTTCTTCTGAACCAACTGTTAGAAAACTTGCAGAAGATCACTCAAGTATGGTGGCTTAATACTGTTTATTCTTTTACTATATGAATGAGCTACCCGGATCAAGTGGTTGGGTATGGCAAAATGACAGACCGGTTGCCATACAAATCAGAGACTACATGTATGGGCTTGGTGATGCCAAGGCTCAAAGCACAACACTCTGGGGATATTTTAAGAACTTCCAAGATATGATGCAGGCCAGAGAAAGAATTCCTCAAACAATAGTTGAAAAATATAAGGATACAGTATGCTTCATGGTAGACACTAATCAATGCCTAATAGAGGCAGTTGAGCCCAGAACAGTTTGGATTATGCCAATGGGATATGAGGTTGATGAGAAAATCTTGGAGCTGCATATCCAACACTTGCTGAGTCAGCCTAAGGATCCTGAGGCAGAAAGGTTTGGAACCTTTGAAGAATTAAGTGTAAAGATTCATGTTGAACTAAGGCAACCGGAAATAAAAAGGAAAGTTAGAAGGGAAGTAGAGGAAATCGCCAAGAGATATGGCATATCAAAAGAGGCAGTTGATGCAAACAGAGAGAAAATAGAAAGAGCTGAGAAAGAGAAGCAAGAAACAGAAAAAGAAAGTGTTCCGATGCAAGCCTCCTCCCGAACTAGATCCTCAAAGAGCTCTACACCTGCCTCCTCTAAGAGCTCAAGAGCCTCAAAACCGGAAGCCAAGACATCCGGAAAGGGAGAAAAGAGAACGAAAACAAAGGCCACAAGGTCATACATAAGCCAAAAGGATGATGAAAAAACAGAGTCTGATGAGGAAATAAAGAAAATGAAGAAGAAGAAGAAAACATTTGGGGAATCCTCTACCAGTAAAAACAAAGAAGAAGAGGCAGAAGAATTTGTTGAAAGGCCTACTCTCTCTATTGATGATGTCATCAAGGCAGTCACTGTAGATGGGAATCTGCAACCAATGACTGAATTTTATGATGAATATAGTGACGCTGACAAGAAGATCTTGGAAGATGCTACAGTCAGGTACCTAAACATTTATAATAAAGCATTCATTGAAATCGTCTCTCTAATTCCCAAAAGTCTAGAGAAGGAACTTGAACTGAGAAAGGAGAATGCTAAGGCTAAGGACCTAGAGATCCGAGAGCAAATTGCTATTCAGCTCTATCCTTCCATTACCCAAAACAAATGAACATGATCTTTAAGGACTGCAAGGATGAGTTCCGGAGCAAAGCAAGAATGAACAAACTTATGCTTGGAGAGACTAATCAAGTAGCAAGAGAAACAGAAGACATCCTCCGGAATGCCTTTCAAAAATTCAATCTTCCTGTTATAGAGGAAATAGATGAAGAACCTTCTACCATGGATGTCGAAAGATTAAGTGTATCAAAAGAAGAATCTACTGAGAAATATATAGAAGAGTCAAAAGAGGTAGATGAGGAGAAGTCTAAGGACTTGGATTCCTCTGTTCCGGAAGAGGAAGTCCATGAAGAAGTCAACACCGGTCCTCCGGATCCCCCTGCAAACTCAAGTGCTGAAGGAGAAAGAAGAGAAGAGGAGAAATTGAGTCAAGAAGAGGAGGTAAAGGGAAGAGAAGAACAAACAAAAAAGATCTCTGATGACAATTCTGAGGCAGCAAAAGGAAAGAAGACTCAGTCTCCGGCAAGAGACACTGCAGAAGCAGTGAAGAATTTCTTGATCAAAGAAATGATGGAGATAGATGAACTGGAACTACTCCAAGTACCACTAAATTTTGATTCCCTCTCTCCAGTCCAGACAATGAAGATAGCATCTTTTGCCCAAGCTAAAACAAAAGAAAAGCTTATGAAGTCTCACATGGAAGATTGTGAGCTGATAGAGATTGCATCTGGGATGCTGGAGAAGATCGTGCCATCCTTCCAAAAGGATCTTTCGGCCTCTCCATCCGGTAACTTGAAATCTCCGGTTAATTCTGTTAGCACCCATTTTGATTCTTTAGAGAAATCGGCAGAAGAGAAAGTCTGGAAAGAATTTTTGGGAAAGAGATTCACTGAAGTACAAGGACTCATAGCTAATGACAGGAGAACCCTGGATATTGGGATAAAAAGCCTAGAAAATGCTCTTAAAGATGGAGAAATGTATAAATTTTGTCTATCCTGGTCCAAAGTGACAGAGGATTTTGAAAAGAAGATGAAAGAACAAGAAGGTAAACTGTCAAGTTTATCTCAGAATTTTGATCCCCTCACCACATCCATAATGAATCAAGAGTGCCAGGCTATTGCTATTATAAATGAAATAAAGAGGCTTGAAAAGGAGAGGAAGAATATAATAAGCAGGATGAGTGAACTTAGAGGGATAATTATCCCTAAATTAGAGGCCATGCATGAAGCCTTAACTGATGCTCAGACCACAGCCCGGACCAGTGATCCGGTAGACTTAAGAAGGGCAGAAGCTTATGCATTTTTGTTGAGTGGTCACATCTCAATTTTGGACAGGATGAAGCAGAGTTGGACAACAAAATTTGTACAGTTGAAGACCACTTTTGCGGATATACTTAAGTTTATGTAAGTATCACATGTATATATACTTATGCGGCTATGTATAGGTTGATTTTTGCAAATTTTGGTGTGCGGATTCCGCCCTTTGCCATTGATGTCAAAGGGGGAGTGAGGAGTAGTGAAAAATGTGGAATCCAGCTAAGGGGGAGCTCCGGTAAAATAGTGCATAAGATAGAGCATCCGCCAAGGGGGAGTTTGCTGCGACACTTAGTCATTTTTCACTAAGTGTTGCCATCAATGCCAAAGGGGGAGATTGTTGGCAAGAGACACTGTATGGATTCATGAGTGTTGTCATTGATGGCAACAAAGTCCATCCCACACATCCGTAGCACATAGTATGTCTATACCGAAAGACAGATTGAAGAGTGTTTTGGTCCGGTGAGCAAGAACAGAGCATGTAGCAAGGTCTGACAATCAAGTCCGGATCTCTTAGATGGTGTAACTCAGCAAGTTGCAGACTTGGACAAGTCAAGAGGAGTACCATGGCTACTACATTCCATAGATTGAGCCTCCGGTGATGTATGACTAAAAAGATATGAGCATCTAAGTGTTGGGTTCCTAACAAGCAGAGTAGACTGAGGAAGAACTAACCGGCAAAGCATCAGACTTTAATCCAGATGAGAAATATCTTTGTAATGGGTTCCTGACTCAAAATTGTAACAGGTGGAAGGATTCAAAGACTGAGCAAGGGAAGAGGGTGAAGGAGACTATGATCAATGATACTTTTTGGTCAATGTGAGATACGTCACCTCTTTTGTACAACCTATTTTCACTATCATTAGATTTGGGGATTCTGATAGTCCTTGTCTTGGAGAGACCTATGAGTGCATTGATAGCATGCTTGGACAAATGAAGGTCGTCATTTGTGAGACCCCACCGTAGAGTTGTATAATGAGCATATTCACCCCATCATCCGAAAAAGGTGGAAGAAGTTAAGCACCCCTCTACACATGACTACATATGCTTTGAATCCAAAATGGTATGTTGAAAGAGTTGGTAGAATTCTTTCTATTAATGATCACAAGGTGAGGAATAGCCTCATGAAGGCCTTCAAAAAAATCTATAGTCCAAACGAAGCTCTATTGATCAGAGTTGAGTGGGTTAATTTCACAGAACTAGATGGCTACAAGACTTTGACAAGGATTGGCAAACACACTTTGGCACAGGCCAAGCCAGTTGGTAGATGAAAGATCCCTAACCAATTCTGATCTGAATTTTCTGATTTTTTTGAAACTGCTGATTTGTTTGTTTCAATTTTTGTCTTTGACCAGTGAAGTGTAAGTTGGTGTTTTTGCTTGAGTGATGATTTGCTTGATGTTTGTGTTTAAATGTTTGTTTGTTTTATGACCAAATCATAAGGAAACCATAGAAACATGGAAGAGAACTATTGCATAAGTAAAAGATAACACTTGCGCATCAAAGGAACACCTTTAAACTGATTATATCATATCTAATTACAAATTCAAAGGTCTGATTTCCACTAAATCAGACTATAACAGCAACTAAAAGACTTCTATTAAATGCAATATTAAACTATCCCAATGATAATCACATACCCAGGAACCAACGCATACTTTATGGCATATGTAGTTGCTGAAACCCCAATTTCCAGCGAAGATTTGAGTGAATATGATTCCTATTTTGTACGGCCAGCTAGTATAGGTACTGGAATGAGGATATATGCTGATAAATAGACCCAATCTGCACTTATACCCTGTTAATCCACTGCTGCAATCACTCCAGCTGTAATTACAACCTGTAAATAAGTCCAATGACGTCTAAATGGAAACCTAGTGTAGATTTCCCTGTAATGTGAACTGGGTTGTCGTCCAATCCACTGTCCTCTAAGGGTTTTCGTCCTTAGAAGAGCTGCAACCTGCTAAAACTCTATCCAGAGCTCCAAACCTACACTTGTATTTTTAGAAAATGATGAATGAATGCCCAAAAGAGAGCCCCATTCATTACTTTATAAATTCCATCTCCTTTTTTTCTATTCACAGCAATAAAATATTCCCACTAAAGGGTACGCCCACCTTGAGAGTCACCTCCTCATGAAAAAGAAACACCATTTTTTAAAAACAACATTCTTTCTACTAGGAATGGGAACCTTTTCACTATTCTCCTTCGAATTTGCTGTTACTGTTCACTTTCACTACTCCCATCAAGGCAAACCTTTAGTGTTTTCAATTTAACTCTTGAAATCCTCATCTAACATCAAACTGAAGGTCTCGGAAGGTTCCCTGCAAAGCGCCAACACCCTCGGTCGGGTTCCCTAACCAACCTATTGACCTACGGAAACCCAATAGTAGGTCAACCTCTGTTGAAGTCTGGGCGGTCTAAGGAAGGGACATTACAGCCCTCCCTTCTCGGGATTGCTTGCCCTCAAGCAACTGTAAAGCTGGATGCTGAAGTATCATCTCTCCTTCCCACGTGGCATCCTCCAACGGCAAATCCCTCCATCACACCAAATACTCTCTGATCACTCGGCTACACAACCTCTTCTCCCTCATGTCTAGAATCTCTGCAGGTGTTAACACTAATCGGCCCTCCTCATCTAATGGGGGCAAAACAGGTGAAGAGATAACGTGTTATCCCAAAGCCTTCTTCAAGCAAGATACATGAAATACATTATGTATTTTACTTTCGGGAGGTAGCTCAAGCTCATATGCAACCTCACCAATCCTCCTCAATACTCTGTATGGACCATAAAACCGAGGCTTGAGCTTTTCTGCCCCACTCCTCTTGAGGGTACTTTGTCTGTAGGGTTGTAGGCGCAAGAAAACCAAATCTCCCACCTCAAAGGTCCTCTCAACTCGATGTCGGTCAGCATATATCTTCTGCTGGTTCTGTGCATGCTGAATATTATCCTTAAGTACCTTAAGGATATCCTAATGGTCCTGTAACCAATCCCGAGCTCTAGGCGCTCTGCTATCACCTAACGCCAAGTCCACAAATGATAAGGTATCATAACCATATAACGCTCGGAAGGGAGTCATACCGATCGACATGTGATATGTGGTATTATAACAATGCTCGCCCAAATACAACCATCACACCCAAGCCTTCTGCTGTCCTGAAATGTAGTTACGTAAGTAACCCTCAACCCTCTTATTCACTATCTCCGTCTGTCCATCTGTCTGAGGGTGGTAACTAGTACTGGGTGTCAACTCTATACCTGCTAATCGGAATAGCTCCTGCCAAAAGATGCTCATAAACCTGCTATCCCGATCACTGACAATGGTCATGGGGAGTCCATGGAGTCTAAACACCTCACGGAAGAATAATTCTACCACCTGAGATGCTGTAAAGTCGGTTGCAATAGGAAAGAAGTGTGCAAACTTTGTCAACCTATCCACAACCACATAAATGCAATCTTTTCCTTGATCTCTCGGAAGACCCGTAATGAAGTCCATCGATATACTTTCCCACTCCTGCTCTGGAATAGGCAATGGTTGCAGAAGACCTGCCAGAAAAGTATGTTCTGACTTGTTCTGCTGACAAGTCATACACTCACGTACATAGCGCAAGACATCATCCTTGAGCCCCTTCCATGAAAATCTCTCTCTCACCTGCCGATATGTCTTCAAATATCCAGGATGTCCTGCCATTGGTGTGTCATGGGTGGCTCGTAAAATCTTGTTCTTCAGTTTTGATCCAGGTACCAAATAAATCCTGTTCTTATAACAGATAACATCATCAATCACCATGTATCTATCATCCTAAATCCTACCATCCATAATCTCACATGCAAACTGATTCTTGGAATACTCAACAATTAGTTGAGACTACCAATCTGCTGAAATCTCACTCAAAGAACAAAGTGTAGCCACTGCAGGCTTCCTAGAAAGTGCATCAGCAACAATATTCTTTTTCCCCTTGAGATACTCAATGTCAAAATCATATGCCTGTATCTTGCTGACCCATTTCTATTGGTGCTCATTAAGTTCTTTCTGCTCCAAGAAATATTTCAAACTGTTGTGGTCAGTCCTCACCACAAACTTCCCACCCACCAAATATTGTCGAAACTTCGCCAAAGCATGCATAATGGCGAGCATTTCCTTGTCATAGGTGGAATACAATCTCTCATTATCCCTCAACTTCCTACTCTCATAGGCAATGGGATGACGGTTCTGCATAAGGACCGCTCCAATACCCTCTCCGGATGCATCACACTCTAACACAAAAGGCTGAGAGAAATCTGTAAGTGCCAAAACTAGACAAGTACTCATGACCTGTTTGAGCTTATCAAATACAACCTGTACCACCTCTGTCCATATGAATGCATCCTTTCGTGTGAGATCTGTCAAAGGGACCGCAAGTTGTGAATACCCCTTCACAAATCTCCTGTAATAACCACATAGGCCTAAGTAACCCCTCAACTCTGAAATGTTCCTAGGTGGTGGCCAATCAAGGATGGACTGAATCTTTTCCTGATGTACCTTGACCCCATCACGACCAATCACATGCCCCAAGTACAAGATCTCGGTAAGTCCAAATTCACATTTGGACATCTTGGCAAATAGAGACTGGGCTTCCATAATGCCAAGAACCTCATCCAGATGCCTCATGTGCTCCTCCCAATTCCTGTTGTAAATCAATATATCATCGAAGAACACAAGTACATACTTACGTAGCTGCTTATTAAATATATGGTTCATGCATGATTGGAAAGTAGCAGGTGCGTTAGTCAGGCCAAAAGGCATCACCAAGAACTCATAGTGCCCATAATGACATCTGAATGTTGTCTTATGTATGTCCTCACGCACTCGAATTTGGTGGTACCCTGATCGAAGGTCAATCTTTGAGAAATACACCGCACCATGAAGCTCGTCCAATAACTCATCTATGCGCGGAATAGGATATCTGTTCTTGATTGTTTTCTTGTTTAATGCACGGTAATCAATGCACATACGCATAGTGCCATCCTTCTTTTTCACTAACACCACAGAAGAAGCAAAGGGGCTAGAACTAGGTTTGATGTGCCCCATATCCAACAGCTCATGGATGGTCTTCTCTATTTCATCCTTAAATCTCTTAGGATGACGATAAGGAGTGGTAATCACAGGCTTGGCGCCCTCCTCTAACTCTATCACGTGCTCAAATCCACGGTCAAGAGGTCTACCAGAAGGAATATCACCAAATACTACTCCGTGTTTGTCCAACACTGTCTAGACATCAATGTGGAATGGCTGGTCATCCTGTGAAGGTGTCTTGGAGGAAACAAAATACTGTGCTGCCCACGCCACATCTCCATGCCTGAAAATGGATTCCATCCTCCGTGCTGAAACCACCATGGGTCCACCCTCCGAAAGAGCCTTTAGCACAATCTTCTTACCCCCAACTATAAACTCCAGCTGCCTCCTCTGGAAATCCTGTATATATCTGCCAAGTGATTGCAACCATTGGACACCTAGCACTGCATCAATGTCACCCAAACCCACAACATAAAAATCATTGGTCAAGGTGTAATCTCCCAACTAAATACTAAGTTGTGGAACTACCCTGGTGCACTGCATAGAAAATCCATCTGCTACTGTCACACTGAAACCAAGAAAATCCTTTGCCTGCAATTCTCGCTTAGCAACCAGTCCCTCATCAATAAAGTTGTGCGTGGCACCACTGTCAACAAGGCAAGTCACACGTTGACCCTTAATCACTCTCTTTAAGTGAAAGGGATGGTATCTGGGGACTCCTGAAAGGGTGGCAATGACAGGATTGGGTGTATCTGATGTGTCACCCACTCCAAGCTCCACCTGTGGGGCCTCCTGTTCGTCCTCACCATCGCTGCCCTCTAAATCAGTATCCTGTATATGCTCATCCTCCACATCAGACACAATCTCAATGAGATGCACTTTGCCCTTCCCAAGGCATCGGTGTCCAGGCTCCCAAGGTTCCTTACATGTGAAGCATAGCTTCTTCCTCCTTAACTCATTACGTGTCTCCTGGTCCATCCTGGGGGGAGGTGGTGCACTCCTATGCTGTGTCGAAGCTCTCTGAAGAGGCTTGGAACCTTTGGAGAACTTCTTAGTTTGTTGATGAGAAGAAATAGGAGGTGGTGAAGTATAAAGGTCTAGTGCAATCTGAATAGCCTCATGTAAAGTCTTAGGCTTAAGAGCCTTGACCAAACCCCGTAATCTGTCATGTAATCCTTCTATGAATAGCATCACCACACGTCTTTCTGACATCTCAGGAACCATAACAGCAATTCGTTGAAACTCATTAATGTAAGTTTCAGCATGTCCAGTCTGTCGCAATAATGCTAAATCCCTATAGTACACCTCAACATCCTTATGGTCAAATCTGGCAATCAGCCGCTCAGTGAACTCCCTGTAAGAATGAATAAGTCTATGGTTTTGGGTAACCAAACCATGATGCCACTACTCATAAGCGATACCCTCCAAATGTAGTACTGCAAACTGAATGGCCTCGTCCTCAGGCATCGGCTTAAGTGAAAGGTAGATGTCAAGCTTGTGCACCCAAGCTCGGGCGGTGATCTTCTCACTACCATCGAAGGAAGATATAGTGAGCTTGCTAGTAGCTCGATGGAGGTCACTATTTTGCTGTTGCCCCCTACCACCACGGTGTCTCATGCTATCTCTTCGCTGGGAACAATACTGATGTAAAGGGAAGGCCTCTCTCACATGCGCTGGAAGACGTGTCCACTCATCATTTGCTGCCATAACAGTATCCTGGAACTCCACACCCTCAAGCGGATCAACTGGGGTTGGCTCATCTCTAGGAGGAAAATGCGGCTGCATGGGCCTATCAGCTGTGCATGAATGAGTCCTGTCACGCCTAGGAGAACCAAGAACACTATTCATCGATGAGGGAGCCCTACTACTCCCACGGCTGTCTGCAACTAAAATAGACCTGTCAACCCTATCATGTCTGTCGTGTCTGCCATGTCTATCCCTACGCCAACCCGTATCCATTCTGTCAAGGGTATTCTGAAGTCTGTCTAATGCCTGTACAATCCTTGGTTGTGTATTAACCAGAGTTCTGAATACCTCACGGTCACGGTCAATATCCTCCTGCAGATTCTGTCTTTCCCTTTGACGAGGACTTCTACTGCCCTCATGGCTGTCCCCCATAGTTGTACCCTGAATACCAGTGTCAACCCCAAATTGTATATGTGCTCTTCTACGAGTATAATACCTGTGTGGACCCACCTCTCTAGGATGCATAGAGCTGAACAAACACCCTTAGGCTAGCAAGATCATGGCTCTGATACCACTGAAAGATCCCTAACCAATTCTGATCTGAATTTTCTGATTTTTTTGAAACTGCTGATTTGTTTGTTTCAATTTTTGTCTTTGACCAGCGAAGTGTAAGTTGGTGTTTTTGCTTGAGTGATGATTTGCTTGATGTTTGTGTTTAAATGTTTGTTTGTTTTAGGACCAAATCATAAGGAAACCATAGAAACATGGAAGAGAACTATTGCATAAGTAAAAGATAACACTTGCACATCAAAGGAACACCTTTAAACTGATTATATCAGATCTGATTACAAATTCAGAGGTCTGATTTCCACTAAATCAGACTATAACAGCAACTAAAAGACTTCTATTAAATGCAATATTAAACTATCCCAATGATAATCACATACCCGGGAACCAACGCATACTTTATGGCATATGTAGTTGCTGAAACCCCAATTTCCAGTGAAGATTTGAGTGAATATGATTCCTGTTTTGTACGGCCAGCTAGTATAGGTACTGGAATGAGGATATATGCTGATAAATAGACCCAATCTGCACTTATACCCTGTTAATCCACTGCTGCAATCACTCCAGTTGTAATTACAACCTGTAAATAAGTCCAATGACGTCCAAATGGAAACCCAGTGTAGATTTCCCTGTAATGTGAACTGGGTTGTCATCCAATCCACTGTCCTCTAAGGGTTTTCGTCCTTAGAAGAGCTGCAACCTGCTGAGACTCTATCCAGAGCTCCAAACCTGCACTTGTATTTTTAGAAAATGATGAATGAATGCCCAAAAGAGAGCCCCATTCATTACTTTATAAATTCCATCTCCTTTTTTTCTATTCACAGCAATAAAATATTCCCACTAAAGGGTACGCCCACCTTGAGGGTCACCTCATGAAAAAGAAACACCTTTTTTTAAAAACAACATTCTTTCTACTAGGAATGGGAACCTTTTCACTATTCTCCTTCTAATTTGCTGTTACTGTTCACTTTCACTATTCCCATCGAGGCAAACCTTTAGTGTTTTCAATTTAACTCTTGAAATCCTCATCTAACATCAAACTGAAGGTCTCGGAAGGTTCCCTGCAAAGCGCCAACACCCTCGGTCGGGTTCCCTAACCAACCTATTGACCTACGGGAACCCAATAGTAGGTCAACTTCTGCTAAAGTCTGGGCGGTCTAAGGAAGGGACATTACAGTAGACAATCTATGGACCTCTAAGACCATTATGCACACTTGCCATTCGTCTTCTCTCATAGGTTTCTAGTTCTTCTATTGCTAGGAGGAATTGGCCCACATATAGCTTTATCCACTCTCTAAAGAGGAACAAACATACCTTTGCAAGAGCAAAAAAGCTCATTGCAATGCATAGTACCTTGCATCTAATTGATCACAAGACACCTAAGTATAGGCAAAGCCCAATGCAAAGGTGGGATGTATAGTCCAAGGAGCCACGACAACTTGATGATGACCATGATGTGTAAATGGGATTGGAGAAAATAGTTCCACTTCATTTTGACAGTTCCAATGACGAGGAGTTTCCTAGATATGCAACTACAAGTGAATATGACTCTGATTTTTTGAGCTTTATGCTCAAACAAAAACAACTATGGATATCGTTTTTGGCAATTTAATTTTGTCATTTTGATGCTTGTCACTTGTGTAATGAGACTCTAATTGGTACTTTGAACTTGCAGTTTATTACTCATTTGACTATTCCAATTTGAAATGGATTCTAATTTTCAGCTACTATGGTGATTCATGAATGATCATCGATATTCAAATTATTACATTTTGTCATTTTGATGTATGATTCAACAATTTGAATTGGGCCTTGGCATTATTTAGTTTAAGTTATGATTATCAATTTGAATTATCAATTATCAATTTATCATTGCTCATTTCAATTTTGTTGTAATGTGCTCAATTCTAAAATTTTGTTACCTATATTTCTTATTTATATATAGCACCTGCTTCTTCAGGTTTCCCCACCTATTGAGTAGCTCAAGGTCTTCGTACAACACGTCCACCCAAGCCATGAATGGATTCCCCGGCCAACCAAATTTAGCCAACCCGTCTCTGAGATAGCTAAATAAGGAATTCTCAAATAATGGACCTTTCTTTCAACTAGAGAGGGGGCAAGGGGGGCGTCACTTTCCACCCACCTGGGTGGAGAGGCTTTTGAACCCCGGGTGAACCCCGGAAGAGATATACATATAGCCCCCCCGGTTGTCCCCTTGCCATCCCCAAAATTTTGGTCGTCCCTAGTAACCCATCCCCCCATCTTGAAAATTTAGAGAAACATTGTATTCTCCTGACCTCTAATATCAAATACGACATGAAGTGGTTGTCCTTTGAACCAACACTTGATATGGAAAAGACACTCTCGTTCTTAAGCATCATAAGATGTTGGAGATGTTGGGTGTTCATTTATGTTCAAGTTGGAGTATCTAAGAAAACAGCCTTTTGTGCACAACATTCACAGTTATTGTAGGTGTCAACCTTGTGATGAATCACAATTTCTTTCACTTCCCTTTTTCTTGTTTCAAGGTGGAAGCTCTTGCTTTAGTAGTTGCCTAAGGTTTCAACAAAGGTTTCCCATTGCGAGATTGCTACTATGTGGTGCAAGCTTCATTATTCCCAAAAGACTTTTGCTTTGGAGGAAGACCAAAGGATGAGGCCAAGCCTTTTTTCTTCTTTTTAGCTTGTTTGTCGATCTTGACAACTTGTCAATAGGATTCCCCTAATGTTGCGAAGGGAGAAAACTCCAACAAGGCTTGAATGTATTAGTGAAGCCCGCAAGTATAATTTAGGATTTGTTGACAATGTAGTAAGCCTCCAATAGTCAAAGCCATTCATCTAGTGCCTCGGGATCAATACTGCCTTGAAACACCAATATGTTGAGATTGACTTTCACTCTAATGCTTAAAAGAAGTAGGAGTTGTAGATGTTGTTGTTGTTAGACCTAGATGAAGCATTAGATCATGGAGCTGAGAGAAATAGCTCTTTTTGTTGCTTCTTCAAGGCTTCCTAGACAACTCTTTGAACTTCCAAAGAAATTATGATTGGACATCTTTTTGTGGACCTGTTTTATCAGTAGGATCAGATCCAAACTAGGAGTGCAGAGCACCAAGGACCTCCCATGTGCATGCTAAGGTGCTCTACCACTGAGCTACTGGTCCTCTTTGTGACCAGGGCTTTTTGTGGGCTCCTTATTAGGGTTTGTGTGTGGCAAATTTCTCCAACACATTCACAATAGCTGCTAAGCAAGGTGCAAAATCCAGGTTCACAGTAACATTTGCAGGAGCTGCAAAATGTGAATTTGAGAATTGTGAAGTAATTTGCAAGAGCTTCAAATAAGCCTTGGGGTGCTACAAAGTGTGAACGACAGCTGTGAAGTAATTCTCAAGAACTGAAAATAAGCCTTGGGGCACTGCATTGCCAACTCCATACTTAATGTTCAGATCACTTTTAATCCACTACTACATATTTTTTATTGTTTGCCAAAACCCCATGAAGCTGCATATAGATGCTTGTTCATTTAAATACCAAATTTTTACCCTGTAGACTGGGTATCTACCAGTATCTTCGACCTTGACTCTGATCATGTATGTTTAAATTTTTCTATTCGCATGGGAAGATCTTTCATCTTCAAACCAAAGTATCTTCTTCGTCACGGGATTCCATGCAGCTCCTCTCATTCTAGTTGTTTTGGATGCAGCTGAAGCATTTATATATGATCACAGTAGATAAGAGGAAGAAATCCCTCTCCTTAAGAGGCTTCCATAGCTTCTCTTCCCTTCAGATCTAATACAACAATACCTTGAAACCCTTCACGCCTCTTACTCAATGTTTATCATCTCTGTTTTTTACTATATATATATAATTGCAGAGAACAGTCAAATGTTTATTGGAAGATTGCAATTTGTGCTATCAATCAAGAAGAAGAATTAACATTAAGCCTTGCACTCCCAACAAACTGATCTAAAGTTGTCAAACTGCTGGATCTAGCCACCACTGCAATTCTGTTTCTAGGTTGTCTAGAAACACCAATAGGAATTTTCAGTTAAGAACGGTTCTTCCTGTTTAGTTGTAATGTTGCTGTGTTAATAAAAAATTTAAAAAATCTGAGTTCTCTGCATATTGCCACGTGTCAACTGGAAGAAGTGATGAGATGTTGGGTTTGCGAAGGATGGACACTGAAAACTTCCCTTTCTATTCTAATAAATCTAATAGATGTGTAGCCAAAATCATAATAAAGGAGAAAGCGAACCAGCTAGCACCCTAGTTATCTACTGACCATAAACATTTTAAGGAGTATAACCTAAGCTTTGCAATAAAGATTACTAAAATAACTTATCCTTCTTGCAGTAAATAACATTGCATTTTAAAAGTTCCAATGCCAATGGCCCTTTGTTAATACTAAAATATAATTAGTCCATTTGCTAGTATCATTCATAATAGAAACAAATCTGTCATTGCTAAGTTCATGTATTGAAGTATAGCTCAACTGTTATTGCCTTGAGATATAAAGAGATAAACTATGGCAGCTGTAATCATAACTCTCACTCATCCATTTTGCAGGGACAAGACTTCATCTATAGAGCAAACAGAATACAATTAAAAATCTTATTCCAGAGTATGCTGGTCAAAACGAGTGAACATTATCCTATGCTAAGACTGCAAACTTTGTGTATCTTTCCATAATATACAAAGTACTTAATCACCCAAGTAATGCAGGTGGTGAACTTTCTCATCTATGCATAGTCCACTAGAAAATTTGAAAAATAAATAGAATTCAATTTAATGTGTGAACACCAGTAGTTACCTTCAAGCGGTCTCTTTGTTCTGCATACTTGGATAGAACAGCTATCCCTGTAGAATATGCTTCATCAAGCATGGATGACGAATTTTGAGCTGACTGCATGGCTTGTGCTTCCTCATCAAAAATTTGCAATACATGAGCAGAATCCCCATTCTACTAAATGGATGAAGCACTATATCAGAATATATAAAATCTGACTTAGAAGGGGAAATTTTTCAGATATATTCAATGCTGAAAAGCCTATCTGTCTATATTATTTCTCTCTAGATATCCATTCATATTGTCTAGAATTTACAAATGGGCATCAATCAAATAAATTTAATGCATGAGAGAGTGCATGGAATGAAAGGGGAATGCAAGATAGAATTAAGCTTTTCTTATTTCAGGAGTGAAAATATGTTCAGGAATCTTCTCTCTCAGCAGCAATAAAAAGCCAACAAGGATTTTGCAAGGTATTTTACAACTCTATCTTGAATATCTCCAAAAAAACCTTTGTACAGGAATAGATTAGAGAAAATCAGTAGCCTAGGAAGTAATTAAATGGATAAGTATAACAACAGGTACTGTTGGCTACCACAACCTCAGTAGAATTGAGCTAGGTCCACTTTTAGATTCTAAATTTCAATATTAATAGAAGAGATCAATAATATTCAAGAGGAAGTAAACTATGGAAAGCAATGAATATTAGATGAAAAGATGGTCAACAATGAAAAAGAAAAGTATTTGCAGTCACTTTAAACCAAATCACCGAGAACATGTAGTAAACAATATAGACTAACAAAATAGGAAATGATACAGTAGAAGTTCAGAAATCAATCCAACAGGGTTGTTCTGCACCTGCTGTGTCCAGCCTCCCCATTCTCCCCATTGGATTTATGCAGATTCCTCCATCCACATTCTGTGCTCACCAAATTTGTACTATTCCATGTTTAAGTAATTTCCACATCTACACAGTTCTATGAACCTCAACAATCTAGATAAGCCTGGTAAAAACTACATGAGTAGGTTTCAAGCCACTGTTGACCCAAAGAGGGTCATGCTACTAGGCCACTGAATTATAAAACTAATCATAGCTGCCAAGAGCAAATGTAAATCTCTTGGTAAGAATCTAAGTCACAGGGTTCGCCAAATTTTATCCTTTGAGTTTGAAATTTGGAGAATTTTTAAAAACTTATAAAAATCAATAAAATTCACCTTTAAATTCGTATGGAAAAACATGAAGGGTTTTTTATTACAATATATTATTAAAAAGCATTTTCATTAGGTTTTCAGATTTTTCTTATAAAATAACATCCAGGACAAGTCTAAAACACAGTTGCAAACCTGCAAAGAGAAAGTGATGGCTGATAATCGCTCGTGGCCTTGGAAAAGACGTTGCAGAGCTTTGAAGGCAACTATCGGAGATGTCAAAGGAGTGATGAGTCAGTTGTGAGAGGCGAGTCGACATTGAAGGCGAGGGGAAGAAATCAACAAGTCAGGTGTTGAAGGAGAGTAGAATCATTTCGCTAGGAACGGAGAGGTGATTCCAAGTCTACAAGTGTGCGGCGACTGTATGAGGTAGGCCGCAATCCGCATTTCCTCTTCTCCTCTCTGTTTTCTTCTTGTCTAAGTTGTTTTCTAGGTTTTCATTTTATTTTATTTAGGTTATTTATTTATTTATTTTATCTTTTTATAAGATTTAATAGAATCATTTTAAATTTATAATAATAGAATTTTATAAATATTAAGTATTATTTTATTTGCATTGAATTTTACATTTAATATATTATAAAGTTAATATAATATTATTTTATTTATTGTTTTACTTTAATTTTTTATTTTATTTTTAATATTATTTAATAAATTAAAATTTAATATTTTAAAATATTTAATTAAATTTTTAATTTTTAATATATAAAATTAAAAAATTTAAATATTTAAACTAAATTTTTTAACTTTTAATTTATTTAAATTTAATATAGTATTATTTTATTTTTAATAGTTTTAATTTAATATATTTAAAATATTTAGATTAGATTTTAGAATAATAAATATAATTTGTAATTTGTAGTTTGTAATTTTCATTGAAATTATAAATATAAATTTATATTAAAAAATATTAAGACTAACTTTCAATCAATGTTCCACAAGGACGTGTCTCCTCCACCCCAAAACCCATGTTTCTGGAACGCAGTGACTTGGGGGAAACATCCCCCTACTATCCTGTCATTGCCACCCACAACCCGGGGGCGTTTCCAAGACGTACCCCTTCATTTTTGCCTTTCTTGGAGATGCTAAGACGTGACGTCCCCAAGACGCTTAAGGGATTCCCAGACGTCTCCTAACTATCCCCAAGACTCCCAGACATCCCCCACGAAAACTAAGGCAAAAAGTTCCTTTTTAATCAAAATGTTTTTGGATCTCCGTGCCAGTAACCCCAACCCTAATGGTCTATGGGCCCCTCCCACCCCCTAAGCAATCACAAAGTGAAAAAAATGAGAAGGGCTAAAGGTTACAAGAGTGAGAGTATTAGGATAGGAAAAGTGAGAGCAATAGCAAGAGTGAGAGCATTAGCCAAGTTGTCATCAGTGAGTGCAAGCATTAGGAAGAGAGAGAGCAATAGCAAGAGGAAGAGCAAGTGCCAGGTCTTCATGGAACACTAAAAATTTGTGAAAATGGCGTGTGCCATGAAGGTTTGTGTGGTATCGAAGGCATTGCCCCTTGACCCCGCTAGGGGCGCCGCCCCCAAACCCCTACCCACCACCATCACGAAAAAAAAATTCAAACTTTATCTTGATCCCGAACTTAATCCAAATTTTATCAATGTCAAACACAAATCTTGTGACATAGGTAAGAATCATTATTACAATCAACCAGCTATATCAGCCATGGGTGACAAGCTTCATTAGTATGAATGGCTGATTCCATGAGTTACACCATTAAGGGTTGTGACGACAAAACAGAAAATGTCATTCTAACATGTATGCCCATCAGAATAGTGGCATATTGTTCCGGTCTTCCATACAGATGATATCTGTTGGGTCTTTCTTTTCAATGCCATTTATAATGATTTTATGCATTTTTTCATTTAGCAAAAAATAACATGTTCACTTTCAGTCCAAAACAGTTCAGCTGCCCCGAAAAGTTCAGATTCAGATTAAATCTGCAGCAAGTGCGGCTAAACCTGCTAACTATGATCTCAAGCCATAAAGCTCAATATCCATCAGAAACAGAACACCTCCCATCACTTCTCAAGCAGCACACAAGAATAAATTTGATACTCTTTAGGATTCTCAAATGATCTAGACAACTACCTGAAGGAAGACTCAACTCTTGTTTTTTCACCATACATCTTCTTCTAACCTATGTTAGTTGAGTTTTGTATGCTAAGGGAATAGCAACGAAGGAATAAAGCATAGTAGCATTAATCAGAATTGGGATTGACTCAGCAAACATAAAGTATAATTGTTATTCAATTACACAAGACTTAATCAGGGAAAACACAGGAAAAACTGGGAAATAAAAAATGCTGAAAAATCATAAAAATAAGTAAAAAAATGCTGTTTATGTTATTACAAACCAAATGAAGGAAAAGAAAAACAATCTTCCATGGGGATGCATCCCCTGGGAAAATCCAGATGTTCACGTCCCTGGGATGTTTCAGGGATGCAGGGATGGCTAGGAAACATCCCCGGGGCCATCACCTATGCAAAACAAATAGGGAACATTCTGAAACGACCAAAAAAAAGCAGGGGATGGCAGGGGAAGACCAGCTGTCCCCTATGGCCCAGCAATAGTAAAGACGTAAAAATTTTAAGAATAACAAAAAAAATTAGAAAAAAATTGTACAAACTTTTACAAATTTTACATTGTTTTATAGTTTCTGAGATTTTGACAAGTTTTTCAGTTTTATACCAGAGTAATTGAATTCCATTTACACTTTTGCCCACGTTGTATCAATGTCGTGTAAATGGAATTCTACTATGCTTAAAACACTCCCCAACCACTCCTCTAGAGTATTTTTTTCTTGTTCTATATAGGAATTTGCTGAGAAGGCCACAATATAATTAACATGTTCCACTAAAACCCCCTCTTGAATATAGGTTCAAATGGAACACACTCCCAACCAATCATAAGTTGTTCCGCTATGATCATAGACTAGTTTTTGTTTTTAACACTTCTTCCTGTTTTCAACAGTCTACATATAGAATAAAAGTTAGCTGGCCAATGGGCCATTTGCATAATCATCAGACCTTCAGGTATTTTTCTTGACAATCATATTTTAAGGCTATAATCAGCACTATTATTGGAAATTGCAAGCAGGCAGCCCCCATCATTGTGAGTCGTAACAATTAGCAATTACATGATTTCTCCACAATCTAAACAGTTGGCATTGTTCATCTTTGATGCTTGTTTTTGGTTTCCCTTTGCTCACTGTTAGCAGAAACCAATATATCCCATTCATCTAGCATATTTTTTAAGACAGAAAACATTTGGAACTTTAATAAAGCAATTTTTAGGTCCATGCCACAGCTTAGCAATCTGAATAATAACCAAATCAGCTGGAGAAAACGCAGCTAACCATTTAGGTGACTCTAACCAATCATTTGAACATGATAAAGACACCTTGAGTGTGCCACTTGAGGGAAAAAACAAAGCTGTAGCAATGCAAATGTTGCTACATGGCAGCTGACACCGGAATTTAAAAAACTACATGTAATCATGACTATGCTTGGTAATGTAAAAGGGTTGTGGTGTAAGGGTTAAAAAAGTGCATTCATAGGAGAAGTTTCCCAAGTTCAAAACACCACCTCGAAGGCAGACCTTAACTTGGAAGCCATATGCGCATGTAATAACATGCCCAGAACTAGAGCCTGTTCCAAGCCCAGGAGGTGTTGTTTCCAGTCCCACTTATCAAACAAAAGTGAGCATGCCTGGGAATTTGTGGTATTAATTGCTGCACAAATGGGCACCTAAGCTCCATGAATATAAGATACCTACATGGAGTCAGGATGCACAATCTTACTTGCATGGTATAAAGAGAAAATGCCAAGCGAATATTCTTTATAGAAAACACTCCATCACAGACTACCATTACCCCTTATTCTATGAATGTTAAGAACCCCTTGTGAACCAAATAAAGAGATGAGGTGCACTGAAATAGGAAAAAAACATTCCTAAACATCAACCACATTCAACCAATCATTAATGAGAATGCTGCATTCCAATACACTAAGTGCAATGCAAGATGAAATGCAGACTACATATAGGAAGCGTGAGATTATAATAGCCACAAAACCAAAAGGAGAGAACATATTACGATTATTCAAAATCGGGCTGACAAATTCGCAACAGACCATCTGGAAGGTTGGACCATTTTCTCTATTTCCACATTTCAAAGATCCCATATGGGTTTGTAATTCAGTCACCTGCCACCAGACTGTGACTGTCCAACAGACTCGCAGGTTTGCTAGTAGATCTAGACTCAAATGGACGATGGGCTCAGAAATCTTAGAACTGATTTCAAATGTATCTTGAAGCAGACAGAAACTCCTCAAAACCAGTCCAAGCTTTAGAAGAATTTTGTTTTAACTAGAGTACAAATAAGAGAGAAGTCTAACTCACCACTCTTTGCAAGAGCTCTGCCCTTTCCTTTGCTTCCATCTGACGTTTGTGACGCCGAGAAAGATATTTATCTAGACCAGACTTCAAAAAATCAACTTCTTCTGCTACCTGCTCCAACTTTCTGCATAGAAGAAACAATTCATGTAAAAAGTCTACCTGTCTAGGGCAGCATAGCTGGGTTTTAAATGTTTTGTCCTCATAAAAACTAATTCAACTAACTCTGCTATCAAGAAATGATTTGTATTGCATTCTAAACATTGAGATGGAATATCAACAGCTTAATATAATATATGGAAATATTTAAAATGAGATGGCTAAGGTCTTAGTAATTGAAATGTAAAGTGCTACCCAACTAGACTATTTGTTTCACAGCTCTACTTGATTAGATAAAAAATATGGCTAACAGGTATTTCACCATAGAAGTGATACAATTTGAAGTAGATAGGAGATTTATTTTTGGGGTCACTGAAACAAATATCAGGGATAGCATATTTGGATATTGGTCAAACCAGTTACGCATCAGGTAGAGATGGAAGGTACAAGGCAAAGGATGGTACAGAAAAACATTATGAAAATCAGACCTGGCAAAAATAGCAATTTTGGTAGATCTGAAGGGAAGGAAATAACAAAGAGAAACACAAGATGGGAAATGAAACAGTAATGCATGAGATTCAAGAGATGGTTCTTAAAAGACAGATTAAGGGAAAGTAGAATAATAACAGAAAACAGCAGCAATACGGATTTAATTTTGGCAATCACTTTGACAAAGCTGTCAATAGACCTTTAAATTAATCCTCATTTGAAGAAAAACCAAAATCAAGCTCACATTCCCTGCATATTTAGGGCAAACATGTGCAGGAAACAGGGCAGGCAGGTGAACTTGAATCTATACCTTAAATGGGTTAAGCGTACAGACAGTTTCCACAGCTACAATACTATATTAAGCCTATAACGTAATATCCCCTTTCTTTTAATCCGTAGCTGTGAGTAGAAATTAGTTATGTCTGAAGTTACTTTCAGTTTTCAGTTAGGAATGCCTGTGTTTGGAATAAGGAGGCTGGGTCTCCAGTTAGGAAGCGGCTGTATCTGTGTGTCTACCAGCTGTTCAGTGACTGAGTCTTTCAGTTGATTGGCTGAGTTTTCTATCAACAGTTAGATAGGGTCAGTGTTCTGTTAGTAGAAGTATAGGACTGAGAATAAGGCAAGTGTAGTTGCTTCAGCTTGAGAGCAGCTGAATCTTTGTGACTTTCAGTTAGGTGACAGATGAGACTTTTAGTTCCTGTCAATTCTTCCAGCAGTGTGCAGTTAGTCAGCCTTTCAGCAGCTTCTGGTAACACCAGCAGTTGAGGATGAACATTCCAGTTAGCTGCCACCAAGTTAGGAGTGATTCCCACTTATTTAGGATCGCATGAAATGGAGTATAGGAAGCGCTGGGAGAGAAGGAAAGATGACTTTTGAAAATAACAAACCAAAATTCCACTTTGATCACAGGAAAGCGATGCTGCTAAAGCAGTGTGCTGCTTGGGACGAAAACCTCAGGTGTATCAGTTTGTTCTCCTGAGGATGGAAACCCTCAGAAAACAGTCAGTGTTGCAGGATGACAGCAGGGTTTGGCAGAGTGTTCGGGATCAACAGGCATTCAGCTGGCATGCTACAGAGAGCTTAGACACTTCAAAGGAGTCAGATGAGCATGCTGGGTACACCCAGTAAGTAGTTTAAGACAAGCAGATTTTCTATTGATTGTATGTATTTACATAAAGACAAATATATATATATATATATATATAGTATGCCATAATTATGACAAGGTAAAAGAACTATAACCTGTCTAGCATCCAGATCTTCTAATCATAAAACCAATTAATATTCATGCTGGAATGCCACTGTAATGCATAGAATTTACAGAAGAAACAGTGAATCTAAGACAAAATTAAACTCATTTTTATCCAGTGTTCCACAGGTACACATCCCCTACCTTATGGGGCCATTGCAACCATCAAAGATGTGGAGGGAATGTCCAACCCACATTTCCATATTTTCTGCTTGTTTTCCTTACATCCCTGAGACACTTCAGCACTTACTTTGCATCCCAAGGATTTCTCCTATTTTAAAAGGGTACTTGGGGACGTCCTACCATCTGGGATATCAACGGATGTCCTCAACATCGCCAAGTGTCTTGAAAAATGGAAAAAAGACTGTCAAATTAAAAACAAAAAACAAAAGAAAGACGGGGGGAAATATCAAACAGTTATTTTATGTTCATCAATAATATAACAATTGGATTTTCAAGTTTACAATTTCAGAATCATACTTTAGTCACTCAATTTTTGAGTTCAATTCCATGGTTAATGTTGAATGTTCAATGTCATCGATGCTAATGTTCTTTGAATTTCAGCATGTTTTAAGTATGTTTAACAATTTAATTCTACATTTGAAAAGCTATTATATATATTTCTAAAAAAATATCTTTCACATATATGTAATGTCATCCCCTGGCAATCCCCAGATGCCAGAAAAAATTTTGCCATCCCAGAAACTCAAAGGAACATAGTTTTTATCTAACACTTATTCTATTTCTGATGTCTCTTGATCTTCATGATCAATGCCTTATTCCATTAGGCAATGATAATCTTGCTAAGGGATGCTTTAAAATGTGATAAGAGGAAAACAAGAATAAATAAACATGTGACTGCAATTGTGCAGTAAATCCACATACAAGAACAGGTGAACAGATGAACATCAGAAGTTCCTGAAAGGTGAAACTAAGTTAAAACACTGTTCAAAAACGAAAACAGGAAATAATGATGCCAAGAACCATAGTTGCCAGGAAACTCCATTATGGGAACATAGACAATGTACCCGTCCCCGTACCCAAAATTTCCGGTGATTCATTTACCTATAAAATAGCCGTCTCCTTATTCATTTACTCATGTACCCTAATTTAATTGCCGTCCCTGTCCCCATACCAGTACCAGTACCCTGCGTCTCCTGGTAACTATGCCAAGAACAGAGCAGCTAAGCCAGGTCTGACATCCAAATATAAATTTCAATAAAACAAAGAAAATTATTAAAATCCAAGAATTGAAGACATCAATGAGAGACTCCTAGATGCTATGCCCGCTAATAGGTCCTCTGCCTAGACTTTACCCTGCAAGAGTAAGATAGCACACAAGACTGAGCCTTCAAGATGTAGCTATGCAAACTCATTCTGGATTGGTAGCCCATGTGGATAAAAGACCTAATCAAGAAAATGCAGGCAGACTGAGAAGAATGAAATGAAGAGAAATCACAAAAGGAACCCAAGAGAAAACACATGCTGAGCTTTACTACAAGAAATGAAGAACGGCCAGAAAGATCCATTACTCTTAGGCAAACTTCCTTGTAGCAGCTTTCAAGGTTCCTTTGAATCTGAAAAGTGTCCATGATGATATTGAAATCAGTTATAACTACCCTATGGGATTGACACATAAATAACAGTAAGCAAATTTTCCCATTCTTCCTCAGACATTGTATGGATGCTCTTAATATTTGCTTTGGCAATCTCAAAGCTCAGGGATAGGCTCACAGGGTACACCATGTGATCCACATAGCATTTCTCCACTCATTTATAAGCCAGGAATCTATCAATGACTATTTTCTCTATCTTGTCTACAGCAAGTGTGTTGAGCTTTTATAACTGCTCAACCACTCCCATTTCTTCACCGTTGACATAAAAAATATACATGCCATCTTCAGTCAGATTACCTCCTTCAGACCAAGGTGTGGTAACCCATCCTTTCTGATATCAGTTGAGCAAGCATGAGTTCTACTCTCTTTGCCACATGGGTTAAGGCTTTGTCATCCTAAGTACAGTCATCTGTCCTATGATGTACTGCACTTATCAGTTCCACCATTCACTTCTTGAGCAGCAATTTTAAGGTTGACCAATTCCTGATTGACCATCTACATATGGTGATTTTGGTGAATGCTGAATTGTATTTTTATTTATCTGAGTTCATTCCTCAACTATCCATGAGTTAACTCTCAATGTTCTTTCAACACCTCCTGTAACTGAGGAGTGCATCCATAGTTGTCCTGCTAGCTTTTTCTCTTCTTAGGCCCATTGTAAAAGCCATGGATACAGTGAGTTGTGCTTCACAAACGTTGGAACTTCATGGCTACATGTTCCTCCAAATTTTTCCGTGATATGGATTCATGCGTGTGACCTGCTCAGTTATCTTCATCTTACTTGAAAAGATTGCCGCCAGTTCATCCTTTTGCTTGTTTTCACATTCAACCTCTAATTTTCCCCTCGCAACTCTTTCACTCTCTTGCAAGATAGATAAACTGTTCATTGAGGAACATCAATGCCCTAAGTGTTTAGTGCTTTGTATTTCTACACCATCTGCACCTACTTCCCAGGCGCTTGCCTGAATAAATTATCATGTGGTGAATCTTAAGCCTGTAGCCTTATGTAATTTCATGAGAGTGCCACCTAGATCTCATTCTTGTCATAGGGACCAACTCCTACTATAGATATGTTAGAATGAGACTATTCATTCTAGACCATATATTGTGAGAAACAGGCATCTAAGCGGGGTCAATAAAGAGTGATGATGGATCAACTTCACTATATTTTAACCTCTTCTTTGCCCTAGACCAAGGCCCTATATCCTTCGGAATTTCAAGAGGTGGTTTTCAATTTTTTTCAAGTCTCCATGATACTCGCTGTCTTAAGGATTCTTGAGTGTCTCCAGCAGACTGACTGCAATGGTTAGTTCAAGAGCAGTTTTGTGTTAAGACCTCTATTCTGTAGAACAACCAGAATTTTGAGGCCCATTAGACCCTAAACCTTCAGCTGCCTTATGCAACTGACCTCTCTCCTGAGTAAGCACTGGGGTTACATATTTGGCTCTGCCAAGCTGTTTGACTCGAGCAGGTTGTTCAAGGTGCTTCTATTTACTTAGAGGATTGAGCAATATCATGTTGAGGTTCATCCATAGCAATCTCCTTTAGCAGGACATCCATTGTCCAATCTGCACAAGCAGCTCTTGCAGTTGTTAATTGTCCTCCAGCAAAAAACTGTTATGGAGTATAACTGTCTCTTGACACTAATCATCCAACTCTTCATGTATCGTATCAAAATTCTTAGTGGAATCACTTTCTTCAACTGAAACTGATCCATATCTTTTTGTAATTCAATGGACAAAAGACTAAATTGTTGGAACACAGATGTGATATAAGCAGAAGCAACTGATTACAACAATTGTACCATAGAGATAATTATAGATCCATAGCTAAATATGCCAGTGTTCTCCGAGTTTCAGGGACCTGCAGATTTGGGGACAGGGGGGCAGGAGGGCAGGTTCAAGGATGGCAAACAAAATTCCAGATTTTTGGGACGACGGGAGAATGGTTATTATTATAATATATAAAAATAATATTTGAATCTTTAAGATACAAATAAATCAAAAATACCTAAAAATAACATAAACAAACCAAAAGAATCTGAAATTTTAAAGTGCAAGTACAATGACAAGTCATTGATTCCATAGTCCATCTGATGGACTGATAATATGAAGCATGATTTTATATTGAGAGATAGCAAAAGAAAAATGCTGCATCATGCATAGTACATGTGTACATTGAAGATCAAGCCCAAAAATTGGAGTCCTCATCCGATTGATATCTCAGAAACTGCTCCTCTTGCCCTTCCTCTTCTTCTCTTTTCATCTTCTCTTTTGGTGAATGCAAAACAACATTAGGCATGGGTTTGAAAAGTTGTTTTGCATTGGGGGGCCCTACCAAGCACTCCCCTCCACCTTTTAGGGTTTATTTGTTTTAAAAAAATTGTTTTTGTTTTTGCTGTTTTTTATGCTTTTGATGTATGGAACACCCCAAAGTCCCCAAGATGGCCAAGGGCCATTGGGATGTCCAAGGAATGCTAGGGAGTCCCCAAAAGACCCAAAAAAAAGGCCAAGCCCCCATGACATCACCCAAACCCACAAGGACGTATCCCTATGAAACACTAATAAACCATGAATAAAGGGAGATAAGAATATGCACAAAGTTAACAATGTATTAATAAAAGAACTAGCTACTTTACTGGTTTGGGAGGTATGTATAGTTCTCTCTTAGTACTTGGAGAGTGGTAATTAAAAGCAAAGAGAACAAAAACACAGGCCTGTTAAGATTAGATGTTTTATTCACCTTGCATATCCTAAGTTCTAATGGTTAATAGACAATTAATTATGTATACATCTCCAAAGTTCACGGAGTGGGCAAATGGGATGCCCATGTGAGGGTGGGGACATATGGAATTATTTTATTATTCTACAGGGACTTAGAAATATTGTTTGTAATGTGGCATTGAATAGGGGGTTACATAGTAGACTTGTAGCAGCATTTTCTATTATTAATTGGGCATGGGATGTAATTAGTGCTTCATGGGGGAGTGCTTGGTAGTTACATATGCCAACTTGCATAATGGAAGTCAAAGATGCTTGGGGGTTACATTCTAGTTTGGACGACACTCTTTTGAGTGGGTCATGAGAATTCTTACCATGGTATTTTGGAACCTTGTTTGGGCTCATGGTATTGCCTTTTGGTGGTTTTCTAGGCCTCCATGAATCTATATATTGAGGGCTTGAGATGGTGGCATTATGCATTGTTTTCTATAGGGTTATGCTGCCAATTTTCCTCTCTAGAGTGAAGAGCATTGATCCCCTATTTCTCTTAATAGAGCATTGGATTCTGTGAATGTATTGTAACCATTGATTGTTTCTGAATAATACATAGGTGTGCTTTGGAGGCTGGGTTTTTCCTGAAAGGTAAAGGGTTTTCCCAAGGTATATCTATGTCACTCTTGTTCTTGTGATTGCTTCTATTCTATCTCTCATTCTTTCTTTTCTAAAGTGTTGTTTACGTGCCAAAATGCTGCTGAAATTTCTATAGATCAGTTACTATTATATTCTCCTCACAAGGTAAATGTGAAAATACCTATATGCTTAATAATTATGTGTAGTTTTCAGTTTAATTGCTAAGGGGTTTGCGAGGTTATTTTCCTTACAAGGTCAACCTTATACAACTCACAAATCCATTTAAAGCCTTGGTATAATGAAAGCCTGGAAAACATCGCAATTGAAGTAGCAAAAAGATAGACACAAGCAATAACTAATGCCCAGAAAAAAGATAAACGAAAGCCACACGGCACCTCGAAAAAGATCCTATTCAAGGAACAAACTTCCAACCAAAGACCGTGAATGAGGACAAAGGGAAACTCCTCTGGATCATTAAGTATGGATCTAATTCTAAGAAATTTTCAGGACTAGGAATAAAAGCTAACCATCAGAAATAAGAGAAAGAGAGAGCCTTCTTTGAGACTTCAGCAAGAAGTCCAACAAGAAAGCACCTCCTAGACAAGGACGCATCAAATCTAGACCCCCAAGGCAAACAAAAACGAAGAAAAAAAGGTCTAGAAATTTCAGACCAAGATTCAATACAATGATGCACATCCTCTCATTGAACATAAGGGGAATAGGCTTCCCTAACAAAAAAACATTTCCTTCAATGTAAAGTCAAAGAAAAACATATGGATTTTGTGCTCTTGCAAGAAACTACCAGATTAACTAGCATCAAGCAATCACAATTTTCAAGGCTATGAAGCAGCAAACAAATGCATTTTTGTTCATGCAAAAAACTAACAAACATATGGAATCTTAAAGGTATGTAATGAAAAGTGCACAGAATTCAAGAAGAATTATAATTAAACATTCTGACACCCACAATCAAGCATTGATTGTTAGTAGTAGATCAAAGCTATGTTGCCAATTCGCTCAAGAAAATGGTTGGATCTAAGTCTAGTTCTTTCCCGGCCTAGGTCCATTTGTGGTGCAGACAAGGCACCGCCTTTGAGCCCTAGGTACGCCCATGGGTGTACCTAGGCTTGGGTGTACCTGGGCAAACTTGCAGCCCAAAGTTCATAGCCAAAGCGAACATACAAAGAACTCCGACATTTCTTTTTTTACATTTTTAAATTGTTTTTGCTTTTTGGTCCTATAACTATGCAGAACGGTAGCAAACATTCCTGCCCCAACCTCAGTTTCTAAGGGCATGCAAACAAGATTTTTTCCTCCTGCTTTTCGTTGTCTGATAATGACTTTCTTAGCATTGAGAGGACAGTTATAGATATTTGTGCAAGGATAGAATTGATAAGCTATGAGCCAATGTGGCCACCGATAGGAATACACAAACTGTCACTAATCCACACCCTCAGCCCTTCTCTGGCCATCGTTTACTTCAATGCTCAGTGGGAAATGGCAGTGCAAAGATGCTGATAATTTCATTGTAGTGGCTTATACATCTCTACGCAACTGCATGGATTTGGATATTCCAGCTATACCTAATCTTGCTCTATGTCATGTTTTTTCATGTCAAGTTTGGTGCACTGATAGAGTTAATCGTTTGATAATATAATAATGCAATTTTTAAGCTCTTTTTTCAATCTATTGTCATTGATGGACTTCAATCAATTCTTCACCACGCCTCTAGTTTCTTAAAGCAAAGATTAAAATTTGTAATGAATCATTATTTTTTATGCCTTTTTTTTTTGTATGGACATACTCAAAACGTACCCAACCCCCCCAAAAAAGTAGCGTACTATCTAAAACCCAAACCAGTAACTTAGGATAAAATGAATATTGCTTGAAGAAAATTACTTGCAGGGCAAGCAAAGAAGATACTTAGCCATTTGGGGATTCAGCATCCACCCATCGGTTCATGTCCATTGCGAAACTAATTAGAACTGTCAAACAGAAATGATAATATTGTCCATTCTATGGTTAATAATTTCATGTCTTCCAACATTGACAATATAAACAGAAATGATAATATTGTCCATTCCATGGTTAACAATTTCATGAAAGTTTCACTTTCTCTTCGGAACTGACCCTAGCCTCCTATATGAATCTACAACAATGTTCTCCTCAACACAATGCATCATGAAACATGATTCTTTGGGTTGCTCTTACTACATGATGAGCTCCACCTGCCAAGTTTGTAATAATGGTGGATCCACATTATAAAAAATTAGGACTTTAGAATCAAACCCCGCTTTGTTTTCTGGATTGGTTGGTTGTACTGCTTCGGGGTTTCACCAGCTTTTTTGAATCGTTTTTTAAAATCAAAAATAATAGGGTCTCCCCTAAAGATTTCAGGAGAAAGAGAACCAAGCTAAGCCACTCAAGCTCTATAAACCCTCCCAGTATCTTTTTACCATGCACTGCTTGCTCTAGTGTTGAACCTTATTATGTTAAACTACAAAAACCAAACAGTGACTACACAAAAACAATATGTTGGTATTTTCATGAGTTGTGAAGCTGAAAATTAAGATTGTGACAACTGTTTAAAAATTGAAATGCAATGTCAATTATTATGTTCTGGAATTTTGAAAACAAGCTTTCACATTTAAAAGTTTTGAAAGGTTTAATGCTAACGGCTTGCTTGAATACGATTGGATTCTCCTAAATAGAATGCACTTGCACTACAAATCTTAACCCATACACAACATAGAACCAAGTTAAATCTGGTTCCATAGTTGAATAAGAATACTAAAGCAATAAATCAACTATAGATAAAACACAGATTAAAGAATTGTATTGTAATTGAACGAAATTCCATAATAAAAGCTTACATAGGAACTTGCCACTGTAACAGTTAAAAATTATTACAAACATAACTAGAACTTGGTAAATTTACCAACATAAATAGACAAAACGATATATCTCACAAAAGGCATATATACACATTATTTTCCTCAAAACATAGGATATTTTTTAACATCCATCCTTGAAAGGTATCATTTTGACACTCAGAACAAGGTCTTAAAATGAAAAACAATATACCGCATTAAAAATTGGCCAAATATTTAAAAGACTGATGTAAAAGTAAATGCCAGAAGCTACTCTGAAAAAACATCAAATTTGCAATTGCGCGGCTCAAGGATTTGTGTCTATGATGAACTGGAATAGAGAAGAGAAAGAGACATCAATGGCATTATGTACATTTGATTGCATGTGGGCTTAGCCTGAAGATTATGAAGACTGTCTTTCAAATGAAAGAAAAGTTCCAAACACAATCTATAGATGGCATGCCAGCATTCCACGGGGACACATCCTGAGGGTCAAGGTGACGTCCTGGATGTCTCTTTTTTTCAGGACCAGAGAAGCTGTTCCATTCGGTGCACAAAAAAAATTTTAAATGGTAATTATTTTAAGAAAAACAATGCTAAACCAACCCCCTGACCCACCCCGCCCCCCCCCCCCCGCACCGCCCGAAAAAAAAAGCTATAAGGAGGAGAATTGTCATTGCAAATTCTACACATAGTATGTACTTTTTAAACTCCAGCTGCTTTTAGTTTATTTAAGTTATTTAAATAGCCGTCCCCCGCTGTCCCCAAAAATCGAGAAAAATGTTGTCCGCGAAACTGTGTACCCACATACACTCATCCCAAAACTCAGATTAACAGTAACATACTCTCCAGGGAGAAGAATCACTGTGTTGTCTTACCCAATCAGGAAACACATCTTTATACATCTATGTACAATATGAAATAAAGAGATGCCAATGGCAAATGGAACCTTCCAACAGTTATTAGGAGGTTGGTGCCAAGTGGAATATGCTGTCTGAAAGCAGTTATTAAAAATCAAACTCCTTGATTTCATTCATTTCTTCAGCTTGTCCACAGCTACATTTTTTTATTTGTTTTCTTAAGTCACATCAACAGCACCTTCTAAAACACAAGTAGACACACAAAATTAGTTTGTGTGATCTCCCAACTTCTTCACCATTTAACCAAAAATTGCAAAATACGGTCTGAACCTAGATTCGGTTAGATTAAATTCTGTCTAATACTCACCTAGATCAGCAACCCCCCTTGTAAAGTCGTTATGGAGTAAAAACTGTCCACATGTCTTTTTACCTCCTTGTTTAGCTCCTAGGTCCCCGTGATTACATTATTCATTCTAAATGTTCATCCCGATGCAAAATTGCCCGACACCAATGTAAAATTGGAATATGGGCCCCTTTACTTATCTTATCCCAGACCCAAAAGGAGCTAAAAGACATGGGTGCCACCTCCCAAGTCCCTTCTGATTGGTCAGGGCAAAATTAAGTATTGGTCGGCCTGGGATCTTTCAAAAAGTTTCTCCTTGTCGGCTCTTTTGGTTTAATTTCACGATTATGAACGGAAAAGCATATATAAGTGTGTTTTTGAGTTCATTTGTAACCTAGATTGAGATAGCCAGCTTGAGATATTGAAGCAAAGCAAGCAAGAACATTCATTGTGATTCTAGAACAGATTTGTGTGTTGTTATTGTGTGTTTGTTGCAGGCATGAAGCTATCATCTATCCACCTTAGGAGTTGAGAGATCTTCATCATTCTAAGGGATCATCACATAGGTGATATCATTGTTGTTTATCATCATTTGATTCATCATTATTATCTTTATTTTCAACCTCTGCCCCCACGAGGGCACACACTCTCTATCAATCAATGGTGTTGGGAAGCTTGAATGCTATCCCGGGATTTGACTGAGGCAAGTCCTTAAACACCATAACCCCCCAAACCCTCTCTTGTCGTCTTGTGTGCAAGTTATAGGAGCAGGATCCAGAGAATGTGAAGATACAGGAAGACTGAGTGAAGATCAGGGTTTCGGGATCCTACAACAGTCACAGAATATTCCTCCATCCAAGACTTGGGCGGTGGCGCCCTAGTCGTTCTACCCTTTCTAACTTCAAATCTGGCATCAAGGCAGCATTTGCAACATCCTTCCAGTTTACAATTTCAGCAGATTACTTCAATCAGGACTTGGGTGGTCCCGATTTAGTCCTCCTACACCTCTACTTTCGGGAGATAGGTTCTATCATCTTCCTGATCATCTCTGTGCATTTAGTTTCTAGATATCTGTTGTACTTTCCCTGTTATGAGCAGATCATTCTAGAACTAAAGTTTCATGCATTGTCAACCTGGGGTTTGATTAAAAGGTTGAATTAAATCTGATCCATCAATGACATACTTGAGTACAAGATCTATAGCTAAGTCCTCTTCCATTTGGTAGTGATTTGGCTCGGTCTTGTCCTTGAATGTTATATGGAAAAGGGTTTGATCTAGTGTCCTTTTTCATACTAAACAAAAGCAATGGTCCCCATCTAGATGTCAATGGCAAATGGAACCTTCCAACAATTATTACGAGGTAGGTGCCAAGTGGATTATGTTGTTTGAAAGCAATTATTAAAAATCAAACTCCTTGATTTCATTCATTTCTTCGGCTTGTCCACAGCTACATTTTTTTATTTGTTTTCTTAAGTCACATCAACAGCGCCTTCTAAAACACAAGTAAACACAAAATTAGTTTGTGTCGTCTCCCAACTTCTTCACCATTTAACCAAAAATTGCAAAATAATGTCTGAACCTAGATTTTGTCTAATACTCTCACCTAGATCAGCAACCCCCCTTGTAAAGCAATGGTCCCCATTGCATTATAAAAGGGAAGCAAGTGTTGGAACATGTCTTCCACTTATATTCTAGCAAACCATTCCCTTTGTGGGCAAGTTGATCTCCTTTGGCAACCCAATAGGGTCGCATGGATCGATTCCGTTTTCAGTTATTCCACAACCATTAAATGAATAGAAGAAAATTTTCTCTATTCTATTTTTTTGATAGCTAAAAAACATAGATAAAAGTGTTGACCTTCCTATGAGTTGGTGTGGCATTATTTGACACAAGGAATACTTCTAGAGTCCTCCAATGCTTGTCTTCCATGATGTTATGATGCTATGTGGTTGCGATATGTGAATCTGGTGCTTCAACATAAATGGTTGTCCAAGGATCAAAAGCTTCATTGATGCTAGTCACAAACTACTTCATCTCTGAAAGGTCAAAGATGGCATATGCTAACCAACACTTTGGTTGGCACGTATCCTTTGCCATTATTGAGCCACTCAACTTTGTATGGCTAACAAGAGGGGTCATTGGAAAATTAAGCTTCCTTCCCACATCCAATGTTACCAAATTCTTTTGAACATCAGCAATGAAATGCAGAGGTTGTCTTGATGATTTGTATTGATTTTCCATGTGCTGTTGCACTAATATAAACTATTTTGATCTATATTTAACATCTGACAATTGACATCGAATTATGTATTATCAAATATGTTCTGTATTTAATTTTGTACATTTTGAGCAAATAATTTCATTTTTTTCTAATTTGTGAATTGTGGGACATTGGGCCCTCTCCCTTTTTATAAATAGATAACAAAAAGATCAGAAAAGTCTTTACATCAACCCATTTACAAGGCAAACAAAACCAACACTTCTGGCTTGAAGATCTGGGAAAAAGCTTCTAAAACCTACGTATACTAAAGTGTATTGAAAGCAAAATATAGACCTGGTTAACCCTTTTGTGTATGGAAACTGTTGATGTTTAAATTTGCGAATTAATCACCAACGATGGGAAATTCTAAGAATGTGAGACTTGATTCTCAGAATAACCTCCAGATTTTAAAGAAGCTGGTTCTTCTCTATGGGTCTTTGATATAAAGGGAAGAAAAAAAACAAGATTATAAATGAAATACCCTAATATGCTAAGGCGATGCGCCAAATTCTTTATCTACCCAACAGCACAGTGATCTAATCTTGAAAGAGTCTACTGGTAATAATTAAAGAGCAAATTGCATGATTAACATTTCCCAGGATATTATAGCAAATTAATCAAAAGGCTCAGAAACAGAAAGTAAGAAGAAAGAATAAGAAACAAATCCAGAATGCACAAAACACCACTCTCTTCATTGTTTGATGGAGAACAAAATACAGAGGCAAAATCTTGCACAAAATATAATATTCGAATCCTTCATGAGAGGCACCTGCTAAGGCAATATATGTCCCTATTCTGGTTGCTCAACTCTCTGATCATTGGTTCTATATGTCTATCATTTTTGTCCCAAATCTCTGTATTTAAAGCCAAAGAAACCCTTTGTGATCTGCCCAGAAATATCTCCAACGGAAATCCCACAAATCTCGGCTCTGATTTCGGCTCTGATAACTGATTCTCCAATTAACTGAATCTTATGTTCAAACCCCATGATTGTAGCTTCCATTTGCATTGACAGGTGTGAGAAACTCCCGCTCATTTCCTCTTTCCATTAGCTTGCCGTAAAAATAAAAGCATGGCTTTATTATGAGGGGCTGCATATTTAACCTCCCATGAATAGTCATATGATATAATATAAGAGTCTTATAATATAAGCCTTCACTTTATTCCTTGGGTCCCACCATTTCTCTTTTAATAATAAAAGACTCTTGATTATTTATTTAAATCTAATTTTATCTTCCCCATAGCCTTTAGATTAAAATGAGACTCTATTTAATATTAAATAAAACTCAGCTCATTTGGAGGGGACCCACCGTGAGATTCTTTATTAATAAAATGACTTAGCTTTCTTTCCCGTGACTCGTGAATTTATAAACCTTCAAAAGATTTAAAATAAAGTAGAAAAGAAACTAATTTTCTGCCTTCCACTTCCTCCACGTGTTGCAGCAGCGCTCCTCCAAGAGGAAATTTCCTCTCTTCCCTTGCAAATGAGCGCAGTTGCGCCAAGTGGCAAGCTCCGCGGTCTTCCTAAGCGAGCATTCTCCTTTCCTCTTTTTCTGACACGTGGTTGCTTCCACTTCTTCCTCTTTCTCTAATGCCCTAGCCGTTGGATGGGGTCTTCATCAAACAGTAGTTGTAGCTTCTTTGTTGTGTTTTGAAACCCTAGAACCTACGCTCTATTTCATTATCAAACCTTTGCATTATATGAGTCTTCTATTACAGTTGCATCTTTGCTTTGATCTACCAGAATGGCAGCGTCTTAGCTGAATCTCTTTCCCTGTGGTACGCCGCTAATGAAAGGTGGAGTCTTTGAATCTATATGCTGAGACTTTCTTTGAAGATAGCGCCTTTGCTTGGATATTTGGTACTGTGAATCTTATCTGTAACTGGTGCGCTTTGAGTTTTGCTGCGTCTTCTTACATGGACTTCTATTTGAATTGTGTGTCTTCTTTCGAAAACCTGAGTGCCTTTGATTTAGGCGACCTCCCTCATGATATATTGTGCACTTTAGCTATTCAAAGGCACCCTCTTAATAGAGCTTGCACCACCTTGAAACTTTGCTATGGTTGTGCTAGTGACTGTAAGGGCTTCGCTTAGACTCAAATGATCGCGCCCCTTTTTCAAAGCTAGGATGAGATTTGAAGACTCCGCCTCGTGTGCCATCTTTTACTTGTTCTCTGTGTTGATTTCTATAGAGGCGGCGCCATTTTGTTGAGATTGAGCGCCTTCTTCATAAACTTGATATGGCTTTACCTTTTGAATGGTTGGGCTTTATTTAAACATAGCTGAGCGCTTTGATATGCCGTTGCATCTTTCACTTTGCAGAGGAATGGTTTATAGGCAGCGCTTTATTTAAATGGCTGGGCTTTGTTCTTGGGTAAGCCACCATGTCATTTATAGTAGGCCGCCATGCTTATGGTTGTGCCTTCTTTTATATCACAAACTTTCAAATAAGGTTGCACCTTATACAAAAAGCTATGTTTGATATGCTGGCCTTGCTTTTAGAGACCTTTGTATTTGAATGACGAGTCCTTTATCTTTGCTTTGATCTACTAGAATGGCAGCGTCTTAGCTGAATCTCTTTCCCTATGGTACGCCGCTAATGAAAGGTGGAGACTTTCTTTGAAGATAGCACCTTTGCTTGGATATTTGGTACTGTGAATCTTATCTGTAACTGGTGCGCTTTGAGTTTCGCTGCGTCTTCTTACATGGACTTCTATTTGAATTGTGTGTCTTCTTTCGAAAACCTGAGTGCCTTTGATTTAGGCGACCTCCCTCATGATATATTGTGCACTTTAGCTATTCAATGGCACCCTCTTAATAGAGCTTGCACCGCCTTGAAACTTTGCTATGGTTGTGCTAGTGATTGTAAGGGCTTCGTTTAGACTCAAATGATCGCGCCCCTTTTTCAAAGCTAGGATGAGATTTGAAGACTCCGCCTCGTGTGCCATCTTTTACTTGTTCTCTGTGTTGATTTCTATAGAGGCGGCGCCATTTTGTTGAGATTGAGCGCCTTCTTCATAAACTTGATATGGCTTTACCTTTTGAATGGTTGCGCTTTATTTAAACATAGCTGAGCGCTTTGATACGCCATTGCATCTTTCACTTTGCAGAGGAATGGTTTATAGGCAGTGCTTTATTTAAATCGCTGGGCTTTGTTCTTGGGTAAGCTGCCATGTCATTTATAATAGGCCGCCATGCTTATGGTTGTGCCTTCTTTTATATCACAAACTTTCAAATAAGGTTGCACCTTATACAGAAAGCTATGTTTGATATGCTGGCCTTGCTTTTAGAGACCTTTGTATTTGAATGACGAGTCCTTTATTTCTTCATATTGATGCACCTTTTCTTATGAAAGCCGCCTTTGATTCAGATAGGTATTCTGTCCATTAGAAAGGAATGCACTTCTTTGCTTGGCTAAGCCAAAAATGGTTGCGGCATACTTTAATAAGGCCGAGCCTTATTATAATATTGTGTGCCTTTATCAAGGTAGATCCTTTGAAATAGAACCGTGCCTCATACATGAATGATATCCTTGTTGAATGTATATACCTTTAACGCCCGAGTCTGTTTCTTTTGGCTGAGTTGGATTTATTACCGAGGTTGCGCCATACTTCAATACTTGCTCTGTGTATCTAAGACCTGATCCTTCGATTCATGTGTGGCCTCGCCTCATACTTGAAACTCTTGCTAAAGCCACTTCTCTAAGAGGCCGCGGCTATATTTATGGTGGCTCTTTGTTTCTTTATGGCTGCGCGTCCACTTTATCTGATGCCGTGACTTGTATTTGGCTGAGGCTTTGTGCCCTCACCTCTTATGACCGAGTCAATGTTTGGTTGAGTCCTGAGTCATGTTCTTCATATAGTTGAATCTAAGCTTCAAGAATACCTTGGATTTGAGAGGCACATGCTCCATTTGCCTGATGCTGTTTCAATTGGTTGTGACCCGTTTGTACGCACCATACTCCTTGTGACTTGTGCATTGATCTTGCATAGTGGCTAATTTGTCATTTCTTTATGGCTGCACCATGAGTCTATAGATTACACTATGAGTCTATGTACTGAACCCTCTTTGAAATGAATTGGTGCCATGATTTTAGGGGTTAAGACTCTCTACTGAATCATCATCCATATCTATCTGAATAATCTGCAACTTAATTGACTCAATCTTTCATTGAAACTAATAAGCCTCTGAATCCCACTGAATCTTGTTTGACGAATGACAGAAACCAAGAAAGGAACCAAATAGCCACAAATCTGACACACATTGAAAAGTTTCGAAATGGTGTGCACAAAATGCACAACAGAAACAAAGAATCATCTTGCTTTGGCCCCTTGCAAAAGGCTTCCTTTTTCCCCACTATAACACACTTTTTCAGAATTTCCTGTTGAAGGGTCTTCAAAAGATCATGGCCCTAATCCCCAAAAGGGGGAGACTCCACCTTGGAGGGGGATTTAGACACATCAAAAACACATTGAGTCAAAGGAGGAACATCCTTAGCCTCGTTTGATGAGAAAACATTGTCCTTAGGAAGGAGATCAGCTGAAATAGTTTGAAGATCTAAAGAAGAACAATCTAAGCAGACCTCAGAAGAATCAACTGAAGGATGATCAGACACGATTAATTGATGTCATGGTTCAGCCTCTTTCCACTAAGTTGCATGTCTAGAGGGTGCAGACCGAAGCCCTGCATAAGAAGATTAGGACAATCCATAGCCAAATGGCCCATAACCAAAACATGACCTACATCTGAAGGCTATTCCTTCAAAATCCAGCTATTGCATCCGAGATATGTTTCCCACCTTTAAGCAGATTTACTCGGGTAACTTCTTGGTTAAGTCCATCCCCACAAGAATTCTCTCAAAGGTGGAATGGCTCTATTGCAAGTATGGCCTAACCGGTGTTGTCATTGATGTCAACATACTCCTGTTGCATTAATGACAAGGATTGGATGAGCCATATGTTAAGGATATTGAGAAAAACAGTCATGTCAAGAACAGAGAAGAACAATGAAGACAGTAAGGTAAAGATCCAAGATAAGATGACTATCAAAGGATGCGGTTCAAAGGGTTTGTAGATATGAGTCTTAAGATGATCCAGTGAAGATTTCAGAGGTCTGCATGAAGATCTGAAGAAGTTGTGGCCGCTCAAGTAAAACTGGTTCCGGCAGGTGTTCAGAGGTGACAGAGTGACACAGATAGGTCCGGTGAGATCCGGAAATGAAATATCCTATTCTGCGGATTTGGTGGAGTGTTTAGGAAGTCCATGTGAAGTGATAACTCGATTAGTGGTATGGAGGTCCGCAAGCATCTATTCCATTATGACAGTGATGGCAGTCTGTGTTCTTGAGGTTCCGGATGAAGAAGATAAGGATTTCAGTAAGCAGATGAAGTGCAGATGTTCTTGGTGATTCAGGCAAGCTTGTGGAGGTCTTTGGATCATGTCCAATTCGTGTTGGTGGTCCGCATTAGAGTTTGAGCCCGCAATTGAAGAACAACTTCCAGATGATGGTGTTCTTCCTAAGTTTGGCCGACCGGATGTATTACACATCTTGCGGATGTTCTTGTAAATGTTTGCCAACTTAGATGATTATTCCTAAATCGATGCCTTGTATAAATAAGGAGTTGTAAAGTCATTTCAAAGTGTGTCTTGTGGAGATGAGAGTGTGGTAGAGAGAAGAGGAGCGAAAGGGAGAGCAGAAGTATTGGGCTTAAATGGAACTGATTCAAGCATGGTGAAGATGCTATTCTCCAGTTCAAGTATGTGATACTTATTATTCTGTAGACAGTGTGTCTCTTGTAGGCAGTGAGCCTCTTGCGAGCAGTGTGCTCGGGCAGTGAGCCCTAATTGGCATGTGTCATTTTGTTCTTTCTATTCTTCTAACAGAAAATACAATCTTGGGTTAATCACCCCGTGGTTTTTCCCTTAACCGGGTTTTCCACATCAAAATCTTGGTGTCTATGTGTTGATGTGTTTCTGCTCTTGATTTAATGCATTGTGTTTCCATGATTGATTAATTATTATGCTACTGAATTGCAAAGTGGATTTAAGTGTTTAAATTGGAAGAAAGTTTTTAGACAACTGATTCACCCCCCCTCTCAGTTGTCTGTCCTGAATCTAACAGGCTCATCATCTGATTCAGATCCGAGACAGAAATAAGGTGACCAATCAAATTTTCAATGGAGGAAAGGTTATCAACACTCCAAAACTGAAGAAGGTGGTTTGGGAGCTTAACCCAGACTGGGGAAATAGAGAAGGTTTGGGTGATGGGCTTAAATTCTGGATACCAAGGTTTCATACCAAAAAAGCCTTATCCCAAAACCACAAACCCCCATGAAGAAGAGCATCTCTATTTCTAGGGGAATGACAAATCACTAGAAACCAACCTTCTATGCATGGGTAAATAGCAATACCATTTTTCACAACAGGTTTTTATATTGTATGCTTGAACCAAAAAAAAAAAGCCAAACCACCAAACCCACACCCGAACCAGCAACATAGCTTTTTGGACATGACACTCTACATTTGAATGAGTATTTGTATAATGTTGCTCGCACCATTTACCTACCTTTAATAGTTGTGGCTTCTTCTCAATAGCAATTTTCTTTCATGTCAAAGTTGTTCCGATCTTCCCCTTTTACTTCAACTTCTCTTCAATATATGCTTCTCCCATTGTTTTAACCTTCAAAATTTTTGTTTTTGTCTAGATATGTGGTTCAGTGTTGAGACTTGGCCTCTACAAGTAATTGACAAGCAGAATTTTTACTCAAATTTGGAATCGAACTTTGTGAAAAACCCAGCAAAAACTTGCAAATTTTTTTAAGACATTAAAAAATAGCTCCTTCACATAAAATCAGTAAAAAATGGGTTTTACTCTAAGGTATTGATTGATCGAATACTTGTCTGAATTGATTGTGGATTCGACCAGGGTACAGGTTTTTTGCTCCTAAAACGTTTCTGCGATTTCTCTGTCGAACCCACACAATTCCACCGTCGACGTGGCAAGCACACATTTTGAAGGGATTTTTTGACTTTGTTAACCCAAAAAAGCACTATAACTATCATTTCTTTTATAGTTTTTGCATATTGTTTGTAATGTCCCTTATAGGAACAATACTAATTTTACCCTAAATTTGCCCTAATTTCCCCAATGTGTAATGTCCCCTATCCCGAGTTGCCCTAGAATTCGCCTATTGATCACAAAGGACAACAAATTAGGGTTAGGGTTTCACCTTGTTAAATAAATATCTCCTTAATGAAGTAATCTTGGATTGGGATCCTACATTCAAGAGGGTGTATACCACAGCCCTCCCCCTTGGCGACTTAGTACCTGCTTTCCCCGTCATGTCCTCGACTCCGGAAGACACTTGCCAACTCATGGGATTGAGCAGGGGTCATAAGTGGTTCACACGACTCTCTAGGTAAGTGCCCTCTAGTCTTAGGAGCCATTACGAGCACTCTAGGATGGCGACTTACTAGCCTTGCTTACCTACTCCACCCTAGGCCCTTCCCATGAGAGGATTTGTAAATAGTCCAATACATTTTAATTCTAGCATAGGAAAATATGCATCTATAAATCATATGAGACAATAAGCTGAAGTACGAGAATAACCAAAAATGTGACAATAAGCATAAGCATTTACAGATCAGATATCTCTATAAACCGTAAGCGTCATATGTAATAAGAGTTGGCAGAAGATACACCTGAATGTATATATATGCGTGGGATGTATGATTGCAGCAAACTTCTCACAAACATCAATTGATCTGCTCCTTTGTTTATATCTGTTTTTCCTTACTTGGTGCAAGGCTGATACCTTCTTTATCATCTTTCTATTAATATCAGATATATTCCTTTATTCAGAAATTGATTAATCATTGCTTGCTGTTATATATATAAAATATATATTAAACTCAGATAATGCTCCATTATACATAATCAGAATATGTATTTTCTTTTCCCCCCATATATTCTATGTATTCCCTTCTATATATATCTTTCAAACCTTTATGAAAGGATACATCCCTTTCAAAAGAAACACCTCCTCATGAATCGCAGCCCCTCATTTCCATGACAATTTCAAACTCATTTAATAATATCAATTACTGCCTTTTGCTGCACACATTACTCATCGTTACCTCTCTTATCTTAATCATTGTATATTCTTTTTAATACTCCCCTTTATATACAATTTGTCTTCTCCTTATAAAACTGTTGAGCGCTTACTATAATTTGTATTAAGCGCTGCCTTTTCCACGAGTGTTGCAGCCTTTAACATTATTATTGATTGCTGCCTATAAGCAGCATTTAGGCATTTATGATATATGTATTTAATATATATATATATATAACTTTATTATAATGTCATATATAATATATAATTCTTTACTAATAAATATATTTATATTTTTAATATTTATATTTATTATTTATTTCTTTTCAGTGTTTGTTGTAAGTTGATCATGGCGGCCCACGACAAACCCAAATTATAAGGAAGCAACTTCATCGTTTTATCATCATGGTTTAAATTTTTAATTTAAACAATGCCTTAACATCGGGACATCACAATCCACCCCGCCCAAGATTGCTTGTCCTCAAGCAATTACAACTAGGATGCTTTTAAAACCATCAGAATTCTCAATTGATCTCTTTGAAGAATTGTGGTTAGTACTCTTGTCTCAATCACTACCAATGTTAGCGTTCTCTAAAGTATGAGGGCGATTTATCGTCCCATTCTTTTGATTCATGTACTTGTATTTTGTAATGTCCCTTTTAGGAACAATACTAATTTTAGTAGTCATGATATTTCCACAGTCCATATTGATAGAATCGTAGTGCTTCTAGTAAACCTGTGTTGCTTTTTTGCCTCAACATTTCGGATCACACTCCGTGATCCATCATCAGGAAGAAAAGAAAGGAGGGTAACTGAAACGTTGAGGCAAAAAAGCAACACACAGGTTTACTAGAAGCACTACAATTCTATCAATACTAATTTTACCCTAAATTATCAATTTCCAATCAAATAAAGGATTAGAGAGTACCTTGGTTTGATTTAATTCCTACAAACAAGTTAGAAAATACTTACAATAATATTTCTCACATTCAAGTTAATATGATTAACAAACTCAAATGGCATTATTAATCCACATTAATGCATAATAAACTAATCAAACTCATAGATGCAAACCATCATGTCAAATGTGTTGTGAATATAATCTATAATTCATAGCAAGTTTCACAATGCTTATGATACTAATGATAACCTTTCAATTATATGCATTTGTCATTATTTATCACATGGCATTTATTATAAGAAACATAGGGTTAGATACATCATACCAAGAGGATGATTCTTGCCTTGTATCCTGTAGAACCCTTAAGGATTTATTCCTTTCTTCTATTGTTATCTGCAGCCCAATATATTGCTCATATATATTTCAGATTCTTCTTATTCTTTACGTGTCTTACACTTTTCTCTCTTTTCCAATCTGCATATTCCTATTTGTATATCTGCTGATGCATATTCTATATTCCCTCTTTTTGTAATCAGAAATATATTTTTGTTCTTAGCTCTTCTTGCTTTGATTGATATTCCATTCTCCATTCTCTAATCATGCAAACCTGAATATTAATTTCAGATATTATTGGTTCATTTCTCCATCTCTATATTCAATTCCCCTTTAGAATATATATATATATATATATATTTAACTCGGCACTATGTTATTTCCCCCCTATTCCTCCTACCACATATTACAATTGATATCTTATACTCCATTGAATAGTAGCAACCTTACAAATGAGTGCATCCCTTACAAATGCAACTCTTCATAAATGATTCGTTGTTCCTTATTGCTGATTTCAAATGATATTAATCGCTGCTCCTTCATATTATAATCGCTCCTTATAACATGAATACAAATCAAACTTGATCGCTGTTGTTAATCGTGGCCTCTTATAGTAATCGCTACGTCTCAAGTCTTTATTTTTTTGTAACCAATTGCTGAATTTTGCAGCATTTCTGCCTTTCATACACATTTAAGTGGATCGCTGCTTAGGCAGGGTGATATCTTTATTTATATATAGTATAATATCTTATATGAAAATATCTTTATTTTATAAATAATATAATATTAATATATATAATAATATCTTTGTTTTATTTGATTAGGAAGTTATATTTTCAACACATTTTGATTTTGGGAAGAAGAATGATGCTGAGCGGAGCTCTGGGGCGCGCTAGGGCACACGTGCCCTAGCCGCGTCCATTTTTCCGCCCCTGTGTGTGTTTGGCGGGTCTCGACTGCTCGCGGGGGGTCTGTCTGAGTTCGCAGGGGTCTGGCGGAGCTTGGGCAGGGGTGTGAGCTCCTCCCTTTCGTGGTTGAACGTTGGTAGGGTTGCTGACAGGTGCGTGGGTCGCCTGGCCGGTGGTTGCGCGGCGGCAGGGGCTTTTGAGCCGTCTACATTGCCTCTTTCCCTCTTTTGCCTGGCGTGTGGGCCCTTTTTACCATGGAGCATCAGGGTTTTGCCTCTCCCCTGGATTTGGAGATGGGCGATCCTTCCTCTCTGATGCATGCCATCACCAAGGATCGTACTGAGCTTCCTCTTTCTGGAGAGGGTACCTCCTCTTCAAAAGGGTCGCTTCGAATTAAAAAAGTCAATGGTTGTTTGGAGCGAGCGGAAGATCGACCGGTCTTGGTTATTCAACCTGAGCAAGTTTCAGAGGATGTTGAGTACTGGTGCAAGCATGCTCTTATCTACAAATTTTTGGGCCTTCGTCTTTCTCTCCCCGTGTTGGAATCCTGGGCACGTCGGGTATGGAACCCGGAAGGAGATATGGAGATCCTTTTAGCGGCTAATAACTACTTTCTAGTTATTTTCTCAAGCATGTCGGACAGGCATAGGGCTTTCGAAGGTGGCCCTTATTTTTTTAACCAGGTTGGGCTCTTCATCAAGCCTTGGCATATGGGCTTCAACTCCGCTGAAGAGATCCCTTTGCGGGTGCCTGTGTGGGTTCGCTTGCCGAGGCTTCCGCTAGAATTCTGGAGGGAAGATATCCTCCATTCAATCTCTTTGCTTCTTGGGAAACCTGTTGGATCGGCTTCACAGACTCAAGACCGTAAGGTAATTTCTTTTGCTCGTATTTGTGTCGAAGTTGATTTGAATAATCCATTACCAGACTCTATGGAAATCTGCATGGGTTCTTCCTCCTAGATCCAACAGCTAGATTATGAAACCCTACCATTCAGATGCCGAATTTGCCATGAATATGGGCATCTACACCGCAGATGTCCCAGATTGAAATCTTCCCCCATGTCTGCCTCTGGACCTCCCAGGATGGACAAGGGGAAAGCTCCAGTGTCGGATGGGCCTGTTGATAAGGAGGGATTTACCCCGGTTACTTCTCGGAATAAAGGCAAAGGCAAGAAGAGATCCTGGATGGATAGACAGAATGATGGCACATTTAATCGGTTTGAGGTTCTCGATAGCGTAGTCCAAGAAGATGGTATTCCGGTAGAGCCCTCTTCTGGGGTTAAAGGCCAAGAAGAGATTCAGGTGGCGGAGGCGAAGGGGGAAGAGCTCATTCTTCCGTCAGGGATTCATCAGGCTGGTCTGCCGGCTTTGGACTTGCCTCCTCAAGTTCAGAATATTGTTGGCCTCCAAGAGTCACAATCTCCGGTGGGTATTGTTGGTTGGGCTCCTCGCCCCCAAGGTACGAAGGGGTCTGCGGATCCTGTGAAGTGGGCTAAGGCTCCTCCGGCCTTAGGTTTGCATCAAAAATCTTTCAAAAAGGGGCCTCTAGATAAACAGTCAAGGAGTGGAAGGAAAACTGATCAAGAGAAGGTTAAGATTATGGGTGATACTCTGGTTGAGTCCGGGTCTGTGAAACCCATTGATTCCCACTTCTCCCACCCCCCTAAATGATAGTTTTATCTTGGAATGTTAGGGGTTTGAACAGCATCCCTAGACAAAAGGCTGTTCGTAGATTAATTGAGTCTCAGGCTCCGGATGTAGTCTTTCTATAGGAAACCAAGCTTACAGTGGATGGTTTGAATAATTGTGCTCCGCGTATCTGGCCCCAAGGTTACTGGCAGGGGGTGGGGGCTTTGGGCAGCTCTGGGGGGGTGGCTTGCTTCTGGAACCCGAGGAAAGTTTCCCCCTTATGGTGGGCTTCTAGTCAGTCATCCATCTCTATGGTGGCCTCCATTTTTGAAACTGGCGAAAGATGTCTTCTCTCTAATATTTATGCTCCTACTGATCTTCCAGGTAAGACTCAGCTTTGGGATCATATCTACTTTGTCCGTTCTCTGGACCCGTTTCTCCCATGGATGTTGGCAGGGGATTTTAATGCTGTTATTAGTATGGAGGAAAAACAAGGAGGGTTAGCCAGGCTTGATTCTTCTTCTCTTTTGCTCAGAGATAAAATTAGTTTCCTTAACCTTGTTGACGTGAAGCCAGTCAATGGAGTTTTTACTTGGAACAACAGGAGGTGTGGTGATGAGGCTATCTCAGAACGGCTTGATAGATTTCTGGTTTCCTGTTATTGGATGAGCAGCAGGTGGACTACCAGTTCTGAAATCCTGGATTGGAGGGGTTCCGATCACTGGCCGATCAAATTCTGTGCCTCCTCTTATGGGGTCACTAAAAATCCTTCTTTCAAATTTCAATTGATGTGGCTTCGCAAGCAATCTCTTTGGGATCTTGTGCTGGAATGGTGGTATGAAGGGCTCCCTGCCCACGGGAGGGCCATGTACACTTTTAGCAAACGGCTTCAATATGTGAAGTATCGGCTTAAGAGGTGGAATTATCAATGCTTTGGGAACTTGCATGCTCAGAAGCTTGCTGCTCAGTCCAAGCTGGATAGTATCACTCGTCAAATTCGAGACTATGGGCTATCCTCTAACCTTCTGAATGCTGAGTCCCTGGCCCTCAAGGGCTTAGAGGAGTGGGAGCTTCGGGAGGAGATTTTCTGGAAGCAAAAAGCTCGGATTGATTGGCTTCAGGAGGGGGACAGGAACACGGCTTTTTTTCATAACTCGGTTAAGGCTCGTAGGCAGGGGAACTCTATTTCCACTCTTGTCTCGAGTGATGGGGCTCAGCTCTCGTCCTATGGTGAAATTTCCAGGGAAGCTGTCACCTATTTTTCTAATCTTTTTTCCAGGGAGGATATTGCTGCCAGTTCTGAAAAGCGGGCTATCTTGGATTGTATTCCTTGCTTGGTCTCGGATGAGATGAATAGGGCTCTTCTGAGTCCAATCTTGTTACCTGAGCTGGAGAAAGTTGTGTTTAGTATGAAAAAAGGAAAAGCTCCTGGCCCCGATGGGTTTCCGATAGAGTTCTTCCAGGAATTTTGGGAAATAATAAAGTCTGATCTCCTTGAGGTGGTTCAGGAATCTCTTAGGAACAAACAAATGCTTAAGTCTTTGAATTCTACTTTTCTGGCTCTCATACCTAAGAAGGAAGGGGCTAATCGGATGGATCAGTTTCGGCCTATTACCTTATGCAATGTCACCTACAAGATCATTACCAAGTTGATTGCTGAGAGACTCAAACCCTTCCTTGGTGCTTTGATTTCTGCTGAGCAGGGAGGTTTTGTGGACGGGCGACAGATTTTGGATGGTGTCGTGATTGCTACGGAGGTTATTCACTCTACGGCTTCCTCTAAGGAGAAGGCGATGTTCATTAAGCTTGACATGGCTAAAGCTTATGATCGGGTGAGCTGGGAGTTTCTTCAGAATATCCTCTTGACTTTTGGCTTCAACGAGGAATGGGTGAGCTGGGTTCTCAGCTGTGTAACCTCGTCCTCCTTCTCTGTTCTTCTTAATGGGGATTCTTCAGATTGGTTTAGTGCTTCTCGGGGTCTTCGGCAAGGGGACCCTCTGTCCCCGTATCTTTTCATTATCATGGCGGAGGGCCTTGGTAGATTTATTAAATCTCAGGTGCGGCTGGGTCTTCTTCACGGTTGGAGCTGGACCAATGATCTCCCTCCATGTTCGCACCTTCAATTTGTGGATGATACTGGACTGATGGGCTTGGCTAGAATTAGCGAGGCAGTGAACTTCAGGAGAACTTTAGATATCTATTTGAGAGCTTCTGGTCAGTGTATCAATGATGACAAATCTTCCATCTATTTCTTCAATACTCCTCGTCTCATTCAGAATAGGATTGCCAGGATTCTTAGATTCCAAATTGGTTCTCTTCCCATGATGTACCTGGGGACTCCCTTGGCCCTGGGATCTCAGCGTCGAAGTTTTTGGCAGGGGATTTTGGATAAGTTCCGGAGTAAGGTTAGCCATTGGACTCACAGATGGCTCTCTTCTGCTGGTAGAGTGCTTCTCCTAAAAGCTGTGGTGCAGTCTCTCCCTATTTACAGGTGTTGTGTGCAGATTCCTCCTGCATCCTTTGTGAGGGAGTTTGATGCTCTTTCCCGGCAATTCCTTTAGTCGGGTAACCTTCTTTCCTCGAAATGGAGTTTAGTCAAATGGGAGTCTGTCTGTAGGCCAAAACATGCTGGTGGCCTTGGCCTCAGGTCTATGGCTCTTGTGGTTACGGCTTTGGCGGCTAAGCTGTACTCGAGATGGTGCAACAGCCAGGATCAGGATTGGGCCAAGATTCTTGCTTGCAAGTATGTTCCTGGGGTTGAGAGCCGGGATGTGCCACGGATTGCTTTGTTGGGCAAAGGCTCTTGCATTTGGGATACTCTTAAGAAGGGAGCTCAGCTTGTTCAGAATGGTCTTTTCTGGATCTGTAATAATGGTTCTGATGCTCTTTTTTGGTTGGACTCTTGGGATGGCCACCCCCCCATTCTGTCTAGTTTCCCTCAGCTTATGCCTCTTGGCCAGATGTTCTCTGATGCTGGTTGGAATAAGGTGGAGCATTTTAAAACAGTTAAGCGTATCGGTCATCTGGAGGTGTCTTGCTGGAAGGACCCGCAGGAGTGGCCTGTGGGTGGCTCTGATGAGGATCGTGCTACTTTGTGTAAGGTCTTGGAGGGCAGGCTTTGTAGCACTCTGAAGGAGAGGGACAAGTTGGCTTGGAGCCCTAGCCCAAAAGGGAATTATACTGTTGCTCAGGGTTATGCTGTGCTTGATAGGAATTTATATGGGCCTTCCGAGGTGCCCTGGTGGAGGAAGGTTTGGAACAACTTTTCTTGGCCCAAGTGTAACTTTTTTTTATGGTTGGTTGCCCAGAAGAAATGTCTCACCTGGGAGAATATTCGTAAACGGGGGTTTCAGGGGCCTTCCATTTGTTTTCTTTGTTTGCGCAGTGAAGAATGTTCTTCCCACTTGTTCTTTCATTGCCCCTTTTCTCGTGAGATTTGGCACAGATGGTGGGAGGCTTGGCATCATGGGTGCATTCATGCTTCCTCTCTTATTGAGTTTTGGGAGAGCCTGGGCAGGCCTCCTGCGAAGACGCCTTTTCTTCAGGTGGCCTGGTGCATTGGGCCCATCTTCATCTTTTGGAACCTATGGCTGGAGAGGAACCGTAGAGTTTTTTGTGATTCCAGATTGGATACTGGTCAACTGTGGACGAAGATTATCAGTAGGCTCCAGGAGACTATTTCCGCTAAATGTGATATGTCTGAAAGTATTGATCCTGGGGATGTTGCGGTTATGCGGGATCTGAGCCTGGGTGTCAATAGTAGGGGATGCCGTACTGGTCTTATGCCACACCGTGTCAAGAAACGGGTCTGTCGTGATGGGAAGTGGGCACCTCCTCCAGATGGAGTCCTGAAGGTTAATACTGATGGCTCTTCTCGGGGGAATCCTGGGCAAGCTGGTATTGGGGGTATTGGTAGAAGTAAGGATGGGGATGTTGTTTTCTGCTTCTCTGTTTACAAAGGGCATCACTCTAACAACCTGATGGAGGCCCTCGCTATAAAGGTTGCTGTTGAGCGGGGTTGCTCTCTTGGCTGGAGGAGGATTATCTGTGAGTCAGACTCTCAAATTGTTGTGGATATGTTGAACAACCAGAGATTGGATGGTGTTAGTTGGCATTTAGCTTCGATGGTCAGACAAATTTTAAGTGTTTGCAATTCCTTAGAAGCAGTCTCTTTCTGTCACATCCCTCGAGAATGGAACAGTGTGGCTGACTGCTTGGCGAAGTGGGCCTCGGAGAAAGGGGATGGCTGGGATATCAGTGGTAGGAATGAGTTACCTTCTGATTATCTGGGGATTCTAGAGAGATTTTTATTGGATGACATGACTATGTAGTGTTGTTGTTTGTTTGTGGGCTGTTGTCCTTTCTGTTGAGCCTGTGGCTCTTGCCTTGTTTCTTGTTTTGGTTTGAATAAATTTTTTTTCCCCTTTGTTTTAAAAAAAAAAAAAATATCTTTGTTTTATTTAATAGTATTAATGGTATGTGTTAATAATAGATTTTTATATTAGTTTTATTATATTATAATGATCACAATTATGATAATATTTAATCAATATTGTTATTTATTTATTTTTTTATAATAATATATCTTGTTATTTATTTAAATAAATATATTATATTTTATATTTCAATTATATTAAGAAATATTTATATAATAATATTATTTATATTAATAATATTGTATATATTAAATTATTAATACATACGCAATTATTTCGAGAGGCATTCTCAAATTGATTATGGAAGGGCAACTTCACCGTCTTATCATTATAGTTTAAATCTTTAATTTAAACAATGCCTTAACATTGGAACATCACATATTTCCCAAAATCTCTCAACAACTAGCGTTGCTAACTACTGATGTCTATAACTTAAGATTTCTTTCGTCCTTAGAAAGAAGGACCCAAAAGACATCTTGATCCTTGATCCTGAAATTGAATCTTATGCTTGTCATCTTGTAGTTTTACCCTTTGATAAGTTATTAACCCCAAAGAAGAGTCATGTTCAAATCCAATGATGATAAAAGATAACCATGTTTTGAGGAATAATTGATTATATGATGTCATAGAGAGAAAATTTGTGTAAGTATTCAAACAAGGTTTGCGATATGCTGATTTCTTATGAGGAGTTTATAGGGTTTTGAATCACTTATCTTAGCCAAATATCTATTATACATATTTTGGGAAAGTATTTGTTTTATTTAGACTATATCAATTAATTCAGGGTTTGGTAAATGAGAATGATCTTTATGTAACAAATTTGGTATAACTTGATGTGTATTAATTTTATCGAAGTCTATAAACCTAATACTGATATCCTTGATCTTTAATCATGAATGAAGGGTTACCCTAAAGAGCTTAAGAGAAGAAGACCCTTGGATGAAATGATCTACCCTAGATATTACGTGTAAAAAACAACAAGACAAAGTTCACTAGATCAATGTTATAAGTTACAAGGTAGATCATATGATATGGACTGGATTGTTTCGTCATCGTTTCAATGAGTGAGAGATAGATCACTTGTTTGTACATTTGATCTCGTTCTAAATGGACAGAACAATCTTATTATAAATTTCCACATTTCTTTTAAGATCTTTCTCCCCATTTGTGGGTTCCTAAAGAGTTGAGTTGTCTTTATTACGTCCTCTCAAAATTGTTGTTTTGGTTTTTAAGAGATTGACCCTCCTAGGTCAATATGATACTTCTCAATTGAATTCTTTAATGATGTTTTGGATGTCTTTCTTAGATGAAATGCTCTCCCTTTTTTCACCTCAAGTTTGAGGAAGTCTCATTAGTTACAACCCAAGAAGGGTTTGACAAATGGTTTTGGCATTTTCATAAATTTTAAGCATAAAGCAATCTTTATACACACATGGAGTAAGATTTTTGAGGAAACACATAGATATACGTACGTAAGACATGAAGTATAGCCCTAAATACATGTGAGGCATGAATCATACACATAAGCACACGTGATACACGAAGTATACATGTATGAAGCATATACATAGATACATGGAATATGCAAAGTATACACACACAAATATATGTGAAGCATGAATCGTACATGTGATATATGAAGTATACACATAAAACACAAAGCATAAATACACGTAATACATGAAGCATACACAAAGCTTATACACTTAATATGTGGAGTATGGAATATACACAAAAGTATACGGAGAATGAAGCATGAACATAGTATGTAATACACAAGTATACACACGTAATACATGAAACATATAGCATACACTTGATACACAAAGCATGAAGCAAGTAATACACAAATATGAGGTATACACATGAATACAAGTAAGTCATGAAGTGTGCCATACATAAGTCATGGAGTATGCATTTGAACACACATAAGTCATGTAGTATACACTTGAACATACAAAGTCATGGAGTATACATTCGAATACATGAAGTCATAAAGTATATAATTGAATACACAAAGCCATGGAGTATACACTTGAATACATGTATACACAAAGTCATAAAGTACACAATTGAATACACAAAGTCAATGGAGTATACACTCGAATACATAGTCATGAAGTATGCACTTGAATACAAAGTCATAGAGTATACACTCAAATACAGTCATGAAGTATACACTTGAGTACAAAGTTATAGAGTATACAATCGAATACAAATACAAAGTCATAGAGTATACACTCAAATACATAGTCATGAAGTATACACTTGAGTACAAAGTCATAGAGTATACACTCGAATACAAATACAAAGTCATAGAGTACACACTCAAATACATAGTCATGAAGTATACATTTGAGTACAAAGTCATAGAGTATACACTCGAATACATAGTCATGACGTATACACTTGAGTACAAAGTCGTAGAGTATACACTCGAATACAAATACAAAGTCATAGAGTATACACTCAAATACATAGTCATGAAGTATACACTTGAGTACAAAGTCATAAAGTATACACTTGAATACAAATACAAATTCATAGAGTATACACTCGAATACAAATACAAAGTCATAGAGTATACACTCAAATGCATGTAAGTCAACTATCATTCACAGGATGATAGGAAAGATGCTCTGATACCACTTGTAATGTCCCTTATAGGAACAATACAAATTTTACCCTAAATTTGCCCTAATTTCCCCCAATGTGTAGTGTCCCCTATCCCAAGTTGCCCTAGAATTCGCCTATTGATCACAAAGGACAACAAATTAGGGTTAGGGTTTCACCTTGTTAAATAAATATCTCCTTAATGAAGTAATCTTGGATTGGGATCCTGCATTCAACACATGAACACTATGTGCATATATATATAGTGCATATATATTGTTAGGGTTAGACCATTGCATCACATCCATAAATCATCAACAATACAATATAGTTGGGAGAAGGGGCATGATGGGTCCGCCCTGAAGCCATATGCCAAGCCTAAGAGGGTGTATACCACAGCCCTCCCCCTTGGTGACTTAGTACCTGCTTTCCCCATCATGTCCTCGACTCTAGAAGACTATTGGGAGAAGGGGCATGATGGGTCCACCCTGAAGCCATATGCCAAGCCTAAGAGGGTGTATACCACAGCCCTCCCCCTTGGCGACTTAGTACCTGCTTTCCCCATCATGTCCTCAACTCCGGAAGACACTTGCCAACTCATCGGATTGAGCGGGGGTCGTAAGTGGTTCACACGACTCTCTAGGTAAGTGCCCTCTAGTCCTAGGAGCCATTACGAACACTCTAGGATGGTGACTTACTACCTTGCTTACCTACTCCACCCCAAGCCCTTCCCATGAGAGGATTTGCAAATAGTCCAATACATTTTAATTCTAGCATAGGAAAATATGCACCTATAAATCATATGAGACAATAAGCTGAAGTACGAGAATAACCAGAAATGTGACAATAAGCATCAGCATTTACAGATCAGATATATCTATAAACCGTAAGCATCATATGTAATAAGAGTTGGCAGAAAGATACACCTGAATGTATATATATGTGTGGGATGTATGATTGCAGCAAACTTCTCACAAGCATCAATTGATCTGCTCCTTTGTTTATATCTGTTTTTCCTTACTTGGTGTGATGTTGATCCCTTCTTTATCATCTTTCTATTAATATCAGATATATTCCTTTATTCAGAAATTGATTAATCATTGTCTGCTGTTATATATATAAAATATATATTAAACTCAGATAATGCTCCATTATATATAATCAAAATATGAATTTTCTTTTCCCTCCATATATTCTATGTATTCCCTTCTATATATATATCTTTCTAACCTTTATGAAAGGATACATCCCTTTCAAAAGAAACACCTCCTCATGAATCGCAGCCCCTCATATTCCATGACAATTTCAAACTCATTTAATAATATCAATTACTGCCTTTTGCTGCACACATTACTCATCGTTACTTCTCTTATCTTAATCCTTGTATATTCTTTTTAATACTCCCCTTTATATACGATTTGTCTTCACCTTATAAAATTGTTGAGCACTTACTATAATTTGTATTAAGCACTGCCTTTTCCACAAGTGTTGCAGCCTTTAACATTATTATTGATCGCTGCCTATAAGCAGCGTTTAGGCATATATATATATATATATATATATATATATATATATATATATATATATATATATTATAACTTTATTATAATGTCTTATATATAATATAATATCTTTATTAAAATATATAATAATATTTTATTAATATATGAATAATATTTATATAATAATTCTTTACTAATAAATATATTTATATTTTTAATATTTATATTTGTTATTTATTTCTTTTCAGTGTTTGTTGTAAGTTGATCATGACAGCCCACAACAAACCCAAATTATAAGGAAGCAACTTCATCGTTTTATAATCATGGTTTAAATTTTTAATTTAAACAATGCCTTAACATCGGGACATCACATTGTTTTCCGCCAACACCCTACTAAAAACCCAACGCCCTCATACTTGTTGGATGTGAATTCAAAGTTCCACTTCAAGTTCATAGCTGATAACTCTGCATTGGCCGCCACCATTGAAGCTCAAACCAGCAAAAACAAGGTTTTTTTTCATTTAAAATATTTAATACTGATTTCTTTAATTTTTTTAATAAATTCCAATGCAAGATCAAATACAAACAAATGTCAAATATTTATTATTAACCCGATCCCTGTTGCAATAATATTAAAATTTTAAATCATTCAAGCATTCAAAAATTATTAAAAATATATATTGTAATCAGAAATTTAAAATACAAACAAATGTCAAATATTTATTATTAACAAATATACTATAATCAGAAATTTTTATTTTTATTTTTTTTAATGTAACTATTAAATAATTAAATATACCATTATCTAGCTAGTGACATATTGTTCAAATTGTTTTTCTCATTTTCAAACTTGTTGCAGCTCTGTCGGTCAACCATTGTTTGGCTAGTGACATAATTGATAATAGTAATACAATGGCAACCAGTTCAAGCTCCATCCACCAACCATCCTTCAAAATTGACCCAAGTTCACCTTTGTGGAGGCATATACAAATGATACAAAATATCGCAGGGGGTGGGACATATGTTTGGATATGCAGCGGATGTGATCAGAGATATACAAGTTTGTACAGTCAGGTGAAAGCCCATTTGTGTGCCATTCCTAGAAAGGGAATCAAAGACTGTCTAGGAAAGAATGGTGTAGTTGTGCCACCTCATAAAATAGCAGAATTTATCAAAGAGCAAGAGGAAGCAGATGTACAAGCTGTCTTTAAAATAGGGCATCCTTTGATGAGAGGAAGTGGGTCACAGAAGCCACCTGCTTCTCCATGTCATAGTGTCATCCCTAATGTTGTAGTAGAAATTTCATTGGCTCCCATTAAGGCCTCATGGAAAGAAACAGGGATGTCCATCATTTTCAATGGATGGAAGGATTCAAGAAATAGGTCGTTAATTAATGTGATTGCAATGTGCACTAAAGGGGCAATGTTTTTGAAAGTCGTAGATTGTGAGGGGTAGGTGAAGGATGCACAATTTATTGCTAACATCATTGTACAATGCATTCAAAAAGTGGGTCCTCAAACTGTTGTCCAAATCATAACGAACAACACAAAGAATTGCAAAGCGGCTGGAATGTTGGTTGAAACACAATTCTCACATATAGTTTAGACATCTTGTGCTATTGGATCAAACAAGTCTATGTTGAAGCCGAAGAGATCCAAATGATCATAGCAAACCACCAAGCCATTTTTAGATCATTCTCACAACTAGAGCTACTAAAGGTAATTCAAAAAATGCAATTTCTTAATTTTATGTTTAACTTTAGTAATTTATTTTTTAAAATTTAAATATGCATTCTTCTTTGTTTTTAATCTTTTTTTTTTTAATTTTCAAATAGGTTGCTGAGACCAAATTTGCATCCAACACAATCGTCTTAAGACGACTTGTGAAGGTGCGAGAGGTACTTTCTAGCATGGTCATCAGGCAATCATGGTTCATATGGAGGCAATCCAACACTGTGAGGGCAACAAATGTAAAGCAAATGATTCTAGATGACATTTGGTGGGATCACATGGAATATCTTCTTAGTTTCACCAAGCCATCATGAGTATGATCCACTTTACTGACATAGATAAGCCATTTTTGGGAGAGGTTTACAATGGCATCGACTCAATGATTGACAAGATGAAATCCACCATAAATGCAAAAGAGCAAGATCCTAAAGAAACTTTCTTCAAAGAGGTGCAATTAATATGTGTTGAGCGGTGGAACAAAATGACTACCACACTCCATCTTCTTGCATTCGCATTGACTCCCAAATATTACAGCAAAGAGATCCACACCATACCATGATACATAAGTCAACGACAAGTTTAGGAAAGCACTTACTAAACTCTTCCATGATCTTGATATGGAGGATGCAGTTACAAGTGAGTTTGTTGATTTTGCAGCCTCCACTAGTCAAAGCGTTTTTGCTCTGTGCAACAAGTATAGGAAGGATGCTCACTCTTGGTGGTACCTCAATGGCCATAAATTACCACACCTTCAAGTTCTTGCAATCAAAGTTTTATTGCAAGTAAGTTTATCAATTTTTACGCACTCTCTAAATTTGATTTTTTTCATTTTAAAAATTACTATTTTCAAATTTGAAGTTTGATTTACAATTTATTAATTTAAAAACTCTAATGAGAGCTCCCTTTGCTTCAAAAGGTTGCTAGCTCTTCTTCATCTGAACGGAATTGAAGTACATACTCCTTCATCCACTCAATGAAGAGAAACTGATTGGCATCAAGTAAAATAGAGGACCTAGTTTATGTGCATTCCAACTTGCGGCTTCTTACTCGCAATGATGATGACTACAAGGAAGGGGCAACAAAGTTGTGGGATGTAGGCCCAAAGCGAATTGACTTGGATCTTTCTTTTGTTGCACAATCTTCATCTTTCGAGGAGTCGAGTAGCCAACATACTTTTAGTACGAGTGGCAGTGAAGTTCCATGTGGTTCTCCTAATCTACTTGCATCATCCAATGTTAGTGATGATGACGATTTTGGTCTTAATAATGACCCATATGATGTTGATTAAGTATTGTATTATTTTAATATTGAACAATGATTATCTATCATGGTTTGATCCTTTTCATATCGAATTAGTATATCATATTTCAAAGTTTCAAATTTGTAATGGTTTTGTTTAGCATATGCATGATATATGGTATTCTAAACTTAATTCTGTTTTTAGGCTACAAATATATTTATATATATAATTTTAGTTTAAATTTTTATATGTTTTTTTGTATGGACGTACCCAGAACATACCCCGCCCCCCCACCACCCCCCCCCCCCAAAAAAAACATGTTGTACTAGTGTACCATACCCACATACCCATACCCGATTTGGTAACTTTGGTTTTATTTTTAGTGAGAGTGAGAGTGATGAGAAAATGAAATGAATGAATATATATACATTTTTCATTTTTGTGTGTTTTAAATGCAATTTTCATTTTTTTTAGTTTGACAGACAAAGCTTTCAAGTCTACCAAACTCAGCAACTCGATGAGTCAAGACTGTTCATTCACAGCTACTATCTCACCTTACAAGACTCAATGAGTACTCACCAATACTCACTAAGTCCCAACACTATGATAGAGGAAAGCCATTGTGATACATGGGAACTTCGTTATTCTCAAGTTTATAAATGCTCAACTTCACTAACGGTTTGTCAAATACATCTACATATTGTGGATTCATTGATTGTGTCTTTGCCATAGTTGCTGACATTTAATATACCAATCTTCCTAAGGATCCTTTGGATAGTATTCATCCTCTAAAGCTCCAACAATATGCTGCCAGATTTCCATTTATTCTCTCTTCTTTCTCTTTATGCCAGAGAATATAAGAATTTCAGCATCTTTTGACATGTGAGGAAACTTGTAGCAGTGAAGGTTATTTTTCTCTTCATTAAAAAATGATTCATAAAAAATGACATCGATTGGTAGGTTGAATTATCTATGGCGCCAACTTGATCTTGCCTTCAAACATAGAGACATCTAGATTAACTTGAGCTTTAGGGGTATTTGACCTCCAAATATTTTCCTCCGTTTGGAAGATTGTGTTGACGGAACCACTCATTCAAGGATTTCAACAAAGTGGTTGAACATGCCATCTCTCTATTTCTGAAGTGCAATTTGGATCGTGTTGCCAATCATGCCGCAAATACGGGTCTTTTGATTTTTTTATTATCTACCACATGGGATCGTTTGAACTTTTGAAGCAACACAAAGATAATCTGAGAAATCATGTTTCTAGAGTCCGAGCCTCTAATAACCTAATCTTGTTCCACAAAATATACACAACCAAGATAAATTGCATGGAAAATCTAATCCATATCTCAGTAGATAAACAATGGACAACACTCTAATTCAAATCAGCTATTGATCCATAAACCACTAGGTTGATAACCCTATGGTTGCACTAACAATGGATATCTACAGTAGCTCTAGTACTATTTTCTTTACTGTTGTCCTAACAATTAGATAACTTGAAATAACATTACCATTTGAAATAGCAGAAAAGAAATGTCAAATAAAACAAAGCACAAGACACATAAACACCAAGATTCATCTAGAGAAAACCCAATTGGATGAAGAATTCTAGGAAAGGTATGCAACCAGCATCCCATTACTAGTTTAAAGGCTCTCTCTCTCTCTCTCTCCCTCTCTCTCTCTCTCTGACAAGCAGCCGCCACCAATAAGAAAGGAACAGTCCACCCAGCAGAAGAAACTGAGCACTACCATTTATAATCCTCTACCCCAGAACAATTTCCAGTTGCTGCTATATGCCCTCAACTAACCTGTAGCACGCATGAATGAAGATAATCCACTCTATATGCATCATCGTCACGTTTTGGATTGCCACCAAAACATATCTTGAACTGTTCTTCGAACATACACTCTTTGTTCACCATTTTCTGACATCCATAGCATTGCTAGAAGCAATACAAATTGCTCTAAAAAACAATTCAAGTAGAAGACTTATTTCCATTGACCTATAGCATGTTGAGTGAACCCCTGTAGCACCTTTCTAGTCACCTATAGCAACCCATAACTGACTTATAACAGCCAACTGCATACCTGTAGCAACCTATGGCATAACTATAACAACCTTCTAGACACCTGTAGCAGCCTACTACAGCTGTGCTTGACTAAAAACCTTCCAAAACCAAACAACTGAGCTAAGTTTTTGGATCAGCTATATGCAAAAGCAAATTACCAATAAGAAATTAGAAACAGAAATAGCATTCATCAATATATCCCCACAGCTCCATTTTTTTCTTTTTTAAAACCCTGTTGAAACAGCCTTCTAAATACAATCCAGATCTTTCAACTGTCACCTAGATCAGATATGCAGGTGAGGAAAATCTAGACCATCTGTTCTACTCCATGAGCTCATAAGTATAGGTTCTTGGATCATTGATGCTACTTAAATGCCTCCCTACAAAACACAAGTGAGCCAAAACAAATCTCTCAAGAGGGTTATGTGTGTCCAGTATGGTAAAGAGGAGCTGAGATAGATTCAGGGCATTGGAAATATAAGTTAGCAAACATTTAATTTTTAGCTAAACTGAGTTAATATACTTGCTTAATTAAACTGAAAAGCACTTAACAAACCATGTAACAAATAGATTTTAATAAATACTTTAGTATGTCAAAATTGTTTATGCCAATGATGGATCAATGCAGCACAGTCTTATATAATAAAGGGCGGAGAGAACTCTGCTACTTAGACCTTTAGTTCCATATCATAGATGCTAATGGATGCTAATATCTTTCTTAAAAATAAACAAATCTGGGTTTGCTTTTCAGTGTAAAGTTTTTAAAAAATAAACCAATTGTTGAGTTGTTTGTAGCTTCGATCAGATAACGTACTTAATAAGGTGTGTTAAAATAAATATCAATAGCATGATCGAATGATACATTACCAAAGTATAAACATAGTCTGCATTCTAAACAGCGATTAGTAATTGTTAACATCGGTGAAACCGACTTCATTAGACACGGTGACGAAGTCACACGTCTATCACAGATGTGACTCCTACAATCACTAACATATATATATCAATGTCTTTGCCCAGCAATACTATGCATCGACACAAAAATCGGAAGTGTATGAGAAGTAGAAATTGCATCTGGGAAAACAAAAGACAGTAATAAATTAAACTCTGCAATACAAATATCCAACTTTCAGAAAATATCCAAATCAGAGATTATAAGTTCAATTTGAATTTACATGGTATCAGAGCCACGTGCAGAATCCGGGCAGAAAATCGAACTTGAGAAATTCAGAGTTACTACATCTCATTTCTAAAATGACAGCAGCAATCCGATTCGAAGACAAATTGGAAGGAGGAAATAACTTCTCATCATAGAAATTCAAAATTATGATGATACTAAAAGAAAACAAAGTTGATTCATTTGTGAGAGAAAACAAAACGGAACCAGAGAATGATCCTGATAAAACGACATGGATTGAAGGAAATGACAAAGCCACGAAAATCATAGTTGATGGAGTTAGAGATCATATCGTGCCGATTTTGACAAAACATGAGACTGCATATCATATGTTTAAGTCACTTGAAGGCAATTATGAAATTAATAACTCCAGCAGAACCTTAGCCCTAAAGAGAGAAATAAATCATATAAGTATGAACAAAGGAGAATCTATCAATGCATACTTTATGAGAATATCTGCACTAAGGGATCAACTATCAACACTTAGGTACCAAATTGAAAGCAAGGAACTAACACTTATTGCTCTAGATGGTCTCCCAAATTCCTGGGAGACATTTGTTCAAGGCATTAGTGCAAGGTCTAAATTTCCAAAATTTGACCGCCTAAGATCAGACTGTCTTCAAGAAGAATCTAGACAGACAAAGAAAGGGTCAAAACAGAAAAATATAGATGAAGACCTTCGTGTTCTAAATACAAACTCTCAAAAGAAAAAGAAGAAGAAACACTCCAAGAAGAGGAAAAATTATCATGGGAAAGGTTCATTCAAGAAAGACATTTCTCGCATCCAATGTTTCAGATGCGACCAATATGGACACTATGCAATCAGATGTCCTGACAAAACCAAACAACAAGCATCTTATGCCAAAATAAAGGAGCATGAATCCGAGAAATATGTATTCTACTCTGCACTTTCAAACCAAGTATCAAATAAATCCAACACCTGGGTTATAGATAGTGGTTCATCAAGACACATCACAGGGTTCAGGGAACTACTAGACACCATGGTAGAAGAGACTGATGAAGAAGTAACAATTGGAGATAACTCTGTGCATCCAATCAAGGGTGTTGGCACATGCACTCTCAAATTAAAGACTGGTATCTCCATCCAACTTACTAGAGTATTGTTTGTCCCAGGCATCAAAAGAAACCTAGTCTCCATATCTGCACTTGAAGATAATGGATATAGGGTGACCTTTATGGATAGCAAAGTATTGGCATGGCCAAAGAATTCTACTATTAAGAAAGCCAAAACCATAGGTCATAGACAAGGGTACTTGTACAAGTTATGTACAGAACCAAATCTAGCCCTAATTCATGAAATTGCAAACTCCAATGAAATATGGCATAGAAGACTAGGACACCTAAATTTCCATGCCCTATCTTCCATGGAAAGACTAGTTACAGGGTTACCCAAACTCACACAATGTAATTCAGGGGTATGTAAGGGGTGTGCCTTAGGGAAAAATACAAAGGGGTCATTTCAAAATAGTTCTAGCAAAACAAATAAAGTATTAGAACTAGTCCACTCAGATTTATGTGGACCCATGTCTATACCCTCCTTAGGTGGGTTTCTATACTATGTAATCTTCGTTGATGACTTCTCCAGAAAGACATGGATCTATTTTCTTAAATGTAAAGAATCACAGGAAATCCTTAAAAGATTTAAGGAATTCAAATCCATTACTGAAAACTCTTCCAGGAGAAGAATCAAAACCTTAAGAACAGATAATGGGAGTGAATACACTTCAGACATTTTTAAAGACTTTTGTAAAACACTGGGATTAAGAGGGAGTTCACTGTACCTTATAATCCTCAACAAAATGGAGTTGCAGAAAGAAAAAATAGAACCATTGTAGAAGGTGCTAGGGCTATGCTACTTGATCAGAATATAGACACTTCTCTCTGGGCAGAAGCATCTAGTACTGCTGACTATATATAGAACAGATGTCCTCACTCTCATATTGATAACAAAACCCCTGAAGAAGCTTTCACTGGCACAAAACCAGACATTAGTCATTTAAGGATATTTGGTTGTCCTGTTTACATTCATGTGCCCAAAGAGAAAAGAACTAAGCTAGAACCTTCTGGGGGAAAAGGCATCTTTGTAGGCTATAGTGAAACATCAAAAGCTTATAGAATATATATACCTGGTCAAAGACAGATTGAACTAAGCAGAGATGTGATTTTTGAGGAAGACATAGCTTTCAAAAGAGCCAAAAATTATATTGAGTCAGAAATTCAAACTTCCAACTCAGGCATAGAAGAGGATCCTACACCTGAGTTTCAGAGGGAGTATCCTGAGGAAGATGAAAACCATGAACAAATCACATCACTAGAAAATCTCAAGAAAAGACCACTCTGGGCCATCAAAACAATGGAAGAAGCTAAAAATTATGCCGCTCCATCAGGGACTTTTAGGGAAAGCACAAGACCTAAGAGATTCTCTAGTTATGTAGCTTTAATGAGTGAATCCATTAAATCAGAACCTTCCAGTGCTATAGAAGCTCTTAAGCACCAAGTATGGAAGGATGCCATGACAGAGGAGTATCAATCCATCCTGAAGAATGATGTATGGGATATAGTACCTAGACCAAAAGGGAAATCTGTTGTTTCTTCAAAATGGCTATTTAAAATCAAACATGCTGCAGATGGCAGTATAGGGAAATACAAAGCAAGATTTGTGGCCAGAGGATTTTCACAAAAGGAATTGATTATGACGAAACCTTCGCTCCAGTTGCTCAATATACATTAGTCAGGGCAGTTCTAGCTATTGCAGCAGCCAAAGGGTGGAAAGTCCATCAAATGGACGTAAAAACTGCTTTCTTAAATGGAACCATTGAAGAAGAGGTTTACTTAGAGCAACCCGAAGGATTTGAGATTCACAATGCCGGATCCCATGTATGTAAATTAAAGAAAGCTCTATATGGACTTAAACAGGCCCCCAGAGCCTGGTATGAAAGAATTGACAGTTACCTCTTGAGATTAGGCTTCTCAAAGAATGATGTAGATCCAAATCTCTACTTCAAACAAAGCAAAGGTGATATGTTAATATTGATATTATATGTTGATGATCAATTGATTACAGGAGAAGATCACCTTATTGATCAGTGTAAGAAAGATTTAGCTTCAGAATTTGACATGAAGGACTTAGGTCTATTACACTACTTCCTTGGACTAGAAGTATGGCAGAAATCATACTGTATTATTCTAAACCAAGGGAAGTACACAATTGATATATTAAAAAGGTTTGGTATGATGGAATGTAGACCTATGTCTTCCCCCATGGAAACAAATCTTCATAAATTGAAGGAAGCAGTAGCAGATTCTCCATTGGCAGATCCCACTCTTTACAAACAGAGAATTGGATCCTTGATGTATTTGGTCAATACCAGACCTGATATCTGCTATGCTATAAATGCCTTAAGTCAGTTTATGTGTGAGCCCAAGGAGATACATCTTGTGGCTGTGAAGCATATAATGAGATACCTTCAAGGTACTCTAAATTATGGCTTAAAATATGAAAAGGTTGACTTAGATCTACATGGATTCACAGATTCAGATTGGGCTGGAAGTGTAACTGACCGAAAGAGCACCTCCGGATGTTGTTTCAGTTTAGGGTCAGCAATGATATCGTGGATCAGCAGAAAACAGTCGTCAGTTGCTCAGAGTTCTATAGAAGCCGAATATATTGCAGCTTCTCTGGCTGCTAGAGAGGCAGTATAGCTTAGAAAACTGCTTGTGGGATTATTTGGTAAACCTCTAAGACCAACTATCATCCACCGCGACAATCAAAGCTGTATTAAGCTATCCGTGAATCCAGTATTCCATGATAGATCTAAACACATTGAGATTCCTCATCACTATGTGCGTGATATGGTGGAAAGGAATGTGATTCAGTTGGAGTATATCAGTATAGGAGATCAAACTGCAAATATTCTTACCAAACCACTCCTCAAGGTGAAAGTTGAATACTTCAGGAAAAATCTTGGTATGATTGAAATGTAAAATTCTAATTGATTTGTACTAATATATTAAAGATGTTTAATGTGTAAACATCTTGTGTCATATGTGACTCTATGACATTATGGGCCTACCCATTCTGTGTTTATTTCTAAAAGGTGACGATCTTTTGGATAATCTACACTTGTACCTAACATTATAAGGTGACAATCTTATAATGTTCATTAGACTGATATCATGTGACTTGATATTGGTATGAATCATGGAGTTATCATGATTAAGTTATGGTAGACATTATGTGACTTAATGTCAGTGCACATACCATAACTGGGATATATAAGGAGAATGTAATGTTCTCGAGTATAGTATATCTTTTAGTATCACGAGGTAGGTGATGCTACGTATCACGAGATAGGTGATACTATATATCATGAGTTATGTGATATTAAATTACTTTGAGTAATTCATTACAGATCAGATAATTGATATTCACAAAGATTATTGTGATATTGTTATCTTCCTGAGCTAAAAGGGAGTGTTGAGTTGTTTGTAGCTTCGATCAGATAACGTACTTAATAAGGTGTGTTAAAATAAATATCAATAGCATGATCGAATGATACATTACCAAAGTATAAACATAGCCTGCATTCTAAACAGCGATTAGTAATTGTTAACATTGGTGAAACCGACTTCATTAGACACGGTGACGAAGTCACACCTGTGATAGGCGTGACTCCTTGAGGAGTCACGTCTATCACAGATGTGACTCCTACAGTCACTCACATATATATATCAATATCTTTGCCCAGCAATACTATGCATCGACACAAAAATTGAAAGTGTATGAGAAGTAGAAATTGCATCTGGGAAAACAAAAGACAGTAATAAATTAAACTCTGCAATACAAATATCCAACTTTCAGAAAATATCCAAATCAGAGATTATAAGTTCGATTTGAATTTACACCAATTTTCTCTAACATAAAAGTTTAGGCCTTCCTGACATTTTTTTGACTCTAAACGTATTTTTGAGAAAAGAGATAAAGAGGTGAGAGAAGACAGGTTCATCATGGAAATGACTGACAAAAGAGATGTACATCTACCTGTATGAGCATCTTAATAGCATCCGTGTACAAACTTGGTGTAAAGATATGAGGCAAGCGATTGATTTTGGGTACAAGAGGACAATAAGAGGACCACACAGAACAAACTAATGAGATCACTCAAGCCAATTATATTGATGATCCAAACATGGAATAGACCAAATGAATTTCACCCATTTTCTTTCCTTCTGTAACACATAAGGCCCATATCATATTGAACTCATTCTCTGTGACATTAGATATCTATCAAGGGTGAATCCACCATCAATCATGGCAGACATAGTCGCAAGACCCACTGGAAACCACCAAAATAAACCAAGTTGACTTAGCTTCACAGCATGTGCGATAAGACATGGAAAAAAATTTTAAATACAACAAAACTTGACTGGACTTGGTGAAAACTTGGAGAGGCATTTTGAATATATAAAAAATAATTAAATTTAATAAATAGTTCAATTCCCCAAGCTCTGCTGAAAGCCAAGTTGATCTTTAGACTTTTTCCTTGTTGAGTTGTTGAAAAGCTTAATGATATTACTTTGATTGGAAACGTGTAATGTGCAATGAAGAAATTTTTAAATGTGCAGCACTGAAACTGTAGAGTAACCATTACACAATGAACTATCAGAAGGCAATAATCAATAAACATATGGCAAAGGAGCACCGGAAATAAACATGAATTCATATAATTCTTGCATGTGGGAATACATTATTGCCAAGACATCACAACTGTCAACAGGCATATATTTCATTCAAACCTTTTTATTGCCAATTTACAATTTCATTTTAAATTTATTAGCTAACTGTTAAAATGCTAAGACCAAAATATCACAATACTACAACTGAAGCCAACAGTACACGTTTGGTATAAGAAACAGGTTCAAGAAAAAATTGCACACATGTTGCCAATAGCATTAATCTTCTGGATTTGTTTGTTGTTATTTCCCCACTCCCGCTTGCTCATACAAACATTTCCTTTGCAGTTCCTCGTTATTGTCCTTTCCTACAATATACTCAATTTAGAATACGACACAAAAGGTATAGCAGGGACCAAGTAAACGTGAATTTTAATTGAGCGGGTAAGTTTAGGGCTCAAACACCAAGTCACACTTATTAGGATGGCCAAATTTGAAGCTGGGCTGTGTTAAAATTCTCCAGCAGAGGACATGCACTGCACAGGATAACTGCGGGAAGAATCGCCTCATCTTTGCTAATGGTAAAAGCCCAATACTCAAACCTTGCGTGCCTCGCAATAGGACCACACTTCCTAATTGGTCATCCAATCGAAGCCTATCTCCATACAAATCTTAAGGGATTATCCTACATACTGTATCAAACCAGCACAAGCCATATCAATCAGACACAGAAGAGGTGTCCTAATTCAAGCCGCCATACTTGTGAAACTGGTAGGTGGAAGAGACCTAAAGAAACTTGGGAAGAGAGAGTGTGTACTTTCTGCACCTCTGGGGCTGTGGAATCAGAAAAACACTTTATTTTAGAATGTGACACTTACACTAACATCAGAGCAAAGTATGCAGATATCCTGACAGCGGTTTCTTGGCATGATCTTTTTGTCGAGAGTGCTTTGGAGAAGATGGGAGAGCTCATAATGCACAAAAGCAGAATTGAAAGACAAAAGCAAATTTGACGGGGTTGGCTGTCTCTTAGGCTATTTTTAGCCTCGTGGACGTTAAAAGCTATTCTATTCTACTTACTTGACATTAGACTGCTAAAAGGAGACACCCCTCACCATCCAGACAAATAGGGGTATTCGACAGCGGTAACTCCGCTGAGAAAGTATGACCAGACGTGCATTGCATATACACCCATTTAAGTCTATACAAACATGGATGTGAATTTGGGTTGATAAAACGAAATTATGCGATAGTTGAATACCAATTGTGTGTGTGTACTACACAGGTACCAGTTTATATATAAACAATCAAAAGGACATGGGTATTGAGATGGGATGATTTACTGCAATTGCCCATGAATTGGATGCCATTGGTTTTTGTGTGTGTGGATATGTACTCCGCAAATAGACATGCAAGTGGGGTGATCTCTAGGCACTGAAAAATGAATTGGGTACTAACCGTTTCCACAGATCCCGCTGAGACTTGGGCATTTGTGAGCGCCAGAGCCTGTCCATGTCGGCACTGTATGTCTGGAGCTGAGATAGGTCGCGCTTGAGAGTGTGGGCAAGGTCGGGGGCAGAGTCATCATGTGACCATCCGCTTGCTCTGGGAGATGAGATCGATGAGTGAGATTCCAAGCGCTCCAGCCTCTCCAATCCATCTCTGGCCTCTAATAGCAGACGCCTCGCCTGCTGATACACATCTGATAAACTTCCTCCCCCCATTCACAAAATTACGCGAATGTCTCTCAAATTCAAACTGCCTACAGTCTTGCTGAGACCGAAAATTAGACTATGGGTGCCAAGGATACGCCGATAGGAACAACCGACGAGTCTAGAAGATTTTCCGGTGTGAATTAACCAAGTTTAGAAGATTTTCCGGCGTGTGAACTCCCAGCACTATAATGCTCTCATATAAAGCCTATCTCCATATTATTCAATCACTTAAATTTCCTATATTCCATATTATTCAATCATTTAAAAGTTATGGAAGGACAATTAAGTTTTGATGTAATTGTAAATCATGGTGACCTTATTATTTTAACATAGATTATATAAGAAATAAAATTATATTACAATGACAAAACTAGAAACTTTAGATAAGGATTAAAGCTTAAGAAAATAATATAAAGTTATGTTCTTATAAATAAAATTTGTATGAAAAAAACAATTTAGAGAAGAGGATTTATTAGATGAATGCACTCTAATAGTTGTCAAATGTTGTGTAATAATGATTTTTTCTTTGTTTTTATTCATTATTTGTAAAGATAAGGAGGAAACAAAGGACTCATCTTAAAGTTTCTTCAAAGCATTTAAAATCTATTAATTTTGTTTGGCCTCTCCCTCATATATGCATCACGTCCTCTCCCCTGTGTTGGCTATAAATTGTCTCTCAACACCTCTCCTTTGGTGTGTTGACCTCTCCCTTGAATCAAACTATAAATGAACAACATTATCACCTCCCCTAGTCACGCTCACCCCTTCATGGGATGAAGCCCACAAGCCCTTGGTTAGTGGAAATTTCCTATTTCCCAAACAAAAATTAAGATAGATTAAAAACTACATAATACATATATAGAAATATGTAAACAACAGTTCATAAAAACTGGGGCTGAGGAAGAAATCTAGTTCATAGTACTCTTTCATAAGATTTCTCCATGGCCCTATTTGGCACACCTGCTTGTTCATTCCATCAGCCTACACTTAGAAAAGAACATAATGCACTAGATCAATGGTTGCACAAAAATAAATAATACCCCATGCTCTTGACCAAGAAAAGGGATAAATCTAGCTATATGTCCTCCCTACATTCATGGATGCCCTGTTAACTCCAATCAATCTTTCATTAAATTGCAATTAAAATATTCACCATAGTGATGCAACGAAAATACATTAGGAGTAGAGACACTTACGGTTAAAGAAAAGATTAGGGTTAAAACATATTTCTGTGGAATAGCAAAATTAAAAAATAAAAATAAAAAACAAGAAATCATCATCTTATATTTAGATATAAAACCCTAAATCAAAATAAAATCTGTAACAAAAACTAAATAAATAAAAAGAAAAAATCAACAAATTTATTTTCCACCATACAGCCAATCAATATCAACTAAACTATTAATCATCTGTGCGACAGAAACACTGAAAAATTACAGAAAGGGCCATCAATAGAACCAGACTGTAGATAAGACGGCCATCGATAGAACCAGACTGTAGATAAGACAGATATCTGCATGCACAAATGACTTGGCTGCAAAATTATCGCTTAAGATTTAGGATTGGAGATAGTAGATATTTATAGGTGAGCTTTGATGCCTGTGAGAGAATCAAACCATCAGAATGAGGCAGTGGAAGCTAATCTACGGTTGTAGTGTTATCTTCTTATCTGTCGGATGTCAAGTGTCGTCAGCTGACTCTCTGGATTCATCAAATTTTCAGTTGTTTCATTCAAATGTGTGTTGTAATTAGATGTTCATATGTTTTTAAATGGTGTTATTGATACTGCAGAACCAAACATACTGAATGCTTGTTATTTTGTCATTCTATTAGAGGCTATTTATATACAACCTTGGCAGTGATCAAAGGTAGTATAGTAAAATAATGGCTATAATCAAAGGCAGTATAGTAAATAGCCACCAACATATGCATTTACTACAAAGAATTTGGATTTTATTAGTAAAAACTATCCTATCTACCAAGGCAATTGAATTATATCTACCCAGATTTTATGCATTTAGTGCAAAGCCAGAAACAACAACGGTTTCTATTTTTTCCTAGAGTTAGAACAACCGACGAGTTTATAAAATTTGTCAGGCATAAATTTTTGTTGATGGTGTGAGACAATTCCGAGCACTATAATGCTCACAGCATGAGAACAACCAAGGAGTTTAGAAATTTCTCTGTCGTGATTTTTTTTTTTTCGATGTGAGACGATTTTGAGCACTATAATGCTCACATATAAAGCCTATCAGCTAATTACACGATACAAATCCAATCGAAGTGGTGGCAAAACTGATATACGTCAACCCAAAGCAGTATTGGGGGTATTAAGGCGGCAGAAGCTCGGGCAAGGGTATTGAATGAATGAATGAGATTTTAATGAAGAAGCCTAAACAAAAATTAATGGCAAAGGAGATAAAATAAGTTTTGTTTTTATAAAGTGAATGGATTGGAAAGAGAATAGAAAAGATGGAAGAAAGAGAGAAAATAAAAAGCACTAAAATGGAAGAAATGATAAATGTTAAACAAATGATTAGAAGACACAACAACATGTTTAAGGTTTAAGTGGAAAATTTAAGTAAAGTCGCAAACATTTGGGCACATATTTTTGAGCAAACCATCCACCCTCCAACAAATGCCAAGGTAGAGGATGAGAGGGCAAGTCCAACACAAATGAAAGAAGTACAAGGACTACACAATATGGAAGAGTGAGAAAATGAGCTTTGGAACAAATTGGAAGAGACTAAGTCATGGGCATAAGTAGTACAAGGTCATAGGCATAAGTAGTACAAGAATCAGTGGGCAAGCAAGAGGAGTTGATAGAGAGGCAAGTAAAAAGTCAAATGGTATAAGAAAGGGAACAACTCAATAAGCAATCAAATATAATCATCAAGCAAGTGAAAGACTTTGGTGAAGGGGAAGATACTAATAAACTAGCAAAGGATTTTTATTAGATCAGTTGCAGTGGAGAGGGCAAATCAAGCAAGCAAGTAGATTTAGAAAATGGAGGGAGAGAGGAAGGGATAGGCACATTTGGGTCACAATAGCAAATTATGATGATAAAACAAGAGTATGAAAAAATAGAGGCATGTTGAGAGACTCAAAGTACAACCTAGTTGAAAATTTTGACTTTTTTGAAATTAGAAGAGAGAAACAAGGAATGGGAAAAAGTGAAGGCAACAAGAAATGAGGGAAGGTGGGCATACCTAAACAATGGGAAAGACTATATCATAGCTCATCAAACCCAAAGCAAATAAGGATTACAGCTTGCTCAAGAGCATCTTATGTCAGTTAGTTGGAATCGTAGGAGTTACTGTTAGAGAAGGAGTCTCAGGTTAAGGCCCATAGCTAGAGATAGAGACAGAATCATTTTGATGGAAACACGTGAGCACAATTGGTGTAAGACACCAGATTTTGAAGGATACAAGAAGGCAACAATATGGAATAAAGCAATAGAAAATGGTGAAGGTCACAAGGGTATAATGGTGTTAATAAAAGAATCATGGGGCAAAAATATTAGAATAGAAAAACATGATGAAAATAAATAATACATCTAGATAAGAATAATAGAAAATAGCATGAATATCAACATAGTTGCATGTTACTTTGCTCCAAAGAACTCCCAATTGTATAAGAAATGTGACCTAGACAATTAACATCCATACTCATTCTTAAAGAGGGACATTTTAGCCTACAATAAGCTCGAGGAGATTCTATTAGTAGGGGAATTTAATGCAAGGATAGCATACAAACAAGCCAACTTAATAGGAAAGAACGAAGATCTAGAGAAGAACCCTCTTTGGATGGCAAAAGAAGAAAAACGACAATGGGCTAGAATCTCAAAAAATGCCCAAGGAGCCATCATGCTCTTTGGGGAAGAGTTACTAGGCTTATACAACAAATAAAACTTGCTCATATGTAATGGATGAGTAAATGGGAGAAATAGGGGAAATACACGTGAAAAACCTACAAATCTAGAATCGAAGAGCTAGAAGTAGAAGACTCTCTTGTAGAGCTTAAATCAGGTCACAATCTGATTTCTATGAAATTTCAATTAGAAGAAGACAATCAGCATGATGAACATAATTGGGCCACCCAAAGTAAACCCCCACTCGATGGAAATATTATCTTAACCAGAACTTAGCAAGCTTTCAGAGTAGAATTAATCAGTAGGTAGCAAGAAGAGGGCAATAAGGGTGGCCCCGACATTTTCACAAATCTTACTAAAAGTGAGAGGATGATGCACACTATCCAAGAAGCCTCAAATGCATGCAAAAGAGCTAAAACCAAAAAGAATAAAGAAATAAATTCCCAACAAACCCATGGTATGATGAAGAATGCAAGGCAGTGTGAAGGATGCTAAAGGAACTAGTAAATAAAATAAAGGAAGATCAAAGAATGTATGTACAACCAGTGAGAACAAAAAGAAGAATATACAAGAACCAAAAGGAAGGAACTAAACTGCTTAGGGGAACATGAACCAAAGAATATTAGAGGGAACTCTGCATGGAAAAAGCACATGCAAAGAACAACATAACAGTAGACCTCAATTCTTAGAATATGCAAAACAATTGTATGAAGGTGAAAACAAAAAAATATGTACCCCCTACAATCATTGTCAGTGAAGAATCGTTCATGACAGAAGACATCATATGAGGGATTAAAGAGATTTCAACGAATAAAGCTCGTGACATAGATAAACTTCAAGCAAAGCATTTAAAGTGGGGAGTTGAATTTCTAGCACCTCAAATCAAAGAAAATTTCAATGAGGTCATTCAAAATGGTTTCCCAATAGAATAGACAACTAGTCTAACCATACCTTTGTTTAAAAGTTGTGATGTAAACAATCCCTCAAACTACCAAACTATGATGGTCAACCCTCTCTTTGTAGAGCTTTTTGGGAGTATGTGATGGAGGAGCGTGAATAAGAGCAATCTTTCATTGACCCAAAATATTTGCTTTCACTTTATTTGTTTGTTTACGAGTTTTATTTGTCAATTAGTTATGGAAGAAGCCATTGTACATCACCATAAATTTACATTTAGTCTTTGCAATTTTGAGATTATGTTTGATCAACACAAATCCATGTTGAATCATATCCATGTTTCAAAATAATTCGATCACCAGAAAGGAATAACTTGGTTCGTGAACATCTACTAAGGTAACAGACTTCCACAATTTCAACTATTCCTACTTGCGCCAGGTTTTTTGAAGTTTTCTCCAGCAAAGGAATTTATATATTAAGATTCATTGGACCCAAGAGGATGCATGATGAGCATTACAAAAAATTCCCCATTCTATTTCATTGTATTGATTGAGGAACTTGTTAACACACTAGCTACTACATGTATCACGAGGCAAGGAGTTTTTTGCCACCTTGGAGCTGATGCGAATCATCTTGGAGGCTTGAGATTGCTATATATATATATATATATATATATATATATATATATATATATATATATATATATATATATATCACTCACAATCATTTGGAGGCATCAAGATAGAGTTGGAGATCCAAGTGCAAACATAATGATGAAGATTCAAAATTAAGCATGATGGTGAGAATAAGTATGCAAATAGCACAGAATGTTGGAGTGTATTGAGTTTCATTTGAATGTAGTAAATTTCTTGTTTAGTAATCAAACAATTGTGACCTGGCATGTAGGAAGCCCATTGCAATAGGTTATAATCATTTCAAACTATGAAATCAATAAAGATCATGATGTTGTTTCATTGAATTGTCTATGTGATTGTTGAGTGTTTAAAATTCATTGCATGGTTAAACAATCTTTAATTGGATCCTCTGTCATGACTACTAACTTGTATCAAAGCATAAGTTTAGAATCTTGAGGAGAGCATGTCAGTATTCCAAAGGTTGTGCTTGTGAATGGACCGTTGAATTAAGGCAACCTATAAGAAACTTGTCAATAGATCATCAACTGAGAGGCGGTTGCAAGGGGTGACTAGAGGTAGACCACTGACTTGAGTCAATTTGTAACATATCCCAAGAAAGATGTTGCTAAGATTCCAAGGTGTTGTTAATATTGCTTGAAAGTTGGATAAAGTATTGAAAGAGGTAAGAGAGAACATAATTTGATTGAGGGTTAGATAGAGGAAGATAGGAAAAGAGGTCTAAGCCTGAGGGATGAATATGAGAGAAATGTCAAAGAAGGTGCAAGATGTATAAGACCCAAAAGAAGAATCGGATCAGGTGAAGATGTTGAAGGTTATCTCCAAAATTGGTAAGAGACCTAGAATTAAGACTTGTAACTATCATGGTGATTTGAATCCTGAAGAATTGATTGATTGGATAAATGATTTGGATGAATATTGTAGAGGAAAACTAATTCATTGTAGACTTAAATAAAATTCAAGGGTAAACTTATCTGAACAGTCCACTCTATCATTGCGTTCTTACATTGAATTATCAACCAAGGAGCGTAAGCTTATGATGATGCTCGCACTATATATGCCTTCAAGACTCATTTCTATCCTAAACTAACTCATACAGACTTATTCTAATTAAATTAATTTACTAAAGTTTACAAAAATGAAAGAACAACAAAAATAGTTAGAAATCTAGTTGCTACGGGTACCCTCAGCATAAGCTGAAGATAGCTATATTCAACAAAGAATTACAGAATTAACTTGAAATACATAGAATGATAAAATAATTGACACTAACCTCCGGAGGACTTCAATTATGTATTCTATTCATGAATCACAACTACCAGAAATGGCAATCAAGATATTCTACTGACTCCACAATGTAGCTTTTTCAAAATAACATGAAATAGTTTTAACTAAGAATGCATGAATAAATAATGAAAAATACAAAGTGAGAGTTAGTACCTTGAGTGGCCAGCTCGGGGAACTATCTCACTTGATCTGGAAACTAAATCTACTTCAGATTCTCATAACACATAGTTGTATTCACTTCATATCAAAGCAAAATCTTCTCGGGTTGTATTCAATAAAACATGTATGTATCTTCCGACATAAAAATAGAGTAACCATTAAGCAAATGTAAATTAAAGTATCTTGGAAAAGAAAAACTTCTTCTAACTAACTTCCCATTGAACTCATCCCTTCTAACTTATACAAAAACGGGAGAGTATGATGTAACTACCAACTAACTTGATCATCAATTCATCCCTAGATATCAGGGTATAGGTTTGATATCAATTTATTATTCTAACTAAAACAAAGGAAGCAGAGTCCTGCTCAAACAAAAAATCCTATTCAACGGATCATGAATGAAAATACATAAGTTGCGATTAGAGTCCTGGAACAAGTCTTCTTCTCCTTGTATTTATTCTTCCATGTTGATCACATTCATCCCCATAGGTCTCCGATTCTGGTGTTTGAACTGCACTTACTTAATTCCCCTATTCTGTAACTTGCTAAAATTACTCCTTCCTGGATGCCACGTCTTTATTGCACAGGGTTAATTATCCAAATATATACACACAAAATAGCTTTCATATTAAACTATAGAATTCTATTTATATTACATGCATGTTTGCAATTTAAGTCATACACTTGATAATATAACCACCATATTCCATTTTATTAGCATGGGTTTAAAGTCTTTGAAAAGTATATGGGAAACAACATCTAATAATGATAATGTCTGTAAAGTATCTATAGGATCATATGAAAAGGTCTTAAAAACATATAAAAATATTATAAAAGGAAGTCAATAATTCAACCCAACAAATATTTTGAGTATGAGAAAAATAAAGATCCTGAAAGGGTTAGGTTTGTAAATACTAAGTTAAAAGGACATGCTACTATTTGGTAGAAAGAAGTACAGTTAAAAATAAATAAGAGCGAAAAGGAAATAATAACAAAATGGGATATGATGGTTGCAATACTGAAGAGACAATTTATACCAATTTATTATGAACTGGAATTGTTGAAGAAATTGTAAGTTATGAGACAAAGAGATAGGACTATGAAAGGGTATATTGAATAATTTCATAAATTGATCATTAGGGCAGGACATAGTGAAGCAAGAAAATAAAGGATTACAATATATATCAATGGATTAAGAGAAAGCATCCAAGAAGAATTAAGTTTGGTTAGGTTGACAACCATAGAGGAGGCATGCCAATTTGTGATCAAGGTGGAAGATAAATTGAATAGGAGGTTCAAGAGTAGGTAGAACAAATAAGATGAAAGAGTCTAGAGAGAAACATCATGATGTGACAACATAAGACCATATAGGGAGGAAAGAAAGATTGATAATACTTACTATAGGAACAATTACATTTTCCATAATGAAAGTGTTACATCCCCAACTTATGATTTAGCTTAACATTGCTTTTGTGTGGTAAACAAGATGATTAATCATAGTTAATGATTTGATGTTTGTGGAAAATATCAAATAGAATAATTGATTATATGAATATTGACTAATGTTAGTTTAGACATGAGATTACATGTTGATAAGATTATTTTATCAATAATGTTTTGCAAATCAAATGATGATACACTAGAATCATGGTTATATGGTTGAGTGTAATCAGGAAAAGAATCTCCCTCCGAGGACGGAAGGAGAGTATCATCTGGGAGGAGGAGATAGATGTTTGGAAGAGGTTAGATTGCCATATAAGTATTGAAACTAGTCTTTAAGAACTCATGCAAGGTAGAGTGAGTTTGTGTGTTTCCCTTGTTAGTCATTTTTTTCAGTGTCGGCATGACAATTTGAGTTATCTTGGCATCATCTACGTCGATTCGACTAGACAATGTTCTTAGAACGTCAATTTTAGTCGATAAGTAATCTTGTCACATTGTTGAGTATTTCCTTGTTTCCTTATCTATTTCCTTGTTATATGGTGAAGAAGGGGGAGTGGAACTCGACCCCCAAGTCGCATTTTGTTGTTGTGCCATGCTAACGATGATGATATCATTTGATGACACCTTGAATTATTTGATAACCCTTAACATCATTTATATGTAGGGGAAATTATGTGTGATATAATTATTTTAACCTCCATAGAGGTTGAGCACATTGGTAATATTAATATATCTATATTTATCTTTTGGTAGTCGACCAACCACCACCCACGAGGAGTGGAGTGAGTGGAGACCGAGTAGATGCCAATCACGAGCCTCGACTTTGCGGACCACTCCATGATGGGAGAGTGGATTGAATGAGACCCTGCGAGGTGGCGAAGGTTTTCACCACCACCTACAGAAAAGGTGGCGGATCTTGTTAGCATACAAATCAACACATGCAAGAGTATTGAAGGAGTACCATTATTTGCATATGTTTTTGGGTATTGTTTTGTGTTGAGGCACAAGAAGTTGGAATCAAGAGGTTCACAAGAAAAAGGATTGCTACAGAAGTAGCATGGATCAATGCAATTAAGCTCACAGATAGAGCCATAGAAAAGCACATAGGAATTATCCTTTAGCAAGCGGAACTCGATTGAGTATTTCCATATATAGGTAAGATATCAATACTTCTATCCTTTTGATGTCGACTGTGTCAACTTAATATTACAAATGTATTGTTATTTTATCATTAAAAGGCCTTTGAGGCTGTAGGTAAACACTATTTTAAAATTGTGTTAGCAGTTGTGTTATGGAGTTATCTTTAATGGGCCTTCAAGGCCGTAAATGCATCTACTATTTTGAAACTTGCAAATATTATTAAAGTGCAATACTCGGTCAGGGCCATGAGGCCAAACACCATACATAGTTGTTGCATGCAAAAAATCTCGAATGTCATTATGGCAAGGTTTGTTAACCATACGATATACTTTTGATACTCTCATTGTTATTGTATGAGTCATCTGTGTTCCAGACCAAGAGAGTTTTGAATCATAAGAATTGTTTTAAGTGTGTAATAAGTTAGTAATTAAGAAGGCTGAGAACCTTTCTCGAGCAATAATAACCATGTTGTTATTCTTATACCCTCAAATGTGCCTAAGGCACTTAGTCAACCAGTTTCGAGAACTATGGATAACAGTGCTCGACTGTTATGATATATATTATGTTATCTATGATGTATCCTATGGGGATAAAAGAGTATTATGACTCCTCGACGTTGAAGGAGAAATGGTAATAGGTAACTAATATTGTTACCTAGGCTACATTAATTGCATGCCTTGTTTGTCAGAGAAGTAAACCCTCCTTGTTATTTATTTTCTTATGGGAATGAATACTATGTCTAATATAAAACTCTTGTGTTTAATTGTATATGAATGCCATCCCTTTTTGAATGGCAATACTTCACAAACTAAGTATAAGATATCAAGAACTCATGTGGATTCTTTGAGTTAGGGTCTTTTTTTTAAATCTGACCCATTAGACTATTATAATATAAGTCTTAGATGATATGAATTTGAATGTAAACCTTGTGATAAGGTAAACATGAAATTGTAAACTGGGAAAGGTCATAAGTTTAAAAACATGATTGTGCAAATATCATTATGAAAGGATGGGAATAGAGTGACGTGGAGTCACAGGTTCCCTATTGAAAAGGCAACAAAACATTAATGAATGTACTCCCAAGATAGGAGTCGAATGTCTAAGAAATGGACTAAGAATGAATTGAACCCACCGTCCCAAGACCTAGAGAGGTTGAACTATGATTATTGTAGGATGAGACAACTTCTAAGTCAAGTCGAGGAGGTGGACGTACAACTACGTTCATTGCAAAATAGATATGTATGTAAATCTTTAGCCAAAGTAATACATTCATCTCTGCATGCATTAGTTGGTCCACTGTGCTCTAGATGGCATATTATTTCCAGTAGTGTCATACATAGTTAGAGTGGATCTATAGTTGTATGACTGTGAGACATTATGAAGGACACAACACTAGATACTCAAATGACAAACCTAATAGTTCCTTATAGCTATACCCTCCGTGAAGGGTAGGGTCACTTCTAGGTAGGAAGTTGTGCGAGGGACCGCTGGTCTGTGGTTGGAGGAAAAGCACTCAGGTGATGCTCTCCTTCCCAAGCAAAAGACAAGCCGAGACTTAAGAAGACAGATGTCAAAGTTCAAGATACAATGCATTCTTTATATGACTTGATAGTTAGTTATTATGTATATTTTTATAAATGATGCCATGAGCATAGCTTTGTACATGTATAGTGAAAGTTATTCACTAATAAATTATCCATGGATGTTGTAAATCTAAATTTTTGAATTATTCATAAAAGAATAGCATGTTTAATTATCATGATGATATTGATTCATTCTTGCTTAACTATGATTATGTTAATCATGATGTGTTCTTAACCTTAATTAAGATGGTTAATTATAGTTGATTTTGGGTAATGTGTGTGAGGACCGCCCTTTTTACTACTGTTGTTATGACTATTTACAGTACTGTTATTGTTACTTTCATATTTGTGGGATAGCAGTTCCCGAAATTTATCAGACTATTTAACTTTATTATGTTTTCGGAAAAACTAATTGGGTGATGTTTGGATAAGTTACTTTTCAGAAAAATGAATTAGGTGATGATGGAAAATTGTAATATGATTTTTAATTATGTTAAATTGTACTAGGGCATGAGAATGCATGTGTTATTTAAGTTGCTTCGGCTATGATGAATTTATGTGGTTACTGATCTTGTAATTGAGTGTGCAGGGACTACTAATCAAACCACAGATTTCGGAGATCATTCCACACCTTGTTATTTGTTATTCCCTGTTAAGCCGATCTGGTTCCACGAGGAACCAAGATCTCTTTGTGTTTGATGTCATGATGTAATGTGGTCTTTCGTATGGTCGAGTGGGTTAGGTTACCCTCATGTAACATTATTTTTTTTTATAAGTAAGTGTTGTAAAGAGGTTGAATTTGAAATTTCTATTTTTTTTTATATATTTAAATTATGAGGCCCTTTTTCTTGTGCTTTACCTTGACCTGGGGTGTCTTGTATGGGTTAAAATTGACCCTGGGTTCTACCCCATGGGTCCAGGGGCCCATTTGACATGGGTAACCCTTGAGTAACCTCCATCTAGTCAACTTAACCTTCCCCTGAAGTTAAGTGGCGAAAATTGGAGGTAGGAGGGGACATGATGGGTTGTACCAACACTCAACCCATCCCCTCTACTTTTCCCTAGATAAGAGATGCCATCCATTAGTGAAAGTCACCTCTTCTTTAGTAAGATTCCCCCATGTACTATGGGGACACCCATGTGAAGAAAGGAGAAAGAGGCATGGGTCACCTGTCTTGTTCCCATTTAACTCTTTTTTTTATTTCTCCCATGAGAAAGTGGAGTCACATGAGAGGAATAAGGAGTACCCTTGGGAATGGAGAGTGACATAAGCCACCTGGACAGAATAGTGGTTTTTGGGAAGGGTGAGGAGGTGACAAGTGTCACTTCCCCATTTCTCAAAATTAGAAGGAAAGAGAATTTTGGGTTATTTATTTTCAAATTTTGGGATGAGAGGGAGTTAGTTGAATTTTGGGGAAAAACTTTCATTTTGGCCTTACCAAAAATAGAGAAGTTAGTTTGGAAGATAGAGAAGGGAGAGGGAGTTGGTGGCTAAGGTTGGAAGTGAACTCCGTGGACTCTGCAACAACTTCATCCCAGGAGGGCTTTGCAAGGTTGGTCTGAATTTTACCTGTGTTTTGTTAGAACTGAAATGTGCATGAAATGTGTGTGAAATATGTGTTTAAATTTGTTTTCTGTGGGTTCTTGTCGGGTTGTTTGACAGAGCGTCTCCCACTTGGGAGAAATGCTCATCACGTTTGGGGTAGGGGAGGAGAGATCCTCCTCGGGTGCATACTTGTGTCCATCTTTTGGGATGTTGAAAGCCTTGAGGGCATGTATCTGTGACTGTATTTTTGACTTGAGAGTCATATACAGATTTCTTACAAATTGTGATCACACTTGGTTGAGACCAAGAGAAATTTATATTAGTTCATTTATCTGTCAGGGTGACACTCTGGAGTCGAGTGTGTCCACTCTCCTGCCCCTTATGAAACTCACTGTAGTTGAGTTTCCGTATTGTGTAAAATACCCACGGGTGAATGTGTGCTTTGGGATTGTTGTTGTTTCTGTTGTGAAGTGGAGTGTTTGAGTACCCAGGTGTGAGTATGGTCTCCCTAGCTCGGGGGTGACCCTCTTGCGGGTCTACGGTAGGGAGGAGAGCTAGACGAGTGGTCTTTTCTTCTTGTTTGTCTTTGATACGCAGGTTTTTCTCTTGGAGCTTCTGGTTGGCTATTTATGAAGAAACAGTTCATCTTCTTGTCATGAGAATTAGGCCTGGTTCATTTCATAGAGATGAAGAGAGAACACCTCTCTTGTTATTGTTGTAAATTAATGATATTCTGGGAGTGAAGAAAATCACCTCCCTGATCTTGTTATTATTGGACTTTTATTGGTTGTCATAAGTTTTCAGTGGTATACTGTTTGGGAGGAGAAAGTTCATATCTGGGAAGTTGGTATTCATGATTGAGAAGCTGTAATATGAATGTGCTTAAATTTTAAGTTGATGATTGTAAACTTTGTTCAATAGCAATTTTTGTGTTTCAAGTATTACTGAAAGGAACAAGTTCGTTTTTGCAATTTAATCTGAGTTGTTTACATTTGAAAGTTTGGAATTGCTTCACTGAAATGCTAATTTTCTTTATAGTTCAATGTTACAATGGAAAAGACAGTTTTTAATTTTGGAGTTATTCTCATGGATTCTGATAATTTAGAGGAAATCTAGCATGTAAATATATAATCTGTTTGTAAATTTACGAAGTCTTAAATGTTTATGAAAATGGAAATTTATACTTATAATAAGGGGATAGTTAGTTACCATTTCTATCGATTAAGTGAAATTGGGATATATATATATATAGATATATATATTTATATCTAATTATTATGACAATTTCTTTATAACAGGGTGATTTGGAGAAAATGCATAGAGTAGTGAAATTGAGAAATTGTAGAAATTGGAATTATACAAATACATAAAAATAATTTATAAATATATATATATAGTGATATATATATATTTTTCATTTTGAGTAATTATCATTTTATAAAATAATAGAGAAATTGAAAGTAATTATAATTGTTATATATCATTATAAAAAAAAAGGGATATATATATATATATATATATATATATATATATATATATATATGTGAAATATATATATATGAAATATATATATATATATATATAAATATATTATCGTTAATATATATACATATATATATATATATTTATATATGAATATATATAAATATATATATATATATACTTGTTAATATATTATTATGGATAATAATCAACGATTGGTGAAAGACTGTCAAAGTTTAAGCCGCGGATTAAAAGACAGTCGCGGTTAGACTAGGCGGTGGGGAGAAATCCCCACCGCAGACCCTCATTCAAATATATGAAGGTGTGGAGTGGGGCGGAGCCCCACCCACACCCCACGTCGTGGGAATGTGGGTGGGGCTCCGCCCCACTCCACATCCCCCCCCCCAATCCCTTATGCCTCCCGCGGCCTGCACAGGCCGCCGCTCTGCGGCCATCGTTGCTCCTGTCCGCCGCTCTGCGGCCACCGTTGATCCTGTCCGCCGCTCTGCGGCCACCGTTGATCCTGTCCGCCGCTCTGTCACTGCGGCCACCGCCGCCCATGGCCGCCGTCGGCTGTGGAATTTAATGCAATAAAATGTTAGGGCTTGGGCCCTAACATATGATTGGTTTAGTTAAATATAAATACAGTTTTTTATATAACTCTATATATAGGCATATATATATTCTATATATGTCTATGTATATAGCTATATATATGTAATATAAATATAATATATATATGTATATATATATATATATATATATATATATATCGATATATATAAATCGTGGTAAACCAATTTCGTCCTATGCATAGACATTAAAATAAATATATTATATATATATGTATATATATATAGATATATATATGTATATATATATATATATATATATATATATATATATATATATATATATATATATATATATATATATATATCATATCGATAGGGGTAAATCTATGAACCATTTTGTTGGACCCTCGTTTAAAATCGTTATAAACTATGTCTCATGGATATAGAGAAAAAAAATATATATAACAATTATATTCTCACAGTAGATGTTATTAAATGTTAAATGTTGAACACAACAACCAAAGAAGATATATTACCATGAACAGAGTTTTATAAAGTGGTGAACCACCTACATCTATTGACAACGTCATACGAGTCACAACCAGTGTATGAATCGTAATTAAGAGTAACAGTAACAACAGTAATTCTAAACAAGAGAAAATAAAATTATAATGTAAAAGAGAGTTTAGGAATATTCAGTGATACTCTGGAAAGAGTTTCTCGGAAGTTTCAACTATTAATGTACTAATAATCACCCGGAAAATGAAGAGGAAAATTACACAACTCCTTGCTCAAAAGAACACTGGAAATAAACTTAAGAAGCCACCACTGACAATCCATGTGGCCATATTAATCTCAACTGTAGCAAACGATCTCATATGTAAACCTGTAAGAGGTTCCGAAGAAGAAAAAAAAAAACTAACATTGGAAAACACAGAGGAGAAAATGCGCGACATTTCTCACACGGGATAAGAGAACTAAGTTGACGGACCCTTCTGCCAAATTTGCTTAGGAACAAGTTGACTAAGTATATACGAAGAGGAGGAACCTAGATCGGGGAAGATTAGGAGACCGAGTCCAGCGAAATAGTAAACCAGCCTTTGTGACCTAGATCATCCTGAAATTAGGTTTAATATCAACAATAGCTGCAGTAATAACCCTGATTGACGTAAATCATGAAGAAAGGTCAGGATGCACATAAAGAAAGCATAGAAAATGAAAGAGAGAGAGAGACCGAAATATAAACACACTAAATGAACTAAGAAATAGTTAAGGTAAGGGCGATAAAGATATAATCAAAATTAAGAACTTGTGAAAAGGGAAGAGAGGGCAACCAAACCGCCTTGTTGAAAATGCTAAGTCATAGGAGAAGTATGTTTCAGGAAACAAGAGAGGAGACAGACAACCGTGCCTGGCTGAAAAATGACTAAATAGGGAGATCACTAGCCGGTTTAGTCGGAACAAGGCGTCGTGGGGAGTGGATCCTCTATCAGTGAACCACGTGCGTAAATGAGTGCAGCGTAATTCCCACTAACGCCGTAAGGCATTATGCTACCGAACATTGCCGAGGGTTCGATTTAAGAACTTTGGTAATCTCACTCTTGCAATGACGTTAGCAGCGTTGTATAGACCCTCTTGTGGAGTATAGACCCTCTTGTGGATCTATATGCTTCTGGATGCACGCAATTGTACTTGTATTCCGCCGAAGAGTGTAGCGTTTCGCCATGAGAGAACACCGTTGAGCATGTGTACGCATGCGAAGGGGTTTTTTTAGGACAGTGTGAGAAAAGTTTTTCATATCTCGTGTCATAACCACATGACAGATGTGGCTATGACACGTGCGATGTGTGTTGTGACCACATGGAAAATGTGGGCATGACATTTGGTATCAGAGCCAGTTTGTAAACACTGGGCGTATTTGGGCACGTTATTATTCTGCAACTTTGGCTAATTAGTTTCTACCTTGTTTTGTAGGATGCCTCCCCGACGTGTTCGACGAGCGCGATCACGCCACACAGCGTCAGTCGAGGTGCACAGCGATTCCTCAGCCGAGGGACTAGCACCCGCAGATTCAGCAGCACCACCTGCACCACCTGTACCACAAGCACCACTAGTACCACAGGCGACACCAGTATCGGATATAGGTCCACAGATCTTACAGGCACTACAGACTATGCTAGACAGGTTACCACCAGTGATTCCTGAGCCACGTATAGAGCCTCGTGTTGATCCGCGAGAGGAGCCACGTGCCGAGTCACGTATTGAGCCACGTATGGAGCCCCGCGTTGATCCACTAGAGGTGCTACGTGTGGAGCCCTTCGTTGAGATTCCCGACACAACAGTAGAGGAGGTAGGGTCGGCCTCCCGAGCACGGAGCAGGAGTCCTCCGAGACTTTTGAGACAAGAACAGGTTCAGCAGGGAGTATATGAGGATGGTGTGGAAGAGCCACTTGGGAGACTTAGAGACAGAGGGGACCCTATCAGAGATCTACTGAGGCTCAACCCACCCACCTTCGCAGGAGCTACAGAGGGAGCTGTGGCCGAGGCTTGGCTAATTAGTCTAGACAGGTGTTTCGCATTGCGACCGTATGGGAGCAACACGAAAGCACGAGTGGCAGTTCATCTTCTTAGGGATGCAGCAGCCACCTGGTGGCGCACAGAGGAGTGCAAGCGCCGACTCTCCGTGGATACACTCACATGGGACACCTTCATTGAGCGCTTCAATGCGCGATATTTGTCCGAACATTATAGACAGTGCAGAATCGATGAGTTTCATGATCTACAGCAGAGGGGACTCACCGTTACTCAGTATGAGAGCCGATTTATAGAGCTTTCTCGTTACGCGAAATACCTCCATGACGAGAAAATCTTAATACACAAATTCATCAGGGGGCTAAATCACGGGATAGCAGGACCAGTTCGTATGGCAAATCCCCAAACCATGAGCGAGGCTGTTGAAAAGGCCCTTATATCAGAGGAAATTCAGGGACGAGGACAGAATTCACGCCCACAGTACCAGGAACGGAATCCCCAACAACAGCAAAATTTTCAAAGGCCTCAAAACACAACACAGAGAGGAGGATATAATCCTTCATCATTACCTCCTAGGCCTCCACAGCAACAGCAACATCAGCAAAAATCCAAATTTCAACAGAGGGGACAGGGAGGACAGAACCATGGATGGCAGCAGCAGGGACCACGCAGGGATCAGAGACAGCAGGGTTCATCGGCAGGACCCGCAAGGTCCCAGCAGTCTTACAGAGGCTCACAGGGATCCACCGGACGGACCGGGCAACAACAATCGGGCAGAACACAGTCAGGGCAGTTACAGGTTAGAGGACCATGTTATGTATGTGGTGGGGCAGGACATCTGGCTAGAGAGTGTTCGCAGGGATTTACTGCAGGGGGTCAGCCCCGATCAGGAGGGTCTGAGCAGACCGTAGGTGACGTGGGCAGATCTCACCACATGTTTGCAGCGATTGATAACCGCCAGGCCGATTTCCAGGCTTCTGTCATCGAGGCAGCAGGTACGATTAGAGACTTTCCCATCTCGATCCTTTTTGACTCAGGAGCTACTGACTCCTTTTTGTCTACATCGTTAGTGGAGCATTGCAGGCTGGTGGCTTCTAGGCAAGACATTAGGTGGGAAGTTGAGTTGGCCTCAGGGGCCAGGATGTCAGTAGATACCTTGGTTAAAGACTGTGAGATCACATTGGGACCCTTCACCACAACATGCGACCTTAGGATTATGCCATTAGGGTCTTACGGAGTAGTTCTGGGTATGGATTGGCTTGCGGCACATAGAGCCAAGCTTGATTGTCGCCAGAGAACGATTAGCTGTTTAGACGATCATGGTTCGTCGGTTGAGATAGTGGGCATTCAAAAGCCCACGGCGGTTCGTATGATATCCGCACAACAACTTAAGCGCTGTATGCGGAAGGGATGTCAGATGTTTGCCATCACAGTCAGTGATAGAGCAGAGGATGAACCTGAGGCTACTTTAGATGATCACCCTATCCTTAGAGAGTTTGTCGATGTATTCCCGCCAGAATTACCTGGTATGCCTCCACGTAGAGAAGTGGACTTCCACATCGACTTAGTGCCAGGTGCAGAGCCGATATCCCGCGCACCCTATAGAATGACAACCCATGAACTCACAGAACTTAAGCTGCAGTTGGAAGAATTACTTGAGAAGGGACACATCCGACCTAGCGTTTCACCATGGGGCGCACCGGTGATCTTCGTGAAGAAGAAGGATGGGTCTCTTTGTCTATGCATGGACTACAGGCAGTTGAACAAGGTGACGGTGAAGAATCGTTATCCTCTACCTAGGATTGACGACCTTTTTGATCAGATGCAGGGAGCCAGAGTGTTCTCGAAAATTGATCTAAAATCTGGGTATCATCAATTGCGCATCACGGAGTCAGATATTCATAAAACTGCTTTTCGAACTAGATATGGCCATTATGAATTCACAGTGGTACCTTTCGGGTTGACGAACGCTCCTGCAGTATTCATGAGTCTCATGAACGGGGTGTTCCGTACATACCTAGACCGGTTCGTGATCATATTCCTAGATGACATTTTGATTTATTCACGGACTGAGGAGGAGCATGTAGAGCACTTACGTCAAGTTTTGCAGCAATTACGAGGGCAACAACTTTATGGCAACTTGGCGAAGTGTGCCTTCTTCAGGACAGAGGTGCAGTATTTGGGACACATTTTATCAGGCGATGGCATCTCCGTAGATCCATCTAAAATTAGAGCAATCCAGGAGTGGCCGGCACCCACGAATGTGACAGAGGTCAGAAGCTTTATGGGGTTAGCCGGGTATTATCGTCGGTTTGTCGAAGGTTTCTCCAGGATAGCACATCCCATTACTTCCCTTCAGCGAAAAGGGAAGGGTTTCACTTGGACCGAGCAGTGTGAAAAGGCTTTTGGAGTCCTCAAAGAGCGTCTTACGAGCGCTCCTATTTTAGCAGTTCCAGATCCTTCAGAAGAGTTTGTAGTTTGCACGGATGCATCATTAGAAGGTTTGGGAGCCGTGCTTATGCAGGATGGTCGAGCGATCGCATACGAATCGCGGAAACTAAAGACACATGAGTTAAACTATCCTACGCACGACTTAGAGCTTGCAGCTGTTGTTCATGCCTTGGTTCGCTGGAGACACTTTCTCTTAGGGCGACGCTTTGAACTCCATTCAGACCATCATAGTTTGCAGTATATTTTTACACAGCCTAATTTGAACGCCCGCCAACGGCGTTGGATGGAATTCTTATGCGAATATGACTTCGATGTCCATTATATCAAAGGGAAGGAGAACGTGGTCGCTGATGCTTTGAGTCGAAGACGTCACGAGATCCAGACCCTGACCTTGAAGATGGACTTGAAGGATCGCATCTTACAGCATCTGCCGGAGGACGAATGGTTTCTTGAAGTGCAACAGGCAGTACTAAATCAGAAGGCCCTTGAGGGCAAATTTACAGGATATACCCTTGATTCAGATGGTATGCTTCGACATCGGCAACGCATCTATGTACCCCATGCGGGTAATCTTCGTACAGTAATCTTATCAGAGGCTCATAGAGCACCCTACGCAGCACACCCAGGAGTGAAGAAGATGCATGCTGATTTACGACAGCTTTATCATTGGGCTGGGATGAGGCGTGACATTGCCGAATTTGTTGCTCGTTGCCTGGAATGTCAGAGGGTCAAGGCCGAACATCAGCATCCAGTAGGACTGTTGTACCCTCACGCGATACCTGAATGGAAATGGGATACCATTTCTATGGATTTTATCGTTGGTCTACCTATGTCATCGCGTCGCCATGATGCTATTATGGTGACAGTTGACAAGCTGACCAAAGTGGCGCATTTTTCACCAATTTGTACAACATACAATGCACCATCAGTGGCAAAGGTGTTTCTTGATCAGATTGTTAGACTTCATGGGGTACCTCGCCGCATTATATCTGACAGAGACTCCGTATTCACTTCATCGTTCTGGAAAGCCTTACATCAGGCGTTGGGCACACAGCTCAACTTCAGTTCCGCATATCATCCGGAAACCGACGGACAAACAGAGAGAGTTAACCAGGTGTTAGAAGACATGCTTCGCATGTATGTGATGGACCACCAGTCTAGATGGGAGGAGTACCTGTATCTAGTTGAATTAGCCTACAATAATGGGCATCATAGCTCGTTGGGTATGCCTCCTTTCCAGGCATTATATGGCAGACCATGCAGAACACCTCTGAGTTGGGATCGTATAGAGGACAGAACAGTCATCGGCCCAGAGATAGTTCAGAATATGGAACTGCAAGTTAAACAGATAAGACAGAGGCTTCTGGAAGCACAGGACAGGCAGAAAAAGTATGCCGATGCTAAAAGGACAGACCGAAGCTTCTCTGTGGGGGAAAGAGTATTTTTTAGAGTGCGGCCGCACAAAAGTCCAATCCGTTACGGAAAAGGCTCTAAACTCGCACCTCGATTTGTAGGACCTTTCGAAATCTTGGAGCGGATAGGACCAGTAGCCTATCGTCTAGCCTTGCCACCTAGCCTGTCACGTATCCACGATGTATTTCATGTATCAGTTTTACGTCAATATATTTCTAACTTATCTCATGTGTTGGATTGGAGTGCTCTTCAGGTAGAGGCAGACGGACAACTGGTGTTGGAGCCAATTCCCATATTGGCTCGTCGGACGCTGGCCCTTCGAGGTCGAGAGCTGGACCAGGTTAGAGTCCAATGGGACTTATACGACGAAGTCACTGCAACATGGGAAGATGCAGAGAGATTGAAGACCCTGTATCCTCACCTTTTTGACGACTTCCAGGAGGAAGTACCGTCTTAGGGGGAGAGGATGTGAGGACCGCCCTTTTTACTACTGTTGTTATGACTATTTACAGTACTGTTATTGTTACTTTCATATTTGTGGGATAGCAGTTCCCGAAATTTATCAGACTATTTAACTTTATTATGTTTTCGGAAAAACTAATTGGGTGATGTTTGGATAAGTTACTTTTCAGAAAAATGAATTAGGTGATGATGGAAAATTGTAATATGATTTTTAATTATGTTAAATTGTACTAGGGCATGAGAATGCATGTGTTATTTAAGTTGCTTCGGCTATGATGAATTTATGTGGTTACTGATCTTGTAATTGAGTGTGCAGGGACTACTAATCAAACCACAGATTTCGGAGATCATTCCACACCTTGTTATTTGTTATTCCCTGTTAAGCCGATCTGGTTCCACGAGGAACCAAGATCTCTTTGTGTTTGATGTCATGATGTAATGTGGTCTTTCGTATGGTCGAGTGGGTTAGGTTACCCTCATGTAACATTATTTTTTTTTATAAGTAAGTGTTGTAAAGAGGTTGAATTTGAAATTTCTATTTTTTTTTATATATTTAAATTATGAGGCCCTTTTTCTTGTGCTTTACCTTGACCTGGGGTGTCTTGTATGGGTTAAAATTGACCCTGGGTTCTACCCCATGGGTCCAGGGGCCCATTTGACATGGGTAACCCTTGAGTAACCTCCATCTAGTCAACTTAACCTTCCCCTGAAGTTAAGTGGCGAAAATTGGAGGTAGGAGGGGACATGATGGGTTGTACCAACACTCAACCCATCCCCTCTACTTTTCCCTAGATAAGAGATGCCATCCATTAGTGAAAGTCACCTCTTCTTTAGTAAGATTCCCCCATGTACTATGGGGACACCCATGTGAAGAAAGGAGAAAGAGGCATGGGTCACCTGTCTTGTTCCCATTTAACTCTTTTTTTTATTTCTCCCATGAGAAAGTGGAGTCACATGAGAGGAATAAGGAGTACCCTTGGGAATGGAGAGTGACATAAGCCACCTGGACAGAATAGTGGTTTTTGGGAAGGGTGAGGAGGTGACAAGTGTCACTTCCCCATTTCTCAAAATTAGAAGGAAAGAGAATTTTGGGTTATTTATTTTCAAATTTTGGGATGAGAGGGAGTTAGTTGAATTTTGGGGAAAAACTTTCATTTTGGCCTTACCAAAAATAGAGAAGTTAGTTTGGAAGATAGAGAAGGGAGAGGGAGTTGGTGGCTAAGGTTGGAAGTGAACTCTGTGGACTCTGCAACAACTTCATCCCAGGAGGGCTTTGCAAGGTTGGTCTGAATTTTACCTGTGTTTTGTTAGAACTGAAATGTGCATGAAATGTGTGTGAAATATGTGTTTAAATTTGTTTTCTGTGGGTTCTTGTCGGGTTGTTTGACAGAGCGTCTCCCACTTGGGAGAAATGCTCATCACGTTTGGGGTAGGGGAGGAGAGATCCTCCTCGGGTGCATACTTGTGTCCATCTTTTGGGATGTTGAAAGCCTTGAGGGCATGTATCTGTGACTGTATTTTTGACTTGAGAGTCATATACAGATTTCTTACAAATTGTGATCACACTTGGTTGAGACCAAGAGAAATTTATATTAGTTCATTTATCTGTCAGGGTGACACTCTGGAGTCGAGTGTGTCCACTCTCCTGCCCCTTATGAAACTCACTGTAGTTGAGTTTTCGTATTGTGTAAAATACCCACGGGTGAATGTGTGCTTTGGGATTGTTGTTGTTTCTGTTGTGAAGTGGAGTGTTTGAGTACCCAGGTGTGAGTATGGTCTCCCTAGCTCGGGGGTGACCCTCTTGCGGGTCTACGGTAGGGAGGAGAGCTAGATTAGTGGTCTTTTCTTCTTGTTTGTCTTTGATACGCAGGTTTTTCTCTTGGAGCTTCTGGTTGGCTATTTATGAAGAAACAGTTCATCTTCTTGTCATGAGAATTAGGCCTGGTTCATTTCATAGAGATGAAGAGAGAACACCTCTCTTGTTATTGTTGTAAATTAATGATATTCTGGGAGTGAAGAAAATCACCTCCCTGATCTTGTTATTATTGGACTTTTATTGGTTGTCATAAGTTTTCAGTGGTATACTGTTTGGGAGGAGAAAGTTCATATCTGGGAAGTTGGTATTCATGATTGAGAAGCTGTAATATGAATGTGCTTAAATTTTAAGTTGATGATTGTAAACTTTGTTCAATAGCAATTTTTGTGTTTCAAGTATTACTGAAAGGAACAAGTTCGTTTTTGCAATTTAATCTGAGTTGTTTACATTTGAAAGTTTGGAATTGCTTCACTGAAATGCTAATTTTCTTTATAGTTCAATGTTACAATGGAAAAGACAGTTTTAAATTTTGGAGTTATTCTCATGGATTCTGATAATTTAGAGGAAATCTAGCATGTAAATATATAATCTGTTTGTAAATTTACGAAGTCTTAAATGTTTATGAAAATGGAAATTTATACTTATAATAAGGGGATAGTCAGTTACCATTTCTATCGATTAAGTGAAATTGGGATATATATATATATATATATATATATATATATATATATATATATATAGATATATATATATATATATATATATATATAGATATATATATATATATATATATATATATATATATATATATATATATATATATATATATATATATATATATATATTTATATCTAATTATTATGACAATTTCTTTATAACAGGGTGATTTGGAGAAAATGCATAGAGTAGTGAAATTGAGAAATTGTAGAAATTGGAATTATACAAATACATAAAAATAATTTATAAATATATATATAGTGATATATATATATTTTTCATTTTGAGTAATTATCATTTTATAAAATAATAGAGAAATTGAAAGTAATTATAATTGTTATATATCATTATAAAAAAAAAGGGATATATATATATATATATATATATATATATATATATATATGTGAAATATATATATATGAAATATATATATATATATATATATATATATAAATATATTATCGTTAATATATATACATATATATATATATATATATTTATATATGAATATATATAAATATATATATATATACTTGTTAATATATTATTATGGATAATAATCAACGATTGGTGAAAGACTGTCAAAGTTTAAGCCGCGGATTAAAAGACAGTCGCGGTTAGACTAGGCGGTGGGGAGAAATCCCCACCGCAGACCCTCATTCAAATATATGAAGGTGTGGAGTGGGGCGGAGCCCCACCCACACCCCACGTCGTGGGAATGTGGGTGGGGCTCCGCCCCACTCCACATCCCCCCCCCAATCCCTTATGCCTCCTGCGGCCACCGTTGCTCCTGTCCGCCGCTCTGCGGCCACCGTTGATCCTGTCCGCCGCTCTGTCACTGCGGCCACCGCCGCCCATGGCCGCCGTCGGCTGTGGAATTTAATGCAATAAAATGTTAGGGCTTGGGCCCTAACATATGATTGGTTTAGTTAAATATAAATACAGTTTTTTATATAACTCTATATATAGGCATATATATATTCTATATATGTCTATGTATATAGCTATATATATGTAATATAAATATAATATATATATATGTATATATATATATATATATATCGATATATATAAATCGTGGTAAACCAATTTCGTCCTATGCATAGACATTAAAATAAATATATTATATATATATGTATATATATATATATAGATATATATATATATATATATCATATCGATAGGGGTAAATCTATGAACCATTTTGTTGGACCCTCGTTTAAAATCGTTATAAACTATGTCTCATGGATATAGAGAAAAAAAAAAATATAACAATTATATTCTCACAGTAGATGTTATTAAATGTTAAATGTTGAACACAACAACCAAAGAAGATATATTACCATGAACAGAGTTTTATAAAGTGGTGAACCACCTACATCTATTGACAACGTCATACGAGTCACAACCAGTGTATGAATCGTAATTAAGAGTAACAGTAACAACAGTAATTCTAAACAAGAGAAAATAAAATTATAATGTAAAAGAGAGTTTAGGAATATTCAGTGATACTCTGGAAAGAGTTTCTCGGAAGTTTCAACTATTAATGTACTAATAATCACCCGAAAAATGAAGAGGAAAATTACACAACTCCTTGCTCAAAAGAACACTGGAAATAAACTTAAGAAGCCACCACTGACAATCCATGTGGCCATATTAATCTCAACTGTAGCAAACGATCTCATATGTAAACCTGTAAGAGGTTCCGAAGAAGAAAAAAAAAAAAAACTAACATTGGAAAACACAGAGGAGAAAATGCGCGACATTTCTCACACGGGATAAGAGAACTAAGTTGACGGACCCTTCTGCCAAATTTGCTTAGGAACAAGTTGACTAAGTATATACGAAGAGGAGGAACCTAGATCGGGGAAGATTAGGAGACCGAGTCCAGCGAAATAGTAAACCAGCCTTTGTGACCTAGATCATCCTGAAATTAGGTTTAATATCAACAATAGCTGCAGTAATAACCCTGATTGACGTAAATCATGAAGAAAGGTCAGGATGCACATAAAGAAAGCATAGAAAATGAAAGAGAGAGAGACCGAAATATAAACACACTAAATGAACTAAGAAATAGTTAAGGTAAGGGCGATAAAGATATAATCAAAATTAAGAACTTGTGAAAAGGGAAGAGAGGGCAACCAAACCGCCTTGTTGAAAATGCTAAGTCATAGGAGAAGTATGTTTCAGGAAACAAGAGAGGAGACAGACAACCGTGCCTGGCTGAAAAATGACTAAATAGGGAGATCACTAGCCGGTTTAGTCAGAACAAGGCGTCGTGGGGAGTGGATCCTCTATCAGCGAACCACGTGCGTAAATGAGTGCAGCGTAATTCCCACTAACGCCGTAAGGCATTATGCTACCGAACATTGCCGAGGGTTCGATTTAAGAACTTTGGTAATCTCACTCTTGCAATGACGTTAGCAGCGTTGTATAGACCCTCTTGTGGAGTATAGACCCTCTTGTGGATCTATATGCTTCTGGATGCACGCAATTGTACTTGTATTCCGCCGAAGAGTGTAGCGTTTCGCCATGAGAGAACACCGTTGAGCATGTGTACGCATGCGAAGGGGTTTTTTTAGGACAGTGTGAGAAAAGTTTTTCATATCTCGTGTCATAACCACATGACAGTTGTGGCTATGACACGTGCGATGTGTGTTGTGACCACATGGAAAATGTGGGCATGACAATGTGAGATGTCATGTTACATATGGTATCAGAGCTACTGGGTTCAATACATGGACCTATGACCCAGAATGGTAAGAATAAGAATGACACCTAGAAAGAAGGTAACAAGAAATGGATGTTACCTTAAGGCCTTAAGGGAGCGAGCCTCAAGAATGAAATGCCTTGAAAAAACTAGTTGCTTGGTAGCCACATTGTTGGCTGATGATTAAACCTTCATTGATGTTGTTAAACGCATCAAGAAGGAGATGAGGAAAGTAGTTAGGATTATTGTTCCTATCTCTGAAAATGAATTAGCAGAACCCTCTGCACCCAAGGAACTGTAAGCACAAAAATCACGCACAGTCTCCACAAGGACCCCTATGATGATTTTTAATCATTGTCACATACATGTAAGGGTGAAATAACATCCTCTTAGTGGCAATCCTCTTGGTGATGTGTCATTTCTTTCATCTTGTGTTGTTTCCCCTTTGTCATTTTCTCTCTCTTTGTTGTCGACGCTTTTCGACACTTGTCAATTTGCATTTTCTGAGCTTGCGACCCTATTCCTAATCCTTGTATGCATCTCGTAGGTGAGTTTTCACCTTTTCCCAATGTTTTTCATCTTCTCCACCCCATAGAAGCCTTCTAGAGGTTCCCCGGAGCCATCTCTGACTTTTAGTTTTCAGTTTCACTCAACCAGTCCAAATCTCCCCCTACTATTTCCAGATCTCCCGCTGGGAGATCCTACTTTACAAGTGGAGATTTGGATTCTTGCACATGACTGACCTATTTTCAGATGTAGATCCCCTCATTTTCATCTCCTCTACCATCTCCCATCATGTATTTTCACCAAGACCCCTTTCTTTCTTGGATCTTCTATTGGGCGACCCTACTAAATCAAAATCTCCCCCAGGCGACCCATGTGTGACCCTACTAGTGAAAGGGGTGACCCATGGGTGACCCTGAGCCACAGAAAAAACTCAAGTTTCTAACTCAAAAAAGTGTCATTTTTGCTTGTTTTTCTTTTTGTTTGCATGGACTTTCGAGTCTAATATGGAGTTAACTATTTCATGCACCCACACATGTGTAATTAGATCCATTTCATCTAGAAATAACAACTCGTGCATTCTCATGCATTCCCATGCACCCTTTCTTCTTCACTTCTTCTTGAGTGATAAGCTTTTACTAGGTAGGTCACTCCAATTTTAGCCCAGATCACTCTTGAATCCTCTATGTTAACTCTCTAATCTAATTGAGTTAACTCTCCTTCTTCCTCACCTCTCATCCCTTCTTCTAACCTATAAATACCCCCCTCCCTCAAGCACAAAGGGAGGCAATTTTATTGTGCACACAACTCTTGCAAGTTATTGCTCTCCATATTTAGTATTCTCATGCTCATACAAGACGAAGGTGCCTTTTGTTTTGTTTGTTATTCATCAAACTTTCACATAAAGCTCATCATGCATCCATACGCTGCTCAAATCAAGCCATCATGCTCATCAATAGCTCTCATTATGCTCTCTTTGCAAAGCTTCTAAAGCTTCTTTCATTTCTTTTATCATCTTGTTGCCAAGAGGATTCCTCGCTGCAACAAGAGGATACGAGGTTGCCATCACAAGGAAATCTGAGGGTAGTGGAGGCTCACAAGTCTTCTTTATTTTAGGTTCCTCTACATTTTTTATCAATTAGTAGTAATTAGATAATTGAAATTGCTCTCGGGATCAGTAATCTCATTGCTTTTTCCTTGATCGGATAGCTATATTTCATATTCTTAGAGTAATTTGCATTCATAGTTTAATTCATTTACATGTAATTTCCCTTTCTTAGATTAAATCGTTTCAAATATTCAAAAAACCCCCAAAACATAGAATAATTGCATTAGGTAAATTCATTATAGCTTGCATTCATTCTTTGATTCCTAGATTAAAAAGCATCTTTTATTTTCCAAAATATCAAAAAAAGCACAAAAAGAAGTTTTGCATTTCAGATAGTTGCATTCATAAAAATATAAAAAAGAACAAAAACATTAGACACTTAGGAAATTTGCAAACCCTTGATTCTATCACAAGGTCAACCATAGTTAGCCATTTGGTCAAAACCCTTGATTACATCACAAGATCAAACAAGGTCAACGCACAATCAAACCTTAGGTCAATCAAACCCTAAGTCAAACATTAGGTCTAGTCAAGGTTAGCTCACATACGCCTATCTCTTGTCTCAGCTCACGAATGTGCCCATCATTAAGAGGTGAGTGGGTGAAGGCAATCCTCAACGAGATAAAGGAAATCCATCCAAGACCACAATAGGATCCACTTGTCTTACAACAATAAGAACATAGGCAATTCTTAGTACAACAAGCATTCATCCAATACTTGGAAAGACAACAAACCATCAACAAAAACAACAACCTACCCACACAAAGGTGGAATATCAGAAACCCTAACAAGAGAAGAGTGATTAGTGACCCTTTGGGTCATACGATTATCTCTACAACAATGATCATTGAATGACACATCTACATTAGAATGCAACAAAATAGGCCTCAGGACGTGCCGACCCCTCTCCGTGAAGTCCAGCTCTCCAATGAGCTAGACCACCCTTGCATCTTGCCTCCTCTCGACTAGCTACTTCCATCAGAGTGAGAGTGACGTGGCGGTTCACCCCATGGCAAGGAGGGAAGGGTCCGTGTGTGCAAAAATCTGACTTGACAACCCCAAGAAACTGAGGTTGCAGTTTTGAGCGTACATATTTTGGTGAACTTGATGTAAACTACAAAGCCTTTTGGTTATGTTGTTGGCATTCCCATTATTTGGATCTCATTAAAACTTAAACATTCAACACTTCAAAGCACCAATCATTAAGCATTTTCACTTTGTTCTTCATAGTCGCTTCCATTGCTTTAGCTTCTATCGCCTTCCCCATCATCCATTCCATTTATTCTGTGGTGTCTACGGCACCCCTGAATATGATGGAACCTGATCTAAACCAAGGGAATATTCCCTCAAGAGAACCAAAAACTCCTTCTTTCGATAGGGATGTGCCGCCGCATCCGGATGCACCAATCACAAACTGCTACGAGTACGAAGACTCTAACTATGAACAAGACCAAAGAGAACCCAGACATTCTCTATCATTTAACAACCCATCCTAGGAACACAATCTAGCCATACCAAATGCGCCACATAAAGGTAGGAGGGTAAGGTCATAAATTCATCGATCTGATCAACCTTCCACAAGCACATCCAGTAATCATCTTGATGAGGAAGTGAAACAGTTAGAGAGACACTTGCAAGAGGCAAGAGACACTCAAGAAGCATTAAGAGTTGCCTTGCGAGAAGAACAAAGAGACAATGCTGCATGAGAAGAAGCATACCATCATGACAATACTCGAAGAGAAAATCCTAGAAATGTAGAAACACCTAGAGCTACCACTCCTGCAGACTTAATCGCAACTCTAGTACAAAGGATTAGAATATTGGAAGTAGAATAAGTTGTTTATGAAAGAAGGCATAAATCCCATGAACAAGACTAGGGGGCATCTCAGAATCCCCCCTATCTCAACTATTATTCGTGAAATGCAAGTAACGACACGTGTTTGAACGGGAACCCTCCTGTTTGGAACAATCCAACAGTGTTGGGAAATCAAACAATTCAAACAATGGGTTATCAAAACCCTCCTATAGGGTTGTTGCTATCAACCCCTCAATCGCAAAGTGCCTTTCTCAGAACATATCTCGAGTACTTGAAAGAACCTCTCGATCTTAACATAAGAAAAGCACAGTTACCTCGGCCATTGCCTGATCTACCGAAATTCAAAGGGGAAGGAGATCGAAATTCACATGTCAAAGCTTATACCACTGCGATAAGAGAACTCCTCACTTGGGATGGGGTTGTTTCCAAGATCTTTCGAAAGACCCTTGAAGGAATAGCTCTAGATTGGTACTATCGTTTGCTAGAGGCTTCAATTCACTCGTTCAAACATATAATCGAAGAGTTTTTCATGGCATTTGACATGAACAAACTCGTCAAAACAGGAATCAAAGAGTTCCTAACCATGAAACAGGAACTGAATGAATTTGTAGCTCACTTTGTTACCAGATGGAGGCAAGTCCTCTATTCCTCAACCAGTGCCCCAAACATGGACCAACGTGAATTATACAATCTTTTCTTACACATCCTAAATAAGGACAAGAGAGAAGATGTTCAAAAATTACCATACAAATCCTATGAAGAAGCATTAGAAAGTGCTTTGAGGATAGATCAAGCCGCCATTGACATTGGAAGAAAGGTCTATGGGTTAAACAGAAAGTTAACAAGGGAACACACAGGGAACAATGCTCCTCTCATCAAGATTCTTAAGAACAACAGAAATGCAACCATGGATAGGGTGATAGATCAACCCCCAGTCAAGAAGGTAAGAGATGATTACAACGGGAGAGATTGTTATCCTCCTAATGTCAATGCAATTGACTGACTTGAAAATGGATACTACCCGAGAGACAACTATCAGAGTTGGAATTGCAATGGAAATGGAAATGATGGAAGGTGTGAAAGACCTCCATATGAGTATAACCAATTTTGTTCTTTTCCTAGAACAAGGGGGCATAACACCAAATCTTGCAGAGAATATAACATGTTCATAGTGAGATTACTAGAAGACCAACAATGGTTGTTCATAGAAATGTTCTTAAACTCGTAGGAAGTCACACCAGATAACAAGGGCACAAGACAAACCTAAGCCCTGATAGCTCCATAGAATGCCAACATGAGAATCTATCAAGATCCATTTCCCATGCATAAGCATACAGAAAAATCAAACCAAAATGAAGTACCCCAAGGTAGCAACACTGGCATCCCACTAGAACTAGGATAGAAATGAGAAGATAGGATGATGGGATTTGTTAAAATAATCCATAATGAAGAAGAAGAGGAAGACCCTAAGAATGAACCAAAAGAAGTATATGAGGGTATTGTGTCAGTAGTGGAACTAATACCAACTCCGATCGGACCTTATGAACTTATTAAAGACTTAAAAAAGGCACATGCTCACATATCATTCATTGACTTACTCAAGAACTCCCCTTCACATCGCTCAATGCTATGGAAAGCAATAGGGTTGAAGTATCTTGATCAAATTTCTCCTCCACCTAGCGAGCAAATCAACCATGTAGACTATGACATAAGCCCACCAAATTCAGAACTCAAGGATCCAGGGTTCTTTTCTGACTTAAAGCAAATGCCTTCCGAGGCTGAGCTAACCAAGAAAGGAGACCCTGCATTGTACTTACAAGTTTGGATCTATGACACTTGCATAAAACAAACCTTAATTGATGATGGAACAATAGCGAACATATTTCCATTCTCCCTTCTAGAGAGAATGGGTTATGGACACACTAATATCACTGCTTCACAAGACACCTTGAGTGCGTACAATAATCTAAAGGTTGCTATGATAGGGATGATCATGCTTCCCGTGACTCTAGGGCCCAAGACTATCCCAGCCACATTTTACACCATCGACAAGGACATGGGATATAATTTGCTCCTTGGAAGATCATGGATCCATAGGATGAAAGTCATGCCATCAACATTATTTCAAGAATCTTGATTCCTACATCTGGTTACATAATTTCCTAGCTCGGCTCATAGCCTTGAGCATGTTTTCAAGAAGTTTAAGATGTTATCTGCTTGGCTCACAGCCTTGAACATGGTTTCAAAGAAGTTAATATGTTTTCAGTTTGGCTCACAACCTTGAGCATGGTTCCAAAAGTTACTGTGTCTAACAAGCTCAGCCTACGAGGCTTCGAGCATAAACACAACTCAAAGTTGTCTAAAAAGGGTTTAGCCATACGCATCCCAAACCACTACATATATGATATATAAAAACAAGAATAGCTCAGCCAATTGGCCTGGAGCCATGACTCAAAGGAAATACAGATAACATGCACGGCATGGCCCTGCAGGCCGCATGCCTTAGGTTTTTAATCAATAACAAGAAACTTCATGTTTCCCAGTTTACCTGAGTCAAGAAATAAACCAATTGTAGTCCCAGTCTGCGAGTCTTCTTGCTACTCATAGCTCCCTCTTGCCACTGTTCTTCCTTGAATATTTCTGCCACCAACTTTATTTTTCCAAAAACCCCAACCCCTCCAACTCACCGAAGTGATTCCTACCAAAGAGAGAGCCCAACACTAAAGGTAACCGATCCCAAGCATGTTGATTTTGGCTGCTAACTACCTTTGCACTCAGTAGTGTCCCTAAAAAGGTGGCTTGATCCTTGCACAACATGGGATGGTTGAGCTCGACGCTCCCATCGATCTTCATGATCGACTATATCAAATTAGGAATATTCCATCGAATACAGTTATTAAGATAAGTAAGTAACAATAATATCATTATAGGTAACAACATCCTTGACTAAGGATTATCACAAGTGATAATATTCATTAAAAAATTCACATTAATAATATCGCTTATCGTGGCCGAGTGATACTCCCCCGAAATTGACTATTCCCATTAGTCGAATGACTAGGAAAAATAATGACATCGAGAACAACAAGTAAGAGAGACCTCCTTGTCTCTAAATATTATTGTCTCTCATCTAGAGATGATGTTGCCAAAACATCATCCGGTCATCACGACTTGTCATGATAACTCCATCGACAAAAGATTAAACCAAGAACATAGAAACAAAAGACAAGAGACATGACACGTGTCAACTTACGAATGGTTGAGAAGGACATAGTAGTCGATTACTCAGATGGCTAGTCAACTTATGTTTTCACAATGTCTAACCCTTCCTCTAGGATGATACTCTCCTTCCTTATTTGAAGGACGTTTATTTTTCCTGTCACACTCAGGACCACAAGATTACGATCAATGCATCATTATCAAATCTTGTAATCGTAAATCATTTAATTTACAAAACTATTTAACATCTATTTCTACTTCATAATCAAAAGTTAAACTAGATATTTCCACAATATCAAATCAATTAACTATGACTAATCCTCCTGATTATCAGGCCAAGTTATTGATTAAGTCTAATTTGTAAGTTGGGGATGTAACATATCTCGCCCCATAAGAATCATCGTCCCTGATGATTATTTGTCTTTTAAAATAAACCAACATAATATGAAAAGGTTTTCAAAAGCATAATATCAAATGTCTCAGAAAAGATGAGGAAATCTAGCATATAAGTCATCATAATTTTCCTAGGTGGCATTTTCCACCGAATATTGGTCCCACTGGACCTTGCACTGTGTTATTTCCTTATTACTTAAGCGTAGTTTACGCGTTTCGAGCACCTTGATGGGCTCGATCACCACCACTCCTGGGTCTTTCACCTGTAACATATTCCAATCAAGCAGAGGAATCTGATTATCAGTAGAATTAAACTTTTTCAAATAAAAAACATGAAACACATTATGCATCATGGCAGGTGCTGGTGGTAGAGAAATTTTGTATGCCACTAGGTTGACTTCTTCTAGAACTTCAAATGGACCCACATATCTTGGTGCCAGTTTGGATGTATTTTTCCAAATTTGATGGAACTTTTCTAAGGTTTTACCCTAAGGAGAACTTTATCTCCCACAATGAAATGCCTTTCAACACACGTAGCATCCGTGTAACTCTTTTGTCTATCATTGGCTTCCGCTAGCCTCTTTTTAATTAGATGGACTTGTTCTTCCATTTTAGATAGCATTTTAGGACCAAGGCTAACCCTATCTTCAAGCTTATCCCAGCTAATGCCTCAAACGGTGCCATCTCAATTGCTGAATGATAAGAGTTATTGTAAGAAAAATCCACTAGAGGAAGATAATCCTCACAGTTGTATTGTTGATCCATGCAATACATCCTTAATAAATCCTCCAACACTTCGTTCACCCTTTCAATTTGTCCATCCATTTCAAGATGATAAGCAGACCTTATGTTCAATTGTGTTCCAAGTGAAGAGAACAAGGTTTGCCAAAACCTGGAAGTTATTCATGCATCCCTTTCTGAGATAATCTTCTCAGGAATGCCATGAAGTCTAAAAATCTCTTGAACAAAATTCTGAGCAATGATGGGTGCTCCATCTGTCAAGTTTCTCTGAATAAAATGGGCTGCTTTGGTGAGTCTGTCCACCACAACCAAGATAGCATTGTGCTTATTCCTTGACATAGGAAGTCCTTGCACAAAGTCCATGCTTATAATTTGCCATTTCCACTTTGAAATTTCATGAGCGCCACATAGTATGCCAGCGACACACTATATGTCTTATACATGGCAAACACAAGCGATAGGGAGGACCTCATCACTACTCCACTATCTAAAACACGCCAAACACACCTGACGGTTGGGCTATGCACAACTGCCAAAGACACGCTTAAGGGTGAATGACTCAAGATCCAACCCTGCCTCGTGATGAGGACTTTGTATAAAAGGATGTGCACTAGCTCAAAAGATACACCATCCTACCTCACGATGAGGGATTTGTATAAAAGGATATGAACTAGCTCAAGAGATACGCCATCCTGCCTCGCGATGAGGGCTTTTTTCTTAAATGGATGTGCACTAGCTCAAGAGATGCACCATGCCACCTCGTGATGAGGACTTTCAAACATGCTTTTTTAGTGTCAAAGTAATCAAGAAGATACCATTATATATGCCCCCACCTTAAGTTGGTTGATCTCGCTTGCCAGTATCACGCACATTAAGGTAGAGTGAAAACACACAAGTGAACAAGAGCTTTTGCAAAGCCCATGCCCCAAAAGTGACATGTGCCACGATCATCGAATGTTCCCACAAACACATCATTATGATTTGCTAAGATAATCGACAAGATATAATCTTTGGTTAGAAAATCTTACTCTAAGATAACAACCAAATCAATTCATAAAAGCTATGCATAAATTATGTATTAGATCATAAAAAATGAAGGCTACACTTGTGGGTTTAGAACCGAGTATAATTGTTGGGCTATACTGCAAGTATCTCAGAACCGAGTGTAGAAAAAAGGTGAGATACAAAACAATCAAAAGTGTGTTGGAGCATATTGAGAGTATTGTGAAAGTTTATTACAACAAGTGCAAATCACAACATGATACATAACACATAGTGGTTCTACTAATCAAGCATCAGATATATATATCAACCCCATCTTCATATATGGACTGGGTCCATTTTTTCTTTCTTGCTGAAGGGACACACAGTCCTTATCAATATTTGTTTGTTTTTTGTCATTTGTCGACTAGTAGAGCCACTGAAGAATGTAAACAATAAAAATGAGAGAGGATCCAAGAGGGACTTGGGTTTACAACATGGGAAGATGCCCCCAAGACATCCTCCACAATTTTATGCCCCCAAGGCACAACATACAACAAATTATAAAATAGAGGAGAGGAAAGTAGAAGAATATAGAGACAAATAGAAGAATGGTCACAACAAAGGTGGTCTCCTTGTATCTTTGACCTTACAAGAGTATCAAGAGTCATCCAAGGAGTTCTAAACAACATATAACACAATACAAGGAACACACCAATAAGAGGAGGCCACATAAGGGAGCAACTCAAAGAGATGCTACAACAAAGTTGGCTAAGAAGGGTTAGAAATACATACCTGTTACACAACTGAACTAGCAGTTGTCATTGAGCAAATCATCTTCCTCCCAATCTCGAATGCAAAATGAAATAGGTACATAAGGTACAGTTGCCCGACTTAAATAATCATCCTTTAACTCTTCAACATTTAGCTCTTCCTTTGTTGCTTCAATATTATTTGGTGGAATGTTTTCTTATTGAGGTGTTGCTTGTCAAGCTGAGGCTTGTCTCCTTCTCCTTCTTTCTCTTGCTTTCCTATTCCTTTTTGTTTTATTAGTGATGTTTGCAAAAGGATTTTCGTGATTTTCCATAGTCTTCGACATCTCAGAGGAGGAAGCTGGTACAATATTGATTTTATATGATGAAATGTTTTGTTGTTTATGGGTATCTCTCGATCCTTGTAAGGATGGTAGAGTAGGAACCTCAACAAAGACTCCCTTACCTTGTGGTTGAGGGGGTTATTTCAATTCGGGTTGCTCTTCACTTATAATTTGTTCAATAGGAGGTCCAACCAATTTTTTTATTAACTTTGTTTTGTACATTTGATATCCCAGGAAGAATTGGTCTTCTCTTGGTTGAGGAGACTTGGTAGGTTGTGGCCAAAAGTAGTCTAGGATAAAATTTCCACGAGTAACCATAGGCTTCCATCTACTATGGTGGACAACATACACTCTCCCTTGGTGAGTGTTGTACCCAATCAAAATTTTGCTTCATTAAGGCATTTTGAGAAAGTCTAGAAAAATTTTCATCAAAAAAAAGTAAAAAAGTCAAATTTTCTAAAAATAGACGTCAAATTAGGTTTTATGGGTTTCTTGAGATACAAATGCTGGCAAAATTTTTAAAAATAGAAAGTTTCTAAAAATAGAATCTCTGATTCAGATGTCGTGCTTGATTTTGATTGGCCGATTTCGCTTCACAATCAAGATGGTCCAGATAGAATCTGTAAAAGATCAAGTTTTCTCTACTGGGTCAATTCTGCTTTTTCAAAAGGCAAAGCATGATCTCGGGAGCCATCAATGAAAGAAGTTCATCTGCCAGAGATCAATTTCAAGTCTTCCAGGCTGTTCAGCTAATGTAGAACTGACGAATAGTCGTTGATTTGATGAAGCACGGGAAACAGAGTAGGATGGATCCAGAATGAGGAAGAAAAGTTAAAAATCTTGAAATTTGACTGAGGCACAAAAATCCAGGCGCCCCTGGAGGCTAGGGGCGCCCAACTTTTCATGCCTTAGATTTTTTTCACGTTTTTCAAGAAAATGCTAGAAATACCTTTGTCGATCAGTTCCAGGGAGGACAAAAGCAGTCATTTTGGTCAACAAGCCCTAAAAAGCTAGAATCAACGTCAGTGTACCCAGGCTATCTAGTCCATCCCTCATCCAGTGGCAGTTGATTGGTAAAACCTTAAAATTAATGACATGAAGCAGCTGCTGGCACACAAAATGAAGCAAATTACAAACAGAGGTTGGAAATCTTGAATTTGGTTAAGGCATTAATTTCCAGGCACCCTTGGAGGCTAGGGGCACCCAACTTTTCATGCCTTGGAATTTTTTACGCATTTTTCAAGAAATATAAAAAACCTCCTTTAACTTGTTTTCAGGTGGTCAAACTCAGTCAAACTCAGTCGAAAGCTGGGATTTCATCTCAGGTATGTTTAGACAGCTCAGTTCACCTCTCGTCCTACCTCAGCAGTCATCCGGATGATAGAAAATGATGATCAAACATGACCTGTTGGCATAGAAATCGAGGAATGGAATCAAAAAATGAAAATATCAAAAATATTCTAAGGCACAAAAAACCATGCGCCCCTGGAGGCTAGGGGCGCCCAACTTTTCATGCCTTAACCATTTTTCCATGTTTTCACATAAAATGACAAAACCTCCTCCGTCAGCCCAGTCAGATTCACAGGAAATCAGTTTGGCACATTTTTCGAGGCAAACAGAGGGTACAATCAATTCAATTTTCATCAGGCTTGTCTATTTTCCAAATCATCAGATTCAATTTTGCTCCGGCAGGCAAAAGTCGACAGCCAAATAGGGGTCCACAGTCATCGGAACACGCGCGTAAATCAAAAATTTAAAAAAGTTGAAATTTTTTAGAAAATGGTTAAGGCATAAAACCAACTTTTCATGCCTTGGAAAATTTTCATGTTTTATAGTGTTTTGTCACAGTCGCTTCCTGATCTTCATTCGATGATAGGTTTCAGAGGACAGATTCACAGTCAGATATCATTAGATCGTCAGTTTGTGGCTGGGGATGAAATCGCAGTTGATAAATCTTCATGGTACCATGATTCGTCAGCTTTTTGAGTCAACGGTGATAGTTTTCCATCTTGTTGAAGTCAGGGACAGGCCATAATGGAGTCAAAACGAGTGCAAAAGTATCGAAAAGAAGGAAAAATTAGCTAACACTTTTGCAACCTCGCGTGTTTGATGACATCATCAAAGAAGATATTTTTCATCATCTCACACATGAAGCCATAGGCAGCTATAAAATAGGGATTCTTCCTATTCGAAGACATTTACTTGGATTTGTGCTTTAAAAGATGCTTTCTTCATGGATAAGATTGAAGCTTTATTCTTTCACAAAGAAAGCTACTTTTATGCCCTAAAGTTCTATAAAGACAAGCTTTGGCTTCTTTTATTTCATTATCTTTTGCAGGTTGCATCCAGAGGAAGGATTTTTCTTTCTCTTTCAACGAAGATTCGAAGGCTCAAATGAAGTGCTTTTTCAGCGTTCTTCATAGTTTTAGGATGAGGAAGCAAGGATGCATGCTTTTTCAAGGTCCTTTTTTCTAGGGGATCGTTTTTCAAAAACAAGACTGAAGCTTTTTCAATTTTCATCAAGATGGGTCCATCCAAAATTTCATCCTCTTGAAGATTGGGAAATTTTATTTTTCTGGGAATCTGCTTTTTTGCTGTTTTTTTAGGAAATCCTCCACTTTTTCAAAATCTGACAATCTGGGTTGCTTCAAAATGGAATTGTCTACAAAACCCATGTGCTAGCTTTTTCACTCACATTCTACTTTTTAGAAGAAATCAGCAAGTAATTTTTAGCCTTTTGTCCAAGATTTTTCTAACATAGGCGTGTTCACAGTCATTTTTCAAATCTTGTAGTATGTAGTACTCTCCAGTCGAGATTAAGCCTAAAACGACGTTGGTTCACGATTACCTCAGAACTTTCAAGATAGACTTGCATAAAGTTCTTCTAGTGTTCAATTTACATCCTTTGGAAGATGTAGGAAACAACACTATCAGGAATCTGAATCACTCCAAGTTGCTTGCAGCAGCATCCTTTCCCATCACAATGCAAAGTATCGAATTCGTAATTGCTTGTATGATGCATTACAATTCACTCACAAGAGAAATCCAATCAAGAGATGGACATGTGCTCTGCAGCCTAAGGCCGAACAACATTGAGAAGTGTTTTTCAATACCAATCTAGAGGGAAAACTTGGTTGTTTTGATTAAAGAATGCAAAAGGGTGTGGCACAATGATAAAGAAAAATACTGGAAAAAGATTGCTCAGAGGTGGTTGAAAGAGAAGCAGAATGTCATGCAAAAGAACGTCAGACGTGGAGAGTTCAAGGAGGAACATACAATAATGATTACTCTGCTAGGCCGGATCACGGGTAAAGCAGATGCTAACAAATTCCATCCTTGGATGTTTTACATCATGTCCCAGATTGTTGACATAACATAATTCTATGATTGGTCGGCACTCATCAGTGATAGTCTCCACCAACAAATAACTGATTTTCAAAGGGCCCATGATTTCCACATGATGTCATACCTTGTATATCTGATGGCCTTTCAGGGTCAATTTAGAGGTTTGAATATTGTTGGAACTCTAGACATTCAACATGTTTATCACCATTTCCCACAGTTAGAATTTTCTCAGGCTAAGCGACATTATAGGCAGGTAAATAATGCATTCTTGATGCATGCAGTGTGAGATCTAGATAATGAGTTGCATATACGATTTTTAGTTGATGCCAGAATGGGTTGATTGGTTTATCTAGTTTCCCACTTTTTCCTACATCAAAGTATATGGTTGCTCAGAAGAGCCAGCCATGTTGCCAAGATATCTGATGGATGAGGTAGCATTCATGGAATTTTTGAGGTAGGTCTATGAAGTTCATATATTTCTGCGTAGCAAACGCAAGCCAGCTTTCAATTTTCCAATTGGGATGGGAATTTACAGATGTAGATCTGGAGCAGATGCCAAAGTGATTGGGAAGTGAAATGTCCAAGTATGGTCTTAAGTTTTTCAACAGGAGGTCTTCATATGATCCTCGTGGTGTTTTTGCATCACACCTTGGTCAAAATTATGTGCATACACATGCAGTTGAAGATTTCTAGACTAATTGTGCCAATGAGTTTGAAGTGCGAGAACGCAATTACAACAGGTTTACTCTTCGACAGTTGGCTGATATTTTGTCAGAAGATGTAGAGGGCTTGTCAAATGATGGTGGAGTTTTACTTCCCATATATTTCAGAGATTAGGTTGAGCAACAACCATTGCCACCAGTTAATTGGTCAACTGAAGAGAGCACCTCGATCAAGGAAAGAATGAGCTGAGTTATCAAAAACAATATGATATTCTTGAAAAGTAAGCGGAAAGAACCCATTCCGATTGCAGAGATGCCAATTGTTCAACCATCAGAACCTACCACTTCCAAACCAAAACAAAGGCTTAAAGCTATGAGCGTCCTTCCAGGAGGAACACAAATGGCCAAGTTGAAGAGGAAAAAGGTTGAGTCTCCAATTCATTTTCAGCAGGAACAACCAGCAGTTACATCATAAGTTCCCACTGAACCAACACCGCATGTAGAAACATTGCCCTCTGTTCATGTTTCTCCACCTTCTTCACCTAGTTCTTCTCCCATTCACATTGATTCAGAGCCAGATTTGCTGGCTCGTAACTCTAAGACACATATTGGTCCATCAAGAGTTGATGAGGTTAGAACTGAGTTTCTAAGAGAAGATGGCTCATCCTAGCTTGAAAATGTTTTGGAAAGAAAGAGGAGAAAGCCTTCATATTAGTTGAACTTGACAAAGCTTAATAGCATCTACCAAGACACACCAACCAGGAAAATGAAGAGGCAAGTTCACATTGAAAAGAATGCTGATGGAGAAATGATCCTAGAAATTGCAACACCTCCAGAAGATAAGGATGTTGATGATATTGAGGTTGATGACTTCAAGGTTGTCAAAGTAAACCTTGGTAGGAGTACCCGGCATACAGATGCAAATCTTTTCAAGGTTGCAGCGGATAATCTGAAGGAGAGGGTGTTGAAGGACGGAGAAGACAAAGTAGCTCTCAAGGCTGAAGTTAGGCAGTACATTTCCAACCTTTTTCATGGCACATCATAGGCTAATTTAATGCTTCCTCTAAATCTAGGATCACCGACCAATCAGCAACAATTCAATTAGTTGGTCATCTATGGGATGCACATGAAGGATTGGGTTGAAGAATTTGTGACTAAAGGGAGAGTTGTACTTTCATAGTTTTATCAATTAAACTACAACGCTCATGATTTACATCAAGGCATCCAGGGGTTATAATAGACTATGGTTGAAAATAGACTGGTGTTTGAGATCATTATCTCTGACTTGAAGATGGCACATAATTCTATTGATTCAGTTGAAGATAAGAAGATCATTTCTACTTGGAAAGCGCAATATCTTTTCACAGTAAAAACTTATGACAGTATAATCACATAGTTAGCTGAGTGGAAAGAAAAGGCGGTGAATGCTCTCAAGTTCATCAGATCTTTTGTCTCTCAAATCCCATGTTCTTATGAAAAAGAAGATGGTACCCTGTATGATCTCAGGGAAGTGCAAGCAGAGTTCCAGACTCTCGTCCGCAGCAATTTTAATGGTGATATCAGTGCCGGCAAGATGGATCATTTTTCCGCAATGACAGTGAAGTTTGACAAAACTGTGGGTGAAGTTCATGAATTCCTTCAGATGGTTGCAAATGGTGAAGAAATGTTAGAGAATCAGAATATCATTCTAGAGAGTATCAGTGTTCCTGGCAAAGATGTGGTCACTCACTTTTTAGAAGATATTATTTCTCAGAATATCAATGGATGACATCACCAAAAAGCAAGAATGTAGATGAAGATGTGACTCAAAAGAAAGCAACTTTAACTTAGATGCTTTTTGTTTTAAAGCATTCGCTTTCATCCATAGCTCATCCATTCTTTATTTAGAAAGAAATCACTTTGTATTAGTTGGAGTTTTCTTTGCTTTAAAGCATTTGTTAGGTGTAATCTTTGTCTTAGAATAGAAATAAAACTTGTAAGTTGGCAAGTTAGTTAGGTTAAATCAAGGAGATTTTAGGGTTCCCTACTCCTTTGATTTAGTATAAATAAGGGCAACCTTGCCCATTGTAAATAATGGTAATTGTGATAGCAAAATTTGTTGTGCCTATTCTAGCCTGCAAAAATTATTATTTCATCTACTTGTTCACTCTGTGTTATTTGTTCTCCAGTGTTTGATCACTTATTGTATCCCTGCCTTTTGCTACAATACTACTGTCCTAGAGTTGTATCAACTTTATGATATTGAAATAGAAGTCTCATGCTTGCCTTTTGCTATGATTTTCTATCTCAGATCATCCAGTTTTGTCATCAGATGTGTGGCGTGTGTAAATTTTATTTCAGTTTTCATCATTAAAGTACAATGGGTCTTGTGATGTGAATCTGGGAGAAATTTATTTAAGTTTTTATGTTACAACAAATTATTCCTTGTCCACTTTTAATCCCTTTGCTCTGAATTTACTTAGGAGATTAAAAGCATCATTTAGTTTGGGCCTAACTGTAGTTAGAAGTTTTAAAAAGGAAAAAACCTCTTCTGCACTGAAATAGAGTTTTATAACCTTGTGCTCGCAGCTAAGAATCAAAAATAAGATAGGCAAATTTGTTTTATTTATCTTTCAAGCGAACATCACCAAAAAAGGAACTCCCCCTCACAATAGGAGAGCAGTTTATCTGTGCATAACTGTCTGTTTCCAACTCGCATTCCAGAGGTGCGAATTGAAACGCCAACAGTGAGGAAATTTTAAACATTTATGAATTGTAGAGGGGACCACTTTCATGGACTTGAGCCATGGATGGCCTAGTTTCACACAAAATAGGTTAGATGTAGGAAAGATGTCAAATGATTGTTCTAGGGCTTTCTCTACTACTTCAACCAATAATGTAATCTTACCTAGAGTTGGGAGGAAAGCTCTAGTATGTATTTTAATAATCATTTGTGTAGGTTCATAAGATTCTTGTATCAAATCACGCACATAGAGGAAATCTTCAGTAATCACATTCATATACAATTAGGATCGATAAGGACCCCTCTTGTAGGATTTCCACTTATACATGTTGTGATGTAAAGAGGTCCCTCAATGTCTCTAATTTTTCTATCATGTGGTGTAAATGTTATTTCAGGTTCAGGATTCTTCCTATTTCTATAAACTTGAGGAGGGACCATAGCATTAGTGTTATGATGAAAGTCATGTATGTGAGACTGTTTCACACCAAAGCACCTGTTTGAGGAAATCGGGTTTTTAAAGATCCAAACACATAGATTTCACAACAAACAAGGTATATATGATGTAAATAGTGCTACACAACAAGGCAAGATGAATTATGTAGAATTTTCTCAAATAATTATGTAGAAAGTGTGTAGAAACCCTGAATGTTGAAATACACATTGTGTAATTACAAACTTTGAAATTTTAATGCAAGAATGCACAATGAAGCAACACTACAAATAAAAATCAGATTTGAATGAGTGTATAAAGATTAGTAAAATTTGAAATAAGATTTTGACCACTAACTCTAGCTTTTTGTAAAAACTAGGTTATATGAAAAATGCCAAAATTTCAACAAAACCCTAACAAATGAGATATGCATTTGCAAGGTATGAGATTATGAAATGATTAATTGCTGTAATTTATCTCAGATCTGATGTAAAAATTAGATTTTAAAATGTATCTAATGATATGCAATGAAAATAATGCAAAACTATGCCTTTATGCAAGCCTAAAATGCTTTTTTTTTTCAATTTTTTTCAAATTTATGCAAGATTTTTCAATGAAGGGTGATAAGTATGATATAAATTAATGCAAAGACTAATTTAAACACTCAACAAGATGCAAATATTCACTACTACAGGTTCACCAAAATATTATATGTAAAAAGAGAGATGATGGAATATGTGAATACACTAGATCAAACCCTCCTTTCACTATAACATTCAAGGACCAAACTGAGATTAAGTCACTACAAAATGGAAGAGAACTCAGCTACAGATTTTGTGCTCTTGTTTGTCAAGGAAAGATAAGATTCAACCAATCTTTTTATCAAACCCTAGGTTAAGTATGAGTAAAATCCTAGTTATGAGATAATTGAATCTTGAAACAGATGATTGACAACAAAAATTTGGAAACTAAAAGTACAAAAATGATCAGTAAGATCTCAAAATCTATCTCCTGAAAGCAGAGGTGTCAGAGGAAAAATTTGACAACTACCCAAGTCCAGAAGTGAGATTCTATCGGAGGTCAAAACTTAGAAGATACTACAAATGATACTTAGAAACCAGATCCAGAAGCTAGAAGCCTTGTGGACTAGGTGCCAACCACCCAAGTCTCTTCAGAGAGACAATTTAGAACTATTTCAGATCTTAAAACTCTAATTCTTGCACCGCCTTCCTATAGCTCCACTTTTCTCAAAACTTGTACCTATAACCTACACACAAGATGACAAGTGAGGGGTTTGGGGGTTGTGGTGTTTAGGGATTTGCCTTAGTCAAATCCTGAGTTAGCATTCAAGCTTTCTCAACACTTTTGTCAAAGAGAGAGTGTGCCCATGTAGGGCAGAGGCTAAAGATAATCCAAATGATGAAATGATTCAAATAGCAATGATGTCACTTTGGAGGTGAAGTCCTTAAGAGGATGAAATATCTTCAACTCATAAGGAGATGGATGATGATGCCATATCTACAACAAACACACAAATACAAACACAAATCTACAACAATAACACAATGAATGCCTTGATTGCTCTTTGCTCCAATATCATAAGTTCACGTTATTCATCTAGGTTTAAAATGACATCATAAACTCACTTATATATGCTTTCCTACTAGCATTTATGAATTTAAATTACAAAAGACGACAAAGAAAAATATTTTGGAAGGGACCAAGCCGACATGCCATTAATTAGCCCCAACTAATCAAGGGAGACTTGGGCAGTTGGCGCCCAAGTCTAGGGGCCCAAATTAGGTCAAGGATAAGCTAAAGGAATTCCCAAGGGTCCAAAATGTCATGGGTCTTGAGTAATTTCCTTTGGGATGATCAATTAGAATGTATAATGAAGCAAATAGGACCTAGGAGCTAAAGTAGGAGGTAAAAGGGCATGTGTCCACTTTTTACTCCATAACAAGAGGGAAACTATTTCTTGCTATGAAAACATGTTATTGTAGTGTTCTTGGACCTCCTCAATGTCATACTGAGTAACCATACTTGATGTGTTGCCCATCTCTATCATTGTTATGCATAATCAAAATTTCCAAGATGATGTAGAGGATGAGTGTATCCCTCTTAGCAATGGTGATCACAGTTCTCCCCTCATCAAACTCCGTTAATATTTTTGGTTACGGCTCCCTCCTAGTATTATGTTTCGCATACTATCCATGTAGCTTCCTCTAAATAGGCTACAACTTCTCATTTCTAAAAGGCATTATATCAAACAATTCACACGCTTTGTCTTGGCTTTTCTCTTTCATTTCCTTTGGCATTTTATCAAACAATTGGCAAGATATGTGGAGTCTCTGAATTTTGGCACCCTCTGATTACCTGCAATTTGACTACTTCTGCGATCTGTCTATGATCTGTAAATAGTTGTGGCTTTTATTAAACAATGACTTATTCTAGCAAACCCTCTATTTAACATGCTCTCACTAGATCTTGCCAACTCTGATACAATGCTATGTCACACCTCATCTATCCACAACAAAACACATACTATTATTACAACACTACAAAGGCAGGTACTCTCCACTACGTGGCACTTGTTTAATGTCTTGAATACTCTGATTACAAATACATTTTGATTCTATCTTGAGGACATTAAGTTCTTCAAAATAATTAGAAAGATCATAGACTTTGTTTGTATTGTAGGGAACTTATGAAACTCACAACATCCTCGCACTATGGGCAACTTAGAATATACTCCTAAGATTTGGATTTCATTATGCAATACTCCTACTCCATTATCATACTGGTTGAGAGTTTTGATATGACAGTGATCATAAATTATTATAAATTCCTGTATGATTATATTGCTATTTGGGTCCATACATGAATCAACCAAGAAACACACATAAGGAAATATTTATCCAATAGCCTATTACTACGAGAAAGCTACCGAAAATCTTTTGAAAATTGTCTTATGCAAACAAAAAGTTTTCTAGCATGATATTCTTAATCTAAGAGCAGAAAAAATAAAAATCAACATGTTTGGCAATTTTCCATAGTTTGCATAATACTCCTTTGCCATACATTCTCTCTTAATGGACTGTAAAATGTTTTAAAAGTAACACAAATTAAAAATATCAAACTATTTTAATCATATTTTGTTTTGCCTAATACATTGGGCAGAATAAATTTTAATTTAAAATAACAGTTAGAAGGCCTAAAATAATTGCTCAAAAGCTTAAAGATTATTTTTAACCTATGTCATTCCTTCCTAATTATTTTAAATTGTTGTCATTTCTTCTTCTCATTTTTGTTCAGCCACATTGATAGACATCTACGCGATCTCACCAACTTCTACGGAGCCCACGATTGTGTGGTGACTCACCATTTGAAACATAATTGATCATAACAAACTACCTCCATTTGCCACATCTTTAGTCTTAGGTATATAGTCATCATTCTGTAAATCTAATATGGTAACGTAAGAGAAAAAGAATTGCACCCAACATCTTTATGTTAGAAGAACTGATAGTTTCAAAGTCGCAGCAAGTAGCCCAACATCACAATTTATACTGTAAGTTATTAAAATGATTTTGTTTTTCTTTCAAAATCATTACAACTGATGGATATGTACTATGGAAATCTATTTCTTCTAATCTACAATCACCTCTTTCTTAGGGTAACTATTGTAACTCATAACTGAATGACGTGTCTAGTTAGTTACACATTGTTATCGCCAGCTGTAAACAGCCGGTGAGTTCTAACTCACCGACTGTACGGTTGGGCGGTCGACTGCACCAGTCGACCAATCCTAGGTACCGTTTCGATTTGTGTCTTTGACCTGAACCAGTCGACAGCTTGCTGTACATGTTATCTTATTGTTTCGACTGTCCGTACCTGACATCGACCAGCCGGTCGCTTAGAACTCACCGGCTAGTTAAGACGTTCCCATTGTTATAGAAGTGTCCAGTTCTCTTCAGTTAGTTGTCTAATGTGTTGTCAATTTAGTGTAGCTTTATAAGAAGTTGTTAAACCATTTGTAGCTATATATATGTAACCATGTATTGAATAAAAACATAGTCTTTCAATATTCTCCAAACTTTATTTGTTTTCTCTGTTCTGGTTTCTGTTTTGGTATCAGAGCTCTTACTTCAATCCTGTTATTTTGTATTGATCTTTGCTTCGATCTGTTGTTTGAATAAGTGTTTCTGTAGTCATCAAAGAGTTACAATTATGTTAGCATAAGTCCTTGTCCATTGGAGAGAGCTGCGATTAGTAATCTTTGCAGAGAAAGGAATTGCTTAATGTTAACGCCCATCCAAAAGTCATACAGGTTCTTGAATGCCTCAGAGTTGAAGCAAAGTTAAAACGTTGAAGAATGAAGCTAGAATATAAGCGCTCTATTTAAATATCATCCATTTAAATGGTCAAACAATTAATAGCAATTTTACACCTCATTCACAATAAAAAGTGGTAAATTTGTGTCCTATTTTTATTGATCAAAACTGACCTTTAAATGTTGAATTGGATGATATTTAGAAATAGCCGAATATAAGAAGAGAACGCTAATCTTGTCACTGTTGTTTGCTGGTGTATAAGAGTGACACTATAGAAGCGTGGAAAAGGCCACCATCCAAAGAACAAAGTATAGCTATGAGTTGGAGAACGCTACATGCCTACTACTGCGTAAGGGTATCTTTTAGCTGTTTTGAATTTTCTAGGCGTGAGTCTTTTGTGGAGATCGGAAGCAACTAGGGCATGAGTTTTCTGAAGCTTTAGGCCTATGGTATTTTTTTCCTATTTTGGAGGCCTGAAATTGTTTTAGTTGAATCAGTATTTTTTTAAGAAATTTGTGTTGTTAAGTGTAAGTTGAAAGGAAAAAAGGTGTTTTTGTAAAAGTTTTTGTTTTTTTTATGACAAATCTTATGGATTTATATCTAACTGAATCAAATAAGTTAGATGGCACCAATTATGCCAATTGGAAGTTTAAGCTACCGAATCTAATGGAAGGGTCAAATGTGTGGAACATTGTCAATGGTACGGAGGCCAAAGCTATTATGCCTGTAGTTGTTGTTAAAGATTGGGAGAACATAGAATGCAAAGCTAAGATTCTCTTACATATGTCTGTGAAGGACTCAATTATCCCTCATATTTGAGATATCACTACATCTGCTGGTATATGGACTGCTCTGAAAGGTTTGTATCAAATTGCAAACACAAATAGAATTATGTTTCTAAAGAGCAAATTATTGTCAATCAAAATGGAAGCAAATGAAAGTATTAGTGATTACTTTTCCAGAGTTAAGGAATTAAAGGATAAATTAGTTGACATTGGTGAATCAGTTTCAAGTAGTGATTTAGTCAATGTTACTTTGAATGGTATGTTAAGTGACTATCAAGTATTTATCACTAGTTTAGCTGCAAGGGAAAATGTACCTTCTTTTGACAATTTAGTAGGTATCCTTCTACAAGAAGAAGAAAGCAAGAAGCATGTGGACAGTAGACTCCAGATTGCAGATTCAACTTTGATGGCCAAGGATAAGAAGTCATCTAAAGGAAAGCCATGGACAAAGAATAAAGGAGGTAAATTTGATAACAAAATGTATCAAATTGATAAAAGGCATCAAGATGGAGCATCATCTAAGTCAAATTCCAATGTAAAGAAAAATGGAAATTGTAATTATTGTGGAAAATATGGACACTATGCATATGAATGTAGGAAAAAGAAGTATAACGAGTCCAAACATAATAAATAAGAAAGCAACTTTGTGAATGGTGATGATGAGATAAAAGATTAGCTCCATAATCATAAGTTGTTTATTTTGGATGCTGCTCTTTCTACTCATATAGATGATATTAATACTTGATTTAGAGATTCAGGGCATCAATTCATATGTCATGTCTTAGAGATTAGTTTAAAGATTTTCATGAGCAAAATGATGGTAGCGAGATCTATTTAGGACATGATATGTCTCATGACATACAAGGTTATGGTGATATAAGTGTACTTTTTCCTAATGGAAATGTAAAGCAACTTTCAAATGTAAAGTATGTGCCAGGAATTAACAAAAAATTAATTTTAGTCTCAGTCATTACTGATCAAGGTTTAAAAGTTGAATTCTTGAAAACATGTTTCCAAGTAAAGGATATGAAAGGTCACTATAATGTGGCAGCTGAAGGAATTTGAACAGGAGGATTGTATAAACTTGATGTAGTTGTAAAATGTCATTGAGCAACGACATCTACATTTGTGTCAACAAAAGAACTATGGCACATGAGGTATGGTCACCTAAATTTAGAGATCTTATTTCTCTACAAAGGAAAGAAATGGTGCAAGGTCTTCCAATTTTTAAGAATGAACATGTTAATTGTGATGGTTGTGCATTGGGTAAACAACATAGGAATTAATTTCCACAAAGATCAGATAAAAGGCATAGAAATATTCTTGAATTAGTACATATAGATGGGTGTGGTCCTATGCAAACCAGGTCATTTGGGGGTGCTTATTATTGTCTCATATTTGTTGATGATAGCACTAGATACACATGGGTTTATTTCTTAAAAAATAAGAGTGAATTTTTTGAATGCTTCAAAGAGTTTAGAACTATGGTGGAAAAACAAATAGCTCATAATATTAAGATTATAAGATCAGATCAAGGGGGGAATACATTTCAGAAATTTTTGTGAAGTATTGTAAAGAAAATGGAATTATCAAACAATACACAGTTCGTCATAATTCAGAACAAAATGGTGTGAATGAAAGGAAAAATAGATCAATTGTTGAGTGTGCTAGGAGTATGCACAAAGGAAAGAATCTCCCTAATAATTTGTGGGCTGAAGTAGTTAGTGCAACTGTATATTTGTTGATTATAAGACCCACCAAGTACCTTGAAAAGATAACCTCTTATGAGGCCCTCACTGGTACTAAACCTATTGTAAGTCATTTGAGAATATTTGGAAGGCATTCTATCATATTCTAAAAGAAAATAGGAGAAAACTTGGTGCAAAATCAATCAAGTGTATTTTCATTGGTTATTGTGTTGATCATAAGGCCTACAAAATGTATAATCCTACTACTCATAAAGTGTTTGCTAGTAGAGATGTTATCTTTCATGAATATATAGATAATATTCAAGAGGAAGAAAGTGCTATCTCATGGAAACTTCTTGAAGAAGACATTGAGAGTACAGATATTGTAGATCAACATGATCAAAGTGGGCTTGAACCAAGGTAAAGTGAAGCTACTCCATCCAGCAGTGAAACATTAAGAAGATCAATGAGGCAAATCAAGACGCCAATCAGGTATAATGACTATGCTTTAATGGCTCAAGTAATTTCTATAGATGAACCTCAAAATTTTGAAGAAGCTAAAAATCATGAAGAATGGATGAATGTTATGCAAGAAGAATATTTTTCAATCATGAAAAATGACACTTGGGAACTAACTGAATTACCTACAAATAGAATTCCTATAGGCTCTAAATGGTTGTTCAAAACAAAGTTTAATGCTAATGGTAGTATTGATAAATTCAAAGCTAGATTGGTTGCAAAAGGTTATTCACAAAAGGAAGGAATAGATTATAAAGATACATTTGCACCTGTAGCTAAAATGAACACCATTAGACTTATGATTGCACTTGCTACTAAGTATAATTGTGATCTACATCAAATGGATGTCAAGTCAACATTTTTGAATGGTGATTTAAAAGAAGAAATTTATCTTGTACAACCAGAAGGTTTTGTAAAGAAGGAACAAGAACATCTTGTATGCAAGTTAAAAAATGCATTATACGGTCTTAAAGAAGCATCAAGGTCATGGTATGTGAAAATTGATAACTTCTTCCAACAAGGGTTTATCAAAAGTAAGAATGATCCAAATTTGCATATAAAGAAAGATGAGCATGGGAATGTTATTTTGATTTCATTGTATGTTGATGACTTAATCTTAATAGGAAGTGCTATAAGTTTGATTGATGAAATAAAAAGAGATCTATCATAGGAATTTGAAATGAAGGATCTTGGACAAATGCATTAATGTTTAGGAATTGAAGTATGGAGAGAAGATGGAAAAACTTTGATTACTCAAAGTAAGTATGCAAAGAAATTGATACAAAGGTTTAAAATGCAAGACTGTAAAGCAATATCAACTCCAATAGAACATAATTTTAAGTTTTTTATTAATGATGGTACAACAAAAGTAAATGGCACTTTGTATAGAAAGATGGTGGGAAGTTTGAACTACTTAACCACAACAAGACCAAATATTGCATATTCAGTGAACATACTTAGCCAATTCATGGCTAAACCTCTTGAGACTCATTGGTAAGTAGAAAAGAGAGTTATTCGATACCTAAAGGGAACCATTAACTTTGGTATTGAATTTACTAACCATTTGAATATTGAGTTGACAGGTTATTCAAATTCTGATTGGGCAGGTGATCTAGATGATCGAAGATCCACAACTAGTTATGCATTCAACATAGGTTTAGGCATTGTTTCTTGGATTAGCAAGAAGCAACCAACTATTTCCTTGTCTTCTACTGAAGCTGAGTACAAAGCATTGTGCAATACTACTTGTGAAGCTATTTGGCTAAGGCGTATTCTTGAAGATATGAGACAAAAGCAAGAAGGATTGACTCCAATCAAAGTTCAATCAAGTTGGCAAACAATCTAGTGTATCATGCCAGATCAAAACATATTGAAACTCAATATCATTTTGTTAGAGAAAAGATTCAATCACAAGAGATAGAGTTGCAGTATTGTAATACAAATGATAACATGGCTGATGTATTTACAAAGCCATTGGGAAAGATAAAGTTTGTACAATGTAGGGATATGTTAGGAGTTCATGAAAATTTAGTTATTCATTAAGGGGGAGTGTTAGCGTAACTGTTGTAACTCATAATTGAATGACTTGTCTAGTTAGTTACACATTGTTGTAGAGGTGTCCAGTTCTCTTCAGTTAGTTGTCGAGTGTGTTGTCAATTGAGTGTAGCTTTATAAGAAGTTGTTAAACTATTTGTGTGTGTGTGTGTATATATACATACATACATATATATATCTGTATATATATATATGTGTGTGTGTGTATATATATATATATATGTATACATATATCTATATATGTATATATATGTATACATATATGTATACATAGATACATACATATATACATATACATATACACATACATATACACATACATTTACACATACATACATACATACATACATACATACATACATACATACATACATACATATATATGTATATATATACACATACATGTATATACATGTATATATATATACATATATATGTATATATGTATATACATACATATATATATGTATATACATATATATGTATATACATGTATATATGTATGTATATACATATATACATGTATATACATATATATGTATCTACATACATATATGTATATACATATATGTATATACATACATATATGTATATACATACATATATGTATATACATACATATATGTATATACATACATATATGTATATACATACATATATATACATATATATGTATGTATATACATACATATATGTATATGTATGTATGTATATACATACATATATGTATATACATACATATATATACATATATATGTATATACATACATATATATGTATATATACATATATGTATATATACATATATATGTATGTATATACATATATATGTATATATATGTATGTATATACATATATGTATGTATATACATATATGTATGTATATACATATATATGTATATACATATATGTATATATATGTATATATATATAACCATGTATTGAATAAAAATGCATTCTTTCAATATTCTCCAAACTCTATTTGTTTTCTCTATTCTGGTTTATGTTTTGGTATTACAACTAATGGATATGGACTATGGAAATCTATTGCTTCTAATCTACAATCACCTCTTTCCATGAAATCAATGAGAGGATTCGTCAATTTCATGTTTTTTATTTATTGGCATGGCATTTTTCCTTAAAAAACTAATTAGCAGAAATGTTATAGAGCTCAAAAATTATGTGCAGGCACCATCTATTTTTTTGGTCTCTATTGACATACCTTTCAACCATCAGTGAAACAAAATGGGAATCTTTTTGCTGCTATATCCTTTGATGTTTATAGTTTTCTTGATCTCTATCTCTTTTCTACTAATGGCCTACAGGCCCTTTTATCTATTAATATATTTTAAATTTTATTAAAAAATTAGAATATTATAATAATTCCATTAATATTTAATTTTCAATAATAGTCTATTACCATTGTTTGTAAATTTTATTATATCAACTATTATATTACTCTTGGTGTACTATATTAAATTCATTTATATTCTACTTGGATTATATTTTATGTCATTCCTTTTTGTAATGGTGTTGTTTTATAATGATATCTTTTATTATTATCAATCAGTTTAATGCTCTTTCCTTTTCTTGTTTCTCGTTTCCTCATCACCTACCTTGAACTTCTAATCTATTTATTGAACAAGGTCTATAACTTTATCATTTACTTCCTCATCCTGATGATAGATCAAGGAATATGATTTGAAATGTTAATACAAAAATACTTACATAGTTTTAATTAGAAGCATTCCAAAACAAATGTTGCAAGGTGTGCGCTATTGGTCTCCTTGTGTTGTGTAGTGCAGTGCTTGGGTTTGTGACAAGGCTTAACTGCCTCTTGTGGATTCATTAACTCTGGCAGTTGTATCGGGCATTAACCGGTTGATCTTTTGGTGTAATGGTAACCGTCTTTGCAATAATTGGTATTAGAGCTTGGGTCATAGTTTGAACCCCTTGCTTGCACTGGAGGGGATTGTTGCAAGGTGTATGCCCTTGGTCTCCTTGTGTTGTGCAGTGCAGCGCTTGGGTTTGTGACAAGGCTTAACCACCTCCCATAGATTCATTAACTCTGGTGGTTGCATCAGACATTAACAGCTCGATCTTTTGGTGCAACAACAACCATCTTTACAACGACATATATATTAATTGTGAAAACATCATGCCCATTATTAGTATGCTCTACCATCTATAGGGAGATTTAGAGAGAATTGTCATTAGAGTATAGAGGAAGCTACCTACAACACTAAAGATTTGAAGCATAGGTCACCCTCCACAACCACTCACAAGGGGTGTTCTATAGACTATCTACTCCTCCTCTATTCAATCCTATTTTCTTGCCTATTAGAAGTGATAGAAACCCATTGCCTTCATCATCCTTATCCTAGTCTACATACACTTATTTTCAACCACCCTTATCTAACACACTCTAAAGTGGGGACCACTTGTTTTTTATATTACATTGAAAGGTCTCCCATTTGGAAGCCTATTCCATTTTTTCTACCATCACAGTTTGTAAGTGGTGTGGTTATTTATGTTATCACAGTCATGTTTTCTATGGTGCCTACTCAAAATCTTTGGAAGTGATTTCAAACAGTTGTCTCAAAATATTCCCTAAATCCTTTCAAAAAAAATGTTAGAAGGTGATAGATTCTCTAAATTTAGATTAAGAAGACGTTTAAATCATGGACTACAGCTTTTTCTTGGAAGGCACAATACAACTTAGCTAGTTCAATTTTTTTTTTAAATAGTTGGAATGATTATGATGATCTATGTTACAACAATGGGCACAAAATCCATATGTTTTTTGCATCATGGTAGTAATGTAGGAATGACATCCTATTTTTAGCATATATTTCATTTATAGGTTAGATTGTCATATTCTTATAATGGTTTATGTGTACCATAGATTGGTAAAATATGGGTGGGAGGCCTTACAAGTCTATAGAAATAGTAAATGGTTTTCTATATGAAAGAGAGGCTAGATTTGTTTAGAAGTGTTATTATATCCCACATGTATGGTGTGAGAAAACAAAGGAGAAGACAAAGTATAAGGATAAGGATTGAAGAAACTCAATCTCTCATATTTACTTTGGTGGTGTTCCCAGTAGCTTGGGTAGAGCACTTCAAGATCTGAGTCTAGTAAATTCCCATTAGTTTGAATAAATTTCTTCATTTGTAATCATTGAAGTAAAAAAATGAAAAAATAAAGGTTTAAATTAATTTCCTCACGTTCAATCATTCAAGTAAAAATTTCTAAGGTGAGATAGTTCAAAAAGGATTAAGTTTAGTGCTCCTTCTTTGGATGAAGAACCTACTCCTTGCTCCTTTTCTCTAGAGGAAGCAGTTAATCCTCCGCTTAATATAGTTTTCAATAAAAATTAATGTTCCCTAGAAAAAAGATCAATAGAAAAACAAAGAAAAATATTGATTTAGGTAGGACGGAGAGGGAGAGACCCAATTCTAGGGACTCCTAATCTAAGGAGTCAATGAAAGAATTTACAATGGGAGTCAAAGAACCCTAGAGCTCAACGTCTCTAGGAAACCTTGTAAATGAAGTATATATCCTAGAACATCAAATGACTCAATGGCCCAAATTTGTCATTGATGTCAATAGTGTGATGTTCAATGATGGATAGGATTGCATATTTGTCAACAGTGCTAAAGGTTGGAAGTGGAAGTGATGATCAGTTGATGAGATGCCAAAGGATAGTGATGATTAAGGGAGATTGTTGCATATTGTTGTGAGACAGAGAAGCAAAGTGATGAGTATATGTTGAGGTGATAAGAGAAGAAGACATAGGAGTAATAAAGAGATGGATCAAAGAAGTTGTGAAGTAAAGGGTAAGATGATGAATGTCATGTACTATGTATATTGATTGGATCAGTATTATTTGTACATAGTCGAGTACCCTATCTTCTGAGGTTCATGTTGTTGCAAGTATGTGCCTGATCAATGTTATCATTGATGTCAACATATCTGTGTTGTCATTGGTGTCAACTATGCTCCTATCTTGTTGTCTTCTTGTAATGAGTAAGATGATTTGTATTTACTTATCTAAGTAATCTCGATGTTGAGGATATTGAGAAAATTAGCCTTTCTGGTAGAAATAGTGAGTTGCAATGGAAACAGTGTGTTGCATATAGAAGAACAGTCCATAAGAATGCTCTGCATTTTTTGTAGAATGAATATCTTTGTCTACGGATTGGAAGTTATTTAGAAGTCCATCTGAAGATGCTATGTTCCAAGTTTGAGCCTCCGGTATGGAGAATTGAGTGAGTTATGTTCACCAGAGTGAAAACAACCTTTTCTGTATGTTTGGCAAAGATAGGGAGAAAGTGTTATGCTCCGCATTCTGCTGCATTGAAGTATTTTGATATGTGGTTCTAGAGATACGTCTAAGATAATGTTAAGTGCCTTCAACTCTGATGGTTCATGATTTGGTAGTCCGTAAGCTATCGTTTCTTTATGACAGTAGCTGACATTGTTGTTCTTGTGCTCTAGTTAGAAGAATCTTCTTCACAGAATGGTTAGAGATTGTGCGGTTGTTCCTGGTGATTACAATGTTCTTGTGGATGTCTCCTGATTATGTTCCTACCTTTGGATTGGTCTGCAAAGAGAAGTGTGGATCGTGAAAGAAGAATGTTCTTAGAAAACCTAGTGTTAACTCTAGTCTTGGTTGACTCGGTTGCTTTCACTATCTACGGAGATGCATTGAAGATTGTAGAAGTGTGTTGTGGCATGGAGGATTGCATTTGAGTCCCAACTAAGGTGTGGTGTGTTCATCATACTTCTCTTCATCTTTCCTTAGCTAAATTTTGTAATATGTCTAGACCTATTTCTGTGTATGTTTTGTAATCCTGACCTTGGAGAATGTTCTAATGGTTAATGAATGTGATGCCGACCTTGATGTACATTCCAAGGTTGAGGAATTGTATAAAAGCATGTAATAGAGTTACGAAAAAGGGGTGAGTGTGAGAATATAAAGAGATAAGTACGAAGGTGTGAAATAGTAGAGTAGAGAAGTTATATTGTGCTTCAATGGAACTGAATCCTAACATGGAGTAGATGCTACTTAATCAGTTCACCTCTTTGGTAGTGAACCACCCCTTGGTAGTGAGCCACCCTCTAGTAGTGAGCCATTCTTTGTAGTGAGCAATTTGGGCAGTGAGCCTCTATTTTTTGGTATTGTTATAACTCATATATTTATGTGGGCTAACACCCACCGTGGTTTTTTCCTTTTAGGGTTTTCCACGTAAAAATCTAGCGTCTGCTGTGTTGGATGTATGTTTATGATTAAGCTTATGGTTTTATGCTTTCATGATTAAATATGATTATAAGCAATTAAGTTGATGGTTTGATGCTCATATGAAGATAAGTTTTTGTGACAATTGATTTAGCCCCCCTCTTAGTTGTCTGGTATATTTCAACAATTGGTATCAGAGCCAAGTTCCTCAGTGGTAAGCTTAACAACTTGAGGTTGATTCGGGATGTCACAACAAGACAAATTATTTTTCAATTGTTTTAAGTGTGGTGAAGCTGGACACTATGCATCTAGATATCCAAAAAGAAACTCAAAAATCTATGATAAAGAAGGCAAAAGTAGAAAATCCAAGAAAACTTTTTATCATATTGAAGACGATGAAGACAATGACTATTGTTCCAATTCAAAGAATGACAATTGCAAAGATGATGAAAATTTTGATCCAGCGGTAAGTATTGACAATGAAGATATAAAAACTATTGGGTTATTGATAGTAGTTGCTCAAATCATATGACTGGTGATAAAGGCAAGTTTACAAATCTTGTGAAAAATGAAGAAGGATTAGTTAGATTTGGAGATGACCGTACTGCTAAAATTTGTGGAAAAGGTTCAATCAGTTTTGATGGAAGACAACATATAGATAATGTTCTCTATGTCAAAAGCCTAAGATACAATCTCTTGAGTGTTGGACAATTGTGCAGAGAAGGATACAGTTTCATATTTCAGAATGATACCTTTGAAATCAGAGACAAATTTGGAGCTATAATAGCTGATGGAAAAAGGACAAAGGGAAATATTTATCATCTTAGAGAAGGAAACATTATTTAGAATCATGAAAGCTAGATTTAGCATAGGAAATTGTGTCACATCAACCCTAATGATCTAGCAAGGATAAAGTCAACACAAATTGTGAAAGATCTACCAGAGAAGATACATTTTAGCAACATCACCTGCAATAAGTAGATAAGTTGAGAAGCAAGCAAGAGGAAGTCCACAGGATGAAGAAAGATTCTCAACTGAAGTGATGGAATTGGTTCATACAAACCTTTGTGGACCTACAAGAGTAAAAAGTCTCGAAGATGACATGTACTTTATGTTCTTTTTTTGTTGATTATTCTAGAATGACTTGGGTTAGTTTTCTCAAAGAAAGATGAGAAGCCCCAGATGTATTTAAAGCCTTCAAAACAATGGTTGAAGATGAATTAAATGTGAACATCAGATGTCTAAAGTCTGACAGAAGTAAGGAGTTTACCTCTGATATATTCAATATGTGGTGTGGGACCCATGGAATAAAAAGACAGTTATCTAGAGATAATAAAGTAATGGAAACAATAAGCAAGTCTATTCAAGAAGCTGTAAAGACAATGTTAGAGGAAGCTAACCTATCAGAAGCATATTGGAAATAAGCTATACCTACTGCTGTCTATATTCAAAACATAGTTCAAGTCAAAGGTAATGATACTAAAACTCCTTACGAATTGTGGTATGGACAAATACCCTCGATAAAATATTTCAAAGTCTTTGGAAGCAAATGTTATATTAAAAGAGAAGAAGAGCTTAGCAAGTTTGATGCTAAGTATGATGAAGGAACCTTCCTTGGATACTCTACTAAGAGTAAGGCTTACCGGTGTTACAATAAAAGACTAAAAAAGATCATTGAGAGTGCAAATGTTAGGGTTGATGAAGACATACAAAAGTATTCAGAAATTATTGATCAAGCATTTGATTCAAATAGACTTCCTTACAACACAAAAAGGGAAAAAGTATTCACCAAAGAAGAAGATGATACTGAAGAAAAGAAAGCAAAGAAAGATCAAAAGAATTGGTGTTTGATTTCCAATACTGAAGTCTGCAATAATATAAAACCCTCTCAAGATGAACGTCTGTCCACTAAAGAATTCAAAATTGCTCTTGAAAATCTTGAGAAACCTGAAGAAGAAAACATAAACTTGAAAGTAAGTTCAATAGAAGAAAATGAATGCATCAAAGAGTTAAAAAGGCAAATCAAAGAGCTTATGCAAAGACTTGAGGATAGTAGTAAAGACTTGAAATTAGCAAATGAAGAAAAAACAAAAATTGAAGAATGCTTGAAAAACAAAATAGATGATTGCTTGAAGCTTGAAGAAGAAGTTGTGGATCTGAAGGTTGACCTGAACCATGCATGGGTGCAACAAGACAAACTTAGTACAAGTATAGCCAGATTTGATAAACTAATGGCTGAAGTAAATCAAGAAAATTCTAATGAAATAAACAGTCTGAGACATGTGAAAGATAAAAGTTCCAGAATAGATCAAGAAAATAATTCTGAAGTTAGGGAGGACAAAGGCAAATTGACTCAGTACCAAAGGAACAGATCAAGAAGATCTCCAGTCAGGCAACCAAATGCACAAAGGTGTCCATCTTTCAATGGTTATTGTTACTCTTGTAGTAAATTTAGTCATAGGGCTACCCAATGTAGAAGTAAAATGAATCACGATGTTCCATCTTTCTCTGGTCAATGTGTCAACTGCAAAAGAATTGGTCACATAGCAAGTGAATGTAGGGGTATGAAAAGAAATGACTTCAACAATGCAAGGAAAAATCAATCTTTTAATAGAAAATGCTTTGCTTGCAATAGATTTGGATACATGGCTAATCAATGCAGATCAAGGATGAATTCATTTAGAGGAAGGAATCAAGGACAGGGAAGTATTATGTGCTATGATTGCAACAAACCTGGACATATGGCAAAGTTTTGTAGAAGCAAGGATGTGAAAAGAAACTACTATCCTGAAGAAAGGAAAATAGAGCAAAGAAATAATAAGGGAAAGGAAAAAGTTGATCCGGTTGAAACCAAGAAAGACATCGATAAGATTTGGATCAAGAAAGATGTGATTGAAGTCAAGGATGAATCTGCACCAGGTTTCGATGTAGATATTTCCTCCGGAAAGTAAATTAGGAGCTCTGGCTTAGGGGAAGTCTTATTGAAAATCTTTCCTCCCCGACCAAAAAATGGATGCTAATAACCTAGCAAAAAAAGACAAGGTCAAGGATTAGTAGCAAAAGTATAAGTCAGGACTGAGACTGTATTTGAGAAGGATAAAAGAAGAATTGTGCAAAAGGTTTGGGCTCATTGTTCCCTGCATAGAGCAAGTTCTCATGATAATTGATAGTACTTAATGAACTTTGAGGAGAATGGATATGAACCAGTTGTGTCTTGATGAAGCAATGAAGAAAAAGGAAAGAAAATGTAGGATGAAGAAACTCCATAAAGCATTTCTAAGACCTATAGGATTTGTGCAAGAACATCACACGAAAGATCAAATCATTGGTGTATGACAAGAACAAGGGTTACTGAAGAACACACTGAGAAGAATTAGACTCGGGAATGTATTCCTACAACTATGGACAAGAATGTATTCAGAATTAAGTGAAATGAAAGTGAAAAGTGACTGAGAAATTCATTGCTTTACCTAAGCCAATAAATGCTACCTTTGAGGGGGAGTAGCTAGATGTGTTGATAACAGTTTAGTTGGATTAGAGTAATAGAGTGCAAGTATGTGCCCTTTGCCAGTGATGTCAAAGGGGGAGAGAAATCATGTGAAAAACTCAGAAGCAGAAAAGAAGTATAGATGTGTAAAGAGAAAGGGGGAGAATTGTGTCTTGATGGTCTTTACAATTTTTCACATCATATGTTGCCATCAATGACAAAGGGGGGGATTGTTGCAAGTATGTGCCTAATTAGTGATGTCATTGATGTCAACATATCTGTGTTGTCATTGGTGTCAACTATGCTCCTATCTTGTTGTCTACTTGTAATGAATAAGATGCTTTGTATTTACTTATCTAAGTAATCTTGACGTTGAGGATATTGAGAAAATTAGCCTCTTCGGTAGAAACAGTGAGTTGTAGTGGAAACAATGTATTGCATACATAAGAATAGTCCAGAAGAATGCTTCACATTTTCTATAGAATGAATATCTTTGTTTGCAGATTGGAAGTTATTTAGAAGTCCATCTAAAGATGCTATGTTTCGAGTTTGAGCCTCCAGTATGGAGAATTGCGTGAGTTATGTTCACCAGAGTGAAAACAACCTTTTCTGTATGTTTGGCAAAGACAGGGAGAAAGTGTTATGCTCCTCATTCCTCTGCATTGAAGTATTTTGATCTGCGGTTCTAGAGATAAGTCTGAGATAATGTTAAGTGCCTTCAACTCTGATGGTTCATGATTTGGCAGTCTGCAAGCTATCTTTTCTTTATGACAGTAGCTGACAGTGTTGTTCTTGTGCTCCGGTTAGAAGAATCTTCTTGACAGAATGGTTAGAGATTGTTTGGTTGTTCCTGGTGATTACAATGTGCTTGTGGATGTTTCTTGATCATGTTCCTACCTTTGGATTGGTCTAGAAAGTGAAGTGTGGGTTGTGAAAGAAGAATGTTCTTAGAAAACCTAGTGTTAACTCCAGTCTTGGCCAACTTGGTTGTTTTCACTATCTGTGGAGATGCATTAAAGATTGTAGAAGCATGTTGTAGCATGGAGGAATGCATTTGAGTCCCAGCTAAGGTGTGGCGTGTTCATCATACTTCTCTTCATCTTTCCTTAGCTAAATTTTGTAATAGGTCTAGACCTATTTCTGTGTATGTTTTGTAATCCCGACCTTGGAGAATGATCCAATGGTTAATGAATGTAATGCCGACCTTGATGTACATTCCAAGGTTGAGGAATTGTATAAAAGCATGTAATAGAGCTGCGAAAAAGGGGTGAGTGTGTGAATATGAAGAGATAAGTATGAAGGTGTGAAAGAGCAAAGCAGAGAAGTTATATTGTGCTTCAATGGAACTGAATCCTAGCATAGAGTAGATGCTACTTAATCAGTTCACCTCTTTGGCAATGAGCCATCCCTTGGCAGTGAGCCACCCTCTGGCAGTGAGCCATTATTTGTAGTGAGCAATTTGGTTAGTGAGCCCTGTAGGCAGCGAGCCTCTATTTTTTGGTATTGTTATAACTCATATATTTCTGTGGGCTAACACCCACTGTGGTTTTTCCCTTTTAGGGTTTTCCATGTAAAAAACCGGTGTCTGCTGTGTTGGATGTATGTTTATGATTAAGCTTATGGTTTTATGCTTTCATGATTAAGTCTGATTATAAGCAATTAAGTTGTTGATGGTTTGATGTTCATATGAAGCTAAGTTTTTGTGACAACTGATTCACCCCCCCTCTCAGTTGTCCAGTGTATTTCAACACATGTAGAGGTGAAAGTTGTGAGAAGAACAATGTACTAATGTGAAGATTCTTGTTTTGTTGGAAGGAGTTGTATTTGATGTTGAAAATGAAGTATCTGGTGTGGTGAATATTGTATTTCTTGTTGCCTAAGGAAAGGCATTGCTTTAGTCTTGAAACAAAGATTAAGGAGGTTCAAGGCACTAGAGTTTGCACTAAAGCAGCTTGGGAGAATGCTCCACATTCCTCCGCATTTGAAGGTATGGCCTTGCAGTTTGGAAGTTAGTCAAAAACAAGTATGAAGTTTGTATATTCCTAATTTTAGAGCTTGGAAGTCACCGCAGAAGATTCTAGAGCTCGCAAAGTGAAGACAGAGGTTCAGAATGATTGCAGTTAGGAGGTGTCAGAGAAATGCTTCACATTTCTCTGCTTTTGAAGATGAGTTCTTGCAGTTTGAAGAATGGTCATTTATAGATGAGAATATTTTTATATTCAAGTTTTAATTATTTTTATGCACCATAGATGTTCTTCGAAGTCAGTAGAACAAAGATATATCATGTTGTTGATTAGGGTTGTTTGGAGGAGAAAGCAAAAGCCACTACATTTCAACGCAGTTCACCTTTTGAATTTGGTGTTTGGGGGATGAGTTCAGATATTCTATATGTTTTTCATCTTAGGTTTCAAGTGCTAAAGTGTACTGCAAGTTGGTTTTTCAATGCTTTGTCTCAAGACTGTGTGTTTAGTGTTTGTAAGTAATGCCAAGCTTAGTTTTTGTTTGTTTGAGCCAGAAAGAAAACATATGTTTCAGAGGAAGGATTGTTTCAGAAGGTTTGTGTAAGTCTTATGTTGCTTGAGTGATGATCTGCATGTTGTTAATTGGTCCCTCCAGTACCGCTTTAGGTCTGGAGCTATTTTGTGGAATGATAAGTGTTTGTTGGGCTGACTTCATGTATTATGATGATCCTGTTAGATGTTTTGAAATGTGTGCCAGCTTGGAAGAATGTGTTAAGGAAAGAATAGGTCCTAGTTATCATTTGGATTGAACTGAATTGGATTTCTACATCTTTTGGATGCTGACTTGGTATGGCCATTGCACGTTTCATCTTAGCTGACATCTAGGAGAAAGATTTTGTAATTTGTAGAAGGTATAAATGAAAGATCTTGTTTGGTGTGAAATGTAAGAGTGAGTGAGAGGGTGTGAGGTTATGTGAGTGAGTGTGAAAGTGAATAAGTGTGTATGTGAAGATGTGTTGAAGGAATCAGTGTTTGATGTGTAGAGGAAGTGAAGATTTTGAGTCAGAGTGAAGTGTGTGGATCTTGCTGAGGTGTTAGATCAATGAGATCAGTTGAAGGTGTTGTTTAGAGGTTGTAGCCTCATTCTATAAGTATTGTAGTATTTTATTTCATGGAGTTGCAACTTCCTTTGGGTTGTAGTCCATAAATAATATTGTAATCTTGTTTTTATTTGTGAGGCTAGATTTGGATAGTAGATCCAAGCAGCTTGCTCATCGTGGTTTTTCCCTTCTAGGTTTTTCCACATAAATCTAGTGTTGTGATTGTGTGCTCATGTGTTGTGCTTTGATTTGCTTAATTTTCTTCATCATTTATTTAAGGGAGTAAGGAGATTTGGTTGATAAAGTTAATATGGAATACAATTTTAGTATATACTGATTCACTGCCCCTCAATATATCATTGTGTTCTAACAAAATTTGGTATCAGAGCTAAGTTCCTTAGTGCAACCTAATAGTTGAAGGTAGATCCTAGAGTAGAACACATGGCTTAGAAGGAGTCCTCATCTAAAGCTTTGATATTTGATGGAAGTAAATTTGATTTCTGGAGTGTAAGGATGGAAGCCTACCTGGCCTCGCTTGGTTATGATGTTTGGAGTGCTATCATGAATGATTATGTTGAACCTAAACACCTTATTACAGATTCAGATGAAAATGAAAACAATGCTAAAGCCAAGAATGTCATCTTAAGTGGTTTGAGTAGTTCAGAGTTAGTCAAGGTCGTGTGGTGCAAGACAACAAAGGATATATGGAAGAATCTCAAATATATTTATGAAGGAAATGACGCCATAAAGGAAGCAAAATTACAATCTTACAAAACAATATTTGAGAATCTAAGGATGAAAGAAGAGGAGAACATTGCTAGCTATTTGCACAGAGTAGATGAAGCAGTCAATGGAATCAAGAGTATGGGTGAAGATATAGCTGACTCATTAGTTGTGAAGAAAGTCTTGAGAACTCTCCCTCATCTAAATTTGATTCAAAAGTATCTGGAATTGAAGAAGACAAATATATTTTTGGGACCCAAAATGACTGCAGCGCAAAACTCTAAAACATTTCTAAATCACCTAGGCCAAAGAGGTATATCAACAAGTTAGGGGTAATTTTGGCCAACTAACAAGAGTGGGTAGACTCCTCTACTCTTTGAGCTCAACTTAAACTCTGGAGGGATATTCCAAGGGGTATACCTAAGCAGGTATTAACATCAAAAGTAGATGAACAAGTAAAACATATGAACAACCAAACCCAAATCGCCTTCTTAGCCCCAAATTTGTCACTAAGCTAAGAAAAATTGATTGTTACAAGACACCTATATAGCTAATAAAGGCAATCCTACACACTAATGATGCATAAAAACTACCAATGTGTCTAAAGGATAGATGTATTGTTTTGTTTTGAATATTGGGTGATCAAAGGCCACTCAAACTGGTGCCTATCCATTGGCTGCAGAGTCGAACATTCAACAGAGGAAAAACAACTACAAGGAAATGCATAGATGCCTATTTGATAAATCAAATGCATGAAAAACCACCCCAAATCACAGAGAATGCTTAATAATCCAATGCCATACCATATTTTTCCTCATGCAATACTGAAATAACCATTTACAAAAGCTTGAAAATGGATTAGAAACTGTCACATTCACTCAAATTAGACCTTACATTCATACCACTAAATGTGGCAAGAGCAAACTATAACTGCGATTAAGTTTGCTAGAAAGAACATCTACAACAATAGATAAAAATAGTGGTTTGATACAAAGATTTGAAAAATATATTACATACATTTGATAAATGTTTCATGCTGAACAAAGACTATAAAATAACCTTTTCTTCTCTACCTTCTGGAGCTCAGAACTTGTTGAGAGAACAATGGCCAAAAATGACCAACCAACCCCTATTGCATCTAAAACATATGCATATATAGCATTACAATTCATTGCACCATTCTAACTGCTGCACTTAATCAATGAGTACACCCACACTTCATTAAATTCAACCCACTACAATGTCAAGAAGTATGCACGTTTAGAATCTTGCCCCCATTCTCTGACAACACTAAAAATGGTAGAAGAAGATCGTTTGCACTCTTAGTGTACCTAGAAAAATAAAGAGGGAAGGTTCAAACCATTTCCTTGACACTTGCAACACTTGACTAATCCAATATGTCCTCCAAGTGTGCTTGTGCATTGAAGAATTTTATTGTGCCAACCACCTGCATGGCACCATTCTACAGAATCATTAAATTCTACATACAAATCAGCCCGCATAATCCTTTCTGCATATTGGGCATCTCCTTTTTCCCTTTTGTCATCAAAATTCCCTCATCATGAACCTCTCATGTTCCAGTTCATTCTTCCTTCTTATATTTGCTTTGCTGGGGAATTATCATTTTTACGAACTTTGGACATGTCTTTGCCTTGTCTTCTCTATCAGCCTCCTTTTTCCTTATCAAAAAATTTTCAAATTGGCAAACTAACCGACACTTCCTTTATTTCCTTTTTTGTATCTTCTTCCTCTTTATCGGCAATTTTCACCTTTACAAACCATGGAAGAAACTCCCCTTTTTCTTTTTTCTTTGTCAGCCAATCTCCTTATCAACGAACTTTGGAAATTTCAAACTGTTTGGTGAGTTTGAGTTTTTTTGGTTTCCCGATAAAGCCTTTCCTTATCTTTGCCTTAGTCATTTTCTTTATTTTCTCCCTTTGTTGGGAAAAAGGCTCATTGGTGAACTATGTTATCGTCGAACTGAGCGGTTTGCTAACCTAGCCATTTGCTGATAAAAACTTGCCTTAACCATTTGTTTGTTTTCCTATCTTTGCTGTTGGCAAAATCCTCCGACGACAAACCCTTCTTCACTTACCTTTTGCCTTTACTATGGTCTTCTCTCCTTTTTTGTGCAAGTTCCTTGTAGTCCAGGTACAACTTCTCCCTACGTGTGCACGAAGGATCCACATCGCGGCTTCACGTGCCGGCTTTTTTTCAAAGTGGTGGGCCATGTCTTTTCCTCTGGATGCATTTTCATGAATTCCACATGTTTGAATGGCCCAATTCCTCCCAATGCTAGAGACAAAGCTTTCAAAATGATGTGATGGCTCACCACATGTCCCGTCTGCATTCTGGTTGGCAAAGGCAGTATAGTTTTATTTGTTTATGTGCTCAAGCAGTGGAGTGTGCCACATGTAAGTAGGGCACAAGCTAGAAATTCTATAAATCTTGGAGATCTTTTAAAGTGCGTCATCTACTCCTTCTTGAATGAACTGGTTGCAGAGTGAACAGGGTGGTGTCACGTGTGGAAAAACCACCTGTTAGAGAACCTAGCTCACGGTGAACCAAATGATTCACGAACAAAAACTCTTGCTGACAAAAGACTTTGGTCCTTTCTTTTATTTTTTGTGCCTTAGAAAAATCTCTCTGTTGTGGTCCCTTCTCTTTGTTAGCGAAATCTCCATCAGAAAAAAACTTCTATCAACGAACTTTCAAGTTTGCGAACCAGATTTTTTGTTGGCAACTAATTGCACTTCACTTTCATTCTTTCCTTAGAAACTCTTAAGCTTCTCTTTTCTTCTCCAGAACCTCCATTGCCTCCCTGTCAATAAATCGACGAATCGGTGAACCCTCGAACCAAGTTTGTAAGTTCAGGAAATTGTCAATTTATTGATAAAGGGCAGAAATGAATAAATTTTTTCTAAGGCATGAAAACAAATAGACTTGGGGGACTCTACTTCAAAAATTTTAAAATAAAACCCCTAAAAAATGTCTTAGATTGGATTTAAATAGGGAGTTTTAAGAACAAAGACACAAAATGGGATTTCTAATGGATTCTTGGGGGAAAATGGTGCATTTTGGGAGCTAAATTTAATAGGTCCCAATAGTGGCTCTAGTTGGGGACATGTGACAAACAATGTCACAGTGAGGATCCAGATCTCTGGGCAGACCAAAAAGGCACAAAACATACAAAAGGGAAAAAACACAAACACATTTACAACAAAGGCTTATATACATGACAAAATGCAATCATAAACATTAGACCACAAAAGACTATTGACTGTATTCAAAATTTAGGGGAAGCATTACCTATGAAAAATAATGCTTTAGATACTAACTGTGAATTGGCAGATCGAAGAGCACTCCTTCTAGAGTCATCAAACGGTAAACATTGAGCTCCAATTTCTTAGCTACTTCATATGGCCCAAGCCATAATGGATCAAATTTGCCATGTTTCCCTTTGTCTTCAGATTTTGCATCCCAAAGAAGTACCAAGTCACCAACCTGGAAATCTCTTTACACAATACTCTTATCAAATAAAAGCTTCATCTTCTCCTTATGATTCAACATTTTATCATGTGCAGCTATTTTATGTCCTTTTAATTCAATCAGCTACAATATCCTCTGGGACATTGCATCATACCGGTCCACTTCTACATCATGCAACAATTGGTAGACTGGTAATTCCATGTTGATGGGCATCTTTACCTCTGCTCCATATACCAACTCAAATGGGCTCCTTCCAATGGATATTTTGAAGGTTATCCTATCATCCCATAAAGCATACTTAAATTTATCATCCCATCTTCTCTTATTCTAATCCAATGTTCTTTTTATGATCTTCATCAAGATTTTATTACTGGATTCATCCTATCCATTACTTTGGGGGTGATAAGGGGATGAATGCACAAGGTTTATGCCAACCTAGAACACATGTCTAGAATTTCTTAACACATGGCATTATCTGCCAAAATCCTAGCTCGCACTCCAAATCTAGTGATTATATTGTTGACTAGGAAATCAATAACCACTTTGGAAGTTGCATTGCAAGTAGGAATTGCTTCTACTGACTTGGTGAAGTAATCAATGACCACAAGGATCCACTTAAATCTATTGTTGGATTTCTCTTGTATCTCTTCAATAAAATCAATTCCCCACTGCTTAAAAGGTGCATCAACTGCAAGGGGCAAAAGGGGTAATGTTCCAACAAATTTCGTCTTGCCAAAAAATTGTTAGCAAGCATCACACTTTCTTATCTTTTGTGCTACATCCTTGAATAAAGTAGGCCACCAATATCCAGCCCTAAGGATCTTATGGGTAGTGGTTTTAGCTTTGAAGTGTCCCCCATAAACACCATGGTGACACTCATTCATCACTGCTTCAATTTGCTCTTGATTCAAACATTGGAGCAATACTCCTCCATGGTTTCTCCACATGAGCTCATTTTGGAACATGACATACCTTTGAGATTTCATCTTGAGACTCCTTTTTTGATTCTCATCCATACATGGTTGACAATTCATGTTTTCAAGATAGAATAAAACATCCTTATACCATGCATTGTCATCCAATGAGCAACGAGGTACAACATCATCTTCCTCTATTTCATTTACTTCTACTACTTCAAGATTAGAATTAGCCATTATCTTGGCTAAGCCTTGGCCTCTCACCAAATTTGTGACCTATATATCCATGTCATATTCTTGGATCTTGTTGATCCATTTACATCTTTTACCTGAAGTTTCTTGCTACATAATATGTCCTTTACTGCTATGTGTGGTACATACGCTATGATCTTGGTACCTGTGAAATAAGATCTAAAATTTTTTGTGGCCTTGACCAATGCATAGACATGCTTCTCCATTGTGGAATAATTTAATTCAGTAGATGGTAAGGACTTGCTAAAGAACCCTATTGGCTTCTCAAATCCATCCTTGTTCTTTTGCAACAATACAGAAGTAATAGTATAAAATGAAGCAAAAGAGAAGAATTGGAATGGCTTGGAGTAATCTGGGCTTACCAGCACTGGTGCATTCTTTAGGAACTCCTTTATGTCAACAAAAGCCTTAGCTGGTTCCTTTTCCCATGTGATGGACTATCCCTTTTTTAGCATCTTGGAAATCGCTTTGGTATTCTTAGCGAAGTTAGGGACAAATCACCTCACAAAGTTGATCTGCCCAAAGAAAGATTGAACACCCTTGACTATTTTAGGCTGAGGGATGAGGTCAATGGCCTTAACTCTTTCAAGATCTATTCTAACCCCATCCCTAGACACAATATGTCCCAACAACTTCCCTTCTTCTACTCCAAATTGACACTTCTTGGGATTCAAAGAGATCCCATACTCCAAACATCTGTAAAAAAAAATATTTTCAAATGCTTGCAATGATCTTTTCTATCCTTAGAACATGCAGTAAGATCATCTTGTTATACAACCATGATCTCATCAATGAGGCCTGCAAAGGCCACATCCATTGCCCTTTGAAACGTTGATCCTGCATTCTTCAATCCAAATGGCACTCTCAAATAAACATATGTCTCCCAAGGAGTGGTGAATGTTGTTTTGTACTATTCTGACTCCTTGACCAATACTTGATTGTATCTCGAGAACCCATCCGTAATAGACATCAACTCTGAACTAACAACCCTCTGCAAAAGATTATCCATACTTGGAAGAGGATAATTATCCCTAAGGGATTTGATGTTCAGATTTCTAAAATCTACACAGTCTAATCTCCCCATTCTTCTTCCTCCCTGGGACAAGATTAGACACCCACTAAGAATATCTAATTAGTTTAATAATACCTCCCTCTTTCATCTTTAACAATTCATTTTGCATCTTGGAAGCTATAGTGGGATTTATAGGCCTTTGTTTTTTCCTAAATGGTTTTGCATCTAGTAGAAGGGGGATAGTATGTTGAAACAAGTCCTCCCTATAGGCTTTCAGCTCATCAGAGGACCATGCAAAACACTTTCTCAATTTTCTTAATAAAATAATCAATTTTAGGTGCCTCCTTAGTTCCAAGGTTAACACCTTCAACATTATCCTCTTCAACAGGTTTACCTTTACTCTTCCAATGGTCTGTATTATCAAACATTCTCTCCAGTGCCACCAATCCCTTGGGAATAGTATTTATCTTCAACTACACTACTTTGCTGCTAAACAATGTTTCCTTGCCATTTTCCATCTCTATCATAGGTTTTTAGTCAGTCACTTGACTGTCAAACTCATCCATGAAATTGAGGAAACTAAAAATCTGATTATTGTCATTGAACACCTACCAACTGTATATGTTATCAGGGATTGTTGGCCTTGTAAGCACTTCTACAACATGATGACCATGAGGAAAATCCAATTGAGGATCAAATTTTGATGCAGCTACAGCTAGGGAATCTGCCTCTTCATTTTTAGTCCTACCAATCTATTCGATGTCAATAGCATTAGAGAACTCCATGGTGTTCCATACAACATTTCTGTATGCTTTTAACCTGCTATCCTTGGCAACAAACTTATTTCTAATCTATTGTATAACAAATTCTGAGTCGCCATATATCATCAGGCACTTGACTTTATGCTTGTGAGAAACATTTAAACCTAACAACAATGCCTGATACTCATCTATATTGTTAGTGCATTAAAAATCTAGTCTAAAAGACATACCAAATTGTGCACCAGTTGGTGATATTTAAACAATTCCAGCACCTAAGCCTTCCCTTGAATACGCACCATCAAAATACGTCCATAAATCAGATGTACCACAAATAGAATTAACATGATTAGAAGGTAGAATATTCAACCTAGGAACATAATCATTGCAATACCCCATAAAATGATCTATATCAGTGTTAAACAAGTCTACATGATCTTCCTTTATTTTATATATGTCCTCTATGTTTTGCTCTTCCACCCTCTTCTCCCTATACAGCTTCACCTCCATGCCCTAGACTGGAATATTGGTATATGAAAGATCCATCTAAAACTTCCACCCATAGATGCTGCCCAATTTCTTGATAACAACATAACCCACTTGGCAGGGCAATCCACAACAATTATATCCATCAAGAATGACTTGTCAGGGTAAGCAACAAGTTTGACCTCAACATCTTTAACCAGACCTATCACATTAACCTTCTTGGATTACATAGCAAAGCATTTTCCAAAATACTTGGACACCTTCAACCCCAAATAATTCATGATTTCAAGTGGCTGGCATTGCTAGATGCCTTAGAATCAAGCATACAATTGTGTATCAGCCAACCATTTATGATCAATGTTGTATAAAAAGGGTCTATTCCCATCCTGTTGTTAACCATAGATGACCCTAAATAAACCTTAACTATTTCATCATGGCCTATACCCTCATCATTACCACTTCGAAAAACAACAGGTTGTTTATGTGCATCTACAACAGTGACAAATGATGTTGCCCCATCTCTATGTTTAGGGATTCTAAGCAGTTCCCCTATAGGCACATAAATTCTAATTTGGCTAAAGACTTGAGCCATGTCAATAGGGTTATAATTGGGCAAAGGAGTATTACTTGAAATAGTTACATCATTTGCACAAGGAATGTAAGGTATTACTTGATTAGATGAAATATCTGTTAGAAATGAAAGCAACACTACTTTAATGGAAATCTGATTCGAATAAATTTCAATCTTTAAGTGTGCTTTAAAAATGGAGATTGTAACAAAACATAAAACTCACTACAGAAAAGATGTCAAACATGAAGAACTAAACACAATGACACAGTGTTTACATGGAGAAAACCCTTGTAGGTAAAAAACTCCACCAGGAAAGAGGCACAAGTTTGTATTAATCTCAACAAGATTGTACAATACATCAACTACACAACTCTCTCCACAAGTCTTCAATCCGATAGCATTCCGACAACACTTGGGTACCTAAAATCTGTATTGCAGCAACAAATACATGGAAACTACTTATAGAAATGTTTTCCACTCCATTCTAAGCGTTCACCTTCTCTCTCCTAAGATTCTCCAACATGTAAACATTAATTACCATCTTACAAGCATCTTACACATGTCCAAAAACAACCATGCAAAGGTTGGAGGCCCAAGACAAAATCTGGCCTCTTACAACATCTTATGACGTGTCATAACCATCATAGATTCCACAAAAGAGTATCTTTCCAAGATAGGAACCTTGGGCTAAATATAACAAATATATAACTAACATATCTGAAATATGCGTCATAGAATCTTAGAATCTTATGACAACTTGCAGCTGTCATAGATTCACTTACCAAACATTATGACAGTTGTCATACATGCCAAAAATAGTATATTCTCCAAGGGAGCACGCGTACTCTCATTTACTTTAAGTTTTTACATTTGCCAACATTAAAAGTCACTCTGTAATTACCTCCGGTTACTTCAAAATTACCTCTACCAGTGAAACTAGTACATCTCCGCATGGATAATTACAAATTACATATAATAAATGGAATAAATACAATATTGGGATTTCCAAGATCAATGGCACCTTATCCCAACATTCTCCCACTCGAAATTATACATTGTAAATCAACCCATAGGAAATCAAATGAAAATAATCAGGCACTAGAAACAAGGCCCATGGCCTCTCTGCACCATACGAACTTCTTTGTGCTCACAGGCTTGGTCAAAGAATATACAAGATTCTCCTAAGTGTCTATCTTCTTCAGCTCAATCTCTCCATTTGCAACCAACTCTCGAACAAAGTGATACTGAACATCAACATGCTTAGTCCGAGCATGATACATGGGATTCTTGGCCAGACAGATAGCACTCTGGCTATCACAACTAATCTGAATGATCCTGCAATCAAAACCAATACCTGTACACAGTCTCCTCACCCAAATTACCTCCTTAGAGACATGAGTAGCAGCCATATACTCTACTTCTGTGGTGGACAAAGCAACTATGGGTTGCCTCTTACTCATCCAACCCACTGCACCTCCAAATAGAGTAAACACAGCCACTAGTGGACCTTCGATTATCCAAGTCACCTGCCCAATCTGTATCAACAAAACCTTGTATGTCTAAAGATTTATCAGTACTATCAGTACCAGAATAAACCAAACAATGATTAGGAGTACCTGTAAGATATTTAAACACCATCTTCGCATAGTTCCAATGCTGTCTACTAGGGTTAGACATAAATCTGCTGAAAACTCCTACTGCTTGGACAATATCTGGTCTAGTGCAAACCATTGCATACATCAAACTCCCTATAGCACTAGCATATGACATATTAGACATATCCTCAAAATCATCTTCAGTCTTTGGACACATATCTAATGAAAGCTTAGTACCAATGGGTAAAGGAACTCTAACTGGATTACAATCCTGCAAACTAAACCTCTGCAAAATAGTATTCACATACTTACTTTGTGACAACCAAAGCTTTCTATTAACTCTGTCCCTCCTAATCTCCATTCCCAAAATATACCTTGCAGCACCAAGATCCTTCATCTCAAATGTACCTGAAAGTTGGGCTTTAAGCTCACTGATCATACCCTTAGTATTGCTGAAAAATAACATATCATCAACATACAAAGCAAAAACTAGTATAGAATCATCAATACAATGAATGTAAACACAATGATCCTCCTCACTTCTAACAAAACCCAATTTCAAAACAAATGAGTCAAACTTTTGATACCACATTCTGGGGGACTGTTTCAGACCATAAAGAGACCTCTTTAACCTGCAAACCCAATGTTCTTTTCCTTTTACCTCAAAACCTGTAGGTTGTTGCATATAAATTTCTTCTTCAAGATCTCCATGCAAGAATGTAGTCTTAACATCCATTTGCTCAATCTCCCAATCATAAGCTGTAGCAATGGATAAGAGAAATCTAATAGAAGTCAATTTAGCAATAGGAGAGAATATCTCACCAAAATCAACTCCCTCTCTCTGGGAGTAGCCCTTGGCTACCAGTCTAGCCTTGTGCTTTTCCAATGAACCATCTGCTCCAAACTTCTTCTTGAAGACCCACTTACATCCTATGGCCTTTCTTCCTTTGGGCAAACAAACAAGATCCCAGGTGTTACAAGAATCTAAAGCCATCATCTCCTCCTGCATGGCTAGCTGTCAAGACTCACTATCATTTGCAGAAATAGATTCCATGTAGGATCTAGGTTTATCGTTAGTACTTAATAAAGCATATACACAATGGAGATCTGGTGGGCTATACATGTCAACTAGATTTTGTTGTCTTGTGGATCTCCTCAAGGGTGGAGGAAGAGACTCTACTCATTCTTCTACATGATCATTTGCACCAACTTCTTCTGTAATAACAGACTCATCTTCATTAGAACTACTTGAATCTTCTTCTTCTTCTTCACCCCCAATCCATCATTCTGTTCTTCTTGAGGTGCATCTTGCTGCTCTAACTCAAAGTGCACCTTCTTTACCTTTTCTTCTTTCTCTTTTAGATGCTCAGGTTTAGAAATAGCTCTAAGTTCCCTGAAAATAACATCTCTAGAAAAGATAATCTTGCGGGTTAGTGGATTCCAAAGCTTATAACCTTTGACATTAGCACCATATCTAATGAATATACACTTTTCAGCCTTTGGATCCAACTTAGATCACTTTTACTTAGGCACATGAACAAAAGCCTCATAGCCAAAAACCCTTAAATGTGAAACAGAAGGTTTCTTACCTGTCCACACTTCATAAGGTGTTGAATCAAGAGCCTTACAAAGAGATCTATTTATCAAGTAGCAAGTAGTACACACAACCTCTGCCCAAAAGCATTTATCCAACTGTGCATCACTAAGCATACTTCTGGCCCTTTCCATAATTGTTCGGTTCATCCTTTTTGCAACACCATTTTGTTGTGGTGTATATGGAGTTGTATTTTGTCTGATTATACTTGTATGCTTGCAAAACTCATCGAATTCCTTAGAGCAATATTGCCCTCCATTGTTAGATCTTAATTTTTTTTTATCTTTTAACCTGATTAGTTCTCTATTAAGACTTTGAATTCCTTAAACTTAGTGAAAACTTCAGATTTATGCTTCATAAAATAAATCCATGTAAATCTGGATACATCATCAATGAAGGTTACAAAATAACAAGATTTTCTGATAGATTCATTATCTACAGGTCCAAACACATCCGTATGAATAATTTCTAACTTCTCTTTTGCTCTATTGCTTCCTGAAAGAAATGATTTTCTATTTTGTTTACCAAACATACAATGCTCGCAGAAATCAAAGTGCTCATCAGAATAGGAGAAACCATCCAACAATTTTTTACTCTTAATAGTTTTTAATACATTATTACTTGTGTGGCCGAATTTGTGGTGCCACAACATACATGTATTTTCAGTAATGGCCTCAGATACATAGGAGGCATTACAAACTGTAGTGGCTTCAAACTTGAACAACTTCCCTAATCTCTTCCCTTTCACTACCACTAAGTTCCCTCTCACCAATCTGCAGCCATGCTTGTCAAATGTCACATGTATTCCCAAATCATTCAACTTTGAAATTGAAATCAGATTTCTAACCAATCCAGGAACATGCAAAACACCAGGGAGGGTTTTAATCCTCCCATCACTGAAACATAACAATACCTTTCCTTTCCCAACAATCGGATATGAAGAGTTGTCACCAAGGTAGATATTACCTCCATCATATTCTTCATATGAGGAGAACCATTCCTTATGCGAGGTCATCTGAAATGAGCATCTTGAGCTAACCAACCAGTGATCATTAGAAACAAGATTACATGCACAAAGTAAAACTTCTTCACCTGCATTCGAGGGCTTATCCGAAGCACTCTCCCACTGTTTCTTGGGGTTTCTGCACTCCTTCTTCACATGTCCCCTTTTACCACAGTTACAACACTTAACTCTTCTTTTTACCAGGAGTCTTAGACCAGCCTTTGGACTTGTCCTTACCCATTTTCTGATCTCCTTTAGGTCCCCTTTCCTTCAACCTTCCCCTAACACTGAGAGCATCCCTTGAACTATCCGAACTCTTCTTCCTCAATTCCTGTGACAGTAACACTGAAATAAGAGCATCCAACTTTGAATCTGCAAGGTTAGCAATGATAGCAAGGATAACATTCTCCCAAGACTCAGGTAAAGAACAAAGAAGTAAGATACATTTATCTTCCTCACTAACCTCAACATCTACTAAATCAAGATAACTCAATAACAAATTAAAAGAATTTAAATGCTCTGCAACTGATTCACCTTCTCGCATTTTCATGGAAAACAATTTTCTTTTTAAATAAAGTTTATTTACCATACTCTTGGCTTGGTAGATCTCACCCAACCAATTCCACAATTTGTATGCGGTCTCTTCCTTTGCGACAGTTAGTAGCATAGAATCTGAAAGACACAAATGGATGGTTCCTCGTGCCTTCTTATCCAATCTAGCCCACCCGTCCAGAGATACATCATCATGTTTCTTCTCTTTTTGAACAACCAACCATTGGTTTCTTTCTTCCAACAAATCTTCCATTTTCAGCTTCCACAACTCATACCCCGTTCCGTTGAACTTCTCAATGTCCATTCGAGAGGTTGATGCAATGGTGGATGCAACCATAATAACAACACAAGATCTACAAAACAAACACAACCAAATCTCCTACTACAGCTATAGCTTCCACACTACCACCCAAGAGTCAAAGCTGGTCAGACTCTGATGCCAAATGTTATAAATGAAAGCAACACTACTTTAATGGAAATCTGATTCGAATAAATTTCATCAATCTTTAAGTGTGCTTTAACAATGGAGATTGTAACAAAACATAAAACCCACTTCAGAAAAGATGTCAAACATGAAGAACTCAACACAATGACACAGTGTTTATGTGGAGAAAACCCTTGCATGTAAAAAACTCCACCAGGAGAGAGGCACAAGTTTGTATTAATCTCAACAAGATTGTACAATACATCAACTACACAACTTTCTCCACAAGTCTTCAATCCGACAACATTCCGGCAGCACCTGAGTACCTAAAATCTGTATTGTAGCAACAAATACATGGCAAATACTTATAGAAATGTTTTCCACTCCATTCTAGGTGTTTTCCTTCTCTTTCCTAAGATTCTCCAACCTGTAAGCATTAATTACCATCTTACACACATCTTACACTTGTCCAAAAACAACCATGCAACGGTTGGGGGCGCAAGACTAAATCTAGCCTCTTACAACATCTTGTGATGTGTCATAACCATCATAGATTCCACAAAAGAGTATCTTTCCAAGATAGGAACTTTGGGCTAAATATAGCAAATATACAACTAACATATCCATCATATGCGTCATAGAATCTTAGAATCTTATGACAACTGGCAACTGTCATAGATTCACTTACCAAACATTATGACAGTTTTCATACATGCCAAAAATAGTATATTTTGCAAGGGAGCATGCCTACCCTCATTTACTTTGAGTTTTTACATTTTCCAATAGTAAAAGTCATTCCGTAATTACCTCCGGTTACTTTGAAATTACCCCTACTAGTGAAACTAGTACATCTCCTCATGGATAATTACAAATTACATATAATAAATGGAATAAATACAATATTGGGATTTACAAGGTTAATGGCACCTTATCCCAACAATATCCTTACCCTTTTCCTTTGTCTTCTCCTTTTCTGGTTCTTTTTGTGCCTGAGTCTGATCATGCTTGTTATTGCCTTTAGGATAATGGACCCCTAAAATGGGTGTAGTAACTAGCTGCACGATTGGTGATGGATTCTTCTGCACATATTTCTTTTTTGTTGCTGGTGACTATGTTGGAACTTTCTTTATTTCTAGCACACTCTTTTTGGGAGCGCTACTACTTTTCTGCTCCATGTTCCCCTTGAATTTGTCCTTATCCCCATTCAATCCTTGTTTTGATTCCTTGACATGGGAATTATGCATAGGGACAATCCTATTTCTTAGTTGATAGCCTCCCTAGACTTGCAAAATGGCTGCATCACTTAGGGCTTTCATGTCCTCTTTTGAATGCTTGGACTTCTGATACTTTTTTTTCATAAGATCCCTCAAGTGTCTAAACTCATGAGCTAGCAATGTGTTGTGGGTGCCTAGAGGTTTTGAAAACCACTCCTACCATATGTGTTATGGCATCTTACTCCAAATTTACTTTATGCCATTTACTTCATGCATATATGCTTCAGTGACCTAGTGGTCCTAAATTTACACTAATCATATGTGTCATCCAATCCCTTTTGTATCAATTACTCTAGACTATTTGAGATTTCCATGAACATACATTGTGGGAGGATAGCAATTCCAAACTCTGCCCTATTCATATATGTCATGGCACCTTGCTCTAGATTTTACTTTACATTAGTTTACCCCAAATGTTGCTCCAATTTTTACCTTTTAATCCAAATTTGTGTCATACCTTATGTATGCTTCAAATAATGGTTATGGATTTTAGCACAAGCACTAGATGTGCATATAACTAACAACTTTTGTGCAAGTGCAAAAGATGACATATTTATACAATGTACCAAGATATCTAAGCATCAACCAAAATTAAATATTATATCCTTATCATGCAGGTATGTGCAGGATCATGATGGGCCAAACTATACCTCTAAGTGGCAATGAAAATACTAAAAATCAAACTTAATCAAGTTCATGTGAAAATTTGAATGGATTATCTACACAATTTGAAAAATATGTAAGAACAAAATTTGTAGAGAATTGAATCTAGTTTATGGGCTACTATTTTTTTTTTAAACTAAATTTACTTAGTGAAAAATAAATATTTCAATGAACAACTATTAAATTTTTCAGGAAAAAAATAAAAAGTGGGTGTCATTCCAGCCAACCTAACTATGAACAAAAAAATATTTTTTTGAATCTTTCAAAATAAGTAAAGGACTCATGCCCAGATGTGATGCATATTTTTTGAAATTTTTTCTAATAAAATAATTAGTTATGATTTTTTTACTATGACTTTTTTTAGAAACGAAAAACTAATTTTCCAACCAACCTAACTCGATAAAAAAAAATTGGAATTCAATTTTTTTAAACCTATAGCCAGAAAAACATAGAGTGTGACGTAGCTTTCAGATCTCAAAAAGGGGAAATAGTTTGAAAGTCATGGATGTTTTCCAATCAGCGTGTCCATCAGGATTTCAAACACACACTATATAGAAAATTATTAATAATTATTTAATAATATGATAACCAAGAAAATCTTATATTTTTAGAAAGTTGACAATTTCTTCAATAAACCCTTTTTGTTTTATCAAATTTTCATTAAAAAAAATCATCAGAATGAAGGGTGAAGTTCGAAGAAGAGAGTGAAACCTGCAAAAATGTTAGAATTTAGGGAAAGTCAACTATGACAGTCCCAAGCCTAAATACAAGGCAAAACCAAAGAAAAATGGATATCCGTTACTAACGGATATCTGTTAATAACGGATATCCATTTTGGGAAGCTAGAAATGGATATTCATTCCTAGGAAATGGATATCCGTTCCTGGGAAACAAAAATGTATTTTTTTCTTCTAGCCATAAGTTCCCTTCAATGAAAAACTATCTCTCCATCTCTAAATAGACTTTCACATGTTAAAATAAAGTGGCACAAGTTCCCAAGTGTGTTCATTCTCCTTTTGGATATGTTTCCATATAGCAAGGTCATCCTCATGTACTGTTAGTTATAGAATAACTTCCAAGGTAGCAAGTCTTTATTTACAAGAATTAACTTATGTGGCATATCCTAGTAATCCCCCAAAAGCATAGGTCTCTAGCTCAAATGAAGATTTTTGTGTCAATCAGCTTGAATGATCCCCAAATATATCCTTCTCAACCCTAGGTGGCATATAGATAGAAGAGTCTCTCCATTAGGAAACCAAAATGCATGGTTTAAAATAGATCCACAACCTTCCAAAGTGGCTATAAAGCCTTCTTTCAATCTTTTATCTACAAGCAAGAATTGTAGGAACAACTCCTTATGTCAAACTATTGTCATATAGGTTATCTCCTTCATGGATGTGTAGATTAACCATCATAGGTTGTCAAAAGCTCTCATGGCAACACCATCCTTATAGACTTCTTCAAGTTCAATCTTCACTTCAGAGGCAAAGTAGCTAGTCAAGAAGGGAATTTTATGACAATAGGAGAAGATTTTTATGTCAAATCAACAATCCATTTCATTCTTGGTGGCGACAATTCCACACCAAGCCTTCATGATCTCATGTATCTATCTCATGTAGCAACTTTAAGGAAGCAGTCATGCTTAATTACCATGTAGTCCTACAACCATAACAAAAAACAATATCAAATTCTTCTAAATGAGGAAACCTATCAGTCCAAAATCATTTATCTATAACAAGTTAATTCAACAACATTTTAGTCTTTAAAAGATACAAAGCATTATCATTGTCTTAAACCTACACCTATCCTTGTATATCTCTAGAAGATCTTCACCTATGATGTTTAGGATTGCAAAGATTTTCAAACCATAAGACTAAATTACAATTCAATTCTCCTAAGCATATAGAATGGAATTATTCATAAGAATACAAACAACCATTTACTACTTAGCCTATCTTCAAATTTCTCTCTTTTCCCTCATAATATCAAATTTTGATGTTGCCATGGGCAACCTCATCAAATTTTGACATCAAATTTTGTAAAATTTATCATATGAATGCTTTCAATCTCCCTCCAAGGAGATGATTATCTTGGTAGGCCTCTTATTTACATTTTTAGATCTACATAGCCCTTGAGGTGGTCCATATTCTCCAAGCAAAGCCTTTTTTTGTGGTATTCACACCTACAACCTTACTCTTAGAGATGATAGTCTTATAGCTACATTTCAGTTTTGTGAATCTCCTTTTCATTCATGTCAAGTGGATAAGCATTTTGTAATCTTATAAATGACCATCCTACTTGCATTACTCTACATACTTCTTCTTTGGCCTAGCTATATCTCTCTTTGACTTGAGATAAATAACTACTAGAACTAACCTGCATACACATGGAAAGAAGAATATTTAAATTCCTTGAGCTAAAAGTGGATAAACATTCATATGTTATGACTAAATTTAGCAACAAATCTTATGGCATTAAATCAATTCTGAAAATCATTATCATACACAAATCAACTTTGGATAGATTATTTACACATTGCAAAAAAATCTCTCTCAAACTTAATTCACTCTTGACTACAAAATATTTTGAATTTTGGGTAAGAAAAATCACCAATAGTATTCCATCTCCTTGTCCAAGGATTGACCTATGTGTGTCTTTCATGCATATACCGTACAACTTTATGAACTTATGGAACACTTGTTTGAATTTATGGTTTGAGAGTACTTTGTGTCCTAATATGTAGATTTTTGTGTAGACACTAGCTTTGAGACTAAAATGTGTGTATTTCTTTGATCTTGTGGTCAAATTAAAACTATTAATTCTAAACAATTGTATAAATCATGATAACCAAGTGCATGAATACGGGGATATTATTGAGGAATCAAACCTTGTGGTATGTGTGTTTACTAAGCATTGTAAACCTATGTAAAAACCCTAGATAGGTGTTTTCAAGCACGACAGGTGTTCCTAGATCATCATTTAGAGAGTTGTCCACTTGGATCCAACTTAGGCCCTAGATTAGTGGTATTAGAGTAGATCAACTTCATCTTGCATGACCTATCATATACTAATAGAGTATTTGACCCTTAGCATTAAACCTTTAGATCCATCAGACTACCTATTGACTCATTTCAAAATGACCAATCCAACACAAGAGGAGATACACATGGTGATCAAGAGTGAAATCAAAGAAGCACTTGTGGACCAACAAATTTTTTTGTTCAATTGATAAGATTGTTAACATAGGAAAACATAATAGATATCCATTTTATAGAATGGATATCCATTTTACAGAACAAATATCTATTTTGTAGAAGGGATATCCGTTACTAGATATTTGTTGCCCAAAGAATTGATCTTTAGGTAACAGATATCCATTATGTAAAAGCCAAAAAAAGTCAAAAGGAATGTTGTTGGGTCCAACAACCATGCCCACAGACCATCTTCAGTCAAAAAACTCGTGATCTCTGCCTGTTATAGTAAAAAAAACACTTTTATGCACTTTTAGACACACAATTTGCTTGTTACAATCATAAGGGTGATATTTTTGTTCCCCTAATGGGGAGCAATAGTCATCGTAAAGAAAAAAGGAGGAGGAAAGTTACATTGGAGGAAATTGAAGCAATTAGGGAAAAGGATAGAGCAAGGAAGATGATTGGAAGACCGGGTTTGGTAGATGCTCATCAAGTTGAAGCTTCTTCTTTACCATATAATGACATGCAAATTGAAGGTGTTAATGTTGAATATAATGAAATTTTAGATAAGAATGAAGTTGACCATGATATTGCAAATTAAAATGTTTCAAAATGTTATGAAACACCTATTGATAAGAGAAATATCATGGACAAAGAAGAAGAACAACATAGATGTTTGCTCGAAGAAAGTGGATATGAATCTCATGATGTTGAATTTACACTCCATAATCCATTTGTTGATAAAATTGATGAGGTTGATATCATGGATGTGTTAGTAATAATTTATGTTTGGGGTATCATGCTGGCGCCTTCCCTAAAAATCCAAAAATATTCTAAGTCTTTGGGCCTCCTCAGCATTTTTCAACTACAGCATCATATTTTCTTTGGAGGAGGTCATCATCATCATGTTTCCAGTCATCACCCTTTTGTTTCTCGCGGGGGTCATCATCATATTTTCTGTCAGCCTGATCTTTCGCTCCGGGGTGATATTTTAACATCGGGTGATCTTGGTTAAGATCATCCTGATGTTACTTTATCACTTCATGTTTGCTTTATCGCCCGGTGCTGCTGATGTCATTCCTTTATCAGGGTGATATTTGCCCATCTGCATCAGCATCATTTTCTCTTAGGAGGTGGTCAGCATCATCATGATATTCTATCGACCGAATATTTCATCAAGGTCATCATGTTTCAATATCAGGTGATATTCAGATATCATCCTGATCGTGCAGTGGAGCTACAGTGCACCCTGATATTTCTATCAAGGTGATATTTCCAAATATCTGGTTATCTTCTGAATATCATCCTGATGCCGATATGATGGTGACATCATCAAGGTCCAGGGGGTCATATTTCTAACACTAGTCATCTTGTGGAGATCCCTTGATATTTGCAAATATGACGATGACGTCATCTGGATATGAGGAGGTGCGCGATAGGCAGATATGCTGATGACGTCAGCAGGGTATGATGGTGACATCATCAGGATGTTCATCGGCCAGACATTTGGTATCGGCTAAGCAGGAGGATCTTCCTCCGATGCATCAGGTTGTTCCGATGAAGGTGAATATCTGGTTGATATTTCACGTGAAGGTATGGTTGGTCATCAGGTTGATATTCAAACATCAGGGTGATATTTTTTATCTGGTGATGCGGACGGCATGATACTTTCCTGCAGGGTGATATTTCACATCAGGGTGATGTGAATTATCGGGGTGAGCTCATGCAGATGATGATGCTAACATCAGGGTGATATTTCGAGCAATAGGATATCATGCTGGAGGATGATGATGATGAAGGCTTATGCTAGTGTCGTCGGGAGCAAAATCACCGACATCATATATGCTCGTGACCTAGTATATAAGGTGATGAGGAGGTTGCCGTGGGGTGCATGTGGGATAATTTGATCTTGCATAATTTGAAATATCAGGATGAGGTATTTTGGTAGAAAGGTTAGCGATGCACAATATTCTATTTTTCCCAAGGCCGTGAGTAGGTGGACATTAATGGCGAATGTTACAGGGTATGGGCGATGGCGTGGATGGATTTAGTACCCGATTAAAGATGTGAATCCCTAGGCGGCGGTGTAAGGCTCGAGATCACTCCCTGTCTCGTCTCCCACCTGCTGCATTGAATGTTTGAGCGCCATTTTCTCAATGAGCTGTATATGGCGAATTTTGACTTGTGCCATGTAATTAATGCTGTGCACCTTCCTGCTATATTTAGTAGGTTGTGTTGCTCATTTGAGGTTGTTGAAAACTGGACATATCTGGCTTTGTAATAAGATACAACTGGTTTTGGTTGCTCTGTGCAGGAGGTCTTGTGAGTTTATGTATCTCTTGTTGTATGTCTCATGCATGAATCTACTGATTTCATGATTGGTTTTATATGAGTAATGCTGTATTTGCATGTGTTTTGTTAATTCTGTCTCTAGTATTGCATGTGTCCTTCTTCTGGATCTAGATATCTAAGGGGTGTCTAGTATTCTAGAATATAGAATTCCTGTATTGAATGCTTGATCTTTCAACTTCTGCTCAAGGGGTAGATTAAAGTGTTTTCAGATTAAGTGTTGGGAAGGATATACTGCAATAGGGATGCCATAAGTAGAGATAACTTAACACTCTGTATGGGGAGGTATCTGTAAGGCAGATATCACACAAATCCCCTTGAAATCTAGTTTTATTGTGTTCATGCTGCTCATTCACAGGTGTATGTCTACTGACTCCAAGCCCTGGATAGGCACCAATCTAGCTCTGTGTTGAGGTTATACACCAGGTCCAGGTTTGCATCCAAACATAAAATCAAATTCAAACTTCCAAAACAACCATTAGGACCTTAGAAGTAGTTTAGGACCAAGATCCTCTGATTCACAATTGAACATAAGCCCAAAGCTAGCCCCTTTGCACTTATCTCATAGTTTTGGTCTTCATACAGGAGGATTTATCTGCTTTGTGTCAACATCCCGAGCCAACCCACAAGCATATTCTCATGGGTGTTGAATAGGGAATACCCCCCTAGGTTTTGCAGAGCCTGAAGAAGAAGAGGAGATAAAAATAGAGTCTATCTCCTATACTGTTGGCCCCTAGCCCAGAGCTCCTATTGATCATTGATGGCTTCTTTGTAGGGAAATCTAGGAATGAGCATCCAGTCAGGGAAATAACCAACAGGATGAAATAATGAAAATCAATGTATCTCCAAATTACATAAGAAGAGAGGACATTTGTCAAGAAGAGAATGAGCATGTTGAAATTGTAAAACATCCAAGAACCCCAAAATGGTTACTTGAAATTGATGAGAACATAATGGAAAAAATTGAAGGCAAGAGGTCGTCACGAACAGTTCAGTTGTGGGATTCAAACCTCTTCAATGAATACTTTGAGAATAAAACATTAACTAAACAATCCCAACTTTTTGTGCAATTACTAAAGATGTACAGAATGAGACCTTTACTAAAGAAATTAAAGATTCAGTTAAACAAAGTGTTCGATCGGAATAAAATTATTGTTAGAAGCCTTTTCAATGCACTCAATTCTATTGGAAAGACTAGCAAGGAGAAAGATAAAAGAGCTGCTCGTAGAGTAATAACAACCTCAATAGTGAGAAAACAATTAAAAAAGGCTTGATTAATGAGGCAAACTTGTGTTGACTTGAGATTGAATCATAAAACATTGTCAAAAGCACTAGCATTAAGATCAAGACTATATAGTCCTCTTGGAAATGAGACTTGGGCTTTCAGTGGTAGGCTTCCATGAGTTGATAAGAAGCTAATAAATAGCACAAAGGAAGAAATTGAATGATTTTGGCACACTAACTCTAGGGTATCACCGAATGCAAAAGATGCTTTAAAGTTAAGAATTGGTGATAATGATTGCACACCACATCCTAAACATTATTTGGAATGTAGCCAAACAACATTGTACAAACAATATTGTGAAAGACACCCAGGCATGACAATCTCACAAAAAGAATTTGAATCTCTTAAGCCATTTTATTGTGTTCCTCTTAAAATTTGTAATACGTGTTGTTGCAAATACCATGTAGAGTTTTCTATGTATCATGAATTATTATGCAATATTCATTCTACTTTGCACACTAATGAAATGTTATAGGAGTGTCGTGCAATTCAACTACCAAAGTCATCTAGGGGCTTATTGGATTTATTTCTATATATTAGAGATGATGGTTACATTTTCTACAAGAATGATTGTTTAAATAAAAAGTGTTTACAATGTGGTGGGTTATCAAAGTTTATATCATATTTTCATGAGGGTAGCGGTCATGATTTTGGAAAGAGAATGGTTGAGAAAAAGAGATATGAGACAGTGAAATACAATTTGAAAAGTGGAGATGAAGATTCTAGATGTGAGTTGATTGTAAGAGAGGTAAGTATTGTTGATTTTATTGATGATCTTAAGTAAAATATTTTCTACAAGTATGCCAGACATAGCCACAAGTCTCGATGGTTAGATCAATAGTTCAGGATGTGTAAAGACTTTTTCCTGATTGAAACTATTGTCTCCATAGTTGATTTTGTAGAAAACTACACGTTGCAACCCCAAAACGAAGTGCAATCCCAGTACTATAATTCTATTCAGGTTCTATTTTTGTTCACATCACATACAAACATGCCCCCAAGAGTACAGAAGAGAATAGGAAGATTGTCAAAGAATACCATTTTTACATGAGTGATGATCGATCTCATTCATCAAAGTATGTGCAATATTGTTTTCAACAATTTTATGGGTTCTTGCAAGAAAAAAATATTAGAATGGATCAACATCTCATTTGGTCAGATAATTGCATTGGTCAATTCAAGAATGCTCGTATGTTCTATTGGTTGAGCAGAATGCATGCAGAGAGGGGTATACCTCATATTTGGAATTTTTTTGAAGCTAGGCATGGAAAAGGGGAATATGATGGAGCGGGTGCATGCATGAAGAGAGATCTTTTTAAAGAACAACTAAAGATTAGAAGCGGTGCTACATTCAATGATGCAGGTTTTATTGTTAAGTGGTGTAACTATGTATTGTCATAAGGAGTGGCTCTTGATTTAGAAGTGTGCAAGTTCTTTTGGTTGGTTGATGAGGGGATAGCGAGAGAGAAATTGGATTGTCAGAGAATCAATGAATCATCAGAGATGCATTCATTTCGAAGCTCAGATGCAAGTGCATGGACTATTTGGACATGAGAATTAGCTTGATTTTGTCAGAGTTGTATTAAATGTGATTGGGATAATTGTGAGCCAAGTGAGTGGATAGATGCATGGATTGCATGATAATTGTGAGTCAAGTGAGTTGAACTGAGATAACAACATCTACTCCATGCCAAGGTTCAGTTCCATTGAAGCTCAAAACACCTCTGCTCTGCTCTGCTACTTTACTTCGTTTCTATCTTCGCACTTTACTTCGCTTCTATCTTCGCATCTTCACACTTAGATACAATTTCACGACTCAATTACAAGTATTTATACACTACATCAACCTTGGAATGATCATCAAGGCCAGAATTACAATCATCAATCGTTGGAACAATCTCCAATGTCGGCATTACAAACATACATAAAATAGGTCTGGAACTAATAAAAAATTATGCTAAGGAAATGTAGTAAAGATGTATATGGATCACGCCATGCCTTAGCTGGGACTCAAACACGATCTTCCACACCACAACACTCTTCTACAATCTTCAAGAGATCTCTGCAATCACTGAAATTAACCAAGTCAGCTAAGACTGGTGACACGCTACATTATCTGGGAATAATATTCAAACATGATCTCAATTGCTTAACATGGACCAATGTAAAGGTAGGAACATGACTAGGAGGGATCCACAGGCATGTTGTAATCACCAAGAGAAACCGCACAAACTCTAACCACTTTATCCATGAGATTCTTCATATCGGAGCACATGAACTTCATTGTCTTCAACTATCATAAAAGAAAGATAGCTTGCGGACTGCCAAATCATGAATCATTGTAGTTGTAGTCAGTAGTCATCATCCCAGACTTCCCTCTAGAACCGCAGAGCAAAATACTTCAATGCAGAGAAATGCGGAGCAAATTACTTTCTCCCTGTCACCAGTGAATAATCAGAAAAAATAGGTTTTACTCTGGTGAATGTAACTCACTCAATTCTTCACACCAGAGGCTCAAACTCAGGATTTAGCATCTTCAGACATGCCTCTAAATAACTTCCAAACTGTAGACCAAGATCTTCAATATACAAGAAATGTGGAGCAATCTTCTGGACCGTTCTTCAATATGCAACTCACTGTCTTCACTGTGATTCACTATTTCCTTTCTGATTCTTCCGGAGGGGCTAATTTTCTCAGTGTCCTCAACATATAAGGCTTCTAATCAATCAAAAGATAAGGATATAGTTGACACCAATGACGACATAGATATGTTGACATCAATGACAACACCGATTAGACATACTCGCAACAATCTCCCCCTTTGTCATTGATGACAACATATGATGTGAAAAACTGTAACTACCATCAAGACAAGATTCTCCCCCTTACTCTTCACACTTTTGTATTCTTTCCTCTCTAAGTTTTTCACATGATTTCTCTCCCCATTTGACATCAATGGCAAAGGGCACATACTTGCATTTTGCTTCTATGATCCAACTAAACTGCTACCAATACATCTAGCTGCTCCCCCTAAGAGGTAGCCCTCAAAAACATTAATCTAGATCAAAGAATGACACTTGAGCTCCACTGGATTGATGCATTACTATGCATCTTAGTTTAGGATAGGAGGGGTGATGACCCCTAACTTCTCTTTGAGATACTCAAAGGTATCTTTAGGCAAAGGCTTAGTGAAAATGTTTGCAATCTGATCCTTTGTGGACACATAATCCAACTTTACTTCATTCTCTATCACCTTCTCTCTCAAAAAGTGATACCTTATTGATATGTGATTTGTTCTTGAATGCATTACTGGATTCTTTGATATGTTTATGGCACTTGTATTGTCACAATAGATTGAAATTAGATCTTCATACACAACTCTTATATCCTTCAAAGTCTGCTTCATCCATAATACTTGAGTGCAACAACATGCTGCTGTAATATACTCTGCTTCTGCAGTTGACAAGGATATTGAATCTTGTTTCTTGCTCAACCATGAAACCAATCTATTTCCCAAGAAGAAGGTACCTCCACTTGTACTCTTTCTATCATCAACATCTTCAGCCCAATCTGCATCTGTATAAGCACTGAGAGTGAAATCATTGTTCTTTGGATACCATAAGCCATAATCTAGAGTACCTTTCAAATACCTTGGGATTCTCTTAACTATCATCACATGTGATTCTCTTGGATCAACTTGAAACCTTGCAACAAGACAAACTGCATGTATAAAATCAAGTCTAGCTTGGGTTAGATAAAGCAATCCTCCAATCATGGATCTATATTTTTTTTGATCAGCTTTAGGTGATTCATCAGTTTTGCTCAACTTGCAACCAGTCACCATGGGAGTACATACCGGTTTAGAGTCTTCTATCCCAAATTTCTTTAGCAACTCTTTCACATACTTAGACTAAGATATGAAGATTCCTTCATCTAATTGATTAATTTGTAGACCCAAAAAGAAATTCATTTCACCAAACATGGACATTTCAAATTCAATTTTCATCTCACCAACAAACCTTATGCACAAACCTTCATTTCCTGCAAAGATAATGTCATCAACAAAGACCTCAACAATCAAGATCTGATCATCATTGATTTTGAAGTACAGATTTCTATCTGCAGTACCTTTACTGAATCCCAATTGCAATAAATACTTGTCTAACCTTGCATACCAGGCTCTAGAAGCTTGTTTGAGTCCATACAATGCTTTCTTCAACTTGCATACCATATCACCTTGATTTGACAATTGGAATACCTCCGGTTGCTCAATGTATACTTCCTCTTCTAATTCTCCATTCGGGAAGGCAAATTTCACATCCATCTGATATACTTTAAAAACTTTGTGAGCTGCAAATGCCAAAAACATTCTAATTACTTCAATCCGAGCTACTGGGGCAAAATTTTCTTCAAAGTCTATCCCTTCAATCTGAGAATATCCTTTGCACACAAGTCTTTCTTTATTCCTTACAACTTCTCCATTTTCATTGAGCTTGTTCCTGAAGACCCATTTAGTTCCAATAAGATTTTTGTCAGCAGGTCTAGGAACTAATTCCCAAGTTTCATTCTTCTCTATCTGCAATAGTTCTTCCTCCATTGCCTTTACCCAATTCTCATCATTGCATGCTTCATTCATAGTTTTTGGTTCAATCTTTGAAAGCAAATAGTAATTGACTTGTTCCTCTGCAGCTCTTCTTCTTGTTAGCACACCTTGGTTCTTGTCACCTATAATTTGATCTTTAGAATGATCGATCCTTACATACCTGGGAGTCTTGACAACACTTTCCGGAGCCTCTTCTTCATCCTGACTGTCTTCTTGCTTGTCTTTCTCTTCATTTTCTATAGTCATAGGTTCATCTAGTTCATAACAAATTAGGTTTGATATTCTTTCTTTGCCTTCATCTACCTTCACATTTGCACTCTCAACAATCTTTTTGAGCCTTTTGTTGTAGCACTGGTAAGCCTTACTCTTTGTAGAGTATCCAAGAAAGATTCCTTCATCACATCTTGCATCAAACTTTCCTAGATCTTCATCTCTGCTGATATAACACTTGCTTCCAAAGACTTTGAAATATTTATTGTGGGAATTCTTCCATACCATAATTCATAGGGAGTTTTAGTACCATTACCTTTCACTTGAACTCTGATTTGAATGTAGACAACAGTGTGAATAACTTCTTTCCAAAAGACTTTCGACAGACCTTCTTCCTTCATCATTGTCCTAGCAACCTACTGAACTGTCATGTTCTTCCTTTCTACAACTCCATTCTATTGAGGAGTCCTAGGTGCAGACAGTTGCCTTTTTATCCCATGATCTTCATAGAAAATGTTGAATTCATTTGAAGTGAACTCACCTCCTCTATCAGACCTTAAGCATTTCATCTTCAAATCTATTTCATTCTCAACCATTGCCTTGAAAGATTTGAACTTATCTAGGGCTTCTGATTTATCTCTTAGAAAAGTAACCCAAGTCATTCTAGAATAATCATCAATAAGCAACATGAAGTACCTATCACCTTGTAGACTTCTCACCCTTGTAGGACCACAGAGATTTATATGCACTAGATTCAACAAACCGGTAGAAAATCGTTCTTTTCTCTTGAAACTTGTTTGCTTTCCCAACTGACATTCCTTACAAATTGAGTTGGAGGGTTTCACAAGTCTTGGTAAATCTCTCACAGCCTGACTTGAACTTATCTTTACCAGACTATCAAAGTTTATATGACACATCCTTCTATGCCACAACCAACTTTCATCTACCTGAGCCAACAAACAATAATCATTAGTTCCTCTTAATTGATAGATGTTTCCTCTTGTCTTCTTACCGGTAGCAATCATAGTTCTAGAGCTTTCCATGATCTTTCACCCATTATCTTTGAATCTTAGATCATATCCTTTGTCACACATCTGACCAACACTCAAAAGATTATGCTTCAAACCCTTCACATACAGAACATTGTCAGTATTATGCTTTCAATCAAATGAAATAGATCATTTTCCACAAATCTTACTAGCTGCATTATCTCCAAACCTAACCAGTCCTCCATCATACTTTTCCAAACTTACAAACTTACTTTTGTCACCGGTCATGTGATGTGAGCATCCACTATCAATAATCCATTCATCCTTATCTTTCTCAACCTGAACAGCCAAAGCACTTTCTTCTACTAGTTTTTCATCCTTCACATAGCTAGTAGGATTAGTAGACACATGATCTTCTTTAATATCAATAAACAAGCATTCATTTGCACTAGTATTAGCATCATCAGATTCATCATCGATCACTCCTTCATCATCAAAATCTCTGACATAGTAGCATTTCTTTGGAACTCTAGGCCTACTCTCATATTTCTTCATATTTCTTTGAATTCTTTCAGGACATATGGAAGCATAGTGACCTACTTTACCACAAGAGAAACATTTGAAAGGTAATTTAACTTTGAACTTACTGGATCCTCTTTGTAGCCTGTCAACAAAGTTAGCTTCAATTTCATCAAAGTCATCATCCACCTTGTATTTCTCAGCTCTGGAGACATCTACTGAAGTACTGGCTTTAAAAGATGATTCAACTTTAGGCAAGGCATCACCAAATTCTCTCATCTCAAAGGCTGTAAGATTTCCAAGCAACTGATCTCTATCAATAGTCTTCACAGTCATGAATTCTTCAATTGTAGCTACCTTGTGACTATAGGATTTTGGTAGTGATCTAAGAATTTTTATCACAACTTCCTTATCAGTGAGAGTTCCTCTCATACCTTTTATTCCAGTGACAAGTTCATCAACTCTTTGCATAAAGGCTGTTATGTTTTCATCTTCATTCATCTTCAAACCTTCATATCTTACTTTCAGGCTTTGTAGCTTGGCTTCTCTTATAGAATCGTCTCCTTCATACAAATTTTCCAGCTTCTCCCATACCTCATTTGTAGATTCAAGGTCCACAACTTTTGTCAGCACTGAGTTGCTTAAGGAACTTAATAGAGCATCCTTTGCTTTGACATCCAACTCATATTCTTTGATATCATCTTTAGTTGTTAAACCACCTTCAGGCATGACAAATTGTGATAGTGTAGCTAGCCATACTTTATAACCAAGATAGAGAAGATGGCTTTTCATTCGTGCCTTCCAAAGAGTATAGTTTGTCCCATCAAAATGTGGAGCTACCTTCTTATAAGACATCCTGGATCTTCCTCAAGTTGTTAGGCTTTCTTTAGAGGAAATTAGCTCTGATACCAATTGTTGAACTGCACTAGACAACTGAGAGGGGGGGTGAATCAGTTGTCCTAAAACTTTAGCCAATTTCAATCATAAACTTATCAATTACTTATATTCAGATATAACCATGAAAACATAAAATGAGAAGCTCAAGACAAATACATAATCAACACAGGAGACACCAAATTTTTACGTGGAAAACCCTAAAAGGGAAAAATCATGGTGAAGGTTAGCCCACAGAAATATATATAAGTTATATCAATACTGAAAATCAGAGGCTCACTGCCTACAGAGCTCACTGTCTAAATTGCTCATTGCAAACAAAGGCTTACTGCCTATGGACAGCTCACTGCTAAAGGGTGGTTCACTGTCAAAGGGTGGCTCACTACCAAAAGGTTGAATTGAGATAAGAACATCTACTCCATGCCAAGGTTCAGTTCCATTGAAGCTCAAAACACCTCTGCTCTACTCTGCTACTTTACTTCTCTTCTATCTTCGCATCTTCACACTTAGATACAATTTCATGACTCAATTACAAATATTTATACACTACATCAACCTTGGAATGATCATCAAGGTCGGCATTACAATCATCAACCATTGGAACAATCTCCAAGGTTGGCATTACAAACATACATAAAATAGGTCTGGACCTAATACAAAATTATGCTAAGGAAATGTAGTAAAGATGTATACGAATCATGTCATGCCTTAGATGGGACTCAAACATGATCTTCCATGCCACAACACACTTCTACAATCTTCAAGAGATCTCTGAAATCACTGAAATTAACCAAGTCGGCTAAGACTAGTTACACGCTACATTATTTGGGAATAATCTTCAAACATGATCTCAATTCCTTAACACATACCAATATAAAGGTAGGAACACAATCAGGAGGGATCACAAGCATGTTGTAATCACTAGGAGAAACTGCACAAATTCTAACCACTTTATCCATGAGATTCTTCATACCGGAGCACATGAACTTCACTGTCTTCAACTGTCACAAAAGAAAGATAGCTTGCGAACTGCCAAATCATGAACCATTGTAGTTGTAGGCACTAATAATTATCTCATACTTCCCTCTAGAACTGCAAAGCAAAATACTTCAATGCAGAGGAATGCGGAGCAAATTACTTTCTCTTTGTCACCAGTGAATAATTAGAAAAAGTAGGTTTTACTTTGGTGAATGTAACTTGAACTCAATTCTTCACACCGGAGGCTCAAACTCAAGATTTAGCATCTTCAGACATGCCTCTAAATAACTTCCAAACCACAGACCAAGATCTTCAATATACAAGAAATGCAGAGCAATCTTCTAGACTGTTCTTCAGTATGCAAGTCACTGTCTTCACTGTGATTTACTTTTTCCTTTCTGATTCTTCCGGAGGGGGTAATTTTCTCAATATCCTCAACATATAAGGCTTCTAATAAATCAAAAGATAAGGATATAGTTGACACCAATGACAACACCGATTAGACATATTGCAACATTATTTCAAGGTCAATTATCTTTAGTCAATGACATGGAGAGCTCATTTGACTATGAACATCTTTCAGACCTTGTACAACCAGGTCATGTTTATGCATTTGTTGCACCACATTGAAATGAAGAGAGATTAGACTATTGGTTAGCACATTGTGTACAGGGAAAACAAAAGCTAACACGACCTATGATAGATGATGGTGGGTTCACATATCCTATAGGATCAATTGTTATTGTTGGGACTTGGTTGCGAACATATATGATTAGAAAGAATGACATCCATGCATTTGAAGACTTTGAGAAGCATAAAATCATATTGATGTATTCACACCTAGTTGTAGCAACAAATGTTAAGTTACTAAAGCATCATGCAAAACCAAAAACAAAACAACTATGGACAATTAGTAATGTTGATCATGAAGCAACATTGGATACTTTGAAGGTAAGAGATGACTCCTCAGGTATGCTTGACTAGCATTTAAATTTCCAGATGGACAGGTATGACAATTTTATCTTAACTTGTTCTTGTTTTTTCTATTTGTTAGAATTATTTTATTAAAAATCTTGTTTCTTTAACTATAATGCATGCTTTTGACTATACAGGACTATGAATGAGGTTATTTTTCATGGCATTGTAGATGTGAGGTACGATTTTTAGTGTTCAATTGTATTTCTTAATATTTTGCTTTCTAGATTTTTCTACATACTAATTTCTAAATTCATTTTGTGCATATCTTGCAATCAAGGCATTGCATGAGATGACATGTATTTGATGTGTTCTACCAAACAATTCATGTGCCTTGTCTATGCTTCCACATTTTGCATACATGTGTCATAAGGTAATTGCAATTACCACATATGACAAAATTCTCATATCCTTAAAGCAATAAATCTATTTTATGCACATTTGTAATTATTGCATTCCATAAGACAACATCTCTTTGAGTTGTTTTGTAAAATAGTTCACGTGGCTTGTCTATGCTTCCACACTTTGCTTTACACCCACCAATTGCATTTGCTTGAAATTTTCTAAAGCAATAAATCCATTTTGTGCATATCTTGAAATCATTGCATTCCATCAAACAACAACTCCTCTAACAAAATAAGTTCCTTAAGAATGCAATTTTCAAGGTGTGAATTGGTTAGTAAGGCATGTACTGATCTAGAAACTTCTTCAAACCCCATATGCCATGCCTAATTGCCATACGTCAAGCATAAATAACAAGATAGCTAATTTTGTTATTAAGATTTCCCTTGTAGCATTAGGTTCTCATGTTTCAAGCATATATATTAATATGCAGCTATACTATGTGTAGTTTTGGCATCATGACCTTCGTGTGCAACTTCTTATTTTATATTTTCTCATCATTTCATCCACAAATATACCTTCATACATGCATTTCCATGAAATGATCAATCTAGATTGTAAGATCTTCATGACTGTCCTAGCTGAAAGTGAATAGCCACAAAGGTCTTAAGATGATTTTCTTTTTGGTCTTAGATCTCTTCAACATCCCTATGTTTGATCTTTGCATGGTCTAAGATAGCCTCTTCAACCTTCTCTAGAGCTTAGGATAAAAAATCTTTAGGGACATCATGACCATGTTCATATGGACTAGTATAACAATCCTATTCACCACCATGACCATGTTCATATGGACTAGTATAAAATTTACCTTGCTTTCCTATTTTGGGATATTAAGAGGCTACCTTGACTATCCCGACCCTTCATGACTATGTTGTCATATTAAGAGGCTACCATAATCCATTTAGTAACATTGTTTTATGTTATAAATTCAAGTTGTGTTCTTAGTAGGGTATCAAATTAGCATCATTCATGTTTGCCATCTTCTAAGGGGACATTGTCAACATTCACATGATGATCATTTTAAATTTGAAGAAAGAGGGACTGTCACAGTCCATACAATAGTCCTACTTCTATTTCATGTCATATTATAGGACCATTATTCCAAGAAGAAGCACTCATCCATTTGTTAGAAAACTCATGGGTACTAGTTTCATTATATCATTCATTTAAGATAATTTGAAGATACCATCAACTAGAGATAGAGAGAACAGTCCATGTAAAGGAGAAGAAGATAATTTCATAAAGGGATTTAAGACTATTTGCCATTGTGATAGTCATTTACGATTTGTATCATGCCCATTAACTAAGAAATCTCCATGACAAATGGGTTTAGGGGTTGTCTTAGGGTATATAGAAGATGATACAAAGGGAGTTATAAGGAGATAAAACACTAAAAAGGAGGTTTTCATGAGTTTAGGATAGTCACAAGTCTATATAATAGTCCACTATCATAGTCATGACCATCATGAAGTTATTTTTAATGCATTACTTAAGATTTCTTTGATCTTTTGTCATGAGTATCCAGAAGGTATAGATAGATCAGTATTGCAACTTGCATAGTAAACAATAACCCTAGACATTGTCCTATGTTATTTTAGCTATAGCAATCCCATTACTAGTTTTTGCAAGATAACAAGATCTTTATAATATATAAATGCAGGTGTTTTAGAGAATAGAGCTATTGTACATTCAAGGGACTGAGATTAGTGGTTAAAGGATTTAGCTTTCACTTTGGTGACATTCGATATATTTCGTAAGGTGGCATATAAGATAGAATTCTAAACTTAGTGTTTCTTAATCTTCCATCAAACTTCTTATTACAATTTATTTTAAGTCAGTTGCAGTTGATAGTGTTTACCTTGCTTAACAATTTTTAACGCATTATAAATGCATGTGTATTTCACATAGGGTTGGAGTACTTAGATCTATTTATGTAGTTGGAAACAACATTTTGTGTATTCTACCTAGACCATGACTGTGTTTTGAGTATGAATGATGGCTACGAGGGAAATACATCCACCATTGCTGAGTTACTAGTAGGTTAAATTTTTTTTGCTTGACATATTTTAACATATAAGTGCAGGTGTTTTGGAGAATAGAGCTATTGTACATTCAAGGGACTGAGATTATTGGTTAAAGTATTTAGCTTTCATTTTGGAGACATTTGATATAATTCCTAAGGTGACATATAAGATATCTTTCATCAAACTTCTTATAAAAAATATTAAAATTAGTTGTAGTTGATGGTGTTTACTTTGCTTAACAAATTTTTAACTTATAAATGCAGGTGTTTTTGACTATAAAGCTATTGTATTCAAGGGATTGATACTAGTGGTTAAAACATTTAGCTTCCATCGTGGAGACATTTATTATATTTTAGATTTGTATATTTTGTATATCCTATGAGGAGATTATGACCATAATATAATAATGTTTCCATCTTACATATCCTCCTAGTGTTTCTTCACATTTGGAGCTAATAATTGATAACCATTTCATGTGATTTTAGTAGTACACTCTTTAAGGTATATTTTTTTATTATGTTTAATGCTAGATTTGATGGTTATATATGTAGTGATTTGATGTTATGGATATTTTAACAATAAACTAGTATATCTCTTCAAATCAGTCCCAAAAACCTCTTAATAATCGTCCCAAAAACCTCTTAAAATCACATGTCTCCCCTTATGAAAACTAGGGTCTTTGCCGGTACATTGTAGCCCGATTTGATTGGGACACCTGGGGAATGAAACAAGGCCTCCACTAGCATAAAACCACCCACACCAACCTGTTAGCACCATCGGTTAGGTCCCACAAGGTTAAGAATGCAAAATATGGCTCTTGGCACCTTTACACTACATGTCACTGAGTCATTTTGCAAGAGTGCATCCATCGTTGACACAGTCAAACAATGTTGACTTGGTCAAAATGGAGAGAGGTTATTGTGGAGAGGCCTGACATCCAGACGTAGGTCCAAATGGATCATTCCTAGGTGCCACGAAGTGCGAGAACTACTTCGTCAAAGTCTGGTAATTTTTGGTTCTTAGGTCTCTTAAGAGACTTTGTTGGTACATTGTAGCCCGATTCGATTGGGACATCTGGGGAATGAAATAGGGCCTCCACTAGCATAAACCTACCCACCCTGACTTGTCAGTGCTGTCGGTTAGGTCCCACGAGGTGAACACAAAATATGGCTCTTGGCACCCTTACACTACATGTCACTAAGGCATTTTGCAAGAATGCATCTGCCGTTGGATCGGTCAAACGATGTTGAGTTGGTCAAAACTGAGAGATGTTATTGTGGAGCAGTCTGGCATCTAGATGTAGGTTGAAATGGATCATTCTTAGGTGCCACTAAGTGTGAGAACTACTCCGTCAAAGTTTGGCAATTTTTAGCTCTTAGGTCTCTTAAGAGACTTTATCTGTACACTATAGCCCAATTCGATTGGGACACCTGGGGAACAAAACAAGGCCTCCAATAGCATACACCCACCCACCCTAACCTATCAATTCTATAGGTTAGGTCCGACGAGGTGAAGAACACAAAATATGGCTCCTGGCACCTTTACACTACATGTCACTAAGGCATTATTTAAGAATGCATCCATCGTTGACACGGTCAAACAATGTTGAGTTGGTCAAAACTAAGAGAGGTTATTGTGGAGAGGCTTGACATCTAGCTGTAGATTAAAATAGATCATTCATAGGTGCCATGAAGTGCAAGAACTACTCCGTCAAAGTCTGGCATTTTTTGCTCTTAGGTCTATTAAGAGACTTTGCCAGTACACCATAGTCCAATTCGATTTGGACACCTTGGGAATGAAACAAGGCCTCCGCTAGCATAAAACCACCCACCCCGACCTGTTAGCACCATTGGTTAGGCCCCACGAGTTGGAGAACACAAAATATGGCTCTTGGCACCTTTACACTACATGTCACTGAGGCATTTTTCAAGAATGCATCTGCTGTTGGCACGGTCAAAGGATGCTGAGTTGGAACCTATGAATGAATGATCTTGTTGTAGGTCCCAACAGATCATTCATAGGTTCCACAAAGTGCGAGAACTACTCCATCAAAGTCTGGTATTTTTTTGCTCTTAGGTCTCTTAAGAGACTTTGCCGGTACATTGTAGCCCGATTCGATTGGGACACTTGGGGAATAATATAGGGCATCCAATAGTATAAACCCACCCACCCTAACCTTTCAGTGCCTTCGGTTAGGTCCCACGGGGTGAAGAACATAAAATATGGCTCTTGGCACCTTTACACTACATGTCACTGAGGCATTTTTCAAGAATGCATCCACCATTGGCATGGTCAAACGATGTTGAGTTGGTCAAAATCGAGAGAGGTTATTGTTGAGGGGCCTAAAATCCACTTGTAGGTCCAAACAGATCATTCGTAGATGCCACAAAGTGTGAGAACTACTTTGTCAAAGTCTGGCAATTTTTTGCTCTTAGGTCTTTTAAGAGACTTTGCCGGTACATTGTAGCCCGATTCGATTGGGACACATGGGGAATAAAACAGGGCCTCCACTAGCATAAAACCACCCACCTTGACCTTTTGGCACCATCGGTTAGGTCCCACAGGGTGTAAAACACAAAATATGGCTCTTGGCACCTTTACACTACATGTTACTAAGTCATTTTTCAAGAAAGCATCTGCCAGTGGCACGGTCAAACGATGTTGAGTTTGTCAAAACCAAGAGAGGTTATTGTGGAGGTGCCTAACATCTAGCTGTGGGTCTAAATAGATCATTTGTAGGTTCCACGAAGTGTGATAACTACTCCATCAAATTCTAGCAATTTTTTTCTCTTAGGTCTCTTATGAGACTTTGTCGGTACATTGTAGCCCGAATCGATTGGGACACCTGGGGAATGAAACAGGATCTCCAATAGCACAAATCCACCCACCCTGACTTGTCAATGCCATCGGTTAGGTCCCATGGGGTGAAGAACGTTTGGGTGCCACAAAGTGCAAGAACTACTCCGTCAAAGTTTAGTAATTTTTTGATCTTAGATCTCTTAAGAGACTTTGCTAGTACACTATAGCCCGATTTGATTGGGACACTTGGGGAATGAAATAGGGCCTCCACTAGCATAAACCCACCCACCCTAACCTGTTGGCACTGTCAGTTAGGTCCAAATATGAATCATGCCAAATGTATCTCTCTCCCTATGTAGTCATCTTTGTCGTCTGCAAGGGCAAAAATGTTCACTCCCCCACAAACATTGGAACGCACTGAAGGCACAACTCATTCTAGTCTTTCCAAAACTTATGTAGATGTGAGGAAAAAGAGGATATGCAAAGTATGTAGACCATATAGAAGGTGAAATGAGGATTGCAAATCATGCCAAATGTACATCTCTCTCCCTATGTCTCTCTCTCTCTTCCTCTGTACCTCATTATGCTCTTACCATAACCCATATGGAAGGTGAAATGAGGGTATACTAGACCTATAGACGATGAAATGATGATAGGAAAATCATGTTAAACATATAGAAGGTGATATGATCTTAACAAAATAATGTCAAACATATAGAAGGTGAAATGAGGATACGTTATACATGTAGAAGGTGAAATGAGGATACGTTATACATATAGAAGGTGAAATAAGGATAAGCGAATCATGTAAAACATGTGGACCTATGAAATAAGGATATGTAAAGCATGGAGACCATATAGAAGGTGAAAATAGGATAACCAAATCATGTTAAACATGTGGACCTATGAAATGAGGATATGTAAAGCATGAAGACCATATAGAAGGTGAAATTAGGATAAAAAATCATGTCAAACATGTGGGCCTATGAAATGAGGATATGAAAAGCCTGGAGACCATATAGTAGGTAAAATGAGGATGTGTGAATCATGCCAAACGTGTCTCTCTCCCTACATGGAGACATACATACTGTGAAATGAGGATATGATATTGAAACATGGATTATATATGATAGTGAAACATACTTCCATTTAAGATACATACACCTATTTACATTTACAAATGCAACAACTATTGAATTTGGGTTGTGGATGACATTTCTTTGCATAAACTAGATAATGAAATGGGTAAACACACATGCATGTCTTTGATCATTAATACAAAAATAACTATCTTGGATTGAATGAAAAACATCACAAGTTTTATCATTTTTAACATGTATCTTGCATGTTTAACATGTAAGATGAGAAATTATCAATGATTATCATATCAAATCTAGAAGTTTCTATATCAAATGTAGTGATCTATGAAAATCTAACATGTCAAAGCTAGTGTTCTCGAATGAAAAAACTCACATGTCAAATGTTCTAAGAAAATCCTATATCTAACTAAAACTACAATCACATGGCAATTAAGATCAAGTTATGTATTGAGGTATGAAACTACATATATCATCTTTCTACCAAGAAAAACAATCATATATAACACGAAATCAATCTATAACATGTTATTGATCATAACTCAACCATTATAAATTGATTATACATTAAAATTTTATGATTGTGTTGTTGATGTTGTAATCTTAATGTGTGTTGTTGATGTTGTATGGGTATTTCATTATGTTTCTAATCATGGTTGCCAAGGTTCTTCATTCTTGACCATCTATCAAGCTTGTCATTACATTATGACACCATGATGGATCTTACCTAGCAAGTTATCCTATTATGTAGGAGATCACTATGACAACACCATGAAGTTGTCATAAAAAATTAATGATCAAGTTGCATGTTTCTAAACCCTTAATCATCACTATTAAAACACAAAAATAGTCAAGGGACTATCATACCAAAAGAGCCCTAAAACTGCCACAAAACTATTAACTGCCATTATATAACTATGAGGAAATTTGGAAGTTGTCCTGGTTAGTTTTGAATAGTCATGCTTTGATCCATGACCATATCATCTTTCCCTAAACCCTATAGTAGTCATAGATCTCCTTCAATCAATCTTTACATAATTAGACACTATGTAAGTTGAAAATCTATCCATGTCATTATGTTGTAAATGATTATATAATTGCCATCTCAAATAGTGCAGCCATGGAGACATGAGGTTGTCATGGCATTCATCTTTAGTTAAGATCATTGGGGGTATCATACACATCATAAGTTTCTACACTGGGATGACTACACTAAATAAGTAAGGAGATTTCCATTATGTGCTTTAGAAACTATGTTAACATTGTATGAAAAAGATTGTTATAGTCAAAAGGGATTGTATAGTCATGATTAGATGGGTTTAAAGCATGTTGGAACTTGTGTCATAAACCTTAGGTCTTGGTGGACTGAGGAGAGTGGGTTTAGATTCAATGATAGTCAATATGAGTTCATATTTGTCAAAGGAAACATAAAAGTTGTAGAAGGGATGTTAGGACCGTCATGTCTCTAGGAATTCAGTCATGCATGTTGTTCTTGATTTTGTCATGCAACTAGAGGAGATCATTCAACAACTACAAAATGCATGTGGATGGGACAAGGGATGTCATCTAGTCAATCAACACTCCAACTTAACTAGACTATCATGATCCTCATCACCTTTGGACTACCACATAATTCATGGAGGGGATTGTTTGGACAATCTAAGACTACCATCATATCTTATCATCAAGGATCAACTAAAGAGTCTAATACACTACTATTCTATGCAAGAACAATATCATAAATGAGATAAAGTGGACTATCACCATGTTGCTCTGCTATTATCACACCTAGTTATGGAATTTAGCAATCAATAGGGTCTTGGGATAGTTTTTAGAAGAATTAATCATTTTGTCAAGGTCTTGAGAGAGAGAATTCATTTAAAAAATAAAACTCTTATAATCATATGATCTCTAAATGGTCTTTGATTGTCCTAATATCACATCACAATACACTCACCAAACATAGTTGTTTGTTGTCTCATTTCATAGAACAATAAATCCTTAGACTGTATGCAACACTTTGAAAGGGTTTGGATCTTGTAAGTGCTTTTGTGTCCTTATAGGGCAATCATAAAGAGTTTTATCCTACTACCACAATCCATAAAGCTACTTGCAATCCTTTGAGAAAGTCACCTACACCCTTGGATCCCCATCTTATGCCTCATAAAGTTGGTCATAATAACAAGGCACTATCATAAGGTTTGAAGGTGAATGTATGAGGTCCTAACATAGTCAAAAAGTTGAAGGAATGATTGTCATATCAATGAAGAGTTGACATAAATGATGGACATTCATGATTATGGAGGTCTATTGCACTATGGTAGGGGTTATTAAAGGGAGAGATGAAATGATTTTTTGTGGACCTTGGTGGACTTTCACATAAAGCATTGAATCTATTTGATTAATTATTCTAAATTAGAATGGAGTGAGTTGAGCTATCAAAAGACTCCTAGGACTGTCACAACGATCCATAAGTATGCAAAAAGACTATCAAAACAATAAAGGCTACCATAATACCTCATAAATAGCTCAAGATAAATCATTTATAGTCAAGGGTAGGCTATACAAGTTAAGATTGGTCATGCATAAATGGTGAAGATCTAGGAGGCCGAGGAAAAATGATAAATTTGTGAAGTTTCCCACAACAAAAAAATTGACAACATGGTTTGTGAGGCTAGAAACATTATGGAAACATCCAGAAACAAGGTAGAAACATGGTGGAAACTTCATGAAATGAAAGATCTTCTTTTGTACCTACAAAATGAAAGCTAGAAGATGTCAATGAGTTTGAAGACAAACTCTAGGAGATGAAATGAACAAGATTTTCCCATTTACCTAATTTTTGAAAACCTTTTTGCAAAGTGTTGTGACAACATTTCAAACTCCTAATTTGCTATACTAGCCATGAAAAAACTTGATTTTTAGACCTATATCATTGTTTTACCTACACAATCATAGCTAGAAATGGTCAAAGATGAAGGAATCAAGGTCTTGGAGCTGAATGAAAATGAAATTTATAATTTTATACCTGAATTGCAGCCTTAGATATGATTGTTGCATCCTTCCATGAGGTACCAAATTGCTGTTCTAGATTGCAGATGTCCTGATTAAGACTGAAAATGGAGAAAACATGAAGAAAGGAGGCTAGAAATAATTTTTGATGGTGAAATTAGTCATCTACAACTACTTTTTGATGTTTGTACTTGAAAAATGAAGAGCTACAACTACATATGGAACTACAATCACTTGGCAATTACGATCAAGTTATGTATTGAGGTATGAAACCACATATATCATCTTTCGACCAAGAAAAACAATCATATATAACAAGAAATCAATCTATAACATGTTATTGATCATAACTCAACCATTGTAAACTGATTATACATTAAAATTTTAAGTTTAAAAGTAGGAATACATGCACATAAGGAATTTAAATTATATTGTATATCAAGGTGTATATATATAAATCTAGTCCATAATGGTACACATATACAAGAATTTGGCAAATATGCCAACTCAAAACATTTTTTATAAAATGTGGCATATGCCATGTCTCAAAATCTATATACAATCTACATTCTGAATAGCTACATCAAATACTAAAGGTCCACTTGACCCTATGTCTCTAGTGAATCCTCAATCTATGATGGACCCTCAAAAAGTGTTCTCTTCATGCCATGATGTCTAGTAGTTGATAGAGGCAAAGTTGACTACATTAACAAGTCAAACCACAAATTTGATTAATCTCTTCAATGGTAAATATAAATAAGTTAGTGTTAGTAAATAGAATCTTATCTACTACAATTTAGAACTTTCATTTATTAACATACATGTAAATCACTACAATCAATTATAAGATCTCTATAAACTATCAATTATTTAGAAAAATTCAATTCAATTACCCCGACTCTTTCTTGTTGTTTAGACATTCGTTCTACAAATGATTTTCTCTTAAGACGATCAGGTGTCCTATTGAAGCATGATGGCAAAGGTGGCACATCACTCACTTTCTCAAGAGATTGTAAAAGCAAAGTAACATTGAAATAAATTAATATATAATTATTAAACAAAAAAGGAAATGCATATTGTTGGGATAAGGTGCCATTAACCTTGTAAATCCTAATATTGTATTTATTCCATTTCTTATATGTAATTTGTAATTATCCATGAGGAGATGTACTAGTTTCACTGGCAGGGGTAATTTTAGAGTAACCGGAGGTAATTACAGAGTGACTTTAACTATTGGCAAATGTAAAAATTCAAAGTAAATGAGGGTAGGTGTGCTCCCTTGAGGAATCTACTATTTTTGGCATGTATGACAACTGTCATAATGTCTGGTAAGTGAATCTATGATAGATGCAAGTTGTCATAAGATTCTGAGATTCTATGACGCATATGACAGATATGTTAGTTGTATATTTGCTATATTTAGCCCAAGGTTCCTATCTTGGAAAGATACTCTTTTGTAGAATCTATGATGGTTATGACACATCGTAAGATGCTGTAAGAGGCCAGCTTTAGTCTTGGGCCCCCAACCTTTGCATGACTATTTTTGGACAAGTGTAAGATGCTTGTAAGATGGTAATTAATGTTTACAGGTTGGAGAACTTTAGGAGAGAGAAGGTGAACGCCTAGGATGAGTTGGAAAAACATTTCTATAAGTATTTTCCATATATTTGTTGCTGTAATACAGATTTTAGGTACTTAGGTGCTGTCGGATTGAAGACTTGTGGAGAGAGTTGTGTAGTTGATGTATTGTACAATCTTGTTGAGATTAATACAAACTTGTGCCTCTTTCTTGGTAGAGTTTTTTACCTGCAAGGGTTTTCTCCACGTAAATAATGTGTCATTGTGTTGAGTTCTTCATGTTTGACATCTTTTCTATAGTGGGTTTTATGTTTTGTTACAATCTCCATTGTTAAAGCACACTTAAGATTGCTGAAATTTATCTTGAATCAGATTTCCATTGAAGTAGTGTTGCTTTCATTTCTAACACATATATTAAAAAAAGGTTAGATGTGTTACACATAAACAATCTAGACTGCACTACACAAAAACTTATCTACTAAAAAACAAGCACATACCACCATCGAGGCCTCCTGCATCGATTGAGAGGACTCGTCATGGATGAACCAACTAATATCTCCTATATGAAAATTGACAAGAATGTAAGACTCTATGTATACAAATAATCATAATAATATTTAAACTAATAGATCAATTTATCTATTCTCTATTTTATTATTTATCTAAATGACTATAATCAAATATTTAAGTTTTCTAAATTATCAATTAAAGTAGAGTGCAATCGAATTACCTCCACCCTTTGTTGGCATTCAGAAAGTCATTCCGCGAATGATGGTCCCTTGGGGCGATTACCTAGAGTTCGACTAAAGGCCATTGGAAAAGATGCCACATCATTCACATTTTGTATTGACTATAAAAGTAAATTAACATCCAAATATAAATTAATATATAATTACTCACAACGAATTAAATGCATACAATAAAAAAGTAGATGTGTAGAAAAAATTATACCGGCAAGTCCAAGCCAAATTGGATCACAGAGAGAGTTCCATGGTGAACTTCTATCAACTCCTCCTCTGTCATCAACTATTATCCCCCTTAGATACATTAGTACTAATCTTTGTTTATATTATTCGAATGGAATACACCATGAAATTTAATTTTAAATTTTACCTCCATAAATGATTGGCCATGCTCCTCTCCTTCTCTACCCACTGATGCTTGTGCTTCTTCTCTTGTCCCCAACCCCTCAGCTTGAGTTCTGGACATAGTTGCCTCATCTCCTGAAAGAGATGTATGGGGGACATTGTACTCTAAAGTGTTTAGTGGTAGCTCACTACTCTCCCTAAGAGGACCTAAGCACAACTGATTGCAAAAAATGCAATGATGAGGCACACAAACATGTGTGGACAAGGAGGGTCTAGTAATATTAGGTGATCCAATATCACCACCAACATCATGTGACTATTGGGTAAGTGCACAAAGATGAGGGACCAAACTGGGGTCTTAAGATGCCACTTTTTTTTTCTAAAATTAGGAAACATTGATGTTGGATGAGAAATTGAAGATAGTTACACTAAAAATTTGACGATACAACAAAAACAAGTGTCATAGTGCTCCGAATCTAGTTTCTAAAATACTATTTTTTTTCAAAAATGGTTGAGATTAAGGGGTTTGTTGTTCTCAAAATCAGCTACGCTCGTTTTTGTAGACAACCCCTACGAAACTTGTTCATTTCGTAATCTACACTATAAGTTTGCAAATCGAGACAAGATTCTCTTTGTCTCGTGCGAAGTCGTATGGCATCCTAAACTAGTTTGCGACATTCCCTCGAATCGATTCCTTGAAGATTGCGCAAATCGATTAAGTTGTAAACTGACCAAAATGTCAATTTTGATCATTTTTGGGTGTTAGTTAAATTCTGAAACTGTATATGCAATGATGGCAAAATTCACTGATTCTGCATATCTTTTTGTTTACTTGTGTATAGTCGGCAAAATTTGCCGCTTTTACATTGTTTTTGTTTTGAACATGTTTGAGTGGCACTTTTCACTGCCGTTACATATTCTCCTTTGAAAGCAAACACATAAGTGGTGATTTTTGCCACTGTTGCGATTAGCACATGTCATGTCGGTAGAAATTGCCACCTGAGCAAGATCTTCAAGATCTTGAACTTCAGTGGCATTAATGGCCACTCATGTTAAGCATTAAGAGCTTGTTCTGAACCTTTTAAATGTGTAATCTCATTCTTTTTTCATCATTCCTTTTTCTTCAAAGCTTCCTAGTAGATTCTTGAACCCTCCTCAAACCGCTCGACCATGGTGACCTTGGATCCAAACATATTTTGAATCATCGCCGTTATGCTTAAGGTTTCAATCTTTCGATAGGTAGGTCGCTAAACCTCTCTTTATAGGGTTTCTTTAAATGATTGTTTGGTAGTTTTGTTGTTTTGAATTTATCATTTAAAATGTTGCGTTTTTGTTTAGAATCGTCAATTTTGGTTTGATCTTTTATATTGAACCCTTGTTCTTCAATACACTTGTGCCCTAGATCGTAAACTAGTGAGTCCAAACGGCAAAAATCGCTAATCTATACTTGTGCCTAGGTTTTAAGTTGATATGTGTCATCGGTGGTTTGTCCCGACCTAACACCAAAACCATCTTTCAACATTTTTAACGTTGGCGATAATAGCCGCTTGTAATCTTTCCATAAACTTGTGATCGGATGCGAAGTCAGTGGAAGTCGCCACTTTTGCATTTGAAGATGTATCAAAAAAGCAAGTGCATGGGCAGCGAAATTCACCGCCCTTACACAAAGAAGACCTTGAAATACCAACTTGCAGTGTTGGCATTATTTGCCGCTCGAACCCTTGTAGTATTCTCCAATCACATGTATTGTCGGCATTTTTTGCCGCTCAAACATCAAACTCGCAATTTTCATACCAATCTGCTATGTCGGCATAATTTATCGCCGATACATAATACTTGCAATTCTCCTGGAACATGCAATAGCGGCAAATTTAACCACCGATACACTTGTGAAATATCCCTCACATGCAAGGGCGACAAATTTTGCCACCCATGCGAACATTCTCTCAAATTTTCCTAACTCTGGAATATTTTCAATTTTGCTTTTCCAAGCCTGCTTTCCTCCATTTTTTGACCTACTCGCACTCTAGCCATTTCAAGCATATCCTCATAGTCATGATCGTCGACATGCAATTTTCCCAGATTACCAGTATTTCCCCTAATTGCATGATCATGGCTTTTGTTGTAGCTTCTTCTGCAGATTTCCTCTCTTCATCAACATCCTTCAGGTGATAGCTTTTTCAGATGACTGAGTTGTCTCCGAAGAAGTTGAAGGCGATGAAGTATAAATATCAAGGTGTTTTCCCAATCACCTCAGTTACTTTCTAATGTCGATGACATTAGGGATACAGAGATTGGTCATGTGGACATGGCTGAATTTGTGGAAAGAACTAAGTCCAATAATCCTAGCTCTGCAATGACGAAGATTATTGACAGTAACATCCATTTGGTGTCATCTTTCCTAGTGGCAGCACATAACATAGAGTTTGTTCTTCAGTGTGCTCAGTTTTATAACAGAGATACTAGGGCATTGGTGGATGCAAGTGGCAATGTGATAATCAGACTAGATCCTGAATTCATTGATAAGGTTTTTATGTGCCCTCCTGCTACAGAAGTGATAAAGCTTGATTTTGCTGAAGCACATAAAAAGTACGACAAAAATCCTAAGAAGGCAAAGAAGGTAATCAATACTAAATGGATCAAAACTTCAAGGTCAAACTTATCCAGGTGGCCACAGAGTTTTCCTAGAAGTGACTTTATAGAAGAAGTTGGTGATCTGATAACTCTTCTCAACAAGATAAGAGGATTGGCCTCTTCTTCACTTTTTCATGAGTGGATGTATCCTTTCATCAAGGTAATACTCCAAGGTAAACAAGCCATCTTCTGGGGTGAGCAAATCAGCAATGCTCTGCATGAGCAATTGACAAAGGTGTCCACTACCTTCAAATTCTACATGACTTCTTACCTGGTGTATATAGCAGCCTCTATGAGAATCTTTCCAGGTCTAACATCAGAAGGAGATAGGAGGGTAATTCATGTTTATCAATATTATTCTCAATTGACATTGAAGGGTTCTATTCACCATTTCAGGAGAGTAAATGACGCTTTCTTTGCAGTATTCTTGTGTCTTTTTGACCCTCATCTAGAACAAAGAAGAGTGTCAGATGAAGCTTGGTCAGTAGTAAATGATTTTGGATGTATGTTCTTACAGTTTCCTTCTTTCTCATATCTAAGGGTTGGCTTTTTCCAAGGTCATCCCTATATGTTGCCAAGGTTTCCCTCAGACAATCTTGTCTTAATGGAATTATGTAGACAAATGATTGTCGTGCATAACAAACAAATGGAGCTCAAGAAGCTTGGTTTCAAGTTTCCAGTTGAAATTGGTAGGTTTTCAGTATTAACTGCTACAAAGACTAGGGCCATGGAAACTGAGATGCATCTTGTAACTATGAAGCAATTAAAGAGAAGGCCAAAGTTTGACTACAGGGGCATGAAAGACAAAATCAAGAGGAAAACCCAGTTCCATGAACCTATGGTCGAAGATGTCTAGGTAGATTTGAGGACAGAAGAAGATGTCTGAAAGTTGGATTATAGCCGGTTATCTCTGGAGCAGATTGAATATCTGGGACTTGCTGATATTCCTAAAGATCTAGTGGATGATGGAGAGTTGATTGATGACAGGTATAACACTGAACAGGTTGCTGACTCTCCTCTCCCTCCAATCCAATGGTCTCAAAAAGAGTTGACCTCTTTGAGGAAAAGATTTGAGCCTATATTGGCTAACACCAATAAGTGGTTGGAGGATAAGGGAATTGCTTTGAAAGAATTCCTTACAGGATCAGAGATTGAGATCCAAGAGCAAATAGGTAAAAAGGTGGAGAACAGGACGAAGAACAAGAGTGATGTTCCCTCTTCTTCCAAGCCACATAAGCCTAGAATCAAATTTGTGACGAAGAAGTCAAAGGCTGTGAAGAAAGAGTCTGAAATAGAAGATATGGAAGTTGAGAAATAGAACACTGAAGAACCAGCCACTGAGGAGATGGAGGTTGAAGACAGACCTACAGATCAAAAAGAAGAGGAAGCTTTGTCCCCACAGGAGAATATACAACAAGAAACCAGAGTCTCTTCTCCTTTGCCAGACACACCTATTTCAGTTCCTTTGTCTGTCTCACCCATTGATATTCCCTCTTTCTGAATCTCCCTCACCTTCCAAAACAATTTTTGACAATCCTCAAAATACTTTTGAAGATGTTCTTCACTCCTCAGAGTCTATTCCTAGCTTGTCTTCTTCATCTTTTGATATTGGGGATACTTCCATATTTGATCACTTTGTAATGAATACTGAACCGGTTTCTAATGTAAATATAACAGGTGTAGTTTTTACTAACACTCCACCTATTATTTCCACTACCAGTGCAAGTGCAGTTCCGGTGACACCAGTAATGGGAGCAGATCCTAATGTGAGTACTTCTATGCTTCCACCGTGGTTGTTAGCTTATACACCAAAAAGGAAGAAACAAGCCATCTCCCCAGATGACTTTGATTTTAGTAAGCTGGTGCCTACAAAAACCAAGACCCCAAAAAATCCAAAGATTCTTTCAAGAATGCTTGGGGACAAGGGACATAAATTTATGGAGATTGCAAGACCTCCGCAGGATGCAACCATGGAAAATTTTAGTATGAATGATTACTTTATTTCCAGAGTTGAGTTAGGAAAAATAACTCATGTAAGTGCAAAGACTGACATGTAGTCAGCCATGGACATTCTGATTCAGAAATTTGACAAAGAGAAAGAAATGAAAGATCATTACAAGGCAATGGTTGAACAATTGACTGCAGTGGTGAGGAAAATCACTTTGAATTCAGAAGCAGTAACTCCCGAGGCCATTTCTGTAGAAGACCCTATTATCCAAAAAGTAGAAAAAACTCATCTTAAAGGAAGGGTACTTGAAGAATATTTGGAAAGGATGCACACCCAAGGAATCTCTATGCTTACAGAGCTATCTGAGAAGACAGACAAGATGGAGAAAATAAGAGCAGAACTTGATGATCTGATCGATGTTATTTCTCAAGATACCGAGCGCATAGAAAAGAATCATGATAATTGGGTGGAAATGAGAAAGCTGAAAATAAGCGCTTTGATATCAATTGGCGTCATTCCAAATAGAGATTCATATACTGAAACCAAAGAGGCATTGACATATAGAAGCCGTGTGCTGAAAGATTTGATCAATGACTTGGAGGCTACAAGGAAACTCAGTGAACAGAGTGATGTTAGTCCTTCTGCATAAATTGGAGGATCTTGCCGTGCAAGCTTGTGTCACAAGATAACCAATTTCTCTCTGCAGAAGAGATGGTTCAGGAATTTGAAGATATGTTCTAGAAAGAGTTCGAGGACAAAACATTTTCAATGGCCTCTGTGGACAATATTATTGACAATCAGTTAACCTTGGATAATCTGAAGACCAAGCTAACTAGTCATGCAAAATCAGTCACCACTATCAGAGATGCCATAGTTAGAGCCAGGATGATTTTCAAGAACACGATTAGTCCAGACAGTATTGGGATGCAAGAAACTTTCACCATGTATGATTGTCATATGAAGAAAGATAGCAATACAAGTTGAAGCAGTTTTCCCTTAGATTATTTTCTACTTTTTTGATGTACTTTTGAAACAATTTTGGACATATTTACATGTACTTTTTCCATATGTAATTACTTGTAAAAACATAGGAAGTCCCAAATCAAAAAGGACTCCTTTGTTGAATAAGTCATAGTTAGTTTTTCTTTTCCTATTTTTGCTCTCGGTTCCTCTTATAAATAAAGAGGACCCCCATTGTAAATAATCATCTTTTAGTTATTGAAGCAAAACTCTGCCAAATTGAAGAGCATTTTGAGATTTTGTGTTCAAATTGTAAATCAAATTTTATCAAGTGAATAAGAAAGCAAGTGATCGTTCAATCTTTGTGTTGGAATATCTTGTGGTGTATTGGAAATTGTTCTTATGTCCTTTTCCTAATACTATCTTATCCTTTTGGTCAAATTGTAGTGTGAGTGAGAATAATCTGGGAGATGTTCTAAAGTTGATTGTGGAGACTTTGTGCTACAACAATTATCTTTAGTTTGTGTTTTTGTGTTTTAAAGGAAAAGATACTGGAAAGGCTTTGAACTACTATTATCTTTTGTGATCATATATTTTGTCGTAGTTTTTGGTGAAGACTTTGGGCTGCGCCTCATTCTACTCGGTTCTAAGTTCTAAATTAGTAAAAGAAGCAACGATAGACTTTGTGCTCTCGTGGGTTTCTTGGTTGTTCGATTTGTATCAAGAAAGTGCTATCTCATTTTGTAAACATCATTTCTAAAAAAAGAGAAATGGAAGATATGGTCTCACCCCCAAGTTAGTATTTAGTTTAAATAAGTTTGTGATAATTGATAGGGAACCTCCCCTTGCTGAGAGGAGAGATTTATCTCATTACACTGTGGTCGATATAACCATTTTGCCTTCAGTTAGTTGAAGATAAAATATTCACCCAATAGGGTTCAAAAAGGGGGAGCACACAAATTGGTCCTATTTTTCTCAAAAAAACATAACATAGCATCTGGTGTGCTCCCCCTAAAATGTTAACCTTTTTTTAGTATTTCAAAAATCGCTTTGGTGAAAAATTTGATAATACCATGCAGTTTATCCCTAATTTTTCTAATAATTTTTTCATGAATAATTGATTTTTACGAATTTTCAAATTGGACACATCCTGAAAAATAAAAAATTGAGCGTGCTCCTCCCTAATTTTTTTGAAAACTAATCGAAAATCATTTTTTTTGAATACGTGTAGAATGGGGTCTAGTTTCTAAAAATGTAACGTATTTGAAAATTTGATGAATGGTTAAAAAAAGTCAAAAATACTAGACACTAGTTTTTCACAAAAAATGGATACACTAACAAAAGAAATTAAGATGAAACCCTTAACGTACTCAAAATGTGAAAAAAATTATATGGTTAGATAGCTAACAAAGAGCTTAAGATTATGGTGGTATTTTTTTACTTTTCATTGAAAAAAGTGCAATCCTGATGGGGAGCACGCTCCAAATTATCTAAATTTTGTTAGAATATCAAAAAATAAGTCCTTTGATGACCTAAACACAGTCCAAGCCTTTGGGTTGGAAGCCCAATGCAAATCTAAGCCTTAGGCTTGGTAATTACCAAGCCTGAGCATAACATGAGTGCATTATAACGCGCTCAAGTTATGTGCATTCACATAACGTGAGCACGTTATAACGTGCTTGTATTATTCTGAACTAAATCACTCCCTCCCCTCCTCTCTCTTTCTCACCTCTACTTCCCTCTCTCTCTCTCTCTCTCTCTCTCAATCTCTACTTCCCTCCCCTCCCTACATCCTACCCTCTCTCTCACTCTACTTCCCTCTCCTCTCTACCTCCTACCGTCTCTCTCACTCTCTACTTCCCTCCCCTCTCTACCTTCTACCCTCTCTCTGAGTCTTTACTTCCCTCCCCTCTCTACCTCTTACTTTCTCTCTCACTCTCTTCTTCCCTCCCCTCTCTACCTCCTACTCTCTCTCTCACTCTCTACATCCCTCCCCTCTCTACCTCCTACCCCTCTTTCTGATTCTCTACTTCCCTCCCCTCTCTA